>CM024672.1:1148583-5948583 GCA_014182725.1 Eucalyptus brandiana
AAAACTAAGAGGATAAATAAGACAAAAAGAGAACGAATACTAGAGAATGATGCCATAAGGAGCTGTTTATACATTTTGGAAACCGTGAGAACTCATCACAAAAACATTTTCCTCATTCGTAAATTATGACTATTAACACTGCAAAAGATATTAAAAATCTAAGTTATTAAAGAATAAAGTAAAATTACTTGAACTTCTCACTAAAGAGCTATTTAATGTTGTTAACTCTATTTAATTTAAGGTTTTCTATATAAAAATTATAAATAATATTATATATATGGTCAAGGTGGGTATTGGACCGACCTAGAACTCTTAGGACCGAGAACCGACCCACACAGTGCTAGTTCGGGAATTCTAAGACTAAGGACCGACTTAGTCTCTTTGGGAACCGGACCAAGATTGATAGGGTTGGGCTGGTTTAGGGTCAGTCCAGGGTTGACCCTGGACCGATGCTCACCCCTATGTGCCGACTTTGCCTTTTACAAATAGGGGCTCTTGCCCCTTGAGTGTGCATGTGTGGGAAGTGGTGTGGAGTGCATGTGTGAGGTGTAAGTGTAGAGATAACGAGTGAGTGGGTGTGCGTGTGCGGGGTCTTGAGAGTGTGTTGCGTGAATTGTGCTATGTATGCATGTGAGTGTGAGAGGAATTGTGTAGAATTGTCCGAGTATTGTATGTGGTATGAGAAAAATTGTAATAAGCGAAAGTCATATTTTGTGAGTTATAATTGTATCACGTTTCAACAAGATTCAACATGTCAAGCCTAGTGCAAACTCGTTTGGTATGAAGACCATTTACTCTTCTTTATGTGCATTTAGGATTTTAATTTCTATGAACCTTCCTTGGTTGAGGCTGTTACACGAAAAGGACCTTGTCTGTAGGTATTCAGAGAGGAAGCTGCGTCAAACTATTCTATATCGCTAGGTGTGGCACCACCATTAGGGGTGAGCATCAGCCTAAGGTTGACCCTGGACCGACCATGAACTGGCCTAACCTTGTCAGTCCTAGTCCGATTGCTAGAGAGATTGGGTCGGTCCTTAATCCTAGAGTTCCTGGACCAACACTGTGAGGGTTGGTTCTTGGTCCTAGAGTTCGGGTCGGTCCAACCTGGACCAACTTGACTATATATATAATATAATTTTTATATAATGAAAACCTTAAAATCAATGGCGTTAATAGCATTAAACAGCTCTTTTAGTGAGGATTTTAAGTAATTTTACAGTGTTCTTTAATAACTTAGGTTTTTAATATCTTTTACGGCATCAATAGTCATAATTTACGAAGGAGGAAAATGTTTTTGTATGAAGTCATTACGGCGTCCAAAAGGCACCTTATGGCATCATCCTTTAGTACTTTCGTTCTCTTTTGCTTTATTTGTTCTCTTAGTCTTCAATTTGCTAAAATCGAAAAAAAAAAAAAAACAACTTCTCCGCTTGTCACTCGACACTCGCCTCACTTGCTTTGGGTCACTCATGCCGCTCCTTTGCTCGATGCTCGCTTGGCTTGTTGCTCTTCACTTGACATTCGACGCTCATTACATTCGACCCTCATCCCACTTAACCCTCATTGCTTGCCTTTTTTAGCTAACTGTGCTCATCATCGAACTCATTGGGTCGATACGGTCCTTGGTTACCCTTTCAAGGAGTACAAAAAATGAAATAAAAAAATTATTAGTTAGTTCTAGATTGACCTTGAAATCGGACTGAACCCATTGGGTCAATTTGGTTCTCGATCGTTTATTTAAGCAATACAAGATATAAAATAAAAAATTATTAATTGGTCCCGGGTTGACCTTGGAACCGGACCGAATCCATTGGGTCGGTCCGGTCCTTAGTCCTGTTCGTTCAACTTTATTTCCCCAAGGATCCTTAAGTGAATGAGCATTTGGGGAATATAAAGTGTGTTTGGGAACTTATTTTTGTGTATATTTTGCAAAGTAGTTTTGAGGTGAAAAGAAAAAGGAAATAAAGAAAGGAAAAGAAAAGGGAGGAGGAGATGCGAGTTACTCGGTAGTGGGGCTGGTGGTGGTGGGGAGGCGGGTGGTGGCAGGTGGAGAGGTGGCTGGTGGTGGTGGGGAGGCGGCTGGTGGCGGTGGAGAGGTGGGCTGGTGGTGGTGGCGTTGGCAATGGCAGTGGAGGAAGGCGGCTCGCCTGAGGTCGGTGACCTCGGGGCGACACCACCCTGGTCGCGCGACCCGGGCGACGCCGCCTGAGTCGCACGGCCTCGGGCGGAGTCGCTGGGGCCGCTCGACCTCGGGCGGCGTAAGCGACGTCACTTGAGTCGATTTCTCCCTCCGATCCTTCTCTGGCCTCCGGGTAGCGCGCTCTTGAACTCGCGGCTGTCATCATCTTCTTCCGATCGTCGCGGGTTTCGGGAAGGATTTTCTCGCCGTCGTTTTCTAGGGGTGTTGAGTGCCGCCGTTGCCATCGTCGTCGGCGGCGTCGCCCGGTCGCGTAGCCTCGGGCGACGCCGCTGAGGTCAAGCGACCCGGGCGACACCGCTTGGGTGGCGCGACCCGGGCGACGCCCGAGGTCGCCCGACCTCAGGCCACCTCGCCTGAGGTTGTGCGACCTCAGGCGAGGCTTCCGGGCCAAATCTGGCCCTCGGCGGCAGTGCGGCCTCTCACGGGTGAGCGCCGCTCACTTGGGCGAGCTCGTGAGGAAGAAGGAAGAAGACGATGAACAATGTTTTTCGATGGTAGAAAAGGAAAACATAATTATCAATAAGGGCAATATTGAAAAGAAAAAAACTCATTAAATCCTAGACTAGCATTTTAAAATCTTTGAAAGCCCAAACGAGTTCGGACTGCAACTTTGGGCTTCAGGCCCATTCCAAATGCCAAATGGAGACTCGAAAAGCCGAACTAAACGCAAAAAAATTTTCCCAAGGGGCTTTTGGGGCTCAAAGTCCTTGGGAAAGCTTGAACCAAACGGGCGCCTTAGTCCCAAGCTCAATAGGGTCGGTCATTGGTCCAAAAATTGAGGGCCAGCTTTGTGCGAGGTGGTCACTTTAGGGTTAGGGGTGGACCGGCCCAATTTGGACCATGCTCACCCCTAACCGCCATTATTGGGCCACCAAATTATTTTAAAATTTTGTTTAGGCTAAAAGAAAAAAAAAAAAAAAAAGATCGGAGATCAATCCCTAAGAAGCATAGACCATTTCCTGAATTTATGTCATAAAAAATCGACACCAACGTCATCCTAAGACATATTTCTAGTCCTGTTAAAACAAAAATGAGGGAAAAAAAAGGTTCGTATATACGTGTACCTTATCCTTTGCTCGCCTTGGCGGACATCATGAGGCAATCGTTACTAAGCTAAAATGTATTGTATGTCTCCGGCATTCCTAGGCAAGAAATTCCGAGAGGTATATACGAATAATGATGTGGGAATATTCGAGACAAAATGTCAAACGCCATTGGAAGAAAAAAGACAGAGAGAGACATAATAATATACTTCTTGTCGAAGCAAAGGTCATGCTACATGTTACTGGATCCGCTATCATGGTTTTCCAATTCCAAGAGCCTTTTTACTTTGACTCTCCACGCACGACTATACCACGTCACTTCTTATATAATTAATGAAGTAATAAGCAACAAATGATACCTTTATCGCGTTGCCCAAATGAAATCTTACCTCTTAATTTAGGTGTTTTTAGAGGAAAGTAAATAATTGTTTGCACATATTTGAGAGGATACTTTTTGGCCGCATGGATACTAGAATTTTATCATGACCTATGTTTGAATGAACTGTTTGTGGGCGTTAAGTAGTAATATAAGATAAGAGCATTTCATTGTATTATCATTTTTAAAATAAGACTAAGTGATATTCACATTAATTAGTTTTCTATGCAAGACCAAATCTACTTGCCCACTCCAATAAGATCAGGTAACTATCGACGACACTCGAGAGTTAAATATGGAGGAGATGGAAGTGGATTGACGAATAGTAGCTGTAAAGTGATATTCCCTAAGTCAAGAACATAGAGGTAGAAATTCAAATAGAAAGAAGGGAGATAAAGTCTAGCACATAAAGGGCAGCGAAAGATTCATATTTTAATGTCGAAACGCGTAAGCGATGAAATAAAAATATTAATTCACGCATCCTCCTACGCGGTTAACATTCACATTATAAATAATCAAGAATATTCGGGGAAGATTTTCCTATGATATCCGTCGCTATCCTACACATGGGGGAAAGCAAAAGGACCAAAGATGGAGGGATACCGACAAATCTAATCCTCGTACCAAGTCTATTTATAATTTTGGTGTTTTGGGCATGGCCTATTGCCATCTCAACAAGGACAGCTGCCTAACTTATTTAACTATGTCGCACGGAAAATGAGTCGTCGGCGACAAAATAGTGTCGTTCACTTATTTTTCTTTGTTCAGAAGCACAAACAATCACTTGAAAGCTTTGTCTGAAATATTTTACTCTATCTCTAGTTTATTTTTTATTTTTTATTTTATCTGAGAGTGGAAGTATAGCTTGCTCATGTTTCCTATTGGACCATCAAGGGTTAACATCTCACTCACCCAAAGAGATATCGTTCTATCTAATACCTTTTGCTTCTTAGGTAATATCAAATCCAATTCCTTTATTTATTACGTACTTTTTAGGAAAAAGTATTAAAAATTCTTAAAACTTATCAGACGTATCGATCAATTCAATCATAAACCTTTCAATTAAATCATTTGGTCCAAAATCCTTTCACATTAGTATCAATTCGATCATCTGGCAATTTAGGCAAAAAATCGGTGATGTGGATGCCAATGATTTTATGTGACATCACCGGCATTGAGCGTGAACGTTTTAAAATGATTCTTTTTACTAATTTTTCCATTTTTTATTTTTTTTTTCCTTTTTCTTTCCTTTTTCCCTTGCTTTGGATTGTGGCTGGCCCAAGCCATTAACAACGAATGGCCACAAGTAGGGGTTGGCGAGGTGTCGTGGCCCTCGCTAGACTCGGTGAGGGTTGAGCCATTGCTAGAGGTCGCAAGGGCGACCCTCACCAAATTTGGCAAGTGTCGAGCTTGAGCCCTCACCTAACTTGGCAAGCCCAGGCCACAAGGGCCTTGCCTTCGTTAGATCCGACGAGGGCCATAGCACCCTAGGCTGACCCCCACCTGTGGGCGATTGCCAACCATGGCTAGTACCAACCACAATCCAAAAGAAAGTTAAAAAAAAAAAAAAAGAAGGAAAATAAGAAAAAAATTAAAAAATACTAAAAATCAAATAATAATAAAAAATTATTTAAAATTTTTCACATTAGTGCCAATGATGTCATGTAAGATCGTCGGCATCCACGTTACTGATTTCTAGCCTAAATTGACTGGATTGACTAAATTGATATCAATGTAAAAATGTTTATAATTAAATTAGTTTAATTGAAAGGTTTATGATTAAATTTGTACCAATATAATAGATTTATGACTTTTTTTTGTACTTTTCCCTACCTTTATCTGTACAGACATATTAATAACAAAGTACACTCCCCTTTAGTGTCTTTCATGAGCATCACTCGGACTTCTTCCTTTTTCTTTTTTTCTTTTTTTTTGGGTTGGTACTCCGACTTCTTACTTACATGATCTTTATCTATACAGACATATTAATTACAAAGTTCACTCCCTCTAGTGTCTTTCATGAGCATAACCTGGACTTCTAGCTTGCATGACGTTGATCATTTTCCTTAAAATGAGAACTTTTCTTACGCTCTACACTATCTCCTAGGTGCTTGTCTCATTTTGTACCATTGTTTTAATGAGTCTTATTGTTTGCAAACTTAGCAATGTAACTCTTCCTATTAAGTATTCCTTCTGATTTTTATTATAATATTTTCGATATTAAAATAATGTTTTTCATTACAGCGAAAATTAGAAATTTTATAACTATTATCAACTTGGTATATATTACTTTAATGTATAATTTAAACTAAGAATTTTGATACGGTTTTATACAAATTGAAAAAAAAAAAATCCCACCTTCGTGCAACGCATGTCACGGTTAACGAAAGTCACAAGTTATCAAAATGTCATAGTAAAGAGGCCATACTGGCATGTCGGAAAATATGCTTTATAATTAGCCAATTAATTCCATGCGAATTATTCTTGCAAGTTAATTGAATTTAGTAGGACTAAACAGTAAACATGGCATTGGGTTGCTTGCTGCTATATATGTGAATCTGATTCTGCATATAGTTTGTTGGGAATAACGGATCCCCGAAAAACCGGATTCGACACTAAATCGAACCCCTAAATCAATGCGGAAGACGAAGCCTAGGAAATACACGTATCACCGATCATAAACCACACCACGGATTCGAGCGTACCTTGTTAGCCACAGATTAGACACCGACGCCGATTAGAGGAAGAAAACCTGGTCCTGTTCGATCCGATGACGCATTGAAGGCAAGACAGTGTAGCTGTTTGCTTACTGTTCCTTTTTGTTTTTGAGAGAGAGAGCGCGGGAAAAGGAACGTACGTACGTTCATTATGCCAAGAGGTGTCATCTCTCTCTCTCCTCCCTTTTATACCTTCCCCATCCACGGGCCCTATTCCGTGGGCCGGGCCCTGGCCTAGCATGGGCGGACGGGCCTTAAACCCATCACCAATTAAAACCATCATCTCCCACTCGCACATGGTGGGCTAAACAGGATTCTCTTTACCTCTCTTCAACATTCATACTTGGTGAATAATCCGTGCGACAAGCATCTTTGAGAGCTCGTTGCTATACATCCGTTAGGAATATATAGCAGCTCATAATGGGCGTCACACTCCGAGTAGATTTAGTATGCGTACCCTAGATCGATCGATCACATTTATATCTCTCTTGATCTCTTTTAAACAATGATATATATATATATATATATATATATATTGTATTCACAATTATGATTATCACAAAGACAGTCATAATTGGTTAACCGGTGAATACAAAACTACAATGTGATTCTCCAAAATCGATCTTCCTCTTTCCTTCAAACTCTCAATTTCAGTTCAACTTGCTTTTCTAGAAATGCCCCATTAGATCGAATCACTCATGACCATTGGCAACATCCTAAGATAGCAAACACTAAATAGAAATCTTGAGAATAAGTAAGAGTCATGAGGGGACTAAAAAATTGAGGAACTCTTTTCCTCAAGAGTCTCACACGACATAAAAGTTGAGATCAAACTTTTGCCACTCTTATTGGTCGTCTTATGCATACGTAGTATGAAATACGTATTACGGTATTAACTCCTTTCCCATGGAGCGTATGTCTACACCTTCAATACCGTACAGATGATAGTTCAGACATACCCAATGTCTAACTTGAGTTCACGTATCTACTCATTCACAAAATTCATCAGAACTCACATCTGGCATCTTAGACAGATAAGGTAAAATATGTGGGGTATTTTACTTTCGGACATAGTAAGTATTATATCCTCATCTTAACACCTAGTTAAGGCGACATACATGTTTTAAGCTTGAGCTCTCGATTATCACCTAGATAATAAGCTTAAAAACAGTCTTATCTCTATTTATCACACAGTAAATAGAGGCGATTACCTGTGTGAGTGGGCTAATCTTATATCTGTCCGACATACTTCTCAACTTAAAGTAATGCACTAAGCATTAAGATGCATAAAGATTAAATAAAGATTCATAGGCATTAATGATGAAAACACAAATTCATCAAATTGTGAACACTTAGGGAAATTACAATATTCAGTATATCAGCTTCTACGCAACCCTAGAGATTTCATATGGCCACAAAAACACATCTCTAAGTATTGGCTTTGTCATAGGATCTGCTACCATTCTATGCGTAGTATGTACTCTAAGTTCACATCTTTTCGTGCAATCATATCCTTGACAAGATTATACTTGGTATCTTTATGTTTGGTCTTGCCATAATATTTTAGATCTTTGGTGTACACTTTTGCTGCTTGGCTATCACAGTTAACCAATAACAAATCTGCAGCACTTCCAATAACACCTAAATGATCCAAAAATCTCTAAAGCCAAACATGTTCTTATACTACTGCTGATAATGCCACGAACTCAATTTCATCGTGGACAAGGCTATGCATGTTTGTTTCTTACAGCTCCAACATATGGTGCCATCATTCGGTAAGAAAAAACAAACCCAGAGGTAGATTTCCTTTCATTTAAATCTCCTCTCCAATCAGCATCAAGATAGCCTTGGAGTCGCAGATCCTTTCCTTGATAACTCAACGTATAATCGGCGGTCCCTTTTAGATACCTCGGTATTCTCTTAACGGCTTTCCATTGTGCTTGACCTGGATTGGATTGGTAACTACTCACCATTCCAACTGCAAAACATATATCGAGTCTTGTACACATCATAGCGTACATAAAGCTTCTAACACTAGCATAAGGAACATGTTTTCTTTATTTCTTCTGTTGTGGAGTCCTTGGACACGATCTATGGCTCGATCTATGGCTCAATCACTCACTTTTGCAATAGGAGTGTCTATGGGTTTACTGATCTTGCATACGAAATCGTTCAAAAAACTTATTTATATGGGTCTCTTGCGAAAGAGACAAAGATCTCTTCGAACGATATCTTGAAATCTTAACTCCAAGAATGTATGCAGCTTCACCCATATCTTTCATCTTAAAGTTAGAAGACAACTATCTCTTGACAGTATTGACAAACTCCATATTGCTTCTGGCAATTAGTATATCATCAACATATAATGATATGATCACAAATTGATCATTGGATGTTTTGATATATACACAATGATCATCATCTATCATTGTAAAGTCATATGCCATTATGGCATTATGAAAACGTATATATCATTATCTTGACGACTGCTTAAGGCCATATATCGACCCCCAAAGTCGACATACCTTTTCTTCTTGGCCTTTCACTATGAAACCAGCGAGGTTGTTCCATATATGTTCCTTCCTCTAATTCTCCATTGAGGAAAGTAGTCTTTACATCCATTTGATGTAACTCAAGATCCATACTTGCCATTATTGCCAGAATAATGCGAATCGAGGTAAATCTCACTACAGGAGAAAATATATCTTCATAATCAATTTCTTCCTGTTGATTATACCCCTTCGCCACAAGGCGAGCCTTATGCCTTTCTATCGAGCAATCAGCCTTTCGCTTTATTTTGAGAACCCACTTGTTCCCAATAGCTCTGCGTCCTTTTGGAAAATCAACCAGTTCCCAAACATGGTTTGACTTCACTGACTCCATTTCCTCTTTCATTGCATGAATCCATTTTTCCTTATTATGGCAATTTAGAGCCTTATTAATATTTCTTGGCTCATCCTCATCTTGTGGAGCAACCATAAAAGTTTCCCTTTCAATGTCAAAACATTGACGGGGAATACTTTGACGACTTGTTCACTGTATGGGAGATTGTACACTTAGCACATCATTCCCCATCATGCTCCCACTTGGATTAGGTAATGATGATGTTGTCACATCAGGTGATTACAATTGAGAATGAGTTGAATTCAATTCATCACATCTCATATTACTCCCACTTGGACGAACTCCACTGACATCATTATCTTGATCCAAGGTTTCAAATAGGGAACAATCTTCCCTTATTTCGCCCTTCTTAGGAAATTCATCCACTAAGGATGTGACATCCCGTGATTCAAATTCGGTTATACTCCCACTTTCCCCGCTCACCTATGAATACATACCCTTTCGAGTGTTCGCAGTATCTCATGAAAATACCCTTATTTCCTTTGGGACCCAATTTCCCAAACTTGTGAGAGGACTCATGAATATAGGCAGCACAACCCCATGGCTTAAGAAAACTTAAGTCCGGTTTTCTAACTGTCCATAACTCATATGAAGTGGAAATAATTGATTTGGAAGGCATCCGGTTAAGTATATTGGCAGCAGTTAACAATGCATCACTCCAAAGAGTGATAGGTAAGTTAGCATGCGCCATCTTGGACCTAACCATTCCAGTAGGGTTCTATTTATTCTCTCTACAACACTATTTTGTTGAGGAGTATATGGAATAGACAACTATCTTTATATTCCTTTTTCATCACATAATTTTCTGAACTTATCAGATAAATATTCTCAACCTCGATCGGATCTAAATACCTTTATTTTCTTGTCTAATTGATTTTCTGCCAGGTTCATAAACCTTCTGAAACAACTTATGCTTCAGATTCATGAGAAATCAAATAGACATATCCGACTCGAGTATAATCATCTATAAAAAAGTGATGAAATAAACAGCCCCTTGCCTTCCTCTCACATTCATTGAACCACAGACGTCCAAAAGCATTAAATGCGAGAGGAAATTCAGCTCTTTTACCTTTTCCAAATGGTTTCCTTGTCATTTTCCCTACTAGGTAATGCTCACTTATGGACAAATCGACTTTTTCAATATTATCCAACAAGCCCTCTATGGCTAGTCTATTCATACGTTGTTGGCCCATATGACCAAGTCTAGCATGCCACCATATTCACATCATTATCATATAAGGTAGAAGACGTGAAACAAGAGAATAACATATTGACATCATCACAGTCAATATTTAGTACAATAAAACCATTCAAGAAGTGACCACAACCATAGTAGTTTGTATCTAAACACAAATCTACACATTCATTATGGAAGTTCATACCAAAACCAAGCTTAACCAACATTAAGACAGACACTAAATTTCGACGAATCTCCGAGAGAATATAGAACATCAAGATGCGTCCACCATGCATGTTCAATTGGCGGTGCCAATCCCTTTAACTTCACTGGAGTTATTTCCAATATAGATCCACTTAGTTCCGGTTGGTATCGTCGGAATTCCACGAAGGATCCTCTATCCTTTGCTACATGGTGCGTCGCTCCCGAATCTACAGTCCAAAAGGATTGGATTCAGCCAATAATATTGAACTTGACACATAAGCAAAGTTCTCAAATGTACAAGAGGTGTTGACTTTTTTGACTCACAACAAGTTGCAAGCATAGTGACATTTCTTGTCACAATTGTAACACCTCACCCTTGACATTTTCTTCACTTGAGGATGTTTTCCTCTCTTGTGTTGGTTAACTCTTGATTTCTTGCAATAAGGACTTGATCATTTGCATTCCCACATATTGAACGAATCAATACGTTTGCGCTCAGAGCACAAAGCCCTTTCTGAGCTAGAACCAGCATAGCAAATGTCTATTTACGGCTCAAATACCGTTAGGCGGTCCTCTTCTAGCTCAAGGTGGCGCATGGCATCCTTAAGATCTTCCATAACATGGTCAAGAGCTTCTAGTGCTTCTTGCTTTTCCAGACATATTGAATCTTTTTATTCAATATTTCACAATTTCTTGTTCATATCGGCAATCACGTTCTTAGTTGCTAAACCATCGTTACGAACACATCGTACATCCATGCACGAATAATTAGTGCCTATCATTTATGCATCCCTATTTGCATAGACCCATCATATTAATAAATAATTTCAAGTAAGGCTTCAGAATCAAAAGGTCACTATGTTTCCAATCAACCTCCAAAAATCCTAACTTAAAACTATCATTAATATGATTGTCATATGCCAAATCAATTCTATGAAGTTACAAAAACTTCTATTAATACCCACACTAATTACCCACAAAGAACCAATAATGAAAGCAAATAAAATCTAATATCCAATAAAATAACAATACTTTCACATGATACGACTAACATATCGGTTGTTACATCAACAAGAATCGGGTAGTAAACATTACATAATTAATCAAAGAAATAAATAGGGAATGTCCCTTCTAATCTATCGCCCAAAACATCTGAGAAAACTGAAGGCACATTTGCCAACTATGGAAAAACTTTTGGAGAGCTTTCATGTCGCCTCCAAGGCGCATTCACTCGGCGCCATGTGACGCTCAATCTAAGGGTTGAAGTTTTGGCCAACTCAATCCTATAGTCTTTCTCTTACAAAAGCTTCCACCACCCTCCTATAACCCGGACCACGTTGACCTCCCATAGCCGATCCAACACTGCTTGCCATTCGGGTGGAAGAGTGTTCATCAAAGCCGCACCTTCTCAAAATCCGGCATAAGATAACCATTCCGGATGATTTCTGTATCATCTGATTGATCCTCACCACATGTGATACTAAATCACCATCATGCCACCGATAATTAGCTAATTCGACATCGCCTTTTAAGTCTTGCATTTCCCTCGTCCGTTCTCGGGATTGCGGTATCCTTACATAACGCATCATAGTTCCTGCAACAAATGCAGAACTAAAAATGGATTATTCATAATCCATAATTTACATAAGGGAAAATACATAATTTTCCAAAATTCATGCAACAAATGCAAAATTAAAAATGGATTACTTATAACACACATAGGCATGAGTGAAAAAGAAACAAATTCCTTTTTTTTTTTTTTTTTTTTTTTTTTTTTTTTTTTTTTTTTTCGGGTCAACGGTCAACGGTCAAAGTCAACGGTCGTCGGTCAACGGTCGTCGGTCAACGGTTCAACGATCGGTCAACGGTCGGTCAAAGGGTCGGGTCAACGGGCGCGCGGGTCGGAGGACCGGTCGGGCGATCGGACGAACCGACCGCACGTGCGCCGCATGCGTTGGGCGACGTCACGCAAGCGTCGGCCCGGCACGTGCCTCGCGCGTGGCGTGCGACGTCACGCGGGCGTCATCCGCACGTGCGCGGCATGCGCCAGCTGATCGGGTCGGGTCGGTCGCCGTCGGGTCGGGTCGCCGGCCGGTTCTGCGCCGGCCAACCGGCGTCGTCGGCGACGTCATCAATGACGTCATCCCGACGGTTATCGACCGTTGGGTGACGTCACGATGACGTCATTGGGTGACGTCAGCACGCGTCGGTTCGCCGACCGTCGCGTGCCATTTCGCCGGTCGCCGGCGCGCACGTGCCGGTTCGTCACCGGCGCATGTGGCGCACGCGCTGGCCATTGCCAGCGCTTCGGGCGCGTCGCGCCCACGCACAGCGGCTTCTGGCCGCGCGTGTGGGCGCGTGCAGCGTCGTACGACGGCGTACGACATGTTGCCGGACTCGTCTTGACGTCGCTTTTCTCCCCATATGTTCAGAAAATGATTTCGACTTACGAAAACTCAGAAAAATGGCCGAACAACGCTCGGGTGTCGGGATTTCTCGCCCCGATCCGTACGGCCGAAAACTTTTCGCGAAAAATCAATAAAAAAACATCAAATTGATCGGGAAAACGTGAATTTGTGCTCTGATACCAATGTTGGGAATAACGGATCCCCGAAAAACCGGATTCGACACTAAATCGAACCCCTAAATCAATGCGGAAGAGAAAGCCCGAAATACACGTATCACCGATCATAAACCACACCACGGATTCGAGCACCCTTGTTAGCCACGATTAGATACCGACGCCGATTAGAGGAAGAAAACCTGGTCCCGTTCGATCCGATGACGCATTGAAGGGAAGACAAGTGTAGCCGTTTGCTTACTTGTTCCTTTTTGTTTTTGAGAGAGAGAGCGGGAGAAAGGAACGTACATACGTTCATTATGTCAAGAGGTGTCATCTCTCTCTCTCTCCTCCCTTTTATACCTTCCCCCATCCACGAGCCCTATTCCCGTGGGTCGGGCCTTTGGCCCCGAAGATGGGCGGACGGGCCTTAAGCCCATCACCAATTAAAACCATCATAGTTAACCAATCGTATCTCACTGTCCATGTACTTAATGCGGAAGAAAATGTATTCATAAGAACAATAAAAGGTACATGCGGGAAGAACTCTCGAGAAGATGACTCATTAAGATGTAACAAAAATTATGTACATACATATACACAAACGAGCTAGTCCACGCTGATGACTGCCACGCATGATCTGGTAAGTCTATTTACTTAGAGATCAAGTACCCATCCACATGTATATCATTCACTTTCCAAGTATTCGGAACTCTAGGTTTGTCGACAGGAAGCTCCAATCGATTGCAGCATTGTCCACACGTCTGACCGGAGATCCGGCCGATTCCTTCTATGAATCTCGCAGCACCTCAAAGCCAAATGAGCCAACTCCTTGGCCAGCGTATAGGCCACTCACCAGCCAAAGGATCCAAAATGGCCTTCAAAGTGTTGAGAAAACTCATACCAAATTTTGAAGTTGACAAAAGTTTCTAGTTCTTACTCTTATTTTGAAGAACATGATGCTTCTGAAGTTATATAGAAGACTTTTGCCAAAGTCTATTCATTCTAGATGATTTCCCACTCCAATGCAATCCATACTGAAACTGTGTCTAGAACAAGGATGAAATCATATTCAGATTTATCAATCTTGTGACAAGGATTCAGAATGAAATTATTAGAAATTTATTCCACAACATCTAACTCTCTAGCAAATGTCTCACTTTCCTTCCATAAATGCATTGATGGAATTAACAACAAATTGTTGAAATCAATTTTGAGGAGAAGTTTTTTTTTTAGGAAGCATCTACTTATAGAAACCTAGATTTTGATTGTATGGGTAACCAAAATCAATAGATTTCTCATCTCAATCTTCCAACGGCTAAAGATCTTCTTAGTCAATTGTGTCCAACGGATTGATTGAAAGAAATTCCTCCGAAAAATGTCAACGGCTAGTGAAGTGTGGATGAGTGTTTGAGGACGTCATTCAATTTATTTGAAGAGTGGACGTGAAAATTGAAATTCCAAAATCTAAAGTCTTTCCAACTACTTATTCCTCATCGGCAGTCCTTATAAATTGTATTCAAGAAAGAAATTCACAAAAAAAAAAAAGTGACTTAGTGAGTGAGAAGGGATCTTCCATCGAGCGTTTGCACTCATAAATTATACTTCTCTATTGATGCCATATTAAATTCCAACTAAAAGGCTGTAAGTGTAGGAGATTTGACGTAAACTTGATTTAAGCCGAACAACTATAAATTTTGTGTGTAATCTTCTCTTCCTTTAACTACTTTTATTTAAATTTGTTGCATTTCTATATGTTTTGCAAAAATCAGTTCTATCTTTTATCGATTTTGAACATTCTTCAAAAGTCTCGGTGGCTTGTTTGTCAAACTCTTATTGTTACTTAGACTTTATTTGACATTTATTTTATTCCTCATTTATTTATCAAAATTTCTTTTAAATACCTATTCACATTCTCTAGGTGTTCGTACTAGCATTGTCAATTGGTATCAGAGTCATGTGCTCATCTATTTGATGTAGCTAGTATAAGCACCTAGAGGGGGTGAATAGGTGTATAAATAATTTCTCGGGATACCACAGAAATACTAAGCAGATGATAGAATGGAAATACGCTTTTGCTTAATCAAAATGAGTTACGATTAAAGTAAAGTAAAGAGAAGGGAAGAGAAGATTAAACACAAGGTTTATAGTGGTTCGACTTATCCTAAGCCTACGTCCACTCTTCCGCACTGACAGCCAATCGGCTGGATTCCACTATGAACAAAAGAGATGTTATAGCACAGTCATTCCTTGATTCCACAGTGTATATATTCTATCACACTTCCTCAAGGTTTCTCACAAGTATAAATTCTCTTTTGAGTACAAGTTTTTCGCTCAAATGAATTAACTAAACAACAAGAGGCTTCAGACTTTGGAATTCTTTTATCGCGCACTTCCTTGAACAGCTTAGAACATCTTCTTTTTATACTCATTTATGCCATCATATCCGTTGGCACTTTCCAAAGGAATTCCTCCAATCTACCCGTTGGACGGAATCAATTAAGAAGATTATTCGAACTATTAAGGGAATATGTCGATAGCCCATCAATCATGTTCGCCCATACAATCAGGATCTCGGTTTCCATAAGTAGAACCTTCCACGAATATTTCGCCAATCAACGGATCCTTAATCATCGAATCAATCTTGATCAATTTAAAAGGGATTCCGATAAGTCATATCCAGCCAAGAGATCTTCTCCAGTCGATAAGATCATATCCTTAATAAAACATCCAGTTACGGATACCCTTTCTTCAACGGATTAGAAACCTGTCAATGAGGATAGACTTTGAATCTTGAGTCTCGTCCCGGAGGTCTTCGACTTTAAACAATGGCAGAGTCCGCAAGCTTTCACCAAATCGATGGAAACGATTTTGTCAGCTTCAAAACACTTCAAGAAGATTTCTCCAACAATCTCCCCATTTTTGATGGTGACAAAACTTTCCTGCAGATTTGGACAACTTTGACCTGCAAAACATTTCTCAAACACATATGCATATCTTATAGAGATAAATGGCTAAATGAATAACACTAGAATTTACAACCACAGAAAATAGGTTAGTCTTGAATAAGATAAAGCCATAAAGCCAACCATAAGATATTAATATCAATAGCAGTCAAATCCACATCCAAATCCAGACACAAAATTAAAGTCAAACATTAATCCAAATTAAACAATCCAAACGATTAAAAATTCAAAGTTTTGATTCAAATCTTGCACTTCTCCCCCTTTTTGTCAGCATAAAAAGGTTAAGATGAAAATGGAGTGAAGTCAAGATTGCTTGGGAACACGGACAAGCTGGAAATCTCCCATGGACTATACGATCCCTTCCGGCCTTTTCAAGTCTTCCTTCGCCTGAGCAATCTCCTCACCCTTGGCATTGGCCTGAATCTGAACAGAGAGGGCTTGGATTTTATCATTCAATGAACATGAGGAAACTTGACCCGCATTTTGCAAGTTTTGAACCTCGCATCCCAAGGCATAAATTTGGCCACGCATCTCCATGAGAATATCCATGATTCTGCGAAAATCGGTTGAGCTGTCGGTCTGAGTACTTGCTTCAGCACGTTCTGCAGATGATGGCATATCAGAATAATCTTGCAGGTTTGGCGATGAAACGTCATGACCTTCTTCTGGAAATTGAGATGCATAAACATCCTTTGGGTCTGCAGGTGAACGGCTGACTCCTTCACTTGCATCGAGATATGAGGACTTCCCTCCTTTTTCTTTTTCTTCCCCTATTTCTGTGCCTACAGGTGGAGAAGAGTGTCTGTCAGGTTCTCCTTCTTCTCTTCTTTCTTCTTCAAGTCTTTCTTGTTCTGCTTCTTTTTCGCCACTTGCTCTTTCTTCTTCTTCTCTCGCCTCTTTTTCTTTTTCTTGTCCTTGTCTTTCCTCTCCTTCTGTCTCATGATGTTCCATGGATTCTGGAATAGAGCGACTTAGCTTCTTCAAAGCTATGGCCGAAATGGTAAGGTCGTCATCCTCTTCATCTTCCACGATGAGAGCTCTTCTTTTCTTGGTTGGAGCAACCATGGGCTCCTTCCCTTTCCTTTTTGAAGTAGAAGAGAATTGATGAGACTTTATAGGAGTCTTTTCCTTAAATTTCTTCAACTCCTTGCTTAGTTCTTTCAGACACATCTTGGTCACCATTTTCAGTCCTATCACCATATGATTGCACGATCGAACACAAAAGATTTGTGGAGGCTGAATATTCAGATGTCTGAATAACTTCGTTACAAGGCTTGGGTAAGGAAGTTGACCTCTCGTCCTTCATCAACGCTCTATACATGTGGAACATGATAGTATGAGGAAGAGAAAACCTTTTCCCAAGAAGGATGGCGTACATCGGCATTGCCTCGAACTTGAGACATCGGTCTTGGAAGTTGATTTCGGTCGAAGGCAATTGATCACAATCTTGTGAAGCAAGATGTTGAACGCACTCATCCTTAAGTAGGTGATCTTTTTGTCTGTTCTCCTGTCTTTCACCAGTTCCATTGTAGCCCGAGCAGTAGAAACTTTGATCGGTTGATATCTTCCTCTCTCAACTTCTAACACATCCGCTAGCATATTCATGTCCACAACAAAATCTTGATCTTTGACACTGAAGAAGAATCTATTCGCATCCAAAAAGCTAAGATTCGAATAGAAATATGCGGCCGATTCAAAGATAGGCCTCTGTAGTGTCGGAGCGAACTTTTCAAGTTGAAGATGACCAAACTTTTCTCTCATGTTCACATTCACAAAGATCCGAAAAGTCAAAATCTACACTCCTAGGGTTTATCACCCCACGCTTTAGCAGTTTTGAGTATAAACCCTTCTGTTCTTTCGATCTAAACAACTCTCCTCTTTTTCCTCTGATTTCTGCCACAATACCCATCCTTGGTTGAAATTGCATGAACAATTTGTCATCGTCATTCCCTCTCTCGGATTAAATCCCCAATCACGAGGATCACTCGGGATATTTTCAAGGGATTCTTCACCACCCCTTTTTCGAGCAATTCCCAAACTTTCCATTTTCCGCAAAAATATACTCATTCCCATATCCTTTGTCTTTTAGAAAATCATCAACATAGTTCGAGGAGTACGTGTTCCTTTTAAAGCATGATACGACTTATAAATAAAGGCGGGTTTTTGAACTCTTACGGGATCTCGCATCCCGAACGATTTCTTCCTCTTGTTGATGAACAACGCCTTGAGGACTATGTGGAGGAGAATGACGCGGTTGAGAATGTTGTGGGCTCTTTGCTGATCCGGGAGACACTTCTTCTTCGGTGAGATCGAAGTGCGTAGGCCCCTCATTCATCCGTCGTGGTCCCCTGCTTGCGATCCTTGACGACTTTCTTGAAGAAGACATTTTTCTCGCACTTTGAGAGATTCCTTGCTTGACTTCCCCCAAGAAAAACGATAACTTTTTTGAAGATTTAGGCAGGAGATAAAAACAGGAATGGAGGATCGGTGTTTTTTAGGGTTTTTGAGAGTGAAGAGAGAAGGAAACAACAGAATACGATCGGTTTAAAAGAGATGTATACGAATCGTCACAAATAAAAAGATGCCTTTTCAAAAATAACTGTCCTTTTTCCGCGAAAATTGTTATTTTAAAAAAAACTTCTTTTTCGAAAAAGGAAACGATGCAATAATTACGCCGATTAAAGATAACAATAAAAAGACACAGTTCGACGATCGTACCTATTCAAGATAACATTCGAGAGAGAGAGACTAACTTACAATCAAAGTCTTGTTTGTCTGAGTCTGAGAGTCTCTAGACTTTAACTTCTTCAAACCTTAATATGTTGAGTCTTGAGTGAATAATTTCAAATTGATTTTTCTCCAACGGCTTTATGAATATATCCGCCGGTTGGTTCTTAGAATCAACATACTTGAATCGAAATTTCTCCATTTTGAACATGGTCTCGATGAAGTGATGTTGAATCTCTATATGCTTTGCTCTTGAGTGAAGAATTGGATTTTTGGTGAGATTGATAGCGCCGGTGTTGTCGCAATTAATCTCTCGTGCATGAGTATTCAATTCCAAAGTCTCTTAGTCACGCTTTATCCATAGAATTTGTGAACAGCAACTTCCAAGAGCTACATACTCTGCTTCTGCTGTAGAGAGAGCTACTATACTCTGTTTTCTTGAAAACCAAGACACCGTCCTACCTCCAAGTAGTTGACAGGTACCTGAGGTGCTCTTTCTATCAACTCTGCAATTGGCTAGATCTGCGTCTGAGTATCCAAGAAGAGTAAAGTCTCCCCTTTTAGGATACCATAGGCCGATGCTTGAAGTTGAAGCAATGTATTTGATAATACGTTTTGCAGTACTTAAATGAGATTCTTTAGGGTCTGCTTAAAATCTAGCACAAATGCAAACACTAAACAAAATGTCAGGTCTAGAAGCAGTAAGATAAAGAAGTGAGCCAATGATATTCCTGTATAGCTTCTGATCGACTTTCTTTCCTTCTTCATCTTTGTCTATCTTCAAGGCACTTGACATTGGAATGTCAGTCTTTTTGCAATTGTCCAGTCCAAACTTTTTGACAAGATCATTAGCATATTTTTCTTAATGAATAAAAGTTCCTTCCTTTAGTTGTTTCATTTGAAGTCCAAGAAAGAAGGTTAACTCACCCATCATGCTCATTTCAAATTCATCCTGCATAGTCTTGGAGAATTTCTTGCATAGACTTTCATTAGGAGATCCGAATATGATATCATCGACATATATTTGAACTAGTACAAAACTTTTGCTTTCCTTTTTGATAAATAGAGTAGTGTCTACTTTACCTTTTACGAAACCGTTTTGAATTAAAAACTCACTCAGATTGTCATAGCAAGCTCGAGGTGCTTGTTTCAAGCCATATAAGGCCTTTTTGAGTCTGAAAACTGAGTCTGGTTTCTTTGGGTTTTAAACCCAGGTGGTTGTTCCACATAGACTTCCTCATGGATGAATCCATTTAGAAAAGCACTTTTGACGTCCATTTGGAATAACCTGAAATTTTTGTGACAAGCAAATGCAAGTAATAAACGAATTGCTTCTAACCTTGCTACTGGTGCGTAAGTCTCGTCATAGTCGATCCCTTCTTCCTGTGTGTAACCCTTGGCCACAAGTCTTGCTTTGTTTCTTACGACTTTGCCTTTCTCGTCCATCTTGTTTCTGAAAACCCATTTAGCTCCAATAACAGATTTACCTTTAGGTTTAGGAGACAATTCCTAGACATCATTGATACTGAATTGCCTGAGTTCTTCTTGCATAGCTTCAATCCAGCTTTCATCAGATAAAGCTTCTTCTATGCTCTTGGGTTCTATTTCAGAAATAAGAGCCACAGCGCTAGATTTTTCGCGCCTTTTGGATCTTATGCGAATTCCTTCATTGATGTCGCCAATGATAAGATCTTTGGGATGACTGGACTTATGCTTCCGATTCTGGATAATTTGTCGATTGATGATCACTTCCTTCACTTGATTCTTCGACAGTCACTTGCTGCTTTGTTCCTTCAAAGTCTCGAGCCGCTTCTTGAGATTTAGACTTTGTAGAGTCTGGAGCAGGATCAGATTCTTCAAGATGAGTCTGAATAGATTCATTTTGAATGGAATCTTGGAATTTGACATTCATTGATTCTTCCACTATTTGAGTTTTCTTGTTGTAGACTCTGTACGCTTTGCTAGAGGTTGAATATCCAAGGAAGATGCCTTCATCTGACTTTTCTTCAAACTTACCAACTCGATCATTTGCATTTTTCAGTATAAAACATTTGCAACCGAATACATGAAAATATGAAACGATGGGCTTCTTTTCTTTGAATAATTCATAGGGGTTTTTTCTAGAATAGGCCTTAGAAAAACTCTATTAATAATGTAACATACTTGTAAAAAACTGCTTCAGCCCAAAAACGTGAAGAGATGTTGCTTTCGATTAAGAGAGTTCTTGCCATTTCTTGAAGCGATCTATTCTTTCTTTCCACAACTCCATTTTGCTCTGGAGTATATGGAGAAGAGAACATATGCTGAAAACTAGATTTATCACAAAACTTTGCAAAATCTTGATTTTCAAATTCACCTCCATGATCTGTTCTAATACTTGAAATAGCATATCCTTTTTCGTTTTGAATCTTTTTAGCAAATTTTCAAAGTAAGAGAAAGTTTCAGACTTACCTGCCAGGAAATATACCCAAGTAAATCGTGAGTAGTCATCCACAATTTCTTACCTTCAATGCTTTGTGTTCTGGTTGGTCCAAAGAGATCCATATGCAGAAGCTGCAGTACACGGTTAGTGGAAACTTGATTTATTGGTTTGAAGGAATTTCTCACCTGTTTTCCCAATATGTATGGTGTACATAGATCAGACTTTTGGTATGATAAATTGGGTAGGCCACGAATAAGCTTCTTGGCTGAAATTTTGGCTATCTGCTTCATATTGATGTGTCCAAGCTTTCTGTGCCATAAACTTGCTTCATCTTGTATTGAGAATAAACACTGTGATTCCTCTGGTTTTACATCCAAGAGGTAGATATTTCCATGTCTTCGACCCATAAACGACTGAGTAGAGTCTTTACTGGTTCCAGAACATATTCCCTCTTGAAAGTAAATTTTGAAACCGGTATCACAGAGCTGGCTGACACTGAGCATATTGTAGTTGAGTCATTCAACTAAAGAAACATTGTTTATTGTGAGGTTTCCAATCTTCACAGTTCCAAGTCTAACTATTCTTCCTTTGCTATTTCCTCCAAAAGAAACTTTTCCACCATTCGTTTGTACAAGCTTTATGAAACAATTTGAATCTCTTGTCATATGCCTTAAGCATCCACTATCCAGATACAATTTTACCTTTTTCTTGATAGTGACCTGCATTTAAAAAAGAAACTCAAACTTTCTTTGGTACCCATCTTTTCTTGGGTCCATTGGAGTTAGTATAATATGTTGTATTTGCCCATACTTTCTTAACAGGTTTCCAAACCATTGGACACTCTTTTTCAAAATGATCTGTACTATTGCACTTTGAACATCTAAGAGTATTGCGACTAACTGGTTTTACAAAAATCCTTTTAAAATGATTTTTGTAAGCATCTCTTGAGGGTCTTTGTTTGATTCTTTCCTTTACTTTAGGAAAATCAATTAAAGGAATGGTTTCAGCAGTCATTCCCAAACCAGACTTGTTGAAATAAGGTCTTTGAACGAGAAAGTATTTTTTCTAGTTTCTCGATCCTATAGAAAATCTTTTGGAAATATTTGTGATATCATTTTTCAAGAATGCATTTTCTTTTGAAAGATTATTTTCACTTTCTCTAAGAGAAGAAACATTCACATCTAAACATTTTACCTTTTCTTTCAAAATATTTTCTTGCTGTTTTAAGGCATAATTTTCATTTTTGAGTTCGGAAATCCTTTTAAGAGAAGTCTTAAGACTAAAGCACAACTCATTAATATATTTAGAAACTTTAATAGGAATTTTAAAGTTACTCACCTCAAATTCACTTTCTGAGTCTGTCTTGGAGTTTGAATCTGAATCCGATTGTGCCATTAGACATATGTTGGCATAATCATCATCACTTTCTTCACATTCTGTATCACTCTAGGTTTCTGCTTTAAGAGCCTTTCGATACTTTTCAGCTTTTCCTTTCTTCTTCCTCAGAAAAGGACAGTTGGGTCTGATGTGTCCTTTTTTCTTGCATTCAAAGCAAACCACATCTTTGTTTGATTCATCATCCTCAACAAACTTAGCCTGTTGCTTTTGAAAACCTTGTTTCCTTGGATTGAATCTTCTTCCTTTTGTGTTCAGCTTTCGAATCTTCTTATCATGAGAGCAAGCTCCTCATCGTCCATATCGTCTTCGAATCGCAACATCGAATCATCATTGGATTTTAATGCAATGGATTTCTTACCTTTAGGGTCTTCGTCTTCATTGATTCGTTCTACTTCATAAGATCGAAGAGTTCCAACCAACTCATCAACGAGATAGTGGCATGATTCTTTGAGTCTCTCGATTGAGGTCTTTATGTGATTCCAATCCTTCGAGAGTCCTCGCAGTAGCTTGTTTACTTTCATGGGATCAGAAATTGGTTGACCTTGATTTTCAAGACCATTCACGATATCTGTAAAACGACTAAACATGTCAGTTATAGATTCTCCAAATTTCATTCTGAAGGCTTCGTATTGACTGAGGAGTATATTGACTCCGGTCTCTTTCACTCGATCGGTTCCTTCATAAGTAATATGTAATCTATCCCAGACTTCTTTGGCTGTATCACAAGAAAATATTCTGTTATATTCAGTAGGTGATAAAGCACAATATAAAGAATAAATTGCTTTTGCATCAAGAGCTTGTCTCTTGATTATCTATTCCTGACTCATTTTGCTGGACTCAACAGTGTCCTTTCCTCTCTCTGAGACAGATGCAGCTTTAGGAATGATTCCTTTTTCTACAACGTCCCATTCTAGAGGATCCTTTGATCTTAAGAACGCCTTCATCTTGTTTTTCCATATGTTGTAGTCCTTTCTATCAAAGTAAGACGGTCTAGTGTTGCTTTGCCCTTCTACCAGCCCTGGAGCCAACATATTAGACATGGATCTTTAACTCTGAAGTAAAACACTTCAAACAACGTGAGTACACAGGCTCTGATACCAATTGATGTAGCTAGTATAAGCACCTAGAGGGGGTGAATAGGTGTATAAATAATTTCTCGGGATATCACAGAAATACTAAGCAGATGATAGAATGGAAATACGCTTTTGCTTAATCAAAATGAGTTACGATTAAAGTAAAGTAAAGAGAAGGGAAGAGAAGATTAAACACAAGGTTTATAGTGGTTCGGCTTATCCTAAGCCTACGTCCACTCTTCCGCACCGATGACCAATCGGCTGGATTCCACTATGAACAAAAGAGATGTTACAGCACAGTCCTTCCTTGATTCCACAGTGTAGATATTCTATCACACTTTCTCAAGGTTTCTCACAAGTATAAACTCTCTTTTGAGTACAAGTTTTTCGCTCAAATGAATTGACTAAACAACAAAAGGCTTCAGACTTTGGAATTCTTTTATCGTGCACTTCCTTGAACAGCTTAGAACGTCTTCTTTTTATACTCATTTATGCCATCATATCCGTTGGCACTTTCCAAAGGAATTCCTCCAATCTACCCGTTGGACGGAATCAATTAAGAAGATTATTCGAACTATTAAGGGAATATGTCGATAACCCATCAATCATGTTCGCCCATACAATCAGGATCTCGGTTTCCATAAGTAGAACCTTCCACGAATATTTCGCCAATCAACGGATCCTTGATCATCGAATCAATCTTGATCAATTTAAAAGGGATTCCGATAAGTCATATCCAGCCAAGAGATCTTCTCCAGTCGATAATGTCATATCCTTAATAAAATATCCAGTTCTGGATACCCTTTCTTCAACAGATTAGAAACTGTCAATGAGGATAGACTTTGAATCTTGAGTCTGGCTGTCCGGAGGTCTTCAGACTTTAAACAGCAGAGTCCGCAAGCCTTCAGATCAGACTGATGGAAACGATTTTGTCAGCTTCAAAACACTTCAAGAAGATTTCTCCAACACTATTGAATTATTTTTACTTTTGAACTAACAATATTCTATGGCTAGTATTTTAGTACCAGTACTCGTGGAAGGGCAGAATAACACCAGACTACCTTATTTTGATGGAAAAGAATATAGTGTGTAAAAGAATAAAATAAAAGCATTTCTGAGATTTAGAGATCCTTTGGAATGAGATGTTATGGAAAAAGAGATCAACGTCGCAAAACCCTGAAAGGGAAATTTATTGTTTTCACGTATCGATTGTATCCATGAATTATATTCATGAGAGCTTGGCAAGTTCTCATTTTTACTATTAACAAAAACTTGTACAACAAGAGAAGATACCGAATGATGGTGCGTAATATCCAAAGACAGAGACGCAAAAACGTTGACTCAACCATGAGGATTGTTTGTGAAGGAACTAGAACATAAATGATACAGATCTTGACGTTGCCTCCCGATTGATACTTCGTCCCAACAAGCTTCGCTATGCCCTCTTTGACATCCTTCCCCGCTGCGACATAAATCTTGTCTTCGAAAACCGGCGTCGCCAGTTCAGGTGCGAACATGGAAAAGCCGGGCATGGTTGTCGGGACTCCAAACTCGAGAAGTGTAATTATGCGATCAACCACAGTACGTACTAAGTACGAGGACGAGGACGGCTCTCAACATAAAATGAAAGTGAAGAAACGATGGAGCGTCTATAATGGAGATAGATAGCGAGTGAGAGCAGACGAGAGAGAGAGAGAGAGAAACGGAAGGCGAGGCCATATGGTATGATCTGCAGCTCCATCCATCAATCAATCGAAAAATCTTATGGGATCCATTTATTTATTTTTCTCGAAGGAGAGAAGCATTATAAAAAACTTCAAAACCATAATAATAATAATAATAATAATAATAATAATAATAATAATAATAATAATAATAATAATAATAATAATAATAATACAATTCTACGTTGGTGACACCAATCATTGAAATCGATCGACGTGATATGAGAGACCATTTGTCTGATATCTCATCTAGCTTTAGACATCAATTTCCTCAATTTTTTTTTTTTGGTCAAAAGTAATATATATGTATTCGATTAAGTAGTCTTAGAACACAACGATGGTTTACAATCTGCAACTAAAAGTTCCCATAGAATTGAGGGGGTGTATGCACCCAATTTAACGGAAGTTTCTTGGCTCGATGAGTACGTACCAGCCAATCTGCAACTTTGTTTGCATCTCGGGCGCAATAGGTTACGGAAACGTTATTGCACGTGGAGAGCTCGTCTCGACAATGTTGGATAATTTCGTTTAAATTCCAAGGTGTCTTGGCCCGGCCCATTATAAACTCCACCACCGCTAAACTGTCGCTTTCGCAAGTCCAATGAACTAGTTGACTTCTCACGTGTCTCGACTTTAACTCCTTGAGATAGCAGATCCCGTGTAAAACTGCTTCTACTTCCGCTTGAGACGTCGAGGAAACCCTAGCTTTTGCTGCGAAGCCATTGACGACACACCCATCTCCATCCCTGGCGATTCCAACAACAGAACACAGAAACTCGCTGGGGACCCATGACGCATCGACGTTCAATTTCAACTCCCGACTTCCCGGTGGTGTCCAAGACTCTGGTAAGTGTGGAGTTGTGCTTTGGCCGGACTGGTCCTTCGATCCTTTGCTGAAGGCGATATTCTGGATTCGTGCTAGATCAAGGATATCCGCCGGTTTGGGAGCCTTTGCTCGGAAGATCCAGGAATTTCGCGCCTTCCAGATATGCCATAGAACCCCTACAATGAACTCCCAATCAGGTGATTTTCTTCTTGAGTCAAAAACCGCTAGAAGCCACTGGTCGAGTCTCTTAAATTGTTTCATGATATTCGTTCCCTGCATAAGTTTATCTTGCCAGATCTGTTTAGTCCACCTGCAAAAAAGGAAAAGATGTTCGATGGTTTCAACTTGCGCGTAACACATCTGACATAATGTATCTGGGCTGATCTTCCTTTTGTAGAGATTTTCCCTTGTGGGAACAGCATTTTGACATATGCTCCAGAGAAAGGTTCGGATTTTTGGTGGGACTGATAAGCGCCAGATCTGTGTCCATAAAGTGCGTGGAGGCTGGTAAGAACAAGTGGCTTTGTTTTGATTTAGTCTGATGGTCGATATATGAGCCCTGTTATATCCGCTCTTAACTGTAAATTCCCCTGTACTGTTTCCTGTCCATATTCTGATGTCAGGTTTGGGGTTCTTACTCAAGGGAATGGCTTGAATCTCGTTAGCTATTTTGTCCTCAAAAAGCTGTTGAATGAGGGGCTGCTTCCAAGTTCGAGATTCTTCATTAATTAGACTTTCCACCCAGGTAGGTTCTAATTGAGTGACTTGTCCTCCGATAGATTCCTGTGATAACCATTTATCCTCCCTGATTTTGATTGATTTGCCGTCCCCGACTAACCATTTAATATCTGCCTTGATGGTGTCTCGACCCAACAGCATACTAGTCCAACCCCAAGATGATCTCCGACCCTTCTGTGCATTCCATATATCGCCCTAAGGAAAATATATGCCTTTTAGAACTTTACTCCATAATGCATTCGGGGAAGTATGTAAACGCCATGCTTGTTTGCCAAGCATTGCACAGTTGAAGGTAATTAAGTCTTTAAACCCCATCCCTCCTTCATCTTTTCTATTTTTCAGAACTTCCCAGTTCTTCCAATGAATGCCCTTCTTTGTATCCCCTTTCTGCCACCAGAATGAAGCTATTCGCCTTTCAATTGCTTTGCAGATGGACACTGGCAGTTTAAAGATCGACATGGCGTAGGTTGGTATGGCCTACACCAAACTCTTAATCAAGACTTCCTTTTCTGCTTTGGTAAGTAACTTTTCCTTCCAACCCTCCAGCTTTGAGTTTACCTTGGTTAATATCCATGTGAAAATTTCTTTTCTGGATTGTCCCCATTCTGTAGGGAGGCCTAAATATTTACCTGTCTTTTCAAAAACAGGTACTCTCAACTCTTGGGCCATGTTCCTCTTAAGTGGTAAGGGACAATTCTTACTAAAATAAACTCCTCACTTGTTTAAATTTACAGCTTGCCCCGTTGCATAACAGTAATGGTTTAGTGTGAGAGTCAAATTCTGACATTCCATTATAGTGCCATCCAGGAAGAAAATAACATCATCCGCAAACAGAAGGTGAGATAGCTTAGGACAAGACCTATTCAGCTGTATACCTTTTATGCTGCCTTCCGCAACCGCCTTTTGCATCAGCCATGTTAGCACGTTTGTGATAATGATGAATAAATAAGGTGACAGGGGATCTCCTTGCCTGAAACCTCTGGATGGACTGAAAAAAGGGGTAGGTTCTCCATTTAGCTTGACACTGAAAGTCACTGTTGTTATGCATTGCATAATTAGAGTCACCCATTTCTCAGAAAAACCCATTTTCAGCATGCAATCCCGAACAAAATCTCGTTCTATTCTATCATATGCTTTATGCATATCTAATTTGAGTGCTGCCTGATATGTGTTCTTTCTTTTTGTAATGCGCAGTTGATGTAACACTTCCTGCACAATTATGATGTTATCTTGTATCTGTCTACCCTAAACGAATGCACTCTGTTCTGGTTCTATTATCTCTAGCAACCACTTTTTCAATCTGTTTGCTAGTAGTTTTGAGATAATTTTATAACTGAAATTGCATAAACTGATGGGTCTAAACTGACTTATTGTCTCAGGATTTTTCACTTTGGGGATCAAGGCTATATACATCTGATTTAAATGAGGATCCATAATACCTGTGTTGAAGAAATTCTGTACAAGCCGGAAATGCAGTCGCCCGTATAATTTCCCACGCATTTTGATAGAAAAGCCCATTGAAACCATCAGGACCAAGCGCTTTCAAGGCTCCCAATTGAAAAACTACTGCTCGAACTTCCTCCATCATGGGGTTTGCCACCAATGTTGCATTGATACTGTCATTAATAGGAGAAAGGCATTGGCTTAATACTGGCTGATAATTTCGTTGCCCTGCTGATTTGTATAAGTTGCCGTAAAAAGTTTGAATATGGTTTCTGATTGCTCCTGGATCCCGACACCACCTATTATTTTCCATTTGCAGCATTGTAATGTGATTTCTGTGCCTCCGTTGAACTGTTGTGGCATGAAAAAATCGTGTGTTTTTATCACCCCATTGTAACCATTTAATTCGTGATCTCAATCCCCAATATTGTTCCTCCTACTTCCTCAGTGTGTCTAGCTGGTGTATGATGCTTCGCACTTCCTTTCTGCTTGTATGTTCTTGTGACTAGTTAGTTATTGCTGTTAAGGTCTGAGTTAGCTCTTTTATCCCGCTGGGTGCATGAGCAAACTTCTCCTTACTCCATTGTATGAGTTTCTTTGAGGTCTCCTGGAGTTTTTCTGAAAAGGTGGCCTGGGGATAAGCTGTATGGTTCCATGTGTGATGAATAACACCATGATATTCTTCATGTTCAAGCCAGAAAGCCTCCATTTTGAATTCTCTTCTTCTTTTCTTGCATTCAGGGTATAGCTTAAGGACAAGAGGACTGTGGTCCGAGCCTATTGCTGGAAGGGCATGGACTTATGCTTCATGAAAGGTAATTCGCCATTCCAGGGTACATAACACCCCGTCCAATTGTTTTTTAACCAAATCCTCCCCTTCTCTGTTGTTAGCCCATGTGTATGCACATCCTTGGCTATCCATATCCATCAAAGATAACTCATTGAGCATATCTCTAAAGGTTGCAAGTCTTTTGTTTTCTGCTTCTCTTTTCCCTACCTTCTCCCATACATATAAAATCTCATTGAAATCCCCCATGCATATCCATGAAGTTGAGCTGTGAGGTTTCAATGTTTTCAATTGTTGCCATAGTTGCATCCTCTCTTCAAAATTTGTTGATGCGTGAATAAAAGTGATCTGCATGACTTGTTTTCTGGCTGGATCAGTGCAATGTACATCAATGAACTGTTTTGAACTATCTTGCACTTTCAATGTTACTTCCTTATTCCACATCAATGCCAATCCCCCTGCTATGCTTGTTGGATTTTCTAGGAATAGGTGCTGAAAGTGAAGTTTTCTGCATATATTCTCCACCACCGTTGCTTTGTTTTTAGTCTCCATAAGAAAAACTATACTGGGCCGTTCAAGAGCAATCAATGCTCTTAGTTCCTGGATTGTCAGGGGGTTGCCCAACCCCTGACAATTCCAGCTAATAATTTTCATGTTGTCTGTGGTGGCTTATTAGGGCTAGCCACCAAAGCCCAATCTGTTCCATCTGCGAGCAACTTCACTGGAGTCTCCATCATACCCGAATCATCTATGAGAATTGGAGGTGGTTCAAATAAACATTTCTGCTTTTTTGCTTTCTGCACCTTCATGTTCTTTTTGCTGCTTTTTCCTATTTTCAAATAATTTTGTATGGGAACATCTGAACATATGATCTGTTTTCCATGATCTTTGATTACCTTCTGATTTGAAATAGGGACTTCCATGATCTCCTGCTCCATGGAACTTTCGACTCTCTTTTTGCTGCAAGCTTCTAGTCACATTTCTGGGCCTTTCTCTCGTGCAGTTATATCCTGCTCTCTAACTGGAGAAGGTACTACAGGTATCGTTTCTTCTATTATAAGTCCTTCTTCAATGTTTCCATAAAAAACCTCCCAATAAAGACTATGATCACTTACTTCTGCTTTCAGCCAGGGTCCATAGGAGCCAATTTTGTCGACTGCCCAAGGTGATTTTGACTAAGGGATTTCTGGACAATCTTGGGCATAGTGACCAATTCTTTCACAAGAGTAGCAATAATGAGCTAATCTCTCATATTTAAATTCTACCCACGACCATTTATTTCCGATATCCAAAATGGCCCCTGCTTTCAGAGGAGTAGATAAGTCAATTTCCACTCTAACTCTTCCTCCTTTTTGCTGCATGGTTCCCATAGATTCGAGCTGGATTTCCTTTACCTGGCCCAGCTTGTTTCCCAGATCATGCTAAACTGTTTCAATCCTCTAACTAGGGGGTATACCTCCAATTCTTACCCAAAAAGCAGCTCTAGAAAAATCATAACAATGTTCTGGGATTTCAGGCTCACACTGTTTAAGGACAAGCAAATTAGTCGAGTAGGACCATGGTGCAGATTTCATAATTCTCTCCTTTTCCTCCTCTGATTGAAAGACAAAGGTAAAGAGACCTGGTCCTTTTGTACACACGTTATCGCTTCGTCTTCCGGGCTTTCTTCATAGTGGTGAGAAATGCAGGAAAATTGACGTTGGGTCTAGAATATAGTTTGCCCAAAATTGTTCTGTTGCATTCATCTCTTTTTTGTAAGGATATCTCCAGGCTTACTTCAACCACATCTTCCTCAGACCATAGATGTCCTAGTCGTTTACATAATGCTGCCACCCGCAACTCATTTTCTTCTTTACTATCCATACTGTCTTACTAGGTTAATAAAAGGAAAGGCTGGATATAAAAGCAAGGAGAGACACCAGCATTAACACATACTATTAGGGGCAAGGTAAGTTTTCATTACTTCCGTCTTCTTCTCAAAGTCTACATTCAACTGACATATACTCATTACTCCATGCATCAGGTTTCCTCATCAAGGCTCGACCCAGAAGCCAATCAGACCCATTTCACATATATCATCTGCTGCGATTTCATACCAGAGGTCCTGAACCAGAATCGTACCACTCCAACAACAGATGCTGCATATATCCCAGTCGATACTACTCTCTGCCATTAGCTCCACCAACAATGAGAGAGATGAAGATGAGATCCTACCTTAATCGAGCTCCGAGAGCGTGAACTCCAGCCGACCAAGCCGCGACCGACACGATTGTTCTATTGAGTGAAGAGAAGGCCACTGCTCTCAGCATAAGCTAGATCGAATGAGACATTTTTGGGTTTTCCTGTTTGTGAATCATTGTGTGAAAAGAAACAAAAAAAAATGAGAATGATTGCCGAGATTTAGAAAAGATCTAGGGTTTGGGGAGAAGACAACGCTACCAGAGGGTAGAGAGAGACTCGCATAAACGAGAGAGAATGATAAGTTTGACGGTTCAATTTCCTCAATTGAATCGACGATTTTGGCCTCATCTTCTTGGCTTTCTGCTTCTGCGTAGCACTCAAGTTGCAAGAACTCGACAAAAAAAGTCAGAAAGATTTATAGCTTCGTGATCGAAATTTCTAATCAGAATATTGTAAGTTTTGCATAATAATGGAAATTTATAGCCAAATCTATGCATGGACATTTGTATCTTGTATGGTTCTACATACTTTGTGAGCTGCAAAATCTAAACTAATACTATTTCAAATCAAAAAGATCAATTTCGCGATATCATGTTATCGTACAAAATTACAAATCGCATGCATGGTAATTTACGTCTACCTTTTTAAAGTTATTTTCTCCATAGAACACCATTTCATAGTAGATTTCCCTGCACTTAATCTACTATTTACTGCCATCTTTAGGGGAATGTTCATGAGGCATATTACTCGAGAGCACGTGTGTGATGCGCGTGCGACATCACGTGTAGTTGAGTCGGATCGTCTGTCATTATAATGCAGAAGCATCATATCATGGAAATAAAACTCTCTCTAGTCGAAGCTCGATTTGGATTGAAGGCCAAGCTTGGAGCCCAAGTTTGAAGTTTCTATCTCGACTTTCGACGATATGAAGTGAAATTATTACTTGCCGATAAAAGTGGAAAGCTAGGAACCCTTCTATTGACTTCAAGCTGAATTTCTTCCCCTTTTCCGTTGACCCGAATATCCCAAAGATGTAATAGATTCAATATAGCCTTCTTTTAAATGACAACATTGAACATTTACATATTATTTAGAGGCTAAATTGAATATGTATCAAAGTTTTGAAATTATATTGAACAAATTAAAAGTTCGGATATGACATTATATAGTGAGGTAAAGTTAAGGTATTTTGCCACCAAGGTTCATACGAGTGGCTACCAACTATCCGTCATTGTATTTCAACAATTGGACACTTGACATTTCCTTATTTTATCGTCATTCAGTAGGCATTTGCCCCTATGTCCTTCAATGGGTAAGTATGTATGAAACATTATCCATGTGTTATGCACATGAATGTAGCTCATTTCTGTCGAAATGTTATATTATCTCTCATGACAAGCACATGACAATTGGGTCAATTATGAGTATCAACAGGTGCTGAATCAAATGCACCCTACATTAAGCAAATTAAAAATTTGAGAATAAAATTTCAAAAATCATTTATATTATTTATCTCGTTTTTCTCCAATGCCTTTGTCGTTTGTTTGTCATCAAAACCGTCTACGAAGTGGGCCCACGTCGCAGTTGCAGATCCCTCCATGAACAAGATAACGGTCTTGGTCGCTCCGTACGTCCACAGAGTCATGTGGGGATCAGCCGGCGAGGGAACATTCCACCGCCTCGGGCTTTTCATTCAAACGGCGTTGGCATGCATTGAAGGATCCAACCTGTTTCTACGTGACTTGTTCGTGTAAAATCTCCTTTTCGCCTAATCAAACCAATCATGAAAAGAAAACAGCGGATTTCCCATGATTTCCATACAAAAAGCATGTGTTTAATACCTTCTTTCGTGATCATCTTTGATTTTCTCTATATATTCTTCCTATTAGCAAACATAGCCTTAATGTAAAAGGCCAAGGAGCTTCTTGAAGCAACGGAAGGATTTAAGGCGAGGCCTCACTTAAGGCTATATAAGGGATGAACATGATTCCAAAATAAAACTTGGAACCGAGGAATCAAACTAGGCTGGATCATCAGCTGTACCTTGCCGGGAATAGTTACCCGGGATCAGCATCGCGGCCTCACCAGTGGCCCCCCAACCTCTTAAAGAGGTTGTGTGCAGGGGTAACCAAGCGGGGCGGTATATTTATCGAGGCCCGGATCCCGGCCTCTACCCAGACTTTCCTGGTGGTCATAGCCTTTTAAGGTCTTGCTAAGGACCTCACTTAAGGCTATATAAGGGATGAACATGATTCTAGAGTAAAACTTGGAACCGAGGAATCAAACCAGTGGGAACCTATTTGCTTCCAAGATGCAATGTATGTTTTAAATTTCAAAAATTTAAGAACTTATTTCGACATGTAGGTTTCGCACTCTAGGTAGATAGAACTTAAAATCTAAAAGAAGTTTTTGTGTTTTTCTTTGTGTGATCATGCGGTATTCCATGACATTCGATAAAGAGTGTAAAATTTAAAATCACTAATCTGAGCATCCATTTTATAATTAAGACTTTTATTTTGTAAATGTTTAATATTTTTTGTGGGTCTAAATATAAATTATGATCAATAAATTATAACAACAAGTGGTAATCAATAAAAGTGATTATTCAATGCATTCGTTCAATAAATAATACAAAAGAAACATGGATAAAACTAATAACCGATCCTAGAACTTGTGACAAGTTAGATTTTAGGTTATAAGTGTCGCGACCTCTTTTTTTTCGCACCCGATCAAGGGCGGGCGCCTTGCAGAGGCTAATGGTTTGGTTAAGGGGGCTTCACGACGGCAACACGACAGGATCTGAGGCAGCAGCGGCGTCGGGGCACGGCTTGGCTCGGCTGTAGGGATTCGCTCGTTGGGCTGTGGCGATGTAGCAGGAGTTTGGCACGGCGACCGCGAGTCTTCCCCCTTCTAGATCCGACGTGCAAACAACCTCTCCTTCTCTCGGAGTCCCAAATTTGACCTCCTTCTCCGCTTTCTCTCTCGATCAGCCCCTACCTTAGATCTCTCCCCCTCAGGCTCGCTTGCTGCCGACCTCCCCCGAAGTCTCTCGGAGGGAGGTCATTCGAGCTTCGCGACCCGATCTCTCGCGTGCTCGCTCTTTGATTCTCCCCTAAAGTCTCTCAGGGGAAGATCTCCGAGTTCGCCGTGCTCTTGGCCATCGTTGGGAGAAGCCTATTTATAGGCGAGGGGGCGGCCGGTCGACGGAGATTCAACCGCCGATCTTCGCACGCCGAACGGCCTCCGCTGGCCAAACCGGCGTCCCATCCATCGAGGTGGCTCTAGCTAGGCCGCCTTGCATTGAAGACGCGTCCACTCCATGTACGCTGCCGTCTCCCTCTCCTTTCCGGCGTGGCACGCGTCCTCGTCTCCAGCGCGTGCTGCTTATCCGGTTAGGGAAGAAGACAAAGGAGGAAGAAGACAAGGGAGAAGGGGCTAGGCTGAGTCACGCGGGTTGGGCTGGTGAGGGCCTCCGCGAGAGAAAACGAGGGGCTAGACTCGAAGGCCCAACCCGATGGGCTGCATTTGTTTGTTTCTTGTTTTCTTTTTGTTTTTATTTAATTTTTTGTTGTTTTTGTTTATTTATTATTCGAAAAAAGGAAAACAAAGATTAAAAGAGACTAAGGCCTAAATTAAAAATCCTAATCAAAATTTAGGTGTCAATAGTTGCCCATCTTCGAAGGTGAGTTCGTAGAGGTTGCATTCAAAAACAAACCGATGCCTAAATTTTATTCATGCATGTGCAGCAAATTATATTTTATTTGGGACTTATTGTCCTATGCAGAAAAAGAGCAATATAATATTACACATACTAAGATAAGAAGATACCTGTAGTTACTTACTGGGAGTAAGTGAGATAAGGTGTGAACCCCGAGTTTTGGCAAATATCAAGGCGTCATCTTACCTGCTGCATGAGGAGGTTGCTTTTCCAGGACACGAACCATTCTTTGATCACTTGTTAGAGCAATAAGTGGTTTGTTTAGGACCTGAACCTTTTTTCAGTCGTCTGTTAGAGCAATAAGTTGTTTACCCGACCTTTCTCGAGGGATGCGCCGACCTTTCTCAAAGCATCAATTTGTGGTGTGCCTGATCTCTGTCAAGGACACCAGTCGGTACCCGACCTTTCTCGGGAGATGTGCCGACCTTTCTTAGGGCATTGATTTGTTAGGGCGTCTGACCTCAGTCGAGGACACCAGTTGGTACCCGACCTTTCTCGGGAGATGCGCCGACCTTTTTCAGGGCATCGATTTGTTGGGGGTGCCTGATCTTAGTCGAGGACACCAGTTGATACCAAACCTTTCTCGGGAGATGTGCCGACATTTTTCAAGGCATCTTGTTTTTTGGTGTCTAATCTTCGTCAAGGATACTAGATGGCTCCCGACCTTTCTCGTGGGGATGCGCCGACCTTTCTCAAGGCATCTGTTTGTTGGGTGCCTGGACATTTATAGGCATTTTGAAATAGTACCTGGATATTCACAAGTACTAACCTAGAGGATATTTGGGCCTTTGCAGGCGTTGAAAGGGTACTTGGATGATCACAAGTACAAACTCTTTGAGGATACCTAGACGTTCACAAGTATCGAAGAAGTATATGTATTATCATAAGTACTAGATACTGGAAAATACCTGATTACTCGTAGGTATCGAAAGACTACTTGGATGATCACAAGTACAAACTCTTGGAGGATACCTGGATGTTTGCAGGTATCAAATGGGTACTTGGATGATCACAAGTACAAATTTTTGGAGGATACATAGATGTTCGCAGGTATCAAGGGGTATCTGGATAATCATAAGTACCAAACTCTGGAGAATACTTGGTCATTTTTTAAAGTCTCCTGGTAGATGGAATATCGAGGACGTACCTGGGATATTCGTAAAGGTTTCTCACCTTCTGGTAATGGGAATATCAATGACATACCTTGGATATTCATGGAGGTCTCCTACCTCCTAACAGTTGGAGAATATCGAGGACGTATCTTGGATATTCATGAAGGTCTCTCACCTCCTGGTAATTGGGAATATCGATGGTGTACCTTAGATATTCATGAAGGTCTCTCACCTCCCAGTAATGGGAATATCGAGGACGTACCTTGGATATTCGTGAAGGTCTCTCACCTCCTGGTAATGGAAATATCGAGGACGTACCTTGGATATTCGTGAAGGTCTCTCACCTCCTGGTAATGGAGAATATCGAGGGCGTACCTTGGATATTCGTGAAGGTCTCTCACCTCCTAGTAATTGGAAATATCGAGGACGCACCTCAGTTATTCATGAAGGTCTCTCACCTCCTGGTAAAGGGGAATATTGAGGACGTGCCTCACATATTCGTAAAGGTCTCTCACCTCTTGGCAACATAAACTTGAATGTAACACAAGGCTTACCTAGATGGCCGCAGGCACTCAAAAGGGCTAAAATACCTAGGTAGCCGCGGGTGTACAAAGTACTGGAATACTTGGATGAACACAAGTATTTAATGATATGATCCGGGACCACTCAGACAGGTCCAAGTGTCATGATGATAAGAGAGCATACCTGGGTAATCGCAAGTGCACAACGTAATGGAGTGCTTGAATAGCTACTAATATTATTTGGGGACAATTTGGGCAGGTTGAGTGTCATGAAAAGGGAGTACCTGGACGACGGTGGGTACTTGACGATATGGAGATATCTAGACAGTTGCAAGCATTAATACTCTGGGGACAACTCGAACAGGTCGAGTGTCAGGAAAATGGAGTATCCGAACAGTGGTCAGTACTCAAAGACAATGGGGATACCTAGACAGCGTTAGGTATTCAACGATAAAGAGATACTTGGTCAGTCATGAGTATCAATACTTTGGGGACAACTCGAATAAGTCGAGTGTCGATAAGAGGGAGTATTCGGCAAGTGGTGAGTACTCAAAGACAATGGGATACTAAGACAGTTGCAAGCACCCAAACTCAAGGGACGACTTGAATATGTTGAGTGTCAAGAAGAGAGTACCTGGATAGTGGTAAGTACTTTAAGACAAATGGGGATTATGATATGTTTACCTAGCAATATCTCTGATCTCTAAGAGTATGTCTGCTATTTGCACAATATGCACACATGTATATGTTATAAATTCATGAATTTAAATGTAATCTATGCATGAAAATTTTGTCAGTTTTGCATCATCTGAATTTCACTGGGGAAGATTTTGAAAGACATCCCTCATTTAGAATATAAATGTCTTAAGCATGCCAGATGAGGGACTTTCAGTCTGAAGGGACTTTTCGCTCACTCTCTTGGAAAAGGCTATCCTGACCATTGATGCAGGATTTATAAGGACCACACTATCTCACTGTCATCATGTCAAAAGGGTTTGAGTATTCTTGCAAATGGTACGACTTTACCAATGTGAGAGGTCTTTGTTGAAATTGTGATGAAGACTTGGTCAGCGGCTCATCAAATGGGACCGTCGAGGTCAAGGCTCATGAACGAAGTGCTGCACGATCATCCTCAGGTTTGCAAGTCAAGAATCCTATGAAAAGAGATAGAATAATCTTGCTCGTACTTCTTCGAGTGATGCTTATATACACATGAAATCCTACATTAATTGAAGTGCCCTAGTCTGAAGAGACTTTTACAATGGGAATATAACGTAGACTTGGCTCACATGTAAAAGGGTGAGAGTTGGTGACTATCTTGACATTTGTCATTGGTCTTTCTTGTCGGATAGAAGTTCTATGGACCACAACAGCAACTTCTTCTTGGCTGTATTTTTTACTGGGGGGCATTGGCCTTGCTTTTACTAGGCACACTGCTTTTTCATGCCCCTATTTTTATTCTAGTTCTTCATTTTCGGGCATTGACCTTGCTTTTATCAAGTACACTGCTTTTTTATGCCCCTGCTTTTTCTTGTTGTTGGAGGAACTGGCCTAGGCAAGTTCAATCAAAACACTGTTATCAGATCTTGAGTCTTTATCTTCAGCCGGCACTCTAGGTTATGGCAATGACTTCTGCTTTGTCTCAATGTAAGGGTAAAATTACAGACTCACTTGGGTTGTACAATGCATACAAGTGTATAGAGAAGGAATTGCTCTTCGTCATTCTAAGGCACTTAAATTAACGCGAGTGTTCATATGCAATAAATACACCCGAAGATTGATGCAAGTGCGAGCAATAAAATTTCTATCTATCTTCTCACCTTGTGATGCTGCTTCGCCTCCAATCTGCCCCAGTGTGGGATGGTTCTTGACAGGGGTATGAGAGAAGCTTCACTAGTGTAAGGAGCTCAAAGGGGTGAGTAATGAAATGCCTCTCACTGTTTTGGTTATCGTACCATTCGCGAGAGAACTATTTACCCTGCAGTCATGGAATCTTCTGCACTCATCTCACAAGTGTATAGATAGGGGGATTGTGTGTAGGATATGGCTTGCCTTTCATCATTCTAATGCGCCTCATCTAGCATGTTCAATTAATTTTGTATTCTTCACTTAGTTGTTTATTCTAATAATCCTTAGTGGAATCAACGACTTAGACAGACAAAATCATCATGTAGAATTCATTTGGAAACGGCACGCAATATTTTAAATATGATGGAATTTGTACTCTCAAAACAAATAAATGGTTTTGAGTAAAAAAAAAGACCCTATTAACAACTTTAGGGGCTAACATAATGATATTTCCAAATATGTTAGATTTTGAATATTAAAAGGGTTATTTGCAAAAGGGGTGTCAATGGTTGTCCCTATTGATTAGGGATATGACACATGAATGATCAGCCAAGGATTGTGGATTTGATCGGGCATCTCTGCTTTTGCGCCTGCAGAAGAGAAGATGTACAAGTAGATTTATTAGTCTGGCCAAAATCAAATGTGAGTTGAGGTCTAAAGATTTTCTGTCATTTGCTTTGATGATTACTCAGGATGCCATTTCGCTTAGGAGAGTTTGCCATGCCTCTCATTGATTTGTTATCCTTGTTTTTGACAGACAAATGATCCTACAAAAAATGGGAAAGAACGTGTCAGTCACGATTTTTCTCAGGAGTTTAAATAACTAGGAGCGATACAACATTACCCTTCACTAGTTTGCAGATGATTGGATGGACCTGAAGTGCGAGTGGGACACGAAGTCCTACGTCTCTTGCTTCATTAGATCAATTATTCTCCCGCACTAGGTTAAGGCGCCGGTGGTGTCAGTAGTGCGCTTCCTTTTTCATTTAACTAAACTAGCTTCTGGATGACACATTATTTTACATGAAGCTAGGTGAATTTGATGTGGGTCATTTTCACGTACTAGCTTGGCCAGTATTGATTTGCCAAACCTAACCATCAAGTTTGGCTCTTGAATCATGATGCTTCCTGCCAATAGGGGGAATATGTCAAAAGTGAATTCAAAAAGGGGGGAGTATTGGAAACAATACCAAATTACTCTTCTCCAAAGTTTGTATTTGCTGACTCCTAGGGATATTTGAATATCGATGACAGCATTTTCGTCTTTGACACAGTTCAGTGTCTCTTTTGATTGGCCTTCCTCACTCATGGCCATGTATGCATGATTAATGGTTGTCGATTTATCTTCAACGCCTTCCTTCTGTGGAATTTTTCTTCTGTCTTTGACTATAGCAGCATTGAGCAAAGTCATGTACTTCAAGCTTCTATGGAATCTGAGATGGACAATTAAAACCTCCAATTCTCTGATGGCAATTACTTCTTGCGGAGCATGCGTCTGGAACAAGAAATCATGTTTCTAGGTCCTAACGTCATTATCTTGAATAGGGGGCTAGAGACCGCTTCAACTGTCTGGATTTCCTCCCTGTTGACAGTAGCCAATTAAAAAAAAAGGAGAGATCCCTTCCCTGTGCTTCTTGGCTTGTCGAAGCTGGAAATTCCATTAATGAAATTGCAACGTCTAGTTGCTCGGGCACGTTGTGGGAAAAAGATATTGCTCTGGCTTGAGAATGAGTTGGGTAGGAGCGAGGTGGAGGGCACAGAGCTCCTGGGGACGGCTTGATTTCAACCGTATGCCTGTACCTATTACGTTCTATTTTTCGTTTCCTGTAAATAGAAGAGAGAGGACATCATTTCCAAAATTATATTTAGACAATAAGACTCACCTTTTTTAAAGTGGGATGATCTTTTCTGTTTGCCCCACAACCTTCTTGAAAGAGTGTTTTTGAATTCGGCGAGTTCACATGATGCGCCAGCTTCAAATGCCCCCTATCACACTAAATCAAGAGGGATAGGAATGATATTCTGAGACACGAAGTGAGTGAGACAAATATGATTAAATTTAACATCTTGTTTTGACAAAAGCTTTTGGTAATAAAACATTTTTTTTTCAAAAGTATATATCTTTGGAGGGAAGAAAGCATGAGAAAGCCCAGCCCTCAGTATTCTTCTTGGATGATATTTTATTTTCATGGTTGGATAGCATCACCGGGCCGGTTTGGGATACCGCTTCATACTCTCGAAATATTTTCAACTTTATTTAATAGGTGGATTTACATTTTGGAAGAGTGATTTCAAAAGTTAGTTTCTCAAGCGAAACTGATGTTGAAAATAAAACAAGCCAGACTTAAGAAAGATGTACAGGTTCCCACGTTGGGGAGTACGCGAGGAAATTAAAAAGGGTTCTATTTGAGCGGGCCTGCACCCATTTCCCCTTATGATCCTTTGTTGATGGTGTCCATGAAAAAGTCTCCAAACATGGTGGTCATATCATCTGGCCCTTCTTTCTCTGTTGCTAAGAGTGGCATTTCATTGCCTGAATAATACCCGGCCTCTACCAGCCCTTGATAGATGTCAGCGACATGTGCTTCGACATTTCTGCCCTGACTATCTTCAGAACTGAATACCGCGTTTACTTTGTCGGTGTGATCAGGGAGCGGATTGCTCTGGAATGAGAAAGCTTTAGTGTCTAACAAGTTCTGGATTCGACTCTTGAGGGCGAAGCACTCATCAGTCGAATGCCCCACTTCTTCCATGTGATAGTCGCATATTTTTTACGAGTCATAGTTGGAAAAACTTTCAGCGTTTGGTTGTTCTGGCTCAATCGAAAGGAGGTTCTTCTTCCGAAGGATTACCAATACTTGTGACGGAGATCCAGGAAGAGGAGTAAATTGTCTTTTGTTGCTGTAACGCTGGGATGGCTGACGGCTGGTGGTCTGTTGCTGTCTTGCACTTGTCTAAATTGTTGGAGAATGATTGTAGGTCGCATTGACATCTACCGGGGGTTCTTTATCTTTCTTCATGCTGAACCTGCCCGTGGATGTAGGTTTAGTGAACCAACCATCCCTCAACCCTATCTCAATTTGCTCCCCTACTGGAATGAGTTGATTAAATGATTCGGCAATCGTGGTTAGCATTCAATTGCGGTACTCGTAAGGGAGGGTTTTGATAAACATCTTTCTCAGCTCGAAATCGGTTGGTTCAAGATTGATTTGGGTGGACAGATTCCTCCATCTAATAGTATATTCTTTGAACGATTCGTGCTTTTTCTTTTCGGTACGTTCAAGATCCTCACGAGAAAGGGTAATTTGCTCCATGTTTCGAGGAGATTCATGTTCTTTGTAATGTACCACCTCAGGGCAGAGCCTATTAGACTTGATTGGAACAACTAGATCATTAATGGTGCATTATTAACGTATTGGATCATGCGAACCAACTACATTTGCAAATGAGCCCTAGGGCAAGTCGTGCCATCGTACTTCTCAAACTCAGGCATTTTAAATTTTTCCGGCATTTTGACATTGGAATAAATGGAGAGGTCCGTCAAAGTAGGATCTTGGAGGCCTTGCAGTTGTTTCAACCTCTCCTCAAGCCTTTCGAGGCGTTCGTCATGCTCAGTTTTAGACAAACTGTCTGGCTTCGCTTTCTCAATTGTGGTTTGGTGCGAATCATCCTCCAATTCGGGCATGTTATCGTCGGTATCTCCACATTGATCACCCCTGCTAGATGATTGTGGCAACAATACCTTGACTAAGGCTGGGGCGGGAGTAAGTTTGCCCTAGATGGAGTTTATTTGCTTTGAAAGTTGTTGAAGCACATTAAAGACTTGCTTCATTTCGCTTTCTACAACTGCAATACGGCTTGGTAAATTTTCTTCGGCCATTCTTGCTCTTGCTTTTGAGCGAGTCTGGATCGGCGAACGTTGACGCTCCGTGATTACCTGGCCATGAATAAGCAAGCGTGTGTGAATACAAGGCGTAGATAGGGACTCAGTCCATGATGACGACCTAATCCTACTCATTTCGTTTATTCATGAAAAGGTAGATGATTTCCTAAGCATGGATTGAAAAAGGGCATGTGACATATTAGCATGGGCTAAAAAGATATTTAATTTGAAAGGCGAAGAAAGCATGAATTGCAACAAATTTTGAAAAAGATTTATATCCCTTTTTGAGGCAAATGAAAATTCTTGCGAAAAAGAACTTTTTAACATGCTTGAGAATAAAAACATTAATTGAAAGTAATTTCTTTTGCAAAAGTTTTTTTTTTTAAACTTTATGACAATTACTTCCAAATTTAATTGACCGTGGTATTAAATCCTAAACTAATCATGGACCACTCAATATATGCAGGAAGGTAAGCAAATTGCAAAGTACACGAAAAAAACTTACATCACGCGAGAAAATTGATGACAATCACATAGACATGCACATGAGATGTGCGGCTCGATTTCTAACTGAGAAGATTTGTTGAAATTAAAAAGGTATCTGCCTGTCGCAGTCTCGCATTAGCAGAATACCCTCTTAACCTCGGCTAAAGAAATTCAGGGAAAAGAAAGGCAACCTCTACAATGTAGTCTCGCGTTCGAAGCCGTATCTTTCTTAACACCATCCTAGATATCCTATGGCGGCTCAGGTCCGATGGCCGGGTTGTGTGTGCCATGTGTAGTGCTAAAATAGCAAAGCATGCATAGCAATTTATAATCACAAAACAATCCAAAATTAAAATAAACCTCTAAGGTACTGACCTACATAAAAAAATAACAAAAATAAGTCAGTAAAGTGCTTAAACAAGATAAAATAGCCTAAGTCCTCAAATTTCCTCAGTGAAGTCGCCAAGCTGTTGTGACTTTTTTTTTCGGCGCATGATCAAGGGCGGGCGCCTTACGGAGGCTAATGGTTTGGCTAAATTTATTAGGCCCTGACTCTTTCAAGTCTACCAATTCACAACTTTAATAGTTTAAGTTTTTAACCTGTAAGTTAATTTTTAAAACGGAGTCGCCACTAATTAATTTGGGGTGGGTTGATTAGAAACCCAAGCGAAGTATCGGGAAAAATACCTACTTTTGCGCAACCAGAGAAATTAGGATCGGGGACTTGATTACACTAGTTAATCACTAATGTCATTTTGGTACCTAATCTTATTTAAAGTTTTTTGGATATTTGAGAGTTTTTCCATGCATTTGTGGAGGAAAAACATTTTTTTTTTTTGGGTCATTTTCTCATTTTTTTTGACATAAAAGGGATTTTTTTATTTTTTGGTATTTTTGGAAAATATAAATCTTTTTTGGCTTTTCTTGACTTTTTTGGCTTTTTTTGGAAAATATGGGATTTTTAAATTTTTTTGATTTTCTAGAAAATAAATTATTTTTTATTTTTATTTTTTTTAAAACATTATTTTATATTATAATAATATTTAAAAACAAACCGGGTCGGATCCCTAGGTTGGGTCCGACCCGGGCCGTTCGACCAAAACACGGACGGGCCTGCAATGTAGGCCCGACTCATTTTTTTTCTCTTTTAATCGCGGCCCAACAGCCCGCTGACTTGGCCCAATTCGTTTAAAAAACCTACCCGATCCCCGACCCACATTTGACCCGGTTTGCAGAACCCTACTTGACCGCGACCCGCTTCTGACCTGACGTGACATCGCCTCCTTTCTTCGCTTGGACGCGGCGCTGACGAAGGGGCTAGGACGGTGGATCAGCGTCGATGACGGTGGCGATACAGAGGACAGCAACGGTAGGAGGATGCGGCGTGGCGGCACGGCGGCGGTGATGGGCGGAGATGCAAAGGGGAACGACAGACAAAGAGTGACCGAGGAGTGGATCTCGCGGTGGCTTGAGGTGGCGAGGATGGATGGCGAGTGGAAACGATGACGGCCAAGCGAGGTTGATACCTGTCTGTGGAGAAGGTATGGCACTGCGGTGTTGCTAGTTGACGAGGTGTCGAACCAGGGGGCTTCACGACGGCAGCACAACGGGATCTGGGGCAGCAACAGCGTCGGGGCACGGCTTGGCCCGGCTGCAGGGATTCGCTCGCTGGGCTATGGCGACGCAGCGGGAGTTCGGCACAGTGACCGCGAGTCTTCCCCCTTCCAGATCCGACGTGCAGACAGCCTCTCCTTCTCTCGGAGTCCCAAATCTGACCTCCTTCTCCACTTTCTCTCTCACTCGACCCCTACCTCAGATCTCTCCCCCTCGGGCTCGCTTCCTGCCGACCTCCCCCAAAGTCTCTCGGAGGGAGGTCGTTCGAGCTTCGCGACCCGATATCTCGCGTGCTCGCTCTTTGATTCTCCCCTGAAGTCTCTCAAGGGAAGATCTCCGAGTTCGCCGTGTTCTTGGCCATTGTCAGGAGAAGTCTATTTATAGGTGAGGGGCCGGCCGGTCGACGGAGATTTGACCGCCGGTCTTCGCACGCCGAACGGCCTCCGCCGGCCGAACCGGCGTCCCATCCGTCGAGGTGGCTCTAGCTAGGCCGCCTTGCATTGAAGACGCGTCCACTCCATGTACGCTGCCGTCTCCGTCTCCATTCCGGCATCACGCGCGTCCTCATCTCCGGCGCGTGCTACTTATCCGGTTGGGGAAGAAGACAGAGGAGGAAGAAGACAAGGGAGAAGGGGCTGGGTTGAGTCACGCGGGCTGGGCTGGTGAGGGCCTGCGCGAGAGAAAATGAGGAGCTGGGCTCGAAGGCCCAACCCGACGGGCTGCATTTGTTTTTTTTTTGTTTTCTTTTTGTTTTTATTGAATTTTTTTGTTGTTTTTGTTTATTTATTATTCGAAAAAAGGAAAACAAAGATGAAAAGAGACTAAAGCCTAAATTAAAAATCCTAATCAAAATTTAGATGTCAACAATAAGGTATACGGGAGATGTTCTAAATATCAAAATATAAAAAACCTGTTCCAGCAGATAGGTTCTAGGTTCAAGATAGAACCTATACAAATCCTCAAACCACCCACCCTTAGACTATACTATTGCCAGTGCTACTAATTAAGAAAACTTTAGTAAAATCCATGAAAGATAAATTATAGGTTGAAATGGTGGATTGCCCTTTAATCCAACTTGAAGAGATCTCCTATTTTCAATAATAGTATTTAACCTCCCACAATCAATAATAACTTCCAAGCCCCCTTTTTCAATTGGTCATCCTCTCAAGCCAATTCAATTACATTCACTATGGAATAAGACCACTAATCGGACCAAAAATTGTTAAAGGAAGGATGTTTCGTCTAATGGAATATGAGCAACAAAGCTATACTGATAATTGATAAGCTCGGAAACCTGTGCAACACTGAATTTATGATTGTTGGCCAAAAATGAAAGCCAATCGATAGATCTAGAAATAACTATTCAAACATGACTTACTAGTTATCAAGTACAAATTAAATTCATGGATTGTTTCATTGGCACCTCACTTTCAAAACGTTGTAGCTAATGTCGTGAATTTTGAGTTCAAGAGACAATATTTTCATGTACCATGGCAGGAAATGTACAATTAATAACTTCGTGGAAACCTCCATTTCCAACTAAGAAGTACGGGTTTTGTCCTAGGGTTTTCCTTGTGAACAAAAGATAAGATCATTGGAATTTTCTCTCTTTTATGGTTGGTTTTATCCTAATAAAAACACGACAGAATTAAATGCTAAGACCACTTCTCTACTTGGAAACCAAAGAACGATGACTTTGACGTCATTTGCCATTTAGCAATGTGTCGGCGGATTATCCGGCTTAGTAAAGACCAGCTAATGAGGTTTACTTGCTATGAAGCTTCCTCGGTGGGGGCTATAAGATGAAAGGGACATTGTCCGCAGGTCTTCAAAGAAGAAGCCGCGTCCAACTATTTTCTATACGCAAGGGGTGGCAATGCCGTTCTTGGGCCACCAAATGAATTCAAAACCAATTTCCCGAATTTTATTTTCTTCTAAACCGATCGTTGGTAATTGGAATCAGGAAAGCTCCGAACAAATCTCCATCTCATTTTCATTTGTTTAGGCTAAATGAAACGACAAGAGCTTAGGAGCGATCCTCCAACGTCATTCCGATATACATTTGTAGCCCTGTTAATGGAGGAAGAGGTTCGTACATGAGACCTTATCCTTTGCCGGCCTTTGGAGACCTCCTGAGGGAGTGAGTACTACTAAGCTAAAATGTATTTTACATCTACGAGATTCCTGCGCAAGGAAATCTGGAGAGGTATATACGAATAATCATGTGGGAATATTCGAGACCAAAAGTGAAATGCTATTGGAAGAACGAAAAAGTTATGCTATACTTCTATTCGGACACATGCAGCTTATGCCAATCTAATACCGGCTATGTACTATAGTCTATGGAATTATGCTAGATCCTTCACCATAGTTTTCCAGTTCCATAAGCTTTTTCACTTTCTCTCCCTATACAGGCCTATATGGCATCACTTTTGATCTAGTTAATGAGGTATCAAGAAACTGATGATATTTTCGTTATCTTGTCCGATTATCTTTTACCCTTAAATATTGGTGTTTTAGGCATTGGAAACCTTTTTGTGTTGCATGAACGGTAGAATTTCGTCTGGGTATCAAGTAATATGAGATAAGAGCATTTAATCATGTTTTCATTTTTGACACAAGATTAGGTAGTTCAAATCTACTTGCTCGCTTTGATAAAAAGAAAAAAGAAAAGGGAAAAAAGGTAGGCTGTAGCTATTGACGAGACTCTACGGTCAAATATGGAGGAGATGGAAGGGGAAAAAGAATATTAGCCGTCATATTCCCGAAAGTCTAGAATATAGCGATACATTGAAATTTAAGTGCAAACAAGAGAGAGAAAGTCTAGCACGTAATTCGGAGAATTGTGTTTCTTCCATGAGAATTGATTGTGGACGTGAAGTGAGTTTAATAGGACTGAACAGTAGAACATTGTTCACGGGTCGATCATGAATTGTGCATGAGCCTTTGTTTGTATTGCACATGCGATTGTGCGAGGATCATGGATCAGTCATGGGCTGCTCATGGACAGCCCTTGTGTGTGACACGGTCGCATCTCAAATAGTTTTGGATCATGCTTCGTCCGTGGGCCGTGTCACTTGCATCTTTTTTACTTCTTTTATTTTTGATATTTCATCCGAAATCTTCCCTTCTCTAATGAAACACGTCCCTCAGTGTATAAATTGTATGGATATATGAAAAATTTATTGAATACTAAAAATTAATATAATTTTTTTCCGAAAATATCTAATTGTGATTTCTCGTAAGTCAATTTTTGATTGTCAGAGAATAACATGATTGAGCCAATTCCCTCTCTCCATAGGTTTATTCTACCTCATTAAATTAAAATTCAAAATCATTGATTCAAATCCATTTGTTGCCAATTCAATGCAAATACAATTATAAAAAATAAAATAAATACTCCTAAAACTACATGTTATGTAATTTAATTCTAATATTTTTGTTTAAGAGTTAAAAATTAATCTGTAAATTTTATGCAATAAATAAATGACTGGATTGTCAAAATTTAGGAATCAACAAATATAAATGACACTTCATTATTCAGAAGAAAATATGCTTTGAAATCATTCTCCAAGTGTATCTTCCTCTGCGTCATCCATGTACTTAATGCACAAGAAAAAAAAATCTATTCATAAGAACAATGGTAGGTACGTATATACATGACATAGCAAGACACCTATATTTGCGAATACACACAAATCAGCCGGTACTCAAGGATGACATCGACAGATGACCCCGTAAATCTATTTACTTAAAGATCAAGTACACAACCACAACATGTATATCGCTCAATTCCCGAGTATTCGAAAGTCTCGGTTTATCAACAGGAAGCTCGGATCGATTGGAGCACCGTCCCCACTTCCGACTTGAGATCCGGCCTACGCCTTCTGCTCATCTCGCAGCAACTCAACGCCAAATGAGTCAACTTCTCGGCCACCGTATAGGGCCACTCTCCAGCCGATGGATCCAAGATGGCCGCCAAAGTCCCTGCTCTAATTGCCTCTCGCACTACATTTGCTATTCCTGAGGCGGGCCTCCTCGTCAATAACTCAAGTAGTACAATCCCGAAAGAGTATACGTCGGACCTCGTTGTGAGCTCTCCCGTGACGAGGAACTCAGGGTCTATGTACCCGATCGTCCCTTTCGGGTTGGTCAGGTGCACGATGGTGGTGTTGTTGGTCGATCGCTCGCCCCCGGACAGCAATCGGGAGATGCCGAAATCACTGAGCTTGCTCTTGAAGTGCGCGTCCAGTAGGATGTTTCCCGGTTTGACGTCCCCATGGACGATGCTGTGAGGCTCCCAAGAGTGGAGGAAGGCCAGGGCAGAGCAGAGCTCTGTGGCGATGCATATTCGGGCTCGCCATGGCAGCTGCTTCGCCCTGTCACTGTTGCGGAGCCACTGTTCGAGGCTGCCGTTTGGTATATATTCATAAACAAGAGTGCAAGGCTCAGGACAAGAGCCAATGAGTGTGATGAGATTAGGATGCCTCACCTCTCTCAACACATTGATCTGTGAGATATTCAATCAAGAGTTCAACGATCAACAATGATATTCTCAATCACTCCGATTAATGTCCTCTTACTGTGAATTCGTGATGTCATGGTGATATTATTGTGGAAAACAAATTTACTTCGTGATGAACCAAGTCTTTACATAATTTAATTATTCTTAATTTTGGTTTAGAGAAAACTTGTAAACAAGTAGAGGATACTCGAGAATTGTTACCTCCTGTTGAAATTCTTGTGAACCTGGCATGCCAGGACAATTCATGATCTTTATAGCCACTGGCATAAGTCGAAGCAAACCTCTGTAAACGGTCCCGCAACCACCTTCCCCGATCTTCAAGGATGGGTCGAAGTTCTGCGCAGCCTCTTTAATTTCGTTAAAGGAGAACTCGGAGGAGAACTTTGTGCCGGAGGAATCTCCTTTTCTTCTGCTCTCCTCCTCGGCCTTTAGGAGTGCATTCTCAAGTTCGATCCGCAACAGTTCTTGCTCTTGTATCAAAGCCCGCAACTGCAGATGAAAATGACAATTCGTTATGTTATTGTGCACGTAACTGAGTGTGGGAAATTGATGACAGGCTGGTATGATAGACCGACACAACTGCGGATGATGGGAAAAACTTACCACATTAAGATGCACTGGAGAGCGATCTAAGGAAGAAGAAGGAGGTGGCATCTCTGCACATTGGTTCGAAAAGAATGTTGTTGTCAGAATTGCTTCAATGGATTGCTCAACTTCGCCGTACCACTCTTCTGCAGTGTGGTGGGTTGCGACTTGGAGAGAATCGACTTACCGGCTCTAGGGCTTGAAGTCATCGGCAATGGCACATTAGTAGGAACTTCTACAACTGCTTGAACCATCTGAGCTTCCCTGTATTGACAAGGAGTGAAAACAACTTAATGGCGAAGCCAAAATTTTCACATAAGTGGATCTAGGGAAACTGATTTGCCATCGGCCGAAAGCTCAAAATTTCCCAAGTGTTTAGCCATATCATTCAAAGAAAGAAGGCATAATGCAAAACATGAATAAAGTTAGTTGTCCCAGCCTCATCCCAACCTAAAATTCTAGGTCTGTTAAGGCAGTCAACTATCGCAACAAGATAGATCTATGTGGAACTTTGTTTCACTTACACCCTCACGTGGGCATTGGATTGTTTTGAAGGAGCAAAGTAAAAGAGCTGGAGGACAACCTTGTGTGAATGAGCTGCCTATCGTAGATAAACCAAATTTGACAAGAGAGGGGCGCTTTATCGCGAACAAAGATGGCTATCCTGGACTTGATTTCTGTCATCCTCCTGCATATCTGAAACCTAAGAAGCCAGTAAATTAATTTGGTGTGACGCAGACAATACCAAACATAAACTTGTAGACATGACATGAGACTTTTCGATTCTCGAAAAGATATGTGACCGGCTTTTATCTTCTTCTTTTATTCACTCTGTAGGAAAATAAGACTGATTGGTAATACATGATGCATAGTGATGGACTCCGAAAGAACTAAAACATTGCTTTCAAGAAGCGTTACCAAATTTTCCTGAAAGATCAGAAATGTACAACACATTTTTAAGGATTAAGTATCGATTTTAATGATGCAATAAGGATCCAAACAAGCATGTCCTTTTAGTTATGAAGAGGAGTGTTGTGGAATGAATAGGTCCACAACCCATGTGGGAGTGTATTGTGGTTCTTGTACGTACTTGAAATGGCGCTTATCCATTGCCGCACCCATTACAAGCCTTTTGATCCCATTCAAACGAATAAGCTCCACGATTCCCTCTTCAATGCTGTCCGATTCTATATACTCTTTCTCTGCTCGTGCCTGTTAACCAAGAAATCAATGAGTTTGCTTCACTATCATCCTCCTCTCTAAATAAAGAAACATATATAGTCATGTAAACTTGTGCCGCTCATATATATATGGTCATCGACCAGGACAAGTAATCATCTAGGAGGAGGAGGAGGAGGAGGAGTAGGTAAATTTACCCCCATTTGTCTACAACAGAGCTGGTAGTTCTCCAAGAGTATATGCATGTTTTTCCTCTCGTTTTCTCTGTGTTCTCTCAACACTATCTCGTTCGCCGAGCTTGCGGGGATTCCAGCACCTAGGACTCCTGCAAGCCAAAGGCAAATTAACTGCACAATTATTTTAATTCGTTGCAAGAAAGAGCACCTAAAAAAGAATGAAGATCGACAGTAATAGAACAGGTGAAAGCAATAGGATATCCAATTTGGTCCCACATGGCGAAACCCTAGGAAATTTTAATTTATGGCACAACCATTGTGCATCATGGAAGATCCGTGTATAATATCCCTGCGAGCCTGGCAAGTTCTTATTTTTACAATCAATGAAAACTCTTGAAGCAAAAACTGATAGCTTAGGCTGTGTTGATTAATATTTATGTTCAAAAATTGTTCCAAGGAACAAAAATAGAAATAGAAACTATTTATGTTCCTTGGAACAATTTTTTAACAGAAGAACGTGTTTGGTAATTGCACAAAATTTCTGTTCCTAGAATAGAAAAAAACATAAACACGTTTGATAAACTTATATAATTTTTTAATTTTTTTCTTTTTTTTTTTTTTTTTAATTATTTTTTCTCCCTTTTGGCCGGTCGTCGGCCTTGGCTAGGGCCAACAGCCTCGCCCAGCCATGGCGAGGCTCGATCTAGCCGAATCTGGGTGAGCTCGAGGCTTAACTTCGCCGGTGGCTGCGCGAGCTCGGCCTCGCCGGGGCTGGCGACGCTCCGACGAAGTCGCCAGCCATGGTTGAGGTCGACGACCGGCCAAAGAAAAAAGAAGAAGAAAAGAAAGAGAAGGAAAAAATATGAGAGAAAAAAATTGTTTCTCAGAAGTGTTCCCAGTAACAAAAAAAACAAGTTTTTATTGTTTCTTGTTTTTGTTCCAAATTTGTTCCTGGGAATAGGAATAAAAACGTAAACAAACGCGTTTCTATTCTTTTTTTGTTCCCCGGAACAAAAGAACAAAAATTGTGTTCCGACGAACAGAAACAAAAACCCAAACAAACATGCCCTAAATCGGTGGATGGAAATATGCAAAGAAAACAGAAGAAAAAACGTTGACTTGCCCATTGGGATCATCCGTGAAGGAACTAGAACATGAATGATACAGATCTTGAAGTTGCCTTTTGATTGCTGCACCGTCCAAACAAGCCTTGATATGCTCTCTTTCATATCCTTCTCGACCATAACATAAATCTTGTCTTCAGACACCGGATTTGCCGGTTCAGATAGAGCCCCTCGAGCGCTCGGCATGATTGCTGGGACTCTGAACTAGGGAATAAGATCAACCACGGCCATGTCGACGCGTGTTATGTAAGATGATGAGGATGAACGAAAGGGAACAAACCCAGGAGGGTCTTGAGGGGAGATAGCTAACTTGTGAGAGAAGACAAGAGAGAGAAAGAGAGAGAGAAACAGAAAGCGAGACACGGGAATTCTCTGAGAAACGAAAACGAAGTAAAGTGAGTTGTCTCTGAGATGAGGTTCTGTGTTGAGGTCGCAGATGAGGGGGGTTGTGGCTGGGTTATATTATAAAGTAGAGCTTGTCCTAATCCTTACGTAGTCCGTGCAGCGCATTGTCATGAAACCAACGGAAACTGTCTTTCGACGGGTAACAAATGGGCAATTTCTCTGTGGGTTCCATCAAGTTAGATATTATGTAACATAATTGAACAGTGTCCGAGCATAAGTGAAAAAGCAAGATTCATTGGAATAACCAATCCCTGTTAAAAGATCACTCCTGTATTAAATTTAAATGTTCTTGTAGTAATTAAATTTGACCTGGTTTTATTTCCAGGATACAATAAACAAACCGTCATATTCATAAAAAGCAGGATATTGTAGAGTAAAATGAATCATTAACAGGAGAAGATCAAAGGACACAAAATGGATCTCCAATAACTTGACCCAAAATGTAAGTAAAAGAATCACAAGTTATGGAGCCTCAAAGAAAAAACTCAGAAGATATTTTTTCAAGAATCGCGTCATGTGTCACCAATAAGAGAATTAAAATTTAAAAATAGTTAACTTCCTTCTTTACGTTAATAAAAAAATTACAATAAGATGGTATTTTTTTTAAAAATAAAATTACTTCTTTACTATGACCCAATTTCTTGGGTTTTCCAAAGCTTTTGGGGGTCATCTTTAGCACATTCTTATCCGAATTTCTTCAAGCGAGGAGCCTCTTGAAAGCTGCTATTTAGGTGTTGCCATTATGGACTTTTCAATGTACCGTTTGAGTCTATACATAGCTAATGAGACATCTATGTCTCCATCCATCAGCCAAATAAAAAACCTTGTGGGATTGATTTACTTATTTTTCCCAATGTGTGCGTGAGAGAGAGAGATCTATGCAAGTAACCAATGTTGTCCAGATTGGCTAACGTGATACCTTCCATTCAATGTAATCCAATCAAAGAAATTGGCCTTTTCTTCTTGACTTTCTGCTTTCTGCGAAACCCTCGATTTGGAAGGAGACAAAAAGACAAGAAGACTTATAGCTAGAAGATTAGAAAAATCCTACTCTTCTGATTAAAATATTAACAATTAGAGATGTTTTGATTTCAAATTATTATGGAGATTGATAACAAAAATTTACACATGGATAGTTATATCATAAATGGTTTTACATACTTTGTTGAGCTGCAAAAGGTTGCAAAAGAAGATATCTAAAAGATAATTCAAAGCAAAATGTGCAGTGATTTTCGTCTTTTTTGAAGTAATTTTCTCTCCAAAGCACCATCTTGTAGTACAACCCCCTGTACATTTCTTCCGTTTACCGCGATCTCTGGAAAGGGAAGGTTTCGTTCTGTGAGGTCTATTAGTCCAGTGCACGTGCGTCATAGCGTGTGGGATTTTTTCTTCTTGATGCAGAAGAAGCATCATATCGGTAAATATGGAGCTTCCTCTCTCCTTGAGGCTCAATGCTAGAAGCTTTTATCTTGACTTTTGTGGACGAGACTCTGGAACTATAATTTTTTATCAGCCTTGGGAAAGGGAAAAGCCAGGAGCCCGTCCATCGACTTCGCGCTCGATTTCTTGGCCTTTCCCATTGACCCGACTTCACGAACGCTGTAGGAAAATGACAGATAACAACTCCCTGTCCGGTTGACGCATCGTCGTGTCAGCAATGAGTTGCACGCCGATGGACTCGCGTGATTCGAATTTGTTCGTCTGGGTGCTTATGAAATTCATTTGTCATTACGGAAGGACAACGATGGTCGTTCAAGAACACGGCATGTCATCACAAAGTTCCAATTGATAAAGTATATTTATGGAGATTAAATATTTTATTATTATGTATTAGGAATATTATTTAATATTTCGTGATTCTCTAAGATAGCTAATTTCCTTTTCTATGCATATTGTTCGGTGTAAATACCCCCTCTAATAATTTGTAAAGTCAAGCCAATTGTGTAGTCTTTAATGATTCTCTCTCTTTCTCTCTTGAAGATCTTATGATATTTACACCAATTGATAGAAGTCTGATGGCAAACGCAATTAGATCAGGTAGAGGGGCAGGGTTGTTGCTGCCCCCCCTATCAAGATGACAGAGTTGGTCAACCCGTGTGAGGAATATGCTACTGGGTCGGCTTTTGATTCTAAAGATGTTAGCATTGATCGAAAGATCTGGCCGTTTCTAGATGGCTTGGTTGCATGAAAATGGGAATGGATCCACTCGAATCAATGTTCTCACATGATTTCCATGCAAAGGTATATGTTTCATACCTCATTTTGCAATTTTTTGATCTCTTTTTAATAATGACATATTATATTCACAATTATGATTATCCCAAAAATAATCATAATTGGTCAACCAGTTAATATAAAATTAGAATGTGATTTTCCAAACTCGATCTTTCTCTTTCCTAGAAACTCTCAATTTTAGTTCAACTTACTTTTTTAGAAATGTCCCGTTAGATCGAATCAATTACATGATTATTAGCAATATTCAAATAGAAATCTTAGGGATAAGTAAGAGCTATGAGGGCACTTAATTGAGGAACTATTTTCCTTAATAGTTTCACATGGCATAAAAGTTAAGATTAAAACTTTTATCACTATTATTTGTTGTCTCATGACTTAATATAAAATATCTATTACGGTATTAACTCATTTTCCATAGAGCGTATGTCTTCAATTTCAATACCGTACAGATGATAGTTTAGACATACCTAATATTTAACTTGAGTTTACATATCTACTCTCTCAAAAAATCCATCAAAACTCATATCTGGCATCAAAGACAAATAAAGTAAAATGTGTGAGTTATTTTACTTTCGGACATAGTAAATATTATGTCATCATCTTAACACTTAGTTAAAACAGCGTCTAAATTTTAAGGTTGAGTTCTCGATTATCAACTAGATAATAAGCTAAAAATGGTCTCGTCTCTATTTATCGCATACTAAACAGAGGTGATTACTTGTGTGAATATGTTAATCTCTTATCTGTTCGACATACTTTCTCAATTTTATATGATACAATAAGCATTAAGATGCATAAACATCAAACAAGAAACTATAGGCATTAATGATAAAAGACAACTTCATTAAATGTAAACATTTAAGGAAATTACAGTATTTAATACATTAGCCTCTATGCAGTCCTAGCGATTTTACATGGCCACAGAACACATCTTTAGGCGTTACCGTCAATCCTATTATCATTCTAAAGTTCATATCTTTTCGTACAACCATATCTTTGATAAAATTATACTTGATATCTATATATTTGGTCTTGTCATAGTATTTTGGAGCATTGGTATATGATATTGCCGTTTGGCTATCACAGTTAACCAATAATGAGTTTGTAACATTCTTAACAATACCTAAATAATCCAAAAATCTCTTAAGCCAAATACCTTCTTGTATTGTTGCTGATAATACCACAAACTCAGCTTTCACGTTGGATAAGGTTATACACATTTGTTTCTTATTACTCCAAGATATGGTGCCATTATTTGGTAAGAAAATAAATTAAGAGGTAAATTTCCTTTATCTAAATTTCCTCTTTGATTAGCATCTGAGTAGCCTTCAAGTTGTAGATCCTTTTTTCTTAATAACTCAGCGTATAATCAGTAGTTATATCTCAAGTTTCTTTTGACGGCTGATTTGGATTAGATTGGTACCTTCTTACTATTCTAACTGCAAAACATATATAAGATCTTGTACATATCATAGTATACATTAAGTTTCTAATAACACTAGTATAAGGAACACGATGCATTTATTCTTTCTTTTGTGGAGTCTTTGGACAAAATTTACAATTCAATTTTTCACATTTTGCAATAAAAGTATCTATAAGTTTGCAATCTTGCATACGAAATTTTTCAAAAACCTTGTTTATATAGGTTTCTTGCAAAAAAGACAATGATGCAAGCCAAGGTTAGGCTTTCTCAAAGAGTAGGATCGAGAGAGTGACTCGCACACGGGAAACAGGACGAACAGAAATTTCAGCAATGTGCAAGCTCAGGAGAACAGTCGTATCTTTGTTGATATAGATCGAATCAACCTGATTCCAAAGCCAAATGAACAAAGACTTCTGGATCTACAATTTATCTGTTTTGGGTTTTCTGAAATAAGCACTGTAGGATGGTCGAATTTGGGTTGGAAGTGGGTGACAAATAACGAACAGAACTAGAAAAGAGGTTAAACTTGATGAGGTACAATAGAGGCAACTTCATTCTTCTCACCTGTTTCATTAAGCAAAAATACAATATACGAACTCCTTTCAAAGCATCCTTCATATCCTTCATTGTAAGCAACGTAGGGGAGAAGGAATTCTCAACTACAGGAGTTTTCAAAGGTTCCCTACTAGGTGCCAATGTACTCTTCTTGCCTCCAAATTCAAAAGAACATGTATTTCGATAACCATCATGTGTAGTCCTCCTATCGAATTGCCCTGGTCGACCAAGAATAATGTAACTAGCATCCATCAGCAAAACATCATACCATATCTTGTCATAATAAATAGAACCAATGGACAAATTAACAAGGCATCATTTTGAAACAGTTACCTCAGTGCCTTTCTTCAACCACAACATTTTACAAGGCATAGGATGCGTTTTTAATTCCAACTTCAGCTTGTTTGCCGCTACTTCAGAAATTATATTCTCACGACAACCAAAGTCAATAATTAATTGACACACCTTTCCCATGATTGTGCAAGTAGAATGAAAAATATTGGTATGTGGCCACCTATATCCAGTGTCATCTCGAGGAGTAAAAAAAAATTTCCTCACCATAAGAAGTTCGCCAGTGTCAGCATGCATTATTTGTTCATCATCTGCAGCTTCTTCATCATTGTTCAACTCCTCTTCAAGTGGATCCTCAGCATTCTCATCAGAATCATTATCCACCAAGAAGGCTTTACCAACCGATCGATTCTTATTGATTTGACAATTGCTAGCACGATGACCCAACTCCCCACAAGAATAGCAATGTATTTCGAACATAGCAGGTTGCTTCGAAACATGGGGCTGAGTAGAAGGCTTACTAGCAGATTGCGTTGTAGCCTTAGCAACTTTAGTAGTGCTAGTGGTACTCTTAGTGGCCCGACTTGTCATGGTAGTTGATTGTTGTCTCCAAGAACGAGAGCGCTTCATTTTGAGTGCCCGTTGGTGTGCATCTCCTAAGTCCCAAATGTCGAGGACTTCCAAGGTGTCTTGAATGTAAAATTGAAGACCGTTCAAGTATTTGTTCACAAGCACCTCCTCTGAGTCCTGGATATTGTTACGAATCACCAACTCATTGAATTCATTGGTGTATTAGTCCACCGTTCGCGTGCCTTGTTTTAGATTTTGGTACTGTTGGTAGAGCTCTCTCTTATATCCTTTGGTAAGAAAATATTTTCAAATCTTGCTCTCCATATTTCTCTACAAAGTGATTGGTGCTTTGCCAATGGCTTGGCGAATTTGTTTTTCACGTCTCCACCAAGCAATTGCCTTGCCTCGGAATTGACCCAATTCCAAAGACAAATGAACAAAGACTTATGGATCTACAATTTATCTGTTTTGGGTTTTCTGAAATAAGCATTGTAGGATGGTCGAATTTGGGTTGGAAGTGGGTGAAAAATAACAAACAAAATAGAAAAAGATAGAAACTTTGTTGGTTGCTCTTCCAAGCCTCTAAGGAAGTTGAAAGGGCACCGATTCTTCTAGATCGATGACTGCAACCTTTCAAGGATGCAGATTTCAAAAAGCTTTGACTCTTCAAAGACGAAGTGAAAACTCTTCTAAGTTTTCAAAGGTATAAACTCTGCCAGGTTCACAATACTTGCTTGAAAGCAAAGTTTTCATTCATAAAAAATCGTATGTCTTCTACAAGGAATTGGATGGCTTATATCGTCAGAGAAATAAAGACAGAGCATTGAAACTAGGAAAGAGCATAGGAACTAGAAACTAGTAAAAGCATTAAAGAACTCTGAAACTAGAAAAAATAGCAAAGAGCTTGGGAACTAGAAACTATTAAAAGCATAACGTTTTCATGGTTCCCAAGGTGTCTTCTTTCAAGCTTCCAAGATGGACTCAAGATATCAATACAGCTTCTTGATTGAATCGACAACTTCATTGAACTTCATCGACAATCGACAATCGACAACTTCATCGAACTTCATCGATAATCGACAACTTCATCGATAAGAGGTTTTGTTGAGCTTGAATGCGGGCCAATCTTCTTGGTCGAGAGAGCTGGTCTTCAATGCGGGCTGCATCAGATAATGATCTCTTTGAATGATCCCTTGAAATCTTAACTTCAAGAATTTATGCAACCTCACTCATGTCTTTTATCTCAAAGTTGAAAGATAACCAACACTTAACAGTATTAACAAACTTCATATTGCTTCCGGCACTTAGTATATCATCAACATATAATGATATGATCACAAGTTGATCTTTTGATATTTTGATATATACATAATGATCCTTATTAATCATATGCCATTATAGCATAATGAAAACATGTATATCATTGTCTTGATAACTACTTAAGGCCATTTATTGATCTCAAAAGTTGACATGCATTTTATTTTTGGCCTTTCAAAATAAAACTAACCGATTGTTCCATATAAATTTCTTCTTCTAATTCTCCATTGAGAAAATCAGTCTTTACATCTATATTCATACTAACTATTATTGCCAGAATAAGACAAATTGAGGTAAATCTCACTATATGAGGAAATGTTTCCTTATAATCAATTCATTCATGTTGATAATACCCCATCACCATAAGACGAGCTTTGTGTCTTTTTATTAAGCCATTAACTTTACGCTTTATTTTGAGGACCTACTTACTCCCAATGGTTTTGCGACTTTTTGGAAGATCAACTAGTTTCTAAATATGATTTGACTTCATTGACTTTATTTCATTTTCCATTGAATGCATCCATTTTTTTCTTATTAGGGTAATATATAGCCTCATTTACATTCCTTAGCTCATCTTCATCTTGTGGAGCAACCATAAAGGTTTTCTATTCAATGTCAAATGTAGATGGGGAATACTTTTGAGACTTGTTCGTCGTATGGGAGATTATACACTTTGTATATTATTCTCCATTATGCTCTCACTTGGATTAGATAATGACGATATCGTCTTATCATGTGGTTGTAATTGAGACTAAGTCAAATTTAATTCCTCATTTTTCATATTATTCCCACTTGGATGAACTTTATTAAGTTCATTATCTTGATCTAATGTTTCAAATATGGAGTAATCCTCATCTATTTTGCCTTTTTTAGGAAATTTATTCTTTAAGAATGTGATATCATGTGATTTAAATTTAGTTATACTCCTACTTTTCTACTCACCTATAAATACATAATCTTTCGAATGTTATGAGTATCTTATGAAAATATTTTTCTTACCTTTGGGGTTCAATTTCCCATACTTGTGAGATGATTCATGAGTATAGGTAGCACAATTCCACAATTTAAGAAAATTTAAGTCGGGTTCTTTACCTATCGATAACTCATATGAAGTGGAAGTAATTGATATGGAAGACACATGTTTAAGTATATAGACAACAATTAGCAAAACATCACCCCAAAAAGTAAGATGTAAGTTAGCATGCGTTATCATAGACCTAACCATTTTTAGTAGGGTTGTGATTCTCCTTCCTACAATACCATTTTATTGAGGAGTACAGGGAAAAGACAATTATCTTTCTATTCATTTTTCATCACATAAATTTTTAATCTTAATCGAATCTCAATATTTTTATTTTCTTATTTAATTGATTTTCTACCTAACTCATAAATTTTATGAAATAACTCAATACTTCATATTTAAGAGAAATCAAATAGACATGTTCGAATCGAGTATAATCATCTATAAACATAATAAAATAAATAGCTCAATGCATTTCTCTCACATTCATTGGACCATAGATGCCAAAATGGATTAATTACAAAGGAAATTAAGCTCTTTTACATTTTTCAAGTGGTTTTTTTTGTCGTTTTCCTACTAAATAATGCTCACATTATGGCAAATTGACTTTTTCGATATTACCCAACAAGTCCTCTTTGGCTAGTCTATTTATATGTTGTTGGCCAATATGACAGAGTTTAACATGCCGCACATTCACATCATTATCATATGAATCAGAAGACATGAATAGGGAATAATAAATAATGACATTATCATAGTCAACATCTAATACAATAAAACCATCTAAAAAATAATCACGATTATAATAGTTTGTATCTAAATATAAATCCACATCATTATTATGAAAGTTTGAACTGAAACCATGTTTAACCAATACTAACACAGATACAACATTCCGATGAATTTTCGGAGCATATAATACATCATATAGGAATAAAGTACGTCCACCACACATATTTAATTAGCAGGTACCAATCCCTTTTACTTCAGTTCTAGCGTTTCTTCTTACAAAGATCAATTTCTTTCCAATTGGTACTCATCAGAATTCCATGAAGGATTCTCTATTATTTGTTACATGGTTTGTTGCTCCCAAATCTATAGTCCACAAAGGATTATATTCAATTAAGAATACAAAACTTGATACATAAGCAAAGTTTTTTAGAATACAATGGGGTGTTTACCTTCTTTGGCTCGCGACAGTCACGAGTATAGTGACTCTTCTTACCACAGTTATAACACTTCACCCTTGATAACTTCTTCACTTGATGACGCTTTCCTCTCTCATGTTGGTCAACTCTTGATTTCTTTCCCAAAGAGTTTGGTCCCTTGCCTTTTTATCTTTTGAATGAATCATGACGCTTGCACTTGGAGCTCGAAGTCCCTTGTGAGCTAGAACTAGCATAATAAATGTTAGTTTTTGGCTTAAAGGCCAAGAGACGGTCTTCTTCTAGCTCAAGATGGTGCATTGCACCCTCAAAAGCTTTAATGTTCTCATTGTGAGTCAGGTGCACCTTCATATGCTCCTAACTATGAGGCAAGGAACTTATCACTGCCTACACTTGTTGCTCGTCGGTCAAAATGTGATCAGTATCCTTCAACTCATTAATCATGTTTGACATCTTTCTCATGTGTTATTTCATTGTTTGAACATAAGACTTTTTGTAAGAATCAAACCTTATAGTGAGCTGTCTCAACTTCATCACTGATGTATGACCAAATCTTGTTGCCAATGCTTCTCACATTTCTTTGACATTTTCAAAATGCCTGAAGTATTGCTAACATTATTCTTTATGCTACTCAGCAACGTAATGTGAGCAAGTGAGTTCTTTCTCTTTCATGTAGTAAATACCTTCTTATCTTGTTTGTGTTGTGTAGTGTTTCCATCTTCAGGCTTTTTCATAACCAAGTTAAGAGTTTCCAATGCCTTTTGCTCTTCCAGCACATATTGGTTTTTCATATGCCATATTTCATAATTATCATTGTTCAATTTCTCTCATTTGTTCAACTCAGCAACTATGGTCTTAGTTGCCAAAGCCATTGGTTCTGAACATATTAGACATACATGGACGAATAATTAATGCTTATCATTTATGTATCTATTTTGCATAAACTAATCATATTAATGCATAAGATCAAATAAGACTTTAGAGTCAAAATGTCCCTTTGTTTCGAACCATCATCCAAAAATCATAATTTGAAATTATCATTAATATAATCATTTGTGCAAAAATAAGTTCACCAAGGTCACTAAAACTTTCTTAAACTTCCCACAAATGATTGTAAATTAACATAATAATTTACAACAGTAGATAACATTGAACTTTCATTAACTAAATATGCCATTTACACGAAGTAATATATTTAGAGGAAACATATCAACATCAACATAAAACAACTCAAACCAATCTAAGCAAAACAACTCAAACCAATCTAAGCAAAATAATAAATAAATTCAAAGATACTCATTTATATCATAAACTGGAAAAGTCTCTTCTAATCTATTAGTAAATTCCTTTGAGGATTTTAAAGGCATATTGGGCAACCACGGAAAGACTTTCGAGGAGCCCTTATGGCTCCTCCAAGGCGCATTCATTCTGCGCCAAGTGACACTCAACTTGAGGGTCGAAGTCTTTGTTACCTCAATTCTATAGTATTCTCTCACAAAAGTCACCGCAAGCTTTTTATAATCCAAGACTACGTTGACCTCCCATAGAAGACCTAACACTGCTTGCCATTATGATGGAATAGTGTTCATTAGGGCTGACATTTCTTGAAAATCCAACATAAGATAACCATTCCAGATGATTTCTTGTATCATCGAATTGACTCTGATCATGTGACATTATCTCATCATCATTTCACCAATAATTAGCTAATTCTGTTATTAGCCCTTCAAGTCTCACATTTTGTTCGTCCATCCTCAAGAATATATGCATGTGTACAAAACGCATCATTATTCCTACAACAATCACAAAACAAAAGAGATTATATATAATCCACAACGAACAAAATTGAGAAATGCAATTTTCATTTTTTTATCAAAGGTCAAGAGTCAACACTGGTCAATGATTGGTCAACGTTGGTCAAGGGTCGACACCAGTCAACGAATGATCGGGTTGGGTTAGCCGGGTTAGCCGGGTTAGCGAGGGGCAAAACAATAATATCGACAAAAAATAATGGCACAATCGTAAAAACACATAAATGGGGGCAAAACGGTAATGATGCAAAGAAAAATAGGGCAAAAGAGTAAATTCACGTAGGTGTGTGCCATGCATGCACTAGCGGTTGCTGCATATGTGTTGTGCACGCGCATGCTGTTACCGCGTGCGTGCCGTGCACACACCCGGGAAACTACCTCAGCTCGCGCATTGCACGCGTCGACAACGTCTACTCCTTCCGGCCACATGTGGGGGTGCATTTGGTGGGCCCCGGCAGCATGTTACCTGTCATTTTTCTCGTCTAAATGAGAACTATAACCTTGTACTATCAAAAAATAAATTGATTCATGGAAAATCAAAAAGAAGGGGCAAATAGTAGGCAAGTCTTAGGATTTCCATCCTCGAGCGTTCGATGGCGATGTTTCTCAAAATTTAGGCCAAAAACAAATTATAAGCGTCAACAATGATCAAGAAACATGAACAGCATTGGGATTCTTGAAAAATGAACCGATACTCAAACGATCGAATGCCGTAAACAAATGCAGAAACGTATCTAGGGAACATGCAACACCGATCAAAAAATATATCATGAAGATGAACATACTTTATTTGCCACAGATTAAATACTTGTTGCAATCTCAAATTGATTGATCGAAGCCCTTATAGTTCCGTTCTTCAAGAGAGAGTTCATTGTTTTATTAAAAAAAGGAAAAAGAACATACTATTCTATTTTCTGCAGTTCAATTCTTACGTTCCCCTTTTCCTTTTTCTTTTTATATATATCATTTAATTTTTACTGAAAAAATAACTACTCTTCCTCTCTTATGGGCTCTTCCTTTATAGGTCAAGTTTAGGCCAACATGGGCAAACGGGCCTAACTTGGCCCATCAAATAAAAAAACCATCAATATCCTTCCTTTTCACAGACATAGCTTTATTGTTAAACGCAAGAGAGCTTCAAACAATAATAATTAATGGCAGATACTATCATACGTGCTACTAATTAAGACTCCATTTATTTTGAGAAAAATAAATGATTTAGAGACATTTTCCTAAGATGTCTCATTGTCAATTAAATTTCGGCATTGTATCCTTACATTCAAGCTTTGTTGTCAATTAAATTCCAACATAATTTGTGAACGTTTGGTTCCATTTGAAGTAATTAAGCTTTCAGGCTTTGCATTCGTGACATCCAAAATTTTCTATGTTTAATAGTTTATATATGATCTAAACTTAAGTAACTTGGAGTTTTGCATGGCTCATATGAAATCTCAGGTGGGTCATTGATATTATGATAAACGGAAAGTGCAAAGGACGACTTTCCACAATCATAATCACTAGAGTCCAATGCTTTAGGATTAAATTGATAGATGTTGACACGTACGTTGATGGCGTAAAGTGAGTGAAATTGATTTACAGCCACATTAATTATAGATGGGGATTGATTTGCTATGAAATACATATAAGATGGCTTTCAAGTTTTAAAATTTATTATGAGGTTAAGATTTTCTAAGCATCCATTATCTTTCAGTAGTGGGTTTAAAATATTTTTTTTGGACTTAATCAGTATTTTTAAACGGACACTGATTTCCTTAATTATTTACTAAAGTAAAGACTATCTTGGGACATTATCAAAATATCTAATTTGAAAACAATATAGTTAAGTCATTTATCACTTTCTAATTTAAACACTTCTCACTCAATTACAATCAAGTATTTTGACCCACATGTTTTATTTGTGACATCGACTCTAAAAGTGCTAGTATGAACACCTAGAGGAGGGTGAATAGGTGTGAAGAAAAATTTTCATGAAACGTAGTAAAATATTTTGCTTTTGAATCTGAGTTTGAAGAAAAACAGACTTTGAGCGAGTTCAAACTTTAGTAGTTAAATAGAACTACGAACAAAATATAAGATTTCTAAAAAGAGAATAATAATACAAGATTTATAGTGATTTGGCTTAGATCAAGCCTACGTCCACTCTCCCACGCTAACAGCCTTCTGGCTGAATTCCACTATGCAATAAACAAGAAATTACAACTTTGAGCGCAAACACTTAGTAGTAGATCACACTATCTCACTGAGTCACTCATTTGATATTTCTCTCACGATCACAAACGTTTAATCTCGCAAGAGACAAGTGTATGATCGAAAGTTGTTCAAACTTTGGAATTATAAATTCTAGACTACATCTCTTACTTGCTCATCGGTCCTTGATCTCCTTAAATACTCCTCCACTTCCAAACTAGCCGTTGGACAGTATCTCAAGGATCATCTTCCAATATACCCATTGGACAGATCTGTATCTAGAAGATTTGATAGCCGTTGAGTGATAGAAATAGAATCCCAAATTGATTCTGATCACCTTTACAAACAGAATCTTGGTTTCCATAAGTAAAGCTTCTTCGTATAGAAAGTTCTTGTCTTCAAGATCTAATTGTCAATAAATTAGATTGAGTCAATGAAATCAATATTGATATAGAATCCAAATCAAATCACTAGCCGTTATACATTTGGGTTTGTATTACGTTCTGTCAAGTTGTTTCATTCTGAATCTACTATGTTCTGATGTAAAGTCTAAGTGTCTTTAGACTGAAGTAGAGTCTACAATCTGGACGTCAGTTTGAACATATTTTGCTTCTGAATATATTTAGCCTTAAGGTCTAGACACGGTCTGAATAAGTTCAGCTTCAACATAGAGTCTGTCTTCTGGTTCTTCATTCACGTTCAATCTGGAATTTGTCAAAGTGGGAAAACTTCTGATGTATAACAAACTTTGACACTAAAGTCTGGTAGTCTTCAAACTTTGACATAGAAGTCTAGAAATCTTCAAAATACACTTTGGACATGTGTTACATTCAATCTTCTACCCATCTTTAGACTTTGACAATATCATTTACATGTTCTGTCATCTGCATGGTCTATTACTTAACCATTAAACACGTTAGTAGCCTTTGATTTATTTTGTCATTTTCAAAACATCATAAGTGATTTCCCTAACAAACTCTACCCTTAAGATGACATCATTCATTACATCTCTTGATAAGCTTGAATTATTACATCTTAAATAATGTTTCCTAATCATGTATCTACTTGGGCAATCTTATGCTTTCTTTAATCATTATGGTCATTTAGCTACTCAAATTATGCCTCTCCTAACCTTTCAATTTATACACATCTCTCTCATTCTCCACCTAGTGTTTTTAACCCCAATGTCATCATGGCTTTAACCTTATTAACTAATATCTATTAATTCTAACTCATGAGAAACGCAAGTCAAGGTCTTCTCTATCTCTCTCATTAGTGCTTGAAATGATTACAACTCAAATAATGTTTTCTCATTCATGTATTTAATTTGGCCAATGAAACAATCTCTCTCTCTTTTCAATCAAATATATTCATCTTTCCATTCAAAATCTTGTCATTTGTCACTTAAGTGATAACTCACATGCTCTAAAATGACGATACTGAACTTAACTTATCAAATTACATCATGCATGACATGACAAATGACATAATAATCTAGCTCTAATTACTTTATATCACACTTATAACCCTAGTTAATTAGTATGAGTTGAAGCTATTCTTTAAAGTAAGTAAAGATTCTCCTCTTTGGTAGAGCGATTTCATCATCTTGCCTTCAAGTGCAAACTCCCCCTAAATTTCAATCAAGTTCCAAAGTTAATTTAATTTGAGTTGTTTGAGCTTTAAATCTCATATTTCAAGTATTTCTAGGTAAAACTTCATGGACTTCATTTTCTTCTTATCAAGCTAGTTTTGTTGCTTTCTTAAAGATGGAGAGTTGCTAATGTTTGTTCTTGTTTATTTGGCTTTGAAAGTGATTAAGATTTTGAATTGTCCAAGTCTTTGTCCAAGGTAAGTGAAAACTCTAGGGAGTAAGTTAGATTGATCTACTCAATACTTTTAACTTGGTTGGTTGATGTTTTTTTAGTTTAGGTTAAATTTAATTTAAGTGCAAATAGGTTCCAAGATTGACATTTAGAGTTATGGTGAATCCGTGCCTAAATTGAAATCTTTAATACAAGAAAACCCATATGGTTTTGTTGCATCTTAGATGGGAAAGAATGAGTAGAAAAAGAAAAAAGAAGAATAAAAAAGTATTAAATAATCTTAGTCTAATTTATTTGATTTAATGCTTTTATAGATCTATTCGACATTTGAATTATATATATAGACATATCTTCTAATTTCTTAAGCCGTATGATACCCTCCAAAATAGACGAAAAAAGCCTCCCTTTGTTTGTGGTGCCCCTTCTACCCATCCTGTATATTGTCCTTTTTGTTCCGTGTTGGAATAGACGAGATTTTAACATGAAATTTGCCAAACCCAAAGCACGCCGCTCTTGAAAGAAATAAATGAATTCCAAAAACTTTTGACAAATCCAAAGAAGGTTTTCTTGTACGCTCATCCCAAAATATTTCTAAATCCCAATACACCCAATGCTAGATAGCTACCAAGAAGCACAAGCCAGAATACACAATATGTGCACCAGCCACGCTTTCATAACTCCAAATACCCAAATTTGTTATGATCCCTCCTGTAATACTCTAGCTACTCCATGTTCATCCTTCAGAAACATATCACATCTCAAATATGATGAAATAGGATGAATTGAGACGGTGTATATATATTATATTAGGCTTGAAAATTAGGTATCTCAGTAATTTTTTTAGAAGATTAGGGGTAATTTCGAAATTTGCATAAGTGAGTTGGGGCCATGAATAAGGTTATTTTATGATTTTTAATGTTAATTAGTGACTTATTAAGTAATATTAATTAAGGAAAATCAAACCAGTTAAAAAATGAGTTTATAAGATTTAAGGGCAAATTTGTAATTTCACCAAGTTGAGGGACAAATATGCAAAAACTGAAAATTCTGGGGGCTGTTCACAGTAGGGGGAACCTTATTTTGATAGGTGGTTACGTTATTTTGAGAGATGATTTCTTAATCTAGACAATGTGTCTAACTATGCAAAATTGGTTCTAATTATGTAATTCAATTGGAAGTAGGTTGTTTCGGATATTTTATAAATTATGTGGCATGTCTATATTGTAAATAAAATACTCATATATATTGGATGACAATAAGTGACCCTTGGTGTTTAATTTAATTAAGATTGCTTGATTAAGTGAAAATGTGAAAGTTAGATTTGATAATAATATTATTGTAATTTGACTAACTTACCAAAGTACTAGCTAAGTGGTGCCGATTAATCATGTGATTGATCTTTGAGTTGTTGTCACTCATGTGATCGATTCTTTTAGTTGTTGATGTTCATGTGGTCAATTTATGAGCATCCATTCCTAAGTTATCAATTGCCTTTCTATGGCTTCCAATTAAACAAGTATGGCTTGGCATGGAAAGAATGAGGATATATGTGTTGAAACACATGTAATTAATTGCCTATCATTAACTGCATGAGAAATGACAAATTATTGAGAAGTCCATGACAATTGTTATGTTGTTATGAAATGTATGCGAATGATGCCACTTGATTAATACCTTTGCCATGACTTATTTGCCACATAGCGAATTCCCTTCTATGAGTATGTGGATGACACTTTGGAGTTAGCTAGATGCTCTACCGTATGATATGGTTTTTTATAAGGTTGAGATGATATAAAATTCTACTATGACATGGCTCTTGGAGTCATGATATGACATGATTCTTGTAGTCATGGTATAATATTAAGAAATGACCATAATTATGTGAATGCACAATGGTATATTTATTATCACTAATGTAGAGGACACTCATGATTTTTTTTTTTTTTGGTCGGTCCTACACTAAGTCTACTCTAACACTCACTCTCAGACTTTTACCCTGCCTCCTTACAGGGCGTGGGAGTCAAAACCCACTCCTAAAATGAAATCATCCCCACCCCAATCCCCCCTGAGAATGTGGGGATTTGAACCCCTCACCTCCCCCTTCCAAGTTAGAAGGGTGGCCACTGGGGCGAACCCCTAGTGGTTGAGGACACTCATGATGAATGGGCTGAGGTGTGGTAAAGGGAATGTATGATTTCGTCCCCCATGAGTTGGTGGTGACGACGCCTCGTCAGTTGAGATATCTCGTGAATCTAGATAATTTTGGCCAGTGACGAATATGAACTCACTTGTATATATCGGTAAGCTATTATGCAGTATATATGCATCTCGAAATAATATGTCATCTACTTGCATTTGAATGAATATTTTAGGCAATATTATTAACAATTTTCATTGGCATATCATGATAGGAAAGGCTGTGCATTTGCTCCCTTAGTTGTTAAACATAATTGCCTTGTTGTTGTCTTGAACTCATGTTATTCTATCAATATCATTGCTACTAAAGTAGGAAAGTGACGAGCAATTGAAATATGTGGTTGAAGATGTAGATTTTGATGTATACCATGACGCATGCTCATAAAAGATGAAATGTTTGACATGTCATATTGGGTTGGACAACAAGTGCTTGAATCATATATGATGTGTCTAGTCCTTCTTGAGCGCTATTCAGTTATTAATAGAAGATAAATTAAGGAATTGGTTATATTTACATAAACAATGAAAGATATTTCTTGAATTATAGTGATGCTATCTATGCCTAGATCGAGGATAAATGGAAAAATTTATTGATTAGACCTTTTCAATCATAGCCAATATCTTATTATGAATAATTTCAACAACTTCAAGAGAAAAAAAAAACGCATTTACCTATGATGGGAATGGTGTAATTTGATTATTCTTTTTTTTTTTAAGTATCTTTTTCTATTTTATTTACCGCTTTTCTTTCAGTCTTAGAAGAAAGACACATGATTCGGGATAGAAAGAAAAAAAGGTTATTGCAAAAAATCTACGCTTTTTGAAGGTGAAGTTTGTAAAAAAAAACAATTCCTTCTGTCGTGTATCCCCGATTAATGCAGCCTCAGATGCTTCAATTGTCGATTCTAGTATTGAGCGAAAGGTTACACCTACGGGTTATGTATGGTGGGGTCAACCCTAATCCAGTAATACCCCAAGGAGGCTTCCTATAAATGTTTCGTGATGAAATATCGGTTGTTGTGCTCTAGGGTCGAGTGTTAGGATGATCTTCTACCTTAGATCTAGAGAATTCATTTACTGAGTTTAAGCTCATCCCAATATATTTTATGGATTTGTCAAGTTAGGAGTTCAAGGGCATTAGGTTAATGCTCCTAAAGATCACTACTAATAAGGATCGGATCAGAGTGCGCAGCAAAAGTAGAGATGGTTTTTTGTACATAATTTTTTTATTAGCTATGCTTAAATTACTTGTACAATTGAGGAAAGTTAGTTATTTATTGGAGAATTGCAATGAAGTGACTTTATATACTTATTCAAGATTCAAATTTTATAGAAAATTGGGTCATTACAACGTCGATTGAATTCCAACACAATTTGTGTACATTCAATCTCATTTGAAGTGAATTTATCGATTCTTTTGTTTATTTGTGCTATTTCCTATATGGAATTGTCACATGACATGTTTCCTCTAATTAAAAAAATTAAAAATCAAATAATGACTTTCGGTGAAAAATTTTCTATTGCAGAATTGTATTCTAACAAAAGAAGGTTATATTGATAATTGACAAGTTTAGGAGCAAGTAAGACACCCGATTTATGGTTCTTGGACCAAAAATGAAAGCCGATAGATAGATCTAGAAATAATGGTTCAAACACGATTTACTAGCTATCATGTAAAAATTAAATTCGCCCATTGTTTCTTTGGCACCTAACTCCTTAAATATTGCGATTTAATAATTTGTCAATCTTGGTATTATCTCCTGTACCATGGAAAGGAACGTACTCCGCGGAAAAGTCCATTTCCAGCTAAAGAAATTCGACAGGTTTCATCCTGCAGTTTCCTACTAGTGACTGAAAGATCATGGGATTTTTCTCCCTCTTTTCTGGCTGGTTTTGCCCCAATAAAAAGACGACCGTATTAAATGCTAAGACGACTTCTCTACTCGCAAGGTGGAGCCCATCACGATCTCTTTGGATTCCATTTTGGAACCCGAGGATGACGACCTTGACTTCACTTGTCATTTAGCAATTTGTCGGCAGATGATCGAGCTCAGTAGAAACTAATTTGGGGGGCAATGGCGCCTACTCTTCCTCATGTGTGTTTGGGACATAGAATTTCCAACCCAACTAATTAGGATTTTAATTTCTATGAACCTTCCTTAGTGGGGTTATAACATGAAGGGGATATCGTCCGCAGGTATCCAAAGGAGAAAGCCACGTTAAACTATTTTCTATGAGCAAGGCGTAGCACCGTTATTCTTTGGCCACCAAATTGTTTCAAATGTAAATTCTTGAAATTTTATTATCACCTAAATCAATCTTCATCTCATTTTCCATCTATTTAGGCTACAAGAAACGACAAGAGTTTAGAGAGCGATCACCCAACCATGGCACCCATATGCTTGGGCCACCAATGAATTGACAATTTATTTGAGAAATTTTATTTTCACCAAATTCGATTGTTGGGATGGAATTAGGAGAGCCCCGGATAGATCTTCATCTTATTTATTTATTTGTTTTTAATTAGGCTAAAATAAACAACTAGAATCAACATAGCGACCCCCAAAAAGCATTGACTTTTTCCTTATTTTATGTCATTAAAAGAAAATCGACATACGTCACTGAAATATACATTTATAGTCCTGTTAAATTAAGTGGAAGAAAAGGTTTGTTATATGGGTACCTTATCCTTTTGCGGGCCTTGGCAGACTTCATGAGAAAATTATCAATAAGCTAAAATGAATTGTATGTCTAGAGATTTCTTAAGCAAGGAAATCCCTAGCAGTATATACGAATAATCATGTGGGAATATTCGAGATCAAAAGTCAAACAATGCAAGAAAGAATCATCCTAACATACTTCTTTTGGGAAAAATATTAAAATTTATACCATGTCAAATATCGGGAAAATACTGTATTTGACAGAGTTATACTAGATCCTTCCATCATGGTTTTCAATTCCATGAGCTTTTAACTATGACTCTCCGCAAATACCTATACGGCGTCAATTCTGATTTAATTAATGAAGTAATGAGAAACGGGTGATATATTCATTACTTTGCCTGATTGACTCTTACCTTTAAAAATTGGCGTTATGAGAGGAAAGTGATTTATTGTTTGCATGTATTTGAGAAGAAACTCTTAGGGCTGCAAGGACATTTGAATTTTATCATGATCTATGTTCTGATGGAAAAAATACCAAAAAAAAGTCTTAAACTTATTGTACTAGTACCAATTTAGTCATAAATTTTTTAATTGAATCAATTTAATACTAAATTTCATATATGTACCAATTTAAGCGGGATGTTGCTGATGTGGATGTCAATCGTCCTACATGGCAAAGGTGACACCGATGTGAATATTTTTTAATAATATTTTCATATTATTGCACTTTTTAAATTTTTTCCTTCATTTTGGCTGGCAAGACCCTTGCCTAGGGCTTTCTCAACCCTAGTGGCTCTAGGCAGGGTGGCCCTCACCCATGTTTGGTGAGGGCCATGACCCTTGCCAGCCAAAATGAAGGAAAGAAAGAATGAAAAATATATAATAATAAAAAGAAGAAGAAAATATTGAAAAAATTCACCATATTTTTAAAAATCTTTACATCAACTTTACCCATACCATGTAAGACATCGATGTCTATGTCAATGATTTCTAACCAAATTGATTGGAAGACTAAATTGATACCTATGTGAAAATATTTAGGACTATTGGTCCAATTAAAAAGTTGAAAACTAAATTGGTATCAATACAATTATTTGAAAACTTTTTTGGTACTTTTCTCTCAATTGTAATTGTGCTAATTTAGTTATAAGTCTTTTAATTATGTCAATTTAGTAATTTCATAATTTGCTAATTGAGTCCTTTTGATCAATTTTGGTTGAAAATCACTAATGTAAATGTTGGCCACCCTATGTGACATGGCAGAAGTTGACATAGACAATTTTTGTAATTTTTTTAAAAATTAATCTTTTTCTTTTTTTTCTTGTCATTTAGGCCGACTAGGGCCTGTTGGCGAGGATTGTAGCCCTCGTTAGATCTGGGTGGGGGTCGTATTGCTCGCGGTTGACGGGCCGCAAAGGCTCTTGCTAGATCTAGGTAAGGGTTGCAACCTTTGGCAACAGCCGACAAAGGCTTGCTAGCCCTCGTCTAGTGGTTGGGTGAGGTCGCTGAAAGCGAATAAGAAAAAATTATAAGAATTATTTAAAAACATCCACATTAACGCCGACTATGCAATGTAAAATAATCGGTGACCATGTAAATGAGTTTCAACTAAAATAAGTCGGATGGACTTAATTGACAAAATGTGAAAATATTTAAAACTAAATTGACGCTATTAAAAGGCTTATAACAAAATTAACACAATTGCAATAAGTTAATGACTTTTTTTTCTTTTTTTTCTTTTTTCATGTTTGAATTGACTGCTTATGGGTATTAAGTAAAATATGATAAGAGCATTAATCATCTTTTCGTCTTTTAACATAGTGTTAGGTAGGCGAAATCTACTTGCCCACCCCAATAAAATAGTAACATGTAACGATTGACAATACTCTTAAGCTTACATATGGAGGAGACGAAACTGGGTGAAGAATACTAGCCCTAATATTACCTAAACTCGAGAACATAGAGATAAAAATTCGAGTGGAAATTAGAGAGAGAAAGTCTAGCACGTTAGGAAAGATCCAGAGAATTGTGTTTCTTCCGTGAGAATTGTTTGTAAAAGTGAAGGGAGCTCAATGGGACTGAACAGCATAACAAGGCATTGGATTTGCTTGCCGCTTTAAATGTGGATCTGATTTCGCATGTCATTAACCAATCCGATCACCCTTTCCATGTACTTTATGCAGAAGAAACTCTATTCATAAGAACAACGGTGGATACATGCAGGAATAACTCTCAACAAGACAACTCAATACATCACGTAGCAAAACATCTATGCATATATTTACAAAAACCAGTCTGTACTCACCGACGACAGCCACACATTACCCAGAAAGTCAATTTACCTGAAGTTCAAAGCACACACTTGAACATGTATATCGGTAAATTCTTGAGTATACAGAAGTCCGGGTTTATTGACAGGAAGCACTGATGGATTGGAGCACCGTCCACACATCTGAGCGGAGATCCGGCCTATTCCTTCTGCTCATCTCGCAGCACCTCAAAGCCAAATGAGCCAACTCCTTGGCCAACATATAGGGCCACCCTCCAGCCGATGGATCCAAGATGGTCTCCAAAGTCCCTGTGCTAATTGCCCTTCGCACTACGTTTGCTATTCCTGACGCAGGCCTCTTCGTCAGTAACTCAAGCAGTATAATCCCAAAAGAATATACGTCGGACTTTATCGTGAGATTTCCCTCAACGAGGAGCTCGGGGTCCATGTACCCAAATGTCCCTTTCGGGTTGGTCAGGTGCACGGCAGTGGTGTTGTTGCTTGACCGCTCGCCGCTGGACAGCAGACGGCAGATGCCAAAATCGCTGAGCTTGCTCACAAAGTGTGCGTCCAGTAGGATGTTCCCCGGTTTGATATCCCCGTGGACGATGCTAGGCTTCCAAGAGTGGAGGAAGGCCAGGACGGAGCAGAGCTCTGTGGCGATGCGTAGCCGAGCTTGCCATGGCAACTGCTTCACCCTGTCACTGCTGCGGAGCCAGTCTTCAAGGCTACCGTTCGGAATATATTCATAAACAAGAGTGCAGGGCTCTGGACAAGCACCGATGAGCGTGATGAGATGGGGATGCCTCACCTTGCTCAACACTTTCACCTGGGAGACATTCAATCAAGAGGTCGGTGATCAGCATCGATAATCTTGATTACTGTGAGTAATGTACTCTTACTGGGAAATCATGATGCCATAGCGATTAATGAACCGAATCTTACCTCCTGTTGAAATTCTTGTGAACTATGCATGCTATGAAATTTAATGATCTTTATGGCCACCGGTGTATGTCGAAGGAAACCTCGATACACGGTTCCGCAACCGCCTTCTCCAATCTTCAAGGCTGGGTCAAAGTTCTGCACAGCTTCCTTGATTTCGGTTTTGGAGAACTCAGAGAAGTACACGGTGCCCGAGGAATCTACTTTTCTTCTGCTCACCTCCTCGGCCTTTTGGAGTGCATTGTCAAGTTCGATATGCAACAGCTCTCGCTCTTGTCTGAAAGTCTGCACCATTTCATTGGCTGCTATAATTTTCAGTTCCAACTCCTTTCTTCTCTCATTGGTCTCGGCGAATTGGCTCTCAAGCCGCAATTTTTCTTCCAGGGCACTGTGAAGTTCTCCCATCACTTTGTTTTGCTGATCCTGCCCCTTCTCAAGTTCTTCCTCCAACTGAAAATTTACCCATAATACTGTACTCAATAGATCATCTCTTTTTCTTTTTTGGCCACAAATCAATAAATCATCTTTTCTTCCTTATGTTAGTCATGTCATGAATTTATTTATCTGTTAGATTTTAGGATGAATTGTTTCCATGGAGTTCGAGATGGTCCTCAACAAACAGACTTCAGCAAAATCAGTCGAAATATTCCATTTTTAATACCAGAAATTAAAATAATTTCGATCGGTGTATAGAAAAGCGGTCCAGCTATTATATTGACATCATACCTTCCTGGGATCCTTTCGCCCGCCCTCAGTGATACCTACTTCTCCTTCAGCATGAGTGGTCACTCCTTCCTCAAACGCTTCTTGCATGCCGTTTTCATCCATATCCTGTTACAATTAGCTAAACTTTGCAATTTTCCTTTAAAGGACTAAGAATGAGATATTCTTAGCTCCAAAATAGGACAACTTAAGCTAGAGCCATGGCCTCCTGGTAAGAGAACATGAAGACAGCAATGGTTGTGTTGTTTTGTGCATACCAGAGTGTTGGAAAGTGATGAGTGGCCAGTATGATAGACCGACCGAATCAACTGCAGATGATGGGAAGGGCTTGTTGCGAGTTCTTGGGAAGTGTCTTGCCTCTCCAGCATGCACTCCACATTAGGCTGATCGGAAGGAGTGCTATTTGGGGAAGGGGAAACCATTGGCCTCACTGCATGTCGATCAGCGTTCAAGGAGAAAGTTCTTCTCATAAGGTCTTGAAATGGATTGCTCAACTTCGCCGTACCACTTCTCTGCACTGTGGCGGATCGTGATTTCAAGAAAACTGACTTTCCAGCTCCAAGGGCTGGAGTCGGTGGTGATGGTGCATTAGTAGGAACTTCTACAATGGCTTCAGCTATTTGATCTTCCCTATTTTGACAAGGAGTCAAAACAACTTTGAGGTGAAGCCAAAATTGGTGCATCTCTTTATAAATTGATCGTCTGCTATGACTCCCCACCGGAAGCACCCCTACTTGCACTCAATTTCATTCGGAAATTTCATTATTGTTTTCTGAAAGAATTAGATGTTAGCGGATCTAGGGACACAGGTAGTTGCCATTGCGCTCCAGCGCAAAATTTCCCAAGTATTTAGCCATCTTATTCAAAGAAATAAGAAACAATGGAAAACCTGAATACAATTCTGTCCCAGCCTCATCCTTACTAGGTCTCCTATGGCATTCAACTGTCCCAACAAGATTTTCAGCTGATTATTTGTTGTACAACTTATGTTCACGACACCCTCACGTGCGCATAGAATGATTTCAAAGAAGACAAATTTACAAGTAAAATAGTGGGAGGACTACCTTGGGTGAATGAGGTGTCCATTGCAGATAAACCAAATTTTACAAGAGGTGTGCGCTTCATCGTGAACGAAAATGGCTTTCCTGGACTTGATTTCTGTCATCTTCCTGCCAAATCAAACCCAGAGAAGATAGCGAATTAATTTGATGTAAATTCAGATAACACCAAACAAAAGGTTGTAGACAAAACAAAAGAGACTTTTAGATTCACAAAATGATATGTCGCCGTTTTTTTTTTTTCTTTTCTTTTTTTCACTCAGCAGGAACGTAAAACGATTCATAGTACATAATGTATAGTGATGGTCTTGGGGCGAACTAGACATCGCATTCAAGAAGCGCCACCAAGTATTCCTCAAAGACCGGACGTGTACAACACATCTACGGATTGACATAGAAGTAAGTATCTGGTTTAATGCTGTAATTATGGATCCAAACAAACATGTTCTTTTAGTTACGAAGAGGACAGATTTGGAATGAATAAGTCCAAGACCTATGTGGGCGTGTTTTCTATTTCCTGTACGTACCTGAAATAGCGTCTGTCTGCTGCTGCACCCATTACAAGCTTTCTGATCCCATGAAAACGTATGAGCTCCACAATTCCCTTTTGAACGCTGTCCGATACTATGTACTTTTTCTCTGCTGGTACCTATTAACCGTTAAAAAAATTAATTTGCTTTCTTCTCTAAATGAAGAAGTATATAAATATAGACATGTAAACTTGTGCCTCACGAGCACTGTATTTATCGAGGGTCAACAATGATTAATATTAGAAGAAGATGAAGAAGATGAAGAAGAAATTAAATATACCCCCGTTTCTGTACAAAAGTGCATGTAGAAGAAGAAGAAGAAGAGGAAATTAAATATACCCCCGTATCCGTACAAACGTGCAGGTAAGTATCCAAGAAGAAGAAATCAAGTATAGCCCCATTTCTGTACAAACGTGCTGGTAGGTATCCAAGAAGAAGAAGAAGAAGAAATTAAATATACCGCCGTTTCTGTACAAACGTGCTGGCAGGTATCCAAGAAGAAGAAGAAGAAGAAGAAGAAGAAGAGGAGGAGGAAATTAAGTATACCCCCATATCTGTACAAACGTGCAGGTAGGAGTCCAAGAAGAAGAAGAAGAAATTAAATATACCCTCATTTCTGTACAAACGTGAAGGTAGGTATCCAAGATCTTATGCACGTTTATCCTCTCTTTTACTCTGTGTTCCCTCAACAAGATCTCGTTCGCCGAGTTCGCGGGGATCTCGGCACCCAGGCCTCCTGCAAACCAAAGGCAAATTAACAGCACAAAAATTTCAATCCGTTGCAAGAACGAACGCTGGAGAAAGAACGAATACCGACAATAAAAGGATTAAGTAAACGCAATGGGACATCCAATATGGTCCAACTTCGCGAAACCCTCGAAGGGAGATCAATTTTTTCACATGTCGATTGTCCATCATGGAAGATCCCCGTGTTATATCTATGAGAGCTTGGTAAGCTCTCATTTTTACTATTAACGAAAGCTCGTTCAACAAAAGAAGATACTGAACAATGATGGGGTAATATGCAAAGAAGAAAAAGCAAAAACGTTCACTTACCCATGGGGATCGTCTTCGAAGGAACTAGAACATGAATGATACAGATCTTGACGTTGCCTCTAGATTGATGCACCGTCCAAACAACCTTCGCTTTGCCCTCTTTCACATCCTTCCCAGCTGCAACATAAATCACGTCTTCGAAATCCGGCATCACCAGTTCAGGTGCAACCCTGCGAAAGCTCGGCAAGACCGCCGGGACTCCGAACTCGGGAAATGTAATTATACGGTCAACCACAGCCATATTGACACGTGCTAAGTACGATGGCGAAGACGATCTTAACAAAAATGAAATTGAACAGACTCTGGAGGGTCTATAATGGAGATATTTAGCTAGGGAGAGCAGAAAAGAGAGAGAAACAGAAAGCGAGACATGAGAATTCTCTGAGTAAACGAGAGAGTCTCCATTGAGATTTTTTTTAGGAGAATACGGTTGGGTTATAAAGAGATGGCTTGTTCCAAAGCTTACCTAGACCGTACAGAACCTACCAAGAAACCGACGAAGAATCTCTTTCCACGGGCAATGAGTGAGCAATTTCCCGTTGGGAACCATCAAGTTTGGTGCTGTATTACATACGATTGTTTTTAGTAATTATTGGGATTAAAAGAAAACCGTTGCGTTCATGAAAAAGCACAATATTACGAAGTTAGGTGAATCATTAATAAGAAAATTATTGACAGACATGACCAAAAACATTTCTTTACCCCAAAAAAAACATTTGCCTTGCGTGTCATCATTAACAAGAGTTTCAATGCTTTGAAAATCCAAATGTCAATATTCTTATTTAATGTAATACTTTATTATTGATGTCGATTTTCCTCCGGATAAGCTTGTGCCTTCCTTGTACTGCTTTTAGGGATCACAGCCGAGGGAGTGTCCATCAACGATGACGCAAGTGCTTAGCTTTTCCAAAGCTTTTAGTGGTTAACTTCAGCACATTCGATTACCCGAATTCTAACGATTCAGGGGCTTCTTGACAACTGCTACCCTTTGAAACAAACTCACAGATTCTAGACACAGCTAACCAGAGAACTCTCTGGGTCCGTCCGTCTGTCCATCCATCGATCAATAAATAAATCTTGGGGGATAGATTCATTTATATTTCCCGAAGGAAAGAAAGCAATTATAAAATATTTCAGAAGAGAAAATTCTACGTAGGTACGGCCATCATTGAAATCGATTGACGTGATAAGAGAAAAATATTATTGTCACGTGGCATTTGATTATTTGTTCAATGTCTCATCCAGCTTTCAGTATCAATTTCCTGAATCCAGCCAAAGAAATTGGCCTCATCTTATGTTATCTCCCCTAGCAAACGTCTGCTAAAAATCAAGAAGTTGGCATCGTCTTCTTGGCTTTCTGTTTCTGCGTAACAATCAACAAGAAAGAAGTCGACAAAAAGTCAGAATCGTGATTAAATTTTCTAATTATGTAAAATTTTGTAATTTTTAAATAATATTGGAAAATTATACCCAAATCTACTCATGAATAATTGCATCTTAAATGGCTTTACGTATTTTGTGAGCTGCGAATATATATATATATAACAAAGAAAATCATGGATCATCATATCATTTCCCTACGAATTGCATATACAACATATATAATATTTCGCGGTCATTTTCTCGTAGTTTTCTCCCCAGAGTACCATTTCGTAGGAGACTTCCCTTCACTTTATCTACTATTTATTGCCATCTTTGTTGGGGAAGGTTCTATCCCTTGAGGTCCATAAGTCAAGTGCACGTGTGTGATGCGCATGGGATTGTTTTCTTCCTTAATGCAGAAGCATCGTATCGTGTGGCAATGGAGCTCTCTCTCTCTCTCTCTCTCTCTCTCTCTCTCTCTCTCTCTCTCTCTCTCTCTCTCTCTCTCTCTCTCTCTCTCTCTCTCCTTCCTCGAAGCTTGATTTGGATCGAAGGACTAACCTTCTCTCTCTCTCTCCTTCCTCGAAGCTTGATTTGGATCGAAGGACTAACCTTGGAGCCCAAGTTCGAAGTTTCTATCTTGACTTTTGACGACGGTACTATGAAGTATATATTTTTATTTGTCTAAAAAAGAGGAAAGTTAGGAACCTGTCTATGGACACCTCATGCTGATTTTCCTCGTTGGCATTGGATGAAAAGATCCAGCCTGTTTCTAGAAAACTTGGTTATGTAAAAACGTAAATTCAACTAATCATGACAGAAATAAAGGCTTTCCCATGATTTTCATACTAAAAAGCAACATGTTTAACGCCTTCTTCTGCGATCATGATTGATTCACTCGACATATCCTTCCCCTTAGCAGACATATCCTTAAAGTGAAAGATGAGGGAAGATCAAACGATGGAAAGATTTGCGGCTGATGCTTCACTTAGGACTATATTATCATTGGTGATGCTAATTAAGAAAGATTTATTCACTTCCATCTAGCTAGAAGAGATGCCCTTTTTGTGTAATATTATTTGACCTCTCTACAATTACTAATACCTTCAGAGCTCCCTATTTTGGCACCCATGTTTGATCTCGTGTGTGATTCCGTTCTCCATGGAATAGGACCACTGATCAGACCAAAACCGTTATATAGAGGATGGTTCGTCCGATGGAATATGAGTAACGAGGCTATATTGATAATCGACAAGTTTAAAAACAATAAAAGACACCTTATTTATGGTTGTACTCTTTAGTTGGACAAAAAATGAAAGCCAATCAATAAATCTTGATATAGTTGATCGAGTATTTATGGCATGACATAGATGAACATGATTCTAATAAATACCAGAAACACAATTCACTAGCTATCACGTGGAAATTAATTTCGTCGGTTGTTTCATTGGCAGCCAGATATAATTTCATGTACCACGGCTAAGAATGTTTAACTGATAACTTCGTGGAAACCTCCTTCCTGGTGAACCTCTCTTCCGAGGTTGGTCTTTTCCTAATAAAAACACGACCGCATCAAATGCTAGGACGACTTCTCTACTTGGAATTAAAGAACGACGACTTTGACAGATGAAGTCAAAGTCGTCGGCAGACTGTCGAGCCTAGTGCAAACTCGTTTGGTATGAAGAGCATTTACTCTTCTTTATGTGCATTTAGGATTTTAATCTCTATGAACCTTCCTTGGTCGGGGCTGTTACACGAAAAGGACCTTGTCCGCAGGTATTCAGAGAGGAAGCCGCGTCGAACTATTCTATATCGCAAGGCGTGGCACCGCCATTATTGGGCCACCAAATTATTTTAAAAATTTGTTTAGGCTAAAAGAAACAATATATATCAGAGATCAATCCCTAAGAAGCATAGACCATTTCCTGATTTTATGTCATGAAAAATCGACACCAACGTCATCCTAAGACATATTTCTAGTCCTGTTAAAATTTAAAATATATATATATAAAGGGAAAAAAAGGTTCGTATATACGTGTACCTTATCCTTTGCTCGCCTTGGCGGACATCATAAGGCAATCGTTACTAAGCTAAAATGTATTGTATGTCTCCGTCATTCCTAAGCAAGGAATTCGGAGAGGTATATACGAATAATGATGTGGGAATATTCGAGACAAAATGTCAAACGCCATTGGAAAGAGAGAGAGAGAGAGAGAGAGAGAGAGAGAGAGAGAGAGAGAGACGTTATAATGTACTTCTTGTCGAAGCAAAGGTCATGCTACATGTTACTGGATCCGTTATCATAGTTTTCCAATTCCAAGAACCTTTTTACTTTGACTCTCCACACATGACTATACCACGTCACTTCTTATATAATTAATGAAGTAATAAGCAACAAATGATAACTTTATCGCGTTGCCCAAATGAAATCTTACCTCTTAATTTAGGTGTTTTTAGAGGAAAGTAAATAATTGTTTGCACGTATTTGAGAGGATACTTTTTGGCCGCATGGATACTAGAATTTTATCATGACCTATGTTTGAATCAACTGTTTATGGGTATTAAGTAGTAATATAAGATAAGAGCATTTCATTGTATTATCATTTTTAAAGTAAGACTAGGTGGTAGTCACATTAATTAGTTTTTCTATGCAAGAACAAATCTACTTGCCCGCTGCAATAAGATCAGGTAACTATCGACGACACTCGAGAGTTAAATGTGAAGGAGATGGAAGTGGATTGACGAATAGTAGCTGTAAAGTAATATTCCCTAAGTCAAGAACATAGAGGTGGAAATTCAAGTGGAAAGAAGGGCGAGAAAGTCCAGCACATAAAGGGCAGCGAAAGATTCATATTTTAATGTCGAAACACATAATAAAGATAGTAATTCACGCATTCTCCTACGCAGGTAACATTCACGGTATAGATAATTAAGGATATTTGGGGAAGATTTTCCTAGGATATCCGTCGCTATCCTGTCTTGATATTAACACAAATAGGAGACAGCACAAGGACCAAAGAAAGAGGGGAATAATAAGGGTGATACGCCTCATTTTGTTTGTGAAAGCTGAGGGCAGCCAGCACTTCTGAGAGTATTTGAGCTAAGTGTCGACAAAATTCTAGACATATATACCTGAGTCTACAACAATGTAATTAATTGCCACGTGTTAGGCTATGAGAGCAACGCATCAGACTTGGAGTTTAAGTAGAATTAGCATTAAAGCTCAGGCAAGTATAGCTGCTGCACAAAATGCGCATAAAAATAGAAAAGCCGTTATTTACTTGATGGGCAAATCGTGCAAGCATCATCAACAAGTCAGGAAACAGTTGCTTATGGATAAGGCTACCAAGAAGAAAAGGAAAACGTGGGGAATACTAAGAGTAGTTCCCAAGGAGAAGTAACCCATTGATGGCTACTAGTTTGCGGTATTCACGTTATAAATACCGCAACCTATTCAACAAAGAAGGCCTCCCAAATAATACAGCAATTATCTTTACTTTATTTTTACTTTATCACATTAGTAGCTATAGTTTTCAAGATTCTCATCGTCGATTAAATTCCGGCGTGTGTCTTTATCTAATTCAGCATTGTCAATTAAATTCCGATGTCTTACACAAGCTTAGTGTCATCAATCAAATTCCAATGTTATATTTCCTATCCATGGTATTACTATTGATCAGATTCCAGCTACACACCTAAAACAAGTTGTGTCATAGATTAAATTCAGACATAAGTTGAGCTCAAGGTGTAGCCTATCTAGCTACTTGTGTTCGGATTACATCGTTAATTAAATTCTGGTATAATTTGTGCCCGGAAGCTGTCAGTCTTTGAGTCATTTGAGTATCAATTGTTAGGATTGTATATACAAGTTGATAATAAATTTATCCTTGCATTTGACATTTTCTTTCTTGATTCAACACAGAACTTGAGTCTCCTATAATAAAATCAAAATGCATCGTTTGGTGAAAGACTTTTCGTGGAAAACAAAACTAATGAAACACATGACCTATATTTAAATCAACTATTTATGGGAATTAAGTAGTAATATAAGATAAGAGCAATTTATTGTATTATCATTTTTAAAATAAGACTAGGTGATATTCACATTAATTAGTTTTTTCTATGCAAGACCAAATCTACTTGCCCGCTCCAATAAGATCGGGTAACCATCGACGACACTCGAGAGTTAAATATGGAGGAGATGGAAGTTGATTGATGAATAGTGGCTGTAAAGTAATATTCCCTAAGTCAAGAACATAGAGGTAGAAATTCAAGTGGAAAGAAGGGAGAGAAAGTCTAGCACATAAAGGGCAGCGAAAGATTCATATTTTAATGTCGAAACGCGTAAGCGATGTAATAAAGATATTAATTCACGCATTCTCCTAGGCAAGTAACAATCACAGTATAAATAATTAAGGATATTTGGGGAAGATTTTCCTATGATATCCGTCGCTATCCTGTCTTGATATTAACACACATAGGGGAAAGCAAAAGGACCAAAGATGGAGGGATACCGACAAATCTAATCGACGTCCCAAGTCTATTTTTAATTTTGGTGTTTTGGGCATGGCCTATTGCCATCTCAACAAGGACAGCTCCCCTAACTTATTTAACTATGTCGCACAGAAAATGAGTCGTCGGCGACAAAATAGCGACGTTCACTTATTTTTCTTTATTCAGAAGCACAAAAGCAAAAATTCAATTACTTGAAAGCTTTGTCTGAAATATTTTACTCTATCTCTAGTATTTTTTTTTTTTTTTTTTTATCTGAGAGTGGAAACATAGCTTGCCCATGTTTCCTATTGGACGATCGAGGGTTAACATCTCACTCTTCCAAAGAGATATCGTTCTATCTAATGCCTTTTGCTTCTTAGGTAATATAAAATCCAATTCCTTCATCTATTATGTACTTTTTTTGGAAAAAAGTACTAAAAAAAATCTTAAACCTATATCATTATACCAATTCAGTTATAAACCTTTCAATATACCAATTTAGTCCAAAACATTTTCACATTAATATTAATTCAGTTCATTTGATAATTTAGATCAAAAATCGGTAACGTGGACAACAACAATTTTATGTGACATCACTAGCATTGACGTTGACATTTTTAAATGATTTTTTTTACTAATATTTTCATTTTTTTTTCCTTTTTTTTTTTCCTTTTTTTTCCCCTTTGCTTTAGATTGTGGCTGGCACATGCCATTGATGGCGATCAACCACAAGTTGGGGTTGGCGAAGTCTCGTGGCCCTTGCTAGACTTGGTGAGGGTCGAGCCCTTGCTAGAGGCCACAAGGGCGACCCTCGCTAGATCCAGCAAGTGTCGAGCCCTTGCCCTTACCAAACTTGGCAAGCCTTGGCCACAAGGGTCTTGCCCTCGCTAGATCTAGCACGGGCCATAACACCTTAGTTGACCCCCCACCTGTGGCCAGTCACCGACCATGGCCAGTACCAGCCACGGTCCAAAGAAAGTAAAAAAAAAAAGGAAAATAAGAAAAAAGGAAAAATAATAAATTTATTTAAAAATATTCACGTTATTGCCAACAATGTCATGTAAGATCGCCGACATCCACATTACTAATTTCTAGCCTAAATTGACTGGATGGACTGTATTGTTATCAATGGAAAAAATGTTTAGAATTAAATTAGTTCAATGAAAAGGCTTATGATTGAATTTGTACCAATGTAATAGATTTATGAGTTTTTGATACTTTTCCTTACCTTTATCTATGCAGACATTAATTACAAAGTACACTCCCCTTTAGTGTCTCTCGTGAGCGTCACCTGGACTTCTAACTTGCATGATGTTGAACATTTTCCTTAAAATGAGAACTTTTCTTACGCTCTACACTCTCTCCAAGGTGCTTGTCTCATTTTGTACCATTGGTTTTAATGAGTCTTACTGTTTGCGAAATTAGCAATGTAACTCTTCCTATTAAGTATTCCTTCTGATTTTTTATTATAATATTTTCTTGATATTACAATAATGATATTCATTACAGCGACAATTAGGAATTTTATAACTATTATCAAATATGTATATTTTACTTTGATGTATAATTTAAACTAAGAATTTTGATACGATTTTACACAAATTGAAAAAAAAAAAATCCCACCTTCATGCAATGCATGTCACGGTTAGCAAAAGTCACAACTTATCAAAATGTCATAGTAAAGAGGCCATACTGGCATGTCGGAATATATGCTACATAATCAGCCAATCAATTCCATGCGAATTATTCTTGCAAGTTAAGTGAATTTAATAGGACTAAACGGTAAAACATGGCATTGGGTTGCTTGCTGCTATATATGTGAATCTGATTCTGCATATAGTTAACCAATCGTATCTCACTGTCCATGTATTTAATGCGGAAGAAAATGTATTCATAAGAACAATAAAAGGTACATGCAGGAAGAAATCTCGAGAAGATGACTCAATAAGATGTAACAAAAATTATGTATATACATATACACAAACGAGCTGGTCCACGCTTATGACTACCACGCATGATCTGGTAAGTCTATTTACTTAAAGATCAAGTACCCATCCACGTGTATATCATTCACTTCCCAAGTATTCGGAAGTCTAGATTTATTGACAGGAAGCTCCGATTGACTGCAGCACTGTCCACACGTATAATCAGAGATCCGGCCGATTCCTTCTGAGAATCTCGTCGCACCTCAAAGCTAGATGGGCCAACTCCTTGCCAGCGTATAGGCCACTCGCCAGCCAAGATCCAAAATGGCCTTAAAAGTGTTGAGAAAACTCCTACTAAGTTTTGAAGTTGACAAAAGTTTCTAGTTCTTACTCTTATTCTGAAGAATAGGGTGCTTCTGAAGTTATAATGAAGACTTTTTCCAAAGTCTATTCATTCTAGAAGTATTTTCCATTCTGATGCAACCAGACTGAAACCGTGTCCAGAACAAGGATGAAATCAGACTTATTTTTATCAATCTTGCGACAATGATTTAGAATGAACTTATTAGGAATTTATTCCACAACATCTAACTCTCTAGCCAAGGTCTCACTTTCCTTCCATAAATACATTGATGGAATTAATAACAAATTATTGAAATCAATTTTGAAGACAAGTTTTTTTTTGGGAAGCATCTATTTATAGAAATCTAGATTTTGATTGTATGGGTGACCAAAATCAATAGATTTTTCATCTCAATCTTCAAACGGCTATAAGATCTTCTTAGTCAATTATATCCAATGGATTGATTGGAATAAATTCCTCCAAAAAATGTCAACTACTAGTGAGGTGTGGATGAGTATTTAAGGAGGTCATTCAGTTTATTTGAAGAGTGGATGTGAAAATTGAAATTCCAAAATCTAAAGTCTTTCCAACTACTTATTCTTCATCGGCAATCCTTATAAACTATATTCAAGAGAGAAAAAATCACAAAAAAAAAAGTGACTTAGTGAGTGAGAATGGATCTTCCATCAATTGTTTGCACTCATAAATCGTACTTCTCTATTGATGCCATAGTGAAAGATTGGACGTAAGCTTGATCTAAGTTGAACCACTATAAATTTCATGTGTAATCTTCTCTTCCTTTAACTCTTTTTATTTAAATTTGTGGCATTTCTATAGGTTTCGCAAAAATCAGTTCTATCTCTTATCTGATTCTGGACATTCATTAGAAGTTTGGTGGCTTGTTTGTCAAACTCTAATCATTACTCAAACTTTATTCGAAATCTATTTTATTCCTCATTTATTTATCAAAATTTCTTTTAAATACCTATTCACCTTCTCTAGGTGTTCATACTAGCATTATCAATTGATATCAGAGTCTTGTGCTCATCTATTGAAGTGTTTTTACTTCTGAGCTAATAATATTCTATGGCTACTATTTTAGTATCAGGACTCGTGGAAGGACAGAGCAACACCAGACCACTTTATTTTGATGGAAAAAAATACATTTTATGAAAGAATAAAATGAAGGCATTTCTAAGATCTAGAGATCCTCTGGAATGGGATGTTTTTAAAAGAGAGACCAATGTTGCAAAACCCTAAAAGGGAAATTTATTGTTTTCACATATCGATTGTATCTGTGAATTATATCCATGAGAGGTTGGCAAGTTCTCATTTTTACTATTAACAAAAACTCATACAACAAGAGAAGATACAGAATGATGGTGCGTAATATGCAAAGACAAAGACGCAAAAACGTTGACTCACCCGTGAGGATTAGAAGGAACTAGAACATAAATGATACAGATCTTTGACATCCTTCCCCGCTGCGACATAAATTTTGTCTTCGAGAACCGGCGTCGCCAGTTCAGGTGCGAACCTGGAGAAGCCGGGCATAGTTGTCGGGACTCCAAACTCGGGAAGTGTAATTATACGATCAACCACAATACGTACTAAGTACGAGGACGAGGACAACTCTCAACAAAAAATGAAAATGAAGAAACTATGGAGCGTCTATAATTGAGATAGATAGCGAGTGAGAGCAGACGAGCCGGGCATAGTTGTCGGGACTCCAAACTCGGGAAGTGCAATTATACGATCAACCACAATATGTACTAAGGACGAGGACGAGGACAACTCTCAACAAAAAATGAAAATGAAGAAACTATGCAGCGTCTATAATTGAGAGAGAGAGAGAGAGAGAAACGGAAGTTGAGGCCATTTGGTGTGATCTGCTATGTAGCACGGACACGGTGACAAGGACACGCAATACGACACGACACGACACGCGACACGTCATTTTTCAAAAAGTAAAGAATTTCGACACGTTCTGACACGTTAAATATTAAATAAATATTTTTATTTTTAATTAATTTGATTCAAATTCATAAATAAATAAATAAAGAGTTTATAATGAATTTATACTAATAATATTAATAAATCTTACACTTTTTTATTTCATTATCCCAAATTTACATTTATTTTTCGAAATCCCCCTCCCCCTAAATTTACTTTTATTTTTTAATCTCATTTATTTATTTTTCTGATTAAAAAAAAAAAAAAAATTCCCATTAAAGTCCACCCAACTCTCTTCTTTTCCTTATCCATTTCCCCCACCCCCAAATTTATTTTCCTTTCCCTCCCACGATCGTCCATTTCCCCCATCTGTCCGTCACTTTCCCTCCCCCAAAATAGGTACCCATAGACCCCCACTTTTTTAATTACTTTTGAGTTTCTCAGAAACCCTAGCTCCTTTACTCCTCCTCCTCGCCGCTTGCGACCCTTCCTCTTCTCCTCCTCCCTCCTTGCCGCTCGCCGCACGACCTCCTTCCTCACCGGTCGCCGCTCCTCACCGCACACATAACCCCCTTCCTCGCCGCACGCACGACCCCCTTCCTCGCCGCTCGCTGCTCGCCACACGACTGCCTTCCTCTCCTCTTCCTCTCACCTTTGGTCCTTTCTCCCTCGCAGCTGCAGCCTCGTCGGATCCGTCGCAGCATCACAGGGTCGGCCCTCACCTCAGTCTATGCTCGGCCGTCTCTCGCCGTCGCTCGCGGTCTACTCCCTCCCGGACACGCATGTCGAAACGTGTCGGGCAAAGGTTGACCACGTGTTGAAAACCCGACACGCGTTGACCACGTGTCCGACCATGTCCGAGCGTGTCGACGTGTCCGACACGCTCCGACACATGTCGGACACGACACGGAAGCACGGACAACGTGTCCATGCTTCATAGGTGATCTGCGGCTCCATTCATCAATCAATCGAAAAATCTTATGTGATCCATTTATTTATTTTTCTTGAAGGAGAGAAGCATTATAAAATGCTTCAAAACCATAATAATAATAATAATAATAATAATAATAATAATAATAATAATAATAATAATAATAATAATAATAATAATAATAATAATAATAATAATAATAATACGTTGGTGACACCAATCATTCAAATTGATTAATATGATATGTCTTGAGTTTGACCCCAATTAGAAATTCTGAATATTCCGAATTAGATATTTTATGGACGTTTGAAATCAAGTAAAGAATATCCGAAGATCAACTTCCCAAAATTTCAAATCTGCGTTGGAGAGTTTGGCCGCTAAAATAAGAAAGTCCAACTTTGACTTTGACTTGAATTTTGGTTAAAATATATAGAGATATATTTTGGTTAAAATTGGCAAGATAACTACAAAGGAAAGTCCAAATTTTTGCTTGGGTTAACCAGATCCTAGCTGATTCGGTTTCCCTCACGCGTAGACTTCTCTAGCGGTGGATTATATATAAATTCTCGAGGCCTGTTCGTGGGTGAAGGTTGATCATGAAGAATTGGTCTTGAAACGCCGTCTTGCCATCGAGTGCTTGTGAGAGATTTTCTTTGTTGTTCTTGTCCATGAATTACATCCAAGAAGATTTAGTGTTCAAGCCAATTAAATCTTGTGGTAAGATTTGCGTGTAATTCCTTCGTGAGATTGAAAGATTATTTCTTGAGGAATTTCGGGGTTAAACACTGCATGCATTATTGAGTGTAATTGAGGCTTGGGAAAAATCGAGAGAATGTTTGAGTGACTCGAGTGTGTAATCTCATTATATTGCTTCATCTATGGTGAAATTCGTTGCTACTATCCATGTGGCCATAGGTCTTTACAACTGAACCACGTAAATCTCGTGTCCGATTTATTTTCTTCTTATGTCTATATTATTATTTGATCGCTCGCTTTCCACAACAATTAGTATAAGAGCCAGACCTAGCTAAGTTGAAGCGAATCGAATGCGACAAAAAAAGTAAAAGTGAGAATCGACAAATTTGATGTGAAGGATTTTGGTTTCTAGAAGATGTAGATTGAAGATTATCTTTACTAGATGAAATTGCACTTGCCCTTATCTGGGGAGAAACCAGAGTCGATGAAGCAAGCTGATTGGGATTTGCTGGATAGACGAGCTATGGGTGTTATTCAGCTGACGTTGGCTTGTAACATTGTGTTTAATATCGTGAATGAGAAGACCACTGCTGATTTGATATAAGCCCTATCAAATATGTATGAGAAGCCCTTTACAATCAACAAAATCTATTTGATGCGACATATGTTTAATTTGAAGATGAGCGAAGGTGTATTAGTTGCAGATCATATCAATGAATTCAATGTGATTATTAGTCAATTGAGTCAGTGGAGATTGACTTTAAAGATAAGGTACGTGCTTTGATTCTATTATCCTCATTGCCTGATAGTTGGAATACTATTGTTACTGCCGTTAGTAATTCCTATAGATCAACAAGTTTGACGTTTGATGGAGTTTGAGATTTGATTCTGAGCGAGGACATCCATAGAAGAGAATCTAGCGAATCTGCATTCACTACTTTAGTAGGTGAAAATAGATGAAGATCTAGAACACGTGTAGGTAAAAGTAGTACTAATATGAACAAACATAGTCAATCTAGGACTAGTGATGTTGTCTGCTGAAGCTGTGGCAAGAGGGGGTATCTTAGAAGCAATTACTTTAAACTGAAGAATGAGAAAAGTAAGGGAAATATAGTTGATTCTGTAGATAATGTTGCAACAGTAGCAGATAATGCCGATTATATCTTGTCTGTCACTGATTATTCATTGTTTGATGGATGGATTATGGATTCTGGTTGTTCTTTTCATGTTACACCAAATAGAAACCGGTTTACTACTTATCAATGCATGGATGGTAGTAAAGTACAATTGGAGAACAACATTGAATGCAATGTCATCGGTGTTGGCAATGTTAAAATCAAAATACATGATGATATCGTGAGGACAATGACTGGAGTGAGGTACATTCCAAAGTTGAAAAAGAACTTAATTTCCTTAAGTGCCCTAAATTTAACTAGTATCGATATATTTCATAATGTGAAATTCTGAAAATTGTTTGAGGTGCTTCGATAATAATGAAAGGAAAAAAGCACAATGACATATATGAGCTTGAAAGTGAGACAGTGACAAATTTCACTGCAGAGACGTCAAATGCATCTGTTCAAGAGTCTAAATTGTAGCATATGCGTTTGGGGCACATTGACGAGAGAAGCCTGAAGGTTTTAAGTGAAAGAAATCTGCTATGTGATTATGTTCCTAACAAACTGAATATATGCAGGTGCTATGATTTAGATCAATGGCGGAAAATGCAGTTTAGTACAACTATAAAAAAAAAAAAGAACTATAGAAATTGCAGAGTTAATTCACTTGAATGTTCGCAGGTTGTTGCAGTTTCCTTCAAGGAAGAATGCTAGAAAAATATGCTAACAGTTGTTGATGACTACTTGATGAAGACGTGGGTATTTGTGCTTAGGCACAAGTTTGATGCTGTTGTCAAAATCAAGTAATTGATAGCTTTGATCGAAAAAGAGATTGATAAGACGATCAAGCATGTGCGAACTGACAGTAGCATGGAGTTTTGTTCGGAACTATTAAATGAATTCTGCATGAAAGAAGGCATAGTGAAACAGCGCACTAATACTAATGAGCCACAATATGTTGCGAAATTGATGAGCAAAACATTGCTAGAGATGGCCCATAAAATGCTCTTTAGTGCTGCTATGGCTAGGAGATTCCTAACTAATGCACTTAGTATGGTGAGCTACTTGATAAATAGATCCCCATCGACTGCAATTGGATATGGGACTCCCGAAGAAGTGTGGTCAGATAACATTGCTAATTATTCTATTCTTAGAATATTTGGTTGCCCATGTTATATTCAAGCGAATGATGGTAAGCTTGACGAAAGGGTAAGAATATGCATATTCCTAGGCTATGCATGAGATGAGAAGGGTTATCAATTGTGGTACCCGGAGTTAAATTCACCTATTATCAACAGAGAATTTACATTTAACGAGTTTCAAGTACTTTTGGCTAGGAATGATTATAAGAGTATTCAAACAGATTTGAACGGTGCAAAGTAATCGATACGGATGATGCTTGTAGCAAAGTGAAGCCTATAGAGCCAATGGTTGCTATAACTATTAAAATTAACAAGGTACGTATTCGATCTCTTAACATATATGGACGCAACAATGGTTTGCTTTATCTGCAGTTAAGGAGGTTGTGTCGGAAAATCCTTGCGAAGCAGTTAAAGGTGCATATGGAGTTGGTATTCTGATGAGGTCCTCGGCTATGGCAAAATTTAAGCGAAGCTTGGACTTGGATAATATCTATGGCGGTTGAGCCCATTAGGGGCTATGGGAAAGTAGCGGTAGAGTTTGAATTTTTGCGAAGCAATTGCAACTTGGCTCAAACGTCGAGCTAAGATGGAGATTGTTAAAATATGTCTCAAGTTTGAGCCCAAAGCAAAATTCTAAATATTCCAAATTGAATATTTTGCGGACGTTCAAAATCGAGCAAAGAACATCCCAAGATCAACTTCCCAAAATTCCGAATCTGTGTTGGAGAGTTTGGCTGCTAAAATAGGAATGTCCAACTTTGACTTGGACTTGGATTTTGTTTAAAATATATAGAGTTACATTTTTGTTAAACTCGGCAAGATAACTGCAAAGGAAAGTCCAACTTTTGCTTGGGTTGACTGAATCCTAGCTGATTCGGTTTCCCTCACGTGTGGACTTCTCTAGCGGTGGATTACATATAAATTCTCAAGGCTTGTTCATGTGTGGAGGTTAATCATGAAGAATTGGTCTTAAAGCGCCGTCACGTTGTCAAGTGCTTGAGAGGGATTTTCTTTGTCGTTCTTGTTTATGAATTACATCCAATAAGATTTAGTGTTCAAGCGAATTAAATCTTGTGGTAAGATTTATGTGTAATTCTTTCGTGAGATTGAGAAATTATTTTTTGAGGAATTTCGAGACTCAACACTACGTGCGTTATTGGCTATAATTGAGGCTTGAGAAACACTGAGAGAGTATTTGAGTGACTCGAGTGTATAATCTCTTTGTATTACTTCATCTACAGTAAAATTTGTCGCTGCTCTCCCCGTGGATATAGGTCTTTACGACCAAACCATATAAATCTGGTGTCTAATTTATTTTCTTCTTATGTCTATATTATTGTTCGATCGCTCACTTTCCACAACAATATCTCATCTAGCTTTAAACATCAATTTCCTCAATTGAATCGAAGATTTTGGCCTCATCTTCTTGGCTTTCTGCTTCTAACGTAGCACTCAAGTTGCCAGAACTTGACAAAAAAAAGTTACAAAGTTTTATAGCTTCGTGATCAAAATTTCTAATCAGTATATCATAAGTTTTGCATAATAATGGAAATTTATAGCCAAATCTATGCATGGACATTTGTATCTTGAATGTTTTTACATACTTTGTGAGCTGCAAAATCTAAACTAATACAAATTCAAATCAAAAAGACAATTTCACGATATCATGTTATCATACGAGATTATGAACCGCATGCATGGTAATTTACATCTACCTTTTTATAGTTATTTTCTCCTTAATAGATTTCCCTGTACTTAATCTCACTAAGTCACTATTTTAGTATCTCTCTCATGATCACAAACGTTTAAACTCATGAAAGACAAGTATATGATCGAAGTTTGCTCAAACTTTGGAATTCTAGATTCTAAGTTCCATTTCTTACTTGCTCATCGGTCCTTGGTCTCCTTAAATACTTCTCCATTTCCAAACTAGCCGTTGGATAGTATCTAGAGGATCGTCTTACAATCTACCCATTAAACAGATATGTATCAAAAAGATTTAGTAGTCGTTGAGTGACAGAAGCAGAATCTCAAGTTGATTCTAATCGCCCATATAAATAGAATCTTGGTTTCCATAAATAGAGCTTATTCATTTAGAAAGTTCTTGTCTTCAATATCCAATTGTCAAACAATTAGATTAAGTCAATCAAATCTATCTTGATATAGAATCCAAACCAGATCACTAGCAGTTATACATTTTGGGCTTATGTTACGTTCTGTCAAGTTGTCTCGTTCCGAACATACTTCGTTCTGAATCTGCTACGTTCTAAACTTGTGTCTCACTTTGGACCTTATCACGTTCTGGACTTGTGTCTCATTCTGTATGTAAAGTCTAAATATGTTCTGTCAGAAGTAAAGACTGAGTGTCTTCCATTTGAAGTAGAGTCTGAATGTCTTATATTTGAAATAGACTTTACAATTTGGACGTAAGTCTGAACATATTCTACTTTTGAACATATTTAGCCTTAAGGTCTTGACACAGTCTGGTTCTTCCAACTATACACTTTGATAATATTATTTACATATTCTATCATCTGCATAGTCTATTACTCAACTATTAAATATGTTAGTAGCCTTTTATTTATTTTGTCATATTCAAAACATCATAAGGGATTTTTTTAACAACCCATAAAAGGGGAAAGCTAGGAATCCTCTATTGACTTCAAGCTGAATTTCTTCCCATTTTCCGTTGACCTGACTATCCCAAAGATGTAATAGATTCAATATAGCCTTCTTATAAATGACAACATTGAACATTTCCATATTGTTTGGAGACTAAATTGAATATATATCAAAAGTTTAGAAATTACATTGAATAAATTAAAAGTTCAAAAATAACATTATACAATGAGGTAAAGTTCAGATATTTTGCCACCAAGGTTCATACAAGCAGCTACCAATGTCCCTTATTGTATTTCAACTACTGGACACTTGACATTTCCTTATCTTATCATCATTCACTAGGCATTTGTCCCTATGTCCTTCGATGGGTAAGTATGTATTAAATATTACCCATGTGTTATGCACATGACTGTAGCTCATTTATGTTGAAATGTTATATTCTCTCTCATGACAAGCACATGACAATTGGGTCAACTATGAGCATCAACAAGCGCTGAACCAAATGCACCATACATTAAGCAAATTAAAAATTTGAGAATAAAATTTCAAAAATCATTTATATTGTTTATCTCCTTTTTCTCCAATGCCTTTGTCGTTTGTTTGTCATCAAAACCGTCTACGAAGTGGGCCCACGTTGCAGTTGCAGATCCCACCATGAACAAGATAACGGTCTTGGTCGCTCCGTACGTCCACAGAGTCAAGTGAGGATCAGCCGACGAGGGAACATTCCACCGCCTCGGGCTTTTCATTCAAACGGCATTGGCATGCATTGAAAGATCCAACCTGTTTCTACATGACTTGTTCGTGTAAAATCTCATTTTTGCCGAATCAAACCAATCATGAAAAGAAAACGACGGATTTCCCATGATTTCCATACAAAAAGCATGTGTTTAATACCTTCTTTCGCGACAATACCTTCTTTCGTGATCATCATTGATTTTCTCGATATATCCCTCCCATTAACAAACATAGTCTTGATGTAAAAGGCCAAGGAGCTTCTTGAAGCAATGGAAGGATTTAAGGCGAGGCTTCACTTAAGGCTATATAAGGGATGAACAAGATCTCAGAGTAGAACTTAGAACTGAGGAATCAAACCAGTGGGAACCTATTTGCTTCCAAGATGCAAGGTATTTTTAGATTTTAAAAATTTAAGAACCTATTTCAACAAGTAGGTTCACGTTCTAGGTAGATAGAACTTGAAACCTAAAAGAAGTTTTTGTGTTTTTCTTTGTGTGATCATGCCATATTACATGACATTCGATGAAGAGTATATAATTTGAAATCACTAGTGTGAGCATCCATTTTATAATTAAGACTTTTATTATTGTAAATGTTTAATATTTTTTGTGTGTCTAAATATAAATTATGATCAATAAATTATAACAACAAGTGATAATCATTAAAAGTGGTTATTCAATGCATTCGTTTAATAAATAATACAAGTGGAATATGGATAAAACCAATAACCAAACCTAGAACCTGTGACAAGTTAGATTTTAGGTTATAAGGTATACGAGAGAGGTTCTAAATTCCAAAATATAAAAATCCTATTCCAGTAGATAGGTTCTAAGTTCCAGATTGAACCTATACAAAACCTAAAACCACCCACCCTTAGACTATACTATTGCCAATGCTACTAATTAAGAAAGCTTTATCAAAATCCATGAATGATAAATTATAGATTGAAATGGTGGATTGCCCTTTAATCCAACTTGAAGAGATCTCCTATTTTCAATAATAGTATTTAACCTCCCACAATCAGTAATAACTTCCATGCCCCCTATTTCAATGGGAAAAATACCAAAAAAGTCCTAAACTTATTGCATTTATGCCAATTCAATTATAAACTTTTCAATTGGACCAATTCAGTCCTAAACATTTTTACATCGGTACGAATTTAGTTCATCCGGCCAATTTTGGCCTGCCGACGCTGACGTAAACATTAGCTAATGATCAGACGCTGACTTGGCAATTTTTTAAATATTTTTTCTGAATTTGTTCCTTTTTTTTTCTTTTTCTTTTTCTTTTTCTTTTTCCTTTTATTTTCTTCCTTCTTCCTCCTTGGATTGTTTCGGCGGTGGTCGCGAGGGCCTCGAAGCCCTCTTCTGCCGCCGGCAAGGGTCGCGTCCCTCGCTCGGCCTCTCCCAGGACTGCCGGCAAGGCAGCTTCGCCCGGATCTGGGCAATGCCAACCTCACGTTGGCCTTGTCGACCGTGGGTAAGGGGCCAATAGCAGCCAAGGCGAGGCTGGCCTCACCCACAGCTAGCAAGGCTAACGCGGCCCTCGCCAGGCCTTGCCATGGGCAAAGGCTACCATCGCCCGCGGCCCTGGGCGAGGCGAGCGAGGGCCGCGACCCTCGTCGACGGCTGGCGAGGGCTTCACGGCCCTCGCTCAGCCTCACCCTGGCCTTGTCACAAGTGAAGGTGGCCATCGCCCGCAGCAAGGCTAGGGGGAGGCTGGCCTCACCCAGATTCGGGCAAGGCCGAGTGAGGGCCACGAAGCTCTTGCCAACCACCGGCAAGGGTCGTGGCCCTTGCTCGGCCTCGCCCACGCCTTGGGAGAGGTCGGTGAGGGCCGCGATCCTCGCCGACGGCAAGCGAGGGCTTTGAGGCCCTTGCTGGCCACCGCCAGAACAGTCCAAGGAGGAAGAATGAAGAAAAGAAAAAAAGAAAAAGAAAAGAAAAAAAAAAAAAGGAAAAAAATTAATAAAAATTCAAAAAATAATAAAAAAATTCAAAAAAAAAAATTTTAAAAATTGCCACATCACCAGCCGATGTCCACGTTAGTGCCAGCAGGCCAAAATTGACCGGATGGATTGAATTGGTACTGATGTAAAAAGGTTTAAGACTGAATTTGTCCAATTGAAAAGTTTATGACTAAATTGGTACCAATGTAATAGGTTTATGACTTTTTTGGTACTTTTCCTTATTTCAATTGGTCATCCTTTCAAGCCAATTCAATTCCATTCACCATGGAATAAGACCGCTAATCGGACCAAAAATTGTTAAAGGAAGGATGTTTCGTCCAATGGAATATGAGCAACAAAGCTATGCTGATAATCGACAAGCTCGGAAACCTGTGCAACACCGAATTTATGATTGTTGGCCAAAAATGAAAGCCAATCGATAGATCTAGAAATAACTTTTCAAACATGACTTACTAGTTATCAAGTACAAATTAAATTCATGGATTGTTTCATTGGCACCTCACTTTTTTAATGTCGTGAATTTTGAGTTCAAGAGACAATATTTTCATGTACCATGGCAGGAAATGTACAACTAATAACTTCGTGGAAACCTCCATTTCCAACTAAGAAGTACGGGTTTTGTCCTAGGGTTTTCCTTGTGAATAAAAGATAAGATCATTGGAATTTTCTCTCTTTTATGGTTGGTTTTATCCTAATAAAAACACGACAGCGTTAAATGCTAAGACCACTTCTCTACTTGGAAACCAAAGAACGATGACTTTGACGTCATTTGTCATTTAGCAATGTATCGGCAGATTATCCAGCTTAGTAAAAAAGACCAGCTAATGAGGTTTACTTGCTATGAAGCTTCCTCGGTAGGGGCTATAAGATGAAAGGGACCTTGTCCACAGGTCTTCAAAGAAGAAGCCGCGTCCAACTATTTTCTATACGCAAGGGGTCGCAATGCCGTTCTTGGGCCACCAAATGAATTCAAAACCAATTTCTCGAATTTTATTTTCGCCTAAACCGATCGTTGGTAATTGGAATCATGAAAGATCCGAACAAATCTCCATCTCATTTTCATTTGTTTAGGCTAAATGAAACGACAAGAGCTTAGGGAGCGATCCCCTCCAACGTTATTCCGATATACATTTGTAGCCCTGTTAATGGAGGAAGAGGTTCGTACATGAGACCTTATCCTTTGCCGGCCTTGGGAGACCTCCTGAGAGAGTGAGTACTACTAAGCTAAAATGTATTTTACATCTACGAGATTCCTGCGCGAGGAAATCTGGAGAGGTATATACAAATAATCATGTGGGAATATTCGAGACCAAAAGTGAAACGCTATTGGAAGAACGAAAAAATTATGCTATACTTCTATTCGGACACGTGCAGCTTATGCCAATTTTATACCGGATATGTACTATAGTCTATGAAATTATGCTAGATCCTTCACCATAGTTTTCCAGTTCCATAAGCTTTTTCACTCCCCCCCCCCCCCTACACAGGCCTATACGGCATCACTTTTTATCTAATTAATGAGGTATTAAGAAACTGATCATATTTTCATTATCTTAACCGATTATCTTTTACCATTAAATATTGGTGTTTTAGGCATTGGAAACCTTTTTGTGTTGCCATAAACGGTAGAATTTCGTCTGGGTATCAAGTAATATGTGTCATGAATAAATTTCGGGTTAACCACTTAGGGTTTGGCTAATGGATTGCTAAACCTAAACTTAACTCGGGTTCTCCCAAGCCCATATCAATTTGCGACTTAGGTTCAAGTTCTTAACATGTAAATAAAAAAATTTGTGACTTAGATTCAAGTTCTTAACATACAAATGATTTTTCAATTAGAAGTTGCCACTAATCTATTTTCGGTGGATCGATTAGAAACCAAGTAAAGTAATGGGAGATTTACTTTACTCCCATGAACTAGAAATTGTGAGTTTGGGGATTTGATTACGTTAGATTTCTCTAACGCTCTTTCAGTACCTTTCTCTTTTATTTTGAAAAAAATATTTTGTAGGCAGTTTGAATTGATTTTAATTTACCTCCCTAACATATGAAGTGATTATGCGGGTGGCAAATTACCAATTTAACATCCAAAAAAAAGTAATAAATAAATTGCAAGATTTACCTCTTAACAACAAAAGTATTTGCAATGTTAGATCGGAATTCATATCAATAGTCTTAAATATGATTTCTAATTAACATGCAATTTCTTTTTTTGTTTGTTTTCACTTATTTAATAAGAATCATGCTTTATGCAATGCATGCTACTAATCTAATATGAAATGATATGACATGGCAATATGACCCAAGTTATATGACATCAATAAAATATAAGCATGCAATTTATCATAAAGAATTAAATTGATTTATTCTAAGACAACTTTTTTGATATTTTCCATGAAATTTGAAATTAGAAAAATGTGAAAATTATCTATGTAGGTTAAAATATCATCCAATTTGTATTAAGGATTAGGTTAGGCCAAATCTTAATTTAAATTAGGATGTTATCTCAACTTGGTAATCCCTATCCTAAAATGCAATCTATTTAAAAACATTATCTAAACTTAATAAAGGTTAAGCATACAATCTTATCATAATATCTAATGACGTGCAAAGAATGCCCTCATTCTAGAAATTTGAAATTAAAATTGCCACATACTTAAACGTGCAACTTAAATTTTTTTTAAAAAAAAAAAACTAACATCCTAAATGAATGCATTTTTTTTGGATTTTTATTTTTTCAAAAATTCAAAATAAATAAATTCCCTATGCAAAATAACCCTAAAACAATAAACTTGATCTAACTCAAAATTTTTGGATTCTTTTACAAAAACAAAATTGACCAAACGACACAATAGCAAATCCAGCAAGTACAGCAAGATAAGATTTATATCCATAAATTGACAAATTATATCCCACGCATGGGGTCAGATTGGTCAATTTTAAATAAAACCGCAAATCGAATCTCGAGCGTGAAATCGGATTGGCGATTTTCCGTGCGATTGCGAGTCAGATTTCAGGCACGAAAATCGGATTATCAATCCCTAATTTAAAAGCTACTTCACGTCGGGGATTTCAATCTTACGTCAAAGGAATATTTCAAATAAAGAGAAAAATAAATAAATAAATAAATCTATCTAATTGGGATTTTGGGATTCTAAGCGAGGATTAGCAAATGGCAGCTCGGACCCACGATGGAGGCTCGGCATGGCTCAAGGATGGGTCGCCATGATGGTGGGTCGCCGGAGCTCCCACGGGGGGGAGGGGAGACAACAAACACGCGACAGGCAACGAGCCACTATCATCGCTGGTGGCATCGCTCGAAGAGGGGTGACTTGGACCAGCGTGCAAGGACGTGGCGAGGACAAAGGTGGCACTCAGGCAAAGGGGCAGCAACTGGCGTAGCGGAGTAGGTCTGGTGCTCGGACGACAGGCGGGGACGGTGGGTCGCGGCGAGGGGATAAATTTGCGAGCAGCGGGCGGGTAGGCGCGGGTTACAAGCAAGACGGGCGAGAAAAGTGCCAAAAAAGTCATAAACCTTTTGTCTTTGTGCCGATTCAGTCCTAAACCTTTTTAAGTTGTGCCAATTTAGTCCTTTCCGGTCAATTTTGGCCGAATTTTTCTTACTGAATGCTGGCCGGCTGACATAGCTGATCGGATGACGACGTGGACAACTTTTTTAATTATTTTTTATTTTTTATTTTTTTAAATATTTTAAATATTTTTTTCTTTTTGTCTTTTCCTTCCAAATAGGTCATCAAGGTCCGGCGATCGGCCGAGGCAACCGCCGGCGAGGGCGAGGCCGACCTCGCCGGTCCCGGTGAGGTCGAGCCTCGCCGACCATGGGCGAGGGCCGGCGAGGGCGAGCCTCGCCCGACCTCGCCGAGATCAAGCCACGGCGAGCCTCGCCCTCGCCGGATCTTGCGAGGTCGGCCTCACCCTCGGCGGCGGTCGCCTCTAGTCGATCGCCGGACCTCGGCGATTGGCGGAGGAAAAAGACAAAAATTTAAAAATTTAAAAAAACATTTAAAAAATATCTAAAATTAAAAAAATTAAAAAAACATTTAAAAATATCTAAAAATAAAAAAAATAAAAAATATTATTAAAAATTGTCCACGTCGGCACCGATCAGGTCACGTCAGCCAACTAGCATCCAGTTAGCAAAATTCCACCAAAATTGGTCGGAAATGACTGAATTGGCACAACTTAAAAAGGTTTAAGACTAAATCGGCACCAAAAAAAGGTTTAAGACTAAATTGGCACAAAGGCAAAAAGTTTAGGACTTTTTTGACACTTTTCTCGGGCTGCTGGGCAACAGGGACAGGAGGAGGCACAACTGTTGCGAGTTGCTGCAGGTCGCTACGGCGATGGCTGGCGGAGCGGCAGTGTGAGCTTGCAGGTGAGGGGAGCCCTGGCGGTGGCGCGGCAAGAGCAGCAGAGGCAGCGTCGGCGCTCGAGCGGAGGGGTAGGCGCGCGGGTCACTGCAGGTCACTGCGATGGTGGTTGACGGAGAGAGACGCCGGCGTTCGGAGGCGCGGCGGTGCAACGCAGGGGGTCGGCGAGGGGCTGCTTGAGGGAGAAGAACAATAGCCCCTGTTTTTCCTTCTCTTTTTCTCTCTCTCTCTTCTCACGTCTCCCTCACGTCGCCTCCTCTACTATTTCTTCTCTGCAGCCCCCTGTTGTTGTACTTCTTCAGCAGAAAACCCAAAAGCTTCTGCTGACTTTTCCCTTTTCCTCCATGCTTTTTCTTCCTCTTTTTTTTGGTGTTTCTTTTTCAATGAACGAAGAAAGCCCCTCTTTGTGCTCATGCAGACATATATTCAATGTGTGGCCTTGCCCCTCTTCTGTAATGTAGCAACCTCTAAGTGGACTAGGATTTTAGATCAACATCCATGAGAATTTTTTTTGAACGCAATGTTTTTTCACCGATTTTATCATATATTGATAAATATTCAAGATTATGATAAAAATTTTCTCAAATCTCAAATCTTGCAAAGACGAGCTCGCAATATTTTTTGTCACATCTCCGTCATTATCCCGAAAAATTTCAAATCACTATTTCTCACAAGATAATTTTTTGTCATAAAAGAAAACAAGCTTGAACCAATTTGCTTCATTCGTGGTTTAGTCCAACCGGTCAATTTAAAGCTCAAAACCACCAATTCGAACCCATATGTCATCAGTCCAATACAAATGCAAATTAAAAATAAATGCACGTAAAATTATATGCTATGCAATTAATTAATTTTTTTAAGGGTTAAAAATTAAGGATAAATAAATGATTGGGTCGCCAAAATTTAAGTGTCAGCAATACGAGATAGGAGCATTTAATCATGTTTTCATTTTTGACACAAGATTAGGTAGTTCAAATCTACTTGCCCGCTTTGATATTAAAAAAGGTAGGTTGTAGCTATTGACGTGACTACGGTCAAATATGGAGGAGATGGAAGTGGAAAAAGAATATTAGCTGTCATATTCTCGAAAGTCTAGAATATAGAGAGATACATAGAAATCTAAGTGGAAATAAGAGAGAGAAAGTCTAGCACGTAAAGGATAGGAAAGATTCGGAGAATTGTGTTTCTTCCATGAGAATTGTTTGTGGACGTGAAGTGAGTTTAATAGGACTGAACAGTAGAACAAGGCATTTGATTTGCTTGCTGCTATATGTGTGGATCTGATTCTGCATATAGTTAACCAATCGTATCTCACTGTCCATGTACTTAATGCGGAAGAAAATCTATTCATAAGAAAAATGATAGGTATTAGGTACAAGCATGAAAAAACTCTTAACGAGACAACATAATAAACGGTGTAACAAAAATTTCGTACATACATACACACAAAAAAGCCGGTACTCGCTGAGGGCTGCCACACACCACCCGATAAGTCTATTTACTTAAAGATAAAGTACACATCCACAACATGCATGTTGCTCAATCCCCGAGTTTCCGGAGGTCTAGGCTTATCCAAAGGAAGCTCTGATCGATTTGAGCACCATCCACACGTCTGACCGGAGATCCGGCCTATCCCTTCTGCTCATCTCGCAGCACCTCAAAGCCAAATGAGTCAACTCCTTGGCCAGCATATAGGGCCACTCTCCAGCCAATGGATCCAAGATGGCCTTCAAAGTCCCTGCATTGATCGCCTTTTGCATTTCGTTAACTAGTCCTAGAGCAGGCCTCCTAGTCAATAACTCCATCAGTATAATCCCGAAAGAATAAACATCGAACTTTGTTGTGAGCTCTCGCGTGATGAGGAATTCGGGGTCCATGTACCCAAGCGTCCCTTTCACGTCAGTCGGGTACAGGACTGTGGTGTTGTTGCTCGATCTCTCACCACGCGACAGTAGTCGGCAGATGCCAAAATCGCTGAGCTTACACACGAGGTGCGTATCAAGTAGGATATTCCCTGGTTTGACGTCCCCGTGGACAATGCTGTGAGGCTTGCAGGAATGGAGAAAGGCTAGGACGGAGCAGAGTTCCGCAGCGATGCGTATCCGGGCTCGCCATGATAGCTGCTTCGCTCTGTTGCTGCTGTGGAGCCAGTCTTCGAGACTACCGTTTGGAAAATATTCGTAAACTAGAGTCCAGGGCTTGGGACAAGCGCCTATGAGCGTGATGAGATTAGGATGCCTCTGTAAGAGTTTTCTTGATGTGGACTAAATAAATTGATATTGTAATTTACTGTTTTTACGGTTACCGTAAAACAGGGTTGGTCTAAGGTGAGATAGAAGGTTTCTTAATTAGTCTAATATGGGCTGGCTAGTGTGGGCCGAGTTGAGCCTGGCCCGTAATGAGAGGGACTGTATCCTCACCTAAGGGGCGTTTACCTAACGCTAAACGTGAGGGGGGCCGCCTCATTGAGCCAGTGATACGGAGGGCAATAGAGGAGAAGGACTTGCGCGTGGAACATTGTGTTTCCGCTTCCGCTTCAAGAACAATGGATCCCAAAACAGGTGCGTTAATCTTTCTACTCAATTATGCATATTCTTGTTCTAGTTATGGAGATCTTGGGGTTACGCATATTTGCGTCTAACATATGGTATCAGAGCAACCATAACCCTAGAACTTGAACGCATAAAGGTTTTGCCCTAATTTGTACGGATTAGCCCTAATTCATACGGATCTTTGCCCTTATTTGTGATTTTCGAGATTTTTTATTCAATAAAAATAAAATTAAATCACAAATTCGGACTGGGCTTGACGAGACGAGCAAGACGGTCGGCGGCGCGTCGCCGAGGGAGGTCGTACGTGCCCCCACGCGCGGCCACGCGCCGCCTGGGCGTCGAACGCGCGCCGCGCACTTAGGCGGCGTGTGAGGGCGCGTGGAGCGTCGGATCGGCGCGTGGCTGGCGGCATTGGATTCGTATGGCCGTCCTCTACGTCGTGGTGTATTTATTTTACATATTTGATAATTTTATGGATGTGAAAATACATACGGAACCCTAAATACGTGTATTTTTAGTGTATTTTTGCGTATTTTTCTTATGTTTTCTATGAAATTGGAAATATAAGTGTTGGGTTACAGGTATGTTATCACATAAATATTATATTGGTGTGATTCATCAGTTAAAATCAAACTTTATTGTGAATTGAAGCTGGCTTAATGAGATACAACCATTATGGAATAGTAATTGAGCTATGTATTGAGCTAATGAGAAACAGTAAAGGTTATGAAACTTTTGTTACTCAAGCATACTCCTTGACACACTGGTAATCTTTGAATGATAGACATCTTAAGAACTCGTGACCAAACTGATTGTACTGATTAATATATGTGGGTAATGAATGTCGATTAAGTTACTGCATATTATACATGAACTCATCTGGTCACTTGTTAATGTCTATCAAGTTAATATTTTTATGGTTAAGGAGTATGGCAATATTTATGCAGAGCAATAGTATCTACTGTTATAGTTTAAATATTTAGTTCTGTGGTTTGACTCAATTTATAGGCCACCGGTTGAAGTAATGATATCTCTACCTAAAATTGATTAATAAATCAATTGTTGGCCTTGGAGTTATGTTTTGCCTTATGAAACTCATGAGCAATAGTTGATCAGCTGTTAAGCTTGTCGATTTGGTGTACCCTGTATTGCTATTGATGTTAACTTGTGAGGAATCCTTTGGATCGGCATTCTTTTAATGTTGTTTTAGTAATTAGTAATCAGGGTGCACAAGATGCTTGCTTCTATGAGAATTCTCATATGTTACTGTAATCAGTAATCTCATTGGAATCTGTCTTACAGGTTCGCTATATATATATTTATATATATGTATGATTAATTTTTTATTAATGGATAAAGCAATGTAATTAGCATGATATGTGATTTTAGTGATAACCTGCCCCTATCACTAAAGTTAAAATCACATGTATATGGTGTATGTGAGGAATAAAGTTTATATCCCTGGTATGAGAGAATTTCAAGGATTCAATTGAGTAGTGACCGCCAAAGTGGCAATCTTGATTGGGTTTGAGAAATTTCGGTCTCGTATAATGATTGGGATGTCTCCTGGTCTAATGCGTAATCATACTCCCAAAGGAGGTGATTGTGTATTAGTTCATGGAGGGATACATGATAGTGTGGTGGAGGAGTGATTCTAGTGATTCATATGCCCAAAGGTGATGAATTCACGAAGAATTGGAACATATTCTCATAACCCTTATCATGTGGGGAGTGTACAATTGCATGTCATGTATTCTGCCCAAAGGTGATTATATGATTTTGCATGTAACTCTCTGGATGTGTACTTGTACGTCAAGTTACACAATGCTCACATGATGCTAATTATATACTGCTTGTTTTTCGGTCACCTTTTCTGTAAATGGTAATTCCGTAATCATTGAGGTTTTCTACTGCTTCAAATTTTAAGTGGTGGACATATGATTTGTTGCTTGAGAAAAGAGTAATTGAATTTGCTTACTATCCATGAAGCGTTCCATTCTGGAACACTTGAAAAGAGGTTTGCCTGCGGACTGCACTGCTATAAGATGAAGGAAGCCTTAGTTGCTTGAAATTATGTCTTGTCTGATATTGAAATTAAGACACATCTACAAAAATTGTGTTTAAGTCCTAATGACATATACATCTCGTATATGATTAAAAGTTGTCAGGTTTAACAGTGGCAAGGAGTATTTTGGCAAGTATGACAATGCGAAATAGCTTAAAAGGTCATTTGTCAAATATTTGATAGATTCTGGGGTGGTAATTTAATTACTATACCTAAAAATTCTGACAAAAAGATTTGGGCGAAAGGCATAAATGCGCCATATTGAACATGGTGATGAGTATGATTAGTAAGACTAATTTATCTGGTCTTTTGTGGGCTGATATTATGAAAGCAATTTTTCATATACAAAAGGGGTATTGATTTTATGACCCTAAAGAAGGTACAAGAATTATGGAATCACATACTCTAAAGTTTCTAAATATTGACGTAATTGTAGAGGATAGTTGCTCTCAGATTATTAAAGATAATAGTATGATGGAGGTTACTATGTTTTTGTCTTTACCTATACAGATAATTATGGAATCTCCTATACTATAGACTAAACTTGTTGAGGTTCAAGGTACTATTCTTGATATAGTTTATAATGAAATTTCTTAAACCTCTCAAGTATAGAATGAAGTGGTTGCAGCTTTATTAAGGAGATTTCTTAAGGAAAGACGATCAGTTATACCATCAGACTATATAGTCTATTTGTGAGAGCATGATTACAATATCCACTATATAGTTGATGTAATGACATATTTATAAATGTCGCTTCTTATTCTCAATTAAGTATGTGATTAGATGTCATAAAAGGCGATATACAATCTATGAAACATGTTTGGAAACTTACTGACTTGTCTAAAGATCACAAGTTTATTAGTTGCAAATTGGCGTACAAAACTAAAAGAATTTCAAACAAAGATTGTGGAATTTAAAGCCAAATTTGTAACTAACGTTTTAACTCTGAAAGAGGGGTGGATTGTTTATAGTGAAGAAATAATTATTTCTTCACTATAAATATTCTTTCAGAGTAAACGTGGCATTAATAATTTATTTTGATATAAAGTTACGCCAAATAGATACAAAATCTATATTGTGCAATTGGATGATTTTGTAGCATTCAAGTAAACTTGTGTGTAAACTGAAAAGTTCTAATTCATGGTCTTAAGCAAGTTTCCAGACAATATTATTAAAGTATCATAGTGTTGTTATTTTTTGTTCAATTGTGAACAAAGTAATTCAATATACTGCAAGGTTAGTGGGAGGAAATTTATTTTTTCTCATACTCTATGTACTTGATATTTTGCTTACAAGTTGTGACTTTGAGATATCTTATATCCTTTGTACTGAAGTCTGTAAGGATTGTTTTTGCCATATTATATTAGATTTTCTCGAAGGATATTTGCTGATTGTATATTGGAAATATTCAATATACATCATTGCAAGCCAGGAATTGCTCCTGTTGTTAAGAGTGATGGACTAAATCTATCACATTGTCCTTATTTAGATATTGAGAAAATCTAATTAAATGGAGTACCTTGTGTCAGTGCACTTAAAAGTATAATGTATGCTCGAATTTGCACTAGACTAAATGTTATCTTTGTGACTGGACTTCTAGGCAGATATCGGTCAAATCCAGGACATGATCACTGGGTTGCTGTCAAGAAGGTTTTAAGGTACTTAAAGAAGACAAGAGATTATATGCTAATTTATAGACATGTTCAATTCTTGCAGTTAGTAGAGTATTTAGATGTAAACTTTGCTGGCTGTTCTGATGACATGCAATCAATAACGGAATACAGATTTATGTTAGCAAAGAAGTGCAGTAAATAAAGTTTTATGTCATCTTTTACTATGTAAGCAGTGTTAGTAACATTCTTTTAAGCTGTTACTTGGGCTTTTAAGCTCCAGAACCTCATGAAGGAGTTGATCGTTTTAACTTTATGGATAGACCCATACGGTTGTATTGAGATAACAAATTTGTAGTATTATTTATTTACTACAGAGGTCTCAAGGGTCTAAATATATGGTGGTCAGATATTTTTGACCATAAAGAAACGGTACAAAAAGGTGACTTATGATGTAACATATTTTCACAGATGATGTAGTTGCAGTTCCACAAACTAAAGGCCTATGTCCATGTATATTTTAGTAACATATTGTTAACATGGGCCTAGGAGTATCTTCGGATACTGTTGTTTAGTGGGAGCTATTTTGGCTTTACTCTGATAAAGTTCACATCTGTGGTTCGTTACACTTAGTAACGGTTTGATATGTATCAACTTTTGCATTTAATAAAATATTTTGAATGCGTTGTTATTATGTTGAATACATATTGATAAAGTCTCAAGGGATTGTATAGACCTTGAGTAAAGGCTAGGGGCATCCGGGCATCCGGTTATTAGCCTTGTGCATATGTCTTGTGATACATAAAGAAAGGTTAACCATAAGGACAAGACATATGTGGGTTCATTGGAACCATAAAGCATTCTCTAGTGGCACAATTTTTTTTTTGTGACACCTAAGGTAAGAGAATGGTGACTGACAAATGAGATCTCTCTATGAGAGATGTTATCCATTTGACACACTACCATATTGAATCCATATCAATAAAGTTGAGAACATTCGTGACCATGGAAGGCTCTGTGTGTATACATGCAGTTACCGCCATGATTCGGTGTTTAAGACTTTATGGGATAGGATTGACTATTAAGAATTATCTCTGGACCAAATGTGCGCACATACGGTACGATTTCAATTAATATAGTCCAAGTGGGAGAATGTAAGAGTTTTCTTGATGTGGACTAAATAAATTGATATTGTAATTTACTGTTTTTACGGTTACCGTAAAACAGGGTTGGTCTAAGGTGAGATAGAAGGTTTCTTAATTAGTCTAATATGGGCTGGCTAGTGTGGGCCGAGTTGAGCCTCGGCCCGTAATGAGAGGACCACTGAAACTCTATAAATAGTGCTCAAGTCTCTCCTCTAACCCTAATTCTCACATGTATCCTCACCTAAGGGGCGTTTACCTAACGCTAAACGTGAGGGGGGGCCGCCTCATTGAGCCAGTGATACGGAGGGCAATAGAGCAGAAGGACTTGCGCGTGGAACATTGTGTTTCCACTTCCGCTTCAAGAACAATGGATCCCAAAACAGGTGCATTAATCTTTCTACTCAATTATGCATATTCTTGTTCTAGTTATGGAGATCTTGGGGTTATGCATATTTGCGTTTAACAGCCTCACATTGCTCAACACATCCACCTGTGATAAGTTCAATCAAAGAATTCGTTTATCAGCAATGGTAGTCTCGAACGCTGTGACTAATGTACCTTACTATGAATTCGCAAGATACAGCTGAAAAGACAAATTTATGCTCTTATGAACCGAGTCTTCACATCTTCTTATTATACCAAATTTTGGTTTGGAGAAATACGAAAGCTAATAGAGGATACTCAAGAATTCTTACCTCCTGTTGAAATTGTTGGGAATCTTGCATGCCATGAAATTTCATCGTCTTTATAGCTATTGGCGTGTGTCGAAGGAAACCTCTATACACAATCCCTGAAGCGCCTTCTCCAATCTTCAAGGACGGCTCGAAGTTCCACACGGCTTCCTTGATTTCAGTCATAGAGAACTCAGAGAAATACTTTGTGCCTGAGGAATGTCCTTGCCTTCTGCTCACCTCCTCAGCCTTTTGGAGCGTGTTGTCGAGGTCGATCTGCAACAGCTCTCGCTCCTTTCTATAAGTCCTCAACATTTCCTCGCTCAAGATGATTTTCATCTCCAACTGCTTTCTGCTCCGGTTAGTCTCAACGAAGTGGCTCTCGAGTTGTGATTTCTGATCCTGGGCAATGCGATGTTCTTCCATCACTTTGTCTAGGTGATTCTTCACCTTCTCAAGTTCTTCCTCCAACTTCTCAGCGTATGATCTCTGTGGATATTTCATCTGAAAATATACCCATAAAACTACATTCAATAGATCATCTTTTTATTTTATGCCACAAGTCAATAAATCATCTTTCATCTTCATGTAAATTTTGCCATACGTGCTATTTATGTGATATATTGGAAAGAACTGCTTTCAAGGGGGTCGGGGTGGTCCTCAACAATCAGACTTGAGAAAAGTCAGTAGAAATGTTGCATTTTTAAGATGAGCAGTTTACATAAATCAGTGCGTCTAGGTCGATATAGAGTAAACTCGTCCAGTTATTATATCGAAATTCTACCTTCCTGGGATCCTTTTGCCCACCTTCGATGATATCTACTTCCACTTTAGCACAAGTTGTCTCTTCCTCCTCAAGCACTTCTCGCCCGGCGTTTACATTCATACCCTGTTCCAATTAGCTATACATTTCAATATTCCTTTCAATGACTCAGAATAAGATATTCTTTAGCTACAATACAGGACAAGCAAAGCTAGAGACAAGGCCTCCTGGCTAGAGAACATGAAAATGAAAATCTATTGTCATATTTGCACACACCGGGGTGTTGAAAAATGAGTGGACTGTAACATAGGCCGACTCATTCCACTGCGGACAATGGACAGGACTCGTTGAAAACGATTCGGGTTCTTGGAAAGCGTCTTGCCTCCCTGGCATGCTCACCGCTTTAGGCTGCTCCGAAGGAGTGCTATCTGGGGAAGGAGAAGCTATGGGCGGCACTGCACGTCGGTCGGCCTTTGAAGGGAACGCTCTTTTCAGAATGTCTTGAAATGGATTGCTCAACTTCGTCATGCCACTCCTATGCGGTATGGCGGATGGTGATTTGGAGAGAAATGACTGCTTGGCTGCAAGGGTCGGAGTCGTCGGCGATGGGGCAAGGGATTGAACCTTCCCAGCTTCCCTATTCCGACAAAGAATCAAATCAACTCCATGCTGAAGCCAAAGTTGTCCCATCATTCCATCAAGTCGTGGTCCGTACTAAGCCTCTGCCACAGTAAACATTCCTACTTGTACTCGCTTTCGTTCAAAAACTTGGTTTATCGTGTTATGAGCCAATCAGACATTAACGGATCTGGGGACAAAGGTTGTCGCCATCGGCCTCCAGCCCAATTTTTGCCAAGCATTTTGCTATATTATTCAAAGTAAGAAAATAGAACAGAAAACTTTAAAAAGAAATTTGTCCCAACGTCATCCCAAACTAAAATTTCTTGGTCTCGTATCCATTCAACTATAGCAACAAGATTTATCAGCTGATTTTTTCTTTCACTTTGGTAATTTGACGTAGAACTTGTTTTCCCTAAAACCCTCACCTGCACATTCGATAATTTCGAAGAAGACAAATTTAAAAGAAAAATAGTCGAGGGAGGACCTTATGTGAATGAGTTGCCTGTCGCAGATAAACCTAATTTGACAATATATGTCCGCTTTATTGCGAACGAAGATGGCTTTCCTAGACTTAATTTCTGTCATCCCCCTGCCAATTCGAAAACGAAGAAGACAGTGAATTAATTTGATGTAAATGCAGATAATATCGATAATAAACTTGTAGACGCAACACAAGAGACCTTAGATTCTTGGAATGATATGTCACCAATTGTTTTTTTTTGGGTAAAAATATGTCACCAATTGTTTGTCTTTTTTTTTTTCTTTTTCTTTTTTCACTCTCTAGGAAAAGAAAGACAATTCCTAATAATGATATATAGTGACGAGCTCAGGGCAAACTAGCACATCATGTTCGAGAAGCGCTACCAAGTTCTCCTTGATGATCGGACATGTTCAACATATCTTCAGGGATTAATGAAAGAAATAAGCAATTGATGTAATTTGCAATTGAGAATTCAAACGAACATGTCCTTTTAGTTATGGAGAGAACAAATTTGGAATGACCAAGTCTACTACCCATGCGGGGGTTTCTTCTTGTTTTTGTACGTACTTGAAATAGCGCTTATCCGCATCTGCACCCATTACAAGCTTTTTTATCCCATGCAAGCGAATAAGCTCCACAATCCCCTTTTCAACGCTTTCCGATTGTATGTACTCTTTCTCTGCTCGTAACTGTTAACCAATAAACCAACTAATTTGCTTCATTATTGTCTCTCCTCTCTAAATGAAGAAGCATATATATAGTCATGTAAACTTGTGCCACGGAAGAAGTATATATATCAAGGGTCAACAGAGATTAACATTTGTGTGATTCACCATCACTATGTTAATAAGTCAATGACCAGGAAAATAAATCATCTAGGAGGAGGAGGAGGAGGAGGAGGAGATAAATATACCCCCATTTGTTTACAAACGAGCAAGCCGTTATCCAAGATTTTACGCATGCCTATCCTCTCGTTTTCTCTGTGTTCTCTCAATCTTATCTCGTTCACCGAGCTCGCGGGGAGTCCTCCACCCAGTTCTCCTGCAAACCAAAGGCAAATTAACAGCACAAAATTTTTAATCCATTGCAAGAAAGAACGCCGCCAAACGATTGAAAATCGGCAATAATAGAACAATTAATAGAAGAAAAATAAGAGAAGCCCTCGAAGCGAACTTTTATTTATTTGCATCACGATTGTCCACCAGGGAAGATCCGTATATTATTTACAAGCGAGTTTGGCAAGTTCTTATTTTCACTATCGAAAAAGAGATGGAAAACCGATGCGTGGTAATATGCAAAGAAAAAACGTTTCACTTACCCATAGGGATCGTCTGTGAAGGAACTAGAACGTGAACGATACAGATGTTCACGCTGCCTCTTGATTGATGCACCGTCCAAACAAGCTTTGCTTTGTTCTCCCTCACATCCTTCCCGACCGCAACATATATCTTGTCCTCAAACAGCGGCATCACCAGTTCAGATGCGACCCCATGAACGCTCGCCATGATCGCCGGGGCTCCAAGCTTGGGAAATCTAATCATATGATCAACCACGGCCATATCAACTAGTGTTAATGGCGAAGGCCAACTCTAACAAAAGATGGAAGTGAAGAATCCTTGGGAGCGCCTCTAATGGAGATAGCTAGCCAGAGAGACAAGACGAGAGGGAGAGAGAAACAGAAAGCGGCATAGGAATCCTACGAGATGAGAATTTGTGGATTCAAAGATGCAGAAGATGAAGATGAAAAATGATGACAGAGATGAAAGATAAACTCAATAATGCTGCGAAGGGATCTTGAACAAGAAATATTCGATTCTCATTCCATTGTATTCAAGTTCTTGTACAAAGTGAAATGAAAGAATACAATTGATTGATATTCGTTTCTCTGCCCTCTCCTCTCTGTTTCTCTTCTTCCTTCTTACTTCTCTCGAGCTCAGTTCTCTTATTATATACTAATAGAAGTACCAAGACTAATAACCAACCAAAACCTAACTAACTGACTTCAAAAACTAACAAACAGACTTTTTACAGCTGAGTATAACAGAGTAGCAAGTTCAGATACTTGGCAATCCACATCAATCCATGTCTTCGATATTTGATTAATCTCCACCGTTGATAGGACTGGTTATCCTTGTCTTCGGCTCATTCTCTTCACGATAGACTTCTGGTGATCTAAGTCGATCACTTGTTGAGGATCCCCTGTGGCTAACTTTTGGCGTAGCAGAGTAAGACCATTCATCTTGATGTAGTATACTGAGCTGACACTGCTGATAATCTTGATCCTCTGTTATTGACAGTCTTGATCCTCTAACATTCCCCCTCAAATTGGGAAGGGTAAATGATCCCATTCCCAATTTGGTTCGGAGATTAAGATGAGACAATCGTGATAGTGACTTGGTGAATATATCAGCTAGTTGAAGATGAGTGGAAATATACTAAACACGAATAGAACCAGAGGAGACTTTCTCGCGGACGAAGTGAAAATCAACTTCAATGTGCTTGGTTCGAGCGTGTAAAATTGGATTGGCTATGAGAGAAATTGCTGATCTATTGTCACAGTATATGAATGTAGGAGACGAAGAGAAATGCCAATATCTCGTAACACAAACGTTATCCGAGTGAGTTCAGGCGGTTGTGGAAGCAAGTGCACGATACTCTTCTTCGCTTGAGGATCTGGAAACAAGAGGTTGTTTCTTGGCGAGACCAAGAAAGTAGATTAGAACCAAGAAATGTACAAAATCCTGTTGTGGAACGTCGTGTAGTTGGACAACCAGCCCAAGGCATCGAGAAACCATAGAGATTTACTGAACTTTGAGCATGAAGATAGATTCCAAGATGCATAGTACCTTTGACATATCGAAGAACTCTTTTTAGTTGATGAAAATCTCCTATAATAGGCTGTTGCATCTTTTGACAGAGGAGATTAGTAGCAAAAGTCAGGTCTGGTCGAGTAATAGTTAAGTATTGAAGAGCACCAACCAAGCTTCTATACTCTATAGGGTCCGTGAGTTGGTTTGCAGTACCAGCTATGGAAATTGATCGAAGAGGTAAGGGTGTTGAGATTGGTTTACAGTCTGCCATATGAGCTCGTTTCAGCAAGTCAGTGGCATATTTTGTTTGACACAAAAAGAGATTCTGTGAAGTTCGTTTGGCCTCAATGCCCAAGAAATAATGAATATACCCAAGGTCCTTCATATGAAAATGGAGACTAAGTTTCTGAATAAGGGTAGTGAGGAGATGTGGTGAACTACCAGTCAAGATGATATCATCAACATATAGAAGCAACAGGACTGTATGTGAGTCTGTATGCAGAACAAATAATGATGGATCTGCTGTGCTACAGAAGAAGCCACTTTCGAGTAAGAATTTGCTGAATTTATCGAACCAAGCTCTTGGTGCCTGTCGAAGACCATACAGAGACTTGTGAAGTAGACATACATGATTTGGCTTTTGATGATTGATAAAGCCAGGTGGCTGTTCCATGTATACAGTCTCGTTCAAATCTCCATGAAGAAAAGCATTCTTGACATCAAGCTGGTGTATTGGCCAGTGCTTTATCATGGCAAAAGATAGCACTATTCGAATTGTTGTGTGTTTCACAACTGGACTGAAAGTCTCAGTGAAGTCAAGTCCTTCTTCTTGGTGAAAGCCTTTGGCAACTAGACGAGCTTTAAGTCTGTCAAGGCCTCCATCTGGTGTGAGTTTGGTCTTATATACCCACTTACAGCCAATCACATTCATCTGGTCAGTTCTAGGAATCAATGTCCATGTTTGGTTTTCCTCAAGAGCATCCATTTCTTCTTTCATAGCCCCTGTACCATGCTTCATTAGCTAAGGCTGATTTGATAGACCGTGGTTCCATAGGAACTTGATAGACAGCTGAATAAGCATACTTCGAATTTGGTTTTCGAATTCCAGACTTTAGTCGGGTCTGCATATGATGATTATTAGCAGTAGCTTGAGACAAAGACAGAGTGGAATTCCCTTCATCAGAGTTGCTTTCAGCTGGAAGATCATTATGTGAGGATGAAGAACTGGTAGTATGTTGTTCCTGAGAAGTAGATAGATCTGTAGGCACTGTTTCTATTGAAGTCCTGACAGATTGTTCATCTGTTATTTCCTCATTCTGCATAGTTCTTGAGGAAATGGTCTGAGATTGTTGTTTGTGACATAGAGGATGATTATAGCAATCATGTAGATCAGGATGAATCTTATCTTTAACTGACTGGTGTAAGGAACCATTAGATGTTAACTTGGTTCTTGATGGTTCAAGAATTTGTAATCCTTCAATCCACTGTTTGTATAGGTTTGTATACTGTCCATACTCACTGACCAGCTTCTTTATAAATGGATAAGAATGCTCATCAAAGACAACATGCCTACTGATGTACACACGATTATTAGTTGGGACCAGACATCGATACCCTTTGTGCTGATTGCTATAACCCAAGAAGATACAAGGAAGAGATCGAGGATCAAGTTTATGACTTGCATATGGTCTCGTACACGGATAGCATGCACAGCCAAACACCCTTAAATGATCATACCTTGGCTGTCTATTATGAAGTTTGTTATAAGGTGTGTCCATCTTCAACTTTGGTGTGGGAAGTATGTTTATGATGTGATTAGCTGTCACAAATGCATCCACCCAAAATGTTAGTGGAACTTTTGAGTGATATAGCATAGCTAATCCTAGTTCAACAATATGTCGATGCTTCCGTTCTGAAACCCCATTATGTTCTGGTGTGTGAGGACATGATATAAGCTGTCTAATGCCATGTTGTCTCAGATAATTTTGGAATCTGTTGCTTATAAACTCTCCTCCTCCGTCACTCTGGAAAATTTTAATCTGGTGATTATACTGTCTTTCAACTAACTTCTGGAATTGAACAAATATGTCATAAAACTCAGACTTGAACTTCATAGGATATAGCCAGCAATATCGAGAGAAATTGTCAACAAAAATCACATAGTATCTAAACTTTTGAAAAGAACCGACTGGTGATGGTCCCCAAATGTCACAATGAATTCTTTCTAATGGAAAACTTGATATAGAATCCGATAAAGGAAACGATAGAGCTGTACTTTTAGCTATTTGACAGCTGCTGCAAACAGTCTTAGATGATGAAACACATTGTATAAGCTTCTGTTGTTGCAAATGCTTAACTACTTGAGCATTTGTGTGAGCCAAACGCTGGTGCCATGTGTCTTCATCGACTATCTTTTGCCGCTGAGTAAAGAAGGCCTCTGCAGTTTGTGAATTAGCTTGATAAAGTCCTTTAGTTTTCCTTCCGAGCTTCACCATTGTGTTGGTATTGTTGTCCTTTACATAAACACCAGTTTTATCAAAGATAAAGGAACAAGGGTAGTCGTCTGTGAGTTTAGATACTGAAAGAAGATTCTTCTTTATCTCTGGGACAATTAGGACATTATTAAGAGGTAATGTACTATTCTTTGTTTTCAACCAAGTGTTGCCAATGTGAGTTACAGGTAAACACGATCCATTGCCTACCATAACAGTATCATTTCCTTGATATTTAGAAAGAGTATGGAGCATACCAGGATTGGCACTGATGTGAGCTGTAGCTCCAGAGTCAGGATACCACTCACTTCCTGTTGAGTCCTCAATATGTATTGCTGTTAAAGCTGCTAGAATATCCTCTGCTTGATAGGAATTGTCAAACCGATACCAGCAGCGAAGAGCATCATGACCAGATCTTTTACATATTTGACATTCTATCCGAGTGCTACTTGTTTCTTTTTCCTGCAAGTTCTTACTCGAGTTTACAGATGGATAAGTATTGACATTTTGATATCTTTGTGAGTAAGTGGTGTAGGGTCTAAACCCTTGATTTGTTGTAGGGATAACATTTTTCTGTCTGAGATATTGATTTCCTTGCCCTGAATTTGAGATATCTGCTCTGTAATTCTGATATCTTTCAAAGCCACGACCTCTATTGTTTCCAATTCTGCCATAAACACCAGCTCTGCCACGACCATAGCTTTGACTACCTCTGTAACCTCCTTTCTGAGATATGAATCCAGAAGCCTGAGAGATATAGTCTTCATTTGTGATATCTTTAGACTGTTCCTGAAACTGTCTTTGTCCAAAGTAGGCCAAATTCGGGTTAAACTGATTTCGGGAAAGGGTCTTGAGTCTTGATTCAAACCTTTCCAATTGAGCAATTACCTCATCATATTCAGGCTGAGGCTTTAAACAATATATGGTAGTTCGAAAGTTTTCATACTCATGACCTAAACCTTCCAATACACCAAACATTTTGGTTATTTCATCCACCGGTTTGCCTATTGCATTCAATTGATCACATATGGATTTATGTTCTCTGAGATATACAGCAAGGGTTTGTTCATGCTTTTGACATGATTGAAGTTTCCCCCTTAGTTCGAACTCTCTAGCAATTGACTTCTGTGTGAATCTTTTCAGAAGAGTTTGCCATACTTCAAATGACGTTTCTAGTCCAATTATCAGACTCAGAATGTTTTCAGTAACAGCTCCAGAGATCCATGATGAAATCAACTTATCTGTTCTAGTCCAATCAATATAATCTGGATTGATAAGATCTGTTTCACAACCTTCATTCTCTATTTGCATTATTCGAGGAGGTGAAGTAATATCTCCATTAACAAAACCAAACAGATCCTGGCTTTTCAAAAACCTTTGGATTTGAGCTTGCCACAATAGGAAGTTGTCCTCGGCAAGCTTGATTGTGACAAAGTTCGTGATATTCACATGTATCGGGAAAGGGTATTTTGGAGTTCTAATTGCCATTACTACGATCCTTTAGCTTAACGAAGATGACACCAGTAATGCTACGAGTTCTTTCGTGCTTACCTTGATCCAGAGATCTTCATTGTTCGATCATCTCTTCAGACTTGATACACGAGCTGATTACTGGATAGATTTCTTCATTCTGATGCTTGAGAAACTCCTGCTCTGATACCATGAGAATTTGTGGATTCAAAGATGCAGAAGATGAAGATGAAAAATGATGACAGAGATGAAAGATAAACTCAATAATGCTGCGAAGGGATCTTGAACAAGAAATATTCGATTCTCATTCCATTGTATTCAAGTTCTTGTACAAAGTGAAATGAAAGAATACAATTGATTGATATTCGTTTCTCTGCCCTCTCCTCTATGTTTCTCTTCTTCCTTCTTACTTCTCTCGAGCTCAGTTCTCTTATTATATACTAATAGAAGTACCAAGACTAATAACCAACCAAAACCTAACTAACTGACTTCAAAAACTAACAAACAGACTTTTTACAGCTGAGTATAACAGAGTAGCAAGTTTAGATACTTGGCAATCCACATCAATCCATGTCTTCGATATTTGATTAATCTCCACCGTTGATAGGACTGGTTATCCTTGTCTTCGGCTCATTCTCTTCACGATAGACTTCTGGTGATCTAAGTCGATCACTTGTTGAGGATCCCCTGTGGCTAACTTTTGGCGTAGCAGAGTAAGACCATTCATCTTGATGTAGTATACTGAGCTGACACTGCTGATAATCTTGATCCTCTGTTATTGACGGTCTTGATCCTCTAACACGAGAAACGAAATTGGAGTGAAGCGGGGCAGCCTCTCAAACGAGATTGTGTTGTGGTCGCGGGTGAGGGGGTCGGGTTATAAAGAGATGGCTTGCCCTAAAGCTGAAGTAGTAGCCCGTGCAGTACAAATACCACGAGACCGACGAAAACTTTCTTTTCACGGGTAATGAGCAAGCGATTTCTCGGTGGCCGCCTGAAAGTTGGATCCTATATAATGCATATATTTCAACAGCGTCGGGGTTTGTGAGGTCCATTTAATTATTTTTTGCCGAAGGAGAGAAGCATTATTTAGTTTTCCATGAATAAAACCGACGTACGAAGCACTCGTCATTGAGATTGATTGAGGTGATGAGAGAAATATATTTTTCATCACGTGGCATTCAATCGCTCGTCCGACGTCTCATCCAGCTTTAAGCATCAACTTCTATAATTTAAGCGAAGAAATTGGCCTCATCTTATATAATTATATTTACCTAACCTAATGTCTGGTGAAAGTTAAGAAATTGGCCTCATCTTCTTGGCTTTCTGCTTCTGCAAAACAATCCATTTGGAAGAAGTCGATGGAAAAGTCAGATGACTATTAAAATTGCCCTACTTTTCTTAATTAAATATTGGCAATTAAGAATATCTTTCGTTCTAAGAAATTATGAAAAAAAAATTATATCCAAAAAACTGCACCTAGACATATATATTTTTAAATGGTTTCTTGTACTTTTGTGAGCTGCAAAATCTATAATATATATATATATATATATATATATATATATATATATATATATATTTATTCTAAAAGAAAAAAGCAAGCAAATTGATTTGGTGATATTGAGTTGCCGCATCATTTATGCAAATTGTAAACTTTCGTCCCTTTTAAAATATATATATATATATTCTGCCAAAGTAGACTACCTGCATTTTTCTGCTAAGTAAGGTTCTAGTGCATGAAGTTTAGAAGTCCAGGCGGACGTGTGTGATGCGTGGTGTGTCATCGAGCCTACTTGGATTATTTCTTATTTCAATGCAGAGAAGCGTCATATCGTGGAAAGGAGTTCTCTCTCCCCCCCACCTCCCCCTCGAAGCTTTGCTGTTGATTGAAGGGCAAGTTTGAAGCCCTCCAAGTTTGAAGTTTTGAAGCTTGAGTCTTAACGACGGAGACGATTGGATATTGTATGATATTCCATTCGCTCAACCAAGAAGGACAAGCTGTCTGCCCAAGCGACAACAATGGTCGTCCAAGAACAGCACGCGCCATTACAGAATCTTGAGGATCAGAAATCCGATGCCAAACGGTCGTCCGAGTCTCGGCCGTCCTTGACTTGTTCCTTTGCCTTCTCTCTTCGGTGAACCCCCGCTGCAGTTGCGGGTCCCACCATGAGTTCCAGCTCAGGCAGAGGCATCCTCCCATCCGCCCCATGAACATAACCATCTGTACGGACGCAAAGGAGGAAATTGAAGCTTCATCCGTTTTGCGAAAAATAATTCTCAAAAAAAAATCTTCCAAATTAACAAACCGATCACAACTTACTAACTATAACATAGAAATAATTCGTCCACTGTTTCATTGGCACCTGACCATTTAAAATTCAGGATAATATCATCGATTTTGAATTCAAGAGATTCAATTTCATGTAGCAACCGTGACAATGAATATATAACTAATAACTTCATTGAAACCTCCATTTCCCGCTAAGAAAAACAACTAGTTTCATCCTAGAGTTTCCTAGTGACTAAAAGACTGTCGCATTTCTCTCTCTCTCTCTCTCTCTCTCTCTCTCTCTCTCTCTCTCTCTCTCTCTCTCTCTCGTAAAAAGCAACAATCAAATTGGTTATAAAAAATAAGCAATTTGAAATTTATTTTCCGAAAAGTGATCATAATATCACTTAAAATGATTAGTTAATGAAAATTATTTTCATTAACAATAATGATTTATATCTAAATATTTTCATGAATGATAAATATATTTTTCGTTTATTTATAAGAGAAGTGCACTAGATGTCCTAAAACTTATTATAAAAATGCAATTAAGTCCTAAAAATTATAAAATGTACAATCAAATCTTAAAACTTATATCAGTACACTCAAATCCTTCAATTAATTCTGTCCAATTTGACTAAAGGAAAATGTTGAGTTGTTCTTTTCTATTATTCTCTCTTTTACGTGTCATTGACGTGATTAAAACATAAAATATAAGACTAAAATGACATCATTTTAGTCCAAATATGACTTTTCGGATCAAAATATTTTTTAATTAGAATAAAAACTATATTTAAAAAAAAAAAAAAAAAGAAGGCAAAAGAGCGAGGACTTGGGCTATCGTTGGAAAGGGCCAACAATGGTGGGGATGGCTAGCTAGTGTTTAGCATTGGGCCCTCGCTTGTGACCAACAATCGTTGCCCAATCAACAAGAGGTTTGTAACCCTTGCGCAAACTTAGGTGAATGCCTGCAGGCCCTCACTAGCAATCGGCAAGGGTCATCAACCCTTTCTAGCAATGGTGAGGTGATGGGGGCGAGGGCCTATGCTGTTTCTTCTTCTTTTTTCTTTTAAATTTAGCTTATATTTTAGTCTAATTTAAAGAAAATCTGTATTAAAAATACTATTTTGACCAAAGTGACGTCATTTTAATTATTCATTTCATGTTTTAGCCACATAAGAGAGAAAAATATTATAAAAAAAAAAAAAAACACTCATTAGCATTTTCCGCTACCCAAGCAAGCCCTCGCCATTCCTTCTTCCTTTTTTTAAAAAAGTTTAGCTCATTTTCTTGTATAATGTAAATAAAATTGTGTTAAAAAAATCATATTTGGATCAAAATGATGTCATTTTAGTCTTATATTTCATGTTTTAGCCACATGAGATAGAGAAAATATTTTTTTAAAAAGTCCCATCAACATTTATCATTACCCAAGTTGGACGGAATTAATAATATGACTCGATTACATCAATTAGACAAGTTTATGACTTGATTGCATTTTTCTTAAGTTTTAGGATACAATTACACTTTCGTGATAAGTGGTATTTTTAGGAAAATATACTCACAAAACAAATAAAGTATAAATGCTTAGACAACTCTATTTCAAAATGGAGAATGTAGTCTCTTTCGATTTCATTTGGAAAGCAAAGAATTATGACTCCAGCAATGTGTCAGCAGATAATCGAGCTTAGTTGAAAAACTAGTTTGGTATCAATAGCATTTATTGTTAGGGTTAAAATTTGGAAAATCAACTAAATTGGATCCAATTTCGTGAACCTTCGTTAGAGTTGACTTTTTCCGTATCTTCTCAGGAAGAATCGACACCGATTTCCTTCTAATGCACGGGCATAGTCTTGCTAAATACAAGTGGAGGCAAAGGTTGGAAGACATGCACGAGAGGTATATACGAATAATGTCGTGGGAATAGTCAAGACCTAAGGTCAAAACCCCATTGCAAGAAGAAAAATAACATTCTGTTATACGGCATCGCTTCTAATTTAATTAATTAAGTAATGAGAAGCAGATGATATCTTCTAAAATGTTGAAATTTCTGAGAGGATAATGAATTACTGTTTGCATGTATTTAAGAGGTAACTCTTGGGGCTTAATGGACACTGGAGTTTCATCATGACCTACCTATGTTTGGATTGACCAATCGTATCTTACTGCCCATGTACCTAATGCGGAAGAAAATCTCTTAATAAGAACTATGATAGGTACATGCAGGAAGAACTCTCAACAAGATAACATAATAAACGGTCTAACAAAGATTTTGTACATACATATACACAAATGAGCCGGTACTCGCTGGCGACTGCCACACACGACCCGGTAAGTCTATTTACTTAAAGATAAAGTACACATCCACAACATGTATATTGCTCAATCCCCGAGTATCCGGAAGTCTAGGTGTATCCGAGGGAAGCTCTAATCGATTGGAGCACCGTCCACACGTCTGACCCGAGATCCGGCCTATTCCTTCTGCTCATCTCGCAGCACCTCAAAGCCAAATGAGTCAACTCCTTGGCCAGCATATAGGGCCACTCTCCAGCCAATGGATCCAAGATGGCCTTCAAAGTCCCTGCATCGATCGCCTTTTGCACTTCGTTAACTAGTCCTAGAGCGGGCCTCCTAGTCAATAACTCCAGCAGTATAATTCCGAAAGAATAAACATCAAACTTTGTCGTGAGCTCTCGCGTGATGAGGAATTCGGGGTCCATGTATCCTAGCGTCCCTTTCACGACAGTTGGGTACAGGACTGTGGTGTTGTTGCTCGACCGCTCGCCTTGTGACAGCAATCGGCAGATGCCAAAATCGCTGAGCTTACACCCAAGGTGCGCGTCAAGTAGGATGTTCCCTGGTTTGACATCCCCGTGGACAATGCTGTGAGGCTTGTAGGAGTGGAGGAAGGCTAGGACGGAGCAGAGCTCCGTAGCAATGCGTATCCGGGCTCGCCATGACAGCTGCTTCGCTCTGTTGCTGCTGTGGAGCCAGTCTTCGAGGCTTCCGTTTGGAAAATATTCATAAACTAGAGTCCAAGGCTCGGCACAAGCGCCTATGAGCATGATGAGATTAGGATGCCTCACCTTGCTCAACACATCCACCTGTGATACATTCAATCAAAGAATTCGATGATGAGCAATGGTATTCTCGACTGCTGTGACTAATGTACCTTACTATGAATTCGCAATGATATAACTGTGAAAAAACAAATTTATGCTCTTACGAACCGAGTCTTTATATCTTCTTATTATTTCTAATTTTGGTTTAGAGAAAAATGAAAGATAGTAGAGGATACTCAAGGATTCTTACCTCCTGTTGAAATTGTTGGGAACCTTGCATGCTCTGAAATTTCATCGTCTTTATAGCTACTTGCATGTGTCGAAGGGAACCTTTATACACAATCCCACAACCGCCTTCTCCAATCTTCAAGGACGGCTCGAAGTTCTGTACAGCTTCCTTGATTTCGGTCATGGAGAACTCAGAGAAGTACTTTGTGCCTGAGGATTGTCCTTGCCTTCTGCTCACCTCCTCAACCTCTTGGAGCGCGTTGTTGAGCTCATTCTGCAACAGCTCTCGCTCTTGTCTGTAAGAACTAATAATTTCCTCGCTCAAGATGATTTTCATCTCCAACTCCTTTCTGCTCTGGTCAGTCTCAACGAATTGGCTCTTGAGTTGTGATTTCTGATAATGGGCAATGTGAAGTTCCTCCATCACTCTGTCTAGCTGATTCTTCACCTTCTCAAGTTCTTCCTCCAACTTCTCAGCGTATGATCTCTGTGGATACTTCATCTGAAAATATACCCACAATACTACATTCAATAGATCATCTTTTTATTTTATGCCACAAGTCAATATATCATCTTTCATCTTCATGTAAATTGTGCCATACATGCTATTTATGGGATATATTGGAAAGAATTGTTTTCAAGGTCGGGGTGGTCCTCAACAATCAGACTTGAGAAAAGTCAGTAGAAATGTTCCATTTTTAAGATGAGCAGTTTACGTAAATCAGTGCGTCTAGGTCGATATATAGCAAACTCGTCCAGTTATTATATCGAAATTATACCTTCGTGGGATCCTTTTGCCCGCATTCGATGATATCAAATTCCACTTTAGCCCGAGTGACCTCTTCCTCCTCAAGTACTTCTCGCCCGGCGTTTACATTCATACCCTGTTCCGATTAGCTATCCATTTCAATATTCCTTTTAATGACTCAGAATAGGATATTCTTTAGCTATAATACAGGACAAGCAAAGCTAGAGACAAGGCCTCCTGGCTAGAGAACATGAAAATGAAAATCTATTGTCATATTTTGCACATACCAGGGTGTTGAAAAATGAGTGGCCTGTAAGATAGGCCGACTCATTCCACTGCGGACAATGGACAAGACTCGTTGAAAACGATTCGAGTTCTTGGAAAGTGTCTTGGCTCCGCAGCATGGTCACCGCATTAGGCTGCTCTGAAGGAGTGCTATCTGGGGAAGGAGAGGCTATGGGCGTCGCTGCTCGCCGGTCGGGGTTTGAAGGGAACGTTCTTTTCATAATGTCTTGAAATGGATTGCTCAACTTCGCCGTACCACTCCTTTGCAGACTGGCGGATTGTGATTTGGAGAGAATCGACTGCTTGGCTCCTGGGGTCGGAGTATGCGATGGTGCAAGAGATTGAACCTTCCGAGCTTCCCTATTCCGTCAAAGAATCAAATCAACTTCATGCTGACGCCAAAGTTGTCCCAGCATTTTATAAAGTTGTCCATACTAAGACTCTACCTCATAAACAATCTCTTTCATTCATTCATTCATTCATTCATTCATTTGGTTTGAGCCGTCATAAACAATCTTATTTGTACTCATTTTCATTCAAAATTTTGGTTTACTGTGTTATGAGCCAACTAGACATTAACGGACCTAGGGACATAGGTTGTTGCCATCGTTCCAGCCTAATTTTTGCCAAGCATTTTGGTGTATTATTCAAAGGAAGAAAATAAAACAGAAAACATTAAAAAAAAAAATTGTCCCAGCCTCAATCCAAACTAAAATTTCTAGGTCTCCTATCCATTCAACTAGCACAAGAAGATTTTTACTTTCACATTGGTTTTTTGATGTAGAACCCTGTTTTCCCTAAGATCCTCATGTGCACATTCGATAATTTCGAAGAAGACAGATTTAAAAGTAAAAATGTCAGGGAAGACCTTGTGTGAATGAGTTGCCCGTCGCAGATAAACCTAATTTGACAAGACATGTCCGCTTTATTGCGAACGAAGATGGCTTTCCTGGACTTGACTTCTGTCATCCTCCTACCAATTAAAAACCAGAGAGGACGGTTAGTTAATTCGGTGGAAATACAAATACCAAATGTAAACGGTAGAAACAATACGAGAGACTTTTAGATTCTCAGAATAATATGTCATCAATAATATACACAGACACATATTTTTACTCTCTAGGAAAAGAAGACAATTCCTAATACATGATATATAGTGAATTAATAAAAGAAATAAGCAACTGATGTAATTTGCAATTGAAAATTCAAGCAAACATGTCCTTAAGTTATGAAGAGAACAGATTTGGAATCAACAAGTCCACGACCCATGTGGAGATGTCTTCTTGTTCTTGTACGTACTTGAAATAACGCTTGTCCGCTGCGGCACCCATTACAAGCTTTTTAATCCCGTGCAATCGTATGAGCTCCACAATTCCCTTTTCAACGCTGTCCGATTCTATGTACTCTTTCTCTGCCTGTACCTATTAACCAATAAATCAATTAATTTGCTCCATCGTTATCTCTTGTCTCTAAACGAAGAAATATATAGAAAATCACGTAAATTCGTGCCGCGCCAAAACTACATACACAACGATGATTAATATTTTTGCGATTCACCGATACTTTGTTGCGAAGTGATAGACAAGGACAACTAATCATCAAGAAGAAGGAGAAGAAGCAAGAGGAGAAGGAGGTAAATATACCCCCATTTGTTTACAAACAAGCAAGCCGTAATCCAAGATTTTATGCATGTTTTTCCTCTCGTTTTCTCTGTGTTCTCTCAACACTCTCTCGTTTGCCGTGCTCGCGGGCATTTCTCCACCCAGTTCTGCAAACCAAAGGCAAATTAATAGCACAAAAGTTTTAATCCGTTGCAAGAAAGAACGCCACCAAAAGATCGAAAATCGGCAATAATAGAACAATTAAAAGTAAAGAAAAATAAGATAAACCCTCGAAGCGAACTTTTATTTATTTGCCTTACGATTGTCCATCAGGGAAGATCCGTATATTATTTACATGCGAGCTTGGCAAGTTCTTATTTTCACTACCAAATAAGATCTCTTATAACAAAAAAAAAGGAAACAATAGAAAATCGATTCATGGTAATATGCAAAGAAAAAAAGGTTTGACTTACTCATGGGGATCCTCTGTGAAGGAACTAGAACGTGAACGATACAAATGTTGACGCTACCTCCTAATTGATGCACCGTCCAAACAAGCTTCACTTTGTTCTCCCTCACATCCTCCCTGACCGCAACATAAATCTTGTCGTGAAACACTGGCGTCGCAGGTTCAGATGTGACTCCACGAATGCTGTGATCGCTGGGACTCCGAACTCGGGAAATCTAGTCATACGATCAACCACGGGCATATCCTCCCGTGTTAATGGCAAAGGCCGACTATAACAAAAGATGGAAGTGAAGAATCCTTGGGAGCGCCTCTAATGGCGAGCTAGCCAGAGAGAGAAGACGAGAGGGAGAGAGAACCAGCAAGCGACATGGGAATCCCCCGAGAAATGAAGATGGAGTGAAGCGGGGGATCCTCTCAAACGAGGTTTTGTGTTGTGGTCGCAGGTGAGGGGGTCGGGTTATAAATAGATGGCTTGCCTTAAACTTGAAGTAGCCCGTACAGTGCAAATGCCATGAGACCGACGGAAACTCTCTTTTCACGGGCAATGAGCGAGCAATTTCTCGGCGGTCGCCTCCAAGTTAGGTCCTATATAATACGTATATTTGAACGGTGCTGGGTTTTGTGAGGTCCATTTGATTATTTTTTGCCCAAGGAACAAAGCGTTATATAGTTTTTTCAAAAATAAAAATCCACATACGAAGCACCCATCATTGAGATTGATTGACGTGATGAGAGAAAAAAAAATTCGTCACGTAGCATGCGATCATTCGTCCGACGTCTCATCCAGCTTTCAGCATCAACTTCCATAATCCAAACAAAGTAATTGGCCTCGTCTTATATAATTCTATTTGCCCGAGCAAACGTCTGGTGAAAATTCAGATATTGGTGGTCTCATCCTCTTGGCTTTCTGCTTTGCGAATTAATCTATTTGGAAGCAGTCGATGGAAAAGTCAAATGACAATTAAAATTTCCTACTTTTTTAATTAAAATGTTAGCAATTAATAATCCTTTACCTTCAAGTAATTATTAAAAAATTATACGTAAAAGCTACACCTGGACATTTATTTCTTAAATGGTTTTACGTACTTTGTGAGCTGCAAAATCTATAGTATGTATTCCAAAAGAAAATTGAAAGCAACCAAATTGATTTCATGATATCACGTTCCCACATCATTTACATTAACTTTCACCCTTTTTCAAAAAATATTTTTCTTCCAAAGTAGACTACCTGCATTTTTCCACCAAGTAAGGGTCTTGTGCATTCCCGTAAAAAAAAAAAGAGAGGGAGACAGAGACAGAGACAGAGACAGAGAAAGAAAAGGTTCTAGCGCATGGCGTTTAGAAGTCCAGGTGCATGGTGTGTCATCGAACCTACTTGGATTATTTCTTATTTCAATGCCGAGAAGCGCCGTATCGTGCAAATGGAGCTTCCGAAGCTTGCTGTTGATTGAAGGAGATGGTTGAAGCCGTCCAAGTTTGAAGTTTTCAAGCTTGACTCTTGACGACGGAGACAATGGAGTATTCTAATTCTATGATGTTCCCTTCGCTCAAGGAAGAAGGAAAAGCTGTCTGCCCAAGCGACGTCAATGGTTGTCCAAGAACAGCACGCGCTATTACAGAATCTGGAGGATCAGAAATCGAACCTCAAATGCAGTTCATTCTCGGCCGTCTCTTCCTTTGCCTTCGCTGTTTGGTGGGCCCACGTTGCGGTTGCAGGTCCCACCATGAGTTCCTGCTCAGACAAGGGTACTCTACTCTCCCATCCACCCACCCACGAAAAAGCGTAACCATCTAACAATATATGCTTTGTAACCAGCTGCCATCATTACAGCGATACTGGATTGGTAATTTGGTAGTCATCGAGAGGCTAGTGCAGCAGAGCCTTGTTCAGGCCGGGGGTGTTTCCAAATTGGTTACAAATTCCCCCGAGATTTATCATTACCCCATTTTATGGTTGGGGTTGCGGTTGCAGGTCCCACCATGAGTTCCTACTCAGACAGGGGTACTCTACTCTCCCATCCACCCACCCACGAAAAAACATAACCATCTAACAATATATGCGGGCACAAAGAAGAAAAATTTGAACTCCGTTCGTTTTGATTTTCAAAAAAATATTTTTCGAATTTTTCACATAGAAAACAAACCAACGACAACTTACTGGCTATAACATAGAAATAATTCACCCATCGTTTCATTGGCACCTAATTCTTTAAACGTGAGGATAATGTCGTCAATTTTGAATTCAAGAGATTCGATTTCATGTACTAATCATGGCAAAGAATATACAATTAATAACTTCATTGAAACCTCCATTTCCCACTAAGAAAAGCCACCACTTTCATCCTAGAGTTTCCTAGTGACTTAAACTTGTCACACTTTTCCCACTCTCTCTCTTCTTTTTTTTTTAATTTATCCTAAAAAGCAACAATCAAATTAGGGCTTCATTTGTTTGACTGAAAATAAACGATTTGATCCAAAAAGTAATCATACATATCACTTGAAATAATTAGTTAATGAAAATTATTTTCATAAACAACAATAATTTATATCTAAATATTTTCAATGAGCATTGTTGGCCTTTTCTGCTAATGGTGGGGCGATGGAGGTGAGGACCTGCACTGTTTCTTCTTCCTTATTCTTTCAAAATTTAGCTTAAATTTGAGTCTAATTTAAAGAAAATTTGTATCAAAAATCATATTTGGACCAAAATTACATCGTTTTAATTTTTAATATCATATTTTAGCCATGTAAGAGAGAAAATATTAAAAAAAAAAAAAAACACATTAGCATTTTCCGTTAGTCAAGCAAGCCTTATCCATTCCTTCTTTCTTCTTCTTTTAAAATTTTAGCTTATTTTTTGTCTAGTGTATTAAAAATTCATTTTTGGATCAAAACAACATCATTTTAGTCTTGTATTTCATGGTTTAGCCATGCAAGAGAGAGAAAATATTTTTTTTTTTTAAATCAGGTTAGCATTTATCATTACCCCAAGTTAGACGGAGTTAATGAAAAGACTCAATTGTACTAATTTAACAAATTTATGACTTGATTACACTTTTGTAAGTTTTAGGATCCAATTATACTTTGATAATAAATTTTAAGACTTTCAGTGCACTCATCCATTTATTTACTTATGTAAGTTATACTAGTGATATTTTAAGGAAAATATATTTTAGATTATTCATTTTTCGTAAAATAAATGTAGCCCAAATGCTTAAACAACTTCTCTTCTTCAAAACGAAGCACGTCGTCTCTTTAGATTCCATTTGGAAAACAAAGAATTATGACTTTGACTTCATTCAAGAACATTTATTGTTAGGGTTAGAATTTAAAAAATCAACTAAATAGGATCCAATTTCTGTGAACCTTCGTTAGCGTTGACTTTTTCCGTAGTTTATGTCCTCAGGAAGAATCATCAGCGATTTCCTTCTTATACATGGGTATAGTCTTGTTAAAATCAAATGGAGGCAAAAGTTGGTAGACATGGACGAGAGGTATATACGAATAATCATGTGGGAATATTCGAAACCAAACGCCAAACCCCATTGCAAGAAGAAAAAGAACATTTTCTAATACCGCATCGCTTCTATCTTAATTAATGAAGCAATGAGAAATAAATGAGATTATCGTCACTCTGCCCAATTGATTTTTTACCAATAAATGTTGAAATTTATGATAGAAGAGTGAATTGTTTTTTGCACGTATTCGAGAGAAAACTCTTTGGGTTGCATGGACACTAGAAGTTCATCATCGCTTACCTATGTTAGAATTGACTGCTCGTGGGCGTCAAGCAATATAAGATAAGAACATTTAAATATGGAGGAATGGACGGCGATGAAGAATATCCATAATATTCCCTAAAGTTAACAACATATAGAGATTGGGATTCAAATAGAAATAAACGAAAGAAAGTTTTACGCGCAAAGAATACGAAACATTCGGATTTTAGAACTAAAACACGTAAGAGATAAAAAAAACAAATTAATTTACCCATTCTCCTATGAATATAGTAATCATAGAATAGAAAATCCAAGATATATGGGAAATATTTTCCCATGATATCAGTCGCTATCCTATCTTGCTATTGACGTACCAGAGAGATAGAGGAAATTGTCCAAAGAAAGAGGGATACGCACAAATCTTATCCCTTATCAGAGAGAGGAAATGGTCCAAATATTTTATCTCGTTTTTTGGGCATGGGTAGTGCCATCTCAACAAGGACAGCTCCCCGAACTCATTCAACTCTCGAAGGAACAATGAGTAGTCGGCAACAGACTAGCGAGAGGAAAATTATCAAAAAGAAAAATAAAAAGAAATTAAAAATTAAAAATTTGTGAAAATTATCCACATCGATACTAGTCATGCAATGTAAGATGGCCAACGCTAACTAGACCTTTATATTGGCGATTTCCCACCAAAATTGGGCAAGAGCAATAAATTGGCCAATCGTTAAATGGTTTAGAACTAAATTAATAAATCATCAAAAAGTTTAAGACTAAATTTGCACTTTTGGTCTTAAAATGTTCGTAAATGGTCAGCCTTTTTGATTTGCTGATTGATCCTTGTTACATATTAAGTTTAAATAATTCTTCTAGCAATTTAAATTTCAAGCAGGTTCTTTCGTTGGAATAAAAAGGAATCCGGCATATCAATAAAAAGCAAAAGAATGGCAGGTTGTAGAGCCTAAAAAAGAACATAAGAATATATTATCAGTCAGTCGGATCATGCGTCATCAATAAGAAGAGTTTTGAGGTTTGAAATTCAAATATTTATTTACTTATTTACCGTTATACTCAACCATTTTTATTTAAAATGGTTGACTTACTTCTTTATGCTAATCATCTGACAATTAAATGGGACGGTAGTTTTGAGAAAGAAATCCCGTACTGCTACTCTAGTTTTCATCGTGCATGAGCATCTTTCGGACAACCATGTGATCAACTTAAGTGTCCATAAACGACGACGCAATTTGGTCAGCTTTTCCAAAGCTTTCGGTGGTTATTTGGAGCGCATTCGTTTACCCCAACTCCTCCAAAGTGGGAGCTTCTTGAAAACTGCTATAAAGTTTGCCATTTTGAACTTTTCATCATGCTTTTCGATTCTAGGCACAGCCAATTAGAGATCTGTGTGTCCCCATCCATCAATCAATTGGAAAAACGTAGGTAACATCGCCATTGAGTTTGGTCGACTCGATAAGGGAATAGTACTATTGTGATGCGATATTCGATCTTAAGTCTGATGTCTCATCCAGCTTTTGGCATCGATTTCCTCGATCCAATCAAAGAAATTGGCCTCGCCTCCTTGGCTCTCTGCTTTTTCTTCTTCTTCTTTTTTTTTTTTTTTTTTTTTTTTTTTGAGCTGCCAAATCTTTAAGAAAAGTGTCTTTAAAAGAAAATGCAAAGCAAACAAACTAATTTTGCGACAGCCGGCTATATATTCAGGAATTTTCGTCCTTCTTTTGTGCACTTTTCTACTATCTACTACCATCTTTGGAGGGGAAGGTTCATTTCCATGTGGTCTATTAGTCCAGTTCACGTGTGTGATGCGTTTGTGACATTGAGCATGCTTAGTTGGGTTTTGGTCCCTTAATGCAGAAGCATAATATCGTGGAAATGGAGCTTTCTCGCTCCTCCTCGATGCTTGACCTGGATTTAATCATTGAAGGGAGTTGAGAATTGTGATGATAGAAATTAGAATATTATGTACATCATTAAACGAAGAGTACATTAGCCTATTTATAACTTTTGAAAGATAACTATATAAAGTAGCAAAATATCAATTACAATCAATCAAGACCCATCGAAAGAAATTTCCTAAACATATCTCTAACATTCCCTCAAATTCAAGATGATTTGGAAAAGATTCAGAAAAAGCCTAGGTGGGTGTATCTTGATAAAGATATTAGTTGTTTTCCTACTATTGTCACAATTAAGCACTGGTCTTTCTTACAGATGAATGCTAAAAATGCATTCATGAGTGGCGATCTCACTAAGGAAGTTTATATGGTGTCTCCTCCTCGACACACCCATCCTTCCAACAACATATTTGATACAAAGTTCAAAGTTGTACTGATTGAAAAATATAATATTCTTTACATTATCAAATAAATGTAAATCTTACAAGATAATTATCTAAAGTAGCAAATTATCAATTACAATCATTCATGATATATCAAGGAAAATATGCAAATCCCCTAAATATATCTCTAACAAAGGGCAAGCGTAGGCCAAGTTTGAAGTTTTTATATTTACTTTTTTGAGAACTAGACTATGAAGTGAAATCTTTATATGGCTAAAAGAAGGGAGAGATGGGAACCCATCTATTGACTTCACGGTGAATATCTTCCCCCTTTTCATCGACGCTCTGCAAAAGAGGTAACAAGATTAAAATAACCTCCTCCTCGACGGGCCAAAGAAATGTCCTTCTAACAATGAGTTGTAAATGTCGGATTCACATGATTTAGATTCACTCCTCGTGTGTTAATTTATTTAGATTGAATTCGATAAGAGGACAACAATGGTCATCCAACAACACTACCGCTGCGTTTGGGAACAATATCCGCAAAGTCCTATTGGCCTTTAAAAGGTCTCTGGGCAAATGATGAGGTGTCTTGACAACTTTTTATTTGAGAGCTTTTGGGAGATGTATTATATTTCCAAAATTCTCTAAAAGCTTTTTTCCTAATGTAAGTCTTACCCAACTCTGTGCTTCGAGCATTTTTGAAATGCTAAAGCATTTTTTACTTCCCACTTTGCCATCACCAAACTTTTGAAATTCCAACTTTGCCTTCACCAACGCATGAACATAGCAAGGTCAAATTTGGCCGCCGACAAGTCAAGACCTAAATGTCAATGGACCAAACCTAAAGCTGTGCAACCTTGGCTTAAGTTCAAGCGACCTAGGCAGTCCTCTCTGAGGTCGCACAAGTATAATTGAATCAAGCAAAGCCTTAATCGCCCCAGTGGTAAAATATCAAAATGTGAATCTCAGCCGTCCTAGACTTTTTCCTTTGCCTTTGTCGTTTGCTTTGTCATCACCGTCGTCTAGGAAGTGGGCCCGTGTTGCAGTTGCAGGTCATACCATGCGCCATGACTTCCAGCTCGGGCAGAGGCACACTTTGGTCAATATTTATGGACAGGGTAGTGCGGGGATTAGCCCATGAGGGAATATTCCACCGCCTCGGCTTTTTATCCGGACAACCTTCGCATGGATGGAAAGATCTGACTTGTTTCTTAAGAAACTTGTCAGTGATTTATACCTTAGCTAATGTTTTATACCTCCTCTTGCGATCATCATTGATTACTCGACATATCTTTAAGAGGACAAAACCTTAACTCTTTTAATTTCGCAAAAATATTTATAAAGTCATCTTTTAGTAGAATGACAATAATGTCTAATTTTGAATATGAAATGAATTGAAAATCATTTTCTGTCATCCAAAAAGGAAAACCTACTCTCATTTTCTTAGATAGACGTGTACTGTTCAAGTAAAAGTGACTTGGGCACGTACAACCCAAGAATTGAACACGAGCAACCTAGTATACAAAGGCAAGCCCAAAACTTTGGCGCATGGGCCCCTGTTCATGGAGGCCACACCCAGATCCATAAAAGCAGGCCCCCATCCATTAAGGTTGGGTTCAGCGTCATCGAAGCCAGGCTAGGGACCCTGGTGCGCGACCCTTGGCCTCGATCCATCAAGGCTAGACCCGGGTCCACAAAGTCTAGGCCTGGGTCCATTGAAGCCACCCAAAATCCACAGAGTGTTCCACACTTGAGTTCGACGGACCCAAGCCCAAGCACCAAAGACCTAAGCACAAGCCTAGCCTCCATAGATAAGGGCCCTAACTCAAAGGACGAAAGTATGTACCAAGGTTTCGAGCCTAGCCTCAATGAACCCAAGCCTAAGCACTAAGGACTTGGGCATGGCCTTGATGGACCTGGGCTTAGGAGCCAAGGAGCTAGACATAGACATTGAGTTCTCAGGCCAAGTCTCAATGAACCTCAATGAACCCCAACCAAGGTATCAACTATCCGAGCATAGGCACTAAGGTTTTGGGGCAAGCCTTAATGGACCCAATGCTCAAGCATCAGTGACCCAAGCCAAAGAGCAGGGATTAAGGTACATGCATTAAGGTCATATTATTCATGGACCTAGGCTAGAGTGCTAGGGACTCGAATACGGGTGTGGAATCCTAGGCCGAGCCTCAATGGACCTAGGAACTTGGGCAAGAACGGTGAGGTCCAACTCGGTTGGCCTTTGCTAACCTAGGCCTAACCTCAATGGATTAGACCCAAGCACCAGGGAGCCAAACACAAGCACTGGGTCTATGGCTCGAGTGCTGACAATCCAAGCACCTAAGGTCCTAGGCCTGGCCTTAATGAACCCATACTCGAGCGCAATGGACCTGAGGTCGAGAGTCAAGGACAAGAGCACAAGCATCAAGGTCTTGGGCCAAGGTGCCAAAGGCTTGGGGCATCAAGGACCCAAGCTGGCTTCGATGGACTCGAGCCTGAGCACTAATGGCTTGAAAATGGGCGTAAGGGTCATAACCCTCCCTCAATGGATCCAAGCTCGAGTGCCAAGGATCTGAGCCTAGGCACCAAGAACCCAACGCTGGGTCAAAGGCCCAGCCTCTATGGACCCAAGCGCGGACTCTATGGACCTAAGCCTAGCTTCAATGGACCTAACTTAGGCATTGGGGATCAGAGCACAGCCTCAATGGACCACAAACTCGAGCCCAAATGTCAAAGTCTAGGGGACGAGCACCAAGGTCCTAAGCTCATTTTCTATGGACTTGTCCCAAGCACAAGCACTAGTGTCCTTGGCCTGACATCAAGGTCTCAAGTTAGACTTGGGCCTAAGCATTGAGGAACCGAGCACAGGCGCTAAGCTTGGACTTGATGGACTTGGCCCCATTGTCAAGGATCTGGGAATGGGCATTAGGATCCTCGTATCCAAGCATAGTAGCTCTAATCCAAGTGCCTCAGACAATATATTTTGCAAAACAAAATGGAACCTAGAGTATAAACATTTTTCTCTAATTCATGGGAGAGGATTGTATCCTAGGAAAAATCAAGACATATAGAATTGATTGATATACCAAACTGGCAATATATTACCCAGAAAATAAAATTAAAAAAGAAGAAGAAAAGGTACAAAGCAAGTCGACAATGGAGTCCGTCGAGCTTCAAATGAATGTTTCAAGAAGATATGGTTGGGCCCGGCCAATTGTGATTTTGTCAATAACCCAAATTGGAAGTCCATTTTTCCAATTTGATGAGGGAGTGTTACCATCTCACTAACCATCACCCCTTTAGATTGTACCGATATATCTCTGTATCATAACTTTTGCAAATTAGGTCATGGGGACTCCAATTCCTTCATCTTTATGGTATCATTTGTATATAAACGCAGCATTGCAAAGTACTCCCACTAGTGTCTTTCACGAGTGCCACTTCAATCGATAATTTGCAAGGTGTCGAGCACTTTTCTTGCAACGAGAATTTTCCTTACACTCACCACTCATCTTATTTCTAACTAGGATTCCGCCCTTGCAAGGTGCTTGTCTCATTTAATCCCATTGGTTTTAATGATATTTCATGTTGCAAACTCTTCCTATTGAGTATTTCTTTTTATGATTCTTATTATTTTATCTCATTATTACATTCATGCTATTGATTGCATATAAAATCTTCCTATGTCATGTAATAATGATAATTAAGAACATTTAACCATCATCAAGTCCTTGTATTTTACTTTGCAAAGGTAACCGAATGTTTGGGGCTTAGGACAGGAGAGCGTCCCCTAGAAAAATAATCGATTTTAGCTTGAATTTGTATAGGAACCATACCTTCTTTGATCCATTCAACACATGCAGTATGAATGGAGATTAAAAAAAAAGGAGGAAGATTCATATGGAACAAAAATATTTAAACGAATTATTATAGAGATTGGCTAGCATAACAGCACCGTTATAGACAAATAGTAACAATGCTACAGTGCTTGGAGGACTACAAAGGACTACAAATTCTCTTTTGCCTAGAACGGCTTTGCTAGCATAATAGTCCCTTGATATTAAGAATAATAATCTATTGTAAGTTACAAATTATTTAAGAAGTGGATCCCACAATAATTTATACTTATTTGTGGTTTAGTTTTCGTAATCCAGAATAGACTATTATTCTCACAGTATATTAAAAACTATCACGCAATCATCTCTCGGCATGGAATGGGCAACCGAACCATTAGTTTCCAATTGTGGGGCATTCATTTCAAACTGCTGAGATTAACGGTAAATATCAAAAGTTAGCCAAATCCTTTAAATATCAAACGACAGTTTCAGACGTATTTGATTTCATATCTCATAATTTTTAGGTCAGCATTGCCAAAAAAAAAAATAGAGAAAGGAATATTAAAATTTGGGAATTGATAAATAAGAAAAGTAAATATTAGGAATGGTTTGTGCACTTTCAGCTCTGTAACATTTTCTGATCACGTACGCAACAATTAAGTTCTTTTATCTACATACTGAAAATCAAGTTAGTCTCTCTTTGTGGAAAATAAATGTTACGAATCTCTCAACAACTTTACTCACACGAGAGTAGATGATACTTGAACATCATATTTTAGTTGCTGTTTCTCAAATATTTATTTTTTCTTGAAACGAATCCATTTTATAATATTATACCAGAAAGTTATATTTGGCATTACAGTGTTAAACTCATGTAAAAGGTAAAATAACTAAAGAATGTTTGATTGTTTAAATGCAATAGAAGATTGACGTAAACAAAACAAAAAAGAAATCACCTTAAACTGAAATAGAAGAATTAGATCGAATGAATATTATTTCGTATTTGCGATTAATTAAATCTTGTTCTTTGGTAATTGTAAATTTCCTTAGTTCCCTTCTTATTGTGGCCAGAGTTTGTTATGTAAAAAGGAACTCCACTTGGCATCGCAAGGATCCAGGGTGACTGCCCAAACCCTCCAAAGGAGGGCTATGGCGGGTCAGCCAAGTGGGCCGGAATCTTTTTCGAGGCCCAGATCCCGGCCTCTACCCAGCCTATTCCCGGTGGTTAAAGCCTTTTAAGGTCTTGCTTAGGACCTAGTTCCCTTCTTATTGAGGCCAGAGTTTGTTATGTAAAAAAGAACTCCACTTGGTGGGATTTGTTGGGCCAAGTTTTATTATTTAAGGAGGGATAGCCATCCCACCGGGTGGGATTCTTGATTTCTCAAAGGATATCGGACAAACTTGAGGTGCCCTCAACCACTCATTTTCCTTATAATATTGAAACACATATTTTCATTTTACACAAATGAAGAAATTCAAGTAGTATGCAGCTACATGAAGATGGAAAACCAGCTCCACTTGAGAGAATAATGCAAACTTTTTCTATTTCTTATTAGTGTTACTTTAGGCAATCATGAATTTCTTTCTATATAACCTCGTTTACCTTGGAACGAGTCGATTTATAAATAGTAGCAAACAAATGGGAAACACGCATGCGGGTGCGTGAACGAAAAAGAAAAGAATTAATAATCGGTTTGCATCATTCAACGAAGCAAATTCAATTGTTAAGAAACGAGAAGATTCAATTTAAAATTTAGAGTCTATGAGAGTTTTGTTGGAAAAATATGGCTTTGAATCAATAGAGCAATCAAGTTGGATTTTGAGGCATAATATCATTTCCTTTACGGATTTATTTACCCCACAAAATTGCTAATGGTTACCGGCAAATATCTTTAAGATACAATAAAATCTCAAAATGAAAATACTATACATCAATTCTAGTATTTCTAAACCGGTCTTCAATAACATAGGCAACTCTTTTTGAAAGATTGCAAAGTGAACGAGTGTATCCTTTCAAAAGAAGTTGCCCAAACGAACGAAGGTGTCTATTCGGAAGAAATTGAAAAATGAACAAATGCAACCCTTCGGGAAATGTTACAAACTGAACAAATATCATTTCCAAAGGTTGTCCGAAAAGACACAAATATAAAATTCGAAATAATAAAATATATATTGTTTTTTTAATAAATAAATTTTCGAATTTTCATAATTTTTGAAAATTCTCAATAAACCAAAACAACCTTTGAACTAATTAAAGTTAATAAAGTAACCGCACGGAATTAAAAAAGAAAAACAAATGGATTAGTGCTAATTAAACCACAAGAGCGCAAGCGAACAAAGTGTTAAGTGCGCCTAATAATTGTATACCCGCAAGCGAATATGGTGGGGTCTAGCCCACACCCAAAATTTTCTAAAACCCCATTAACTGGCCCACCTCCTCCCACTTTTCCTTTGTGGGACAAGGAAATATACACTTAGTTTGTTTTACAAACAAACTTCCAACAAGTTTTAGGCGGAACTTTTAAATTAGCCATTTCTTAAGCTAGTTAGAAAGATATGTTATAAAACGAGTTTTGCTAGCATAACAGATTATGAAGTAATGTGAGAATAATAGTCTATTGTGAGTAACAAATTCTTGGAAAAGTGAATCTCACAACAATTTATAATTATTTGTGATTTATTTTCTACGATTCGAAATATACTATTATTTTCACAATAAATTAAAGACTGTCATGTAATCATTTTTTGTTGTACTTTAGCTAGCTAGCTAGTACGTCCATGATGAGGTGCGAATAGAACGCACATTTTCGTCTTGATGCGTTACGATGGAAAGTCACTAATGGAGGGGTACGAAAGGGAGACATATAAAAGCCTCCCGAACACAACCATTGAGATGGTTAGCCATTCATTCGCACCAAATTTCCTCTCCATTTCCATCAAAGAAGATCAAGGCGTTCCATTTCACTTTTGCAAGAACGATCGGCATTTACGATGTGGAAATCGGGTGTTTTCCTTGTGATTGCATCCAGACTGATGTGACGAAGTGTTGTTCGCGAATCATTGGCAATTCAACGTTCGTTCCGGGGCCATTTGCTGTTTGCGCATCGGAATCAAGTAAGTCGTCTTCCGCCGACTCGAATTCCAAAATTGGTATCAGAACCCGGTCACGATTTCTGCCTTGTTTTTCATCGAATTTTCTTGATTACCATTTGATATTGAGATCAAGAGATTGTATTCTACACTATTTGGATCTCTGATAGTCGGAATTGCCATATGAAAAACTCGAAATTGAACCGGAGCGAAGAACGGGTTCGGGGTCGCGTGCATCCGTGAGGTTTTGGCTGTTTTTCGAAATAATTTTTTGGTCAAAATTAATTTTTGAATATACATGGTGAAAGAGCTCGTCGAGACGAGTCCGGCGATGGGTCGAGCGCTGCCAGGAGACGCTGGACGCGCCCACACGCGCGGCCAGAAGCCGCTGCACGTGGGCGCCACGCACCTGAAGCTCTGGCACAGTGAGCGCGTGCGCCACACGCGCCGGTCGGCGAACCGGCACGTGCGCGACACCCGCCCGCCGACGAACCGGCGCGTGGTGACGTCACCATGACGTCACCCAACGGTCGATAACCGCTGGGATGACGTCATCGATGACGTCAGCATCGGCGACAGTTGGCCGGCTGGCGACCCGACCCGACCCTTGATCCGACCTGTTGACCGACCCGTCAACGGTCGGACCCGTCAACCGGTCCGGCAATCAAACCAGTCGGACCCATCAACCGGTCCGGCGGTCAAACCAGTCAAACCGTCACCGGTTGGACCGGTTGGACCGAATAGGAGCCGTTCAGCTCGCTGGCGCGTGCGCCACACGCGCCGCACACTCAAGCGGCGCGTGGGGGCACGTGCGAGCTCCGATTGGAGCGTGGTCGGTCTCGTTTGGTTCGTATGAGTGTCCTCTACACATCGGTGTAATTATTTTATACTTTTGAATTTTATAAATGTATGAAAATGCGTAAGAAACCCTATGTACGCGTAATTTTTTGGAGTTTAATACAGTTTATTCATTTGTAGCTTGTATTTTCTTGTCATTTAGGAAATACAGTAGCTAGCTTGTGTTCAAATGAAGTTATATATGCTGCGTAGAGCTTGGTTCATTGATATGATGTATATATATTTTAATATACTTGCAATTTTCTAGTTGCTAGAAAATTAGAACAATGGTAAGAAATCCATTACACGTTGAATTGCAATTTTGATTATAATTGAAGCATTATTATTGTTTATACACGTTAGTTATTGCCATGCTATGTTCTTGTGTTAAGAAAAAATGTAAAAATTATATAAGGTCATGTAATTATTTTTCCTAGTGGGAGTTCGTAGGTTGGTAGAATTGAAAAGAGTTCTCACCTAGAACTTAAAAATTTGTGCAAATTAAACTAATTAATGATAATAAAACAATTATACACAGAAGTTGATTGGGAACATTGTGAACTTTTGCTTTTGTGTCTTTTTGTTGAATTATTATTAATTTAGTTTCTTTGCTGCAAATTAAATATATGTGTTATTCTGTAAAGTGTGCTAGTATTGATTATGCGTTTATTATGTCAATGTATTATAGCAATTGATTATGGTTTCAGCATCCAAGACCATTGTGGTTGACCTCAATAAGGGTGAGAAGCTGAACGGTGACAATTATGATATTTGGCACCGAAAGGTTCAGTACATCCTTGAGGAGCAAGAGATTTTGGAAATCCTCAACCATACTATAGATGAACCTGAGCATGGAACTTCAGCTCAACACATGAGAGATCTGGAAGCTTATCAAGCTTGAAAAAAGAAAAATAACATTGCTCGCATCACGTTGCTGAGCTGTATGCAAGATGATCTCATGTGTGAGTTTGAGAGTTATGACAAAACTCAAGCTATGTGGGTTGCCTTAAAAGATAAGTTTGGGAGTACATCTGCCACTAAGCTGAGAAGACTCACCATCAAGTTTGACACATTCCAAAAGCGCCCAAATGTAACGATGAGGCAGCATCTTCGAGAGATGTCAAACATAATCCGTGAGCTGAAGTCGGCAGGTCACTCCCTTACTGATGAACAACAAGTTCATGCTGTTATAAGGTCTCTTCCTGATAATTGGGAGCATATGAAGATCAATATGACGCATAATGAGAACATCGTCACTTTTAATGATATTGCGCATCATTTGGAATTAGAGGATGAGCGCCTAAAGGCTACCAGATCCTCTACCCATGCTTATATTGCTGAATCGAGTTCGCGCAAGGCTTCGGGCTTTAAGCGCAAGAGGAATCTTCAGTTCAACAACAAAGGGAAGATGACTGATCAAGGACCCAAGAAGGCTAAGACTTTCCGACGCAAGAGGCGTGGTGGGAAGAAGAACAAGGCCAAGATGGAGTGCCACAATTGTGGCAAGTTGGGTCACTTTGCTCGTGAATGCACTGAGCCGAAAAAGGTACCCTATTACTCCATTACTTTGAGTAATGCTTTTGTTTATAGTACTGTAATGCTTGTTGAATCTCATCCAATGTGGACTGTAGACTCAGGAGCAACAGACCATGTAGCTAGAGACCGAGAAGCATTTGTGGAGTATCGTCGGATACCGCTTGGAAGAAGATGGATATATGTTGGGAATAACTCAAGAGTTGAAGTGAAGGGCACCGGCACATGTAAATTAATCTTACGTGGTGGTCGAAACATGTTCCTGCATGATATCATTTATGCTCTAGATATTCGACGAAACTTGGTCTCTGTAGTTGTTCTTCTTAACTTAGGTTATGTATTGAATTTCCATAGTGATTGTATTGACATTTTTTATTGAACAGTTTATTATGGTTTAGGTCATGTATTGAATGGTTTTATAGTGTTAGACATTGACTATGATCAGTACAATGTTAATGTTGATGGTTGTTTTTCTTTAATTGCGTCTTCAAATAACGTTGAGATTGATGCAAGTACTTGGCATGCTAGATTAGGTCACATTGGATTGCAAAGAATGCAAAGATTAGCTAGAGAAGGCCTTTTATGGTCACTCACTAATGTTAGTCTATCCGTATGTGAACATTGTCTGGCGGGAAAAACAACTAGAAAACCATTCGGTAAAGAAACTAGAGCTGAATTTCCATTGCATCTCATACATTCTAACATTTATGGTCCTTTAAATGTGAGGGCGAGGCATGGAGCCTTATATTTCATCACTTTCATAGATGACTTCACACGTTTCGATTATGTCTTTCTGATCTCCCATAAGTCAGAAGCATTGGACTGCTTTAAACGATATATAGCAATGGTAGAGAATCGGTTAAACAAGACAATAAAGGCATTGAGAACCAATCGTGGACATGAGTATCTATCGGAACAATTCAAAACTCTTTGTGATGAAAAGGGAATTGTACGACAATTGACTATTCCTGGTAATCCATAACAAAATGGGGTAGCTGAGAGAAGAAATAGAACCATATTGGAAATGGTTAGGTCTATGATGGCGCAAGCAAATTTACCTATCTCTTATTGGGGAGATGCGTTATTGACTGTTGCCTATATATTTAATCGTGTGCCCTCAAAATCGGTCACTTCCACCTCTTATGAATTATGGACTAGTAGGAAACTAGACTTGAGTAATCTTCGTCCATGGGGATGTGCAGCATAAGTTCATGATTCTTCCCATAAACATGGCAAATTAGGTCCTAGAGGTAAGAAATGTATCTTTATAAGATATTCCGAACATTGCAAAGGGTACATGTTCATAGGTGAACAAGTTCATGGGAGTGTGACCGAAATGGAGTCACGAGATGTCATGTTCTTGGAGAACGATTTTCCTAATAGAGGTGAGATTGATAAAGACTTCCAATTATATGAGATGGAAGATCCTGATAATACATCCACTGATATTGTAAAGGGAAATGAAGATTTACCTCAACACACAAGATCTAGTGGGAGTGTTGCATCGCCTGATGAATTGAATTCAAGAGAAATTCAATTGCATAAAAGTAATCGTAAAAGTATTCCCCGTCGTCGTTTTGAGATTGAAGGGGAAGCATTTATGATTGCTCAAAATGATGATGCCGAGCCTAAGACTGTTCAAGAGACTCTATCATCCTCTGACAAGGAAGAATGGAGAAAATCTTTGGAAGATGAGATGGAGTCAATGATGGCAAATCATGTCTAGGACTTGGTTGATCTACCACCCAATCATAAGGCCATTGGAAACAAATGGGTCTTTAAGATTAAGCGTAGGGCGGATAGATCCATTGAAAAGTATAAAGCTCGCCTTGTGGCGAAAGGTTATACTCAACAAGAGGGTATAGACTATGAGAAAACTTTTTCACTAGTTGTAAGGTTTGCCTCAATATGCCTTATTCTAGCCATCGTTGCACATTTGGATCTTGAATTACATCAAATGGATGTAAAGACGGCATTTCTCAATGGAGAATTAGATGAGGAAATCTATATGAAACAACCAATAGGTTTCATAGCTAAATGTCAAGAGTATAAATTTTGCAAGCTTCATCGCTCAATATATGGCCTTAAGCAATCATCTAGACAGTGGTATCTTCGTTTTCATTGAGCAATAATAACATTTGGTTTCATGATGATCGAAGAAGATCACTATGTATATGTCAAGCGGTCCAAAGATAAATTTGTGATTTTATCACTTTATATGGACGATATCCTGTTGGCTAGAAATGACAAGGTTTTGGTTATCACCATAAAAGAATGGTTGTCCTCTAATTTTGAGATGAAGGACATGGGAGAAGCTGCTTATATATTAGGAGTTAAGATCGAAAGAGATCGATCAAGGAAACTCCTTACTTTATCACAAAAGTCTTATATTATGAAGATTCTTGAACATTTCAATATGCAGCATTATAATCTCATTGATACCCCTGTCATGCAAGGTGAAGGCCTAAGTACTGAGATGTGTCCTAAGACTCCAGAAGAAATCAATGTGATGGAAACTGTTCCTTACGCTAGTGCAGTCGGAAGTTTAATGTATGCTATGATGTGTACTCGACCCGACATATGTTATGCCGTGGGATTGGTGAGCCGATATCAATCAAATCCCGATCAAGCACACTAGAAAGCAGTGAAGAGGATTCTGAGATACTTGAAGGGCACCATGGACTATCGACTTTGTTACCAAGGGAATGATTTACGCCTATTGGGTTATTCAGATGCCGACTGAGGTGGAGATCTGGATGAGCGTAAATCGACTTCTGGATATGCGTTCTTGCTCAATGGAGGTACGATTTCTTGGAATAGCAAGAAACAGACATGCACGGCCTTGTCTACGATTGAGGCAGAATTTATTGCATGTTCTGCCGCAGTGCAAGAAGCAGTATGGTTAAAACGTTTCTTGGAAAATTTAGCCACTATCGCTGAAGTTCCAAGACCGGTGACAGTTTATTGCGATAGTCAAGCAGCCATTGCCTATGTGAAAGATCCCAAGTATCATGGAAGGACAAAGCACATTGACATAAAGAATAATTTCATCAGAGATATTATAGCGCAAAAAGAAGTGATCCTACAATACATTTCAACCAATAGAATGGTTGCTGATCCATTTACGAAGGCTATTCCCATAGACATATTCTTGACCCATAGGATGTCACTAGGATTGCGTAGAATGTGATATCTGTTATTGTAGAGGATCATTGGTTTATGTATTTGTGGACAAATGTATTGTACTTGTTTGTTTATTAGTGATTTGATGTTTTACCAATAAGTACAAATCCACTATGAGACTAGCACAAACACACATATATTATTGAAAAGTATGTCAGCAGGCAATGATTGGCTCACTCACACGAGCAATCACCTCAAGTGCTGTAGTTAGCACGTTGAGATGAGACGTTATGTACAAATAAATGCTGAAGAGCAAGTTTGGTACATAAAATATGTCGCCTTGATTGGAGTCAAAATGAGATCTGTGATTGGTTCATAACAAGACTGAACATGATAGTCCCACAATCATGTATACTTGAAAGATGCCGGATGCGAGTACTTAATTGGGCGCTATAGAAAGCGAACTGATATAGCATTCGGGCTAAACATGAGTACGTGAGAAACACGTGACTATGTTTAGGCTAAGATCTGTATGGTAGATATATTTGATAAATGACATACGCTCTTATAGAAAGAGTAATCCACTATAACATGTAATTTATATTACATGTGCATTGTACGACCAATAAGGGAAGATGAGTAAAATTATCCCTATTTACTCATCGTGTGAGCCCTTGAGGTAATTTGTAATTTACCTCAAATTTTGTGCCCTATGTTACTTCTGACTATGTTCTCGAAGTGAAAGATCAATGTTGCTACTTTAGCATGTTACGGGCGGTCATGAATAGATATGGCTTATGGGACATGTCTAGGAAAGCAATTGTTCTGAAATTGAAAGAGACATGAGTGCAAAGGAAGACTATTGTTGTTTTACATCTATCATATGTATTTATTGGTCAACCAATTATATCACCCTATGTAGTTGCGGATATAATTGTAAATACATGGTATTTTAAGAATAGTCAAGTATAGCCTTTAAGGGATAGGTATACTTGGACTGATGTAACAAAATATGTCTGGGGTACTGTGAGACATCGATTGTTTATTTCTTTTCAAAGTTGTAGCCATTATGTCATCCCTAACAGGTGCATAATTTGAGCTCCCAAGTGCAGGTGTACTCACTGGTCACACGGCTTATTTGTCATTATGAATTGTTTTGTAAAATTAATGAATGTTGAATGCCTTATATTCTTAATAGAATGCTATCAAGCCCATCATGTCCGAGTGGGAGATGTTGTACTTTAGCTAGCTAGCTAGTACGTCCATGATGGGGTGCGAACAGAACGCACCGTTTCGTCTTAATGCGTTACAATGGAAAGTCACTAATGGAGGGGTACGAAGGGAGACGTATAAAAGCCTTCCGAACACAACCATTGAGATGGTTGGCCATTCATTCGCACCAAATTTCTTCTCCATTTCCATCAAAGAAGATCAAGGCGTTCCATTTCACTTTTGCAAGAACGATCGGCATTTACGCTGTGGAAATCGAGTGTTTTCCTCGTGATTGCATCCAGACTAACGTGAGGAAGTGTTGTTCGCGAATCATTGGCAATTCAACGTTCGTTCCAGGGCCATTTGCTGTTTGCGCATCGGAATCAGGTAAGTCGTCTTTCGCCAACTCAAATTCCAACATTTTTCTTATAAAACCTATAGATCAACTCTAAGATCTTCTAAACCTGTGGCATTCCGTGACCTGGGTGGAGAGTCATCTCCTTTCCTTCTGAACTTGTTCATATATGTTATGGTTGGATTACTCCAATCATTATTCTCTTTTGTGCCATTATGAGTGAATAAGTGCTTCATCGAGATCATTTCTATATTTTTCCTTGAACTTTAATAAATGTCGTTTCATCTCTCCATCTAGGATGCTGAGAAACTTAATGTTGTGATCTGATTGTAAAAAAGCCTTAAACGAAGATATTGGACATCGCTTGGTGTGGATGAAGTTAATAGGTCTCACATTGCACATCATGCCACGCCAAAGGGATTTGACTCAATGTATACCCTCGGTATGCTATTGATGTCAAAGAAGATAATGCTATGATAGCAAGGAGAGAAATTGATGGTGGTTCGATCAAAGAAGAAATATGAACAAACTGGAGTAGCACTGGATGTTCGTCATTTGTTTTTTCTTATAAGAATATCACAAATTTCATAATTTTTGTATAGTGCTCACTAAATGTCATAGCTTTTTTTAATCGATCACTTGATAGTCGCAATTTTAGAAAATGTTCACCACAATTATCATGTCACATCAGATTCCTAACATTTGGTAGGGTTCATTTTGTCTCCTAACATTACAAGCACTACCTTACATAGGCATAAGACAAATACTTAACATTTTATTATAAATGAAGTTCTAAAAATCACCAATAATTTACAAAGACCTTTTATGTTTGACAAAGGCCAATAATTTATATATTTTTTGACTTTTATACTAACATGACTTTTACACTTGATAAACTCGTATCACACAATTTTTGCTTTTGCTACAAAAATGGTTACAATTGTGAATTATACACTGCAATAATAAGCAATACTACTATAGTCCATAAATAGTATTGTTACAATGCTGTGAACAGTGCTTTGCTACAGCACATCATCTAATGGATAAAAATTATTCAAGCCAACTCTTCTACATTCGTCAACACCTTCACATGTCGTATTCATGAAATGGTTCTTCAGTGTTAACCTTCAAGCCGTTTAAGTTGTCTCTAAGTTTCTACCTTATGTATTTCCTAATGAGTCTTTCAACTTCCAAGATTTCGAGTCGATCATATCTAGTGAATTATAGGGGTTGATGAGAACTTGGCGGGATGTGCGCGGGATTGCTGAAAGCACTTTTCTTAGGACTAAATTTATACCAATGCCTATGTCCTTCAAGGAGTTTCTCCACTTTTTCAATTTCTAGAGCAACTTATGCTTTTAATTCAAATGTTTTTGTCTTTTTGAAGACTCATGAGGACTTGTCATAGTATCAATGGAGCTTGATGGAATGTCAAGTTGGGGTAGATTCTCGAGCTGGAGTGATGGGTACTCAAATGATTATTAAGAAAAATTATGGCATTCAAGTAATCAAAAAAAAGTTATAATATTTAAGTGGGTATCATATAAAAGTTATGGCACCTATGATGTCATTTTTCCCTTTATTAATCACATTGCACAAGTGAGCAAAGGGAAGTTTCTAATAGGAGTTACCAAGGGTTGCATGATATAATTTATGTCCTTAGTCACATTGCACAAGATCACCACTTCATGAAAATTCTTACACGAGGCGCAAGCTATTTGAGTTGACCCATTTCGATCTTCGTCTAATGCCGGAGGTACAAGCGCGAGTAGGTTTAGCTTGATTTTCCCTCTGCTTCCTTGTCTTGTGACCAAATATTAGAATATTATTCGTTCCCAATTTGCTTCAAGTCCAAACATAATTAGATCAACTCAATTCATGTAAGAAACACATTTTGCGCAAGTAAATATTAAAAAGAGCATCGTCCACATACAAATGACGCACTCCTCGAAAGTTGAACTTGCATTTCTGTAGTAGGTTCGAAATGGGTGATGTCTTTTCCCTAAAAGAATTGCTAATTTTCATCTTCAGACATACTCTTTGTGACCTTATTGATAATTGTTGCTGAAAAGAAGAAAACTCATATCAATAAACATCCAATTCAATGGACAAAGATCAATGTTCAGAACTCAAGGCATTGTTTATGTCGATTTCGCTTTTCAAGCAAAATTTTGCAATGAGCCCGTGCAAAGCATGGTGCGTAAACTATTGCTTCGCCAAATTTGTGCTGTGCAAATTCAATAAGTAGAAAGGCACGTGTGAAAGGCATCTCACGATTTTCCTTGCGCAGCAATTCCCTTTGTACACCAAAGTCATCGATAAGTCTCATGGTCCATTTGCATTTTCCTCCCCTAATAAGCTACTATTGAGGATTCCCTACAATCAAATGAACGATTTCGATTTGTTTGTGGGCTCTTTCGCCGAATCCCTTAGAGAGAGTAGTCTCGCGGTCGAATGAGAATGCATGAGACGCTAGTGGGATCGACCCACTCTCCCGGAGTCCGTAGAGAAGGTATTTTCGGCACTCTGATGAAATATGCGACAGACCCACATGCGAAACGAGGACGCAAGTCAATTCGATGTCTCGAAAAGCAATGTCCAATGGCCCAAAACCAAAAATTTGATATCGAAAAGGAAGAAAGAAAAAGTTAGGAAGAGACAGAAAGTGATGGGCTTGTTCCGATGGGCCTCACTCAAATAAGCACTTTCCAACTAATCTCCTCTTTCTGGTCAAAAATAAAATAAAAAAACTAATCTCCTCTTTTTCTTTTTTTTTCTTTTTTGATATTTGACAGAGCATTCTTACATTGGAAAGTCTCATCGTCCTTTTTTTTTTTCTTTCCACGGCCGACACCATAAGTTGCAAATTGTCACACGACTACGCTCCAAAGGGCTTGAGTCCAAATGGATGATGATCAAACTCTTGTTAATTATTTATAAGCTCTTTTGTCCTGCTGACTAATCACTAGGTTGGAGGAATGTTGCTCATCGAACTATGCATTTGTTTATTTCCGATGGTTGAGCTATCTTATCTTGGTGGTGGGGGAGGGATCAGGAAATAAGACAAGTCCCCCTCCCCCCCAAATTTCCATGATTTAGACTCGCTCTCCAATTACCTTGTACTCTACTCCGTAGATAATCGTCCCCAGGAAGCGCCTAACTCAATTATTCAATCCCGATTTACCAATTGTGACGACGACGGGGACGACGATCCGAGAAAGGTGTTTCCTGTTTCAAGCTCATCCTCTGCAACTTCAACAAGCGGACAAAGACCCTCGCAATCGGGATTTCAACGCTACAATCCATGATGAAGACCCAGAATTTCTTCGTTATGGAGCTAGCGTGATGATTAGCGCTTAAACGGGTCTTTTTGATATGTGTAAGGAGAAAACATTAGGTTTATAAACCGCCAATGAAGTTCATTGTTCCTTATTTTGTCTGAACTACGTGAAAATATTGATTGTGGGGCTCACGAATGGAACGCATAGAAAGCGAACCAAATGGCGAAATCCGACCCCTCCACTCAACCTTGTGTGGCCCAAGGCCATGAATATCCCGTCATGATTCCACTACCAACACAGTGACCGTCGGCCGAGGCAAATCATCATTGTGCAATAGGACTTCGAGGTTCGATTTCTGCACCAAAAACCCCTCCAGTTTCACCTTCGCCGGTGCAAATTTAACCCGCACGACTTCTGCTTCTTTTGACTGGACAATGCCCCTACAAGTCTTCATTCCCCTCTTTTTCTTGTTCTTATTCATGAACGTCTTTGAGTTAGAGAGGAAAAAGCATCCAATGAGGAAAAGAGTGGTTGAAATGGGAGTGTCCAACATATCATAAAGAAAGTCGTGTCGACCATTGATGTCACTTGTCTGCTCACCAGCCAGGATAGTTAGGGTTTTGCAGCAATTAACTAATGATTTCCCCATCAGAACCTTCATAAACAAATCGATCGGCAATGAACCATTTCCTTCTTGAGGCTTCACCGATGCGGCGCGTGTGGTCAACTCTTTATGGCTCTGTTTTATTGCTTGCGTTTGGTGCGACTCCTTGACATTGCAACCCACTGAGGCAACAAACCGCGACATAAACCTCGAGGGGTTAGGTTACTTCGTGCCAGTTGTTCTCCGCATATAAGTTTTCTTCTTCGGCACGTAGAAAAAGGATAGTGTGATGGGAGAAGCAAGACAGGTTCTTTCTTTCTTGATCACCAACATACGTATTAAGCCACGTGAGTGTGACGTTTTTTTACGAGGTTTTAAAGACGAGCCACTTAAATTAAATTCCCAATTATAATTTTACTGCTTCACTTAACATACTAATTTATCCGAAAATATCTCAATACATAGCATTGTTTCTAGTGGCTAACTTAAGTTTACATTGAGAAAGAAGCTCCTTGACACTTCCCTAGATGGGCGAGTCTGAATTGGGAAGACCTGAAATATAGCGGCTATATCGATATCTCCAACTTAGTGTAATCCCTTAAATGAAAGTTCCCGATGGTGTTTGGTTTCTCCACCAATAGCGAACGGACGTCCCTCCCAAAAAAAGAAAAAGAAGAAGAAGAAGAAGAAGAACAGTCTATTTGAAGTGAATTGTAGTATTATGCATTGACAAAGCTTCGTGCACATGGCATTCATTGCTCTGCTTCTCAAGTCTCCATTTGCATGCAGGACAAGCAGGGTTGATAGAAAGTGATGACTGAACTCGGGAAACTTCAGTGCGCTTGTGGTCCTCCCACTACAAATTTCTCTTTGCATGTCCCTGACGGCAAGCTGGGGCTGCAACAGCGACACATACATCATGCAAAAAGACACGCACGCACCCACCAACGCTCTCTATCAACCGCACTCGAGACAAAAACCTTGGAGAAACTTTAGGAAAAGAAAAAAAAAAATAATATATATATATATATATATATATATCTGAAAACCAATCTCTTTTCCTGTCGAATTTCTCGAGTAATTAAAGCGCGAAGTCGCAAACCCATACGTCTCGATAAGTACTTAACAAATGATTCTAGGTGACTAGTGTTTATTTATTTCCTATGAGAGGATAGCCGGTGGCCCTTCATTGGCAACAACATCTAGCTTCTCTACTGTTCTCCAACCAACCCCAAGGGAAAAGGATAATCTCCGGTGTATAGTCCCCAAGAAAAGAAAAATCAAGAGGTAAAAGCTTTGACTCGGTGTCCAATAGGCCAAAGCCCTTTCGTCTAACACTCACGATATGTGTCATACTGATATGGTATCGAGCTCAATCAAGTGGCCGGTTCCCAATGCATGCCGCCGGCCCTTCCATTACGTAGTGAGCATAAATTAAAAAAAAAAAAAAAAAAAAAGCCCTAAGAAGTTGCCTTCATAATAAGCATGCCCATCATCGTTGCTCCGTGTCTTGTTTCAAGTCACGGTACTTAGAGCATTCATTTGGGGCCACTCAAGGAGTACATGACCGTGTGCCTCCAATAATTACTCCGTGGGTGCGGACAAAGGATCATGTGCTGTGGAGATTGACCGGGTACTTAAAGAATCGGAGTACCCATGATTAAAAAAAAAAAAAAAAAAAAGCGTGTTAGTAATTTCAATTTTTTTCTTATAGCATAAGAACTTACGATCGGCGCTTGTACAACAGTAAAAGAGAGGGTGGGCCCAACTGTTTTTCCCAGTGGGCCCCACCAATCGAGGGGTGTTTAGGCCCAACTACTCCTCACGTGTATTTGGAATCCTAAGAATTCATGTCCGAAATTACAGAGTCGGACATCGACCATAGACTTGGAGTGGAATTTTGTGGAAATTGGAGATGCGGGGGTTTATTCAATTGGTGCCTTGGAGTTAGGGAAGAGTAAATTCAGGGGTCCTAGAGTCTCATTTATGTCCCCAAGACATTGACCATTTATCACCAATAGAGAAGTGGGAATATTAAATGAGACATAAAGCAAGGAGAAGTATAATTAAAGTTTCAAAACCAGTTAAATATGGTGGAAAGAGACGCTGGTGAGACCATTGAATTGATGTCCTAACTCATCATAATAACCGAATAAACAATTGTCTGTTCGGATTTAGCTTTACTTTTGGCAAATTAAGACTTGAAAACGATCGATTTATTTTCTTCCACTAGTTTCTACGTTGAGAAATCAGGTGATGTACCTGTAAATTTCGAAGAATCATTTATTTTGCCATGAAATGACAAAATACACGACGACGGATCAATCTCTGTTTAGTGTTTTTAACTTTTCTTATTGTGATTTTCGCTTAAGGAAAGTTCTCGTCCTCGATTGGATTGGGGTTGACTTTCGGTGTTTTTGTTCTTTCTCTTTTGTCACTTAGTTGGTGCTTTCTTAATCATTTTGTAATAAGAAAATTTCCTATTGTGAACGACTTATTAACTACCAGTCTTAGGACCAAAAGGCGAGCATAGTCAAATTCGAACCTTTTTCTCTATGTAAGAAAATAACTACTCTGAGCTAGAGCAAACAATAACAATACCGCTCTCTTTTCTTTCGAGTTCAAGAGAAGAATGAGTATTTTTTGACTTCTTTCACGTGAATAATGAAAGGGTTAAGAACCTAGCAACACAGAGTTGCATTTGTTTCATTAAAACACTCAAGAATTAAAAAACATTTTTTTCTGAAAATCGATCGCTTACAAAAATGGATGAATGCAAAATATATTCACTAGCCACGAAAATAGTTAACCATAAGTTGTTGTTATTAATAAAAATATTTTTGTTAACTAATTTTTTATAATCAGTCATTTTTTTAGAATGTTTTTCAAATTTTAAGTCTTTCATGAAATAAATGCACCCTTAAAGACAAAATTTAGCTTATTCCAAAATTGCATTAGTCAATAATTTTTTATGTATAAATGTCATGCAATTTCATCGTAGGTTTACATTTCACCGTGCACCTTTCGCCTTGTTGATTATCATGAAAGCGGCCTATTTTACTTTAATACAAAATTCTCAACTAATTATTACTGCTCAATCATCGAAGAACGGGACTAGAATTATCGTACTTACTCATTGTTTCAACATCATGCATGTCACTGATACTTCCGCTTCGACAATTACTCGGTGCGTGTGAATTAGAGGGAAAGTACCAAAAAAAAAAAAAAAGAATAGGTTTGATATGAATTTAATCCTAAAACTTTTAATTTGTCCGATTTAATCATAAATATTTGGGTTAATATTTTTAAAAACCCCAAACTGGTACAACTGTAACAAATTTACCACAAACTAATTTTTTGACCACCACAAACTAATTTTTTGACCGGTACACCTTTGACAAATTTACTCCAAACTAGTATATTTGTGACAAATTTACCCCATGTTAGTTTCTTTTAAATTTTACTGTCAAATTATTAAATTAGATAACACGTGATAGTTAACCGGTATACCAATTTGAGATTTTACTCTCTGTTTGTCACAGTTTACAATTTTATGATTTTTTTTTTGGTATTAATCCAATTTAACATTGGGTATATAAATGTATCAATTTGGGATTTTTAGTAGTCAAATAAATTAATTTAAGATAAATTTGTCACGAATATACCAGTTTATGGTTTTTTATAATTAGTCGGGGTAAATTTGTAACATGTATACCAATTTGAGGTTTTTCATAGTCAAAAAAATAGTTTGAGGTAAATTTGTCATACATGTACCACTTTGGGATTTTTCAGGGTATTAACCCTAAATATTTTCACATTGATACCAATTTAGTTTATCATACTAATTTATGGTGAAAATTGCTGATGTGGACATTATTTATATTACATGGCACGAGTGACGTGGACATTTTTATAAATTTTTTTTCCATGGCCTTGGTCGGTGGCCGGGCTCACTTGGGTGAGGGCAAGTGTCGGCAAGTAGAAAAGGTCAACCCTTATCGGCCTTGGCATGGGAAAAAAGGAAAAAAGAAAAATCAACGTTGGCATCAGTTGTGTCCCATAAAATGGGTAATGTCCACATCAGCAATTTTTGACCTAAATTGGTTTGATGGACTTAATTGGTACTGCTATGAAAAAGTTTATAACTAAATAGGTTCAATTGAAATATTTATAATTGTTTTGGTACCGGTGTAATAAGTTTCGGACTTTTTTGGTATAATAGATGAATTGTAGCATCGAATAGAGATTAATTAACAAATAAATATTTTTAGGTCGATGGAGATTAATTAAAGTTAAGCACTTGAAAACCAAAGGATGCTTCCCTGATAGAATGGGAAGGAAAGATAGTTGAGAAAAATACAAAAAAAGTCATAAACATATTGCTTGGCTCTAATATGGATATTTTAAAATATTTTTTTACTAATTTTTTATTTTTTATTATTTTTTTTCCTTCTTTTTTCCTTCATTTGAATTGTGGCCAATACCGACTATTGTCAACGACTGACCACAACTAAAGATTGCCCTCACCAAATCTTGACCCTCACAACGTGGGCGAGGGTGGGCCTCGCCAAATTGAGCAAGGGCTCAATCTTCTTTGCTTGGACGAGGGTTGCCCTTGCTTGATCTGGTGAGAGCGAGACCCTCACAGCCTAAGCAAGGGTGGCAAGGGTCCAACATTGCCAAAGGCCGCAAGGGCAACCTCGCCAAATTCGGCGAGGGGCAAGCCCTTGCTAGACTTGGTAAAGGCCGTGAGGGTCTTGCCCTTGCTAGCCCTCACCTATGGGCCATGGCCGATTGTCACCATAGTTCAAAGAAAAGATCCAAAAAAAGGAAAAAATTTCAAATAAAAAAAAAAAGTAAAAAAAAATTAGTAAAAAGTTATTTTAAAATATTCATGTCAAGATTGACAATATCACGTAAAATCATCAACATTCGCGTCATCAATTTTTTATCTAAATTGATCAAATTGACTAAATTAATATCAATGCGAAAATAATCTAGTATTTCTGAAAATCCCTTCACTCCCATGAGCATTTTCCTAAAGCCGGACCAAATGGCCAAAAGGAGGACTAATTTTGTGTGGAAAAAACCAAAAAAGGGAATAGGAGGAAAGGGAGACATTAATGGAGGGGCCCACTCACGCTACCCCAACCGTCACGTACTCTCTCTCTCCACTAGCCCAACGCCAACAGCAGCAGCAGCAGCAGCAGGCGGCAGCAACGCTTTCCATCGAGCTCTCCTCCCTATCCCTCCCTCCTCTCTCTCTCTCTCTCTCTCTCCCTCCCTCCTTCGGCCTCGCGTGTCGAGATTGGTCACGCTGAGCCAATCCGCGACGCCAATTCGCGAGGAGCATTGGAGTCTTCCTCCCCTCCCCCCGCCGCTCGCAGCAAACCGTGGTCCTCGGTTTCTCAGGGGGGGAGTCAGCGCTGTCGGTGCTCGCGGGGAGCTCGGCCGCTCGAGGGGCTCTTGGGTCGGCGCAATTCTTCGCTCTTCGCTCGAAGCAGCTGACCCTGCCCACCGTTCGTCCAAAAGGCTGGAACTTTTTCGGGCTCTGTGTTGGTTTTGCATGGTGAATTGCAGAGATTCTTTCTTTTGCATGGGAATCAATGACTTTCTGTAGAATTTGGAGTGACCCTCTTTTTCTTCGGGCTCCGTGTTTCTTTGAAGGTAAGACGGGAACTACCCGCGAAGTGAGCGTGACGTGAAGGAAGCGTTGGGCGCTGGTTGAGGCTTGGGAGCGAATAAAGGCGCGACCTTTGGTTGCTTCTTCCACGCGCGAAGTTGATCTCGAGTTTTACCAATTCGAGAGATTGAACAATCCGAGTGAGTCTTTATTGCATTCTCTCTCGAGAATCAGCTTCTTGCTCTATTTGATTTCGTCCTATTAATTAAGGCAATCTGAGTTGGGAGGCAAGTCATTTAATGCTTTTTTTTTTTTTAATTTTGCTTCTTGTTCGTCCTCATGTTTATCTGCATGTATGGTGATGACGGTTATCAGAACAGAGGAGTGATTCTCCTGTGGCAGTAATTTCCTGGAAGCCCATGTCTTTTGTTGATTAAACTGTTCGTCGATTCGCCTGTATTGAGGCGTAGCTTTGTTCGTGCGACACGGTGTTGCTGCATAAATTAGAGAATTATTTCGAAAGGGTTGCTGGAAGTTTTAAGTTTCTGTGCTGATAATTCCTGCATTGCCAGTCGATTAATTCAGAATGTTTATATATTTAAAGCGTGTTGTATCAAAGATTCAGAAAGTCCTGTAGACATGTATTTTGCTGCGACTGAATTTGATGAGATTGTAATCAAGTCACCGGGCTGTTCTTGTGATTTTGCTACGGTGTGGTTTGACACGTATGTTCTTTGCTTTAGTGCATAGACATTGATTGTCTTGCGCAAATTTCCCTTAAGCGCTGCATCTTCCTTGTACAGCAGTCAATATCCCGCACAATTCTAACAATTTGCGATGGCAAAGAAGTCGCAAAGGCGGCCCGTGCAGCGTGAGAAAAATCAGGCAAGCTGTATGTGGGGTCTGATTAGAATATTGGATTTTCGTTCCTCTAGGAAGCTGCTAACAGATCAAAGGCAGCAAAATTGCCTAGTTGCTGGTGAGCATTTCTTTTATAGCATACGACATTTCTTCAGTATGGCACATATGCATAAGATATTAGCTCTTTGTCCTGTATTTACTTGGGATAAAAATAAAGGCTTTTGCTAACACTCAATTGCTATGCATTATTTTTCCTTTCTTAGTTTTCTTAAGCAGAATGTTACGTGTATACAGAAAGTTATGCCATCGTCTCCTAATAATGAACTCATGGAAACTAGCTTGATAATGGGGCAATGTGCACATATCCTGAACTGTACTTTTTTTCCTTCTGCAGGTGATGCAAACCCAGTAAATAAACTTAAATTGTTAAAAAGTTGCGATGAAGATCGTACAGGCACACTGGTAAGCATGGTCAGAATAGTTTTGAAGATCATATCTGCAATATTTCCTATACTGCTGTAGCCCAGATGGCCTTCTATTGATAATAAGTTATTTATTCATGATCGGCTGATGAATTTTCCAGGATTGTGAAGAAGGAAGGGAAATGATTGGCGGAGCTGGAAAGACTAGCGTGAAAACACTCATAGAAAAAGAAATGGTCGGTGAAGACGTGATGACAGGAGTGAGCGAAACTGGAATTGAGTGCAAAAGATCTAGTTTAGTACAGGAGAGTCAAAGGAAAAAGAACCGTAGAGGAAGTAAGAGAAGTTCAAAGAAAAGCTGTGATTTGGATGGGGATAATTTTGGGCCCACTGAAGGCTCAGAACTCGAGTGCTCCTGTGATCAGAACACATACCAACTGTTAGCCGCTAACCACAATGAAAATGAAATAGCGGAGGATCTCTGCCAGCAAATTAGTCAAAACAGTAGTGGTTGCAAAAAGTGTGTTCCTTATGGTAGAGTTAGTGTACAGCTAAACCCAAAGCATTCAGATGTTGAGGAAAATCTTTTTGAGCTGATAACTGAGTTTCTCAATAAACAGCTTACTAGTGGGAAGTATATCGATGAGTATGGGAATATTCCATGCTCCACAGATGTCAAGATGCTCCAATTTTTGACTTCGGCCGAATTTTCACTTTTAGATCTTCTACAAGATCCAAACAAGACAGTAATGCAGTATGTTCAGAGGTTGCAAGATTCTCATCTGGACTCACTTAAGGAATTGAACTCATTGCGAGAGGAAGATGCATCGAGGCAGTACGAAGACTATCTTCATCATGAAGAACTCAGCAAGTTCGGAAGAAGAGCCAAGTCTCAGGAAGAGAAGTCTTTGAATAGGAATGCGAAATCTCCACTTTCTAACACAATTGTTATCTTGAAGCCTGGGATGACAGATCCACTGCAGCTCAAAAGGGGGTGCAACCCACGCTTATCACCTCAAATACTGTACACCGCTAAGAGGCAGAGCACAAGAGCAAGTGCCCACTATTTCATTAGTGATATCAAGAGGAAGTTGAAAAATATGGTTGTGAAGGAGCATCGGGGAATTACTGTAGATGGTCCCAAGAAACGGCACCAAAAGGGGCAGCAAATCTTAGGAAGTGTTGAGGAAAATGTAGGAAAATGTTCTGCAAGTAAAGATCACCTCTATGTTGAGCTTGCAGAAATCAAGAGAGAAAAGAGCAAAGATAAACCAGGAGATATTCGAGTGAAGACTAAAAGTGAAGCTGCTGACAACCACCAGCATAGGTTATCAAACATTTATGTTGAGGCCAAGAAGCATCTCTTTGAGATGCTCAACCATGGGGATGCAGATGCAGTTTCTTTGAGCAGACAGTATCCAGAAACCCTAGGGAGGATTCTCTCCAATCCCGAGTTAAACTGTTTTCCGATAGGTCCTCGAAGGGATTCAAAGCATGGCATCCTAAACCATCTGCACAGTTCGACACAGAGAACTACGGAGTCATGCATTTCCAAGAGTTTCACTAGAGGTGTTCAAACTCTGGAGACTGACCTAAATGTCTCAGAGATGGTTCTTTCAAGTGATAAAGTAAAAACCACCGATAGCGCTACCAGAGAGGAGATAATTTCTGAAGGTAAATCCCTTTTAAAACAAACTGTCACTGGGAAAACTTTTATTTATTGTTGGGGTAAGTTTTCCAGAAGTTTTCCAGAATTATGTACTCCAAGGAAATAATGCAGATATTTGTGGAGCTACTAGACTGGAAATCCAGGGAGACTGCAACATCTTTTGTCCTCCTTCAGAACCAGTCAAATCACCCGGCATGTCAGTTGAGTCTATACCTGAAGATGAATGTTCCAAACCCATGAAAAAGGTGAACTAATGCTGCTTGCTAGCGTCACACACCAGATATATTGCATTCATTTCACTGCAATTTTATGTTGTCATCAAATGGTCAAAAAATCAGATATTGCCACCTTAGGAAGTATATGCCCCATTATTGCATCATGTTTGCAGCGTTGACATTTTTACACTAGCGTTTTTATTAATTGATTGAGAATCAAGTGCGGGAGATCACATATCGCATCATGTTTGAAGCATTGACATTTTCATGCTAGTGTTTTTATTAATTGATTGAGAATCAAGCGCGGGAGATCACATTTTGACGCAGCAACTGAATTTTGGATGGCTATCACTCCACTTTCTTCACCACTTATTGGGGATATTCTCTTCCTCGGAAAGAAACGAAAGGAACAAATATCCATCTGAAGCAAAATTTGAATCACATCACAAACTCAATTGATATGCTTTGCATGTGTGTGTGAACACTTTGAATTGATTATGCCTCATCATTCTCAGTGCAATTTTCTCATTTTATCCAGAAATATTATGGGACGGAGCAGCAGCCACTGTCTTTGTTTTCATCTCCTCCAAGTGCTTTAACTATAAAAAAAGTTGAAGATCTGGAACTTGTCATCGATAGATCGGACCGACCTAGTCCCGTATCTGTTCTGGAGCCACCATTCACAGAGTATGACGTTAGTCCTGCAAGTCCTGCTCCTGGTAAGCCAGCAAATTGTTGGGGTTACAATTTCTGATGTGATTGGTATATTACTAGCAAATCTTCATCGTCTAATTTGAAACTTCTAATGCTTCTCAGATGAGCTCTCAACAGAGTCTCTACTAGTTGAATTTGAAGATGACTTTTCAACCACAGATAAGGAGATCTATTTAAGAAACTTTGAGGTGGAAAAGGAACTAGTTTTCGAATTTGTAAAGAAAGTACTGGAAGCCTCTAACCTCAACTGTGATGATCTCTACTTGAAGTCACAATCTTCCGACCAGTTAATTGAACCGTCAGTCTTGGATAAGGTTGATTTCTTTGGTGACCACCTTCATTATGATCAGAAGCTTCTCTTCAATTGCATCAATGAGGTTCTCTTGGAGGTTTTTGAGTACTACAACAGTTGCTATCCCTCCTTCTCTTTTGTGAAACGGAGAATTAGGCGAATCCCGGCCATGAAATATGCAGTCCTCGAAGTATGCAGAGGAGTTCATTGGCATCTCCTCCCTCTTCCTCTGCCGCGATCTTTGGAACAGATCGTCCAAAAGGACATGAGTAGAACGGGAACTTGGATGGACCTGCGCTTTGACGCCGAAAATATTGGCGTCGAAGTGAGTGAAGCTATTATCGCAGAATTGATAGACGAGATCATGTCGAGCTGTGTGAATGAGAGTGTTCAAAGAGCAAATGCCCTCCAGTTGGTGCTGGGCCATATGAACATGGAAGCCTAACCCCACTTTCTCATAACAAATATGATCAGATGGCGTTCGTTCTGTTGTGTCCTTCCCAAGAAAGAAGGCTGACTGATTGCAATGGCGACTGCATTCCCGCTAACGCGACATTTGGTCACGTTCCTACCTACCGACCTTTGAACATGAGGCATTTTTACGGTGTTATTGGAGGCCAATAGGGTATTTTTCTGCTGTACAGCTTGTCCGTATGACTGTTTTCTGCTGCCGCCTTACCTGCTCTTTCCGTTCTACTGTGGTCAATCTGGAGTCCTCCAGATTTTAGACCCTGTAGCTGTAAATATCAAAGGAAACAGCAGGAGTTGCTGAATAACAAAAATGCTAGCGCAAGTTGTTAATCTTCTCGTGCTCTCTTTAGTGTACAACTCTTCTTCGCTAGCACTTTGCTAGGCCCCAGTAAGGGGATTTTCCTGCTCGGACCTTGCGTCCGCCGGGTTGAGTCCATCATATGTGAGTAAATTTGCCTACAGAAACTCGATATCGACATACCCCGGTAGCCTGCAATGGATTGAACAATAGCCAATCAATAGCATTGGGACATAATGGGAAGCTTGAGAAGTAACCCGAAGATCCATAAAGGCGATTCGATAGTGCATGTCATAATCGCACAGGAGCTAACTGTTTCCTTCTCTTTTTTTCTATTTTCTACTGCGCCATCTTATCTCACAGAAGTTGACAAGCAATAAAGCGAAGAAAATCATTTCGATGTCAGACTTTCAGTGAGCTGAAGGTCAATTTGCCTCAGCTATTTCTCCATTGGCAACAGATAGGCCTGGTTTCTCCAGTTAACAACAGTGCAACTTGTACAAAAGGACATGCAAAATAAGAAAAAATCAAAGATTGCCACCAGGACTAGCTACAGCATCAAGCCAAACGTGGTTAACACATTGGAAACTTACCGAATAAGTGGACCCACCTCGCATTTCATCTGTGAAATTACAGTATCCCGTCTCACTTGACAAAAAAAGATTTATCTCATATTAAATTTCAATCTCTATAAACTAAATCATTGTTGATCGGTCAGCGAAGAATGTCCTCATTGGCGAGTTGAGATAGCTGTTGCAAACCATTGTGTAATTGGCAAGGTATACAGTGTTTTTGTCCTTTTGACAAGCAAACGAAAGTCAAATCCTCCAGGGTTTGTCTTTGTTTTCTCTTGACTGGTGGATTAATCACTCTGTTCCTTGCAGACAGGTTTCTTCCCAGAGATCATTCGACGGTCCAATCTCATTCGATGCGAAAACTTTGCTCTAAGGCTAGCGATCGAGCAGCCGCTAGGTCCGTGATGGCGGTGATTGCGGAAATCGCCGCCCCTATTGGCAAGCAAAAGCTGAGAAGACAAACTCATGCTTTGAATGAAACACGAGATAAATATGTAGACATGTCATGTATTGATGTAATCTTGGGACTTCAAGTCATCTTTTCATCACTAATTGTAATTTGTAGTCATTCATAAATTCAAACAGTACTTCTTATCCTCTCATGTGTCAAATATATTTATAAATTTATATAACTCAACCTCTCCGGCATCCTCAAATACTTAAAATACTCTCTTACTACATATATTATCAAGAAATAAATTACATATTGCTCACAAAAAGTTAACTGGTGATTTGAGTTTAACCATGTTCCATACAATAGCTCCAGAATCGTACCATAAATCAAAACGAGACCACCAGATGGAACGATCGAATTTGCCCATATATCCAGACCTTGAAAATTTATCTAAAACACTAATTGTATCTTGGCCCAACCAATTTGGATTGGGAAAATTATTCAAAAAATCTCAAATCTATTATACTTTTGTCCAATTCAATCGTAAATTTTTTTTAATTTTTTTAATTTAATTCTAAATATTTTCACATTATGCCAACTGAGTCTATTCTGCTAATTTTGATCGAAATTCACTAAAGTAGATGCTAACCGTCTTACATGACACAACCGATACTAATATAGATGATTTTGAATAATAATTTAATTTTTTTAAACTTTTATTAATTTTTTAGACTTTTTCCTTTTTCCCTTTTTCTTTTCTTCAATGTTTGCTAATGGCCACCACCTGGCCATGACTGGGTAGGCTAGCCTTGCTACCTTGTTAGATCGACTTAGGAAATGTTGACCCTTGTTAGATTTGGGTTAGCCAATGGCTAGCCACTGGCCATGATTGGGTGGGTCTTGCCAAATCTAGCTTGGGTGGGGCTAGCTAGCCCAATCATGGCTAGTGACTAGCCACCAGCAAAACAAATGTAAACAAGAAGGAAAAAAAGCAAAAAGTATTAAAAATTTTGTCTATGAAAATACTGCTACTACTGTTAATATAATTAATTTTCAATCAAAATTGATTAGATAAATTCAAGTAAAAAGTCAAAAAAGGCTTATGACTTATTTGACAAAATTGAAAAATTTATGATTGAATTGACAAAATTACAATAAGACTTAGAACTTTTCGAATAATTTACCGATGCTAATCCGACCAATTCACACTATTACCCTGAAAAACACCGATCCTTTTGTCGTAATGCTGGAAATTTGGCTCGGGAAACTCCATCCGACGGGGAGGAAGGGCGCCCGCCGCAATTCCATCAGAATCAAAAATCCGGACCAGCCGTTCAAAGCATGCGCAAAGCATAGAGGAAGCACTGTTTAGTTGGGGGGCTGGCGCCTGCGGTTTTTACCATCTCGCCCCTCGCCGTGCGCCGGAGTGCTTGGTCCGGACCGGTAATTACCGGCTCCCCTGCGGGTACAAATCCGGGAATTCACGCCGGCCATACGCACCCGTAAATGAACAAACAACCAAACAAAATCGTCATTTATAATTTATTAATTTTTCGCGAAGATCGCCTTCAACCCCTCGGGCGAAGCAAAGCAACAACGCAGGCATCATCGTCATCATCATCGCAGCAACAGCAGCAGAAGAAAAGGGCAAAAAAAAAAAAAAAAAAAACAAAAAAAAAAAAAAAAACACGCGAGGAAAAAATTAAAAAGAGGAAAAGGAAAGCTTGCGACTTTCAAACCCCAAGACTCTTCTTCTCCTTCCTCCTCTCTCTCTCTCTCTCTCTCTCTCTAGCCCTCTCTCTCTCTCTAGATTGCTGCTCTGTTTCTCGCTCTTCGAATCTCGCGTCTTAGGGCAAAGGTATGCGTCTTCTTCTCGCTCCTCTTGCATCCGATTTCCCCCCTGTCTCGCCTGGTTTCTGGGTCCGAGGAGGATTCCCGGTTGTTCGTGGGTTGTTTTCTTTTTTCTTGTTTATTTACGGAATTGCCATCGAAACCCTAGCTCCTACTTGGTTGTCCGGAATCCGATCCGTCGGGGTGCGGTCGGGCCTTCCAATCGAGTCCTGGTGCAAACCCTAGCTCGTTTGTAGCTGCCGGGGTGCCAGATTTGACTTCTTCCCCGCCCGGGGATGGGCGCGTGAGTGGAAGTTGCGGATTTTGAAGTTGGCTTCCGCGTGTGGCTTGATTCAGTGTAATTTGGCGGTCTGGAGTGTGATGCTGACTGAGCATAGTGTTGGCGTTGGTTTCCGGTTTCCGCGTTCGTTAGTATTTCAGCTTGTTTTAGCTGGTGTCGAGGTCTTGTCTGGAGGGTGAGGTTTGATAGCCGAGCGGGTGGTGCGGATCATAGTGATTCTTTGGTCGTGGATGCTGTGGTTCCTCTGAGGAGGGATTTTGGTGAGGCACATTGGGTGCAAATGTGAATGTGGCATGTCTTGGGATATGGTATTGCGATTGTGCTCTTTCCTAGTGAAACTTGTTTTCCTTTTAAAGTTTGGATATTGCTAGGATGGTTACTGAGAAGTTCAACTTTTAACAATTTGGTCCTTCTATAGAGATGCTTATGATGTATTCGTGTTGTTTCCATATGTGGCATTGAGGAGCCTGCTCAAGCATGAGTAACCTAAGCATGAATGTCAAAGCTGTGGAATTGATGAGCGTACTGCTTATGATAGCTTATACATTGGGTTTTGTCGAATGATATGGTCATGGTTTTATTGAAGAGTAGAAATAACGAAAGTGTTTGGTCAGCTGATCAGTACATTTCTTATATTATGTCAGTCACAGTATTGTTTAACACTTGAGAGAAGTAGTCTCTGCTGTGTTCCGTAGAAGGTAAATTCTTGTAGAATTGAGGTGTGTCAACTGCATTTTGAGGGAAGTCGAAGGGAAGGACGGAAGTCAAGGAAAATGGCATAGAGAAAATTGTTGTCAAAATTGCGAAGTCCTGCTGCTATATAGGTGGCTTTTGTGCTATGATGTGGGTGATTTTGTGCTGATAACTCGTAACCCCCTCCATGTTTCTTTCTCATGAGATGTAATAATACCATCATTAGAGTTTTATAAACTTATTTTCTTGTATTATTTTTCATGTAGTGTGATTTTTGACATTCTTTTTCTTTTGCTCTGTGATTTTTTACATCCTTACTATCTATTGTTTATGGGACATAAAATTCCGTGATTATTTGTAGAGTTGTTTAATATGGTTTTTCCGCCACAGGTATCAGATATGCTGCACTATGACTTACGTTTGATCTTAATAGAACTGATTAGCCGAGAGCTATCATAAGCTAGGGTTTTTTTTTTCCTCCCAGTCATTGTGTCTTTTAGATCTTTGTGCATCCTCCTCTGTCCAATATCATGAAGTTCTGATCAAGGGGAAAAAAGTCTTGCGAACATAGTTCTTTAAGGACATTATTAGACATAAAAATAAATGGGATACTTAAGTTCCTCCAATTGACAAGAAGTCCTTTGTAATCATCACTAGAACAGACAACTCTGAAGACTCAGGCGTGTTTGTGATTTTTACATCTGTTTTTCCAAATTATGTATGAGCGTCCGTTTATTTTTATTCACATTCTTTCTATGACTTAGTTTGCTAACTTAGGCAAGGATGTCTTTAATTGCAGTCCAAAGCTTGCTGTGATCTATGCTAGGGGCAGTATGCTGATGGTAGTCGGGAGAGATGCAAAGGTATCATGTTGCCAACTGCGGTAATGCAGTAAATAACAGTACCATTGGTGGGCCGTCATCTAGAGATACTGCTCGTGCTGAATCGCCTTCTATAGGTTCTAACTTTTCTTTAAATTCAAGGTAATCGATATCACTAGGCTCATACAATTTACCCACAGCAAAGCTTTTATAATGTTTTTTTTTTTGGTAAGGGAGCTTTTATAATGTTGGTACCTACAATTTTGCATAACACTATTCCCTTCAGTATTTGTACTGTAATATTGTGGGAAGCGTTTCCAATTATTTCCTCTTGTTTTTACAATTTCCTTGACCTGAGCATGTGACATGAAAAGAAATAATGTGAATTGTTCTCCAGTATTTGGCTTTCTGAGAACCCATCAAAGCTTGCAGTAAGAGAGGCTAGGGTGGGATAAGCTCCATGGGTTCAACAACCGGTCTGTTCTTTGAAAAAAGAGAAAAAAAGAAAAGAAAAGAAAAGAAAAGAAAAGGCTTTTTGAGGAACAAATGCAGCTTACGGTTGTTGGAGTTTCTTTAATCTCCACATCTTCCTGTTGATGACATCCCATTTTCCTTTTGTTTACCCAGGACTTTGATAAAGTTGCGACTAGGTTTTTGTTTTGAAGAATCACTTGATTTGTTAACTTTTCACTGTAATTTCTTCTCAACTGAGGGCTTTTTTTCCTCTTTCTCTGGAAATTTAAAAATGATCTCGATTACGCAGGCGGCAATTTCAACTCTCACCTTACAAACTGAAGTGTGAAAAGGAACCTCTGAACTCCAGGTAATTGTTACAATGAAGTAAGATGCTTTTGTTGTTCCTTTGACAATGGTCTGATCAGGAAGCTGTTCCTGTCATTGATTTTGATTAGCACATCAGTTACCAATAGATTTTGTTTCTCAGTTGCTATTTACAGCAAAATTTGATTTGGTCAGGTACTTGGGATGGTGATGTTTATGGGTCAATTTACAGCTTTTACTACTTCCTTTCCCTCTTGTTTTAGCTTATGTTGCTGTGTCTTATTTTGTTGCATTACGATGACAGACTTGGGCCTCCCGATTACCATCCTCAGACTACTGATTGCCCTGAGGAGACCCTCACAAAAGAGTATGTTCAGTCTGGATATAAGGAAACTGTTGAAGGACTTGAGGTATCTTTAGAAATCAAAACTTTTACCTTTCATTTAAGTCTAGATAAGGCAATTCCCATGTAGTATGTGTACACGCTGTCAATTTCTTCTGGTCTTGCGTTTGCTAATTTCCCCTCATTAATTTGCTAAAATTTGGCTGGGCACTTAGTATGCTTGTAATCTCACATGCCTGTATGGTGGGATATCGAGCTCTCTCTGGGGTGTTTCTACTGAAAGGGTACTTTATAGTGATTTGTCCTCCTAAATATGGAAGAAAACCCATTTCAGTCTTGTAACTGAAATGATACCTGACAGTGGTTTAGAAGAGCAATGTGTGCTTTCTCTATTTTATGGCAATATCTTTTCTCAACAAACACTGAATGCTGGACCTCCCAACCAGCTATCACTAAATGTAATTTTTTTTTTTCTAAAATTTTTTATATGCTCCAAATTTAATTCTTGGTATGCTTTCTTAATCAAACTGTAAATGAAGATTGTGATGACCTTTTGTAGCATAAAATAGGGCTGAAATAGCTCGTTTTATCCCTCAATCCATCGTAGAAGAGCCATACTAGTCATTTTATATTGGCTTTGGAGTTATAATGCCAAGTAGCTTAGTAGTATGATTTTTTGATTAATAAGTTTGTCATGAATTTGATTATGTCAGGAAGCCAGAGAAATTTCACTATCTCAAGTTCAGGTGTTTTCAAAGCCTCTTGTTCTGAAGTGCAAGGAGGTTAATGTCTTTATCTTGCTAGGCTGTGAACAGCCTTGTCTAATTTTTTTTCTGCTATGAAGTTTCCATGTGTGGTGACTGCATCTTTGGCTGGAGCTGATCAGTTGGTTGTTTGGTGCAACTTTTTTTAGGCAATAAGAAAACGATTAAGGGCTATTAATGAGTCTCGAGCTCAGAAGAGGAAGGTATTGTTTCCCTGTTTCTTCTTACTGATACTGGAATTTATCTGGCAAACCGCAATATCTAAGTAGTATTTCAAACAATCTTTTGCATGATAGACAGCTTTAGTTTGAGTCATTAGCTCTTTGAGGAGCCTTTTTTTTTAATTACAATGCAAGGTGGCGATTAAATTCAGTACTTTAAAACACTTTGTGACAGGCTGGTCAAGTATATGGTGTACCTCTGTCTGGTTCCTTATTGAATAAGTCTGCCGCTTTTCCTGAACAAAGGTCATTTGGTGAAGATTTCAAGAAAAGATGGATCGAGGTATGCTTCCTACTGTATTATCAAGTGAATACGGGCAAGTGCTCCAAATTCAGCTTGTGATGTCGTGTCCTACTTATATTACCTGTCTTTAACGATGTTTAAGCAGAGATTCAAAAAATTTGGTGGGAACCATGTCAAAACTAAAAAGCACTTTTGCCGTGGTGCTTGCAACAATTGGGTTTTTTACCTGTCATGGAAGGCATTCAGAAGTTGATCTAGGATATATCTAATGCTTCATTTATTTTTGACAATGGATGTTGAAACAGCAAATCTCTAACAATCATTTCTCACAGTTGATAAGGAGCATGGAGAAATCGGACAGCTAGATATCTCAGTGACATAATAACAAATCTATATTTTATTCTTCTTCTGAACCATGCTAGAGTTGATTGAATTTTGAGATTCTGTTGCTACTAAAATGTTTGGAGGCATGATGCTGGCCTACAGAAGCTAGTGGCTATCATTGTGGTGTATTTATTTGTAGTTGATTGAATTAGAGGGACACAGCAGGTTGTTGAGTGGTACTGTAAATGTTGATAATGCGTTCTTATAATAGTTCAATATTGTCCTCAGGAAGATAGAATGTAGTAATTAACAAGATATGTACTTGCTATTAATACAATATTTGATTACTTGATGAGCCTGAGGGTCGAGAATAAACATCCATCAAGCTTGAGCTTGGGTCTGAATGAAAACATCAAGTGAATTTTCACGATACATGAAATGGAAATTACTGAAAAGGAATAACAAGGTTGCTGTCTTTTGATTTGCAAGGAAATTTTGCCTTCAAAATGTGGTCCTTAAATCATTCCTATGTGAGCAGTTCCTGTTTAATCTAGCTGAATGAGCAGGTCAATGTTTAAAACAGTGGTACTGGTGCAGATGAAATAGAAATCATATATCAGATCTCATAGATATGTTAATTTACTGGGTGGGATGCTTTAGCTGAGTTTGCCTGAAGAGTTTCCAGATGAGACTTTACAAAAAATCTGACATTTATTTCTGTCTTTCATTTCAGGCTTTGTCACAACCTCACAAAAGACTGCGTTCTTTAGGTGAGCATGTTCCTCATGGTTATAGGAAGAAGTCTCTTTTTGAAGTTCTCATCAAGAATAATGTGCCTATTCTGAGAGCTACTTGGTTCATCAAAGTAACTTACCTTAATCAGGTACAGGACTCTTGATCTCTACTGCTACTTATGCTTATCTCAAATGCATAATATGTATTTCCGTACGATCATATAATATGCAGGTCCGCCCAGGCTCTGCTGTTATTTCTTCTGGAGCTCCCGACAGAAGTCATTTATCACGTGCAGAGCTGTGGACGAAGGATGTTATTGATTACTTGCAGAGCCTCTTGGATGAATTTCGCAGAAACAATTATAATTCGAATTCTCACCTTAGAGAACGATCTCCACAGATGCTTTATGCTGGGCCAACACAACAAAAAGGTGAAGCAGCATCCTCTACTCTCGATGCAGACGAGCCCTCCCTACATTTTAAGTGGTGGTATATGGTGCGACTGTTGCAGTGGCACCACACAGAAGGGCTGGTTCTTCCTTCTCCTATCATTGATTGGGTTCTTAGCCAACTACAGGTTTGCTTTATTCTTTTTTTTCCATTTATGTCTCATGCTCATCTTTTTGACCTATGGATCAATTTGGTTGTTCATGCTCATAGTTTATCTTTATGCCTTTTCAGGATAAAGAGTTGTTCGAGACTTTGCAATTGCTCCTGCCTATCATATATGCTGTTATTGAGGCTATTGTTCTGTCTCAGACGTATGTACGAACCCTTGTTGGAGTGGCCGTTCGTTTTATCTGCGAACCTTCTCCAGGTGGATCTGATTTAGTTGATAACTCACGGCGGGAGTACACCTGCTCTGCAGTAGTTGAGATGCTTCGGTATCTGATACTTGCTGTTCCTGACACGTTTGTTGCTGTGGATTGCTTTCCATTGCCTCCTAATGTTGTTTCTCACACGGTGAATGATGGGGGTTATTTATCCAAGGCATCTGAAGATGTAGCAAAGATGGAAATGTGTTCTGCAGAGGTAGCTTGTCTGTTCAGAAGAAAAGGTTTTGATGCTTTTTACCAGGCTGTGTCATTTGGGCATGTTGTTTCATCTATACAAAGACATGCAGACAAGCTGGCAAAGGTTGTTAGTTCTGGTAACCCTTCTTGTGGCTATGCTAGAGCTGTCCAAGCCTTGGATAAAGCTCTTGTGCATGGTGACCTGAAGGGGACTTATAAGTTCCTTTTTGAAGATGTTTCTGAAGAAGCTGTGGATGGAGGATGGATTGCAGAAGTCAGTCCATGCTTAAGAGCATCTTTGAAGTGGATTGGGAGCCTGAAGTTGTCATTCATTTACTCGGTATTCTTTCTATGTGAGTGGGCTACATGCGATTTTAGGAATTCTCGTACTGCTCCTCTGGCTGATGTGAACTTCTCTGGTAGAAAAGACTTTTCTCAAGTGTATGTTGCAGTTTTGTTTTTGAAGCTGAAAAAAAGAGATCTAGAGAATCAATCCCGACGAAGGAATGACAATGTCGGTGGTGTCACTAGTCATAAAGGTCTAAGCCAGGAGAATAACTTTGGGAGGACTCCCATGTTAAACATATTTGAAAATGGCAACAATCCAGAAATTGTAGATAAGAAAAGTAGAAGGTTGTCTGGTGGCTTGAACAGCCCTGGTCCATTACATGATATATTGGTGTGCTGGATCGATCAACACGAGGTGCCTAAAGGAGAAGGTTTTGAGCGTCTTCAACTGCTGATGGTGGAACTCACACGCTGTGGCATCTTCGACCCACCCTCATATGTAAGGCAGCTACTTATCAGTGGAATTATGGGTTTGAGTGGACATGCTGACAGGGATAGACGAATGCGGCACTATCGCATCTTGAAGCAGCTTCCAGGAATTTTGATTCATGATGCTCTGGAAGAGGCAAGAATAGCTGATCGGAGACAGTTTCTGGAGACTATGCATGTTTATTTAAGTGAAAGACGCCTAGTGCTCCAAGAGCTTTATGGTGAACGCAGAAATTTAGACAGCGCACATACTTCAGCTCACAAGAAGAAGCACAATATTAGGAGTGGTCCGTCCCCTACATCAGTTGATCAGTGGAAAGCTGTAGAGTCACCATCCAGTTCTTTTTATCCCAAGAAAGCTGACATTGAAGAAGTGAATACCTTAATTTCAAATCTCTTGCAGTTTCCAAACTCAATTTCTGTCCCCTTATTCACGGGGACTGATGAGTCTGAAGGGAGCATTAAGAGAACTGCTGGGTCGATATGCAATAAGTCAGATTTCACAGACAGCAGTCCTGGATGTGAAGAATGCAGAAGAGTCAAAAAGCAGAAATTAACTGAGGAGAGGAGTGCATACATCCAGGTGCACTCTCCAATACCTTCAGATGATGAGGATTTATGGTGGATGAGGAAGGGGCCAAAATCTTTTGAGTCATTGAAAGTTGATCCTCCACTAAAATCAACCAAGCAGGCATCTAGAGGTAGACAGAAAGTTGTGCGTAAAACGCAAAGTCTTGCTCAGTTGGCAGCTGCTAGAATTGAGGGCAGCCTAGGAGCTTCGACTAGTCATGTATGTGATAGTAGAACAAGCTGCTCTCATCATGGAACTGGTGTGGATGGAGAAATACCCAAATCAGTGGATGGGATCAGAGTTACTCACTCGTGTGACGTTATTACTGTTGGAAAAGCTTTAAAGCAGCTGTGTATTGCAAAGAAGAGGGTTGTTACAGTTTGGTTGTTAGATGTAGTTAAACAGCTGATTGAAGAAGCTGAAAAAACTTCAGCTCAGGTTGGGCAGTTTAATAGGAATTTTACCTCTCTTAATGATCGTAGCACCTTGAAATGGAAGCTGAGTGAGGATGAGTTATCAAATATACTGTATCTATTAGATGTATCTGATGATTTAGTTTCAGCAGTCAAATTTATCCTTTGGTTATTGCCAAAGGCTTTTCGTACATCCAGTATGGCAATTCATAGTGGAAGAAATGTGTTGATGCCGCAAAGGCAGGTGGAAAGCCATGTGTGTGAAATACGGGAGACGTTTCTTTTATCATCCCTTAGAAGGTACAGTATTGATAGCTAAACTCATTGCTCTTTTGTCTGGAGATATGTTTGCTTGATTTTTTACATGTAGGTTGAGAATTTTTTGTTTTTGGTTTCCCTCTTCTAAAATTTGTGTGGAATTTATCATGTCATCATGATGAGCATCATGCCATAGTGCTTTCTTTTGCCCTCTCTGAGGGAAGGATAACAGTTGGTATTGCAGTTGCATCTTCAGATGCAGACTGCGTTAGCAAAGAATATTTTCTCTTGATATAGATTCATGTGTGTTTCTTTTTGGTTTTAATTAACTTTTCTTCTGAAAACGAGTAGATACTCACCCAATCAAGTTTAGTAGAAAAATAGACGGATAATTTTTCTTCAATTGTAGTGAAGAGAATGAAGAATTATACCTTTTACAACAAGCATTTTTTCACTGGTTTTATTTCCATTTATCCTCTCTCATACTAAGCTGCACATTTATAAGTGTTTTACTGGCATATTTTTCATAAATGAATGTGCACATTTATTTCTTCTCATGTTTTGCCATTTCCTCTTTTTGTCTGCCTGTAGGAAGCAGAACGATTAGTTCTGACAATTTTTGCTTGTGAACTGGTCAGGTATGAAAGCACACTTACTGCTGCAGATCTTATTCCACAAGCCTTATCTGCTTCAATGGATCTAGTTGCCACAGTTGCTGCCTCTAATGCAAGGGTGTCAAATACATCAGCATGGGCTTATGCTCGATATTTATTGAAGAAGTATGGGAACGTGACCAGTGTTTTGGAGTGGCGCAAGACATCCAAGGCAAATCGTGACAAAAGACTGCTTGCAGAACTTGAATCTGGACGACCCTCAGATGGTGAGTTTGGATTTCCTCTTGGGGTTCCAGCAGGAGTTGATGATCTTGATGATTATCTCCGTCAGAAAATGGGTACCGGTAGGCTGTCCAGAATCGGTATGAATATGAGAGAGATTGTGCAGAGACGTGTTGAAGAGGCTTTTCACTTTTTCTCTGGGAAGGAGAAAAAGGTATTTGCTGCTGGTGTGCCTAAAGGGCCTTCATTGGAAAAAGGGGATGACGGATTTCAGATATCTGAACAGATTGTTATGGAGCTGAAAGATTGCATGATGCAAACTGGAGGTTCCTTTCAGGAGGGTGACCCGTCTTTGGTGTCTTCTTCTATATCTGCTATTATTGGCAGTATTGGGCCGACTCTAGCCAAAATACCTGATTTTACCACAGGCAGTAGCTGTACAAACTCTCCATCTTCAACAAGCTCACTCAATGTTGCAAGGCAAATTTTGCGCATCAATATAACATGCCTATGCCTCCTTAGGGATTTTCTTGGTGAGCGTCAAAGCAGAGTGTTTGAGATAGCTCTTGCAACAGAAGCATCTTCTGCTCTTGCTGGAGTTTTCAATCCTGGGAAGTCATCTCGAAACCAATATCAGTTGTCTCCTGAAGCTCATGATTCCAATTCAAGTACTTCTAGTGTGGTTGGTAGAGCTGCAAAAGTCATTGCTGCTGTATCAGCTCTTATCATTGGAGCTGTCATTCAAGGGATTACTAGCCTGGAGAGGATGGTCTCCGTCTTCAGACTGAAGGAGAGCATTGATGTGGTTCAATTTATGAGGAGCATAAGATCAAACTCGAATGGTAGTATCCGATCTCCTGGGACTTTCAAAGTAGAGAGTCCAATTGAAGGTCATGTTCATTGGTTCCGTCTGCTTGTTGGGAACTGCAGAACAGTTTCTGATGGATTAGTTGTTGAACTTTTAGGGGAGCCCTCTATTGTTGCTCTTTCAAGAATGCAACAGACTCTACCTGTTGGCCTGGTCTTTCCACCTGCCTACGCGATAATGGCATTCCTTATGTGGAGGCCTTTCATTCTGAGTTCGAATCTTGCTGTGCGTGAAGACATACATCAATTGTATCAATCCCTGTCAGTGGCCATGAGTGATGCACTAAAACACCTTCCCTTCAGGGACGTTTGTTTGAGAGATTCTGTGGGTCTGTATGATCTAATATCTGCAGATACAAGTGATTCTGAATTTGCATCCATGCTGGAATTGAATGGAACTGACTTGCATTTGAAGTCAATTGCGTTTGTACCTCTTCGTGCTAGGCTTTTTCTTGATGCGATTATTAGTTGTCGAATACCTGCTCTTATTACACAGGATGATCGGAGTCGGATAACTGGACACGGACACGGGGTTCTGAAAGATCGGTTTACTGAAAACAGAACCAAACTTTTGGATAGGATTGTTCATGTCTTGAATACCCTGCAACCTGCCAAGTTTCATTGGCAGTGGCTGGAGCTGAGGCTTCTTTTGAATGAACAGGCTTTAATAGACAAACTGGAGGCCCATGATACGACTTTAGTGGACGCTATACGCTCTCTGGCTCCTAGCTCTGAAAGAGCTGCTGTCTCTGAGAACGAGAATACTTTAATTGAGATCATTCTTACAAGGTTACTTGTGAGACCAGATGCTGCTCCCCTTTTCTCTGAGGTGGTTCATCTTTTTGGGAGATCATTGCAGGACTCCATGCTGTTGCTCACAAAGTGGTTTCTTGAGGGCCATGATGTTCTTTTTGGACGGAAGACAATTAGGCAACGTCTTATGAACATTGCTGAGAGTAAAGGTTTTTCAACCAAGCCCCAGATTTGGAAGCATTGGGGTTGGTCAACCTCAGGTGTGGGTACCATCGCCAACCATGATAAAAAGAAGCACGAAATTGCCTCTATTGAGGAAGGAGAAGTCGTTGAAGAGGGTGTGGATCCAAAAAAATTCAGTAAAGGGTCGATACAAGTGCAGCTTGATGCTGAAGGTTATAGTTCTAGGAGCATGCAGCAGTTTGCGACTGAAAAGGCCCTTATTGAACTTGTTCTCCCTTGTATTGATCAAAGTTCTGATGAATCACGCAATACTTTTGCTAGTGATTTGATCAAGCAGTTGAATGCTATCGAACAACATATAAGTGCAATTGCTCGTGTGACAAGTAAGAACACTGGAACAACTACTTCTGGAACAGAAGGTCCTGCTGGCAAGAGCAATAACCGGAAAGGTATGAGAGGTGGCAGTCCTGGTTTAGCCAGAAGACAAGCAGCGGCAGCTGCAGCTGCAGCAGCAGCAGCAGATTCTGCCCCTCCTCCTGCTGCTTTGCGAGCATCCATTTCATTGCGGTTGCATTTCCTTCTGAGATTGCTTCCCATTATTTGTGCAGACAGGTAATTTACCTCAACATTGCGATGCTTAGAAACTTTTTGTGTTCAAGATTACCATGCATGTCTATTGCTTTGTATAGATGGGTTGATAGTGCTATTGAGTGGCCTTCAATACTTCTCCTCATCTATTTTTGTCAGCTTCATTTTCAGATTCCAAATTCATAAATCTACTTTCTGCACTCAGATGTTTCATTTTCTGGTATTGTTTGGCCATGTTCTTTGTAATAAGATTATCTAGCGAAGGCTGCATCTTCCAGCCATCTATCATTATTTTGTCAGGGAGTAGGATTCACCTTTCATAGTGGCTTCTCGAACAATGTTGGACTTATACTATGCACTGTCTCATCATTGGCTAGTAAACAATGCTGATACTTCCCACAACTTCCTGTCAAATCAATTGGTTAACCATGTCCTTAATGTCAGTCATGAAATTGGACATCAATATGCACATATTGCTCGAGCCCAGTGAGGTACTTATTCAAATGATTCAGTAGCTTTCACCTGCCATCCACCATTTAATATAATGAACTTTTTGCGTTATCAATTCGCTCTAATCACCATGACTATTGAAGAACAATAGACTAGCAATGATAGGTGTCATTCATGAGCGTTTTATTGAAATGTTGTTTCCTTTTTCTTTTGTGTAGTTGTAGTGAGAGTCTGTTTATTTATTTTTTCTTAATGATAATAAACAACAGTTACTCCAATTGCATACAGGGAGCCATTTGGACGGAACATGAGGCACATGCTTGCCTCTGTAATACTTCGCCTCCTTGGGAATCAACTTGTTTATGATTATGCAGACCTGGCCATCCATCCCCTGCAGACTTCACAATGCAAAAGAGAGGGAGACTTGCCAGTGGAAGCTCCTGGTCATAATGCTCCTTCAAACTTTTTGGGCGACACGCTTTTTGATAGATTACTGCTAGTCTTGCATGGGTTGTTGAGCAGCTCTCAGCCCAGTTGGCTGAAGCCAAAGCCCACCTTGAAGTCAGCACCTGAATATATCAAGGACTTCGCTGGAATAGATAAGGAAGCCGCTGATAATTTGCTGGTAGGCTCGTTGCTCCTTGGAGTGCATATGTTGCTTCAGGAGCCCTTAAAATCCTTGCTGCTTGTAGTGTAGTGAATTCTTTAAAACCAATTGTTCTGGGATGTCTCACTTATCAAAACTGATGCAGAATGAATTGGACAATATGCAACTTCCTGACAAAATTCGTTGGCGAATCCAAGCTGCAATGCCTATCCTCCTACCTTCTCTCCGGTGCTCTGTCTCATGCCAACCCCCTTCTGTGCCAGCTGCTGCTCTCACTACAGTGCAATCGACCATCTCACTTCCAGGAGCATTGTCAGGAAATTCGAATCTGTCGCAGAGGAATACAGTTTCTTCTGCTAGATCTTCTACTACCACAACTGGAAAGTCCAGGCCGGTGGCACCGCAGCAGGACTACAATATGGAAGTTGATGCGTGGACACTCCTTGAAGATGGTGTAGGCGGGGGCCCATCTTCAAGTGGCACTGCTGGTATAGGCGGTGCTGACAATGCTAATCTTCGAGCTGCCAGCTGGCTGAAGGGGGCTGTGAGGGTTAGGAGGGCAGATCTGATGTATGTTGGTGCTGTGGACGATGACAGCTGATTAAGCTTAAGAAAATATTCTTGGGATGGATCTTGTCGGGGCACGCCCCGAAGAAGGTAATCTTGCGAATGCATGGTTTCTCGCTCAATCTAAGTCGAGATTACCTTGGAAAACGCACCTCGGCCGTCGCGCGGAGGCTGTCGAGAGGTAAATGATTTTTTGGCGCATGCTTTGCTTGTAAAAGATGGAAGAAGCGAGGAAATCTGCACATGCAGCCCCCATCATATCGGGTCTCGAGACTGATTTCGTTCTGCTAACCCTTTGATTACTTCCCGTCTGGATGGAGCCCTTGTGGGTGCAGTTCAGAGGTCTGTTGTATATATAGAGATTAATTGTTTCACTTATTTTAGTTGAGCCGAGTAAATCAAAACAGAGTTTTGAGCTGCTTCATGCTCGTAGATCTCTTGTTGTATCTCCTCTCCTGCTTTGTCTCCTCAATATTTTGTCAGGTCCTTGTTTTACTTAAGCTTTTCTAGATCAAGCTGTCCATAGGGAGATTTCGAAGCTGTAAACTGGGAAATGCAGGATATTTATGTGGTAAACGATGGTGGTAGTAACTGAAATAATCTGTCGCGCCTCATGGTTTTTCCTCATTTGCAAGCATGTCAGTTGACAATTTTCCTCTTTCATGTTAGATTATTTCAATTGCATCTTGTTAAAAGCGTCCCTTCGGCACTTGTTAGCCATATAAATAAAGTTCACAATTGCCGATGCATTATTTTTCTCATGTTATCGCATAATTAGTGTTCTAAAATATTTCCTCATTAAGTGTAGATTTTAATTAACGAGTGTACCGGACACAAGTTAACGAGAACTTGATACGAGGGTACGAATCTGTCGGTATTATGCTGCATCGCTCGGATAAGGTGGTTAAGGCCTGTAGCCTCGTTCCGGTTGACTTTTGCCAACGTGCGGAGATTGTCCTGTTTTCGTGGCGGTATGTGACTGCATTTTTCTTTGCCAAAGGGTGATGAATTTGTCATAAGTGGCATCATGAAGTCAAGAATCATGTGCCAACACATATTAAAGTGTGTATCTGGCGTAGCACGTCATAAGATTAGTTTTTTCTTGGATATTTACAAAAAATGTTGTAGAATAGATACGAATACCGTCGTAGAATAGATAGCAAGACTGGTTTAAATTCTACAAAATGATGCATTGAGTGCCTGAATAGGCCTATCCGTCTAATCATTGAGTAATAATGTACCATGATACTTAGCTGATTAATATTGTATATAGCCCTCGGTACCTCTAAGTATTGCTCAATAATTTCCCTAAGAACGCTTTTCTCTAATAGATCGATCGAGCAATTCCCATCGAATGCACTAACTTTACATCAGCAATTTACAGTAGCGCCTAAATGATATTATCGACATACAGTAAGTTTGTTTATGCAGTAACCATGCCTAAAAGCATTCATATTCGTTATCACTATGGATGATCAACAAGTAGGTGATCGCGGACTCTACTAATATGTATATGTCCTGAGAATGGAAGCTTGCAATAACAAGGAGGAGGAGTTGGTAATTGGTGATTGCAGTTGCCTTTCGTGTGACATCTCTCTCTGGGTCTCTCTCTCCGTGTCTTGTGCAGGCAACACCTCCACACTCAGTTTCCCATTCAAGAATTGGAAATGCCAACGTATCTCTGTGCTGTTCATGTTCTTATCATTTAGGCTCTATTCGTTTCGTAAAAAATGTGGCGTTTTTGGAAATTATTTTCTAAGAAGCCATTTTTCAGGAAAATGAGCATACTCTCCAACTTTTCGCGGAAAATGTAGCATTTCCTCACTTTCAAAGGTGTTTTTTTTTTTTTTTCAATAGCGGAAAATGTTTTCTTGGCTAGTTCATTTTCCATAAAACGAATGTCGGAAAATTCGAAAAATGTTTTCCTAAAAGTTATTTTTCATAAAGCGAATGGAGCTTTAGTGTCAATTAAGATAGATGAATTTTGCCTAACGTGAAGAAGTGGTGCTTTTTGAAAAATACCGAGTTAAAACACGATGAGCCATGTCAATTCTTAGTTAATTTTATTCATGTCTCATGTCAGATTCAGATTCCTACCAGTCTTCGCATTCACCATGTGTAGTTCCGCTCATTTTTGTAATTTCCTCGTAAGGTTCGATCTCTTTGCGCTCATTAAGAGTGTTTTCTTATCCTAATTCAGTTCTTGGAATAAATTCTTGCGCAATGTTGAATGAGAAGAAGCGAAACGCTCCTGCGAGTGGAGGCAACATCCAAAATTTTAGCTCTTTATAAAAAAAAATGCCGGGAGGGGAACGACCGAGATAATCAAATTGCAGGCACGAATATGAAATGTTCTGGTCATCCAAAATGCAAAAAGGAATTCATTTGGTCCTTTAACGCTGAGGAGTGGTTCTTTGGCAGATGTCCGAGGATAAGAGAAACCTATTGATGTTCAAGGTCGATCTTCTTCGTCTGCAAGCTTATGTAGTACATTCACATTGCTAACCTGATATGACTATATGAATGTATGCTACTCTGTGCCGCATTTAGTGTCCGATTTCATGTTCGTACATTTCTGGCAGATGTCCGAGGATAAAAGAAATCTCTTCATGTTTAAGGTTGATATTCTTCGTCTGCAAGCTTATGTAGTACATTCACATCGCTAACCTGATATGACTATATGAATGTATGCTACTCTGTGCGGCATTTAGTATTCAATTTTATGTTTGTAACATGTTTTCCTCTCCCTTACAGGAGTGAACATTTATTAAAATTTCATCCTGCTCGACCATTGAAAAGATGAATTTTCAGTATATAAGATGTACACATCTCAACTCAAAAAATGTATATGTTAGTCCACAGGAAAGCAAAACCCATGCATCTACTACTGTATGTGCGAACCAATATTTTCGTGAGTAGTGTATTAAAGAAAAGTCCTCATAGCTTCCTCCTTACAAAGTGGAAAACCATGCAATCATCTCATCTCATCTCATTCAGTGCAATGGAGGTGCAGCTATAAAGATGTTTAATTTCCCGGTACCTTTATAAGGTGATGTAAAGATGCATACAGGAACGCCTGCACTGTGATTTCTGTGATTCATCTGAGCTTATCAAACTTAGCCATATTATCAACCTTGATGTCAAACTGTTCGCCAACATCTATACTGATGATGAGAGCTAACAAAGCTATCTGTATGCCCATGTATACTGTCAATCAGAGCAATAATGTAGGACGCTCGACAGTCAAGCACCATCTGCACGGAGTACATCCTCAATCCGAGTGACAATGTTGAATGCTAAACCTTCAAGCACTCTAGAGTAGCTCTCTAAAGTTGCTTGCCCCACATCCTGCAAGGCATGATTTTCTCACTTTCAGTCCAATCTCTTGCAAGGGACACAACAGAATGTTGGATCAAGAGAGATCGAGAGAGAGAGAGAGAGAGAGAGAGAGAGAGAGAGAGAGAGAGAGAGAGAGAGAGAGAGGTCAGCTTGAAGATGTAGCAGCTAGTCTAATTTATATCTTCTTTTGATAAATAATTGATTCACAGTCATGGTATCTTATAAGCTAGTGTGATGTAGCAGCTAGTCTAATTTATCTCTTCTTTTGATAAATAATTGATTCACAGTCATGGTATCTTATAAGCTTGAAGATGTAGCAGCTAGTCTAATTTATCTCTTCATATGAAGGAGAATGTAGCATAATTTGCCGCTTTCATCCTGTAAGGCATTATAATGCACTTTACCTGGTTATATTGAATCTTCCATGTGTCCAAGCTTGTCTGTGAAAGCCCAGGGTACCTTTGCTTCAGGCAAAAGAGTAAGCTCTCAGCTCTCTCTGCTAAGGTTTGATTCTTGTCGCTTCGCTCAATGTCAGCCATGAAGTCCTTTACCATGTTCCATGATGATTTTGAATGGCTTATGCACAATTTACGCCTCCACGTGTACATGGAAGCCTCTACTCTGTTTGCAAGATCAAGTGCTTCGTGTTCAGATGTTATGCTTAGGTGGTCAAGGAGGTAATCAGGGGAGAATTTCTCTGGCGTGCTGATGTAACGGTAAATTGTGTCTCCAAGGCTTTCTCTGCCATTCTGCAAGTGAAATAAATTGTTTCCGTACGAATATAGAGTTACACGATGTCACTTCGGTGGTGAGGATGAAAAAGGATGAAAATGCCAAACTATAATCTTGAAAACAAGAAAGACTAATGCACTAACTTTCGGAAGACTAGCCAGGTAGCTTTCTGGGATTTCCATCTCGGCGAGAATATTGCTATTGATTGCCATGGCTGCTTTATGAATCTGATTGGCGCAGTCACGCTTGTGCCTCAGGTTCATTCTCGATTCTTCAGAGAGGCCATCAGGAGGCACGCACGGAACTGGCAACCACCATTTCTCCTGGTTCAGCTGAGCAACTCTCCCGAACAACTCCGAACCGATCGAATTTGATGACACGCTTCCCTTTTCTGTGTACCAGAATTCCGTCTCCTGGAAGCTATCCAATATTTCCTGTCAAAGAATTCTTTCTTTCCTGTAATTCAAGTCTGTGACAAAGCAAACCGAATCGCTCTACTGCTGTCACCTAAAGAATCGCCTTACCAAAAGCATCGCATCGAGCTTCTGCAATGCAGGGAGATTAACATAAATGTCTGATCTTGGTCTGCTTGTCATCACCTGAAGGGCATTAACCAAATTGCGTTGAAGAAAAAACGATGGGCAAATCGTAATCTTTCAGAGAAGGCAGTTTCAAATTGATATTTTATTCACCTGAACTGATGTCCCGTCTTGTAGTTCCTGTGTGGAAGCGGTGACTTCTACCATATAATCACAAACCGAAAGTAGACAATTCATTTCTCTATTCCACATTGCCGCCTTCTCTTGATTCAGAGGCTCTAATCTCAATTTCTGCCCAAATACAGTAGCTGCAACGCCAAGCCCCTCAGTCTCAGGCAATGCACAGCAAATATCCACTCGACAGTAGTAATTTCCTTTTGATACTAAAAAATAAATTACCGTAAAGGTTTGTGATGGCATTGGAGATTGTAACAGCAGTGCATACGCCTTTCCCTCCCCCCGACATGTCTTCGCCAAGCAAAAGCTTTGCGAACCGCTCCTTCATCATCTCAAGTTCTTGAAAAAGAAAAATGTGCACTCAAGGTCAATAAACTTTGTTCATCTTCCCAACCCATGAAAGCTAAGTTATCTCGAGAAGATTGTACCGTGCCCACCTGGATCTACATCCTCGAAGTCGTCATAGTTTTTGTTCATGTCATGCTTGTGTTGCTTCAGACGTAGCTTGCCGAGGACGGGATTGTTTAGGCGATCGGATTTCTCAGCCGGCCAGTGCAAAGGAGAAGCTTCGCTAGAGTAGCTACTGTCATCTACCGTCTCCGAAAATGCTGAAGCGTTGGAGTTAGTACGAAAATATGCTGTGGCTGAATCAGTACTCATAGTCGAGTATGCCGGAGTTCCCATGGACGGTTGATCATTCTGATCCACCGAGGTATCGTCAGACTTGGACAGATGCTCCATCTCAGAATCAAGTCCTGAAGCCACCTCAAATTGTCCAATATATTAACCTGCGAGCAACTCAAGTCAATGTGGAGATTCTCAGGACTTCATGAATCATCATTGCGATCGACACAATCTGCAAAATGGGAACTTAAGCCGACATCAGATTGACCTTTCCACTGTGGAAAAGGGAAAAGAGAAAAAGCGTTTACTTTTCTAGGAAGTTGCGAAAAGCGAGTCGGTTTTTCACGTTGCCGTTGATAATCGGATGAAATTTGCAGTACCCTTTTCAAGCTGCGATAAAGACGAGAACCGTGCAAGCGATGGTCAAAAAGAAATTGTGGGTTCGCTCTCATTGAAATGGAAAGAAATCGACGTTCGTGAAGTTACCTTTTTTAGCGGCCATTTTCGAATTCAAAACTGTTGCAATGAAGGCCTTGAGCTAGCAGAAGACCGTTTGAAACAGGTTCCCTTAACCAGAGGCCCTTGCTGATTGATGTCGAGAAGACGACTTTCCCATCGAGTATTTATCATGTCATCTCGCCCGGTTTGAACATGATTTCGATATTGCGCAGTTGAAGGGGAAACTGTAAGAGGACTGAGCCATATGCAAGGCACAATCACAAAGACGTGCGTCCCATTCATCCTCCTTCGCCTTGACTTTTGAGATAGTGGACATTTTGCATTGCCTGCTCAAAGACTTTGTGCCCTTTGACATAAGAATCCTGATCTCAAGTCAAGATTCTCTTTCATGGCTAGAGAGAGTTGAGAAAGCAATGGCGACTTTAGATCTCAAAAAGGGCATAATTCTTAGTGCAATGCCTTTGAGATCAGAGTACCTAACTCAAACATGGACTAGTTGTCTTGAATTTGATCTGCTATGAAAAAGTTGTCCACAAGAGGTAAAAGGGACAAAGTAGCTTTGGTCATCTAAACCTTCCCTAACCACTGGGGGCCACCCTTTCAATATGAAAGGGAGAAGTGGGGGGTTCGAATCCCCACTTTTGCGAGGAGGGTTGGGGTGGGGGCAATTTAGTTTTAGGAGTGAGTTTCGACTCCTACGCTCTACAAGGAGGCAGGGCTGGCATGAGAGAACCGTTAGAGAGAGAGGGCGCCGATCATTGCGGCTCATCCAAGATTTCTATGACCAAATTACAAATAAGGGTGTGAACAACACAAACGATGGCATTTGTGCGGTGTATGAGAAAGCTTGTTAGTGATTCATAAATACGTGACTCGCCCTTAAAGGCCATACTTGTTAACTTTTACTGGATGAATTGGCAGGTCGAGCTTAGCAATGGGCTAAAAATCATTGCCTGCCTATAACGTAAAAATGGTACTCAAATTCGGAGTACACTCAAGAAAGAAATTTCTTGTCCATAACCTTTAAGCCGCTCGACCGTAGACAAACCCTTGTGCCACTCACCCCATTACATTAACTAATCTTTTGAGAATTTGGCTGGCATACAAAATTCAGAATAGGAAAAAATTTTATTATATCCTATGTTTGATGCTTGCTCAAGATAGGATAAAATCGGATACAAAAAAGATATCAATCAAATAAAATTATCTCATGAGAGAGGTGGGATGTATGTGAATATGATTTATAACATCTATACTAGAAAAGTTATTTTTCTCAAATAATAAACTTCTTAAATTAACAAAATTAACAAAATTAAAATTACTTGACCAAAAAAATAACAAAATTAAAAATATATTTCAATATATGACTAATATTCGAATTCTAATCTAATAAATTCAAAGTAAAAAATAAAAAATATTTATTTTAATTTAATCTTATTTTTATTTATATATTCGAATTTAATTCTATTTTAGAATATATATATTCAATAGTTATTACATATTTTAGGTACATTAATATTTTTGGTACATTAGTATAGTTTACTATTTAATAAATTTTACTAGAGAGTGATAGATGGGGAAGAAAGAAATAACAAAGAAATTAATTAAAAAAGAGAGGAGAATAAAATTAAAAAATAAAATAAAAATAAATTAGGCAAAAGTATCACCAGATACTTTTACCATCTTTGTTTATAGAATTTTTTGTTCATTTATACTAATATGTTATTTATACCAAATAATACAATAATATGATGTAAATATATTTGATTTAATCATCATATAATTGATAGGGCATAGTAAAATCTTTGTACTTCATATCATATCTTATCCGGTTCTATCATAATTAGAAATATGATAGATTGAAGAGATACAACATAAGGAAATCACTTTTTTAACATACCCCGATAAATACCCTTTTAAAATAAATGTGATTATTCTCGTTCATTATTCATGATGTGATTTAGAAAGCTGAAAAGAATTGATGGAATTTATCAATAACCTCCAAAAAGGAAAAAAAGAAGAAGAAAAAAAGAGTCATCACTTATTCATAATCTAATGGAATAAATGTACTGGAAGTCATAAAAATCATCACAAAAGTGCAATTGAGTTTTAGAATTTTCTAATAAATATAATCAAATTTTAAAACTTATCAAATTGGTACAATCTATTAACTCCGTCCAAATTTGCTAACAAAAAATGCCAATTGGTTATTTTTATTATTTCCTTTCTCCCAAGTGGCGCTGGTGTCGTTTTTACCTTGTTCTTTATGTTTAGCACTATATATTAGCATTTTTGGTTAGATGAGTTGGATGAAATTAATAGAAGATCTTACTTTATTGGGTTAATACCTTGAAAATTTCTAAAATGGTACATCTGTGATAAATTTATCCTAAACTAATTTTTTGACCACAAAAAATCCAAAACTGGTACATTTTTTACAAATTTATCACAAATTAGTATACTCGTGACAAATCTACCTTATATTAGTTTCCATTAAATTTTACTCTCAAATTATTAAATTAAATGACACGTGACAATTGACTAATATACCAATTTGAGATTTTATTCTCCGTTTATCATAGTTTACAATTTTTTTTTGATTTTTTTGTGATATTAATCTAATTTAATATGGGGTATAAAGTTTTTGGCGATTGAATAAATTAGTTTAAGGTAAATTTGTCATAAACATATGAGGTTTTTTTTATAGTCAGCTGGGGTAAATTTGTCATAAGTGTATCAGTTTGAGATTTTTCATGATGAAAAATTTAGTTTATTATAAATTCATTATAGGTGCACTAGTTTAGAAATTTTTAGAATATTAATCCTACTTTTTATAATAAGTTTTAGGATTTGTTCGTTCCAAATAATCTAATATTGGAAAAAGAAAGATGGCCTTTAATGAGATGGTACGCGTGGATCAAGAGTGTTGTTCTTCCTATGAGTCTTGGATCTGGCAACTTCCATTTCTCCCCGTCCCCTTTACCCGCTTCTCACTCCCCACTCTCTCTCTCTCTCTCTCTCTCTTTCTTCCCGTGAAGCTCTCTTGCCTGCCATCATTCAACGATGCCGAAGCCCATAAAGCTCCATCGAGGATCTCCTCCCCCGCCCTCCCCTCCCCATCCCTGAGCACCGCCGCCTCTACAGCCGTCGCCTCCGCCTCCGCCTCCGCCTCCCCGGCCGCTCCCGCTTCCTCGGGGAACGAGGAACATGGCGCCGGCGCCGGCGCCTTCCGTTCTGCTCGCGACGTCCGGCGCGTCGTGCCCGGGCGCTCGGGCGTGGAGGTGGTCGTGGTCGAGCCTTCCGCGGGTCGGCGCCGCGGACTGGCGGAGCCGAGGCTCGGTCCGGTTCTCTCCTCGTCGCGCGGGGGACGGGCGCCTGGTCGCGGACGAGCGGCGACTGAGGACGCGGGCCATGGTCCGCAAGCGTGAAGACGGCCGCATTGCCGGCGATTCCGTGGACGCTTCCGAGGACGAGCAGGTAATGCCGTCGGTTTTGCAGAGACCTGTTCCGTTCTAGTTTCCAGGAAATTGTGAAGTAAGTCTTGCTAGTGAGGATTTATCTTGTCTGGAATCTTCTGCTAATTTGTTGCTCAAAACCTGCTAATTAAGTGATCGTGGCTACATTGAAAGTAATGTACGATATTGCATTTGCTTTTCATGGCTAATCCGTGTTGTGATGCCACTACCTTACTACACAGTCCTCCTAATTTGAATGAGAGATGGTTTTAATTCGAAGTAAGTAGGATGTTGAGTAGTATATATTGAGTTTGGATTTAGAGGAAAGTGGGAAGTTCAAGTGGTGGTGAAGGACGATCCGATTGTTGAAACAATAAATGGGGCGACGGGACCAGTCAACTAACAAATCGGGTGTTGGAGTCTCCGCTTAGCCTTAAAAAAGGGGAAAAATTAGATGAAACTGGCTTTAGATGATCTGGAGCCTCGCGGTGTTGTACATTATCTGATGGAGTACTGATTCGGATGTATTTCAATGAGAGGCATGACCATAGTCCTATTCTTCATCTAACAGGTTGCAGACCTGCCTATCAAGATTCCGGAGCGTGACTTTGCTGGCACACCATATGTTCCTGTCTATGTGATGCTGCCAGTGAGTTCTCCCATACCGTTATGCATCAATCTTGTGATGGGTTGCTTCCCTCAAGACATGTTCACAGTTTTAACTAGAATTAAGAAGCAGCGATGTTATCCTGCTGCATGTCTTGTTGGCTTTCCAGGATAGCATGTAGTGTTGTTATTCATGTGGAATGGTTATAACCTTGTTTCATTTGGGATCACAGCTGGGTGTTGTGAACTTGCAATGCGAATTAGTTGATCCTGAAGGTCTGCTAGAGCAGTTAAAGATATTGAAGTCAGTTAATGTTGATGGTGTCATGATTGACTGTTGGTGGGGAATAGTCGAGGCAGATGCTCCACAAGCATATAATTGGAGCGGCTACAAGAGGCTTTTCCAGATGGTGCGTGACCTCAAGCTTAAGTTACAGGTGAGTGGAGCAGCTACCAACTTTTAAGTCCTAATATCAATGCTTAGGATGAAGTTGTTAACTTTGCCTGCAAGTTTCTGAGAGATACCTTTTTTGCCGCATTCCAATGGAAGGTAGTTGAACCAAATATCTCCTGGCATATGAAAAGTTACATCTTAACCAATGGATCATACATTTGCTTGCTGAAATTTTAGACATGGACTCTCTTACCATATGTTCTGCATATTGTATGTGAAGCCAGAAATAAATGCTTTTTTCCATTTTTGTATTATATGGGGGGCTCTCTCTTTTTGTTGTTAGATCATTTGCTAATTTTACGACGTATTATAGGGCAATTTTTTTCTTACTGCTGTCACATGCTCTGCTTTTTTTCTGTGTAATATTTTTCCTTCAATATGTTATGAAGGACTTGCTGGCTCTCAACACAGTAAATTAACATCTTCAAAGAGTAATCCTATCTGACTTGGCATTTCATACAGGTCGTCATGTCATTCCACGACTGTGGAGGCAATGTTGGTGATGATGTACATATTCCACTGCCGAGCTGGGTGATGGAAATTGGTCAAAAGAACCCCGATATCTATTTTACTGACAGAGAAGGGAGACGCAATATGGAATGCCTCACATGGGGAATTGATAAGGAAAGAGTTTTGAGAGGCCGTACTGCTGTTGAGGTATCTGTTGGGAAATAGTTTTGTTGATTGTTATGCTAGGCTTCATATGTAGAGTGTTCTTATTGAAGAAAGCACCTTAAAATTAATTCCTTCACCTATATCATGGGCATGCTAAAGGCTACTTCTTTTGTTGTATGAGTGAACAATATTATACATGTCTTGAGAGTATACCATGCAACCTATGAGCTCTTATTTTACGTAGAAAAGTGATTGAATCTCTTCAAACATTATCTAGGCTGGACAGGTTTGGTCACTTAAACTTAAGGCTATTCCCATAGCTTGTGAGATATTTGTGAGATTGTAGCTCATGAATATAACATCCTTGCTGCAAGCATTAACGTCAACCATCTCCAAAGTCATGTCCATTTAATACTTTGGATTCCACCTTGAAAGTAATACCAACTCACTAGCCTTGATTACCCACCATGAGGAAGGTTAGAATATATAAATACGAAACCATGCCCTCATCTAATAGCTTAAGCTTTTAAAACAATCGGTTATGGTCCCACAAAATCTCGCGTGGTATCAAACTTTGAGGTCCTCAGCTCGAATCTTTCCGGGCCCCATTTGCCTCCCAAATTATATATTTTCATGTTCAGTACTGGGCAAAAAGACCAGATTAAGCATGAGGGAGTGTTAGAATATATCAATATTAAATCACACCTTCATTTAACAGCTTAGCTTTTAGAACAGTCAGTCATGGTCCCACAAAATCTCACAAGGAGATTCTGCAAAAAACAGTGATATAACTAACTAACCAAAGTCCACTGTCCTAGGGAATAGGCACTCTGAAGGCACCAAACCGTTCCTGGCCAAGTGAAATAACATATATGATGTTGTATACCAAAAAGGAACTTACATGACCACTCAGGTTCTGATGGTGCTAATTTTCTATGAGCAATCATGATGTTTGGGCCTTAAATATTGCATTATGACACGATGCAGGTTTATTTTGACTATATGAGAAGCTTCCGTGTGGAATTCAATGAGTTCTTTGAGGACGGAATCATCTCCGAGATTGAAATTGGACTAGGCCCATGTGGGGAGCTCCGGTATCCTTCTTATCCTGCCAAACATGGTTGGGAATATCCCGGCATTGGTGAATTTCAGGTAAATCCCAGTTGTTCTCCTTTTATTTTGTTTTATGTGTCTTGTTTACATACGGGAAGAGGAATTGATGATAAGCTGTTGTTCCTTCTTCATATTGGAGCCCTCATTTTTCTTGTTGCATCTTGAGTAATCTTTACTTGCTACTAAGGAAACTTTGCTGTTGATATGATTTTTCAAAAGTAATAGGCACTAATGCTTGTTGGTTTCAGTACAGTGTTATGATCGGTACTTGATGAAGAGTTTGGAAAAGGCAGCAGAAGTGAGGGGGCACTCCTTTTGGGGTAGGGCACCAGATAATGCGGGTTGTTATAATTCTCAGCCACATGAGACTGGCTTTTTTCGTGACGGAGGTGAATATGATGGTTACTACGGGAGATTCTTTCTCAATTGGTATTCTCGGGTTTTAATAGATCATGCAGATCGTGTGCTTTCTTTGGCCAATTTGGCTTTCGAAGGATGTTGCATAGCTGTGAAGGTGAGTCACCGTTGTGGTAATCATGCATTATAGATTATTTTGCTGATCGAACCTCCTTGCATCCAACGATTGCTATCTCTTCTGTCTGAAGCAGTTATCTGGAATTCATTGGTGGTACAAGACAGCCAGCCATGCTGCTGAATTGACTGCTGGGTTCTACAACTCATGCAGTCGCGATGGTTATGCTACAATTGTGTCGATGTTAAAGAAGCACGAGATAGCGATGAACTTTACATGTGTTGAATTACGCACATTGGATCAATACGAGGACTTTCCAGAGGCAATGGCAGATCCTGAGGGATTAGTCTGGCAGGTAACACCCCTTAATAATGTTGTTAATGTATGGTGTCCACTTTCCTCATTTCTAATAAGAAAAGTCAAATTCCTTCTACGAAAACAGGCATTATTGTTCTGTCAATAATTTGGAGCTGACTTCAAATGACGCAACATCTAGTGTATACGTCAAATCTTTTTGTGATATGCCTATTTGAAAAGCCTATGTTTTTCACCCTTCAGGTGTTGAATGCTGCATGGGATGCTCAAATACCTGTCGCAAGTGAGAATGCCTTACCTTGCTATGATGGAGAAGGCTACAACAAAATATTAGAGAATGCCAAGCCTCGTGATGACCCTGATGGAAGACATTTATCTGCTTTTACATATCTCAGGCTCAGCCCAACTCTGACCGAGGGAAATAACTTGATGGAATTTGAGCGCTTTGTTAAGAGAATGCATGGTGAGACTGTTCTTGATAAACTTACGTGAGATAGTTATCAATCCTAGTTTACATATAATGCCTATCTGGGGTAACCTGAGCTAATTGTCAGCATTCTTTTCCACGATGGATAAAACACAGTCAATGGTGGAAAAACATGCATTTAGAATTTGAGCCCTTAGAAAACTGAATGGTGGAATACTGAAGAGAGTTAAGAAATATGGTCATTCGTGGATTGCACACTAAGCGTCCCTTTAGTTTGATGCTTGAATACATTATGTGGTGCACCAAGTTCATATAAAATGTGATGACTGCATTTGATGTATAGAAGATCATGTATAATAAGAAGTATTATCCATATCAATAAAGCTGAACAAGTTATATTTGTAGTCTTGCTCCCTCCATTCATTTCCCTATAACCAATTGCTTTTTTGATACTGTGAAGGTCGGTCTTCTACGCTATTCGATAAAATAATTTAACTCCAAGGCTTTAATAATTGGTAAATAATCTGTTGGACGATGCTAAACGGATTTGAGTCTGTTGTATTGACAGGCTGGAACCTGCAACATTGGAAAATGAAGCTTGTAAACTCGCAGTCAAATGAACGTTTAACGCCTGCAGTTTCACATGTCAAAGCACATAAAGAGAGGAGTGAATAGTATTTGGCAAACAGATAGATTTGCAAAGAGTAGCTTGAGCCATACCTAAAGCAGAGCAATCGGTATAAGAAGTTCTTTGTACTGTTGTTTTCAGACTTCGTTTAAGAAAGATTTGATGAGGATCAGGATTTTCAAAGCACAATCGAATCTCGAACGGACAAACCTGGTCTCTTTACGGAGGCTTAAGAAGGACCAATCAAAGACAGCTCATTTCGAGTGCTATTGCCAAATGAAAACATTTTCATAGGGAAATTTTCATCAAGAGACAAGAATTGAAAGGTGAATTCCTTTATATCGTGAATCTTGATTGTCATAGCCGTGTGAGGGCTGCCCTCGCCAAAATTTGGGAGGGCTTGGCAATCTTTGTTGATGGTCAGTGAGGACTCGGAGGCCCTCACTCAGTAGTTGGTGAGGTTCGGCCCTTGCTAACCATAATGGAAAAATAGAAAAACAAAATTAGAAAAAAAATTAAAAATTAAAATTTTTATCCATATCAATGTTGATCCTATCACATAAGATGACCAACATTTATGATAGCGATTTTTGATCAAAATTAATCAATAAATTATATTGATAAATTGTCAAAATATTTAAAAATTAATTTACACAATTGTTCAACAAAAAAATTGATATATTTGAAAAATTTACTATTGAGTTAACACAAATATAATAAGTCCATCACTTTTTTTTTTTTTGTACTTTTCTCCTCCATACTGTGTCCTAGTTTAAGAACACATTTTTTTTCTTGCCTATCTCAAAGACTATTTAGGCAGGTCCCACGAATCCATTCCCAAAATAAAAAATAAAAAAAATTAAACATGATGATGCATCACACGGGATGTGCATGCCGGCAAGAGTTTTCAGTTCACCAGATCCACACGCCGCGGGCACCCTCGGAGCTCCCCCAACTCACGCAGCCCACGCCTCGCTTTGCTTTGCTTCCCTAACAAAACCGGAACGCGCCCCGCAAATCCCGTTCCAACCCCCCCCCACCCCCACGCGACACCACCGGCCACGCTCCCCACGCGCCTCGCGGCACACGAGGCCCCGCGCACGCCCCTCCGTGTTAAACCCCGCACGCCCCGTCCGTGCCAATCCCGGCTCCCCTCGCACACTCGCCACCCCTCCGCACGCGCGAAAAGGGGAAAAGGAAAAGCCCTAGCCCGGCGCCATCCCCCTCCCCCCCACGCGCCCCACGCGCCCCCTCCCCCGCCGCCCCGCTCGGCTCCCCGCCCCGCCGGAGCGGCCCGCGCCTCCTCCCTCCCCGCTCCGGTTCCGCCCCCGGCGGAGCTCCGGTGGATCGCTGCCGCTCGCGCCGGCGTTCTCCGGTCGCCGGAGCCCGGTCGGCCTCCGCGCGGTGAAGGTCGATGAAACAGTCGGGATCCGTCGTCGGGAGGGAGTTCTCGTAGTCGGAAGATGGAGTCGATGGGCAAGGTCGGAACTTGCGGACATTCGTAGTGCTTGGCTATGACCACGGTAAGATAAGCTTGCGAGTTGGTTTGAGTTGCGATTTCTGCTCCGACAAGTTTATTGTTCATATGTTGATCCGATGAAGTGCTAGATTGCAGCTCAGTATGATGCGTGCGTCTCCTTTCTTCTGCTGAATTTTGCCCCGACTGGTGCAAAATTGCCTATTGGAGTGAGAAATGTTGAGGTTTAGCTTCACGTAGTCAAGGCATTTCGAATTCGCAGGACTTGTCTAATGGTTAATCCCTGGGTGGAGACTTAGCATTTACTGTCATTCTTGAACATGGCTAATGTTTTCTGTTGAAAAGTCATATTCTGAAGATAAAAAGAGGCATAGGTTTTCTGTAACTGAACTGTGAGGAAACGCCTCCCTCAGGTGTTGCGACTCCCGAGCATCTTTTTGCCTCTGGAATTAGCTCGGCGAAAACATTTTATGAATTTTTTGGCGTAAAACTTTAGTAAATTTCGTGTTTTTATTGTTTCCGTGGTGAGACTGTCCAGGTTGTCTATATAGTGGACTTTCTGCTTCCTGGCATTATAAATAACTAAAGCATGCCGTTTGACATGGAAATTAAGTATTCTCGGTTGCACTGACTTCAACCTTTTCTTGTGATTGCTGTCTTGGTCTTCAAGATGGGTGCTGCTCGGTTTGGAGTCAATTATCAGACTTGCAGAATCGGTCATATCAGTTGTTTTCCATTGGCTCGCCTAGCCGGAATTGTTTCTGGACATGGTTACTGAGGAGTAGACACTCGAATTGTCTTCATGGCATGTGAGACAAAAGGATCTACGGTCATACAGTAATCGGGGTGAAGAGATCAGAGGATTGCAATAGTCAGGTGCAGAGCCGGAATGGCAACTGATATGCAGAGATTAGTAGGAACGAGTGAAGACGAAGATGAGGAAGATATTGAGATGGATGTGAAGGAAGAGGATGACGATGAAGACGATGACATGGAGAAGCATATTGCAACTCCTCCACTAGTTGGCGTTGATGGACTAATGGGGTCAAGTAGTAATAATAGTAGGTTTCATCATCCCCAAATTCATGAGCAAGGGAGCAACCCTGGGGCTGGTGCTCGAAGGAGTAGGCCACTCGAAGAGAAGGAGAGAACGAAGCTGAGAGAGAGGCACCGTCGAGCAATCACTGCAAGGATCTTAGCAGGACTGCGCAGGCATGGAAACTATAATCTAAGGGTTAGAGCTGATATCAATGATGTGATTGCAGCTTTAGCTAGGGAAGCAGGCTGGGTTGTTCTTCCAGATGGGACGACCTTTCCTTCAAGATCTCAGGTACTTCTATTTGAGATCCTCTGCAGTGAGGCTTTGCCTTTAATAGTTCCCCAAAAATGCATATTACCTTCTAAAATATTGAAGTTAACACTTCCATGTTCCCTCTTCACTGAATTTACCAAGGGCTCACTGTGGTGTTATCCATATTTCTTATGCCAAATGATCAGCATGTCGCCCTTGTGACTTTTAAATATGTCCGGTCTGTCATGGATTTATCATGTGTAATATGTTCCTGAAGAGGTTTGCACAGTTCACTTTTAGGTTTTTGTATGTTCTTTATATGCTAATGTGTTGCCTAAGTTATGTAGTTGATAAGGATTATCCTGGTGCCACTGCCAATGCTTTTCTTCATCTTGAACAGGGTTCAAAACCTATTAGTGGCACTTCTGCAGCCGTTACTCCACCATCTTCCGAAATGGTTCTGCAGCAAGCTCCTCTGACTTCCCTTAGAGGAATCTCTTCCGGTTATGGAAGTCCAGTGGACTATAATGCATCTCGAATGAAAGGTGTCTATGTGCCCAACTCGTCTCCTTATGATTCGTCTTCAAGAGGTCAATCTCAAATTTCATCTGCATTGGGGGATGGAGGAGAGCCTTTGAATACTCAAGCAATTATTGGTGGCTCTGTTGAAAGTGTTGATGCCAAGCAGGTAGTATAGTTGATATCCAAGGATAATTATTAGAGTTAATGAATATCTATCTTTCTGTTTCTATGCCATGCTTACTTTGTCGACATCAAATGGTTCAAACGTGGTTATAGTCCATGTGTTGCTGTGAGTATGTTTTACATAAATGATTAGTACTTCATGTGCATAAATCTTGACCGAAGATCCTTATGCACATTACATGAGTCTTTGTTCCTTATCTTACAAGCCAATCACCTCAATCATCCACACTAGATCTTTGTATTTCCACAGAAGTTTCATTAGTTAACTCTAACGACAAGATCCTACACAGTTCTTCCAATTTGATGTCCTCCTACTGTTGTCTCCCATGCTTGTCAAGCTGATTTTGTCTCTCCTGCAGATTGTTGATGTACCCTCAAAATTCCCAGAGCGTGATTTTGCTGCCACCCCTTACATTCCTGTTTATGTGATGCTACCTGTAAGATTACATTATCTGCACCTAGTAGTTATCTTGAATATTTGCAGATTGTTTTATGTGCTTTATATACTCTTATGTCAGTCAGCTGCACCTGCCTTAAGAGTAGATGCTTGTTTCTGTCCTTCATTTTCAATTTTATGCAGACTGCCAGTAATTGATCGTTTAGGTCTTCTTAGATAACTTAATTGTTGATTGGGTATTGGTTCAGCCTCAACAATGGTTTTCATTATGATCCTTTTTGACAGTTGGGAGTCATCAATGTAAAGAGTGAACTGGTTGACCCAGATGGTTTACTAAAGCAATTAAGGATTTTGAAGTCACTTAATGTCGATGGTGTCACAGTGGACTGTTGGTGGGGAGTGGTAGAGGCTCATGCTCCGCAGGAGTACAACTGGAACGGTTACAGGAGGCTATTCCAGATGGTACATGAGCTGAAGTTCAAATTACAGGTTAATATCATCCCATTGATAACTGAAAGTTTTGGTGGTAGCTTTGCATATTACTGTCATTGCATGGAGTAGAGGTGAGAGTCATTATTGCTTTCAGGGAAGTTGAGGGCCTGAGGCCCTCTTTGAAGTGAAAATCTTGGAGAAGCTAGTGACAAATATTTATGATTTATATTCACCATATTATGAATCTGAAATAGGAAATGCACCCATTGTTACACCTGCACCATTCTTTGATTTCTACACTTGTTTTCAAGCCCTAATTATGTTGAGATGGAAGTGGAGATTATTGCACTTCTTTGTCTTCCTCTGCTACAATTTATTTGCAGTGTTGTATCTGTCTGAGATAGTATCATGTGACCGTCTACACTCTTACCATATTTTACCATTGACTAAACTCATTTTGAAGCCCTGATTATGCATGGGAATGATATACAAAGCAACTTTGGGCCTCCAAAGTCCTTGAGCGAAAGTTGTGGCGTTTGGTGAAAAAATTTTGGACCACTTTTAGTCAAACTTTGTCTTGGCAAAGTCCAAAGCCCAAGGCAGGTTCCCCTTGCTTTGGTTTTGGAGCATTTTCAGACAGCTCGCTCCAAGGATTAATGAATATTTTCAGTTTCCTTTCTTGCCCTCAGAAGTTTACAAACATTCCACTTTTACCCCTAAATGGCCCCTAGGCACTACAAACTCAAGCCAGTTGTATCGACCTCAGACCAATGGCCTCAGGCCTTGTTGACAACTTCGCTGTCGGTGCCCAAGTGGCTGTTGACTTGGCCACTGAAGTTGCCTTCAATTATCCGCCAATCACAGTTATACATAGAGAGAAAAAAATAGGAGGAAGAAAAAGGGGGAGGGGGAGGGGGAGGGGGAGGGGGAAGGGGGTGGAAGGTACGACACTGCCTGCAAGTGTATCATGGAGTCACATGACCCCTAGGCAAGCCGACTCTGTGGTAGCACAAACTTGAGTGATCCAAATGCTGTTGTCGAGCATTCCAGGCAAGGCAGATATTGCCTAGGTCAACCTAGTCGAGCTAACCAGGCAAGATCTTTCTCGTGTCATGAGATGCCAATAGTCACGCTGCACCGAGGTCATGAGGCACATCCCGTTGCCTGAGACAGCTCCACCACTAACGTCCTACTCGCTTGCCCTTTCAAGTCTTCTCAATCTCAAACTTGTTGCTTCTGTTTTGCTTATTAATTTTTTTCTTTTCTTTTTCTTTTATTCTTTCTTGTTTGGTGGGTTTAGTAGGACCTGTTATTGTTTTATTTTTTTAATGAAAAATTATTATAAGACTGAAAATTCAAGTATTTTGTCCTTTACTTAAAATAAAGAACATCACATTTTCAGTTTTGTTATTAAATTTAAATATTAATAAGTAAAAATCTAAATTGATATATCATCAGAAAAATCTAAATTGACAATCTAGTCAATCAAAAGACTTGTAACTGCAGGTTTATCAAATGACAATCATGTAAAGGTTGCTTTACAATGACATTTTGAAATACTGATTACCAACTGCTCAACCGAAGTGCAGAGCTCCACCATGCATTACTTTAGATTGGCATGTATGTTAACTTATGCACTAATCTTCAATGATTGTGGCCCTTTTGGTTTTGCCATGGTCTTGCTGCTCCCTGGGCTTCACACTTTATGCTGTTATAGTTTTTAGATCATAGTGTATAAGCATTAAAGTATACAGGTTCCACTTATCAATTGAGGTCATTGATATATGAAGAGGAAAAAACACCGAGATTCAGTTCTTCTTAACCAAATTGCAGGCTCAGTGTTTAGCAGTGGAGCAGGTTTCTTATATGCAACACCTTACATTTTAGAAAATAATTCAAAAGAATGCTAATTGACTGGGCCCATTGACTTTTTACTACATTCTTGTCGATTTTATCAAGTTTCAATAGTCAAATTGCCAGCTGATATTGCCTCAGGTTATAATGTCATTTCATGAATGTGGAGGCAATGTTGGTGACGATGTTTGTATCCCACTGCCCCACTGGGTGGCAGAAATTGGAAGGAGCAACCCTGACATATTTTTCACTGATAGAGAGGGAAGACGCAACCCCGAATGTCTTTCGTGGGGTATTGACAAGGAGCGGGTTTTGAGAGGACGGACTGCTGTCGAGGTATATCCTTAAGTCCTATGAAAGGATTGAATAATCCCCTCCCTCCTTTTTCTTCTATTCAATGGGAACTTGTAAAGAGATTTCTCAGAAATTCCACCTTTTTGACTCCATGTAGGTTTACTTCGATTACATGAGAAGCTTTCGTGCAGAGTTCAATGACTACTTTGAGGATGGTATAATATCGATGATTGGGATTGGATTGGGTCCTTGTGGGGAGTTACGGTACCCATCAAACCCTGTAAAAAATGGTTGGAGATATCCTGGGATAGGTGAATTTCAGGTAAGTAATATTGTCCTTAAGATGGAGTTATGAAGTCCTCTTTTTTTGCAGTTTTGAATGGAGAATTGTAGTGTAAATATCATATTGCACGGAGTTTGTGATATTTTTGTAGAAAAAAGTCCTTTTTCTTAACATGATCAAACATCCTGTTTCTACAGTTGCATTGAGTTAATTTGTTTGAAATATTTGTGCAAGTTCTTTTTCTGGGGTAAATTGTGGAAATATATGAGCTTGTCAAGAGCAATCCTATTTCCTTTTCTAATTGATCTCTTTGTGGCTCTCTCTGGCACTGTTAAATTGGTAGGTGAGAGATGCAAAATAAGTAACAAAATCAAAATCACTTTCACTTATCTCTTTTGTACTTATATAGTTTTGGAGTTTGTTCAAGAGTTTTTCCTGAAAATGGCTATAATTTCCCCCCTTGAAGTGCTACGATCAGTATCTACTGAAGAATCTCAGAAAGGCAGCAGAGGCAAGGGGTCAGGCTTTTTGGGCTAGAGGTCCAGATAATGCAGGTTCTTATAATTCACAGCCACAAGAAACTGGTTTCTTCTGTGATGGAGGAGATTACGATGGCTATTTTGGAAGGTTCTTCCTCAAGTGGTACTCTCAGGTGTTGATTGATCATGGTGATAGAGTACTTGCCTTGGCAAAATTAGCTTTTGATGGTACTTGCATTGCTGCTAAGGTAGGTCCAATTTTTAGATTGATATTCATAGATGCAAACACATATTTACTGTTCCAATCAAAAAAGTTTACCATCAATAGCTGCTTCGCCTTACTCTCTCCACGTTAGTCTTTGCATAAATATGGCTTTACTTCAAGTAGGAATAGGAATGCATTACAAAGTAGACATATGGGTGTAAAATTGCAGGCCTTTCGTTTGATTTTGATTCTTCAATTACGTTGATATTGGTAAAATGTTGGACTGTCAATGAAGTTAGTGTGAGAAACAGGAACCTAAGTCATTTGGAATGCAGAAATAATTTCTTCAATGTGCTGGGTGATTCATGTGATACTGGTGGAAGATTTTCTCCTTGAAAAATTCATATTAAGCAGGAATGTCATCATGAGGATATTGCAATTGGAATTGTGTTATTGAAATGCTGTAAAGTTTATTTTGATCGACTGTGCTATTTCAACTGCTGAGCAGCTATCAGGTATTTATTGGTGGTATAGGACAGCTAGTCATGCTGCTGAATCAACTGCTGGATTTTACAACCCATCCAATCGTGATGGTTATGCCACAATTGCAGCAATGCTGAAGAAGCATGGAGCTGCCTTGAACTTCACATGTGCTCAGTTGCACGTGCTAGACCAGCAGGATTTCTCAAGTGCACTGGCAGATCCTGATGGCTTGGCCTGGCAAGTAAGCCCTGAGATCTGTCTTCTTTTGCATAACCATATATGGTTGGGAGGGATAACTGCAGGGACAAAGCTTAAATTTGTTTTTTGGAGCATATAGCACCTGCTGAAATTTTAGAGCTATCATTTTAACACTCGGAAGCTTTTTGCTACGTATTACTTTGTTCTACTATTTTGTGGGTTTTGACCTCACAAGATTCTCAACATCAGAAAGGTAACTCTCTTAGAGCTTGAAAAGACAAAAGTTGCCAAAAGAAAAATTACAGATGACCGCCATTGTACGTAAAAGTATGAGACAATTAGATGATGTTAAACTATTTGAGTTATGGTGGAATTCTCTATAATTTTCTTGTAGGATAAAAGCCACCAAAAACCTTAAACTTTGTCTATTGTGATACATTTACCTCCAAACTTTTTTTTTTTGCGATACAAAAAACTCCAAACTTATGTCCATATGACACATCTACCCCACACTTATACAGTGTGACATATTTATTTTGCGATACCAAAAACTTCAAACTGTTTTTGGTGACACCAAAAAACCCCAAATTTTTATCTATGTGACACATTTACCCCAAAAATTTGTGTCATAGAATAAAAGTTTTGGTTAAATATGTCACACATGTAAAAGTTCAGGGTATTTGATGTCACAGAAAAAAGTTTGCGGTAAATGCATCATAGGGAGCAACGTTTGGGGTTTTTAGTGTCACAAAAAATAGTTTAGGGTAAAGGTCATTCTAGGCAAAGTTTGGGTTTTCTTTGGCTTTTTCCCTTTCCTGTAAGATAATTAATCTCATAAGAATAATAAATAATCACAAATATATGGATGCAAAGAGTGATTTGCACTCGTATTTCATCACCTCCCCTGAAAAGAAGTCCTAGCTTTATCCCTAGTTTACTGATATTTCCTACTAAATCGGGATTATACGTGGAACTAGAGTGTATCATGCCTCCAGTGGCTTATGGAACTGTGTTTTGTGTTTTAGGTGCTGAATGCTGCTTGGGATTATGGCATCCCAGTTATCGGTGAGAATTTTCTTCCTTGTCACACTCGTGTAGGATACAACAAGATGCTGGATGGTGCCAAACTGTTGAATGATCCGGATGGGAGGCACTTTTTATCCTTCACCTACCTGAGGCTAAACTCCATCCTTATGGAAAGACAGAACTTATTAGAGTTCGAACGATTTGTGAAGAGAATGCATGGTAAATCCCTTACCTTGACCGTATAGAAGTTGCTGTTATGATGGATTGTTCTCTAATTTACAGTTGATGCAACAAAAAAGGCGATTATTAAGAGGGTTTATAGCAGATGTCACTTAATGAGATAAGGCTATTGTTGTTTGTTGTGGTTGGCCAGGAACTGAACTCCTATTCTGGTAGGGGATTTATGTTCCATGCGCAACTACTGGAAAAATGTGAGGAGTGTGAAAGCATGATTTTACTCTACTCCTTTTTTGTTGCTGCAGGTGAGGCAGTTCGCGATCTACAGCAATAGCACTAGAGAAGAAAGTGTGCTTAGTGCACTTGAATGTTTATTATTCTTCTTTCCCCAGAATTACGGGGAATTACTCTCTAGCAAAGTAGAAAAATAGCATTTTACTGTAGCTTTAAATGTATTTTGTAAATGAAGCCGCAAATAGAAGCGTCTAGTTTATGTAATTATTGAAGAACAATGATCCGTCATATCCCACAAAGATACGAACATCTTACCGGCTTACAAGTCACTACTCCAATCTTTCACAAACTTTGCTAAAGCTCAAGGGCCTCACTCGTCGTCAAGACTTCACTTCACCCGACATCTTCGTTCCATGTTCTTTTTGTTGGTTATTTACTAGTAGTACCTCTCATGTTCTTTTCGAATACTTTGGCAGATGTCCCACTTGTTAAGCTCCTCATGGACGAGTTTACAGATATATAATTTGCTAAAGCCTTACTGAATATTGAAATTTAGTAGCATGAAATAACAATCACAACTGACAAATTAGGGTAACATATTGATTTTTTTTTTTTTTTTAAATTGAGGATAACTATCTGAGGTTTCCTAGAATTCAGCTTTTTCACAAAATCAAATTCAATCGTAATCTTGAGAGGGATAACATTGTCTCTGGACCGATATTACTTCTTTCAGGAAATGAAATCCTATTCTTCTTGCATCCGATTCATGTGAATTTGCTAACGGTTAGGTTAGCTTTTTGCTGGCTGGAAAAATTAAGTACCAAAGTTGCAGTTGACCTGCTTGATTCTCATGGAGGAAGAAAATTTTTACCGAAGCACCTTAAAGCTGCATTTGCAATAAGCACATGTTGGATTAAAGAGGTTGGATTAAAGACCAAAACTGACCTTCTATCATAGAATAATCTAGATAAATAGGAAAGGGACATCAATTTGAATGAAAGAATGGGTTTTGTTGTCTGAGACACTTGCAAATTCAATGTACAAAACTATGATATCTTGAACACCATTTGGCCAGAGTCATTGACATGAAAGAGGCGCCTTACAAAACCGTCCCAACTTTCTTTCCTTTCACTGGATGATAACAATGGAGGTTCCTCTCTGGATCTTTCAGAACTCTCTGCTTCTACTTCATCAAATGTACCATAAGTAGGTGGGTAAGCCAGAGGAATATCCAAATCAACTGCCCTCTGAAGTGCGGCTTTATATTCCTCATCGTGTTCGCGCACAACAGACACTTGCCGCTCCATTCTCTGGCTCACTGGTATGTCCATCGTCTTATCTCTCTCCAGCATTACCTAAAAAAATAAGAAAAAACATTAAGTTACAGGAGTAAATTGCTGTCTCAGATCCCTTACAAGCATGATGATTCAGTTCACGGTCACCACAGGAGTTTCATTAACTATCATAGTCCTTTCCGGCTTAATAATTAAGTACATGAAAAGCAACACTCAAAGGGATTGCATCTAGTAACATAATAATAGTAGTAGTTAGGTCATATAGTTCAATGTGCATTAAAAGATTAAATTTTCAATCAAACATATTAAAGGATTTGAATTCACTGAGAAGCATGAAAATTTCCCCCATTTTTTTGGCTAGAAAAGCCAATTAAGTTTTTTACTTCTACATCCCTTCAATGGGATTCCCACTTGATGACTAAGGTGCTCCTTGATGCTATGGGGTTCACAAATTCACACAAAGTAGAACTGTTTTCATCAGAATGGCTCGCTGCAGTGCAGGCTTTTGAAACGGTTTCACAGCAGTTCCTGGTTATATGGCAACCATAACATGAAGAACATATCACCAGATTCTGAGAAGGAAATTAATGCCAGTGTAAAATTGATAATTTGTGTAGTACTTGATGATTTAGAAGCTGAAACGTACATCGAGAGCCCTTTGAGATTCTCTTTCGATCCAAATGACAGCATGGTCAGAAATTGCATTGCAAGAAATGACCGTATGCTCAAACCTCCCATCCACAGGAACTGCTGTCCTCACAACAGGAGGAAACCTTCCTAACCTACAATCAAGATAGAGAAGGTTTGCATAACGCTGATAGAGAAACGCCCACAATTAATAATCTTTTATGACTCAAGCATTGGGACTAGTCTTGGTAAGACACGACCTTCAATTTCTTTTTCCAGCAGACCACCAGCAAAAACCAAGATGACAATAGTCTTGGACAGTGTTCATGTACCCAATGCTCTAAAACACATTGAAGAAAGCAAGCCGCATGGCAGGCACATGCACCTAATATCAGAATCACCTACTTAGTGAACTGAATGAGGACACAGTGAGGGGACATGTAGTACTGGATAGACCATTCCAAATTTGAGCAGAATCCAGCAGCATGCTAAAAGCTGTAATTGTACCTCATAGGCTTTCGCTCAACGATGTGATATAATCGTCCGGGAGCATACAACCTCCTCGGATCTCTGAGCATCTGATCTTCCAGGATGCACGTATCCTTCAAGCACATAAGGCATAATAAGCATGGCAAACTGTCAAATGGCAAAAGCCAGCAAGGTCAGTACCTTGATTTTCTCTTTCATACTTAAAATTTAGTGGCCTACCTATCTGACTAACCATGTGACAACACCCAGAACTTCAATTAAACTATCTCTGGACTTGTTTTCTTTTCTAGACGTAAGTATGGAATTTGCCTTTTCACCGATTGGAAACATACTAATACTGGATCTACATGGGCATGTCTCTGAATGACTAATTCTGGATGCAAGGTAATTTAGTACTGAAGAGTTAAATAATCATACGATCATTTACCAGAGAACGGATTTGAAAACATCCTCCAAGGCAGTTGTTGTCCGAGGCAAAAAATCATCCTGTTCCATTGCCGTAAATCAATTAATGAACACGAACATAAAGCAATGCATCAGTGAACTTTACAGAGACAAAAATCTTGATCCAGACAGAAGAGATAAATCCAAACCCATGATGCTGGTCTTTCAAGTAAGAATAAGCATTTTTCAGATAGCAAGAAGTCATGTTTCGAACTTGATGTAAAGCCCTATATCTCGTTTTTGGCTACTTTTTTAAGCCATCATTCACTTTAAGCTCCTTATTGTCATAAATCATGCATTATTGGCCACAGATGTGCCATATATTACCAATGAAAACTGTCCATTAGAGTGACTTCTTTGAGAGGGAATTACTACCTAGATTGCATCCTGAAAAAGAAAACGATATAAAGATCCGTAGAAGGTGAAGGCCCAATAATGCAACTGATGGCACTAAGCCCCACTTCTTACGAGCAACACTTATGACAGTCTAATCCACTACTTTAGACAGAACATAGAACGTTAAGCTGTAGTACTATACCTGCAAAACAACGGAATTGATTATATCTGCATATCTCACAGCCAAATTTAGTGATGTGCACCTAGCAGGAGCAATAGCATAACATCTAATCCTCTTCCTGTCAAAATTTCCCAACTTCTCTCGCTTCTGGATCGCCACAATAGTCAACAGGGCCACCACCCCTGCCCCAAGGGAGTGTCCAGCAAAAGTGAGGGTATACTCTGGAAAACTCTCGAGTAATTCCTTTAGAACCTCACACTCAGCATCAAATACCCACATAGCTGCCTTTAACAACCCATTGTGGACATACCCACCGTCCAATTTCGTCTGTCCCAGTTTATTATCCAGCAAAACTGCATAATCACTTTCCTTCGCTAAATTGAGTCCCCTAATGACCAACACAATATCCCGTCTTTCATGATCCATATACAGCATATAAGGAGGAGCACGGCCTAGTGTCTCGTCATAGTCCTTACGATGCACGACCCAATCCGGGTTGATCCCATACCCTCCAGGGGGCGCCCATATTGGATTACGAAGATCTTCCTCGTATTCAGCTAGAACGTAGCGACAAAGGCGAGGTACGGGCGCAAATTCTTCCGCCGTAGCAAGCCCCCAGTTCTCGCTCTCGTGGCCTGCCGAGTAGAGGCATTTCTTCCACAGCCAACGGGCACACGCCAGACAGTACACTGACTCGACGATGGGAAGGCAGCAGGTGATCGACATAGATGGCTACGAAGCAAGCATGACAATGCAATGGGAGCTAACATGAGTGCATACTACTAGAGGGGCTTTTATAAGCTGGTGAGATGAGGTCAAATTTACTGACAGACTCGGCAAAGACGCGACTTTTTTATACAGGGGATTACCCAGTATCATCGCGCGAGAAACGTCTGTCTGTCCAGACCGGGCCGAGCACTTGACCAGAAAACACTTCGCAAGAAACAGCAATTAAAGCTCGAAGTGCGTCGTCCGAGGACTTCAAAGCAGTTACTTAAGGCAGACGTCAAACGTTTAAAAAAAACTCAAATTGATCACTACCCACGAACGATGGGAGCCGAAGACCGATGGATTGACCAAGACCCGTAATTGCGAGAGAAGCTGGGATCCTCACGTGCTCAACCTCCCACAACCCCCACACGATCCGACCCATCAACAGAGCTCCAAGTTCCCATCTCACGAACTTGCCCAAAAAGCAGTCTTTCCACCCCGCACGAACTCCACTCGATTCCCCGCGCGTATCTCGCGCGATCCCACAAGGGCGATCAGCCGAAACAGTCAACAAGATCCGAAGAAGAAGAAGAAGAAGAAGAAAACAATAGAGAACAAAGAAAAGAAAAAGTGGGTCGGGTTCCTTTTCGATCAAACTTTATGATGGTCGCATGAAAAATCGAGCATTTCGTGGAAAGAGAAGCGGAAAACAAAGAAAATGGAAGAGGAGGAGGGAGAGGGAGAGGGGAATGAACAGTTGGCGTGCGCAACTACGGGTCAATGCCATGCTCCGTGTTTCTGGTTCGCGGAGCGTTGGGGGGGCTTCGGGAATCTATCGGCCGATATGCGGTTTAGATTCCAGAAGTCGACTTCACGCCAATGGCGGGCGGTCTCCTCCTTCCTTCCCCCGTGCTTCTTGTCATCGTGCCGTCGCCATTCCGAATTTTTCTAATCATTAAATGTGCCAGCCTAAGTTCGATGTCCGATGAAACTACCCGCGAAGGGCCTGGTTAAGGAAATCTCGTGTTGACCGTGCTGCCGTCCGAGAATTGAACCGTCCGATTTCGGTACCAGTCATGCCTTTTTTCTTTATTTTGTTCCGTTTATTATATATATATATATATCTAGATCTGAGTATGTCTTAAAATTGTTTCTTCTTAATTTTGGAACATGAAATTTAGAGGAAATAAAAACTCTATTCAATTGGGAGAATAATGCGTGTGAATACCAGCATGTGAAAATAAGAAATATGTCCAGATTGGGTGCCGAGTCATCCAACTATCGCTGAAAGCTCCTATTGAAAGTTTATTTCATGCTGGTTTGCCCTTGTAATATATGTGTTAAATGTGAATGCAATTCTTTTTATTTGAGGGTAATAGATTAAACATATTCAATTTCGAACGAATGTTTCCTATTTTAGAAAAATACGAAAAAGCACTTAATTAGAATCATAGATAAATCGATTCGTTTCTCAATTCTACCTTATAATTCACCATATGAATTATGGGTTCTACCTTGAAACTTATTTTAAGTTCGAAGCTCCAGTAAAACCTACAGACTCAATATATAATAAAAGCAAGAATCAAACCGGTCAAGATTAATTCTCAATTTTTAGAATAGAGAACCAAACAAGGCATATTCTCAATTTTTGTAACTTGAAATTGGATTGATTCCCTTTATTAACTGGCTGTTTGGGCCGGTTCTCGAGATGAGCCGGCCCATTTACTCACCTCTAATAAGGAGAGAGTTATGAGCCGCTAAAATTCTAATTAGTTTGCAACAACCTGCTCGCCATGTGACCAGAGTTCAAGGAAGCTATAATACTGAATTCGCCGGTTTAGCACCTTTACGTCCCCACTAACGTTGATTATTTCAAGTGTGGCCATGGCTCAAATCGAGGATTACGTACGAGTGTGGGCCTCTCATGATAGTATTGGGCCGTCACAGCTCATCGACTGTGGAAAGCGATTTGGTTAGTGGGCTTTCTTAAAGGCTTGCGATTGATCTATTATGAAGGTGGTTTCCCAACTTGGGCCCAAGCCCAACCATCTTTAAGCAATGTGAGGCCAGCCCATTTATCCAACCGGAGTCGAATGGTGTGTTCATAAAAGATCCTGTTCGCCCAACCTAGCTAGCCTTGTGGCAAAACATCAATAGGTTCGCCTAGAAGCAGCTACTCCATGGACGTAACTTGACTAAATCAATCCAACTCTAACAGCACTAAATACATTAATACCACCAAAAAAAAAAATCCTAAATTGATATATCAAAACCCCATCTATCCTAAATTAATTTCGTATCATAAAAACTCTTGAACTGATGTCACTTTTACCCCACATTAGTATATTAATTATACATAAATTGGTATTATTATGTCACCTAATTATCCAAAATCAATGTACCCGTGTCACATTCATTCAAAAAACTCAGATTTCCCATAATTTTAGGTAATTAGGGTATTAGTATAAATGTAGCATGGGTGCATTGATTTGCAATTTTTTGCGATACAAAAATTACTGTGAGATAAAATTCATATAAATTTTTCAGTGTAAAAGTTGTCGCAACAGAAAAATTAAATTAAAGGTGGCGTGATATGAACTTTATTGATTTAGTGCTTTTGGCAGTACTAAATCTCCTAGAATTGACTAATTGAGTCGTGCGGACTCATCTGCAACAAGGATGGTCCACGCTATAAATGTGTTTGGTATTGGATGATGGGGTGGTCAACATCTTAGAGACAAGAATAATTAAAAAAAAAAAAAAAAAGACCCAATTTGGTCATCCATCGTGATCGCACGCCTCTATAGGATTCTCCCCTCGCAGCCCTTCTTTTCCACATTAGCGTATATAAAAGGACGAAGACTTTTTTTTTTTTTTTTTTTTTTTTGGTCGATAAAGGACGAAGACTTTAAATGCTCTCTTAGGCTCTCCACAAAACCCAACCACATTTTTCCTTCTAAGCATGCGCGTCTTTTTCAGTGTCATATTCTTTAGATTATACATTGAAACTCGTGATTATATATCTCCTTAATATTCAACATTTTTCATAAGTGAAATTTCGAATAAGATGAATCCTAGATAATAAATAAATGAGAATATTGACATGGTCTAAGACGAGAGGTTCCCAAGAGCAAGGAAAATAGAAACTACCGTAACGTAAAAACGCCATGTGCCATTTTGTCGGGCACGTTCACTGAATGAAATAATGCGACTTTTTTAAAATTCATTTAACCTGAACAAACGCTAAACCCACTGGCGAATCACATATGATTCACGTGCAGCAGAGGTCGCAACGTAAAAGCTTGTGGTCCGCGCGACACGTGATCATTTTCACCCTTCTGCTTTTTCTGTTTAGCAAAAATCGCGGGGCTCCCCCCCCACTATCAACGGTTCCGGGAACGAGGAAAGCGTAAGCGGATCATCGGACATCATTGCAGCCGCGACTAACCGCCTCCCTCCGTCACGCTCGACGCCCTCCACTCCCGCGCAATGGATTCCCAGTCAGGTAGGTGATCCAATTCCCATATGGAAATCCCCCATCTTCTTTTCTCTTTCGCCTTTCCCGCGATTCGTCACGTGGGAACGTGTGAGAGAGAGAGAGAGGGTGGCTCGCTCGTTGGCTCGCTCGTTGCGTGATTGAATTCGAGCGCGTGTGATCATGGGTCGCGTGATTTCCGCGCGTCGGATTGTGACTCCGTCGAGTTCGCCTGTGTCGCAGTGGTCGAGTTCCTGGGCTGCGTCCCCTTGCTGCAGAAGCTCCCGACTTCGTCGCTCCGGAAGATCGCCGACGCCGTGACGTTCAAGCACTACGGTAAGCGTTTCCCTCTCAGCTCGCGTTGCTTTCTTGTGGGCAATTGGAGGTTTCGTGTAAGCAATGTGCGGGGTGAATCGTAGACCATCGAATGGTCGGGTTAGGTTGGGTTTGGGTCGGAGCGAAAATGGTCCGACCCAAATTGACCCATCGGCTCATTTTTATGCAATGGGGCCCTTGTCGACACAACACCTTCATATTTCACCCCATCTAGGAAAAATTATAGCCAAACTGAGGTGAGAGCATGGAGTGAGGGAGTGTAAGATCAAGAGTGAAGAGAAAGTCATTGAAGTGGGTTGAATGTAAGTCAATTGTGAACCTATTTAACACTCATACTTTTTTGGCCTTTACCATTCTAATTTCATTTATGACTTATTTATTGAATATAATTAAGCCATATAACAACCGAGCCCATTATTTATTGAATATAATTAAATCATATAACAATTGAGCCATCAAATATGAGGTAAGAAATGAGTTCAGTGAATCGTGCTTGACTTTGTTGGTGATATAGAGTAGCTGAAGTAGAGTCAAAGACGGGGTGAACCATGAGCTGGTCATCATTTTATTTGGGTTTCTGTTCTTTTATTTTTTTTTCACCTGTGCTGATTATTGTAATTGTTAAGGAAGAGCGTGTGTCTTACTTATGCCCGGTGTTTTAAGAGTGCTTGCTGGTCTGTGGACGTGCAGATAAAGGAGCCTATGTTGTTCATGAAGGAGATGTTGGGGAAGGAGTGTACTTTATCTGGGAGGGCGAGGTGAATTTGTTTGCACCGCTTGTGTCCATCCATAGGAATATATTGTGGAGATTGATTGTCCCGCTTACTCTGTGCTAACATGACAGGCTGAAGTCTCTGGACCGGTTGACTCAGAGGACCCTGATTTCAAATTGAGCAAATATGATTATTTTGGCCATGGTGAGATACTGAGTTTCTTCTCTCATGTGTATTGGGGATTGTGATTACTTGTTGTGGTGTTCTTCAATTCTAATCTGCATCACTGTATTTGTGATTTGTCCATTAATGTAACTGATAATGTAGTGTTTGATCATTTCTTTCAAGACTATGGCTGAAGTTATCTACAACTTCACTAATTATAGAACTTGTTCTAGACATTGACATCTTCCTCTTGAAACTTCAAGTTCTTTTTTTGGGGGTGGGGTGGGTGATGTGCGTATCTTCATCTCTGCATCTATATTTACTTGATTAGAAGGGACATGAGAATACTGTTTTTTCAGACTAAGATATCAGGGATATGGTATGACGTGGGTTTAAATCCATCTAATCTATATGTCCCTGTTATTTGTCAACACTAGCTTTAGAAAGCCTGCTTTGGCTTCCTGAACTGTCTATTTTGGTTGCGCTAATGACTGTCTTCATTTAATCATTTCAGGGACAACAATAGCAGTTCATGCTGCTGATATAATTGCTTTGTCAAAGGTGATTGATTGTTTCCTCTTCATATTTCTCTTCTAGTTCTATTCTGGCTGCTATAGTTCATAACATTGGCGCTTTAATTTTCATCGGCAGCTTACCTGCATAGTGCTACCACATGAGCACTGCCATTTGTTGCAGCCTAAGTCAATATGGAGTTCGGATGAAACAAAAGAAACGTGCAGCCTTGTTGAGCGTATACTACACCTGGAACCCATTGAAGTATGTTTCAAATAGTTGCGTAGAGGTCGCTTTTCATTTTTAAGACTCATTTTTGTGCTAAATTATTCATGGATTTCCTCTCACGCTTGAATGTCCCACTCGTTCATGATGCAAATAGGCATATTTAAATTGAACTTCTTTACATCACATTGTTCAGTACTTATTCACTGGAATCATCAACATGGCTGATAAATGCTACATGACTGTTACACAGTACCTGCTTAGTGGTGTCACATGACTATGAACGTTTTCAAAGAACTGTAACTTAACAGAAATCAGTCAAAGATTAGATGGCCTAATGATATATTGCCTCCACAACCAGTTCTATCAAGAGTTATCCTCTTTTGGAATTATCTATGGATATCACATTTTCCTGTTCTTCCCCATTTTTTTATGCTTCTTGCTCTCCTATAGTCCTTTAAGTTGAATCTATAGATATAGTTCCTTTTCACTGTCAATGATGATACCAAATGATTTGTCTCATTGTCCATTGCTTACAGTTCTTATGTGATGGAATCCAATGCACTACTTGATATACTTTTTGTTGCTTGATGATGTTAAGAAAAGAAGATTTCTAGTTTCCATGAACTTATTTGTATGTGCATGTTATCCTTGGAAACAAGATTTATATCACATGCCCATATTTTCGTCTTAGAGGTCTCTAGCTACTGTTTACAGTTTTGCGACATGCTAAGATTAAATGTGGGACAGCAGACAGGTGGTCTTTATCTGTGAATAAGTTGTCATTACATGTTTGTTTTGAAGGTTAACATATTTCGAGGGATCACTTTGCCGGAGGCTCCGAGATTTGGGAAAGTTTTCGGCGGGCAGTTCATTGCTCAGGCATAATTAACCATCTAACCCCTCTTTCTGAAGTATCGAACGAGTGGTTGATGCTGTTGTTGGTGTTTCCCTATTATGATGAAACAACACATGGCAATCGTTGGCTTTATGTTCTATTCCTATGTGAAAGAAATCATTTCTGGCTCGTGGAGTTTTGCTGTCTATAATCATTGATTCATATGCATTACATTGACATTTACCAATTTTTACTCAATTGCAATATGCAGTATGCTTAATCTGTTAGACCATTGATTTCCTGTCCGTGTAATTCCGGATATTGCAAACTTACAAAAGCATTGAGTTTCTCTGTTGATTGAGTGGCCGTTACTGTCATTCTGACTCACAATTTATTCTTATATAGCTTTCATTAAGTACTTAATGTCAAGCCGTCTGCAGCAATTTCTTCCCTCCAGAAGGACATTGGAACTTCTGAAATCCTCCATCCATTTTCATTAATCAGTAGTTGACAGAAGATGACATATGTCTTGTCTGATCAGTCTTCTAGTTGGCTTAGCAAGGTTGTTGTAGATTCTCATCCCATGACTAATGGTGTTAGATCTAGAAATATTTTGCTCGACAAAAAGCAATTTACGATCTTGACTAAAATTTAGTTCTGCATCACGTAGAGATATCTCTTCATCTCACTTCAAAGCTGACTGTGGTAGCATATTTTTTATGTTTATTTGAAGGCAGGAATGCTAATGCTAATCAGTATTGGTACCTGATAATGCAGGCTGCAGCTGCTGCATCGAAAACTGTTGACTGTCTAAAGGTTATTCACAGTTTGCATGTTTATTTTCTTCTGGTTGGGGACCTTATTAGTAAGTATTCATTGTACATTCTTCAGTACCTAGTAGTGTAGTGTGCTCATTGGCTGTTTCCTGTCCTTTCTCTTTTTCATTGAACATCTGTGGGCACAAAGTTTTTATTCACTTTTTGCATTTCTTTCTAAAAATCTTGCAGGTAGTTAGGGCGTTACGGTTTATCTGGTCCTGTAACTGTCAGCTGCTGACAAAACTCCATGGACCTTATCTTAGTCTTAGATCACCCATTATTGCAATTTTTGTTTTCATTGAGTTGACAAGCTAGAATGAAAATTGCTTTGGGCTCCATTTTACACTCTTACTGCAATTCTATTTCCGCTTGTTCACAGTGCAACAATATTTTTGGAAATTAGAAATCAGCGTTTTCTGCTATTTTCTGGAGATTTGTTCTGAGTCACTTTTGCCTCATGCACATTAATGTTTGATTGTGGTGCCACTCTATTTCTACTTGTGTGCAGTGCAACAGCATTCTGGAATATAAGGAAATTAGAGAACAAGCATTGTCTACTCTTTTTCTGAAAAGTTTGTTCCAAGTTGCTTTTGCATCATGCACATTAATCTTCATTGCAGTGCCAATTATATATGAAGTTCACCGACTACGCGATGGTAAAAATTTTGCAACCCGCAGAGTAGATGCAATCCAAAAAGGAACACTCATCTTCACATTGATTGCTTCATTTCAGGTAGTGCTTTTATCTCTTGGATTGGCTAGAGAATGTTTTAGTTTCTGTTTTGTACCATTTCTAGAAATTAAAAATTTTCTAGAAGTGAATTTCTGTATTTTGAGTGCCATGATATGTTATTGAGTTAAATTATCTAAGAAGTCAACAGTGAAAAACTGCTTAAAATCATTATCTTATAAGGATCTCGTGGGACGCTTGCATTGGTTTCATCATATTTATTGCTCTGGGGATATACCCATTGAGCACATTGAAGCTGCTTCTGAATTACATGAGTGAACTGAGATAACAAGTATTATACCCTAGGAGATACAAATGCGTAAGATTTAAAGATGTAAAAAACCAAACCAAAGTCCACTTGGAGATTTCAGATGGATTTGATGCCATCCGTTAAAGTTTGCCAAGAATCACATGGTATGACAGGCACCCTTTCATGAAAGTTTAGCCATAATTCAAGCATCCAATTGATTGATGATAATCCTGTTGATTATCTAAGAACGATAGAAAGATGCTCTCAGCATCATGTGATGCTTTTGACTCTGTGTAAACAATTCTACAGACACAAGAAGAAGGATTTGAACATCAGGTCGTAACGATGCCATCGGTTCCCGCTCCAGAGACGGTAAGTGAATTAAACGCGGATTACTGCACTTCTTTGCATTCTCCATGTGATTGCTTCTTTGACTTTTTAACAGCCATGCTTGTTGCAGCTTCTATCAATGGAACAGCTACGAGAAAGGCGCCTTATTGATCCTCGCCTTCCCAGGTAAGGGTATGTACTGTGATAAAAATTATAGCCTGGTGCACACGATGTATTCTAGTCTTTCTGTTCCCATTTACTTGTTTTTGGCCATTATATTTCCAGCAAATATGCACAAGTGCATTTGTGCACATCCCTTACTATACCTTCAAAATAAAATGATGATTTTCATTCTGTATGTTATTGTTGTCAAAAGAAGGTCCAGCAAACTTCCCTCATATTAGTCACTGGATATGTTCTTGACCGATTCCCCTTGATATATATTATAAGTTGTCTTGATGGTTCCACTTGCATATTTATCTTGAAGACAATTACATGCCTTTTTGTTTTTAAATTGATATCATATGAATGGTGGCAACATTGCAGGGGTTACCGGAACAAAGTGGCTACGACAAAGTTTATTCCGTGGCCTATAGAGATACGATTTTGTGAGCCTAGCAACGCCACCAATCAGACTGAAACCCCTCCAAGGTCAGGCATATCTTATTAGTCGGATACACAGTCTTTTTGTACAAGAGGTTGCGATGCTGTGATACGTGTTCCATTTGGCATAGAAATGTGGCCATCTGAATTACTTCTGATCTGATCATGTGACAGTTTGAGGTATTGGTTCAAAGCAAAAGGGAAGCTCTCAGATGACCAGGCCTTGCATAGGTGGGTACTTCCTTAAGATGTACAATTGCATGTCGTGGGGGTTAAAATAATGATCATGGGGACAGATTAGTGTGACTTCTATCCTGTTTTGACTCAAGGGTATCTGATTGTCTGTTGCCCCCATTCAAAATTGCTTTTTAGTCTCGGTTTCATTAGCCTCAAGAGATGCTTGTTTTTTTAAAGTCAATTTAGTGTCTGTTTATATTATTGTGTAATACACATAATTATGACAATGACCAAATGGATCGTCAAATGTGTTGGTTGTGGATCGGACACTAGAGTCTTTGACCATCAGAATCTCTTTGCAATCTTTTGCAGATGTGTGGTAGCATTCGCTTCGGATCTAATATTTCTGGGGACTAGCTTGAATCCTCACCGTAGAAAGGGTCTGAAGACATATTCCGTTAGTCTCGACCACGCGTAAGTATCATGTTTCTATTAATCTTCAGTTGGGTCTCATGATGTTGGGTTGTTGCAAGGATTGCACCATTTCCTGAGCGGGGCATTTTCTCTCCTAATCCTTGTGGCTCTTATATTTACTAATGCGAGCAAACTATTATATATTTATCATTATGAAATTAACTGGGCTAAAGGTTATCGCTAGACTTATGAAATCTACTTCCAAATTATATGCTGCTGATTTCTCAAGTGAACCTGAGCATACAGTAATTTTAACTAATCTTAGAGTACATCAACTGCCCCCTCCCTCTCCATTTTCTCAGGATGTGGTTCCACCGAAATTTAAGAGCTGATGACTGGATTTTATTTGAGGTAAGATAACTTGAAAAGTTTGAGTTGTTTAGATATGTGAAGAAGCTAATGGATATACTGATTTACAGATTTTGAGTCCCATCGCCCATAATGCCCGTGGCCTTGTGTCTGGTCGAATGTTTAGTAGGAATGGGGAGGTAATCACCAAAATTGTTCTTTCGGCTGCTCTCCTCTTTCTGCTTATCCTTTTTATTATACTTCTCTGTCATTTTTCTTCTATCTGGACTCACAGAGCGTTTCTGATTATTCGTGATGGCAGCTACTCGTGACACTGATGCAGGAGGGCTTAATTAGGAAGGCTAAACCATCGGCTTCAGTTGCTGCATCGAAGCTCTGATGTCTGGGCAAGGCACTGCACAGATACCTGGTTCCTCTTGTTTAATTCTATAGGGTTTCGAATTTCGCGTTCTGTTCCGTAGTTGCCTTTCTTTGAAGCGTTGACAGAAAAAGCGTTCTAGATGATGTACGAGGACTACTGGTTGGGCCTTCCTACGAACCGCATTAAGGGTGGCGAACCTTTTCTTGTAACGGAAGTTACTGTCGGAGGCCACCAACCTCCAGGCATCACTTGAGTTTTGCTTAGTTTCAACTCTTGAATATATTATTCCTTGAATGCGACCGAACGAACTCAAAGGCCAAGCCCATATACTTGTGATTTAACACTTTGCATTTGGCCAGAAGCGAATCTCATGAGGAAAAGGGAAAAGATACAATTTTTAACAGGTTGGACTAAGTAGTTTCTTTCTTTAGCCGGCCTTGCCATCAAGGCCTGCTCAGGCCTAGGTGAGGACTTCAGGCTCGGTATCGAAATTGGCTTGCCCGGTAATCAGATCTGGCTTTGGGGACTTTTGTTGTCTGTGTCACTGCGGTATGCGGATTTATTTGTGGCCAGGATCGAGAGATGACTAGATCCGGAATTCGCGGCCTAAATTGATTGCTATCATTAACAAAATTGGCTTAATAAAAAGTTACAGGGCTTATAACTACAAATATATTTAAATTGATGTTCATTGTGGATGGTATTGTTCACGAATGATTGTTACCGAGATAAGTTGTTTTTCCTATTGCTTGGAAATATAGATGATGAAAAGCTTGTTTCAAACTATTAGTACTTATAATGAGTTCTCAGTCTCATTAGTAACTTTTGAAATGGAAAATTAACTACTAAATCTGCTGTTAGGGTAGTCCAATTGATCTATCATGGTTCGGGTTGGCCAGCATTTTTCATATATAAAGAGCCTACTTAATTTTAATTATTGAACTAAATTCATCGTAACGTTAGGCTATTCCCTTTTTTTATATGACCGAATTCACTCAATTTTTTACTGGACATGAAATTGTTCTCGATGGTTTCCTTATTTTCACGGTTAATTTGATTTAGTTATTTTTCTATTGCCGGCTTCCTTCAAATTTAGACTTACTGTAGCCTTTCGATGAAGATTGATCTTATCACAACTTATTCATTTCTCGTCATTTCTACGTCAAAGGCTCACAATATATCAAAGAGTTGGTGATTTTTTCTTTTCCATCGAGACACTTCACACACAAAAAAGAAGAAGAAAAACTGTGCAAATTGAGGCACGTTCATGTTGTTTTCATAAACACCCATGAGTGATTTTATTTTTTCAATCCCAAATGAATGAAATGTAACTGTTATTTTTATTTTGTTAGTTCATGTCGTCCTTCAAAAGTTACGCATTGAGGATTGCAATTGTGATTTTATGCGCGCAGATTTTTCAAGAGAGTTCTTTGTTTTATCCAATCATCCCAATATATGTATATAAACACAATCAATAATATGATATGTTTAAATTATTTTGGATTTTACTTGACAACTACTCCTTAAATTTGCTTGATAATATGTAGTAAGACTAGGCCTTTTGGAATATCTCTTTTCGAGAAAGCTAATACATACGACACTAAGATCTAGAAAGGAAAAGGGCCGCAAAAAAAATTAGTGCTTTCGATATGCATAGTAATAATTATGTAAATTTTTTTCAAGAAAAAGAAAACACGTGTTAAAAGAAATTAGACACGATATAGAAATGGCAAAATTAAAATGAAAGAAAGTGGATAAATTTAGAGTCCCATCACTTTAAATTTCCATCGGATGATTAAGGTAATTTTTCTATTTAGTGAAAATAGGTGGATTTGGACATGAAGCGGTGATCAACGCCCAATTCAAAGACAAAGCCCGTAGAAAAGTCAATAAAAGAAAAAAATAATTAAAGTAGAGTAGAAACAAATGTTGAGGCATTTTACCAAAAAAAAAAATATTTAATTTTACCAAAAAAAAAAAAAAAAAAAAAAAAAAAACAAATGTTGATGCGTGGCCATTTGCTCCGTCCTATCGAAACTTCTCATCTGAGACCTCGTCTTCTTTGGCGTTCATTTTCTATAATTTATATGACCAAAAAAAGTCAAGATCTGGAATCGTCAATAGTTGAATTACAGCTCAGCACATAAAAGATAAAGGAATAAAAATATAGAAATTCCAGCTCAATCCAATTCTTTTGGAAGCTATATAGAAATATATATATATTGGTGTAGCAGACGACTAGACAGGAGACAAGACGGCCGTCTTTTTTTTAAGAGTTTTTTTTTTTACCGTTCCACATTGACTGGGTAGCTCTCTGTGTTGATAAACTCTGTTCCGGTTGGTATTTGGAGTTTTTGCGAAGAGCTTCCTGCTCAAGATGTTTATTTTGGATCAGAATTTCTTCCTTCTTCTCCCCGTCGATCATCTGCAAATTAAGTGCACACGAACTGATCGAAGACGGAAGTTTGCATTTTTATTCCAAAGCGATTGTTTTCCTCGAAGATCTTACGTACGCAACACTCCCCCGCCGGTTTTCCTCATCGCTGCGCTGCTTTTTCCAGCAGATCGGAGGGAGATCGGAGCTCTCGTCTTGGCGGATCATCTGACAACCCGAGGTTCGTGTTTCGCTTCTCTTCGATTCGATCAATTATCCTCTTCTTAGTTTCTCCGAATCGTAGAATCAGCAGGTGGTTTGCTCTTCTCTTTCTGGCTTCTAGATGGTCCGTGTCCCGCGTCATTGCGGCGCCGCACGGACCCAGATCTCGGTTCTTCTTTTGCGATTAGGGTCGAGTCCGGGTTCGCGTTAATTGGACGTTTCGAGGATATATGAGATGTAGAAATTTCTAGTGTGGTCGAGCGGACGGGCAAGCTCGCGGCCTGGAGGAGATTCATGGGTTTCTTTCCGCTGTGTTCGAGAGAGTGACGCTGAGCTGAATGTCGATTAAGAGTTGATCGAGTTGATTTGTCATTTACATTTCAGAGAAAAAGGAGGTTTCAGCGCCAGTCTCGATCATTCGGATTAAAAAAGTTCGAACTTTCAGGCGGACTATGCCCTGACCATTTTGTATGCTTTATCATGAAGTCGTTTCATTCCTTGCGCTAAGAGGAAATTAGAACGAAATGCACATGGGTATCTTAAGTTGAGATATATCCTTGGATGCCTTTCTTCAGTCTTTTTTCCTCCATTTGCAGGTCGCTTTCTACATTCTTTGCTCTCGAGTGCATACCACAAATTACGGATGAAACTAACCTTCTGTGCTTAATTATTCTATGTGGAGCTCTGCCAGTGCCTAGAGCGATGGTAAATTTTCATTTTGGAGTCTGTAATATGCGCTGGCTTGTTGCAAGGGAAGTTGTGGGAATGATTAAATTTTGTCTTTTTAGCCTAAATTTGATGGTTCCTGGCTGGGGCACTGCCATGGGATTTGTTCTGAGTAGGTTTCAAGTGGCAGCTAGAAATGAACCCAGTCATGAGCCTCTGATTCCTAGCCTCCCTGATGATGTCGCTCTTTTCTGCTTGGCAAGAGTTCCACGGAAGTTCCACCCAAAATTGAGACTTGTGTGTAAGCAATGGAGAGACATGGTTTGGAGCGATGAGTGGTATTCTGTCAGGAGATTTTTTAATTTTGACGAAGCATTGATATTTGCTTTGTGTGGAGCCAACCAGCAATATAGTCACTGTTATATGTTAGACCCCAGTTCCTCACCAAGACTATGGAAGCACCTAAGCATTCCACCACAAATTTCACCACTAATAGGCGTGGGATTCGGAGCGCTGGGGAAGAAGTTTTACTTATTGGGAGGTTATAAGGATCCTCAATCCGTTAGTCATCAAGTGTACTGCTGCGATGTTTCTGCCAACAAGTGGTGTCGAACTACTTCGCTGTCAATCCCGAGGTATGTGGTGATGTTACTGCTCTTAATTTATAATGTTGCCCCTGCGCTGTCTTTGCATACTGAAATACCACGGTTTTCTTTCTTTCTTTTTTTCCCTGGGCATGGTGTTTTTAGTTATCATTTACTTTAATCTTCTTTGTAGGGCTTAGATCCAAATTTCTACTCAACAAAAGATTGGCCTTTTTTCTCCTCATTCATCTATAAGTACAAAACTTCGCAGATGATGATGTTTTGGAATATTCTAGGCTCGTGTTAGGACAATTCGATTCATTAGGACGCTTATTAGAATGCTAGGATAAATATTGCAGCAATAGAGCTTGATAAACACAATAGAGGTGTAAGTAGTAAGTGAATAACTTCTGAAGCCCTACAGGGTAGGGAGAACTTATACAAGGTCAGCTTGCAGCCCCTAAGGGAAGGATAATGAACCTTCATGCTACTGATTGGCAGCGGTGCTTCTTGCCTTTTACCATTTAGGGATATCAGAATGATAAAAGCTGGTGCGTAGGTTATTTGAGAAATTTGATTAGACTGGCTTCCACAGGCCTCTTTTTTCTTTTCTCATGCACTGAAGGTTATATAGCTTCTTGTCTGACTCATTTAAGCTCTTCAGGTGCTATTTTGCTTGTGAAGTTTTGGATGAGAAAATTTATGCAATTGGGGGTTCAGGTACAGATGATTCTTGGGACACGTATGATCCTGGCACAAATGGTTGGATCTCTCAGGTGGACCCTATACTCATTCCTAACATAAAAGATTCTGTGGTGTTGGATGGCCAAATATATATCCAATGCGGTGGTTTTCCACTTTTGCCTCATGTCTATGCCATCATGTATAAACCATCAAGGGGCTCATGGCAACATGTGGATGCTGACATGGCGTCTGGCTGGAAGGGTCCAGCAGTTGTCATAGATGGGACTCTTTATGTGTTGGATCATAGTTCAGGACCCCGGCTGATGAAGTGGCAGAAGGGAAGCAAGGATTGGATGGAGGTGAGGAGCTTGTCACAGCTATTGATTCAACCTCCATGCCGGCTTGTTACAATTGGCAAGGAATTATTTGTCATAGGGAAGGGGCTTAGCACGCTGATGTTCAATGTGGACCAGAGTGAAAACGCAGGAGCAATGGTGGAATCTTCTATATCCCCGTTGACTTCTAATTATGATGTAATTAGCTGTAAAGTCGTAGCAGTATAAAGTTGCTCAGGCTCATTTAAATTCTTGTTGGATTGTGCTTTGTGACTTTGAAGGCCACCTCTGTTATGATGTTTGTGGTCAGGGAATATGTTGGGTTGTTCTTTCTGAGAATGGACGCCGTAGAAGTGAGTTTATCTCCCCTTTTGTAAATATGAACAAGGTTGTTCCTGCTATATTTACTTGACACTTTAGAGAACTGGATAGCGGTTTTATTTTTCTACCTGTAAGTATGGATAGTGGTTTTTGTCATAGCCATGCAAACACTGTTCTTATCTATCCTGCATTTTCAAAATTTCGCAAGTCGTCATAGACTTGTAGTAACAACCTCATGAGAGAGAGAGAGAGATTCCAACTCAATATCTCATCTACGAAAAATATGATGAGGTGAATATAGGTGATTGTACTTTGGAAATAGTGTGAAAAATTATGTTTTTTCAGTGGTTCAAGGTGACGGTCTCATTGTTTTTCGATGAGTTTGGTTCCCCCAGTGTTCCATTTATGTGCACGATCGTAGTCTATTCATCCACTTAGAAACAGCTATCAATTGAGAGATGCCAATACGATATTCACGTGAAAGTTTTGTCGGAAGAGGCCCTTCATCTCTTTGCAGCTCCTGGAGGTGTTGATACATTCACAAAACAACGAACTGAGAATTTCGATTCAGATGGATCGTAGCACTTTCATGGTACTCATTGGCTGTTTCCTGTCCTTTCTCTTTTTCATTGAACATCTGTGTGCACAAAGTTTTTATTCACTTTTTGCATTTCTTTCTAAAAATCTTGCAGCAGTAGTTAGGTGTTACGGTTTATCTGGTCCTGTAACTGTCAGCTGCTGACAAAACTCCATGGACCTTGTCTTAGTCTTAGATCACCCATTATTGCAATTTTTGTTTTCATTGAGCTGACAAGCTAGGATGAAAAATTGCTTTGGGTTCCATTTTACACTCTTACTGCAATTCTATTTCCGCTTGTCCACAGTGCAACAATATTTTTGGAAATTAGAAATCAGCATTTTCTGCTATTTTTTGGAGATTTGTTCTGAGTCACTTTCGCCTCATGCACATTAATGTTTGATTGTGGTGCCACCCTATTTCTGCTTGTGCGCAGTGCAACAGCATTATGGAATATAAGGAAATTAGAGAACAAGCATTGCCTACTCTTTTTCTGAAAAATTTGTTCCGAGTTGCTTTTGCATCATGCACATTAATCTTCATTGCAGTGCCAATTATATATGAAGTTCACTGACTAGGCGATGGTAAAAATTTTGCAACCCGCAGAGTAGATGCAATCCAAAATGGAACAATCATCTTCACATTGATTACTTCATTTCAGGTAGTGCTGTTATCTCTTGGATTGGCTAGATAGTGTTTTAGTTTCTGTGTTGTACCATTTCTAGAAATTAAAACTTTTCTAGAAGTGAATTTCTGTATTTTGAGTACCATGATATGTTATTGAGTTAAATTATCTAGGAAGTCAACAGTGAAAAACTGCTTAAAATCATTATCTTATAAGGATGTCGTGGGACCCTTGCATTGGTTTCATCATATTGATTGCTCTGGGGATATACCCATTGTGCTCATTGAAGCTGCTTCTGAATTACATGAGTGAACTGAGATAACAAGTATTATACCCTAGGAGATACAAGCACGTAAGATTTAAAGATGTAAAAAACCAAACTAAAAGTCTACTTGGAGTTTTCAGATGGATTTGATGCCATCTGTTAAATTTTGCCAAGAATCACATGGTATGATAGGCGCCCTTTCGTGAAAGTTTAGCCATAATTCAAGCATCCAATTGATTGATGATAATCCTGTTGATTATCTAAGAACAATAGAAAGATGCTCTCAGCATCATGTGATGATGCTTTTGACTCTGTAAACAATTCCACAGACACAAGAAGAAGGATTTGAACATCAGGTTGTAACGATGCCATCAGTTCCCACTCCAGAGACAGTAAGTGAATTAAACACGGATTACTGCACTTCTTTGCATTCTCCATGGGATTGCTTCTTTGACTTTTTAACACCCATGCTTGTTGCAGCTTCTATCAATGGAATGGCTACGAGAAAGGCGCCTTATTGATCCTCGCTTACCCAGGTAAGGGTACGTACTGTGATAACAATTATAGCCTGATGCACACGATGTATTCTAGTCTTTCTGTTCCCATTCACTTGTTTTTGGCCATTATATTTCCAGCAAATCTGCACAAGTGCATTTGTGCACATCCCTTACTATACCTTCAAAATAAAATGATGATTTTCATTTTGTATGTTATTGTTGTCAAAAGAAAGTCCAGCAAACTTCCCTCATATTAGTCACTGGATATGTTGACCAATTCCCCTTGATATATATTATGAGTTGTCTTGATGGTGCCACTTGCATATTTATCTTGAAGAAAATTACATGCCTTTTTGTTTGTACAATATATCATATGAATGGTGGCAACATTTCAGGGGTTACCGGAACAAAGTGGCTACGACAAAGTTTATTCCGTGGCCTATAGAGATACGATTTTGTGAGCCTAGCAACACCACCAATCAGACTGAAACCCCTCCGAGGTCAGGCATAACTTATTAGTCGGATACACAGTCTGTTTGTACAAGAGGTTGCGATGCTGTGATACGTGTTCCATATGGCATAGAAATGTGGCCATCTGAATTACTTCTGATCTGATCATGTAACAGTTTGAGGTATTGGTTCAAAGCAAAAGGGAAGCTCTCAGATGACCAGTCCTTGCATAGGTAGGTACTTCCTTAAGATGTACAATTGCATGTCAGGGGGTTCAAATAATAATCACGGGGACAGATTAGTGTGACTTCTATCCTGTTTTGACTCAAAGGGTTATCTGATTGTCTGTTGCCCCCATTCAAAATTGCTTTTTAGTCTCGGTTTCAATTGCCTCAAGAGATGCTTGTTTTCTTTAAAGTCAATTTAGTGTGTCTGTCCACATTATTGTGTAATACATATAATTATGACAATGACCAAACGGATCGTCAAATGTGTTAGTTGTGGATCGGACTTTATAGTCTTTGACCATCAGAAGAATGCCTGGTTTATACTAGATGATCTCTTTGCAATCTTTTGCAGATGTGTGGTGGCATTTGCTTCGGATCTAATATTTCTGGGGACTAGCCTGAATCCTCACCGTAGAAAGGGTCTGAAGACATATTCCGTTAGTCTCGACCACGCGTAAGTGTCATGTTTCTATTAATCTTCAATTGGGTCTCATGATGTTGGGTTGTTGCAAGGATTGCACCATTTCCTGAGCGGGGCATTTTCTCTCCTAATCCTTGTGGCTCTTATATTTACTAATGCAAGCAAACTATTATATATTTATCATTATGAAATTAACTGGGCTAAAGGTTGTCTCTAGACTTATGAAATCTACTTCCAAATTATATGCTGCTGATTTCTCAAGTGAACCTGAGCATACAGTAATTTTAACTAATCTTAGAATACATCAACTGTCCCCTCCCTCTCCATTTTCTCAGGATGTGGTTCCACCGAAATTTAAGAGCTGATGACTGGATTTTATTTGAGGTAAGATAACTTGAAAGGTTTGAGTTGTTTAGATATGTGAAGAAGCTAATGGATATACTGATTTACAGATTTTGAGTCCCATCGCCCATAATGCCCGTGGCCTTGTGTCTGGTCGAATGTTTAGTAGGAATGGGGAGGTAATCACCAAAATTGTTCTTTCGGCTGCTCTCCTCTTTCTGCTTATCCTTTTTATTATACTTCTCTGTCATTTTTCTTCTATCTGGACTCACAGAGCGTTTCTGATTATTCGTGATGGCAGCTACTCGTGACACTAACGCAGGAGGGCTTAATTAGGAAGGCTAAACCATCGGCTTCAGTTGCTGCATCAAAGCTCTGATGTCTGGGCACGGCACTGCACAGATACCTGGTTCCTCTTGTTTAATTCTATAGGGTTTCGAATTTCGCTTTCTGTTCCGTAGTTGCCTTTCTTTGAAGCGTTGACAGAAAAAGCATTAAGGGTGACGAACCTTTTCTTGTAACGGAAGTTACTGTTGGAGGCCACCGACCTCCAGGCATCACTTGAGTTTTGCTTAGTTTCAACTCTTGAATATATTAGATCTTGAATACGCCCGACCGAACTCAAAGGCCAAGCGCATATACTTGTGATTTAACACTTAGCATTTGGCCAGAAGCGAATCTCACGAGGAAAAGGGAAAAGGTACGATTTTAACAGGTTTGACTAGGTAGTTTCTTTCTTTAGCCGGCCTCGCCATCAAGGCCTGCTCAGGCGAAGGTGAGGACTTAGGCTCGGTATCGAAATTGGCTTGCCCGGCAATCAGATCTGGCTGTGGGTACTTGTGTTGTCTGTGTCACTGCGGTATGCAGATATATTTGTGGCCAGGATCGAGAGATGACTAGATCCAGAATTCACGGCCGAAAAATGAGGAATTTCGTGGCCTAAATTGCTTGCTATCATCAATCAAATTGGCTCGATAAAAAGTTACAGGGCTTATCACTGCAAATATATTTAAATTGATGTTCATTGAGGATGGTATGGTTCACGTGTGATTGTTTAGTTGTTTTTCCTATTGCTTGGAAATATACATGATGAAAAGCATGTTTCAAACTATTCGTACTTAATGAGTTCTCAGTCTCATTAGTAACTTTTGAAATGGAAAATTAACGACTAAATCTGCGGTTAGGGTAGTCCATCTAATCCATCATGGATCGGGTCGGCCATAATGTTTCATATAAAGAGGTTACTTAGTTTTTTCATATGACTACATCCACTCTATTTTTACTGGACAAGCAAAATTGTTCTTGATGTTTTCCTTACTTGCACAATTCGTGCAATTTAGTTATTTTCCTTTCATCAGCTTCCTTCAAATCTGGATCAAGATTGATCTAATCACAACTTGCTCATTTTTTGCATTTCTACCTCAAAGGCTCATATGCAATGAATTCGTTATTTGACTAGTCTAAGAATAATTCAAATCTCTTTATTTGCTAAAAAGTAATTATTATTATTTTTCTATCGAGACACCTCACACGGAGCATGTAATAAGTTATAAGAGTATCTACATAAAAAATAAAAAAATAAAACAATGACACCAAAAAAGCTATGCAAATTGAGGCAAATTGATATAGTTTTCATAAACGCCCCATGAGTAGTTTTAATATTATCCAATTTAAATGAATGAAATGTAATGGTTATTTTGATTTTGATAGTTTATGTCATCTTTTACAAATTTTGCATTGGGGATGGCGATTGCCATTTTATCGTGCTAATCTTTAAAAAGATCACTTTGTTTTGTCCCGGTCATTCTATTATGTGTACATAAAAAGAAAAGTTTCTGAATATTTTATGTTTCAATTCTACCATAAATTTGCTTAACAGCATGGAATAAGACTAGGTTTTTTTAAAATATCTTTATTCGACAAGGCTAATACATACCGCGATAAGAATTAAAAATTAAAAAACAGAAAAGAAAAGTTAATGCTTTCAACATGTATAGTAATATCTAAGTAAATCTTTTTGGGAAAAAAAAAAGGAAAAGAAAAGACGTGTTATTCTTAATCGAGAAATTAGACACTACATAGAAATAGCAGAATTTAAATGATAGAAAGTGAATAAATTTAGAGTCCATCACTTTAGATTTCAAATGGCCGATTAAGGTAATTTTTGCCTCTTTAGTGAAAAATTGGTCGATCTAGACATGATGTGAGTAGGACTGATTGGTTCCCAATCCGGTCCGATTTCAAGGTGGAATTGAGAATTGGATTAGGAGGACCGTTTCCCAAATTCTGGGACTAGGAATCGATAACTGGTCTTGGATCAGGAACCAAACCGATCGGCCAATCCGGTCCTGGTCTGGTGGAATCCATAAATTTGTTATTTTGGGTCAAAAATAAAATGAAAAATAGGAGAAATTAGAATAAATAAGAGTTTATTTTTTAAGAAAATTTTAAAAATTTATTATATATATAAAATTAACTAATCCGATTCGGTTAGTCTAGTTCTCACATTGGAAATGAGAACCGAACCGACCGGTCACCAATTCCAAAAGTGGGAATTAGGAACCGGATTATTTTTTTTGCGAATCGTCCAAAATCGACCGGACCGATCCGGTCCGGGCAATTTTGGGTTACACCCCAGACGTGGGTGGTGGTCGCCCGACCCAAAGACGAAAGTTCGCATTTTTATTATAATGCGATTGTCTTTCCTGCAAGTTCTTACGTACGCAACACTCTCCCTGCCAATTTTCTCTCTCGCTGCGTTGCATTTTCCAGCAGATCGGAGGGAGATTGGAGCTCTCGTCTCGTCGGATCATCGGAGAACCCCAGGTTCGTGCGTCGCTTCTCTTCGATTCGACCAATTCCCTCTTCTTAGTTTCTCCGAATCGTGGAATCGTCAGGTGGTCTGGTCTGCTCTTTCTGGCGTCTAGACGGTCCGTGTCCCACGTCTTTGCGGCCTGATTTCGGTTCTTCTTTCGCGATTAGCTTGCTTGCGATCTGGGTCGAGTTGGGTTCGCGTTAATTCTTGTTTTTTCGGTTCCGGGAAGTTGTTGTGATTCCTCGGCATTCGTCCGCAATGGAGGCAATTCGACGTTTCGAGGATGCATGAGATGTAGAAATTTCGATTGCGTATTAGGAGAGATTCATGGGTTTCTTCCTCCCTGTGTTCGAGAGAGTGACGCTGAGCTGAATGTCGATTAAGAGTTGATTGAGTTGATTTGTCATTCATATTTCAGAGAAAAAGGAGGTTTTAGTGTCAGTCTCGATCATTGGGATTCAAAAAGTTCCAACTTTCGGGTGGACTATACCCTGAACTAATTGTATGCTTTATCATGAAGTCGTTTCATTACTTGCGCTAGAGGAAATTAGAACGAAATCCATATGGGGATCATCCTAAGTTGAGATATATCCTTGGATGCTCTTTTTCTGAGTCTTTTTTTCTTTCATTTGCAGGTCGCTTTCTACATTGCTTTGCTCTCAAGTGCATGCCACATTTAGGCGAAATGCACGGATGAAACTAATCTTCCTTGCTTAATTATTCTACGTGGTGGTCTGCCAGTGCCTAGAGCGATAGTCAATTTTCAATTTTTGTTGTCTTGTTTCGAGAGAAGGTGTGCAAACGATTAAATTTTGTCTTTTTAGCCTAAATTTGACAGTTCCTAGCTGAGGTACTGCCATGGAATGTATTCAAAGTACATCTCAAGTGGCAGCTGGAAATGAACTCGCTCAAATGCCTCTGATACCTGGGCTTCCTGATGACGTTGCTCTTTCCTGCTTGGCAAGACTTCCACGGAAGTTCCACACGGTCTTGAAATGCGTGTCTAAGCGATGGAGAGACGTTGTTTGTAGTGATGAGTGGTATTCTTACAGGAGAAAGCATAAACTTGACGAAGCATGGATCTATGCTTTGTGTAGAGACAAACAGGAACGTAGTTTCTGTTATGTGTTAGACCCCAATTCCTCGCAAAGATGTTGGAAGCACATTCAAGGCATTCCCCCACAAATTTCAAAGCGAAAAGGCATGGGATTTGAAACGCTGGGGAAGAAGATTTACTTTTTGGGAGGTTGTGGTTGGGTTGAAGAGCCTACTGATGAAGTGTACTGCTATGATGTTTCTGCCAACACATGGAATGAAACTACTTCATTGTCAATTGCGAGGTACATGGTGATATTAATGTTCTTAATCTATAAAATTGGCCATGCACTGTCTTTGCATGTTGAAACACTGCGGTTTTCTTTTTATTTTCCTGGGCATGGCGTTTCTTGCTATCATTTAGTTTAATCTTCTTTGTAGGGCTTGGATCTGAATTTCTACTCGACGAAAGATTGGCCTTTTTTCTTCTCATTCATCTATAAGTGCAAAACTTTGCAGATAACGATGTTTTGGTAGATTATAGACACGTGTTAGGACAATTCATCTTCATGAGGACACATATTATAATGCTAGGGAAAATATAGCGGCAGTAGAACTTGATAGACACAATAGAGGAGGAAGTAGTAAGTAAATAACCTCTGAAACTCTATGTGGTAGGAGAGAACTTATGATCTCTATGATACATTGTCACCCATAAGGGAATGATAATGAACCCTCATGCTCTTGACTGGTGGTGGTGTTTATTGCCTTCTAGCGGTTGGGAAATATAAAAACAATAAAAGCTGGTGACTTCATTGTTTGATGGGAATTTTGTGTAGACTGAACTTCCACAGGTTTCTTTTTTCTTTTCTCATGCACTGAAGGTTATATAGCTTCTTATCTGATTCAGTTAAGCTCTTCAGGTGCTATTTTGCTTGTGAAGTCTTGGATGAGAAAATTTATGCAATTGGGGGTTTAGGAAGAGATCTGAGCGGTCCCAATTCTTGGGACACTTATGATCCCAGCATAAATGGTTGGATCTCTCACGTGGACCCTAACCTTGTTCCTGACATAGAAGATTCTGTGGTATTGGATGGACAAATATATATCCGATGCGGTGGTTCTTCACTTTTGTCTCATGTCTATGCCATCGTGTATGAACCATCGAGGGGCTCGTGGCAACATGTGGATGCTGACATTGCGTCTGGCTGGAAAGGTCCAGCAGTTGTCATAGATGGGACTCTTTATGTGTTGGATCAAAGTTCAGGACTAAGGCTGATGAAGTGGCAGAAGGAAAGCAAGGATTGGGTGGTGGTTAAGAGATTGTCACAGCTATTAACTCAACCTCCTTGCCGACTTGTTGCAGTTGGCAAGAGATTATTTGTCATAGGGAAGGGGCTTAGCACGCTGGTGTTCGATGTGGACCAGAGTGAAAACGCAGGAAGAATAATGGTGGGATCTTCCATATCCAAGTTGACTTCTGATTATGATGTAATTAGCTGTAAAGTTGTAGCACTATAAAGTTGGTCAGGCTCATTTAAATTCTTGTTGGATTGTGATTTGTGACTCCAAAGGCCCCCTTTTTTATGATGTTTGTGGTCAGTAAATATGTTGGGTTGTTCTTTCTGAGAATGGACGCCGAAGAACTGAATGTATATCACTTTTGTAAATATGAACAAGGTTGTTCCTGCTACATTAGTTGACATTTTAGAGAAATGGATAACGGTCTTTCTTTTCTACACGTAAGTATGGATAGCAATTTTCATGAAAACACTGCTCTGATCCATCCTGCATTTCCAAGATTTCACAAGTTGTCGTAGACTTGTAGTAACAACTTCACGAGAGAGAGATTCCGACCCAAAATCTAATACGACGAACTGAATACAGGTGATTGGAAATAGCGTGGAAAATTATGGTTTTCCAGTGGTTCCGGCATTGGACTCGTTGTTTTTTGATGAGTTTGGTTCCCACTATTCTATTTTTGGGCATGATGAACGTAGCCTATTCATTCACTTCGATACAGCTACCGATTGAGAGATGCCGGTACGATATTGACGTGAAGTTTGTCGGAAGAGGCCCTTCGTCTCCGTGCTGCTCCAGGAGGAATTGATGCATTCAGAAGGAACAGAAGAATTTCGATTCAGATGGATCGTAACGCATTCTGTGGGACGTGGTGACTGAATTTTTCAGATGAAAATGCCTACAAAAGGTACATGTGTGACATGCACACATGCTGGCCAGCTACTTATCGAGCACTAACGAGGATAAAAGATGATATGATACAAAACTTGAAGAGATAATGACACAAATGATTCTTGATTTTTAATCTAATATGTAATGTAATCCTTAAATTTTTAATTTGTAATATACAATATGATTCTTGAACTTTTCATTTAAGTTTATGTGTTCAATTTAATCTCTGAAAGATATAAAGATATTCAATGCTATCCTTTCATTATAAATAATATTACCATATTGAACAAATGAAAAAACAAACGTCACATGGGCCAAGGATGAAAAAGGCCGCTGAGGCCAAGAAGGAAGATAAGTAGTGAGGCCTCTACAAATCCCAAAGCAAGAGAAATTCAAGAGGAGAGAAATGACACGGACGGGAGAGGAGACAGAGATTCGGAGACATCGCATCATGCAAGCAGGAGCTATGAGCATTGCCGGACGCCAGGATTGAACCGCCGGAGCTGGAAGCTGCCATCGTCGAGAGAGACGGATAAGATCGAACAGAAGAAGAGAAGGGGGAGGGGGCGGAAGAGAAGGTGTTGCGCTAAGCTCGGGTGAGCTTCCAGACAGGTTGGAATTCTGCTGGAAACTCGACCCGCCTTTTTCCCTTTTTACTAGAAAATATACGTCAGCACGAGCCACGAGCACGATGAGCAAGCGACGCCAAGACGAAGGTCGACGTGCTTTCTTGGGCGAGGGCAGGGGCTGGAATCCGGAGAGAAATGGGCCCTCTACGTAATGGGCCTTCAGCCCGCGATTGGGCCGCCTAATCGAATCCCAGGCCCGGTCTCGTAATGGGAAACTGTCAATTGTCCCTTTACATCTGTCGGCGGGGGTGCCCAAATGAAAAAAAAAAAAAAAAAAAAAAAAACTGGAATTGATCGATTTGATTTATTATGATGTGGCTAAAACTAAGTCAAGGAACGACTTGGAAGATAAAGGGTGTTCCACGTTTATGAGCATGTGAAACAACAGTCACATATACTCGTAAATATATGGTGATGGACTGCTGTAGAAAGCATTTGAGAGTTGAGATTGTTGTACTTTAGCTTTTCCCGAGATATTTGTTTAGTTGATTTACTCGTGTGTCAAATTATGGGTGGATAAATTAATTATATTTACAACACAAAAAAAAAAAAACAATAATCTAATATATTTTATATTTGATGAGTAATCGGCCCTATAATGAGGAGTCAATGCCAAACAAGATAATTAGCGACGGAAGTAGGAAACGCAGGAGGAAAATGATCATAGTACAGAACAGCGAAAATAATGAGGGGGCCATATTTTTGTTTTGTTCATACTGCTTTTTGGTAGATTTCGTTTTCAGTGGAGAAGCTTTTGTAGGCAACGATAAGCAATTCGAGCATCGAAATTTCATTCTGCTTGGGCGATTCATGCGCTAGACACGTCTGAATAGACATTGGCACTAAATTTTGTCTATAGACCCGTGCTTTGCACGGCCAAAGTCTTGAGATGTGGATTGATATTGAAATCATTATTCTAGAAGTAATACTTGATCTGTTGATATGATGGAATGGTGAAACTAAATCATTTGTGTTCACACAATGTTGTCCAAACCACGTTTAGATAATACAAGAATAACCTAACGTTCTCATGCCGTGACTGATGGTTCGGGTGCAATCATGATTGCATAATTGGTCCATTAAAATGGCATCTCATTTATTTTTCCACATATAGGCCAAAATTGAAAGACCCACAAAAATACTTTTGCCATTTTGAATTGACAAACAAGGGTCATTCTATAGTTTCTTTTTTTTTTCTTTTTTCAAAAAGTTAATGTTTTAACATATGATTATACTAATCACGCACGATCCATAAAATTATTGAATACAATACGTATTTGATCTTTGTCTTATTTCTATTTAGTTGGTTCAGATGGCTAGAAATTTTCTACTTTCCTTGTAGACTTGGGCTTAAACCTTATTGGGAGCACTATGGAAATAAAATCCCAATTCCACCAAGTCTATATGATGTAATGCACCCTTAAGATCTCTCAACAAAATGAACTCATTGAAGTGCACAAAAGCGCCTGTGGATACCACTTCACCGCTAAATTACAAAAAAAGGAAAGTTACGTAGGAGTGATTGTTATGGGTTTTGTTGGTAGAACTCAAAAGTCAAGTTGCAAAGCCGAAACTTACATTAAGAGGTGTGGTACAAAAGAATTGCTATACTTTAACTTTTTTTTTTTTTTTAAACTTTTCTTTTTAACCAATAGATATACATAAACAAGTAGGGTACTGGCAATTTTGTACAAGATTACATTGAGAAGATGTGTGTGACGTGCAAATTGATGCAGCCACCCCAAATTCTCAATTAGAGGAAGACTTGGAAGACGACTTTCGAGTCAAGGTGCGGTTGATGACTTACGCTGAATGCGAAGTCGATGAAATACAAACATCGACTTCACCTACACGGCAAGGATTTTGATCATAGGCATGACAAGTGCCTCAAATTCTCTGTCATAATTCTATGAGTATTGCTCTAATTGCTTATGTTATCATTGACGGTTGGTGATACACCTCTTATTTTCTTAGCATTTGTTAAGGGGGAGGATTTGATGCAACTGAAGAAGTTGAATCACATAATTTACGCATAGCATAAACAAATACCAAGTATCGAGGCATGACCCAAGAGTTTAACTCAATGGTTGAAGAATAACAATTGGAATACATAATTCCATTTTAGGGTCATCCACCTTGGTATTTGACTCAATTTGTCTGTACATGAGAATTTTTTGCGTTTGCAATTCACCTATCTAAGATGGACTTCATTGTCGTAGAAAAACAGAGTACCACTAGTTCATTCATTTTGCTCTGTAAGAATAAATGACTTGGACTAAGACCAAATTGAAAGACTAACTACTTGTTCAAATCGTCTTAGTCCTCTTCGAATGGGCTTTTACTACTTAATAGGCACAAGTGTTGTCACGAGCCTGGTTGGGCGGTCACTTTGGCCCCACCTTTTTTTTTTTTTTTATCGGTCCCACTGTACTCCTACACTAACTCCACTCTTGGGACTTTCGCTTTTCCTTCGCACGACGTGGGAGTCGAAACCCACACTTGAAACTAAATCGTCATCACCTCAACCTTCCCTGAGAATGTGGGGATTCGAACCCCCCACCCTCCCTTCCATTTTGAAAGTGCGGGGCAAGGTTGGCTATTAGAATGATGAGGAAAAGGATTATATTTTTGCCAGTTCATTTAATAAGAACAACGAATAGATATGGCAAATGAGGAGAGATACGTTTGTAATTTACTAAGTTGGTACCAATAAATGACATTAGTGATAGATTGAAAATGATTCACAAACTTGTAATTAGAAGTAAGAATTACTAAGGAAAAGTCAATGATTTATAAGAATTTAGAAATGACCTTTGCGTTTTTTAAATATAACAATTATTTAATACTGAACAGTGAATTTAAAAAAAAAAAAACCTACATATACAAATTTTAACTTCATTTCAAATCACTGAAAAGTTTTTTTTTTTTTAGAATTTTGTGATGTCAAAACACATTTTTACCAAATTATCAATTATGAGAAAAAAAAGTCCATATGACTCAACATGTCACAAAGATATAGAATAATCTGTTATGCACATGAAATGGAAAGTCCTAACATGACATGCTAAGTTGGTGTTATGAAAGGTTTGATGATTTCTTTGAAAAAAATTGTTATGCTATTGCACGTTGATTTTCTATATAGAGCAGAATAAAATCTGCTCTTTCCTATTCGTTTTTGAGTTTGATAAATGCATTGCTTATCAAGTAAGGGTGATCCTCCATGACCTATTGATTCATAAAGAGCATGTCACAGGCTTCTCCATGCTTAATAAAGGGCATGTCTTAGAACACAAATTAATGAAATTGTAAAATTATAGGCTAGCCCGTCCACGTGAAACTTTGGCTAGGAAGCGTCGGATCCATGTTGTACCAGGGAAAAAAAGAAAGGAAAAAGAAAAAAAAAAAAGGCGAATTTAAAAAACTTGCGTCGAATTCCAAGATGAGCGGTGTGAACATCCGTCCACTCTCTCTTGAAGGGAAAATTTGACCCTTTATTTTTGTGCTTTCTTTGGTTAAGGTCTTTCCAACTTTCAATTTATCTAATCAAATCTAGCCCCCAGAACAGATTCTTATAAATTTGAATTGACATGTCTGTCGGACCGTTTTAGAGTACGAAGTGGGAAAGACAAACTTGCTTTTGCGGACTAGTGTCAAAAAACGTTTCCTCAAATGAATATATAGGTTGAGTATAATAATTCAGTCCACACCAAGCTTCTATGAAGTGCCAAAATGCGCGTCCTTATTTTCAACCTTCAAAAGACACAAATTTTGATAAGTTCAAACATAGTAGTTTTTTTCTTTTACAGTCAAGTCCATGTTCTTAGAATTTATCTAATCAAGTCTTTAAATTTGCATAATTTTTCTATTCAACCATGCCAATGTTCGAGCACACAAGTCAATGCCAAAATATGAGTCCTTAAAGAATATTAAGTTTGAGTGTAATTATTTAATCCACAGGCGAAACTACATCAAATACCGAAACGCGTTTCCTCCGCCTTGTTCAAAAGACACTTTAAAAAATCAAAAGAAAGTTTCGTCCAGGAAGCTTTTTCTTCTCCCGTCGTACAAGGGGTAAAAAGAGATGGATAAAAAATAAAAATTAAACAACTTTTGACTAGAAAACTTGCTTGGACTTCCAGAATGAGCAGCGCACTGTTGTTTTGGTCCACCATGTGCAAGCGGTAAAGTTTTACCTTTCCTCCTACACTTTTTTTTTCAATCGAGTTCTTGAACTTTAAATTCAATTAATCAATTTCTTAAACTTGCATAAATTTTCTAATTGAGTTTGATCTTTGGTGCTAGTTCTATTAAGCTCGATCTAATGCGGCAATCGAATCATTTTAGAGTATGACATGGAAAAAAATTAACCTCCACAAACAAACCACCATGGAAAATAATGTAAATGTTTTCCTTTATGGAAATGCCACAGTTAAATTGTTTGCCTCCATGTACAAGGCGTTGAGATAAAGAAAAGCTTCTTATTTTAAGTCATCCTCCGACCTTATCCAAGGGTTGTGTCAACGTGAATTAATTGCAATTGGTGTAATTTCTTGAAAAAATTATTCTCTTTGGGACACGAGGTCGCATACTAGTCTCTTGTGTTTTCCTTTTTGGTTTATTTCGGAAATACATTGGGATAATCTCCTGGAACTATTATCTTTGGGAAAACCTTGGTTTCCTGAATAAAAGTTATTAGTAGGTAGATGTCATTTCTAGGTTCATTTCCTAATACATCACTGGGTAATTTTTTCAGCTTTGCTTATTTGGAGACACAATGAATAATTGAAGGTTCAATGGTGGTGGCACAAATTATGTAATGAGAGAGGCCTTTTGTTTCGCTAATGTTCTTCATTCATCTAGGAATGACCCCCTTGGATTTATTGAAGGAATGATCCCCTTGGATTTATTGAAGCACAGGTCTAAGTACTCTACTCTTCTCAGGTGACCAAATTCTCTAGAGATCCATCGACTAATGTTCAAAAATCCTTCTTGACTTGGGTAAATGCCAGAAGGCTAGAATCCTCCTTTAAGACCTTCTTGATCACTAAACGACGGGACATAAAATTGATTTCGTTGACTGAAGGTTCAAAGAACCTACGTCTTTGGGCAGCTCAACACTTGATGGGGAAGTGTTATATCAACGCCAGTGGTTAGGTTGGTACAACTGGTTTGTTGTAAGGAAGAAAATTCTTTCTTGAGGTTTGTCAAGTTTGTCTTTTTCTTTTCTTTTCTATGTGAAAAAGAAATGGGAAGGGGACCGTACCAATAATACTAGCAATGAATGACGAGCACGGCACGACAAAATTTTCTGTTTCCACGTGAATTTTCAATTATAGCTTTTTTGACAGATGATGCCTCATCTATGCTTGGACTTTGGAGTCTCCCCGTCATTTCTGAGAAAGTATCGTCTGGCCTTTGCATCAATAGATCAAAGTCATCCCCATCGTGGATCACATCAGCCCTACAGTAAAATTCACTTAATTAATGATTGAGATAATATTTATTGATATTTTTTGGTCAAGTTATTGTTATATTGAGCAAAATTATAAAAATTCTAAATGGATTTACATTTATTACCTAGCATTTACATAAATTGTGTTAGACACGTGTAAGCACACAAGATATAATTAAGAGAGAAACATCACTACTTAAAAATTAAAAATGAAACCATGACCGAGAAAATACGGTTTTTATTTATTTATTTATGGTAAGTGTAGGGAGGGGACAGATGGACAAGTGAGTTTATCAGTGAACGTTGCTAAAAGTTAGACATGAGTCCACAAATGGGCTTATAGATGGAGGTATGCACAGGCTATCTATATGGATGAACAAACAACTATGAACAACTTCTATACTTGAAATTTACCCTTGAAGTTATGAGTCAAATCAAAGGACATGAACAATTACCTGGAAGCTTTGTCGCCAATTTCCAATACGTCGCTGAAAGAAAAGAATGAATACTTTTAATAAAGTATGAAATATAGATAAAAAAAGAGAATGCCAAGCCCCTGCTGCTCTCGGGCCCTATATAATGAAAGAAATGTTCATGCACCTAACATCCTGCAGTCTTCAAACCCATACAGAAGGCATACCTAAAATCAGTTTAAAGTATTGGGGTCCAGCACTATGAGTGGTCACGTAGCAAGATAATTCCATTGCTAGAACCAATTGGAACATGAATTGTAGATAGAAGTTACCTCAAAATAAGAGATTATTTCACCCTCGGAAATTATGTGGACGCTTGCTTTTGAGTTTTGTCCGGTCAAAGAAGAACTTAATGTACTGTTTTTACTGTGATTTCTTTTGCTGTCTAATGTCTCTTAATAATGGCTAATGAAAGCTTGAAGAATAGCAAGTTTTTACCCTCTTCGTAGCCCTCAGTTTAGTGTTGCAGTCTTGAATGAGGTGTGCGACTTAAGATTTTTCCATAAAATCAATGTCTTCATGTTGCCCCCTTATAGAGCCGTATCTGCTCTTTTTATAAATTCGAATCAAATAGAAAGGTTTATGAAATGAAAAGATGAACAAAGATAACACTAATGCAGCATAAAAATAAAACTAAGCCAAACTTTTTGCAGTGTTGGGATTAACGGATCCCCGAAAACCGGATTCGACACTAAATCGAACCCCTAAATCAATGCGGAAGACGAAGCCCAGGAAATACACGTATCACCGATCATAAAGCACACCACGGATTCGAGCGTACCTTGTTAGCCATAGATTAGACACCGACGCCGATTAGAGAAAGAAAACCTGGTCTTGTTCGATCCGATGACGCATTGAAGGGAAAACAGTGTAGCCGTTTGCTTACTGTTCCTTTTTGTTTTTGAGAGAGAGAGCGCGGGAAAAGGAACGTACGTACGTTCATTATGCCAAGAGGTGTCATCTCTCTCTCTCCCCCTTTTATACCTTCCCCCATCCACGGGCCCTATTCCCGTGGGCCGGGCCTTTGGCCCAAAGATGGGCGGACGGGCCTTAAGCCCATTACCAATTAAAACCATCATCTCCCACTCGCACACGGTGGGCTAAACAGATTCTCTTTACCTCTCTTCAACATTCATACTCGGTGAATAATCCGCGCAACCAAAGATACTTTGAGAGCTCGTTGCTATACATCTGTTTAGGAATATATAGCAGCTCATAATGGGCGTCACACTCCGAGTAGATTTAGTATGCAGCCCTAGATCGATCGATCACATTTATATCTCTCTTGATCTCTTTTAAACAATGATATATATATTGTATTCACAATTATGATTATCCCAAAGACAATCATAATTGGTTAACCTAAGTGAATACAAAACTACAATGTGATTCTCCAAAATCGATCTTCCCCTTTCCTTCAAACTCTCAATTTCAGTCCAAATTGCTTTTCAGAAATGCCCCATTAGATCGAATCACTCATGACCATTGGCAACATTCTAAGATAGCAAACACTAAATAGAAATCTTGAGAATAAGTAAGAGTCATGAGGGGACTAAAAAATTGAGGAACTATTTTCCTCAAGAGTCTCACACGACATAAAAGTTGAGATCAAACTTTTGTCACTCTTATTGGTCGTCTCATGCATACGTAGTATGAAATACGTATTACGGTATTAACTCCTTTCCCATGGAGGGTATGTCTACACTTTCAATACCGTACGGATGATAGTTCGACATACCCAATGTCTAACTTGAGTTCACGTATCTACTCATTCACAAAATTCATCAGAACTCACATCTGGCATCTTAGACAGATTAGGTAAAATATGTGGGGTATTTTACTTTCGGACATATTAAGTATTATGTCCTCATCTTAACACTCAGTTAAGGCGACATGTGTTTTAAGCTTGAGCTCTCGATTATCACCTAGATAATAAGCTTAAAAACAGTCTCATCTCTATTTATCACACAAGAAATGTAGGCGATTACCCGTGTGAGTGGGCTAATCTTATATCTGTCCGACATACTTCTCAACTTAAAATAATGCACTAAGCATTAAGATGCATAAAGATCAAACAAAGATTCATAGGCATTAATGATGAAAACACAAATTCATCAAATTGTGAACGCTTAGGGAAATTACAATATTCAGTACATCAGCCTCTATGCAATCCTAGAGATTTCATATGGCCACAAAAACACATCTCTAAGTATTGGCTTTATCATAGGATCTGCTACCATTCTATGCGTAGTATGTACTCTAAGTTCACATCTTTTCGTGCAATCATATCCTTGACAAGATTATACTTGGTATCTTTATGTTTGGTCTTGCCATGATATTTTAGATCTTTGGTGTACACTTTTGCTGCTTGGCTATCATAGTTAACCAACAATGAATCCGCAGCACTTCCAATAACACCTAAACAATCCAAAAATCTCTAAAGCCAAACATCTTCTTATACTACACGATAATGCCACGAACTCAATTTCTATCGTGGACAAGGCTATGCATGTTTGTTTCTTACAGCTCCAACATATGGTGCCATCATTCGGTAAGAAAAACAAACCCGAGAGGTAGATTTCCTTTCTTTTAAATCTCCTCCCCAATCGATCGTGGATAGCCTTAGAGTCGCAGATCCTTTCCTTGATAACTCAACGTATAATCGCAGTCACCTTTAGATACCTCGGTATTCTCTTAACGGCTTTCCATTGTCTTTGGACCTGGATTGGATTGGTATCTACTCACCATTCCAACTGCAAAACATATGCCAGGTCTTGTACACATCATAGTGTATATCAAGCTTCCAACAGCACTAGCATAAGGAACATGTTTCCTTTATTCCTTTTCCTGTGGAGTCCTTGGACACAGTCTATGGCTCAATCATTCAACTTTTGCAATAGGAGTGTCTATGGGTTTACAGTCTTGCATACGAAATCGTTCAAAAAACTTATTTATATGGGTCTCTTGCGAAAGAGACAAAGATCTCTTCGAACGATCTCTTGAAATCTTAACTCCAAGAATGTATGTAGCCTCACCCATATCCTTCATCTTAAAGTTAGAAGACAACCATCTCTTGACAGTATTGGCAAACTCCATATTGCTTCCGGCAATTAGTATATCATCAACATATAATGATATGATCACAAATTGATTCTTGGATCTTTTGATATATACACAATGATCCTCATCTATCATTGTAAAATCATATGCCATTATGGCATTATGAAAACGTATATAACATTGTCTTGATGACTGCTTAAGGCCATATGTCGATCTCAAAAGTCGACATACCTTACCTTCTTGGCCTTCCACTATGAAACCAAAAGGTTGTTCCATATATAGTTTTTCCTCTAGTTCTCCATTGAGGAAAGCAGTCTTTACATCCATTTGATGTAACTCAAGATCCATACTAGCCACTATTGCCAGAATAATGCGAATCGAGGTAAATCTCACTACAGGAGAAAATGTATTTTCATAATCAATTTCTTTCTGTTGATTATACCCTACGCCACAAGGCGAGCCTTATGCCTTTCTATCGAGCCATCATCCTTTCGCTTTATTTTGAGAACCCAGTTGTTTCCAATAGCTCTGCGTCCTTTTGGAAAATCAACCAGTTCCCAAACATGGTTTGACTTCACTGACTCCATTTCCTCTTTCATTGCATGAATCCATTTTTCCTTATTAGGGCAATTTAGAGCCTTATTAATATTTCTTGGCTCATCCTCATCTTGTGGAGCAACCATAAAAGTTTCCCTTTCAATGTCAAAATATTGACGGGGAATACTTTGGCGACTTGTTCACCGTATGGGAGATTGTACACTTAACACATCATTCCCCATCATGCTCCCACTTGGATTAGGTAATGATGATGTTGTCACATCGGTGGTTGCAATTGAGAATGAGTTGAATTCAATTCATCACATCTCATATTACTCCCACTTGGACGAACTCCACTGACATCATTATCTTGATCCAATGTTTTAAATAGGGAACAATCTTCCCTTATTTCGCCCTTCTTAGGAAATTCATCCACTAAGGATGTGACATCCCGTGATTCAAATTCAGTTATACTCCCACTTTCCTCGCTCACCTATGAACACATACCCTTTCGAGTGTTCGCAGATATCTCATGAAAATACTCTTATTTCCTTTGGGACCCAATTTCCCAAACTTGTGAGAGGACTCATGAATATAGGCAGACAACCCCATGGCTTAAGAAAACTTAAGTCCGGTTTTCTAACCGTCCATAACTCATATGGAGTGGAAGCAACGATTTGGAAGGCATCTCGGTTAAGTATATTGGCAAAGATTAACAACGCATCACTCCAAAGAGTGATAGGTAAGTTAGCATGCGCCATCTTGGACCTAACCATTCCAAAGAGGGTTCTTTTATTCTCTCTACAACACCATTTTGTTGAGGAGTATATGGAATAGACAACTATCTTTATATTCCTTTTTCATCACATAATTTTCTGAACTTATCGATAAATATTCTCAACCTCGATCGGATCTAAATACCTTTATTTTCTTGTCTAATTGATTTTCTACAAGCAGTTCATAAACCTTCAAACAACTTATGCTTCGATTCATGAGAAATCAAATAGACATATCGTACTCGAGTATAATCATCTATAAAAAAGTGATGAAATAAACAGCCCCTTGCCTTCCTCTCACATCATTGAACCACAGACGTCCAAATGGATTAAATGCAGAGGAAATTCAGCTCTTTTACCTTTTCCAAATGGGTTCATTGTCATTTTCCCTACTAGGTAATGCTCACTTATGGACAAATCGACTTTTTCAATATTGTCCAACAAGCCCTCTATGGCTAGTCTATTCATACGTTGTTGGCCCATATGACCAAGTCTAGCATGCCACCATATTCACATCATTATCATATAAGGTAGAAGACGTGAAACAAGGGAATAACATATTGACATCATCACAAGTCAATATTTAGTACAATAAAACCATTCAATGAAGTGACCACAACCATAGTAGTTTGTATCTAAACACAAATCTACACATTTATTATGGAAGTTCATACAAAAACCAAGCTTAACCAACATTAAGACAGACACTAAATTTCGACGAATCTCCAGAGAATATAGAACATCAAGATGCGTCCACCATGCATGTTCAATTGGCAGGTGCCAATCCCTTTAACTTCACTGAGTTATTTCCAATATAGATCCACTTAGTTCCGGTTGGTATCGTCGGAATTCCACGAAGGATCCTCTATCCTTTGCTACATGGTCCGTCGCTCCCGAATCTACACCACAAAGGATTGGATTCAGCCAATAATATTGAACTTAACACATAAGCAAAGTTCTCAAATGTACAAGAGGTGTTGACTTTTTGACTCACAACAAGCTTGCAAGCATAGTGACATTTCTTGTCACAATTGTAACACCTCACCCTTGACATTTTCTTCACTTGAGGACGTTTTCCTCTCTTGTGTTGGTTAACTCTTGATTTCTTGCAATAAGGACTTGATCCTTTTCATTCCCACATATTGAACGAATCAATACATTTGCGCTTAGAGCACAAAGCCCTTTCTGAGCTAGAACCAGCATAGCAAATGTCTATTTTCGACTCAAATACCGTTATGCGGTCCTCTACTAGCTCAAGGCGGCGCACGGCACCCTCAAGATCTTCCATAACATGGTCAAGAGCTTCTAGTGCTTCTTGCTTTTCCAGCACATATTGAATCTTCATATTCAATATTTCACAATTGTTGCCGTTCATATCGCAATTACGTTCTTAGTTCTTTGAAATCATCGATCTGAACACATCAGACATACATGCACGAATAATTAATGCCTATCATTTATGCATCCCTATTTACATAGACCCATCATATTAATGAATAATTTCAAGTAAGGTTTTAGAATCAAAATGTCACTACGTTTCCAATCATCCTCCAAAAATCCTAACTCAAAACTATCATTAATATGATTGTCATATGCAAAATCAATTCTATGAAGCTACAAAAGCTTCTAAAACTACCCTCAGCTAATTACCCACAGCAACCAGTAATAAAAAAAAGCAAATAAAATCTAATATCCAATAAAAAAACAATGCTTTCACATGATACGACTAACATATCGGTTGTTACATCAACAACAATTAGGTAGTAAACATTACATAATTAATCAAAAATAAATAGGGAAAGTCCTTCTAATCTATCACAAAATATCTCGAGAAAACCGAAGGCACATTTGCCAACCATGGAAAAACTTTTGGAGAGCTTTCATGTCGCCTCCAAGGCGCATTCACTCGGCGCCATGTGACGCTCGCCTAAGGGTTGAAGTTTTGGCCAACTCAATCCTATAGTGCTTTCTTACAAAAGCTTCCACCAGTCTCCTATAACCCGGGACCACGTTGACCTCCCATAGCCGATCCAACACTGCTTGCCATTCAGGTGGAAGAGTGTTCATCAAAGTCGGCACCTTCTCAAAATCCGGCATAAGATAACCATTCCAGATGATTTCCTGTATCATCTGATTAACCCTGACCACATGTGATACTAAATCACCATCATGCCACCGATAATTAGCTAATTCGACATCACCTTTTAAGTCTTGCATTTCCCTCGTCCGTTCTCTGGGATTGCGGGTATCCTTGCATAACGCATCATAGTTCCCGCAACAAATGCGAACTAAAAATGGATTACTCATAATCCATAATTTACATAAGGGAAAATACATAATTTTCCAAAATTCATGCAACAAATGCGGAATTAAAAATGGATTACTTATAACACACATAGGCATGACTGAAAAAGAAACAAATTCCTCTTCTTCCTTTTTTTTTTTTTTTTTGGGTCAACGGTCAACGGTCAAAGTCAACGGTTAACGGGTCAACGGTCGGTCAACGGTCGGTCAACGGGTCAATGGGTCGGGTCAACGGGCGCGCGGGTCGGAGGACCGGTCGGGCCGGTCGGACCGGCCGGGCCGGTCGGACGAACCGGCCGCACGTGCCGCGCGTGTGCGCCGGCTGACGTCACGCAGACGTCAGCCGGCACGTGCCTCGCGCGTGAGCGTGCTGACGTCACGCAGATGTCATCCGCACGTGCGCGCATGCGCCCGGGCTGATCGGGTTGGGTCGGGTCGCCGGCGGTGATCGCCGGCCAACCGTCGCCGGCGCGACGTCATCAATGACGCTCATCCCGACGGTTATTGACCGTTGGGTGACGCCACGATGACGCGCACGCGCGTCGGTTCGGCCGACGGCGCGTGCCGTTTCGCCGGTCGCCGGCGCGCACGTGCCGGTTCGTCACCGGCGCGTGTGGCGCACGCACTGGCCTTTGCTAGCGCTTTTGGCGCGTCGCGCCCACGCGCAGCGGCTTCTGGCCGGGCGTGTGGGCGCGTGCGGCGTCGTACGGCGGCGTGCGATATGTCGCCGGACTCATCTCGACGTCGTCTTTCTCCCCATGTGTTCAGAAAATGATTTCGACTTACGAAAACTCAGAAAAATGGCCGAACAACGCTCGGGTGTCGGGATTTCTCGCCCCGATCCGTACGGCCGAAAACTTTTCGCGAAAAATCAATCAAAAAACATCAAATTGATCGGGAAAACATGAACTAGGGCTCTGATACCAATGTTGGGATTAACAGATCCCCAAAAATCGGATTCGACACTAAATCGAACCCCTAAATCAATGCGGAAGACGAAGCCCAGGAAATACACGTATCACCGATCATAAAGCACACCACGGATTCGAGCGTACCTTGTTAGCCACGATTAGACACCGACGCCGATTAGAGGAAGAAAACCCGGTCCCGTTCGATCCGATGACGCATTGAAGGCAAGACAGTGTAGCTTTTGTTTACTTACTGTTCCTTTTTGTTTTTGAGAGAGAGCGCGGGAAAAGGAACGTACGTACGTTCATTATGCCAAGAGGTGTCATCTCTCTCTCTCCTCCCTTTTATACCTTCCCCATCCACGGGCCCTATTCTCGTGGGCCGGGCCTTTTGGCCCAGCATGGGCGGACGGGCCTTAAGCCCATCACCAATTAAAACCATCATGCAGAAAAGTTATTTAAAAAACAATATGGATTACAGATAGCAAAAATACATTAAATTGTTAAGAAATTTAATCATGGCTCATATATATTTTGTTCACATACATGCACACGCAGATAACTCTATGTTTCTGTTCATTCGTGCACATGCGCACATACGACTTTTTTTTTCTTCTATGCCCTGCTTTTATCTAATAAAGGTGCAGTACCCACTTATTTCAAAGTCCTTATTTGATTATTCTGAGTGCACATCCATCTATGTCAATAATATAATTTGATCTTTCATCTTTTTATGTTCTGATTGTGTTGATACTTTTTTCGATATTTTTATGTTAAATTGGGTGTTTCTCATTTCACAATTAAAACAGATGTATAGGTGAGTTTAAAATTAGAGACACATGAGCCCACCTATAAATGGCTTATTGATGGAAGTCTGCACAAGCAACCCATGTTGTTGAACAAACAACTATGAACAACATCTGTACTTGAAATTTAGCCATGAAGCTATCAGTCAAGTCAAAACGACATGAACAATTTACATGGGAGCTTGTTGCCAATTTCCAATATGTCACCAAAAGAAACGGATGGATTCTATATTAAAAGTATGACAGAGAAATATGGATAAAAGGAGAATGCCAAGCCACTACGCTTGTGCCCTATATAATAAAAGAAATGTTTATATGTCTAAGATCCTGCAGTTTTCAAACCCATACAGAAGGCATACGTAAATCATTTAAAGTTCCGAGGTCAAGCACTACGAATGGCCAAGTAGCAAGAAATTTCCATTGCCAGAACCAATTGTTGCTGCCTATAAAAACCTTCTACGTTGCACTCTCCCTCGAAAACTCACTTCAGTAACCAAAATAACATAAACAAAAGCAGAAAATATGGCAGCCTTATCATTATATCTGCTGCTTACTTGGATATTCTTGCTGTCTCTCTTTCATACTAGGTTTGCTGAGGTACTTTGTCATGCGGACGAGAGCTCTGGCTTGATGGAATTCAAGAGAAGTTTCAGAACCGACACGACACATCTGCGATGCATTCATCCAAAAGTCCATTCCTGGTCACTGGATGGAAGTGGAGATTGTTGTTCATGGGATGGCGTCGAATGTGATGAAGTCACCGGCCGAGTGATCGCCCTCAACCTCAGTAGCAGTTGTCTCTCAGGCACCATGAGTCCTAACACCACTCTCTTTCGACTCGTTCACATGGAGTCGCTCAATCTTGCTTTCAACAGCTTCAACTTCTCCTCAATTCCATACGGCTTCGGCAATCTTTCAAAGTTACAATACCTTAATCTCTCCTCCTCTGACTTTTCCGGTGAAATCCCTCTCGATATCTTGCAACTCTCCAAGTTAGTTTCTCTCGATTTGTCCTCTTCTTCGTATGAAACACTTCGTATGCCCAACATGGGTGGCTTCTTTCATAACTTGACCGGACTAAAAGAACTTGATCTTTCTTCGGTAAGCTTGTCATCACCTTTCCCACCGATGCTAGCGAATTTCTCTTCCTTGACATTGCTCAGGCTAGCATCTTGTGAATTGAGTGGAAACTTTCCGGTCAGCATTTTCCAGCTGCCAAACTTAGAAGTCCTTTCCGTTCTTTACAATTACAACCTTTCTGGGTTTTTCCCCAAGCCACATTGGGGTTCTCCATTGAAATCCTTATACCTTTCCTATACCAACTTCTCGGGAGAAATACCCACTTCAATTGGAAATCTTAGTCTCTTGAATGAGTTAAGAGCCGAGGGTTGCTATTTCTCAGGATCACTTCCCTCTTCAATGGGTAATCTTTCTCATCTCACTATACTGGACCTTTACACAAATAACTTGCAAGGTCAAATCCCTGTTTCCTTTGCTAATCTTACCTAGCTATCGGAGCTAGATCTCTCTTACAATAACTTCAGCGGTGATTCTTTGGAGTGGGTGGTCAACTTGACAAAACTCACCATCTTGAGACTTTCAGGTAATAGTTTCTTTTTGGTTATATTAAGCGCAATTGTGACGTGACGTCATCTATGCACTAGCCCACTCAATGGACGACAAGTGGCATTATGGGGAGGGCCACCATCATAAGTCTCTCTTTGCCGGTTCGGACGGATCTCTTTCCTCCTCCATCTACAACTCCATGGAACCCGAGAGCTCCGTCGCTACTTGCTTCAACCTCGACCATGACCAAAACCCCCGCTGCAACAGCTGCAAGCAAAACTACCATCGCCACCTCAAGAGCTTCAATTCCGGCAAGGGCCTGAGCTGGAAGGCCTTCTAGCTCGACAAGTTCAGCCAGGTCCTGAACCACAAACAGCTTCTTCATCAACTTCCTCTCCCTCAACTTCCTCAATTTTTTGACCGAAAGAAAAAAAAAAAAAAAAAAAAACTCCCTCAATTAATCCCCCGGGACGTCGTGATCTTGATGGTTGGATCGACGTGCATCTCGTCCTCCCGCAACCTCCTCAAATCCCTAATTTTTAGATTGACGCTCCCACTGTACTCGAAGAACTCGGCCTACACGTTGATCGAACACGCGAGTGGTGGCCATCGATGAAGCCCGATTTCGCCAATCAAACGAACTACTCGATGATGTAGTATGTCCCCTTGCCATCATAGGCGATGGGGGAGAGGATCGGGTCCTACCCAGAGTCGAGGTGCAAGGCCCGGAAAGCGTTCGTGTCCTCGACAACTAGGCCAGCCGGAAGGCCTTTCGGCTCAGGCCGACGTTGGACTCGAAGCTCTTGAGACGATGATGGAGGGTTAGGGTTTTGGGAAGGAGGGAGGAGGATAGGATGATCTTTGTGGCATACCTGGAGGTCTTGAGAGCATTGTCGAGGTAGGCCTCAAGGCGGATGAGGAAGTCCCTGTCTCTGGTTTTTCCCGTGGCCGTTGCGCGTTGCGGCAGGGGTTTTAGCGGTGGTCCGGGAGGGAGTGAGCAGTAGTGGAGGAGAGCGAGAGAGACTTTCCAATTTTTGACGGTGGGCCCCTCCAATGCCTATTTGTCTGAGTGGGCTAGTGCATACTGACTTGGACCTAATATTTTCAGGCGAGGAGATTATTTAGCCGAAGAGAAAAAGGAAATTGAAATTGATAGGGTAACTAACACTCCTTTGTCTTGTATTTTTTTTTTCTTTATGTTTGGTAGGTAATCGGTTAAGCGGTGGATTTCCATCTTCATTTGAGAACTTGAAGCAGTTGACTCTTCTTGGCCTTTCTGGCAACGACTTGCACGGTGATATTCTGGGTGCATTGCAATCTAAAGGATCTCGAAGTGCTTTATCTCGGGTCGCTTAATCTCAATGGCATTCTCGATGTGAATGATCTATTCACACTCAAGAACTTGAGTTACTTATTTCTGTCCAACAATAACATATCTTTCACCAAGTCATTCATCAATGCCACGACATCGAAGTTGACCTACTTATACTTGGATTCATGCAACTTGACCAAGTTCCCACGGTTTATAGGCTACTTGAGCGAATTGGAGGAGTTATCCCTACAACACAACAGAATTCAAGGGAATTGGTTAAGCGGTGGATTTCCATCTTCATTTGAGAACCTCAAGCAGTTGACTCGTCTTGACCTTTCTCACAACAACTTGCACGGTGATATTCTGGGTGCATTGCGGAATCTGAAGGATCTCAATAAGCTTTATCTGAAGTCACTTAATCTCAATGGCGTTCTCGATGTGAATGATCTACTTACACTCAAGAACTTGAGATACTTAGTTCTGTCCAACAATAACATATCTTTCACCAAGTCATTCATCAATGCCACGACATTGAAGCTAACCCACTTATACTTGGATTCATGCAACTTGACCGAGTTCCCACAGTTTATAGGCTACTTGAGCAAATTGGAGAAGTTAAACCTACAACACAACAAAATTCAAGGGACCATTCCTAGATGGGTGTGGAACAATAGCAAAGAATATCTCTGGTATGTAGATCTTTCTCACAATCTTTTAACCGGCTTTGAAAATAACCAAACCAATCTTCCTTTGCCGAATTTGAACTATCTTGACATTAGTTCTAACTTGCTAAAAGCAACCCTCCCTGTCCCACCTCCCTCGGTCATTGTATACAACATCTCCAACAATTTCCTATTTGGGGAAGTTCCAACATCCATTTGTGAAGTGAGCTCTCTTACCGTGCTCGATTTGTCCAACAATACTCTAAATGGCACACTTCCTCCTTGTTTGGGAAGTATTCATCCTTTGATTTTATTGAACCTTGCGAGAAATAAATTCGATGGCATGATTCCTCACATTTACTTAGATGATTGTGCATTGAGGATGATTGACCTCAGAGAAAACCAACTAAGTGGTATTGTTCTGAGATCTTTAGGAAATTGCAAAATGCTAGAGTATTTGAATCTTGGTGACAACCAAATTAATGATACGTTCCCATTTTGGCTATCGGAATTGACCTACCTAAAAGTAATTGGCTTGCGGTCCAATAATTTCCATGGTCCCATAGAATCTAATCTAAGCCAGCTCAACTTCACCAGTTTACACATCCTGGACATTTCCAACAACGGCTTCAATGGCGAATTTCCTTCCAACTTGTTGAAGAGTTGCCACGCCATGAAGATCATGGTTGGTCAAGATGAATTGTCATATTTGGATATTATTGAATTTCTTCCTAATGCTTCATTCTCCATAAGTACGACTTATGCGATGAAATTGATGAATAAGGGCATGAAAAGGGAATATGCGAAGATTCCAAATGTCCTCATCGCAATTGACCTCTCCAACAACAAGTTTGAAGGGTTCATTCCTGAACTCATTGGAGATTTGGAATCACTTCGCATGCTCAACCTTTCAAACAATCTCCTCAATGGTAGCATCCCTCCTTCCTTGGCCAATCTAACAGTGCTCGAAGCACTGGATCTTTCCCGGAACAATCTTGTGGGAGAGATTCCTCAACAACTAGCCCGCCTCACATTTCTTTCGGTTTTCAATATCTCTCACAATCGTCTATTAGGACCAATACCACATGGAACGCAATTTGATACATTCGAGAGTAGTTCATTTGCGATGAATAATGGTTTGTGTGGAAGCCCCTTGCCAAATAAATGCACAAATGGTGAGGATGCTCCACCACCACTATCATCTTTCAAAGTGGATAATGAAGAAGAGTGTCTCTTCAACTTGGATTGGAGAATCGTGCTAATTGGCGCCGGAGTCGGGTTTTCGGTTGGTATTGTGATAGAGAACTTGATCATTGACGAGAAGAGGATGTGGTTCTTGTGCTGCTCCAAGAAAATGGCAAAAGGATGGAAAAAGGTGAGGAAAGCTCTTGTAGACAAGAAATTATGTAGCTAGATATTTAATGCTCTGTCTTTAAGTAGATCGTCGAGAAAAGTTATACATGCATAGGTGAAGATTCCGATCTATGTTTATTTGCTATAGTAATATGGAGATGTTATTTTCTTGCTCATGAAAGTTATAATTCTTTTGAAGATTCTAACCTGTGTCTGTTCATATATGCATCAGCAATGAATGAATGTTCTGTTGTAATATAGAGACATAATTGAGATGAGTAGATACTATTGAAAAGCCAATTAATATACATCATGGACGGCGTTGTCAAATATTTCGTTGTCCATGGAAACCAAGAAGATTGGAATAAAGGTTCCCTTGGTTCATAGGTAGAAAAAGCCTTGCTTTTGTTCATTTGAATGTATATTCGATAGAACTTTCATAACAGAGCATTAGCAATCTGTATAGTGTCAAGATATTCATGTCGGTTATTTATGTATTTTCTGTTGGTAGACCAATGTTACGCTGTGATTGATTACAAATTGTTTCTTCTTTAGAATGAACGAAAACATGTCAATTTCGAGTGTAGTCGTATCAAGTTTGTGCTTTTCTTGGAAAATTTGTATTTGTGTTCGAGTCACCAAGGAGATGCCACTTCCCATGCTCTTCCAGACATTAGCTTGCAATTTAAGTGAGTTACCAAGAGCTTTTGAAACTATTTGTTCTTTAAACTAATATGGTATCCTACATGAAAGATAATTTCATAGAGATCATCTTAAGTTAAATGTAAAATTCTTCGCTTAAGGAGCATATAATTTAAAAAGTGATTTAGTTTTATGATTATAAACGTAAACACGAAATCTAAAAAATCAATGATTTTAATAAACTTTCTTGAATTGATCATAAAAATCCAATTTATAGGATCCGAATGAGCAGGCGCTAGGGAAGTCCCATCTCTATACTCGTCCCACGCCTGCAAAGTGCGGGGCAAGGTTGGTTATTAGAATGATGAGAAAAAGGATTATATTTCTGCCGGCTCATTTAATAAGAAATGACAAAAAATATGGCAAAAGAGCAGAGATAAGTTTGTACTAAATTAACGACAACAGTGATAGATTGAAACTGATTCACAAACTTGTATTTAGAAGTAGGACCTTTGTGTTTAATTTTTTAAAAGTATAAATATTATTTAATGCTGATCAGTTTGAATGTTTAAAAACCTACACATATGAACTCTTAACTTTATTTAAAATCATTGGAAAGGTTCTTTTTTTCTATAGAATTTTGTGATGTTGGAATACGTTTTTACTGAATCATCCTTTACAGAATTATGGGAAAATCCATATGACTCTGATATGTCATAGCGATATAGGATAATCTATTACAAAAAAAAAAAAATTGGAAAATTCAAATGCGACATGTCAAGTTGGTGTTATAAAAGGTTTGATGATTTCATGAAAAAATATTTATCAATATAGGGAAAAATGGTTCAAAAATCCTAAACTTATTACACTTTTTCCAATTTGGTCATAAATTTTTTAACTCATGCGAATTGAGTTCTAAACAATTTTCACGTTTTGCCAATTAAATTCATTTTGTTAATTTTAGCCGGATATCACTTATGTGGACGTTAGTCGTCCTATATGGCATAGATAGTGTGGACATGGACAAATTTTTCCATGACCTATCGATTCATAAAGAGCATGTCACGGGCCTCTCCATGCTTAATGAGGGGCATGTCATAGAACATAAATTAATGAAAATTGTAAAGTAATGGGCTACTCCATCCACGTGAAACTTTGGCTAGTAAACGTTGGCTCCACGTTATACCAGGGAAAAAGGAAAGGAAAGGGAAAAAATAATTGATTTGAAAACTTGCCTGGAATTCCAAGATGAGCGGTGTGAATCCACTATCTCTTCAACGGAAAATTCGACTTTTCGTCTCTTAATTTATGTGCTTTTTTTTGGGTTAAGGTCTTGAACTTTCGATTAATCTAATCAAGTACAGCCCCTGCCACCAATCCTAATAAATTTGAGCTGACATCTCCATCAAACTGTTCGAGAGTACTAAGTGGGAATAGAAGACTTGCTCTTGGGGACAAGTTAGTGCCAAAATGTCTTTCCTCAATGAATATTTAGGTTGAGTGTAATAATTCAGGCTACATGAAACTTATATAAATTACCAAAATGCGCATCTTTATTTTCCACCTTCAAAAGACACAAAGGTTCATGGAACCAATTGAAAGAACTAGTAGAAAGTTTTGTCTAGGAAGCTTTATCGCCTCCTTCTAAAGGGGGAAAAAGAGAGACAAGAGAGAAGAAAGGTTGACTAGAAAACTTGCTTGCAATTTCAAAATGAGCAGTGTACCTGTTAAAGGTGATTCTACTTTTCTTCCTTGAATATACGTACTTTTTTAGTTGAGCGATTGAACTTTAACATATCTATTCAGATCCTTTAACTTTCATAATTTTTTTAGTCAAATTTAACCTTCGATACCAATTTTGATAATTTTGAATTGAAGTGGTTGCTGGATTACATCATAGCAAGATGTGGAAAAAAATTGCCTTTGCAGCCAAGTCCACGCAAAATTGGGTCATTACAAGATGTTTAGTTGACGCGAGAATTTGTGCCAAAGTATCCCTCCTATATTTTCACCTTGTTCAAAAGACAGAAAGGAACTAATTGAAATAAGTGAAAATTCCAAAAGAACTCAAAGTACCATCAATTTCTCAAATATGAGCCTAAAGTGAACCTTGTTTAGAGTTTGAAGTGTCCTTATTTTCTCAAATAATAGCCTAAAGTGACCATATCGGTTTCAAAGAAAAACCTAACATTACCGGCTATTCAAGGGCATATTTGTCCTCTACGTTTTCTTATTTTCTTCCCTTTTTTTTTCTTTTTTTGTTCTTTCCTTAAAAACAACAAACTAAGAAAAGATTAAAACTTTAAAAAAAAAAAAGAAGAAGAAGAGAAAACACATATTTGAAAAAAAATAGAAAAGGCAACCCTCTCGCCTGTGGCTGCCACCCCGTTGTTGATGGGTCGTCGACCATAGCTAGCAGGGTCACCAGCGCCTTGGCGAGGGGTGGTAAGCCTCGCCTAGACTAGGGGGAGGGCTGATGACCCTCACCCAAATTTGGGAAAGGGTTGCGGCTCCTTCCTGGCAAGCCCTCGCCTCTGGTTAGCAAGGGTCACCAACCCTCAACAAGGCATCGGCGACCCTACTACCCATGGCAGATGCTCCATGAGTGATGAGTTGGCGACCAAAGGCGAGGGAGGGCTGGCAGCTCTACTGCCTGTAATTTTTTTTCCCAATTTTAGCCTTTGTCTTTTATTTTATTTATTTTAGCTTTTTTTGAAAAAAAGAAAAAGGAAAAAGAAAGAAAATAAGAAAAAGTAAATGATGAAAATGCCCTTGACCAACTACTGAAACCAACTCCCCTGTGTTCAAAGTTATGGTACTAGAGAGTAGGGGTGTGTAACAAGAACAATCCAAATTGGGAACTGCCTAAACCGGACTAGACCGATTGTCGATTTTGGGCGGTTCCCATGGGTAGCAGTCTAGTTTGCGATTCCAAGGTGAAAATCAGACCGACCGGACCGATTGCAATTGGAATTGTAATGGAGATAGCAACTTCACATGTGTCCAAGAGGCCACCAAAACTTCTATTGTTCCTCTCTACTTAAAGAAGAAGCGCACTTGTTAGTTTCTTCTTTTATTTGATGTGGGACTAAGACTCCAAGAGCCACACTCTCATTCCTTATGCGCTCTCTCTCTCTCTCTCTCTCTCTCTCTCTCTCTCTCTCTCTCTCTCTCTCTCTCTCTCTCTCTCTCTCTCTCTCTCTCTCTCTCTCTCCTCACTTGCAAGAGACAAGGTACTCCAAGCCTCCAAAAGTCTCACATCGAGCAAATACTCAAAGATCATAAGAGAGATTGTCTATAAAACCCAAGCCAAGCATGACCTTTAGACATATCATTCTGGCCTTTTTGATTAAGATTGAGCGTGAAATATATGAAATGCGATCAATGGTCACACAAGTGGAGTTTGAATTTTTTGCACGTGGGAACAAGTGCGATCGGTTCTATTGGACTACCAAGAGCCGAACTAGATCAATCGGTTTGGAGCACAGTCACTCTTTAGTATAAAAAAAAAAAGAAAAGTGGAAGGCCAGTTCTCGATTCTAAGACCAAATGGGCCAGTCCCTGGTCTACTCATTCTCTCGATTTGGTTCTTGATTTCACCTTGGAACTAGACCAGACTAGGAACCGATCACCCTTACTAGAGAGCCAACTACTCCTGAGGTCAAGGCCAATGATGCAATCGATTTTGTTGGTCCTGATATGCCTCTTGAGTAGCATCAAGAGTGAGCTCTCTCCAACATGGCATGCTGGCTTAGCAAAGCTGAGTATGAAATTAGAACACCACGATGAAAACGACCCAAGTAGAAAGCATGTGTGGTATTGAGGTTGACATGATTATGTTGTTCTCTTTGTGCTTTTTTATTAGAGCGCGTATGTCAGAGAGCAAGAAGAGATTGCAATGTCACTGCTCTTATACTAGGCAATTTTTGTGAATAGGAATTTTGGTGCTCCTTAGCCATGCACGCATACATGGTAAAGGATCTTATTATTAGGAGATGGGTTTATCAAGAGAATTCCTATGTTACTCTTGGGCTATTCAGAAAATGCTCAGCATATTGCCTCTCACTGCCTTTCCTTTAAAAATAAATAATAAATAATGTCGATATGTATAAGCATATCGAGGCATCATCATCATTATTACTGCAAAAAGAGAAAGAAATGGTCACACGTCCACAAGGTGGAAATTTTAGGTTGAATTCTCATGCCGTGATTGATGGTTCATGATTGCATGGTTGTTCCATTAAAATGGCATCTCATTTCCTTTTCCACAGATAGACCAAAATTGAGAGACCCGCACAAAGACTTTGACCACTTTTAGATTGACAAACAATAGTCATTTTACATTTTTTTTTTTCGAAAAGCTAACAGTTTAACATATGATTGTCGTAATCACGCCTTATCCCTATTCAATACAATACGTATGTGATCTTTGTCTTATTTTTGATCTAGTTGGTAAACTTGAAATTGCTACCCAAAACCACCAAGGTGTTGGAAAAATTTTGCCAGAAGTTTTCTCTTCTCCTTATGATCTTGAATTCAAGTTTTATTGGGAGCACCCTAGGAGTAAAATTGCAATCGTACCAAATTGTTATGAGGAAGTACATTCTCAAGATCGCCTAGAAAAATATGTATAATACTTCACTACCAAATTACAAAAAAATAAAATAAAATTGTTACATAGAAGTTGATTTTTTTCTGGGATTTGTTGGTTGAACTCAAAAGTCAAGTTGCAATGCCGAAACTTAGATTAAGAAGCTAGGTACAAAAATATTATTATACCCCACCTTTTGTTTTAACCCTTAGATATACACGCACAAACAGAGTTCTAGCAAATCTTGTGCAGGATTTCATTCACAAGATGTGCATGACTTGCAAGTTGAAGTGGTTGTCTCAGATTCTCAACTTAGTGGAAGACTTGGGAGATGACTTTCGAGTCAAGGTAAGGTTGACATTTTACGCTGAACGTGGACTCAACAATGAAATGCAATGTCAACTTCACTTACACGACACACATTCTAATTAATAGGTACAACAAGTGCCTCAAATTTTCCAAAGTATTTATGTGATTATTCCATTCATTGCTTTTAAAATCATTAATCATTGTGATACACATTTTATTTTCCTAACCTTTAATGGTTTCTTCTGAGGAAGGGATCGATTTGCAATCAAAGAAGTGGAATCACCTAACTTACATATAGCATAAATAGATACCAAGTATCGGGGCATGATCCAATGAGATTAACTCAACAGTTAAAGAATAAACATATGGTATAAACAATTTCCATCTTCGGGTTATCCACCTTAGTGTTGAATAATTTTATTACTTAGTCCATACATACGAGTTCCATGCATCTGTGAGTTAATTATCTATGACGTACATCATTGTCATGGAAAATGGAGTACTAAGGCAATGCTAGTTCATTCATTCTGCTTTATAAGGATGGGTGAGTTGGACCAAGACCAAATTGAAAGACTAACAACTTGTTCAAATCGTTTTAGTCATCTTCAAATGGGCATTATAGCTTAAAGGTGCAATTTGATTTCTAATTGCAGAGTGGGCTACCAATAGAGTTAGTTTTTTACATAGTAAATAGTTGACATTTCTAGTTATGGTGGAATTCTATTATTTTTTAAGTTTTGGCAAGGTGGATATACAACTAATATTCTCTAAAACTCAATTCATTTTCTAATTGTTGATTTTATGGTATCTCTAGTTTTTTGAGGCTGCATTGTTCATGTCACATGTATATGGTAATTTTTCTTTCGATACAATCAACACGACACTCTTTCAGCATACTTATGCCAATTAGAATTTGATTTGTTGATAAATTACCTCAGAATAAGAGAGATTATTTCACCTTCGAAATTAAGTGAGTGCTTGCTTTAGAGATTTGTCTGGTCAAAGAAAAATTTATGTTCTATTTGTTGTGATTTTCATACTCTGTCTAATGTCTCTCAACAATGGCAAATGAAAGGTCTAAAGGATAATAATTTTTTGCCCTCTTCTAGTATTGAGTCTTAAAAAGATTTACAAACTCAACATTTGTCATAAAATCTGTGTCCACCTCTTCCATTTTACTCCACTTTTCCTCGTTGGCCCATTATAGAGCAGTTAGTTTCTTTTCATTAGATCATCTACAATCATCGTTCCACACATCACTTCAATCTCGGCCTCATCCCAGATTGACATCACTATAGCTTAGTCTTGAATCCACTCATTACTAATCTCGTCTCTTCTGAAATTCCTACTCGAAGCTAGACATTTTCTTCACTAATAGCGTGTGCGCATTTTGGTACTTCACCTACCCGGTTAGCATTGTATGCATAGGTGAGATATTCGCCATCAACTAGAAAATGAGGATTTCAAGGTTTGGCATTGCTTGACTTGGTTACTTGTAGATATCAGTGGTTCTTGCCAATGTTCCGAAGAATGTTTAGCTTCATGAAGTTTATATTCCGAACACAATCTCTCACCAACTCAACTAGAAACCCTTCAATCAGAAACGCTACTCAATGCAAAGCTTAGACTTTGCTCTTTGTTGGGCCTCCAATCTATCAACAACAAATATATTTTGAACATCGATTTTCCCTTTGTAAAGCAAAAGAGATCAAAATTGACACTATGTTTTTTCCTTTCCCAACCCCTTCCCTCCCTCCCTCAACCTTTCTTCATCTCTTCCATGGAAGGGAGGGATTTAACCTTGATCTCTCCCTCCCCTCTTGGTTGTTTTTTTTTTTCCTTTCCTTGCTCTCCTGATTTGAGAGCTTTGCTCTCCCGATATTATATCTATGAGTTTTTTTTCTTCGATCTAATTATAGATTTTGGAGTTTTAATGAATAAGTACTCCGCCTCAACTTTCAATGGTGTTTGCAACCGTTTTGGTGTCAAATCTATGCTTATTTAAGATATGGCGCTTCGCATTGGCTACAAAACTTGCTCTCACAAGTGTCAGATTTGATCTTCTTCAACGTGTTTTGTTTTTATACAGTGATGGTGTTGGGGATGACAAATCTAGGTGTACATCATCAAATCTAGGTGCACGCCGTCGAAAGGCAAATTTGTAACCATAAATGGAGATCTTGGCATGTGCTTATTGCTAATGACATTGTGTGATTTTGTGATTGACCACCGATCCTTTCGCTTGGATGCAGTAACAGACCATGAGTCTATGATTATTTGTGCCAACCATGCTCCAATGATATGCATTGATTTTTGATTTTTGGTTTGTTTTGGAATTTTTGGGCTTGTCTTGTTATTATGACTTTTGAGATCTTCTATTATGTATCATTTTGATAATGAATGGAGTTAAAAAAAAAAAAGCACAAGGGATCCATGGTTCAAATCATAAAGTGAGGAAAAAGTAACTCGTATGAATATCACTGGCCCTTGTCATGTTACTTCTTTTGAAAAACACAAATCCATCTAGAAAAAATGTGGACTTAACAACAGAGTCCTCGATCTTGATAAACTCGTCCATAATCAAAGCCGACAGGTATGAACCCTAATGTCAAATCTTGATGTGCCCTTTTAGTAAATGTCGTTAATGATCAATCTATTGACTTCTTTCCCGAGAGAATTGGGGGTGGATCTCTCTCAAGTTTGATTTTTTTTTTTTTTTTATATTCTGTGCAAAGATGTGAAAAGAATATAATATGACCATTAAGCCTAATGGCAGAATTCGAGCTCCAATTTCCACTCTATCTGCCCAATTTTTCTTTCAATATATGCCCAAATATATTTTATTGTTGCCTATATATAACTTTGTAAAGTTTTTCCAACGTATGTCCAAATTCCATCTATTTATCACCATGCTAGATTTGTTCAACAATAGTCTAAACGGCATGCTTCTTCATGTTTGACAAATACTGAGTGTTTGCCAGATTTGAATCCTGAGAAAAATAAGTTTGAGGGCATGATTTTTTTTCATAGTTATACAGATGGTTCGTCATTGAGAATGGTAGACCATAAGACAAATCGATTGCGAAGGGTCTGTTTCTAGATCTTTGGTCAATTGTAGAATGCTAGGGTAGCGAATCTTGGTAACAATCAAAATGGTGATCGCTTACTCTTTTGGCTATTAGATTTGACTAAGCTATAATTACTGGCTTGCATTCCAGTAAGCTCCATGGTCTGATAGGAACTAATTGTCAGGTCAATTTAACTTCACGAATTTGCAAATCGCGGACCTTTCCAACAATGGTTTCAATGGCGAGCTACCATCCAAGTTGTTACAGATGAATTTATTGTTGATCAATATGAGTTCATGGATATTCTACAAAAACTTTCTTCCGTGGGTTGGGAGAGGGTGACACATGGAATGAAACTTATGAACAATGGGACGGAAAGGGAATACTCGAAAATTCAATATGCCCTCGTGGAAATTGATCTATCCAACAAGAAGTTCGAGAAATGGATATCCGCACAAATTTGGGATTTGAAGCCACTTCCTTCACATGCTTAGCCTTTCAAACAAAAATTTTCACCGGTCCGCAAAGCTAATGACTGCGCTGGAATCTCTACACCTTTCTTAAAACATGCTCTCCGGAGAGATCCCTCAAGAACTAACCTAGCTTCCGTTTCTTTCCTTTTGGGTAAGGAACTTAGCTTGCATTCCACAAAACAAAGCAAAGTGGAAGAGCACATCCATTGCAAGCCACAGTACCAAATCAGAGAAAGAATGGCAGCAAAGCCTAGAAGAAAACATACCACTAAGGCTTAACAAAGGGAAAAAAAACAAGACATCAGAGAACAAACAGAAAGTAATAATAAACTACAAAGTTCAACAATCATTTGTTATAATAAGTCTCGAATTTGAGCCCATAATTATAGGAAATTCCAAAAGTTGGATTTCGTGGACGTCCAGTTTTGCGCTTCGGAAATCAAGATTTCTTATTCGGTGATATCAAATTGGAGTGGCACAAGAAAGAGAAATATTACTTGCCTATTTTGACTTGGCGTAGAATTTTTTGACCAACTAGCACAAGACTTCCTCAGCCAGTGGATATATATTTATATATCTATATATTATAAAATTAATACCACGAAAAATCTCAAATTGATATACTTCTAACAAATTTATCCTAAACTAAATTTTTTCATCATAAAAAAAAAATCCCTAAAATTAGTACATTTGTACAAATTTATTCTTCATTAGTTCCAATTAAATTTAATTAATACCACGAAGATCACATTACATATTAGGTTAAAGATAGGGATGACATTGAAAAAATAAAAAAATTTAAGGATCACATTATATATTTAACTAAAGTTTATGGATCATTTGTCTCAATTTCGCGGAACTCGAATATATCGGGCATCTTGCCAATGCTTAGCTTTTAATATTTTTAGGGGGCGGGAGCGTAATCAGAATATTCCCTAGAGATTCGCGTTGGAGAAGCAAAACTAACAAGGAGGATTTATCAGAACGAAGAATCTACCTGGAACATCATGTCGGCATAGCATAGACATATAAATACTCCCGTCGGAGAGTTCATAAATTTCATTACATGCGGTGGTGCTGCATGTCGAAGACTCAGTAACTCACGTAGTCAGCTTGTCCGAGTTGACTCAGACGTCGCCGGAGCCGGCCCCACCCTCCTCTAGCCGAGCTCGCGCTCGAACTCGTTACCTTTTCGTCCGCCATTATCGTCGAGCTCGAGAACGCCGTCGCCCGGCGACGTCTCTGAAATTTTCCATCCTCTGCAGATTTTCACGAGAAACGAACGGAGGCGCGCTCTGGGTCGGCTTCAAAATCCCTCCTTTCGCTGCGGCGGACACCTCGAAGCGGGGAGGCTCCATTGCGACGCGCTCTCCGCAAGAAGACAGGAGTGAGCTGTGAGGGGGCGGGGAGTGAAAAGAATTTACAAAGAGAGGCCTCGTTGTGTCCGCTGGAAGGGATGAAGATCCTTTTGGATTATTACGTCAGTCGCTGCACAGTTGTTGCCATTGCGATGATATTGCTGCGGTCTCGCTTCTCGTCGCAGCGTCGGTTAGTACACTCCTGGACTCGTATTGGATTCCCATTTCCGCCACTGCATCGGCGGCTCAGTGGCTCCGCGAGTCGCTAGTCGGTGATGGAGGATTGGGACCTCCGGTTGTCGCCTCCCGAGGTACAGGGTCTACGTTGCTAATGTGAACTTTTCCGCTGAATTCTGCTAGTTTGCTGTTCTTTGTCATTCGCTGATGGTTTAATGTAGTAATCTTTACCCAGTATCTACAAAAATGGGACGAGTGTGTTGTGCTGTTGCATCTCACATTGGTTGTGACACTTTCTGTGTCTTTTTGTTTTTCTTTTGCTGGTTAGTTGAAGGTTTTTCAGATTCGGTTTCCATTGCAAGCTGTGAATTTATATTAATCCTTTACTACCAGTGCGTGTTTTCTTTCTAGTCATGTGGCTTCGGGTTCAACTGATTATTTTTCCCCTGAAGACACACGTTATATAGCTTATCTGGCAGATGAAGTTTCAGTAATCTACGGTCTTCTGTGTTCTTGTCCACTGACCAATTTTAGCATTCTCTTTGGGGTCATTGAGCAATTCTGGTGCCGTACTTGTTCTATTAATAGAGATCAACTAACCAGGAATTTTTATCCCTGTTGGTGGATGCTGAAACTTTTGCCTGGAAAGGTGCGGGCACGATCAAGAGATTTTGTGTTGTTGTGCAGAGAATGCCGCGACACACGATCGACTCAGGACCATACAGGTTACTCTCTTGCTCAAGTAAAAACAACAAAGCAGGGGTGTTACAGGAGCTAGAGAAGGGTGTGGAAGCAAATTTTGCTGACTATGATAAGAGGACAGCTCTCCATTTGGCATCATGCGAAGGTTGCACTGAGGTGGTTGTGCTACTTCTTGAGAGAGGAGCTGATGTGAACTCCATTGACCGTTGGGGTCGAACTGTAAGTTTTTCTTTCTTTCATTTGGTACCTGAAAGAGTACATTTTCTGTTACTTAGCTGCAGAAGATTTTTATTACGACAGAAATCATAAGTTACATATGAAGCTCTTAGGTGAGTTTGAAAATGTAGCAGGCTTTTGTAATCTCTTCAAGAATAGCATAGTTGGATGTCAATTATTTTGCAACTAGCTAGAATGCTTCTCACCTCTTTCAATTATTTTAGCCTGTTCACAGTTTCTGAAAGATGCTCCTCAATCTCATAGAGAACTCCCGTCCTATGAGGAGGACTGGAGTATGTCAACTGCCTCTTATCACCTAAACAAGCATGATACTTATCAACATTTTTTCTCGTGACGCTTATCCATAAATATTCATTTTCTCATTATAATTGGGTTTTCTAAGGAAGTGTTTGGAGCAATCAATAGTACTTTTTGGGAGAATATACTTCTCCAATTTGTTATTTTCCTTACCAGAGCTTTCGCTGATGTCAGTAAGCTTGCAGCCATTGTCAGATGCCCGTAGCTTTGGTCACGAGGACATTTGTAAGATACTGATGGCTCGGGGAGGAATAGATCCGGTATGCTATCTTCCTGAGTGCTGGTATATAATGTGACATTTCTACACTATCAATTATTTCCGTTCAAAAAGTCCACCTTTTTTGGTGTTGATATTAGTTTAGGCTGTTCGTATGAGTTGTTGACTTTGATTTTGGGACTTCCATCATTGACGGTTCAAGAATTCTTTCCCTGATAACTCTTCTTTGGGAGATTCTCCATATGATGCTTCTCCTACTTCCATTCATTACAAATATTTAAACTTGGTAAAGATCAGGACCTGGTATCTTCCTCGCCATAGGGTGAAGCCTTTACTAAGGCATTCCATTCACGAGGGGATAAACTCAAGGAAAGAACTTTGTGTATCTTCTGCACGAAAGTAAGCTTCATAAAGGGAATAATTAGAGATGTTCTAAGATTGCCACTGTATGATCAAAACTTAGGAACCTGCTGGCTCGTCAATTTGTAGAATATGTGTGTACTTCAGCCAACTCATTGTTCGACAGTCTGCAGATGCTTTGCATATATGGTTTTACATCCATCAGTAACCTAGGGCACATAAATTTGGCAGTCCAGCCACAATTTGGGTGGAGTGGATAGTTTACAATGTATTCCTTTCATCTTATTGCTTGAAACAGGTCGGACTTGATGCACAAAATCCATGCTATGAGATTGACTGCAATGAGATTGTCATGGAGGGGGCTATTCTAATTGGAGAAGTAAGAAATTGATCGATGTTTGTAGCCAACTTTTGTGAGTCCAATCCTAAAAGAGACTGTCACTGCCTTGTCACCTTGGTGAACTAGAGATTTCGTGAAAGTCTTTTAGAGTACTTCATGTAATCTATGTAATGCCTTGCATTGACTTGACTTTGTTGGATTCCAGGGAGCGTTTGGTGAAGTGTATATGGTGAAATGGCGTGGTACAGAAATTGCAGCAAAAACAATACGTTCCTCCATTGCCTCAAATCCAAGAGTTAGGTTAGTTTACTCACGTGTTAAGTGAAATTTCATTCAAGATGTGCTTGTTTTCTTGTTCATTTCATAAAAAGTTTTCTCCGGGAAAAAAACATCTCCCATTACTGAAAGTTGATGACAGAATCTGAAAATCTAGGATACGATAGTAATTTTTGATAGCCACACAGGTCTCTTCTGATTAATTACTGTGTTGTTTAACTTTGTGCTTTTTACCTTAATTGTGAACGGTGGAGTTGTATCACAGGAGTGACTTCATGAAGGAATTGGCTCTTTGGCAGAAGCTGCGCCACCCTAATATTGTGCAGTTCCTTGGCGTTCTAAAGCAATCTGATCGTTTAATCTTTCTCACTGAGTATCTCCGCAATGTGAGTCTTTACATTTTAATGGAGTTAACTGTAGTTTGGTTGTCTCATTTTCCCATTATTGGTGTTGCTTCAGGGAAGCTTGTTTGATATGCTGAGGAAGAGAGGAAGACTTGACCCACGGACTGCAGTTGCATATGCTTTGGATATTGCAAGGTATATATTGTCGGTCCTTCTATTCTGAATGATGATGGTGAAGTGATCTTCCTCCAATTTAGCTGTCATTTTGGAGGAAGTTTTTCTTTCAGCCAGCAAAATTCTTCAATGTTCTCCTTTAATTATCATTTTTCAGCATTTTGATTTGAGTAGCCTTTCAATGGTATAATTATAGTTGTTTTTCATTTTTGCAATAGGTTTTACCTCGTGGACCTGCTTATGCTTGGGTTCAATCCAATCAACAGTTTCACTATTTGTTTCCTGTGTCTTCCTTAGGTTCTTGAATTGTGATGGAATTTTAGCATGTTCTTTTAATTTTGGTTAGGTAGAGATAGTTCCTCCCAATGAAGATAAAGTTAAGGCCAGCTGATTTTTGGCAACATTATCAAATACTAACTTAACAATTGAGCAAGAACTGCAGTGATGTTTGAAAATTGATATGGGGAATCATGCTTGAAATCCATGGCTTCTGCTATGAAAGCATGTATAGCTATTCGTGTCTGGCTGAATCTGTTAGTGGTTTACTATTCACATTATGCAATTCCAGTTCAGCTGAATTCTCGCGATTTATGCAGGGGTATGAATTATCTCCATCAACATAAACCACATGCTATAATACACCGAGATTTGACGCCAAGGTATTTTACTTCGATTAAACTCTCGTTTGCAATATAATTTGAGCAAGGAAAAGAGAAGGGTGGGGGTGTCTTACAAAATATGTTGCCTCAGTGCATGGGTGAGGGTGGCAGTGGTCAAGGTCTTCCCTCTCATTTTTAAACTAATAGGAATAGTGCTTGCAACCATTCTGTGCTTGGAGAGCCATGGTTCACTGAGGTTTTTGTTATGAAGGAAGGTCATCTTTGGTCAATCTGAGGTCTCTTCTCCCATCATAACCTACCCACAGAATAGTAACATCAATTTGTTGGTAGTTGGCATTGCATACCTGAATACAGAAGCAACTCTACCATCTATGTATATTAAAGTTTGATTCAGCTTAGGTTTTGAGCTCAGGAGACCATTCTCTAAGAAAAGCACATGTTTGCAAGACTAGCTTTTCAATCAGCTTGATTGATGGGGGTTAGATTTATTCTAGACAGAAGCTCAGCCCCTCTCACCATAAATAAAATCTGGTGAGTTTCTGCTAGGATGATTAGCCTTTTGCTTCTAAGTTTCTAGAGGAGGCATTGTCAATGGTGCTGATAAAAGCTTGGCATCTAGTGGTGCAGTTTTTGCATTTAAATCAGAAAAACTAATGATTTTCTCACTTTTGGAGTTCTTGCAGGAATGTGTTGCAAGATGAATCCGGCCATCTTAAGGTGACAGACTTTGGCTTGAGCAAGATTGCACTGGCTAAAGATGCAGAGGGTTACAAAATGACTGGTCGCACTGGCTCATGTTAGATCAACTGTTCATGAACTTTTGATTAGTTACTGATTTTTTATCCATATAGGTAAATAAACTATATGCTATTGATCCAGATCGTTACATGGCTCCAGAAGTTTATCGTCGAGAATCATATGGGAAGAGTGTTGATGTCTTTTCATTTGCCATGATCATCTATGAGGTACACAAGACTGTGGGTGCATCCTCTTCTCATGATCAGTTGAAGGACTATTCTCTTCTATACTTGAAAGACTTCGCACCTTAGTTAAATTTCATTATTTGCACGGATCATCAACTGCTTGGATATTTCGAAAGCTCATTCAACTTATCGAGACACATTAATCATGAGTGCATTCCTCATAAGAGAAGCAAAATTGTCTCCAGATGTTTTACGGGGGACCATCTCATAGGGCACTAACCCCAGAACAAGTGGCTGATAGAAGAGCATACGAGGATCATCGTCCACCACTCTCTTCATACGTACACCCTGAATCAGTTAGAGCGTAAGTTGTTCCTTCTGAACCATTTCCTTTCACAAAAAGCTGCATATGGCCAGACAAGATATACCGCATGTGTTATGTACTGTGTAAACTGTTAAGCATCCTTCAACTTTCAAAAGGAACAACTTAAGAGACTGGAAACCCATGGATGTCATTCATGCAAGTGGTTTTTATCAATGATTTTCATGATTCGGGATACTTGTTCTAAGTGACAAATTTGTGTAAATGCTCACTTTCATTAGGCTCCTTCGAGAATGTTGGCATAAGAATCCAGATTGCAGGCCTACGTTTGAAGAGATAATCTTACAGCTAGAGCAAATCCAAGAGAGCATGCAATATGACAAGAAAAAGCGGGTTTGCTGTTCTTGTGCTATCTTATGACACGAGTCACAGCCTGCAGCATATATGGAATATGCATCTCTTTCTTTCATTCAAAGCTCTCAATTAGAGATATGGTTAAGAACGAGGACACCAGCTGCTCGGCAACCCTATATGACACTTCCTCTCTCTGCAACCTTGTATTATATTCCTGTCAAATCTGGGTGGGTGTATCATCTTTTTTTTTTTCTTTTTTTCCTTTTATATATATATTGGGGAAGAATAATGAAAAAAATGCTTGAGCGTGGTTTTGTAAACCTAGACTCACAAAAACTGGTTTCAGTTCACTGTTGATTTCTGAAATGACGTGGCAAATTCAAGCAGTTATTTCAACAAATGGACTCCGTCCAAGCGTTCTGCTGCGTTTTGTAAATCTCGACTGTGTAGACTAGCCATTGAACCTCCAGCATTATTCATCTAGATTATAAACATCATTGGTATTACCATCGTAGTCGGTTCACCATGAGGTAATTTCGTTTAGCAGCTTGCAACATGTGTTCACTGTTCCGGGTACGAGTGGGTCAAACTCCAACAGATAACACCTCGTGTAATATTTCATAAGTTATCTTTCACTCAAGGCGAGTTTGGGGCATGTTACCGCCGTCCCTTTTGCATATACCAACATTCCTCACCATATCCTGGCAATGTTAAGGCCATGGCACGGACCGGAACGCTCCTACCACCATCTCAAGCCACTGCTTCACCAGATCAGAGTGGTGCTTGCTACAAGGTCTCCACAGCACGAGCATCTGTATGATAACATTTGCAACGGGTCGGCTTGAAATGCGGGGGACGAGTCCAAATGGACCAAGACATTCGGCATTTTGGGCATGCCTTCTTGCACGTATCCTTCTACAAACTCTCTCAAAACTCCCAGCATCAGAAATTTGTAGCGCCTTAAGTCTCAAATAAAAAATTTCGACAACTTATTTTAAAGGGTTTGTGAGGGCCGAAATAGAATGTTGAAATCGAAGGGCCTGCAAAATGGACAGGTCACTACTCTGGGGGCTTTACTTTTTCATATAAGGGCATGTATGCGAAGGTCAATGTTGAATACTGGAGGTGAGAACAAAGAGAAGCAATGCCGAGGAAAGCTTGAAGCAGAGAAGTCGAAAATCATTTTCTCATTGAGTTTGCTCTGGAATTTATCCAAGTTGAGTAAAGACTTAGTGAGAGAGAGAGAGAGAGAGAGGTTAGAGGATCATGTCAAACGCGAGTCATTTCTTGGAACTTCCCAAGCTAAACTGCAAGAACTAGACGGATAAGAACTTATTAGTGTCTGCAATATTCGTGTCGAAATCGACCATGTTATTCATTTCGAACCTTCGATGTATTTCCGAATTACTCTAGCCAATTGAAAGGATCTTCTGATTAATCCAGAGTTCATCTCTGTTCCATTTGTAAGTCGTTCAAAATCTTTTGTAAGGGGATTACTACCGACATGGTCTGGGTGGTGTAGTCGGTTATCACGCTAGTCTCACACACTAGAGGTCCCCGGTTCGAACCCGGGCTCAGACATTTATTTTTCTTCTCTTTATGCTGTATATTTTCATTCTTTCCTTGTCCTATTCTCAGGACAGCTCTTTTTTTTTTTTTTTAAAATTCCATAATCATATCTTTCTGCGAGATTGCAACTTAAATTCCTGCTCAAAATCAGTTTTTTGGGCCACTGCATGATCTTATTGTCAAGCATGAGTTGAATTTTAACCAAGCTGGGATGACCAGGAATCTATTAGCACAAAAGCCACCAATAACAATATTGATCACATTTCATTGCCGAATAATTTAACGAAAGCGAATCTCTACTACCGTCCCTCAAGAGAAGCTCAACAGGAGCAAGTTTTCACAGGCTAAAGTAGAATTTTGCTTCTGATTTCCAAGTCTAAGTACAATATCTCCTGACCCGACGACAACGTTCTTCAGGTACTACTTAATGCTAAGGGAATAGAAAGGTCCTTTGCTGTGTCTCGTGCCGAATTCCTTTTGTAGCAGAAACTTGTTAATTAGTGATCCTTGACCTGATGCTGGTGACTTGGACGCCATTCACGCGGAGAATCAATGGCGTGTTAATGTGCGGCCATGTAGAACATGATCCCCCATCAGTGAGTGAACAGCATATATACGACATGGCGCCAAGATGGGCAACTGCTGAAGTGCCCTAGATTCCATCATAACAGCTTTATGTCTTCCTTCACAACAAAAGTATAAGTGCATATCTGGATACCGGAATCATGCTGATTGTTTATATGCCAGTGGCAAGGTAATGGCAACTTTGATGAACTCTACGTTCTCTAAAATGTCATGACCTGTTTCTCCTTTCAGTTTTGTGCTTTGGCCTACCATTAGGTGATTGCTCATGTATGGGGCTCTTCCTCTTTGCAAGAAGATGCTTGCCAATAGCTTTCTCGGTACAGATCGCTTCCTGAATGTTTTGGCGGACTAGATTGCAGAGCTCATCAAGCGCTAACATTGGAAATGGCTCTTCAATAAGAACACCAACCTACAGATGTCAAGGCAGAAGTCATGTCATGTTGATATGAAAGGGATTGGTGAGATTGCAAGGTGATTCCCACTGTTTCGGGATTAGACTGTTCTTTCTATTTTCTTTGCACTATACATAACAACCTTCAGTTTGGATTTTACAATTGAATATAATCCTAGCAAAGGCTGAAAAGCGGAAACCAGCGCTGAGTCAAACTCATGCTTTCGAGAGGGTTGAGGGTTTTGTCTATGCATTTAATAGTTTACTAAGGCATTAATAAGCAATAACCAGAACAAATCAGAGTGGCACAGCGGAAGCGTGGTGGGCCCATAACCCACAGGTCCCAGGATCGAAACCTGGCTCTGATAATCAGAGTAGCTTCCCTAACCATCTCATCATTTTTTTTACCAAAAAAAAAAAAAAAGCAGTAACCAGGAAATGTCAAACGCATGAGAGGGTGAAACTTTTAATTTGAGAACAGCTGAAAATAGTCCGAGACAAGAAATAGCAATAAATTTCCCTGAAGGAGTGCATACTACAGTCTAAGAACAGAAAAGTCCTTTGTATATTAGCTTTTCGGTAAAAAAAAGATGTTCATATTTAACCAATCAAGAGACCCTGAGTTCCCCTAACTTATGTTTGTGGACTACCATTGCCCGCCTGACTCATCAGCAGCACATGTTCTTTCACCATATAATAAAAATTGTATCATCAAGTAATTCACTAGGAAACTTAATTATGGTGGAGGCAGAATCGTTAAGCGAGGTAATAGAAAGAAATAGTAATCATACTTCTTCGATGCAGAACAAGGAAGCAGCGCTGATGAAAGTGGCCGGAACCACAATCCAGTGGCAGTCATCCCAGAGAATGACAGGAAGAGTCAGATGCCAAAGGACCAGAAACCTCGAGGTCAAACGGGTGTAGGAGAGAGGGATTGGAATGCCAATTAGTTGCTCGCAGGTGCTGATTCCTTCATGGAAGCAAGATAATTTCGACTCCTGCATGATTAAGATCCGAAATTAAAGTGAATGCAGGGGTATTAAGTTCACTCCACTCTCTGCATAAAACAGATGGTCACCATCCGGTATTGGTAAAATAAAGAATCTGCAAATGCAAGGCCCTTGTGCTTAGTCTCACTCAGAAACTTAAATCTGTCAGTTGAGCAATGAATTACCAGGACATGTCTCTTCGACTCCTCCAAATTCAACAATCTGAGGCTTTGGGAAATGAACTCAATAATGCACCGTGGCCGGTGCTTTGACTTGAGAATCATAGCTAGATCATCCCCCTCAATTCGGTTTCTTAGGTCTTGACCAATATCCGAGCCATAAGTCACATGACACTGCATATGTAAAGTCCATTATCTCCGAGCATCAAAAGCAGGGACGAGCATTTAAATCAATAATAGTCACAGCAATTTATATAAGTCATAGATAATCTCAGCTCTGGCTTCTAAACTTAGCAAATTTTCTGTGCAATAATTCACCAGAGAAGTCAATGCCAACAGACCTTAAGTGCAACGGGAAACGCCATGATATACTCCAGAAGCAACTTCTTCAGCGCCGAATCTTCGTTGCTCTCCACCGTACTGATCACCTGCCTCGCAAAATCATCAACCCCTGCAATCACCTTCACCCAAATCTGCCTCCCTTCCTGGAACCTTGAATACGAAGCCTCCGTCCTAAACACCAGCAGGAGTGCCAGCGCTGGTGCTGTCAGCTGGTATGGCAACGACGACGTCCTCAGCACCGGGAAAAACTCCGGCAACCACTCCATCACCACAGCGGTATTATAACTAGCGATCATAACCGCTACCAGAGTGAAAGCTGTCACCGGAGGTATCAGTGAGAGGATCACTCGCGAGGACAAACTCGAGAGCAAGTGCCGGACGTGGCGCTGCGAGCTCCGGTGTTGGAGCCACATCTCGTGGTTGTAGAGAGTTCGTTTGCGCTGCATCCCTTGCTCTTTCAAGGCATCAGCCCAGTCGGGTATCATGCGGAGGATCGAGATGATTGCAGGGGGCTTTTGGGGGCTTGAATCTCCAGCCTGAGAAGAGAGAACCTTGAACGAGATGGTGTTGCTGCGAACAGAGTGAAGAGTTGAGGGCAATTTGGGGATGAACTTTGGTGTGAACTGGGAATGCATGGTGTGAGATTTGAGGCTGATGGGCTGTGCCATTGAGAGGAATTGGAATTAGGGTTTTGGAGAGAGGTGAGGACATGTTAAGAGAGTAGCAGAGAGAATGTCGAGGAGTGATGAAGGGCTGAGGAAGAGAGATGAGTGGAAGGTTAGTTAATGACAGTTATTTTTTGTGAAGGAGGTTTTTTTACAGGTTGAAATAAAATATGTTGGTGATAAGCTGGTGCTAGAGTCACCAGTTACCTTCATACTCTCAGGTGACAGCCAGCTAAAAACATGAGGAATCACGTACAATCATTTTCTACTTTCTTCAGAATTTAAAAACCTCTATTCCAGTAAGTTGCATCAAACAGGCGTTTTTACGCATTGATTTTATTTAGCGGCTAGGTTTTCGCAAAATTAGTAACTCTATATAGAAAAGGTAATAAGGAAGACTAACTTCTTTCACCAAAATTAGTGACATTCATATCGGATAAGTATGTATATGCCCAAATAAGTACTATACCCTCTCCATAGAATTAAAAGAATTCGCATTAGGAAGGATGGTTTTCAATCCAATCGTGGTTTTCAAAATCAACCTATCTATAGTTAGTATCATTTAAAACTGCAGTAACTTTCGGATATAAAAAGTGGGTTTTGAATACTTTAATCACTAATAATATGAAAGTGATAATTTCACTATGATGGGTAGCTTAGTCATGTGATTAATGAAAATTGGCAGTATTTTAGTCATGTGTTTTGAATACTGTCTGTAGTTAGTATCATTTAAAATTGGTAGTAACTTTTGGATATAAAAAGTAGATTTTAAATACTTTAATCACTAATTATATGAAAGTGACAATTTCACTATGATGGGTAGCTTAGTCAAGTGATTAATAGGATTTCATATTAGTTATTTGCATATTTAAATTTACTCAGCAATATTCATGCATGATTAAAAAAAAATGGTTAATACCACAGAAAACCCTAAACTATGTCTATCATGACCTAAAAATCCTGAACTTTTTTTGTACTATTAAAAATCCAAAACTTATACCATTGTAATAAATATAGCTTAGATTGAACTAAAATAGGTTAAGGTCGAGGTATTTGTGTCACAGTTGGCAAGTTTAGGTTTTTGATTATAAAAAAAATTTGGGGCATTTGTGATAAAAAAAAAAATTATGGTACTCATGTCACGGTGAGTTTAATTTAAGGTTTCTGTGAGATCTTCCCTTACAAAAATATGCGCAACCTCTCAAATTTCTTTTTTTCAAGTTCCTTAATGGGCCCTCAATTTTACTCATTCTTGAGCCCATCGTACAAGGGAGTCACTTCTTGTTTAGGTTAACAAATATGGCATCTTTGTTAAAAAAAAAAAAAAACAAATATGGCATCTGTTAAAAAAGAAAACAAATATGACATAAAAAGTCTCAAACTATTGCTTACTATAACACAAATATCCAATATTTTTTTTTAGTCACTAAAAATTTTAAACTTACCCATCATGACACATATCCCAAACTTATATCAATGTGACAATTGAAATAGAAGGCATATGTGACATGTATAAATTTTGAGTTTTTTCGTGACACCAAAAAGCTGAAGGCATTTATCTTACAAGTATAGGGCTTTCGGATAAAAAAAAAATAAATTTCGGAATTTTATTTTGTGGTATTTATCCTTTGTTTAAGTCAAAGGATGTAACCACTCATTTGAAAAGGCGACAACTCGAGTTGCTCTTTCTGCCTTCGCCTGTAAGGGGTCACCGTCCAGAAGCTTTAGGAAGGATGGTTTTCAATCCAATCGTGGTTTTCAAAATCAACCTATCTATAGTTAGCACCATTTAAAACTGGTAGTAACTTTCGGATATGAAAAGTGGGTTTTGAATACTTTAATCACTAATAATATAGAAGTGACAATTTCACTATGATGGGTAGTTTAGTCATGTGATTAATAAAAATTGGCAGTATTTTAGTCATGTGTTTTGAATACTATCTGTAGTTAGTATCATTTAAAATTGGTAGTAACTTTCGGATATAAAAAGTAGGTTTTAAATACTTTAGTCACTAATTATACGAAAGTGACAATTTCACTATGATGGGTAGCTTAGTCAACTAATTAATAATATTTCATATTAGTTATTTGCATATTTAAATTACTCAGCAATATTCATGCATGATTAAAAAAATGGTTAATACCACAAAATACCCTCAACTATGTCTATCATGACCTAAATATCCTAAACTTTCTTTGTATTACTAAAAATCAAGAACTTATATTGTTGTAATAAATATAGCTTAGATTGAACTAAAATAGGTTTTTTTGTAACCTAAAAAAGGTCAAGATATTTGTGTCACGGTTGGTAAGTTTAAGTTTTTGGTTATAAAAAAAGCATTCGGAGCATCTGTGATAAAAAAAAAAAATTTAGGGTACTCATGTCACACGGTAAGTTTAATTTAAGGTTTTTGTGAGATCTTCCCATAAAAAAATATGTGCAACCTCTCAAATTTCTTTTTTCAAGTCACTTAGTGTGCGTTTGGTAATGTTTCTATTCAAAAATTGTTTTAGGGAATAGAAATAGAAAAAAGAACAGAAGAAGGTGTTTTGTAAACTTATTCATGTAATAGAAAAAAAAAAGAACACATTTGATAAATTTGTATAATTTTTTTGTTTTTTTTTAATTTTTAAATACTTTTATTTAATTTTTTTCTTTTTTTCTTTTTCTTCCTTTTGGCCTATTTGTCGACCTTGGCCATGGCCGGCGACCCGACGACGAGTGCCGATGGCCTCGCGGAGGTCATCGACCCTTGACAGCGTCACCAGCCATGGCCGAGGCCAGCCCGATCGGCCAAAAAAAAAAAAGAAGAAAAGAAAAAAAAAAAAAAAAAAAGAAGAGAGAAAAATTGTTTCTTGGAAGTGTTCCGAAACAAAAAAAAAAAAAAAAGTTTTTCTTATTTTTTGTTTACTTCCAAATTTGTTCCCAAGAACAAAAAAAAAAAAGATTTGGAATAAAAACGCAAATAAACACGTTTCGTTCTTTTTTTTTTTGTTTCTCAAACAAAAAAACAAAAATTGTATTCATAAACACGGACCTAGAACACAAACAAAAAGGCCCTTAATGGGTCCTCAATTTTACTCATTCTTGAGCCCATTGAACAAGGGAATCACTTTTTGTTTAGGTTAACAAATATGGTATAAAATGTCTCAAACTATGCTTACCATAACACAAATATACTGGACTTTTTTTGAGTCACTAAAAATTTAAAACTTACCAATCATGACACATATTCCAAACTTATAAAAATGCCCAAAACTTATCAGTGCGACAATTGAAATAGAAGGCATATGTGACATATATAAATTTTGAGTTCTTTCGTGATACCAAAAAGCTGAAGGCATTTATCTTACAAGTATAGGGTTTTTGGCCCAAAAAAACATAAAATTCGATTTTTATTTTTTTTTTTGGTGGTATTTATCCTTTGTTTAAGTCAAAGGATGTAATCACTCATTTGAAAAGGCGACAACTCGAGTTGTTCTTTCTGCCTTCGCCTCTAAGGGGTCACCATCCAGAAGCTTTACCCGACATGGACCCATCGAAACCCGCGCAAGAACCGCCACCGCCACCGCCCCGGGCGGCTCCGCCGCAACCGCCGCCACGGCCGCCGCAGCCTCAGCCCCAGAAGAGCAGCAAGAGACGAGCCCTCGACCCCAATGTTCGGATTCAAGCCTCTTCTTACTACAAGATGCGTTCTTTGCTCAACGACCTTCGTCCTTCTTTCATCGAGGTTCGCTTTCCATATCCGCTCCTGGCGGTGTTAAATGTCGGGATGCCCTCCTTTTCTCTTCAAGAAATGTTGGGTTCGTGATTTTCTTGCTGTATATTTCGCGCGTTCTCTTGGATACTCTTTCTTTCCTTTTCTTTTGTTTGGGGGGGGAGGGAATTTTCCCGCTCCCCGGACAGTAGACGGAAACGTTGCTTGGCTTGGCCGGCGATTGTATGTTTTTCAGTATCTGCTGTGAATATGGCCGGAAATCACATCTTTTTGGGTCGCTTTTCTTGGAGTTCTGCAACAAGTTGTTCTTGGCATCAAGTTTTCGTGATGCTTAAGAAACGTGGCTCGAGTTGACGATTGAAATTACAAAGCGGACCCTTACATGGGGTTCTGAATCACAGTTTCGAGGGAATGTCACGGGGAAAGTCTAAAAATTTCTGGACGTAAACGGGTATGCTTGGTGTGGTATTGGCATGTGATGAATGTTGAAGGTCTCTCTGTTCCAACACAGGAAATGGTTTGAATCCTGCTTGGTGGTTTTATATCCTACTGGAGCATGCATGTTTGTATCTAACTTCACGGAATAGGTAGAAGATGACTGTATATATTTGGTTGGCGAGAAAATTGAGCTCCACTGTCTTGCACATGTTTGATTCTGTTGCTGCATAAGCTAGCAAAGACTAATGCCTCTCTGGGTTTATCCATTTGAAGGTGCTTGCGACCCCTGACTTCCGGAATTGCAGGGCGGCTCAAGAAATCAAAGAAAGTAAGCTTCAAAATGTTCGATTTGCTGTGCTTTTATATGATTCGGAAAGTTCTCATACTTTTCCTTGAATTTGTTGGTGAATCATATGCTCAGACTCCTTTTGTCTAGTAAATTGTAATCAACGTGTAGTGTGTAGTGCAACACATCTTCTGGCCTCTGCGTATTTCATGGTTTCATGTCACAATGAAGTGTGTCGGCATCGTCCCTCTATAAGAAAGTGACTTTTTTCTAGGGGTGAAATAATTTTTGTGCGCCTAAGGTTTGTGCTTCGTACTGTTTATTGCAGAGTTGAAGCTGTTTATGGAACTATACGGACAGATGACTGCAAGTACGGAAACAATCTCTTCTACGAAACGTAACACTGTGAAAGGAGGGAAGCGCGTGAAAGGAGAGAACCAGGACACTGAAAAGCGGCAAGCCGAAGTGCTCGAGGCTCGGGGAACATACATTGTTGGTGGATCAGCTTTCGGCTGGAACTTTATTACCTTTCCTAGCCATAAACTGGAGTACTACGGCCCGACAAAAGAGTTGTTTCGAGCTTCACAAGTGTAGTTACAAGAAAAGACAATTGCTTCTGTTCTCCGTACTGGTTGAGAGATCATGACCGATCACACTGGATTGGCGCAGAACTACGAATCACTGTGGATTTTCTTTCTTTTTCCTTTTTGGCTGGCTAAGCAAATCGCCGTGGAATTGTATATCGAGTCTTGGAAGCAATATCGTCAGTTTTTTAGGGATGTAACCATTCCTAGCTTCACAAACCAGTTTAGTTACCCAGTGATTCTCTTGTAATGTGACCTCACGTTTTGGTTTTCCCTATGCTCCAACCTTCCGTTTCTGTTCAAGGAAAAAAGGAGGTGTTTTGATGACCTGTGTAGCCAATTCTTCTTGGGATGTTGCTCCCCTGCTGATCGACTGAACTCTTGTTGCCATCTTGAATTTGTTTTGATTTGAATATGTTATTCATTCGATGTGCATAGAGTGAGGATGCTGTTTCTGCCTCATTTTGCGGTGAATTTAGTTTGGGTCATCTTGAGAATTTCGATTAGAAGCAACTCAATGTGCCCTTTTGTTCTTTTTGGCCTAATTTCCAAATGGTCATTTCACTTTCCTCGTTTCATATCAGGTGCTATGGAATGTATAGATTTGCGAATTTACTTGTCATGTTAATTATCAAGCTCATGCCTTTTTTTTATCAAAAAGACTCGCAAGCATTAACTTGTGATAATAATGTAGATGCTTTTAAAACTCGAATACCTTCTGGTCGCAATCGATGTGTTTCCAATTGACACGCTTTAAGGACATGCCCAAGTCCAAAAGGTGGTCAATATTGAACTAATTCAAAAGGCGGCACGTTAGGTGAGGCATTAATTGTAAAATAACTATATATAATTATATATATTTAAGTTGCGCTTAACTTCAACGCGGGGGTCCATAGCTCAGTGGTAGAGCATTTGACTGCAGATCAAGAGGTCACCGGTTCGAACCCGGTTGGGCCCTTTTTTTCCCCACCTTTTTATAATTTATTTATTCATTTATTTTTATCTCTTTCTCTCACGTTTGAAATTCATCTTGCCAGCTGCTTTTCTTCTGCACTACTTCGTCTCAACCCAGTTGCGTCCGCAGTTCGAGATGGGTCAACACGGTTTGCGTCTTGCCGCTACTTTTCTTTGTCTCGAAAGCTCATAGGAATGACCGACACACTCGAGTTTATGCATTGCTCTGATATATGGAGAGCACTAGACAGATGAATTCTCTCAGTTCTTGAGAGGGATACCAGGATGTGAATGCCTGGAGGTTTGGGAAGCCGGAAGCATGAAACAATAGCTCCACCTAAGCGATTGTTAGCGCAAGGTTTAGAACATGTAAATCCATGACGAGCACATAAATTTGCAGGAAGCAGACCTTGTGAAAAAAAAATTGGATTTAAGGTTAAGAGAACTTAAACGAGCCATTGAAGAACAGTTTGATTCTCATATGATCATCGCGAGTCTTGCTGTTCAAGTCAACCCTCGAAAGGGAAGGAGAGCTCATCGGTGAAGGTGGCAACTGACCAGAAAAATTTATTTGATCTGGCAGAGAAGTGCTCGAGCTTTGGAAGGCCCCTGAAAACATCTTGAAGTGCTCCAGAAAACTGATGATAAGACAAATGTGTGTCGACTATGTTAGAGAGGTTACTGATTCTTTTTTCGAGTCGTCCTGAAAAGCTGTCATCCTGATTATAAGATGGACATCACCCTCCAGACCATGCTAAACCCTGGGAAAGAAAAAATTGACAGAAACAGAAAGGAGACCTCTCTGTCTCTCTCAGGCTCAACTTGAATTTCCAAATCAGTATAGAAACTGTCTCTATACAGAGATATAAGTTTGCAAACCTTTCCTCCAAATAAATAGCCTTCTATCTCGTCCTAATTGACAAAAAAGAAACACAAAAGGACATGGGGAAACAAAAGAACACTGATGTAGCCTATACAAATGTGCGAGTAGATCGGACCAAATAGTATGACTAACTCATTTCTCCGCACAGGAAGAACAGACAAATCAGAGCATCATGATGAGAACATTGAGAATGCTTTTCTCATTGCGTACTCCGGTAATAAAATCGTTCATCTGGGCAGACAGCAGTGTCCAATTTGTATTGTAGAGTCCTAGTTCATTTTTGGCCGGTGTTTGTACTCCGCTTAACTTCCAGAGCCGCACCTTCCTTAAGTGCGACCTGCGCTTCGGCCTCCATCCCTAGCATTATGAGGGCTGCAGCCTGAAGGTATGATGCGATGTGCCACACCGGGGAAACAACTTGGGCCTGCATTGCGTCGTTCAGAGCTTCCTGAGCCATGTCACTCATTAGGTAAGACAGACTACGGCGAGCAAAAACTGTTGGAGAAACCATGGTTCCCGCGTCGACGAACTGCATGTTGAAGGCAAAAGCTGATTTAGATCTTATTTATTGAGTAACCAACGAATTAATGAAATGGTAAGGATTTTCAGACAGTCATCATAAATTTCATGAACTCTTTTTTCCTTGAAATTAGATGAGAGGAAATTCAAAGGGCATTCATGCCCAGATGATAGCTAGGACTTCCAGATCCCAATTGCATCATAATGATCGAAATGAAGAGAAGATTGAGAATAATAATTTTTGTTCAAGGGTTGGATATTCATCAAGACAGGAAATACAAACCTGTGTGTAGTTATCAACTGCTGCTGCGAAATCTTTCTGCCGGAAAGCAAGATCGCCCTTTTTCTTCAAGTTCAATGTTTCCTGCATTTGGTCTGTCCACATCTGAAAAGAGAGCTGCAGCATATTGAACGGAACAAAATGTTAACATTCTTCACATCCGACAAGGATTACACAAATTTAGATAAAATGCATGACTAAGCTAATGAAGAGGCGCTCCTATAGGGTTTAAATGTCTGAATGCTTGAACATGAAAGCGAGGCAAATATTAGACTTCAAAAATGGATGCTTCTACATGCTCTAAACAAAAAGAATGAGCAAACCTCATTTGTTAATCCTTCATCGTCTTTATATCCGAGATTGTGCAAAATTTCATGTATTGCAGTCAAATCCTTTCTCAAGCAAGCCTCCCCAAAAGGCGATAGAGGAGATAAAGAAGCTCTGTGGGGGATTCCCATAAGTATGTGAGAAGCAACCTGAAAACCACAGAGAGAAATCTCAGCAAGCAAATTTCTTCAAGTTGGCACACAGACCCTTTCTTTCTCGAAATAAAAGAAAAGCATACCTCAACCTCCTTCTGCAATGGAGTTAATGCAGCAACTAAGGACTTTGGATTTGGACGTTCTCGAGGTTCATATTGTAAACATCGGGAAGCCAAGCGTACCAACTCAGTCCCATCATCATCAGAAAACTGTCCTTCCAAGCAAGAATCTATCAACGTCTGCAGATGCCGATCCCTTATTAAGTCGAGGGCCTGATATAGATCAGTGGAGATTCAGGGTCAAAGGGGTAAAGCTTAAAAGATACATAAAGGGAATAAAGGCAATACTTATTCCATGGAGCATATGAAAAAGAGGTTTGATGCAGTGTCCTCATTTATCAAAGAGAAAATCAAATTTTCATTCCAGATAATGATTGAATTTAGAAACTCACATGACTTGGGGGTATATGTTTTCCACTTAGAAGGTCAAGCAGAAGAGTACCAAAGCTATATATAACGCTTTCTGGCGTTACGCTGCCTGTGAAAACAGAAGAACAATATATGGCGCATGAGCACTTGTACGACCAGGAGAAACAGATAAGTCGATAAGTGCTTGTTGCATTGGATTCTGTACCCGTTCTCAGGTACTCTGGAGGTGTAAATGCCGAATTTGTGCTATAATTCTTGCCATCCCGACTATTTTTCATGAGGCCAAAGGTCGAAAGTCTAGGATTACCATCCTGAAAAGATCTGATCATGAACATAACAAATAAAATATGAAGGAGAATGATTTTGCCGAAGGGATTAACCAGACTTTTACCTCATCAAACAGTATCCTATATGCATTAAGATCATGATAAAGCGCGCGCCCTTTGCTTGTGCAATAATCCAGTGCTTGTGCGATATGAAGGACGACCCTCATTCTCATAGGCCATTTCATGGGTTGCAAATCCCCTGATTCAAAAGATCAAATCTGATTTGAGAGTAGAGCGCCTTGAACTTGTTTATGGGTTAGCAAAGCCATTTACGACATACTTTCACTGAGAAAGTTAGCACTTAACCAGATTACCAGAACACATGTTGAAACAAATTGTACACAGAAAGTTATGCTTTTCATAACAGGACCTACAATGAAATAAGTGCTTTGCGAGCGTTTCATTGGGCATATATTCTGCAACAAGCAACCTCTCCTCATCTTGGGAGCAACAACCCAGCAAATTTGCCAATCTGTTACTTCGCAGCTGACCAACTGACTTTGCCTCCTCCTGCACCCACAAAAGAATGTATCAATTGATGTGCTGGTACAGAGAAAAAATACACACGCATTGCCCTTTCCTCAGGATTAACATTTGCTTGTGGAAGTTGAGAGTGAATATTGTCCCTTTCACAAAGAATTATATATGCAATGGGAGAAAGAAACCAAAGGAAAAGATAAAACACAATGTTTTTCACGAGGAAGAGTAGAGAAAAACATATAACAGAATGACTTAATACCAAGAATTGCCGGGAATCAGGCCAAGCATTTCTATTGAATCTCTTGACAGCAATTCGCTTCTGGTCCTCTAGCTTTCCTTTGTAGACGACATTGGGAGCCTTCTCTCCATGCTCCGACACAATATTCTCCACCGCAAAACCTGATGTCGCCTTCTTAAGCTGCTCGAACGTGAACTCTCGGAATGCAGGCAAGGACTTAGGTTCGGCCAACTCATCTTTCTCTGGAAATGCTAATGATGTAAAAACACGAGTCATGATATGCTCAAGTTTCTACAAGGAACAAGTGCTACCAGTGATTCACGCACCAACATCAGCAACTTCAAGGACAGATCCCTTGAATTGCGACTCCCAGCAACATGGTGGCAATTTGGAGAACTGACACCCCATCTCCACGTCAAAAATCAATATGCGGATCTTCAATACCCCCTTCGACGAAGCGGCTATCTCAGCAAATTTTACATCTAGCACACAACAAGGAGAATTCAGCAGTAGAAACATCAGGGGAACCAAAAAAATGAGAAAATTAAAACAAGTGTTCTTCTCAGAACTCCTTGCTTCTTTTTATCCACAAGCAACTAACTCAGAAATGAAAGGAGAAAGTGTTGACGTAATTAGACTATACAATCCCAGGCACAACTTAAAAGGAGCAACCATCCTCGATCTGTTCACACTTAGAAACTGATTTGGCTAATACGGACAACATTTCTTTTCCTTGACCACAAACAACGTTCTAATTTACCAACTCTCTCTCTCTCTCTCTCTCTCTCTCTCTCTCTCTCTCTCTCTAATCCAAAACTGCTCTGGACTATACCCATGTTCAGTATCTCTAGCAAAGCATTCAAGATCAACCAGTTGCTCATTTCTATACCTCTTCAAGCAAAACATGAGAGAGAGAGAGAGAGAGAGAGAGAGAGAGAGCAACCAGGTTAGTATCATTACCAGCTAAGAAGCTTCAAGCTTCAGAGTCAACTCAGGGTCAGTGAAGCAGAAACCAATGAAACGACAAAAACCCAGCTTCCAATACCTTAAACTCAGTATTCATCTGCCATTGATCAGCTATTTAAACCAAGAACATTGGAAAAAGAAGAGAATTTTTTTTTTTTGATTTCCAATGAACGAAATCACTAAAAAAACCAACTCGTGAAGTCGCTTTGAACCTTGAGCCAATCACTACGTAAAAAATCTTCACTTTCTCGGTCCAACCAACAATTCTCCAAACAAGATCCAAACTTTCGCTACAGTGAAATTACTCGGAACCGAATCGAAGCGCCTGCTTCTCAATTTCCCATGAATCTCCACCGCCTCGAACAACAAAAAGTCGATTAATTTTATGTGCAGACTCCGAAAAAACGTGGCTGGTCAAGCGGATGCGGGGCGGAAGAAGAATGAACTGAGAATGTTTAGCGTTGTAGCTGGATCAGCTCAGATGGGATCAAAAGTCAAAACCTCGTAAAAGAAAATGGAACAGTATACAGACTATATATACCCAATAAAATACATTGAGCGTACGAGGCTGGCTGGTTGCGGATGATAAACTAAAGAGAGATTAAATAATTTCTCCGACATGCCACCAACTTCTGTTGAAAGCCGCAGAATCTTCACGTTATTTTAACAAGTGGGTATCGTCGTTGTTGGTGTTGCTGGTAGCGAAATAATTCAAGAAACTTTGTCAATCAATGTACACTATCGTTTTCCCCCTCCCCTCCCTTTGACTCTCTCTCTCTCTCTCTCTCTCTCTCTCTCTCTCTCTCTCTCTCTCTCTACTGGTTAGATCAGTCCCGCCCTCGAAGGATGCTTGGACCGTAACGTTTCAAGAAGAGGCGAGATAGAGAGAGAGAGAGAGAGAGAGAGAGAGAAACTTTCGAGGGTCGAGGAGGAAGTCTCATGGCGTGACAGTTGGAGAGGAGGGACCAGCGGCCCAAAAGCTCTTCAAAGTTCCGAACTTTTGCTCTGTCTTTCCATCTCTTTCGAGCTGCTGTTCGCATCCATCACTCCCGCCGTAATCATTTCAGTTTTCGTGCGGTACCCGAAACGGCGACGTCTCTCTCTCTCTCTCTCTCTCTCTCTCTCTCTCACTCTCTACTTGACCTCCTTTTTCTTTTTGATTTAACAAGGGGGAGCTGGATCACACTCCTCTCCTGTACTTTCTCTGTCAAATGCCAAGCAAGCGGCAATCTTTTTTCACTTATTTCCTGTTCCTTTCGCTTAGATCATCTGTCAAATCATGCAACTTAATAATCTTCGTCTTAGTTTCTCCAATGGAGCAGTTTCCGCTTTCTGCATCCTCATTTATTGAGAATCTTGAGCTAGTTAAGTATTATGTCAGTAAACTCGTTGACTATATCAGATACTATATTTGTCCACAGTTGACCTTTCCAAATTATAACCCAAATAAAAAATAAAATTACTTTGAATATGTGCCAAGTTATGGACCAGGCAAGGGGAGGTCCTAGGTGGTCCTGGCCTGATGTATTGACCTACTAGACAATGCACGCGAAGTCCAACTAAGAAAGAGTTTTGAGATGATATAATTAACCCGAGAACTTCAGTTGTTTAACTCTTTTCAGCACTTCTTTTGATGATACTATCGATGTCAACCGGAATCCCAGCTTGGAAGTACTATTACTTCAATAATAAAATTTTTTATATATTATATTACAGACGAGACTTTACAATGCCACGTAATTACATATTAATTGCATAAATTAAAAAAGCAAAAGCATCACCAAGCACCAAGCATTTGTTTTTCAGATTACCTCGACAAAAAAAGTTGGTAAACAACTCAAATGAAAGTTAATAATCTGAAATTAGTTGGTAACTTAATCAAAGAATAGTTGGCTAGTCACTCGAATAAAGTTTGATACTTTCATTTAATAATTTGTAAACTTAAATCATAAGCATTAAAAAGAAGAAAAAAAGGGGTAGATAGAAATCCGTCAAAGATAATAGAAGACATTATTGATCATGCTGAGTGCTGACCTTGTATAGCTTGAATAACACTAAGTGGCGTCTAGTTCAATATGCAAAACGGTATTGTCATTCTCAGTGGCCAGCCTAATTCCATCCTATCAATGCCCATAATTCAGCTGCAAAAACATTAGCTTACTGCCCAAAAAGGGTACCGGTTTCAGCATTATGCTTCATGGGCTGAAACTCTACAAACTAGAAGCATTTTCGCATGCAGCAGCAGATTGGGCACAGATACTGGACAGGCCTCTCGTCACTTCTCTCGTTTTCGTCGCATATCTTTTTCTTTAATCAGTTATCATCACAGGTGAGCTCATCCTAAACATCAAGGCTGAAATATAATGGAAAATTTCCAGGTGACCGATTGTAAAATGACTCAACATTCTGCACGGAGAAGCTGTGCTCACAACCGTAGTCCGAATTGCTTATGATCCATAAAAGGAAGTATCTTTATATTTAGTGCAGGTTATTTCTTACATGTACATCGTTCGATAGATTATGTATAAGTACTGTGACAAGCATAGCATGAAGAACTAGGCATCGGACCATGTAATGTCGAGCCAGCCCCAATTGTCCTTAGGCACCCCCAGGGCCTCCCACACAGCTCTGGATGCATCAACGATGTTGTTATCGCATGGAGGTTGGTAATCATGCTCTTCATCGCATCCCATAGTCGAGTCGCATTCGTCCACCACCATGGCCTGGGCGCTCCTCCCGTTGCCGTAGATCGTTATGTTCCTGAGACACCTGCTCATGTTATCAAACCACCCCGTGGAGAGTGCCACGACAGGCGTGTCATCAGAATGGTAGTGGTTGTCACACTCGGATGGTCCACCTCCATCTCCGCCCTTCGCGAAGCTGTTCAGGGTGAGGTGGGCCCTGGTGTGGCCCAACACCGGCGGCGAACACTTGTAAATCGGGTACATCTGGCCGTTTTTGCAACAGTCCGAATCGTCCCCGGTGTTGCATTGTCCAGGAGGGGGATTCTTCCCTCTGATTCTGCCACTCGGTCTGCAGGACTGACCTTGAACTTCCATACAACTCATAGCCAGAAGAGCAAGAAGCAATAAGCCCAAGCATTTCAATCTAAAGCTACTCATTTTCTCTATCTTTGTAAGATGTTCTTGCTTTTTAACTCTCGATGCTAGAAAAAGGAGTCATGTAGAGCTATATATAAGATAATCAAAGCTGGTACTCATAAGACAGCAGCACAATCTGGCATGATAGTCTTCAAAGGTAGTGGAAAGCTGCATAATACAGAAGGGGCTAACGATGGTTACTTCCCATCAACATAAGCGGTACGGCGTTGTGGAGAAGCAAAACAGTTAGACTACTATCTCATACATACTTTAGTCTATCCCCTAACGGATGAGTGAACATGGATTCGTCACTGACCGAGACTATGTCCGATTCTCATCCGAATCACAGAGACATGATTAAAAATTCGATTAGCTTGGAATCGTCTTCTAATTGCCAACGAATAAGGCTCCATTCCCGTCACGGAACTCACTTGCTGCCTTAAGATCCTAAAAGACACCCATTAAGGCCTTAAACTTGAACCAACAAAAGACGTGACCAAACGTCTCCGTGACACTGACGTCTTTTCCTCTGTTTTTAGCAGAATCTCAAACAGTAAAACAAACCATCAGTCTGCTTTGCTTGCTAGTTGCTACATACAACTACAATTAAAATCGATGATGGAGTCCTGCAACTGCCCAAATTCCAATTTTGATGATTTATGCCATGATAGTGAAAAGTGAAAGAATGAAAAAAGAGCTACGCTGTCGGATTTTAACGACAGCATTGATTCACTTGCAAGTAGGACAATCATATGGCCGCCTTTTCTTTCTCCATAGTAGTGGACAGATCATTACAAAATCAAGAAAAAGGAAAAAGGAAATTCCGTTGCCGGGACTTGAACCCGGGTCTCTCGGGTGAGAGCCGAGTATCCTAACCAACTAGACTACAACGGATGTTGATAAGCACTGGCAAAATAAAATTTATAATCGCTAAAACAGTTCTCTCGCTCCTACATATTGCTCCACTTCCACGCATGACTAAGATAGCCGATCGTGATAAATGTTAAGCTTTAAGATTGAAAGGCAAAGCAAGCAAAAGCAAATTATATATAAAGAACAAAACGCTTAGCTACGTGCCTCCATATTAATTCTTAAATTTTCCATATCATTGTTAGCAAGTTAAAGGTCTGAATTTATGCTTATCTTCGATCTCTTTGTTTAGTTAAGTTTTTCATTTTTTTTATTCCTTTTTTCTTGATAGTTCCTTCACTTAAGAAATGGGGTTTTGAAATCTTCCACAATTAAATTTGCAGCCTAGTTCGTTTGCAATTTCTTTCTAGGCTCAAAACAAAAGTGGTTATTTGGAAGGGCCTTCTTAAGGACCAACCCATTGGACCTTACCTTTCCTAGTTTGCCCTTTCAGGACAGGAACAAACAAACTGGCGAAGTACACGGAGAACCAACCTTTGGTAAGCTAAATCAGATGGAGTAAAAACATGGTCAAAACTCAAAAGCCCATCGCTGTGTTTAACTCCTAATTGCTAAATTGGACAAAAGCTCATGCAGATGATCACTGTCAGGAGCCAAGAAAAGAATACTAAAATTAACCCCTGATTTTCCCCTTAAAACACTCTCTCCCAGTCACCTCCCCCCTCTTTCCCTCACACATTGACCTCCACAGTACATCATATTTATATATCTGGGGGTCTCTTTGTTCATTGTTTTTCAGTCTCTCCATCTTTCACTTTTCTGCTTCTCACTTCACATCAGGATCATCTCTCATTGGCAGGCATCAACATGGTACTGCTTTGCCCCTATCCTCCTCCTAGTAAAGCCCTTCTTTCATTTTCCTCCATTATGCACGTTTTAGTGTTTTTCAAGGCTTAAACAAGATCAGTCTACATAAATAAGGATGCACATTTTCTTGTAAACTAGAATCATCTTTGATGCAATGCACCAGATCAATACGCATTTGCAAATTATCTGGCTTGGAGATTGCAGATTATATTGACTTAAAAGGAAATAGAACCCAGGTTGGTCATTTGCTATCTTATATAAGTTTTGACAATGTTGATATAATTCTCATGTTTAGCAATTGTATAACGACCATTTAAACTGCTTCTGCCATTCAAAATAAGCTGCTCGAAGATGAACTCTCGGAATGCGGGCAAGGACTTTGGTTCGGCCATCTCATTGTTCTCTGGAAAAATATGAAAAAAATGTCAGAACATGAGTCATGATATACTCAATTTCCTACAAGGAAGAAGTGCTACTAGTGATTTAAGCACCAAAATCAACAACTTCGAGGACCGATCCCTTGAATTGCGACTCTCAGAAACATGGTGCCAATTTGGAGAAGTGGCACCCCATCTCCAAATATGCGGACCTTCAATACCCTCTTCAACAAAGCGGCTATCTCAGCAAATTTTACATCTCTCTCTCTCTCTCTCTCTCTGTTTTACGTTATGCTTGAAGAGGTAAAGAAATGATCAACTTGTGGATTTTGAATGCTTTGCCAGAGATACTGAACATGGGTGTAGTCCGAGCAGTTTTGGATGATGATACACAACAGAGAGAGAGAGAGAGTTGGTGAATTGGAACGTTGTTTTATGGTCAAGGAAAAGAAATGAGAGAGAGAGAGAGAGAGAGAGTTGGTGAATTGGAACCTTGTTTATGGTCAAGGAAAAGAAATGTTGTGTATCATCATCCAAAACTGCTCTGGACTACACCCATGTTCAGTATCTCTAGCAAAACATTCAAAATCCACAAGTTGACATTTCTTTAACTCTTCAAGCATGACATAAAACAGAGAGAGAGAGAGAGAGAGAGAGAGAGAGCAATTGGGGAGTATCATTACCAGCTAAGAAGCTTCAACCTTCAGAGTCAACTCAGGGTTAGTGAAGCAGAAATCAATGAAACGACAAAAACCCAGCTTCCAATACCTTAAACCCAGTATTTATCTGCCATTGATCAGCTCTTTAAACGACGAACATTGGAAAAAGAAGATATATATATATTCTTTTTTCCAGTTTCCAATGAGCGAAACCACTGAAAAAGGAACTCGTGAAGTCGCTTTGAACCTTGAGCAAATCACAACGCAAAAAATCTTCACTTTCTCGGTCCAACCAACAATTGTCCAAACAAGATCCAAACTTTCGCTACAGTGAAAACACTCGGAACCGAATCGAAGCACCTGCTTCTCAATTTCCCATGAATCTCCACCTCCTCGAACGACCAAAAGTCGATTAATTTATGATCAGTCTTCGAAAAATCGTGGAAAGAGAGATCTGGTGAAGCCGATGCGGGGGCCAAGAAAAAGAAAGAACTCCGATTGGACTGAGAATGCTTAACGTTGTGGCTGGATCATCTCAGATGGGATCAAAACCATGGAAAGCAAAACGAAACAGTATACAGAATATACCCAATAAAATACATTGAGCGTACGAGGCTAGTTCGTTGCGGATGATAACTAAAGAAGGAACAAATAATTTCTCCGACATGCTACCAACTTCTGTTGAAAGCCGCAGAATCTTCACGTTATTTTAACAAGTGGGTATCGTCGTTGTTGGTGTTGCTGGTAGTGAAATAATTCAAGAAACTTTGTTAATCAATGAACGCTATCGTTTCCCTCCTCCCCTCCCTCCCTCCCTCCCTCCCTCTCTCTCGAATGATGCTCGGACGTAACGTTTCAAGAAGAGGAGGGAGTCCCGTCCTCGAATGATGCTTGGAGAGAGAGAGAGAGAGAGAGAGAGAGACTTTCGAGGGTCGAGGAGGAAGTCGCATGGCGTAACGTTTGGAGAGGAGGGACTAGGCGGCCCAAAAGCTCTTCAAAGTTCCGAAGCTTTGCTCTGTCTACCCATCTCTTTCGAGCTGCCGTTCGCCTCCATCACTCCCGCCGTAATCATTTCAGTTTTCGTGCGGAACCCGAAACGGCCACGTCTCTCTCTCTCTCTCTCTCTACACTCGACCTCCTTTTTCTACTGGATTTAACAGGGGGGAGCTGGATCACACTTCTCTCCTGTACTTTCTCTGTCAAATGTCAAGCAAGCAACATTCTTTCTTCACTTATTTCCTGCTCCTTTTGGCTTAGATCATCTGTCAAATCATGCAACTTGATGATCTTCATATTAGTTTCTCCACTGGAGTAGTTTCCACTCTCTGCATCCTCATTTATTTAGAATATTGAGCTAGTTAAGTATTATGTCAGAAGCTTGTTGACCATATCAGATGCTATATTTATCCACAGTTGACCTTTCCAAATTATAACCCATATAAAAAAAAGTTTTACTTTGAATATGTACCAAGTTATAGACCAGGCAGGACCTAGGTCGTCATTGCCTGGTGTATTGACCTGCTCAGATAATGAACCACAAGTCCAACTAAAGAAAGAGCTTTGAGATGGCATAATTAACCTAAGAACTTTCAATTGTTTAACCCCTTTTCAGCGCTTCTGTTGATGATACTATTGATGTGAACCGGAATCCCAGCTTGGAAGTACTTTCACTTGGATAATAAAAGTTTTATATATTTTATTACAGACAGAAATTTGCAACGCCACCTAATCATATACTAATTGCACAAGTTAAAGAAAGCAGAAGAATCACCAAGCATTTTTTTAAGATTACCTCAACAAAAAAAAGTTGATAAACGACTCAGATGAAAGTTAGTAATCCAAAATTAATTGGTCACTTAATCAAAGAATAGTTGGTTAGTCACTTGAATAAAGTTTGGTACTTTCATTTAATAATTTGTGAACTTAAATTGTTATCATACAAAAAAAGGTAGATAGAAATCTGTCAAAGATAAGAGAAGACATTTTTTATCATGCTGAGTGCTGATCTTTGCATAGCTTGAATAACACTAGGTGGCATCTAGCCCAATATGCAAACCGGTATTGTCATTCTCAATAGCCAGCCTATTTCCATCTTGTCAATGCCCATGATTCAGCTGCAAAAGCACTAGCTTACTGCCCAAAGAGGGAATAAGTTTCAGCATTATGCTTCAGGGGCTGAAACTATACTGACTAAAAAGCATTTTCGTACGCAGCAGCAAATTGGGCACAGATGCTGGACAGGCCTCTCATCACTTCTCTCGTTTTCGTTGCATATGCTTATTTCTTTAGTCAGGTATCATCACAGTTGAGCTCATCCTAAACATCAAGGCTGATATATAATGGAAAATTTCCAGGTAAGCGATTAATGAGTCAACATTCTGCACGGAGAAGCTGTGCTCCATAAAATGAAGTGTCCTTATATTTAGTGCAGGTTATTTCTTACATGTACAACGTTCGATAGATTTCGTATAAGTATTATGACAAGCATAGGATAAAGAACTAGGCGTCGGACCATGTAATGTCAAGCCAACCCCAATTGTCCTTAGGCACCCCCAGGGCCTCCCACACAGCTCTAGACGCATCGACGATGTCGTTATCGCATGGAGGTTGGTAATCATGCTCTTCATCGCATCCCATAGTCGAGTCGCATTCGTCTACCACCATGGCCTGGGTGCTCCTCCCATTGCCGTAGATCTTTATGTTCCTATGACACCTGCTCATGTTATCGAACCACCCCGTGGATAGTGCCACGACAGGCGTGTCGTCAGAATGGTAGTGGTTGTCGCACTCGGATGGGCCACCTCCATCTCCGCCCTTTGCGAAGCTGTTCAGAGTGAGGTGGGCCCTGGTGTGGCCTGACACCTGTGGCGAACACTTGTAAATCGGGTACATCTGGCCGTTTTTGCAACAGTCCGAGTCGTCCCCGGTGTTGCATTGTCCAGGAGGGGGATTCTTCCCTCTGATTCTGCCGCTCGGTCTGCAGGACTGACCTTGAACTTCCATACAACTCATAGCCAGAAGAGCAAAAAGCAATGAGCCCAAGCATTTCGAGCTAAAGCTATTCATTTTCTCTGCCTTTGTAAGATGTTCTTGCCTTTTAGCTCTCGATGCTTGCAAACGGAGTCATGCAGAGCTATATATAAGAAATCAAAGGTGGTACTCATAAGACAGCAGCACAAACAGGCATGACAGTTCTCAAAGTTAATGGAAAGCTGCATAATACAGAAGGAACTGATGAAAATTACTTCCCATCAGCTTAAGCGGTACGGCATTGCGGAGAAGCAAAACAGTTAAGACCACTATCTCATATATACTTTAGTCCATCCTTTCACGGATGTGAAGAACTTGGATTCGTCCCCGCCGGAGACTTTGTCCAATTCTCATCTGAATCACAAAGACATGATTAAACATTTGATTGGCAGACGTCTAGATTGGAATCGTCCTTTAATTGCTATTGAAAAAGGCTCCATTCCCGTCACGGAACTCATTTGCCGCCCTAAGATCCTAAAAGATGCCCGCTAAGGTTTAAAACTTGAACCAACAAGGGACGTAACGAAACATCTCTGTCGCACCGACGTATTTTCCTCTGTTTTTAGCAGAATCAAACTGGAAAACAATCTATCAGCCTGCTACATATAATTACAATCGAAATTGAAGTGGACTCTTGCAAATGCCCAAATTCCAATTTAATGATCTATATGTCATGAAAGTGAAAGGTAAAAGAATGGAAAAAGAGGTAGGCTGTTGAGTTTTGGCGACAGCCTTGATTCACTTGAAAGTAGGACAATCATATGGTCGCCTTTCATTTTTCTATGCCTTCTTAGCTTCCATAGTATTAGACAGATCATTACAAAATCAAAGAAAAAAAAAGGGACCAAGAAAAAGGAAATTCCGTTGCCGGGACTTGAACCCGGGTCTCTCGGGTGAGAGCCGAGTATCCTAACCAACTAGACTACAACGGATCTTGGAAATCTCCCTCCAAATTATAATTATATTCTCTAGTTTTCCTCAAAGTTCCGCCTTCATGCACGACAAAGATAGCTAATCCTGATTAGTGTTAAGCTTTTAAGATTAAAAGGCAAAGCAAGTAATTAAAACCGTGTGACCACATAAGATTCAAAGAATAATATAAATTACATATAAGGAACAAAACGCCTAATTATGTGTCTCTATATCTAATTCTTAATTTGCCGGATCCTTATTAGCGAGTTAAAGGACTGAATCCATACTTATCTTCGATCTATTTATTTAGTTAAGGGTTTTTCTTTTCTATTCCTCTTTTCTTGATAGTTCCTTCACTTAAGAAATGGGGTTTTGAAATCTTCCACAATTGAAATTCCAGCTTAGTTCTTTTGCAATTTCTTTCTAAGCTCAAAACAGAAGTGGTTTATTTGGAAGGGCCTTTTTAAGGACCAACCCATTGGACCTTACCTTTCCTAGTTTGCTTTTTCAGAACAGGAACAAACAAACTGGCGAAGTACACGGAGAACCAACCTTTGGCGAGCTGAATCAGATGGAGTACAAACATGGTCAAAACTCAAAAGCCCATCGCTGTTTAACTCCTAATTGCTAAATTGGACAAAAGCTCATGCAGATGATCACCTGTCAGGAGCCAAGAAATGAATACTAAAATTAACCCCTTATTTTCCCCTTAAAACACTCTCTCCCAGTCACCTCCCCCCTCTTTCCCTCACACATTGACCTCCACAATACACCATATTTATATATCTGGGGGGTCTCTTTGTTCGTTGTTTTTCGGTCTCTCCATCTTTCGCTTTTCTGCTTCTCACTTCTCATCAGGATCATCTCTCATTGGCAGGCATCAACATGGTACTGCTTTGACCCTATTCTCCTCCTTCTAGTAAAGCCCTTCTTTCATTTTCTTTCATTATGCACGTTTGAGTGCACGTTTTGATGTTTTTCATGGCTTAGACAAGATCAATCCGCATAAATAATGATGTGTATTTTCTTGCAAACTAGAATCATCTTTTGTGCAATGCACCAGATCAACCCGCATTTGTAATTATCTGATTTGGAGATTGCAGATTCTATGGACTTAAAAAGAAATAGAACCCATGTTGGTGATTTGGTATCTTATATAAGTTTTGACAATGTTGATATAATTCTCATGTTGAGCAATTGTATAACGACCGTATAACCTGCTTCTGCCATTCAATATATGCATGTTAGTTTCATTTTAATGGTCGCTAGCATGCAATGATCGTTTGATTGTTCAACAATATATGTATAGGCGAATTCGTCATCTGGAATGGCAGTGGATGACGAGTGCAAGCTTAAGTTCTTGGAGCTAAAAGCAAAGAGGATTTACAGATTCATCGTGTTCAAGATCGAAGAGAAGATCCAACAGGTGACCATAGAGAAACTCGGTAGTCCAGAGGAAACCTATGACGATTTCACCTCCAGTTTGCCCGCCGATGAGTGCCGATATGCTGTGTTTGACTTTGATTTCACGACTGATGAGAATTGCCAGAAAAGCAAGATTTTCTTCATTGCGTGGTGAGAACAATATTAGTCATTTTATCCTATGATTGATTGAAACTAGATTAGGATCTTAACAGACACTGACGGTAACTGCGTGAATAAAACAATTCTCTGGATTTACCTGTTTCTTGTCAGAGAAACAGAATTGGATGAGTATCTTATCCATGATGATTATCCATTCCTGGTCCAAATTGTAGAGTCTAATGCAGCACCCGATTGATTTCATCCATTAACTCATCAAATTCAACTTGTCTTAGGTCGCCCGAAACATCAAGGGTGAGGAGCAAGATGCTCTATGCCAGCTCAAAGGACAGATTCAAGAGAGAATTGGATGGCATTCAAGTTGAGCTGCAAGCTACTGATCCTAGCGAGATGAGCATCGATATCATAAGAGGACGAGCACTTTAATCAGTTAAACCTCCAATGCCTACTCTCGATGATCTTGAGCCCTGCCACATCATTTTTCTTTGTAGCGTGTTCGTTTTCTTCTATGATGGTCTGTCACGCATGTACCATTCTACTGAAGGGAAACTAGCATCCATTTAGTCATGTTCGGCCCTTCCATACTTGTCGTTTCTTTCTTTTTTCTGGCTTAACAAATAACGTGTACGATAACCTGCCATAAGAAATTCAACTCAGTGGAAACGTTCTTATGTAGTGTGTTCTGATGCTGTCAGTTTGACCAGACCAATCTTTCAGTGTTGTATATATAGACCTAGCTTTCAGGGTATTGAAGTCAGAGAGGACAAGACAAATTCCAGGTAGAGAATCGGTATTTATTCATATTCACTGCAACCTATGTGTTACTCATGTTTCCATGTCTGATCCGTAGGAAACTTCTTCCAGCAGCTTAGAAACTGGAACATAAAAATATGCAGTTTGAAAAAACAAAAAAGAAGTACAAAGGCTTGACTGAAAATTATCCTGACAATGCCAAACAAAGTTAATGTAGCATCCGTCAGTTCTTGTTCATTTTCTCCCAGTATTCGGCTTCCCACCGCTCCACTTGTCTTGAGACGCTCTCTTTCCTCCCGAGAAATGCTCGAAATTCTCCCGGCTCATAAGGCGGTGGCAGTGTGCATGGAGGCGAATCACTGGGGGACTTAACCATTGATTCGAGCATGTTCTTTCTAAACAACCCTTGAGCAGGGCATGCCATTGTCTCTGTACAGTATTCGATCGCTCCTGGAGGTATCTCTGGCTTGTAAGTGATAAGTTTGCCGTATCCGCTGAGAAGATGAAACATGTAATCATATACATTCTTCATCTTCAGACCCTCCTCCATGAATTTGCTTCCACTCTCCCCAATAACCTGGGCCTGTTTAATCATGCAATCCACAATATCATTTGCTGAGAAAAAAGAACAAAAATCAGAGAGGGCAGAACAATTAACTCGAAACGATTTTCCTTACCTCTTGAGGGTGATTGTTGCCCCATTCAACTGCAAACTTGATATCTCTGCACTTGTTGTCTGGCCTAATGGGCCAGTAATGCTCCAAAGGGATCATCCCTCTTGTGAAGAAATCGAGGAATTCAGGCTTTACCATCAATGTCATCGAGTTACATGCCATAATGTACTTCTCGCTCACTGACCAGGCCTCTCCTTCTACGTATATCTTGTACCTTTTACACAAATATTGTTGAAACAGCGAGATAAATCAGTCAGTCAATTTGTGGGGAAGGATGAAGGAAAAAACTCGGAAGGGTCCATTTGCTTACCTGTGGGTGCACTGGTCTTCTAACTTTGATTGCTTGAATCCTTGACTAACTTCACGAGACCATTCCTGGTTGTGAACCAGCTTGTCATTTTCGCATTCTCAATCATCACTATATACTTCTTTGTAACCTCCTAAAATGAGGATTCATGTAACGCGATCCAGTTTAGTGGAAAAAAAGGTTGTGTTATTTTTATCAGAATTTTATGAGGCACATGGTCCTCCTTGCATTTCGCATTTAGACATTATATTCTAGCCCCTTTCAGGTTACTCTAATCTCCCTCAGCTTGAATTACTTTCAAGTAAACAGGCTAACTTTGGCTCGTGTACTACCCAACCTGACGAGTGAGTGCTACCAATATCTTCTGTTTTTTGCAGAATCCCATAAACGTGTCCCTTACATATGCTAAAGCCAGGGTGTTTCAAGAATCTCCAGGATGATCTTTCAAGTGCGATAGGACTGACTGGCTGAAGTGAATTTACCTGGTGATACAGATGAGCTTTCCAGTCCTGTCCACTGGTTGCATTGCACTTCATTAGGTCTCTCCTAGTGGCTGCGACACCTGTGTTCCCTTTCCAGTAAGCATAAGGTACTTTATCGTTCCACTCGATTTTCTCGGAGTTCTGTCTAATGGCTCTCACAGTACTTTCCCACGGCCCTATGTTGATCTCAGCCCTATATCGGACAAAATGAAACGAAATAAACCACAAATTCTTGACTAATATTCCTAAAGCAAGTTGGTTTTCCAAAATATATTCAAAACAACCTATGGATCAATTTCATAACTAGATAGTCAGTGTAAGGCATTACCATCCCCAGAATGACCAATCAGGAAACGTGATGTCGAAGGCTGACTGATTTCCACAGAAGCGGAATAGTGGTGGAGGCGACGTGGCATTCGGCCCCTGGTAGTCGTTCTTCATGATTACTGGCTGGTCATTGCAAAAAAACATCAACTCAAGATCTGGTATTTTTCCTGGGTACAACCTCAGGAGCTGCACAATCCCCCATATTGTTCCCACATCTCTTGTTTGGAAGGGCTTCCTAAGGTGCTCCACATAGACTCTCCCCTTGAGAATCACTAGCCTATAGTGTGCAAAGTCTCTTGTCCTCTCCACCATTTCCTTCGTGATTCCCATGCTTTTCCAGGCCTGGAGATCCTCATGGATCCACCGGAAGTACTCTGGACACTCTGTGGCGTGCAAGTCAGTGGGTTGGAACATCGTTGGATAATCTATTGGGCATGTTTGTGGCTTGGTTGCGTTGGTGCAGTTGAGAAGATACTTGATCTTCTGGGGTGACCGCAACGAATCTTCTGGAATTTTATTGACATTAAATACTTCCCTCAATGACCCACCTGGAAAAATAAACTGCAATGCAGATAAACCAAGACCGATGCGAAATTAGACTAGGAGCATAAGAATGTTAATTCCACATCTAAGTTCCGTCGGTACTTTCAGTATGCAATAACAGAGTGCAAACTTTTGTTTTTAAGAAGTTTGCAACCTGATCTGGATCTGCTAGTAAAGACACAAACGTGTGCAGCATCTAAAATTAGCTGATTTGCACCTCACAACTTAGTGGCTATGTGCTAACTTAATCCATGGCAATCATCATTTTATTCATCTCTGATTGATCAGGAAATCAGTGAATAAAACAAGTTCAATAGCAGATAATGAAAAGTTAAATACGGGAAACAGGTAAGTGGCGCTGAACTTACAATATCTAGCCCTGAAATGATGCAGCCGCTGAGAACTATGATCAAGAACAAGACGAAAACAGCAGCTGAAGCCGGCACCTTGAGCGACCGAGGAGTTCTTTTGGATGAGGGCAAACCGTGGAGCTTCTCCTCCTCCATTTGATCTTAGCTAACGCCTCACTCGGTCTGCCAACTTTACTTCATGCCCGTCAAACCAAGAATGTCACATTCCTACTAAGCATTCATCACTCATTTACAGATTACTACGACTAATCAACTCTATCTGAACCGAAGGCTATCTAATAATAAACTAGAATTCGTTTTGAAGCCACGTGATTAGCCCATGTTGAAGAAAAATCCCCTAGTAATACTGCCTTGCTTGGAGTCTACCGTTTCATTCTCTTCCCTGGAAATCAGATCGGTGCTTTAAAGTCTAGTTTGACTGAATTATCGCGAAAGAAAAGTTGGTCTTATCAGAATTTAACATGGCCATGCATCTTAATCAAAGTCAATGCCTCTCCATTAAGGAAGCCCCATCACATGTCTGGTCTGGTTATGCTTCTTTTGGAAACCACTGCACAGGTGGAGACATTTTTTGGGGTTCTGCACGTAGAGAAGGACACTTGTAGAATTGTCAAGTCTTGTCTCCCCATTTCTGGCTTAATGCCAAGTAAAGAGACATTTATTTAATGTCATTTGCTAAGCAAGACTTGAAGTAGAAGTGGTTGACTTTCCAGTCACCCTCTTTTTGCCCCCGGAAGGAACACAAGAAGGAGTGTAATTTGTGCAATTGTGATTAAACAGATCCACATGGCACAGCTTCTTACCGGATCTTAGGACGAAGATGGAGTGATTATTCATCCACTGTACATGAAACACCTTGCCGCAAAGTCGGTCCAAAGTTTTAGTGCCGGCTTGGTGGTGCTTGAAGTTTTCGAGCAGGTCTGTTTGGCTCGCCGGATCTTTGAACTAGTCAGTTTGGAAAAACGTTACAAATCACATGGACCAAAAGAGCATCATTTCCACCAACGTTTCGTCCCTAGTGACCGACTATAGTCCAAATCCGTGGTCATTGATCGAATGAATAATCAAGGGAAGAACGGTCAATGTCAAGAAAGTCCACACCGAAATTGCGGAGACTGGTCCATGGTGACCAGGTTTGGGCCTAACTCCTCTCTTTTCCAATGAATGGCCTAAATTTCTTTCGTTTTCAACGGTTCCTTTTTCCGATTTTAGAGTGATAATGCATCTAAGCCTAACCCTTTTTTTTTGCCAAGTTAAAAGCTATTCTCTTTCTGTATAATAATTCAAAATCGATAGGTGGTTTCAATTACCTGTTAAATTCCATGAAAAGCTCGTTTCTTATTGTTTAATGGATGATCCCCTTCTAATTTTCTCGAGTAGTCTAGACGTGCGGCAACTTTACTTCATAATTAAGAAATTTTTCAAAACAAATTCCTAGCTTTTCTTTTTTTATCGAAAGAAGATTGTAGTCGTTACTTAAAATGATACATCATAAGAACATAGATCTCATAACAAAGCGAATCGAAATAGAAAAAAGTTCAGAATACTGCAATACAAATCCAGATCTAGAAAACAAAGAGGATTGACAGAGTAGTAGTACAGTTAAGCATATTGTTAACACCTATTTTTAGCAAATCTAGAAAAATAAGGAAAATAAAAATTGCATTTTGAAAAGAAAAAATAAAAATGGGGAAAATTGATTTGATTGAATTATGCAAGGAAATATGGAATTCTGATGGGTGTCCGGATTTTGTTAAATGCATAAACAATTTAAAAATCAAGCGAATAAGGGGCAGATGATCTCGAGAATTCTCCGATTGGTCTATTGGATGGTGCAGTCCTCTTGACGACATCCCACATTCATCATGCGTCATGGATATTGACGACAAGCATAAAGCTAAGTCGAGCTTCCTTTTTTTTTAAGTTTGATTGTGTGCAATTCCAATTTGCTATTCGAACTAAAGTGATTTTATTTTTGTTTCTTGCCAAGATTAAACTCCTACATCTCCGACGATAATTCCAGCAGCGAGACATCGAAGTGGCCAGTGTACCCAAGCACTGATTGCCATCCAGTGATTTCACCGTGATAAAACCGGGTTGTTTCTCTCCCTATTAAAGTTGTTCATTCCATATTTTCGGTATTTACTTTGTTTTGTTCTGATGTTGTGGTCGCAGGCAATTCAATGCCGAACAAAAGGCCACACATATGGAATACACGGCCATTGAGAGAATTCCATACACGGCCATTGAGAGAAAAACGTGAGTGAGGGCGAGACTTAGATTGAAAGAGAGAGAGATCCTTACATCTTGAAGACGACTTCTCTGGACGACCAATATTTTACCCTTCCGATATTGCGCACGGACCTGCAAAGCCCACACCCATATCACGACTAGCTGCTCCTGCCACGGATATCCCAGGTCATCCAAAAAAATGCAGCGTTCCTTCCGGTCACGATCTCGAGTTCAGGGGCTTCGTCAATGGGAACCCTTGCCTAGCCGTGGAATTTGATTTGCCGGTCGCATGGAAGTCCCTCAACGTGAAATCAATGAAATTCACTGGGTGTGGTGATCAAAGAATCGGAGATCAGAGAGCACAGCTACGCTCGTGAAGGAAGGAGGGGAGGGCCAATAAAAAATTCTACTTTGGTCGCATAGGGGATGTTCTTCTTTGGCCCTTTCTTTTTGGATTATGTTTCATGGTTTCACTGTTCTCTCCACTCCATTATGGACACCTCACTTTTCAAAGATCTTTTTTTTTCTTGGGCGGTGCTAATGCGATCTGCTTGCTGCTCATGAATTAACGCTGCTTCCGACGTTCCTGCAGTCCTGGCGGTTACCAATCGACTTCGATTTTCATTGGTGAAAGTTCATCAATTGTTTTGTTGCCCTGCCATGCTGAGCCGTGAAGTCTCGACGTGAGCTACTCCGACACCATCCTTTGGCCCGACGTCAAGACAAGCTACCGTCCCGTTGGGCTCATCCCCGAACCAAGCATCCCGTGAAGTTTCTGTTTTGTAGGTTTGTTGATCGTAAGCATCACCGAGAGACCCACCGGCCAGCATCACTATGAACCACCATGTGACCTGTCGCCACTCAAGTCACCACCGTCAGTTGCGCCATTGGCCATCGTTTGCAAGCCATCCATCGACAAATTTCAATTTTGAATTATATCCGCAAATTAGGTAAAAAATCTCATCCAAATTTGATCTAGATATCATATTGCCTAGGTTGATGAGATTGATATCTAATTAAATCTTTTTGAGTAATAGGCATAATGTCAATTAGGATTTATTGCCTAATTCGCAACCGCACATCAATGTTTTATTCCATCTATAAGGCTTTAGATGGAATAATTAATTACGAGGGAATAAAATTGATATCTTGATCTTTAAGGCTTAAGATCAATTTATCGATTTTATTACCGAAATAATCAAGTTTGATTAGATATCGTTTCCAAATTCGAGTGATGGATAATATCTTTGATGACTGTGGATGATTTGATGCTTATCTTCTAATTGCTTTATTTATCCCAAAAATACAAAAAGGATTGCATTTGCATATCATGTAGATTACAATGAATTTCCTAGATAGAATTGCATGATAGAATAGTTAGATTCTTTTCTGATTATATTAGAATGCATGTTTATTAGATAGTATCATTGAATTAAATCGCATGTCAAGATAATTTCTGAGTTAAGATAGGATTCAGATTAGTCTATTTCCTAACTTAAGATAGATAATATCTCACTTTAGTTAGATTTTTAATTATGAAATTTTTTATAAAAAAAAAAAAAAAAAAAAAAAACACAAATAAAATGTCATTGCGCGTCATATAGGATTAGATTCATGAAATGCATATCATTTAGTGATTGTTGCTAGGTCCATTTAATTAGAAATTGCATGACATTAGAATTAGGTCATTTAGTTAATATTGCATTGCATATTGCATGATTTTTATTAATTAAGTGAAAACAAAAAGAAATTGCGTGTTAATTAGAAACCATATCCAGGGTTGTTAATGTGGTTTTTTAACCTAACATTGCAGATGCTTTCGTTGCTTTGAGGTAAGTTTTTGCAATTTATTTATTGTTTATCTGGGTGTTAAATTGGTGGATTGCGCACTCGCATGATCACCTCACATGTTAGGAAAATAGATTTAAAATCAATTTAAGCCGCCCGCAAAAAACATTTTTGAAAATAAAAGAATGGTACCGAAAGGGCATTAGAGAAATCTAGTGTAACCAAGTCCCCGTACCCATAGTCTCCTGGTTCGTAGGAGTAAAGTGAAACTCCCGTTACCTTACTTGGGTTTCTAATCGACCCACCAAAAAATAGATTAGTCGCGACTCCTGATTAAAAAATCAATTGCATGTTAAGAACTTGAACTTAAGTCGCGAATTGATATGGGCTTGGGAGAGCCTGAATTAAGTCTAGGCTTAATAATCCATTAGCCAAATTTTAGGTGGTCCACACTCGAAAAAATTGGTCGCGACACATATGCATGTTCCACAATAATGGACTGGTTAAGCAAAATAATCAGTGGTTGATCACTAGATTATCTTCATCGGTGATGAGCACAACCGAAAACTCTCTCTCCAATAAGCAATAACTACGGTGTTGCAGTGTGCACCTAAATTCGGCTTCCTTGCACCATCGTCGTATAGAGACAATTAAAACTGGTTGAGTAAACACAGATTTAATATTTGGAAGAGCAAATCTTTATAGTTCCATGAGAGACCAAAGTTATTGCAATCACTATTGAAACTGAAGGCAGAGGACTTGAAAGCATATTTATTATATTCCCAAATCTAGATCGGGAGAGTTCAAACTCTCCAATTTAAAAGTAAATCAAGAGAAGAGAGCTCTCAAATTTAAATTGGGAGAGAAGAAGAAATAAGAAAACAAACATCCATCTTTTTAGCCAACAACCACAGAATTTACATTGAAACAAGATCTTTTTTTCCATTTGACGGGAGACTTCTCAATTTGATGGCAAAATAAGCCTTTTTGATACATTTACAGGCGATAAGGCGAGGGCGCAATTGCTTGATTCCTCAAGGTACATGGAAAATATGTAAAATTAGAGTTGTCTTCTCAAGATTCTCAAGATATAAAGTGAAATGGGAAACAAATGTAAAGTGATAAATTTGGAGTTGCTTCTCAAGATTCTTCCAAAACTCAGCCTCCAACATCTCCACCTGCCTAGTTACACTCTCTTTTCTCTCTATAAGAGCTTTGAACTCAACAGGGTCATAAAAAGGCGGCAACGAGCACGAAAGCGCATCGCTAGGTGACTCCACCATCGACTCGACCATAAACGTCCTCATAAGCCCATCAGCTGGGCACGCCATCATTTCCGAGCACAGATCGGTCATTACCGGAGTCACCTTTACCTCGAAGCTTCTCATTTCCGAGCACAGCTCGGTCATTCCCGGGGGCACCTTTACCTCCAACTTGAGAAGCTTCGCGTACTCGCTAAGCAGGTGAAACATGTAGTCGAACTTCAGTTTTGAGCTCTCCTCGACGAACTTGGTCCTGCTATCGCTGATCCTCTGCGCCTGTTTCAATTGTCGAGTCATAACGAATTTGAGGAAAGAATGTAACGAAGGCCTAGGGCAAGATTGGGAATGCTGCTAACCTCTTCAGTGTGATTGTTTCCCCATTCAACAGCAAATTTGATATCTCTGCACTTATTGCTCGGCCTAATTGTCCAGTAATGCTCCATCGGCATCATCCCTCCTACGAAGTAATCGTAGAACTCTGGCTTTATCAGCAAGGTCATGGAATCACATGCCAAATGTACTTCTCGCTCACCGACCAGCCAATTCCTTCTATGTAGATCTTGTACCTTTCCATGTTTCAAGTTCATGCAGCCAAATGCAGATTTTGTTTTATAAGTGCAAGCTATTACAGATTGTGCATAAGTAATCTGGAGTTCTGTTATTTGCCAGTTTTAAATCCCGCAACAAAATATTTTTTACCAAGTGTTATATTTTGATTTTTATTAGAGGGGACTTAGGTTTTGTGCTAGTATTAGATAGAAATGATCAAAAGCTAAGGGATATATATATATATATTATATGGTCCAGAATCTAAAGGAGTCACTTAATACAAGCTTAAAATTAACGAGAACCAATGTCGAAATCTAATGAACAATTTAATCCAAAATCACTTCAACATACTAATGAAAACTCATTAAAATCAAAGTGATTCGTACAATATCGAAGCTGATTTGACAACATTGGACATTGACAAAAATACCGGGCAAGCACTGTTCCTAATTGGGCTAGAGGACACAATGTCAGAACCTAATCAAAGACCTTAGATAGTGAAAACAACACCTGAGTTTGCTCCTAAATGGTTATAAGGACACAATGTCAGAATCTAATTGACGAAGTTGAACAGTAAATGTCACGCCCAAATCCTCAGGCGCGTGTCCATCCCTCAATGGTTGATACAAATGCGACGTTCTCAAGATGCATCGCCGATCCATTCATTTTAATACGCATGCGGAAGCGAAACAATAAAACCTTGACAATAAATAACATGGGATAAGAAAACAAGGCAACATTTCATAAAAGCCAACTTTATATAAACAACTGGGTTTATGTACAAAAGAGTCTGGCCAAAAGTTTACAAAATATCGGCTCTCAAAAAGAAGCTGTCTTAAGACAAACTAGTTGAACACAAATGCCAATCCTTCAGACTCCACCTCCACAGACTCCGGGGTTTCGGTCCTCCACAACCACCAACTATGGACCTAAAAAGATAAGCCCACAATGGGGTGAGATAATATGTCAGCAGATTCACCCACTAAACCCCTTAAAGGAAATACACTCAAGGCTGGCCTAGTCACACAATACATATTACTTACCTCACCTCAGTTCATTCATGCACGTCAGTACAATTCATATCACTCAATCATATGCAGTAATAAGAACTCAAACAACTGAAACGCAAACACTTTCATCTCAAACAACCACATGGGTCCAGATTATAAGACCAAATCGTTATGACATGTCACATACCATGTTACACAGTTTTGTCTTATAATACAACACATCTAACTCAATTAATCATGCGTTCTAATTGTTAATTTCGCCCCTCTAAGGTACGGCCTACTTGAAGTTTGGCGATCTACTGGTGTAGCCAGACATCATCTCTTCCCCATTGAGCACGGCTACGTCTCTCAAAGACGGCTTTCTCGAAAGAATATAGGTCTAGAATCTATTGCAACCCGAAACTATTGTCTAGGTATCCCATATAGGGTAACGTCCATCCGACTCAATTCGGGGATGGGTTCTCTTAACCAACACACGACTCTTCAACCTCGGTCCAGGACATTGTGCATTGCACTCAAATGCCTCAATTAAAATAGTGATTTGGCCTATTTTCTTCGTATTAAAAACATTTGGAAAATAGTCGTGTGTGAATACACGGTCAATTCGAACTAGAAAAACTAATACATTTTCTTTTCAAATCCCACTATTTGATATAATACTTAAAATTCATTTTCAGTGTTAAAACCCAACAACCGTAATTTAATAAATAAATATCATATTTACACAATCATCACTCAATTTGCACAATCCAACAATCAATTGCATAATCTGAACACACCAATGGAATCAGTACAATATTCCGATCATCGGCTATTTCAGTCTAATTTTCGGAAAATAATAAACAATTAAATATTTTCCAAAAATAAATAAATAAATAAATATATTATATTTAATATAATTTAATAAAATAATATTTATAAATTCGAAATAATTAATTAATTTAAAATAATTAATTAAGAGCCTAATCAAGATTACACTAATTTAATCACCTAATTAGCCTTAATTAATTATCCAATAAACTAATCACATCCCTTAATCTAATTAACAATTAACTAAGCTAATCTAACCACATAATCATACTTAGCTTAATCTAAACACCCCTTAAGCATAATTAACCTCACAAGCAAGGTTTAGTGAGTAAACTCACTAATTTAGCATTCGGTGAGTTCATAGCGATGGTGACGCCAAGGCGAGCAACAAACCTCCAAGCGGCGACACCAACCAAGGCCAGGAAGGGCTTGAAAACGGGCCATGAAGACCTCACGGCTTGCTAGAACTTCGGCTACTGATCTTGAGCTGTAAGGACTGAACTGGCAGTTGAAACGGTGAGGAAGGGCTGATCGGAGCTTCGGCGAGCGGGTGGCCGACAACCGGCGGCACCTAGGGGTCAAGAGGGATTTGCTGGTGGTTGGGATGGGCGAAGGTAGGGTCAAAATGGGAGGAAAATCCGAAACAGTGCAGGAGGGCGGAGCTCCAAGCGGTCTGGCGAGCGGCGACTTCTAGCCGGCGGCTCCGTTTGGCGAGCAGCAACCACCGTCGTACGGAATGGATGTCTTGAGAACGGTGGTGGGTGGCACGAGAGCCGATTCGCATGGGAAGACAACTTTTAACTTGGGTTTTTAGAGAAAAGTCAGTTGGAGCAGAAACAGGAATAAGAGAAAACATAGGGGGAAAAGAGGTCGACAGTGGCTTTGCAAGCGTGTGACAATGGAGGGGAAGTTGCTGCTCAGTTTCCTGGTTCTCTCAAGCTCCAAAAGTGAACAACCATGGGGAAAGCAAGTCTCAAGGAGGAAGAAGGCTTCAACTGAAGCAAATGGGTCCCCAAAGGCCTATTAAGCCTTCAACACTTGGCCAAACACTCAAGTGGTTGCCCCCACCACTTGCTCAGCCATCCTCAGCTACTTTGGCAGCCCCAAGCTGCCCCAGCAAGCTTCTCCACATGGCTGAAATGTTGCACCCTCTAGGCCTACGAATTTTGTACACTTATTCATCAAATCCATTCAATTCTCCTTCAATTCTTTTCCAATTGGATCCAATTTGATGTCCATGAATCCAACCAAGGTGTCATCATCCCAATCAACATTTTTCCTTACCAATTAGTCCAACTTGAATCCCAAAAACGCAATAAAAAACGGGCCTACCAATTTCTCAATCCAAAATAACCTTACTTTGATTTTTCGCTGAAAATCTCGGTTTGCAGAAAAATCTTTTGGGGATGAGTCGACGTTCCTAAAATGACTTGTGACATGAAATAACTTTCAATTTCTAAAATCGAGTTCAATTTTGCGGTTAATTTTAATCTGACGCGATTTTAGCGCGTCCTAATCTACAAGGTAGCTTTTAAGAATTTTTGGCGCATTTGACCTATGGTTAATTATTTTCAAGCCATAATGTGCATCTTCGACTCATTGGCAACTCTCGATTGTTGTATAAATCTCGAGATTTCAAATACGAACACAGAGTACAAAAACGACCGAAATAGTCTATTCGAACAAATCATTGCAATCAAATCTTGAAATTCAAAATTATTGAAGATTTGTACAATGAAATCTATTGTTGAGTCGTTTAGCTACATATTTTTATAGAGATGATAGTTCAAGGTGTTTTGAAGCTAGAATTTTATGGATCTTGATGTGATGCGGTTTGCCTGGGACGAAATTTTCAAGTTTGACACGCGTTTTGAACACAGTACCAAATAATAAATTTTGGGCCTAAATTGTAACTGTGTTCAGTAAGGTCTTGGGATAGCTGAGTTGCAGTTGTTGTAATATATCAAGAGGGCTTTCTAAGGAATGTAAGATGGCTCAAAATGGAATTTTGTGGAGGAAGTTATGGTGCGATGAAATTTAACGCGTGAACCGTGCCTAGTGGATAACGATAGGTTTAAGCAAGCTTTTTTTTTTTTTCGTGTAGGTGCCGTTTTATCAACAAATAGGCGTAATATAGTATAATTGTTCATTAGAACATCGTTTTACTTGGTTTTTTGATATTATTTTTCGGTTATTCATTAGGAATTCGAGTACGTCGACTCAAATAATCACCGTAGTTGATTTTTGGCTTTTCCAAGATAAGTGATACTATTTTTTCTATGAGTTTGTAGATGCATGTCTTGAAAGTTATGGAGATTTGATGTATCGTAAATTATTGAAAGCATGTTTTGTTGCATAAAATCTAGATTGAGTATTACTACAATTGCGTATTTGTGAATGACTTGCCAAATGTTTTTTAGAAAGTTGTTGCGAAAAGTTATATATGTAGATAAATATATGTTGATTTGTGAATTTGGTTTATGAAATATGTTGTGAATAGGTATGTTAAATTTGTTCTAGTTTTTTTTTTTTTTTTTTTTGAAGTTCTGAAATGATTTGAGAAATGCTTTACAAAAAGTATTTCTAGTGAATGAGTTGGGTTGTAGAAAGATCATTTGTTTTATTATGTGAATTGTGGAGTTTATTTGAATTGGTGTTGATGATCAATGTCGTCGTGAGTCCAGTGAAGGGTTTGTGGGTATGCGAATACTAGTCTTGGATATCCTTGTAGATTTTTTTTTTTTTTTGGTCGAAGATATCCTTGTAGATTGAACCACCGATTAATAGTAGATAGTAGGTGGAGACCTGACCAATGGGGGAATCTTGATCGTCTTATCACGAATGTTATGGGTGATCATGGTTGGATACTTGAGCAAAAGATTGATCAGTGGATAGACGATCAACATATGGTTTCATATGAGATGAATTAATAGGATGAACCATTGATGTGTAGCATGAGATTAACCAATGGAATGAACCAATGACATGTGTCTTATGAAATTGATCAATGGAATGGACCATTGACATACATTTTTATGAGATTGACCAATGGACTGAATCATTGGTATTTGGCTTGCTATTATCTTAAATATTTTTGCTTTGAACATATTATGTTAAAGTAAGAAATATTGTATTTTTGGTTGTGAAGGTTTGTTCAATTCTAGGTTTTTTGTGAAAATGAGTTATATTTGTGTTTAAAGTGCATATTGATTGCTCGATCTACTTAGAAAAAATGTATTATTCATTGAACCGTGGTAGCTCATTCATTTTTTCTTATCTTGTTTTTCAGATGTATCGATTAGTGATCGATAAAGCGAGAGCATTATCGCGGGGATTATTGGGAGCTGGATATGTGGAGTATTGTGTGAGGTTGTGTCCTTTAGGAAAAGGATGGACGTGTTATCCCCTTATCCCTATAGGATTTGGGATGTGACACATGGCACAGCTATTTACCTTATCTTAGGACAAAGATGGAGTGATTATTCATCCGACTGGACACGAAACACGTCCCCGCGAAGACGGTGCAGAGTTTTGACGCCTTGGCTTGGTCGTGCTTGAAGTTTCCGAACGGGCCCGTTCGGCTCTCCTGATCATTGAACTGATCAGTTGGAAAAACGGTACAAATCACATGGACGAAAAGAGCATAATTTCCATCAACGTTCGTCCCCAGTGACTAGTCCAAATCCGTGGTCATTGGTCATTGACTAATCAAACGAAGAACGCTCAATGTCAAGAGTGTCCACAGGAAAATTGCGAAGGCTGGTGCATGGTGCCCGTTGTTTGGGCCTAACCATTCTTCCTTTTCCAATGAATCTAACTTAGGCCAGTTGGCCTAACATCTCTCAATTTCAAGGGGTCTTTTTTCCGATTTTAGAGTGGTTATGCATCTAAAGCCTAACTTTTTTTTTCTTGGTCAAGTAAAAATAAAATAAATTATCTCTCTGTATAATAATACAAAATCCATTGGTGGTTTCAATTACCTAAATTCCATGGAAAGCCCGTTTCTTATTGTATAACGGATGAGCCCTATAAATTTTCTCAAGAAGTCAGAAAGTTTACTTCATAATTAAGAAATTTTTTCATAAGCAATTCCTCGTTTTTTTTTTTTTTTTTTTTTATCGAAAGAAAATTGTGTTGATTGCTTAAAAGGATACATTAGAAGAACATAAACCTCATAACAAAGCGAATCGAATGAGAGCAAAGTCTGGAATACTGCAATACAATACAAAGGCTACTGTATTGCAATGTACACCTAGATTTGGCTTCCTTTGCACCATCGTCACACAAAGACAACCAAAACAAGTTGAATGACACATATATGATATTTGGAGGAACAAATCTTTATAATTTAACAAGACACCAGAGTTATTGCAATCATCATTAAAATTGAAAACAAAGGGGCATCGAATCCCGAAAGCATATTTATTATATTCCCAAATCTAGATCAGGGGAGAATAGCTCCCATATCCAAAACTAAATCGGGAGAGTTCAAACTCTCTAATTTAAAATCGAGAGAAGGGAGCTCCAAAATTTAGATTAGAAGAGAAGAAGAAATAAGAAAAGAACAAACTTCCATCTTTTAGCCAACGACCCCATAGAATTTACATGGAAACACTATCTTTTTTACATCTGACGGGAGATTTCTCAATTTGATGACAAAATAAGCCTTTTGATTCATTTATAGGTGACCGGTGAGGGCGCAATTGCTTGATTCTTCAAGGTACATAAAAAAAATGTAAAATTAGAGTTGTCTTCTCAAGATTCTCGAGGTCTAAAGTGAAATGGGAAATAAATATAAAGTGGTAAATTTAGAATTGCTTCTCAAGATTCTTCCAAAACTCAGCCTCCAACATCTCCACCTGCCTAGTTACACTCTCTTTTCTCTCCATGAGAGCTTTGAACTCAACAGCGTCATAAGGAGGTGGCAATGAGCACGGAAGCGCGTCGCTAGGCGACTTCACCATCGACTCAACCATGAACGTCCTCACAAGCCCATCAGCCGGGCACGCCATCAGTTCCGAACACAGCTCAGTCGCTCCCGGAGGCACCTTTACCTCGAACTTCAGAAGCTTCGCGTACTCACTGAGCAGGTGAAACATGTAGTCGTACACGAACTTCAGTTTCAGGCTCTCCTCGACGAACTTGGTCCCTCTATCACCGATCCTCTGTGCCTGTTTTGATTGTCAAATCGTAACGAATATGAGGAAAGAATGTAAGAAGGCCTAGAGCAAAATATGGGAATGCTGCTAACCTCTTCAGTGTGATTGTTTCCCCATTCAACAGCAAATTTGATATCTCTGCACTTATTATTCGGTCTAATTGGCCAGTAATGCTCCATCGGCATCATCCCTCTTATGAAATAATCGTAGAACTCCGGCTTGATTAGCAAGGTCGTGGAATCGCATGCCAAAATGTACTTCTCACTCACTGACCAGCCGATTCCTTCTATGTAGATCTTGTACCTTTCCATGTTTCAAGTTCATGCAGGCAAACATAGATTTTGTTTTATAATTGCACGCTAATACAGATTATGCGTAGGTTGAGACCACGCAAACCTAAAATTCCGAAACTGTAAATGGAAAAGATAATAGAGATAGTGAAATCGAACGCCCTATTGCTCACCTATGAGTGCACTGGTCTTCTAATTTCGAGTGCTTGAATCCGTCTGCTACTTCCCGACGCCAGTCCTGAATAATAGCCAACATAACAATTATGTATCGACCTTTCGTCTCCTGATCTTGATTGTAGGAACCATAGTGGAAATATGAAACACCGTCAAAATCTTAGTCATATGCAGATAGGAGATTACTTGGGCGTACACACGAGCTTTCCAATCGGTTCTTGAACGGTCATTGCACCTGAAGAGATCGCGCCTGGTCTCGGCCAGTCCATAGTTGCCTTTCCAGAAAGCGTAGGGCTCTCTGTCCTTCCATTTGATCGGCTCCGCCTTGCCTTTTATGGCCGATAAAATGTCTTCCCATGGCTTTATGTTCACTTCAGGCCTAGCCATAGTCAATTGCAGCGAATAGTGAATGAGATGGGTATAGGACAGATTGGTAGGAGCTTAATGAGAAGTGTGAACTGATAATTTTTAAGGCCATTACCAACCCCAGAAGGACCAATCCGGGAAAGGGACGTCAAAGGTCGTGTTGTGCCCGCAATAGTGGAACAACGGCGGGATCTCCTCTGCTTTCGAGCCCTGGTACTCTTGCTTCAGGATCATCGGCTTGTCATCACAGTTGAACATGAGCTCCAAGTCCGGCACCTTCCCAGGGTACAACCTCAGGAGCTGCAAAATGCCCCAGATGGTGAACACGTCCCTCGTCTGGAAGGCAGGCTTGTACTTCTCCACGTAAGCCTTTCCTTTAAGTATCACGAGCCGAAACTGCGCGTGCTCTTTGCTGTTTTCCAACATTTCCCGCGTGATCCCTGCAGCCTTCCAGGGCCGGAGATCCTCATGGATCCACCGGAAGTACTCCGGACATACCTCGGTGTATATATTCTCGATTCGATGCGTTGCTGGATAATTGGTCGGACATGTCTGCAGCGCAGTGTCATTCGTGCAGACGAGCGGGTATGCGACATTTCGAGTGGAATTCCTGGGGCTCTCTGCGGTCCTAGTCTTGAAAATGAAAGGGCCTGTCAATGTAGACTGCGACCAAAAAAAAGTATACATATATCTACGGTTTAGTCCATGATACATCAAGACCATGTTGTTTTGCTCCAGGAGTAATACCGAAACATCAAAGAAAGCAGGGAAATATGAAAAAAAAAAAAAAAAAAAAAAAAAGATCAGGATAAAGCTCACAATGTCTATCCAGGAGACGAAGAAGCCAGACAGAATGAACACAATCGACAGCATCAAGACGGTGGCCGAAGCCCATGCCCTCTTCACCGGTGGTGGACGAGTCTTGGTGCCATCGCGACATTCAGCAGACTGTCCGTCTTCCATGGATGATGGACCGCCTCAGCCTATCTCTCCCTCTGCTCTCCGGGCGTCGGGAACGAAACTCAGAAGTACTCAGGAGCATTAAATCTCCTAACCTGGGGACTCATTTCGAAAGGCTGATTAATTGATAGATCAGCACGCATTCCATCAAAGTCAATGGTGCCTCTCAGTGAAGGAAGCCATCCGCACATGGTGATATGCACGTATTTTTAAAGAAATCCTATGCCCAAAAGGGGGACTCCGCTTTTGGATGGTGGAGCAATAAGAGAGAGACGCGAGGAACCGAAGGCCTTTTTTCTCTGGTTCGATTTTGTGTGGGGTGATGGGTTTGACTTCATGCACAAGTGATTGACTTCCTTTATCTACTCATGAAGGAAAGTGTGACGGCTTCGAACAGTTTCAATTAATGAAAGCTCTGATTAAACTAACAATGAAATGCGGCCATTAGGTGGTATTAGACGAGTCAAATGGATGGGCCAGGTGAGGTTTGGGTCCAACCCAAATTAACTCATTTAATCTATTTTGATATATTTTCATGTAATACAAATTTAGTAACTTATATATGACCCAACACATATTAGGAAAACATTTCCATATTATAAACAAATGGAGGTGTGAGTGCGGAGTAAGTGAGCGACAGTTAGAGCGAGGGTAAAATAGAGTGAAGAGAGAGTCATATAGGTGGGTTGAGTCTAACTAAGCTATGAGCCCATTTGATACTTATTAGTCTAGACTTTATCATTCGAAGCTCATTTATGATCAATTTATTAAATATAACCGATCCATATAACAATTCAGCTCATTAAATATGGGTTAGAAATGGGTTTATGACCCATTTTGACATGTCTAGGTGGCAAACAATTCTTGAAGATATAATCGGCTTAAGCACTTGCCAATGAATCTAATTAAGAGGATGTTGAGCTGTGTTAGATTTTGGTGTTAGCATTTGTATTTTGGGGTGTAAAAATATGTGGGGATTCTCGGCAAATGTAACGGCAATAGGACGAGGTATATGAATTAATCTCCTGTAACTGACTCAACTTCCCAAGCCTATTTATAGGCTCAATTAACCAATAAATACAACAATATCTCTTCATTTGTCTGAAATAATCTACTAGTTTTTATCCTTGGACATATTCATGACCACACAAATTAGATAATTGTAGAGCATGAATCCTAGAGGAAACTGATCGATGCTTCAACGCTTCTCCTTGATCAATTTTTGTAATGCTCCGAGCACGCTGCGCAATGTGTCAAAATTGGCTTGCAATAAATGCTTTAGTAAATGTATTTGCAACTCGATCCTCAATTTTGCAATACTTTAGTTCGATCTCTCTTTAACTTTGCACTTTTGTGTGAAGGGACATTTGATGGCAATGTATTTAGTTCTCCCGTAAAAAATTGAATTTTTTGGAATAGTGATTGCCCACTTGTCACACAATATTTGAGTTGGTTTAGCCTACACTTCTCCAATGTTTTCTAGTATTTTTCAATGCCATATTGCTTGACTAGTGATAGTAGCAACTACGACATACTCGGCTTTTGCGGTAGATTGTGCAACTAAGTGTTACTTTTTGGATGCCCATGACAACACTCTAGCACCTAATGCAAATATGTAGCCTATAATACACTATCGGCTGAGCCTACTTAGTCACTGTCAATGTAACTAAGCAATTTTGCAATTGCACTTGGTCCCTACCAAATGCCATAATTTGTTCTTGCTAGTAAATATCTTAGAATTCTTTTGGTAGCTCCAAAATGAATTTGGCTTTGACTCTGCATAAAGCGTGACGATAGACATGTCATGTACATGATGTTTGGTTTTGTAGTGGTGAATTATAGTATACTTTCAATAAGGCTTCCACATAAAGAAGCTCCCTTCTCTACTTCATCTTCTTTTAGTAGTTTCTTGTTTGTCACAAGCATTATTCAACTGTTTCGCAATAGCTCATCTTGAATTTCTTCAAGACGTTGACGAGTCTTGGTTCGATCATAAGATTTGTGGGAGTGTTCATCTTCCATGGACGACCGACCACCTTGACCTTACTCTCTCTTCACTCTTCGGGCCTGGGGAATGAAGCCAGAAGTATTTAGGAGCATTAAAAATCTCCTAATTTTAGAGATTTATTTTCGAAAGGCTGATTAATTAATCGATTAATACGTACTTGATCAAAGTGAACGATGCTTCTCAATGAAGGAAGGCGTCATCACATGCTGATATAGTAGTTTTCTTGAAATCCCATGCACCCAAAAGGGAACTTCTCTAAGGTAGTCGTCCAATTAGAGAAAGACTCCATGACCCAGAGTCTTTTGCTCCGGGGGGTGGGGGTTTATTTGACTTCACGCACAAGTGATTTGACTTCCTAATGACCTTTATGTACTCATGAAGGAACGTGTGACAGGTACGAATGCATGAAAGCTGTGAATAAAGAAATGTTTTAGAGCGCGTTTGGTAACATTTCTATTTAAAAATTATTTCAAGAAACGAAATAGAAAAAAGTGTTTATATTCCGAGGAATAATTTTTGAATAAAAAAAACGCATTTGGTAAACTTGTTCCTAATAAAAATCAACAAAAAACACGTTTGGTAAATTTATGTTATTTTTTATTTTTTTTTTTTTTAATATTTTTTCTTTCTTTTTTTTTTTTTCTTTTTTTTCTTTTGGCCGGTCGCCGGCCTCGACCATGGCCGGTGGCCGGCCGACGAGGGCGGCGGCCTCGCCCGGCCACGGCGAGGCTTGCCGGCCCCCGGCAAGGACGAGCCTCACCATGGTTGGGTGAGGCTTGGCCTCGCCTTGGCTAGGCGAGCTCGGGCTGGCCCAGATCCAGCGAGGCCGAGCGTCGCCAGCCCTCGACGACCAGTCGCCGGTCATGGCTAAGGCCGGTGACCGGCCAAAGAAAAAAAAAAAAAGAAAAAAAAGAAGAAAAAGAAAGAAAGAGAAAATTTGTTCTTAAAAATTGTTAAAAAAGAAAACACTTTTCTAGGAACAAAAAAATAGATTTGGAACAAAAACGCAAACAAACGCGTTTACATTCTTTTTTTGTTTCCCCGAAACAAAAAAACAGAAATTTTGTTCATAAACAAAAACAAAGAACATTAACAAACAGGCCTTGAGTTTCGAGGATACAGCAGAATTTGGGTGGCGTCACGAGTCAACATTTATGTACCAGACTAATTTTAACTTTTTCATCCAGTCAAAAGCAAGTCATCCGTATCAGTTAATGATCTAATTAATGGTTTGAAAGATACAATTGAAGGGCCAAAAAGATTTCTATTGACGTCGAATCTAAAACAATTTGTGCATGCTGCATTTAGTGTTCAACACAAAGTTTTCTGTGGGTCAATTTTTAATCACTGATATGGCGGAGAAAATATTCAGGAATAATATTCATTATGATGTAGTAATTTTTCGTGTTAGTAATTATATTATAATAACTTCACTAATTATGTCATTAACTTTGGGGCTGTTTGGTAACGTTTCTGTTCTTTTTTTGTTCCAGGGAACAGAAACAAAAAAAAGTGTTTCTGTTCCGGAAACACTTTTTGAACAAAAAAGATGCGTTTGGTAAATTTGTTCCGGAATAAAAAATAAACGAAACATATTTGGTAGATTTTTGTTCTTTTTTTGTTTCTTTTAATTTTTTAATATTTTTATTTTTATTTATCAGTTTTCCTTTATTTTTTATATTTTTTCTTTCGGCCGGTCGCCGGCCTCCGGCGATCGGCCGACGGGGCCGGCCACCTCGCCCGGCCACGGCGAGGCTCGCCGCCCCCGGCGAGGCCAACCCTCGCCGTCGGCCGGGCGAGGCTCGGCCTCGCCGGATCTGGGCGAGCTCGAGCTCGCCCGGCCATGGCGGGCGCGGCCTCGCCGGATTTGGCGAGCCCGAGCTCGCCCGGCCAAGGCGAGGCTCGAGCTCGCCCGCGCGGCAACGCCTCGCCTCGCCCGGGGGGCCGGCGACGCTCCGGCGAGGTCGCCGACCCTCGACGGCGTCGCCGCCCTCGACAAAATGGGCCATGGCCGAGGCCGGCGACCGGCCAAAGAGAAAGAAGAAGAAAAGAGGAAGAGAAGAGAAGAGAGAGAAGAAGAAACGAAACAAAAAAAATTGTTTCTTCAAAATTGTTTCTAACAAAGAAACAATTTTTTTTTTTTCTCGTTTTTTTTTTGTTCCAGAACAAAAAAAAAAAAAAAAAAAAACGCAAACAAACGCTTTTCTATTCTTTTTTTGTTCCCTGGAACAAAAAAACAGAAAAAGTGTTTATAAACACTTTTGAGAAACAAAAACATGCAGGGCCTTTCTAAATGGCTTAGTTAAATGACACCTTTTTTGTAGAATCTTCCCCTTTTAGTAAGTGAATTACATATCCTATCAGCATATTTGCAACTTGAGAATTTAGAAGAGCATACTGTAAACTTAATCCTATGGAAAGCTGGTGTGAAAAACTAGTAAATTGAGACGATGGTTATATCTATCTGGTTACAAAACACAAGTAAACAGGTGTCCTATAGTAATGCTCCTAAGATAGTATAATTGTAAAATGTAACTAGGCAATTCAAATTTCAATTTTGCTTTATGGTGGAACTTATAGAGTAAACTAAACAGGTTACTTAAGGTGATTCTAATAATTAAGCCAAAGAAAAATTAATTTAAAAGGCGTTGTGTTTGATGTATTTGTTACAAGGTAGGATAAATCTCAGCCAGACTTGTTTGATTGAACTGAATTGAATGTTTGGATTTATGACTCGAAAAAAACTCTCAATCTTCAATCGCATGATGGCCTAGAACATGGGTACAATTCGATTATCCTTTAGACTCTGTTTGTTCCGCTTGAAAATGAATAATTTATAAAATTATTTTTCTAAAAATGATCGCTTGTATCGTTTAAAATAATTAACCAATGAAAAATGTCTTCATTATCGGCAACAATTTATATCTAAATATTTTTGTGGGTAATAAGTATATTTTTTGTTCATTCATCTTTGTAAGCAATCATTTCTAGAAAACTATTTTTCTAATTTATTTATTTTCCGCAAAACAAATGAGGGCCATAATTAACAAAGCAGTCCTCCATTGTTAAACCAGTCGATGAGATCAGAAATGTAGTTTATTGAGTGCATGAGCATGAACAGATTACATTACATAAGCCAAAGAGCCATGCTCTCCTCATCCCCAATCGTCTAAGGAGTTTCTATATACCTTGTCCAGAAAGATTAATGCATGAACGATTCAAACGTGTGTATGAGATATGTAATGAATCAAAAGCAGCACTTCTGGGGTTTCTTCTCAAGATCCTGCCAGAACTCAGACTCCCACTTCTCCACTTGCCTAGCGACACTCTCTTTTCGCTCCATGAAAGCTTTGAGTTCCAGGGCTTCATAAGGTGGTGGCAGCGAGCATGGGAGCGTGTCGCTAGGGGACTCCACCACCGATTCAGTCATGAACTTCCTGATCGACCCACCGGCCGGGCACGCCATCAGTTCCGAGCACAGCTCGACCGCTCCCGGGGGGACTTCGACGTCAAACTTCAGGAGCTTTGCATACTCGTTGAGCAGATGAAACATGAAGTCGTACACGTACTTCATTTTAAGACTCTCGGAGATAAATCTGCTCCCGCTCTCGCCGATCCTCTGCGCCTGCATATGTTTGCAAGATTGTAAAACAGATGATAAAGAGAGAGGGTCAAATGAAATTGGATGGGGTGAATTACGATCGAGACCGACCTCCTCGGTGTGATTGTTTCCCCATTCGACGGCGAACTTGATATCTCTGCACTTCTTATCGGGCCTAATCGGCCAGTAATGCTCCATCGGTACCATCCCTCTCGTGAAGTGGTCATAGTACTCTGGAGTTATCATCAGCGTCACGGCATCGCATGCCAAAATGTACTTCTCGCTCACGGACCAAGCACTTCCTTCTACGTAAATCTTGTACCTTTTGATGTTTAAATCGGTTCAGTACGTGCGAACAAATTGGATTTCAAAGGTAGAGAAGTGGAAATCCCTCCACATTACCTGTGGGTGCATTGATCTTCTAGATTCGAGTCCTTGAATCCCTCCGCCGTCACTTGACGCCAATCCTGAAAAAGCAACGAGCAAAGATTCTATGTGTTCATCATCCGTGTGTCATATGATTTCCATACGATCCAGTAGCTACAAGTCACGAGCGTTTTTTAATCGTGCATAGGCAAAAATTAGCTCAACTGATGTAGAAAAGATAGAAGAACCTGGGTATACAAGCGAGCTTTCCAATCAATTTGAGTAGTGCCATTGCATTTCATGAGATCAAGCCTGGTTTGGGCCACCACAGGGTTGCCTTTCCAGTAAGCGAAGGGCACTTTGTCCTTCCATCTAGTCTTCCCTGCTTTCTCTTCTATGGCTCCTAAAGTGCCTTCCCATGGCCTTATGTTTACTTCAGGCCTGACCATAATAATTCAAATTATACTACAATTTTATATGAATACAATGCGAATGATGCGGAAAATTTACAATCGTATATGACTTCAGGAATTGCACTTATATCACTAGTCGGGGTTCAATGATGTTGGAGGCATTACCAGCCCCAGAAGGACCAATCCGGAAATATGATGTCCAAGGTCGTATTGAGTCCACAATAGTGAAATAATGGCGGGACAGTCGCGGCTTTTGAGCCTTCGTAGTCTCGTTTCAGGATCACCGGATAGTCCGCAAAATTGAACATGAGCTCTAAATCCGGCACCTTACCGGGGTACAACCTTAGGAGCTGCAAGATCCCCCAAATCGTGAACACGTCCCTCGTCTGGAACGAGTTCCTGTACTTCTCTACATAGGCCTTTCCGTTAAGGATCACCAATCTGAAGTGCGCGTGCTCTTTGCTGCTTTCGAGAATTTCCCTCGTGATTCCTGCACCCCTCCAGGGCCGAAGATCCTCGTGGATCCACCGGAAGTACTCCGGACATGCCTCAGCGTACGAGTTCTCAGTCCGATGTTTTGTAGGATAATTCCCCGGGCATGTCTGCGGCACGCTGGCGGTGGCGCTGCAGTTGAGTGGGTACGTGAAATTCCGGGAGGAATCTTCACGGCTTCCCGTTGGAGTAGTCTTGAGAATCAAAAGACCTGAAGTAGACTGCAAAATGGAGAGAGAAAAGGAAAACAAAATAGCCAGATTAGTACTAAAGTTGAGGATTTAAGTTCGCAATGTACTACTTGAGCTGCGTCATATACTCATCACCAATACATCGCAGGATATAAGAAAATACTTAGTAGATGAAACCGGTAATTCGCAGAGTAGAAAATTCAAATATACAGGCGGTTTCGAAAGAGATGTGAGAAGAAAAGGCTAACGCTGTCCATCCAGGATATGAAGACTGCAGAGAGAATGAAAACGAGGAAGAGCAATAAGACGGTGCACGAAATACGCCATGTCTTCGTCGTCGACGCCGCTCGGCTACAGTGTTTCAGGTTCGCGCCACGACTGTCCTTCCCTTCCCCCATTGATTATCAGCCTCTCTTGCTTTGGCACGAGGAAGAAGTGCGCGAAGATTTTCGGCTCGCGGCTTCTTTGCTGATCCTTGAAGCCGTTGTCATGTCAAGCTGGACAGTCATTAGCGTCAGCGGTAATCTAGCAACCAGGCATTGCTTGGAGAACACTTGTTTAATCATCCTTCAGACAATATCAATTAGCTTAACTTGAAAAACTTTCATGCGATAAAAATTGTGGGTTTTGGGTTGGCGCGGATAGAGGGTAAGAGTACGTAAATTTTATCAGGTCAATTCCAATATGCAGTCATAGACTTCAAGCTTTCTCTTTGAAATCCCACGGTCGAGTTAGCAATGGTCTAGGAAAAAGTATTAGGTAGATGTACTACATTTACCCCAAAATATATTTGTCTCAGTGGGATTTACTGTTGTAACCTATCATATTCAATTTTCTGCCGGAACCTCGTGTGCAAGAGTTACTACTAGAGATAATCGCTAAGAAAGTCTAAAATCTATTGTACGAATTCCAATTTGATTATAAACTTTTTAATTTAATAAATTTAATGATAAACTTTTAAATAATTTACCAATAAAATCCTTCTGACCAACTTTGATAAAAAAAAAAAAAAAATCATTGACGTAGAAACCGCCCTACATGGTGGTTAGCAAATTTTACAATTTTTCTGAATTTTTTTATTTTTTCTTTTCTTTTTCTTTTATCTTCGTTTTTTTTTCCACTGTAAGCGGTGAAGGTGGCTGGGGACTTGCTTGGCCACAATGAAAAAAATAAAGAAAGAAAGAAAGAAAGAAAATAAATATATAATTCATTAAAAGAATTGTTAAAATTGTTCATATTAATGCCAATCATGCCTTGTAAAACGGCATGCCAAACAGCTGGCATCCATGTCAAAGAAGTCTGATCAAAATTAGCTAAAATGACTATATTGACAAATCATCCAAAGATTTAGGACTAAATTAGTAAAATTGAGAGTTAATGACTGAATTAACATCTACATAATAGGTTTAAAACTTTGTTGGTAAGTTTTCCAATGCTACTTTGCACTCTAGCGTGTTTGCACCTATTATTTAGTGGAATTCATTACATATTCATATTCAAAGACCTAAATACACTTCATCTAGATTCGTGCTTGGTCCATATAACATATAATTTCCTTCCATGAAGTCGGGCATGTACATTCATTGCATGCCGACTTTTAAATTACTCGAATTCCAATTTGAGGCGTACATGACATAGTGGTAAGAGAAATTCCATTCCTCGGTACCTGTTCAAGACTTGAAGTCTTTCCCTTGTCATTTATTTATTTATTTTTCTTCTTTTGGGGGTTAAGTGAAGTTTAAGCAGATGTGATTAAATAATTCCTAATTGAGAAAAAAACACAAATGATCCTTAAACTATAACTCAATATGTAATATGATTTTAGAACTTTCAATTTATTTAATGCGGTCCCTGCACTTTAGCCCAACGTACCATGTCATCCGTAAATTTTTAATTTGTTCAATCTGTGTTCTTAAACTTTTGATACATATTTAAACTGATTATGGACTATATGAAATGTACAATATTATCCTTAAACTTATTTTAATGGAATAGTAACATTAGCAATTTACATATACTTTAGGGACTATTTTGAATATTTATAAAAAATTCACGAATCATATTGAACAAATTAAAAGTTTACTACTCGACCTTGGTACTTTAGGGACTATTTTAAATACACTTCATCTAGATTCGTGCTTGGTCCATATAACATATAATTTCCATCCATGAAGTAGGGCATGTACATTCATTGCATGCCAACTTTTTAAATTACTCGAATTTCACCTGAGGCTTACATGATATAGTGGGAAGAGAAATCCGATTCCTCGGTACCTGTTCAAGACTTGAAGTCTTTCCCTTGTCTTTTATTTATTTATTTATTTTTCTTCTTTTGGTGGTTAAGTGAAGTTTAAGGAGATGTGATTAAATAATTCCTAACTGAGAAAATAACACAAATGATCCTTAAACGATAATTCAATATGTAATGTGATCTTCGACCTTTCAATTTATTTAATGGGGTCCATGTACTTTAACCCAACTTACATTGTCATTCCTAAAAAATTTAATTTGTTTAATGTATATCATTAAACTCTGGATACATATCCAAATTGATTCTGGACTATATGAAATATTCAATATTGTCCTTAAACTTAATTTTATGGAATGGTAACATTGACTATTTACATATATTTTAGGGACTATTTTAAATATTTATAAAAAATTCACGAATCATACTGAACAAACTAAAAGTTTAGAGATAATATTGCATATCAAGTTAAAATGTAGGACCGCATTAAACAATTTGAAAATTCAAAGACCACATTATGTATTAGCCAAAATTCAAGAATTATTCTAGTAATTACCCTTTTTAACTTAAAATCGTTTCCATATGAGCACTTGACAACTCGAGACGTTGAATCATTAACGCGAGTCTCGAGATGAAGGGAGACGTGGAGATGCAACTCAAGCCTTTCTCGAATCCTGCGATGAAAGGTCAGGGGTCATCCGGGGAAGTTGACTTTTTGCTCCTTAGGAGCACAAAAGATGAGGAAGAATGCACGAGCGATGAGCGGCATTTTCATTGTTTCTTGTTGAGATCGTTCCAGTACTCATCCTCCCAACTCCTCCAGTAGCCTGGTATAGTTGCTCTTCCTCTCCATGAAGCCCTGAAGCTCTCTCGGGTCGTAAGGAGGCGGCAGCGCGCAAGGCAGCGACTCGCTGGGGGACTTCACCATGGAGTCCTCCATGTTCGCCCTGAACAGGCCGCCGACCGGGCACGCCATCGCCTCGGCGCAGTGCTCGGTCGCCCCCACCGGCACCTCTGGCCTGAACTTGAGGAGCTTCGCGTACTCGACGAGGAGGTGGAGCATGTAGTCGTACACGTACTTCATCTTCAGATTCTCCTCCAGGAATCTGCTTGCTCTTTCTCCAATGGCTTGTGCCTGAATTGGCCAGGAAATGCAAAGATGTTAGTAGCAACCCAGAAAGGTGAAGGGAAAGAGAAGTGGGGTAACGGTAATGCTCGAGTCGTAATACTGTTGTATGCAGGTGCTCGAATCGAACAGGAATCTCGACATCGCTTTGGAAATAAATTTAGTACCTCTTTGATGTGGTTGTTGCCCCATTCTACTGCAAACTTGATGTCTCTACACTTGTTGTTGAGCCTAACGGGCCAGTAGTGCTCCATTGGGAGCATCCCTCTTAGGAAGAAATCGTGATAAACCGGCTCTATCAACAGAGTCGTCGAATCACACGCCAGAATGTACTTGTCGCTCACAGACCATGCCTTCCCTTCCACGAAGATCTTGTACCTTGAAAATGAATGGAAGTAAGACGAACTTGCTAATCAGATTGTTCATTCACAGGACATATATAGAGGATCTTGAGAATCGTCAGGAGTTGCATTGCTTAATTACCTGTGGATGCATTGATCTTCCAGTCTCGACCCCTTGAATCCTTCCCTAGATTCAGCAGCCCAATTCTGAGAATACGAAAAATAATCACAGAATCCATCTGTCAGTTACTATCTTTCTTTTCTTAATTGGTGGAGAAATAGATCATAAAATGGTCCACGCAGCTCATCAGACGATGAGTGAAAAAATTAGTATATTTCCGCAGCTGATACCATACCAAAATCAAGGACTATCACAAGCCAATGACCACTCAACAGGAACTACACATTCTTAAGTGAGAATAGTTCAGCACCACCTCATGATTTGGACTTGAGTTTGATCAACTTGGTGACGAGCTTGATGGACAAGGTCGAATTACCTGGACATATAGACGAGCATTCCAGTCATGTTCTTCAGTGGCGTTGCACGTCATCAGGTCTTGCCTATTTGCCGACACGCCCGGGTTGCCTTTCCAGTACGCATAAGGTATCCTATCTTTCCATTCGATTTCCTTTGCCTTCTCGTTGATGGCCTGGTATGTATTTGTCCATGTCCTTATATTGACCTCGTGCCTATAAGATACAGATGAGAACTATGGTGCACATGATCGTTTTCAATCCCAAGATGAGAACTGCAATGCACATGATTATCTTTTCGGAAAAAAATATATCATCGCTGCGTTAACCACTAAGAAGAATAAGATTATTACCATCCCCAGAATGACCAGTCAGGAAATAATATATCCAACGATGTCTCGTTCCCGCAGTAGTGGAAAAGCGGTGGGGGTGACCCAGCATTTGGTCCTTGGTAGTGACTTTTCATGATCACCGGCCTGTCGTTGCAATAGAACATGAGCTCCAAATCCGGCACTTTCCCGGGATACAACCTCAGGAGCTGCAAAATCCCCCAAATGGTGCCCAAATGCCTCGTCTGAAAGGGCCTCCTGTAGTGTTCTATATAAGCCTTGCCATTCTTAATCACAAGCCTGAAGTGGGCGATGTTTTTGGTTCTCTCCATCATCTCTCTCGTGATCCCCATGCTCTTCCAGGGCCGTAGATCCTCGTGGATCCACCGGAAGTACTCAGGGCATACCACGGCATATGATTCCTCAGGCTCATGTTTCGTCGGGTAGTTCTTCGGGCATGTCTGGGGCACGGTTGATGAATTGGTGCAGTTGAGAGGGAATTCCATCTTCTGAGGTGGCTCTCCCTGGCCTCCCTTAGCTGTAATCATTTGCCTCGAGGAAAATCCTGGAAATACAAACTGAGAGTGCACACACACAGTGGAAAGAGTAAGTTCCGATATCTTGTAATTGGTCCAAATACATCAAATCTTTCGGCATCACAATCTGTTGGGCTAACAGGTCCTGAGGTTCAATTGACAGGTCTAAATCTACTGCGAAGCATACAACCATTAGAGCTGCCAACAAAATTCTGAAGGAAAAAAATGAAAGACTGTTCAAATTGAGCAGAATCTCGATGACATCTTCCCTTTTTCCCAAATGGGCGGTTTCGAGTTGAATGTATGGATTCAAATACATCATAGTTCACAGGCACAAAAACATAATTAAACTGCGCTCATCGTATCTTCATTCTATGGCGAAATGCCGGATCAAGCATAACCCATTTTCCTAGAGAGTCTGCATATCAGGACGGTTCAGTAAGCAATACATTAGATGAAAGCAGAGTCTCATCGTATCTTCATTCTATGGCGAAATGCCGGATCAAGCATAACCCATTTTCCTAGAGTCTGAATATCAGGACGGTTCAGTAAGCAATACATTAGATGAAAGCAGAGTCTCTGTCTACACAAAGTCCAAAAGCTGCGGTTTCCCTGAACCAGGCGTGGACGCCATAGGAGTCCAACTTGCTGTCCCTGGTTTTCTCAGGTATGTATTGCAGCCTTCAACACAAGAAAATAAGCAAAGATAATTGCACGAACCGAGCCCAGAAAGAGAGGTGGAAAGAGTGTAATAACTTCAAACGAGGGCTCTCATCATTCGAATTCGTCATCTTGATCAGCCAAAATCTCCGTTTGAGTATTATATGGGGTCATGACTCACATCGAAAGAAAATCCTAAGCCACAAGGACAGACTCGTTACTGTCAAAGACAAGAAAGTTGAGAAAGACTCACAATGTCCAGCCAAGAGACGACGCTCCCACAGAGGATGATCACAACAAAGGAAGCGAAAACAGCGGCCGGAGTCCACGACTTCAGGGGACGGCTAGTACTCGACAAACTGTGCGGTCGAACCTCACGCGACACTGGGCCAATCTTCCGACGGAACCTTTCTTCTTCATCTTCCATTGATCTCGTGAACCAGAAAGGCTAGGAATCAAGGCTAGCAGATGCTACAACTTCTCCTTCTTCTTATCCTTCTTTCCTGTGTCGTAGGGGGAGATGGATTGATGAAACTACTGCAAAGTCGCATCTCCCTTTTTTTCTTTTGCTTCCCTTGTGTTACTGTGCACTCCTCGGCTTGTGATTTACATGAGCAAAGCTCGGATGAAATTGAGTCCTGGCATCATTTGCTTATCATTCGTTTACCAGCAAAGAGCAAGAACGTAGATTTGATTTTTGTAATCTGGGGCGATCTGATTTCGTGCCAAAAACAATCTTCTTTTTTTCTTTTTTATCTGGCTCTTGTTTTGGTTAAAGAAAAACTCTCCGTTAAGTAAGGTTTGTCACATGATAGGAGTCAAATTTCTTGGCGAGATGCACTTGCAAAAAGGAGGCCTGAAAGCTTGAAGACTAAGTGATTGGAATTTGACTTCCTAACTTGTAATTATTTGCTTATTAGTGTATACATTTGCATTTGAAGTAACATAATCTGTGACCTGATTCTTTATTCTTTTTTTGGTTATTTATATTTTGACTGATTTGAATAATAAATTTGATGCTATTGCTTTATTACCTAATTTTGATGAAACTAGGCTTTATTGGATCATGATTAATATCACCAAAAACCTCAACTTGGTGCGTCCACACCACATTTACCCCCAACCTAATTTTCGTGTCACGAAAAAATTTTAAATCGGTACACCCGTGCCATATTTTTCTCAAGAGCAATCTTCGCACCACAAAAAATCACAAACTGATTCATCCGTGTCGCGTTTACCTGCAAAAAATCTTAGCTATACACATTTGTGGAGATGCTGCCTAAATATTGAAGATAAGAGATTTCCTCTAAGATCGGTGAGATTCTTTTCCAAGTCAGGATCCTCTGCACCTCTTAACTTTTAAAACAAACCATGATCTTCCCTTCGTCCTAATTATAGACACATCAGAAAATGGATATACACCTATGGTTCTCTGAGTACGAGGCCGTTCGCGTGGTCATGATGTTCTATTGGATGTACACCCGGTTCATATTTTTGGTAGCAATTGAGAAACTCTGCAATTAAGTGTTAATCTTCTCCATTCATGTTAGGTTGAAGGTTAGTTTATGGTAAATACGTTATGGGTTAAGCATTGGGAATTTTTTTGGACATGAAAAATAATTTGGTGGTAAATGTGATACAAAATATCAATTTGTGATTTTTAATAGTTTTAGCCTTAGCGAATTATTCAAAGAGAGCCGACCTCGCTCATAGAAGCATAGAAATCTATCTATCTACAACCGCACATGGAATTAAACTTGGTGATTTTGAAATGGTTGAATGCTCTCCTACGATTCTAGATAAATCGCACCTAATTGCTAGGGATGCAATGTTTGGATTTTTATCAAAAGTTTAAGGAAAAATTTCAAAGAGGGGCCTAAAATACTCTAATTTTTTCAAATAATAGCTTAAAGTGAATTTTATTTTAAATAAGGGTCTGAAGTAACTATGTTAGTTTCAAAAAATGGCCTAACTCACCAGCTAATAAGGGCATTTTCATCCTTTTTGAATTTTTTTTCCTTTTTTTCTTTTTGCTTTTTTTCTTTTTCTGTATTAGAGGGAAAAAAAATAGCAAATGGAAGGGGAAAGGAAAATGGTAGGGGCTAAACAAGCCCTTCCCAACAATGGTAGGGCGGCAATAACGAGGGCTAAGCCCTCATTTTAGAAGTGAGCATGGTCCAAATTGGGCCAGTTCATCCTTAACCCTAAGATCAATCCGTACAGTGTTGGTTCTCAATTTTTGGAATCAAGGACCGATCCTATTGAATCTAGGAATGAGGATCAAACCGACCCAATGGGTCCAGTTTGATTCTAGGATTAAAGCGAGACTAACCGATAATTTTTTTGTTTCATTTTTTGTACTTTCTAGAAAAGCAAATTTATCATTTCAAGTTACATATCCATTAACAATACAGCATTATGCAACCAAACTATAAATATTAATACATATTCAACAAATTTGATATAAGGCAACAATAGAAATTTCACACTTGTTAAAAGCAATAAATCATAAAAATGATTAAGACCATTCTTAGAGATATGAGACAAGATGGGAAGTTGAGTGACAAGCGACGAAATGAAGCAGGGCTAGTATCAAGTGGCAAGCGGGAAGTTATTTCTTTTGATTTTAGCAAATTAAAAACTAATAGAACAAAGAAGATAGAAGGGAATGAGTACTGGATGAGGATGTCATGAGGAGCTGTTTAATGCTATTTATGCCATGAGAAGCCATTTAATGTTGTTGACACTATTTGACTTAGGGTTTTATAAAAAAAAAAAAAACGTATAAATAATATATTAGATATATAATATATAATATATTAAAATATATTTTATATATATTATATACAGTCAGGGTTGGTCTAAATTGGACCAATCCTAAACTCTCAAGATCGAAAACTAATTCACACAATGCTTGTATAGGATTCCCATGATCAAAGACCAACTCAGTCCTCCGGAGAACCATATTAAGACCAACAAGGTTGGACTGGTCCAAGATTGATCGAGGGTTAAACTTGACTGATACTCACCCCTACCTCCCTTGATTTCTTTCCTTTTTGTTATTTTAAAAATTAAAAAAATTATTTAAATGACATTTAAAAATAAAATTATATTAGATAAAAATACCTTTGACTGATCGAAATATTTAGCTCGCCGACGAATCGAGTTCTTATTTGTAACAGGCATACTCACTTTATGACTTTATTTGAAACTGCCATAATCAGGTCAGTTCCTTATTTAAGAAAATAAATGCACTTAAAATCTATATTTGGATTTTTTTCTAAAAATTAATTGGTAGAAACATATGAAGTTTGATCTATATAGGTTACTTGCAAAGGTACAATCATAAAGCCGCTTTTATTGCAACACAAAGTCAGTACCTAAATTTCGTACTTCCCATCCTTTAAAGGTAGATTGTACGGGTGTCAATATCACTAGAGCGTTAGATGCTATTGCTGTCGCTACTGCCGCTGCTCATAAGTGCTAGGCGCCACCCTTAAGAACACCTTTATTCATCGGCGATTGATTTGTACTCTCAAGCCATTTTCTTTGCAACCAATCGGCATGCCAATTTTTATACCACGTTGGACTCGTTGGTGTACCAACAATAGACTAATCGCATCCAACAGCGATTGGCTACGATTGCCACCATCATGTGCGCCCACCTCCGATCTTGGTCAACCCTGAGCCGTGTATCTTTACTAGAAAAAATCCATGCAACGAATGACGAAATAGGTAGACATCCGATTGCTCTCTCATGCAAATATCTACTCGAATAAAATTTCGTAAGTATGGAAAACATGTGATCTTCCGGATTTCAAAGTACAATAAAATAAGAAAGCCACTGAATTCATGAGACATGAACGTGACCACATGTGTGGGAAATTTGGAATGAACCCTACCGTACCACGAAGAGTAAGAATTCCTTGAGCGTGGGCCAAGTTCATCGCACGAATGGGCTGAAGGTCTAACTTTTGAGAACATGATTCTGTACTTTTTGCACGAAGTATTCACAAAGTGGAGCACGGGCTAACCAATAAGGAAGTTGGCTTCTAAAGTTACGCCTAGAGAGAGAGATTCTACTTACAAAATGTCCGCTTTAATGTATCTGCTCGCTTCTGTGTTCTCATCGTTTCTAAGGTATAAGTGGACCGACGGTGGAAACTAACGTGTCCAACTTTCGTACTCTAATGATGAAATATCCGCGACCACCAAGAGGACGTGCCCCTCTTAAAATCTCTCCAGTACCGAGCCTCCTCCATCTCCACTCGTCTGGTCACCTTCTCGTTTCTTTCCTGGAGAGCTTTGAGCTCGTCGGGTTTGTAAGGGGGCGGCAACGAGCACGGCGGCACGTCGCTAGGGGACATCACCATGGAATCGTCCATGAACTTCCTGATCGAGCCACCGAACGGGCAGGCCATTGCTTCCGAGCACATCTCGACCGCCCCCGGTGGCACCTTCGTCTCGAACTTCAGGAGCTTCGCGTACTCGCTGAGCAGGTGGAACATGTAGTCATACACGTACTTCATCTTCACGCTCTCGGCGACGTGCCTGCGTCCGTTCTCTCCGATGGCCTGCGCCTGTGCAGGGTGCTCGTCTCCCCATTCCACGGCGTACTTGATGTCCCTGCACATCTTGTGGGGCCTAATGGGCCAGTAATGGTCCATGGGGATCAGCCCTCTTGAGTAGATATCATAGTAGTCCGGCTTTACCCGCAATGTCATGGCATCGCATGCTAGAACATACTTCTGACTAACCGACCAAGCGATTCCTTCAATGTAGATATTATACCTGCTCCATGTTTACAGTTCATGCAAGCATATTCAGTTCATGACTAGGAAACGCGACGCGATCTGGAACACCGACTACTCCGACAACTCATCTACAAAGAGAGCGGGAGGGGAATTGTAGACGAACGAAACGGAGAATTGTTACTGGCTTACCTATGAGTGCATTGATCTTCTAGATTCGAATGCTTAAATCCTTCAGCCATTTCACGACCCCAGTCCTAGAAAAGGAAATCACAAGCGCATCAAGTTTCACATTTTAGTGTCATAACTTTAGTATCCGATCCAAGTAACAATAGGTAGCACCGACCAAATCGAAAAAGGATCGGTTTTCGTCAATGATTTCAAGAGTTCAACAACAAAGTGCTTTTCTTTTTCATTGTACCTGGTTATACACGCGAGCTTTCCAATCGATTTCTTTGCTGTCATTGCACTTGAGGAGTTCACGCCTGCCTCGAGAAGTAGTTGGGTTGCCTTTCCAATAAGCATAGGGCTCTCTGTCGTTCCATGAGATCATCTGTGCCTTCTCTTTTATGGCTGATAATGTGCTTTCCCATGGCTTTATGTTCACCTCAGGCCTACCACATAAAACGTGCTTGAGTGAGACACTTCCCACTTTGTACATGATGCTTTTCCGTAAGAGAGAGGATTAAAAGATGCAAAAAGGTTGCTCAGTGGAACTGCTTTCCCAAATTCCCTACGGACTATACAGGGACCCGATCATCTTTGGCTGAACAGTTGAGAATGAACCGAATTGGTGTGGTGGGTTGTATGCATCGAGTCAAATCATGCATTTAGAGCATATTATGCTGCACTCATCCACCGAATCTGCTAAGACACGGGCTAAACTTAGCTCGAACAGCCAACGGTTTAGCTAGTAAAAAAATGCTCTCGCTTCTTAGCACTATGACAAAAAATTAAAGAAGCTGCAACGCTAAAAGGAGCGAGTTATTACCAACCCCAGAAGGACCAATCAGGGAACGGAATGTCAAACGCTGTGTGGTGTCCACAATAATGAAATAATGGCGGGATCTTGGTGCGTTTCGAGCCCTTGTAATTTGCCTTCTTGATCGCTGGTCGGTCTTCGCATTGGAACATCAGTTCCAAATCCGGCAACTTACCGGGATACAACCTCGCGAGCTGCGCGATCCCCCAGAATGTGAACTCTTCTCTGGTTTGGTATGCAGGCCTGAACTTGTCCAGATAGACTTTCCCCTTGTGAACCACGATCCTAAAATGCGCAGTCCTCTTAATGCCCTCCAACATCTCTCTCGTGATTCCCGCGGCCTTCCAAGGCCGGAGATCCTCGTGGATCCACCGGAAGTACTCGGGACATACCTCGGCGTCTATATTCTTGGTCTCGTGTTTCAAGGGATAATCCAAGGGGCATGTTTGCTTCGTGGTTGCATTCGGGCACTGGATCGGGAACTCTTTGTTTGCAGGCTCGGGTGGAAACTCGGTTTTCGGAGACTCGGGTGGAAACTCGGTTTTCGGAGACCCGGGTGGAAACTCGGTTTTCGGGAACTCGGTTTTCTTCAGAGATGATTGCGCAGAGCTTTCGTTGGCGGTAGTCTTGAAAATTGAAGCGCCTGGAAAAGTAAAAGTAGGCTACAGACCACCCAAAAAATAAAAAAGGAATGCCAAGGTTAATTCAAGGATATGAGATTAGCTGACTTGTGAGATCTACAAAGTCATGAAGAATCTCAGTATCTGCGTAACATTAGCAATATCTATGGCTGCCAAAATCAAAACAAATAGACAAAAAAGGAAAATCCGAGATCAATGCATCGAGAGGGAATGACTGATATGCAAGGAAGCCGCGCGTTATTTGGTCATGGGCCATCCATAGCATCACCATCAACTCGACCGCGGCGATTCTGTCTTTAACTATTATTAGAGAGAAAAGTAAGCAGAAGAAACAAGAACGGAGGAGCAGCGGATTACTAGAATTAGCATGTGGAAGTGGAGCCATAATGAAACAGGCTCCGTTCTTTCCAGTTACTTTCTAAAAGCAGTTCCATTAGCTCTAGCTTTCTGCAAATTCCTTCCTTTCGCATGATGACAAACTGAGATCAACTACAAATTATGACATATTAACCCGAACCCAGAAAAGCTAATGGTCTGCAACGATCTTAGAGTTGCCAAAGAACCAGAAAAATCAATCTTTTTGTTTTCCCGATAAGCTATCGCTTGTAGAAGGTGGAAAACCAACTTGCAGAGGATCAAAAGGGAGGGCGCGAGACGATGATGATGAAGAAGAGAGACTCACGATGTCTACCCAAGAGATGAAGACCCCGGAGAGAAGGACCACCGTGAAGAGGACGAAGACGGTGGCGGAAGCCCACGTCTTCAGCGGCCTCCAAGCTTTGCCGCCGCAGCATCCGCGCGAGCTGCTCTCCTCTTCCATGGACGAGAGACCGACTAGCTTACTGTTCCGGCTGCGGCAGCAGCAGCTGCAACCAACCCGTTAATAAGCCTCGAAACGACAGAGAGATGTCATCCCAAAAATCTACTGTCTTCAAATTCATACTCGTCGTTATAATATCCTGGAAGCATGGAAAATTCCAGTCATACCCTGTTCCCCGGTGCGGTCTAGAAATTTCCCCCAAGGGATCAGGCGTTCGACTGAAGCCACATGAAGGGAGGAAACAAAAGAAAATACCAAAAATCGAAAGATAGATAGGATGCGGGGGGTGGGGTTTGGAATAGCGGGCATATTCTGACTTTTTTTTTGGGAGTAGTTCTATGGACGCCCCGGGCTGGCTGCGGGCCATTTGTTTAATCTTTGGCGAGTTTGGCGATTCACGGTGGAGGCCACATCTGTGGTTGGAATCCTTCTTTTTTCACTGGATGCGGAGTTAAATTATTGCGGCCAGACGACTTCGCGGACCAATCCGGACGGTCCACGGAGGAGAGTAGAGAATTCGAGGACGTGGACGGGCCGTGACAAACAATAACCTCTGAGCAACAGCGGAGGAGACACTCCCCAACGGCGTGACTGACATTGTTTTTCTTCCCTAAATTACGATCGAACGACACATCCCCAGAAAGAGATATAGAGAGAGAGAGAGAGAGAAAGAGCGCGCAATAGGCAACGACGTGCATCGGCAACGACGTTTGGGGTTTTGAATCGTGTGCTCCCCTTGGCGTTCCGTGCTTCTCGGTTAGAATATTGCTAGTTTGACAGGTGTTTAGGTGATAAACAAAGGGTCAGGAACTCCGATAGATAATAGCTGAGCTAAACGATACCCTTATCCTAGTAAATTTTTAATTCCTCTTTTTGGGGCTTCTAGGAGTCCACTCGCGCATATCCAACCCACTTGGATAACTTATATTACATGTTTTGAATGGTTGGACCGTCACCCGTCACACTGATTTTTAATAATACAATCAGTACTTTCTTGAAATCTTTCTTGAAATTAACGGAATACGAGAAAAATTTGGAGATCTTTTGAATTGGAGGAATGGAATCACGTGCACAACCAATTTAATTTCACCGCGTGCCATGCATGAGGCGATGGGTTTCAAAGGTGAAATCATTTGGACAAAAATTTCAACTCCAAGTCACATTGGATTCCGGACGAGCAAATCACGAAGAGGGAGATTGCCCCAGATAAAGCCAGCACATCAGAGAAAGCGAAATGTGAGAAATAAGATCCCCCCCGATCGTCTTCAATCAGCAGCCTCAATGTTGTTGATATGCTACGGGCCTACCATATACAATCCACTCACGGACACGTTCCTTCCATGTGATTTGAATGGACCCGAGGGTCAAATCTTATGGGCGAGGTCGGAACTTCATTCGTCAATCCTGCGCCGCAACCTCTTTGACGAAGTCCTTTAAAGAATCCCCATAAGTTAAACGGTGCCAACACGATTCATCTTTCATTCATTTCGTCATTTTCTCTGCGTGCGATCTTGGTGGGGTTCCGCCACCCACCATCGGTTTTGCGCTCTAAGCCACTCGTCTGCACGGCAGATTAAATATAATTATCTGTACTTGGATAGTGACGGGCATTCACGTTAGGATTGGGAACTTCGAACGAATTATTATTCTCTTAAAAGTTGGCAACTCAAGAAGAGCGTCCGACAGCAGCCGTTCCTTGATTTGACGCTTCGCTCTATATTATTCAGAATAGGTAGGTGGCCAAACAGCTAGGCAATGGGGTCTCTAGTGAGGAATTTTCAAGAGTCTCACGGCCCCGCCTCTCTCCCCTCTCCCTCTCCTCTACCTCCGTGGCCACCTAAACTTATACTCTAGTGCTCGTCTACCTCCGCCCCACGTTAACTCCCGAGGACGCGTATGGGGACAAAAACGTCGATGCTCCCGCAATGGAGAAATGAGCCGCGAAGTCAAAAAAGTCTTCAAAGAGCTCACGACTCCTATAGCTCCACGCGTAAAACAAAACATTTAACAAACCAGCAAGCAACCGAAAAAGGCCAAGTTGTATTCTCTAGTTACGAAAAAGTTAGATCATCTTTCAAAGAAGAAATAGCCCACCAATTCAATTACTACTCTTGACTAAATGAGGAACTGCCGTTGCCATCTTCACGGGGACGTCAGGCGAGCACAAAGGCGAATATTGTCAGGCGGTGAAGCGCTTTTCACCTGCTTTTCAACGCTTCTGGTAATTACCAATAAAGCGTGGCGAAGGAATCTTACTGCCCTTCTTCCACTTTTCATCATGCATTCTGATTCCTTGGACGATGACGACAACAACAAAAAGCAGAGGTGTTTAATGAAAACTGGAGAGTTACGGAGTTATTTTATGCATCCCACTTCACCATCAGATCCTTCTGTATTCTCCTCTATTTTCAAAGTACCGGGGAAAAAAATAACCGTTAATAGAGTAACTGGAGAGAACAGAAGATAAAGAAATATTTTAGAGAAAACTTGGCGACAAGTTGATGTTTCACTATGACGACAAAAGGGGAAACTGTAATCACATAACAAGTCTCCATAAACTTCGCAGGATTGCATGTTCAGAAGGTGGGACATACAATTTGTATATGAGAAGAATAGCTGAGTGCAAAACTTGAAAACTTTTTCAGCAGTTTCATGCGAATCCAGATTAGTTATGGAGGGAGTTAAATGCTTAACCTCTACTTTTCAGTAAATCAGAGTATTTTTGTCACTATTTGGATTAACTGGACAGTCCTGATAATGAGTTGAACACTAAAGAAATATTCTCTTACAAAAATGTATAATTAAAGGAAAAATGAAATGATAACCAAAGCAAGAACACCTTATGATCATTGACAACATACTATCTCATGATAGTAAAAGCCTCATGATTGAGTGGTTTCAACAGCCAATTGTTAAAAGGGGGTGTATCTTTTAGAGCCTTCGAAGCTGACCTGTAAGACTGAGCTCCTTCCTGCAAAAGAATGAAAAAGGAGGGAAAGCCACATCAATGTCAAAATGAGAGCAAACAAACTGTCAACGTTGATTTCCATTTTATCATGGAAAAAATTAGTCTTTATCAATAGAGAGTTCTACACTTAGGTCCATCGTCCATTCACAGACTTAACGAGGTGCAGAAGCTGATAACAACTGATTAACTGCTAAATGTTTGTTGGACAAAGCGGCCACTTCCCGTTCTGTTTTTCCACCCTCTATACTCCTTTTGACATGCCTGCTATCTAATGGGATCTTTGGCGGTAAGATGAAGAGTTGCATAACTATTTGGCTAAGGAGCTTCACCTTGTATTCTCGATAAGTAGTCTCCTTGCATGGCTCATTGGCTGCGCCCTCATGCCTGAGTGACAAGAATATCTCCAATAACCGCCTCCTGAGCGAAGAAGAAAACCAATATTGACAATAATTTTTGCACTACTGTAGTCAAAAACCGTTCAACATAGTTTGCACTTACTTGCACAAAGATGACTCGGTTGATGGATAGCATGCCCCCTTGGCAGAGGTGCCTTGTTTCCTTCCCGTGGTTCCAAGAATAACCTCATGCAACCCAGACTTGTTCCAACATAATGAATACCTGAAAATGAATGCATATTGTGGAAAAAAAAATAAAAAATCTAGCAGATGCAAGCTATTTCAGCAGAAAAAAGGAGGTTGAACTGACCCGCATGTTAGAGTCGCCGCAGCACTCTCACAATGCTGGAATTCCACCAGTGGTATTGGGCCCACCAGGAACAATGGCTGCTAAGAGGATAATAAAATTTCAGTCGTCCCCACTCCATATTAATTTGCTAATAAACACTAAAAAAGTACAAACCTTGTTCAATCGGAAGGGACTTAATTGCTCTTGTGGAAAGCATGATAATCTTTCATATAGAGCATGCTGCAGCTTATTCTGCACCAAAATGTCTTCAGAATTATTTGGAGACCGTCCAACTATCACAGAAGACAGGTAAACTGGTTCGAGGAAGTAGGAAAGCAAAGAACCTGAAGAGAGAGAAATGAGAATGCTACCAAGTAAAAGCAATCATTGTACCTAACTGCCAATCTAGCAGAACAATGATATCACGAAATGCAGCCTTATCTAAAGGCAGGGGACTGGAAAAGACGTATGGAAGCCCAAGAAACAGGGAAAATCCAATAAAGTAGCAGGAGGTTCATTATGTCTCATTATGCAATAAGCAGCCAGCCCTAGCTTCTGACGATTCCTAGATAGAAGGAACAAACCTTGAACACCAACAATGTTCCATCTTGCTATCTTATCTGAGCAACAGACTGACAATGTAGTATCACCACGTCCAGGCTTTCTCTGAACAGAGGCAACGATTGGTAACTCATCTCCTGTGATTGAACATATGAACAGATTTATGGAGAGAGAGAGAGTGAGTTAGTAAGGAGAAATGATTCCAAAGCGGCATCACTTGTCAAAGAATAGTTACTTGATGTCATTTTCTCACAAGCTATTGCACAATAAATTTGTAAATTGCTAATATGTAAAGTTCACTGCTCAATTCAACAGGCCAAACAACAGAAAACCGACTAGTGATCCGCATCGTTAACTCATGAATTTGCAGAGAAAGGAACACATATTGAATTAAAGAATGTACTAGAATGACAACCAGAGAAAACCAAAATGTAGGAATTCTAATCCTTCTTGGTCCACTCTAATATGATCCTACGTCTTATGCTCCAGCTCCCTCTTAAACCCAAAATTATATAAATAAATAAAAATCCAGCATTCACACACATTTCTCATGCATTTCAACACGGGATCATTTTGTGTTCATTTGTAGATAAAATATAAATTATTAGCATTTCAGCATCAATTGTAACATGTGACAGAATCCCGACCAACAAAAATCTTTCTGGCGCATTAGAAAACCAGAGCAAGATGTTGCATGAAAATGAATCATCCAGATAATTCACAAACAGGAGGAACCCAAAAAAGAAATGTTAATCAGTCAAGGAGATTAAATCTTCCATTACCATGTTTCCTCAACATATCCTCTGAAACCCTTCCTTCTGTGTCTTCCACCATTGATGGTACCTTGACTTCATTTTCTTCCATCATTGCAGATATTTTATGAGGCAACAGAGAGGGGGGAGGAGCAACTCCGCCTACGCATACAACAGAAAGATTCATAAGCTTATAAAACTCAACCACATCGTCGACTGTTCAATTCTCGAAAAGAAGTAGACGATGACAGCAAATAAAGAGTCCTAGCACCGTAACATAGTAGGGGAAGCCATGAGCTATTTCCAGGAATTACATGGCAACTGCGATATGTACAGATGCAATTGCCAACCCACCCTCATTCTGTACTTCCCCTCGCCGTGACCTTCTAGGATCGGCTCGAGCGGCGATTCACGATCACGAACATCACCGCAGCATCGAAATCGGCCGCTCCCATGGCCGTTTCCATCATTACCGTCAGACATCTTAAGTCGTTGGATCTCAGCATACAAGTACCTGGTTCGAAACGAACTCACGCCTCAGAAGTCATCAACAATCGTCAACAAGTGAAGCGCAAAACAAGTGCTCTCAGCTGCAAAAGCAAACCGGCGACGATGCTCGACCTCATCAGAGCTCTCCGCGCGATGATCTCGGCATGAGAATCGTTCACGACGTCGCCGTGGAGGCTCCGCAGAGAACGCCCGATGCACTTCGTCCCCGTCCCGAGCGAAACCACTTCCAGTTCTGAGAGAGGGATTCACAGGATAAGAAACAGAATCATGCTCGATCCAATTAACCGACGAACGAATCGAAGCAACGATTCCGAGCTCGATAGAGAGGAGCACCTCGAGCAGGAGAGGAGAGGAGGAAGGCGGCGAGGACGGTGACCTCGCGCCCCTGGGGCTTCCCCTTCTTCGGCAGGGAGCGGTAGCGAGCGAGGACCTCCTCGGAGGCTCTCTCCGCGAAGGCGGACCCGCCGCCGCCGCCGCCGCCCCTGCTCGCCGGAGCGGACGGGGCGCTCGATTCGCCGGGCGACCCCATCGGCGGACTTCCACTTCAGCTCACTCTCTGGAAGGCGAGAGAACCTGAGGGACGAAACGATGAAATGATGGAGATGCAGACGCTGCTTCGAAGTAATGGGCTGATTCTGCTCTACAGTTTGGGCCCAAAATGAGCGACTGTCATGGGCCTTTAGGCCCATGATTAGATCTAAATGGACCAATGAGATCCACACCCTTCACAACTCACAAGTTCGCCGGGTTACAAATTATGAACACGGTGTTCACGCGAACTTGACGGAAATTAAAGGGAAGATGACATAGATGTGACCCTTAAAATTTTAATTTATTTAATGTGACTTTAGTTGGATGTGCAATGTGATCCCTAAACTTACAATTTATTTAATGTGATTCAACTAAATTTTGAATTATATAAAAATAGTCAATTTTGTCCGAACTTAAAGTGATGAAAGAAATGTATTGATCATTTTCTTATCGTTTAGGGAATAAGTTAAACATGTACTCAAATTTGATTAATTATATTTAACAAATTAGAAATTTATAGATCACATTACACATTAGATTAAAATTCATAGATTATTGAATAAATTTAAAGTTTATAAACCGCGCTACACAGCGGATCAATATTCAAATATTCATAGATTATTCGCATTATTATCTCAAAATTTCGTATGGACATCGAAACTCACGGTTCAAAAATATGGTATGATCCAACAAGTTACATCAGATTCACGTGCTAAAAACTTTGTAAAAAGCTGCGAAACTCGATCAGCTATAATTGATCCAAAGTTAAGGCAAATAGCTTTGTCTAAACTCGACTCCACTCAAAATTCCAGAGGCAAGACCTCAAGTCGACCTCGAACTCGACAGTCGGATCAACACGCTCGATGTCATTAATTGCGACAGCGAACATGAACTAGCGTCGCCCGCTTTTGCTTTCTAATCCTTCAAGAGAACCCAAATCCAGCCCCTCGATGGGCAAAACGAATCCCCAAGCAATCACGTCGGAGGGGACAGCCGCCATCAACGTGGACACCTCGCGTCCACTAAAGCGCGACAAATGGGGGCAAAACGTCAAAGCCTAATTGTAAAGCAACGTCCGACCTCTTCATTCCGAAAGGGGGAAGAAAGGACACCCCCCATCTTTGCCAGCTGCGGCCACCACCCCCACCACCATCTCGTCCGGAGGATATGATGAGGACGACCGCCACCGAATACGACGTGGGCCCAACCCCCCCACGTGGCCCTTTTTCATCCCACTCACGTATGCTCTCTCTCATCCTTCTTCGAACGCAGGCTACGAATAAGTACCCTTCAATTTTGTATTGTTGCTGCCAGCTCATTTGCCCTAACCTCGATCGCTGTTCGATTCGGTCTTTCAGTATTATTCACGGAGTCCTTTTTCATGATTACGCTATCGCCTAAAGGTTACAATACCTTTCGTTATTTTAAACCGATTTTTTAATAGATGGCATTCTACACTCCGAACTAAAATTCAAAAATTAATTATGTCATTTTTATTTATACAAATGGATATTAATCTAACATGCAATATCATTCTTGAATTTTTATGTGATTCTTGAACTTTTGATTTGTTCTACACTAATATCATATCAAACATATATCATAAGTTTAGAAAATATATTGAACAATTAAAATCTTGATTTAATATATAATATCATCTCAAAACTGCTAATTTATTTAATGTGGTTTTTGAACTCCAGCCCAATATATAGTGTCGTTCATGAATGTTTGATTTATTCTATACTAAGACCATATTAAACATATGCGGTGAGTTTAGAGAATAGATTGAACAAATTAAAATTTTAGGAATTATATTACCCTTTTAGGCTAAAGTTCATGAACAATACTATATATTTGAGTAAAGTTCATGAATTATTTATATTATTTTTTTAATATGAATTAGAAACGAAAACCCGTGGGCAAAGAGAAATTCACGAGACCCTTTTGCAATTGATTGGAGGGTAGAGCATGAACCTACCGTGCGACCGAAAAAGAGCATGGGAGACGAATCTTACACATGCCTCGGGGGCCTTAGCCAAGATTTCAGAAGCATTCAATTCATTTTCGATGCAATTAATGGCGGAGTGGACCAGGGGCGAGCTACCGTGTCCTCTACTATTCGCACCTTCAGCCAAACGACGTCGCTTTGGCCCGCGGACGTGCCGACACAAATTACCCGTTTTACCTGTCGGCACTCGCGCGCATACATGGACCCCACCACATCGGTCGCCGCTCGGGACCCGCCGTCGGATCGCGAGCTCCCCCCTCCGATCCAACGGCCGTCGCGTAAATTGGGAAAACAGTTGCCTGGGATGCTCCCACAGTGGCACACGGTATGCGGTTTACTATAAAAAGGACGCTCTGAACACTGACAAACACTCATCAACCGCGAGCTAAACTTGGAGAGAGAGAGAGAGATGGCAGAGGTGGCGAAGATTCTGGAGACGGAGAAGCCGGTGGCTCCGGCGGCGGCGGAAACCAGGGTCGCGGAGGGGAAGGTGGCCGCTCCTCATCCGCCGGAGGAGAAGGTTGCCGAAACCAACGCCATCGTGGCTGCCGACAGTGAGTGAAAACACACATGCACGCTCTGAGTTTCTTCGTTGAGTACTTTTTTTGTAGTTTCTGCGTGAATTCAAGGTTGCAACGGATGGAAGTTGAACGTGTATTATGCATGCGATGACGATGTTCGTCGACCTTGATTTTCTGTACATGTGTTTGTGTTTTGTTTTTTGGCTCTTTTTTTTTGGAAACTTCATGAACGCGATCGTTTCATTTGCATTCGGCTTTTTGTTGGTCAATGTGGATGGTTCGATATCTCTTGCAGCTCAGCTCGATGAGTTTCGTGGATTCTTGGTGGTTGATTGATTTGGATAGTAGAGTGAGTTCAGGCAATGACTCTTGGGTGATGAATTGAAGGGTCTTTTGAGTTTGGAGAACAAGAATCGAAAAGGAATTAGGAAAGGATGAATTGGTCATGCTTTTTGACTTTTTGTCTTTGGCAATGTTATGGATATGAAGACATAGGACTGGGGTCCAACTCATCCTCCTACTTTACCAAAGTTGGATACATAGTGATTTGCATACAATCATGCTGGCTTTCCTTTTCTCTTTCTGCGTGTCTTTCCTTTTCTTTTTCTTTTTTTTCCTGCTTTCGGAACAAAATGATGGTTGCAAAAACCCCAAGCATAAGAACCTAAACCGGATGACCCACAACTGGTTTCGCGTTAATGAAGCTATTTACTCACCAGAAAAGAATGATTGTTGTATTCACTGTTTTGGGATGGTACTCTTTATTCTGGATATGGGGCCTGATTACTTCAAATGAGGTTGAAAGGCTCGATTCCTTGATCTAGTATTTAATTGACAATGTTTAGGGGAAAAAAAACAGCTGCTTGTTAAGTAACAGTCGATGTACTTTGTGAATTTTTGAAATAGATAAGTTGTGTTCCTGTGTTTTTAGAACAACATTCTTGATGTCTGAATAGGTGGTCTTGCTATTTTGAGAAGGCTTGAGCAAGTGCTCTGGGATAACATATTATGTGGATATGGGGTTTTAACAAGATTAATTTCCTATCTAAGGTAGCTGGTGTTGGATCACTTCAGCCCGGCCAAACATGATACAAGTGACGCTTATTGGCGTAACTTTTTTGGTGGCTCTGAGCGGTGTTTAATCTGTCTCTGATAACAGCAACTACATCCACTGACTGCTGGACTAACTCTGAGCCTGTGATTTTCTGTTCCTCGACTTCATCCCAACATACTGGCGTTCTGCACGCTCTACCATACAACGCTTCAAAAGGAGCTATCTGGATGCTCTGCTGATAACTGTAGTTGTAGGCGAACTCAACAAGGTGAAGTTGTTCCTCCCAACTTCCCTTGAAATCCAACACGCAAGCTCGTAGCATCTCTTCGAGGGTTTGAATAATCCTCTCAAACTGGCCATCTGTATGAGGATGATAGGCCGTACTGTACTGTAGCTTCGTTCTCAAAGCATTCTACAAGCTTTTCCAGAATGTAGCTGTAAACCTCGGGTCTCGGTCTGATGTAATCGTCACCGGCACTCCATGCAGACGAACTATCTGATGCACATACAGCTCTGTGTGCCTGTCCAAATCTAGGTCCTTTCGTACTGCGATGAAGTGAGCCGACTTCGTCAGTCTGTCGACCACTACCCAAATAGACTTATTACCTCTCTGACTCCTCGGTAAGCTCATCACGAAGACCATCGTGATGTGTTTCCATTTCCACTTGGGAATCTCGAAAGGTTATAGGAATCCTCCCAGCTTACAGTGCTAAGCCTTTACTTGCTGACATGTCAAACACTTGGCGACATGCTTGGCGATGTCCGCCTTCATACCGGACCACCAATAGTATTGACGCAAATTTTGATATATTTTTGTATTACTAGGATGAATGCTGTAATTGCTACGATGAGCTTCTGAGAAGATCTCTTCCTTAAGAGCTGCATCGTCAGGTACACACAATCGTCCTCGGAACCTTAGTGTTCCGTCATCAGAAATCTGAAAGTCAGCTCTTCTTTTCTCGGTAGCCTCTTGCAGGATTTTCTGAACATCTGGATCTGTCGGCTGAAGCATCTTGATCTTGATCTGTACTTCCGGCTCTCTCGAGTAAATTCCACTCCTAGATTACCATCTATGCTACTGAAGACTTCCGACTTAGCAGGTCTACGATCTTGTTCGCCTTTTCGGGGCGATACAAGATATCACAATCATAGTCCTTCAGGAGTTCCATCTAGCAACACTGTATCATATTCAATTCCTTCTGAGAAAATAGATACTTGAGACTTTGATAGTCAGTGAAAATCTGGAATCTTTCTCCATACAAATAATGTCTCCAAATCTTCAAAGCGAAAATAATAGCTGTGAGTTCCAAGTCATGCATCAGGTAATTCAGTTCATGAGGTCTCAACTGACGGGATGCGTATGCAACAACCCTACCATGTTACATCAGTACACAACCCAATCCTTTAAATGACGCATCGCTGTAGATCTCGTATCCTCCGGGACCATATGGTATGGTCAATGCAGGTGCGGTAGTCAGCTTTTGCTTAAGCTCTTGGAAACTACACTCACACTTGTCTGTCCATACAAATTTTTCCTCCTTCTTCAGGAGTCGAGTCAAAGGCGAAGCTAAGGCTGAAAACCCTTCTACGAACCTTCTGTAATACCCTGCTAAGCCCAAAAAACTTCGGATCTCTGTTACTGTAATCGATCTTGGCCAATTGATCACTGCTTCAATCTTGGCAGGGTCCACGGAGATTCCTTCGTCTGAAATCACGTGATCTAGAAAGCAACACGGGTCAACCAAAACTCGCACTTGCTGAACTTGGCGTATAGCTCATGATTCCTTAGAGTCTGCAGTACCAATCTCAAATGCCCTTCATGCTCTTCTGGACTTCTGGAGTACACCAGGATATCATCAATGAACATGATCATGAACTGATTCAAGTATTCTTTGAAAACTCGGTTCATCAAATCCATAAAAGTAGCCGGGGCATTCGTCAAACCAAACGGCATTACAGTGAATTCATAATGGTCGTATCGAATACGAAACGCTAACTTCAATATATTAACACCTAAATTTTGGCATTAGGAGCATTTGCGTCACTAGTTTTAAAATTTATCAAAAAAATTATTACAAAAAATTAAATTAAAAAAAAAAAAAAGAGAGAAGAGAAAAGAAAAGTAAAAACAATCATTAAGGTATCGTGTTTTCATCATTGCACGGCATATTGAACGACCTTTATTTCTCCAAAATTGTCAAAACAAAAAAAAATTTAAAAAAAAAAGAGAAAAAAAAAAGATCCATTAAAAGGTATAAAAATCGAATGAGGCCGAGTATATGGGTCTTTCTTCGCGCATGGGCTTGCCCACACATCTCTTTTCCTTTTCTTTTTTTCGCACTTGGGCTGGCCCATCTCCTTTTATTTCGACCCGGCCCGTGCGCATATCATCTTCCTCCCCTCACAACATCCATGCTTCTGCAAAAAAGAGAAAAGAGGAGGGTACAAACAGAGGAACGGAGGATCGCAAGGCCGAGGATCGCGAAGGCGAGGATGGCGTGATCCTGTGGTCGGAGATCAGCGGCCGCGACAGCCGGCGGTGGCAGAGCCATGCGCGCCTGTCGTTGGCCAAGCTTTTAAAAGGAAGAGAGCAAACAGTAGATATGGGGGGTTCTCGGTTGGTTTTCGGGGGCTTGAGGGAGTTCGAGCGAGAGCAACCTAGAGAGCGAGAGGGTTGAAACTTAGCCCCGGGTGGGTGTCGTCCAGCTGTCCCCAGCGCAAACCGGTGCAACAGAGCTCGCGCTTCCCCCTTTTCCATGTCCTCCGACGTTGGTTTTGACCGAGAGGGACCAACAACAGCAACACAGGGGGGGATTTTTGGCCGAGAGAGATTGGAGAGGGCCTTTGGCGAGAGTGTAGAAAATTTATTCACATATACAACTAATCAATCAAGAAAAAACGAATCCATATATGATTGTAAAACACCGATCAATAAATACAGTGGAATTAAAGCGTACATGTTTGAGCCATTGCTTCACTTTAAGAAAAATAGATCACTCTGATAATCAGGAATCTATCGGAATACCAGATCTTCCTCTCTAAAACCTATTTCGATATAGCAGCTTTCAATGGGATTAAAGCAACTGATAGGTATAATATATCCTTTTATAGGCTAGAGAGGGGACCTAGCAAATCCTAATCAATAGCGTGTCAACTGGCCCTTCCCATTACGGGCTTCAGTCAAACACAATTGCCTACACTTTGCTACTCAACTAGGCCCGTTATCAATAGATGCCAATACCCAATTCAATCAAATCACTGTAGGGTTCAACAAATATTGGAATATCCATTAACCCGATTATTTAAAATAGAAAATCAATTAATTAATGTAAGCCCATATTATAAGAAATTTCCAACAGAGAGAGCTTGAAGGAAGGAGAGGGGTAGAAGCGGAGAGTGACCGGGAAGAAGGAGGCCCGGAATCCACCTCAGCCGAACATCGCTCAGCCACCCCCGACGCGTGCTTACGCCTCCAAGCCGGAACCACCAAGCCGCGGCTTCCCTTTCCTTGAATTCAAGTTTTCGCGGTGAGTTTCCCTGGTTTTTGGTTCAGCTCGTGCCGATTTCCCAAGGATTCTGGCTCGGGGGCATGCAAGGCGAACGGACATTGTTCGATCTATTGATCTCGCCCGCCATTCGCCACCCTCGAGCCGGGTAGGGACCTCCGCAGACATTTTTCTCTTTGTGCCTTGCTTTTGTCATGTTCCCTCATATTTTTTGCATGGTTTACTGAGTTGGGACGTGAGTTTCGGGTTCACTTACGCTGTCTTTCGTTGATATTGAGCATTCCCTGCCATTCTCGTTGAGCTGTGGTCTAGTTTTGAGTCTTGTTGTTGTCCGTGGCTGCCTTGAGTCGATGCACCCTAGGTGTTTGATAAAATGCCCTTGAAGCGCTTTGGGAAAATAGCCACCACCTTTTGCCGTTTCCGAAGCTCGTGTATAGTCGTTTTGATCGCTAGTTATTGAGGTCGTCTTGCATGAATTCTTAACTCGTTGATCGTGGGTAGTGGTTAGTGAGGTTGAGCAATGGCATTTCCTCAAGAAAGATCTTGACAATGGGGTTGTTCTCGGCAAAGAAGAGAACGTTGAAAAGGGAGCTTCAGTGAGAAAGGAAATCACGCCTAGTTAAGGGATAATTAAATAAAGAAAAGAAAACAAGAGAAACAAACAAAGAGTAATGAAAAGAAAGATAACATCAATATGAAAGCCATTTTAAGCGTGTAGGCCGGATGGAGTGTCTGTGTCATCTTCAAAGGGTAATATTTGTCTTCTTTTGTCCATTTTCGCATGCATTTTGCGGATATCCGAACTTGTGGCCGTATGTTGCACCTCACTTCCATCTGGCACTTTGCATTTTATATAAATTCGAGTATGTTGGATAGTGGCGCATGCTGTTCTCGGCTTGGTATGGAATACATACGTGTCAAGATCATGGTTTTGGCGCTTTTAGGTTGGGGTTGAGTCCATGAGAAATTCTGGGTTTAATGGAAGCTTCGGGTGGAGGGGGCAAGCACGAAGGAGAAGAAGACCAAAAAGAAAAAAAAAAGAATAAAAGAAAGTGAAAAAGTAAAACAAAATATTAAAAAGAAAGGAAAAGTTGGTCTTGGGAAGGAGGAGTCGCAGGAGGGAAGGAAATAAAAAAAAAAGGGGGAAAAGAAGAAAAACTAAGAAAAATCAAGAAAAAAAAAAAAAAAAGCAAAATAAATAAAAAATAGAAAACTAAAACGGCAAAAGCTGGCCTTGGGAAGGACATTCGGGCAGAACGTGCAGGGAGTGTGCAGTGAGAAAAGACTAGCGGAGGGATTTTTAATTTTTTAATTTTTTTAATTTTTAATTTTTTTAAAAAAATTGAAAATGATTTTTTTAATCCAAAAGTGTTGGATCCGGGTTTGGGTTGGGTCCACGGGCCGGATTGGGTTTACCTGGTCCGAACCCATTTTATTGAAGTATAGTAATATTAAATATTAAAAATTCAAAAAAATTCAAAAAAATTCAAAAATTCAAAAAAATCAAAAAAATAAAAAATTTCGAAAAAATGATAAAAATTCAAAAAATTCAAAAAAATTTTCGAAATTTCAAAAACTCAGAAATCATTAAAAATTCGACTTTCCTTTTGAAAAAAAAAAAAAAAAAAATTAATTAAAAAAATTAATTAAATTTAATTTAAAAAAAAATAAAAACAAAAAATTTCGAAAATCCAAGAATGATAGGGTTTGGTTAGGAATTACTATGTATCGCCGCTTTAGTATAATTAAGCCTTTATTTTTTTGTATGTTGTTTTTATCGTATGTTTAATTTGCGTGTTTTGTGTTTAATTTGCACGTGTTTAATTTTAGGGCAAATAGGACCTCGGTAGGTATAATTATTACTTTATTGATTGCGCACCTGCATGCTCACTTCCTATGTTAGTGGATAGATATGAAATCGATCTAAACTGCCTGATGAAAATCATTTTGTTAAAATGAACAAGATTAGGTACCGAAAAGGCACTAATTAGTCAATTAATGTAATTAAGTCCCCGACCCTAGATTTTCCGGTTGCGTAGGAAGTGAGGTACACTCCCATGCCTTACTTGGTTTCTAGCCGACCCCAATAGGCTAGTGGCGACTCCATTTGTGCAAAATTCTAAAAATATCCCAATGTTACGCGGGGTATGGGCTTGGGAGAGCCCGCGCTTAATCATGGGCCTTAGGCCCATCCTTTAGGCAATACTCCTAAACTTGTTCCCTCCCCCCCGAGGGGTAGGTCGCGACACGATATACCTCATTCCTAATTCTCAGCTGATGATATCCCGTCCTCAAGTCGATCTTAGAAAATATCGACGCTCCTTGCAATTAGTCAAACAAGTCATTAATCATCGGCAATGGATACTTGTTCTTAATTGTTACCTAATTGAGTTGACGATAGTCGATGCACAGGCACAACGAACCATCTTTCTTCTTCACAAATAGAATTGGTGCTCCCCAAGGTGATGCATTGGGACGTATGAATTCCTTTATTCAACAATTCTTGCATCTGCACCTTTAGTTCTTTCAACTCCAACAACGCCATTCGGTAAGGAGCCTTAGAGATTGGCTCTGTCTCGGGGGCTAACTCAATCACGAATTCAATCTCTCTTTCTAGCGGCAGACCTGGCAATTCTTTCGGGAATACATCTGGAAATTCTTGGACCACTACAATATCTTCGATCTTCAGCTCCTCAACTGTCGTATCCACGACAGTTGCCAAGTAACCTTGACAACCCTCGTTTAACAACCCGGTTGCCTCTAGTGACGAGATTAGGGTAATCGAGAGTCCTCCTCGAGTCCCAATAAACTCGAAGCTCTCACCCTTTATCGGGTTAAACTGAATCGCCTTGCGATAACAGTCCAGCTTAGCTCGTTGTTTGGTGAGCCAGTCCATACCAATTATCACATTAAAATCATACATGACTAGAATTATCAAGTCTATCTTCCCCTCTCGCTCACTAATCGCTAACATGCAACCAAGACAACCCAATGTAACTAACACCTTATCCTTTAATGGTGTCGATATACTAATCATTGACTCCAACAACTCAGAAATCAATCCTACCAACTTAACATACTGCTCAGCTATAAATGAATAAATTGCACCGAAGTCAAATAAAGCATAAGCAGCGTGGTCGTTTAGCGAAACAGTACTTGTAATCACATTAGGCGCATCCTCCGCCAGTCCTTTGGTGATAGCGTATGTCCGTCCTTGAGCTAGAGACCTATTCAATCCACCTTGCTATACATTTGGTGGCGCAATTCCTTGGATCTGACCCATCAGTGGCGATGGCGGTAACTGCAGCGGTCCCATCTATCTCCTGAGACAATTCCTAGCTAGGTGACCTTACTGGCCACATTCAAAATAAGCACCTGGCCTAGAGTGGCACGGAGCCGATCCATGTCGTCCTCCGCAGAAGCAACACACACCATTCTGGTTGGATGCTGGCTTTCCCATTATACTCCTTCGAGTGGGATGACGGAAGTGCTTTCCTTTTGTCATTGGTCTCTTCCCAAACCGATTCCTATCCTGGTTAGAGCTAAACCGCAATCCAGATGTGGCGGCTTGTTCATTTAGATTCTTCTCTATCAGCTGAGCTCACCTGTACAGCTTGTTATAGTTCTTTAGGTCAAGCGATACCAACGGATTTTTCAACTCCGATCAGAGGCCATCTATAAACCTCATCGCCTTCTCCTCGGGATCCTCGATCAACCTAGGAGCGTACTGTGATAATTCAGTGAACTTTGCCTCGTACTAGTCCACGATCATTGGACCTTGACGAAGGCGTAGAAATTCCGCCATCTTCAGTTGCTTGGCACAACTGGAGAAATACTTGCCATTGAACGCTTTGACGAAGACGTTCCATACTGGAACCACACCTTCTAGGAATACCTCTTCTCTGGTGGCCCTCCATCAAGTACTAGCAATCCTCTACAGCTAATATACTGCAAGAATGACCTTTTTCTCTTCAATGCACCTCAGCAGTGCAAACGCTTTCTCCAATTCCTGAATTTAGAGGGTTGCAGCCTCGGGATCTCTTGTTCCTGTGAACTTTGGCGATTGCAACTTCAGGAACTGCTCAACAAGCTTGTAAATCGGTCTCTCGGCAACCACATTCCTCTATGGGACTTCAGCAGGTGCGGCAGCTTGATTCTAGGCCTGCTGCCCTATCAGATCTCTGAAGCGCCTGCATGGTCCCTTCGAACCTAGGATCACCAAGGGCTGTTACCTCGGCACCAACCGGTGGGACCGGTGGCAGTGCCACTCCACTTGCGCTGGCCTTGGCCTGCGCTCTACCTCGGCCACCTCGGACACCGACCCTTGTCAGCATCCTACCCCGAGTCACTGAAGTTAAGGTTCTCTATCTAGGAGTCATCGGCTCCTGATCACTCATAATGCAGACTTTCTACAAAGCATGTTCCTAATTCCATACAGAATTAGAAACTGAGTGATTCCACAAGCAATTTACCAAACAGCTATCAATCACAGGTATCAGCATAAAATAAAGGCCATTCCTACTAACTATCCCAAAAACCCATCACACCTTATCACTCTAAACACTAACTTTGCTCTAATACCACTAAACGGGGATCTCATGCCCCGAACCTCGAGAGCGTGCCCATCCCTCTCTGGTCGATAAAATTTATGACTTCCCAAGACGAGTCGCCGACTCTTTCATTTTATTGCACATGCAGAAGCGAATAATAAATCCCCTAACATCAACAGCTTGGGATAGAAAAGTAGGATAACAGATTCACAAACAAAACACACATTTATATATACACTAAGTCATGTACAAAGTCTATGACCAAAAGACTACAAAAGACTGGCTCTCCAAAAAGAAGCGATCCTAACTGACCTACACTTCAGATCATCTCCTCTCGACTCCTCTCGGCTCCAGGTCCTCCATTCAACGATCCTGAAAATTTAGCCCACGACGGGGTGAAATATAAATCTCGGTGAGTTCACGCTCTAAACTCTGATTGGGAGGGTAATACGCCCAGAGACGTCCTAGCCACACGATCACACGATCACAGAGACTTACCTCGTCTCAAATTCTCCCTGCAGGTCAACACAGTTCATATATCACTCGATCATATACAGTAATACAACTCAAACAACTGGAACGCAAACACTTTCATCTCAAACAACCACAAGAGTCTAGATTATAAGACCAAATCGTTATGACACGTCACATATCATGTCACACAGTTTTGTCTCATAATCCGGCGCATTTAATTCAATCAATCATGCGTTCCTAGTTTTGATCTCGATATAAAATACGGCCTACTTTTTGTTTGGCAGTCTTCTGGCATAACTAGGCATCGTCTCACCACCATTGAGCATGGCATCGTCTTTCCTAGGCGGCTTTCCCGAAGGAGCATAGTTCCATAATCTACTGCGACCTGCATCTCGTTATCTAGGGGCGTCCCATATAAGGGTAATGTCCAGCTTAATAGCATGAGACGGGTTCTTTTAACCAACACATGACCATACAATTTCGGCCCAGGGCACTGTGCCTTGCACTCAAATATCTCCATCAAATTGGTGAACCTGGCCTATTTTCTTTGTGTTAGAAATACACGGTAAAATAGTCGTATGTAGATACATGGTCAACTCAACCTAGAAAAAGTGATATTTTCCAATTTAAAATCTCACTGTATTATATAATATATAAAACCATTTTCGGTGTTAAAATCCGACACCCGAGATTTTCTGAATAAATATCGAAATTCATAATTTTTGGAATTAAATATTCAAATTCCAATCAGCACTCAATTTGCGCAATTTAACACTCAATTGCAGAAATTAACCACACCATTGTAATCAGCACGAAATCCGATCATCAGCTATCCCGGTCTAATTTCCGGAAAAATATTTAATAATTAAATAATTTCTAAAATTAATTAAATAATTCAATTTAAATTCTAAAAGTACTAACTTAGGCCGAAAATGCCTAATTAAATACCGAGACGGGCCCGGAAAATTACCGAACTAATCTAGACAAATCATACAAATTTATCTAGTCCCTAACTAAGCCGTTCTAACCACGCATAATTAACTAATTAAATCACTAATCTAATCTAACTAATCACATAATCCCTAATTAATTTAATATAAATACCCCTTAAACGTCATTAACCTACTAAAACCGGTTCATCGTGACGGCGACGCGACGACGGCCTAAACCCGAACTTTCGGCGGTGTCAACGGGCACTTGGGCCGAGCCTAAAAGCCTTGTAAGCCCACAGCAAAATGCTGGGCTCGATACTAGGCCTGGGCTGCGAAGTGGGCTGCTAGTCTCACTTGGGCCGAGATGGGCTGAATTCTGCTAGGTTGGGCTGAATTGGCGGATGAAGAGAAGATGGGCTGAGTTGGAATTCACGTGGGCTTGGAGGAGATGGGCCGAAGACAGGTTGATCTTACTGGCGTGGGCTGGCTTCTTGGGCTACCGGCACGAGCGAGAGAAGACCGAAGCAGCTGGTCTTCGAGAAATGAAGACCTACGTTGGTAGAGAACTTGATCCACTGAAGACACGCGAAGATGAAGTTGCTTCGCTGGCGTGCGGTCGAAGATGGAGCAGTGGAGACAGGCGCGTGGACTGGCCGACTGAACTTGCTGGCGTCTGCACGATGGAGAGAAGATGGAAATGATGGGATGATGATGGCCTGAACGACTTCATGGATGGAGATGGTGTGGTCTGCTGCAAAGGAGAAAAACGGTGGAATTGAATTGCGGGCGTAGGGACTGATTCGGTGGGACTGAAGCCGCGTGGGCATTGCTGGCAGGGGAATTCAAAGGGGATGAAGGAGGGGTCGAGCTTCACAGGAAAAGAAATGAAGATGGCAAAAGCGGTAAAGGAAAGAGGCAGGCGGGCTAGCGTGGTCGAGAAGTTGAGGGAGAGGAAGGAATAATCAAAGCAAAATATCCCTAAAAATTTAATGATTGGTCCCCCCTTCAGCCTCCAACCTTATCCCTTTTATCCCTAATACTTTCTTGCTTAGAATTTGTCTAAATTAACTAATTTTGAAGCCAAAAATTGTAGCCCTCAACCATAGCTCCGAATTTCCCAATCTTGGCCTCAATTTCTTCACATATTCCCCATGAATTTTCCACAAGTTCCCATCAGCAAATAGCTCGGCTTGGAAGCCCAAATTTCCATTCAATTCGGCCCGTTCGAATTTTCGTTAATTTCCGAATCGATCGAAATGATTTTCTGTAGAAATCCTGAACTCTCCGAAAATTCTTCGAATGATGAGTTGACATTCCTAAAATAAATTGTGACATGACAGAACTTTCAATTTTTTTAAACCGGGTTCAATTTCGCAGTTAATTTCAATCTGACGCGATTTTAGCGTGACCTAGCCTATCGGATAGCTTTTAGGAATTTTTAATACAATTGACCCGTGGTCGATTATTTTCGAGCCACATTGTACATCTTCGACACATTGGCGACTCTTGGTTGTCGTGAAAATCTCAAGATTTCAAATACGGACACCGGGTACAGAAATGACAAAGAATCAATTTAGTGTCATTCGATAGAAATTTTACAATTAGGTGGAATCACCCACACACTAATCACATACCTCCATCAAATCAACCTATCTCCGATCTCTTATCCATTTTTGGCGATGCTGTAATGACCATTGCAAATCAACATGGTCGATCAGTCGATTCCTGGTCGAATTCTCAAGTCTATTACGTTAAAATCCCTTAATAGCTTCCTTAGATAGTATACTTATCTCATGAGTTATCGGCTCAGAGAATAGCACTATTGGCACGTCGATAAAAAGCCCGATTTATTTAATCGAACACAAAATCTGAAAATTCAGGCTGTCACAGTAATGCTCGAGTTGGAATACTGTATGTAGGTGCTCGAATCGAACAGGAATCTCAACATCACTTTGGAAATAAATTTAGTACCGCTTTGATGTGGTTGTTGCCCCCATTCTACTGCAAACTTGATGTCTCTACACTTGTTGTTGAGCCTGAAGGCTTTATTAGATTTGGGCTTAAGGCCCTGTCCGCCCAAGCTGGGCCCAAGAAGCCCGGCCCACGGGAATATGGCCCGTGGAAAGAATGGGGTATAAAAGGGAGAGAGAGAGAGAGAGAAGACGTCGCTTGGAATCGAAATTACGCACGTCTTTTCTCTCCCGCGTTTTCTCTCTCAAAAGGAACAAGAGGGCATACGGCTTCTAATTCTTCCCTTCAAAGCTTCATCGGATCGAATTCGACCGGATTTTCTTCCTCAATCGGCGTCGGTGTTTAATCGTGGCTTAAAAGGTACGCTCGACTCCGTGGTGTGCTTTAGGATCGGTGATACGTGTTGTAATTCCGGGTTCGTCTTCCGCATTGATTTAGGGGTTCGATTTAGTGTCGAATCCGGTGTTTCGGGATCCGTTATTCCCAACATTGGTATCAGAGCCCTAGTTCACGTTTTCCCGACCTGTTTTGATGTTTTTGATTGATTTTTTCGCAAAAACCATTCGGTCGTACGGATCGGGGCGAGCAATCCCGACACCCGAGCGTTCTTCGGCCATTTTTCCGAGTTTTCGTAAGTCGAAACCAAATTCTGAAAGCACTGGGTGAAAGGCGACGTCGAGACGAGTCTGGGGATATCTCGAGCGCCACCGGGCGACGCCGCACGCGCCCACACGCGCGGCCGGAAGCGCTGGATCGCCAGGCGCGTGCGGCACACGCGCCGGTCGGCGAATCGGCGCGTGCGCGCCGCCGGCCGGCCGGTCCGACCGATCCGACAACCGACGACCGTTGACCACCGTTGACCGTTGACCAAAAAAAAAAGGGAAAAGAATGTGTTTCTTTTTCAATTAAGTCTATGAGGATTATATGTAATCCCTTATTTGTTCTGCATTTGTTGCAGGAACAATACCTCCCCTGAGGTTGCGCACACCTATTCGCGCAATGACCGATGAACAAAAGGAAAAGCTGTCTAAGTTGATAGCTGAGCTGACTGATCATCGATGGCAAGAGTGGTGACTTAATTGATCACGTCCTTGAAGTCAACGGGAAAATTCAACAGGTCATATGGAATGGTCGTCCTATGTCACAGTCAGAGATGGTGCGATTTTTCATAAGCACTCTTCCACCTGAATGGCAAGATGTGTTGAATCGCATATGGGATGTCAATGGAGCTGCTTCCTATAAAAAAAATTGTAATAGATTTTGTAAATGAATATTACTCGATTGTTACAAGGGAAAAGATCAAGAAATTGAACAAAAGAGGATCTTTCCCAGTTCGTGTGCTGACTATGTGTTAGTTGTATTGGCTGATGTATGTTAAGTGTGCTTTGTGGACATATAATGTATTGTTTACTACCCGATTGTTATTGATGTAACAACTGATATGTTAATTGTATTGATTGAAAGCATTATTGTTTTTATTGGATGTCTATTCTAGTTGCTTTCTGTTATTGCTGGTTGCTGTGGTTAATTAGCTATGGGTAGTTATATAAGTTTTTGTAACTTCATAGAATTTATTTTGCATAAGATAATTATATTAATGATAGTTTTAAGTTAAGATTTTTGGAGGATGATTGGAAACGTAGTGACCTTTTGATTCTAAAGCCTTACTTGAAATTATTCATTAATATGATGGGTCTATGCAAATAGGGATGCATAAATGATAGGCATTAATAATTCGTGCATATCTGTCTGATTTGTTCAGATCAATGGCTTCAGCCACAAAGAGCATAGTTGCCGAGCTGAACAAAGGTGAAAAGCTCAATGGTGACAACTATGAGATTTGACAAATAAAAATCCAGTATGTGCTGGAAGAGCAAGAAGCACTTGAGGCTCTTGTCATGACCATGGTAGAACCCGAAGAGGGAACCACCGAACAAAGACAAAAGGACAAAGAAGCTTTTTCTGTGTGGAAAAGAATGAACTCTCTAGCTCGCATCACGTTGCTGAGCAGCATGGAAAATGACGTCATGCGAGAGTTTCGGCGTTTTGACAATGCCAAGGAAATGTGGGAGGCATTGGAAGCTAGATTTGGTCACACTTTAGTGACTAGACTGAGGCAGCTCACTATCAGGTTTGACTCTTATAAGAAGCCCCATGGTCAGACCATGAAGCAACATCTTAGAAAGATGTCAAACATGATAACTGAGCTGAGAGATGCTGGCCATGTCCTCACAGATGAGCAGCAAGTGCAAGCAAAGATTCGTTCCTTGGCTCGAGTTGGAAGCATATGAAGGTGCACCCGACTCATAATGAAAATATCAAAACCTTTGAGGATGCAATGCGTCATCTTGAGCCGGAAGAGGACCGCTGTTGGCGGCTAAGCGGATGCCGAACTTTATCATGCCGGTTCTAGCTCAAATGGAGCTTCGAGCTCCAAGCGCAAGCGCCCTAGCCGGTTTGATAAGGGGAAAGGCAAGGAAGAAGTGGTCCTTCAGGGGAAGAAACCCAAGTTTAACCAACATGATAGAGGAAAGCGTCCTCACATGAAGAAGCTAGCAAGGGTGAAATGCTACAACTGTGACAAGAAGGGTCACTATGCTCGCGACTGTCGTGAGCCAAAGAAGGTATGCACCCCTTGTACTTTTCAGAACTTTGCTTATGTGTCGAGTTCTGTGTTCTTAACTGAGTCTAATCCTTTGTGGACTGTGGATTCAGGAGCGACGGACCATGTAGTGAAGGATAGAGGATCCTTCGTGGAATTCCGACGAGTACCAACCGGAACTAAGTGGATCTATGTGGGAAACAACTCCGAGTCAAGTGAAAGGAATTGGCACATGCCAACCGAATATGCGTGGTGGACGCACTTTGTTCCTTCATGATGTGTTGTATGCTCCGGAGATTCGTCGGAATTTAGTGTCTGTATTAGTGTTGGTTAAATTAGGTTTTAATATGAACTTCTTTAGTAGAGGTGTGAATTTGTTTTTGGAGATAAATTACTATGGTTGTGGTTATTTTCTAGATGGTTTTATTGTATTGGATATTGAGTATATTAATGCAAATGTTTGTTATTCCCTTATCACATCTCCTAATAAATATGATAATGATGTGAATGTGTGGCATGCTAGACTTGGTCACATTGGCCAACAACGTATGAATAGACTAGCCAAAGAGGGCTTGTTGGGCAATATTGAAAAAGTCGATTTGTCCATATGTAAGTATTGCCTAGAAGAGAAAACGAAAAGGAAACCATTTGGGAAAAGTAAAAGAGCTGAATTTCCTCTGCATTTAATCCATTATGATATCTGTGGTCCAATGAATGTGAGAGGAAGGCATGGGGCTGTTTATTTCATCACATTTATTTATGATTATACTCGATTCGGATATGTCTATTTGATTTCTCATAAATCTGAAGCAATAAGTTGTTTTAAAAGGTTTATGAACCTGGTATAGAATCAATTAGACAAGAAAATAAAAGCATTGAGATCCGATCGAGGTCGAGAATATTTATCTGATGAGTTCAGAAAATTATGTGATGAAAAATGAATAGAAAGACAGTTGTCTATTCCATATACTCCTCAACAAAATGGTGTTGCGGAGAGAAGAAACAAAACCCTACTGGAAATGGTTAGGTCCATGATGGCGCATGCTAACTTACCAATCACCTTTTGGAGTGATGCATTGTTAACTGCTGCCTACATACTTAACCGGTGCCTTCCAAATCGCTTACTTCCACTCCATATGAGTTATGGACAGGTAGAAAACCGGACTTAAGTTTTCTTAAGCCATGGGGTTGTGCTACCTATACACATGAGTCATCTCACAAGTTTGGGAAATTAGGTCCCAAAGGAAAGTAGAGTATTTTCATAAGATACTCGGAACACTCAAAAGGGTATGTGTTCATAGGTGAGCAGGAAAGTGGGAGTATAACTGAATTTGAATCAAGGGATGTAACATTCTTAGAGGATGAGTTTCCTAAGAAGGGCGAAATAGGGGAAGATAACTCCCTATTTGAAACATTGGATCAAGATAAAGATATTAGTGGAGTTCATCCAAGTGGGAGCACAATAGGGAATGATGTGCAAAGTGTACAATCTCCCATACGGCGAACAAGTCGCCAAAGTATTCCCCGTCGACGTTTTGACATTGAAGGGGAAACTTTTATGGTTGCTCCACAAGATGAGGATGAGCCAAGAAATATCAATGAGGCTCAAGTGCCCTAGTAAGGAAAAATGGATTAATGCAATGGAAGAGGAAATGGAGTCAATGGAATCAAACCAAGTCTGGGAACTGGTTCATCTTCCAAAAGGACGCAGAGCTATTGGGAACAAATGGGTTCTCAAAATAAAGCGAAAGGTTGATGGCTCGATAGAAAGGTATAAGGCTCGCCTTGTGGTGAAGGGGTATAATCAACAGGAAGGAATTGATTATGAAGATACGTTTTCTCCTGTAGTAAGATTTACCTCGATTCGCATTATTCTGGCAATAGTGGCTAGTCTGGATCTTAAGTTACATCAAATGGATGTAAAGACTGCTTTCCTCAATGGAGAATTAGAGGAGGAAATATATATGGAACAACCTGCTGGTTTCATAGTAAAAGGCCAAGAAGAAAAGGTATGTCGACTTTTGAGGTCGATATATGGCCTTAAGCATCATCAAGACAATGGTATATACGTTTTCATAATGCCATAATGACATATGATTTTACAATGATTGATGAGGATCATTGTGTATATATCAAAAGATCCAAGGATCAATTTGTGATCATATCATTATATGTTGATGATATACTAATTGCCGGAAGCAATATGGAGTTGGTTAGTACCGTCAAAAGATGGTTGTCTTCTAACTTTGAGATGAAGGATATGGGTGAGGCTGCATACATTCTTGGAGTTAAGATTTTGAGAGATCGTTCGAAGAGATCGTTGTCTCTTTCGCAAGAAACCTATATAAATAAGGTTCTTGAACGATTTCGTATGCAAGACTGTAAACCCATAGACACTCCTATTGCAAAAGGTGAAGGATTGAGCCATAAACTGTGTCCAAGGACTCCACAAGAGAATGAACAAATGAAAAATGTTCCTTATGCTAGTGCTGTTGGGAGCTTGATGTACGCTATGATGTGTACAAGACCCGACATATGTTTTGCAGTTGGAATGGTGAGTAGATACCAATCCAACCCGGTCCAAAGACATTGGAAAGCCGTGAAGAGAATACCGAGGTATCCGAAAGGAACTGCGATTTCAAGTTGAATTACCAAGGAAAGGATCTCGCGACTTGAAGGCTATTCGATGCCGATTGGGGAGGAGATTTAGATGAAAGAAAATCTACCTCTGGATTTGCTTTCTTCAACAATGGCGCCATATCATGGAGCAAGAAAGAAGCAAACGTGTATAGCCTTATCCACGATGGAAGCTGAGTTCGTGGCATTATCGCCAGCGGTACAAAAAGGAGTTTGGCTTAAGAGATTTTTGGATCATTTAGGTGTTATTGAGAAAGCTGCAAATCCATTATTAGTTAACCGTGATAGCCAAGCGGCTATAGCGTACACCAAAGATCCAAAATATCATGGCAAGACCAAACATATAAATACCAAGTATAACTTTGTGAAAGATATGGTTGCACGAAAGGATGTGAACTTACAGTACATATCTACGCATAGAATTGTAGCAGATCCTATGACAAAGCCAATACCTAGAGATGTGTTTTGTGGTCATGTAAAATCTCTAGGATTGCGTAGAGTCTGATGTACTGAATTGTAATTTCCCTGAGTTGTTCACATTTATGAAATTTTATTTTTCATTGATTAATACCTATGAATCTATGTGTGATCTTTATGCATCTTAATGCTCAGTGCATTACTTTTAAGTTGAGAAGTATGTCGGACAGATATAAGATTAGCCCACTCACACGGGTAATCGCCTCTGTTTACTGTGTGATAAATAGAGATGAGACTGTTTTTAAGCTTATTATCTAGGTGATAATCGAGAGCTCAAGCTTAAAATACATATGTCGCCTTAATCGAGTGTTAAGATGAGGACATAATACTAAAGATGTCCGAAAGTAAAATAACCCACATATTTTACTTTATCTGTCTATGATGCCAGATGTGAGTTCTGATGAATTTTGTAAATGAGTAGATACGTGAACTCAAGTTAGACATTGGGTATGTCCGAACTATCATCTCGTACGGTATTGAAAAGTGTAGACATACGCTCCATGGGAAAGGAGTTAATACCGTAATACGTATTTCATACTACGTATGCATGAGACGACCAATAAGAGTGGCAAAAAGTTTGATCTCAACTTTTATGACATATGAGACTCTTGAGGAAAAGAGTTCCTCAATTTTTTTTAGTCCCCTCAGGACTCTTACTTATTCTCAAGGTTTCTATTTAGTGTTTGCTATCTTAGGGTGTTGCCAATGGTCATGAGATGATTCGATCTAATGGGGCATTTCTAAAAAAGCAAGCTGGACTGAAATTGAGAGTTTGAAGGAAAGAGAAAGATCGATTTTGGAGAATCACATTGTGGTTTTGTATTCACTGGTCGACCAATTATGATTGTCTTTGTGATAATTATAATTGTGAATACAATATATATATATATATATCATTGTTTAAAAGAGATCAATGGAGATATAAATGTGATCGATCGATCTAGGGTACTGCATACTAAATCTACTCAGAGTGTGACGCCCAATTATGAGCTGCTATATATTCCTAACAGATGTATAGCAACGAGCTCTCAAAGTATGCTGGTCGCACGGATTATTCACCGATATGAATGTTGAAGAGAGGTAAAGAAAGAGATTCCTGTTCGGCCCACCTTGTGCGAGTGGGAGATGAAGGCTTTATTAGATTTGGGCTTAAGGCCCTGTCCGCCCAAGCTGGGCCCAAGAAGCCCAACCTACGGGAATATGGCCCGTGGAAAGAATGGGGTATAAAAGGGAGAGAGAGAGAGAGAGAAGACGTCGCTTGGAATCGAAATTACGCACGTCTTTTCTCTCCCGCGCGCTTTTCTCTCTCAAAAGGAACAAAGAGGCATACGGCTTCTAATTCTTCCCTTCAAGGCTTCATCGGATCGAATTCGACCGGATTTTCTTCCTCAATCGGCGTCGGTGTTTAATCTGTGGCTTAAAAGGTACGCTCGACTCCGTGGTGTGCTTTAGGATCAATGATACGTGTTGTAATTCTGGGTTCGTCTTCCGCATTAATTTAGGGGTTCGATTTAGTGTCGAATCCGGTGTTTTGGGGATCCGTTATTCCCAACAGAGCCTAATGGGCCAGTAGTGCTCCATTGGGATCATCCCTCTTAGGAAGAAATCGTGATAAACTGGCTCTATCAACAAAGTCGTCGAATCACACGCCAGAATGTACTTGTCGCTCACAGACCATGCCTTCCCTTCCACAAAGATCTTGAACCTTGAAAATGAATGGAAGTAAGCGGAACTTGCTAATCAGATTGTATAATCACAGGACATATATAGAGGATCTTGAGAATCGTCAGGAGTTGCACTGCTCAATTACCTGTGGATGCACTGATCTTCCAATCTCAACTCCTTGAATCTTTTCCTAGATTCAGCAGCCCAATTCTGAGAATACGAAAAATAATCACAGAATCCATCTGTCAGTTACTATCTTTCTTTTCTTAATTGTTGGAGAATAGATCATAAAATGGTCCGCGCAGCTCATCTGACGATGAGTGAAAAAATTAGTACATTTCCGTAACTGATACCGTACCAAAATCAAGGACTATCACAAGCCAATTGAGCACTCAACAGGAACTACACATTCTTAAGTGAGAATAGTTCAGCACCACCTCATGATTTGGACTTGAGTTTGATCAACTTGGCGACGAGCTTGATGGACAAGGTCGAATTACCTGGACATATAGACGAGCATTCCAGTTATGTTCTTCAGTGGCGTTGCACGTCATCAGGTCTTGCCTATTTGGCGACACGCCCGGGTTGCCTTTCCAGTACGCATAAGGTATCCTATCTTTCCATTCGATTTCCTTTGCCTTCTCTTTGATAACCTGGTATGTATTTGTCCATGTCCTTATATTGACCTCGTGCCTATAAAATACAGATGAGAACTACGATGCACATGATCGTTTTCAATCCCAAGATGAGAACTACAATGCACATGATTATCTTTTCGAAAAAAAAATATATCATCGCTGCGTTAACCACTAAGAAGAATAAGATTATTACCATCCCCAGAATGACCAGTCAGGAATAATATATCCAACGACGTCTCGTTCCCGCAGTCGTGGAAAAGCGGTGGGGGCGACCCGGCATTTGGTCCTTGGTAGTGACTTTTCATGATCACCGGCCTGTCGTTGCAATAGAACATGAGCTCCAAATCCGGCACTTTCCCGGGATACAACCTCAGGAGCTGCAAAATCCCCCAAATGGTGCCCACATCCCTTGTCTGAAAGGGCCTCTTGTAGTGCTCTGTATAAGCCTTGCCATTCTTAATCACAAGCCTGAAGTGGGCGATGTTTTGGTTCTCTCCATCATCTCTCTCCTGATCCCCATGCTCTTCCAGGGCCGTAGATCCTCATGAATCCACCGAAGTACTCAGCATGCCACGGCATATGATTCCTCAGGCTCATGTTTCGTCGGGTAGTTCGTCAGGCATGTCTGGGGCACGGTTGATGAATTGATGCAGTTGAGAGGGAATTCCATCTTCTGAGGTGGCTCTCCCTGGCCTCCCTTAGCTGTAATCATTTGCCTCGAGGAAACTCCTGGAAATACAAACTGAGAGTGCACACACACAGTGGAAAGAGTAAGTTCCAATATCTTGTAATGGTGCAAATACATCAAATCTTTCGGCATCGCAGTCTGTTGGGCTAACAGGTCCTGAGGTTCAATTGACAGGTCTAAATCTACTACGGAACATGAAACCATTAGAGCTGGCCAACAGAATTCTGAAGGAAAAAAATGGAAGACTGTTCAAATTGAGTAGAATCTCGATTACATCTTCCGTTTTTCCCAAATGGGCGGGTTCAAGTTGAATGCATGGATTCAAATACATCACAGTTCACAGGCACGAAAGCATAATTAAACTGGGCTCATCGTATCTTCATTCTATGGCGAAATGCCGGATCAAGCATAACCCATTTTCCTAGAGAGTCCGAATATCAGGACGGTTCAGTAAGCAATACATTAGATGAAAGCAGAGTCTCTGTCCACACAAAGTCCAAAAGCTGCGGTTTCCCTGAACCAGGCGTGGACGCCATAGGAGTCCAACTTGCTGTCCCTGGTTTTCTCAGGTATGTATTGCAGCCTTCAACACAAGAAAATAAGCAAAGATAATTGCACGAACCGAGCCCAGAAAGAGAGGTGGAAAGAGTGTAATAACTTCAAACGAGGGCTCTCATCATTCGAATTCGTCATCTTGATCAGCCAAGATCTCCGTTTGAGTATTATATGGGGTCATGACTCACATCGAAAGAAACTCCTAAGCCACAAGGACAGACTCGTTACTGTCAAAGACCAGAAAGTTGAGAAAGGCTCACAATGTCCAGCCAAGAGACGACGCTCCCACAGAGATGATCACAATAAAGGAAGCGAAAACAGCGGCCGGAGTCCACGACTTCAGGGGACGGCTAGTACTTGACAAACTGTGCGGTCGAACCTCGTGCGACCCTGGGCCAATCTTGCGATGGAACCTTTCTTCTTCATCTTCCATTGATCTCGTGAACCAGAAAGGCTAGGAATCAAGGCTAGCAGATGCTACAACTTCTTCTTCTTCTCCTTCTTTCCTGTGTTGTTGAGGGAGATGGATTGATGAAACTACTGCAAAGTCAGATCTCCCTTTTTTTTGGTTTTTTTTTGCTTCCCTAACGTTGCTGTGCACTCCTTGGCTTGTGATTTACATGAACAAAGCTCGGATGAAATTGAGTCCTGGCATCATTTTGCTTATCTTTCGTTTACCAGCAAAGAGCAAGAACGTAGATTTGATTTTTGTAATCTGGGGTGATCTGATTTCGTGCCAAAAACAATCTTCTTTTTTATTTTATCTGGCTCTTGTTTTGGTTAAAGAAAAACTCTCCGTTTAGTAAGGTTTGTCACATGATAGGAGTCCAATTTCTTGGCGATGCATTTGCAAAAAGGAGGCCTGGAGGCTTGAAGACTAAGTGATTGGAATTTGACTTCCTAACTTGTAATTATTTGCTTATTAGTTTATACATTTGTGTTGACACCTAATTTTGGAAAAATAAAATTGCATTTTGAACAAATAAAAAGAAAAAGGAAAATGAGGGGAGGATCAATCTGATTTGGTTATGAATGGAATGTGGAAATTCTGATTAGCCATCTTTGCTCCGGTGAATATTCAAATCATAGTAAATGTTGAAGCAAATTCTTGATCAAATAAATTTGGTGAATAAAAAAAGCAATGAGTATGATAAAAGGAAAGGAATTGAAACATCCAAGGAAAAATCAAGCCGATTGCAAAGATTTTGCTCCAATTTGCAGACCATAAATTGAGGCAACGAAAAAGAAAGCTCAAAAATTGCCATGGAAGATGGTGCTCGAACCACTATAAAAGGGACCAAATTTTGTGAAAAAAGGAGGCCACACGTTGAATACCCGGCCACAATTGAAAAAAAAAAAAAAAAAAAAAAAAGGAACGGCAGCCCGAGAGCGAGAGAAAGAAAACAGAGAGAGTCCTCTCTAGGCTGAACCAAGGAGACTCCACGTTGCGCAAGGTCCCTCGCCGCCGCGGTGCCGTGCCTGAGCCATCTGAGTTGCCATTGCTGCAACGTCCTTGCTGCTTCGCCCCTAGCGGTAACGACAGACTTGCTGCCGTGACCTCACTGCTACCGCGATAAGATGTTGATCTGGTGCTGCCCTCCTGCTGTCGTGACCAAGCCTTAACGAGTCCTACCCAACTGAGACGCTGATGGAGCTGCTGCCTTCCTCATGCTCGACTATCGTTTGATTCGCTGCTCCCCCAACGAGACCGTGTTTTCTCCTTGCATCAATCACCCGAGCAGTCATCACACCCTCCATGATCCACGATCTGCCGCTTCTACTGTATCGCGAACCAGCGTACCCTAGGGATGCTTGAAACCCCGTCACTCTGGTTTAGAGTGAATGAAGGCTCCTGCGGATTCCATAGTGTGAAGTTCTCGCCGAGGTCCAGCAAGGCCAAAAATCTCCCGAACAATGTGAATACCTCGTGGTATTTTTGCGGCCACCGCTTGCGAGCTTGAAGTCCACGGTCAAAAGAATGAATATAATCTCGTTTGAATAATTCTTAGTGGTGGATTTGTTTCTTTTTAAGTTTTGTCCAGATTTTACTATAACATTGTGGGCTTTGTGATTTTGTTTCATGCAAGCAAAAGAATGGTTTTTTTGGTGATGAGATCACGAAGAATTCGGGTGCGTGGCGACTATGGACAGTGCGGTCCACCGTGTATACCGCCGACCACCTCACACTGAGTCCCTATTGCTGGCCACCCACTGAGAATGGCAAGCCACCACGGTTCGCGGTCCCAAACCGCGAGCTGCCTGTCGACGTTGATGCCAAGCTCGAGCCAGCGTTGATAATCTCTTCAAGCTGATCTGCCGAAAGTTTCTATTTTCGCAGGTTCATTGGCTGTGACCCACCCGTGTTGTTGCTCACCAACCTCCACCATCGAGTGCCGCAACCCTTTCCCGGTCATCTGTAAAGCGGATTCCATTCGATTTAAATTTGGTAACATTATTTGCAGAATTGGGTAATTATCTTATCTAAATTTGATTTTGATATTCTATTGCCTAATGCATGCCTTTCAATATCTTACGTACACATTTGAATGATAAGCATACTTCTAGTTAGGATTTATTGCCTAATTCGCAACCGCACACAAATTTTTTATTCCATCTATAAGGCTTTAGATGGAATAATTAATTACGCGAGAATAAAATTGATATATTGATCTTTAAGGCTTAAGATCAATTTATCGATTTTACTAGCGAGGTATCATCCCTTAAACTGGATAATGTGTGATATTTTTTATGATTTTGAATGGTCTATCTTGTCTTGATTGCTTTATTTATCTTGAAATATGTTTGAGTTAGAATATTGCATGTTTTAGGGTTATTTGCATATTTAGGTTAAGCATTCTATTTATCATGAATTTTCAAAAAAAAATCAAAAAAATCAAAAAAATCGAAAATCAAATCAATCCATTTAGGTTGCTAGATTTTAATCTGAATTGCATGGCAATTATTAATTTCGAAAATTAATTAAAAAAAATACAAAAAAATGTCTTAGAATAAATTAGTTTCAATCTCTAGGATAGATTGCATTCTTTTAAGGAAAAAAGAAAATAAAAGATGTCATGCGCATGTCATTAAGATTAGATTCATGAAATGCATGCCATTTAGTGATTGTTGCTAGGTCCATTCAATTAGTAATTTCATGTTATTAGAATTAGGTCATTTAATTAATATTGCATTGCATATTGCATGATTTCCATTAATTAAGTGAAAACAAAAAAAGAAATTGCGTGTTAATTAGAAATCATATTTAGGATTGTCGATGTGAATTCTGATTTAACATTGCAGATGCTTTCGTTGCTTTAAGGTAAGTTCCTACAATTTATTCATTGCTTTCCTTGGATGTTAAATTGGTGGTTTGCGCACCCGCATGATCACCTCACATGTTAGGAAATAAATTTAAAATCAATCCAAACCGCTTGCCAAACATTTTTCAAAATAAAAAGAAAGGTACCGAAAGGGCATTAGAGAAATCTAGTGTAACCAAGTCCCGTACCCATAGTCTCTGGTTCGTAGGAGTAAAGTAAATCTCCCGTTACTTCGCTTGGGTTTCTAATCGACCTACCAAAAAATAGATTAGTGGCGACTCCTATTTGAAAATCAATTGCATGTTAAGAACTTAAACCTAAGTTGCGAATTGGTATGGGGTGGTTCACCCCGGAAAATAGGTCGCGACAATTTGCATTTGAAGTAACATTATCTATGACTTGATTCTTTTTTCTTTTTTTGGTCATTTATATTTTGACCCATTTGAATAATAAATTTGATGCTATTGCTTTAATACCTAATTGTGCTATTGCTTCATTACCTAATTTTGATGAAACTAGGCTTTATTGGATCATGATTAATATCGCCAAAAAATCTCAACTCGGTGCGTCCGCGCCATATTTACCCCCAACCTAATTTTCGTGTCACGAAAAAATTTCAAATCGGTACATCTGTGTCATATTTATCTCAAGAGCAATCTTCGCACCACAAAAAATCACAAACTGATTCATCTGTGTCACGTTTACCTGCAAAAAATCTTAGCTATACCCATATTTGTGAAGACGCTGCCTAAATCTTGGAGGTAAGAAATTCCTCTAAGATCAGTGAGACTCCTTTCCAAGTCTGGATCCTCTGCACCTCTTAACTTTTAACAAACCATGATCTTCCCTTCGTCCTAATTATAGACACAATTATTCATCAGAAAATGGATATACACCTATGGTTTTCGAGTACGAGGCCGTCCGCGTGGTTATGTTCTATTGGATGTACACTCGGTTCATATTTTTGATAGCAATTGAGAAACTCTGCAATTAAGTGTTAATCTTCTCCATTGATGTTAGGGTAAATACGTTATGGGTTAAGCATTAGGAATTTTTTTGGGCATGAAAAATAATTTGGTGGTAAATGTGATACAAAATATCAATTTGGAATTTTTGGTAGTTTAAGCCTCAATGAATTATTCAAAGAGAGTCGACCTCGCTCATAGAAGCATAGAAATCTATCTATCTACAACCGCACATGGAATTAAACTTGATGATTTTGAAATGGTTGAATGCTCTCCTACAGTTCTAGATAAACTGTACCTAATTTCTAGGGATGCAGCATTTGGATTTTTATCAAAAGTTTAAGGAAAAATTTCAAATAAGGGCCTAAAATACTCTGATTTTTTCAAATAATGACTTAAAATGAATTTTATTTTAAATAAGGATCTGAAGTAGTTTTGTTAGTCTCAAAAAATGGCCTAACTCACCAGCTAATAAGGGCATTTTCGTCCTTTTTGAATTTTTTCCTTTTTTTCTTTTTCTATATTAGAGGGAAAAAATAGAAAATGGAAGGGGAAGGGAAAATGGTAGGGGCTCAACAAGCCCTTCCCGGCAATGGTAGGGCGGCAGTAACGAGGGCTAAGCCCTCACTTTAGGAGTGAGCATGGTCCAAGTTGGGCCAGTCCATCCCCTAATCTTAGGACCAACCCGTACAGTGTCGGTCCTCCATTTTTGGAATCGAGGACTGATCTTATTGAACTTGGGATTGAGGACCGAACCGACCCAATGGGTTCAGTTTGATTTCAAGATTAACGCGGGACCAACAGATAAGTTTTTTTATTTCATTTTTTGTACTCCCTAAAAAGACAAATCTATCATTTCAAATTACATATCCATAAACCATACAACATTGTGTAATCAAACTATAAATATCAATACATATTCAACAAATTTAACATAAGGCAACAATAGAAATTTCATACTTGTTAAAACAATTAAGACCATTTATAGAGATTTGAGACAAGATAGGAAGTTGAGCGACAAGCGACAAAATTGAGAAGGGTGAGTGTCAAGTGGCAAGCGGGGAAGTTATTTCTTTCGATTTTAGCAAATTGAAAACTAAGAGAACAAAAAAGATAGAAGAGAATGAGTACTGGAGGAGAATGTCCTAAGGAGCTATTTAATACTATTTACGCCATTTTAAATGCTGTGAGAAGCCATTTAATGCTGGTGACATCATTTGACTTAGGGTTTTATAAAAAATATATTTTAGATATATTATATATAATATATACAGTCGGTGTTGGTCCAAGTTAGACTAATCCTAAACTCTCAAGACCGATGATCAACCCGCACTGTACTTGTCCAGAAATCCCATGACCAAAGACCAACCCAGTCCTCCGTAGAACTGGATTAGGACCAACAAAGTTGGATTGGTTCAAGGTTGATCCAAGGTTAACCCTAAACTAATGCTCACCCATATCTCACTTGATTTCCTTCCTTTTTATTATTTTAAAATTTTAAAAAAATTAATGTATTTAAATAATATTTAAATTTAAAATTATATTGGACAGAAATACCCTTAATTAATGGAAATATTTAGGCGGCCGACAAGTCGAGTCCTTATTTGAAATAGGCATACCTATTGTCATGATCAAGTCAAGTCATTATTTAAAAAATAAAAGCACTTAAAATCTTTATTAGGAATTTTTCTAAAATTTAATTGGTAGAAAACAAAATGGGCCTGCATATGAAGTTTGATCTATATAGGTTAGTTGCTAAGGTATAATCATAAAGTTGCTTTTATTGCAACACAAGTCAGTACCTAAATTTCATACTTCCCATCCTTTAAAGGTAAATTGTACAGGTGTCAATATCACTAGAGCATTAGATGCTACCGCTGTCACTACTGGAGCTACTCATAAGTGCTAGGCGCCACCCTTAAGAATACCTTTTATTCATCGGCGATCGATCTGTACTCTCAAGCCATTTTCTTTGCAACCAATTTGCATGCCAATTTTTATACCACGTTGGACTCGTTGGTGTACCAACAATAGACTAATCGCATCCAACAGCGATTGGCCACGATTGCCACCATCATGTACACCCACCTCCGATCTTGGTCAACCTTGTATCTTTACTAGAAAAAAAAATCCATGCAACGAATGATGAAATAGGTAGACATCCGATTGCTCTCATGCAAATATCTACTTGAATAAAATTTCATAAGTATGGAAAACATGTGATCTTCAGGATTTCAAAGTACAATAAGATAAGAAAGCCGTTGAATTCATGAGAGATGAATGTGACCATATAGGTGGGAAATTTGGAATGAACCCTACCGTACCACAAAGAGTAAGAATTCCTTGAGCGTGGGCCAAGTTCATCGCACGAATGGGCTCGAGGTCTAATTTTTGAGAAAATGATTTGTACTTGTTGCACGAACTATTCACAAAGTGGAGCCCTATTCATCCGCGCCTGTAGCCATCATGCACAGGCTAACCGACAAGGAAGTGGCTTCTAAAGGTACGCCTAAAGGGAGATTCTACTTACAAAATGTCTGCTTTAATGTGGCTGCTCGCTTCTGTGTTCTCATCGTTTCTAAGGTATAAGTGGACTGACAGTGGAAACTAACGTGTCCAACTTTCGTACTCTAATGACGAAATATCCGCGACCATCAAGAGGACGTGCGCCTATTGAAATCTCTCCAGTACCGAGCTTCTTCCATCTCCACTCGCCTGGTCACCTTCTCTTTTCTTTCCTGGAGAGCTTTGAGCTCGTCGGGTTTGTAAGGGGGCGGCAACGAGCACGGCGGCACATCGCTAGGGGACATCACCATGGAATCGTCCATGAACTTCCTGATCGAGCCGCCGAACGGGCAGGCCATCGCTTCCGAGCACATCTCAACCGCCCCCGGAGGCACCTTCATCTCGAACTTCAGGAGCTTCGCGTACTCGCTGAGCAGGTGGAACATGTAGTCGTACACGTACTTCATCTTCACGCTCTCGGCGACGTACCTCCGTCCGTTCTCTCCCATGGCCTGCGCCTGTGCAGGGTGCTCGTTTCCCCATTCCACGGCGTACTTGATGTCCCTGCACTTGTTATGGGGCCTAATGGGCCAGTAATGGTCCATGGAGATCAGCCCTCTTGAGTAGATATCATAGTAGTCCGGCTTTACCCGCAATGTCATGGCATCGCATGCTAGAACATACTTCTGACTAACCGACCAAGCGATTCCTTCAATGTAGATATTATACCTGCTCCATGTTTATAGTTTCATGCAAGCATATTCAGTTCATGACTAGGCCATGCGACGCGATCTGGAACACCGACTTCACCGACAACTCATTTACAAAGAGAGTGGGAGGGAATTGTAGACCAACGAAACGGGAAATTGTTACTGGCTTACCTGTGAGTGCATTGATCTTCTAGATTCGAATGCTTAAATCCTTCCGCTATTTCACGACCCCAGTCCTGGAAAAGGAAATCGCAAGCACATCAATTTCACATTTTAGTGTCATAACTTTAGTGTCCGATCCAAGTAACAATAGGTAGCACCGACCAAATCGAATAAGGATCGGTTATCGTCAATGTTTCATTGTACCTGGTTATACACTCGAGCTTTCCAATCGATTTCTTTGCTGTCATTGCACTTGAGGAGTTCACCCCTGCCTGGAGAAGTAGTTGGGTTGCCTTTCCAGTAAGCATAGGGCTCTCTATCCTTCCATGGCATCATCTCTGCCTTCTCTTTTACGGCTGATAATGTGCTTTCCCATGGCTTTATGTTCACCTCAGGCCTACCACATAAAACGTGCTTGAATGAGACACTTCCCACTTTGTACGTGATGCTTTTCCGTAAGAGAGAGGATTAAAAGATGCAAAAAGGTTGCTCAGTGGAACTGCTTTCACAAATTCCCTACGAACTATACAGCGACCCGATCATCTTTGGCTGAACAGTTGAGAATGAAGCGAATTGGTGTGGTGAGTTGTATGCATCGAGTGAAATCATGCACTTAGAGCTTATTATGCTGCACTCATCCACCGAATCTGCTAAGACACGGGCTAAACTTAGCTCGAACAGCCGACGGTTTAGCTAGTAAAAAATGCTCTCGTTTCTTAGCACTATGACAAAAAATTAAAGAAGCTGCAACGCTAAAGGAGCGAGTTATTACCAACCCCAGAAGGACCAATCAGGGAACGGAATGTCAAACGCTGTGTGGTGTCCACAATAATGAAATAATGGCGGGATCTTGGTGGCGTTCGAGCCCTTGTAATCTTCCTTCTTGATCACCAGTCGGTCTCCGCTTTGGAACATCAGTTCCAAATCCGGCAACTTACCGGGATACAACCTCGCGAGCTGCGCGATCCCCCAGAATGTGAACTCTTCTCTCGTTTGGTATGCAGGCCTGAACTTGTCCAGATAGACTTTCCCCTTGTGAACCACGATCCTAAAATGCGCAGTCCTCTTAATGCCCTCCAACATCTCTCTCGTGATTCCTGCAGCCTTCCAAGGCCGGAGATCCTCGTGGATCCACCGGAAGTACTCGGGACATACCTCGGCATCTATATTCTTGGTCTCGTGTTTCAAGGGATAATCCAAGGGGCATGTTTGCTTCGTGGTTGCATTCGGGCACTTGATCGGGAACTCTTTTTTCGCAGGCTCAGGTGGAAACTCGGTTTTCGGAGACTCGGGAGGAAACTCGGTTTTCGGAAACTCGGTTTTCTTCAGAGATGATTGCGCAGAGCTTTCGTTGGCGGTAGTCTTGAAAATTGAAGCGCCTGGAAAAGTAAAAGTAGGCTACAAACCACCCAAAAAATAAAAAAGGAATACCAAGCTTAATTCAAGGATATGAGATTAGCTGATATGTGAGATCTACAAAGTCATGAAGAATCTCAGTATCTGCGTAACATTAGCAATATCTATGGCTGCCAAAATCAAAACAAATAGATGAAACATGAAAAAAAGGAAAATCCGAGATCAATGCATCGAGAGGGAATGACTGATGTGCAAGGAAGCCACACGTTATTTGGTCGTGGGCCATCCATAGCATCATCATCAACTCGACCACGGCGATTCTGTCTTTAACTGTTATTAGAGAGAAAAGTTATGCAGAAGAAACAAGAAACGGAGCAGCAGATTACTAGAATTAGCATGAGGAAGTGGAGCCATAATGAAACAGGCTCCGTTCTTTCAGTTACTTTCTAAAAGCGGTTCCATTAGCTCTAGCTTTCTGCAAATTCCTTCCTTTCGCATGATGACAAACTGAGATCAACTACAAATTATAACATATTAACCCGAACCCAGAAAAGCTAATGGTCTGCAACGATCTTAGAGTTGCCAAGAACAAGAAAAATCAATCTTTTTGTTTTCCCGAGAAGCTACCGCTTGTAGAAGGTGGAAAACCAACTTGCGGAGGATCAAAAGGGAGGGCGCGAGATGATGATGAAGAAGAGAGACTCACGATGTCTATCCAAGAGATGACGAGCCCGGAGAGAAGGACCACCGTGAAGAGGACGAAGACGGTGGCGGAAGCCCACGTCTTCACCGGCCTCCAAGCTTTGCCGCCGCAGCATCCGTGCGAGCTGCTCTGCTCTTCCATAGACGAGAGACCGACTAGCTTACTGTTCCGGCGGCAGCAGCAGCTGCAAGCAACCCGTTAATAAGCCTCGAAACGACAGAGATATCATCCCAAAAATCTACTGTCATCAAATTCATAAACGTCGTTATACTATACTGGAAGCATGGAAAATTCCAGTCGTACGCTCTTCCCCGGTGCGCTCGAGAAATTTCCCCCAAGGGACCAGGCGTTCAACTGAAGCCACATAAATGGAGGAAACAAAAGAAAATGGCAAAAAATCGAAAGCTAGGATGTGGAGGGGTTGGAATCGCGGGCATACTCTGGCTTTTCTTTCTTGGATTTCTACGTACGCACCGGGCTGGCTCGCGGGGCATTTGTTTTTACTAGGCAGAAATACACCCCAAATATCAAAACTCAAGACGGAGGACATTCAAGTATCAAAACTTCGGAAAGGTGCACTTAGGTACCAAAATCGGAGTGAAAATGATCACTTAAGTGCCATTCCGGCCAAAATCAAGCTAAATTGCTAACGTGGCAATTTTCCGACGATGTGAGTATAAAACGGTATCGTTTTACATGCTGACGTAGTGAGAAAATGCAAAAACGACATCGTTTTGTCTCTGATGTGTAAATAACTAATATAAAAATTAATTAAATTAAATTAAAAACTAAATTTATTTAAAATATTCTAAAAAATAAAAACTTAAAATTAAAAAAAAAAAAAAAGGGGGTCCAAAGGGAGGCGGCTGAGGGCTGAGACCTCTGCCAACACGATTCATCTTTCATTTATTTCGTCATTTTCTCTGCGTGCGATCTTAGTGGGGTTCCGCCTTTGGTAAATTCTGGCTACCCACCTTCGGTTTTGCGCTCTAAGCAACTCGTCTGCACAGCAGATTAAATATCATTATCTGTACTTGGATAGTGCCGGGCATTCACGTTAGGATTGGGAACTTCGGACGAATTATTCTCTTAAAAGTTAGAGAGCATCCCGACAGCAACCGTTCCTTGATTTGACGCTTCGCTCTATATTATTCAGTAATAGGTTAGGTGGCAAAACAATTAGGCAATGAGGTCTCTAGTAAGGAATTTCGCAGAAGTAGTACTAGGGGTGTGCAACCGAACCGGGTCAACCCGGTTCCCGGATCGACCCACCCGGAAAACAGGGTCGGGAACCGGTTCCGGTTGAAACCGGTCCCTACCGGGTCCCAAAATTCAGACTGTTTGAACCGGTCCGGGAACCGGTTCCGAGGGATTACCCACCCGGGAACCGAATCGACCGGACCGGTTTGGGAACCGGTTTGAGAACCGGTTTTTAAGGCAGCCCAAAAGTTCACCAAAACCCTAATTTCAGTGATTTGTTTCTATCTTTACCGCTCTCAACACCTGCAAACTTCCCTGACCTCGAGCTCGCGACCTCCGCCGATCCTGGTTCCATCCGAGCGGTGACGCTGCTTCCGCTCGCCCACCGTCGCCTTCCTCCCGCGACACCTGCAACCCGTGAGATCCCGACATCACCACTCCGCCTCTCTCTGCTCTACCGTCGTTCCGCAGGTCTCGCCTGTGACGCTCGCCGAGCCGCTCCGTGTCTGTGACCGCCCAGCGCCCGTGCTCTGTCCCTGCAGCTAGATCCGACCACCGTGACCTCCGACCAGTGACCCGACGCTGCAAACGCTGGTGATCTGTTCAACCGCGCCCCTGCAGCTGCCACCGCCTCGCCTTGGCTGCTCGCCAGCCTTGCTCCGAGATCCCCTCCTGAGCTCTGCCGCCAGATCCAGCTTCCCGTCGCGCTGCTTCCTCATCTGCGTTCATCCTCTTCCTCGTCGCGCCATCTGCTTCTTTGTTAACGACATCTTTGTTCTTTAATTTTGAGCCTTCCACAATTAGATTATTCCTGTTTTGCACTTCAAATTAAATGGAACAGATACTGAAGAATTAAGTTCTCTGTTTCTGTCTTATTATGGAGCTTAAATCAGAAAGTTGCTGCTCAATGTTAATGGCCAAAAGGAAAAACCTGATTGAAACGTTAGTGTAGCTATGATTTTTGAGTAATGTTTTCAATATGACATACTTTGTTGGTATTTGCTGCAAAGTGAAACAATAGTCTTCACTACGAAATTTATGAAATCAATGTTGAAGCAGGTGGGCATTATATCCTCCGGGAAAAGTGCCTTTGGGTGTTACAGTATATGTGAATGAAGACGATGGTGATGTCAGTGTTCAGAATCCATCATCATTGCAGGTAATTAGTACTGAACCTGATAGTTTTAATCTTCTTTATGTTCTTCTATAAGCACTTTGATGTGTTTTCTTGACTCACATCATCTCTGTCTGTGTAGTGGTGGCTGGATTTTTATCCACTTCTTGCCGATGAAGATAAACCAATAGAATGTACCCAACTTCCTCGATATTTGTTCCTAGTGGCTGGTGGCATTGCGTCCTGAATTTGGAGACAACAGTTGCAGTAACACAAAATTTTGTCAATTCAAAGAATTTTGAGTTTGTATGCTTGGATATGGCTCCTGGTTATTGTCATAAAGGAGTGTCACGAGCTGGGTTGCTAGCTGTGGATGGAGGCATGTCTGGTGAAATTGAAATGGCTAATCTTCATCAATTTGATACTAGTGACTCGAATTCAACCAGAAAAGAGAAGAGGTTAAGAACCCAACATGAAGACCAGTTGACCAATGGCGGAACTGCAAATGGTGCATCTAAACGTTATGATATGTGGAAGCAAGAGTTCTCCTATGATATAGATTTCTTGGCTATGTTTTTGGATAAAGGAAGAGACCACTACACGTCTCCTTGGAGTTCAGGGAACTGCATAGGACAACGGGAAATGAGAGAATGGTTATTCAAGCTTTGGGTTGGCAAACCGGAGATGAGAGAACTATTATGGAAGGTTAGTCTTTTGAGATTAAACTCATCTATCTTTGACAGTTTCAGAGACTAGTGTCTTCTTTCTTTCTTCTTTCTTTCATGGCGAGGAGACCCTCTTAGGTAGGTATACCTCAGCCTTAAAATACACCACTAACCTCTTGAACCAGGCAGGAGAGGGAGCCAAAAGCCAAGCCCAGGTAGATGGTCCAAATGAAGAATTGTTTGCGCTGGGTAGCGTGGGAAATTAAATATGTGCATGCACTTGATCCTTAACCACTTGGCCAGTGTTATATATAGGAAAATTCGTCAAAAAAGTGAACTCTTGTTGTCATCATAACAGAAGAAGTAGAACAATCTTAAGAAATGCACATTAGTCATGAGATTCTTCAAGTTCTGACTTGCTAGTGTTTTTCTTTGTTTTCTCGTGCTCTGGATGCTGGCGGTGTCATCATGTTGTGTTGCCTGTTCTTTCTTTGTCTCATGTGTTCTAATTCATTTTTTAACATCATTTTAGGGGGCATGTCTTGCACTGAATACAAAGAAGTGGTTGAAATGCTTAGCAGAAATTTGTTCTTTTTACAAATTGCCTTATCCAATGGACATTGAGAGGCTTCCTGTTGGCACAGGTAGCAATCCGGTAAATCCAAGTTGGAGCACAAGTCTCATGAACTATTTCAGAAATTTGGTGTATATAAATTTATGTTTCATATGGTAAACAAGCATTTTAATTGTTTGCTACAACGGTGGATGTGCTTATGCTAATCGAGATTATAAACGCTTTATCTTACATATGAGTATTGTACAGCAATTTTTATGCAAAACAGGTTCCAATATAAACAGGGTCAACCCTGTTCCCGGACCGGAAAAACAGGGTGGGACGGGAACAGGGTCCAATAAAAACAGGGTAGGGAACAGGGTCCAAAAAAGGAGAACCGGTTATAACAGGGTAGGGAATAGGGTCCAGGTCTAGACCCTACCCACCCTGGACCCGCTCACCCCTAAGAAGTACAACTTAAATGCCAAAACTTGATACGATGAGATATTTAAGTGCCAAAATTTTAAAAATGTACACTTAAGTGCTACTTTCTTTGAAAATTGGAACACTTAAGTGCCGCCTCTTACGAATCTTGCCGGAAATCCTACATGGTAATATTTTATTATTTTTGCTTGCCTATGTGGCTCGATAGCTGACTCGATTTTAACTCACCCGAAACGATGTTGTTTGCAAAAATAAAAATTAAACCATCAGCTAAAATATTCTAAAAAATAAAGATTTGTAAATAATTAATATAAAAATAAACTTAATTTAATTTAAAACTTAAATTTATTTAAAATATTTTAAAAAATTAAAAACTTAAAATTAAAAAAAAGTGGGGGCCGAAGGGAGGCGGCTGAGGGCTGAGCCCTCGCCACCGCCGCCTCCCCGCTACGCCGAGCCCTAGCCAAGGGCCAGCAACGCCGACCAACCGACAGTGAGGGCCCGCGAGCCCTCGCCGCCGATCCACAAGGGGCCAACGAGGGCTCGCGGACCTTTGCCACGGCCGGCCGGCCGCCGCCGGGCCACAGCCGGGCCCAGCGACCCCAGCCCGATGCTCCCCACCATCGCCGCCCTTGCTTGGCGACGACGGGGAGGCGACGAGGGCCAAACACTAGCCCCAGATTCGAGCGAGGGCTCGCGGGCCCTCGCCACCGGTTGGCCAGGAGCCGGCCACCCCGCCGACCCTCCCCCTCCGTCGCCCCCTTCCCGACGGTGGCGAAGAGGTGGCGACAGCAAGGGCTCAACCCTCAACCACCTCCCTTCGGCCCCCTCCCCCCCCTTTTTTTAATTTTAAGTTTTTTTTTTTTTTAGAATATTTTAAATAAATTTAAGTTTAAATTTAATTTAATTAATTTTTATATTAATTATTTACACATTAGACACAAAAACGACATCATTTTTACATTTTCTCACCACGTCAACATGCAAAACGACGCCGTTTTGCACTCACCTTGTCGGAAAATTGCCACGTCAGCAATTTAACCGAATTTTGGTGGTACTTAAATGATCTATTTTACTCCAATTTTGGCACTTAAGGGTGCGCATGACAACGCTTCTTGGCTAGGGAAGCATTTTTTTTTTTTGAAATAGTTCTTTTCTATTTCTATTGCAGGGAACAATTTCTCGAGTAAAAAGAACCCGTTTGGTAGAACTACACAAAATTTCTACTCTTGGAATAGAAAAAGAATAGAAATGCATTTGGTAACGTAACGATTCTTTTTTGTATTTATTCATTTTTATTCTTGCTTACGGATCGCCAACCGCCAACCGCCCCGCCCGCTCGCCGCCGCTGCACGTCCACCAACCGTCATCGCCGACCGCCGCCGCACAGCCCATCGGTCGCCACCTCGGCGGACGAGTGGCGATCGATGGGCTGTGCGGCGGCAATTGGTGGTGACGGTTGGCGACCGGCAGAAGTGCAGCGGTGGCGGCGGCAACGACCGGCGGCGGTGGCGGCGGCGGCGACAACCGGCGGCGGCAGCAAGTGGTTGGAGGTGGCCGCAGCAAGAGAGAGGAATAAAAGAAAAATAAAAAAGAAAATTGGCTTATTTCTAGAAGTTATTCCTAGGAACAAGAAATAACTTTTTTTTGCTTCTCGTTTCTGTTTCCAATCTATTCCCAGGAACAAAAAAATAGAGAAATTGTTATCGGGAACAAATGTTTTACCAAAAAAAAAGAACAGAAATCCGAAAGAACAGAAATGTTACCATGCAAACCCTAAGTGTACTTTTTCAAAATTTTGATACTTAAGTGTCCTTCCATATCAAGTTTTAGCACTCCAAGTGTCCGTACCTCAAGGAACTTTCAATAGTCTCACGGCCCCGCCTCTCTCTCTCTCTCTCCTCTACCTCCGCGGCCACCTAAACTTATATTATAGTGCTCGTCTACCTCCGCCCCACGTTAACTCCCCAGGAGACGTATGGCGACAAAAACGTTGATACTCTCGCAATGAGCTGCAAAGTCAAAAAGTCCTCAAAGAGCTCACGACTCGTATAGCTCCACGCGCAAAACAAAACATTTAACAAACCAGAAAGCACCCGAAAAAAGCCAAGTTGTATTCTCTAGTTACGAAAAAGTTAGATCATCTTTCAAAGAAATAGCCCACCAATTCAATTCCTACTGACTAAATGAAGAACTGTCGTTGCCATCTTCACGGGGACGTCAGGCGAGCACAAAGGCCAATATCGTCAGGCGGTGAAGCGCTTTTCACCTGCTTTTTAACGCTTCTGGTAATTAACAGTAACGCGTGGCGAAGGAATCTTATTGCCCTTCTTCCGCTCTTCATCACGCATTCTGATTCCTTGCACGATGACGACAACAACAAAAGTAGACGTCATTAATGGAAACTGGAGAGTTACGGAGTTATTTTATGCATCCCACTTCACCATCAGATCCTTCTGTATTCTCCTCTATTTTCAAAGTACCGGGGAAAAGAATAAGCGTTAATAGAGTAACTGGAGAGAACAGAAGATAAAGAAATATTTTGAAGACAACTTGGCTACAAGTTGATGTTTCACTATGACGACAAAAGGGGAAACATGTAATCACATAACAAGTCTCCAGAAACTTCGCGGGATTGCATGTTCAGAAGGTGGGACATACAATTTGTATATGAGAAGAATAGCTGAGTGCAAAACTTAAAAACTTTTTCAGCAGTTTTATGCGAATCCAGATTAGTTACGGAGGGAGTTAAATGCTTAACCTCTACTTTCCAGTAAATCAGAGCATTTTTGTCACTATTCGGATTAACTGGACAGTCCTGATAATGAGTTAAACACTAAAGAAATATTCTCTTACAAAAATGTATAGTTAAAAGGAAAATGAAATGATAACCAAAGCAAGAACACTTTATGATCATTGACAACATACTATCCCATGATAGTGAAAGCCTCATGATTGAGTGGTTTCAACAGCCAATTGTTAAAAGGGGGTGAATCTTTTAGAGCCTTCGAAGCTAACCTGTAAGACTGAGCTCCTTCCTGCAAAAGAATGAAAAAGGAGGGAAAGCCACATCAATGTCAAAATGAGAGCAAACAAACTGTCAACGTTGATTTCCATTTCATCGTGGATGAAATTGTTCTTTATCAATAGAGAGTTCTACACTTAGGTCCATCATCCATTCACAGACCTAACAAGGTGCAGAAGCTGATAACAACTGATTAACTGCTAAATGTTTGTTGGACAAAGCAACCACTTCCCATTCTGTTTTTCCACCCTCTAAACTCCTATTGACATGCCTGCTATCTAATGGGAGCTTTGGCGGTAAGATGAAGAGTTGCATAACTATTTGGCTAAGGAGTTTCACCTTGTATTCTCGATAAGTAGTCTCCTTGCATGGCTCATTGGCTGCGCCCTCATGCTTGAGTGACAAGAATATCTCCAATAACCGCCTCCTGAGCGAAGAAGAAAACCAAAATTGACAATAATTTTTGCACTACTGTAGTCAAAAACCATTCAACATAGTTTGCACTTACTTGCACAAAGATGACTCAGTTGATGGATAGCGTGCCCCCTTGGCAGAGGTGCCTTGTTTCCTTCCTGTGGTTCCAAGAATAACCTCATGCAACCCAGACTTGTTCCAACATAATGAATACCTGAAAATGAATGCATATTGTGGAAAAAAAAAAATCTAGCAGATGCAAGCTATTTCAGCAGAAAAAAGGAGGTTGAACTGACCCGCATGTTAGAGTCGCTGCAGCATTCTCGCAATGCTGGAATTCCACCAGTGGTATTGGGCCCACCAGGAACAATGGCTGCTAAGAGGATAATACAATTTCAGTTGTCCCCACTCAATATTAATTTGCTAATAAACACTAAAAAGGTACAAACCTTGTTCAATCGGAAGGGACTTAATTGCTCTTGTGGAAAGCATGATAATCTTTCATATAGAGCATGCTGCAGCTTATTCTGCACCAAAATGTCTTCAGAATTATTTGGAGACCGTCCAACTATCACAGAAGACAGGTAAACTGGTTCGAGGAAGTAGGAAAGCAAAGAACCTGAAGAGAGAGAAATGAGAATGTTACCAAGTAAAAGCAGTCATTGTACCTAACTGTCAATCTAGCAGAACAATGATATCACGAAATGCAGCCTTATCCAAAGGCAGGGGACTGGAAAAGACATATGGAAGCCCAAGAAACAGGGAAAATCCAATAAAGTAGCAGGAGGTTCATTATGTCTCATTATACAATAAGCAGCCAGGCCTAGCTTCTGACGATTCCTAGATAGAAGGAACAAACCTTGAACACCAACAATGTTCCATCTTGCTATCTTATCTGAGCAACAGACTGACAATGTAGTATCACCACGTCCAGGCTTTCTCTGAACAGAGCCAACGATTGGTAACTCATCTCCTGTGATTGAACATATGAACAGATTTATGGAGAGAGAGTGAGTTAGTAAGGAGAAATGATTCCAAAGCGGCATCACTTGTCAAAGAATAGTTACATGATGTCATTTTCTCACAAGCTATTGCACAATAAAGTTGTAAATTGCTAATATGTAAAGTTCACTGCTCAATTCAACAGGCCGAACAACAGAAAACCGACTAGTGATCCGCATCGTTAACTCATGAATTTGCAGAGAAAGGAACACATATTGAATTAAAGAATGTACTAGAATGACAACCAGAGAAAACCAAAATGTAGGAATTCTAATCCTTCTTGGTCCACTCTAATATGATCCTACGTCTTATGCTCCAGCTCCCTCTTAGACCCAAAATTATATAAATAAATAAATATATAAAATATCCAGCATTCACACACATTTCTCATGCATTTCAACACGGGATCATTTTGTGCTCATTTGTAGATAAAATATAAATTATTAGCATTTCAGCATCAATTGTAACATGTGATAGAATCCCGACCAACAAAAATCTTTCCGGAGCATTAGAAAACCAGAGCAAGATGTTGCATGAAAATGAATCATCCAGATAATTCACAAACAGGAGGAACCCAAAAAAGAAATTTTAATCAGTCAAGGAGCTTAACTCTTCCATTACCATGTTTATTCAACATATCCTCTGAAACCGTTCCTCCTGTGTCTTCCACCATTGATGGAACCTTGACTTCATTTTCTTCCATCATTGCAGATATTTTATGAGGCAACAGGGAGGGGGGAGGAGCAACTCCGCCTACGCATACGACAGAAAGATTCATAAGCTTATAAAACTCAACCACGTCGTCGACTGTTCAATTCTCGAAAAGAAGTAGTCGATGACAGCAAATAAAGAGTCCTAGCACCATAACATAGTAGGGGAAGCCATGAGCTATTTCCAGGAATTACATGGCAACTGCGATATGTACAGATGCAATTGCCAACCCACCCTCATTCTGTACTTCCCCTCGCCGTGGCCGTCTAGGATCGGCTCGAGCGGCGATTCACGATCACGAACATCACCGCAGCATCGAAATCGGCCGCTCCCATGGCCGTTTCCATCATTACCGTCAGACATTTTAAGTCGTTGGATCTCAGCATACAAGTACCTGGTTCGAAACGAACTCACGCCTCAGAAGTCATCAACAATCGTCAACAAGTGAAGCGCAAAACACGTGCTCTCCGCGGCAAAAGCAAACCGGCGACGATGCTCGACCTCATCAGAGCTCTCCGCGCGATGATCTCAGCATGAGAATCGTTCACGACGTCGCCGTGGAGGCTCCGCAGAGAACGCCCGATGCACTTCGTCCCCGTCCCGAGCGAAACCACTTCCAGTTCTGAGAGAGCGATTCACAGGATAAGAAACAGAATCATGCTCGATCTTATCAACCGACGAACGAATCGAAACAACGATTCCGAGCTCGATAGAGAGTAGCACCTCGAGAAGGAGAGGAGAGGAGGAAGGCGGCGAGGACGGTGACCTCGCGCCCCTGTGGCTTCCCCTTCTTCGGCAGGGAGCGGTAGCGAGCGAGGACCTCCTCGGAGGCTCTCTCCGCGAAGGCGGACCCGCCGCCGCCGCCGCCGCTGCTCGCCGGAGCGGACGGAGCGCTCGCTTCGCCGGGCGACCCCATCGGCGGACTTCCACTTCAGCTCACTCTCTGGAAGGCGAGAGAACCTGAGAGGGACGAAACGATGAAATGATGGAGACGCAGACGCTGCTTCGAAGTAATGGGCTGATTCTGCTCTACAGTTTGGGCCCAAAATGAGCGACTGTCATGGGCCTTTAGGCCCATGATTAGATCTTAATGGACCAATGAGATCCACACCCTTCACAACTCACAGGTTTGCCGGGTTACAAATTATGAACACGGTGTTCACGCGAACTTGACGGAAATTAAAGGAAAATGACATAGACGTGACCCTTAAATTTTTAATTTATTTAATGTGACTTCAGTTTAATGTACAATATGGTCCATAAATTTTCAATTTGTTTAATTTGGTTCAACTTAATTTTTGAATTATATAGAAATATTCAATATTGTCGGAACTTGAAGTAATGGAAGAAATATATTGATCATTTTCTTATCATTTAGGGAAGAAGTTCAACATGTACTCAAAGTTGATGAATTATATTCAACAAATTAGAAATTTATAGATCACATTATGTATTAAATTAATGTTTATGAACCATTGAATAAATTTAAAGTTCATGAATCACGATACACATTGAATCAAAATTTATGGATTATTTGTATTATTATCTTAAAATTTAGTATGGAGATCAAAACTCACTATTCAAAGATATGGCATGATCCAACAAGTTACATCCGATTCACGTGCTAAAAACTTTGTAAAGAGCTGCAAAACTCGATCAGCTATAATTGATCCGAGTTAAGGCAAATAGCTTTTGTCTGAACTCGACTCCACTCAAAATTCCAGAGGCAAGGCCTCAAGTCGACCCCGAACTTGACAGTCGGATCAACACGCTCGATGTCATTAATTGCGACAGCGAACATGAGCTAACGTCGCCCGCTTTTGCTTCCTAATCCTTCAAGAAAACCCAAATCCAGCCCCCCTCAATGGGCAAACGAATCCCAAGCAATCACGTCGGAGGGGACAGCCGCCATCAACGTGGACACCTCGCGTCTACTAAAGCGGGACAAATGGGGGCAAAACGTCAAGCCTAATTGTAAAGCACGTCCGACCTCTTCATTCCGAAAGGGCAAAGAAAGGACACCCCCCATCTTTGCCAGCTGCGGCCACCACCACCATCTTGTCCGGAGGATTATGATGAGGACGACCGCCACCGAATACGACGTGGGCCCAACCCCCCCACGTGGCCCGTTTTTTTCATCCCTCTCTCTCACGTATGCTCTCTCACTCTTCTTCCAACGCAGGCTACGAATAAGTACCCTTCAATTTTGTATTCGTGCTGCCAGCTCATTTGCCCTAACCTCGATCGCTGTTCGATTCGGTCTTACGATATTATTCACGAAGTCCTTTTTCATGATTACGCTATTACCTAAAGGTTACAATACAATTTTTTTTTTAATTTTAATCCAATTTTTTTAACGGATGCCATTCTATACATCTAATTAAAATTCAATGACTAATTATGTTGTTTTCATTTATACAAATGGATATTAATCCAACATGCAATATCATTTTTGAATTTTTATGTGATTCTTGAACTTTTGATTTGTTCAATACTAATACCATATTGAACATATATTATAACTTTAGAAAACATATTGAACAATTAAAATCTTGATCCAATGTACAATATCATCTCAAAACTACTCATTTATTTAATGTGGTCTTTAAACTCCAGCCCAATATATAGTGTCGTTCATGAACGTTTGATTTATTCTATACTAAGACCATATTAAACATATGCGGTGAGTTTAGAGAATAGATTGAATAAATTAAAATTTTAGGAATTATATTAAGGTTAAAGTTCATGAATTATTTATATTATTTTTCTAATATGAATTAGAAACGAAAACCCGTGGTCAAAGAGAAATTCACGAGACCCTTTTGCAATTGATTGGAGGGTAGAGCATGAACCTACCGCGCGACCGAAAAAGAGCATGGGAGACGAATCTTACACATGCCTCGGGGGCCTTAGCCAAGATTTCAGAAGCAATCAATTCATTTTCGATGCAATTAATGGCGGAGTGGACCAGGGGCGAGCTACCGTGTCCTCTACTATTCGCACCTTCAGCGGAACGACGTCGGTTCGGCCCGCGGACGTGCCGACACAAATTACCCGTTTTACCTGTCGGCACTCGCGCGCATACATGGACCCCACCACATCGGTCGCCGCTCGGGACCCGCCGTCGGATCGCGAGCTCCCCCCCTCCGATCCAACGGCCGTCGTGCAAATTGGGAAAACAGTTGCCTGGGATGCTCCCACAGTGGCACACGGTTTGCGGTTTACTATAAAAAGGACGCTCTGAACACGGACAAACACTCATCAACCGCGAGCTAAACTTGGAGAGAGAGAGAGAGAGAGAGAGAGATGGCAGAGGTGGCGAAGATTCTGGAGACGGAGAAGCCGGTGGCTCCGGCGGCGGCGGAAACCGGGGTCGCGGAGGGGAAGGTGGCCGCTCCTCATCCGCCGGAGGAGAAGGTTGCCGAAACCAACGCCATCGTGGCTGCCGACAGTGAGTGAAAACACACACGTGAACGCTCTGAATTTCTTCGTTGAGTACTTTTTTTTGTAGTTTCTGCGTGAATTCAAGGTTGCAACGGATGGAAGTTGAACGCGTGTCTTATGCATGCGATGACGATATTCGTCGACCTTGATTTTCTGTACATGTGTTTGTGTTTCGTTTTTTGGCTCTGTTTTTTTTCTTTTTTGGTGGAAACTTCATGAACGCGATCGTTTCATTTGCATTCGGCTTTTTGTTGGTCAATGCGGATGGTTCGATATCTCGTGCAGCTCAGCTCGATGAGTTTCGTGGATTCTTGGTGGTTGATTGATTTGGCTAGGAGAGTGAGTTCAGGCGATGACTCTTGGGTGATGAATTGAAGGGTCTTTCGAGTTTGGGGAACAAGAATCGAAAAGGAATTAGGAAAGGATGAATTGGTCATGCTTTTTGACTTTTTGTCTTTGGCAATGTTATGGATATGAAGACATAGGACTGGGGTCCAGCTCCTCCTCCTACTTTACCAAAGTTGGATACATAGTGATTTGCATACAATCATGCTTGCTTTCCTTTCTCTTTCTGCGTGTCTTTCCTTTTCTTTTTCTTTTTTTTCCTGCTTTCGGAACAAAATGATGGTTGCAAAAACCCCAAGCATAAGAACCTAAACCCGATGACCCACAACTGGTTTCGCGTTAATGAAAGCTATTTACTCACCAGAAAAGAATGATTGTTGCATTCACTGTTTTGAAATGGTACTCTTTATTCTGGATATGGGACCTGATTACTTCGAATGAGGTTGAAAAGCTCGATTCCTTGATCTAGTATTTAATTGACAATGTTTAGGGGAAAAAAACAGCTGCTTGTTAAGTAACGGTCAATGTACTTTGTGAATTTTTGAAATAGATAAGTTGTGCTCCTGTGTTCTTAGAACAAGATTCTTGATGTCTGAATAGGTTGTCTTGCTATTTTTAGAAGGCTTGAGTAAGTGCTCTGGGGTAACACATTATGTGGATATGGGGTGTTAGCAAGATTAATTTCCTGTCTGAGGTAGCTGTTGTTTGATCACTTCAGCCCGGCCAAACATGATACAAGTGACTTCTATGTGGTTCTTTCTGGCATTGATCTTTAGAAAATGGTTCAAGAAAAAAAAAATCGATAGAAGACATTTGCAGTGAAGAAATACTCTTTTGCTAGCATCCAATTTTATACTGTATCTCTCCTATTTTTCATTCTTGTACTTTGTGACTTTTTGTAAGATGAATTCATGTGGATCACCGTCCATGCTTAGCTGCTGTTTGTTTCTGTCTTGATTTTGACAGAGGCTCCAGCTGCTGCAGAAAAGAAAATTTCTGGGGGATCAATTGACAGAGGTGAGATTTCAAAGGTTTCTTCTTGGAAGGATTTTTCAATAATCATGTTGTTGGACGACCATCTTAAATGTTGAACAATTTTGAAACCAGCTTTTTGCGATTGTTTGAATTCAAATGTGCCTATAGCCTTCCTTGATCTAAACTGCAGAACGGTGAAAGCTATTTTAGTTTGCCATTGGCTGGCAACAATTTGTAGTACGATACGAGTTTCAACATCTATTTCACTGCTCTATGTTGTTGCTATTTCAGACATCGCACTTGCCGACGTTGAGAAAGAAAAGAGGATGTCATTTATCAAGGCGTGGGAAGACAGTGAAAAAACAAAAGCAGAGAACAAGTAAGCTTGTCCAGAGTTTCTTCTGGCCCTCGTTAACATTGACACAGTTATAGAATATATTAAATAAAAACAGAAACAGAAGTTAGAGATCATTGAGTTGCAGGGATTACTCATAATACGTCTAAATCCTAAATGAACAATTATCAGCTACAGGGGAGTGGGTGGGTTAAAGAGAGAAATCATCACCCTTACCCAGCTTTGATTTTTCTGAAGCCTGGCTTCAGGATCGATGTAATCGATTGCTTTCCTATGTAGCGTGTCCCAACTTCCGAGTACTTGACAAGTGGACATGAAAGAGGGAAGTTATTTGAAATGTGAAACAGACTATGTTTCAATCGCAAGAGATACTGAAAGCCATCTTTTGACTTAAATCTTGTCTTATGAAGGAGGAAATTGTTATTTGCAAGTTACTACATTATGCCTGAATTGTCTGCATGATCACAAATATTCTCAGTAACTTGAATGGTCATGCACTGTACACTCTAGCTTGCAATAGGAAGAAACTAAAGTGATTCTTTAAGCTTTATTTGATGCTAATCACACTGGTTTTAACACTTATATCAGAATTTGCTTAAAATGTTGAACAGGGCCCAGAAAAAATTGTCAGCTGTTACTTCCTGGGAAAACAGCAAGAAAGCAGCTGCTGAAGCAAAATTGAGGAAAATGGAGGTATTTTAAATCCTAATTTCTTAAGTTTTGCCATGGCAGATTTTTCCCGCGTTATATCAGGCCATTCCTCTAAAAATTTTTGTAACTAAATGGAGTTCTCAAATTTCTCCCTATGTTACATGCAAAAGTTGCCATGAACCATTGAGCAAATGTAGGTCACTGATTTTATCCCACTTCACGTGCATGAGGTATATGGACTAAGTTGCAGTCTTGCAGATGTGATGCCTGACAAGTTTGATGTCTTGCAGGAAGTACTCGAGAAGAAAAAGGCTCAATATGCGGAGCAAATGAAGAACAAGATCAGTTTGATCCACAAGGAAGCAGAAGAAAAGAAGGCAATGGTTGAAGCTAGACGAAAGGAAGAGATTCTTAAGGCACAAGAAATGGCTGCAAAGCACCGTGCTACCGGGAATGTCCCAAAGAAGTTCCTCGGATGCTTTTGAAGGCGATTTTAAACTATAGCAAGAGGCAAGGGTAAAATGATTTTTTAGTTCTTGTGTGTACACTCTCTTTCCCAGTTTGTTCAGTGTGTATAGTGAAAATTCAGAATGCTCATTTTCCACCAGTTGTAGCAGTCATATGTTTCGGTAAGGAAAGATGTCTGATAGACCACTTGGGAGATGTTTCAAAATGTCGATCCTAAATTAGACAAATGAAAATCTCGCTTTGTTTGGATGTCAAGGATTCTTGCATACATAGACGGCTTCAGATATTGAGCAAATTGAACCAACTTCAACAAGACTTTAAACTGTCTGGCTCAAATAGAAAAAAATATAAAGAGACTCTAATCTGTACTAAGCAGAATTGTGCAAGCAAGCTCACATCTGCAATATAAAAATGGGGTCCACTGCAACTTGCATAAAGAAACCAGCAGATCAGCTCTTCGAAAAGAAGCTTACTACATCAAATATACATGATAGAGGATTCTTTGCTTTCCTAATTTGGATGCCAAAATCAGATTAAACTTTCAACTGATGAGGCTTCAGATTCAGAATATATAATTCAGACATGCTTCACCGGGGAACGATCATGGAGGTTTGGTTCTTGGGAAGTAGAACGAGACATGCGGTCTATTAAGCACTTCCTTCTAAGAAGCTCATGTCATTGTCGATTGGGAAATCAAATAGCATCTCTAGTGCAGTGACTGTCGAATTGTCGAACTCACTAGAGCCAGAGTATTCAGATGTGGCCAGGGCTTCATACTCTGCCCCGCTGCTCTTTCCATCTGCATCGTTATCATGATCATTTGGTGTTGAATCTGCATCTGCTCCAAGATATGCGGTGCCAATCTCTATGGTGGCAACTGAGCTTGTTTCACATTCAGCACAGGAAGAAGCTTGAGAAACTGCGCTGAGGCTCGCACTTTTGCTTCTTCTATTGATGCTTCGAAATGACTCTCCAACTTCAGAATTCCAGACGCGCAAGAAATAGTCTCCATCAGTTTTTTGTTGCAGTGGCAGTGTATTAAGCAACAACGTCTCCCTGGAGAGCCTGGCCTCAGCTTCGAGCCTCGCGCTTTCCCACTGAGCCATATGTCGAGTAATAGACGATGCAGGCAACTTTGTCATGGACCCTTGAGGGCTGAATGGATCCTGGGTTAGCGGGCCGAGACCCGTGGAGAGCAGACGCTTCTTCAGGTGGGTGTTCCATAAGTTCTTGATCTCATTGTCGGTTCGTCCAGGTAAGTGAGCCGCAATTGCTGCCCACCTGAAATTCATAAACCATACATGTTAAAGAAGAAAAACAGCAATATGTCAGAGCACGCTAGCACAACTAGGGAAAGAGAAAAAACACTGACCATGGACAAACATACTATAAGCTCATGGCATGACAACCTTGCTTCCTACTCTCCATAAGATCATGGCATGTTGAAACAAAGCAAATGATCGCAAAATTACCTGTTTCCGAGAATCCCATGGAGTTGTATGACAAGCTTTTCCTCCTGGAGAGAAAAGGAGCCGCGCTTAATGTCCGGCCTCAGATAGTTTGTCCACCTGAGCCGGCAACTCTTTCCGCACCGGAGAAGACCTGGCAAAAGCAGAGCTTTAGTGTGTACGCATGAAAGGTTTCATATCTCACATGCTCACTCTTGCATCTGATGGATTTTCTTAGCCCTACAGCAGATAAATATGCACAAACGTAGAGAGAGCCAAATCATGGACTGAATTGATCTTAAAATGCAATGACTTGCTTATGGCGCAAAAACGAGTTAAAAAACCGAAAGCTTGCACTAAACTTTGCTCGTGATTCATGTCTAAGCAGAGCGTGAGTACAATATCATCAACCTCAGCAAGAATATAAGCGGCAGCTCAACCTTTTTTTAATTACCAAAGTAGGTTTTTTCATGTATGGGCCAAAACCCAACAGGAGAGAAATGTACATGGACAGGTATCAGCATTTGGTTCTTGGAAGCGAAAAATAGAAAAAGAAATGTGATTCTCACTCCTACATCTCCATAATATTGCCTGGAAATAATTTGCTTAGAAGCAAATAATGCTCGTAATAACAATAAAGGAAGGGAACATAAATAGTCCTTTACCTGCAAGCTTAGGAAGAGCACGCCAGCTTCCATGGCCATTCTTGCTGATGTAATCGATTAGAATCTGATCTTCTTCGGGAGTCCATGGCCCTTTCTTCAAGTCCTTCCTCTCGCAACATGGACTCCTACCCATCTCTCCAAATGCTCGTCCAAACAAAAGTTGAAACTGGAGGATTGCGCAGGAAGTGAGCAAGTTATGTAGCGGGTGACAAGACGAGACTTTATTTATTCTAACTACAGACAATTAAAGAATACAAATTCTAACTACAGACAATTAAAGAATACAAAAACATGGAAGATTATGTAACTTGTGGAGGTGCAGGGGACTATCAGAGGTTCTCAAGCCGTGCATGCATTTAATGTAACTTCTGTCCGGCCCTGTCCCATCTGCAGGAAACTTTGACAAATTGGATCATCATTTGACCAGAGAAGATATCACGTAGAGAGAGAGAGAGAGAGGAGGGAAGAAGCATTGAATGTGCTTCTTTGCTTTGGAGTTCTGAAAAACGCAGAAGAGGCATGAGAGAGAAGCTAAAGCAAGTGGAGAGGACACTGAAAAGCATTAATGGCCGATTCTTAAAAGATGGAGAAAGAGAGAGAGAGAGATTTATCGTCGTGAGTCATGACCACGACCTTGCACTAAAGTAGTTTGAGACAGAATAATTTCAAATTTTGACATGCACAGCTTTAAGTGATCATGTGCCATTTCTGGAGATCAGAATTGTTTTTTTTTTTTTTTTTTTTTTTTTGGTAACCCAGGAGATCAGAATTGTTTATTTTTTTCATGATATAAAAACACGTGAAACATTACAGAGTCACTTGATCAATCTATCCACCTAGTCTTGTTAAAAATTTCCCCCTAGCACTATTCAACAATTCCAATTTGCCTATAATCAAGCAGTCAAACCCATGCCTATTGCATCTCTTCAACGTAGATTGGACACTAGTTCGCACATGGACATTTTAGTCAATATATTTCTTTGCGATGTGGCTAAGGTAGCTCTCTGAGCACCAACACGATTGCACATATTCATTTTGTAAAATGATAGGGGAAATAATCACAAAATACTCCCCGGACTTAGAAGTAGTACATGTATGTCTTCTGAACTTTCATTTTGTTATAGCTAACCTTCGTTATATTTCCCATTAGCATGTGGGGTGCGCATGATTCATTGGGAGTATGTCTATATTTTCACCCCTTTTTTTAAAGGTATCTCTCTTTTACCCCTTATTTTTGTGAAAATTAAAAAATTGAGAAAAATAAATTAACTGAAATATTAATATCATAACAAATAAATGTCAAATTAAAAAATAAAATTGTTACAAATTGATAAAATATTAATAGAAATAATCAGATAGTTCAAGAAAAAATAACGTCATTAAGTAGGAAGGAAAGGTCTCCGTAACAAAGGAGTCACATAACAAAGTTTGGACACTCATTATGTAATTTTAATGATTAATTAATAGCACTATAGATTTCGGTTAAGCTTCTCCTTTATGAGTTGAAAAAATCATTTCCTTCTATAAATCGTTGAAATATTTATGTTATTCTTATTTGAGTTTTTTTGTTATTGAGGTCGCTTCTATTTTTATTTAGTTTGTGTTTATTCTTTTGCTCAGAATGTCTCATGTGGTTCTATTAAAATGGCTATATTTATAAAATTTTGTTTAATAATTTTTTTATATTTTCTAATATAGTGTTTTATCTAATTTGCTTTTCTACAAATTTTCATATATTTCAAATTTAACAGCAATTCAGAGTAAAATTTTCCTTTTAAAAAAATTGGAATGAAAAGATACGCTCACCCCTTGAGAGTCATGTGCATGACCACATGTTAACAGAAAACATAACAAAGCATTAACGGGCAAAACAAAGTGAAAAATTATGAGTTATTGCGTAACAATTGAAAGTTCTAAGATACACATGTATTATCTCTATTACTTCCAAAATTAGTAGGGTTTTGCGTGATTTTCCCATAATAATAAATTAATAAGTACGGTTGAGTATGTTTGTTTTACAAGATTTCCAATACGCACCGTATTATTATTTTCTTTTTTTGGAACATTGTATTTCGCAATTTCTTCGAACATCCAAAGTAAAATCTCTAGTCAAAATTGTTCTGACCACTAGTTTTAGGCCACTGTTTTCTACCCTTCGTCGTTTTACCTCTCAATCACCGAGGAAGGTGTTCAGCCGTTAGGCTTAGGTGACTGTTCTGAAATCAACAAATGGATTGGTCAAAGCCAATTCAAGATTCCAAAACCGGTCAGGTCGGGGGGACAGTTTTGTCCTTCGCTACAAATAAAATCGATTGCAATATAAGACACAATTCAAATAAATCAAAATTCGCCTCGAGATATACATTCAACAGTATAAACAATCAGATTATCAACTCAAAAAAGAGTCCCCAGTTCTGGTCACTGTGGTCAACCATAGCCGGCGATTTGCCCCGAGTTATAGCCTAACAAGGTCACAATCGTCAGTGCCTGCACAGTGCAATTCTGATTTCTAGATCGGATCCGTTAGACAATTGGACTTCTGGTTGACAAAAGGGAAGCTCAGGCTTCCGGGATGATTAATCACCTGAACCAAGACAGCACATAAGATGGACGCATGAGTTGGCTCAAAAGGTGAATTAGCCAGTAAGCAGAGTCGGTTAAGACCCACCATCCCCAGAATTGGAGGAAGAGAAGACAACTGAAATACATACAGTTGGTACGACCACCACACAATCCCATCCAAATCCTCTTTGATTATATATAAGCATCTACTGCTAGTAATACTGGTTACGGCTCTCTTTAATCTGACAGTAACACATGTCCCAGGAGCAATCTCAAGAACCAGCAACTCCGGACCCCGTTTTAGAGGCCAGAACCCACTGGTTAGGGCGGGCAAACAAATAATCAAGTGAGACGAGAACCAACTATCAAACCTTGGTCAGTTCGAATATATAATCAACAACAAAGAAAGGAGACAACTGCTCTAGAAGACGAGTTCAACTACAGATTACTGCAACTGAAGAAAGTGTTGGCAGGACTCTTGCTACACTAGCTAAGTTGTCGAGGTCCATCTGCTACCTAGTGAACCTGAGAAATGTTAGAAAGCATTAATCAAGAGCCGCTTTCCCACTCTACGCTTTCACGTGGTCATCATGTTGAACTGAAACCTTGAGAGCTGCTGCGGTATGGTGGAGATAACTGGTCCATATCTCTGCCAACAAAAAGCATGAGTCTCCATGCAGCATGTATTAGATGCGCAGACAAGGCGTAATTGTTAAAAAAAAAAAAAGAAGCTAACCGCCCCACTACCCTATCATCATATTTGACAACTCCAGTTGAGTTCTTTCAGGTCTGGGGACAAATTCAGAGAATTTTTATTGTGTTCTGTAATCTAGACAGTTTCAAATCAAGCTACCAGAACAACATAATCGACTACTAAAAAAGTAAATAACTAGCGTTTGACAATTATTAAAACAATGAGTTGTGTTTCGTTGTTTCTTTTACCCTAAATTCCATAGGTTCTCTACCTAATCACTGCACCCCCTCAAGGTCTCACTCACCTCTTCATCTCCTGGAACAGTCTCACCACAAACCACTTTGGAAACACCCATAATCGTACCTACCGCCTACAGTAGGCACAGGTGGTTGCTACTAAGCTCTATTTTTCTCCCCCCTGCCTCTTAGAGACACGCACTTGACAAAGGAGAAAAGGAAGGAGGATATTTCTCCTCTTGCTCGCTCTATAAACAACCTAAATTTTAACTTTAAGAATTGCATTTTATTGATGAGAAAATGTAGGTATTTAAGAATGAATGAATTAAAAAATGGAGGTTTAGAAGCTTATTCACCATACATGCACATTGTCGTAGAGTTCGAACAACGGAACGGCTAGCAATTTCAAGTTCTTTGGTACAGCAAAGTACTCTCTTTCAGATAAATGGACGATGAAAAGCTTCTTGCACTCCTGTATTAAAGAACTCTTTACTCAGTAGTCGAAGGGTTGGTATACTTGTTTTAAAAAAAAGACTTGGCTTTTGAACAAAGTATATGACTTGGCTTTTGAACAAAGTATATACAACTTGGCTTTTGAACAGTATTATTTACCTTTGGCTTCGTTATGTGGGGAGGACAGTACGGATACATAACAGTTTCAAAGTTTGGTCTCCACCAGATAGCAGCACACTCACCAATCTGCAAAAAAAAGACAACTGACAATCTAATAATTTTCTTCCAGAAGGGGAATTGTGTCCACAACTAAGTTCACTTAGATAAGCAGACTGTTATGCATTCTTCACACGTATCAACATGAATCCACTCTATACGCTTCAAATTTAGGCGTTTCTGAAATTGGATTAGAAAGCAGATACAACCAGAAAATAACAATATGCTCTTTAAGTGCCGAGCAATATTTTGTAATGATAAAAAGGAAATTATATTCTTTAAAGAAGCTAAAGTGCTTGTTGAAACACATGTTTATTACAGATTATAATTCAATCTACCCAATAATTCGGCATTTTTATTCTTTTAAGTACACTCAATCTCAGCATGGAAAGATTTTTCAATAATTCCGTTTCTATAATCCTTGTATCTACTCCCACTTTTAGTGTAAAGCTTACTCAAAAAATCTCCAAATGTCTCAGGCATGATAGAGCACCTGCCAATCAGGTTGCATTGATAGTGAATTTGCTCCTAATTTGCTTGATAGTTTCCTTTTCAGACCCTCAATCTCTGCAAAGATAGACAGACATATGAGTGAGTGAGAGAAAGAAAGAGAAAGGAGAGGGGGGTTGTTATAAGATGAATCGTTCTACCATTTTCTCCTGGTTTCAAGCGTCCTCCTGGAAGTTTACAAAATGTGTTCCCAATTTGCAGGAGGAGAATATGGGGATGCCTGTGCTCCTGCACCTGCTCAATTAAAGAGGCATTTGAAAATGAGGGGCTAAAGCATGACAACTTCTTTTCACCATACTTGGTAAACCATTACCACCAGCAAGAACCAGATGCTTAAAAAACAGCAGAAAACACCACTGCATCACATCCAAATATCTAGATGAGATGCTCGGAACTGTGGAGGTGTGAGGGAACTTAAAGCCCTTGCAGAAAAATAAAAACGGGATTGGAACTCTAGCATGCTGGGTGGTTTACCAGTTCATTAAAACCTCGAATTTGAGCCACATATGGTGACATACAGCCAAAGACCTTCACCCACTTATCAAGAACATGTTGTTGAATCTACTAACAAAGATGCTACTTGAAATCTGGGGAAAACTCACTCCTTGCCTTGTCAAGGATATGCTGAAAAAAAAAAAAAATTCACACAAGGATAGAATTCATAAAGTGTTTTTCTCGGCCACTGATTGAGCAAATTCCAGAAATTTCCAGTGCATGCAAATTTAAAATCAAAATATCGCTTTTAAGGTGAGCCAGTAATCAGAGAATGTGAGGCATGGCAATTAGCCAACATCCCCCTGCCCTGCCAACTCCAACGTGTGTCGCCTTCAAGCACAGATGTAGCCGCATGCACACATGCACAAACATGCACATCCTTGTATACGCATACACAGACATGCCCACACGCGCAGGCACACACTCACACAAATAGCATGCACAAGCATATGCATATGAGAGAGAGCGAAAGAACAGGCACCAAGCAAGGGAGTATCATGGGTAAAAGTTTCCAACACTGACCAGCAGAATGCCTTCAACACTGGTCCTCATCCCCTCTTTCATGTAGCTGCAGACTAGAAACAATTAGCTAACATGCTTGCCCATTTCAATCAAAAAAATTGGAAAAAAGAAAAGAAACATCACATTGGTCAGACAAAATCAACCCGGATGCTAGGCCAATTATAAAGATCGCGGTTCGCGGTACTTGCAAACAAACCATAATCACCACATAACTAGACTGATTGCCTAAAATTCAGTCGGCAAACCGGCGCCCAAAGCCGCTCCGTGGCTCCAACACTTAATACGAACACATTACCGAGCTCTACAGCGGCAGGTACAAGCATCAAGAATCAAGGCAAGGTCAACAACTAACAAGAGATGAAAATGAAGATTCGGCGTATTCGACACTTGAGGGCACATGAAATTGCAAACGAGCATCGCGATCAAGAGGTCTAGCCTCTAATCGAGTCGGACCGCACTAGTCAATACTATGAACTTATTCCCTCTTGCAACAGCTCATCACTCGCAGGCAAAAGCTCAGAGAGCGAAATAGCGCTCCAGGCGAGTTCAATCTCGCCGGAACGACCGCTTCCGCCGTCGAAAACGTGTTCGTCTGAGCGAGTCCCAAGACTCCAGAGCAGCAGCTCCTTATCATCATTCCTAGGCGATGTTTTCAGAAGTCAAATCGATGACTAAGGCACGGCGCGCCTCGCTCGTGAAGAACATCAGCAAAAGTGCAATGGAGAGAGAGAGAGAGAGAGGGTTCGAGGTTCGAGGCTGGAGGGCGTACTTGACCTTCATGCGGGCGAGGCGATCGGCGACGGAGGTGTCCTTCTCCATCTTCGGCTCCTTCGCGCCGAAGGTGTAGCTGGACAGCGGGTACATGTTGACCACCGGCGAGCTCACCATCTTCTCCTCCCTTCTTCAACCTTCTTCTCCTTACTTCTTCTTCTTCTTCTCCTTCGCTGTGATCAGCGAAGTTGCCACTGCCAGTGATGGAGAAAGCTCTGAAGAGAGCCCTGCAGGGGGACCGGGTGGACGAAAATGCCCCCCCGATGGTGATTGGCCCGCCTCTCGGGACAATCATGCGTCGATGTATATATATGGTGATAGTGAAGAGGACTTTTGAATTTCGGCTAGGCCCCCCCGTTTCCGCGAGAGTACCCTCGGCATTGAATTGTCGTGCTATAGCTGCCATCCACGTGGCTTCCACGTCACATCTGTCTCTCTCATGAGTTATGAGTTTTGCCCAAAAATAAAGGGAGATGGATCTTGGGCCTATTTGTTTGTGTTCCTAGCCGTGTTTATGAACGCAATTTATATTTTTTTATTCTCGAAAATTAAAGAAAAAAATAAAAATGCGTTTGTTTAGGTTTTTGTTCAAAATCTATTTTTTTGTTAAAATAAATTTGGAACAAAAATAAGAAATAAAAAAACTTATTTCTTGTTTTTGAACACTTCCAAAAATAATTTTTCTTTTCTATTTTTTTTTCTTTTTTTCTTCTTTCTTTTCCTTTGGCCGGTCGCCGCCCTTAGCCATGGGCGGCGACCGGTTGTTGAGGGTCGGCGACCTTGCCGAAGGGTCGCCGGCCCCCGCCGAGGCCGAGCGTCACCGCCCTAGCGAGGTTGAGCCTCGCCGGTGGGCCGGGTGAGCTCGGCCTCACCGGATCTAGGCGAGCTTGAGCTTACCCGGTCAAGGTGAGGCCGAGCCTCGCCGGGGGCTAGCGAGCCTCACAATGGCCGGCGAGGCCATCGGCCCTCGTTGGCCGGGCCGCTAGCCATGGCCGAAGTTGGCAATCGGCCAAAAGGAAGGAAAAAGAAAAAAAGGAAAAAGGAAAAAGGAAAAAGAAAAATAAAATTAAAAATTAAAAATTATACAAGTTTACCAAACGTATTCCCATTCTTTTTTTTTTTTATTTTAGGAACAAGTTTATCAAACACCTTCTTCTCGTTCAAAAATTATTCCCGAAACAAAAATAATTTTTTCTATTTCATTCGTTCCTCAACAATTTTTGAATGCAAAATGTTACTACAAACATACCTTTGTTGGCTTTGACAGAGGTAAAAATTATGGAAAATCCTAAATATTTTGATAATTTATCAATTTAAATTTATTTTTATTATGTTAATTTAATTTTAAATTTTTTAATACTTTATCAATTTAATCTTAAAAATTTTAATAATTTATCAATTTAGTCATGCTAGTCAATTTTTACCGAAATCACTAACGTAATAGTTAAGTCGATGTTGGTTGTACTATGTGGTGTGAATGGTGTTAACATAATTGATTTTCTTTTTCTTTTTATTTTTCTTTATCTCTTTTTTCTCTCCATCGGCCTCAAGTAAGGGACGCTTGGGCCATGGCGAGTGAGGGTGAACCTACCCAAGATCGGTAAGGGCATCCCTTGCCAGCCCAACTACCTCCATCGGCCACTAATTACGTCATGAAGGGAAAAATAAAAAGAGAAAAAAATGAAAAAAAAATTGTAAAAATTGTCCACTCATGACCAGTCACGCCACGTAAAAAGGCTGACATCAGCAATTTTCAACCAAAATTGATTGAAATAACTAAATTTACAAATCATTAAAATGTTGAGAATAAATTAACAAATTATCAAAAGATTTAGAACTAAATTGATATAATTAAAATGTTTAACATTAAATTGACAATTATGCAATAGTTTAGAACTTTCTAGACAATTTTTCTCTTAGAAAGATAATGTGGTGTTCTACATCAAATACTAATGTGACAGGAAAAGCATCAAAAAAAATCATAAATCTATTGCATTAATATCAATTCAGTCATAAATATTTCAATTGAACCAATTTAGTCATAAACATTTTTACATTAGATTTCATCCATCTGGCCACATATGTGGAAGCTGTGCATTAGAATTCTGCTACTAAATCGCTAATGTGAATATCACCGTTCTATGTAGCATAACTAGTGCAAATGTTGATATTTTTAAATAATTTTTCATTTTTTTCCTTTTTTCATATTTTTCCTTTCCTTTTTTCCTATTCTTTTTTCTTTGGTCTATGGCTACTGTCGGCCACGGTCAGCGAACGCCCACAGGCAAGGATGAAACCTTGCAACCTGGACAAGGCCAGCCCTCATTGAATCTAGCGAGGGCTCGACCCTATGCAAGGGTTGCCGCCGCTAAGTCTAGTGAGGGCTCAACCCTCGTAGCCCTTGTCGAGTTTGGTGATTAGGGGTGAACATCATCTAGGGTCAATCCTAGACCGACCTTAGACCCATCCAACTTTGCTGATCTTGATCCAGTTCCTGAGAGGACTAGGTCAATCCTTGGTCTTGAGATCCCTAAACTAGCACTGTGCAGATTGGTCATCAATCATGGGAGTTTAGGGTCAAACCAACCATGTTTGTGTATATTATAAATAATACATCTATATATATCTAATATATTATTTATATTGTTTTTGCATATGATATTACGAGTATTATTGATAGATAATTACAAGAATTTCCTATCTTGTCCCATATCTCTATGAGCGGTCTTAATCATTTTTATGATTTCTTGCTTTTAGCATATGTGAAATTTCCGTTGTTGTCTTATCTTAAAATTATTGAATATGCATTGATATTTATAATTTTGTTGCACAACACCGCTTTATCAATGAATATGTAATTTGAAATGGTAGGTTTGTTGTTTTAAGAAGTATAAAAAATGAAATAAAAAAAATTATCGCTTGGTCTCGAGTTGATACTACAGTCGGACTAAACTCATTAGGCCGGTTTGGTCCATGATCTTAGGCTCAATAGGGTTGGTCTTCGGTCCAAAAAATTAAGGACCAACACTGTGTGAGTTAGTTCTATGGTTAAGAGGTGAATTGGCCCAATTCGGACTATGCTTACCCCAACTAGCGATGGCCCTCTTGCCTAGGCCATGAGGGTCATATGCCCTCACTAACCCTCGCCTATGATTGGTCTAGCCACAATCTTAAGAAAAAAGAATAGGACAAAATGGGAAGAAATAGGAAAGGAAATTTTTAAAAATAATAATAATAAATTGAAAAATTATTTAAAATGTCTATGTTAATATTGGTTGTATCATATAGGAAGATTAATGTTATATTAGTAATTTTCGACTTAAATTAGTCGCATTGACTAATTTGGTACCAATGTAAAAAGGTTTATGACTAAAATGATTTAATTAAAAAATTTATAACTTAATTGGTATCAATATAATAGGTTCATGACCTTTTTGATACTTTTCTCTTGATATAATAATCCGATTAAGAAAATTGCACATGATGCTATGACATACTTTATGGAGAGATTACATTCAACAAATTTTGACAATTCGGAGATAATAAAACAAAGAAAAAGTTTAGAGACTATATTGAAAAACAAGGTCGTCGATGCTTTCAGCCGCAAACACACCTTGTTTTCCACACTATCTTATGAAGTTACCAGCTTTTAAGTACTACGCAAGCAATATGGTTTGGATTCCTGCTTATCAAAAGTGATAGAGGAACTCCTGGATACTTTATACACTCTTCAATGGTTATCTTTTTCGAGGGTTGTAATAAATCTCAGCTTCCATTGAGATGAGAACAGCTTTCGCTCTCTTGCTTTCCAACGCCCCTCTCCCACAAGCAAAGGCTCTCACTCCACTTGGAACTTGAATGATGGAGACAAACAATCTTAAGTTATTCCTCATGATTCACTTAATATTGGCTCAACAAATGATAGATCTATCCCTTTGATCAGATAAGTTTGAAATTTGTTTGACAATTAAAAAAGGAACAACGCTAAAATCATCCCAGTTTAGTAAAATTATAATCAAGAATCCAATTGCGCTATTCTAATCGAGAACCAGTCAATATTTCTACTAATGGTAAAACTTAAAAGTGAGTATCAAATACAAAATGTATTTGCCAAACACATAATCTACAAGATCATGCTGCGAATTCAAACCTTAGCAACAGTTCACCTTTTTCCTTTCTGAAAAAAGAAAAAGAAAAAAAGAAGCTTCAAAATGAGTCCAAACGGCGTAATTTCGATTAGTTACCTATTGAATCGTAGACACAGATGCTCCCTCATGTTGGAGTCGGTTTAATCTTCATGAAGATGAATCCTCCTCTTGCCCAATCCCCCCAAAGCTCGATGACAACTGGTATGACAAGTTCAATCTCTTCAACTCTCGGTCGGGCTTGGAACAAGGTCTATAATCGGATGATAGGATCCGCTCTAGGCCCTTTCCTTGGTACCGAAACATCGGGCCAAGGACAAAAGTTATATAGATGGCCTGCCTGGTCCGTGGAGGTGTCAACGATTAGATTCGTTTTCAGTTTTCCGTTTTCCAGTTTGGTTATGACGCTCTAGCCCGCCCGTCCATCAACGAAAGGATGGGGTTGGAGTTGGGGGCATGAAGGTAAATTTGAAATTCAGTGACGTTGTAGGATAAGATAAATTTAAGCGCCGGTTCCGTGCCATAGTTTGGTCCCACGTGCTCTGCTTGCGTCGATCAAGCTAATCTCCTTTTTGTAATTTCTCTCCGCCGGCATCGGGCTTAATAACGATTTCAGCTCAAGCGTCATCCTTGGTAGCTCCCAGCTGCTAGAACAAGGTGAGATTTTGACGAATTTCTCGTGCCCTGCATGCATGTAGCGTTCTTGGGTTTTTTGGTAGATCATCTGACGTGTGATTGGCAATTCGCGATGCCCCTTGCAATTGTTCGTGCGAAGCTGTTGATGGGTGTTTGCCATTCTTGTTAGCTCAGATTGATTTGATAACGAGTGTCCGACGCGGTTGATGGAGAGAAACGTTGAAGATGGGATTCGCAACTCCGTGATCAAGCAGGTCGCTGCCGTGTTCTACTTGGGTGTTGTTCTGTTTCTCGGTCCCTGAAAGTGAGCGAGCCATTTTGATTGATGCGTGTTGAAAGTGCAGAGGGCGAATCCCAAGAGGCTGAGGGATGAGGTTTATATCGGTTGCGGAGCTGGGTTCGGAGGCGACAGGCCGTTCGCGGCACTCAAGCTGCTGCAGAGGGTGGAAGGGTTGAATTACCTCGTGCTCGAATGCTTAGCGGAAAGGACTCTCGCCGACCGGTACCAAGAAATGATGTCCGGCGGTGATGGCTTCGATTCTCGAAGTATGTCGTGATTTGCATTTTGGACGATGTGGTTTCTAGTTTGTAGTGCTGTTCTGACTGTACATACGATGATGCCTTGGGTATGAACTGGGGCATACCATTTGTTATCGGTGTCGGATGATTTGAGATTTTGAAATGATATGCAGTTTCGGAATGGATGGCTTTGCTGTTGCCTTTGGCTGTGGAAAGAGGAATTTGCATTATCACCAATATGGGTGCAGGTGAGGGGCTTAGTGCGCACGAATTGGTTTTAAACTGATGAAAGTGGTCTAATACGTGTGTTTTGTTTCTTTCTTGAAAGTTGATCCAATTGGTGCACAAGCAAAAGTGTTAGAAGTGGCCAGCGGGCTAGGCCTTCAACTGACGGTTGCTGTGGCTCGTGAGGTTTCATTCACAGAAGCAAGTAATCAAGGTCAATAGGGATCATCTGGTTTTAATTTTCTATATGCAGTCTTGGGTAACTCAAGCCTTAATATAATTAAGGGTCTAGTATAAAGGAACAAGTTGTGGCCTCTTGAAAGATTGTTTTTGCTTTGTCCAGGGTCTAGAATCTTACATGACAAATCAACTCCCGCGGAAGGTGTAAGCGCCTTATATTCATATTGTGCTTTTTCATGGATAATTTTTATCATACAGAATTATTTGGTGTGTTTTTACGACTCTTTGGTGAAGTATTTCTTAATGAGAAAATCGGGGATTAATAAATGCCAACAAAAGAGAAACACAAGTTGAGTGATGTAATTTTTTTATGCTTTAGTCTCTTGATCAGCTGAAGTGATAATGTTGGTCAGCAGATTATCTTCCTTTTCCTTTCCTTAACGAGGTTGAATTGTCTCAGCTTTCTTTCCCATTCTCTGAAAGGTATTAGCACGTATCTTGGAGCTGCCCCTATTGTTGAGTGTCTCGAAAAGTACCAACCAAATGTCGTTATTACTTCCCGAGTTGCAGATGCGGCCTTATTTTTGGGTCCTATGGTAAGAAATCATGGTATTGTTTTTCTCTTTGCGTTCGGTGAATGAGATGTCCTTTTCCTGTGTTATATGTCTTGCTTTCCTTTTCTTTTCTTTTTTTCTCCTGATGTTTAGTCATGTAGTTTCTGAACTCTCTTTTTGCCCATTTTCATTGTTACGGAGGACTTGCCCTAATTGCATTAACTTCTGAATGAAACAATTACCCATTGACAGCAGAAATATCTCGGGATGTCTATTATTGAATCTCTCACAACAAGAACCTTAACTGAATCCATTTACTCCTCCAGATACGACATTGGTGCTACTTTTACCACTTCTCTGGGTTAATGGAATTTCCTTCTGACATCTTAAATCGATTGATGCAGCCTTGACCTGCTGATGATGGATTTGATGCTAAATTGGAGTTTGAGTTGGTTAAGGAACACTTGCTAGCTTTTCTACTTCTTTTGGATTATGAAACCATTGTTTGACAACATCATGAGACTGATTTATTGAGATTTTGAAGGCTGGAGTGTTAGATGAGAGTGCAACCTGATCCTCTTTACATAGTAAAAATCACGTGGGTGCTGAACCCCTTTATTTTGTCTAAGCTTTTCCTCATCCAGTAGTTTTTTCTTTTGAGAAAAGAAATCTGAAAGTTCTCATCCTATAAACAGGTGTATGAATTGGGTTGGAACTGGGATGATCTAAATTTATTAGCACAAGGATCTTTGGCTGGTCACCTTTTAGAGTGTGGCTGTCAACTCACTGGAGGATACTTCATGCATCCAGGTATCAGCTGTTTAATCTTCATGTTTAGCATGCCAAAAAATGTGGACACTCAAGCTATGAAAAGGTACAACCTACATGGCATTTTTAGGATATTGTGTGCAATTCACTATTGTCTGATGCAGGTGACAGATACCGCAACATCTCTCTTCCATATCTTTTAGATATGTCACTCCCTTATGCCAAAGTAAGTTGTGATGGAGGAGTCTGTGTGGCAAAGGCAGATGGCAGTGGAGGAGTTTTAAACGTCAGTACTTGTGCCCAGCAACTTCTTTATGAGATTGGTGATCCAGCAGCATATGTTACCCCTGATGTGGTAGGTTCTGGGTATCATCATTGAAGATTTATAGACATTAATCATGGACCAAATGAAAAATCAAAAGTTGACATGTTTATTTTCATTTTAATCAGGTAATAGATCTTCGAGATGTTACATTTCAGCCATTATCCAACAATGAAATGAGGTGTCTCGGAGCAAAACCATCGGCGAGATCAGTACCTGATCAGCTCCTGCGATTGCTTCCAAAGGTTCAGTCAGCATCTTGGTAGTGAACTCACTGAAATTTAAACAGTCTTTGATGATTGTGCTTCTCCTACCATTTCAGTAGCCTTTTCCATTCAATTCTTGCCCTCTCATTCAGAAAATATGAGTTAATCAGTATCTTTATCATGTCCAATAGTGTAATAGCATGTCTTGGATAACTGTATTGGTTCTAATGTTCATGTTTGAGTAATTTACTGAACTTGAAGTCCTTGAGATGTTGGTTACTTTCCAAACTGTTGGTTCATTCATCTTTCGAAGCAATTTATCTCTGATGTCGTTCGAGTCTCTGAGACCTTCTTACTATCACTACTCCCGATTGTCTTCCAGGATGCTGGGTGGAAAGGATGGGGAGAGATATCCTATGGTGGTTTTGAATGTATCAATCGCGCCAAGGCTGCTGAAATTATGGTATGTAAGATCTAATCAGTTCCACTTTTTTAATGAACATAAACACGTGAGTGCTTATTTCAAGCAGCCTGTCATTATCTTTCCTCTGGAAGTAAACAATTGCATAGATACTGTCATGTGAAGCTATTCTTGATGTAGTGCGAGTGGCTGGCTTCACCATTCTTTCCTTAAAGATCCTATTATTTCCATTTTCAGGTAAGATCGTGGTTTGAAGAAGTGATTCCTGGCCTTAATGACCGCATTGTTTCTTGTATTATTGGAGTGGATAGCCTGAAGGCAACTAGCTTGGTCACTGGGCCTTCTGCTTATGAGGCGGTTACAGATATTCGGTTAAGAATGGATGGGTTATTTGAACTGAAGGAACATGCACTCCAGTTTGTGAGAGAGTTCACTGCATTATACACTAATGGACCGGCTGGGGGCGGTGGTATCTGGTAATTTCTTGTCCACCTTTATGTCATATCAGTGCTTGATCCAAAAAATATTTCCACGTAAGACTTTGCTTGACTTTAACCAAATGCAAACACATCAAGGCTTTTCTTTTGAGGTGATAATGTCATCGATAGAGCCACTTATCAGAAAAAGATTAACAGATGCCAAAAATTGCTGTAGTTTTGTTGTTTCTGGCTTTAGTACATTTAGAGCATACAAATGTGAAGAAAGTAGCTTTGTGGTTCTGTATTTCAAAGGACACGATACACGGGAATGTTGAGGGTTTGTGATGGAAGGTACAATATAAAACGCTTATACAAGCTTGAAGTTGGCTTCGCTTATATATCTGCCATAAATATTAGCATCTAGTCAATCGGGTGGGGATCACGCAAAGTTGTGCTTTTCTTTTAGTGAAATCTATCTACTACTTGTATGTTGCTGAGATGAATAAGTTTGATCATGTGGAGTGGGGATTACTGTTACAAAGTTTACAAAATTTTTTGACATCCAGTCTTTAAAAAGTTTTTGCCGCCTAGGATTTGCTAGTGGTGACTACTTGTGTTGGCAAATCTTCCATCAAGACAGAAATCTTAAAAGAATCATAAAGAGATTCTTAGCACTAGGAATGTCAAGAATTCAGGTGCTGGACAATGGAAAGGTCTCAAAGAATGCTTTGTGAACTGCTTATCTTATTATTTGCATGGGTTGTTGCAAATCCAAAAGCAAGACTGTTGTTTCCGCTACTTAGTTTTTCATGCTCACTCTATTCTGTCTGCTTCTATTACAGCACCGGACACAGGAAAGAGATTTACCTTGGGAAGGAACTGGTATGGAATTGGACTCCCCAACACCCGCATGAGCCTTTCATTGAGTCTCGATTGAAATTAGTTCTTCAAAAATTCCTTGTAAAGTGCATTTTCACCAAGTGCTAAATGACTTGAAAAACTTAAGAAGTACTAATCAGAAGTGGTTTGCCATTTTAGGTTGGCCGTGAACTTGTGTATTGGAAAGTTGGAGCAAAGCAAAGCATGGCAACGGACTCAAATCATCATGTTGGTTGCCTCAAAGATATGGTGAGAAACCATGCTGTTCACAGGCCAATTAATCCACAAATGGCAGAGGGAAATGATGACGGGGACCTCATGTCAAAATCTGATGCTTCTCCTGCCCCTGCGGGAGAGGAGATTTCGTTGTACAACATAGCACATGGTAGAGCTGGAGACAAAGGAAATGACCTGAACTTCTCCATCATCCCGCATTGCCCTACAGATATCGAGAGGTTAAAGATGATCATAACACCTACGTGGGTAAAAGGCGTTGTCTCTTCACTTCTGAATACCTCCTCATTTCCAGATTCAGATGCCCTAGCAAAGAGAGGCAGGTGGGTGGATGAGCATGTAGGCGTGGAAGTTTATGAGGTTAGGGGGATACATTCATTGAACATCGTGGTCCGGAACATCCTAGATGGCGGCGTCAATTGTTCTCGAAGGATTGACCGCCATGGAAAGACCATATCGGATCTCATATTGTGCCAGAGAGTCGTGTTGCCTCCTTTATCGAGTGTTTAACTAGCTCAGTCATATCAAAATAATCCTATATGGTGAATTACCATTGAAACTATAATTATATGCAGATTTTTGAATTCAAGGACATCTTCTGATTACATAAACTTTTCCCAGTCTTATAATTAAGAGTTACTCCTTAGAAAAGTGTTGTAAGTATATCACACTGATAGGTTTCTGCATTCTTTGGTACAAACCATTATGTTATTCCCTTACATTTTTGTTTGCGATATGAGCACAAATCACCCGAGACCCTCTCGTTTGACTTAGATTTGGGTAATCTCTAATTCTCCTCTTCCAAGTCATAATTATGTTGATATTGATTAATACATTCAACCATGAATTTGCAATTACATTGGTAAACCATTGGATTTCACAGAGGATGGTTCTTCCAGTGATGGGCAGGGCATCTCACCAGTTGAATTTTGGGTTTTTCGAGACTATAATTTCCTTCACTAAGACATTGCTGTGAACAAATAATTAAATTCATCATAGTCGGTCCACCCGAACAACTTCTTCAATAGTCGCTCGGCCCTCTAGATCTCATCCCATGCATGTTTACACAATGACAACTTAAGCAAGCTCTCAGTCCCAGGACGTTTAACAAGGTTCAAAGGGTCTTGAACAGATGTGTTAATGCACGTATTATCTCGTTGTTCGACACCTTGGCGTTCTGGACTTTTTACTTGTCACCTTGTCACCTGGGAGGGCTTGGAGGGCCGTACTATTTCAAATCACCATAACTAACCAAACGCCAAAATTAGCAAATAAAAGACCTGTAGCACTTCGCTTTCACGCCGAAGATACGCTCGGAAAACATCACACATCAACCTTCTTTTCCTCCACTTTAATCGCACGTCCATTTTTAGCTCATGATGTTGGGATCTCCATCCGTTTTTACACCCTCAGAGGAGAAGAGTTGGAAGCGAAAATCCATTTTATTGGGGAGTGATATAAATGAGCTTTGATCCCATGAATCATATTCTTTGTTCAATCTCGTTCTTCTGGGGTACCAATTAGAGGGCTAATGCTTGCGGGACAGCGCCAGTAGTCAAGGTGATTCGGAAAAGCTCTTTGAGTCCCTTAGCTTTTGCGAGAAGCAAGAATGGAATTTACAGGAACTCTGGACAAATGCAAGGCTTGCGATAAGACCGTTTATGTGGTCGACATGTTGTCCCTTGAGGGCATGCCTTACCATAAGAATTGCTTCAGATGCAGCCATTGCAATGGACATCTTGTGGTACGTGAATTGTCTTTGGGTTGGTTCTGTTGCTTTGCATTGTGACGATTTATGTAGTCTCTAATCTGGTGAAGAAGAAGGGGTTTTCTTTTTCCTGTTATGGATCGTACCCACGACTTCTCATGCTGTAGAGCAGATCTTAGTTTGAGTGGTGAAATGAAACCGGCAAACTAGATCGAATAAAAATGAATGACTACAACCAAAGAAAGCAAACATAGCACCCTGCAATGGCAGCGGGTAAATATGATTGGAAAAACTGGGATGAGCATGATCGACCCAATACGAGCATGATTAGAGATCGAATCCACACAGTTCGGCTTGTCCTAAGGAATAAACTAGTTTAATTACAATTCGGATACATAAATGGAGATAGAATGCAGTGTGAATATAATCTAAGCAAGGCATTGTAATACGAAATGCTAGTTTGCAATCTGCAGTTTTCTCTCTGAAGTGGGTTGTTGTGGTAATGTAGTGCACTGTCTATACGACAAAGTTCATCAACATGTATGTAACTGGGAAATGCACGATATGTTCATCAAGGTGAACTTCTTTGTGTCGTTGGAATGCATCAAAGAGTTGGGTTTCATTTAAGCCTAATAACATAAAAGCAACAACGGCATTTAATCCAGTACCGATGACAGATGAGCAACTACTCCTCTATGGATGGTGTCCTCTATTGCAAGACTCACTTCGAGCAACTTTTCAAGGAATCTGGCAATTTTAGCAAGAACTTTCAAACCGGTGAGCTCTTCTTGGCCTCATCATCATCTTCTCTTAAGGCTCTGCTAAATGTTCAGATAATTTTCTTGGCTAACATCAATCATTACCATGGCAGCCAAGTCCTCTGAGAGGCAACATGACCTGGTATGTTCACTATAACTGCTACCTCGTTCACTTTGTTTACCTCTCAATTTTACAAGTCTTTATTAACGTTTCGCAAACATTTCCAATCTCAATTGCCTGGCTTGTCATTGTTCTCTACTTCACTATTAGCTTCAAATGATGAGACCAACCGCCAGCCAGCAATGATAAACTCCATCTACACCTCATCTTTCATCTTCTTTTGCTTTTGTGTTGCGTTGGCAATCGACTCGATGATTTCATGTGATCTCTATCCACAGAACCGGACCCCGAGCAGGCTATCTTCTTTGTTCTCTGGAACCCTAGACAAATGCTCCACTTGTGGCAAGACAGTTTACCCCTTGGAAAAGGTATGCCATTCTCAAGCCCCAGCCAACTTCAAATTCCGTAATGAAGTTAGAAATAACTCATCGTCCTCTTTGCAATTGAATTTCGTGACGCATTGCACATGTCTGTTTCGAACACAGGTGACTCTGGAGGGAGAGTGTTTCCACAAGAACTGCTTCCGATGTGCTCATGGCGGATGCCCGTTGACGCACTCATCTTATGCTGCTCTGGATGGAGTCTTCTACTGCAAGCACCACTTTGCCCGCCTCTTCATGGAGAAAGGCAACTACAGCCACGTCCTAGAGGGTGCTGTGCACAGGCGGAACGTGTCCTCCGCGCCCACATCGCCCCCGCCTGAGCCGGTGCCTGCTGAGCTAACACCCGAGCCAATGCCCGAGCCAAAGCCTGAGCCAGACGATAAGTCTGCGGAGGATCAATCTTAACTAAAACATCTCATCTCCCAACTTGGACCTCATTTTGATGCCATCATCTTCAAGAGCCAACACTATGTACTTCAACTGTAGTAGTTTTTCACTAACTGTATGCATGTTATCACTATTTTTTCTTTCTTGTGTTTTCCTAATGACGTATTTGAAGCCTGATGACCTGATATAACATGTTTCTGCTTTTTTTGTTCGTCATGAACAGGAAGATATTCCATTTGATCTCTCATATCTGCTTCATTGTTGATATGTGCTATGAGTTCTAAAAGTTATGCATTGATTCGTTTAAATGTTCTGAACTATATGTTGCACAAAAAATCGGTGGCTAGAAAGATTTCGAGTTCCTTTACTTCCTTACTTTTTAGCCAATTCTTGAATTTCTAATGCAAAATGATGATTTATTGGCAAATGTAGTCCCTGTACTTTTGTTCTCCCAGAAATGCAATTTGCTTTAACACGGATTTGAGACTTCACGTTAATTTTAACTCATATAAGGAAAATGAGGGCACTTGATCTAATCAGAAAGCTAGGGTTTCACATTTTGGCTACCGTTGTCTGCGCATGAACTGACTTCCATTGAACATGCATTAAACTTAATTGGTAATTGCATTTAGTGGATCTCAAGTCTGAATTGATAAAAATGTTTAGATGAGAATATACGCAAAGCTTATGAAGGTCGAGCAGTTCATCCAGTATTAAATTGAATCACCCAACCTGAGCAGGTCTGAAATATTTGGTCAGGTTTCTAAAACATTGATTAAGTGCAGATACTAGTTCTATGATCTTAGATCATAGTTTTTTATGACACTCATCTGGCGATAGGGAACACTTGTTAGAAATATTTCTTGTTCGCATCATTTCCCTATGACGACTACCCTTCTTGCTATCGAAGCCCAGCAATTGCTTGAGTAGTGAGTGTGTTCGTGCCCAGTCTGAATCAGCAAAAATGCATATTGTTTTGGGGGCAGGGCTGCCCCACAGAAGCATGGACCGGTATTTCTCCGATAGTTATGTGGTGTGCATGGGATTGCGGATTGCCATAATCAATTGGCTCCCAAATACTCAAAAGTAGAAAAAACAAAAGACTGGACAGACAAAGGAATCGGTGCTTTACGTTGAAAAAGAAACCTTTCAGAAGAAAAATTTAGACATAAAGAACTTAGACAGCATCAGAACATGCTTCATTTGCCTCCTTCTCTCTCGCTTACACTCACTCGCCCTCGCAGCAATGGTGGGATTTGATTTTCACAATGGCCTACTGCTGAAGAATGCTCTGAAGGCGCTCAGCCTCATGGACAATGTGAACATTGTAGTCATGCCCGGTGATGGAGTCTTGTTTGAAGCTTTGAGCTTCTAGGCTGCATCGACGCGATCCTTTTCTCCCCCAAGAATCCCTTTGCTTTTTCCAATGCCAAAGGACGCCCTCTCCATTCTCCAAGCGTAGAAGTCGGCACGATCAATGCGGCTCTTAAGAGAGTTGTTTTCGGAGGATGATCCAGCCAATGTCTACATCGATCCTCTGGGAGTTCTTATGGATATCAGCGTTCATCCTACAGGTAAATCATCTTGCTCGGCAATGAAGTTTTTGAGAACGCACGCCCTTCATTTGAACTATTTTGTTCTTACATCTCTTCTCTTGCTTTTTTTGATACCTAGACCTTTCGTTTAAGAGATTGCTAGAATCCACAAAGCGTAATCAAACGGCCTCATGTGGATTCAATGAGAACCAATTTTGGCGCAACCATCATCCATAGAGCCTTTGTACCATCGCTGCTACAGCTCGACGAGCGGGCCGAGTGAGAGACGCTAGAAAGCAATGGGAGACCAATGGAAGACGAGTTACAATGTGTCTTTCTCTGTTTTGAGAAAGGCGGCACAAATGAAGAAACCCCTTGAATGTAGCTGAACTGCTAAGCTGAAAATGGAAGGCATGCTAGTTGCTGCTAGTCTTAGCATACTGCGCTTTTTAAGTGCATGCATGCTGCAGACTAGGTGACCCAAAATATGCACATCAAGGACCATAAACCCTTCAACTTTTGAACTTTTATCACGTAGATCTCTTTAGATCTTCTCACCTACTTATTGCATTTTCAAGTAAGCATAGCTCAATCAGATTAAAGTGGCGTCGTCTCATTTCACGAGAAAAAAGAAAAAAAATCCTCAATTGGATTCCCATTCCAAGTAATCTCGTCCCTTGAAAGGAGATTCCTTTGCAACTGATGGGATTGCAAAACATTTTGGTCTTCAACGAGAGAATACTTCTTGTCGGCGACGGCAAAGTTCGGCAAACAGCAACCGATGGCCCAGCGACCGGCGGTGGAGTCTGTGGTCGACCACCATCAGCGGTTTGAACCTTTTTGATAGCGGATCCAACTCATATGGAATCAAATAAGGCCTAACTTCTAGGGGTGAACAATTCCGGGTTCTATCTTGATTCCACTTGAAATCATTTTGTTGGAATAGGTTCCCTAAATTTTGAAACCTGTACCCTACATTACCCAAGAGTCAGTCGATTTCAGGATCTACCTGGATTTCACATGTAATCTTAATTAAATGATTACAGTGAATCATTACTTTAATGACATTTGCTATAATCTATTGATCACAACTCAAATTCATATTTAGACACACCGAGATTATAAAAAATTAATAAAGTCTCATTAATGGATATTGCTAGAAATTGAAACGCAAACTAGTGATTTCAAATTACATAGCTATGGACGAATACCACAGGATCATGTGAAGACTTAGAATTAGAAAAAAAAAAAAAAAAACAAACACTTATTCAAGGTTCTACTTGAAACCTATCTGTTAGAATAAATTCCTTAATTTTTTTAGGATCTAGAATCTACCTTACATATCTTAAAATCTAAAACTAAAATGAAACCAATCCTTTTATTAAGTTTTCAACTCTATCCTAGAACGGGGCTCATCCCTGTTGACTTCTTCTAAGCTTCCAACAAGTGGAACATCTAAAAATACAGTGGAGTGAAGGAATGACCAAACCATCATGTAAAATATGATAATGGGCCAAGAGATCATTGTGTGTCTGGCGACTCTTCCCTGCCAATTTGGGTCAGTTACCCTTTGGAGGAGTTCATCAGCCCCAACCGAGCACTTGTACGGCCATCCAGCTTATGGAAAAAAACTAGGTGCAGCAGTTGCTTTCAACAGGCTCGTCCCGATAACATGCCTCATCAATCATTCTGCTGATGCTAAGACTTATATATATATATGCCTAATTAAGGAGAGTTGGTTCTCATAATCTATCGTATTATATTCTCCATTTCTAAAAAGCTTTGCATATGCAATTCGACCTCTATCAAGCACAGCATTTTGAGCTCAATCTCAAGTAAATATGATCGATTGCTTGAATTATCCATAAAATGAATAAATAAAAACTATTTCCATCATTCATAAAAAAATTAACTTTAAAAAATTTATAAATTAATTATTTTAAGCGATGTTCGATTATTTTAGAAATATATTTTCTAAATCATTAATTTTTCATGAAATAAATGGATTTTGAGAGCATGGACAATTTCCCAGATATCAACCATCAAAAAAATTGATGGTTTTTTAATTTCTTTTTTAAATTTGTGGAAGGAGAATTTATTATGCATAGACAGAAGAAGATTTCGACCAAAAAAAAAAAAAAAAAGGCAGAAGAAGATACAACGAGTGGGGGATATTCGATTCTGAACAGCCGCCGCTATTTTTCCGCCTCTTTTCTTAAATATCTGCCCCCGGAAAATTGAGAGAAAAAAAAAAAGAATAAGAAGGAAGGAAAAGGAATATCTCAAGAAGACGAGCAGAATAATCTCTCGATTTTACGTAAAACTTGACGAAAATTCACGGGAATTTAAAAACGGCCCCCCACCAATCAAACCATTTTCCCGTCGTCTCCAGGATTTTTCTTTCCTCCCATTTTCCCCCTTCTTCCCAAACGCACCCGCCAGAGAGAGAGAGAGAGAGAGAGAGAGAAAAGGCGTCAACTGTCCTGACGTGCTTCGAATCACTCCTGGTTTGAACTCTCTCTCTCAGAAGAAGAAGAAGAAGAAGAAGTATCTGAGAGGCCACGTCTCAATCCGTTACCGCTCGCGTCGTTCTCCGGCGGACGCATTCTCCTCCGGCAGCGGCGGCGGCGGCGGTCCGCCATTGATTTCATCGCCTCCGGCCTCCGCGGCGGCGGAGCCTCTCTCCCCGTAGCTCCCGGCGATCGGTTCGCCCCCCTCTCCTCCTCCTTTTACTCCGTTTTCCTGATTGGAAACGCGAGCGAGCATCGGATTGTCGCCTGTGCTTGCCTGCGTTGAATTTGCGGAATGACTGTTTGCGGCTTCGCTTTGGTTTCGGTTTGCTTCGATTGGGATTGCTGCATGATTTCGGAAGATATGCATGCGTATCGACGAGCCGTGTCACGTGTGCAAGCGCGCGCGTGTACGATCGGAATGAACGTATCTTGACTTTTAGAGCTTTAGGACCTCGTTGCTGTGCTTTGTCAGTGATTTTTGCTCGCGTTGTGGGTGATTTTTTCCTTGCGATTCGATTTTTTGTCCAGGTGTTTAATGGAAGGCAATGAGAGGGTTTGAAATGAGTTGCTGAGCTTGCTTGTGTTTCGCCTGTTGTTGTGTGAAGAGTGTGTCGTTGCTGGAGGGCCTGGGCAAGATGGATATCGGATGTAGTCTGCGGCAGTCGAATGCTCTCGTCTGTGGAGAAGGCACAGGGCGCAGGGTTTTGGAGCTTGCTAATCCTAATCCGAGGTTTAGATATAGACGTTTTGGTTGTAGTCAGTTTAAGTGTGTGAATAGCTACAGAGCGGTGTGCGCTAGTAGGAGTGTGAAAAAAGTGGTTGTTCGCAATGGCTGTTACAATTTGGCAGGGGGATATGAGCCGGTGTTGGACAACTATCTGTGTGGTTCACATGTTAACAGATTCCCTGTTTTTAAGGTTGGTAATGTTTTCAAGTCGTCTAGAAGGCTTAGATTGCAATGTCAGAATAATGATTCCTTAGCATGTGTTAATGGAAATGGCCGAAATGTAGAGTTTGTAGAGAGTACTGAAAGCTCAGAGCTAATTGATGTTTCTGATACTGATGATTCGAGAGAAGAAGGAGGAAGAGAAGAAAAGGATGATCAGGAGCCACCTAGTCTCGAGGAACTGAGGGAATTGTTGCAAAATGCATTGAAAGAATTGGAGGTTGCAAGGATTAACAGCACTATGTTTGAAGAAAAGGCTCAGCGGATATCAGAAACTGCCATAGCTTTGAAGGATGAAGCTCAGAAAGCCTGGGACAATGTCAATGGTACGGCAAATGCCATACAAGATGCCTTAAATGAAGAATGTGTTGCCAAAGAGGGTGTTCAAAAGGCAATGATGGCTCTCTCATTGGCTGAAGCAAGGCTGCAGGTGGCATTGGAATCACTAGAACTTGCCAAAGAAGAGACTGGTACTCTTGGTCCGGCGAGTGATGTGGACAAAGTCTCTAACGAAGAGGAAGAAGCATTATTGGTTGCTCAAGAAGATGTAAGAGAATGTCGGGCAAATTTAGCTAATTGCGAGGCTGAGTTGAAGCGGCTGCAAAACAAGAAGGAAGAACTGCTGAACGAAGTGAACAGACTGAATGAGGCTGCGGAGAAAGCTCAGATGGATGCTTTGAAGGCAGAGGAGGACGTGGCGAACATAATGCTTTTAGCAGAGCAAGCTGTTGCTTTTGAACTTGAAGCTACGCAACGTCTAAATGATGCCGAGATTGCTTTAAAAAAGGCAGAGAAGTCTATATCTAGTACTTATGTTGATATTCCAGAGATGACTGGTGGCAAATTGACCGATGAGAAGATGCTTGAGGAAGAGAACACGATTCAAGCCATGGGCAGCGCTGTTAGTTCTGAACGAGAGAGAGATGTCATTGTTGGTGGTGATCGCTTAGCTGGTGCGCATTTGCTGGATCAGCAGTCTGATAGAATTGAGATATATGAAGAGCCTGAGGATTTGGATGATCAAGAAAATGGTAAGCTAGTATTCGATTCTGCAAAAGAAGCTGAAGTAGATGCAGACAAATCGAAGGTTCCAGTTCAAGCAAAGAAGCAAGATGCACAAGACTTGAGAGAGAGCTCTCCCTTAGGATCTCCAAAGGCACTATTGAAGAAATCTTCTCGTTTCTTTTCTGCGTCGTTCTTCTCTTTTACTGTAGACGGGACTGAATTCACACCAGCATCAGTTTTCCAGGGACTCTTGCAGACTGTAAAGGAGCAATGGCCCAAGCTGGTACTGGGGCTAGTGCTTTTTGGGGCAGGGTAAGCATTAGTGTTGCTTCTTGACTCATCTCATTAGTTAGTACTCTTTAACTCTCATCCTTGGCAAACCTCTTGGCAGTTTTTGTCCTTCATATCATCTGGTAGTTGAGATTTAAGAGGTTGCTATAGACTGAGTTTTGAATGTGATGGTTCACTGTTTTAATTTCTCCTTTCAAGTTGGATCTAGATTGTTAGGACAAGACCATTTCCTTTTATATTTTGTAACTTATTCTGAGAAGTTCCTACGATTTTTGTCTAGATAATTCAATCATGATTCAGACATATCATGCTGTGATTTGTACAGGGCCACTATTATAGCCCGACGAGCTGACAGGGCTGATCAAATGCTTCAACAGACGCAAGCCATTACTGCTAGTATTGAAGAAGTTTCCTCTAATACTAAACCTCTGGTCCGCCAATTGAGGAAAATTCCTAAACGAGTTAAAAAGCTAATGGCCATGCTTCCTCAGCAAGAGGTTTTGCAATTAGTTTATGTACTTCATTAGTTTATTTTTTCCTTCCTGAGTTAACAATTTGTGAACATATGATCATGTGCTCAACTTGCAGGTAAATGAGGAGGAAGCTTCCCTATGTGATATGCTTTGGTTGCTTCTAGCAAGCGTTATTTTTGTTCCTGTTTTCCAAAAGATTCCTGGAGGTGACAACTCCATCAATTTTTCCTTCCCTTTTCTCAAACAAGCTTTGATGTATTAGTACAGTACTGCAAATGATGTGTGCTTTTTTGTATGTTTTGAAATGTTAAAGTTGTTGTCTTCTGTTTCTCTGTAAGTGTTTGAGCGTGCTATTTCTTCAACATGTCAGGCCCTTTTTTCGCAGCTTTCAGTTTCCTTCTTGGCAGTTATTTGTATTTGGTGGCTCAATCAATTTAGTATGTTATATTATAAAGCTGCACTAAACTTTCTAGTGATATAAATGTGCTTCACAAGCTAACTCCATATGCAAATATTTTACTGTGTATCAACGTCCTTCCACGTCCCTTTTAGTTTCCCCGTTTCATGTGCAAAATCTCACAATCAGGTGTGTATGCTACCTGTTTGTCTTCTGTCATGTTTAGGCAGTCCTGTCCTGGGGTACTTGGCTGCTGGTATTCTGATTGGACCTTATGGACTCTCTATTATTCGGCATGTACATGGGACAAAGGCAATTGCAGAATTTGGAGTAGTTTTCTTGCTATTCAACATTGGCCTTGAGGTGAAAGTGATGATTGCTGTTTGATTTTTCCTTCTTCTTCTTCTTCTTCTTCTTTTTCTTCTTTTTGCATCAGAGTACTTAAACTTTGATCTGCATTTTCAGCTTTCTGTTGAAAGACTTAGTTCTATGAAGAAGTATGTCTTCGGATTAGGAACTGCTCAGGTGATTGGAGACCTCATATTGTTCCATGCTTTTTGAAATTGCTGGCGTTGTCTTGTGCCATTGGATTTATAATTTTCTAATCCTACATGCAAATGCACCTGATGATCACAGGTTTTAGCGACAGCTGTGGCTGTTGGCTTGGTTGCTCATTATGTTTGTGGGCTGCCTGGTCCTGCTGCTATTGTTGTTGGGAATGGCCTGGCTTTATCTTCCACAGCCGTTGTTCTGCAGGTACATAGCAAACCTTGTTTTACCATACAGTGTCAGTGCTTCCTTCTTAACATATAAGAATAAGTGAGCAGCAAAATAAATTGGTACATCAGTTTCCTGGAACTACCTATGTGGCCTTAGGATCTTCTGAGGAAACTTAGATAATGAGCTCATATGGATTCTTGAATCTTAAGTCTTCTATGATAATGTGCATCGGACGAGTGAGATGATGTTTTGGAATAAAAGTACTGGCGCCATCTGCCTTCTTGTTGTGAGAACAATTTTCTCCAGAACTCAACCTCTAGTAATTCTAACTTTCAAACACAACAAGAGGTTAATATTTGATGTCCTCTTGATGGATATTTTCATGGAAATTATACACAGGTCCTGCAGGAACGAGGTGAGAGCACATCACGTCATGGGCGTGCAACATTCTCTGTGTTACTTTTCCAGGTTTGCAAATATTTCTCCACTAGATATAGAACCTAAGGCTTTCTTCATCATCTCTGTCATACCTTTCAAAAACTGTGATGATAGAGATCCGGCAGGGATAATTGTCTTAAGACGAAGATAGGTACATCACGCAAAGTAGATTGTGTTTCTGTATGCATATGACTAGATTGACAAGTTTTCCTTGTACATATATCTTCCTTAGGTTCCATGATATGGTGACTGAGATTTTTGGTGGAATCACAGCCAATTATTCTAAAAACTTAAGCTGTTAGATGAAGGCGTGGTTTATAATTTAAATATTCTAACACTTCTTCTAATGCTTAGTCTGGTCTTTTGCCTAATACTAAGCGTGGAAATTTAATTAGAGAGATAAATGGGGTCTAGAAAGATTTGAACTCAGGACCTTTGGCTTTGATATCATTTGAGATTTTGGTAAAATCACTGCCAATTGTTCTAAAAGCTTAAGCTATTAGATGAAGACGTAGTTTAATATTTAATTATCTTAACACTCCCTATCACACTTAGTCTGGTTTTTTTGCCTAGTACTAAACGTGAACATATTTAATTGGAGAGGCAAATGGGGCTTTGAAAGATTTGCACTTGGGATCTTCAGTTTTGATATCATGTGAGATTTTTGGTGGAACCACAGCTAATTGTTCTAAAAGCTTAAACTGTCAGATGAAAGCGTTGTTTATTATTCAAATATTCTAACAGTGACATTTTTCTAGTTTTATAGTTAGTTTGAGATGCACTAATAAATGCCATAAGTTATCCTACGAGTTCAGTGGAGCTATGTTGGCTTGTAATGAGGAAATGCTCCAAGAACGTGTCAAATTTCATGGCTAGTGCCTTTAGTTAATTGTAACAGGTCTTGCATCTCAACACAATGCATATTTCAAAATATCCTATTTAAACATCAACATGCCTGGATACAGTTAAATACAGAAACTGATCCATTTTTAGCTTCTTGCTATTTTCTTTTTTGGTTCTTGAATGCCATTACCTTTATGAGTCAATTCTTGACATTCGTCTTTCATTTGCTTCCAGGATTTGGCTGTGGTGGTATTGCTCATACTCATACCTCTTATCTCACCAAATTCATCCAAAGGAGGGGTAAATTGTTCCTTTTTCTTCCCATGTTTCTCTTCCAGAAGTAATTTTTAGTTTTGAACTCGACCAGGTTTTAGTTTTCACCGGCATTTCTAGTCATTCTTAGTCACTAAGATTCATGTTTTCATGCCAAATTTAGGTTGGCGTCCAAGCCATTGCTGAGGCCCTGGGTGTAGCTGCAGTTAAGGCTATTGTTGCCATCACTGTTATTATTGCTGGTGGACGCCTGGTAAGTTATCATAACCTCCAGATAAATCAATTGATATTTGACTGATTAACTGTTGGACACCTGGTAAAATGCGTATCATCTGCTTAGGGAAAAGGGCTCTGAATGATAAAAATCTAACGTGGACTAATCGTATGATATTTTCATTTAACTGCATGAAGCTTTTATAGGCACTTCAGATGTCATTTCATACTTTTAATTCACATCCATAGTTGCCGTTCTCTGTAATCATGACCTTGTCAATGAAAAGGATTTTGTTGCATTATGATGAAGCTCATATTAATAGTTAGGCTAGGTGCTCAGACTGAGCTTGTACACCAGAGATGTTGTTTGCTTAATGTCATGTCCTGAGGAATCTGAGCTAGTTGATTTATCTTGGTGAATGTTGCTCAAGTCTGGTTCAAACGGTGTCAGGCTTATTTGTTCTAGTCACAATAGTAGTTCAGGCATGTGGGCTTTTCTCTTGTTTGTATGATTTGTCTCTTTTTTAGCACATGTAAGTACTTTCATGCACAACTAGCAGAAAGAGAATGGGCAGTTATTGGCCTGCGTGCTCGTGTGTTCAGAGTGTTCTTATGTGCTTCAGCTTTACAAAATTATTGACTTGTGCTCAGACTTGGTTTCATTCTATTTCTGCAGCTTCTGCGACCAATTTATAAACAAATTGCAGAAAATCAAAATGCAGAGATATTCTCAGCCAACACTCTCCTTGTTATTTTGGGAACTAGTCTTCTTACAGCCAGAGTATTGTCTCTTTCCACATTCAGTGCACATATAATTTTTCACATGCTACTTAAAACAGTTCTAGAGCTTGCGCATCGCAGTAGTAATTCTTTCCCTATAAATATTGCAACAGGCTGGCCTTTCCATGGCGTTGGGTGCCTTTTTAGCAGGCTTGTTGCTTGCAGAAACTGAATTCTCTCTCCAGGTTGAATCAGATATTGCTCCATATCGTGGCCTGCTGTTAGGCCTCTTCTTCATGACGGTATTTTTTCTGTCATTTGTCTATTCTCTTTTCCATTTTTATACGAACCTATTTTTGTTGCCATAAAATAGTTGATGCCTTAAGTTGAAGCAATAATCTGTTAATTTTCCCTACGTAAAAAGCTGATTGCTAATTCATGTGGTCTTTCTTCTTTGTGTGATTGCTTCGTGATATCATGTAACATCTGAACTAGAGAAGTAACGAGAGAAAAGTTGCTTTGCTCTTCGAGGGGGATATTTTAATTCTATTGGACCATCAGCTATGACTGGAACCTGCTTGTAATGATGACCATTTGGTGGATGTCCAGGTTGGAATGTCAATTGATCCAAAGCTTCTAGTTTCAAACTTTCCAGTCATAACAGGGGCACTGGCACTCCTAATTGTCGGCAAGACTATTTTGGTTACGTTGGTTGGCCGGCTTTTTGGGATCTCAATTATCTCTGCAGTAAGAGTAGGCCTTCTTCTTGCTCCTGGTGGGGAGTTCGCATTTGTGGCTTTTGGTGAAGCGGTTAATCAGGTTTGTCATCTTATAACAGTAACTTTTGACCCGTATTCTTGGCATTGATTATTGAACGAGAAAATTTTGTTGAACTGCCATCCTGTGATTTTGGGAACTTTAGAAGTTGACAGTTGGCATCTTCACGCTTTCATGTTACGTTTTAGGCATTGGAGTTGGTTTTAATGTTTCCAACATTTGTCAGTGGTTTTACTCTGAATTTTGTCCAGGCAATTATGTCTCCTCAGCTGTCATCTCTATTGTTTCTTGTGGTGGGAATTTCAATGGCCATTACTCCATGGCTAGCTGCTGGAGGCCAGTTACTTGCCTCTCGTTTTGAGCAGCATGATGTCCGAAGTCTATTACCTGTTGAGAGTGAGGTAATCTGCTTTAGTTTCAGTGTCTATTTCTTATGTAGTCAGTGTAATAATGATATCATACTAATAGCACAGCCATTTCTACTGTTTGTCTGCAATAACTCATTCTCAATTGATGAAAAAGAGGCCTATGAGTCCTGTGGGTTTGGACACCATAGTTGAATGGTTTAATGATAAAATCTTGGGTATGAAAGATTTGGGGGAAGTTTAGGTGTCCTTGTTCGATCCTAGGTCTAGATTTAGCAGTCCCAGCCACTGAGCAAATGATTGATATGATATACTTGGAGAATGGAGTGTCCTTAATCTGGATATGCAAGTCTAGGTGTGGAAGAATAAACCGAACTTCTTGCATGAGAAATAAGCTATAATAGTTTAACATGAATAATTTACTGCAATTAGACTCTCAAAAAGTTTCAAAGTAGATTCCATGTCATCATCTGGTGATATCATAGACATTGACCAAGTCAGAAAAACACAGAAATGAGTTGAATACATCATTTAGTAATCTCTGTTTTGCTAGATTGCAAATGATGGATCTGTATGCTATATTCATTTTTGCTTATATAAGCTTAAATTGCATTTTCATTATAAGAGCGATTCATACTAACAAATCTACATCTGCTTTGGCATGATCATAACAGACGGATGATTTGCAAGATCATATCATTATTTGTGGATTTGGACGTGTTGGCCAGGTATTGCAGTTTAAAATTGGAATAAAGTACACAGTAGGACACATTTGGAAATCATCAATGTTCATATGTACATAATTGTTTACATTGCTCCCAGATCATTGCTCAGCTTCTTTCAGAACGACTAATCCCATTTGTTGCACTTGACGTAAGGAGGTAAAGAAATTGACGACTCCTCTTATGTTCACTGACTTTATATGTTCATTTCAGTTTTTGGCATTATGCAGCTTTAGAGTTTTCCCTGTGAAAGAACTGAGAAACCAAGTTGTTTAAAGTCAGAATACCTTTTTGATCTAGTAATATATGTGTTATTAATTGAACTTGTCAATGTCAACATAATTATGATTACAGCGACAGAGTAGCAGTTGGCCGTGCCCTGGACCTTCCTGTGTTCTTTGGAGATGCAGGCAGCCGAGAGGTGATAAGTGACATTGCTTGAAGTGTGTTCAATTTTGTATTTGTTAATCCTTACAGGCTATGCTTGGTTCCCTAGGTCCTACATAAAGTAGGGGCCGAAAGAGCGTGCGCTGCAGCAATTACCTTGGACACTCCTGGTGCAAACTATAGGACTGTTTGGGCTCTGAGCAAGTACTTCCCCAACGTTAAAACTTTTGTCCGTGCTCATGATGTGGATCATGGCATCAATTTGGAGAAAGCTGGGGCTACGGCAGTTAATATTCCTCTACTTAATCATCCCCCCTTTTGTTTTCTTATTTGTATGTTAGTCCAATTGTAAGATTAATCAGATTAATGGTATGCTCTGATAGTTCAGTCTTTCATTACCTGAGCTCCTGTGACTTCAAATTTTTTGCTGATTGACATTTATGCCTTGATGGTTTTACTGCCAAAAACTTCCAGGTTGTTCCAGAGACCCTGGAACCCAGTCTACAGTTGGCTGCTGCTGTTCTCGCACAGGTAATTGCAACAATATCGCTTGACAAATAAATGTTTCTGAAAGTAGAATTTACTCTTGTTGAGGCCCTGGTACTATGTGATGGTAATTTGCATGGGGGCACAAAGCTGCTTTTATCTGATCCTGGACCTCCCGAGTCCCAATCGAGTAGTACTTGGCAGCAGAATAGTCATTTAAGCTTATATGGACTATCTTGGCCAAAAAACAGCTCTTGTAAACTACACTGAATGCAACAAAAAAATAATATCAGCTGGTTACATATTCTGTGTTTGTTCCTAACTAACGTAATTACCACTAGACATTTACATTGTTCATTTAGTACACAGGAAATCTGAAATGAGTAAGAGACCTCTGTTGCATCCCTGTACGCTTACTAGCTTAAGTTCAGTTGTGCCTTCAAAATAATTATTTGTTGATAAGAAAGCCATCTCAATGTCTGCATGATGCCTATCTATCTCATGACCAATTGGGAAGCAGAACCTCGAGGACCTCATAGGATCATTTCAATTGGAATGGCCTACTATAGTACATTTTGGGCTGCAGCACCTGCCGATTCCAGCCTAATTTTAGGACACGGGCTCGCTTGGTGGCATAAACCCACATTTACAACATTGAGAACAGAATTGCTGAAAGACTTGATTTTGCTTTCATATTTCTTTTTTTTCCTTACCCTTTTCTTATTTAATGTTAGGCTAAACTGCCGACATCAGAGATAGCAGCAACAATAAATGAATTCAGATCTCGTCATTTGTCCGAGCTTACTGAGGTATTTAATACTTTCTCCATCTTCAGATGCATATATAGTCTCGGCAAGTGCATGACAGAATTTTGGCGGCGATTGATGAAAATATTCACTGTTATATTTGCAGCTATGTGAAGCCAATGGAAGTTCACCGGGTTATGGATTTTCTAGAATCATGAGCCGACCCAAACCTTATCCCTCTGATTCGTCGGATGAGAATGAAGCCAGTGAAGGAACGATACCCATATAAGAATCTACTAGTTACAGGCCAAGCCAACACGACGGGAGAGGGAGGACTGAATAAATGTAAAGCAAATCGCATTGGTTTAAATTGTACAGGGTTTATACAGAGTCTTGAACTGGACATTTGACACCGCAAGCATTCGTTGATTCTACAAATTTTGCTAGACTTTCTCTACGATCGCCTTCACCGCTACTACTTGTGTCTTGTGGCTCGAAGGCGACGCCAGATTTGCACGGGGAAAGAAACAGAGAGCTTGTAACCCTTTCATGCAGGAAATTATTGATTCACTTGCCCTTTTGTTTGGTTATCAAGGAAGAGGAACAATTAGCTGATGATTTCCCGAGAAGGACGTAATTTTAGTTTTAAGCCCAGAAGCGGTTACGCCGCTGTGTCTCTGAAGCGAAGGTCCGCGACACTGGTCATCACCTACGAGCGATGTCCATTTAGGCCCATTCTATAGGTCCATTAGTTCCGAGGAAAACTACGTCCGAAAGTTTTTCTCAACTTCTCAATATTTAGACGAGGGAAAGCTAATCGATTTACGAAATTGTTTTTCATAGATTGAAATAATAAGTTTAATTCAGAGGAAAACGACTTCAGTTTCCAGTTAAAATGAAATCGCCTTCCCTAAATCACCGAACAAATGAAAATTAAGCATTTGTCAAGGACTTTCTCATGGGTTTCCATCCCTGCTCATAGAGAACTAGTTACTAGTTTTTTACTTGAATACTCTTGAAACTTACTTCATCATGTAAAAAGTGCAGATATCAGGATGTTTAAAATAACTTTGGCCAAGATAAAAAAAAAAAATTACATAATCATGCATAATATTAGCACATAAATTCGCTTATAAATTTACTCCAAGTGCATGTCACTCATCCAACGATTTTTCTTGGTTTGGCTGTGGATTTAATGACAATCCAGTGCTTGTGTTTTACTTGTGTCCCTTTAGCATACAAAATATCATTTTTCCCTCATCAAATTGGATGAAATTCTTATATCGCCTTACCCATTCTTGTGAATCATTTACAGATATTTCTTCGTCCCAACATAGATGAAATGCAAATTTTTGCGATTCTATGGATTTATTTCATGGTCCAAATTACTTACTATACTCCATCTCCACAACTGTTGAGAAATTATCATAGTCTAGTTTAAGTTGTTAATTTCGCATTTTTTTTTTTAATCAGTTGCTCTACACAACTATATTACTAACTATACGTAGATATTTACTAGTTTATATTGAAAGCTATTAACTAGTTAGAGCAATTACTATTTATTAACATGCTTAAGATTTTACCACATCCAAAGTTGCTGCGCACACAATTAACAATCATAAATAGGTAAAAAGTCAAAAAAAAAATTATATTTTCAAAAGTACCCCGTTTGGCCGACCAAAAGAAGAGAAGTACCCTTTATTCTTTTCTCATGACGAAAAGGAAAAGCACAGACCTTCGGCACTTGGCAAGTCTGCAAACCCTCTCCCCCCGGGCGCTTCTCCGGCGGAATATCACGACGGCGGCGTCCGGCGGAACATCACGACCGTGCCGTCGTAACCTTCTTCAGCTCGAACAATCTCAAGCCGCGAAGCGAAGCCAAGTCGCGGCGGACGATCCCCGACGAGGCCGTTCGATATTCCGAGAATGACTTCGATGGTGTTCGGCGAGTGCTCGACTTCAGCCGCGTCTCGCCTCTTCCCCATGGGCCTCCGCAAGGACGCCGTCGTCTTGGTCCGCAGGTTGTCGCTGCCTCGCCATTCTCGTGCCTCGACGGACCCTCCCTCTCGCCGGGCCCTCGCCGCCGGCGCTTCTGCTCCGGCTTCGCCGCCACCTTCCGGTCCGTCGCCATTTCCATCCTTTCTCTTTTGCGCCCTCTCTTTTGGTTCGCGATGGATGTTTAGCTCGAACTCGATTAGGCTTTTCGCGGGTGCGCGTGGAGTTGCGGATGTTGGGCTTCGTTTTTGGCGGTGGGTTTTCGTTTTCATCGTTCGCTGAGAACTGGAATCGGTGAAGAAGCTTGTTTAGCAGCGTCCGAGCTGTTGCAGTGGTTTTCGACTGGAATAAGAAGAAGAAAGTTAGAACATTTTGTTGTGAAAGTTATTATGTGCTGTGGATTTTAAGTCACAGAAAGTAGAAACACACGAAATGGAGCATATATAGAAGAATTTTGCATGGATCGAATGAAAGTTTGAAAATGTGATATCGCTTGGATCGAATGAATGGAAGAATTTTGCTTTCCACGCATACTGCATACATATAAATTGAAATTTGTTTCCCTGAGGATGTAGACTCTGTTTGCGTTCTGTTTCATGCTTCTGTTCTGTGCATTGTTATGGACTGCAATTTGAGCTCTTTTGGAGGAGGTGGTTTTCATGCATGTGGAGGACGCATATTTGAAAAATGTCATAATTATTTGAAGTTGATTGGGTAAGTGTGCTTGTGAAGCTTCAGTGGCGATTGGGGCTTGTGCCAAAGTGATTGATGGAAAACATGTTGCAAAGCAAATCAGAGATGAGATTTCAGCTGAAGTATCTAGAATGAAGGAGGCGATTGGGGTTGTACCAGGGTTAGCAGTGATTCTTGTCGGCGACAGGAAGGATTCTGCTACATATGTACGCAACAAGAAAAAGGCTTGTGAGTCTGTGGGGATTAACTCCTTTGAAGTGCATTTGCCTGCGGACTCAAAAGAAGAAGATGTTCTCAAGTTTATCTCAGGATTCAATGATGATCCTTCGGTTCACGGCATTCTTGTTCAGTTACCACTGCCTTCAGTATGTATCTAAATGCTCTTTCTTCCCCTATTAACTGATGTAGACTTCTTAAATTGAGTTTCTTGGGTTCAATCTGTAATCTCATGACAGGAGGATTCAACAATAAGGTGGATTTTGATGTTCATGTAGGAGTTATGATGACCTTTGTACTTGGATTTGATTTTTTATGCTTCATAATTAATCTCGTCGAAAACCAACTTCATATCAGGCGGTCATTGGACTCTGTCCCCTTGGCCCTATCTGCCTGCATATATGAACTAAATGGCATCTTCTTGTTCTTTTTAGAATATTAACAACTAAATTGTTCTTCTGCCAGCATATAAATGAACAGGGTATCCTAAATGCAGTAACTATCCAGAAGGATGTGGATGGATTTCACCCATTGAACATTGGTCGACTTGCTATGAGGGGTAGAGAGCCCTTGTTTGTGCCCTGTACGCCTAAAGGCTGCATAGAGCTGTTGCATAGATATGGTATTGGTATTAAGGGAAAGAGAGCTGTCGTGATTGGCCGGAGTAATATTGTCGGGATGCCTGCTGCTTTGCTACTTCAAGTATACTTCTATCTTGTTGAACTATGTTGCCCTCCTTAAAAGTTGTCTTTCGTCATCTGCTATGATATGTCGGTGTTTTTTTAGAGGGAAGACGCGACTATCAGTATTGTCCATTCAAGGACACAAAATCCTGAGGAGATCACAAGAGAGGCAGATATCATAATTGCAGCTGTTGGGCAAGCAAACATGGTGAGAGGAACATGGATCAAACCTGGTGCAGTGATTATTGATGTCGGAATCAACCCAGTTGAGGTAACTTGAAAGCTGTCACATTTTACAAATGCAAGCTGTGTGGCCCATGTCTTGTCAATTGTGCAATGACAGTTAGCCTGAGACATTGTTGTTTGCTTGATCAATCCACACTGATAGCTAGATGGTAAAAGTAACTTTTAAATAGCATGGGTGGTTCTCATTACAATGAAGTTAGCCCCTTGGTCATCATATGGGAAGAGGGGTGCATATTAAGAAAATCACTGACCACATACAATTACACTTTTCCTGTCTGTGACCTTTATCTTTGGTGCTTTAACAGGATTCGAAAAACTCTCGGGGTTACAAGCTAGTAGGAGATGTCTGCTACGAGGAGGCTTGTAAAGTTGCATCAGCCATCACTCCTGTTCCAGGAGGAGTTGGTCCAATGACGATAGCGATGCTTCTCTCTAATACTCTTACATCCGCAAAGCGGGCACACAACTTCCAATGAGTGTAGGAGATCCAAGACATGACTTTACAATTTGGATGACAGTTGTAGAAACTGTGCAAGAGGAATAGTTATTGGCGAGGCTGCCGTTTCCAGCAGGTGTCCTGACTCAACCATGCTTTGGGTGCTCTTTTGTCCCTCCACTGTCAGTTGATCTAGTAGATAGTGAAATCAATTTTTCCTCACCAGAGTAAAGCTCTCTAAGAGAGGATTCTGTCATTTGGAAATCACTCAAATGATGGTACCAACAGAAGTTAAGCGGTGAATTTTTCATGAGAGAGGAAGAGAGAATATGATAGCGTATTTGATTCTCACTTGGTGAGTTCAAAACCTATTGTAGTGCTGTAATTTTTGCTAGATTCTTTTGCTGTTAGATCCACAGACGGACGAGTTATTAAGATCTCTGTTCTATGCATCCTTTATTGGTTCTAATCTAGGGTAAGATGCAACAACAGTATAATTGCTGATTTCTTATGTCAAATGTATAATTAAACCTTGAGGTTTTGTAATCATCACTAAGGTACCTGTGAACTGTTCCTGAATGCTTCTGTGCCCTCTCTCCTTTGATCTTAATGCCTAAGATAGACTCCACATGGAGTGATGAATCTTGTGAGTTTTGAGTTTACGTCTCTCGTCGGTCAGGATGATAATAAATGATGGTTTGAATTAGAAAACTGTCTGAATAATTAGGGGGAAAGATTCGACAGTCATCCAATTTTCTATGGCATGTTCAACTTCACCTGTTACTGCTAGCAGCTAGCATATGAAATTGATACATCGACTGAATTCATTAACTGATGTTGTGGAAATAATCGACTAACAACGTACAAGCGATTATGGTACAATCTGTGATTTGAGCCACTCGCCAAAAGAAATAAATCATACAATGGGATTATATGTTCGCTTTTGCACTGGTACAAGTTACGCGTACCAGTCATTCTCATACAGATGAATTAGAGTACAAACAGATATTGCCAAAAACTGTTGCATGACGCCGGGCTCAAGGTTTAGCAAGGAAGAGGGCCTTGCACTGCTCCACTGTATCATCAGGACTAGTGACTGCCAAAGAACATGGAGAACTGTATCAACAACAGGATTTTGCAAAAAAAAATAAATATGCAAATTGATGGATGTCCGTGTATTAAAAGAAAATTGAAGTTTCGAAGGGTTTATGTAACAAATTGACTACAGCCATTTTGAGAAATGAAACTAATCCCCAGTCTACTCTGAAATTAAATGAGATCTCGTATTTCCTGCATGTGAAAATCCGTGACTAGATTTTACACATTGACGTTTCAGAAATTTTTGGGACCCTCCTTTTTCAGGTTAATGAATCTGTGTGTTAAAAGTTTAGAACCATCCATCTACATCCTGCTGGATGAAAACACAATGAAATTTAAGTGTCAAAATTCCCATCGATACACAAAGCTGACCTGTATGACCCACAGTTCGCTCAGACTCGTATATCTCATGGTCGTTTCCCCCCTGCTCAAGTGAAAGATACAGTAATTGTCAAAAAGAACGATCCAGATGATGCATCACAAAGAGGAAATTATATATGGTTAACCATGATATGCAGAATACATCTGAACTCATGCTTACATTGGATGAACAAGTAAAACTGATTATGTAAAATTAAAACGCTTTGAGCTATTTCGCATAAAGTCTCCTTTCTCAAATTTAAGTATACGATAATCTATATCTCCTTATGATTCAAGAGATAGGCACTTTTGAAGGAACATCGCTTTTTGACCTTTATACACTTGAAATATCATGTTTATTCTGTTGAAGCCAATAATGTGAATCAATAATCTGTCTTACTAACAATTGGCCCCACTTTAGGGGGGATAGAGAAAATAGAGATGGAACGAACAGTTGGAATGTTCAATTGCTTCAAATCACGGACCATGCCAATGAAGATCACACAGAGAATATGCAATCCAGGGTTTAAAGACTCTGATAGATAGCACAAAGAGCACTTCAAGCAAATAAGTATCACATTTAAGTAAAGCATTGTAAATGTTATTTTCCAATTCAAGTTATCATATCCTTGGGATCAGTTAAACAAAATTTCTGCAATAACTTAACCAAAATTAGCAGCATCATCAAGCATCCCTTCACACCTTTACAGTTCAAAGGACATTGATTGCTTTATGGACCAAGAAGCACTAGCTCATTGCATGCAGGCAATAATACATCTCGTAGACATAAATCATCAAAAAGCTTAGTCCTACGTAGTCTAACACCAAGCATGTAAGATTTAAAAAGGACAGTGATGCATGAGATATTAATTAGCAAACGGAGAGAGATTGTTGACATTTTTCTTAGAATGAAAATACAAGGCATACCTTGTAAGTCTTGTCGCCAAAGAAGTGGATTTCTGAGAAGTCATCAAGGTATCTCAAGCAGTATGTCTTATCCCAACCTTGAGGGAAAACCTGACACAAGCATTATTTAACCTCACAGATTTAATAGAGTTCTTTGTGTTGTTCACCATTAACAAGTTTGAGATTCATCCAAAAGAATCAACAGGTGGTATATTTACTTACATCAAAACTTATTTGCCCTCCAATTGAAAATGTCAGATTAAGGTGAGCAAACTTTTCACGCATGACAGACACCATTTTTTGACGTACGTTATGAACCTGAAACAGTACCAGATGAGAGATCGCATGTTGTATTATTGCATTATCAGAATATCCCAATAGTGAAATAGGGTTAGAATGTCTCACCTTGTCGTACCTTCCAAATTCATCCCTTTCTTCTTGGGTACAGTTTCTCCCAATTGGGCAGACATTAATCATCCCATTTCGGAATTCTATAAATGTGCCCCTGAGGAAGAATTGCAGTATGAGAGTTCTGTTGGACTTTGAGCTTTATAATGATAAAGAAGTGGTAACAAGGCTCACCTTTTTATCGGGATATCCAAGTCAGCAAGGGAGTGAAGAGTAAAATTGATGAACTCCTGCAAGACAATTTTCAAACAAGTTCAAAATCATTTGTTATCACACAGTTGTTCTGTTCCACCTAATCTATTAAAGGACATCGACATCCACAATTGACCTCTAAAACAATCTTGCACTCGGTCACTTTATCCATTAAGTAGAAAAACATTAGAGCAAACAGAAGATCTTACCTTGAGCTTCTCTTCTCCTAGAAATGATTTCAAGCTCTGGAAGAAAGAAAAATCAAGGGACCAGTCAAGGCAGTTCAGTTAAGCTAAGGAATCAATCATGACGAATATATACAAATTGCAATAACAATTGTGGACAGTGACATTAAGTAGAAAATTAGCTACCAAATGGTGAAACTAAAATTATAAAACTCCTAATCTCCTACTCCATATATTATTGATATGAATAGAATATGGAGCTGAGCTTTTCAGTCAGCTTGAGTGGTTAAATCACATACCTGCACATCAATAAGCTTCCCTTCTTTGTGTGCCATAAGGCCATTCTCCGAGAACACGTAATCATAGTCATTCATGACTGTATAATTGACATGACAGCAGAGATCAAGTCAATAAAATGATCAGCCTAAGAATTCAAAACTGGTTTCATCAAGTAATGTTGAGATATGTGACCATGTCTGCAATTTCAGGACACAAGGTTTAGAGTGAAACCAAGACATTCAAAGCACAAGAAGGTTTGAATTAACAGATAACTCCTTCTGCAATGGATCTTACTCGTCGGATATACTGTTTGTATTACCAAAGACCTTATGCTCACATATCAAGTGATTTTTGTCTCCTGATTGAAGCTCATTGTTCCCACAAAATCAAATAAATGCTTATCCAAAATCGTGGTTTATTCCCCCATTCTAAGCCTTATCATCTACTAAAAACTCAGGGTAGAAAGAGCTCAAATTCATCCAGCATTTTAAGGATGAAAACAATGATTCAGATCTGTGATAGTTCAGTGAGAAAAATCTTTAATAATATCACAGAATCTAGCCAGAATTATAGCACTTAATCATGTATTCCAATCATGAATCCCAAGGTGACTTAACTACACTACAAAGACCACAACCAAAGCAACTTAATTCAATCACTATTTAATTATTAAAAAAGATGAACGGAAGGCCTGTCAAGCGAAATAGATCAGATGTATTGTCTAAGAGAAATATCTAACAGCTATGCATTTCCAAGTGTAACCAACCTGTGCTTCCAAGTTGTTCCGATATCTTGGATAGGTCCGATCCCCCAACAATCCCAACTGTGACAACCTGCATAGAAATGCGTTGCAAAGGCAAGCACAAAAAGAGCTTGTAAGGCATTTTCTTCAAGTAGGAAGACAAAACAGGAAATTTTTTGCGGAAGTAGCTAGTCAACTAAGTCATGTACCTTTCGGAGTTCCCGCATGAACTCTAACATCTCAGGAGCAATCCCCTGAAATACAAGAAAAAAGATAGAGGTGAATTCGACATTAATCAACCCGGTTTATTGCACTTTGGAAATGCAACAGCAATATCGTCATGCTCAGTAAGAATGGCGGACCAAACTGCATAGCTGCAACTATTACTTCCGAGAGAGAGAGAGAGAGATGGCCAGAGAAGGAACTAGCACCTTTCTCGCAGCCGTGAGAGTTCCATCGACATCGAACAACGCGATCATTCCAGGCTTTCTCGCGGCCATTCTATTCGAGATCTCCTTCTGCAATCATACGAAGTCAAATAGCAAAGGTCAGGTGCCGATCGAATCCCCTACGATGAACTAAATCCAGAAAATCACTCAAAACAACGCGAGCGAGCTCCAGATCAAAAGGTGCATTCGGCCGGAACCGATTTCAAACCGCAAAGCGCCGTTTCCAGGATGACGCCATCATCCAGATGATAACGACCTCACCAAATCCGACGCGTCAATTCAAATGCAGGCCCAGCCTCGAAATTTCCAAGTTCATATACACAATTCGCCACTAGGACTCCAGCACATCGCATCGAACGCGAGCTCAGCCGCGAGAACTCGGAAGTCCGTACACGCAAAATCCGCCGCTCCGAGCCTCTCAAACGTCGTCTCCAACCGACTCGCGAGAAGCGAATCTGAACAAACGCTGGTGAAGAGGACGCGAACATTTTTTACCTCTTGACTTCGCGGAGAAGGCGGGGGAGGGAGATCGGAAGGTCAAGCTGCGAAGACCGAAGCGCGATGGCAGAGGCGAGGAGAGCGAAGCTATGGATTCTTATACTCCAATGCTAGAGAGAGAGAGAGAGATCGAGATTCGTGCAGAAAGTGAAGCGGAAGGCAAGGATATTGCAGCCGCGAGAGATCGGACGAAACGGTCACGTCACGTGAATCGGACGATATTGCTATCTTTCCTTTCCCCCCTGCAAAATGCAACATTGTCCACTTGACCCAAACTTTAAACGTAAAATAATTAAAATCTATGATTATTTTTAAATAGATTATTTCCTTTAAATAGATTAACAGTTAAGCAAATAGTGAAAAGTTATAAAGTTAGTTTATACCTTTCATTCCGTTTAAAAGTAAATAATACAATCTATCGATTGAATTGGGTTAATTATATAACTGACATAGAAAACATTATTTTAAACTAAACTATATTGAATTACATGCTCATAAAATTATGAAGTACTTTTTGTTTTACTACATCTACATGGTTAATGCTCGTGATTATTAAAGAAAAGAAAAAAAGAGTATGGTTGATGATCTTATAATTTGCTAGCAATTAATTTGTACTCGCATCTTGAAAACATTTAATTTCACGTCCAATTTGGAAAAAAAATTTAGTCCAAGGGTCACGACATATGCAATTTCTTGTAAATCTCCCACATCGATATAAAAGATCCATCTGTAATTATATCAAATCATAAAAATGCAGTTTATTAATCTAGAAAGACTCAGTTCAAAGTCCATTGGAGAAACGAAAATTTTTGTTTTAAAACCAAGGAAGAATTCTCCTCTTTTTGTGAAAAATAAAGAAGGAAATAGTCGGTGTTGGCTTGTCGGATGCATGAAGCTTCCTCCCAGTGACACCCCGATGTCATCATTCTAACTGGTTCAAAAGCTCACTCACCCGTCGTGCGCAGCGGCCATTTTCATGTGGGAATGAAATTTCTCAGCTTGCTCATCATGTGGTCCTTGTGGGGGTCTCCTCTTACAATCCTATTCTATCTTTTAAAGAAAAGGATCTGACACCAGATTTTGGCATATTCCATCTGCGAACGGTAGAGTTAGCGAATCGTCCACACACGAGACGAAATCGCCAACTTTGGAATGCATTTGACAATTTTCAAAGGATTAGAGACCCCACGCGAGTAGCTCAAGTCCTTTCGTTGGTAACTTCCGAGATGCTTTCCCAAGCTACAAACAATGCACAACCATCTACACACCCGATCTGCTACATATACAAGACTAATTTCATCACCACGAAAATGCCGTTTTTTGTCTTTCTCATTGCTATCGTTGAATTGCAACATTGAATGGCTCAAAAGCTTATATAGAATGATACTAGTTGTTCAGCTGGAAAAAGTAGCTTCAGACATGTCTTAATAGAAGCAAATCGGATTATCATCCGCTGCTTATTGGATGCTGAATGACATGCAAAAGATAAAAAAAAAAAAAAAAAAAAAAAAAAAAAAAAAAAGGGCAACCGTCATCAGTTCAGACACATGTGATCCAAAATCTCAACTGGATGTTTCATGTCCGAAGAAGAAGAGTAGATACAAGCTACTTCAATCTGCTGCGGGACTTAGCACTCAGTTATTTGCCATCACACGCTTCTTCAGTACTCCTTGTTACCAAAGTTCTTGCACCAGAGTTGTGAAGGAATGGGGCGAACGGGCTGATGCGGCCGTTGCTGCAAGAAAGCAGAATTCTGTCAACCGCTAGTCGGGAAACCAGACAGCAGAAATTTCTCGAGCTCGAGGTCATTCGGTCCAAATGTCCCATCAAGCTAGTGATGCAAATACAACAAATAGAATAACATTTAGTTTCGGCTGGAATTTATATAGAGAGGGCTGTTGACGATGAAGATGTTGAAGTTTCATGAATAATGTATAGGTAAAATTTTAAAAAATAAAGCACAAAAAAAAATGATACATTTTATACATGATTCTCCGAAGGCGTTGTTCGTGCGTTTTAATAAAAAAATATGGATATATAAAAAGGGTATTAAACGAATTACCTCTTGAAACACGCTTTATACGAATTGGTTCGGATGTTCTAGAGTTCAAGCCCCACAAACGTCGGACCTCTAGTTCAGACACATTATTACGTCGAACGGAAGAGAGAACTTTCGGATAATCATCACTATGATCGTGCTAACAATTTCGTGGAGACAATCCGCCATATCCTTAATATTTTTAGTCATGGCTCGAACAAGAGAAAATCCCTATTTTTTCTCGCATTTTGAAAAACACAAGAGCACACAAAAATCACAAGAACACGCACACGGTTTTTCTTTCTTTTTTTAGCAACTCTTTTTTGCGGACTTTCGGATAGTATTTTACGAATCAGCAACGGTTGCTGATCGTGGGATTAGCAACCGTTGCTGATCCCCATCTCTCGAAGCATGATCGTGCATGAACGATCAAACGATGCTTATGCTTCGTGCATCATGCTTCATGCATGAACGGTCAACCGTTCATGCATGAAGCTTCCCAATTAAAAAAAAAAAAAAAGGTATATTGATCAATTAATTAATTAAATGAATAAATAAATAATTAATCAATCCCTTTAAAGAAAAAAAATAAAAAGGACATAATCTTTATATGTATATTTGGGGTACATTAACATGTATCCACTTTGGGTATGCGTCTGCATTATATGCAAATAGACTTGTGACTTTAATACAAATTAAATTAAATCCCATTTAATTTAATTTCAAATCGACTCAATTCGATTGCAGTAATTGACAACAATATTTCTCTCTTGTTCCACGTTATCCTAATTGTTTATGGTGGGTGACACCCCTAGATTCATCATTAAGCTGGTAGTAAGACTTATATTAACACATTAGTATTCCCAAAAGAATTAATTGTCCCGATTAATCTTTGGGTCCTACAAGCCATGATTGACATCTAGCAATATGTCATGGCTACCCAGATAGTGTGAATGCTTTAAGAACATAATAAACCTGTCAGTTTTGGTTACAGTGTAATTCAATCATTCTATCTTACTATGTTCCGATCAAACAAAAACCATGTAATATTTGTCAAGTCACCAATTCAATCATATGCACAAATCTAATTGATATGCATTTTATTTGATATATAAACAATTTATTCTCGGTTACAACCTTAGCCGATGATTTCAATGCAGTGTCATAATTAGATCGCATATGACATCATTATTATACTTTGCATGTAACAAGGAGACAAATTCCATATTGCGCACACATACAACTTCGTTTATGAACAAACTATGACCATCAGGTATAAAGACGGATCAACGACTCGGTATTATGTGCACCTGTGAACCATAGTTGTTCGACACACAAGTTAACACTGTGCATCAGGTCTAAGGATTATTTACACAAGACCAAAGCATGACCAATTAGACATTGACCACGTTAAATGCTTTTATATTGTTAATCGTTTCATATGCGTCACGTTCAGTGAACTTGTCTAATACAAACACTTGTGTTATTAATTCAGGCATCACAATACCCAATGACTTGTGATTCATCATTCCCTTAAGTATCCAATACTTAATGGTGAAGTTATGAACACACCGGTCTCAACATGATTATTAATATCCATTCAATAATCCATCGATCGAGAACAATTTAAAGATTCAGTCTAATTATGAACCCGTCACATATATTCTTAACATCTCAAGAATAAGTCTAGTTGCAACTGATCTTATGAAATCATTCATAAATATAAAATAATTGGACAAATAAATGAACATGTCATTGCCATTAATTAAATAATAATAATAATGATAGTACAACTGAAATCCTTAATATGTAACTATTGTTACGAAATTGCATATCGATTCCAGAAAAATAACTTTCGCAAACAATTCACCAAGCAGAATATAATAATAAAATAACAGAATTAGAAGAACATGTTAGAAAATTTGTTAACGAAGTTCACCAAAACTTGGGCTACGTCTCTGCGCAGAGGCACTCTGCGAATCCACTAGATTTCGAAAAAAGTTGGAATACAACGATGATCTTCTCTCAAAATTAGGGCACAAAGAAATTGAGAACCCCCATAAAGAAAAAACTCACTTTTTTCTTCTCTCTTTTTCTTGCCTCTCTATTTTCTTTTTCAGCGTCTTGACGACTAGCGTCTTGCCATCGCTAATATAAAGGTACCATTTTTAACCTAAAAGCAAATCTGATTGAAAAGACAATAAAACCCCTAAAAAATATTTGGCTTCATCTATAATAATCTCCCACTTGAAGACAAATATACCTAAGTACCAAGCAACTTTGCATCCATCTTCTTAAAAAATTAGTAGTTGAAAAACTTGTACCTCTGTGATACTCCTCATCAATCAACATGGAGTAATACCAATGGTAGTAATACATAAAATATGCTTCTCTCTGTCTACTACCTTAGTCAACATATCAGTTGGATTCTTCGAGCCATCAATTTTTTGTAGTTTTAACTCATTATCTTTTAATGCTGACCTGATAAAGTGATAACGCTTCTTAATATGTCTAGTCCTTGAGTGATAAGCTACATTCTTTGTTGGATGCATTGTACTTTGACTATCACTCCACAGTGTACTGACTAACTGTTTTCAATGTAACTCCTACATATAATCTTGTAACCAAATGATTTCCTTAAAGGCTTCTATGATCGCCACGTATTCTACCTCTGTTGTTGATAAAATTATTACTTTTTGTAATTGAGATACCCAACTCACTGTTGTACCTGTAACTGTAAAGACATATCCAGTGGTACTCTTACTACTATCTCGATCACCTGAATGATATGCATTTACATAACCCTACAATTCTAGAGATGTACCACCATAACAAAGTGAGTAATTGGAAGTACCTGCTCTCAATATCAATTTCACTGCATTCCAATGTTTTCTGCTTGAGTTCTGCATATATCGACTCACAATTCCCACTACATGTGCAATGTCTGGTCTCATGCTCACCATGGCATACATCAAACATCCCACTGCCGATGCATATAGAACTACCGCCATCTCATCTTTTAAAGCCTAAATGCTCGGACATATATCCTTTGAAAGTTTAAAGTGACTCGCTAAAGGAGTTGCGACTGATTTTGCCTTGTCCATGTTAAATCTCTTTTACACTTTGTTCACATAATCTTCTTGCGACAGCCATAATTTCTTATTTTTCATGTCCCTGATTATTTTCATGCCTAAAATATTCTTGACCTCTCCCAAGTCTTTCATAGCAAACTGTGATGATAATATCTTCTTCACTTTTACGATTCTCTTCATATTGAAACTAGCCACCAATATGTCATCCACTTATAAAGAAAGATGCACAATGTCACCATCATTATATTTGCGAAAATAAACATAGTGATCAGACTCACAGTGTGCAAATCCTTTTTCTTCTATGAAACCATAAAATTTTAGGTACCATTGCCGCGGAGCTTGTTTCAAGCCATACAAGCTTTTTTTCAAATAATATACCATGTGCTCTTTACCTTTGACTTCAAAACCTTTAGATTGTGCCATGTATAGTTCTTCATCTAAGTCACTGTGTAAAAATATTGTTTTTATGTCTAACTGCTCAATATGAAGATCCTCCACTACAATTATACTTAGTAGAACTCTAATTGATGTCATTTTCACTACAAGTGAAAATATCTTGGAGTAGTCGATCTTTTCTTTTTGAGAAAAGCTATTGACTACAAGTCTCACATTGTATCCAATACTACCATCTGCTTCATTTTTAATCCTGTACACCCATTTGTTTAATAAAGCTTTTTTACTTGTGGGCAACTTGGTCAACTCCCAAGTTTTGTTCTAAAGTAACGAGTTCATCTCGTCTTTCATAGCACACTCCCATTGCAAGTGAGACGTGTCTATCTTTGCCTCATCGTAAGTTTTCGGTTCCCCTGAATTTGTATATAAGACATGACTCAGAAAAATATTAGTTGATGGATCAAAAATTACCTTTGGCTTTCTCACACGTGTAGACCTCCTCAAGACAAGTACTTCAAGGTCGTTAGTTTGCTCCGGATTAGTGTGTTCCTCTTGAACTACCTCCTCACTGATAATAGGCTCATCTTGAACCTCTCTTTCAAGTGCACTTTGATCTACTGGAAATATCTTCACGGGCATTGTGTGTAATTCAACATATTTTGGTTCTACTATCTTCTTATGCTCTATTTGATGATCCTTGTACATCTTTTCTTCATGGAATACCACATTCCGACTGCGGATGACTTTGTTATTCTCATAATCTCAAAGCTTATAGCCATACTCATCACCACCATATCCAATAAAGACGCACTTCTCGGACTTAGCATCAAGCTTGTTCCTATCCTTACTGTTAATCAAAGCATATGCAATACAACCAAACACCTTTAGATGTAAGTCATTAATTTTTTTACTTGACCACCGTTCTTGTGGTATTTCTCCATCCAACGCACTAGATGGACTTCTGTTGATAAGATAAACAGCTGCATCAACTGCGGCAGCCCATAAGTGTAGCGGGACACTTGCGTGTAGCCTCATGCATCTCGCACGTTCTAGAATAGTCATGTTTACCCTTTCAGCTATACCGTTCTCTTGAGGAGTTATAGGAACAATCTTTAACTCGTGTATGCCTTCTCGACTCAAATAATCTGCAAATTCCTTACTCGTGTATTCACCACCATTATTAGACTTTAGAGTTTTAATTTGACAACCTGTCTCTTTTTCTACCATAGTCTTCCACATTCTGAACATTTCAAATACTTCTGATTTTTCTCTAAGAGCATATACTCAAGTCTTCCTTGTTGTATCATCAATGAATGTGACAAAATATCTCTTACCACCATAAGAGAGTTCCTGAGCAAATCCCCATACATCAATATGGACTAATTCTAGCTTTTGACATTTATTTTGTCTTTCATTCAATTGAAAACTAACAACTTTCTGTTTTCCATAAATGCAACTCTCACAAAAATCTAACTCAAATTTTTGCAAACCTGGAAGTAATTTCCTTGAGTATAACTGTTTTACATATTTTTCACCAAGATATCCCAAACGATAATTTCAAAGAGTAGACAAATTATCTGTAGCCATTATAGTTGCAACCATATCACTGATATTGTTTCCTTGGAGAAGGTAAAGTGTATTCGTACGCTTTCCCTTTGCTACTACTATTGTCCATGAGGTTATCTTTCACTCTCCGCATCCAAAGGTTATTACAGCATTTTCTTCAAGTAGGAAGACAAAACAGGAAATTTCCAGCACAAGTAGCTAGGCAACTAAGTCGTGTACCTTTCGGAGTCCCGCATAAACTCTAACATCTGAGGAGTAATCCCCTGAAATACAAGAACAAGAAAGAGGTGAATTTGACATTAATCAACCGAGTTTACTCCACTCCAGAAATGCAACAGCAATATCGACATGCTCAGTAAGAATAGCGAATCAAACTGCATAGCTGCAACTAGTACTTCACAGAGAGAGAGAGAGAGAGAGAGAGAGATGGCCAAAGAAGGAACTAGCACCTTTCTTGGAGCTGTGAGAGTATCATCGAGATCGAACAAAGCGATCAAACCAGGCTTTCTCGTGGCCATTCTATTCGAGATCTCTTTCTGCCATCAAAATGAAGTTAGATAGCAAATGTTAGAAGGTAATCGAATCCCCCGTGAGGAACTAAATTCAGAAAAAGTTAAAAATATAAAGATTATTTCCTCTGAAAAGATTTATAGTTAAGCAAATAGTGAAAAGTTAAAAATTTATTTATATCTTTCGTACTGTTCATAAGTGAGTAGTATAATCTATCGGTTTGAATTGACTTAGTCATATAGCCGGCACAAAAAATGCCTTTTTGAACTACGCGTTATTGAATTCCATGTTCATAACATTATCACGAGAGCATGTTGAACTGGTCTCATCATACGTAAAGAAAAGTCCAAAAGTTTATGAAGTACTTTTTTTCCTACATGGTTAATGCCCATATTTATTTATAAATAAGAAAAAAGAAAATATGGTCAATAATCTCATAATTTGCTAGCAATTAAATTCTACTCGCATCCTGAAACCATTTAATTTCATGTCCAATTTGAAAAAAAAATTTACTCCAAGAGTCATGACATGTGCAATTTCTCGTAAATCTCCCAACATCGATATAAAAGATCCATTTGTAATCATATCAAATCATAAAAATACAGTTCATTAATCTAGAACAACTCAGTTTGAAGTGCATTGGATAAACGAAAATTTTGGTTTGGGTTCCGGGGGGGCGGCTCTGCGAAAAAATCAGGGAAAAGTGCCAAAAAAGTCACAAATCTTTTGGCTTTGTGCCGATTTAGTCCTAAACCTTTTTTTGGTGCCGATTTAGTCCTAAACTTTTTTACGTTGTCTTGCCAATTCAGTCGTTTCCGGCCAATTTTGGCCGGATATTGTTGACCGGACGCCGATCGGGCGACGTGGCGCGATCGACGCCGACGTGTACAACTTTTAATAATATTTTTAAATATTTTTAAATATTTTTTATTTTTTTAAATATTTTTCCCTTTTAATTTTTATTATTTTCTTTTTTTTTTTCTGCTCATCTTCTTCCTTCAGCCGGTCGTCGGAGCTCGGCGACCAGCCCGCCGAGGTTGAGGTCGACCTCGCCGGCCACCTCGCTAGTGGCCGCTAGGGTGGCCTCGCGCCGAGCGGGCGAGGCCACCCTCGAGGCCTGGGCGGCGAGGGCAAGCCCCGCCGGCTCCTCCTCGTGCGGGATCGGCGAGGTCGAGCCTCGCCGGCGGTGGGCAAGGCTCGACCCTCGCCGGATCCGGCGAGGGCGAGCCTCGCCCGCCCGGTGCGAGGCCGCCCTCGAGACTGGCGGCGAGGCTCACCCTCGCCGGATCCGGCGAGGGTCAAGCCTCGCCCATGGCCGGCGAGGGTGACCCCGCCGGCTCCTCCTCGCGCTGAATCTGGCGAGGCCGAACCTCGCCGGCCTTGGGCGAGGCTCGACCCGTGCCAAATCCGGCGAGGGCGAGCCTCGCCCGCCCGCACGAGGCCGCCCTCGAGGCTGGGCGGCGAGGCTCGCCCTCACCGGGACGCCGACCTTGGCGAGGCTCGACCGCGCCGGATCCGGCGAGGGCGAGCCTCACCCGCCCGGCACGAGGCCGCCCTCGAGGCCGGGCGGCGAGGCTCGCCCTCGCCGAATTTGGCGAGGGCGAGCCCCGCCGGCTCCTCCTCGCGCCGGATCGGCGAGGGTCGAGCCTCGCCGGATCCGGCGAGGGTGAGCCTCGCTTTGCCGCGAGGGCGCCCTCGCGCCCACGGGCAAGGTGGCCGGCAAGGTCGAGACCTCGCCGACCGTCGCCTGCGGCGGTCGCCGAGCTCCGGCGGCCGGCTGGAGGAAGAAGATGAGCAGAAAAAAATAAAAAAATAAAAAGAATAAAGAAAAGAATAAAAATAAAAATAAAAAAATAAAAATAAAAAGAAAAAGAAAAAAATTCAAAAAAATTAAAATAATATTAAAAATTATACACGCGGCGGCGATCAGGCCACGTTAGCCGGCTGGCGTCCAGTCAGCAAAATCCGGTCAAAATTGGCCGGAAAGGACTGAATTGGCACAACGTAAAAAGGTTTAGGACTAAATCGGCACCAAAAAAAGGTTTAGGACTAAATCGGCACAAAGCCAAAAGGTTTAGGACTTTTTTGGCACTTTTCCCGAAAAAAACCATGGAAGAATTCTCCTCATAAAGAAGGAAATTGTCGGTGTCGGCTTGTGGGATGAATGAAGCTTCCTCCCAATTACACTCCGATGTCATCATTCCAATCCAACTCACCAGTCATGCATTGTTGCCAATCGAATTGTTTTCACGTGGGAACGAAATTTCTCAGCTGCTCATCACATGGTCCTTTCTTGTGGGGCCTCTCTTACAGAGCAAGTTTGGTAACGATTCTATTCCCGAGAGTAGATTCTGATCAGAAATAATTCTTTTTTATTCTGTTCCCAGGAACTAATTCTAAGCATTTTAAGCCGTTTGGTAACTGTCTAAAATTTCTAATTTTGGAATAGAATTGTGTTTGGTATCGTGCTCATTAATTATGTTCCAAATCAATTTCTTTTAATTTTTAAATAATTTTTTTCCTTTTTCTCATCTTCTTATTTTTCTTATGGCCGACGACCTCATCGGGCATTGCACCCTCGCCCTCGGCGAGGCCAGCCCTCGTCAGCCGAGCCTCGCCGGTGGCCAGGCCGGCCTTGCCGGGGCTGGGTGAGCCTAGCCACCGGCGGGGCTGGGCCTCGCCAGGGCTCAAGCCTCGCCGGATCTAGCGAGGCCAAGCCTCGCCGGTGGCTAGGCGGGGCTGGGCGAGCCTCTCCAGGGCTAAGCGAGCCCCGCCCAACCCCAGCCTGGGTGAGGCTGAGCCTCATCGATGGCCAGGCTTGCCTCCAGTGAGCTCGCCGGACCTCGCCCTGGTCGGGCGAGCCTCCAGCGAGCTCGCCGGACTGGTGGACAGTGGCGGGCGGTGGTTGTGAGATGGCCGAAGGGAAGAAGAAGAGTTGTTGATTTTGATTATTAAATTTGTTCCCGGAACAATAATTAACTTTTTTTTTTTCTATTCTTGATTCTACTCCCAATTTGTTCCAGGAACAAAAAATTTACCAAATACGATTCTAGACCCAAACTAATTCTGGGAACAAAAAATCAGAATTTGGCCTATTTGAATGGTTACCAAACAGGACCTTAAATTCTATCTTTCTAAGAAAAAGGTTTTGATGCCAAATTTTGGCATACTCCATCTGCGAACAGTACAGTTAGTGAATCGTCCATACATGAGACGAAATCACCAACTTTGAAATGCATTTGGCATTTTTCAAAAGAATGATTCTTTTCCAATGGATTAGAGACCCCACACGAGTAGCTCAAGTCCTTTCGTTGGTAACTTCCTAGATGCTTTCTCAAGCTACAAACAACGCACAACCATCTACACACCCGATCTGCTACATATACAAGACCAATTTCATCATCAGCAAAATGCTGTTTTTGTCTCCTCATTGCTATCGTTGCATTGCAACATTGAATGGCACAAAAGCTTATATAGAATGATACTAGTTGTTCAGCTGGAAAAAGTAGCTTCAGACATGTCTTAATAGAAGCAAATCGGATTATCATCCGCTGCTTATTGGATGCTGAATGACATGCAAAAGAAAAAAAAGGCAACTGTCATCAGTTCGGATACATGTGATCCAAAATCTCAACTGGATGTTTTAAATCCGAAGAAGAATAGATACAAGCCACTTCAATCTGCTGCCGGACTTAGCACTTCAGTTATTTGTCATCACACACTTCTTCAGTACTCCTTGTTACCAAAGTTCTTGCACCAGAGTTGTGAAGGAATGGGGCGAACAGGCTGGTGAGGCCGTTGCTGCAAGAAAGCGGAATTCTGTCAACCACTAGTCGGGAAACCAGACAGCAGAAATTTCTCAAGCTAGAGGCCATTCGGTCCAAATGTCTCATTAAGCTAGTGATGCAAATGCAACAAATAGAATAACATCTAGTTCTAGCTGGAATTTATATAGAAGGCTGTTGATGTGAAGATGCACAACAATGACTCACTGGCATATGTACCTTTGAGTTTATTCATAAAAATGTGTACAGGCAGGAACTACATGAAGGGAAAATCTCAGATGAACAATGAAAAGATTATTAGAACAGGATTTTCAAATGCAACAGGAGACTATTCATTAAGACAGCGAAAAGTCATCCACTGCTATTAGCTTTCTGTAGGTACGAGTTTTCCAAACTCTTGTCAGTCTGAAGGACAGGGTTATGGATACTCGTTAGCATTCCACCCTATTTCCTTGCTTTTCACAACACTTCTTTTCTAACTATATGACATGAAAGTGTATATAGGCAACCAATTTTGTTTGTTTGCTTCCAATTAATCAAGACAGTGACATTCCAACAAAAAGAAGACAGCTTTGGAAAACTCTCAGGCGCAGCTTGCCTTTGTTATACCAGTAGCATGTTAACAATTGAAGTACTTTACTATAATAAGGGTTAGCGTTTATCTTATTATTGCACAGGAAAGTGCAGTATCTTCTCTAACTGTTTGACCAAAAGATCTTGGCTAGCAACACTTTTGGCCTTCAAGTTCTGAACATGACCCTTGATTCTAAGACTGCAATTAAAACCGCCACTTCCATTAAATGTTCCTCTAGTTCTTTGACAAGGATTAGCCCACAAATTGGCTTAAGACTGTTGAAGAGACACAAGTATAATTATGAGTATCTTTCTAGGAACAAATGATTATGGCTAAGTGGGACTTTAGTTATAATGCACAGGACGTAGACTTCAAAGACAGAACTGGCGTTTAACTTCTGCAGAAATCCCACTCACAAGCACAGAAGGCACCTTTCTGCGACATTGCTCTCTTCCAAACAAGAAGAAATTTCACCACTTAAGATTTCACACACACTTCAAACCCTAAATACAAAAAGAAAATGAGGACACTAGTTTTACATTTCACAAGTGAATTAGTAGCTACGAACTTTGCCATGTGCGCCCTTCGACTGAAAGATTACTAGTGCATTCGTCTTGCCTAAATATCCTCACAAGAGCACTTCCAATCAATCTTGCACCAACGATATTACTCATCCGCAAACTTATGCCAAAGCACCAGAACCCAAATTCAGATCACTCTTCCCAACACAAAACACCACGAATCTTTCTCTCCAGACAAAGAAACAGGCAACATTGACGAATAAGCCGCTAAAAAAAAAAAACGAATCTCCAAAATAATTCGAGACGGAATTAGAGCGCGACCTCGAGCTTGGCGGACGTCATGGCGATGGGGATGCAAACGAGGAAGACGCCGAACATGGCGATGGCGGTGTTGCGCTTCCAGTGCTTGGGCCGGCAGTACGGCCCTCCGCTCATGCTCCATACCTTGGCCCTGAAATCCCCGTGGACCTCCCCGTGCCCGTGCCCGTGATCTGCTCCGCCCATTGCCGACCTCTTAAGTTGCTTCCTCTCTCTGTTCTAGCTCACCAACGAATCAATCGAAATGGACACCAAAATCAGCGGAGTAGCAGATAACCACAAAACCTAAGACACTCAATTTGTCGATGACACTCAATTTATCGATTTTTTCGACTGTAAACGCATCGCTCGCTAATCAGTAGCTGAGGCCGCATTCCGAAGGACGGTCGACAACAAAGATCTGAGGATCGAAGAAGAGAGATTGGTCGGAATTACCTGAGAAATCGGAGAACTCGAGCTTCGTCGGGCTGCTCGTGCGGTCTGCTGCTGCGTCGGAGAACTCGAACGTGGTGGTAATCTGCGGGTTTAGCGAGCGAAAGCGAGGGCTGTTTGGTCTTTCCACCGTATCCTGACGAGTGAGATTGTCGTGGGCCTCCACTGACGGCCCAATAATGCAGATGGTGCTCCTTTTCGTTCAAAGGGTTGTCAATTTTAAATTTCACAGCACTTAGCGAATGGTGTAATTTCACCAGGAGAGATCTGAATCTAGAAATACTTTAACCCTACCATCTTGAAAATGATATAAATTTACACGTTCTGATCCATCTTAATAGAAAATAAAACAACTTGTTATTGTATGCATCGTAATTATAGTAAATTTGAAGTTTCAGGAAATTATGCATATGACACGGGTGTGACAAATTGTATTCTCCGCATGGAGTGTATGTTTACTTGAAGCTTAACATTAAACCCTAATTTCAAGTGGTATTGATAATTAACAACCCATTAATTGCTTGGACATGTTAACTATTTTGTTTGCACAAAGTTTCATCTCGATTTCAAAAGTAAAATCTGCAGGCAGCTAAATGCTTTTGTAGGGAGAATAGGAGAGAGCTGATCAATCATGAAATGCACAAGTTGAGGTTTTTGATGCTCTATTAATTTGTCTCAGCAAAGAAAGTAACATGAAGTTGAGTGGCATTTCTCTTCCTCTTCTTGTTATGAGAGATTTCTTTTGCTTCACCTGACAAAAGAGTACAAGTTGGAACCTCAAGAAGAGTAGCTGTAACTTCCATGGCTTCTCTGTCATCATGTCACTGAAAGGCTCTAAAGCAACAAAAAATTGCATCTCTGATCTGCACCTCAGCTTTCTATATACCTCGTGCATGAAAAAGACAATGTGGGCGACAAAGAAGAAATACTCTCCCTGTTTTGATTACCATCCAGCAACTAGACATCACTGCTGAACAAGTGAACGATGAATTTTTATTTGACATAGGGGAGTCAATCCAGGATTGTCATTATACAAGACGGGCAAAAGAATGAAATGACACACTGGAACTTCCAGCCAACGAAACCTAGCAGAACCCATGCTTGATGGATCCTCTGCTCTTCAATGGTCCGTGATCATAAAAAAAGGCTTATAAAACCAATTTAACTTCAAAACAGAAGCAACATTTTCAGCACCAAAAGGGCATCAACCACTTCCTTCAGCTTCAAGCGTCAATCTGACACCTTCTTTAAATGGAGTAGGAGAAATTCTTAGTGTCTGAACCAGTCTAGTGATATCCATGGAGATGTCAGCTGGGGATCTCACACCCCGATCAACCTGTTGAAAATCATACATATCAATTATCAGAAAAGTTGGTAATTCAAAGAAACAGACCACCTAATGTTAAGATTTAAAGAATCTCAGGCACAGAGTGCAAGATGAATATTAGTTCTTCTCTACTCTTGTCTGAATGACGATAATAATAATAATTGACAGAAAAATTAGACAGGATTAAGTTAAGCACCACCATCGAGGACAGAACAGCAGAATGGAGACAATCAACCACCAGATGGGTTTTTGGAGGAGTAAACGCAAATAAATAGAAAAAGAGTTTTGTGAATATACATACTGATGAAGCAGACACTAGTGTGATTAAAGAGGTGTTGTATCCTCTAATATGTGCCACAGTCTCCGCCATTTGAGCACGAGAGACTCTGTCTGGTCCTCCAATGTTTAGTAGCAATTGCATGTGCTCGCCATCTGAACCAATCATCAATTATTGGGGTAGCCACACGAATGGACAGAACAGATGGTATTTGTGATAACAGTCACCACAACATTCTCAGTTCCTTGGACAAAATGCAGATGACTTATCAATTTCAATTCCCCAATAAGTGGGTGAATATTGCCAAATGCAGAGTTAAGCAAAGCAACTGACAAATAAAAGCCGCCCCATTCTAGATCATAAGGATACGAAACTTTTATTAACATCTTCGTTATGATCTGATGTTTAATTTAATTGTCAGACGATGATCTACAGTTACCAACATTACCCAGCATGACTGATTAAAAGTGGTCGCTGCAAATGCTAGAGATTATTTGTTACCTGATATCCATTTACGAGTCAGAGCTTGTATTATAGTTACAACATCCTTGACATACACTGGACAGCGAAACTCATCATGGAAGAACTCTACTTTATCTCCTCTAGAGAGGACGCCATCAATCCACTGCACAGCAATTATGGGTGGGTACCAGTTAGACACTGAAAAATCCATTTCTTGACCTCTGATTATGCCTTAATAGCACTCACTGCCTGGCTGTTGCTCCTACTAGATTTTCTAGTTTGCATGCTTGAACATTTGACATATCATACAGAGGTGCCCTCTTTTAGAAAGATCTTAAACCTCTAGTTTGTATCTCCCATGGCCAAAAGTAAAAAAGCATCCCCGAGGTATAGGAATTCATCTAAGATTATATGAAATAGAGACATGCGTGTGCACATGTGGAAGAAATAATCTAATATCACTCACTGTGATGTTCAACTGCCTCTAGTGTCCATCAGACTTTACCTGAATGGGAAGGGACTTTGGAACAGGTGAAATAGTCTGAGGGCCAAAGATGATGCTGCTCCTCAAGATAGCAAAGTTTGACCATTTCTTGCTGATGAACTGCTCCGCTGCCACTTTAGACTTTCCATAAACATTCACGGGAATAGTTTCGTCCTCTTCCTTGTAGAAGGATTTCACCCCTTCATAAACTGAATTCAAACACATCAAATCTGGGGATATCAGTTTCAGCAAGATTTGACAAGGAGAGTACATTCACTATAAGCAGAACCCCACAAAACTTGCACGTTTGCTAAAAGGATCCCCATACCAGAAGTTCAGAAACCTTGAGGGCCAACTAGTTGCCAATGATCGAAGTTGAGAATGAACACTGAAATAAGAGAACCATGGTTAAGACTAAGTAGTTTACCTTGATCAGTTGATAGATGTATAAAAAGAGTGTTAGCCTCCTTAAAAGTCGATAGCCATTCTAAAAGAGTAGAAGGCACGTTAATAGACATAGCGGCTGCTGGATCTGCTTCGCAGGCACGAGGTACAGAGAGTGCAGCACAGTTAACGACCACATCAGGCTGCCATTCAGACATGATAACTTCTCTTCAGCGACAATAAACCCAGATCATGTTTTGTGTGGAAACTAATATAATGGGACCCAATCTAGGAAGATCCAAACCAATGCGATTATCAGGTGTCAATCAAACAATCAACTAAAGCTCCAGAACTAGCAGCACAATGTTTACAAAGCCAGTCACCGAGTAGCAAAAACATTTCCAAATAAAAACAAGAAATGTGCAACAATCACGGCTGGAGGTGTGAAAAAAAATTCAATGCGAATCAGCCTGGACCCAATTTTTGCCCACAAATATGCTGCCTGACTAAGCTTCAACACATCACAGCCCAGCATCAGATACTCGAAGCAATGCTCTTCTTCTTTGCAACAAAGAATCGCATTTCCAAAGCAAAAGTTTGACAGCATACAACTCCAGTTTAATTCAGCACGTTCCCCTCTCGTAAGTTTGAAGCCCATTATACTTGATCCTCAAGACCCACTACAGCAAGGCTTTTTCTATTCCTACAGCGAGCTCGACTCGAGCATTTGGCAAGCAAACAGGACAAGCGAACTGCTCCGTGAACATAATTCAGCTACAGCTAAACGTCGAAGACCATGAACTAAAATGCTTCAGATCGAACAAAACTTCAAAGTGACGACAGCAACAAAACCTGACCGAACGCTTGGGAAACGGCATCGAGTCCTCCGCCAGTCTGCAGATCAACGTGAAAGGCCAGAGAACCAGGAAAGGCATCGAGCAGATCCCGGGGGAGATTGGAGCGGTACGTGAACGCGAGGTCGTACGGAGAATCCGGAACCCCCGAATAGCCCCGCAAGAGGTGCTGGCCCAAGTAGCCGGTGCCACCGACCACCAAGATTCGCTTCCTGGTCATCTTCTTCCTCGCCGTCTTATTCTTCTTCTTCTTCTTGGATTTGCTTGTGCTGTGGCTGAGCAAGGAACACGAGCAAATGCAGGCGACGAAACGTGGGGAGACGACGGATTCCTTTATGGCGGATGGACACAATTCGAGGAGGGAGGATCTTCGATGATGGAGTAGAGGGAAGCTTCTTTCGTTGTCGCGTCGTCTGCAACTTTCGCCAGGACGTCCAGGTTCGAGCTGGTCCCACGGGGACCCACGTGAGTCTAGTGGAAACGGCGCAACGACGTCGTACGCACGGTGGCTTTTCTATTGTGATCGTACGCACAAAAGACTTCTGCTTCGCCTTCCGAGCATTCGCTGAATCTGCACGCTCTTATGAACACTTCCCGGTATTTCCAAATGCTGTTATTGAAAGTTGAGTGCAGGCCATGCGTGTGATGAGACAGAAAACCGTAACCAAAGGATCTAATGATTGCCTGTCTTTCAGTCTATGAGGATTGCACTCTTTCCTCTGATACTTGCCTTTTTCTATATTTAAGGGTGATCGATGCTACTTGGTTGCTTTTGTTGCCATGGTCATCTTTTGGCATTGAACCGGGATGTCATCAACCCCTCTTAACTAAACCGGGAGGGCGTATATATCATAACAATCGCAATCTAATTGCGAAGAGAACAACAATTTCGTATGTGTACACACCACAATCAACGAGTAACAATGCTCCACCATGAAAGGAATCAGAAGCGACACCCGTCAGGTGTTGTCGGATGAAAAAACAAAAATCATCGCTGTATTATTTACAACTCGAAATTCCCAAATAGGCAGGAGCCTCATGAGGAAAAGTAGAAACCTCCCTTTGCAAGTTCTCTTGAGATTCTAAATCTAAATTCTATACAGCAAAAAGCAAACCTAAAAAACGCAATCAATCAACTGATAGACCTGAAGCTGATTTGTGATTGCGTGGATAAAACAACATCGAATGGGAGGACGGCAAAACTGTGGCATTGGCAACCCCTTCTCTATGTCGCTTTGCCTGGTGCAGACAACTGCAGAGCACTGGCTCTGGAAAAGTAGAGGACGGCCAAGATTGGCTGGCTTCCTCTCAGTCGCTGTGCGGGATCCCTTGAGACTTCTCAACGAGTGATTCAATTTTCTGGTGGGAACATTAGAAACACAAATAATTTAAATAAGAAAAAAGCAAAAGATCTGATGGAGATAATTTCTCTAAGAGAAAAGGCAGATGAGCTCCCAAATGGATATATTTTCCCAATTAAATTTCAAAATTCTTGAAATCCTTTGGCAGTTAATGATGGAGGCCCTTTTATTTCTCCGGTTAAAAGACTTGCGTAAGCCTTCTAAAACGTGAACTTTACAGAAAGAAACTCCATACCTTCACTGACTTGTTGACTTCTTCAACTTTATTTAGCAGCAGTTCACCAGGCACTACGCCCCTACGCTCAACCGAAGGATAGCGTGGGGAACCAGTCATCTGCATCTTAAAATTGATGAGAAGATCATCATTAGAAATGAGCTCAAACGTATAAAGTCAGCTGCATAGAAATAGGACCAACAGCAGAAACTGTATTTTGATTATCTTCTTCCAATGTTTCCTCCGAAAAACCAGAGGCTTGAACTATGTTTCTGCTGTAAGAATATGTGGACTTCATTAGCAGCAGAAGCCCCATGACTGACAGACCCAAGAAATCATTAGAATATAGTCTAGTCAAAACATTAGTCGTGCTTTACATAGAGACCTTATCCTTTGGTTATGAAATCGCCAGTTAGTGATGAATAGAATCCTTGACTCCTGCTACTGCAGTAGCGTACAATCACTAGGCAAACCCCAGTCACAGTAGCTGACTTACTGTCATTCATGTTTGCAAAGTATGCTTGTTTCTACAGTGAATATAAAAGTTGGCAATTGTGCATTGATAAAGAACCTACAGTTTCTGAAAAAGCTTCCACCAAAGAGTCAACTAATATGAAAATAAGCCTGCCTGTTGTTCTTGATTTTTAACTAAGATCTCTCGTTGCTGTTAACTTCTGCTAACAGGTAATAGGCAGGCTCACAGCATGTGATCATCTTCTTCCACTGGTTGCTGCTATTACAGAAGTATACTATGCTTTCCTAGCCATGTCTTTCTTAACAGAAAAGGATGTAGCTTGTAGAACATGGTTACAAAGTACCTTCCAACTTTGGGATGGCAACTTCAGAAAAGGTGATCCCTCAGACATTGATGTCACCGCACTGCCTCCTTCGACAACAAAGGAAGAAGGCTTCCAACTTCTGCCAGCATCTTGTATGACTTTGGAAGCTTCTGTGATGATAACCTGCAAGACATGTAAGGACTGTATATACATAATCTCTTCCATGTTGTCCAATGACTGACAAAAAATAGTTTGAGATTGAAAGATGGAATTACAGATGTTCCTGAATATTAAAAGATGAAGAAAGAAAGAGTTGTAAATAATGGACAACCTTCCTCAGTAAACCAGGGTTTGAAAACCCTTGAACCTGCAGCTCATCTACTGGTGCAGCTTTTCCACGTGCCACGCTTTCAACTCTGAAGGTATGAATTCCGTAGATAGCCTGCAGCCAACCTAGAAAAATAAAAATACACACTATTAATTCAAAAAGTCGAGAATTAGATTAGTACAACAATATGTTGTGTCCTTCGCTCAGAAAACTACCAATTTTGAGTATGCATAATACACTACAGCCATCAGGACATGACATTTAAGTTCAGTATGCTAAGCATCTTAGGCCAGAGAGGAAAAGTACAGCAGCTGACATAGATAAAGATCATATGAGTGCGCTTCCAATAAGGCAAGCATGATTACCTTGCTCAATTATTATATCAATCACCAAGGAAAGAGGTACATTCTTCTCAATTACCGCAGGACGCCAGAAGGGTATGAATGATGGCCTCGAAACCTTCAAAAAGAAGAAAATTTAGAATTGCCGACATGCCTTTTTTTCCCTTTCGTAAACATATATACGAACAAAAAGGTAACAGACCTTGTAAACAATTCTAGTAGGTGTGACATATAACTTTCGTGAGCGAATATCATTTCGAATCACATGTCTTCTATAGGGAAGATATATCAACATAAAGATGCCAACTCCCCATGCTAGAACAAGAAGCAGGGATATAGACAGCCATATGATGGTATCATACTTGAGGTGATTCATTGCAAGCTCCTCAAATGAGGCCGTAAAAAGTATCTCCTCAGAAGAATATGATGCTTCATCATTGTCTATTTCAGATTCAGGATCAGGGAGCAGCTGGTCCTTCGATGTACTGCGCTCCGACAGACCATCAGTATGACCCATCAACATTTTCTTGAACTAGAAAAGCCAAAAGAATACAAATTCAAATTATAGCGTAAGTCACTTGAAGCAGTGTGGTTAAAGGTAGTTAACAAATATTTCTCTACCAGTTGAAGGTCAATAAAATAACTCAAGAATGCTGACAATATCAATTAATGAATTGGCTTTACGAAGTTCCTCGAAAAGTTTCTAATATGCATTGAGAACAACCTTAATACAAGCAAAGTTTAATCCTACTCTCCCTGCCTCTCTAGCAAATTACAAAAGTTCTGGACTGAAAACCAGAATTACTGCAATGGCCACTGATCCGAAATAAAGAAGTTACCATTAGTGCACTACGCTTTTAAGTTTCTTAGCTATTACTCAACTCCGGTGTTTAATAACGATTCTCATCTCCAACAGCTGAGCACAGCAAGTGAAGTTTGGCCAAAAAAGGAAGACCCTTCTTCAGATCAACTCAAACTGGCAGAATATTCCTAAATCTCTATCTTCCAGGCTTAAGACCGAAATCTCCAGACATGCCTAGACCCATTTTCTTTTTGGGATCGGTCTTTTCTCCCTTTGCTCAACCCTATCATGAACCCTAGCATAAGCTTCTTAGCTGGCCTTACCGTGAGAAACTATCGATCCGAGGTCAAGAGTGCAGTCTTGCAGAAAGATGTCATGAGTTGTATAACTATCACAATTAGCCTAGCTAGGTTAACGATCCGATAGAAGAGTAAGCCATTCAATCAGATACAGGACAGGAGCTACAATCCACTATGGTTAACAACACAGTATTGGCCAGCCACGCTCCAGTATTCACCTCTCAGATGTTTAGATACCCATGGAAATATTAACGAGGATCTCTGTATATGAGGATCTCAACACAAGTATAATGGACTCGGAGGGAGAAAAAAGAAGGAAAATGCACTCCCCATTCCAAATAGAACAAGAGCAATGCCCGACCGGCACACTAAATGATGAATCAGTCATGTCATATGATTCTAATCCCCATTTTCCCGCCACCCCAAAGAGGCAATGCATTCTCAGCAGATTGTTTGACCCGGAGAGGCTTCTTCCAACTTCAGAAAGAGGAGAAAACAACGACACTGGTTCAGACATAGGTAAATTTACTTCAATTCTCCGGTTACGTCCGCTACCACAACATTAGTAAAGCGACGGAACGCATCCGTAACCTCCGACCGAACACACCGATTCAGCAGATCACTGCAGAACAGAAGCTAGTCGGCATTGCAAACTAAAGTCCTCGCTTTCGAAGATGCATGCACTTTACCATTTCGGTATGCCCAGCTAACCTAGGAACACGGCGTGAAATAGCATCTCCGGGATGGAGGCGAGACCAGGAATCCTCGTACGCGCGTTCTACGAACTACGGATTTCGTCCGGATTCAAACGTTCACGAGCGCCGAAAGAGAACCGAGCGATTGGCAAGCGCGAATCGCCCAGAGAATGTCGCGGAGCGGGACTTCACCTGTCGACGCTTCGAACGCCGGGCGAACGGAATCGACTGCGGTGGATCTCGCAATCGCGCGATCGATGGCTTTCGGGAGTTGGCGTGCTGGAGACGATTCGCGAGCTTCGAGCTGTTTCGGATTTCCGAAACTACCAGTCTACGCTCTCTCTCTCTGCTTTCGCCAGGCTGAGGGGGGCCCCCGGTATTTAAATTAAACTCGAAAGTTGGGTTCTCAGCTTTTTTTTTTTTCCTTTTTTCACATCACTCCTCGCGCTTTTCTATTTTTAGGAATTGGCCCTTGCAGTTAGGGATGAGCAGTGGTTTAGGGTCGGCCACTTGACCGACCCCTGACCGACCCAACCTGCGGCCGGTCCTTGGCCCAGGTCCCAAGGGGACGGTCTGGCCCTTTGGCCCCGAAAATTCCCAGGGCCAAGCCAACAACACCGGAGTTGGTCCCTGGCCCCAGAGTTTTGGGTGGTCCCAACCCCTGACCAACCCCGTTTATTATATTATATTATATTAATTATAATTATTTTATATATTCAAACCTAAGTAAAATGTCTTTATATTATATTATATTGAAATGTTCTATCAATAGCACTAATAGTAATTTCAATTTAAAACTTTTGTTAAGTATTAATTACGTGTCGTTTGTTTTGTTTTCAGGTGTATAGAAGTTCAAGTAAATTAACAAGATGTGAAGTTATATATTCATGGTTTATATTAAGTATTTTAAAATTTTTATGGTTTAATTGTATTCTACTAATGAATTTTAGTTGCACTTTGCTTTTCAATTCGTGTAAAATGGTAGAAGTTTTTGAAGAGTAGAGTAGTACTGCAGTTGCTATGGTGATTTGCTAGTCAAGTGGTATGAGCTCATTTTTTGGTTGAGTGGATTCTACGTAATCAAATGCTAGTCAAGTAGTGTGAAGCTCATTTTTTGGTTTAGTGGACTCCACGTGATTAAATGCAGGAAAACGCTTTTACATATAATGTTATGTATATTAAAGATAGATGATTACAAAAACTTTCCATCTTGTCCCATATCTCGATGAGCGGTTAGCAGGTACGAAATTTCTATTATTGTGTCATCTTAAATTTGCTAAATATGTATTGGTATTTATAGTTTAGTTGCACAATGCCACATTGTCGATGAATGTGTAATTTAAATTTGTAGGTTTGCTTTTTTAGGGAGTATAAAAAATAAGACGAAAAAAATTATCGATCGGTCCCGGATTGACCCTGGAACCGGACCGAACCCATTGGGTCGGTCCGGTCCTTGGTCCTAAGTTCAATAGGGTCGGTCCTCGGTCCTAAAAATTGAGGACCGATACTGTACGGGTTGGTCCTAGGGTTAGGGGGTGACCCGGACCAACCCGGACCATGCTCACCCCTACTTGCAGTTGTTGTATTTTTTCTGCCTCTCGCTTTCTTCTTTCGTGTGAAAGTGTGAAATTGTTGCGACGGTAATGAGTACATATAATCTTGTGTCTCTGGAAAAACAAATTGACAATGATCATCATAATAGTGATCTTTTTTGTGCCTAAAAATTGAAATCTAATAATATCAAGCCTTCATTGTAATGTGCTTTGTAATAAGGCACTTGCAGTGTATCTCTCTATAATATGTAATTTGATTACGGTTCCCATACCGTGTAGTATGGTGACTAATTTATGAAAGCTTATCTAAAAGAAATCATCCAGTGAAATGAAGGGTTTCTATGCAAGGAGATTGCCTATTGGTAGAAGTGCTAAGTTTAAAAGTTCATACTCAAATAAAAAGATGTACATTATTGAGAAAATTTTCAACATATAACACACTAATAAATTGAATAACTACTCTCATAAAATGTTATAAGATCCTATGTAAAGATTAATATTCTAGAGACCATGGATGATAGTGTGAAATAAAGAGTAACATCTGATAATGACAGACAATTCTCCAGTTAAATACCTTAACTATATTAATTTAAGCATTTTGTACTTAATGCAGGGAATTCACACCATATTGAAATAGTTGATCAATTGAACCTTGTAGTAGAAGGAGGTTAAAAAAACTTATGAACGGTATACAATTAAAAAGAGAAATTAGTATCCAGCAGTAGCGTAGACTTCTCAAATTGAATAACTAAGTAATAGAAAAGGCAAATATCACAAAAATTTCAAACTTTACCCATTGTGATATAAATATCCCAAACATTTTTTGTGTCACCAAAAACCCTAAAATTATCATTGTGGCATAAATACCCTCATCTTTTCTTTTCTTTTTGTGTCACTAAAAAACCTGGACTTATGCCCATGTGATATATATACCATCTATTTTAGTTTTATTCGAGGTATATTCAAGTTTTTTTTTTACACAAAAAAAATTGGGGTATTTGTGTCATGAGGGGCAAATTTAGAGTTTTAGAGACATAAAAAAAGTTCAAGGTATTTATGTCATAATAGTCATAAGTTGGAGTTTTTCATGGAATTAACCATAATCAAAATATGTAGAAGCAAGTTGTAGAAGTGGAAATACAAGATGGCAAAAAGAAATGCCATGGGACTCTAACTTCTTTTCATCTTACTGATTTCATGCATGGGAATTTTGTATCTTTTTAACTTTTCCACACATCGCGTAGACTATAATTGGAGATTGATATATGGAAATAGATATTATCATTAAGGGTGAGCAGTTCCAAATTCTATATCGGTTCCACTTGGAATTTATAATTTACATGTTGGAACGGGTTTCTCATTCTTTGAAACTTGAACCTACCCTACATACTTTAGGACCTATCTTGTCACAATTATAGGATTTATTCAAGTTTTACTTATATTATTAATTGAATTATTGTAATAAATCATTTCCTTTAATCACCATAACTTGTTATTACATTCCACTTACCATTACTTGTATTTATACATATAAAGAATATAAAATATTAACAAAATAAAAATTTCAATCAAAAAATGAAACTTCAGACCAGTGATTTAAGATTATACATTCATCAGTGAATATCCTAAAATATCGCGTGATCACACAATGATATAGATTAAGGAAAACATTAAAACTTATTTCAACAGGTTCAATCTATCCAAAATTTGGAATGTATCCATGGAAATTGAAAAAGTTAGAACTTATCATGCATATTTTGGGACCTGAAACAAGATAAAGTTCCCACTAGTTCAATTCTTTGGTTTTAGGTTCCACTTTGAAAATATGCTCACTCCTAATTGCCTTTAATAATATAAAGGCAGGACCTAAGCAAGTCCTTAAAAGGCTCACGTGGAAGAAATATGCGGGAGATTTGCCTAAGGGTGGGAGACCCCGCACTGTCACCCCTTTTTCTCTCCTCCTCGAGAAGACAAAGATAGATAAGAGAATTAGGGGATCTCACGGTGGTGAATGTAGACACCACGTTAAGACTTCGATCTCGGCTACCGCCGGGTAGGCTGGTATAGTAGCTATTTGCGATTTGGGTGAGTGAGAGTAGGTGCAAAGTCTGCAACAGACCTCTTTCTTTATTCTTCGGCACTGTTTGGTAACCATTCAAACAATGCCGGATTCTAATTTTTTGTATTCGGGATCAGTTTGGGAACAAAATCGCGTTTGGTAAAATTTTTGTTCCCATGAACAAATTTCTATTTTTTTGTTCTCGGAAGTAGATTTGGAATAGAATAAAAAATAAATAAAAAAGTTGATTCTTATTCCTAAACAAATCTAAGAATTAAAACAAATTCTTCTTATTCCATTTTCTCTTTTTCTTCTCTTTTCTTTTTCTTCATCAACTGCCATCCCGCAGTTGCCGTCCGCTATCGTTGCTGCCGGTTGCCGGCAACTGGTCTGGCGAGCTTGCTAGAGGCCCGCCTAGCCCCGGCAAAGCTCGCCCAATCCCGTCGGTGACTAAGCAGGCGTTGCGCCAGCCCCAATGGTGGCTAGGCGAGCCTCGCCCAGCCTCGGCAAGGCTCGGCGGGGCTGGGCGAGCCTCGATGGTGGCTAGGCGGGCCTCGCCTAGCCTCACCGATGGCTAGGCAAGCCTTGCCCAGCCTTGGCAAGGCCGGCTTGGCCACCGGCGAGGCTTGGCCTCCCTAGATCTAGCAAGGCCGAGCCTCGGTGGGGCTGGGCAAGCCTTGCCTAGTTGCCGGCGAGGGTCGGCCTCGCTGAGGGCTGGCAAGGTCGCCGGCCCACGGGTGACCGGCGACCGGAAGAAGAAGAACACGAGAGAGAAAGGAAAAAAAAAAGAAAAGAAAAAAAGGAAAAATGATTTAAACATTAAAAGAAATTGAATTTGGAACATAATTAATGAGCCAAATATCAAATGTAATTTTATTCAAGAATTAGAAATTTTGGATAGTTCTTAAAACTACTTAAAATCTTAAAAATCGTTTTAAATAGAATAAAAAATAATAATTTTTAGTCAGAATTTATTTCTAGTAACAAAATCGTTATCAAATGTGCTCTTTATTTATTTATTTTTTTGAATTTAGGCAAAGACCTTAAAAGGCTACAGGGGAGAACCCTCTAGGGAGGGTGACCCTAATGCCCCTATTCCTAAAGGATGGGGCTGCCTCCTGCGGTAGGAGATAGTCAGCTGATAGGCGCTGCCCCTCATCGGGGGTTCCCTCCCCTATTGTGTTTTGATGGAAAGCCGACGAGCAAATTTAGTTGAAGAAGGTCAAAAGCAACGAGGAAAAAATTGCTGGTTGGTAAGGCAGAAAATGTTTCACGTGCTGCTTTCTATTGGATGGCCCCTCATCTGATCGCCCTCGCTGGCGGGGACCCGGACACGGAAGCGTCGGCTTTTGATCCAGCGAATCCAGCGGCTGTCCCGTCCCTCGCTAAGCTAACCAAACGACGCCGCGCCGTCGTACGACGATCGAATCTCCAATCGTCGCCCCCCGAATCCAGCCTGCACAGCGGCAGTAGGAGGAGGAGAAATTTCAAAGCGTATATTCGACGTAGTCCGCAATGCATCCAACCACCAACATTTTCTCCTTCTCATCTCTCTCTCTCTACCCGTGAACTTCACGCCAATCCTCGCATCCCGATTCTTGCGGCGCAATCGAACGTTCCGAACGAAGGTAAAGGCATCTTCCGATTTCTTGCTCTATTCGACGCCTGATCTCGCCATTGCTTCCTCGCCCTCGCGTGCATTTCTTCGCGGTTTCGTGGAGCTTCCGTGTTAGGTTTCGTGTCCGCTTCTTCCTCGTCGAGCTGTCGATGCGACGATATCCGCGAGGCGGTATGTATCGCGTTCGCGTGTCCATGCGCGCTGGTCGCGTTGTTGTTGCTCTGTGATTGTTGCGTGCATGTAATCTGTTTGCTTCGGGCCCGACGATTCTAGACATGGGCGTGCTTGTTTTCTTACCATGCAGGACATGTGAGAGATTTTTTAAAGTTCAATTTTAGATAGTTTCCCTTCATCACCCGACGGGGGATAGATTAAATGTTGTAGACGCTAGATGGGGAGACGCGCAGGATGAGCGAACTCAGTTTGTCGCACGAGGTATCTGCAGCAGTTGAGAATTAGGACGACGGAACAGTTCCCATTTTGTGGTTGAGCAGTTTTAAATAAGCTTCCTTTGGAAGGTAGAATAGAATTAGCAAATGGAATCATGCTGTTGAGTTTGCTTGTGTGCTTTCTAATGTTGTTTTAGATGGATGAAATTGCCCTCTCTTAGCCTTATGGGAGATAGTTGATTTAAGGGTGATTAAAGCTTTTAAACTTTCTTGGTTTAAGATTATGCAAAAGAGAAGTATCTTAGATGTTTCTTTGTTTAGGTTGCTGTGGTTTCTTTGCTCGTGTATATCTTAGTCTGTAAACTCAGAATAAGCTCATTCATGTTCTAGGTCATGAGCACTATGGCTTACTATTTGTTTGCTTTCAATGGAAAAGAGATTAAGATGAGATTGTCCGTATTTAAGAACTTCAGTAGTTGGTTTTTATCTAAGAAAGACTTAAGTTGATCTGGGGAGCCATTAGTTAAATTAGTTTCGTTGATGACTTGTAGCAGGATTAGTTTCCCTACATTTGAACCATGTAAGTGGGAAAAAGAAGCAGTTGAAAAATACTAGAACACAGAAAGGGCATGTTCATTAAATATGAAATTGAGAGACTGGCACTTTTATAGCGTTATTGACTTTTCTCTAATGTTTTCTTCAACCATTTATTTCAGATATGCAAGTTCCTCATCATTCATGCGAGTGAAGATATTTATTGTACTATTGCTGTAGGTGACAGGTGTATGGCAATTCTAACTCTTTGTTAAAGAGTTAGCCTGTGATTGAAAACAATGGATAGAAAACAACATATTGCGATATTCACGACTGCGAGCCTACCATGGATGACTGGCACAGCAGTCAACCCCCTTTTCCGTGCTGCATATCTCTCAAAAGATGGAGAGAGAAATATCACTTTGGTGATCCCTTGGTTATCATCAAATGATCAAGGATTGGTATATCCTGGTAACATCACTTTCAAGTCTCCTTCAGAACAGGAAATGTATGTCCGTCAGTGGCTTGAAGAAAGAACGACTTTTAAATCTGCTTTCAGCATACGGTTTTATCCTGGAAAGGTACTCATGAATTCTAAATTAGACGTGCTAATTGTTGTGTTAAACTATTTTGTTTTGATAAGGCAAATAGTAGCTTCATCTACAGTCAGAAGAACAGTTAAATTCAAAACTTGTACCACTGAATGATCGATCTTCAACTCTTCCTCTTCTGGAAGAGAGCATAAACTTACGACAGTAGCAAGATCATTGAGAATTGCCATTCTTGCTACCGTAGTGAGATTGTTGAGAATTGCCATTCTTGGCCAGCTGTAGATGGATGCATCTTTTACCAGTTATTTTTGACCACTTAATGGTCTATGGCATGATTATTCTACTAATTGTACGCTTACTTTTTACTCTGTAGATAAAAATCTGGTATTCATTTCTTCAGCATAGGTATAATCTAGGATCACGTGAGCTGTAACATATTCATGTGACGGGTAGTCCATTGGCTCTTCCACATGTAATTGCGTTGGCATACTGTGGAAAGCTTGTCATGTTTGGCATTTGGTTACTGAAAATTTCTTCTATACGTAAGAAAATATCATCTACAACTATCTCAAGGATAAATGTAAATGCATGGTATCAATTACACTGCAGTTTTCCAGCGATAAAAGGAGCATTCTTCCTGTTGGAGATATTGCAGAGCTCATCTCCGATGAAGAGGCAGATATTGCTGTCCTGGAGGAACCAGAGCACCTAACATGGTATCATCATGGGAAAAGATGGAAAACTAAGTTCCGCCTTGTTATTGGAGTTATTCACACAAATTACTTGGAATATGTGAAGAGAGAGAAGAATGGTCGTATTCAAGCATTTCTTCTTAAACACATAAATAGCTGGGTTGTCAACATATACTGTCATAAGGTATTGTCCTCAAGCTTTTTCCTTTCATTTTTTGTTGAGAGAAATGGTTACTGTAGTAAGAATGATTGCATCTCTGTACCTAGTCTTACACAGAAGCTAACTCTTGATGGTTTACATTTTTAATGGAGTATGATATTGGTCAGTTATGGAACTACCCATGCAATGCTTGGTTTGATGACCTTGGAGGCTTTAGAATGAAAAACCCGTTGGTAGTTCTTTAGGTTATCTGGGTGTAAGCTCATGACATTAAGAATTGAGTGCATCCTATATTTCTTGTTTGCCCAGCACGGTACTTCTGGAAGGTGATTATATGCAATAAGGCAATTTCACACACGGTTATACTGAGAGTTTATATAGGCAAAAGGTGAAGTGCCCAACTGGGATATATGAACTCGGAATAAATGATAGGCCTTTGATGCAGTCTTCTGACCTAGAGTTGGTAAGAATTGGGTCAGAGAAGAGCATTCTCGTTTGTAGAGGCATGTCGAGATTCTTTCGTCTTAGAAATGCTGGGCGCAATCTCATACTAAAAAGTTTCAAGGGTTGAGTATCTTTAGGGCGCTTACTAAGCATACTTTGATGAAGTGTTCGATTTGCAATGCGTTGATTGCACGTACTACAGAAAAAGTTAATGCATTGAATTTTGCAGGTTTCCTTGTTTGATTGCTTGATAAGTGCTCAAAGAGTCCTCTTTGACGAACTGCTTATTTCAATAATTATTTCTTGGCTTGTGCTCGTTGTAATTATAAGAGACGGAAGAGTGTTGATCCCTTTTCTGTCAATAATTTAGGGGTCTCCCCTTTTTGTGTAAATGATTTATGGATGACCCAGTTTCTCATGGGTTGCACAGAAGGTTTCAAAAAGGAGGGGATCATCCATCAAATTTCACTGAGGTTACAGGGGCATTGGTGACATTTAATCGAGAAAGATATACTTTGCAGATGCTATCGGCCTTTTCTAGGCTTATTAAAGCAATGATCGACACCTTTGTTCACTTCCTACATGTTATCAGATTCTTTTTTGTCGATATCTGAATCTTTGAATGATGTCTGTTTGGTGCTGAATTTGATTCTTGATAGTTAAATGGAAAATGACTAATCAATTTGAACTTGAAGATGCTGTGTTGCTGTATTTACAACCCTTAATTTTCATATTGCTCTCTGTTTTTGAATGTCCGTCAGTCCTGAAATTTCTGGATAGAAGTGGCTGTTAGTAGTTTATGAGCATGGATGCATTGTGTTTGCTCCTCCTCCTCTTCCTCCTTAGGTGGGCATCTAGGGTGCGCATGACAAAATTTTTGAAACAGAAATTGATTTCTGGCCAGAAATTGATTTCTTAATTTCTATTTTAGAAACTGAGAAGCTAAAAATTTTAGCTTCTGATTTCTTCTTCAAATCTATTTCTGGAATAGAAATCTGTTTTAGAAATAGAGAAATCAAATTACGTTACCAAACGGATTTCTGTTCCAAACCTGTTCCGGGAAACAGAGAACCAGAGAAATCAAGAAACAGAAATTTTATCATATGCGCAGCCCTAATGTTTGGATGGATGTTCTAACGTGTTGGTTTTGGGATACATAGAAAAAGAAGAAGCCAAATGCAATAGATTTATGTAGCCTAGCCTGAGCAATATGCAAACATGTACTCGATGTTATTGTATTAGTCACAGAATTACTGGTTTGCATTTAGCTTTAAGTTGAGAGAGCAGTGTCCTGTTAGTTCTTTATTTAATTCCACCGGTCATTCCTATCAAAAGTAAGCTGTTTAGAAAGAACTATGGTGGAAACCTGCTGATTCTGGAACTATAGCTACTGTTCAATGCCTGCACTTAATGAGGTTTCACTTGGGGGAATGGACGGCAGGTTATCAGATTATCTGCTGCCACTCAGGATTATCCCAATTCTATCATCTGCAATGTCCATGGAGTTAATCCCAAGTTCCTTGAGATTGGCCAGAAAAAGATGGAGCAGCAACAAAATGAAGGCAAAGCCTTTAGCAAAGGTGCTTACTATATTGGCAAGATGGTTTGGAGCAAAGGCTACAAGGAACTACTTAAACTCCTTGGTGATCACCAGAAAGAATTGCCTGGGTTTGAGATTGACTTGTATGGGAATGGAGAGGATTCTGATCAAGTTAGGAAAGCTGCAGAGAAGTTGGAACTAGCAATTAGAGTTAACCCAGGGCGTGACCATGCTGATCCCTTGTTCCATGAGTAAGTAGTCACAATTTTGCAGCTTTAGATACATATAAAGCAGCTGTCAGACATCCAGAATTGGAGGTTTCTTTTATGAGTTTCCCTATCAACCAAAAGGTTGGCGAAACTAAAAACTACACAAAATGCTGAATGCATCGTATCAAACAATGAGTTCGCAGAATATCGGTCTTATAAAGTAACATATTTCCTTGTAAATCCTTAATGCTAGACCTTGAAGGGTAACTGGATTTCCCATCATGCTTTCTTGTACTTCAAATACCAATTACTGTACAAAACACTACATGATTGTTATCACAGTTTGTTTTTACAGAGTGTCACTCTTTTCTCATAATGCATTTTCTTGTAAATCCTTAATGTGAGACAATGATGGGAAACTGGATTGTCCGTCATGCTTTCTTGTACTTTACTGTTTTTTTCTTCTCTTTCACACATGCATGATGACTGATTCACTTTCTTTTATAAAAGATATTAGTTTTGAGTAATACCCTTTTTCTATTCGATAAGTAGGTTGAAGTATGATTTTTTCAAAGAAATGGTTTCAAATATGATGGCTGAATTATGTTTCAGTGAATAGGTGATCTTGTCATTGGTATGTGAATATTGAGTCTAGCTATTGGAAGGAGCTATTTCACATCTACTGTTAATCCTGATTGCTCTGGAAACCAAAGAAATGCTTGGTCAAGTTTAATCTCACTGAGTTCCTTCTCCATCATCCAGTTATAAGGTGTTCCTGAATCCAAGCACCACTGATGTAGTCTGTACAACCACAGCTGAAGCACTGGCGATGGGTAAATTGGTTGTCTGTGCCAATCATCCATCAAATGACTTCTTTAAGCAGTTTCCAAATTGCCGGCAATATAACGACAGCAAAGGATTTGTGGATGCCACTCGGAAGGCACTGAGTGAAGAGCCTGCCCAGATGACGGATGATCTAAGGTATGAGTTATCGTGGGAGGCCGCCACAGAACGGTTTCTGAAGGCTGCTCAGTTGGATCAGGCATCTACGGCTAATTTGTCCAGAACTCCTTCCAACACCTTCATGTCCACTTCACTGAGCTTTAAAAAGAGAATGGAAGACACATCTGCATATTTGCACTACGTGGCTTCTGGCTACGAAATGTCACGGCGAGCATTTGGCGCCATTCCTGGTAGCCTGCAACCAGATGAAGAGTTGAGTAAGGATCTTGGGTTGCCTATGCCTCCTAGAAAGAGAGGCTCAAGAAGTTGATATGGTGAATACTATGATGAAATTCGGGAAAGTTTCTCTGTACTGACTACTTTGAAATTCTTTACTATCAATAAACTTGGTTTAGGGTTGTAAATAATACCAAAAGCATGTAGGAGCTATTCATTCTAATATGATTACTAATCAAATTTCTGTATTCCATTTGCAATCGAAATGGAGGGATGGCCATAGACCAGTGTTGGTTCCTGCATATAGCCGCTGTAGTCATTCTGACTAGTCATGGGATGCATGATTCTTTACCATGATCCTGAAATTCTCTAGTTCTCGGCTGATAGACTCGCAAGCCAAACTGTTACTATGACTCTCGCCATAGGTATAAAAACTTCCCCTGCTATATCCCCAGGAGCTACCTGAGATTCGGTTTTTCCATCCGTCCTCTCTTTTTCTCGATATCCATAGGTTGTTTGATATAAGCTTTTTCTGCAATAATTCTAGTTGTGAATGGGAGTGCTGCAACTTTAGTAACGTATCCGACATATATTCCAATAAATGTTGGATCATCGCATTAGGAAGTTCATAAAAATTGCCCAATTGAACTGCCAAGGTGCGTTACGGATACCATCCAACTCTCAAAATACAACTCCCTGAGGACTCCAATGTCAATGTCAATGATTTAAAATGAAGCAAATTGATGATTAAAGGGTTGGCCTGTATGATTGCATTCGGACTAAATTGACATTGAAGATTGTACTTAGGGCCATAATTAAAATTATTACCAATATTCAATATGCTGTCGTAGATATCTAGAAGTCACTGTGGTTCCCAAGAACAGATTTATTCGAGTTTGCACTGTTTCCATTGTTTCTTATAAAATGTTATTATGGACTCTCTCTCATGGCAACCGATGCAATTGGCAAAGGGAGAGGTTGCAACAGACGGGCAGAAATCGCCGGTCCATATCTCCCTATGATTGCCTTCACCGGCCACGCACCGCGTGTCACCGACGACGATCCGATGAATCGGACGGAGCAAACGGAGTTCGCCGGTGCAATGGAATGCGACATCTGCTCTCCGATGCTCGATCCCTCCTCCCCGCCGCCGTTCGGGAGCTCGGAAACGGAAGCGAGGTCTCCGTTGCGAGCGTACGTCTCTCGAAAGCTTCGTTTTCTCGCTCTGTCAATGGATTTTCACGCTCGGCGATCGTCGTTCGCCGGAATATCATAGTTTCCCCTGGCTTATTGGCACATGCGGTGCATGCCGGACGCATCTTATAGTCACCGGATGCTGCTGTGCGCTTTGGTTTATCAATCGTTGGGAGAAGAGAGGAGGTTCTTACTGCCTCGACGATTGAGAAATTGGAGAAGTTGTGCGGGCAAAGATGCTTCATGTGCTGGAAACGTAGTTGCAGTATCAAAGACGAAGCCTGCAAGAGGCCGGCCGGGACCGTTGATTTAAGAGGCGGATTTCTAAGCAACATTGTACTGGAAGTTTAGGGTTCTCAGGTGAAGCTGAGCTAGGAAATGATCTGTAAACAGGAGAAGCTCGTGCGTCCTTCTTGTCGAAGAATTTCTGGCAGTCGCGGTTTGCAATGGCTTGCTGTGGACATTGATCTATTCATGTAGTCGTCCAAGTTTAATGCTTTGGGAAATTGTTCTGCAGCTTGAGTAATGTGCAATTCTCTTTTAGCTTATTCTCGTGATCTTACTTGTCAAAAGAAAAATCACAATCTCTTTATATGATTGGCATTTTCGTGTTTGTTATTTACGTTTCTCTAATATTTGTCGCAGTAGAGTATTGAGTCCTTCCAGCGGAGATATGAGAAATATGCCGGGAGGCATTCTTTCCCTCCCTCTGGGAAAAGAGTGTGGAGAAGGAGAAGATAATGCTGCTATTACTACTACAAATGGAATTTTATTTCCCCTTAAGTTGGTCTCCGGTCTTATAGACTCTAGACAATGACATATCTCTCCACCGGGAGTTGAGACGGTTATGATTCCGGTTGGTGTCACGAACTACAATAAGGTAAGGAGAAGATCAGTCTTTTATTACCTTTGGAAGATGTAATGGTGGTTCAGTAAAATCAATAATTGATCCTCAGATTGTAGTTGTAGTTATTTTCTTTCCTGATCTGTCCAATTCCTTATGATGATTGTTCAGCAGTCAGCACTACCGCTACTTCTTATAGAAGACCTTCTCAGTTCTCAATGCTTGGGTTTAGATATCTCCTCTCGGTTGTCACGGGATTTTAAGTTGGCTTGGACTGAAATCTCCAAAAAAAAAAAAAAAAAAAAAAGTGAATGAAGAAAAGATCCTTAAAGCATTTGAGTGTTGAAAGACTTGTTTATGTTCTCACTGTTTGCAAAATTGATGGACAAGGGTCAATTGGAGTTCCTTTGGAATCAGACGATGACTATGGTGGATCTATAAGCTTCAGAGAGCGAAATGAGGTCGCTATTCTTGGGAAACAAAAAGAGCTACTGAATGACTGCCTTTGATTTGAGTTAGTCTCATGAACCCTTGAAGCAGACCACAAATGAATTTGTTTATAGAGACCTTGGTCATGAGAACCATTGTCTGGAATCTTCTGTATTTTTTGCTAGGCTTGAAGGCCCAACACATGTTGAGCGTCGATAATCATCTGTTCTCAACTTCGAGAGGGTTAAGAATACTTAAGGACTTGGAATAAGTTGAGATAGTACACATGATGAAGATTGTTATGTGATCCATGACTTTGGGTTGATGAGTAATTTTTCTTCATTCCTTGTTGCGCCTAGTAACAATAGACAGTTATGCTTTAGGTGTCTATTTGATGCAATCAAAGTGCTGATTTTAAGTCCTTTTAATTGTGGGCTGGTGAATTTAGTGTTGCCTTAGATCTTTGGCCGGCAAAAAATCTGGAACTAAGTTTTAGCAGTTTTTCTAAAGCAGGACGCATTAGGAGCTCTCACTTGATTGAGGAATGGCTGAAGCTGTGGAATTTCTATCTGGAGTACATTCTACAAGTTTGGAGTACTTATCAGGCATAATGAGAGGCCTACTTATGCTGTATTCATGGGCAGTTCAAACATATTGGAGCTCTCTATCGGGGCCTTTATCTCAAGCAAGGTCAGTATTGGAGCTTTTCATTCCCCTTTTGGTCGGTACATTGGATGACTGGTCTTACAAGATCTGAAGCGTAAAATGCTGTCTGAGGTTGGAAAAGTTTTAGGAAGCTCTTGCATGGTTGTTACTTCATGGGCTTTTGTTATCATCATCAAGTTTAATGAGTTTTATTTTGATCTAGATGTTTGGGTAGTAGTAGAATTAAAGGATCCTCGGTGACATTATCGTGCCAAAATGGGATGTCTTGGTTGAAGTTTTATCTTTTCACTTTGCGTTTTCTCTGACCTTTGGTATGCATGGCTGCCACTTGTTTGGTTTGATGTTGGTGGTTTGTGTTGGATATCCACATTTTCGCTTGTTTTCGCACGGGCTTTTCTAGCTGCCACCGTGAAAACTCTTAATTAATCAAGGTAGGTCTATATCTTCAGTTATTGTTCGCTTATCTTTTTCCTGGGAAAGTTAAATAGGAGCTTGGCCCCTTTTCTGTCCATTTTCTCCCGATTTCACCATATCGAGTTCAATGAAATTCTAATTAATACTGGAAATAAAATGGAAAATGCGATTGATAAATTCCTTTTCCCTTAAAGGCATGTTTTGGGTTACCATTCACGACAGATGGAGAAAGAGGGAACACGTGGTCGTGAGGCATATATGATATTTAAGCGTTCCTCTAACAGTGCCTCAATATTTTCGAAAGAGGGTTGAAAATTCATCACAGAGGAAGCGGCGAAGAAGAAAGCTTTGTTTGGTGGTAAAGGAAATCTGCTTGTTCCTGATATGGCTGATTCTGATAGATCTAGAATTATCCCTGATGGCTGGATTTTCAAGCCCAAGGGCCGGCGTGGATCTGATGCCTCGGTAAACCTCTACCCTAATTCTATTCATTTTAATCTGTTTTGTTCTCAATGGTATCCCTATTGACCACAGACATGCTTGATCGACCACCATGTTGATTTATTAATTCATTTTGCTTGCATAAATTGGCATGAAAAGGTCCCTCCTGGATTTATATTTTTTTGGTGAATGATCAAATTTTGTTTGACATGTTTGGTCAGATCCATTGCTTTGTAGAGCATGTTTGTGCTTTTCAGTTATGCTTGAGGCCTCTTTTTCACATAAAGCAGTCAGTTTGGTTTTCTGATTAATGAAACTTGAGTTTATGCAATTTACGGAGGATTATTTCCGAAAACCTAGATCTGTGCGAATTGATTCTTAGTTAAGCAAATTTTGTTGGAAAAGAAATACTTCCCTTGAAAGTGTTGCGGTCGTAAATTTTTTAATTGTTAAGGCTTTACAAAAAAAAGAGAACGAAAATAAACGTTAGATTTTGGTCAATTGTGGACCCACATTCAATTTTTGAGCAGAAAGTGCTGTTGATGCGATTCCTGTTGGCTGTTAAAGTAGTGTGGGCAATACTTCCACAATAAAGTCAGTTGATCTTTTGCAAATCTAAGTCTCTTGAACACAATAGGTTTTACATCGAAAATGTTATTCTGTCATCAGCCTACTATTTAATTACATTTATTGAGACCTAAAAGTGAGATCTCAAACTTTCAGCTTACTCGATTCTGTTATTCTTTATTTGGTGCCAGTTAAATATGTGGTTACCTTATGAGTTTGAGTTTGAACTGCAGCCATGTAATATCATAGTTCATAACAGGTGCTTTTTTGTGATTTATTACACTGTACTAATTGTGTACAGTTTTGTTGATTTAAATGAAACTATAGCTGAGAATGTGTTGGAAGTAATGCGGGTATCCTAATGAGATCCTCCTAAATTCTAGTCATGATAGATCAGTGATTCAGCAGCGTGAGTATCAAATTTAAACATTTTTAAAGTCAATCATTTCTTTCCTATATAAGAATGAGTATGATGACTTGCACATGAGCACACTGAAGACAGCAACTTCTTAAAGAGTTCTGCCCTGGTTTCTGATATATCAGAATGTAGATGATGGCATCTTGTTGGAATATATCTAGGCCTAGTGACAAAGGTGCATGGAAAGTTAATAATCAAGATATGCATTTGGAGGAATCATGACAATGTTGAAGACATTAATGGAGGGAGTTTTCTTAAGTATCAGATCCTATGACCTAGCTTCAAATGAAGAGCAGAAAGTCGGAGTGTATGCTTTGAGTTTTATTTCACCAAGATTGCATTTGTGTCACAGAAGATTCTGCTTCAATCAATTGAGAATATCCATCAGAACTGTGCTTTTTGCAATTGTGACAATGATAGATGCACTTTCTCCACTCGAGCTCACATCAGGCATTTTGGTCCTCACATAGTTCAACCCTCTTCGTGACTTGAGAAGCTACTTTCACAGCTTTCCTTTGTTTTTTCATAACCAAGGGGCATGGCTGCACGGGGATGGTTATCTAGAGGCCCGTTAAGCATCTCATAAGCCCCACACACTGATTAAGTCTAGGCTGTAGCCTATTGAGGTGACAGTTCACACAGTTGTTGGATTGGAAGGGGTATCCTACAGGGTTAAAGTAGTAGAATTGACTAGCGTAATTGATTCAATGAACTTGACCTAACTGCTTGTGATTAGGCTGGTTAAAATGATCGCAGAGTTCTTGTAGTTAAATGCAAAAATTAGGCCTTAGGAAATAGAGTTGTGCTTGTATTAGGGCAAGTCACAATGCATGGTTTCTATTCCCCACATTTGGGCTATTTATCCACACATCTTACTTTGTCCATGTAGTGAGGTATTTCATGGGGTCAAAATTTGCTAACCTAAGGCACATTTCCTTTTCTTGTGATGAAAGAAAAGATCTTGCAGTTATGTTGTTATTTCTATTTTACAGCTCTAGATGTACACAGCATATTACTTCTAACCAGTAGTTTGATGCACATGAATATTGGTATGGAATTAATCAACTACACACTCAAGAAAGAAGCTTGTCAAGTTAGCTTCCTGTACCAATGTCCATATGGAGTTCTTTTAGCTCTTGGTGCTGCCATCACCATTTTGCAATGGTGCTGCAATCACTGTTTTGTAATGAAATATTCTGTTGCAATTGTGGTTACTGTAGGCTTTACCTAGACAATTATGAAATGTGTTTTAAATGATTAAGAAAGTATTATAAGTTTAATGAAATGACTCATTAAATTTGACTTAGCAGTAATTAATTGCTTCTGCAATGAAGATGAAATCCTTCAAATAACTTTTGTGTTAAACAATTGTAAAGTTGGGAGAACTTTTGTACATATAAGCTAGAACGGCAGAAGTTGCAAAAGTATTCAGGTTGCAACTTGGGGATCAGCTTTCTAGTTCTTTCGCTTCTTGTGGTTCTGTTTCTGCTTTTGAAGGTTTGTCCCCTTGGAGGGAATGGAATGTGTTGGCATCAAAGGTCTCCAAACCTTATCTCATACTTTGGAGGCTAATGTCTTGTCCATTAGTCATTCAGTCCTTAACTTGTTGCTCTTTTTCACTCATTACCTTTTGCAGTTTATTTGACTTATTTTAGTGAAACTATTTTTAATAGAAGAAAGTTCTATATCTATGTCTCATCTGGTGTTAATTAAACTTGCTAATCTGCTTGATGTTTTCTCTATGACAGCATTACTTCTGTCCTGCCACAGGCCAAATCTTTTCAACCTATAAAGCCCTTATGCACTATGTGGAATATGCAAAAAAGGCAAAAGTTTCCATTTACGCACCGGTGAGTATGAGGTTCTTATGCTACTTTCCCCCTTTCTTTTTGTTTTTTTCCCCCTTTTTTGGGGTTGCTTTAATCCGTGAGATAAGATGTCTATCCGTTATGGTGGAGCATAGGCCTCATCCATAAACATCCTTCTGTAGTTGAGGGGAAAGAGTATGAACAAGAACTCATATGATGTAAGCTTGGAGTATCGGGCAAGATTCAGATAAATTTGAATATTAAAGGAATTCCTCTATTGGGTATATGTGTTGCTGAGTGGCCTTGGAGATGTGACTTTTTTGGTAAATACGCATTTTAGATTCTGAATTTTGATGCATCATGCGTCATGCATCCAGTATGATTGCTTTGGAGACCCAATCAGCTGTTGAATGTTTCTCTAATTGGACTCTCCTTTCTGCAATTATATCTGTAAAATAAGTGTGAAAAGCAATCCGGGGGAGTGAATATGATCCTTGTGATTCTCAATGTATTTACAGACTGGATGATCAGTTTGCTTTCTTTATCCTCACTCGATTATGTGCTTTGGGAACACAGATGGGAAGAAACTAACAGAGAGGTTGTAGTGTACTAGAAGTACCTCCTTGTAGATACCCACAGCTCCACACAAGGACCTTACTGCAGTGCACCTTTATTTTGTTATCACTCAACTTTTTTATCTGCAATTACTTAGCTCAACCACCATCAACTTAGAGCCACTTCGCAAGGCTTCCTTCCCATAGTAACTCTTGTATTACCAGCCATGCATCTGGTCTGACTTTGATCTCAACAACCTACACAAAATCAGTTCAATGATCTATTAAAGTTACTTCCATTAGAAACCTTTCCTCGGTCCCAGGCTTACTCTGTGGCAAGGGATGGCCTTGCCTAATAGAGGTACCCTTTGAGCGCTAGAACATCTGTTTAACTTTCATTTCCTAACAAACTCAAGACTTTCTTTTCTTTTATTTTCCTCAAGACATCCAATTTTTTCTTATGCTAAAGTTTGTAGAACCAATGACATGGAGATGAGGTCCAAATGTTGCAGGACTTTGATGCTGATAATTCATCAGGAAAGAGAAAAGGTCGCTCGCGTACTAAGACCCATGTTTGTACGCCAGCGACCAGAGGAGAAGTTCCAAGCAAAGGGACAAAGGCTACATCGGCAGCTCTTGAGCAGCTTCCCTCAGGTCACAGCTCAAAAATCATTTGCCGTCTCGAAGTGTAGATCTCTAATTTCAAATTTTCTGAAAAGATGTCACATGAAATTTATCAGATGTTGGTCAGATCACAGTTCCGAAGTCTGGAATAAGTGGAACATTTCCTCCTAAAAGTTGGGAGGAAGCATGCCTGCCAGATTCAAAGGAGGCTTCCCCAGGTTAGAATTCTGTATTTATGGGTGTTTTCCCAGGTTAGAAAATTGATGTTGATGTGTGTCAATAAGAGATTGAAATTTTCGACCAAAAAAGTGACTGAAAAAGATTGCCCAAAACTGATCAGCCGTCAATAACATCAAAGTTTATCGCAAAAGGACACAGACTGGCTCAGGAGCTCTCAAGCAGCTTCCCTCAGGTTAGAGCTCAAAACCCATATGCTGTCTCAAATAGTAGATCTCTTGTCTCAATGTTTCTGAAAAGATGCCACATCAAATTTATCAGATGTTGGCCAGAGCAATGTTCTGAAGTTTGGAATAGGGGGAGGATTTCCTCCTAAAGGATGGAAGGAAGCATGCCCTGTGGATCCAGAAGAAGTTTTCCCAGGTTAGAGAATTGATATTGATGTGTTTCAATATGATTGAAATTTTTGACCAACAAAGTGACTGAACAAGATTGCCCAAAACTGATCAGCCGATGATCAGACGAAAGTTCCTCAAAAAAGGACACAGGCTGGCTCAGCAACTCTCAAGCAGCATCCCTCAGGTTAGAGCCCAAAATCCATTTGTTGTCTTAAATAATAGATCTCTTATCTCAATGTTTCTGAAAAGATGTCACATGAAATTTATCAGATGTTGGCCAGAGCAAGGTTCTGAAGTTTGGAATAGGTGGAGAATTTCCTCCTAAACGGTGGAAGGAAGCGTGCCTGGCGGATCCGGAGGAACTTTTCCCAGGTTAGAAAATTGATATTGATGTGTCAATAAGATTGAATTTTTCAATGGATAAAGTCACTGAAAAAGATTGCCCAAAACTGATCAGCTGTCGCTCAGACGAAAATTCCTTGCAAGAGGACACAGGTTGGCTCAGCAGCTCTCAAGGAGCTTCCCTCAGGTTAGAGCTCAAAACCCACTTGCTGTCTCAAATAGTAGATCTCTTATCTCAATGTTTCTGAAGAGATGTCACATGAAATTTATCAGATGTTGGCCAGAAAAAGGCTCTGAAGTCTGGAATAGGTGGAGAATTTCCTCCTAAAGGATGGAAGGAAGAATGCCTGGCAGATCCAAAGGAGGTTTTCCCAGGTTAGAGAATTGATATTGATGCACGTCAATAAAATTGAAATTTTCGACCAAACAAGTGACTAAAAAAGATTACCCAAAACTGATCAGCCACCAAGTGCACTAAAGTTTATCACAAAAGGACACAGGCTGGCTCAGCAGCTCTCAAGCAGCTTCCCTCAGGTTAGAGCTTAAAACCCACTTGCTGTCTTAAATAGTAGATCTCTTATATCAATGTTTCTGAAAAGATGTCGCTTGAAATTTATCAGATGTTGGCCAGAACAAGGTTCTGAAGTTTGGAGTAGGTGGAGAATTTCCTTCTGAAGGATGGAAGGAAGCATGCCCGGCTGATCCGGCGGAAGTTTTCCCAGGTTAGAGAACTGATATTGATGTGTGTCAATAAGATTGAAATTTTTGACCAAAAAAGTGACTGAAAAAGATTACCCATAACTGATCAGCTGTCGATAACACCAAAGTTACTTGCAAAACAACACAGGCAGGCTCAGCAGCTCTCAAGCAACTTCCCTCAGGTTAGAGCTCAAACCCATTTGCTGTCTCAAATGGTCGATCTCTTATCTCAATGTTTCTGAAAAGATGTTACACGAAATTTATCAGATATTGGCCAGAACAAGACTCTGAAGTTTGGAATAGGTGGCGGATTTCCTCCTGAGGAATGGAAGGAAGCATACCCAGCGGATCCGGAGGAAGTTTTCCCAGGTTAGAAAAATTGATATTGGTGTGTCAATAAGATTGAAATTTTCAACCAAAAAAGTAACTGAAAAAGATTGCCCAAAACTGATCAGCCATCGATCGCACCAAATGTACTCGCAAGAGGACACAGGCTGGCTCATCAGCTCTCAAGCAGCTTCCCTCAGGTTAGAGCTCAAAAACCATTTGCAGTCTCAAAGAGTAGATCTCTTATCTCAAAGTTTATGAAAAGATAACACGTGACATTTATCAGCCGTTGGTAAGATCAAGGTTCCGAAGTTTGAAATTAGTGAAAATGTTCCCTGTAAAAGGCAGAAGGAAGCATACCCGTCGGATGCAAAGGAGCTTTCCCCAGGTTAGAAGTTAAATTAATGGGCGTCAACGAGATTGAATTCCTGACTAAAAAGGTGACTGAATATGATTGTATGAAACTTATCAGATGTTAAACAGACCAAAGTCCCAATGGTAGCAACGAAAGCAGACTTTCTTCCGGAAAGGAGGGAGGAAGCTTGTTGGCCAGATCTGAAGGAGCTTTCCCCAGGTTAGGGATTAAGATTTATTATTGCAGGTAAGATTAAAAAGCTAACTAAAAGGTGACTGACAGAGGTTGGATAAAATTTATCAGGGGGTGATCGTCCCAATGACCAGAGGTCAGCGTTAGGAGTAGAATATCCTCCCAAAAGGCTGAGGGAAGGTTATCTGCAGCTTTCCCCAGGTTAGAGATTAAAATTTATGGTAATTAGTGAGAAGAAATTCCTAATTCCAAATGTGATGCATGAACTTTTTCAGCTGTAGATCAGACCAGCATTTGGAGCACGCCAGCTAGGGAGAAGCTTCCTCCTAGAAGAAAGAACTCCTCCAAATTAGGGGCCATCGATGAGAGTAAGTGTCTGATCCAAAAAGTAGTTGGAATTTGAAAATATCATGTAAGATTTAGGAAGTTGTTATGAAGCAACCTCACTTGCCATAACCCGGCTTAGATCTTATGATCTCACTTTTTCACTCAAACTGTAAGTTCGTTGCTGGTTTTTGGCCTCATAGTATTAAGGGCTCGGAATCTGGTGGTGATGAAATAATTTTCTTCAGTAGCAGAATGCATGGTAAGTAGCCATGTGCACCATGCGGCAATTGCAGGTTCAAGGATTATGTTAATGGGGTCAAACCTAATCTCGTTTACAGCATCCAACTTCCCAATGTTGGAAGTGGGAACAGAAGCTGCATTAGTATATATGTGTTACACAATGCCTTTGCAATTATATATAATCACATACCAATTCATTAATTCTATTTCCTATGGGATAAACCACCTCTGCAGGTGACGTAAACATCGGCTCAATGGACATGAATCCCATGGGGGATTTCGGTGGTGTTCAACAGTATATTCCAGTTGAAGGGGGCTCAAGCGAGTCAGATTATGACTGGACTTTTGTAGCAAATATTTTCCCCTTCCCAGCCGGGTCTGAAGCAGGTGAGGAACCCACCATCTCTGCCCTAGACAGTAGTTTCCAATATTACATGGAGCCGAGCAGGCCATACATAGAGCATCAATATCACAGGAGAGACAAGAGCACTCGCCCAACTGTCGGGCAACTCAGGAAAAAGGCGACTTGAAGATAGCTTCTCTATTAGTGTTTGCCGAGACTTTCGACTGCCCATCTCTTGGACTTATTCATAACAAGAGGAGAAACTCTATTAATGTCATTTACCCTACCTGCTTTTTAACTTCTATCAGACATAAGATTTCTCTGGTCAACTTTATGCTGTTCCGGAGCTTGGCTTGCTCCAGGTAGACTTATTTAAGTAATCAACTATTTTGAATCCTCACTTCCAATTAGCTTGAAATTTCTGCATATGATTCTGACGAGTGGAACAGGAATAGGCCCTTGGTAATTCGGTATTCCGGTTCTGCTGGTGAAACATTTAGTTTCAATCCTGGGCAGCTTTATCGGTCCCTCATACTAAATCATTAAGCCTTTTCGTGGAGCAACATTTTCCTCTTCAAGCTTCAAATTTTTCTCTATTTCATGCATGGCTGACGATTAGTAATTTTGAGTTACTCCTTGTTGGTCTTGTTTCGGCGATCGATCGATACTAGCATAGACCTGATCGACGGGTGGCTCTGGACGGGTTTTGGGTCGTAGAAAAAGCTCGGGCTCACTATGGACAACCATCTTTCCAGAACGGGCTGTAGATGAACTGGTTCAGCATGCCGAAAGGCATTCTCCAAGCCCTCCTAAACTACGAGCGGGCTTGTCGGGCTCGTCAGTCCTCTAGGCCTGCGAGCGCCTTTCAAACGTACTAGCTGCCGCTTTATATTTTTGCTAAAACGCATTCTTGGAGCGGAAGCAAGCAGATGTAGCAGATGTTTATGAAGTAATCCTACCCTTCATCCATCCGAGTTCGTGTTTCTCTTATCATGCTTTGTATAAAAATCCATTTTTAAAAAAAAAATAAGTCTAGGGATCCTAAGGTTGATACTCGTACTATTGAACTATATTTCAAACGAATAGTTACGGTCGATACTCTTCTTTTGAGTAAGAACATAAAACTGCCATTCATCTATCGTGCAATATATTTGCCAGCTTAATTCCCTAAAAATCTTTAATTTTAGATCTAGTCTTAATTCAATCCCGAATTTTTTCTTATCTCAGAGAAAACTCCAAGCTTTGGTCCAATCCAAAATCTACCATGAATTTTATTTTACCTAAGAAAAAAACCCCAACTCAAATCTACCTCGTGGTCCAGTTCAAAGTTGACATCCCATTTTCACATTGATAACAAATTCACATCAACAAGGTGACTTGGAAAATAATTTTCAAAATGAAACCGTTTTATGATATGAAAATTAGAGACTAATATAAGTGACTTTTGGATGGAGGCCTAATGATGCTAATTTGGCACATGAATAAAAATTAGTGATTTATCTTTTATACAAAATAAAAATTCGAAACAGATTTTGGATTTGATCTATAGTTTTTTTTTAACAAAAAAAAGTTTAGGGTAGATTTAGATTGTACCTAAAGTTTGAGATTTTTTTTGCTAGATAAAGAAAAGTTCAGTGCTAAATTTAGATTAGACTTAAAGTTTGAGTTTTTTTTTTTTTAGGGAATTGGGCCTATCTTTGCCACTCATTATATTTTGTGGGATGAAAGATAACGAAAATACTCGAATATGCAGAAAAAAAAAGTTGTAGGTATTGTTTTCCGTAAGCATCTTTCTATTCTTAAATGCAAAACCAAGAGAACCATTTAACATTATGCATGCTATAGATAGAGTAATTGTAGTGCCTTACTGAATGATAGAGAAAATCAATTTAAAAAGATTACAGTGATATCGCATAGATATCTCACGAGTTCTTAATTTAAATAATTATTGTCATCCTGTAATAATTTAGATATATTTTTCGACATAATTCAAATCACACTTTTTCCCCCTTTATCTAGCATTTTCCGTACAAATGCTTAAATCCACCCAAAAAAATATCCACGTCACGTAATTTGTTGGATAGCACACGACAAAATCGGAAGAGCAATCTTGGAACTAGTAATCTCTTAGAACCAAAAGGATCTCATCACTCCCGGTATTCTATTTTTGAGCCTAATTTCCTAAAACAACCTCCAATTTCAATTCTATCTCAATTTTTTTTTTGACTTAAAAAAGACGCTATTTAATCCAAAATTTACTCACACACCCAAAAATCTGACCGATTTTTACAAATTATTAGCATCGGGACCATTTATCAAAACACGCATTTTTCCATCAACATCCTCGACTTCATCGGAGCAACAATAGCGTCATGATATTGATAATCTTGAAAAAGGTCTATAGTGACTTGTTGAAGATTTCTTTTAGACAAAAATTGAAATTGAACCCAAAGAAGGTGTATTTTTGGGAGAACTAGCCCTTTGTTTTTGAATCATTAAAATTTTTCAATGGGATGGCGGTATTTTTTTATTTTATTTTATTTACCCTCTCATAAATTCTCCCTACAGCTCCAGTTCCCGCTAACTCTCTCTCTCTCTCTCTCTCCCCTTCTCCTTCTTCTCTGTTGACCCTTCACGTCGACTGCTACTCCTTCCACTCCCATCACTCCTCCCCCTCTCTCTCTCTCTCTCTCTCTCTCTCGAACCGTTACGCCATTCTTATGGCCTCTCCCCTGCAAAAGCGATTGAATTTATGAACGTTTCTCATTCAAAGGAAAGTCGCAGTAACTCTCTCCCTCCCTCCCTCTCTCTCTCTCTCTCTCTCTCTCTCTATCATGCACTCCTAACGTATCCGTTGATTTCGCCCTCTTCTTCTGTTCTCTTTATAAGCCGGACCGGCGATGGCTTGCTGCCGAGCTCCGCATTGAACGACGATCAAGATCCAATTTTTAATTTTTAATTTTTTTTTTGTTCAGAGAGAGAGAGAGATGGAGTTATTGGGGTAGCATTAACGCTGCTTCATTCAGTTTCTCTCCGCCCTCTTGTTCAATTATTCTTTTTACCCTTTTGTTCTGAGATCGGGAAGAGTTCTGGGTCTCGAGTTCCTTTTAATTCCGACGTCGCTTTTTTTTTTTTTTCCCATAATTCGTCGTCATCATGAGGTGATGGAGATGGCCTGCAGCTAATGATCATGGTGGAAATCAACGAGTGTGGCCCTGACATTAGCTGCGTCCGCGGAATTCTACATTCGGTTGCGCTCCCGCGGTTAGCAGCTCTCTCTCTCTCTTTCTCACGCTCTCTGCTCTAGAATTTTGGCATTGTGAGATGGACATGTTATGTGCGAATGTCGGGGATATATATAATGTGCGCGTTTGAAGTTACCGGATCGGTTTTGGATCGTATCTCGGGGTGGTGTTGTTTAGTTAAATGAGATTTATAGCATGTTTACATGGATCATTCGACATTAATTGCTTGGTCAATTCTCTATCTTTAGGAGGGAAACGGGACCCAGAAGGCGATCGACAATAGGAGGCTGGACAGAGGAGGAGGTTAGTAGTTAGATATAACCTTGTTCTTTTGTTCTTTCGGTGGCTTCTTTATTGCATATGGGGATGCATAATAAATTGATCGGTCTCCTCTCAGCAATAATCACTTAGATTCTTGAGTGCGGGGATGGCAATGCAAAAGTTGAACTTTGATACTAAAGCAAAATCTTTTTAGTGTCACATGCTTCTTAATCTTTCTTCTCTCTATATCTTTTGCTGTCCCCATAGTCACCTGATGAAAAAGAGAAGGCTTGAATGGATGATTTCTATTCAGCGTCATGTTGAAACTTCATCTCTCATGTTGATGGTGGATTTGACAAATTGCATCCTTAACAGATTGGTGTGTCTTTTCTCTTATCTGCAGGATAAAGTTTTGATAGCTGCTGTCCAGGAATATAATGGCAAGAGTTGGAAAAAGATTGGTGAGCTGATCTTCTTGTCTCTGTTTAGTGATTTCCCAAGCACTCTTGTTTTGCCCCTCTGTATTCTTAATAATTGGCTGCAAGTCAAAATCCTTTTCCCTGTTATTTTCTCTCTCTTACACTGCACATTTAATGGAACGTATCCTCTGTAGCCGAAAGGGTACCGAATCGCAATGATGTCCAGTGCCTACATCGCTGGAAGAAGGTCCTTGATCCCGATCTTGTAAAAGGACCTTGGAGCAAGGAGGTGCAAGTAGAAATCTCTCTTCATTTAGAGTGCAGTTTCCCCCTCAATTTCATAGAAATTCTCAAAAATGCATCTTTTGCTATTGACAGGAAGATGATCTTATTGTTGCACTTGTTTCAAAGAAGGGCACAAGTAATTGGTCTGAAATTGCGAAACATTTGCCTGGTCGCATAGGCAAGCAATGTAGAGAAAGGTATTCGTCAACTATGGCTGACTCTTCAGAAGTACAAACTTGTTTAAGTTCATTTTATGGCCTGATTCTTAAGAAGCTTCGCATGATACCTTTAGCTAAACTTCGTTCTTTTGCGAGCTGTATGAAATCGTTCTTTCAGGTGGCATAACCATCTAAAGCCCGATATCAGGAGAACTGCATGGACCAGAGAAGAGGAACTGACACTTATTGAGGCTCACAAGGTGTATGGCAACAAGTGGGCTGAAATAGCCAAGTTACTAAATGGAAGGTATGGCTTCAAAGCCTTCACGTGATAATGAGACTAGGGCGAAGAAAATAAAAAAAGACGGCAAAATTAGTTTCAACTACTAGATTAGGGATTTCATTATTTGATTTCTAATGAATAATTTGAATAAAGCCAAGTAAATAAGCAAGCTTCTTTTAAAGCAACTAACCTAGTAGACAACTGTTCTTCATGTGCTTGAAATAATCATGATTTTTGGGTTTAGTGACTGGTCCGAATCGGGATTTCTGTTATGCAACAAGGATCTCAGTCGCATTTTCTGTTTATTTGACCGCTGCACCTTTGTGAAGAATCTCATTCTTGCTGTTAGTGAGGTTCATATCTTTTGCATGGTATATAAAAGCCTATGCTTTGTTCACTTGAGTGTCTTTCTGTTTGCTTCATCACAGGACTGAAAATATGATTAAAAATCACTGGAACTGTTCATTGAGAAAGAGAGTAGAACATCAACTCCGAAATCAACAGAGGGGAAAACAGTTTGATTTAAATTCTACGGTAGAGGAAACATGCCAATCTCCCAGAAATCAACAAATCGATGTTCTGCATCTTCCATTTAGAGCAGTGCCTGAAAAAGGAGGCATTGGTACACATGAATCAACTGGCAAAAGGTAAAAGAGTATATTGATCATATTTTTACTTGGGACCTCCAGATAATGTTAGTCGACTAAGGGTCACTGACGTGTCAAGCAGATCTTCTGTGGATCTTCCGAAGTTGTCATATCCCCAGGAGCAGCGCAACTCTAGTAATCCCATGCGCACAATTACAGGAGTCTTCCTATCCATCTCTAAAACTCCTCCCAACAATTTCCAGTCTCCGGACCACGGCATGAAGGATTGTAAAATCCTAGATCTCAACAAATGTTCGACTTCTTGGAGTTTTCCGAGTAGTCATGTAGGAACGACAATGGGTCCATATTCCTTATGGAACCCACCAAGACAAGCCCAAGAAGTATCTTTGAAAAGCTGCATTTCCGATCCTCCAAGACAAGTTCGAGATTTGTCTTTTGAAAGCTGCCTTTCTGAATTGAAGAGTGCGGCAAAGAGTTTCAAAAACATCCCATCTATTATAAGGAAGCGGAAAACTCAAACAACGATCAGCGGAGAACATACAAGCGAGACAGTCAGCACCTCGGCAAATGGAGAAAACAAGGACGGTTTTAACATGTGCCAAATGGTTCGTGATACTGATGTTGCAAACAGCACTGAACAGTACATTGCTAAGCAACTTTTACCGTCTCCTCCAAAGTCTCGAAAGCTTGGAACTTCAGCTATAGAATCGGTTGGAAAGAACCTAGAGAATGCATTCAATGCTGCTGCTGAAGCCACTGCCCCTCTTAGCTGATGAAACCCATATGTTGATCGGTGGACCCTGTAAATTCTGTATAGGGTAAGTGATCTATGACATGCTAACTTCTTTGATCTGATATTGCATTTCTGCTGTAGGCGTAAGAGAGTACAGGAGCGCCTAGCTTCTATGGTTATCACATGATCTGTGCATTGATTTGAGATGCCACAGGAGATCACACACGCTTTAAGGAAAGCAAACTTAAGCCGATTGTATTTTGTCCTATAGACTCACGCATGTTTAGTGGAATAATCTCGCATAATCTCATTTGTATCTTGCCTGTTAATGAATTCATGCCATATAGGTGGCTGCTTAATGACTCTGTATTTACCTACTCAATCTTCACCTCTCTTGCAGATTTGTTTTATCGACAATACTGTGAAATTATTTGGTTCGACTCTTACAAGTCACAATCTCTCTGGTCTGAACTATATATGCCGCCAATGGATTGGTTGCTGCTTTCGCGATTATGGGTGTCGAGCGCTTATTTATGGGAATACATCCGATAATTTATGGGTTTCTTTGGCCCCTTGCTGTGCAGAAATGCGAGTGTTTTCTAGCATACATGAAGATATCTGTAACTGGATTTTGAAAATTGTTCTAATTTTGTGCATTAACATTCACATTGCTGTCATGGTTGTTGAGTCCCTTTTGTTTGTTCTTGTTTGTTAAATGATGAACGGTCAATTTATTTTCAATTGGGAATCAGAAAGGAGGTCGAAATCACAAGCCTTGCGATCATCGCGTTCTTCTATTATTTTTGTGGCGGAATAAGTATGAAACATTCTTTGACCTGCATGCCAATTGCATCGATGATTTAGGCGATCTTGGAAATAGCGTCGCGCAAGTTGGCTTGTCTCCGGCGATGGTTTCCATCATCATCGGCATCGTTTCGACCGTTGACCATGTTACAAGAAATATCACCATCTCAACTGCCGAGGGAGTTAAGAGGCATAAATTTGTGGAGTCCGGGACATCTGGAGTGCCAAAACTTGGCACGATAGGACATTTAAATACCAAAAATTGGGAAAGTAATACTTAAGTGTCAAAATTAGAGTAAAATTGTGCAAAAAATGGCGCAAAATGAGGTCGTTTGCACCCTAACGTGGCTAAACAAATGCCAAAACGACATTGTTTTGCTGTTCATGTGGGTAAATAATTAATATAAAAATTAATTAAATTAAATTTAAAACTATTTTTTTTTTAAATGAGGAAGATGAACAGGCAGTCGGCAAAATGAGGGCTCAACCCTCGCCGGCTGCTGTCGCCAAGAAGGTGGGGGAGGGTTGGCCGAGGTCGCGTAGCCTAGACCAGGGGGCCGGTGACCCCAGGACGATCGGCGAGCCCTTGCCTATTCATCTTCCTTCTTCTTCTTCTTCTTCTTTAATAAATTTGGTTTTAAATTTAATTTAATTAATTTTATATTAAAATTAGAATTTTGCCAAAAAGATATTGTTTTTGTGTTTCTTTGCTTTGAGTCAATCTTCCAAATGAGTCACGTAAGTGAGCAAAATTAATACAAAATTATCACATAAGATTTCCGGCGGGATTCGCCGGATGTGGCATTGTCCCATTTAAAAAAAAAAATGGTACTCAAGTGTCACTTTCTTAATTTTTTGCACTTAAATGTTTTCTTATGTCAAGTTTTGGCACTTTGGGTGTTCTTTTGCCCAAATTTGTAGATCAAGTTTGCGCTTCGTCAATTCTTTGCTAACCTCGATGCCTTTCAAGAAGTGACTAATGGTTTAGTTTAGATTATTCATGTATGGTAGTTTAAATCATACTCCAATATCTTGATTGTGGAAAATATATTTCCGTCTATTAGAATGGAATGCGTCAAATTGGCTATAAAAAAAAAAGTTTTATTGGGTGATTTTGCATACATGCTTTTCAAATTGTTTGATAAGGGTGTTCAGTTCTCAGGTGGTCTGGTTCTAAAGGGAACCAAGAACTGAACTAGAGGGATTAGTTTGCCATTTCTAGAATAGGGAACTAATATTTGATCTTGGAACTAGACCTAATGGTCCGATTCCCAGGTTGGTAAATGGAACTGGCCACCAACTCGCACTCTTTCTCTTTCTTCTTCATAATGGTCTTCACTCTTCGCTCATCAAGAGCACCACTTCTGCGCGATTACATTTCCATGCTCTCTCCACTGCAAACTCGCTTGCCGTCCCTTTCATGTAGCTCTTGGTCTCAACTCCGACTCTCCCGAAGCTGAAACTCGGTCTCAATTCCATCTCTCTTTGTTTCGGAGTCAATCGAGGAAGAAGGAACGAAGATAGCCTCCATGCGTTCGGTTAGCAATGAAGTCAACAATTTTAATAATATTTTGTTGTTTTTCAAATATTTTTATTAATTTTTTTCTTTCCTTTTCCTTTTTCCTTTTCTTCTTTCCCCGTATAGTGGCCAACGAGCCTCCGGTAAGGGTCCCGGCTCTCTCCCGACCTTGCCTAGATTTGGGTGAGACTCGAGGGCCGTAGGTGAGGCTAACCTTGCCATGTTCTCCTTAGCCGCAAGCGAAGGCGACCTTCCCCATGGCTGGTGATGCCATGGTTGTCTTCACCAATGGCCTTGCTGGGCGTGGCCCCTAAGGCCATGGCAAGGTTGCCTTCGCCTGCAGTCCTTAAGGCCATGGCCAGGCAGGCCTTGTCTAGACCTGGGTGAAGCCGCTTTACCCGCAGCCCTCAGGCGTCACCTAGATGTGGGTGAGGCTAGGCGAGGACCCCAACCCTTGCCAACAATGAGTGAGGGCCTCGCTGGCCACTATTGGGGAAAAAAAAGAAAAAAAGAAAAAGGAAAAGAGAATGAAAAAGGAAAAAGGAAAAGAAAAAGAAAAAAAAATTAATGCAAAAATTTGAAAAATAAAATATTATTAAATATTATTTACGTTAGCTCCACTGGACAGCCGGCATTGGTAGGGGTCTACATTAGCGCCGATCAGCCAACATTAGCTGAATGGACTGAGTTGACATAATTACAAAATATTAAGGATTGAATTGGCCAAAAAAAGTTTAGGACTGAATTGAAACGATTGCAATAGGTTTATAAGTTCTTTGGTAATTCTCTCCTTTTTTTATTACTCAATTGCCATAACTTTTTTTTTTTGGATAACTTGTTGCTTCAACAAGATGCATTCACTTTCTCTTGGACAAACGAAGGATAAGTTACACCAATTTGAACGAAACCAAACATGAGTAGAGATCGAATTAAATTGCGAACTGAAAAAAAGAGATAGAGAGTTGAGGCCCTTGTGTTACATGTGAGTGATAGACCAACGAAGAGTTGGGCCTTGCTTGAGCTTTGTCTCCTTCTCTGGAAAGAAATGAAGACCGGAAGGAAGGGATGAAGATGTGAAGAAAAGAAAGAAGCATTTTAGGGGTTGTCTTTACCTTTTATGGTTTGTAATTTTTTAGCCAAAATTTTTTTGGATAAAAGTACCCATGTTTCATTTGCTAGGAAACTCACATGCTTGCCGGTTGGCAAACATTTGGTCGACTAGCAAGTTCATACTCTTATGTGAGATCTGAAAGTGCTAGTACGAACACCTAGAGGGAGGTGAATAAGTGTTTAAAATAAGCCTTGACAAATAAATGCGGAATAAAATAAATTTCGAGCAAAGTCTGAATAAAGATCAAAGTCTGATAAACGAGTCACTAGATTTCTGGTAGATGTTTAGAATCTGTTATGTGATGAAACAGATTTCTGAAATAACCTGTAAGCATGTAATAGATTTAAATACGAAGAGTTAATGAAAGAGAATGTTGCACACAAAATTTATAGTGATTCGGCTTAGATCAAGTCTACGTCTACTCTCCCATGCTAACAGCCTTATGGCTGAATCCCACTATGTAATCAACAGGAAATTACAACTTTGAGTGCAAACACTTAGTGGATCTCACTAAGTCACTTTTTTGGTATTTCTCTCACGATCACAAACGTTTAAGTTCACCAAAGACAAGTATATGATTAAAGGTCGCTCAGACTTTGGAATTCTAAATTCTATGCTCCGTCTCTTACTTGCTCATTGGTCTTTGAACTCCTTAAATACTCCTCCACTTCCAAACTAGTCGTTTGATAGTATCTTAGAGGATCGTCTTCCAATTTACCCATTGGATAAATCTGTATCTAGAAGATTTAGTAGCCGTTGAGTGATAAAAGTAGAATCTTAAATTGATTTTGATCGCCCATACAAACAGAATCTTGGTTTCCATAAGTAGAGCTTCTTTGTTTAGAAAGTTATTGTCTTCAAAATCAAATTGTTAATCAATTAAATTGAGTAAATCAAATCAATCTTGATATAGATCCAAACCAGATTACTAACCGTTATATGTTTGGGGCTTATGTTACGTTCTGTCAAGTTGTTTCATTCTGAACATGTTTTGTTTTAAACCTTGTCATGTTCTAGACTTGCATCTCATTTTGAATGTAAAGTTTGAGAATGTTCTATCGAAAGTAAAGTCTGAGTGTTTTTCGTCTAAAGTAGAGTTTGAGTGTCTTCCGTTTGAAATAGACTTTACAATCTGGACGTAAGACTAAACATATTTTGCTTCTGAACATATTTAGCCTTAAAATCTGGACATAGTCTGAATAAGTTCAGCTCTATCATAGAGTCTGTCTTATGGTTCTTCCTAGTATAAACTTTGACAATATCCTTTACATGTTCTATCATTTGCATAGTCTATTACTCAACATTAAACATGCAAGTAACCTTTGATTTATTTTGTCATATTCAAAACATCATAAGAAATTTCCCTAACAATCTCCCCCTTTTTTTGATGAAGACAAAACAATATCTGAATATGTAAATGTGTAATCACACTTTTCTAAAATATAATTCTAATCAAAAGATAGCAGAAGATAGCAAATAGATTGAGCATAACAATATATAGAAAAATAATCACAGCTCAATATTATGCGATAAATAATATCAACCAATTAACACATATGCATATTTATATCCTCTCCCCCTTTATGTCATAATCAAAAAGCGATAAAAAATATCACATAAAGAATATAAAGTGATAAAAATATATCTTGCATAAAACACAATTTCCAAAAAATTGGCTTTTACAAAGTAAGTTGAATATCAAAGATATGTATTATGGCTAACTTCAATCATATATATTAGCAAATATCTAATGAAAATCACAGACATATTCACTTACCATTTTTGTCATAATAAAATGATAATGTCAATAAGAGATTTGTTGATGACAAAAGGTAATAAAAGATGCACTAACTAGATTTTGTAGAACTTAACAAGTTCTGTCACATTTACCTTTTCCTTCCTTCCATAATAATCAAGATTATAATCAATTAAAAAAGATTTTTCCATAATTGATCAATGCTCCCCCTCAATTAGTTGCCTTTTTGAGGTGATCACGATTCTTTCCATTTCTTTTGGATTTACTTTCTCCCCTTGTCATCAGGACAAAATTTGCGAATAACACTAATTGTGACTTGTGCACGTTGAACATAATATTTTTCCATTATTTCCTTCGTAGTAATAATATCCGCAATGATCATTTGCTTTTTGAACTCGTCTCAAATTCAACCTGCATAAACTTAACGAACTTTTTGCACAAATAAGCTGTAATAATATCCACATAATATATAATACCCTTTCTTCAAATAAATAAATTGAATAGCATATATAAAATTATCAATTATTAAAATTCAGAGCTACTCAACCTTTCGTACGACACATTAGGGACTTGCTCAATAATTTGCGATAACTTTTTGCAAAGAAAAGAATTTTTTAGCCTCTAGAAAATAGTATAGAATCTTCATAATTTTTGGATCAAGCTTTCCAAAATCCATATGAAGGATTCTTTTTGCCACCTACAAATTATTGTATAACATATAACAATCTTTGCAAAAATATCACATAAAATCTTCTTTCGACTTGGATCAAACTTGTTAGATATAAGATATCTTATAAGAATATAACAAGAGTATCCACCAATATACAATAATATTTTTCAAGATCAAATGGATTTCCTTGAGCATAAATCTCAAAAATATATTATTGATGCATTTCGCAAAAAGAAAGCTAATATTTCTATCACGTGCCAAATCAAGTGAAAAAAATTGCAATGTCTTATGTTTATGATAAGGATATTTGCAATATAAATGATAAACAATCATCCAAAATCATGATAAATGCTGTAGAAATTTGCAAGGCATGATGATTAAAAAAATAATTATTCTCTTACCCAAGGTATATATTTGAAATATACCATTGATTAAAAAATATCATTACCAATCTTCGTAGAAGATATTTTTCTAATTGCACCCAAATTTGCGTAGATTTGCGATCATTCTTTCCTTAGAGAATTTCCTGCATTAAACTCATTTCCTTTTTGGTATCCATCAAATTGGATCCATCCATTTTGTTAAAATCTCCATAAATAATTAAATATTCTTTCTTAACTTATCATAACATATTATTTAAGGAAATAACGTTATGCACAATAATATCTTGAAAAAGAATTCTCACATAGTCAAAGCACGATAAAATCAGAGAGAATAAAATCCTTGAGTATCTAAGAAAGAATATCTTGCATAATAAATTAATATCACATAAAACGGATTTTCACTTTGTAAAATATTGTTGGAGAAAACTCCTTTACTGTTTTAAAATTGACAAAACCTTTCCACAGTCTAGTCTGAAAACTCCAAGACCTTAAAGTCAAAGTCTGAAGATCGACAGACTTTAGGATCAAAGTCTACTCAAACTGACAGATTCTAGATTGAACGACACTGAAGAATGAAGATTTATTTAGATGTAAGATTATCTTCAAGGATTTGATTTATATGGTTTATGGATGACCTTATGGCTGGTTATAGCATTTATATGATTGATTATTCTTATTGGAATTAATTTCGATAATCAAATCTTTTGGAAGACAAAGAAACTTAAAATGTTATACTTATGGAAACCAAGATTCTGATTGTATGGGCGAACGAGATTGACGGGCTTTTATCACATTCTTAAAACAACTCGAGATCTCCTTAATTGATTTTATTCAACGGGTAGATTGGAAGAACTCATTTCAAAAGTGCCAGCGATTGTGAAGGCATAATATTTAAGGCGAATTCTCTAGTTGTTCAAAAGTGTACGTGAAAGAAAAATTTCAAAGTCTAAAACTTCATAGTTCTTTGCTACTTCATTTGCTGAACTTAAATTGTACTCAAAAGAGATAGCAAACATTTGTGAGACTTTGGAAGAATGTAGTAGAGTCTCTGCATTTGTGAAGTCGAGATTGCACTGTAAAATCTTTTTTGATTCATAGTGGAATTCAGCCAGTAGCCTATCAGCGCTAAAAAGTGGACGTAGGCTTGATGTTAGCCAAACCACTATAAACCTTGTGTTTTTATTCTCTTCCCTAAACTCTTTTATTTATTCGTAATTTTGTTAAATGTTAGAGATTCAAGAATTATCTAAGTTCGTTGACTTTCAGACTTTGTTTCAAAAGAAAAGTATTTTACAAACGTTCTTGCAAAAATGTTCTTTTAACACCTATTCACCCCCTTTAGGTGTTTGTACTAGCCACTTCAAATGGTATCAGAGCTTGTGTGCTCATTTTATTGAAGTGTTTTTATTTCTGAGCTGAGCTAAAGATCTATGGCTAGTATTTTGGCTCCAAGTTTGGTTGAAGACCAAAGCAACACTAGACCATCCTACTTTGATGGGAATAAATATAACGTGTGGAAAAATAAGATGAATGCATTCATAATATCGAAAGATCCCTTAGAATGGGATGTGATAGAAAAATGAATTAATCCCAAAGCTACATCAACCTCAGAAAGAGGAAAAGAAGTTGCAAACACTGGCGAAATGACACAAGAAGAATTAATCAAGAAACAAGCTCTTGATACTAAAGTTATCTACTCTTTATACTGTGATTTATCTTCTACTGAGTATAATCAAATTTCCTCCTGTGAAACAGTGAAAGAAGTTTGGGCGCCAATAATTTTCACTGATATTATAGATTTGCCAATTGTATCGCACCCAAGCATTGATCTAAGCATGCAATCAATTTTTAAAGATTAACAAATGGATAGTTAAATATCGTTGCCTAATTTAACTCTTAAGAGTTTTTATTTATTTGTAATTTAGAAAAATAGTGTCATAATTGTAGTGTGACGCGAGCGTACAAAAATAGAAATTTGACAGAGGAAAAAAAAGTTGCAACTAATACAATATGTTCCAGTGGTAATAAAATGAGTTTATCTAATAATTTCTTCATGAAAAGATCATGAGCTATAGCCTATATGTTATGACGGTGATTCATTTCTTTAAAATTCCACTTACGTACCTATAGCCCCTTTATTCTCCTTTAAGCATCAAAGTGCTCTTAGCCCCTTTAAGGCTCCATTTATTTCATGAAAAGTATTTTTTGGGAAGACATTTTCCTTATTTTTTGATGTTTAATTTGTTTAGGAAAATGAGTTAATGAAAAATGTTGTCTTGATCCATGGAAAACAATGCTTAAATTCAAAAAAATGATTTACTCTTTGAAAATGTTGAAAAACATTTTCCAAAATATGATTGGGTATTGGGGTTTGAACCAAAACTTTACGTTTGAACATGGGAACCTCAATGTTAGTTCCTAAGTCTCTGACGCTTGGGCTGGGTCCATCAAGGTTGGGACCAAGTCTATAATGCACGAGCATGAGTCCACCAAGACTTGATCTCGGTCCATTGAGGCCGAGTTTGGGACCTCGATTCCCAAACTTGGGCCCCTAGTGCCTATGCCCTGGTCAAGTCCTCTTTGGAGTGGGACAATGCGACGGATTCATCGAGCAAGGGCAAGAAGATCGCAGAGGAGGAAGAGGTGTGAGCGAGAGGGATCAAGGTTTTGTTTTAGATTTGGGAAAGGCTAAAAGGCTTGAAAGAGTTGCGAAAATATTAGAGATTTTTTACTTTTGTAAAAAATAAAAATAAGTATAAACTTAAATTAAGAAAAATCAATCTGGTCTAATCTAGGTAGGCAATCCCACACCTGGAACTAGGAACGGGTAAGGGTGTTGTATTTGTTGTCTTTTTCGAATACTGAGAAGGACCGAAATTCACCAATTCCAATTGCATGAAATTGAGAATTGATCTGATATCCTCAAAAGAACTGTTCAAAATTGGCCTGTTGAGTTTGATTCAGATAATTTTTTTTCTCACTTGGATGAATACATATTGCGATAGTTTTTTCCTTTTCGCTGTAATTTCCTTTTCCTATAGTTACTTAAATTATTGCCATATTTTAGCGCAACTTTCCTTTTTCTTAATTTCCCTGAAATGTCCAAAAATTATTTCCCACAATTGCATAATTAATTTAATTAGAACTGCAACGTTGAAAGTCATTCCGCATAAATTAATTCACAAAATTAGGCGGCACGTGCCACGTGAAACTATCTGTAACGTCGTTTCGTTAAAAGAGCTCCGAGCGAAAGGAGGGACCGCATAGCACTCGCTGCTCCGTTTTCCTACGCAGGCCCATCCGCCGTCTCTCTTCATTTCTCAGCGATGGCGACCGGGGCTCCGGTGAAGGTCGCGCCGGACGTCCCCCGCGAGCGCGTGGAGGTGATGTGCGGCTTCTTCGAGAAGACGGGAGTTTCCGATCCCATCCCGCCTCCGTACGCGGCTCCCGACGGCTACTCCGACCTCCTCCGCGGCTCCCTCAGAGCCGATCAAGTCCGGCGGGGCAAAGTCTCTTGCCACCTCTCCGTCGGACCTCCTCTCCTGGTACTCGCCTCTCACTCTAGTCCTGTTCCGTCGTCCGACCGGGATTCTGCTCGGATCGCTCGTCGATTGTGATCGGCTTGGCCTTGTTGTCGGATACGGATGTTGAAATTACCGGCACGGGAGCCTAGGAGACTCGATAGCATCAATCGGATGCTATATTTGCTCATTTTGCTCCACAATTGGAATGGAGCCTCTAGTTGTCTGGCCTGCTTGATTGATTTTTCATTTCTCCTGTGGAAATGAACTTTCATTCAACGCTGTGGAATGACCGGCCTGGTGGAGTTCGAAGAGATTTCAGGAAATGGACACCTTATTATTCATTCTTGGGTTGAGATTATCGAGAGACTGCGAGATTCGTTCTATTAGTCTGTTGAAATAATTTACCGTGTTTCTTCCGCTGGTGTAGGGTTTTAGATGAATTGAACCGATCAGCAATGACTTTGACGTGGTTCTGTGTCCGGATCTCCCGTATTGCGGTGTGATAATCTAAAACAATTCTGTGGTTTTAGCTTCAGCAGAAATGCTAGTCTATGCTGGAAGTGCTGGATTCAAATGATAGATACTAAACACGCTTTCATTTTAGATGGAATTATGATGGTTCCACAGAGTTCGACACTAGTTAATGCCACGATCTGTCATTTTACTTAACAACTGAAAAGAAGCTACTAGCTTAACCGGTCGTACAGCATGATAATGAATTGATTAGCTGCAACTATGAATCTCGTATTTTCTCTAAATGCATTGGTGGATCACTGTTTCGATACTTCCCTCTTGTTAAAAAAATTTTATTGGTTCTCATGGATGTTGTGTTGCAGAACACATATGGTGGATTGCACGGAGGAGCTGTTGCTGCCGTTGCGGAGAGAGTGGCAATTGGTTGCGCTAGAACAGTCATTCGTGAGGATAAAGAACTGTTCCTTGGTGAATTGAGCATTTCTTACCTCTCAGCTGCCCCTGACAATGTATGTCTCTTTTCCCTTTCGTCAGTGATTTTCAATTGCCTTTTGATACATATTAGCAATGTCAAATTTCTCCACTATTGATCGTGGATGAGTTTATGGAATTGATGCTTATAGGACTTGCAACTTATCTCTATTGTGTAGTCCGAGTTGATCATTGATGCTTCGGTGGTGAGGACTGGAAGAAATGTGACTGTAGTTGAGGTCAATTTCAAATTGAAGAAGTCTGAAAAGCTTGCCTTCACTGCTCGAGCTACCTTTTTTAATATGCCCCTTGCCAAGTTGTAAGAATCTGAAGCATAGTATGGGCAAAATCCATGTATGTAACAAGAGAACCTGCTGCTGCATCAAGCACCAATGGTATGCCATTATGGTAGGTTGATAAACTATGACTCTGCTAGTGCCATATTTGACATTGCAGGTTGATTTGTGAATTTTTCTAGTGTACATGTTTTTCTGCAGAACATAGCGATGGACTCTGCAATATTTTGCTTGAATAGCATCGATTCACTTGAGAGTGTAGAACCATCCTAGGAAGATGCATTGCATGTGGTTAGATTTGTCAACCTCTTCTGATGAAAAATAAAATGACTCATAGAACTTCATGAATGACCAGGACCATCGGTATTGATTTAAATAATAATATGGAAGTATCACTGCATGATCGTACAGCGCGGATGATGTTTGAAGTAAAAGTGTTATTGTTGGATTTATTGGATTTCTAGTTTGCATTGCCCTTTAATCTTTGTACTTATTTCTGTTAGACGAGTATCGATATGCCTTTTGTTTCTTGTACTGTACACAGAGAGAGAGAGAGAGAGAGAGAGAGCATCTAGGCGTCTTGGAGCTGTGTCTTCATTTGATATTTCTTCATTGCCGTCGCCATGTAATTTTTCACACGGTGCAGCTTGTTTGTTGTTTCAGTTCTTTCGGCTCAATTATCTTCTAGTCTACTTCTGCTTTTAATCCCTTTGCTGTTCACATTACTGATTATGTCCATGAAAACTTGTTATGAGCAATTATTTGACTTGATCTTACCTTTCTCATCCTATTCTAATGATATTTAATTTGCAAAGTCATGTTGATCACGCTGCTTTCCCCCCTACTTAAAAACTATCACTATTGATGGCATTGAGACAATACTGAATTCCAGTTGCATTTCTCGGCATCGGCCTTTCAGCGTCACTTTTTAATAGTTTGGCTTTATTGGCTTTTTGTATTTGTAAGTTTACTCCGAACGTCCTGAATGAGTAGTGAAGTTCTGGAGATTTGTAAGTGCCGATTACTCTCTTTTATTACAGAATTGCAGGTTGGTTTGATTAGATCTCGATGAAATGATACATTTGATAGGAATAATGGATTTTGTAGAGAGAAAGTGGACGGTTGAAATTCATCCTCCTGAAAATTGGAAGAAAAACCCGCTTTATCATCTCTATGGGATTCGATCCCAAGTTATTGCCAAATAGAACAATGCAATTGCCAAAGTAAAATATTCTCGCAATTATAGCTATTGCACTTTTACTTACGACATGCGTAAAAACAGTTTGTTAAAATAATTACATTGAATCAAAATTGACTGCTTTCCTAAGTTAATGATCGAATAAATAGCACAAATCAGAAGGATTCTCATCTTGCATCTTAAATGAAACACTACTGCCCCTCCTCAAGTAAGAAATCGCTGATTACATATATCTATGATCCATATTCTATATATAGAGGGCCAGAAATAGCTTTGCTTCGGTAAGAGGAGGTAATATGACAATACAAAAACTACAAAAACGAGTCAAAATGGATTGTCCCAGATATAGGGGAGTGGCAGAGAAATTAGCTATGTGCCGATGATGAATTCACGAAGATGTTTTAAGAAATTTACAAAAATGCGAGGGAAAGCAATGATTCATTCTTTGTAAACCGTTATTCACCTTTCCAGCTCCATCAGCGAGACTCTGGTCTTCCACGCGTATCACTTGCCAGAGGCAATTCATGAAACCCCAGGGAAGGAAGTCCTTTCACATTCTATCAGTAAAATCTCAGTTGCATTTCCTTGTTTGGCCAGAGAAATTGATATAAGTCCCCCTGCTCAGCTCCAACATCTGGAGTTTGCTGTAGTAGTGAGCACGAGGAAAGGAAACAACTTGAGCTTCAACAGGTTCTATCGATAAAAGAAGAGAAGGCTAGCTGTAATATAAGAAGCCATCGAGAATTTTCTCAGAGAGAGATTTGCTTTAAAAAGATGGAAGAGGGGTTTAGACCAACAGAGTCAACCGTGATCAAAGATCTATCTGTTTTCTTTTCACTGACCCATCTGTTGCCTCAAATTGACCATTTGCAATTCATTCATTTTAAAAAGCGTCATGAAGCTGTATCTACCACCACTACCAGCACCGCCAATGAAAAAGCGACCATTCTATTTGATATTATAGGTGATCAAGCAAACAACCAAATTGTTTTCTCTAGCCTGCCGGGAGTAGAGATAAGGTAGAATATTGACCTGAAGTACTTTTTCTCGATTGACCAAAACAGAATGACAAGTAGAAGCATAGTATTGCAAGATGCAACTTTCAAATGCTTAAAAAAAGCTTTCCTGAGGAAGACATGGGAGTAGGCAACAAAAGGATTAGCTAGCAACAGTGGCTAATTCAGTGGGGAATTTTTCTGACGGGGCTCTGGATGTGAAATAAAGTATGAAACTGGTATACATCATTTTGAAACAAGAATTAATGTAACAATGATGGCCCCCGTTCAAAGGAATTAGTAGAGAAGAACCTATCATTGCATGGCTCTAATCAAACATTGGAAGTACGGGTAGCTCGTCTGATAATTACTCACCAACTTTAAGACCTCATGCAAATATTGCATCAACAAAAGTCTCAGCATCGAAGGGTTGGAGATCTTCAACTCCTTCACCAACACCCACAAACTTTACAGGGATGCCCAGCTCATCAACCACACTGACCTGCAAACAGAGTGATTCTCTTGCTAAAAACTTTGGCATTTCTATCCGAAGAGTTAATAGCCAGACAGGGATGAATCCATTGCGAAAAGCATTCAAAAGTTGATACCTACCACACAGCCACCTCTTGCAGACCCATCAAGTTTTGTCAAAATATAACCTGTCACACCAACCACCTGTAGAAGTTCAGGATCAAAGTAATTAATACAGCCAGCTGTTGACTGTTAAACAAGCAACAATCAAAGCCAGGATTTTGAATTGGGATTGCTATTAACCTATTCGGTATTCTCCTGATCTCTGCTTAGCAGTCTAAATTTCTAACAGAATCAAACAAATAACACGCTAGATCTCAGAATTCTACAGAAAACTCTATCTAAACTGGGGCTCTAGGCTATCAGCACTCCACTATATTAAAAGACAATACAAGCAAGAGCAGGAGCAGATGAAAAGTGAGCAAAACTTAAGGCTGAACTGTAATAATCAACAAGATATCCAAATAATTTCTATGGTTCCTTATTTTGAAACTTCCACTTCATGAAAACATAATATATACTACATAGAATTAAGGACTTTGAAGACACTTCTTCCATGTTATATCCCTCATTCATGTATTCCACATGTCATGTGAGGGAGAAAACAGATCTTTCAGAGACAAAAGTTGTTAGTTTGAGCTGGAGAAGAATTGTGATGGCTAAAAACATTTTTCCCATTCAGTTTTTGTTAATTGCATAACTTTAATCTAATCCACAGCTGCAAGTACATATAAGTGAGAAACAAGTATAGGTATTATCAAATTCAAAGATGAGAATGTGATATTTACATCATTGAATTCTCTCGCCTGTGGAAGCATATTCAACCCTGTTGTTCCATCCAGAACCAATAAAATTTCCTGGGATATTTAAAACAAGGTTTTCAGAAAATAACAAATAACCATAATTAGTGCCATTGTTAGATCCAAAATATTGGAAAATTTCATTCTTTTAGCTTTTAGAAAAGTGGCAGATGGATAAAGAAACATGGAATAGACAAAATGAAGAGATTCCGTATATAATAAGATTTGCTCATGACATGAAAAGATGAATTATACATTTGGTGCGCCAGGAACTACTTTGGCAACAGCTTTCTTACATGCAACCAGCTCCTCCATCAAGCTGTAGTTAGTGTGCAGACCTGAAAATGTAAAGCAGGCATCTTTCCTAAAATTATGCCAGAAATAAGCCACACAAGACTGTTCTAGAAAAAGCAAAGATGTGATCGTGCTTACGTCCGGAGGTGTCACATAAGACAACATCAAATCCTTGTTCTTTCCCTCTTTTCACAGCCCGAGAGAGCACTATTTAGAAAGAACTTCTAAGATCATAGTCAGCATCATCAAACTATGTAAACCATATAAGAGAAGGTAATTCAACAGGGGATGCAAATAAAACTACATTCGACTCTTTCATTCCGATCGTCTACCTGATGATGCTTTAGGCTTCTCTCCTTCAGCCAATACAATCTCACAACCAGTCCTCTCAGCCCAAATTTCAAGCTGATCGCTAGCAGCTGCTCTGAAGGTGTCACCTGCTGCCAATAGTACCTAAGCCAATGTCCCGTCATCAGGTGGTGCAGACAAAATGTGAAAAAAAAATCTACAGCACAGCTCATCTAGAATGTTGTACATGAATGTACTCCTTGATTGATAAATTATACTAAACTTTAGTTTAAGACATAAGGTTCAGTCCTCTCAGAGAAATGTTCATGCTGGGAGGGAATCACCTTTGCTCCTTCTCTCTTTAGTCTATTAGCCAGTTTTCCTGCAGGGAGGCAATCAAAGACATCAGCATTTTCTCAATTTTTATGAGAATGGCAAACCTAATGCACTTTAACTCTTGAAAGCAAAGAATGGTCAAGGTTAGTCCAGTGTAGCAGAAAAGCAGCAGAATGATAAAGAATGCACATGAAAGAGAAACTAACTATTTTTGCAAAGAAACTTCCACTTGGATAGAGCTTATTCAACTTCCTCCTGGTTTCTGTTGAAATTCCAGCAAGGAACCACACTACTTACCAAGAGAAGTTGTTTTCCCGCCTCCATTAACACCAACAATCATCACCACAGCTGGTTTCCTGATGATAAAACATAATGAACATGAATAGTGTATTTTGTAGCAAGAGACAAACATTTAAGAACTATCGAACCTGAAACCAAGTTGGAGTTCGGTTTTGCTCCCCTTTGTGGTTAACAACTCCAACACACTCTTCTTCAATGTGTCCTACGGCAATATAACACACAAGGAGCAGATTTCCACGTCAATCAGCTTATTTAGTTCCTCAATACAAGTAGGCAAGAAAACAAAATTCCAACTTGCAGAGAAGAATAAGATATACTACCAAATACAAACGGAACTTGAAAGAGACAATTAAACAATCAAAATGTAACTTGATAACAGCATGTCGCGAAAAGCAACCGATCGTTTCAATTGAAGATACCTTTATCTCAGCTCCCGATTTAAGCTTTCCTGCCAATATATCCTCGCGCAATCTATCCACAATCCTAATCGTAATTCTCGGACCAAAGTCGGCCACTAGCAGAGCCTGAAACCAATAGCAAAACGTAAGGAACATGCGAAACAGAAATGGAAATGGGACAACCGCTTCTAGGAAAAAAGCAATCGAACCTCTTCTAGTTCTAGACTCTTAAGTACTGAAACAAAACACTCTCCATAAGCGAAACATGAAACAACGATACTTCTACGCACGACGAAGGAATTGCGCTACTTCATCGCACTAAAAAACTTCAACGAACCGCATAACCAAGCCGTACGAAATCAATCCTTCCATAACCGACTTCAAACTCTACAGAGAATCAAAATGAAAGGACCTCTTCGAGTTCATCGAGGACGCGATCGGTGTCGGCGAGGTTCCAGTAAAGGAGGAGCTCATCGATGACCGCGAGGTTGTCTCTGGTCTTCGAGAATCCGGAGAATATCTTCTCCACGTCGCTCTTCGCCTTCTCCTTGATCAACCGGCCGAGCCGATTGAAGAAGCCCGTCTGGCTGGCCGAGCACCTGAACCTGGAACCGGCCGGCCGAGAGAGCGAGGGCGCGGCGGACCGGTTCGGAGGGAATCGGAAGCGGAGGCCAAATGGCTGGAGCGGCGGCGGCGAAGGCTTGGCGAGGAGGGAGAGATGATGACTCGACGGAGAAGGCGAAGCCATGGACGGTTCTCTTCTCAGTCTCGGTTCTTCTCACTCCCGGAGCTCCGTGTTCCAAGACGATGATACGCGCAGCGCAGAAGTGTGGATAAACCGAGCAGGTTATACGCTGTCGTTTGGGCAAAATAAGCTGCAAAAATGTCCTTTTTCCTTTTTTTTTTTTTTTTTTTTTTTTTGTGAAGGGTAATAATAATGAGTTTTAACCAACAATTTACACAAGATTCGGCACCACAAAACTTGCACTCAAGAAAACAAGTAGTCAAATTAAGTGGAAGGGAGCCGAATGCAAAAAGCCGCTAAGCAAAAGAGCGGCGAACAAGGAAAAGGCAAGCAAAGCTAGCACTACCAAAATGCCTACAAGAAAACCAAGAACCCGAAGGAGAAGCCACCGTTGACGTCAAACTGCACCATCCAATGCTCCGAGCATGGCAATGAAGAGAACAAGGTCAATAGACTAAGAAGCAGCACACGACCAAGGAGGCAAATGCCTCTACTCCAAGGACAATAAGGATCCGCAAGAGTAGAAGAGAAGATGCAATGATCAATCCCCCAATTACGTTATAATCTTTTGTTTCTCGGGTTGTCAACGACATTTTTGAATGTTAAGGCCTTATCCTTAACAAATTTAATGAGATGATTTTTAACGCCTGAATCGCCAAAGTATGGTTTCTGAACAAGATGTCGTTCCTGAACTTCCAAATAATGTGGCAAAGAGCATCAAACGAAAAACGGGCGATAGAGTGATAAAAATCCTTTCCAACTAGATATTTCATCGCCCACCAGAGGTTCTCCGACCAAGTCCTGTTGCGCCAAGGGAAGTTGCATCTAGCCGCCTAGAAATAAGCAAAGCTGGTTGTGATGCAACACCCAAAGAAGAGATGATCGATGGAATCTGGTGTCAACTTGCAAAAAGCACATACTGCATCCCCAATCCTACCGTATGACAAGAGCAAAGCTTAGGTGGGAAGGCAGTTCTTGATAATAAGCCAGAAATTGAATTGATATCTCGGGGTGATAGCATTGTTCCAAATAAGGGAGGCCCAATTGACCCTCGCCTTTTTCCTTCTGGTAGCATGCCACTCTGAGGCGATCGAGAAAAGACCGGAAGAACTATTAATCCAAATAAAATGATCTGGTACTTGAGAGAGGATATGAAGAAGGTAATTCCAAGAATCTAACATTGTCCTCAAGGATTGCCTCGACGGTGAAAAAAGATCAACCACTGTAGCCTGATTGGATAAACCAGAGCTATATATCATTGAGTCTGAGAAAATAAGATCTAGTGGACCTCTTGGGTGCTAGTGATCAAACCAGAAGGAGACTGACTGGCCATCCTTGACTCTCCAGCGGAAGGATAATCTAAACTTTGTCTTGAGATGGAGGATTCTCTTCCAAGCCCTTTTTCCTCTTTGATTTCTCCTTTTTCAGACAATCTCTTTCCTCTCTTCAAAATCTAACCAAAATTAGCTAACACAACGATTAATAGCGGATGTAGAATTAGAAGTGGGGATATTGAAATTAAAAATGTTAGAAAATTTTCAATAGGCCCTTTTGGCTATAGTGTCGATAAAAAAAATTTGTAATAAGAAAAAAATTCAAATAAGAAACTAAATTATGACAATTTTCTCAAAAGATAAGTTACAGTAGATTTTGTTTCAAATAAAGGTTTAAAGTGTTTGACTTAGTCTCAAATAAGAGTCTGAACTCACACGATCGATAGGCCCATGCATCTCACATGCTATGATGCATTTTCGTTATGGTTTGCCTAACCGCTTCTGATGAAGGCTTGGGTGGCTTGCATTAGGGATGAACGATTCAAATTCTGTATATATTTCATCTGAAATTTGGAACCTATCTATTAAAACAAGTTTCTTATCTTTTGAAACTTAAAACCTACTCTACAAACCTTGAAATCTCAAACCTACCATATTACAAGTCCCGGGGTCAATTTTAGGTTCTTCTCAAGTTTTACTTGTATTACTAATGAATTATCACCTTAATAATCATTAGTTGTTGTTATAATTTATTGACCATAACTTAGACATATGAATAATATGAAATCTTAACTGAGTAAAAGTTTCCATTATAAAATGGAAACTCATATTAGTGGTTCAAAGTTATACGCTCATTATCAATCGCTATGAAATATCACATATAGACCAAGTAAAACACAAGAAAATTGTCCAAAAAGTCCTAAACCTATTGCACTTTTGTCAATTCAGTCTTAAACCTTTTAACTTTGCTAATTTAGTCCTAAACATTTTCACTTTTTGTCGATTCAATTCATCCGACCAATTTTTGCCGGAAAATACTAACGTGGACACCGGTGATTCCACAGGACTCTATGGCGACGTAGATAATTTTTTTTATAATATTTTAATATTTTTTTGAATTATTATTATTTTTTCTGTTTTTTTCCCCTTTTTTTTCCTTTTCTTTCTTTTCTTTTTGGCTTTCTTTGCCTTTTCCAATAGCCGACCACCGACCATAGCTAGCTAGCTAGCCTCGCCCGCCATAGGTGAGGAGGAGCTCTAGCGAGGGGAGCCCTCGCCGAGGCTCGCCTTCGCCCAAGCGAGTGTCAGCCTTGCCCAAACTAGATCTGGCGAGGCCGGCTCTCACCCAGGCTAGGGTGGCCTCGCCTAGGCGTTGGCTGGCTAGGGGTGAGGGCTGGCCTTGCTAGATTTGGTCTAGGTGAGGTCGACACTCGCTCGGCCAATGGCCGGTGAGGCTGCCCTAGCCTAGGCGCAAGTCGGCCTTGCCTGGGCGACTCTTGCCGGGCTGCGCCTGGGCGAGGGCTCCCCTCGCCGGGGCTCCTTCTCACCTAACCAGGCCTCGCCTGTGGCATGTGAGGCCAATTGGCTAGCTATGGCCGATGGTCAGCCATCACCTATGGCCCGCCATTGGAAAAGGCAAAGAAAGCTAAAAAGAAAAGAAAAGAAAAGAAGCGAAAAACAGAAAAAAAAATAATTCAAAAAAATATTAAAATATCACTAAAAATTGTCAATGTTAGTGCCAGCAGTTCTGCGTGGCACTGCTGGCGTCCACATTAGCATTTTCCGGCCAAAACCTGCCGAATGGATTGAATCGGCAAAAAATGAAAATGTTTAGGATTAAATTGATAAAGTTAAAAGGTTTATGACTAAATTGGTAAAAGTGCAATAGGTTTAGGACTTTTTGGACAATTTTCCCAGTAAAACACAAAAGCTTGTTTCATGTTCTAGATTCCAAATTCCATTTATCCAAAATTTGTAATCTAGCCGTCAAAAGTTCCCTAAATTTTGGAATCTAAAACCTATTCTACATATCTTGAAACCTAAAACTAGAGAGGTTTCCACTGGTTCAGTTGTCCCGGTTTTACCTTGGACTATACTCACCCCCTAGCTTGCATGACAACAATAACAGTTGTTCTCGATGTGGTGCAGCTCAGTCTGTACCACAGGCATGATTTCGGTGGCAATTTCCTTGCAGCATCCCGGTTAGTCTGACTCTTTGATAAATACATTGCTGGTGTGTGGTCAGATTCTAAACAATTTCGATCTTAGGTGCATGATTTAGTTCCCGTTTGGAATCCGTTGTTTTGGGCTGAGACGCCGCTTCATGATGTGGACACAGGAACGAGATGCTCCTCTTCTTCAGCAACTGTGGTCCCAATGGGGAAGAGAGAGAGAGCGATCATGGTTGCAAGGAAGAACCGGTGGTGCCTTGCTGATGGGAATGAGCGGCTCAACTTCCATGGCATCATCGTGGCGCTGGGGCTCAACTGTTTGTCGAGCTTGGGTGTGTTGGAGCAGGGTTACATGTGCAGCATCGTGCAACATGGGATCTCAGTGAAGAAGGAATTGAAGGGACGGATGGAGGTGTTCACAACATCTACAAGTGGCCATGGTCAAGAGCCTGGATATTTGGAGACCATGGTCAAGAGCTGAGAGCTCAAGCGGCCATGACCGTGATTGAAATCTCGGAGATAGGGTGGCCGTAGTCACGAGTGAGAACTGTTGGAAATTAATCCAAAAAATACACACTGTTTGTTGTAATTAGAACATTAATGTAAAGAAGACGATAACAGCTATATAATATTCTTCTTTTTATGTAAACTTACAACTCTTGGAGAAGAAGAAAATAAGATATAATATAAAATTGGAGGTAAGGTATGGATATCCGAATCTCCTTAAGACGATTAGTTCCTGCCAAAGGTGCTCCGCAAATTCACGAACTATGCCTTCCAAGATACAACACCTTGAACCTATTTGGATTAGTACTATGCAAACAGGACTCTGTCGAACCGTTCAATTGAATCAGTACACTCAGAAAAATCAGAAGAGTAGGAAAGTATATTAAAGCCTTTTGGAATCGAGTTGGAAAAACCAAAACCAAAAAACCTTAATGAAGCTCTATGCTCCTATCTATTTATAGAGATTTTTTGGTTTATGTACAGAAGAGATACATAAATTAAATAGACGCATGTATCCACGAAGTTCATGAATAAAGAGATACGTGAATCTTGGATTCACGAATCCAAAGACACATGAATTCAAGATGTTCATGAACTCAATAAATACATGAACTAAAATATATATGAATCTAGGAAATTCATGAATTCAAAAGAGATACGTGAACAAAAAAGACGTATTTTAATTTATTGGCTATCGTTGATCCATTAACCATAATTATAACCATAATTACAACAATCCCCCACATTAATGGATCAACAAAACATTTTTGACTCGAAGGAATCTGAACATGCCTATTGAAATACACCGCATTAAGATAGGTAGCTTTCGCTTTGAACATTTTTTAGTGAAAGCCTATCGAACTTACTTAACTAGTAGATGGACTAAGCCTTGAATCGCCAGTTGTTTGTGTAAGCCTAGACAATAAACCTCACACGGAGTATTTCCAATTCAAGATTGGTTCTCGGTTGTGTTCGTTATTTTGGCCCTGAACCTCTCGGGATTCATGCGTGCTTTAGAAAATCTAGCCTTTAAAGATTTTCATAGAGTTGGCCAGCTCCACGCATATATGTGCATTCCTATTAAAGATATCTTACCATATCTTACTTGGATGTTACATTCCAAGTTATAGGAATCATTAAACGCATAGCGTACCCTTAATAACGCTGTAGGAAAGCACTGTTGCATCATAAGAATGAGAGACAGTGCTTACACTAGAGTTTCCAAAGTTTGCGTTGTCCTATTGAACCTAGACCATGGGATCTCCAATCGAATAGGTTAGGTTTCCACCTTGGAATCTCTTTATTAGGTTAAGGCTCTTAAACCCATTCCCCTCGATGCGCAGTTTATTTGTTCTTTTGACAAACCTTTTGTCAGTGGATCCACAATATTTTCCTTTGACTTTACAAAGTCTAAATAAATGATTCCATTTGAGAGCAACTACCTTATGGTATTGTGTCTACGACGAATGTGTCTAGACTTACCGTTATAAATCACATTATGCACCCCCACACTTTTAGAAAATTGTAGAATGTCAATTTTCCATTTCATAACTCGTATGGAATTTTACCTGGCATTTTGTGGGGTATTTTATTAAAAATAAAATTTGCAGTTAAAACTGTCTTTTCCCACAAGTTCTAAGGTAAATAAGAACTCAAAAGCATGGCGTTAGCCATCTCCTTCAGTGTCCCGTTCAATCGTTCAGCAACTCTATTTTGTTGTGGAGTATAAGGTGCAGTCGTTTGGAGAATTTTCCAAAACTAGCACAAAACTCTTTGAAATTGATTGAACTGTATTTTCCTCCTCTATCTGACCTAAGCACTTTGATTCGTTTATCAAGTTGATTTTCAACTTCATTTTTATACTTGACAAACATGCTCATAGTCTCATCTTTGCTAGTTAGGAAATAAACATAGCAAAATCTAGTACAGTCATCCACAAATATGATAAAGTACTTCTTTCCACCTCTACTTTCTACAAACTTTAAATCACATAAATCACTATGGATTAATTGTAGAGGTTCACTTGTTCTTTCAATGGATTTGAAAGGTTTCTTGGCAAACCTGGCCACAACACAAGTCTCACACTTGTAACGAGCATCCAACTCAAATCTTGGAATTAACCCCAAGTTTGCTATTCTCTTCATTGTACCATAGTTTATATGTCCTAATCTACCATGCCGTAGATAAGGAGACACAATAGTGTAAACTGAAGACTTTTCTTTATTAATAGTTTTTGGGTACACATAATTCAAGTTTACATCAATGACAACCACGTTGGCTTTAAACAGGTCATTACATAAGTACCCTTTCCCCACATATATCCCTCCTTTCGAAAGTACAAATTTGTCATATTCAAATACAACTTTGAAACCCTTCTTGACAAGTATAGGGCCAAAAATTAGGTTTTTTCGAATCTCTGGTACATGCAGCACATTTAGCAGGGCAACCTCTTTGCCAGATGTAAACTTCAGGATCACCTTTCCTCTTCCGGCAATCTTTACCGATGCATAGTTAGCCATATAAAACTTCTCATTTTCTTCAGCCTTCTCATAAGATGAGAACATGTGTTTATCTGCACAAATGTGATTCGTGGCACCTGTATCTAGCCACCAGCCATTAGTGTTCAACACTAGAGATGCTTCGGACATCACCATAGCAGACAATCTTTCATTATCTGTAACTAAAGGTGTTGCCATCACAGTAGGCAAGGTTCGTTGAACTATCCCTTCAGAAACGAAGCCAAAATTGGTGTTCAACACCAGCCATTAGTGTTCAACACTAGAGATGCTTCGGACATCACCATAGCAGACAATCTTTCATTAGCTGTAACTAAAGGTGTTGCCATCACAGTAGGCAAGGTTCGTTGAACTATCCCTTCAGAAACGAAGCCAAAAGCCATTTGACCTGTACTGTTATGAAAAACAGTCCCGAGCATACCAGTCGAATGACTTGTATCCGCACCACCAAAATTGGTGTTGGCCCAAGGGCTCGTAGCATTGGCTGCTACAAATTGAGACCCTGAGGGTTGAACATCTTCCATAGCAACAGTCGAATTGACCAAATAACGTCACTTAAAACATTTTGGACATTGAAAGGCACTTGACTGTTTTCAGCCATCTCAATAATCTAACAAAAACAATAAACAGTGAGTGATCTAATCGCCTTAAGATTGTTGGAAATTAATCCAAAGAATACACACCGTTTGTTGTAATCAGAACATCAATGTAAAGAAGACGATAACGGCTATATAATATTCTTCTTTTTATGTAAACTTACAACTCTTGGAGAAGAAGAAAATAAGATATAACATAAAATTGGAGGTGGGGTACGGATATATGAATCTCCTTAAGACGATTAGTTCCTGCCAAAGGTGCTCCACAAATTCACGAACTATGCCTTCTAAGATACAACACCTCGAACTTGTTTGAATTAGCACTATGGAAACAAGACTCTGTCAAACCGTTCAATTAAACAAGCACACTCAGAAAAATCAGAAAAGTAGGAAAGTATATTAAAGCCTTTTTGAATTGAGTTGGAAAAACCAAAACAAAAAAACCTTAATGAAGCTCTATGCTCCTATCTATTTATAGAGATTTTTTGGTTCATATATAGAAGATATATATAAATTAAATAGACACATGTATTCACGGAGTTTATGAATAAAGAGATACGTGAATCTTGGATTCACGAATCCAAAGACACATGAATTCAAGATATTCGTGAACTCAATAAATACATGAACTAAAATATACATGAATCTAGGAAATTCATGAATCCAAAAGAGATACGTGAACTGAAAAGACGTATCTTAATTTATTGGCTATCATTGATCCATTAACCATAATTATAACCATAATTACAACAAGAACTGAGAAGAAAGAGAATGTCCATTGATGACATTGAGCCAATGCTTGATGGAGGACTGAGAGAATGGCCATGGCAATACCTATTTGAATAACACAAAACTACTTTTTTATGTTTGCAATGTGCACTGGAGAGATCCTGGAAATGAGCCACGACTTGTTCAGAAACAATATACGGAGCTTCCTAATATTAGTAATAGTGTTCACATAGTCACATTAGTCTCGCTCGAGCTAGAAGCATCAAGGAACACAGGATTGTTCCGTTCATCAAAGCAAAAACTGTGCTCAATCCCAGAAAAACAAAAATGGAGATTTCAACTTGGCAATTCTCAAGTTCTTTGTCATTAAAAATGTACTTGTGATGCTTCCTTCCTAGTGTCCCTGAAGATGGAGACATTGAGCACGATAACGTCATCCCTTCTAATAATCACAAACGTGCAGAGGTCTCCTTCAGAGAAATTTCCTTCTCAAATGCAGTCCAATTAGCAGAGATTACTGCACTGTGGGGTAATGTGGCTGATAGTTATTGAGCTTGACTAGCCATAATTTGTCCCTGAATGGGAGAGTCACAACCTGTACGCTTTTCCTGTTAGCATAACCAGTGATTTTCTGAGGAAGAACGTTTGAGAATTCTTTTCAATGAATGTAAAAGATACAACAAATTATGGGTAATTGGTTCTCATATGGTTTGTTTCTTATTCAGAAATTGAGAAACGGTCCCCTTGAGGTGCACCAATGAAATCGGTGGCATGTTGCGAGAAAACTGAGTGAAGCTCATTCACCAGTTCCGGTCACTGCTGGAGAGGGATCCGATTCTGCTTCGATCCCATGTAACTCGCTCCGCTCACTAAAACTCAGTAAACTCACTAGTAAAGATCTTGCGTCTTCCGCAACGTGATGGCCACTGCCACGAGAAACAGATGATCCCCACTCCGCTCCAGAGAGAGAGATCTTCCGTATGGATTCTACCTCCCAAAGGGTATCTGATCAAGGAAAAAGCTGACACAGGAAAGATTTTGCCTCCGCAAGAGAAAGAAAGATACGATAAGGGAGAATTAATAATAACTACCATTTTTAGGTATCTAATGGAAACTACATAATGACTAATAATAAGAGAGAGAGAGACAAAAGCGAGAAAAGGTTGAAGTGACTAGTGATGTGAGTTGTGGAAATGGAAAAAATGGGGAGAGAGAGGAAATGCTTTTCCTGATGGTTCTTTTGTCTCCTTAACTTTTTTATTATTTTATTTTTGTCTTTTTGCTTTTTGGTGAGTTTATGGTGACTGAGAAAAGTGGTGTGTGTTGAATAAAAAATAACTTTCTCGTACGTTTCATAGCATTTTTATTCTTGAAAATAATTTTTTTAGAAATGATTTCTTTTTATTTTTATTCTCTAAAATAATTTTTAAGTAAAATAACATATTTAAAATTTTTATTCCCAAAATAGAAAAATAGAAGAATGTGTTGGTACGATTTAGAAATTTTTTTATGATGTGAATTTTTTTCAATTTTTTAATAATTTTTTGAGATTTTTCTTTTTCTCTTTTTTTTCCTCTCTTCTTTCGATGGATGACTGTGAACGGCTACCATGGCGGACAACTGTGGTAGGTGGCAAGTCTCCACCAACTAATTAGAAGAGAAAGAAAAAGAAGAAGAAAAAATAAAAGAAAGAAAATGACTTATTTCTAGAAATTGTTTAGGAACAAGAAGTTATTTTTTTCTATTTCTTATTTCTATTCCAAATATATTCTCCAACCACTATCCCATTCTAGGGAATAGAAAAATTAACTGACATTATCAAATGGATTTATGTTCTTTTTTCTATTTCTAGGAACCAAATAACAAAAAAAACATTGCCATGCAGACTCTAATTCGGTCCGATCCCCCGTGGTCTAGATTGGCAATTCCACAAATAAAATTGAAATTAGACCAAAAATCAACAGTTCCCATTTTTTGGAATTGAAATCGGTTTGATGTCTTTGAAAAATTACCTAGAATTGGCTAGTTTGGGCAATTCCTGGTCTGAGCATGTGATGCTTCGTAATATAGATGAAAGCATTTGCTAGTTACATGAGTTTCTTTCAACAACAATTACTTTGATATATCTGATGTCAAATACTCTTATGATCCTAGACTGGTCTATTTAAGAGAACAACCGTTGAACATAATTTTGGTAGGACCAGTTAGATATGATGATTAATGTATTTTAATGTATTTGCTCGTTCAAACATCATCTCTGATTCATACTAAATCAATTGGATAAAAGCATGGTATGATAGGAAAGGCATGCATAGCATTTACTTTACCAATTTGTCTCAATGGTCAATCTACTTGACATTTAAGAATTATGACACCCCCCGACAGTTGCGTGTTCAGGTGAGGGAGCAAGAGAGCAAATCCTTCACGGAACCAAAATGAAGACTGTTCAGTTCTAACATTGATGCTCTCAGCATCAGGAGCTTCGGAACTGAGCTCCAAGAGCAGAAAGAATAACTTGATTAAATAGAGTCCTAGCTTGAGGACTGAGGATTTACAATTCCAAATCTTGTGATGAGCAGTTCGGACTTGCCTTTGGACTTTTGCTCCTCTGAAACTGGCTATCGTGTGCCGCCGGATGTGTGTTCCAACGATCATGATCTTTGCTAACCCGGTTAGATCTCATTGGACTCCTAAAAATCTTCGCACAGTTTGGTGGCTGCAGTCCCTCCCTCATATTTTTGATACCGAGAGAAACCATATGAAATTTCAAGTTTAAATGGAACATCAACATCGTCATCACCACTCATAATTTTCAATTTTGAGGAATTAAATTTTACCATCTTCAATATTGAGGCTTCATTTTCCATCACCAGTCTCCGGGTCACTATGAGAATAATAGTTTGTTAGGAGTTACAAATTCTTAAATAAATTCTTTAAAAAGTAGGCTCTACAATAATATAATTATTTGCTATTTGATTTTTTCATCCAAAATTAATGTAGATTAAAGACCATTACCAAATCATTTCTGTATTTGACTATTCTCTTGCTTAATCATATTTATGTTCACGTGAGGAAATAATTATGCACACACTAGTATCGTAGCAATCGATCCTTAAAAATGGGCCCCTTCCTCTTACGTGTTTCACATGAATAAGGATCGCTCGAGGATAGCGCACATCATTGCAACTTGCAAAAGCTCTAAAGTTCTTTGTCAAACACGCCTTTCTTATTTGACAGCCAATTCATATTTCATCTTTCGAGTAGACTTGTCAAACGATTAGGTCGGATAAAAAATGATCCGACTTAAATAAACCAATTTAATCTGCTTTAGTAGTTTGTGCGTAATACGATTATAGTAACTCATATTCAATCTATACCTAAACCATGGTGAGAGTGCAGGGTGAGCTAACACAGGATCGAGTGAGGGCCAAAGAAAATGAAGAAAAAGTCATAAAAATAAGTTGGCTTTATATTATGTTGAGTTTTATCATTCTAAACTTATTTATAACTTAGTTACTAAATATAACTAAATTATATAACAACTTAATCCATCATATATGGGTTAAAAAATGAGTTTATGATCGATTTTGATAGATCTACCTTTGACATCTAAACACATATTCGTATTTGTTAACTTCATCAAATTATGATCATGCTCATATGTTGTTGCGAATTTAACGAATTGTAAAGGAGATCTTAACATCGTGACACTATAAACGAGAAAGTGCATCCTGTATGTACCTTCTAGATACCAGACAATTTGGCTCAACTTTCAAATCATTACAAATCATCCTTACCTTCTACCGAAGCTATTTTCCACATATAATATCTTGGCTTTTAAAAGGGAATCCAGCTGAAATCTTATAATATTACACATCAACTTGAAGAATCCAATCACGACTTGATGATATGTCACAAGTAAATATAATATCCACGATCGCCTTGATCCACGAAGAGACGACACGCAAAAATGACCGGGAGAGCTGCATCCGATTTGTCTGATTCATACGCGACGACGCACGGGAACAGCAGCTTCCCCAGCAATTTGCCCCGCGACTTTGTTAGTCTCCCCTAAACAAATCACGATCCGGCTCTTCTCTTTCTGTCTGGTGGGCGGAAGAAAGCGAGAGGCCAAGTCCAGTGCTTCATGCTCTGTATCAGCAGACTTGGTGATGATAATGATGACGTGATCAGAGGGACCATGCTGCCGTCGCCCCATATTTTCTGATTTTTTTCAAGGCTCAATTTTATTTTATTTTTATCAATTCGTGACTTTTGCGCTGACTTATGGTCATCGGTGGAAGTCTTGCCTTTTGTTTTTTCCTTCGCGTTAGTTGACTCCCCTTGGCTTTTTAAGTCTTTCTCTCTACGTGGGCATCAGCTCATGCGGGTGACGTCACTGGCGTGACGTACGACGGTGCCCCTCTCGACCCACGTTGTCGTCGAATCTCACCGTGATTGGCGATGGCGACGCAAAACAATGATTAGATCTATCGATACCTCGAATCCTCCCTCTCTCTCTCGGGGTCAAAAAAAGAAAAAGGGTAAGTCGTCAATGATCAATTGCCAAAAGAACGAACGATAGCACTGCTTTATTTAGTTTTTGCGTGAAAAGAGAGAGCAGGTGGGCCTAATCCCCTCGAGACTAACCCTTTCTTCTATGATTAGTTAATACAACTTGGCGTATTTATGTATGGAAGTCGAGTCAAGCTTTCCATCATTCTCCTAGCAATCCTCATTGTTATCCAAATAGAGGGAAAAGTTAAAAAAAAAAAAAAAAAATGGAGAAGGAATCCTAAAACTCACTTTGAAGAGAAAATACGATTGAAGTAACAAAAGAAAAGAGAAAAAATCAGAATGTTCGCAGTGCGGAATCTTTTATGAATCAGTATGAATATAACAAATCAAGCATAGTATTAATGAATTGATCATATGATCTTATTTGTCTTTTATTCAATTTTCGTGTAGATAAAATTGTTATATTTTATCTTTAACTTTCACCAGAGTTATAAGTGGTGATATCTTTATATCTATTGTATAACATATTAATGAAAATGAACGCTTCATCAACTCAATTTCTGAGTTTCTTCAAATGATCTTGAAATATTCAACCTGGTTAATACTCTGCTTGATTTGTTATCTCCTGATTTGTAGAAGATTATGCACTATAAGCATTCTGATTTTTCCCCTTTTGATTTGTTACTTCAATCAAAACCAGTGCTTAACTAATTCCTTTCTTTTGATTTTTTTGGGTTTTGCAAAGATTATATTTTGGCATATAGACACAAGGGTTGTGCAACTAGACCAAGTTTACCCGAGAACTAGACTGGACCACCTGTAAAACAAGTCTAGGAACAAGTTCCTGTTTGAACTGGTTCGGGAATCGATTGAAAACGATCCAGTTTCCCGTTCCAAGTAAAGGTCACCAGACCAATTGGACCGGTTTTTACTAGTGTTAAAAAAAGATTTATTAACCATTTTAGATAAATAAATAACTTCTTGTAGTAATTGTGGGAATGAGACTAATATTATATTCATGTTTGCTAGTAATATTTATGCAATGTTAGGATTTTTACTTTGCCTTGTGATGTTTATTTATGAAAGTTAGTCTTGTGAATCGTAGTTTTTTGTTTAGTCAAAAAGTTCATGTACTTATTAATTACATGTGTTTAATATTTCAATACAAATTAGGATGATTATGTTGTTGTTTTCTCGTGTATTTAAGTAAATTTCAAAATTGTATAGGATATTGAATGGTTACAAAACGTGTTCTAGTGCAAAAAATGTAAACCCTGAAACCGAACCAGAAAAACATGATAAGTTCCAAAACAAGCTTTAGTATGAGCATGATAAAAAAAGGGGGGCGGGGGGGAATCGGTTATAAGAGGATTAGGTACAGAGCTTAGGTCTAGAATCTACCTACCCTGAAACCGCCTTTAGTAAACACCTGTTCAATTTATTAAACGCCAATGAGGTAGTTTGGCTGCCCGTGCATCTCCTTGATGAATGCCGGAATTCTATTATATGTTTTCTCCCTTAACATCTAAATTAAAATGGTAGGAGAGGCATCCGCGGATGGGATCTGACGTAAGCTAGACAGGCAAAACGTTTTGGGGACAATTTTAATTTAAAGTTAAAACGACAATTAATTACGTGGTCAGCCATGAAGAAGAGACCAATAAGCTACAATTACCAAAAAGAAAAAACTACTGCGAACATGATGGATACATGCTTTTTTTATTTTTTCTTTTTGAAAAGTCATTGTATACATTACGTAGCTTGATGGTTCATCAATGCCTCATCAATTCGGACTCCTATCTAAATAATGCAATGCAGCGTCTCTCATTGCATGGACAATTTCTCTTAGTTCTCATATATAAGTCTAGAATTACTATTAAGATAAAGCAGAAGCATCCTCTTGTAACTTTAGCCAGTTATTTTACACTATCGTTTGTTCCCCGTTCACGCAATTTGAATAGTCTACAATTCTGGAAATTGTCATTTATTGTTTAGAATAAAAGAGAAAGATTTTCCATGCTAGTTGTCCAAGGCATATTTAATTCCAAGCGACTATTAAGCCGATCCAATTTCCTAGAAATTTCGTAAACATTAATTATCTTGCCCCATTTTGAAAAATTCGAGGAGGGTGGAACCACTGCAATCCTCCAGACTGCTAGTCTTCATTCATCTCTTCACTATTTTTCCTAAATTGATATTTACCGATTCTTTGAAAAAAAAACATTTTCATATAGTCATATTAAGATTAGTGATGTTTTACCTCATTACTAGGAAAATTGCTGGGGCAAAAGTTTATTCTGGATAAGTATCACAGGTATCGTAATCGAGGGAGGTATTTCGCAAGCATAATTAATTTATTCTATATAGCATATTTGAAATTAATAATGATATTGTCAAATTATTTTCCTCCAGTCCATAGATTAGAGGACAACATCACGAGTCCAAAATTCTAAAAGCATCCGTACATATATCCCATCTGATATAAGAAATTATCAAAGCAACAACCTTTGAAGTTGTTTCAAGAAAATTGCAAGAATCATCTCGTCATATTCGAATAACCATGGAAACTAGAATTCCAAGGCAATATCAAGGAAACTACATAAACTCGGTTTTATTATATCTCCAATCTCTTATCGTAATTGTAAGTGCTAAAAAATAAGGATTCTTAAAGGTAATTGTGAAGAAACTACGAAAACCTATTATATATATGACAATTACTTTCACTGCATCATCATCTTTTGTACATATGCATTATTTAAAGAAAGTATATATTCAATACCAAAAAAGAAAGGAAAAACAAAAAGAAAAGTATATATTTACCAGTCCGAGTATTTCTCAGATCCAAATCACGTCCTCGCAATCCAAGAAGAATCGTTCAAACAAGTACAAACGTTTCGTCGTCTCCTGTACCATTATATAAAGTCACACCCACTAGTTTCTTGAAAACGCCAGACATGGCCAACACTCACCATCGCAGTTTAGAGGTCACCGTCATCTCCGGCGAAGACCTCCGCACCAACGGCAGGCCCGTCAAGAACAACGCCTTCGCCACCGTCAAGGCAGACTCTTGCGGCTCGCCATCGTTGCCGCCCAGCTTGACGAAACCCAACGCCCACGGGGAGAGCAATACTTATTGGGACGAGAAGCTCCACGTGGACTTGCCTGCAGGCTCGCGCCATGTGGTTGTGGAGGTCCGCCAGAGGAGCTCCTCGGCCAGAGACAGGCTTGTCGGGACGGCGTGGATTCCGGTGTCGGACTTCGTCGGAGACTACACGCCGGAGAATTACCCGCACTTCTTGAGTTACAGACTGAGAGACGCCAAAGGCCTGCGCAACGGGATCATCAACATCTCAGTGAGGGTCGTCACATCGTCGTGTAAAGGGAGTTCGTCCTGTTCGTTGCGTCCGCCACCGCCGTTGCCAGAGTTCAGGATGCCGGTGGATCGGGAGGAGCACGGCGGGACGGTGACCGGCGTGCCGGTTTGGTATCCCAGTCAATGGAAAGCTTGAGAGACACGTGGTTCGATCTGGTAGTGGACCCCAATATGAGATTCGCTTCTGCGTCGATAAGTTGAGGTATTCTTTTGCCGGCCCCAGAGAAGATCGTGATATACACTTTTTCCTCTAAGCATCTCAATCTCCATATTACAAGGCACGCTAATTTGCGCCTTTCCATCTCAAAATCTTGTCAAGGTATTTCATGAGAGTCCATTTTATTCATTAAGATAAATGGCAAGATCGATATTAGAATTGAAATAAACATAATTGCAAAACAAATAAGGAAAAATTATTGAGTAATCGCGAAAATATCTACCTTTTGATATTTTAGTTTAGATTTTACACATACTACAGGTATTTTTCTTTTCCTCCTAAAATAACTCAAATCTTTAAATACATTATAGACCCATTTTAAGCTTTCCTTTTCACTTGCCTATTGTTCTGCCTATTTTTTTTAGTAAAAAAAGGTGTAATTTGTGGAGAATCCCTGCCTTATAACCAAGTTGATCACCGACGGCAATTATAGACTGGGTAAATTCCAAGTAGAAATTGGAGGCACTTTTACGGACTCAAAAAGACAAAAGTTGTCATCCACCTATTATGCAAAGTTACTTGTCAACCCCAGAAAGAAAGAGCTTATTCTAAAATATTCTTCATAGCCGACGCGATTTGACTCTGAAGCAGCAACCGCGATGTATTTTGGAATTCTTTATTCCGTTTGTTACGTTTAGGCTGTGGTCATCCAATACGAGATTTGCGTTTGCGTAGTTCGGTTGAACTATCCTTCCTATGGCCAGAAAAGAAAGAAAATCATGAAGTATTCTCTTCCCTCGGAACAAGTTTGACGCATTACAATACCGAGAGTGATGAATTTGGAATATGCTGTTAGGTGTCACGTGGTAATTCGATATGTAAACTCTAAAGATCAATTGGATTTCTACTTAGTTAATCTGATATTAGATTTATCATAGATGATGATCTTATTACAAATTATGCAACATTTTTGTTTTTACAGACTCGTATCTTTTAAGAATTTCTTTCAAAAAGAGCACGAGCATCGTGGTCGTTTATAGCACAACCCTAAAAAGTTGATTTGTCCTTGATGTTTTTTGTTTAATGTGTTGGAATTATGTGCATCAAGGTATCGTATTAGTTTCATGAATCTAATAAGTCGTGAGTCAAAATTCAATTCAATAGCTCCAACAATATGAGATTGTTCGTTTTATTAATTCAATTCAAAGAAGCGTTATAATGTATATAATCCCATATATGATTTCTTTAACAATTACCCAACTCCTGGTCATGGGTTCTAAAAATTATCAAATATCTCTTGCGCCTTCCTTGGTGAGCCTAGGGAAATAGATGTCTTGATTGGATTGCTTCCATCTCATAAAAATAATCATACGAATCTAATATCTTGTTGAGGCACACAAAAACATTCAATCACATCAGAATAAGATTCTGCAATATTAATGAATGAGTTTGTTTTGAAAAAAATGAACGATTTGAAAAATATTTTCATATATGATGAAAATATTTTTTATTCATTTATTTTTGTAAGCGATATAAATAATCATTTTTAAAAAATAAATTTTAAATTATTTATTTCTTGCAAAATAATCAAAGCTCATGTCACTACCTCTCTTCACATTTTTTTTTTCCGTGACTTAAATATGAACTTGATCTCTATATATGTCATTCATTACATCGTGTTTTCATCAAAAGTCTAATCTATGTGGGCCGGCGGCCATCGTTTGGATGATATTTATTGGCCATATTCTACTAAATGAATCTAGACTAAAGGTTTTCCATGGACGGTGCATGCATACATGCATTCCCATGAAAACAAATATGAAAGTTTTTAGCCATACATTAACAAAGTCAAAGCTTGCCAGCATATTACATATATAATCAATGATATGATCGATACTGACGTTGATACTTTTTAATATTTTTCAAGTTTATCTATTATGTTCATGATATGGGGAAATTAGTTAGCTCATCATGGTTCTCAAATATTTCTAGCACCTTCCTTAGAAAGCATTCGATTATGACACACAATAAACTTTAAAACACTAATGGTACTGCTTTTTCTTTCACGTGATTCATTACGTCGTGTTTTCTTCAAAGATCTAATCTATGCCGGCCCTCATTTGAATAATATCTATTCGCCATATTTTACTTACAAAAAATCAAGAAGCTCTTATGAAAAACATATCTAAGCTCCCCGACTTCGAGTAGGACCCGACATGCAATAATAGTAGGACCCGACATGCAATAATAAAGTCGAGGCATGTCCACGTGTCACCGACATGTTCATCGAAATCCCCCTATGCAACACGTGGCGATCCTAGGTCCCTTGAGCGGCCTGAATTATCTATTTTGTACTTCAAAAAAAGCTACAGAACACCGCCCATTGAACATTTGGTGTAACGAGAAACACATGGTTTTGAATCTGTGAAAAGTTTATATAGAACTTTTTTACGTTAGACGACTGGCCAGCGTCCTCCGTCGGCGTACTCTATAGTCTATACGCCGCATGGGGACGGAAAATATGCCGGCCCACGTGATTAATAATTTATAGGGTTCATGTTACAAAAGACTCAAATTGATAAATATATGATAAATTCATCTAAAATTAAATTGTGGAGCATTAAAAAATTTAAATTGGTATATTTATGATAAATTTACTTAAAATTATTTTTTTATTATAAAGAACTCTAAACTCCAGACATTTACGACAAATTTTCCATTTATTAATTTCTGTTAAATTGAATTAATAACAAGAAAAATAAAAAAAACTGGTAAGTATATGACAAACGGAGGGTAAAATCATAAATTTATGTACCTATCAATCGTCACTTGTTTTCAACTTAGCAATTTGATAGTAAAATTTAACAAAAAGCAATAGAGACTAAATTTGTTGCAGGTGTAAAAAATTAGTTCGGGAGAAATTTTTTACGAATGTACTAGTTGGAAGTTTTCCATAATATTAACTCTAATTTATAAGGTGAAATCAAGGCGTTGCAAATGGACTTTGACTAATTTAGGTTTTGTAAGTTGTGAGGAATTTTTTTTTTTTTTTGGGTTATAATTGATTGTTGACTTTTATATTTTTGCTTAAAGACTCCACAGTTCACGCGCATTTCATAAAGAATGGAGATCGACGTCATCGATTACAACAGAATATGGGCCCCTAAACAAAACCATTCATATTGCATAATTTTTCTTTCGCATTGCATTCAGGCATTACAAAGATTTTCTTTTCAGCAGTAATATGTCCACATCGAATAAATTTCCTGTAAATTGGTCTGATTGCAAATTGCGTTTGAACCGGTCTTACGTGCTTGAAGTTAGGAGAGAGGAGGCCCTGACTTCATTCGAAATTTCAAGATGAAGCCCACGCGAGCCCGGACGCAAAGGGACACTGTGAGAGCATATATTGAGTAAATATTTTTGGCCAAAAGCAGAATAAAGATGAGTGCCAAATGTTCAGCAAAATTCGGTCAAGTATGAAAGCAAGAAAAGTAACGTCCAATAAAAACCAAAGCAGCCACCAAAAAGCACTCACACAAAAGATCAAGCACACATGGAGGCAAGGATACTCGGTCAAAGGTTTGTTCAAGAAGGAATTTTGTAGAAGTTAACTTTTGAGAAGCCAAATAAAGAGGACTCACCCATAAAACGCGAAAAGTGATATTTCTTTTTTTTCAAGAAATCAAAAAGAAAGCTTTCATTTCATCAATTAGGTGTTCATAGAACTACAAGAACGGGCCTATGAGTAAATAATAGCCCAAAGGGTTTGGGTGGGTTAAACAACCAGTTACCAAGGAGGATTTTCGTCTCTGGCTTTTGCGATCCAATTTGCTAATTGATTGGCCTCGCGGTAACAGTGGACAACTTGCATTGAGAAAGCATCCCAATATGTTTTGAGGTTTGACAAAACCTTTCATAAGTGTTTAATAATTTCGATGACAGAATTTCCAGGTAATATTCTTGAAGCAACTCAGTTCTATTCAGAATACTTGTTCGTTTGATTGAGAAGTTCTAAATTTCTATGTCAAAGACATTGATAATTCATATAATTTGAATTAAATGAAGATAACTATAAAGCTTGCATAAGTGTTGTCAAGATGACATAAATCTTCAGGCTTTTCACGGAACATATTCAGATGATTGAAATATTCAGAATCGGTATGGATTATATGCAGCGCAACAGCTAGTAATTTGGCTCGGATTTCCTTTTATGAATATATTGATTTTCTATCTATTCATGAAGGATGAATATCAATGTAATCCTCTTGTTGCAAGGGTTTGTGATTTGATTGACAATCATTTGAAGACAAAGTAGTCCTCTTGTTGCAAGAATTCTACTTATGGAAACCCAACTTCGGTTGTATGGGCAACTAAATCAAAGGGAGACTTGAATCTAATAATTTAAACAGCAATGAGATCTTCTTGCATCATTCATGTCCAATCGGTTGATTAAATGAATGATCCTTAGAGTATTGTCCAACGGTCAACTTGGAAATAGAGGTTTATAAAAAGTAGGTTGTGGTGCTGAAGCAAGTATAAGATCTTGAATATGAAATTTTAAAGTTCAAACATAGCTTCGAGATTACATTCTTGTCTTTGTGAGCTGAAATTATAATATTTGAGAAGCATTTGTTTAGAGTGATTGTGTGAGGTTAGAACATATGATCACTCATACTTAAGTAGAGAACTTAGACTATGTAATCTCTTATTGATTCTCTAGTGAAATCTAGCAAATATGTTGTGGGAGAGTAGATGTAAACTTGCAATAAGCCAAACCGCTGTACTTACTGCATGCAAATTTCTTTATCTCTTTAACTCTCTATTATTTTATGTAATAGCATATTACACACGAGAATTTTATCACTGTGTATTTTCTTATAGGACTTTGTTCATTCGTAACATTAATCTTGATAGTTTTAAATTCTGCTTACTCTTATTAAGATTGTGTATAATTATCTATTCACCCCCTCTAGATGATAGTGATAGCCTCCAACAACTTGGGCTTCATAGAAATGGGTCAATCATGATGTGCACTCCTCAATAAGGCCCCTTTGTTCCCATCCAGACTCAAACATAACTACAAGAGAGCTTATCAACAATAAGCGATTTGACAAAAAGCTCACTTGTGCATATATCGATTTGATCTTCAAAGTTGTTTGGTGAGTCAACAGTGCTAGGGCTTCAACTTGGATTGTAGAGGTTGCATGAACACGAGTAAAGTCATCGACCAAGCTCCTCAATCACTAAAAAAGGTAATATCCAAGTACCAAATCTGCCCTCTATATAACTTTCGTGAAATAGAATAAGTTTTAACATAAGAAAGTCGAATTATATATTTTACATGATATAGAATTTGTTTTTTTTTTTTTAAGGATCCGATGTGATAATGAGAAAGATTTCTGCATACACGCTATCGCGACCTACCCTTTAAAGGGAGGGAATAAATTTAGAGCTATTGTCTAAAAGACGGGCCTATAGCCCACGATTTAGACTTGGGTTCTCTCAAATCCATACCTCATGCGACGTTAAGGTGTTTACAATAATTTTGTAATAAGGAGTCACCGTTAGCTTATTTGGGTTGGCTAGAAATCAAGTGAGTTATAAAAGTGTACCTCACTTCCTACCCAACCGGATGATCTAGGGTCAATGACTTGATTACATTAATTAATCAATTAATGTCTTTTTGTTATTTAATCTTGTTCATTTTAAGAAATACTTTTTGTTGGGCAATCTAAATTGATTTTATACTTATCAACTAACATATGATGTGATTATGCAGGTGCGTAATCATCAACATCATAGTAGGCCACCAAAGAAAGCATTAAATAGATTGCATAGAAAAGAAGACCTAACGCTAAAGAAACAGATGAATATTAATCCTAACTAGATTAAAGGGATCCACAAATAGCAAAAGCACTTAAGGTAGAGCTCTAAGGGCTTACTTAATTTTTTAGCACAACTATAGAGTTAAAAAGCTTCCATTTTTTTAAGAAAATAGCTCAAAAGTCTGTTTTTAAAATTTTTTAAATGGAATTTTCTATTTTCTATTTTTTGAATTTAATTTTTTTAAATTCGAATTTTAATATTTTCTGAAAATTTTTGAATTTTTTAATGTTCTCTGAATTTTCGGAAAAGCTTTTGAATTTTGAAATTTTAATATATTTTTAATATTTAATATTATTATATTCTGGAAAACGGGTTTGGACCGGGTAAACCCAATCCGCCCCGTTGACCCGATCTAACGATCCAAACTTGACCTAAAACGGATAAAATCTATTTCCTTAAACCTTTTTTTTTTCTTTTTTTCGTTTTTATATTAATATTAGTTTTTAATTCTTTTTTCACCTTTCTTTTTCTTTTAATCTTTTTTTTCCTTCTTCTCGTCCTCTTCTTCTTCGTGCGTACTCTACATGTCCGAAGCTTCCATTAAACCCAGAATTTCCCATCTGCCTCAAAGCAATGAAACCATGACCTTAACGTATATTTATTCCATCCTGAGCCGAGAACAGTGTGTGCCACTGTCCAACAATCTCGAATATATATAAAATGCAAAACGCAAGATGGACGTGAGGTGCAACACACGAAAATGGACGAAATGAGACAAATGTTACTCTTTGAAAAAGAAACACACTCCTGAAGTCCATACAGCCCACATGCTCAAAATAGTTTACGGATTGACTTTATCTCTCTTTTCATTACTGTTCGTTTGTTTCTTTTATTTTATTTTCTATTTTCTATTCTTTATCTAATTTTCTCTACCCTGGGCGTGGTTTCCTTCTTCACTGGAGCTCCCCTTTTTACGTTCTCTTCTTTGCCGAGAGCAACACCATTGCCAAGATCTCTCTTGAAGAAGCGCCACCGCTCAAACTCGCCAACCACTACCCACGATCAATGAGACAAGGCTTCACGCAAGACGACCTCAGTAACTAGCAGTCAAAACGAAGATACACGGGCTCCGGATACGGCAAAGGTAGTGACTGTTTTTACCAAAAGTGCCACGAGGGTATTGTATCAAACACTAGGATGCGTTAGCTCAAGGCAGCCACAGGCAAGCATAAGACCCAAAAGTAGACCAAAGCTCAACGAGAAAGGCAGGGAATCCTCAACATCAACTGATGGTTTTATTTATTAATTAATGTGATGGGCCTAAGTTGGCCCGTTCGCCCATGTTGGGCCTAAAATCTTGGCCCACAAGATTATGGCTCATGGATGGAGGGATATGTTGAAGGGTTGTAACTTTTGGGAGAACGTCTTTTACTGAAGGGACACGTTCTTGAGGACGTATTTAAAGGGGAAAAGAGAGGGAAGAACATACCTTTTGACAGTAAGTACGTTCCTCCTCCCTCTCTCCCTCCAAAAGAAAAAAAAGTAACAAAAGAGACGACACTCTCTTCCCTTCAGGGCGAATTGACGCCATCAGATCGAACGGGATCAGTTTTTCTTCCTCATATCAGCGTCGGTGTTTAATCTGTGGCTAATAAGGTACATTCGATTCTGTGATGTGCCTTAGGATCGATGATACATGTGATTTTCCCGGGCTCGTCTTCCGCACTTGTTTTTAGGGGTTCGATTTAGTGTCGAATCCGGTTTTTAGGAATCCGATATTTCCGACATTGGTATCAAAGCCATTGTTTATGTTTCCCGATCCCTTTTCATGTTTTCCCGATCCCTTTTTCATGTTTGTGAATGATTTTTTATTGAATTTTCGTGAAAAATCGGCCGACACCGATCGGGGACGGAAAAATCATGACACCCAAGCACTGTTCATCCGTTTTTTCGATTTTCTGTAAGTCGAAATCAGTTTTTGATGGTGTAGGGTCGAAGGTCTCGTCGAAACAAGCAAGACGAGTGGTGGATCGCTGCCGTAGGCCATCGGACGCGCCTCCACGCGCGGCCGGAACAAACCGGCGTCATCGGTGCGTGCATCGCACGCACGCGGGGGGCTGACGCACGCATGTGCGACGCACGTGCGCGGGGGCATCGATGGTGCGTGCACGGCACGCGCCTGCTGACGTCATCGTGACATTAGCTGCACACGCGTGCCGCATGTGCCGAGTCGGTCCGTCCAACCCGGCTCGACTGGCCCGGCCCAACCCGGCAGCCCGACCCAGTTGACCTCGACCCAGCTGACCGTTGATCATTGACGACCGTTGACCATTGACTGTTGACTTTAAAAAAAAAAAAGGAAAAGAATGTGTTTCTTTTTCAATTATGTCTATGTAGATTATATGTAATCCCTTTTTGTTCTGCATTTGTTGCAGGAACAATATCTCACCTTAAGTTGCGCACACCTATTTGCGCAATTACCGACGAACAAAATGAAAAGCTTTCAAGGTTGATAGCCAATTTGAATAATTATCGATGGGAGAGCAGGGACATAATAGATCATGTTCTTGAAGTCAACGGGAAAATTCAAAAGGTTATATGGAATGGTCGTCCCATGCCACAGTCTGAGATGGTGCGATTTTTCATGAACACTCTTTCACCAGAATGGCAATGAGTGTTGAATCGCATATGGGATGTCAACAAAGCCGCTTCATATAGGAGTATTGTGATGGCTTTTATAGATGATTATTACCTGATTGTTACAAAAGAAAGGATCATGAAATTGAACAAAAAAGGAGCTTTCCCAGTTCATATATTGACTTGGGTTTAGATATTTCGAGCTATCTTTCTTTTAGTATACTTTATGGATACCTTATGTAAACGTTTTACTACCTCGTTGTTGTTGATGTAGTAACTGATATATAAGTTGTATTATGTGAAAGCATTATTATTCTATTGGATGTCAAATATTATTTACTTTATATTATTATTGACTGTTGTGGGTAGTTCATAGAATTTATTTTGCATAAGACAATTATATTAATGATAGTTTTAAGTTAGGATTTTTTGGAGGATGATTGGAAATATAGTAACATTTTGATTCTGAAACCTTACTTAAAATTGTTCATTAATATGATGGGTCTGTGCAAAATTGATGCATAAATGATGGGCATTAATTATTCGTGCATATATATCTGATGTGTTCAGATCAATAGCTTCAGCCACAAAGAGCATAGTTGCCGAGCTAAACAAAGGTGAAAAGCTCAATAGCGACAACTATGAAATCTGGCACATGAAAATCCAATATGTGCTGGAAGAGCAAGAGGCACTAGAAGCTCTTAACCTAACCATGAAAGAGCCTGAAGATGGGAACATTGCACAACACAAGAGAGATAAGGATGCATTTGCTGCATGGAAAAGGAAGAACTCCCTTGCTTGTATTACATTGCTGAGTGGTATGGAAAATGATGTCATGCGAGAGTTCAAGCGTTTTGTGAATGCCAAGGAAATATAGAAAGCGTTGGCAGTAAGATTTGGTCATACTTCGGTGACCAAACTGAGGCATCTTTCTCAAGTGTTGCTTCATGGTTTGACCATGAGACTTCTTGTAAGAGTCAAACCTAATAGTGAGATATGATAAATGAGCTGAAGGATGCTGGCCATGTCCTGACTGATGAGCAGCAAGTGCAAGCAGTGATCCATTCCTTGCCTCAAAGTTGGGAGCATATAAAGGTGCACCTGACCCACAATGAGAATATCAAAGTCTTTGAGGATGCAGTGCGCCATCTTAAGCTGGAAGAGAACTGCCTTTTAGCGGCTAAGCTGGAAACTGAAATATATAACGCCGGTTCTAGCTCAAATGAAGCGTTGGGCTCCAAGCGCAAACTTCCTGATTGGTTCAAGAGTCGGAAAGGCAAGGGACCAAGTGCTTCAGGGAAGAAACCAAAGGTTGACCAACATGAAAGAGGAAAGCGTCATCGAATGAAGAAGCTGACAAGGGTGAAGTGTTACAATTGTGACAAGAAGGGTTACTATGCTCGCAATTGTCGCGAGCCAAAGAAGGTATACACCCCTTGTGCTTTTAAGAACTTTGCCTATGTATCAAGTTTTGTATTCTTGACTGAGTCTAATCATTTGTGGACTGTAGATTCAGGAGCGACAGACAATGTGGCGAAGGATAGATGATCCTTCGTGGAATTCCGACGAGTACCAACTATAACTAAGTGGATCTATGTGGGAAACAACTCCAGAACTGAAATAAAAGGAATTGGCACCTACTAACTGAACATGCGTGGTGGACGCACTTTGTTCCTACATGATGTATTGTATGCTCCGGAGATTCGTCGGAATTTAGTGTCTATTTTAATATTGGTCAAGGTAGGTTTTAATATGAACTTCCATAATAGAGGTGTGGATTTGTTTTTGGATACAAATTTCTATGGTTGTGGTTATTTTTTTGGATGGTTTCATTGTATTAGATATTGACTATGTTAATGCAAATGTTTGTTATTCCCTTCTTACGTCTCTTAATTCATATGATGATGATGTGAATGTGTGGCATGCTAGACTTGGTCATATTGGCCAACAACGTATGAATAGACTAGCCAAAGATGGCTTGTTAGGCAACATTGAAAAAATCGATTTGCCTATATGTGAGTATTGCCTAGTAGGGAAAACGACAATGAAACCATTTGGAAAAGGTAAAAGAGCTGAATTTCCTCTGCATTTAATCCATTCTGACGTCTGTGGTCCAATGAATGTGAGAGGAAGGCATGATGCTATTTATTTTATCACTTTTATAGACGATTATACTCGATTAGGATATGTCTATTTGATTTCTCATAAATCTGAAGCATTGAATTGTTTCAAAAAGTTTATGAACTTGGTAGAAAATCAATTAGATAAGAAAATAAAAGTGTTGAGATCCGATCGAGATCGCGAATACTTATCTGATGAGTTCAGAAAGTTATGTGATGAAAAATGAATAGAAAGACAGTTATTTATTCTTTATACTCCTCAACAAAATGGTGTTATAGAAAGAAGAAACAGAACCATTCTGGAAATGGTTAGGTCCATGATGGCGCATGCTAACTTACCTATTACTTTTTGGAGTGATACGTTGTTGACTGCTGCCTATATACTTGACCGAGTGTCTTCCAAATCAGTTACTTTCACTCCATATGAGTTATAGACAGGTAGAAAATCGGACTTAAGTTTTTTTAAGTAATGGGGTTGTGCTGCCTATACTCATGAGCCCTCTCACAAATTTGGGAAATTGAGTCCCAAAGGAAAGAAGAGTATTTTCATAAGATACTTTGAACACTCCAAAGGGTATGTACTCATAGGTGAGTAGGAAAGTGGGAGTATAACCGAATTTGAATCACGGGATGTCACATTCTTAGAAAATGATTTTCCTAAGAATGACGAAATAGGTGAGGACTAATCCCTATTTGAAACCTTGGATCAAGATAATAATATTATTGGAGTTCATCCAAGTGGGAGTAATATGAGAAGTGATGAATTGAATTCAACTCATTCTCAATTACAACCATATGATGAGACGACATAATCCTAGTGAGAGCATAATAGGGGAATGATGTGCAAAGTGTACAATCTCCCATACGGCGAACAAGTCGCAAAAATATTCCCCGTCGACGTTTTCATATTGAAGGGGAAACTTTTATGATTGCTCAACAAGATGAGGATGAGCCAAGAAATATACATGAGGCTCTAAGTTGCCCTAGTAAGGAAAAATGAATGCATGCAATGTGAGAGAAAATGGAGTCAATGAAGTCAAATCATGTTTGGGAACTGGTTGATCTTCCAAAAGGACGCAAAGCCATTGGGAACAAGTGGGTTCTTAAAATTAAACATAAAGCTGATGGCTCGATAGAAAGACATAAGACTCGCCTTGTGGCGAAGGGGTATAATTAACAGGAAGGAATTGATTATGAGGAAACATTTTCTCTTGTTGTGAGATTTACCTCGATTCGCATTATTCTAGCAATAGTAACAAGTATAGATCTTGAATTACATCAAATTGATGTAAGGACTGCTTTTCTTAATGGAGAATTAGAGGAAGAAATATATATGGAACAACCTGCTGGTTTCATTATAGAAGGCCAAGAATGAAAGGTATGTCGACTTTTGAGATTGATATACGGCCTTAAGCAGTCATCGAGACAATGGTATATACGTTTTCATAATGTCATAATGGCATATGATTTTACAATGATAGATGATGATCATTGTGTATATATCAAAAGATCCAAAGATCAATTTGTGATTATATCATTATAAGTTGATGATATACTAATTACCGGAAGCAATATAGAGTTTGTAAATACCGTGAAGAGTTGGTTATCTTCCAACTTTGAGATGAAAGACATGGGTGAGGCTGCATACATTCTTGGAGTTAAAATTTTAAGAAATTGTTCGAAGAGATCATTGTCTCTTTCGCAAGAAACATACATAAATATGGTTCTTGAACGATTTCGTATGCAAGATTGTAAGCCCATAGATACTCCTATTGCAAAAGGCGAATGATTGAGCCACATATTGTGTCCAAAGACTCCACAAAAGAAGGAACAAATGCGGCATGTTCCTTATGCTAGTGCTATTGGGAGCTTGATGTATGCTATGATGTGTACAAGACCTGACATATGTTCTGCAGTTGGAATGGTGAGTAGATACCAATCTAATCCACGTCAAGCACATTAGAAAACTGTTAAAAGAATACTGAGGTATCTAAAGGGAATTGTTGATTATACGCTGAGTTATCAAAGAAATGATCTCCGACTCGAAGGCTATTTTGATGCTGATTGGGGGGGGGAGATTTAGATGAAAAGAAATCTACCTTTGGATTTGGTTTCTTACTAAACAATGGCGCCATATCATGGAGCAGTAAGAAGCAAATGTGTATAGCATTGTCCATGATGGAAGCTGAATTCGTGGCATTATTAGCAGCGGTACAAGGAGTTTGGCTTAAGAGATTTTTGGATCATTTAGGTGTTATTGAGAAAGCTGCAAATCCATTATTGGTTAACTGTTATGGCCAAGCAGCTATAGCGTATACCAAAGATCCAAAATATCATGACAAGACCAAACATATAGATACCAAATATAACTTTGTCAAAGATATGGTTGCACGAAAGGATGTGAATTTACAGTATATATCTACGCATAGAATGGTAGCAGATCATATAACAAAGCTAATACCTAGAGATGTATTTTGTGGTCATGTAAAATCTCTAGGATTGCATAGAGTCTGATGTACTAGATATTGTAATTTTCCTGAATTGTTCACATTTATGAATTTGTGTTTTTCATTATTAATGCCTATGAATCTTTGTTTGACATTTATGCATCTTAATACTCAGTGCATTACATTAAGTTGAGAAAGTATGTCGGACAGATATAAGATTAGCTTACTCACACGGGTAATCGCCTCTATTTACTATGTGATAAATAGGGATGAGACGGTTTTTAAGCTTATTATCTAGGTGATAACTGAGAGCTTAAGCTTAAAATATATATGTCGTCTTAACTACGTGTTAAGATGATGACATGATATGTACTATGTCCGAAAGTAAATATCCCACATATTTTACTTTATCTGTCTAAAATGTCAGATGTGAGTTCTAATGAATTTTGTGAATAAGTAGATACGTGAACTCAAGTTAAACTTGGGTATGTCTGAGGTGTAGACATACGTCTATGGGAAATGAGTTAATACCGTAATACGTATTTCATACTACGTATGCATGAGACGACCAATAAGAGTAGTAAAAATTTGATCTCAACTTTTATGCCGTGTGAGACTCTTGAAGAAAAGAGTTCCTCAATTTTAGTACCCTCATGACTTTTACTTATTTTTAAGATTTCTATTTAGTGTTTGCTATCTTAGGATGTTGCCAATGGTCATAAGTTAATTCGATCTAATGGGACATTTTTAGAAAAGCAAGCTAAACTGAAATTGAGAGTTTGAAGGAAAGAGGAAGATCGAATTTGGAAAATCACATTATAGTTTTGTATTCACTAGTCGACCAATTATGACTGTTTTTGGGATAATCATAATTGTGAATACTATATATATATATATATATATCATTGTTTAAAAGAGATCACGAGAGATATAAATGTGATCGATCGATCTAGAGTACTGCATACTAAATCTACTCAGAGTGTGATACCCGTTATGAGCTGCTATATATTCTTACAGATGTATGGCAACGAGCTCTCAAAGTATGTTGGTCGCACAGATTATTCACCGGTATGAATGTTGAAAAGAGGTAAACAGGATTTTGTTCGGCCTACCATGTGTGAGTGGGAGACGATGGTTTTATTTATTAATTAATGTGATGGGCCTAAGTTGGCCCATCCACCCATGTTGGGCCTAAAAGCTTGGCCCACAAGATTATGGCCCATAGATAGAGGGATACGTTGAAGGGTTGTAACTTTTGGGGGAACGTCTTTTACCGAAGGGACACGTCCTTTGGAGAGAACGTATTTAAGGGGGAAAAGAGAGGGAGGAACGCACCTTTTGACAGTACGTACATTCCTCCTCCCTCTCTCCCTCCAAAAGAAAAAACAGTAACAAAAGAGACGACACTCTCTTCCCTTCAAGGCAAATTGACGTCATTGGATCGAACAGGATCAGTTTTTCTTCCTCATATCAGCGTCGGTGTTTAATCTATGGCTAACAAGGTATGTTCGATTCTGTAATGTGCCTTAAGATCGGTGATACATGTGATTTTCCCGGGCTCGTCTTCCGCACTTTTTTTTAGGGGTTCGATTTAGTGTCGAATCCGGTTTTTAGAAATCTGATATTCCCGACATCAACAAAGGACAGCATAAGCGAACTCGAAACGCATGCCTTGACTCGATAAACCGTGCGAAAAATGTAAGAGGATAGGACAAAAGCAGGGCACAAAAAAGGTCAACGGAGGGTCCCTGCTTGGTTTGGAGGTGGTGAATGGTGGGAGAGATCGATATATCGCATGCCCCCAGGTCGGGATCCTCGGGAAATCAACATAGGTTAAACCCAAAACTAGGAAACTCATCGGAAAAACTTGCAATCGAGGAAAGGGAAGCCAAAGCTTGGTGGTTTCGGCTAGGAGGCATAAGCTAGCGTCGGGATGGCTGAGCGACGCTCGGCGAGGTGGATTCCGGGCCTCTTTCTTCTCGATCACTCTCCGTTTCTACCCCTCGCTCCCTCAAGCTCTCTCTTCAAAGAACCCCCCCACAAGGAAAGAAAAACCAGCTAGGGAACCCCCTAACCGCTTCCTCCTCTCTCGCTTTTAAGCTCCGATGGGGCGTGCCACCTGCCATACCAGTTGCTATTGCTGCCAGCCTGGCCCTAACCACCAACTCCCGATCGACGCTCTGCCCTCTGTCTTGTTCCCTCTGCCCCTCTTCCCTCGTCCTTCTTTGCCCTATTTATCTGTTCCTTTTACCAGCGTGAGGGGAAAAGGAAGGAAAGAAGCCATGAAGGAGGTTGGGTCGGGCCTAGGCGAAAAGAAATAGAAGAACAGGAAAATAAAGCAGGCTGGACCAGCTTAGACCCGGCTTGATGTCGCCTTTTTTTTCTTCTCTTTTAAAAAAAATAAAAATAAACAGTTCTTATAATTAATTTTCTTTTTACTTTTTTTTTATAACAAAAAGGCTCTATTTCTATTAATGCAAATGCTTCTAATGTCTATAAGCCATGCACTTTAATGATAACATGATACGTTTTAATGAAAATTATTTACCTTGCTTTTTACTTCTTTTTTAAATCTTTTTTTAGAGACTAATCCCTAATTATCCATGAGATTAAATTCCAATAAAAATGGCAAACTTTAGATATTAGCATACACAAAAAACGGTTGATAATATCATAATTTGATGCAATGTGTTACAAAAATTCGCTATAGATATGAACCGATAAGAGGAATAAGAATCGTGACAATTACATGCTATTGCACCTTCCATCGTCCCTTCGAAATATGGTCCATCGATATTTATCTTCAGGGAGCCTCTCTTGGGTGGACTTCACATATATGGTAAGCCAACTCAATCTAGGTGCATGTGATAATAATTTTGTTCCCAAGAACAGATTTTGTTTAGAAATAGCTTTTTCCATTTTTGCTCCCAGGAGTAAAAGATATATATATATATATATTCTAAATCTATTCTCTAGTTACTTTTTTTATTTTATTTCAAGGAATAGAAAAATTACTTGAGTTACCAAATAGATTTTATTTTCTTTCTATTCTGGATAGGAGTGAGCATGGTTTCGGAGTAGAACTTAGAAACTAAGAACCAGACTGGTGAGAACTTGTAGGTTCTAAGTTTCAAGGTATGCAGAGTATGTTCCAGGTTCTAAAAAATGATGAACTTGTTTAGACAGGTAGATTCCAAACTTTTAGTTTGAGGAACCTGGAACTTGGAACTTGAAACTTGGAATCTGTAATTTGTAATTTAGAACCTGGAACAAGTTTTAATGTTTTCTTGATTCATGTCTTTGTGCAATCTTATGATATTCTATATCATTTGATAATGAATGTATAATATGGAAATACTACTCTAAACCTTTTCATTTTATGAATGAGACTTTTATTTTATTAATATTCATATTTTTTTAGTGTCTTATGATCAGTGAATTGTAATAGCAAGTAGTGATTATTAAAAATTTCAATTCGCTGCAATTGTTCAATTAATAATATAGTTGGAACCTAGGTAGATTTTAGAATCGACCCTGAAACTTGTGACAAGATAGATTCCAGGTTCTAAGGTATGAATGGTAGGTTCAAGATTCCAAAGAATAAGAAACCTATTTCCATGGGTAAGTTCTTCCATGTGGAACCTGTATAGAACCTAAAACTGCTCAACCCTAGTTCCAACGAACAAGAGAACAGAAAAATAGTGAAAAAGGATGGTTACCAAATAGACTTTCTTTAGCCTAAAGTTTTGTCCTTTGGGTGCTTTTTTTTAGCTTTTGGTTTTGAGCACGGGGGTTTTCACAATCATCACCAATTTTGGGCTCTGAAGGTAGAATAAAAATTATTTATTGCATTTTGTCAAAAAATACTCACAATTACTTCTAAGGAAAGTGAATTTGATTTGGATTTTTTAAATTACAACAACCATTCCTCTATTCTAGTAATTTTCCTTCACCTATTAGTTTAAACTTTTGAGTTGATTTTTCTAACATGATAACCAAGATAGGGAGAGGGAGGGACACAATGATGACTCCAAGAGACGAGAGGCTAGTGTTGAAGGTGGATGGAGGCAGCATGGAGAGGGCTCATGGCGATGATGGTTGAGCGGCAATGCTGTGGCAAGTAGCAGATCTATGCGACCTAGGTCGGGGTAGGGAAGAAGAGAGAGTAAAACAAAAACAAAAAATGAAGAAAAGAAAGAGCACATCTTAACCATTGAGTTGTTCAACAGTTGAAATGTGTTTTCCTAAAAAGTTCTAAATCATTTTCCAAATGACATCGAAATGCCAAAAAACTTTTCTAGTCAATTATAATCAAACAAAAGAAAATTAACTATTTTCTTGAAAAATAATTTTTTGGAAAGTATTTTCTTTTATCATGGAGTTTTCCCTTAACAAATACACTCCTACTTTAAGTCAAGACTATCGTACACATCATGTATTTGAAAATGAATCCCAACTGAAATATATACTGTTTATTAACTTAAAAGACTTGGATCACGACTTAATATCAAAGTGACAGAGAGCATATCTAGATGATATCGAACTTTATACGAGTGACCTAACTCATGAATATAATATATCTACGATCGCATTGAAATGCAAAGATGATTGACAAAATGACTTGGAGAGCTATGAGAAAATATTGGCTAGAACTAGGATTCTAGCGTGTCAACCTACTAGTCCACTCACCAGATGGCATGTGTCTTTTGAGCCCTACCGCGTCAGAACCTAACACACACTCCCCTCCCCTCTGTCGGCTCTCTCTCTTCCCTCTCTCTCTTCCGCTTTCTTTTTTTTCCTTTATTTCTTCTTCTTCCTCCCTCTGCTCACGGTGGGAAGCCTTTGCTCACGGTGGGGATTCTTGTTGTCGCCAAGCCCGCTCGCTCCACCATCCGCCTTTCCTCCTCCCCTTGCTTCTTCTCCAAGGTCAAGCTCAAGAGCTTCCCCCTCCAGATAACCCTCATCCCCTACCGCCCGTTGACGCCACTTACCCCTTGGCACCTTCCGCCTCAGCAAGTCCAACCTCGATAGGCTCGCCGAGAAGTCCATCTTCTCTAGCAAGGTCTGCTTGAAGGTCTCCGTCTACACAGGCTGGCGTGGGGCGACCTATGGGGTGAGCTCTAGGAGGCTGCTCAGGAAGGTCTCGGTGTCCCTAGACCTCTCCAGGGTGAGTCCAAGGCCTGCATGCTCTGCAGCAAATTGAAAGGGAAGGCTAGAGGGAAGAAGAAGAAGAAGAAATAAAAGAAAAAAGAAGAGAGGGAAGAGAGGGAGAGGCGACAGAGGTGAGAGGAGTGTGGGTCAGAGATTCTAACGCGATGGGGCACGGGCAACACATGTTGCATTATGAATGGACTCATAAGTTGACACGTTGGAATCCAACCCTAGCCAATATTTTCTTGGAGAGTTGTGTCCGATTTGTCAGATGTATATGCAACGACGCATGGGAACAGCAGCTTTGCCAACAATGCATCCCGCGATTTGTTATGGCGCGTTTGGTAACGATTCTGTTTCAAAAAACAACTTTTTATGAGAAATAAATTTTTTTGTTTCTGTTTTTGGGAACAATTTTTTAGTATAAGAACGCGCTTGTAAGTGCAAAAAAATTTTCTATTCTAGGAATAAAAATGTGTTTGGTAAACTTGTATAATTTTGTTGTTTTTTTTTAATTTTTCAATATTTTTATTATATTTTATCTTCTTTCTTTTTTTTCTTTTTTATCTTCCTTCTTTCTCCTTTGTGGTCGGTCACTAGTCACTGCGGCGGTGGGCTGCTAGCGATCAGTTGGGCGAGGTTCGGCGAGCTCGCCGGAGGCTCACCAAGCCACCACGAGGGCCAGTGAGCTCGCTAGAGCCTCGCTAGGCCACTGCGAGGCTCAGCCTCGCCAAATCTAGGCAAGGCTAAGCCTTGTCGGTGGCCTCGGTGGCCAGGCAAGCCTCACCAGGCCACCAACGAGGCTCGACCTCACATAGGCGGCGTGAGGTCAGCCTCGCGTTGACCAGCGAGGCTCGGCCTCGCCTTGGCTGGGCGAGCTTGAGCTCGTCCAAATCTAGCAAGGCTGAGCTCGTCCAGCCACCAGCGAGGCTTGGCCTCACTGAGCCACCGTTGGGCGACGCCGACCTGGCGGTGGCCCGACGATGCTCAGTGAGGGTTGTCGACCCTCATCGGCTGGTCGCCGGCCATGACTGAGGCCGACGACCGGCCAAAATGAATAAGAAGGAAATAAAAGAGAAGAAGAGAAAAGATAATAAAAGAGAAGAAAAAAGAAGAAAGAAAATTGATTTTGGAATTGTTAGAATAAAAAGCTTACTTTTTTCTACTTCTTTTTTATTCCAAATTTATTCTAAACAAAAATTTTATCAAACACGTTTCTATTCTTTTTTCGTTCCCGGAAATAAAAGAACAAAATTCCGAGGAACAAAAACAATTTTCAACAAACAGTCCCTTGTCTGGGGCTCGTCTCTTTCTTCCCGTCTCTTTCTGTCGGGTGGGCGGAATAAAGAGACGTGATCAATGGAGATGCTTCAGGCTCAGTATCAGCAAATTGGGAAATAACATGACGTGATCACAGTGACGAGACCGTCGCCGCCACGATGTCGTCACTCAATATTTTCAAATTTTCAAGGTTTAAGATATTAGAAATCTGGGATTTTGCGATGACATATGGTCATCGGTGTGTCCTCGGTGGAAGTCTCACCGTTTGTTTTATTCGCGTTTGTTGACTACTCTCGGCTTCAAGTCTTTTCTTACGTGAGCATCAGCTCGCGCGGATGACGTCACACAGAGTAAGTACAACGTACTCTTGATCACTTGTCTTGTACTATTAGCGATGTTGACCTAGAACAAAAATTAGACGAACCCCTCGAATACTCTCTAGGTCAACAAAAGAAAAGAGTCGTCAATGATTTGTTGCCAAATGAGCGAACGATAGCGCATATTTTTTTTGCGCAAAAGAAAAAAAGGAGGGATGGGAGTGATCACCTCAAGATTAGTGGACGTCAATAAGGTAGTTTGGCTTCTAATGATGTTGAAGCAGGTCTATTTCAAGAGTTGAAGTTATTAAACAAAGAAACATATACACACACATAAACACACACACATAGACAATTATATATAAACACACACACTTGGGATCTCGACCCCATTATATAGATGATAGGACTGGGCTAAGGCAGTGAACTTGATGGGGATCAGGATAAACTTTGATGAATAAAAGAAGAATTGGTAGGAATTCTCATAGGTGAAGCAAAAGGTTATGTGCAACTCCTTAACGATTGCTAGAATTCCATCATATGTTCGCTTCCTTAACATCCAAAATAAAATGGAAGGATAGTCATCCATGGATGGGATCTAACATAAGCAGGACACGCAGCACGTTTAGGCGACAAAATCAATTTAAGGTTAAAACAACAATTGTCACATCGTCAGTCACAAAGAAGAGACCAATAAGCTATAATTTACTACTGCAAAAATGTAATACATGGTCCTTTTTTTTTCTTTTTTAAAAAGCCACTGTATGCATCTAGTACACAAATGAGATGCACTGTGATTGGATCCTTATATCAGGTAGACCCTCATGTATCCATCGAATTCAGATTAGCATATGCATGTATCGATTTCTTTTCAACATTGTTATGTATGTTTTTTTTTTTTTTTCTGGAAAATCAAAGGAAAAATGTCATGGACAATGCAAATGGATGATCATCAAATGTAGAGAAATATGTTGGAAGATATGATTCTCGAGAAATTTGCATATATCATAAATAGAGGAAACAGAGGCAATTGTTTTTTTTTTTTTTTTTGTAAAAGGTAAGAATATATATTAAACTTTGAAGAAATGAACAAGAATTCGGCACCATAACTCACACTTTAGCTGTGGGGCGGGGAGAGTGTGAGGGTGCCGAAACAAAAAGATACATAGAGAAGGAAACAAAGCAGCAACTACTCGGCTGAACTACAATTAAAAAAAGAGTAAAGACCCTCGGGCACCCCTCCAAAGATTGAAGAGATGAAGGAGAGCTAGGAAGAGGACGCCAAGCTGAAGATGGATGGATCGAACCCCCAACTTCTCTGGAGTCGCTTGTTTCTTGGAGTAGGCGAGACATTAGAGAAACGAAGAGCCTTATCCTTGACAACCTTGATCAAGTGATTCTTCATGGCCGGAATTGCCAAAGAATCACCTCGAAAGATGATAGAATTCCTTTTTTTCCATATGAAATGGCATAAAGCCCCAAAAGAGAAACGGGCAATACTTGTGAAAAAAATCTTTGCCGGATAGGAATTTGAGAGCCCAAGAGAGGTTGTCCTTCCAAACTCGTTCTTCCAAGGTAAGTTACATCTAGAAGCCCAAAAGAACGCAAGAGTCGCAGACGTTGTGCACGAAAGAACAAGTGGTCCACGGAGTCCTGAACGGAGCAAAGAAAAAGCACAAACAGAGAACTCAATCCTCCCATAAGAGAGAAGGAGAGTCCGAGTTGGCAGCCTATTTTTTGCGAGCAACCACAAATGAAATTGAAATCTGGGTGCAAGGTCATTGTCCCAAATAAGAGGAGCCCAAGACACTCGATTCTTTTTAACCCCGATGTATTTCCGGGCGAGGCAACAGAAAACGAACTCGATGGATCTTCTTGCCGAGTGAAGCGGTCGAATCGAGAAAGAATGGGTATAGTAATACCCATATTTGCGAGGATTTCTCTCAAAGAAGCACCCTCGGGAGAATAAAGGTCCGCCACTACAGAATAGCTTGGAAGGCGACAGCTCTCCATAAGGTCCGGCGGGATAAGTAAGAGAAGCGGGCCACACTCCACCAATTGTCGTGCCATAAGGAAACAGAGGAACCGTGGCCAATCTTCCAAAAGAAAGAGAGCCTAAAGTGTCTTCGAAGTTGAAGGATTTTTTTCCACGCCCATGAACACGTAGTGGGTGTGGAGGAGTTCCAAAAGTTGTCCTTCTTTAAAAAATAAGAATGGATCCAACGACACCGAGAGAGATTCTCTATCGGTGAAGAGAAACCAGATGTACTTAAGCAAGGAAGCGATTGCAGCTCTCAATTTCCGAATACCCAAGCCACCTTCATTTTTTGGGAGGCAAATGTCATCCCAAGATACTTTGGCACCGCCTCGGCCAAGCGAGGTGCCCTTCCACGTAAACCTGTCTTAGCAGCTTGTTCAATTCTATCGAGAACGAGATAGGTAGAGAAAACACACTAGCCCAAAAGGCTTGGATAGAATGCAAAGACCGACCTTATAAGTTGGAGCCTTCCAAAGAAAGGATAAAAAGCGGTGGGCCCACGATTGAATTCTTGCAAGAATACGATCAATCAACGAAGCACAATCAGCTTTCCCAAGTCTTGAAGTAATGATGGGCACCCCTAAGTACCGGATTGGGAGACGACCTTCCCGAAAGCCAAATGCAAGCCGAATATTCTCTCCGATGGAGACAGGGGCCTCCCGAGAGAAACACCTCGCTCTTGTTTTTGTTCGGACTCGACCCACTCCAAGATGAGAATATATCAAGACTTCTCTTGAGGATCGTGGCGGAAACCCAATCGGCTTGACAAAAGAGAAAGACATCGTCGGCAAAGAAAAGATGGGTCAACTTTACCTTCTTGCACCTCCAAAAGTATTTGAAGCCTTTCACCGAAGTACGGGCATTTAAAATCCCCGAGAACACATCCATAACAAGGGTAAAGAGGTACGGCGACAAAGGGTCCCCTTGGCGAAGGCCTCGACCTCCGGAAAAGAAGCCATGAAGTTCGCCATTAATAGAAACTGAAAACTTGGGTGTTCTCACACACACCATTATCAAATGGATGATCCATTCCGGAATCAAAGCTTGCGAGTGAGTTCCAAAAAATCCCAATCTACGATATCATACGCCTTTTGAAAGTCTACCTTAACACATTTCGGAAGGTAAGGATCTAAGTGAAAACCAGAGAACAATTCCTGAACAAGAAGAATGTTATCTCTAATTCTCCTTCCTTTAACAAATGCATTTTGAGATGATCCAACCAAAACATTCAAAACAAGAGCCACACGATTAGCTAGAATTTTTGTAATAACCTTGTAGATGGTATTACAACATGCGATAGGTCTAAAGTCTGTGACTGCAAAGTAGCATTCTGAACTTTGGGAATCAACGTAAGGATAGTACTGTTTACCTCTTTTAGGAGGAAGCCCGAAGCAAAGAAATCCTGAACAGCTTCAATAACCAATGGCCCGACAAGATCCCAGTTGGTCTTGTAAAATTCAACCGAAAAGCCATCAGGACCTGGAGCTTTTCCTCTTGCTAAAGAGAAAAGAGTATCCTTGATCTCCAAATCTCGTGACCGGGCAAGAGATGGAGCTGCATTGAATATCCGAGAGAGGTTGATGGATGAGCTCCTTCATCTCATGAAGAGACGGTTTTGAGAGGCACGCCTAGGGTGAGAGCAACTTTGAGAAGTATGACACAAACACTTGAGGCACAAGGGCTGGATCTTCTATGAGAACACCAGATGAATCCATAACCGAGAGGATGTGGTTTCTAGTCTGTCTGTTCTTAACCGAATTGTGGAAGAATCTAGTGTTCCGATCCCCCTCTTTCAGCCAAGTCACACGAGACTTTTGGCGGTAAAAAGACTCCTCATGGGCTCGCAGTTGGACAAAGGCACGTCGCTAGTTTTTTTCCAAGTCAGCGAGAGATGAATTAGAAGGATCATCATGAAGCCCAACTTGAGTGATGCGAAGGGCTTCTCTAGCGTCGGCCGTCTTCATCGAAATGTCAGAGAAAGACTCTTTGTTGAGTAATATGAGGCGAGCTTTAACCAATTTCAGCTTGGACACGAGGCGGAACATCGGCACTCCGAAGACGGCATATTCCAAGCTTGATTGATGCAATACGAGTAATCCGGTGTTCGGACCAAAAATGAAAATATTTAAACGGCTTCCTTCTCAACACCGGATCAAGCACTCTAACAATCATAGGAGAGTGATCGAGATATACCCGGATTGAGAAAAGAGGCTTGAGAGAAGGAGAACCGATGGTTCCACATATTGTTAATAAGGACCCGATCAATCTTGCGCATTTTCCTTGCAAAGCACCAGAGGAAGTAGACCAAGTAAAACGTAGGCCAATGTATCGAAGGTCCACCAACTCGGTTTGAGCTAAACATAAACGAAATTCGTCAAAAGATGGAATCAAGCGTTCGAACCCCCCACCCTATCGGATGGATCCTTAATGGCGTTAAAGTCGCCAGCTACAATCCAAGGCGAGTCCTGGAAGACTTCATTGTAATGGATTAGATCATCCCAAAGGGGTCTACGACTGACAAACGTGTGATCAGCATAGATCGCAGAAATACAACAACTCGTGTTAGAAGAAGTAGAAGAAAGAAAACCATGAACAGCTTGCTTATTCGATGAAATAGGAACAAACTCAACTACACTCGGGTCCCACCAACCCAAATTCTGCCACGAGGAGCGTATTCATAGTTCGCCATCCATTTCCGGCCTTAAAAGGTCGAAGATATGGTATCAAACAAATCTTCGGGCACCTTAGTCTCAAAATACCGATCAAGCGAGCTTGTTGGAGAGAACAAGCTTCCTTACCTCAAAGACGCCTAACGAGATTGAGCATACCTCTAACATTCCGTAATCCAAAAACATATGTACACAAGGAAGGGAGGCATTTACCTCTTCATAGAGGCTTTGCGGCCAATAGAGGTGGCCCTAGCAAGAACCGAAGCGAGGTTCGGGAATTAGACGATCCAGCTGGTCTTGAATAGAGTCTGGCTTTGCACAAGACATCGTCCCCCGAGGTGAGGAACTGATGGATAATAGATCATCATCCTTCGAGATAGCATGAATACTAGAACTAGCAATCTCATCCGAGCCAATAGAATGTCCCGATCGGGAGGTACGGTCCAAGGTCTTGGCAAGATTATCATGAACCTTAACAGTGTGCTTTCAAAAGTCCCTTAGAAATCCGAACGGGAGGGAGCACGGTGGGTTTAACCGGTTTAGTGGAGGCGGTCCTCGGATTCACCGTTGTCCACCTGCGGTAGCGCCCGCCACACCGCCGATGCCGCCTTCTTAGAAGATAGAAGCTTTTCTTTTTATTTTTTTTCCTACCACTTCATGCCATTCCTCACCCGCGGGAGGAATAAGTGGAGGGGATGAAGCGAGGGCGGCGCGACTTCACGCACCGTGACTAAATCGAGGAACCAAAGATCAATTCTTGTAGGTATAGGCAGAGCAACCGAAGACGACACTTGGGAAGAAGCATCGGCTCCCGCATGAGGAGCATCAAGTTCCCCTCCGGCTTCCAAAGCATCGAAAGGCTGCTGGACTCTTTCCAAATCTTGGTGATGCGGGGCATGAGTAGCCACCCAAACGGGGAAGCAAGGGACACGGGGAAGCGGGCTTGTCCTGGGAGCCGAACAGAACAGGGAACAACCGATACGAGCCTTGGCTGCGGGTCTCCTCAAATTAGATGCTTGGCGAGGGGCTGGGGGATTGCAGTTGTGGCCAAAGATGCCACACTTGGAGCAAACTTGCGGACGCCACTCATATTCCACATCAACAATACGGGAATTTCCATTGTGAACCAGCAGTATAGAATCACAAGAGGGCTGGTCTGCAGTAATTTCAACACACACACGAGCAAAAGTTAACATATCCATTTGCTCAGTACGATGATCCACATACAAAGGCTTACCAACCGCACTCGCAACTTTGCCAATAGCCTGGGCCGACCAAAAGGAGAAAGGCAGGTTTCTCAACTTGACCCACACGGGGACAGTTAAATGGGTGTCTTTCTCGAGTTCAAGACCGTGCCTCCATTGTTGTAGAATAAATGGAACCTTCGCAACCGTGATTGGGCCACCTTCGAGGAGTTTCCTCCTAAAATCCTTATCGAGAATATGCGGCATAAAGAAACCTTGTCCGTCCGCCATGACTTCGGTGAGGTACGGGCTCCACGCCCTTTTAAGAGCTTCCTCGGTAACTTTAAACGAATTCTCCTACCCAGATAATAGGCAATCAAACAATCATGGAGTTTGGGGTCAGCAGCTTGAAGGTCAAGGTCTGACAGCTCAACCATCGGCTTATCATCCAAAAATGCAGGAGGGGTGAATTCTAATTCGTAGCCTTTCCTCAAAACTTGAGCAACAGACGCCCAAGAGCGGCTAGGGGATTTGCCTCGCCCGTAGGCCGAGGCCGGTTCGGTCCGGATCTACCTCTGCTTTTCGTGCGAACGCCAACATGGTTACGAACGGGGATGGGAATATCCGTCCTGTCTCGGATCGGGGAAAACGAGGGCCTTCGCCCCTTAACCTTGCACGAGGGCCCATCAAGAGAAAGACCTACAACTTGAGGGACTTGGGCGAGAGAACTCGGCCCTTCATCAACACGAGAGGCCTGGCCAAAAGCCGAGGCCATCACAGCAGCAATTCGAAATCCAGAACCCAGAGGGGAGAAAAACCCTAATCGAATTCATCCATAATCGGGCCAAAACGAGTGGACATACCAGGGCCAAGCTTCGGGGTTCTTCCAAAACAGAGTTTGGCAACCGGATCGGAGCTATGGCGCGGGAATTCGGGTCTTGGTGCGACGCAGAAAAGCGAGCGAGAGGTAGCGCGAGCGCGAAGCTTGCTGTCGGGCACCGAGGAGAGACGAGCAGCGACGGTGAGGGTTCTGGCGGCTTCGGGGCTCGAAACCGGCGAAGCGGCGCAGGCTCGGTGCAGGTGCAAGAGGCGCACCGCGAGCGTGGGAGGAGCAACAGCGGCGATGGAGGAGTGAATGGCGCTGCAGACGCGGCGAGGTCGGCGGAGCGGCAGAGGCGGTCGCAGGAGTAGAGGCACGGCGATGGGCGACAACTCAGGCAGCAGGAGTCACCGGCGGGAGAAGCTCCGGCGGCAGGCGGAAGGCCGGCGCGCGGTTGGCGGGCCCTGGCGTTCGCGAACGCGGGGGACCCTTTTCTCCGATCCTTCTTCGCGAGAGAGAGATGACCAGTACGAGTCACATCAGCTTCCTTCAGATCTCTTTCTCTTTCTCTCTCTCTTTGTAAATGGACTTGTCGTTATAGAGGCAATTGTTTATATCTTAGGAATAGAGGGATTACAGGAATGTACACTTTCTTTTATTATTATTCTTTCTTATGTTTATATACAGCATTGTACATCTCTTTACAATAAAAATGAAAATCAGAGGAACAATTCCCTCTCTAAATTCTTCCTTCTATCCTTAAACCTAGTCTCGTGACATGGTATCAGAGCATCTGAAGTTTTGATTCTATAGTCGCTTCCGCTCTTCTTATCTCGATTGCCGCTCGTGGAACTGCATCTGCAAAACAAAGTTACCACAGGAATCGTTATCATAGAAGGAAGAAACATTTACCATGTCTAAAACACAAGACCCTACCCCTACATTAAATAACCCACCTGCTGAGGAGACCACGCCAGAAGAACAAGGCATACAGGATTCGTCCAATGTTGCTTCTGCTACTCAACAGCAATTCAGCCAAGCACAAACCCAAAACGTGCAATGGCAACAATTCCCAGCTCAGTTCAATCTGGGGCAGCCCTTCATGGGCCATCCATACCAGTGGATACCATATCCATGGTTCCATTCATCACAGCCAGGAAGCTACCGGAGGCGGCGTTGGGAGGCGATGGAGGTCCGCCAACCGTCGATGGGGCAAACCCTGCCACCAGTCCAGTGCAGACGGGCGGATCAACGGGAGTCGAGATGGGATCAAATACCCACTCCACTTATCTCAATACGGGTCTTATGGGGCAACCAAATCAAGGTACAGGACCGAACAATTCAGGGATGGGAGGAAGCCCTTACCCCAATCCTGGTTTTTTTCCGTATCACATCTTTCCTACCGGCGGTAGACCGGAGCCCGGCGACCCACTCCACACCACAAATGCAGACGGACCAGAGTTAAAACTTATCAGCAAAGAGCTAACTGGAGCCGAGAACTACTCGAATTGGGCGCGCGAGTTCCGGCGCGCGCTAGTAACAAAGGATAAAGAGGGTTTTCTGGACGGAACTATCCCGATTCCTACCGACGAGAGGATGGCACGACTATGGAGAAAATGCAACCAACTCACCAGAACTTGGATAGGAAATTGCATCTCATCCGAAGTCGCGGCCGCTCTCCCCCCGACGGAGGATTCAAAGCAAATGTGGGATAACGTTAAAGAAATGTTTGGAAAACTTGATCAGGTGAAGATTTTTACAATAACACAGTAGATCTCGGAGTTAAAACAAGGAAATATGAGCATAGCAGCCGTCTACAACAAACTCTCGGCTCTGTGGAACGAGCTCGAAGCAGCCGAAGAAAAATTCGAATGGCCGGAGCCAATTTTACAGCAATACAGAGCCATACGAGAAAGGGAGAAGACCCCGAGATTCCTGCTCATACTCAACGAGGCTTACCTCTCGTTTCGCTCTCAAATCCTTACGATGGAACCCATGCCGAGCCTCAATCGAATCTACCAACTTGCCATCCAAGAGGAGAATCAGCAAAGATCCGCGGATCTTAGGGTTTTTGGGGGAGATGGAGTCGCTCTGGCTGCAAGAAGGCAGATTCGACCTTCGCAGAGGAACGGAGGAAGCAGAGGACAGCAAGGAGGAGAGCTAGGGTTCCTCGACGGAAACCCTAGCAGTTCGCCTCTTATAGGGCGATCGGACGGTCTCCAATTGTCAGCTGGAGCGAATAGATCCAACGGCCCTCAACGCCACACTCTTCATGGGCCGAATGGGCCGCGCGGAGACAATTCGTATGGGCTGGATATTTTATCTGGAAATTCAACCAGCGGAATGGAGAATAATTATGGGCCAACTCTGGCCCAAGTTTTGCAGCCCATGAATAAGCCCATTTCAACTGGGAGGAATTTTAAAGGTAAAGGTAAATTATACTGCGAATATTGTAAACGTCCACATCATTCAATAGAAAATTGCTGGAAGCTACATGGGAAACCTGGAGAAAAAGAAAAGGGAAAATTTTCTAGCATTTTTCAAGTGTCAGGACAACCATCAGACAAGACCATTACTCATGATCAATATCAAGAACTGATGGAGACACTAAGGAAAATGGACACTTCGACAAGACCCGGGTTTCACAGTACTTCTTATTGCTTGATAAATTCAATTTCAAGAGGTGCATGGATTATTGACTCAGGTGCTAGTGATAACATTGTTTGTGATAAGAATTTACTTTCTGATATTAAAAAATTATCCTCTCACATATCAGTGCAGCTCCCAAATGGAAATACCACACAAGTTAAAATGATAGGCACAGTAGTCCTTAGTCCACTCATTGTGCTTAAAAATGTGTTATATATTCCTGATTTCCATTTTAATCTTGTGTCAGTATCCCGAGCCTGTGAAGAAAATTCCTGTCAAATCTTATTCAATCCTGATAAATGTTTGTTTCAGGCCCTTTCGACTGGGAAACTAATGGGCTTGGGTAGAGTATTCCAAGGACTATATTTCTGGATGGATGTTTCGCAGAATCTCAAATTTCTTTCCAAAAATTTTTGTGTAATTCTGCTATCAATAATAAGATCTTTCTTAATCATCAAAGACTGGGTCACTCTGCTTTGTTCCCTTATCCACAATGTCCCATTTGTCCATTAGCAAAGCAAACACATCCTTCCTTTCATAACGGTACCTCTCAAGTCGATGAGATTTTTCATTACTTCATATCGATGTTTGGGGACCTTATCATACCTTGAATCATGATGGGTCCAGATTTTCCTCACCATTGTAGATGATTTTTCACGAGCTACATGGGTATTCCTAATGCAGTCAAAAAATCAAGTTCTTTCTCACATTAGAACTTTTCTTGCCATATCTAAAAATCAATTTGGGAAATCCATCAAATGCATCCGCACTGATAATGGTAGAGAATTTTTTAATAATGAATGTAATTCTTTATTCACATTAAATGGGATTCTACATGAGAGCTCTTGCACCTACACACCACAGCAGAATGGAGTTGTCGAGCGGAAACATCGCCACCTTCTTGAAGTAGCACGTGCTCTTAAGTTTCAGGGATCTATCCCTGAAAATTTCTGGGGAGATTGCGTAGTCACAGCAGCATATCTGATCAATTGTATGCCGTCCCGCATTCTTAAAGGAAAAACTCCTTTTGAAATACTATATGGAAGGAAGCCGGATCTGAGCCATCTCAGAGTTCTTGGGTGTCTATGCTACGTGACTACAGTAGGACACAGATATAAAATGGGACCTCATGCTCGCCGGTGTATATTTATGGGGTATCCAAACCCGAAACGAGGATACGGGGTATATGAACCATCCTCAGGAGAATTCTTTATAAGCAGAGATGTGATATTTCATGAAGATGTTTTTCCATTTGAAGAAATAAACCATTCTTCTGAAGATGAGAGAACAACTAATAAGCATTTTCTATCATAAGATGATCTTTCTCCCAGAGGATCTTATATCGTTGTTCCTCCTCCAAGACTTCAGGAATTTTCAATTGGACCAACTACAAATTCCAATGAGGTTGTTCAGACAACTTCACCTGAAGAAACATCAACAGAAAGGGATTCCCCAATAGCAGCTCCTTCAGAACCAAGTCATACTGACAACTCTCTTTCGACTCAGCATGAAGAACCCAGGCGATCTGGCCGAGCTAGTCGTCCATCAATTTGGACAAAGGACTACGTCTGTGCATCTTCTGGGTCCTCAGGTAATCATTATCCTATCTCTTCCTACGTTTCATACGATAGGTTGTCATCGGAGCATTTATGTTGCATGAGTCGTATTTATGAGGAGCATGAGCCTTCTGGTTATAATGAAGCAATGCATGACCCACGTTGGCAACGGGCTATGGAAGCAGAACTACATGCCCTTGTAGATAATAATACTTGGGATATTGTATCTTTACCCACACATCGCAAACCAATTGGATGCAAATGGGTATATAAAATAAAATATAGAGCAGATGGCTCTATAGAAAGGTACAAGGCCCGGTTAGTTGCCAAGGGATTTACACAAAGAGAAGGCTTTGACTACCATGAGACTTTCTCTCCAGTAGCCAAAGACGTCACCGTTCGTTCTTTTCTATCGGTTGCTGCTTTTCGTAATTGGTCATTGCATCAGATGGATGTCCATAATGCTTTCCTGCATGGTGATCTAGACGAAGAAATATACATGGATCTTCCACCCGGATTACGGAGACGGGGGAGTCTAAGGTATGTCGTCTCCGTAAATCTCTTTATGGATTAAAGCGAGGCATCTCGACAATGGTATGCCAAATTTACGAGTGCTCTCACAGTGCTGGCTTCAGACAATCCAAGTATGATTATGCACTATTCACTTGGAAGAAAGGTATGTCGTCTATCTATCTAATGATTTATGTTGACGACATCTTGATTATTGGAAATGATGATTCCGCTGTGAAGAAGCTGAAAGAATATCTGCATTCCACCTTTCATATCAAAGACTTAGAGTCACCTAAGTATTTTCTTGGAATTGAGATAGCTCGTTCGGATCAGGGAATTTCGCTCAGTCAGCGAAAGTTCGTAATGGAGATTATTTCAGAGGCAGGCTTATCAGGTTGCAAACCTTCTATTATTCCCATCGAGCAGAATGCCAAGCTAACTTCTGCTGATTATGATTCTGGCATGTCTACTCCTGATGACCCATTGTTGAAAGATCCATCTGGATATCAGAGACTAGTTGGGAAGCTCATCTATCTCACCATGACTAGGCCAGACATTTGTTATCTTTGTTCGAGACTCTCAGTCAATTCATGCACAGCCCTAAACAGTCGCATTTAAATGCAGCCATGAAAATTGTGAGATATTTGAAGACATGCCCAGGATTAGGGATACTTCTTTCTCGGAGATGCAACATGGAGATGATGGCTTATTGTGATGCAGATTATGCTACATGTCCAATGAGCAGGAGATCTATCACTGGTTTTTGCATAAAATTCGGAGAATCACTACTTTCGTGGAAAACAAAGAAACAATCCACTGTATCCTTATCCTCAGCAGAAGCCGAATATCGATCCATGGCCAAAACAGTTTGTGAAATAGTTTGGTTAAGGGGTCTGCTCCTAGATCTTGGGGCAGAAGTTAAAGGTCCAACCACATTGTTCTGCGACAATGATTCAGCACTTAAGCTTGCAGCAAATCCTATAGTTCATGAGAGAACAAAGCACATAGAAGTTGATTGTCACTTCACTCGAGAGAAGATTCAAGAAGGAGTCATCAAGACAAGAGGAATCAGAACCGCGGAGCAACCTGCAGATATTTTTACCAAGCCTCTTTGTCAAAGACAACATACATATCTTCTAAGCAAGCTAGGCGTCTTGAACATATACAAGCCACCAGCTTGAGGGGGAGTGTTGGAAGATATGATTCTCGAGAAATTTGCATATATCATAAATAGAGGAAATAGAGGCAATTGTTTATATCTTAGGAATAGAGGGATTACAGGAATGTACACTTTCTTTTATTATCATTCTTTCTTATGTTTATATACAGCATTGTACATCTCTTTACAATAAAAATGAAAATCAGAGGAACAATTCCCTCTCTAAATTCTTCCTTCTATCCTTAAACCTAGTCTCGTGACAAAATAGTTAATTTACGTAACTTAATCATTCATCAGTGCCTTGTCAATTCGGACTTCTATCTGAATAACAAAATATCACGTCTCTCATTGCATGGACAATTGTGCACGTAATACCAAAGACGATCATTTACATGTTTGGATAGAAAACGGAACTTTATATGAACATCTCACCGACTTCTCATATATAAGTCTAGAATTAGCATAAGATAAAGCAGAGCATCCCCTCATAAATTTAGCCAATTATTTTCCATTATATTGTCTTCACCGGTTCGCACAATTTGAATATTCCACCCTATTTGAAATTTTCATCAATCGTTTAAGAAAATAGAGAATTTTTATTCTAGTTCCAAGGCACAGGTAATATTCTAACGACTATCACTTTCCTTCAAATTTCATAGTCATGAATTTTCTTTCCCCATTTTTGGAGCAATTTCAGGAGGTGGAACCACTGCAATCCTCTAGTCTTCTTCGTCCCTTTGACGTTTCTTCTAAGTTGAGATATCCTGATTCATCGAAAAATTAACAGATAAATTAATCTTACAGACATACCTTGATTAGGGATTTTTTTTTCTTACATTACGAAGGAAAATTGTTGGGGAAGAAGTTCATTATGAATATGTATCTATGATCTCGTAGCCTAGGGTGTAATCTGGGTACATAGTAATGATATTGTCAAATTGTTTTACTCTAGCCCATAGATTAGACTCAATTAGTTGATGGACCGCATCGCAAGTCCAAAAAGTGGAAAAAAAAACATCCTTATTTATGTACCATCTAATTGAAGTAAGTATGAAAAGAAAGAACATTGGATGTGGCTTCCAGGAAATTGCGAGAATAGTCTCATTATAACCGAATAATTATCAAAGCCAGAATCTCGAGGCAATTTCTAGGAAACAACCTGGATACAGATATATCTTATTGGGAATCTCTTATGTCAATTGAAAGTTATAAAAAGATAAGAACTTTTGAGGTGGCTTCAAGGAAACTGCAAAGATATTAAAGGTATTTCGACGCTTCGGTAGACCGCGTTTTTATCTGATCCTGATCTCCTGGCCGCAATGGAAGAAAATTCGTTCCGTAAGTACATATACATTGAGGTTTCCTATTCCGTTCCATGAAAGCACCCCCCCACCAGTTTCATGAACAAGTCGGGCATGGCCAACACCCACCACCGCAGCTTAGAAGTCACCGTCATCTCTGGCGAAGACCTCCGCATCAACGACAGGCCCATCAAGAACAATGCCTTCGTCACTGTCAAGTCTGACTCCCGTGGCTCGCCTTCGTCACAAGACTCGACGAAACCCGATGCGCGGAGCGCCAGCTACCCTCACTGGGACGAGAAGCTCCACGTAGACTTGCCCGCGGACTCGCAGTGCCTTGTCGTTGAGGTCTGCTGTAGGAGCTCCACGGCTGGAGACAAGCTTGTGGGGACCACCTGGATTCCGGTGTCCAACTTCGTCGGAGGCTACACGCCAGAGAATTACCTGCATTTCTTGAGCTACAGGCTGAGAGATGGAAAAGGCCGGCGCAATGGGATAATCAATATCTCGGTCAGGGACGTCGCGTCGTCATATAAAGGGACTGGTGCCATCAGTGCCGAAGTTGCGGATTCCAGGGGATCGGGAGAAGACAGGCGGGACGGTGACTAGCGTGCCGGTTTGGTATCCCAATCAATGCAAATCTTGAGAAACACGGGTTTCGATTCTGAACTTTCTGTGGGAAAAGAAGGTATCGGGATTGATGAGTTTGGGATTCGCCGGTCCGGTTTGGTTTGGTCACAAAAGTGATCGTCGCTTTGGTGTAGCTTCAAGCGTGCGAGTGCACATATTGATTTTTTGTAGACTCTGATGTTTTGGGGTTCCCTATTTGACTGGTTCGATCTGATGAGGGTGACTGCAAATCTGAGATTTGCCTCTGCGTAGCGAAGTTGAGGTGTTCATTCACCGGACATGACGAAATTCATGAAATATTTTCTCCTCTCAGCATCTCTCTCTCTCTCTCTCTCTGCACGCTAAATGGTGCCTTTTCATCTCAAAATCTTATCAAAATATTTCATGAGATACCATTTTAGTTATTAAGATAAATAACAACATCAATTTTTGAATCAAAATAGACAAAATCGTAACACAGATAATGAAAAATTGTTGACTAATCCCGTAATTGTCTTACTTTTTGATGTTTTAGTATAGATTTTGCACATGCTCCAAGCATTTATTTTTCCCCCAATAGAAACTCAAATCTTTAAAGATTTTCTGGACATTTTAAGCTTTCCTTTTCTAGTGAATAGAAAGTGTATTTTGTAGAGAATTCCCGCGTTATGAACAAGTTGATCGCCCACAGTGAATGTAGACGGGGTCAAATTCCAAGTAGAAATTGGCGGCACTTGTGTCAACCCAAAAAGACGAAGCTCTCATCAACCCATTATGCAAAATTCTTCACAGCTCACGTGATTTGACTTCAAATTTGTCCAGTAAAAAAGCACCAAAACTGATGAATTGGTCAGCAATTGCGAATCATCTTTTCGGTGTCACGTGACAGAATAGTCCCCTTTTCAGTTGGTAGGTAGTGGGAATTTCCAATTCGAAATTGCCTTTGCGTAGTAAAGTTGAACCAATCTTTCGTTGCCCAGCCAAAAAAGGAAGATCATGAAGTGTTCTCTTCTCTCTAACCAAGTTGGATACATTAATATAGGCTCGGTCAATAACTATGATGGTTATGTTCTAGAGGTGTCAAATGCGATTAGAAAAAGATTAATAGAAGGGATATACGAGGATGCATTTTCATAACTAACTTTCCAAGGAGTTCTTTTTACATGGCTAACGAAAATAATGACATCAAAAAGGATTAATTAGATCAATATGAACTCAGTCGTACTATGGTTTGAACTTGGACCTGAATATTGTAGCCCAATAAAAGGAAACTTGGATCATAATGCAAAACATTCCTTCGTTTTTATCATCACATAAATTCTACAATTTTGATCAGCGCAAAAAGATTGATTTGATAATTAGTTTTGATTGAAGGCACATTGTGTATCTTGAACATGTTATGTAGATACTAGAAAATCTGGAAGATGGCTTGCTCAAGAAAGCTATACTCCCAACAACTTGGAAGAAGCTATTAGGTGCTACGTGATAAGTTAATATGTAAATTCTAAAGATTCTTTGGATTTCACCTATCCAATTCTACTTTGGATTGTTTTATATGCTCTCGATGATCAATTTCTTTTTGCCCATACATTGAGTCCGTCGTGGAATGGTGCATCACAATCATTAATGATGATTAATCTTCGTGATCTTATTGTAAATTATGCGAAATGTAAGAATTTCTCCAAAAAAGAACACCGGCTCAGCGGTCCTTTATGTCATAATGCTTGTCATATGACTTGTCCCAAACGTCATTCTTCCAATGTGATGGAAGAATGTGCATCAATGTATATTACTAGTTCCATAAATCAGATAATTGTGAGTCAAAATAAGTAGCCCAAATAATGTGAGATTGTTCACCCCAGTAATTCGGATTATTGAAATGATGTTATGTTTATAATCTTGTATACGAATCCTTTTCTTAAAAATGGTTAGCCAACTCGTGGTCTCAAATTTCTCTTGCGCCTTCCTTAGGAAAGCCTAGAAAAACGTACGAGTGTCTTGATTAAGATTGCTTCTATCTCATGAAAACAATCGTATGAATATATGATCTCAATAAGGCTTGTAAAAGCATATAGAATTGATCTTTGCAACACTACATTGCTCCTTTTTCTTTTCAAAAACCCTTTCGTGCCATTCATTGCGTCTTGTTTTCATTAAAATAAAAAATAAAAAATCTTAATCTATGTCCTCTTTTTATTTTTTTTTGGGGTCAAAAAACTACTTTTATTTTTTATTGGAGTTCTAGACAAAGACATCAAAACACAAGTCCCACTGGGGTTGGGGGGCTGGGTTAACCAGAAAGAGGGAAGAGATTTAAACGTTGAGCTTTAACCATCTGGTTAGCTACTTGGCTCGCCAATCTTCTGCAATGGGCCGTGGATATATTTTTAAACTTGGCTAACTGTGCTCAGGCTTCCAATACAAGTGCCTCCACCTTCCAAGGCACATGATTATCTTCTAGCACAGTGTTGACCAGAACAATGTTGTCTGTCTCTAAGTACAAGTCCTCTTCTCTTTTAGATCTGATGTACATCAAAGCCTCTACCAGAGCGAGGGCTTCAGCTTGAATCGGCGAGGAAGCATCAACTCTTTTTCCGTAAATCCATCAAGTAGTGCACTTGAGGCGTTAATAAGGACATCCGCGAATGCTCCTTCTGAACCACCAGCTACAAAGGACACTTCGACGTTTATCTTGAGGGATTGGTTCCTCGACGGGCACCAATTGGAAGGTAATTGAGCTCGAACCATATCAAGTTTAAAACTTATAGGGTTCCACTTACTATAATTCCTAAGCATAGCCTCCATTGAAGCAATTAGGGCTTTTGTGTTGGGGAGTCTTCGTAGGAACACCAGATTGTTCCTGGTTTTCCAGATATACCAGAGGAGTGCTGCAATTTTATCGAAAGGTAGTCAGTTCGTTGTCTGTTGTTGGTGCTTCTGGAGCCACTCGTCCATTCATGTAATGTTCTAATCCGATATCTGCAAATTTACCAAAGGATCTGTCTAAACCAAGCAAGTTCAGGAGCAGAGCAAGAACAAATGTTCCGCTGTTTCAATTTCTTGTTTGCAAAAAGGGCAAAGAGAGTGAGGCATAATCTTCCATTTATACAGATTTCCTGTAGTAGGGAGTGCGTTTTGGCACACATTCCAGAGAAAAATTCTCACTTTGGAGGGAGTCTTCAGGTGCCAGATTTGATACCATAACTTGCAGGATGAGTGATGAGTGACGTGATGATGAGGCTTGCATTGTGTTCAGTTTGTTTTCATCATCTCGAAGCAAATTATAAGCATTTTTCACTGAGTAAACTTATGTTTTCGTACCCATCCCCTCTACCATTTATGAGAGGAGTTCTCAAAGGTAAAGTCAGAATTTCGCTAAATAGTTATTTATCAAACAATTTTTTTAGTTTATGCTCATCCCACCTTCCCTTCTTCATGGAGTGTTAGGTCAGCAACTTCGGATGCATAATATCCACTCATATAGTCTATTAAGAAAATCAATAGCATGTAGGTTATAGCAGACCGGTGCATGTATACATTCTTGCGATAAACATATGTGAAAGTTTCCCGACTTTCAACCACGAAAAGATGTGGATAATGCTGAGGAGACATTAACAAAAGTCAAGGTATGTTAGCGTGTCGCCCTGGCGATAAACACGCGGCGATCCTATCTCCCTTTGGCGGCTGGAATTATCCACTTAAACTTTTTTTTTAAATAGAATTTTATCCCACAATCCATTATTAACGTTGGTTTCGCATGGTTCAAAATCTGTGAGTAAGTCACATATTATTATTTTAGGTCAAACCATCGAAAAATGTTCTGCTTTGACGGATTCCACGAGGTTAATATCACGTGGCGTCGCCGCATAAGGGCAGTAAAATTTGCCGGCCCACATGGTTAATAATTTATAATATGAAATTTAGGTGGTGCGAATAGACTTCGACAGGCTTAGGTGTTGTAAATTGTGGGGAGTTTTATTAAAAGAAAAAAAAAAGTATGTGTTATGGTTCACCGAATTGCAACGGTCTTTGTACAGAGAAAGCAATTCTGGACACATCATCTCACTTGCCCATTCTTGGATGTTTCTCGTAATATAGTGAAATTTGACTAACAAACTTTACTTCTACATAAGTTTCACCAAATATGGTATGCGTTTTTTTTTTAAGGTTGGCTCTATTTCCACTTCCATTTTGGCTAAAACACCTTCTTCTTTTTTTCCCTTTCAATTAATTGACCGAAATGCTCTTCTCTCTTCAATTTGTTAGAAACGTGGAAAATGTTGATGTGTTACAAGTTTAATCAAACCTTAAAAATGTTGATATCTGGATCATATTGAAACAAAAGATAAGCACAAAATGGGAAAAAAGAGAGAACTTGTTGCTATTCTACTTCTACAATGAAGAAAGTAATCAATATTGGTTGTCAATTCAATCTCAATGTAATTGGATTAAAACTTTAAAGTATGCTTGAGAGTTTCCTCTGAAATAATCTAATGTAAGTTCGACAATGAAGAATGTGCAACTACATTTTCAACCCCATTATGCAATTCAAATTGAAATGTGAAAAGCTCAAAATAAAGTGCAAAGTAAGTGATGTTTATTTTTAGAAAACCTATAAACCTATTTGGAAAAAACACTCAAAAGTTCAAGATTGACTAGATATTTAAATTGGAATTTAATTTTTAACTTTGCAATATAGATTCGCTTAAACTGTTTGAATAAAAAAAGGCAATTGATTGTGTATCCCCAGTCTTTATTAATAGAAATTTTTAATATTCTATAATAGGTTTTCTAATTAAAACATGAGTTCATAAATGAAAATCAACAACCTTCTTGAAGCAAAGTGATAACATGACGTAAGATAAAATATATCTTGTTGGGTGTATGAGGCATGTGAAATTGATAAGAGATATCATATAAATAAAATTAGTTTGATTGGTTAGCCTGATAAAAAGGGAAATAATACATTGAAGAGAGGGAGAGGGAAAGGGAGGGAGGGAGGGAGGGAGGGAGGGGAAGTTATTTTGGTCAGTCAATTGAAACAAGAAGTGTTTTAGCCAAAACGTGGGTGGAAATAGACCCGCTCTTTTGGAATTGATCATATAATATTAAGAGCACTTTGATTTTTGAACATCAAAGAAAATGGCGCATGATCTTTAAATTATAGCCAATGCTATTGTATTTTCTTCTCCTTTTTTTGGTGTTCATCAATTAACAGAAACAAATTACATGCAAAGTTTATCCTAACCTAGTCTTCGGGACACAATGGAGGCTTGCTGTGGGTGCATATTTCCTCTAACAGGCTCCAAAGGCCAGAAACATAATCGAGTCGTTGAGCAGGTTATATCCAAGCAGGCCTACATGGACTCTCATGCAATTGCAAATTCACGCTGTAATTGAACGATTCCATTTGCATGTCCTCACTCGCGTCACCTAACCCTAATTGAAAAAACAAAATTGGCCTTTTCTCCCATAAAAGAATTGCGTTCAATAATTCATTAAACAAGCGAGACTCTGTGTAATCAACTTGTCGGCCTAGTACTTCCGTTACCAGAGGCGCTCTCCATTTGCATGTTCTCACGTGTCACCTAACCCAACTTAAGAAAACAAAATTGGCCTTTCCTCCCAAAAAAGAATTGTGTTCAACAATTCGTTAAACAAGTGAGACTTTGTGATTAGATTTAATAACTCGCAAATAAGCACTTGTCATTTGATTTATAAAGATAGTATTAGAAATAACTTCCGATCTAAATCCACGAGGATACCAAGACGTATATACTTGTTCAAATTTGATAAACCAGCATCATATTCTAAGAAATAACCTCTGAATGAATTTAGTATCATTTACTTCCTTCCAAAACACCAAATTTATTACATATCAAGAAGTGTAGCCACATATCATTTCATCCGAGTCACATAAATAAACACAACATCCATAATTTTACATTACTAAAGAAAATTGTTAGGTAACCTAGGAAGGTACTTGGCTAATTAACTCTGATATTGTCAAATTGTTTTCCTCTAGTCTATAGATTAGACTCAGATTGGTTGATAGAACACTTCACGAGTCCAAAATTAGAGAAAAGAAAAAAGAAAAAAAATCCTTGCTTATGCCCATCAAATTTAAGTAATTATCAAAGTAATAACTCTATTTCGAGGAAATTGTGAAATTTATCCAGTTGTATCCAAATAATTATCAAAATTGCAATTCTGAGACAATTTCAAGAAAAATATATGGATACATTTTTATCATATCTCGAATCACGTATGATAATTGTAAGTAGAAAAAATGAGGACTCGTGAGGTGATTTCTAAAAAACTGCCAATACGTTTAATATATATAAAATAATACTTCTTTACCGCTTTGTCTTTTGTCCATTTGCATCTGTATATATAAAGTCCGAGTCTTCGTCAGATCCTCATCTCCTCGTCCCAATCAAAAGAAGAATCGTTCCATAAGTACATATATATTGGGGTCTCCTATTCTGTTGTATGAAAGCACAGCCGCCATTTTTATGAGCACCTCAGACATGGCCATCTCCCATCACCACAGATTAGAAGTCACCGTCATCTCCGGCGAAGACCTCCGCATCAACGACAGGCCCATCAAGAACAACGCCTTCGTCACCGTCAAGGCCGACTCTCGCGGCTTGCCTTCGTCGCAAGACTCGACCAAGCCCGATGCCCAGAGCGAGAGCTACCCTTACTGGGACGAGAAGCTCTACGTGGACTTGCCCGCAGGCTCGCGTTACATCGTTGTCGAGGTCTGCCGGAGGACCTCCTCGGCTGGAGACAAGCTTGTCGGGACGGCCTGGATTCCAGTGTCGGACTTCGTCGGAGACTACACGCCAGAGAATTACCTGCATTTCTTGAGTTACAGGCTGAGAGATGCCAAAGGCCTACGCAATGGGATCATCAATATCTCGGTGAGGGTCGTGTCATCGTCGTATAAAGGGACTTTCTCCAGTTCGTCGCGTCTGCCACCATCGGTGCTGGAGTTCAGGATGCCGGTGGATCGGGAGAGGAACGGGGGGACGGTGACCGGGGTGCCGGTTTGGTATCCCAATCAATGGAAATCTTGAGAGACAGGGTGTTTCGATTCCAAACTTCCAGTTGGAAAAGAAGGCGTCGGGATTCTTTGATCTGTCATTTACGATTTGGTTTTGGACAAGTGATCATCTTGTAAGTGCACATATTGATTTTTTTTAGACTTATTACTTGATGTTTTCAGTCCTTATCTGACTGGTTCGATCTGGTAGAGGGTGAATTTTCGATGTGAGATTGCTCTCGCGGAGCTAAGATGAGGTATTCTTTTACTGGCCAAATGGACTATCATGAAATATTTTCTCCTCTAACATCTCTCTTTCTCTCTCTCTCTCTCTCTCAAGGCACGCTTAAAGATGTCATTTCATCTCGAAATCTTATTAAAATATTTCATTAGAGTCCATCTATCCATTAAGATAAATGACAAAATCATTATTAGAATCAAAATAGACAGAATCGTTATATGAGTAATGAAGAAATTGTTGACTAATCCCGTAAATGTCTGCCTTTCGATGTTTTATATATTGCACATGCTACAAGCATTTTGTTTTTCCCTCCTATATAAACTCAAATCTTCAAATGCTTTCTAGACCCAGCCAAAACCTTATTTTTCACATGCCTTATTTCTGTTTTTTTCTCCTAAGCGGAGAAAAGGAAGTAGTCTGTGGAGAATTTCTGCGTTATAGAAAAGTTGATCCCCACGGTGAATATAGACTCGGTCGATTCCAAGTAGAAATCGGAGGCGCTTGTATGAACTCAAATAGACCAAGTTCTCATCAACCTATAATGCAAAGTTACTTGTCATACCGAAAAAGGAGTTTATTCCAAAGAATTTCTGCACAGCTCACGCGATTTGACATTAAATTGAGTTTAGTAAAAAATCTCCAAGAGCAATGAATTTGGAATTCTGCAGTTCTGCTAGTTGCGTTTCTGTTTTGGTCAGCAAATTGTGAATATTCTTTTCAGTTGGTTCAGGTAGGAAGCATGAACTTCCAATACGAAATTGCCTTTGCGTAGCAAAGTTGAATTCTTTCTTTTGCCGAACAAGAAAGGAAGATCGGGTAGTAGGATACATTAATATAGGCTCGTTCGATTACCTCGAGGGTTATGTTATAGAGGTCATTGGACGTATCAAATGTATGTTTACGTCAATTCTTTCAAACGTGTTTTCTTATTTTCATTTTGATAAGATGAGATTAGGAGAAGATTAATAGAAGGGATATACAAGAATGCATTTTCATAGCTAATTTTCCAGATTTCTTTCTACGTTGCATTGTAGGAATGAAATTAATGACATTAAAAAATATTAATTAGATCAATATGGATTCAGTCGAACTATGGTTCAAACTTGAACCCGAATATTGTAGCCAAATTAAAAAGAACGTGGACACCGACCAAAAAAAAAACGTGGATCATAATGCAAAATATTCCCTCGGTTTTATCACCAAAGAAAATTTTCAATTGTGATCAACGCAGAAAGATTGATTTAGCAATTACTTTTAATTGGAGGCGCAATGTACATTTTGAACAGGTTTCAAAATATTAGAAAATCTAGAAGATTGCTTACCAAAAAAGCTATGCCCCAACAACTTGGAAGATGCTATTGGGTGTTACATGGTAATATGAGCCGTAAACTCTAAAGATAATTTGGATTTCACTTATCTAATCTGATATTGGATTGCTGTATATGCTCTCAATAATCATTTTCTTTTTGCCCATACATTGAGTCCATTGTGGAATGATGCATCACAATCATTGATGATGATTAATCTCCATGATCTTATTACAAATTGTGCATTGTATTTTTTTTTTGCGGAGTCGTAAAATGTAAAAATTTCTCCAAAAAAGAGCACCAGCACAGCGGTCTTTTATGTCATAACGCTTGTTATATGATTCGTCCTTAACGTTCTTTTTCCAATGTGAACGAAAAATAGGATGTTACTGGTTCCATAAATCAAATAATTTGTAAGTCAAAACTCAATTAAGTAGCCTCAATAATATGAGATTGCCTGCCTTAGTAATTTGGATAATCAAAGAGATAAGAGGAAAAACGCAAAACACAGAGTTAAGAATTTTCCATATATTTCTGTAATATAACAAGGAAGAATACATTGGGCTATTTACAAGTTTTATTAGGTATCTAAGATGACATATTGATCAAGATATTCATAATCACATAAAGATTTACGTGCAATCTTAATATATACAATCAACAGAAAAATATTAATTATCTTTAACATAGAAAAATATCTTAGAGAAATATCCAATTATCTCTAATAAAAGCGATGTTTATAATCCCATAAAGAGGGTTTTTTTTTTCTTTTAATAGTTAATCCACTCATGGTCATTTCCGAATTTCTATTGCGCTTTCATTGGGAAGACCAAAAAAAGTACATGAGAGGGTCTTTGATTAAGTTTGCTTCCATCTCATAAAAATAGAGGTTTGAATCTAAGATCTTAATGATGCTCTTGAAAGCATTCAATCGTGATTCAGAATGAAGATTTGCAACATTTTTTTCCAAAAAAATTTCGTGAATTAATATGAACTTGATCTCTATGTATGTCATCCGTTATGTCTTATTTTTTCATATAAGAAAAAAAAAATCTAATTTATGTCGGCCATCGTTTGGAAAATATCCATCCACATATTCTACTAAAGAAAATCAAGAGCAAAGGTTTTATTAGACCGATGCATCTATACATTTTCGAAGAAAAGATATGAAAGTTTCCCAACTTCGAACGACGAACAAGATAAGGATCCAACTTTAACAAAGTCAAAACATTTCCGCAATCCGCCCCTTGCATTTACACTTGGCGATCCTATCCCTCCTTTAGCGACGTGACTTATCTACCTTGTTCTTTAATAAAAGTATACAACACGATTCATCGACTGCCCAGTGTCCTCTGCTGGCGTATTCTACAAGGTAGCACGTGGCGGCGCCGCATAAGGACAGTAAAATTTGCCGACACATGGGGTTACTATTTTATAGGGAAAAATCGAGGTGGTGCAAAAAATGGTCTTGGGCTGACTTAGGTGTCGGTTGGTGCGGAGAAATTCTTTTTTCTTTCTGCGTTATAGGTGACCAAATTGCAACATTCTTTATACCGACACACCTATTCTGAATACATCATCTCACCCACTTATTCCAGGATGTTTCTCATAACACAGTGAAAATTAGACCGACAAACTCTGCTTTCACGTGAATTTCGTCTACACGTGATGTGTGTTCTGGGAAGTGATTATATACATACAGGAAAGTGTAAGAGTAATTTGATTTCAAACGTAAAGGAAAATGCGCACGTTTTTTAAATAATAGACAGTGATATTGTCCTCTTCTCCTTTCTTTTAGGTGTTTATCAATTAACAAGAAACTAATTACAATGCGAACTACAATCCTAAGCTAATCTTCGTGGAACGAAGTTTGAGGCTTGGCGTCGGTGCATTTTTTGCCTCCGCTGGGCTCCAAAAGGCCACAAACGTTTATTGAGTTGTTGAACAGGTTATATTCAAGCAGGCCAACATGGACCCATCAATTGCAAGCACACGCCATAATTGAACAATTGCCTCCATACGTCCTCACGCGCGTCACCTAACACTACTAGCGAAAAGAAAATTAGCCTTTTCCCATGAAAGAATTGCGTTCAACAGTATAGATTTAATAACTCACAAATAATCACGTGTCATTTGATTAGCAATTGTTGATGCAAAAAAAATATCTCAGGCGTTAGGGTCGATAGTCAAATCGATAAAGATTCGGTAGAATGCCAACGACAGGAGCAAAAAGCCATTAAGTGTTGGGAGGCGTCGGTCAAAAAACCTAGTTGGCCGATAAAGGAATTTAGTTTTCACCGACGGAGATTGTCCATGGCGCGGCCAAGTCTTAGGCCAAAACGTGGGTAAATGGAGATTGATTTGATCGATAATGTAAAGGTCACAATTAACATTACCGTCGACGTTCCGACCAAAAAAAAAAAAGAAGACATAATCATTGACGGAGTGGAAATGGAAGGACTCTCTAAGTAGTGGAGCCAACGAATTCAATTGCAAGTGTTGGAGAGGCACTCATAAAAAGTAAATTTGGTGCAACCGTCAAGTAATGGAGTCAAAGATTCCAAAAAAGTTGATAATAGCAACAGTGAAGAAGCTGAGAAGATACAACCATTGAATAGAGGAGTCGGTTGTTTCTAAGCTACCGTTTGTAAATAGGAGTTGATGAATTGTAAGAACCATGTTGGATGTGTTTGATTTCTTTGTAAACGTCTATAATTGTAGACTGTAGGTATAAGTGCTTGGATTGTAGTTTGTAGCAGGCACCACCAATCAATCAAAAAGCACAAGCTATTCACTTTTTCTTCCAAATTTCTTAACAATCTAGTACCTTTTACATGGTCAGCAAGATTGTCCCCAGTCGTAGTTATTTTAATTTCTTGTTATTAATGTTTCATCTTTCATGTTCAAGAATCGACAGAGGACCCTTTCAAGACCTTTGTTGATTCACATCGATCCATTTTAAAAAGTATTACATCAACATTTTCCAACAAAACAATACTACTAGTATAAGAAATAACTTCGATCTAAATCAATGAGACCAACACATATACTTATTAATTTTTGATAGTCCAGCATCATATCCTAAGAAATAACCTCTAAATGAATTTAGTATTATTTATTTCTGTGACATCCCGATTTTCCAATTCTATTTTCAATAAATTGAGACGGGCATTTCGTTGGCACGCATATAGTTCTTTTCCTTGAGTCGGCTACTCATGTGAAAACTAGTCTATCGGGTGAAGTCGTTAAGAAATTCTAATGTATCAGACTGGAGAATTTGACCAGGAAGCGATCTTTTGACCGAGCTAATCTGCAAGGGTCGTTACGACACAATTAAAAATCGATTAGAGATCGGAGATAGGTCGACTCGACATAGGCATGTGATCAGCTGTGGGTGATTCTACCAGATCGCACAATTCTTGTTGATCGGCACTGGACCGACTTTTCTATCCATTTGGTACCTTGTGTTCGTATTTGAAACCTTGAGATTACCCCGACAACTGAAAGTCGTTAATGTTTCAAAGATGTACATTGTGGCTTGAGATGATCAACCACATGTCAAATGCATGAAAATTTCTAAAGGCTACCCGGTAGGTTGGGCTACGCTAGTATCGTGCCAAAGTGAAATTAACCGTGGAATTGAGATCAAATTCAGAGATTGGAAGTTTGGGTGTGTCACAAATCATTTTAGGAACATTGACTAATCTTTGGAAGATTTTTCATGCAAGCCGAGTTTTTCAGCAAAATAATCAAAGAATGGCTAATTTGGCTCGAGAAATTAGTAGGCTCATCTTTGGTCGCGCTTTTGGGACTTAAGTTAGTTCTATGGACAAGTGAAGATGTGAATTGAAGTGTAGTGACATTGAATTTATTTTATGGACTTCAATTTGATTCAATTGGAAGAGAATTGATGAGATTTAAAGAAATTGGATGTACAAGAATTGGACCCCGACGGAAAATGGAATTGAACCCATTGGAAAAAGGTTGTGGGAGTTTTGAGTGAGTGGAGTATGACATCATCCATGAGGTCATGGTGAGCCATTTTTGTGGGATTAAAGAAAAAAGGAAAAGAAAAGGGAATAGTCCCATCTCTCTCTCTCTCTCTCTCCATCTTCATCTTCTTCCTCCATGTTTGAACCGTGCAAGGGGGGAGGGGGGTGCGGAAACCGTGCGACGCAGGGAGAAGCTCGGCCAGCAGCCCGCACGCCGCTCAGCCGCCAGCTCGCTCGTCACCGGAGCCCGTCACCGCTGCGCACCGTCGTCGCTTCGCCTTAGCCGCACGCCCTCCGTCTTCCCCCTTCCTCTCCCGTCACCTCTCTCCTCCATTGTTGTTGTGCGAAGATCAGAAAAATGGCAGAGAAGAAGCTGGAGCAGCCATGGCCGTCCGCCCCCTTCGCCGTTCGCCCGTCGCCGCCAGCTCGCCGCCGGAGCCGCCGCGGTTGTCGCCGTCGCCATGCGTCTGCGCGAAGCTGCGCGCCAGCTCGCAGGCCGGCTCGCGCTCAACTCACGCCTCCAGCTCGTCGACCAGGCCATCCCAAGCTGTTGCCGCCGCCGCCAAAGGGTTGCCGGAGCTGCCGCCTCACCCGCATGAGCTGCCGCTTATGTAGCACGGACACTCTCCGAGAGCCTTCGTGTCGTGTCCGACACTTCGACACGTGTCCGACACGCTTCGACATGTTCCGACACGCTCCGACACGTGGTCAACGAGTGTCGAAAAATCCGACACATGGTCAACTCTCTCCGACACGCTCCGACACACAAGTCTAGAATTCCGACACGCGATTCCCACACGCACGGGGTCAATTTTAAAAATTTATAATACTTGAGAGGTCAAAATATAAATATACACAAAAGAAGTAATAAAAGAAGTAATAAAATTGCTATAAATATCACGCACGGGGTCAATTTTTCTTTTTCAGTTTTGTTTTTTTATAATTGTTTTAGTTTTTTAAAAGTCTTTTACTATGAAAGAAGTAATAAAAAAATGCTATATATGATAAATAAATAAATTTAAAAATATCATTTTAGCATTTTTCTTTAAACAATGTTTATTTTTCCTCTAAATTTTATGTATTATTGTAACAAATTAAAATAATGAATGATATTATTTAATATTTTTCGTGTAAATTAATTCTAGGCTATTATTATTATTATTATTATTATTATTATTATTATTATTATTATTATTATTATTATTATTATTATTATTATTATTATTATTATTATTTATGTATTTATATATAAAAATATATTTAATATATAACGTGTCGAAACGTGTCGAAATTTTCTATTTTTAAGAAATGACGTGTCGGCGTGTCGTGTTGTGTCGTGTCGCGTGTCGGGTGTCCGTGTTGGTGCTACATAGGCTGCCGCTGCCCTCCTCCGCCCATTCCGGCGCCGGATCCGCCCTTTTCGGCCCCAAATCAATGGCTGGAAAAATGGGTATTCCAGCTCAGTCTTGGCCCGTTTCGGCCGCCTTCCTGAGCCCGAATGCTCGACCCGTTTTGAGGAAAGTCGACTCTTGCGTCGTTCTCTTCGTTTTGATTCGCTCGGCTCGCTAATCCGATGAGTTTAACTCACTAAATCTTGATTATAGGGTTAATGATGCCATAAGTGTGCTTAGTCTAAGTTAAGTAAGTTTAGGTGATTAGATTAGTTTATTTGGTTGATGATTAGATTATGGTGTTTAATTAAGTTAAAGTGTGTTTAGTTTAAAGTTAAGTATGTTTATATTAATATAAGCTTTGATGTGGCTTAAAGGAATTTGTTTTTGATTTATTTAAGTATTCCGAAATTATTAAATAATTTAATAATATATATTTATTCGAAATTATTAAAATATTCTTATTTAATTAATTTCGGAATAAATTTAATTATTTATTAAATTTCGAAAATTATCTCGGGACCTTATTTGCTTAGAATTTCGTGCTTTGATCTCTGCTATGTATTCGGATTTTGAAATTGATGGTTGGATATTATAAATTGAGTGTGGATTGTGAAAAATAGGGATATTATTATTTAATTAATTTTCGGAATAAATTTAATTATTTAATAAATTCTGAAAAATTATTTTTGGACTCTAAATTCTCAGAATTTCGTGCTAATCGCTGCTGTGTATTTAGATTATGAATTTGATGATTGGATAATGCAAATTGAGTGTTGATTGTGAAAATTATGGATTTTATTTAGAAAATCCCAAGTGTCGGGTTTGGTATTGAATTTGGATTTTTAATGGTTAATATCGTAATTAGATTGTGTGAGTGAGTTGTAAAGTATCCAAGGATTGGTATCGAATTGTCATGTATTGGTTGAAAGGCTCGGGTTGTAGTAGTGGGCCAACTGGACCCTTATTCTGTTAGAAATGCCGTCAAGAGAGTGATGTGGCTCCGGTCGTAGTAGTGGCTAGGCCAATTGGACCTTTGTTCTTCTAAAAATGCCGTCAAGAGAGTGACGTGGCTCGGGTTGCAGTAGAGGCTAGGCCAACTGGACCTATGCTCCTTCGGGAATGCCGTTAACGTAGTGACGAAGCCGCGCTCCAAGGGAGAAGGCGATGCTTGGCATCAATGTTAGAAGATAGCCAAGCTACGAGTAAGCTATGCCCTTATATGGCAGTGAATAATAATTTGAATGCGTGTTAAGTGCGACTATGATTTATATGAAAGTGATAGCGTTCCAATTGTTTGAATTATTATTACTACCTGTGATTGAGTGATTTGAATTGTGCTAACCTGCAAGAAGAAATTGAGGCGAGGTAAGTTCTCTTGTGATGTGGCTAAGGCCACCCAGGGTGTATTTTCTTTCTAATAGGGGTTTAAGGGGTTGAACTTACTGAGACATTGTCTTATCCCGGTTTGGGGATTACAATTTCAGGTCCCTGGTGGTCGAAGCGGCTAGATAACTTTGGTTAGCCTTGAGAAGTTGCAGAGGTGAAGTCATAAGGATTGGAGAATGTGTCCGACTTGTAGGTCTTAGGACAGTTCCTTTTTAAGAGTCGGTCTTTTGTAAACTTTTGGCCGTAAACATCTGTTTGTAATTCTGTTGAATTATGAAAGTGTTATGTTGTGGTTTTACTTCTTGCTTTTCTATCACGTATTTCATTGTTAGGAGTTTTATAATACGTTCCGCTTGCGCATTAATAATTTAATGGGGTCGGTGACACTACTTGGGAATGTCACATTTGCATGACCATGGTGGGATGTTGGCGTGCTCGAAGTTCAGGGCGTGACAACTTCCTTCCACTATACCAAACTAATTACATATCAAGAAATGGAGCCACATATCATTTAATTTGAGTAACATAGCATCATGGATTTTAAAGAGTTTTCCTTAGGATCGTTTATTTGAGAAAATTGTTTCACGAGAATCGTTCTCCAACTTTTTGTTATTTGGAAAATGGAAAATTTATCGATATACAGAAACTGTTTTTCCATAGACGGAAAACAACAAGTTTTATTTGGTGGAAGACGATTTTTCCTTCTAGCAAAAAGAAAATCACTTTTCATAATTTACCAAATAAATCAAAACTAACAATTTTCCTTAGAAATGATTTCCATAAAAAAAATATTTCTTTTATCATGAAATTACTAATTAAATAAACACACCTTATTTGTCGTTATGTTTGCTACCTTCTAGGTTCTCCAATCAAATATGGTGGGTGACATATTATCCATATGAGTATTTCTTTAAAAATAAGTGTGTCGCAACCTCTTTTTCGACGTTCTATTGTGCGGGTGTTAGCGAAGGCTAATGGCTAGGTTAAGTTTATTAGGCTCAGCCTCGGCTCTTTCAAGCCTATCAATCCACGATTTATGATTTGAGTTTTTAACATGCAAGTTAATTTTAAATAAGAGTCGCAATTAATCAATTTGGGATATGTCAATTAGAAACCCAAGTGAAATATTAAGACATACATTTCACTCCTGCATAATCAGAAAAACTAGGATTATGGACTTGATTATATTAGTTAATCACTAATGCAATTCCGATATCTAATCTTGTTTAAATTCTAAGGTTTTTTGGATTTTTAAGGATTTTTCCATGTATTTGTGGAGAAAAACATATTTTTGGCCTTTTCTATTTTTTGAACATAAAAAGTCTTTTTCGGATTTTTTTGATTCTTTTTTTTTTTGAAAATATAAATCATTTTTTGACTTTTTATGATTTTTTGGGCAAACATAGAATAATTTATTTTTCTATGGACTCTATTGTTCCTAGGGTTTTGACACGTATAGATATACAATGAAGCTGAATTTATTGATCATTACATATAATTCAATTAAGATATTGTATAAAAGTATGATTTCTTCTATTCTTTTTTGAGAATTGAAGGATTTTTGATTGGGTGAGTTCAAAGAAGGATTTTTTGGTATCCCTTACCTTTTTTTTTTCATTTTTAAGGGATATCAATTATCAATAACAATAACTCAATCAAAATACAATTATCTCCAAGTCCAAGAAAAAAAAAAATGTTTGTTATGCTTAATATCTTTAGTTTGATCTGTATCTGTCTTCATTCCACCCTTTATTCAAGTATTTCTTAGCCAAATTGGCTGAGGCCTACATAATGATTATGTCCCAGCAACCGAATGAATAGCGAGTCATTCATACTCGATTCTTAGATAGTTGCGGACAATCAATTAGAAAACGAAAAAAAACTTTTCATCAAAAACCTTCCCGGTAGATAAAAATAATCTTTTTTGTGAAAATATGATATGAATAATTTTAGGTTTTTCTGATTTCTGAAAAATAAATTATTTTTTATTATAATAATATAATATTTAAAAAAGACCCGGGTCGGGTTCCCGGGTTGGGACCGACCCGGTTCGCTGACCATTGGCCCGAAGGGCCGATCATCGGCCCAAATGGGCCTGAGGCGCGGAATTCCTTTTTTTTTTCTTGTAAACAATCTAAGCCCACAAATAAATAAAAAAACAACAGGCCCACCTATCCCTAAGCCCGCGCAAAATTAGCCCACGCGCAATCGGACTCGGCTAGCCCGAATCGTCCAGAACCCTACCCGGCTATGGTTCGTGCTCGACCCGGCTCTGACCCGACTCGAGGTCACCTCCTTCCCCGTCTCTCTGCGGTGCCGATGGGGGTGGCTGGGACATCACCGGGCGGCAGTTCGGCGTTGACGATTGCCGCGACGCAGCAGACGGCAGCAGCAAGCTGTTCAATGGGGTCGGCGTCGCGGCACGACAGCAGCAAACGGGGGGCTTCTCAGCCGGTCGGGACCGAGATGCAGGAGGCGGCGGCTAGGGCTTTGGGGGGCAACATCGATGGAGGCGAGCATCGGCAGGGATGACGGCATCGGGGGACGGAGGCACGGTTCGAGGGATCAACGGCTCGGCACAGGGACGATGTTGGGAGATGACGACGAGGTGGGCAGCGAGCGTCGGGCTGGCGAGCTCGGCACGGTGGGGCTCGCGGCTGGTCGTCGGGGCGGCAGCAGGTGACGCCGCAGCAGACGGTGATCAGAGCAGCAAGCTCGGTCGTTGTTGGCTCGGGCGATGGATCACGGACCCTCCTCCCTCAGATCTGGCCCCCAGGACCTCCGCTCTCCCTAGATCTCGCACCAGAACAGCCTCTCCTTCTCCGGCCGACCTCCCCTCCCTAGATCTCGCTGCCTTGGATCTCTCCTCTCCGTCCCTCTTTGGCCTCAATCGGAAGCCCTATTTATAGGCCAAGCGGGTCCGGTCGACGGAGGCTTCAGCCGCCGGTCTTGGCATGCCGACCGGCCTTGGCGCGGCCGGACTGTCGTCTCCTCAGCCGCCCACTTGCTCCGCTTTGAAGGCGCGTCCCATCCGTTGCCAGCCTACCCTTCCTCTCTCCGCCGTAGGCCGTCCTTGCGCGCGTCGTCGTTGATGCGCGTGAGTTGCAGAGGCGGAAGAGGAAGGAGGAAGGAAGAAGAAGAAAGGAGGAGGCGGAGGGGCCGGGCTTGGAAAAAGAGGTTGGGCCATTGTGGGGGGGAAAATGGGAGAAAAAGTGGCTGAGCGCGAAGGCCGAGCTCCAGCGAGCTGCACTTTTTCCTTTTAAAAAAAAAATATCCGAAAAATAGGAAATAAAGCTTTAATGGATGCAAATAAAAAAAAAGACCTGATTGATGCAAAAAATCATTTTTGTTAGGGCCGAATTTGTCCCTAATTTTCTTATGCAATTTAATTTTAAGTATTTAGCCAAAATTTAGGTGTTAATAATGTGGATAATATGTGTGTGTATATATATAATCTACTAATTAAACTGAGAAGAGGAAGAGGCTGCGATCCTTCCCCCGCTAATGAATTGAATTAGTCAACATCTAGAAAAATTTCGCTGTTTGTACTTGTGAGTTGTGACCACGATTTTTCAACAGCAAAAACCAACTTTAACTCGGCTCGTGTTCTGCGTCACCTGTTCTACGTGACCCTCCTCTCTCACCTAAACAAACATGGCCACGTCAAAGTCGGGCCGGCGAAGAAGAAACAGAAATAGCCCACCTCCTTCTTCCTTCTTTCTCTCTCCCTTCCTTCCCAACCCTTTATATATAGCCAAACCACACAGCCTCTTTCCTCCTTCACAGTTTTCTTCATCTCAACACTTTTCATTACATTCATCTCCTCCACTTCTTCCAATCACAAGCTTCAAGCTTTCCGACCGGTGATCTTCAACCAAAAAGAAGATGAAGCGAGCCTTGGAAATCACCTTGATATCCGCAGAGAACATCCGGCTCAACAAGAAGCCCGTGAAGAACGCAGTCGTGGCGGTCCGAGCAGAGCCCGGCCACGAATGCTCGACTAAACCGGCGCCAGACAAAGGAACAAACCCTCAGTGGAACGAGAATCTCGTCGTTGACTTGCCCCTGCATGCGGGCTTCATTACCTTGGAAGTGAAGTGCAAGAGCTCGTCGGGGAGTTACAAGCTCGTCGGCGGAGCGACGGTACCAGCTTCGGATTTCGCTGGCGATTTTGGCACACCGGAGGGTTACGTGCGTTTTCTCAGTTATAGGTTGAGGGATTCTAATGGCGTGCGGACAGATGGCATCATTAACATTTCGGCAAAAATGGCCGCGCCGGCACTGGCACGCACATATGAGGTTCCACGGCCGGAGATCAGAGTGCCGGTTGGTGATCAGAGTAAGATGGTGGCGGCCGGTGGATTGGTAACTGGAGTCCCAGTTTGGTACGCCCAGCCCTGTAGATGATGAAGCCAGAGCTGATCAAACTAAGTTGACCTTTAGTTTTCTCTTGTGTTGACATTGTAAACACGGTATGCGCAATAGAAAATTTCCACGGACCATTAATATATGGGTATCGCAAACATCCTCAATTTGAGGCCGGCCAAACTGTTTGTAACACGACATTATTTGTTGTTTTGGTTTCTCTTGGCTCTAGCTATTCAATCATGCTTCCTGACTATCATAGAAAGAGCATCTACTACATATAATAGAGGCAAAAGCTATGGATTATATTTGAACACACACACACACGTATATATATTCATGACAACAACAGTTAGGAAGTTATTTTTAGCTTAGCTTTAATGTGTTGACGTTGAGAATATGTGCTCTTGAAGTTGACTATATGCATCTGGCCACGTGGCAGGAGTTGAGATTTGTGTTTGAACCGTTGCCTATGTGGATTAAGTCAATCAAAACCGCTGATCACATGAGTCTCACATAAGATCTAGATGGATCTTACTGATATTAATGATTCGGATTATATATGGTCTATGGATGCATGTTCATTCAAGTGTATTTCCTTTAGGAGACAATTATAAAACAATATAGTTAAAGCTAAAATGAATACATTTCAAACAAATAAAAGGCCTAGGATTGCATTTAATTAAGTTTTGGGGAGATGTAAAGCCGTTTCCTTGAGGACTTATGAATAAAGGTGCATTTATTGAAAGCAAATAGGGTTTGGATATTTAATTTTGGTTTATATATTTTAAAGCAACTTAGAAGTAAAAGGACAAAAAAAGAGGGCATGCAATTGAGCCACTAGAGGCAGCGAGGCAGGGACATTGGGCGAGCATCAGCGAAGATCACAAGCGAGCATCGACGACAACCTAAGGCGATCATTGGCCAAGCGACCATCAACCGGCGACCCTTGTTGCAATAAATCTCATTGCTATCCTCGTCGAAGCTTCGCAAAAGCACTAAATGATGAATTTATCTCAAGCGAGGTCCGTTGCCAAGGTCGCTTACCCTAGGTGAGGGTCACGGAGGCCGAACGATCCCAGACAACGAACTGCCGAGGTTGTTCAAACTTAGGCGAGGAAACATCAAGTTCAACAAACTCGAGCTTCCCAGATCTAGCCTTTCAATGGTTAGGCTTCTTAGATATGGCCCTTCGATGGTCAACATCATCTTTGGTGAGGGTCGCTAAGGTTGAGCAACCCCAGGTGATGCAACGCCAAGGTCACATGATTGCAAGCGAGTCAAATGTGGACTTTGACGTTGCATGAGCCTTGTAACGGATCATTGGAACCATGTGACCCCAAGCAACAAGACGCTAGTGTTGTGCAACCCTGCGTCAGCATTTACCAAATGCTATAGAAGATTTTAAATGCTTAAAGTCCTTTGGAAAAGTTGAACCAATTGCACCATATATGTTATTATGTTCATGAAGTAGAACATGATATAAATTGTATCTTTCTAGGTCGTGGATACCCTGTCTATAAAGATCAATGGAGCATTTCCTTGTTTGTATTCACCTAAAATGCCTTCCCCATTATAACTGTAAGTCTGTTTCCAGATCGAACCCAAACCTTTTTGTGCTTAAGTTTGTGGAGGATCGATCTTGTTACCAATCAAATATTTCTCGTATTAATTAATAACTGGTGGGTTGGTGGGCAAACGAAGACATTTGCAGAGTTGCGCATGCTTTCATGTGTCATCATGGTCATGTAATATCCTAACACCCGCGACAGCGACTTAAAATATTTTCGTTTGCCCACCAACCAACGACCTTTCCGTTTCATTGGTCAATCTAAACAACTCCTCATCCGCGACAGACAGACCCTAAATATTTTTTAAAATTCGGGGACATTATAAAGATCCACTCTCAAATTATATATCTAACGAATATCTTAACTTACCCAATCTTATTTAAATTTATTGATTTTTTATCTGAAAATCTCAATAAAACTTTTTTCGATATATTTATGAACTCATTTTGGCTGGCCGAGCAACTGAACCTGGAATTGGCCCGTCAAGAGAGAGAGGACACAGTGGAGCGGTTCAAAAGCAAGTGGAAGAGGATGTGAAGCGGATGTGGCGACGGCGGCGTCGAAGGCTTGTGAAGAAGGAGAGATGACTCGAAGGAGAAGGTGTTTCTCTTCTCGGTCTCAGTTCTGCTCACTGTCAAAGCTCCATGTTTAAAGACAATGATATGCGCAACGCCTAAGAGTGGATAAACCGAGCAAGTGATTCGTTGTCATTTAGGCAAAACAAGCTGTACAATGTTCTTTTCCTCTTTGAATGCACTTTTTTTTTTCGACTCTTTTTTTAGTCTCTTCGAATCCAACCGCTAAGATTGATTCTAGGGAAATTAGATTCTAATCATAGTTCGGGAACATATGGAGATTCGTAACCAAGTTTAGATAAACAACTGTGACCTTCTACCACAATCCCATCATGCTCTATAAAATGAGATTATATATAATTTTTTTTTAATATTCAATTTATTTTGATTGTCAAGGAAAAAGTTGATGGAAATTTCTTTTCATTTTTCATCTCTCTTCGCCCGATGGGAAGTTCTGCCGATGACAAAAGATAGTTGATAGTGGTCCAGTTGAAGTCCACTGAGCTAGCTAGACGATAGTGGTCAACCAAGCTAAGATTTGTCTATGTGTAAAGCTAGCATCAACTGGCACGCCAATAAATGGCTTATACAGGATTGGATGGGGGCCTTTGAAATTAAAAATGTTGCAAAGATTCAGTAGACCCCTTCGGTCACAATGTAGATAGAAAAGTTTCAATAAACAATACGTAATTTACTTCAAGTTAATTACATTCTAATGCAGTGCATTAAAAGGGTTTGCTCTCCTTTGTTAAAAAAAAAAAAAAAATCCCAAATTGCATTACATAACCGAAGTACATGAAATCAATTTTCTTTACATTTGATTATTCATTGGATCTATATAAAAATTCTTATTTGACCATATTATGTTCTCGTAAGAAAATAATTGTGAACACACACTAGTATTGTAGAAGTGAACCTTAAAAATGTGAACCTTACTCTTGTTTATACGTATATATAATTACATTTTACACATGAACGAGGATCATTGGCATGTACGGCATGCACTTTTACAACCTGTAAAAGCTCTAAAGTTCTTGGTTACACATGCGTTTCTTATTTAACAGTAAATTCATGCTATTATCCTTGGAGGTCTATACAGATCTATATCGAAAACTGGTGAAATATGTATAGGACGGGATACATCATTTCTATACGTGTTTATTCACTTTATAGGAGTCTTAATTGTCAACTCTAGAGCTAGATCCCGAGAAAGTGCATCACCCATGTGCCTTCTGGAGCCTAGACAAATTAGCTTAACTGTCAAAAAAGTATAAATCATTTTTACTTTCGGTGGAAACTATTTTCTACATCTTGTGTTTTGTATTTAAATGATGAAGTCCGGCTGAAATATATAAATCATCTATTGTTGACTTGGATCACGACTTAATAATCAAAGCTTGAGAAAGTATATCACAGCATACCAAACTTAATGACAGTGAAATTAATTATTTTGACGCACGTGAACTCACGAATATTATAACTTCGTTTTCGTTTGCATTCATCCCTTCAAAGAAGACTTGCAAAATGACTTGGAAAGCTGTACATTATTTGTTAGATATAATACGCGACGACGCACAGCAACTTCGCTAGCAATGTCTCTCACGACTTATTAGTCGCCCTAAATAAATCCATATCTAGCTCATCTCTTTTTGTCTGGTGGCTACAAGACAAAGGAGGGGAAGATGTTGAACACTTATGCTTCGTGCGCAGGACCATCAAATTGGCAAATTTAATGACGTAATGGCAGTAACGAGATCGGCATCGTCATGATATTGTCGTCACCCCATATTTGCAAGGCTAAAAATATTTTAAGACTTTTCCAATGGCATATGGTCATCGTCTTCGTTGTCTCCTCATGGCGTTAAGTCTTCTGTACGTGGGCATCCCAGCTCATGCAGATGAAGTCACAGACGGTAAGCGCCGCGAAGTCTTGATCACGCGTCGGGTACTATTAGCGATGTTGACCTATAACAATGATTGGATTAAGACCTCAAGTTCTCTCGGTCAACCAAAAAAAAAGAAAAAACATGTCCTCAATGATCCATTGTCAAAAGCACGAACAATATGGCCCTACTTTACATAGCGTAAAAAGAGAGCAGGGGGGAGCAATCACCTTGAAATTAATCATTTCTTGTTCTTTTTGTTACGAAATCGCACGTCGATTCCATAAAAATAACGCTTGCAAACAATTTACCAAACATAATATAGTAATAAAAGAACCGAATCAGATGAACATGCCAGAAAATTTGTTATCGAAGTTCACCCAAACCTGGGTTACGTTTCCATACAAAGGCACTCTGCGAATCCACTAGACTTCGAAAAAAGTTGGAATACGACGATGATCTTCTCTCAAGATCAGGGCACAAAGAGATTGAGAATCCTCATAAAGAAAAAAACTCACTTTTTTCTTCTATCTTTTTCTTGCCTTTCTATTTTCTTTTTCAGCTCTTGACGGCCAGCGTCTTGCCATCACTAATATAAAGATATCACTTTTAACCTAAAAAGAAATCTGATAGAAAAGACAAAAAAGCCCCTAAAAACAAATATTTGGCTTCATCTATAACAATCTCCCACTTGAAGACAAATATACCCAAACACCAAACAACTTTGTATCCATCTTCTTCAAAAAATAGTAGTTGAAAAACTTGTGCCTCTGCGATACACCTCATCAATCAACATGGAGTAATACCAATGGTAGTAGTACAGAAAATATGCTTCTCTCTATCTACTACCTTGGTCTCATGACAGCTGGATTCTTCGAGCCATCAATCTTTTGTAGCTTTAACTCATTATCTTTCAATGCTGACCTGATAAAGTGATAGCGCTTCTTGATATGTCTAGTCCTTGAGTAATAAGCTGCATTCTTTGTTAAGTGCACTGCACTTTGACTATCACTCCACAGTCTACTGACTGGCTGTTTTCGATGAAGCTCCCCCATGTAATCTTATAACCATATGATTTCCTTGGAGGCTTCCGTAATCACTACATATTCTGCCTCTGTCGTCGATAAAGCCACTACTTTTTATAGTTGAGATACCCAACTCACTGCTGTACCTGTAATTATAAAGACATATCCAGTGGTACTCTTACCACTATCTCGATCACTCGAATGATCTGCATCTACATAACCCTGCAACTCTAGAGATGTACCACCATAATAAAGTGAGTAATTGGAAGTACCCGCTAGATATCTCAATATCCATTTCACTGCATTCTAATGCTCTTTGCCTGGGTTCTGCATATATCGACTCACAACTCCCACTGCTTGTGCAATGTCTGATCTCGTGCTTACCATGGCATACATCAAACTCCCCACTGCTGATGCATATGGAACTACCACCATCTCATCTTTCAAAGCTTGAGCGCTTGGACACATATCATTGGAAAGTTTGAAGTGACTCGTTAGAGGAGTTGCAACCAATTTTGTCTTGTCCATGTTAAATTTCTTTAACACCTTGTTCACATAGTTTTCCTGCGACAACCATAATTTCTTATTTTTCCTATCCCTGATGATTTCAATGCCTAAAATATTCTTGGCCTCTCCCAAGTCTTTCATAGCAAACTATGATGATAACATCTTCTTCACTTCTACAATTCTCTTTATATTGGAACTAGTCACTAGCATGTCATCCACATATAAAGAGAGATATACAATATCACCATCATCATATTTGCGAACATAAACACAATGATCAGATTCACAATGTGCAAATCCTTTTTCATTTATGAAACCATCAAATTTTAGGTACTATTGCCACGGAGCTTGTTTCAAGCCATACAAGCTTTTCTTCAAGCGACATACCATGTGCTCCTTATCTTTGACTTCAAAACTCTTAGGTCGTGCCATGTATAATTCTTCATCTAAGTCATCGTGTAAAAACGTTGTTTTTACGTCTAATTGCTCAAGATGAAGATCCTCCACTGCAACTATACTCAGCAGAACTCTAATTGATGTCATTTTCACTACAGGTGAAAATATCTCAGAGTAGTCAATCCATTTTTTTTTTAGAAAAGCCCTTGACTACAAGTCTCGCCTTGTATCTAATGCTACAATCTGTTTCATTCTTAATCCTGTATACCCATTTGTTTAATAAAGCTTTTTTACCTGTGGGCAACTTGGTCAACTCCCAAGTTTTGTTTTGAAGTAACGAGCTCATCTCGTCTTTCATAGCACACTTCCACAGCAAGTGAGACGTGTCTGTCTTTGCCTCATTGTAAGTCTCCGGTTCTCCTGAATCTGTATATAAGACATGACTTAGAATAGTATTAGCTAATAGATCAAAAATTACCTTTGGCTTTCTCACACGTGTAGAACTCCTTAAGACACGTACTTCTAGGTTGTTAGTTTGCTCTGAATCACTGCGTTCCTCTTGAACTACCTCTTCACTGATAATAGGCTCATCTTGAACCTCTCTTTCAAGTGCACTTTGATCTACTTGAAACAACTTCACGGGCATTGTGTCTAATTCAACATACTTTGGTTCCACTACATTCTCATGCTCCGTCTAACGATGTTTGTACATCTTTTCTTCATGGAATACTACATTGCGACTGCGGATGACTTTGTTATTCTCATAATCCTAAAACCTATAACCATACTCGTCACCACCGTATCCGATAAAGACGCACTTATGGGACTTAGCATCAAGTTTTTTTCTATCCTCCCTGTCAATCAAAACATATGCAATACAACCAAACACCTTTAGATGAGAATAATTAATCTTTTTACCTGACCACCGTTCTTGTGGTATTTCTCCATCTAACGCACTAGATAGACTTTTGTTAATAAGATAAACAACTGCATCAACTGTGACAGCCCATAAGTGTAGCGGGAGACCCGCATGTAGCCTCATGCATCTTGCATGTTCTAGAATAGTCCTATTCATCCTTTCAGCTATACCGTTCTCTTGAGGAGTTATAGGAACAGTCTTTAACTCATGTGTGCCTTCTTGACTCAAATAATATGCAAATTCTTTATTTGTGTATTCACCACCATTATCAGACTTCAGAGCTTTAATCTAATAACCCGTTTTTTTTTTTTTTTTCTACCATGGTCTTCCACATTCTGAACATCCCGAATACTTCTGATTTTTCTTTAAGAGCATAGACCCAAGTCTTCCTTGTTGCATCATCAATGAAGGTGACAAAATATCTCTTACCGCCATAAGAGAGTTCTTGAGCAGGTCCCCATACATCAGTATGAATCAACTCTAGCTTCTGGCCTTTATTTTGTCGCTCATTCAGTTGAAAACTAACAGCCTTTTGTTTTCCATAAATGCAACTCTCACAAAAATCTAACTTAAATTTTTACAAACCTGGGAGTAATTTTCTCGAGTGTAACTGCTTTACACATTTTTCACCAAGATGTCCCAAACAATAATGCCAAAGAGTAGATAAGTTACCTGTAGCTATTGTAGTTGCAACCATATCACTGATATTGTCTCATTGGAGAAGGTAAAGTATACTCATGCGCTTTCCCTTTGCTACTACTCTTATCCCTGAGGTTATCTTCCACTCTCCGCAGCCAAAGGTTATTACCAAACTTTCTTGGTCAAGTTTACTAGTTGAAATCAAAATTTTCTTTAATTTTCCGGAATATGCCTAGTTTCACACAAAATTAGAAGTCCTCCACCTGAGATGTTCACAGTCACGGTTTCTTTCCTAATAATGGGACACATGTGGCCGTTTCCTACAACCACTTGTTCGAAATCTCCACCGACATAATTATCAAATATGTCTCTTTGCGAGGTGTAATGAAAAGAAGCACCAGAATCAATAAATCATTTATCTGTCGTCAAGTCAAACCCTGCAGACAAACACAAGTGATCTAGCAAAGATTCATTGCTAACCACATTAGCACCTTGATTCTCATCTTGCTGCTTTTTTTTTGTAGGCTTCACACTGAAACCTCCGGTGTCCAGTTTTGTGACAAAACCAACACTCATCTTTTGCAACCTGTCTCTTACCCCTTGATTGTGATCTGCCACGCCAGCTGAAATTTCCTTTACTTTTACTTCTTCCACGGTTCTCCACTGCGAGTGCCGTTGAAGATGTAGATGCAGAAAAATTATCTCCACCTGAGACTTTCCTTTGCATCTCTTCATCCATGATACTACTCACAGCATCATCAAGAGTTAAATCATTTTTCATGGTGCTCGAAATTCCCTGCATTGCGGTATTGTAGCTTTCTGGAAGATAACATAAAAATAATAAAGCTTGAAGCTTCATATCTAAATTTATGCCTGCGGATTCCAATTGACCTGTGACCTACGTGAAACTATTAATATGCTCGCCACGTAACCTCTATCGATAACTTCATATTAACCAGTTTCTTCAGCAAAAATACCTGATTTGATGTGGACGGCTTCTCATAAATATTTGTTAGAATATCCATGGCTTCTTTTGCAGTTTTTGCCTTCGCGATGTGGTACCCTGTCTTTTTCATCAACTCTAGACGAATCGCACCTAATGCCTTTCAATCAAGAATTTTCCATCCAGATTCTGCTATCGGATCCACTTTCACCATCTCGGGTTTCCAACCCTCAAGTGGTGCATAGAGATCTTTTTGATAAAGATAATCCTCTATTTGTAGTTTCCACCATCCGAAATCCTCTCCATTGAACGTATCGATTCTGATTTTATCTTCTGCCATCCTGTTTGCTTTCAATCGAACATCACCGAAAACCCTCGATGTTCTCAATTAGCCAACCCAAGCTCTGATACCAGTTGTTACGAAATCGCACGTTGATTCCACAAAAATAACGCTTGCAAACAATTTACCAGACAAAATATAGTAATAAAAGAACAGAATCAGATGAACACGCAAGAAAATTTGTTATCGAAGTTCACCCAAACCTGGGTTACGTCTTCGTGTAGAGGCACTTTGCGAATCCACTAGACTTTGAAAAAAGTTGGAATACAACGATGATCTTCTCTCAAGATCAGGGCACAAAGAGATTGAGAACCCTCGTAAAGAAAAAATTCACTTTTTTCTTCTCTCTTTTTCTTGCCTTTCTATTTTCTTTTTCAGCGTCTTGATGGCCAGCGTCTTGTCATCGCTAATATAAAGATATCACTTTTAACCTAAAAGGAAATCTGATAGAAAAGACAAAAAAGCCCATAAAAACAAATATTTGGCTTCATCTATAACACTTTTTTAGTTTATACCACTTAGCATGTGTATCGAAGTCGAGTCAAGTGTTCCATTCTCATTGGAATTCTCATTATTAAGACAACAATTAATACATCGTTAGCCATAAAGAAGAGACTCATAAGCTATAATTTACTACTGCAAACATGATAATGAATGGCTTTGTTGTTGTCGGAACCAGAAGGGATAGAAACAAGTTAATTACACTCTAATGCATTGCATTAAAAGGGCTTGCTCCATTGTTACTTAGAAAAAATCCCGAATTGCATTACATGACTGAAGTAAAATCAAGTTTCTTTACATGTTACCAGTAACTTTATTTGATTATCCATTGGATCATTGGCCTGCATAGCATGTACTTTTGCAACTTGTAAAAGTTCTTGGTCAAACATGCGTTTCTTATTCAACTAGTAAGCGATGTACAAGATAGGATATATCACTTTTATTTATTTATTCACTTTACAAGAGTCTTAGGCCTGTTTGGTAATCATCTCTGGAATAACTGATTCTATTCTTTTGTTTCTCGGAATAAAAAACGAAAAAAAATCTGTTTGATAAAATTTTTGTTCCTAGGAACAAAAATCAATTTTTTTGTTCTTAGGAATAGATTTCAAACAAAATCAAGAATTAGAAAAAAATTGCTTCTTATTCTTAGGAACAATTTCAAGAATCAAGCCTAACTTTTTTTTCTCTTCTTCTATCTTCTTCTTCTCTTTCCTCCCAGTCCCAACTGGTCACTAGCCACTATCGATTGTCGTTGTTGTCGCCCGTAATGGCCGGCGACAAACTAGGCGAGATTCGGCGAGCTCGCCGGAGGCTCGCCTAACTACTGCAAGACTCAGCCTAACCCAAATCTAGTGAGGCCAAGGGTCCCCATGGCCAAGCTTGCTGGACCTCGCCTAGCCGGTTGTCGACCACAAAGGAGGAGGAAGAAGAATTAAAAAGGGAAAATGAAAATTATAAAGAAAAAAAGGGAATATAAGAAAAATATAACAAATGTATTAAAAAATTAAAAGAAATAAAAAAAATTAAGAATCTCACTGAACGCATCCCTATGATGAAGATAGAAATTTTGTGTAGCTACAAAACCTATTCTTTTATCCAGAAATTGTTATTGGGAACAAAATCAGAAAAAAAAATCATTTCTAATAAAAAATTATTTCAGGGAATAGAATGGTTACCAAACGCGCCCTTATTGTCCACTGTGGAACTAGAACCCGAGAAAGTGCATCATTGATGTGCCTTTTGGAGCCTAGACAAATTAGCCTAACTAGCAAACCATTACATATTTTCTTTACTTTCGGTTGAAACAATTTTTTACATCTAATGTTTTGTCTTTAAATGATGGAGTCCAGCTGAAATTTGTTACCCTTTCGATTATAATGTAGATAGAAAAATTTCAATAAAGAATACATAATCTACTTACAAGTTAATCACATTCTAATGCAGTGCATTAAAAAGGGTTTGCTCTCCTCCGTTATATATATATATATAAAAGAATCCCAAATTGCACTACATAACCGAATTACATAAAATCAAGTTTCTTTACATATTACCGCTAACTTTATTTAATTATTCACTGGATCTATGTAAAAATTCTTATGTAACCATATTATGTTCTTGTAAAAGTATAATCATGAACGCACACTAGTATTGTAGAAGCGAATCCTTAAAAATGTGAACCTTACTTTTGTTTATGCGTGTAAATAATTACATTTTATGCAGGAACCAGGATCATTGGCATGCATAGCATGCGCTTTTGCAACCTGTAAAAGCTCTAAAGTTCTTGGTCACACATGCGTCTCTTATATAACAGAAAATTGATGTTATATCCTTTGAGGTCTATATAGATCCGTATCGGAAACTTGTGAGCGATGTACAGGACGGGATATATCTTTTCTATACGTATTTATTCACTTCACGTGAGTCTTATTGTTCACTCTAGAACCAGCCCCCAAGAAAGTGCATCGATGTGCCTTCTGGAGCCTAGGCAAATTAGCTTAACTGTCAAAAAAGTATAAATCACCTTTACTTTCGGTGGAAACTATTTTCTACATCTATTGTTTTGTATTTAAATGATGAAGTCCAGCTGAAAAATATATTATATATTGACTTGGATCACGACTTAATAATCAAAGCTTGAGAAAGTATATCACATCATATCAAACTTGATTACGGTGAAATTAATTATTTTGACATACGTCAACTCACGAATATTATAACTTCGTTTGCATTCATCCCTTCAAAGACCACTTGCAAAATGACTTGGAAAGTTGCACATTACTTGTAAAATATAATACGCAACCACGCTCAGCAACAGCAGCTTCGCTAGAAATGCCTCTCGCGACTTAATAGTCGCCCTAAATAAATCCAGATCCAGCTCATCTCTTTTTGTCTGGTGGCTACAAGTCAAAGGAGGGGAAGATGTTGAATACATATGCTTCGTACGCAGGAATGATATCGTCGTCACCCATATTTGCAAGGCTAAAAATATTACAAGACTTTTGCGTTGACATATGGTCATCGTCTTCGTTGGCTCCTCTTGGCGTTAAGTCTTCCGTACGTAGGCATCACAGCTCATGCAGATGAAGTCACAGACGGTAAGCGCAGCGGAGTCTTGATCACGTGTCGGGTACTATTAGCGATGTTGACCTAGAACGATGATTGGATTAAGACCTCAAGTTCTCTCTAGGTCCAAAAAAAAAAAAAAAAAAAACATGTCCTCAATGATCCGTTGTCAAAAGTACGAACAACATGGCCCTGCTTCACATAGCGTGAAAAGAGAGAGCCGGGGTGGGGGGGGGGGAGAAGGGATCACCTTGAAATTAATCCTCCCTTCTTGTTTGGTTTATATCACTTAGCATGGGTATTGAAGTCGAGTCAAACGTTCCATTCTCATTGGAATTCTCATTATTAAAACAACAATTAATTACATCGTCTGCCTTAAAGAAGAGACCGATAAGCTATAATTTTTTTTTGGGTAAAAAATAAGCTATAATTTACTACTGCAAACATTATAATTAATGGTTTTTGCTGTTTTCGGAACCAGAAGGGATAGAAACAAGTTAATTTCATTCTAATGCAGTGCATTAAAAGGGCTTGCTCTCCTTTGTTACCTTTAAAAAAAGAAATCCTGAATTGCATTACATAACCGAAGTACATCAAATCAAGTTTCTTTACATGTGACTGTTAACTTTATTTGATTATTCATTGGATCATTGGCATACATGGCATGCACTTTTCCAACCTATGAAAGTTCTTGGTCAAACATGCGTTTCTTATTTAACATTAAATTTATGTTTTATCTTCGAGATCAGTACAGATCCGTATTGGAAACTGGTAAGCGATATACAAGACAGGATATATCACTTTTGTATATATTAATTCACTTTACAGGAGTCTTATTGTCCACTGTGGAACCAGAACCCAATAAAGTGCATCAATGGTGTGCCTTTTGGAGCCTAGACAAATTAGCCTAACTGTCAAACCATTACATATTGTCTTTACTTCCGGTCGAAACAATTTTTTACATCTAATGTTTTGTCTTTAAATTATGGATTCCAGCTGAAATATATACTATTTATTGACTTGAACACTTGAATCACGACTTAATAATCATAGCGTGAGATAATACATTCACATCATATCAAACTCGATGACAGTGACGCTCACGAATATTATAACTTCGATCGCATTCATCCATGCAAAAGACGACTTGCAAAAGTGACTTCGAGAGCTGTATTGAATTTGTCTGGTCTGAAAGCAACGACGCATGGGAAAAGCAACTTCGCTAGCAACGTCTCTTGCTGACTTGCCAGTCGCCCAAAAAAATCCCAATCCAACTAATCTCTTTGTGTGGTGGATGCAAAAAAGAGAGAATAGGTCCAAAGGAGGGGAAGATGTCGAATATGTATGCTTCGTGCTCAGTACCAGCAAATTGGAAAACTATATGACGTAATCACAGTGACGAGACCAACATCGCCACGCTGTCGTCACCTCATATTATAATTTTCAAGGCTAAAAGTATGATAAATTCGTGACTTTTGATTTGAGGTCTGGTCATCGTCTTCACCGACATCTCTTGGGGTAAGTCTCCTTTACGTGGGCATCTCAGCTCATGCAGATGAAGTCACTGACGTTAGTTACGGCGTACCCTAACTTCTCTCTTGATCAACAAAAAAAATGTCGTCGGTGATCCATTGTTAAAAGAAAAAACAATAGCACTACTTTGCATAGCGTAAAAAGAGAGCAGGGTGGACTGATCGCCTTGAGACTAATCCTTTCTTCTTCTTTTTTTAAGTTAATACGGCATAGCATATGTATTGAAGTTGAGTCAGCATCCCATCCTCATAAAAATTCTCATTATTATCTAATAGCAATATCAGAAATACTAAAATGATTCTTTCGTTTATTATAATTGGTTCATTTAACTAATTCTAAAAATTCCATTCGAATCGGTAGACATTAACAAGTAGTTTGACTTTATATGATCCTAAAGGGGATTCCAGTTGAAAGAGTATGAATTTGAGTTTGATCGCACACACAATCGGTGTGGAGATTTGTATTATATTTATAATATGTACATGAGTGAGAAAAATACAATTAAAAGATTTTACAAAGACAGCAATCTACAGTATCAGTGATAGCAATCTACAGAATCAGTACAGATTGTGAAATATTACTCCATTGACGGAATCAACGAAATTGACACAAATCATGGAAGATCGGCTCAATCAATGGGATTGGTATAGATTGCAGAAGATTGCTGTATCATAAAAGATTTGCTTTATCATTCCCCCTCAAGCGAAATGGTGGCAGAGTCATTGTGAGCTTGTTGCGTAAAATAAGAAACCAAGAGATGGATAGAGGCTTTGTCATGATATCAGCCGTTTGAACCTGTGTAGGAATGAAGTGAACTTCCAATTGCTTCTTTTTAATTAAATCATGAACAAAATGATAGTCAATTTCTATGTGCTTGGTTCGGGCATGAAAGATGGGATTGGCAGCCAAATAGATTGCCCCTACATTATCACAAAGAACAAGTGGTGGCCGATGTAGAGTGTATCGAAGATCTCGAAGGGGTTGTAATAGCCATAATAATTCAAAGGATATGTTAGCCACCCCTTTGTATTCCGATTCAGTGCTAGATCGAGCAATGGTTGGTTGCTTTTTAGAACTCCAAGAAACCAAGTTGGGACCAAAATAAATGCAATAGTCACTAGTAGATTTTCAGTTATCAGGGCAACCAGCCCAGTCAGCATCCGTAAACGTAGTGAAGGTCAATTGGCGAATAGGTCGCAAGGTAATGCCATAATGAATAGTAGCCTTGAGATAGCGCAAAATCCATTTGACGACTGACCAATGATCTTCAGTTGGACAATGCATAAATTGGCACACTTTATTGACGGCAAATGATAGATCTGGCCTAGTAAGAGTGAGGCATTGCAATGTCCCAACCGTACTTCGATAAGTGGAGACATCAGTCGGTGGTTCACCACTTTGTTTCGACAACTTAGAAGCCGAGGGAGCCATAGGTGATGAGCAAGGTTTTGCATTAGTCATACCTATACGAGTTAGAAGATCGGTGGCATACTTGGATTGAGTGAGGGACAGCCCATTAGAGGATCTATAGGCTTCGATGCCAAGAAAGTATGATAAATTTCCCAAATCTGTTATTGCAAACTCAGTGCCAAGGCGACTAATTAATTCAGTGATGGAGGAGGTAGAGCTCCCAGTAATAATAATGTCATCCACATAAATGAGAAGAAGTAGAATGTGGTTAGGGCGATGCTATATGAATAATGAAGAATCAGCAGTGGAGGCCACAAACCCAATAGATAACAAATATGAACTTAGCCGAGAAAACCATGCTCTTGCAGCTTGTTTTAGCCCATATAGAGCTTTCCGAAGATGACATACATGGCCAGGATAACGCGGATCAACAAATCCTTGGGGTTGCTGCATGTAGACTTCTTCTTTAATGGTGCCATGGAGAAATGCATTCTTAATGTCCAATTGACGTAGAGACCAGTTATATGTAATAACTAAGGAGAGAACAACTCGAATCGTTGTCGGTTTGATAACTGGACTAAAAGTTTCATCATAGTCCAAGCCAACCTGTTGAGTGAAGCCCTTCGTAATGAGTCGTGCCTTGTATTTATCAGTGGAGCCATCAGCGATAAATCCACTTGCAATTGATCACATTCATAAAAGGGTGATGAGGGACCAATTTCCAAGTGCCATTTTGAATGAGAGCATTAAATTCATTGGCCATAGCTTGTTGCCAGTTGGGGTCTTTGTTTGCAATAGAAAAACAAGTGGGTTCATTTGGTGTCAAGCTTGAGTGAAAACAAGAACAAAGTGGGTGCTTAGTGGAAAGAAAAACCTTTAGTTTGCGAATGTTATTCTTTAGATGAGTGACCATTGGATGGGTAGAAGTTGGCGGTGAGGTTGAGAAGATTGTAACGATGGAGCTTCTAGAGAAGAGGATCCAGAAGATTGTTGAATATGTGATGAGGAGTCATCCATGATAGTAGATGGACTTGATGGAGTTGATGTGGTAGTGGACACCCCCTGAAACTGTGGGGGCTTAGTAGAGGAATAACCAATGCAAATAGGAGAACTAGGCGATGGTGATGACAATTGACCAGATTGTGAATTAGCAAAAGGGAAAAAGTTCTCCTGGAAAATCACATGGCGAGAGACATATATTTGGCCAGTGCTACGATGAAGACAACGATAGCCACGGTGATGAGGAGAATAGCCAAGGAAGATACATTGCATTGTTCTGTCATCAAGTTTATTGCGAGTATAAGGGTGCAGCCAAGGATGGCATGCGCATCCAAAAACACACAATTGTAAATAATTGGGTTTCTGGCCAAACAATTTCTCATAAGGAGACAATCCACTCAAGACTGTTGTAGGCATGCGGTTAATTAGAAAGATCGCAATGAGGAAGGCATCATTCCAATATATACGAGGAACAAAAGATCAGGTAAGCAATGTGATGCTAGTTTCCACAATATGACGGTGTTTGCGCTCAGCTCGACCATTTTGCTCCTATGCGTGCGAGCATGAAAGACGATGTAGGATGCCATGAAGATGAAGATAAGGATCAAATTTCTTATACTCACCACCTCCATCAGTTTGAAGTGCCTTGATCTTACAATTGAAATATTTTTCCACTTGGGATTTAAATTGCACAAAAGTAGACAGTGCATTAGATTTCATAGTAAGTGGAAAAAGCCATGTATATCCACTATAAGCATCGACAAAAATGATATAATAACGAAAACCATTAATTGAAGTAACAGGAGATGGTCCCCATAGATCAGAATAAAGTATCTCCAAAGGAGCATTACAAGTAGTTGATGATCTAGTAAAGGGAAGACGACGCGACTTGCCCAAGTGACATGATTCACAGAAACTGGATGAGGAAGACGGAGATATTGGCAAGCCATGCTTTGAAATAACTGAAGAAGTAATGCAGGCAGTTGGATGACCCAAGCGCTCATGCCAAATAGAAGCAGAAACTCGTTCACCCATGAAGCAGGATGGAGCTAGTGGTGATTTATTTGACTGCAGAGGAACCTTATTAGTGGTACGTGCATTATTAAGATAATAAAGTCCATTCTTATGTTGGCCTTTGAGCAGGAGGTTCCCCAAGGATCGATCCTTAACACAATAGAAAGTAGGATGAAATTCAAATACCACATCGTTGTCTTTGGTAAATTGAGAGACTAATAATAGATTCTTCTTGATAGATTGAACATGATAAATATTTTGTAGTTTAAAAGAACTAGTAGGAGAATGTAAGATGGAAGAAACGATATGTGATATTTGCAAACCTGACCCATTTGCAGTGCGGATTTAATTGATGCCAGAATAGTCACTCCGAATGTTCAAATTTTCCATGTCTGCTGTAAGATGATGAGTGGCACTAGAGTTTGGGTACCAGTATGGATCAAATGACTCACCAGTTGAAGATGCATACATTGCAGATGGAGAGCCACTATTAGCTTTATAACCAAGATTAAATCTCTGGTAGCATTGGAGAGCTGAGTGACCTGCACAACTACAAACTTGAAAAATGAGTCAAGAATGAGAGGAACCTCCTTCACAAAAATTGCGACCATGGCCTCGACCACGTCCTCGTCCTCGACTGCGTCCTCGACCATTGGAGGGAGGATTCAGGGTAGCAGATGATTTGACCGCAACATTCACAATAGGAGAAGACTGTATCGGAGATTCAGTGGTGCGGCTTTGAAGAATAATTTCCTGATTGTAAAGCAGGTCGATGAAGTCATCAAGAGGTAATGGATTAAGACGAGATGTGACTAAGGTAACAAATGCATCATACTTCGAACCCAGGCCACTGAGGATGCTGAGAACTAATTGGGAATCGGAGATGGGATGAGCAGCGGCAGAAAGTTGATCCGCAATATTCTTGGCTTTTTTAACAAAGGCTTCCATGGAAAGAGAGCCCTTCTTTAGAGATCAAAGTTGATACTCTAACTGCATTATGCGAGCTTGAGATTGAGGAGCATAAAGTTTCTCAAGCGAGGTCCAAACATCATGAGAAGTCTCAAGACCAACAATGTGTGAGAAAATTGATTCAGTAAGAGTGGAGAGGATGCAGCAGAGGATGAGTTGATCTTGATAATGCCATGCAGTATGATCCGGGTTGTCAATCACATTATTATCAGCATTAGTGATAGTGGGTGTCAGACAAGGATATGAGCCATCCACAAATCGAAGATACCCATGAAGATGAAATAAATGAAGAAATTGTGCTCGCCACATGAGGTAATTGTTGCGATCTAGCTTGATTTGGAGAACATGAGATATATTGCCAAGAGCAAAGGGTGGTTGGGAGGGGGATAACAAGGATGAAGAGTTAGCAGTGGTGACGGCAGTAATGGTGTTGGAGGATGTAGAATAAGACATTTTAGTGAAAAAAAAAATTGCGAAGCTCTGATACCATGAAAGAGTATGAATTTGAGTTTGATCACACATACAATCGGTGTGGAGATTTGTATTATATTTATAATATGTACATGAGCAGGAAAAATATAATTAAAAGATTTTATAAAGATAACAATCTATAGTATCAGTGATAGCAATCTACAGAATCAGTACAGATTGTAAAAGATTACTCTATCGACAAATCGACGGAATTGACACAAATCATGGAAGATCGGCTCAATCAATGGGATTGGTACATATTGCAGAAGATTGCTGTATCATAAAAGATTTGCTTTATCACTAGTTAGTGTACTACTAGGATTTAATACACGTTATTTCCTAGTTAATGAGTGTTTGTTTGTGCCCTCTAAGTAATCTATAAGTTTTCCCTTAGTGAATCACCTCGAAAAAGGTTATAACAAAGTTTCCTTCCATAACATTCTGAATGGAATGATGAAATAGTCCATGGATGGGATCTAACTTAAGTTAGACAAGCAAAACACTTAGGTGAAAAGTCCAATTTAAGGTTATAACAACAATTAATTACATTGTCCCATAAAGAAGAAACCAATAAGCTATTATAAACTACTGCAAACATGATATGCATGGTTTTTGTTGTTGTTGTAGCCAGAAGGTATAGAAACTTTTGGACTTAGAGCACACAAATCAAAAGGTGAGAAATAGATTCAAAATGCCTTTTGCGTAGGCTTTGCACAAGGAACACACCTCACTCTTCTAAGCTTAACTCCACAAGCTTTTCTTTAAACTTAACTCTCTCACTCTCACTTCTCAGGCTACTCAACAAACAACTCCCAAATGTATTTATAGAATAATTCCACCGCCTCTTGAAGTTTGCCGACTTGACAGAGAGCAATTCCAACTTGAAAGCTCTATTTCTTTCGCAAAAAATGCAACATTTATGAAAAATGTTTCCCATAAAGTTACTTTACAGGAAAATGATAATTACGGTGTTTATCTGAAATCTCAAAATGAAGTGAAAAAATATTTTCCTTCATTATATGATTTTTATTTTATTTTATAAACATACATTATTTGGGCGTCAGTAACTTGTGCTTAGACAATCAAAGAACAGGGTCTAGTGCGAAGGTCTCAAGTTCGGCCTCGATGGACCCCAACTTGGACTTGGCTTCATGGACCCAGGTGTTGGGGCACAAGCTCTCAAGTCTCGATCTCAACGTCGACCAACTCGTGCATAGGTGTCGGGGACCTAGGCTCTAGCACTGAGGTCCTAGGCCCAACCTTAATGGACACTAGCCTGGCCTTGATGGACTCAGGCGTGGGTGCCAAAGCCTAGGCCTTCAGCCTAGCCTTGATTGACTTAGGTGGCCACTAGCATCTCAGATCCAGCCTCAACGGACCCAAGACCTAGGCGTAGGTGCTGGGGACCTAGGCATAGGTGTAGAGGACTAGGGTAAGAATGCCATCCTGGGCTTAGGTTCCAAGGTCTCTGGCCCGGCCTCGATGGACACGGGCACAAGCTCTATGGACTTAAGGTCTACCTCAATGGACATAGGCTCAAGTGTTAGATATCTGAGCACAAGCACTAAGGTCTTGGGCTCGACCTTTCTGGACTGGGGCCAGGGTGCTAGAGAGTTGGGCAATGATATCAAAGTCTTAGGCGTGGTCATAGGCATTGGTATCTTGAGTCCAATCTCTATGAACCTGGCCCTGGCCTCTTTGAAACCCGGGCTTGGCCTCATGGACCTTGAGGGACCCCGCTCACGACCATTGTCAAGGGCCCAAGAATATGCCGTGGCGTTCCCATGGCCAAACGTGGAGTTTTTGGTTTAAATGCTAATATATAATCATATTTTGAAAAATGATTTTTGATTTTTTAAACAAGAAATCATTTTTCTAAATTTAAGCATAAATTATATGTTAATTAGGAAAACATTTTCCGTTAAGTAATTTTCTAAAGCGATTCAAATGCTGAAACATATTTTCTCGAATAAAATGTTTTTCTTGAAATAAACGCAGCCGAACACAACAAAGTCCAAGTTGTAAGACGTGAGCCCCTTTTTCTTTTTGACAAAGCCCATTTCATTGTTGCTGATAGTTTGTTGAAGACTCTTGAAGACAAGAGAGTCCCTAGCGCAGCTCCAAGAGTCAAAGAAGATGAAGAAAAATGTTGTACTTCTAAAAATCATTTTATCGAATTTAATTAAGAATTTTCAATTAACTCATTTTCCAAAACAATTCAAACGGCGAAAGATAAAGCAAATGTTTTCCCAAAAATGCTTTCCGCAAAACAAATGAAGCCTTAAATTTCCTTTAAATCCACTGCCATGCTTTACCATCTTAAGTTGGAGTAAGAACCAACGTTCAATTTAAACTTTTGTTCTTCATCTAAAATCAATTTTACTATTTCTAACAGTTTTAAAGTCATTGTATGCATTTAGTACGCAAATGAGCTGCATGTGCATGGACTTGAATATGCACGTATCGATATCATGTATGAACTGTTATATGGCTTTGTTTTTTTTTCCCCGAAGATCCAAGGGTAAAAACATCCTGGACAAAGCAAATCGATGATGATCTTCAAATATAGAAATGAAATTAGGTTACGTAGCAAAATCGTTCACAAATGCCTCGGCAATTCGCACTCCTAACTAAATGACTAAAATATTGCGTCCCTTGTTGCAAGGAAACTTGTGCACGTAATACCAAGCACAAGCATTTTCATATATAAGTCTAGAACCATTATTCAGATAAAGCAGAAGCATGTGCTCACAGCTTTAACCAATTATTTTACATTATCTCGTCTTCACGGGTTCTTGCAATTTGAAAATTTTCATTGATTGTTTAAATAAAAGAAGAAATGATTCTTGAATGTTGGTCAAATGGGCATTTAGTCCTTGAATTTATTCAATGCAATATCTAAATTTTCGCTCAATGTATTATATAATATTGGAACTTTTAATTTATTCAACGTGATCCATGAGCTTTTAGTACATTACTGGAATATATGAAAATATCTTATGATGTCCTTCAATAAATTCAAAATTAATGACAATATTGAATATTTTCATGTAATTTAGGGATTACATTGAATATATACTTAAAATTCAAAGATTATATTAAACAAATTAAAAGTTTAGGAATAACATTGAATAAGTTAGAAGTTCAAGCACTATGTATCAGGCCAAAATATGGCGACCATTTGTATATCTTTTCTTAAATAAAATAGAGAATATTTGTGCCAGCTGTCCAAGGCAGATGTAAAGTAATTCCCTGACGACTATAAAGCCAATCACTTTCTCGGAAATCCCATCGCCTTTAATTTACTTTCCCTATTTGGAAAATTCCAGGAGGTGGGACCACTGTTTCTTCTCAATCGAGTTATCCCGATTCTTCGAAAAAGCATTAAGTAAATTATTCATGCCAAGACGTACTATGGTTATGGATGCTTTACCGCATTACTTAGAACATTGTTAGGGCAAAAGTTCATTCTGAAAAAGCATCACTTATCTCCTAAGCCAGGGAGGTATTTGGCTCATTGTTTTCCTCCTGTCCATAGATTAGATTAGATTAGTTGACAGACATCATCGCAAATTTAAAACAGGACAGGCGCCCTGATTTATTCCCCATCTAATTTAAGTAATTATTAAAGTAATAACCTTTGATGCGATTTCAAAGAAATTGCGAGAATCATTTCATGTAATCAAAAAATTACCGAAATTAGTATATCGAGGGAAACTATTTTATTATATTGCAAATTCCTTATACTAATAGTAAGAACGAAAAAGTCAAGACTCTCAAGGTGTTTCGAGGAAATTGCAATGTCATATAGGACTATTCTTCGTGAAAGCATTATCTTTTGTACATATGCATTCGAAGGGGCCTGTGTATTTCGTAGTCCTTGTCTTTATCGGATCCCGATCTCATCGTCGCAACAAAAAGGAATCGTTCTACATATTTCGTCGTCTCCGATTCCGTTCTAGGAAACCACGCCCATCAGTTTTATAGACCCATTAGGCATGGCCAACACTCACAATCGCAGCTTGGAAGTCACCATCATCTCCGGCGAAGACCTCCGCATCAACGACAGGCCCATCAAGAACAACGCCTTCGTCACCGTCAAGGCTGACTCTTGCTGCTCGCCATCATCGCAGGACTCGACTAAACCAGACGCGCAGGGCGAGAGCTACCCTTACTGGGATGAGAAGCTCCACGTCGAATTGCCAGCAGGTTCGCGCTACATCGTCGTTGAGGTCTGCCGAAGGAGCTTCTCCACCGGAGACAAGCTAGTCGGTACAGCGTGGATTCCGGTGTCGGACTTCATCGGAGACTACACGCCAGAGAATTACTTGCATTTCTTGAGTTACCGGCTGAGAGACGCCAAAGGGCTGCGCAACGGGATCATCAATATCTCAGTGAGGGTCGTGTCGTCGTCGTATAAAGGGACTGCGTCCTGTTCGTCGCGTCCGCCACCGTTGGTGCCGGAGTTCAGGATGCCAGCGGATCGGGAGAACCATGGCGGGACAGTGACCGGCGTGCCGGTTTGGTATCCCAATCAATGGAAAGCTTGAGAGACACTTGTTCCAGTTTGGTTTTGGTCATGAAAGCGAAGTCTTTTTGTTGTAACGGTGTGAGTGCGCAGTGTCAATTTCTTTAATGTTTTGGGTGGTCCCTATTTGATTGGTTCGATCCGGTGGAGCGTGAATGTCCGACACAAGATTTCCTTCGTGTTGCCAAGTTGAGTTACTCTTGTAGTGGCCATAAAGAAAATCATGACATATTTTATGCCTTTAGGCATCTCTTTATCTCTAGACCACAAGGCAAACTAAATTGGTGCCTTTTAATCTCAAAATCTTGTCAAAACATGTCATTAGAGTCCACTTTATTTATCAAGATAAAAAAACACGGGAAATCATAAACCTATTGTTAGGATATCAATTCAATCATAAACTTTTCAATTTTACTAATTAGGTCCTAAATTTTTATGTGGAGTTCTAATGTAATCATGTCAATCAATTTTCGCAAAATTTGTGATGTGGCCGTGTGCTGTGTGGGATAGTTGGTGATGAATGGACTGTCACTTTAGTGCTTTTCGGTGAAAATTATCCAAAATGATTATGTTGAAATTTCACATAAAAGTTTAGGACTAAATTAATAAAATTGAAAAGTTTAGGATGAAATTGGTATCCGTATAATAGATTCTGGATTGATTGAATAATTTTGTCTAAATAACAACATTAGCATTCTACAATAAAATCAAAATAGACATAAATGTCTATGTTCACTAGTCCCTCCTAAATTAACTCAAATCTTCAAATACTTTCTGGACATTTTAAACTTTTTTTTCTAGTACAAAAAAAAGTGTAATTTGTGGAGAATTCGAGCGTTATAAACAAGTGGTCAATTCCAAGTAGAAATAGGAGGCACTCGCTTGAACTCAAAAAAGTTACGTTTTGGTTTTGGTCATCAATTCCGATCATCTTTTTGGAGTCACAGGACAGAATAGTTCCCTCTTTTGGAGTGAATTCCAATATGAGACGGCCTTTGCTGAGTTAATTCTTCTTTAGGCCCAAAAAATGAAGAAAATCATGAACTATTCTCCCCTCTCTAAGACAATTTTGACACATTAACATAGGCTCAGCCTATGAAAAGTAGATTTTTGTGACTTTTAGCGTGTGTTTGTTTTAGAAAAAAGAAATAATTTGAAAAATATTTTTTTTTAAAAATGTGTTTGTAGCAATAACAAATGAATGAAAAATATTTCCATCTTCCATGAAAATGCGTAGTTGTAAATTGTTATTAATAATTAAAATATTTTTCATTAACTACATATTTCAAGCGAGGGAAGCGATCAATTTTAAAATGATATTTTTCAAATTATTCATTTTTCACAATACAAATAGAGTGCTATTTGAACTTTCTAAGACAACATTCAACCCGATATGTTGAATATTGCTCAATTGTTTTTCCCCCGAATCCTTGTCGAGAGACAATGATAGTTCAGATGTCAAAAACTTCCTCGTGAGCTCGTGTTACTGGAAACTATGATGATTCGCATCTCATTTTAAGAATTTCTCCAAATAAGAGCAGAGCATAGCGGTCCTTTATGTCATATCACTTGTTATATAACTCGTCCCTAATGTTCTTTTGCCAATGTACCGGAACAAAGGGCAACAATATATTCTACTAGTTCTATAAACCATATTAGTTTTGCATCAAAACTAGATCGTTCACCCTAGCAATTCGGACAATTGAACGCAGTTTTATGTTTATAAATGCCCTTATATGAGTCCTTCTCTTAAAAGAGTTGGCCAACTCACGTCGTTCTCAACTTTCTCCTACGCCTTACCTCGGAAAGCCCAGGAAAACAGTTTAAGTGTCTTGATTAAGACTGCTTCCATCTCATAAAGATAATGGTGCAAATCTAAGATCTCAGTGAGGCTAAAAGATAAGCCCAGCAAATGCATTCAATCGTGATAAAGAATAAACTTTGCAACACTATATTTCTCCTATTCTTTTCCAAAAATCTTTTCGTGTCTATGAACTCGATCTCTGCATATGTCATTTGTTACGTCTTATTTTTCGTGAAAAAAAAAATTATGTCGGCCCTTTATTTGGATAATGTCCATCCATATATTCTAATAGAGAAAATAAAGAGCATTGGTTCTATTGGACCGGTGCATATATACATTCTCATGGAAAACATGTGAAAGTTTCCCAACTTCGAACGACGAAAGAAGATGTGGATAACATTGAGAAGGACTTTGACATTAACAAAATCAAGACATGTCGACGTGTCACACACGTGTTCACCCAATCCTTTCCTTGGATTACACGTGACGATCCTTATCTCTCTTGGGCGGCCAGCATTATCTACTCGTTCAAAATCTTTGAGCAGTTACATATTATTATTTTAGGTCAAACCATTGGAAAAAGGTTCTCTTAGGCGTGTTCTATGAGGTAAAGAACATAAAATTTCACGGGTTTGGCCCCGCATAAGGACGGTGATTTGCCGGCCCACATGGTTCATAATTTATGATGTGAAATATAGGTGGTGCCACGGTGCTACTATAGCTGGCCGAATTACAACCTACTACGGACTGAGATTGGCTAGCATCACGGCACCGTTACCGACAAATAGTAACAGTGCTAGCGGGACCACAAATTCTCTTTTGCTTAGTATGGGCAAATGGAGGATTAGGTTCAACCTGTCGAGATACAGCGGAATGTATCAAACACTAGCCAAATTCCCTAACTGTCAAAAACTAGTTTTAGACGATTTCATATCTCACAATTTTAGAGAAAACAAAAACTAATACTTGAGAATTGACAAATGAGAAAAGTAATTGTTAGGTATACAAAGGATAAAAATTGTGAATTCTTAATTCTTTTGACAATTTCAAATCACGCACGTAGCAACTAAATTCTTTTATCTACACATTGAAAAATAAGTTTTTCTCTTTGCAAAAAAGAAAGTTTATTAGTCTCTAATTAACTTTAACTGTACACCAATAGATGGTACTTGATCATCGTATTTTAATCATTATTTGTCAAGATATTACATTTTTCTTGAATTAGATATTCTTAAACCATTTTTCTTTCATTTTTTTTTTTTACGAAGAGTTCCTTTTGTAGTAATTGGATTGACGAAAATCTATTACAAGATTGGTCGGGAAAAATTATTAACTAAAGATGTTAATGATAAAGATATCATGACAATAAGGAAAAAGGAATCTGTGTTAAATGTTTATAGGGTTTAACTTTTATGAGTTCATACTTTTGTAATATTTATAACAGAAAGCTATATTTGACATTAGATTTTTAAACTCCTATAAAAGAAAAAATGGTAATGAAAGTATAATTAAAATATGATTGAAGATTGTTGTTAACTAAACAAAAGAAAAATCATCTTAAAATGTAATGGAAGAATTAAATCAAATAAATATTATTTCTTTTGTGATTATCAGAATATTGGTCATTGATAATATTAGGTCCTTTTCCCCTATAATAAGAGTAATTTGATTTTGGACTTATCAGAAAATGCGAATATTCTAGCCATTAAGATTGTATTCATCTCCTTCTTTTACGTGTTCATCAATTAACAATAAACGAATTACATGTAAACTTGATCCTAAGCTTATCTTCTCGAGAAATTTGAGGCTTGGTGCCGGTGCATTTTTCCTTCAATTACGTTCAACAATTTGTTTAGCAAGTAAGACTTTGTGAAAAAATATAGTAGCTCACAAATAAGCAAGTATCATTTGATTTATAGTGTTAGCCTAAGAAAAAACTTCGATCCAAGTCCATGAGACCAAGACATATATATTTGTTCAAATTTGATAGACAAACATCATGTTCTAAAGAAGTAACCTCATCATGAATTTAGTATTATTTACACCAAATTAATTACATATGAAGCATGGAGCCACTGATTATTAAATTCGGGTCACATAAATAAAATACAAAATCCATAAGTGTCTCCGTCGCCGTGTCATTCATTTAAATGAGTTTAACTTTATTTTTGGTTGTGTTTGCTTCCTACCTGGTTCTCCAGTCGGGGCATGGTGGGTATAAGTATAAATATTGTCCATAAGTAAATTTAATTAAATATAGAGATTTGGGTAATGTGGGTATATGTGTAATCCACGAATTAACAATCTGAGTAGAGGAAAAGGGTCCGATCTTTCCCCCGCACACGAATTTTTTATTTCCTGAATGTGTCTCGGTTTCTCCGTTTGGACTAGCGATTGCGACTAATCAACGGCGAATGATCAAAGAGAAACTTCAACTCGTCTCTTGACCTCTATAAACGCGTCTCCGTCAATTCGGAGAAGACGGATAAGAAACCACCCACCCCCTTCTCCCTTATTTCTCGCTCCCTTCCTTCACGACAAAGCCTCCTTATATATAGCCAAACCACGCACTCTCTTTCCTCCAGTCTTCTCCACCTCAACACTCTACATTTCTTCCAGTTACAAGCTTCAAGCTTTTCCAAGCGGGTAATCTTCAACCTAGAAAAGGAAAACAAAGAAGAAGATGATGAAGCGAGCCTTGGAAATCACCTCAATATCCGCAGAGAACATCCGGCTCAACAAAAAGCCCGTGAAGAACGCGGTGGTGGTGATCCGAGTGGAGCACGGCTACGAGTGCTCGACCAAACCGGCGCCGGACAAAGGAACAAACCCTAAGTGGAACGAGAGTCTCGTTGTTGACTTGCCACTGCATGCAGGCTTCATCACCGTGGAAGTGAAGTGCAAGAGCTCCTCGGGTAAGTACAAGCTCGTCGGCGGAGCGATAGTGCCGATTTCGGACTTGGCTGGGGAATTTGGCGCACCGGAGGGTCACGTGCATTTTCTGAGCTATAGGTTGAGAGATTCTAGTGGCGTGCGGACGGATGGCATCATCAACATTTCGGCGAAAATGGCCATAGCGGCCCTGGCACATACGTATGAGGTTCCGCGACCGGAGATCGGAGTAACAGTTGGTGATCCGAGGAGGTTGATGGCGGCCGGTGGATTGGTGACTGGAGTCCCAGTTTGGTACGCCCAGCCTTGTAGATGTTGAAGCCAGAGCTGATCAAACGAAGTTGACCTTTTTTGTCGGACAATTTTCCCTTGTGCTAACATAACATTGTAAACCCAGGATGTGCAATTGAAAATTTGAATAGACCAAAATATATGGGTATGGTAAACAACCTCAATTCGTGGCCGGCCATACTGTTTCTAGAACGCGACGTTGTTCTTTCTTTTCTTGTGCGGTTTCTCTTGGCTCTCAGCTGTACAATCTCGCTTCCTAACTAACATGGAGAGAGCATCTACCTGTATATAATGAAGGCAGAAATCTCTCGATTATATTTGAATTCGATTATATTTGAATACCGATGTATATTCATAACAATAATGGCTGGGAAGCTACTTTTAACATAGCTTCAAAGTGTTGAAGTTGAGAAGATGCCCTATTGAAGTCGATCATATGCATCTTGTTGCATCACGAAGTTGAGATCTGTCTTTGAAATATTGCCTACGTGGATTGAACCAATCAAAGCCATTGATCACATGAATCTCACTTGTAATTCATATAGATTTTACAAATGTTAATGTTCGTATTATAAATGGTCTATGGATCCATGTTCATTGAATTACTTTTTCTTTATGAGACAATTACAACACGATATAGTTACAACCAAAATGAAAAGAATTCAGGCATATGTGATAAAAGGACTAAAATTGCCTTTGGTTAAGCTTCAAGGAGATGTAAAACCATTTCCCAAGGATCTTTGGATGAAGGTATCTTGCTGAGCAGCAAATAGCATTCGGATATTTGGAACATATTTTTATAAATCAACTTTAAAGTAAAAGAAAAAAAGGGCAGACGACTGGGCGACCAGAGGCAGAAGAGGCAAGAATATTGGGTGAGCTTTGGCGGTGACCACAAGCAGGCATCAACGGCAATTGGAGGTGACCATTGGCCAAGTGATCTAATTAGCAACTCTCGTCATTGTAAATCTCGTCGCAACCCTTGTTGAAGCTCAACAAAAGCATTCGGCAACGAATCTAGCTCAAGCGAGGTCGCGATCCTAGGCGAGGGCCACTGATGTCGAGTGACCCATCTAATGAGCCACAAGAGTTGTGCGACCTTAGGTGAGACAACGCTAGGCTCTCACAACCTTGAGATTCCTAAATCTGGCACTTCAATAAACAGCATGACTCTAGGTGAGAGCCACCGAAGTTGTGCGACGTCAAATGAGGCAACGGCAAAATCGCACAAGCCTTGCAACAGGTTGTTGAGGTCACACGGCCCCAAGCAAAGCGACATCGAGGTTGCACGGCCTCGGACAAGCTAAATCTGGACTTGGACATCAGAGGATCCTTGCGACGAGTTGCCAAGGCTGTTCAATCCCAAATTACAAGACACTGACGACGTGCGACCCCAGCTGAACCCTCGTCGGCGTCTGTTCAACGACTCCTGGCCAACTCCACGGAGTCCAAATTTGCAGGGAGATGATTAATATTCAAGAGGGCAAGAATGGACTATAAAAATATCAATAGCGACAATTTTAGAAAGAAAAAAAAATTCATTAAATGTAGAAGTTATCTTTTTTTTTTTGTCAAACAAGCATAATTTCATTACTAGGAAACGTTTGTAGCAAATACAACAGCATTCACACACAATAGATCTAAAAGATCTGACGGGGGGTTATTAACCTAATTCCTATTAAGATAGCCCATTCGATGGGCTTTAGCTAACCAGTCAGCCACTTTGTTCGGGGTTCGACTACAATGGGCTAAAGTGGTACCCGACATCTGTTCCAGATTTCACTTAGCCCGATCCACTAGTGGTTGTATCTCCCAGCTACAAGTCTCCAGAGAGAGGACCCCATCCATTGTACTACAGTCAGAATGTATGAGAGTCTATTTTTCAGTTCTATTTGGGGCCAGCTTCGATGAAATGAAGTCTAGGGTTTCCACCAAAGCCATTACCTACGCTTGCTCCGCTGATCTCACCTCCACAGATTTCGTAAAGCCATCAATAGTTCTGCCCATCTCGTCCCTGCAAATACAAGCTACGGCACCTTTGAAAGGGGGGGTGTCGCTGTTGAGAGCCAGTGGAGAAAACGAGCTCCTGTCTGTGCTGTTCTGAGGTCGAGCTTTTTTCCTGGTCGCCTGTAAATTTTCCTTTTAGCTGATCTGTCCTCCCCCTATTGCCATCATCAGGCGAGCAAGTCAGTTGAGGTTGCTGTGCAGACTCAGAGGCGATCTCGGTTTGTACACAATCAGTGGCATCCATTCCATTTTCAAAAATGTTGAACAGATCCAGCAGATGCGTGTCTTTTCCTTTGAATTTGGAGCAACCAGTTGTCCTGGCTCCCCTGTTGAGGCGCGGCACAGTACCGCTTGGAAAGGGTTGTCCCTACCTTTAGATTTTTGGTTTTAATAATGCTGGTATCCCTCCAATTTGGTCCAATTTTTTTTTTATAAATTGCCCTAACTCTTTCCCGAAAATTTTACAGACTCCAAATTTTTTAGGAACACTGAATCAAACACGCCATAAATACTTTTGTGTATGTGAATAGAACATTACACAAATTACATGTTTTCAAGTCAAGTGTAAATAATTCCATACTTCACCATCCACTCATATTCTCGTCTGCATATTACACACATATCCTCTATAGTCGCAGGGCATCGATTGTTGCAGATTTTATTCACGAGATTTATCGTGCAATGCGTTGAGAGCATTAAGAGGAAGATGCATAATGGCGAGATTCTGGTGAGACGATGGCGACACCTTTGCTGGGCCACGCCGAAAGCGGTGCACTGGCGGGTTGACTTTAAAGTAAGTCGTTCATCTCTCTTCTTTTTCGGAAAAAAGTAAGTCAGTCGTTCTTTAGTAGCTCCCTCCTGTGGGACAACATATACATGACTCCATCATATCAACAGGTTCCTGAGACGTCGCGAATAAAGTTATGCAGAGCTGTAGATGTTTTTATGTGTCATCATTCTCATGTAATATCCCAGCACCCGCGCGGACGACTTAAAAAGCGACGACCTTTGCCTTTCGCTAGTCAATCTAAAGAACACCTCATCTGCAACGAGCAGACCCTATATATATATAAACTAATATGTGTGCATGCGTTTGTCATATGTATATTATGATATACTCTTATCATTCTTTGAGATGAAAAATTTATGACATTTTTACCGATATCTCAATTTACTAACTCTTATTTGAGTTTATTAATCTTTATATCTCGATTATACTATTTTCGATTAATTTGCCAACTAATTATGGATCACCAATTTTCTTTTGAAGTTACATTTACTTTCATATTTCAACTTTTGTTCTCATTTATCTTTTTTTTTTTTTCTATCTTTCCATCAAATGCCTTAAATTTATCAACTCTTATATAAATTAATGAACTTTTGTCTGACTCATTATTTTTCCTATGCAGAAAAAGGAATCACACTACTTCAACACCTAAAACTTACAATGAATTTCATAACCAAGCTTTAAGAAATTAATCTTTCCACGATAGACTTCAAACTCTCCAGAAAATTAACATGAAGGACCTCTTCCAGTTCATCGAGGACGTGATCGGTGTCGGTGAGGTTGCAGTAAAGAAGGAGCTCATTGATGACCAAGAGATTGTCTCTGGTCTTCGAAAAGCCAGAAAATATCTTCTCGGCGTTGTTGTTCCGTTTCTCCTTTATCAACCAATCGAGGCCAACGATAGACAATAACTCCCCCCCGTGAAGCCTATTTGACTACCCAAGCACCTAAACCTAGAATCTGTTGTGAAAAGCAAGCAATCGAATAATAATATAAACGGAATAAGAAAATAAATTGGACATCAGATTTATGTGGTTCGATCGTAAAGACTTACGTTCACGGGGAAAGCAGTAATGAATTTCACTATAGATCAAGCGATATAAGGAGATTACACACTCGAGTCACTCAAACACTCTCTCAGTGTTTCCCAAGCCCCAATTACACCCAATAATGCATGCAGTGTTTAGCGCCGAAATTCCTCAAGAAATAATATCTCAATCTCACGAAAGAATTACACGCAAATCTTACCACAAGATTTAATTGACTTGAACACTAAATCTTCTTGGATGCAATTCACAGACAAGAACGACAAAGAAAAATCCCTCCCAAGCACTCGACAACAAGATGGTGCTTCAAGACCAATTCTTCATAATCAACCTCCTACCACCCACGGCCGCAAGTCTATATATATATAAGTGAGACCCTTATTCTTTTGCCGACTTCTCATAGGATTCTATATATTTTAAACAAAAATCCAAGTTCAAGTTAAAGTTGGACTTTCCTATTTTAGCAGCCAAATTCTCTAACGCAGATTCGAAATTTTGGGAAGTTGGTCTTCGGATCTTCTTTACTCAATTTTGAACGTCCGCAGCATATCGAATTCGGAATATTTGAAATTTCGTATTGGGCTCAAACTCGAGACATATTTTAACAATCTCCACCTTGGCTTCACGTTTAAGCCAAGTCACAATCATTTCGCAAAAATTCAAACTTTGCTGCTACTTTCCCATAGCCCCCGATGGGCTCAACCACCACAGATATTATCCAAGTCCAAGCCTCGCTTGAACTTCACCATAACCGAGGACCTCATAAGAATACTAACTCCACATGCATCTTTAACTGCTCTGCAAGAATTTTCCAACGCAACATTCTTAATCATAGATAAAGTAAAACCATTGTTGCATTCATATCTGTTAGGAGATCGAATACGTACCTTGTTAATTTCAGCAGTTACAGCAACCATTGGCTCTATAAGCTCCACCTCTTTACAAGCACCATCTGTGTTGATTACTTTACTAATACTCGTACTTGTTACGGAGTTTCTGGTCGCAACTCCACCTCAAGCTGACCACCATTAAGATCTGTTTGAACACTGCTATAATCACTCCTAGTCAGAAGTACTGGAGATTCATTTAACGTAACTTCTCTGCTGATAATAGGTGAATTTAACTCCGGGCACCACAACCGGTAACCCCTCTCACCTCGTGCATAGCCTAAGAATATGCACTTTCTTACCCTTCCATCGAGCTTACCATCACTCGCTCGAATATAACATGGGCAACCAAATATTTTAAGAATAGAATAATCAATAACGTTACTTAACCTTATTTCTTCAGGAGTTCGATATCCAATCGCAGTCGATTGGGATCTATTCATTAGGTAGCACACCGTACTTAGCGCATCTGCTAAGAATCTCCTAGCCATACCAACACTAGAGAGCATTTTATGGAATGTTTCTAATAATGTTTTGCTCATCAATTTCGCAACATATTGTGGTTTATCAGCATTAGTGCGGTGTTTCACTATGCATTCTTTCATGCAAAACTCGTTTAATAGTTTCGAGCAAAAATCCATACTACTGTCAGTCCGCACATGCTTAATCGTTTTATCAGTCTTTTTTTCGATCAAAGCTATCAGCTGTTTGATCCTAACAATAGCATCAAACTTGTGCCTAAGCACAAATACCCACGTTTTCATCGAGTAGTCATCAATAACTGTTAACATATATCTAGCACTCTTACTTGAAGGAAACCGCAACAACCTGCGAACATTCAAGTTAATTAACTCTGCAATTTCCATGGTTTCTTTGATAGTCAAACTGAACTGTACTTTCCACCGTTGATCTAAATAATAGCACCTGCATATATTCAGTTCGTTAAAAATATAACCACATAGCAGATTCTCTTCACTTAAAACCTTCAGGCTTCTCTTGCCAATGTGCTCCAAACGCATATGCCACAATTCAAACTCTCGAATAGATGTATCTGACATCTCTGCAGTGAAATTTGTCACTGTCTCACCTTGAAACTCATACAAGCTTTTGTGTTTGATTCCTTTCATTATTATTAAAGCACATTGAATAATTTTCAGAATACCACATTCTGAAATATATCGATACCTAGCTGAATCTAGGGCACTCAAGGAAATTAAGTTCTTCTTCAACTCTGGAACATGCCTTACTCTAGTTAATGTCCTCACGATACCGTCATGCATTCTAATTTTAACATTGCCAACACCGACGACTTTGCATTCAGCATTGTCCCCAACTGCACTTTACTATTATCCATGCATTGATAAGTAGTAAACCGATATTTATTTGGTGTAGCATGAAAAAAACAACCAGAATCCATAATCCATCAATCAAACGATGAATAATCAGTGATAGACAAGACATAATCGGCATTATCTACTACAACTGCAACATTATCTGCAGAATCAACTATAATTCCCTTACCCTTCTTTAGCTTAAGGCAATTCCTTTTGAGATACTCCCTCTTGCCACAGCTCCAACAGACAACATCACCAATCCTAAAATATCCTTAAAAATCCAAAAGACCAAGATACTTTTTATGTTCAACAAATATAGAAAAAGACCAAAATATGTTTTTATGCATGGAAAAATCCTTAAAAATCCAAAAGCCTTAGGGTTTAAACAAAATTAGGTACCGAAAGGGCATTAGTGATTAACTAATGTAATCAAATCCATGATTCTAGTTTCTCTAGTTACGTATGAGTGAAATATTTCTTCTCATATTTCATTTGGGTATCTAATCGACTCACCCCAAATTTATTAGTGGCGACTCCTATTTAAAATTAATTTACAGGTTAAAAACTTGGATCATAAGTCGTGAATTGGTGGGCTTGGGAGAGCTTGGGCTAAGCCTAATAGACTTAGCAAGCCATTAGCCTCCGTAGGTGCTTGTGGGCAATAGGGCGCCAAAAAGGAGGTCACGATAGGTACTTGGCTAATTAACACCGATATTGTCAAATTGTTTTCCTCTAGTCTATAGATTAGACTCAGATTGATTGATAGACCACTTCACGAGTCCAAAATTGGAAAATAAAAAATCCTTACTTATGTCCATCAAATTTAAGTAATTATGAAAGTAATAACTCTATTTTGAGGAAATTGTGAGATTTATCCCGTTGTATCCAAATAATTATCAAAATTGAAATTCTAAAACAATTTCAAGGAAAATATATGGATACATTTTTATCATATCTCAAATCACGCATGATAATTGTAAGTATACAAAATAAGGACTCATGAGGTGATTTCGAAGAAATTGCGAATATGTTTAATATATATATATATATATATATATATATATATATATATATATATATATATAATATAATACTTCTTTACAACTTTGTCTTTTGTCCATATGCATCTATATATATATATAGTTCGAGTCTTCGTCAGATCCTCATCTCTTCGTCCCAATCAAAAGAAGAATCGTTCCATAAGTACATATATATTGGGGTCTCCTATTTCGTTGTATGGAAGCACAGCCGCCAATTTTAAGAACACCTCAGACATGGCCAACTCCCACCACTGCAGATTAGAAGTCACCGTCATCTCCGGCGAAGACCTCCGCATCAACGACAGGCCCATCAAGAACAACGCCTTCCTCACTATCAACGACTATTGTGGCTCGACTTCGTCGCAAGACTCGACCAAACCTGATGCTTTGAGCGAGAGCTACCCTTACTTGGACGAGAAGCTCCACATGGACTTGTCTGCAAGCTCGTGTTACATCGTTGTCGAGGTCTGCCGAAGGACCTTGGCTAGAGACGAGTGTCACAACCCAAAAGAAAGCATGTCCAAGAGGTTCCTACGGGACGGGTGTGACACATTCGACCCTCGGCTTATCCGGTCTACTAGGGTTTTCTCGAGTCTTCTAGAATACTCCTGGGGGCAGGCGGTAAATTAATTGTACCGTTATGTAATAAATGTGGGTAGCTGGTAGTTGAGGAGATGCAATCTCCACCGCTAAATCTAAGGGAGATCTATGGATACGGTTTGCCTTGTAATTGTATATAAAGGGGTCTTCCCTCTCATTGTAAATCATCTCATTTTCAAGTGAATACAAATCCAAAGCTTCTTTCTCTAGAAGTCTCTCTCTCTCTAAGATCCTTGTGAGTGAGTGTTGAAAGGCTGCTTAGGGGTAAAACCTTAAGGCCGCACGAGTCAACCTACGTGTGATCGAGAGTTGATCGATCGACCCGTGACAAGTGGTATTAGAGTAAAAGTTTGTTTCAAGCTCAAACACAATGGCTGATCCACGATCTGATGAGGCGCTTGCCATGGGTGGTGACTACGCTGATCGTGGGCGGAACACCGAGAAGGGCGCTACCAAGGGGAAGAAGAACCGTCGTGTCTCAAGTTCGAGGGAGACAACGGGGGATCTTGCACATCGCATGGCGAAGCTAAAGTTGTTCGTCACTGATGTCCTAGGATCAGTTGATGACCCGACCTAGATTGTGGACGGAGTCGACGCCGGAAGGAAGAGCTGGTTGCGGAAGTGCAAGAGCTCAATACCAGCATGGGAGAACTCCGCCACGAGTTGCTGGGGACCCTACAGGAAGAACTCACACAACGGTACGAACCCTTGAAGGCCATGATGGCGGCCATGCGCACAGAGATAGCGGAACTTAAGAGTAATCTTGCTGAATCGGAAGCTGTACGTGTGAACGAGGTGGTCATCATGCAAGGTCCACGAGTGGACACACCGAAGCCAAAGGAATTCCCGGGCTCGCGGGTGGCTAAGGACGTAGACAACTTCCTGTGGTACATGGAGCGTTACTTCCAAGCCATGGGGATCAACGATGACCAAACATGGGTAAACACTGCTTCGATGTATTTAGCTGATAGTGCATTATTGTGGTGGTGTTGTCGGTCGGATGATAGGTGTGGGAATCTTATCTCAATTTGGGGTGGTTTCGTCGAGGAGTTCCAACGGAATTACTTTCTCGCTTACGCGAAGGAAGAAGCTCGTGACGAGCTGAAGAGTCTCGAGCAAAAGGGTGGTGTACGCGACTATATTAAGCGGTTTTCGGAGTTGCTACACCAAATCCCCTTGATGAACGAAGTCGAGGCGTATCACCAGTTCATGAGTGGTCTCAAGCCATGGACCAAGCAGGAGCTGAAGTGATTCAACGTGGGAGATCTCACGACGGCCATGACCGTGACCGAATCGCTCGTGGAGTACAAGGCGCCTTCCACATCCCGATTGGACACTTGTCTGAGGGACAAAGCCACTGGTGGGGGAGATCGGGGGAGATACAACTGCTCGACCGGAGGTAGACCACTGTGTAATCCTCACAAAACTCACGCGAAGTCGAGCGGAGGAAGACAAAGGAAGGTATGCTCGTACAAATGCTTTTTCCGTGATGGTCCACACATAGCGCAAGATTGCCTGAACAAGGCCAAGCTGGCCGCCCTATGTAAGGAGGATGAGCCTAGGGAGGAAACGCGGTTGGGTTCACTGCGCCTCCTTAGCACCATCAAGTCCAAGAAGGCGAAGAAGCCCAAGGGCTTGATGTTCGCGGACTTGAAGATCGGAGGGTCCACAATGAGTGTGCTCGTGGACACGGGAGCCTCCGACCTCTTCATATCAGAGCAAGCCATGAAAAGACTTAATCTACGAGTTGAAAAAGGAACCGGTTGACTCAAGACGGTAAACTCCAAGGAAGTCCCTACAATCAGTGTCGCGAGGGATATGGAGCTACAACTCGGGCCATGGAAGAGCAAGGAAACTCTAGAGGTAATTCCCCTTGACAACTATGACTTTGTCATTGGGATAAAATTCCTAGATAAGATCCATGCTGTTATATTGCCATTTGCTGAGTGTATATGAGTATTGGACAAGCATTGTCAATGCGTGATCCGATTCATCGTGGGTCGGACTGTGATCGGAAGATGATCTTGGCTATGCAACTCACCAAGGGAGCAAGGAAGGGTGAGATGATGATCCTTGTAGCCTTGAAAGTGGAGGAAGACAAGGGCGAAGGGAAGGAAGTCCCGACGGAGGTATCCCAAATCCTCGGCTCATTCAAGGACGTGATGCCTTCAGAGTTACCGAAGAAGCTGCCACCCAAGAGAGAGGTGGATCATCGGATCGAGCTAGTGCCTCACGCTCGACCGCCTGCCACGGCGCCTTACCGCATGGCGCCCCTTGAGTTGGAGGAGTTGAGGAGGCAACTCAAGGAGCTGCTTGATGCAAGATATATTCGGCCGTCCAAGGCCCCGTTCGGTGTGCCGGTCCAATTTCAAAAGAAACACGATGGGTCACTCCGGATGTGCATCGACTACTGGGCACTGAACAAGCTGACTGTGAAGAACAAGTACCCGATCCCGCTCTTCGTGGATCTCTTTGATCAAGTTGGTGGAGCTCAGTGGTTTACCAAGCTGGATCTTCGATCGGGCTACTATCAAGTTCGGATCGCTGAAGGGGACGAGCCGAAGATCACATGCGTGACGCGGTATGGATCCTACGAGTTTCTCGTGATGCCGTTCGGCTTGACCAATGCTCCGGCCACTTTCTACACAATGATGAACAAGGTACTACACCCTTTCTTAGATAGGTTTGTAGTGGTTTACCTAGACGATATTGTGGTCTATAGTCGGACGTTGGAGGAGCATGTCGAACACCTAAGGCAAGTCTTCCAAGTCTTGCACGAGAATGAACTGTACGTTAAGCACGAGAAGTGTGCCTTCGCCCAAGAGGAAGTTCTGTTCCTGAGGCACATCATCGGGAGTGGACAAGTGCAGATGGACAAGGCCAAGATTCAATCGATCGTCAAATGGGAGCCGTCGACAAAAGTGACGGGATTGAGGTCGTTCTTAGGCCTCACCAACTACTACCGGTGATTCATTCGGAGTTACTCGAGCATCACCGTGCCACTCACGGACCTATTGAAGAAAAAGAAGGCGTGGGAGCGGACGAATCGATGCCACAAAGCCTTTGATCGATTGAAGACTGCCATGACCGATGAGCCGGTGTTGGTACTGCCAGACCACACTAAGCCATATGAGGTAAAGACTGACGCATCAAATTATGCCATAGGTGGTGTTCTTATGTAGGATGGCCATTCGGTGGCGTACGAGTCTCGGAAGTTGAACGATACTGAGCGCTGGTATACCGTTCAAGAGAAGGAGATGACCGTGGTGGTCCATTGCTTTCGGACGTGAAGGCATTATCTCTTTGGGTCGAAGTTCGTCGTGAAGACGGACAACGTGGCCATGAGCTATTTTCAGACGCAAAAGAAGTTAAGTCTGAAGCAAGCTCGATGGCAAGATTTTCTTGCAAAGTTCGACTACGCGTCGAAGTATAAGTCGAGGAAGGCCAACTCTATGGCAGACGTGCTAAGTCGAAAGACAGAGCTAACAAGCCACACGGTGAGTTGACTGAGTTGTCCTTAGGTTGACTACATCAAGGAGGGGTTGATACATGATCCAAGAGCTCAAACCCTCATCGAGTATGCAAATGAGGGCAAGGCCCGACAGTTTTGGTGTGAGGACGAGCTCCTCTACACCAAGGGAAGGCGATTATACGTGCCTTTCCATGGGAAGCTAAGGAAGGAGATCTTGTGCGAGTGTCACAACTCGAAGTGGGCGGGTCATCTAAGGATCCACCGCACGATGGCCCTTGTCGAAAATCGATACTATTGGCCACAAATGCGGGACGATGTGGAGGCTTATGTGAAGACTTGTCTGGTATGCCAACAAAATAAGTTGGAGCAATGTTTGTCACCAGGTTTGTTGGAGCCGCTTCCCGTTCCAACTCGTCCATGGGAAAGTGTTTCCATGGACTTCATCGTTAACCTGCCAAAGTCCGAAGGGTGTCGGACTCTCATGGTTGTGGTGGACGGATTTTCCAAGTACGCGACCTTCATGCTTGCGACAAAAGATTGCTCGGCCGAGGAGGCGGCCAAGCTGTTTATGAAGCACATGGTCAAGTACTGAGGTGTGCCACAAACGATCGTGATCCTCGCTTCATGGGTGTTTTTGGTCCGAGTTATTCAAGCTACTAGGGTTGGAGCTAAACATGTTAATAAGTTTGCATCCCCAAACCGACGGTCAAACGAAGTGGGTTAATGCACTCTTGGAGATCTACCTTCGACATTACGTGAGCACAACGCAAGTGAATTGGGTGAAGTTGATCGACGTAGCCCAGTTCTCCTACAACCTGCAGCAAAGTGAGTCGACCGGTCAGAGCCCATTCGAGATCGTGACTGGGCAGCAACCAAATACCCTGAGTGCTATTGCATCGGGTTATCGGGGGAGTAGTCCGCCCGCGTACAAGTTCGCCAAGGATTGGCAAGAGTAAGCCGACTTGGCGAGGGCATGTCTACACAAGGTGTGAAAGCACATGAGGAAGAGTTTAGGACACCTAGAATGCCAAAACTTGGCACGGAGGGACACTTAAGTGCCAAAACTTCGAAAATGTACACTTAAATGTCAATTTTGGAGTAAAGTGGAACACTTAAGTGCCACTTCGGTCAAAATCCGGCCAAATTGCTGACGTAGCAATTTTCTGGCAAGTTGGGTGCAAAATGTCGTCGTTTTGCTTGCTGACGTGGTGAGAAAATGCAAAAACGACGTCATTATGTGTCGATGTGAAATAATTAATATTAATTTAATTTAATCTTAATTTTATTTAAAATATTCTAAAAATTAAAAAACCTAAAAAATAAAAAACCTAAAATTAAAAAAAAAAAAAAAAAAGGGGGGAGCCAAAGGGGGCGGCCCGAGGGCCGAGCCCTCATTGTTGCTTGTCTCCTCGCCGCCGCCGAAAGGGCCGTGATGGAGGGGGAGGGTCGGCGAGGTTGCCGACCCTTAGCCAACCGGCGTCGAGGGCCGCGAGCCCTCGCCGTAGATTTGGGCGAGGGCTCGCGGGCCCTTGCCACCTCTCCGCCTTCGCCGGGAAGGGCCGGTGGCAGTGGGGGGAGCATCGGTGGGGTCACCGAGCCCCGGCTAGGGGGCTGGCGACGCCGGGCGACCCGCGGTGAGGGCCCACAAGCCCTCGCTACCGGTTGGCCGGGGCCGTGACGCCCGGCCGACCCTCCCCCTCTGTCGTTGGCCCTTCCCGGTGGCGGCGGGGAGGCGACGGCGGCGAGGGCTCGGCCCTCGGCCCGCCCCCTTCGGCTCCCCCCTTCTTCTTCTTTTTCTTCTTCTTTTTTTCTAATTTTAGGTTTTTAAATTTTAAGTTTTTTAGTTTTTAGGTTTTTTTAATTTTAAGTTTCTTATTTTTTAGAATAATTTAAATAAAATTAATTTTAAATTAAATTAAATTAATTATTTACATATCGATACAAAACGATGTCATTTTTTGCATTTTCTCGTCACGTCAGCGAACAAAACGACGCCGTTTTGCACCTAACTCGCTGGAAAATTACCACGTCAGCAATTTGGCAGGATTTTGGTCAGAGTGACACTTAAGTGTTGCACTTTACTCTGAAACTGGCACTTAAGTGTACTTTTCCGAAGTTTTGGCACTTAAGTGTCCTTCCATGCTAAGTTTTGGCACTTAGGCTGTTATTCTACCGCATGAAGAAATGGGCCGACAAGAAGTGACGGCATGTGGAATTTCAAGTTGGGGATCAAGTGTTAGCCAAGTTGCACATGGTTCTTCGATACAAAGCACAAGGGGTTGATCCGTTGCTACGAGGGGCCATTTCGTGTGCTGCAACGGGTTGGAAAGGTTGCATACAAGTTGGAACTACCGCCAAAACTCAAGGTATATCCGGTTTTCCATGTAAGTATGCTTAAATCTTTCCAAGTTGATGAGGAAAATCTGGATCGACTATTGGAGAAAACTTCCTTATGTGTTTTAAAGCTGACAAAACGTTTCCATCACTCTAATCTAAAGACTTGCAGACTCTTTCATCAAAGTCTGAAGACCGCCAGACCGCCAAACTCAAGATTCAAAGTGTACCCTCATTGACAGTTTCTAGACCATCGAAGAAGTTTTATTCAGATTCAAGTATTTCTTTAAGGATTTGATTCGATCGACTAAAGAAGATCTCATGGCTGGAGATAGCATCTCGGAAGCTACTATTCTTGAATTTAATTTGGGTAATTTGAATCCGTTGAATGACGAAACATACTTGGAAGGTTCTGCTTATGGAAACCTAGATCCTAATTGTATGGGCGAACATGATTGGTGGGCTATCATCATATTCCTTAAATAACTCAAGATCTCCCTAATTGATTCTATCCAACGGGTAGATTGGAAGAACTCCTTTGGAAAGTGCTAACGGTTATGAAGGCATGGATGAGTATATAAGGAAGACACTCTACTTATTCGAGTGTGTGCGCGATAGATAAATTTCAAAGTCTGAAGCTCCTTGTTCTTTGCCAATTCAATTGTTGAGCGTAAACTTGTACTCAAAAGAGAGTTTATACATTTGTAAGACCTTGAGGAAGTGTAGCAGAGTCTCTACACTATGGAATCAAGGATGTGATACTGTAATGACTCTTTTGATTTATAGTGAAATCTAGCCAGTAGACTGTCAATGCGGGAGAGTGGACGTAGGCTTGGATTAAGCCGAACCACTATAAACCTTGTGTTCTTATTCTCTTCCCTAAACTCATTTACTTTATTTGTAACTTTATTTAATTGTTAGAGTCTCTTTTCTCTTTTAAAGTCTGCTGTTAAATAGACTCAGGTTAAAAATAAAATTTTACACCATACTTCTCAAAAGTTTGTTTTCGCATCTATTCACCCCCTCTAAGTGCTCGTACTAGCATTTACAATTGGTATCAGAGCCTGTGTACTCATTTAAATTAAAATGTTTTTACTTCAGAGTTAACGATCCATGACTAGTATGTTGGCTCCAGGTTTGGTTGAAGGGCAAAATAACACCAGACTGCCTTACTTTGATGGGAAGGAATACAATATATGGAAAAACAAGATGAAGTCATTCCTAAGATCGAAAGACCCTCTTGAATGGGATGTGGTAGACAAATGAATCATTTCTAAAACTACAACAGTCTCAGAAAGGGGAAAAGAAGCTGTTGAGTCCAGCGAGATGACTCAAAAAGAGATAACTAAGAGACAAGCTCTTTTTGCAAAAGCAATTTATTCTTTATATTGTGCATTATCTCCTACTAAATATAACAGAATATCTTCTTATGAAACAGCTAAAGAAGTCTGAGATAGACTGCACATCACCTATGAAGGAACCGATCTAGTGAAAGAAACCACAATCAATATTATGCTTGGTTAATATGAAGCATTCAAGATGAAACTAGGAGAATCTATCACTGACATGTTTAGTCATTTTACAGATATTGTGAATGGTCTTGAGTATCAAGATCAACCAATCTCTAGACCCATGGAGGTTAACAAATTACTGTGTGGGTTTTCCAAAGATTGGAATCACGTAAAGACCTCAATAAAGGAGATACAAAGAATCATGCCACTCTTTGTTGATGAATTGGTTGGCACTCTTCAGTCTTATGAAGTGGAGCAAATTAATGAAGATAAAGATCCCAAAGGTAAAAAATTTATTGCATTAAAATCTAATGATAATTCTGATGTTACAGATTCTGAAGACGATATGGACAATGAAGAGCTTGCTCTCATGATAAGAAGATTCAGAAAACTGAACAAAAAGGGAAGAATATTCAATTGGAAGAAACAAAGTTCTCAAAAGTTTCAAAATAAATCAGCTGATGATGATGAATCCAATAAAGATGTGATTTGTTTTGAATGCAAGAAAAAGGGGCACATCATACCCAACTGTCCCTTACATAAGAAAAAGAAAGGAAAAGTTAAGGAATATAGAAAAGCTCTCAAAACAGAAACTTGGAGTGATACCGAATGTGAAGAGAGTGATAATGATTATGCTAATATTTGTCTAATGGCACAATCAGAATCAGATTCAGACTTTGAAACAGACTCAGACTCAGACAGTGAAATCGAGATAAGTAATTTAAAAATTCCTAATAAAGTCTCTAAATATATTGATGAACTGTGTCTTAGTTTCAAAACCTCTCTCAAAAGAATTTCCGAACTAAAAAAGAAAAATTCTGCATTGAAACAACAGGAGATTGTTTAGATAAAAGTGTTATTACTTTGAAAGAAAATGCAGACTCTCTTTCAAAAGAAAATGCACTTTTGAAAAATAATATTTCAAGTATTTCAAAAAGATTTTCTATAGGATCTGAGAAATTAGAAAAGATTCTTTCAGCACAAAGACCTTACTTTAACAAATCAGGCTTGGGAATGACTGCTGAAACCATCCCTCTAATTGATTTTCCAAAAGTAAAGGAAAGAATTAAACAAAAACCTACAAAAGATTTTTATAGAAATCATTTTCAAAAAGTCTTTGTAAAACCTGTAAAGCGTAGTGTTCTTAAATGTTCTAAGTGCAACAACTCATAACATTTTGAGAAAGAATGTCCTATGGTTTGAAAAACCATTAAGAATGTTAGGGCGAAGACTGTATATTGCACTAACTCCATTGGACTCAAGAAATTTTGGGTACCAAAGAAAGCTTGAGTTTCTTTTTTAAATATAGGTCACTATTAAGAAAAATGTCAAATGGTATTTGGATAGTAGATGCTCAAGACATATGACATGAGACTCAAGTTGTTTCATAAAGCTTATGCAAGTTAATGGTGGAAAAGTTTCTTTTGGTGGAAATAGCAAAGGCAGAATTGTGAGATACATAATCGTAAAGATTGGAAGTCTCATAATCAGTAACGTTTCCTTAGTGGAAGGACTCAACTACAACTTGCTGAGTATCAGCCAACTGTGCGACACAGGTTACAAAATCAACTTTCAAGAAGGAATATGTTTAGGAACTAGTAAAGACTCCTCTCAGACATTCACGGGACGAAGACATGGGAATATATATCTCTTGGATATCAAACAAGAAAAATCCCAATGTCTAATTTCAATTCAAGAGGAAGCTAATCTCTGGCATAGAAAACTTGGCCACATCAACATGAAGCAAATAGCCAAGATTTCTGCAAAGAAGCTTGTTCATAGACTACCCAACCTAACATACCAAAAATCTAATTTATGTATACCGTGTGTATTGGGAAAACAGGTTAGAAATTCTTTCAAACTAATAAATCAAGTTTCCACTAATCGTGTGCCGCAACTCTTGCATATGGATCTTTTTGGACCAACCAGAATTTAGAGTATTGGAGGTAAGAAATATTACCTAGTAATAGTGGATGATTATTCACGATTTATTTTGGTATATTTCCTGGCAAATAAGTCTGAAACCTTTTCTTATTTTATAAAATTTGCTAAGAAAGTTCAAAATGAGAAATTGTATGTTATTTCAAGTATACGAACAGACCATGGAGGTGAGTTTGAAAATCAAGACTTTGCTAAATTTTGTGATGAATCTAGCTTTCAGCATGTGTTCTCCTCACCATACACTCCATAGCAGAATGGAGTTGTGGAAAGGAAAAATAGATCGTTGCAAGAAATAGTTAGAACGCTTTTAATTGAAAGTAACATTTCTTCTCGTTTTTGGGCTGAAGTAGTTTCTACAACATGTTATATTATTAATAGAGTCTTCTTAAAGCCTATTCTGGAGAAAACTTCATATGGGTTGTTCAAAGAAAAGAAGCCAATTGTTTCCTATTTTCATGTATTTAGATGCAAATGTTTTATATTGAAAAATGCAAATGATCGAACTGGTAAGTTTGAAGAAAAATCAGACGAAGGCATCTTTCTTGGATATTTAACCACCAGCAAGGCTTACAGAGTATACAATAAAAAGACTCAATCTATAGAAGAATCGATGAATGTCAAATTTCAAGACCTTATGCAAAATCAATTGATTCAGACTCAACCTAAAGAATCTGAACCTGCTCCAGACTCTACAAAGTCTAAATCACCAGAAGCAGCTCAGACTTCAGAAGACCAGCAACGAAAACGATCGTTGTAGAATCAAATGAAGAAAAAGATCAACAATCTGACAAACCAACCAGTAACTGGAAGCACGAGTTTAGTCATCCCAAAGAACTTATTATTGGAGACATTGATGAAGGGATTCGTACAATATCCAAAAAGCGTGAAGAGTCTAGTGCTATGGCTCTTATTTCTGAAATAGAACCCAAGAGCATAGAAGAAGCTTTAACTGATGAAAGCTAAATTGAAGCTATGTAGGAAGAAATCAGGCAATTCAGTATCAACGATGTCTGGGAATTGACTCATAAACCAAAAGGTAAATCTGTCATTGGAGTCAAATGGGTTTTCAAGAACAAGATGAATGAGAAAATGAAAAGTCATAAGAAACAAAACAAGACTCGTGGCCAAAGGATATACGTAAGAAAAATGGATAGACTATGATGAGACTTACGTACCTGTAGTAGGGTTAGAAGCAATTAGATTAATACTTGCTTTTGCTTGTTATAAGAATTTCAGGTTATTCCAAATGGACGTCAAAAGCGCTTTCCTAAATGGATTTATCCAAGAAGAAGTCTATGTGGAATAACCTCGCAGTTTTGAAGACCCAAAGAAACCAGACTCTGTATTCAGACTGAAAAATGCATTATATGGTTTAAAGTAGACACCTCGAGTTTGGTACGATATGTTAAGTAAGTTTTTAATTCAAAATGACTTTGTTAAATGTAAAGTAGACACTACCTTATTTATCAAAAGAGAAAGCAAAAACTTATTACTTGTTCAAATCTATGTTGACGACATTATTTTTGGATCACCTAACAAAAATCTGTGTAAAAAATTATCTAAGATTATGCAGGATGAGTTTGAAATGAGCATGATGGGTGAACTATATTTCTTTCTCGTACTTCATGTAAAACAATTGAAGGAATAAACTTTTATTCATCAAGAAAAATATGCTAAAGAACTTGTTAGAAAGTTCGGCTTGGAGAATTGCAAAAAGATTGATATACCAATGTCAAGTTCCTCGAAACTGGACAAAGATGAAGGAGGAAAGAAAGTTGACCAGAAGCTATACAAGAGTATCATTGGTTCACTTCTTTATCCTATTGCTTTTAGACCTGACATTTTGTTTAGTATTTGTATTTGTGCCATATTTCAATCAGATCCAAAAGAATCTCATCTAAGTACTGCGAAACACATCATCAAATACGTTGCAACAACCTCTAATTTGGGTCTTTGGTATCTTAAAAAATGAAACTTTACTCTCCTTGGATATTCAGATGCAGACCTAGCATGATGCATAGTTGATAGAAAGAGCACCTCGGGCACTTGTCAATTACTTGGTAACAGGACGGTATCTTGGTTTGCAAGGAAGCAAAGTACTGTACCTCTTTCAACAGCAGAAGCAAAATATGTAGCTCTTGGAAATTGTTGTTCTCAAATTTTGTGGATAAAACAACAGTTAAGAGATTTTGGAATTGAAGACTCATGCACTGAGATCAAATGCGACAACACCAGCGCGATTAATCTCACCAAGAATCCAATTCTTCATTCAAGAGCAAAGCATATAGAGATTCGACATCATTTTATTAGAGACCATGTTCAAAATGGAGAAGTCTTGATTCAATTCATTGACTCAAAGAATCAACTAGCAGACATTTTTATAAAGCCACTGGAGAAAAGTCAATTTGAGTCTATTAATTCCAAACTCAATATCTTAAAGTCTAAAGAAGTTCAGACTCAAGGATAAAATACTAAAGATACTTAGACTCGAAGATCAAGATCCGCGACCGTAAGTTATTTCTATTTTAGAAATTTATCTCTTAGATAAAATCTCGAAAGGGTATGTTCATCTATTAATTTGTAATTGATTGATGTTATCTTCCCTAGTTTTCGTAATTACTGCAATCATTCCTTTTCGAAAAAAGAAGTTATATTTTTGACAGTTATCTATTTTGTTCAAAAAGGCAGTTATTTTTTAAAAGGCATTTTCTATTTTTCCTTTTACAGCGATCCGTATACCCAGTTTCGATTGCTTTATATACTTTTTGTTTTCTTTCGCTTTACTCACAAAACCCTAGAAAGCACAAAACATCATCTTCTCTCTTTTACTCTCTAGTTTAATCCCCAAAGATTTCATCTTTCTTGCGAAACATGTTTGGAATCTCTCAAAGACTATGAGAATGTCTTTCCAAAGAAAGTCTTCAAGACTTGCGAACAGGGGACCACAGTACATGCGTGAGTGTCCTACGCATTTTGACCTCACCGAGAAAGAAGAATCTCCAAGACAGCAATAGAGTCCACAACATTCTCAACCGCATCAATCTCCTCAAATTAGACCTCAGGATATTCATCATCGAGCAGAGGAAGAAATCATTGAAGATGCAGAACTTATAAGAACTCAAAAGCCCGCTTTTACCTTTAAACTCTACTCTGCCTTGAAGGAGGGAGGTATCCCCTTGAACTTTATTGATAAATTTTTGAAAGAGAAAGGGTATCAAAATGAAACCCACTTTTTGCGAATGATGGAACGATTGGGAGTTGCTCCTGCGAGGTCGGTAGAAAAAGCCTTTGCAAATATTCCAAGCGATCCACGCGTTGGAGATCTTAGTCAGCCAAATGGAAATGATGATGACAAGATGTACACTCATTTTAAGCTTAGAATGGGTGTTGCGGCGAATATTCGAAGCAAAAGGATAGATTTGTTTCGCTCTGATGAATACAAGTGACTTTATTCTAAGTTGCTAAAGCGTGGGGTGATCAACCCAAGAAGTGTGGACTTTGATTTTCTTGACTCTCTGAATGTGAAGCTACGAGGGAAATTCACCTTACTTCAACTTGAACGATTTTGTTCAGAGAAAACGGAGGCTCATCCAGAACTTACTGCGTATTTCTATTCTAATATAAGTTTCTTCGATGTGAATAGATTCCCTTTCAGTGTTCGAGATCAGGACTATGTAGTTGACATGAACACATTGGCTGATGTGATTAGAGTAGAGCGAGGGGCATTCCAATCAATTAGTGTGTCTGTTGGTCGTGCGACAGTAGAGCTTGTTCGAGATGGAATGGCGAGAGGACGAATTTCGTACTTGAGGATGAATGCCTCAAATATTTTGCTTCACAAAATCGTGATCAATTGCCTTAGACCCAAATCGACTTCGAAGACTGACTTCTCCAACTCAGATGCAAAGTTGATGTATACTATCAACTCTAGGGAAAAGTTCTCTCTTCCACACACTATCATGTTTCACATGTATAGATCGATGGTGAAAGACAAGGGCCAACTTCCTTACTCAGCACTTGTTACTAAGTTATTCAGACATTTGAATATTTAGCCTTCCAAGATTCTGTGTGTTCGTACCTGTGATCAAATGGTGGTGGGACTGAAAATGGTTTCCAAAATGCGTCTGAAGGAGCTGAACAAAGCTTTGGAGCGATTTAAGGAGAAAACCCCTGTCAAAACTCACCAAGTTTCTATGGCTGCAAAACGGAAAGGGAAGGAGCCCATGATAGCTCCATCCAAGAAAAGAAGAGCACTCATCTTGCAGGATGAAGAAGATGAGGAAGATGTCACCATTTCTGCTCTTGCATTGAGAAACTTACATCGTTCTGTTCCAGAGACAGAGGAGACAAAGGATCAAGACAAAGAAGAGTCAGAGCAAAGGAGTGGAGAGAGAGAATCAGTGAGAAAAGAAGCAGAGGAAGAAAGAATTGCTGAAGAAGAGGGCAGAGGAGATCAAGAAGAAACAGAGCATGAAGAGTACTTCTCTCCGCCTGAAGGTAATGAATCAGGGGGAGTTGTTGAGAAAAGAGGTACCTCTTCAATTGCTTTTACTAGTGAAGATGTTAACCGTTCACATGCAGATCCAGAAGATATATATGCCTCTCAATTTCCTAAGGAAGGTCATAAGGTTTCATCGCCAAATCTGGGTGCTCATGCTTAAATGCCATCATCTGCCAATACTCCTCAAACTGATCATGCAGAGGCAAGCACTCAAACTAACAACTCAGTAGACTTTCGAAGACTGCTTGATATTTTTATGGAGATGCGAGGCCAGATTTATGCCTTGGGATGCGAAGTTTAGAACATGCAGAATGCAAATCAAGCCTCTTCAGTTTCTTTGTATGATCAAATTCATGCCCTTGCTCTTCAAGTTGCTCAACTGAAGGAGGATTTGAAAAAGCTGGAAAGGATTGTCCAGTCGATAGGAGATTTCCAGCTTGTTCGCATTCCAAAACAATCCTAATTCCATTCTCTTTTCATCTCTACCTTTTTAATGATGACAAAAAGGGGGAGATGGTGCAGATTTGAGATTTGACTCTTGTTTGATTTGACTTTTGATCGACTTTACTTTTGTTTGGTTGTTTGGTTGTGATTGGTTTGGATTTGGATTGTGTGTGATTGTTTAATGCTTGCGGTATCTTAAGTTTTGTTGGTATTCATGGCAAAGATAGTTGTTTTTAACAGGACTAATTTATCTCCCGTGGATGCAGATTTAGTGCTATCTTTACTAAGCCATTTATCTTTTGTGAGATATCTATGTTTGCTTGAGTATTGTCTTGCAGATCAAAAATATCCAAATTTGCAGGAAAGTTTTGTCACCATAAAAAATGGAGAGATTGTTGGAGAAAATTTCCTTATGTGTTTTGAAGCTGACAAAACGTTTCCATCAGTCTAGTCTGAAGACTTGCAAACTCTTTCGTCAAAGTCTGAAGACCGCCGGACCATCAGACTCAAGATTCAAAATCTACCCTCATTGACAATTTATAGACCGTCAAAGAAGTCTTATCTAGATTCAAATATTTCTTTAAGGATTTGATTCAATCAACTAAAGAATATCTCACAGTTGGAGATAGCATCTCGAAATCTACTATTCTTGAATTTAATTCGGGTAATTTGGATCCGTTGAATGGCGAAACATACTTGGAAGGTTCTACTTATGGAAACCTAGATCTTGATTGTATTGGCGAACATAATTGGTGGGCTATCGTCATATTCCTTAAATAACTCGAGATCTCCCTAATTGATTCTGTCCAACGGGTAGATTAGAAGAACTCCTTTGGAAAGTGCCAACAGTTATGAAGGCATGGAGGAGTATATAAAGAAGACACTCTAGTTATTCGAGTGTGTGCACGATAGATTTGTGAGAGTTTACCAAAGTTTGAAACTCCTTATTCTTTGTCAATTCAATTGTTGAGCGTAAACTTGTACTCAAAAGAGAGTTTATACATTTGTGAGACCTTGAGGAAGTGTAGCAAAGTCTCTACACTGTGGAATCAATGACATGATACTGTAACGACTCTTTTGATTCATAGTGAAATCCAGCCGATGAGCTGTCAATGCGGGAGAGTGGACGTAAGCTTGGATTAAGCCGAACCACTATAAATTTTATGTTCTTATTCTCTTCCTTAAACTCATTTACTTTACTTGTAACTTTATTTAATTGTTAGAGTTTCTTTTCTCTTTTAAAGTCTAATGTTAAACAGACTCAAATTAAAAGTAAAATTTTACACTATACTTCTCAAAAGTTTATTTTCGCACCTATTCACCCCCTCTAGGTGCTCGTACTAGCATTTATATCGAGGAGAGTCTCAACGAGCGCCACTTAGGGTAAAAACCTCGTGTGATCGAGAAGTCGAGAGTATCATGGCGGATCGAGTCATACGGAAGCGGTATTGCGCGTCCAAGCGAGAGTATTTGGTCCGATGGAAGGGTCTTCCGGAGAGTGAAGCAAGTTGGGAGCCCGCAGAAAGTCTTTGACAATTCAAGAAGGAGATTGAAGCCTTTCACGCCGAAGACGCGACAAGGGTGTCACCTGATTAGGTGGGGGAGAATGTCACGACCCGAAAGAAAGCATGTCTAAGAGGTTCCTATGGGACGAGCGTGACACATCCAACCCTTGGCTTATCCTGTCTACTAGGGTTTTCTCGAGTCTTCTAGAATACTCCTAGAGGCGGGCGATAAAGTAATTGTACCGTTATATAATAAATGCGGATAACTGGTAGTTGAGGAGATGCAATCTCCACCGCTAGATCTAAGGGAGATCTACGGATACGGTTTGCCTTGTACTTGTATATAAAGGGGTCTTCCCCCTCATTGTAAACCATCTCATTTTCAAGTGAATACAAATCCAGAGCTTCTCTCTCTAGAAGTCTATCTCTCTAAGATCCTTGTAAGTGAGTGTTGAAAGGCTCCTTAGGGGTAAAATCTTAAGGCCGCACAAGTCAACCTTCATGTGATCGAGAGTTGATCGATCGGCCCGTCACAAAAGCTTGTCAGGACGGCTTGGATTCCAGTGTCGGACTTCATCGAAGACTACACGCCAGAGAATTACCTACATTTTTTGAGTTACAAGCTGAGAGATGCCAAAGGCCTACGCAATGGGATCATCAATATCTCGGTGAGGGACGTGTCATCGTCATATAAAGGGACTTTGTCCAATTCGTCGCGTCTACAACCATCGGTGCTGGAGTTCAGGATGTTGGTGGACCGGGAGAGGAATGGGGGGACGGTGACCGGGGTACCAATTTGGTAATGGAAATCTTGAGAGACACGGGCGTTTCGATTCCAAACTTCCAGTTGGAAAAGAAGGCGTTGGGATTCTTTGGTCTGTCACTTACGATTTGGTTTTGGACAAGTGATCGTCTTGTAAGTGCTGAGAGTGCTAGTATGAACACCTAGAGGGGAGTGAATAGGTGTTTAAAATAAACCTTGACAAATATATGCGGAATAAAATAAACTTCGAGTAAAACAAAGGAGTTAAGGAAGAGAATAAGAACACAAGGTTTATAGTGGTTCAGTTTAATCCAAGCCTACATCCACTCTCCCACGCTAACAGCTTTCTTGGCTGGATTCCACTATGCAATCAATAAGAGATTACAACTTTGAGTGCAAACACTTAGTAGATCACACTATCTCACTAAGTCACTCTTTCGGTATTTCTCTTACAATCACAAACGTTTAAGCTCTCCAAAGACAAGTGTATGATCGAATGTCGCTCAGACTTTGGAATTATAAATTCTACGCTATATCTTTTACTTGCTCATCGGTCCTTCATCTCCTTAAATACTTCTCCACTTCCAAAGTAGCCGTTGGACAATATCCCAGAGAATCGTCTTCCAATATACCCATTGGACAGCTCTGTATCTAGAAGATTTGGTAGCCGTTGAGTGACAAAGGTAGAATCTCAAATTGATTCCGATCGCCCATACAAACGGAATCTTGGTTTCCATAAGTAAAGCTTCTTCGTATAGAAAGTTCTTGTCTTCAAGATCCAATCGTCAATCAAATAGATTGAGTCAATCAAATCAATCTTGATGTGGAATCCAAACCAGATCACTAGCCGTTATATCTTTAGGACTTGAGTTACGTTATGTCGAATCTGGATGTAAAGTCTGAGAGTAATAGACTTTACAATCTCAGTCTGAGTGCGATGGACTTTACAATCTGAGTCTGAACATATTCTGCTTCAGCATAGAGTCTGTCTTCTGGTTCAGCTTCAGAGTCTGTCTTCAGGTTCATCATTCACGTTCGATGCCGGAATTTGTCAGAGTGAGCAAACTTCTGATGTAGAACAGATTTTGACACTAAAGTCTGGCAGTCTTCAGACTTTGACACAGAAGCCTGAAAATCTTCAGAATATACTTTGGATATGTGTTCCGTTCAATCTTCTGACTTTGACAATATCCTTTACATGTTCTATCATATGCATGGTCTATTACTTAACCATTAAACATGTTAGTAGCCTTTGATTTATTTTGTCATCTTCAAAACATCATAAGGGATTTCCCTAACAATCTCCCCCTTTTTGATGATGACAAAATAATCTCCGAATATGCAGATTTGTAAACACGCTTTTAAAAATATTAATTTAAATCAAAGGATATCATAAGATAGCAAATAAATTGAGCATAACAATAAATAGAAAAATAATCACAGCTCAATATTATGCAATAAATAATATCAATCAATCAACACATATGCATATTCATATCTTCTCCCCCTTTTTGTCATAATCAAAAAGCGATAATAATGGAAAAAGTATCACGTAGAGAATGATAACAAATATCTTGCATGAATCACAATTTCCAAAAATTAGCTTTTATAAAGTAAATCGAATATTAAAGATATGCAATATAACTCACTTTGATGATATATATTAGCAAATATCCAATAAAAATCACGGATGCATCATAAAATTCACGTACCATTTTTTGTCATAATAAAATGATAATATCAATAAAAGATTTGTTAATGACAAAAGGTAATAAAAGATGCACTAACCGGATTTTTTAGAACAAATTCTGACACATTTACCTTTCCTTCCATTCATAATAAGATCACGATCAATCAAAAAAGATTTTTCCATAATTGATCAAAGCTCCCCCTCAATTTGTTACATTTTTGAGATGATCACGATTCTTTCCTTTTTCTTGGATTTGCTTTCTCCCCCTGTGATCACGACAATATTTGCGAATAGAAATAATTGTTGCTTGTTGAACATAATTTTTTTTTTTTTTCAGTATTTACTTTGTAGCAACAACATCTACAACGATCACTTGCATTTTGAAATTCGAGGCAAAAATTTATTTTCTTCAATTAAGCTTTTCTCGAATTCAACCTGCATAAACTCAACAAACTTTTTGCACAAATAAGCTGTAATAATATCCACGTAATATATAATACCCTTTTTTCAAATAAATAAATTGAATAGCATATAGTATGAACAATTGAGAGTGCTAGTATGAACACCTAGAGGGGGGTGAATAGGTGTTTAAAATAAACATTGACAAATATATGCGGAATAAACCTTGACAAATATACCTTGACAAATAAATCTTGACAAATATATGCGGAATAAAATAAACTTCGAGTAAAACAAAAGAGTTAAGGAAGAGAATAAGAACACAAGGTTTATAGTGAAGCCTACGTCCACTCTCCCACGCTAACAGCCTTCTTGGCTGGATTCCACTATGCAATCAACAAGAGATTACAACTTTGAGTGCAAACACTTAGTAGATCACACTATCTCACTAAGTCACTATTTCGGTATTTCTCTCACGATCACAAACGTTTAAGCTCTCCAAAGACAAGTGTATGATCGAAGGTCGCTCAGACTTTGGAATTATAAATTCTACGCTCTATCTCTTACTTGCACATCGGTCCTTCATCTCCTTAAATACTTCTCCACTTTCAAACTAGCCGTTGGATAGTATCCCAGAGAATTGTCTTCCAATATACCCATTGGACAGCTCTGTATCTAGAAGATTTGGTAGCCGTTGAGTGACAAAGGTAGAATCCCAAATTGATTCCGATCGCCCATACAAACGGAATCTTGGTTTCCATAAGTAAAGCTTCTTCGTATAGAAAGTTCTTGTCTTCAAGATCCAATCGTCAATCAAATAGATTAAGTCAATCAAATCAATCTTGATGTGGAATCCAAACCAGATCACTAGCCGTTATATCTTCAAAGCTTGAGTTACATTATGTCGAATCTGGATGTAAAGTCTGAAAGCAATAGACTTTACAATCTAAGTCTGAGTGCGATAGACTTTACAATCTGAGTCTGAACATATTCTGTTTCAGCATAGAGTCTGTCTTCTGGTTCAGCTTCAGAGTCTGTCTTCTGGTTCATCATTCACGTTCAGTCTGGAATTTGTCAGAGTGAGCAGACTTCTGATGTAGAACAGATTTTGACACTAAAGTCTGGCAGTCTTCAGACTTTGACACAGAAGCCTGAAAATCTTCATAATATACTTTGGATATGTGTTCCGTTCAGTCTTCTGACTTTGACAATATCCTTTACATGTTCTATCATCTGCATGGTCTATTACTTAACCATTAACATGTTAGTAGCCTTTGATTTATTTTGTCATCTTCAAAACATCATAAGGGATTTTCTTAACAAGTGCACATATTGATTTTTTTTTTTAGACTTATCACTTGATGTTTTCGGTCCTTATCTAACTGGTTTGATCTGGTTGAGGGTAAATCTTAGATGTGAGATTGCTCTCGCGGAGCTAAGATGAGGTATTTTTTTACTGGCCAAATGGACTATCATGAAATATTTTCTCCTCTAGCATCTCTCTCTCTCTCTCTCTCTCTCTCTCTCTTTCAAGGCATGCTTAAAGGTGCAATTTTATCTCGAAATCTTATTAAAATATTTCATGAGAGTCCATCTATCCATTAAGATAAATGACAAAATTCTTATTAGAATTAAAATAGACAGAATCGTTATATGAGTAACGAAGAAATTGTTGACTAATCCCGTAAATGTCTGCCTTTCGATGTTTTATATTGCAGATGCTACAAGCATTTTGTTTTTCCCTCCTATATAAACTCAAATCTTCAAATACTTTCTAGACCCAGCCAAAACCTTATTTTTCATATGCCTTATTTCTGTTTTTTTTTTTTTCCTAAGCGGAGAAAAGGAAGTAGTCTGTGGAGAATTTCTGCGTTATAAAAAAGTTGATCCACACAGTGAATATAGACTCGGTCGAATCCAAGTAGAAATCGGAGGCGCTTGTATGAACTCAAATAGACAAAGTTCTCATCAACCTATAATGCAAAGTTACTTGTCAAACCAAAAAACAAGGAGTTTATTCCAAAAAATTTCTGCACAGCTCACGCGATTTGACATTAAATTGAGTTTAGTAAAAAAGCACCAAGAGCGATGAATTTGGAATTCTACGTTCTCCTAGTTGCGTTTTCTGTTTTGGTCAGCAAATTGTGAATCTTCTTTTTAGTTGGTTCAGGTAGGTAGCATGAACTTCCAATACGTAATTGCCTTTGCGTAGCAAAGTTGAATTCTTTCTTCTGCCGAACAAGAAAAGGAAGATCAGGAAGTGTTGTTCTCTTCTCTCTAAACAAGTAGGATACATTAATATAGGCACGTTCGATTACCTCGAGGGTTATGTTCTAGAGGTCATTGGACGTATCGAATGTAAGTTTACGTCAATTCTTTTAAACGTGTTTTCTTATTTTCATTTCAATACGATGAGATTAGGAAAAGATTAATAGAAGGGATATACAAGAATACATTTTCATAGCTAATTGTCCAAAGAGTTCTTTTACGTCGCATTGTAGGAATGAAATTAATGACATTAAAAAAGATTAATTAGATCAATATGGATTCAGTCGAACTATGGTTCAAACTTGACCCGAATACTGTAGCCAAATAAAAGAGAACGTGGATCACAATGCAAAATATTCCCTCGTTTTTATCACCAAAGAAATAGGTTCCGTAAATATTAGAAAATCTAGAAGAAAGCTTACTAAAAAAGTTATACCCCAACAACTTGGAAGATGCTATTGGGTGTCACATGGTAATATGAGCTGTAAACTCCAAAGATAATTTGGATTTCACTTATCTAATCTAATACCGATTTGCTGTATATGCTCTCGATAATCATTTTCTTTTTGCCCATACATTGAGTCCGTTGTGGAATGGTGCATCACAATCATTAATGATGATTAATCTCCATGATCTTATTGCAAATTGTGCAATGTATTTTTTACTTCGCGAAGTCGTAAAATGTAAATATTTGTCCAAAAAAGAGCACCAGCACAGCTGTCCTTTATGTCACAACGCTTGTTATACGATTTGTCCTTAATGTTCTTTTTTCAATATGAAGGGACAATGGGATCTTAACAGTTCCATAAATTAAATAAATTGTGAGTCAAAACTCAATTAAGTAGCCTCAATAATATAACATTGCCCGCCTTAGTAATTTGGATAAATAAAGAGATAAGAGGAAAAATGCGAAAACAGAGCTAAGAATTTTCCATATATTTATGTAATATAACAAAGAAGAATATATCGGCTTATTTACAAGTTTTATCATATATCTAAAATAACACATCAATCAAGATATTCATAATCAAATAAAGATTTATGTGCAATCTTGAAATATATATAATCAACAGAAAAATATTAATTATTTTTAACATAGAAAAATATCTTAGAGAAATATCCAATTATCTCTAACAGAAATGATATTACGATTATAATCCCGTAAAAAGTGTGTGTGTTTTTTTTTAAATAGTTAATCCACTCATGGTCATTTTCAAATTTCTATTGCGGTTTCATTGGGAAGACCAAAAAAAGTTCATAAGAGGCCCTTTGATTATGCTTGCTTCCATCTCATAAAAGTAGAGGTGTGAATCTAAGATCTCAATGAGGCTTTTGAAAGCATTCAATCGTGACTCAGAATAAAGCTTTGCAACACTTTTTTTCCAAAAAATCTTCGTGACTTAATATGAACTCGATCTCTATGTATGTCATCCATTACGTCCTTTTTTCCATAAAAAAAAAAAAAAAATCTAAACTGTGTCCGCCATCGTTTGGAAAATATCCGTCCACATATCCTACTAAAGAAAATCAAGAGCAAAGGTTTCATTAGACCGGTGCATCTATACATTCTCGAGGAAAATATATGAAAGTTTCCGCACTTCGAACAAAGAACAAGATAAGGATCCAACGTTAAATAAGTCAAAACATTTCCGCAATCCGCTCCATGCATTTACACTTGGCAATCCTATCTCTCCTTAAGCGGCCTGAGTTTTCTACCTTGTTCTTTAATAAAGTATACAACACGATGTCACGATCCATTGAACTTTGGGGCCATACATGGTTCAGAAATCTGGGAGTAGTTTACATATTATTGTCTTAGGTCTGACGACTGCCCACCTGTCGGTGTACTCCACAAGGTCGCACGTGGTGGCGCGGCGTAAGGACAATAAAATTTGCCGGCACGCGTCGTTAGTATTTTATAAGGTGAAATCGAGGTGGTGCAAAAAATGGACTTGGACTAATTTAGGTGTCGTTTGGTGCGTAGAAATTCTTTTTTCTTTTTGTGTTATAGTTGACCAAATTGCAACATTATTTATACGGACACACCTATTCTGAATAAATCATCTCACTTGCTTATTCTGGGATGTTTCTCATAATACAGTGAAAAGTAGACCGACAAACTTTGCTTTCCCATGAATTTCGCCTAAACGTGATGGGCGTTTTGGGAAGTGATTATATACATACGGGGAAAAGTAAGAGTAATTTGATTTCAAACGTAAAGGAAAATGCGCACGTTTTTTAAATAATAGATAGTGATATTGTCCTCTTCTCCTCTTTTAGGTGCAAGAAACTAATTACAATGCGAACTACAATCCTAAGCTAATCTTCGTGGAATATTTGAGGCTTGGCGTTGGTGCATTTTTTTCCCTCTGATGGGCTCTAAGGGCACGTGTGATAACATTTCTGTTTCTTTATTTCTTTGTTTTTCTATTCTCCGGAACAGGTTTGGAACAGAAATACGTTTTGTAACATAATTTTATTTTTATATTTCTATAACAGATTTTCATTTCCATAAATAGATTTAAAGGAGAAATCGAAATTAAAATTTGTAGCTTTTCTATTTCTGGAATATAAATGAGAAATCAAAATTTTCCTCATCGTTCACTATCATCACCACCCATCGTCTACATGTCGCCTGTGAGATGCCAAACACCTGTCCCCACCTGCCGCCCACCACCGGCCTTGGTTGTCAGTCGCAAGCAGTTGACCACTAGACACTGGACTCTAGTCGTCGGCCACCGATCACCGACTATTGGACTCCACCCGCCCGTCGTCAATCGCCAACCACCGGATACTGGATATCGGACGCCCGCCGATTGTTGGCCGCTCATCACCAACCGTTGGACGTCGGAGGCTCATCACCGACCACTAGATGTCTGCTACCAACCACCCATCACTCACCATCGGCCACCGGATGTTGGCCGCTCACCACCAACCGCCACTCACCAGACTTTGGATATCAGACGTCAAATGCCAGCCACCAATCGCCAAGCGTCGGAAGCCGGACTCCGGACGTTGGATGCTAGTTGCCAATTGCAGCATGTTGGACTCAAGCGCCAGATGCCAGACTTCAGACTCCAGCACCAGACGCTGGACATCAGACTTCGGATTCCGGCCGCTCGCCACTAGTCGCTGGACATCGATCACCAGACGTCATATTCCGGCCATCGAACGTCGGCCGTCACTGCTCCCAAAAATGAAAATTTTATTATGTTATCAAATGAATTTTTATTCCGTAAATAAAAATTTTGAATCGTTATCAAACGTGTTTCTTTGCTCAGAAACTAATCCATGAAATAGAAATTTTGTTATGCGCACCCTAAAAGGCCACAAACATTTATTGAGTTGTTGAACAGGTTATATTCAAGCAGGCCAACATGGACTCATGCAATTGCAAGCACACGCCATAATTGAACAATTGCCTACGAACATCCTCACGCGCGTCACCTAACACTACTAGCGAAAAGAAAATTAGTCTTTTCCCACGAAAGAATTTCGTTCACCAATATAGATTGAATAACTCACAAATAATCACGTGTCATTTTATTAGCAATTGTTGACGCAAAAAAAAATATCTCGGGTGTTAGAGTCGATAGTCGAATCGATAAAGATTCAGTAGAACGCCACCGACAGGAGCAAAAACCCATCAAGTGTTGGGAGGCGTTGGTCAAAAAACCTTGTCCGCCGACGAAGGAATTTAGTTTTCACCGACAGAGATTGTCCATGGCGTGGCCAAGTCTTAGGCCAAAACGTGGGTAAATGGAGATCGATTTGATCGATAATGAAAACGTCACAATTAACATTACCTTCGAAGTTCCGACCAAAAAAAAAAAAGACAACCATTTGATGGAGTGGAAATGGAAGGACTCTCTAAGTAGTGGAGCCAACGAATTCAGTTGCAAGTGTTGGAGAGGCACTCGTAAAAAGTAAATTTGGCGCAACTGTCAAGTAATGGAGTCAAGGATCCCAAAAGAGTTTTTTTTTTTTTTGGTAAAAGGATCCCAAAAGAGTTAATAATAGCAACAGTGAAGAAGCTGAGAAGATACAACAATCGAATAGAGGAGTCGTCGTTTCTAAGCTACCGTTTGTAAATAGGAGTTGCTGAATTGTAAGAACCACGTTGGATGTGTTTGATTTCTTTGTAAATGTATGTAACTATCGACCGTAGGTATAAACTAGGTTGCACCAACACGGACACGCGACACGACACGACACAACACGCTGACACGTCATTTCTTAAAAGTAGAAAATTTCAACACGTTCAGACACATTATATATTAAATGAATATTTTTATTTTTAATTAATTTGATTCAAATTTATAATTAAAAAAACCTATAATGAATTTACACTAATGATTCAACATACAATACTTTTATTTTTCAAAATCATTTTTTAATTTTATTTAACAATTTTTTTCGATTATATAAAAAGCCCCCAACCCTTTCGATTAAATAAAAAACCCTTTCAATTAAATAATCTATTTTTCACAAAATAAACACATCCTTAATGTGTTAAACATTTTCTTGGACATTTTGTGCTTTGCTTAGGGAGATATTCAGGACTATCTTTCAATCATTTGAATTATCGAATAAACGACGGCTGAACCTTTGAGTGTCAAAATTCGGTATGGGGGACACTTAAGTAGTAAAAATTAAGAGATGTACATTTAAATGTCAAAATTAAAGCAAAATGAATTAGTTAAGTGCTAATAATCTAGTTTGCACCGATACGAACATGCGACACGCGATACGATACGACACGACACACCAACACGTCATTGCTCAAAAGTAGAAATAAAAAGCCCCCACACCCTCCCGCACACCCAAACTCCCTTTTCCCTTGTTTCTTTCCCACCCCCAAAATTTTTTTCATTTTTTTTCCCTCCACCTAACACCTGACACCGTGGCTTCCCCCACCCTCCTGGCACTTCCCCTCCCTCCAACACGCCAAATCCCTTTTTTTTTATTCTTTGATTCTCAAAACCCTAGCAACGCTTCTTCTCCTCCTCCTCGCCGCACAATGCATTTCCTCTCCTCTTCCTCTCGATTTCTGCTTGCCAGGGATGGAACGCGCGGTCCTGTGCGCCGAGAGGCTGCACACCACCGCGAACTCCTCCTCCTCCCCCTTGCCGCCACAGCCGCCGCCCCGCTCGACGACGCCGCCCTCCCCACGCGTGCCCCCCTCGTGAAATTCCTCCTCACGGCCCTCGCCTTAGTCTCTCTCTCTTTGGCCGTCTCTCGCCGTCGCGGGCTCGCCTTCGCTCGGCTTGCAGCTTCGTCTCTCCTCCCTCACCCTTGGATACGCGTGTCGAAACGTGTTGACAAAAGTTGACCCCGTGTCGACAAATCTGACACGCGGTCAACACGTGTCTACGCGCGTGTCGGACACGACACGGAGGCACATATAACATGTCCGTGCAATCTAGGGTATAAATGCTTGGATTGTAGTTTGTAGAAGGCACCACCAATCGATCAAAAGGCACTAGCTATTCAATTTTACTTCCAAATTATCTTAACAATCTAGTACCTTTTACATGGCCAGCAAGGACTGTCCCCACTCTTAGTTATTTTAATTTTCCTGTCATTTATGTTTCATGTTCAAGAATCGACAAAGGACCTTTTCAAGACCTTTGTTGATTCACATCAATCCATTTTAAAAGTATTACATCAACATTTTCCAGCAAAACAATACTGCTAGTGTAGGAAATAACTTCGATCTAAATCAGTGAGACCAGCACATATATTTATTCATTTTTTATAATCCAACATCATATCCTAAGAAATAACCTCTAAATGAATTTAGTATTATTTACTTCCTTCCACTATACCAAACTAATTACATATCAAGAATGGAGCCACATATCATCTAATTTGAGTAACATAGCATCGTGGATTGTAAAGAGTTTTCCTTAGTACCATTTATTTGAGAAAATTGGTTCACAGGAATTGTTCTCCCACTTTTCGTTATTTGGAAGATGAAAAATTTATCGATATACAAAAAATGTTTTTCCATAGATAGAAAACAAGAAGTTCTATTTGGTGGAAGACAATTTTTCCTTCTAGCAAAAAGAAAATCACCTTTCATAAATTATCAAATAAATCAAAACTATCAATTTTCCTTAGAAATGATTTCCATAATATATATATATTTCTTTTATCATGAAATTATTAATTAAATAAACACACCTTATTTGTCCTTATGTTTTCTACCTTCCAGGTTCTCCAATCAGGTATGGTGGCTCACATATTATCCATATGAGTATTTCTTAAAAAAATAAGTGTGGATAATGTGTGTGGGTATATATATAATCTATTAATTAAACTGATAAGAGGAAGAGGCTGCGATCCTTCCCCCGCTAATGAATTGATTTAGTCAACATCTAGACAAATTTCGCGGTTTGTACTTGTGACCACGACTTTTCAACCGCAAAAACCAGCTTTAACTCGGCTCGTGTTCTACGTCACCTGTTCTACGTGACCCTCCTCTCTCACCTAAACAAACATGGCCGCGTCAAAGTCGGGCCGGCGAAGAAGAAACAGAAACCGCCCACCTCCTTCTTCCTTCTTTCTCTCTCCCTTCCTTCCCAACCCTTTATATATAGCCAAACCACACAGCCTCTTTCCTCCTTCACAGTCTTCTTCATCTCAACACTTTTCATTACATTCATCTCCTCCACTTCTTCCAATCACAAGCTTCAAGCTTTCCGACCGGTGATCTTCAACCAAAAAAGAAGATGAAGCGAGCCTTGGAAATCACCTTGATATCCGCAGAGAACATCCGGCTCAACAAGAAGCCCGTGAAGAACGCAGTCGCGGCGGTCCGAGCAGAGCCCGGCCACGAATGCTCGACTAAACCGGCGCCAGACAAAGGAACAAACCCTCAGTGGAACGAGAATCTCGTCGTTGACTTGCCGCTGCATGCGGGCTTCATTACCTTGGAAGTGAAGTGCAAGAGCTCGTCGGGGAGTTACAAGCTCGTCGGCGGAGCGACAGTACCAGCTTCGGATTTCGCTGGCGATTTTGGCACACCGGAGGGTTACGTGCGTTTTCTCAGTTATAGGTTGAGGGATTCTAATGGCGTGCGGACAGATGGCATCATTAGCATTTCGGCAAAAATGGCCGCGCCGGCACTGGCACGCACATATGAGGTTCCGCGGCCAGAGATCAGAGTGCCGGTTGGTGATCAGAGGAAGATGGTGGCGGCCGGTGGATTGGTAACTGGAGTCCCAGTTTGGTACGCCCAGCCCTGTAGATGATGAAGCCAGAGCTGATTGTTGAAGATACTGTTGCCTATAATTGACCATAATTGATCGTTATTGATCTACTTTGTATATTTAGGGAAAATTAGAATTTTGTATATTTATTTTCTCTAATTAGATCAAGCTTGTACGTTATTAATAGGGCTGTAAACTATACAATACAATTGTATTGCAAAGAAAGAAAAACACTTTTCCCAATTCTCGATTCTTCGTTTGTTTCCATCTAATATTCTGACATAGTATCAAAGCCTGTCTTCTAGCTTCCGCTCCTTCTTTTCATCTTTCTCTACCATTTTTTGCTCCTTTCTCTGCTTCTTCTATCCCTCGAAGCTGCATCTAGCTTTCTTTTCTACTCCCCTGTTTCCTTTCTTCTCCACATTAAGCCTGCAATTTTTTTTGTACTAAAAACAGCAAGGAAACAAAAATGCCGAGAAACCAAGCATCGAAATCTAGGACTTCCCAAGATCCAGAAATTTCTTCTAACATCCAAGGTTCATGCAACTCACCTTTGGATGAATAGACAGATTGGGTGACGGAAAACCAAACACAAGAACGGAATCAAGTGCCGACTCTTGAGGAGCAACAGGGTTATGTTCATCCCAATATGGGGCAATTTCTTCCAAGCCCATATGTTCAATGGGTTCCCATCCAGGTTCAACCTATTCTAGGCCAAATGAGTCAGATGAATCTTGCCCAAAGTTCCACTGGCTTTCCTGAGAGAGCCAATGATGGGCCAAGGGGAGAAGACCCGTAGCTTAATAATCCGTCCAACTCTAGTGAGATGGGATGGCCCTTCTTGTATTAAACTGGTTCGAGTTCATCAGGATTTGGGGTAAGTTTGTACCCGACCTATGGACCGGGTTTTCTTCCCTTCACAAGCTTCACTGGAGCTTGACCCAAACCAGGAGACCCTCTCTACACCTCCAATGCGGACGGATCGGAGCTTTGCCTCATCACACAACAGTTGTTGGGGCCAGAAAATTATTTCATCTGGTCATGCGAGTTCCGTCAGGCTCTAATCACAAAAGACAAAGAAGGGTTTATAGACGGAATGGTTCCGGTTCCAAGTGATGAACAACTTGCGCACCACTGGAGGAAATGTAATCAGCTTGTCCGGACATGGATCGGCAACTGGCTCGCCCCGGAGGTTGCCACCGGACTACCCCAACCGAAGATGCTAAAGGAATATGGGAAAATATATAGGAAATGTATGGAAAACTTAATTGAGCCAAAATTTTCAGCATAACTCAAGCCCTATCTGAGCTAAGACAAGGGAATCTCTTGATATCTACCGTTTTTAACAAGTTATCGACACTGTGGAACGAATTGGAGATGGCTAAAGAAAAATTGGAGGGACCCGAAGCAACCCTAGCACAATACCGGGCAACAAGGGAGAGGGAAAAGGTAACTCAGTTTCTACTCATACTAAATGAAAGTTACTTACCGTTTCGCAACTAAATCCTCGCCATGGAACCCGTACCCTCGCTCAACCGGATTTACCAGCTTGTGGTCCAGGAAGAGTCGCAGCGCCTGGCTTCCTCAGAGTACTTCAAAGTCAGAGATTGCATTATTCTTGCGACTAAGGCGATGCTAGAGCAAAAGCTGGCTGTAGCAAAGTTCGGCCATGGGAGCCATGGTGGATTGAGAGCTGCGGTCACAGCCCTAGGGTTAGCAAATGGAGAAGACAAAGTCTTTTATTCATCTGGAATGAGCAGCCACAATTTAATCGGCCAATCGGACGGTCCAGGCCTCTTGTAGGCTCCTTTTCCAGCAAATGGCAGAGATCTCATCTCTGGATCTGACAGCTACAGCTAGCCCGGACGATCTGACGGTCCAAGATACATCTTGGCGGCGCCCAAATCTGATGGCTCACAACAGGCCACGTTTGCACCGACGTGGAGAGGATCTAACGGCCATAATCCAACAAATTTCTTAAATAAATACCATGGCAGAAATTCCAACAAAGGAAAAGGCAAATTTTGTGATTATTGTAAGAGTCCCAATCATACACAGGATAATTGTTGGAAATTGCATAGGAAGCCAACAAATAAGGAAAGGAAGGAAAAGGAAATTTCCATCACAGCAAATGCTAAAGCTCATCAGCCTGTTAGTAATGATCAATTCCAGCAAGTCATGAGAGCTTTAAGCCAATTGGGATCACAAGGTAAAGCAGCGACTTATACAAGTACTTTTGATTGCTTAAGCTCCATTTCAACTGAAGCATGGATTATTGACTCAGGTGCTAGTGATCACATAGTTTGCGATAAATGTTTCCTTTCCGATGTTAAAGAATCCTCTCATGTTAGTTCCGTCCGTCTTCCAGATGGGAATGATACCTCAGTCACCAAAATTGGAACAGTTAATCTCAGTCCATCCATTACCTTGAAAAATGTCCTATTCATTCCTGAATTTCAATTCAACCTCATCTCTATCTCAAAAATTTGTGAGGACAATTTCTGTAGAGTCATCTTTGATTCTAATATCTGCTTATTTCAGGCCCTTTCGATTGGGAAATTGATGGGCTGGGGTAAAATTCAAGAGGGACTCTATTTTTGGGCCACACTTCCCGAAAATCTCAATGTTTCGTTTCCTTTAAATAAGGGCATCTTATGTAATGCCAATTCTAATAAAAATATTTTGTTCCATCAGCGTCTAGGCCATAGTGCCTCATTTCCTCATTCAAAATGTCATATTTGTCCAATAGCTAAACAATCTCAATTGCCTTTTTCGCAAAGCACCTCACGTAGCAAAACAACTTTCTCTCTTCTACACATGGACATTTGGGGACCATATCATACACCACATCGGGATGGATCTCGTCTTTTCCTTACAATTGTGGATGATTATACATGAGCTACCTAGCTTTTCTTGATGCAATCTAAGGCACAAGTATTTTCTCATGTTAGAAATTTCCTTGCATTAATTAAAAATCAGTTTCACAAATCCGTACAACGGATTAGTACTGATAATGCTCGTGAATTCTTTAATCATGAGTGTTCTTCTCTATTTACATCAAACGGCATCCTTCATGAGAGTTCTTGCACCTATACACCTCAACAAAATGGGGTGGTTGAACGAAAACATCGTCATTTCTTAGAAGTTGCATGTGAGAGTGCTAGTATGAACACCTAGAGGGGGTGAATAGGTGTTTAAACTAAACCTTGGCAAATATATGCGGAATAAAATAAACTTCAAACAAAGGAGTTAGGGAAGAGAATAAAAACACAAGATTTATAGTGGTTCGGCTTAATCCAAGCCTACGTTCACTCTCCCACGCTAACAGCCTTCTTGGCTGGATTCCACTATGCAATCAACAAGAGATTACAACTTTGAGTGCAAACACTTAGTAGTAGATCACACTATCTCACTAAGTCACTCTTTTGGTATTTCTTTCACGATCACAAACGTTTAAGCTCTCCAAAGACAAGTGTATGATCGAAGATCGCTCGGACTTTGGAATTATAAATTTTACGCTCTATCTCTTACTTGCTCATCGGTCCATGATCTCCTTAAATACTCCTCCACTTCCAAACTAGCCGTTGGACAGTATCCCGGAGAATCGTCTTCCAATATACCCATTGGACAGCTCTGTATCTAGAAGATTTGGTAGCCGTTGAGTGACAAAGGTAAAATCCCAAATTGATTCCGATCGCCCATACAAACAAAATCTTGGTTTCCATAAGTAAAGCTTCTTCGTATAGAAAGTTCTTGTCTTCAAGATCCAATCGTCAATCAATTAGATTGAATCAATCAAATCAATCTTGATATGGAATCCAAACTAGATTACTAGCCGTTATATGATTGGGCTTGAGTTACGATTCATCAAATCTGGATGTAAAGTCTGAGAGCAATAGACTTTACAATCTGAGTCTAAGTGCGATAGACTTTGCAATCTGAGTCTGAACATATTCTGCTTCTGAACAGATTTAACTTTAAGGTCTGAACACCATCTAAATAAGTTCAGCTCTAACATAGAGTTTGTCTTCTGGTTCAGCTTCAGCATAGAGTCTGTCTTCTGGTTCATCATTCACGTTCAATCTGGAATTAGTTAGAGTTGACAGACTTCTGATGTAGAACAGACTTTGACACTAAAGTCTAGCAGTCTTCAGACTTTGACACAGAAGTCTGGAAATCTTCAGAATATACTTTGGGCATATGTTATGTTCAGTCTTCTGGTTGTCTTCACACTTTGACAATATCATTTACATGTTTTATCATCTGCATAGTCTATTACTTAACCATTAAACATGTTAGTAGCCTTTGATTTATTTTGTCATCTTCAAAACATCATAAGGGATTTCCCTAACAGCCCGTGCTCTTAAGTATCAAGCCTCAATTCCGCAAACATTTTGGGGGTGACTATATGATCATAGCAGCCTATTTGATTAATCGGATGTCATCTCAAATCCTAAATGGGAAGACTTCATTTGAATTACTTTTTGGGAAACAGCCGGATATTAGTCATCTTCGTGTCTTTGGATGCTTATGTTATGTCTCAACAGTGGGCCCTTGGGACAAATTAGGTACCCGCGCTATTAAAGGTGTGTTTATGGGATATCCTGTTTCTCAAAAGGGATACTCGATCTATGATCTATCTACTGGTCGCTCCATCGTTAGCAGAGATGTTATCTTTCATGAGGACATTTTTCCCTTCCAAGAAGAACTTCTTTTAAATCAAGATTCAGGATCAGTCGCACATCATTGTCTATTCCTCAATGAAGAAGATTTGTTGCCTTCACAGCAAGTCCTATTTCCTCATGTCTCATATTCTACACCTGGAAGTAATTCGCAATCCTATGCGGATAATGCTGCACCCGGGGAACCACAAGCAGTGATATCGGAGGGTTCTACTTCACCAACAAATCCAAATAAGAACTCTACTTTGCCACTTGTAAGTGCACCATATCAACCTTGACGATCAGGGCGTAGTACACGCTCACCCACATGGACAGCAGATTATCTTTGTCCCACCTTAGAGTTATCTGGTACACATCATCCTATCTCATCTCATGTTAGTTTTACTCGTCTTTCCCCGGAACATGTGTGTTGCATTAGTAGAATCTCTGAGGGATAGGAACCATCCACATATGAGGAAGCTGTCAAAGACCCTCATTGGCAACAAGCAATGAAGGATGAATTACAAGCCTTGGTAGAAAATGAGACTTGGGATATTGTTACCTCGCCACCTCACCAACACCCTACGGCTGCAAGTGGGTATACAAGATCAAGTACAAGACAGATGGATCCATCGAACGATATAAAGCAAGACTAGTGGCCAAAGGGTTTAAGCAACAGGAAGGGTTCGATTATACAAAAACATTCTCTCCAGTAGCCAAGGAAGTCACTGTTCGTTCCTTTCTTTCTATTGCCTCTTTGTGTGATTGGCCTCTTCACTAGATGGATGTTCATAATGCTTTCCTTCATGGAGATCTCGAAGAAGAGATTTATATGGATCTTCCACTAGGTTTACGCAGACAAGGGAAGAATTGAGTATATCGTCCTCGTAAAACGTTGTATGGACTCAAGCGGGCTTCTCGCCAATGGTATGCTAAGTTCACTGCTGCACTTACAGCTACAAGATTCCGACAATCCAAACATGATTATACCCTCTTCACATGGAGTCAAGGTACATCATCAATTTACTTACTTATATATGTTGATGATATCCTCATTATGGGAAACAATGAATCCGCCATTCAACATTTCAAGAGGTACCTACACTCCACATTTTGAATTAACGATTTGGTTCCTCCCAAATATTTTCTCGGAATAGAGATTGCACGATCGGATAAAGGGATTTGCCTCAGTCAACGCAAATTTATCCTAGAAATCATATCAAAAGTAGGATTATCATGATCCAAGCCAGCTGTCATTCCAATTGAGCAAAACGTCAAGTTAACCACGACTGAGTACGATAAGGGACTTTCACCCCTAAATGAAGATCCTTTATTGAAAGATCTTTCCATTTATCAGAGACTTGTCGGGAAGCTCATTTATCTCACAATGACTAGACCTAATATATGTTATGCAGTGCAAATTCTCAGTCAATTTATGCACAATCCGAAACAATCTCACATGAATACCGCTTTAAAGGTCGTGAAGTACTTGAAAGGATGTCCAGGTTTGGGAATACTGTTATCTCGAGATAATAACATGGAAATGCCAGCGTTTTGTGACACAGATTATGCTACTTGCCCCATGAGTAGAAAATCTGTTACGGGATTCTATATAAAACTGGGGGATTCGTTGCTCTCATGGAAAACTAAAAAGACAGTCGACTATGTCATTATCGTCTGCTAAAGCGGAATATCAAGCAATGGCAAAGACTAGCTGCAAAATAGTATAGATAAGAGGCTTACTTCAAGATCTTGGTGTTTAGGTAAAAGAACCAACGGTCCTGTTTTGTGACAATGATATTGCACTCAAACTAGCAATGAATCCGGTTTTTCATGAAAGAACGAAACATATAGAAGTTGATTGTTATTTTGTTAGAAACAAGATCCAAGTTGGAGTGATCAAGACAAGAGGAATAAGTACAACAGAACAGCATGTAGACATATTTACCAAGCCCTTGTGTCAAAAGCAATACACGCATCTACTAAGCAAGCTTGGCATCTTTGATGTGTACAAACCACCAACTTGAGGGGGAGTGTTGAAGATATTGTTGCCTATAATTGACCATAATTGATCCTTATTAATCTACTTTGTATATTTAGGGAAAATTAGAATTTTGCATATTTATTTTCTCTAATTAGATCAAGCTTGTACGTTATTAATAGGGTCGTAAACTATACAATACAATTGTATTGCATAGAAAGAAAAACACTTTTCCCAATTCTCGATTCTCGGTTTGTTTCCATCTAATATTCTCACACTGTTTTGCAACCTGTAAAAGTTCTTGGTCAAACATGTGTTTCTTATTTACCTAGTAAACGATGTACAGGACATGATACATCACTTTTTATGTATTTATTCACTTTACAGAAGTCTTAGGCCATGTTTGGTAACTATCCTTAGAACAACCGATTCTATTTTTTCATTATCAAGAATAGATTTGAAACATAATAAAAAATTAGAAAAAAAACTACTTCTTGTTCCTGGGAACAATTTCAAGAATCAAACCTAACTTTTTTTTCTTTTCTTTCTTTTCTCCTTCTCTCTTCTTCTTCTTCTTCTTCCTCCCAGTCCCAATTGGTCACCAACCACTACTAGCCACCGTTGCTGCTGCTTTGGCGGTGGCCGACGATAGACTAGGCGAGGTCTAGCGAGCTCGCTGAAGGCTCGCCATGGCTAGGCTTGCCGAAAGGAGAAGGAAGAAGAATAAAAAAGGGAAAAGAAAAAATTAAATGAAAGTATTAAAAAATTAAAAGAAATTAAAAAAATAAGAATCCCACCAAATGCATTTCTATCCCGAGAATAGAAATTTTGTGCATCAAACGCATTCTTTAATCTAGAAATTGTTCCCGGGAACAAAATCAGGAAAAAAAAAAAAAAAACCATTTTTGATTAAAAATTATTCTCGGGAATAGAATGATTATCAAGGGCGCGCATGATAAAATATCTACTTATCTATTTCTCTATTTCTCTGTATCCCAAAACATATTTGGAACAAAAATCCATTTGATAACGCAATTTGATTTTTTCATTTCTAGAATAGATTTCTATTCCAAAAATAGATTTGAAGAAGAAATCGGAAGCTAAGGGTGTGCATAATAAAATTTATATTTCTTTATTTCTCTATTTCTCTGTTTCTCTGTTCCCTAACATATTTGGAATGAAATTCGTTTGGTAACGCAATTTGATTTTTCTATTTCTGCAACATATTTATATTTCAAAAATAGATTTGAAGAATAAATCGAAGCTAAAATTTTTAACTTCTCAATTTCTGAAATAGAAATTGAGAAATCAATTTCTGTTCCAGAAATTTTGTTACGCACACCCTAAAATTTTTAATTTCTCAATTTAAAAGCAGAAATTGAAAAATCAATTTCTAACCCAAAAATTTTGTCATGCACACCCCAAATGAGCGATTATTGTCCACTGTGGAACTAGAACCGAGAAAGTGCATCATCGATATGCCTTTTAGAACCTAGACAAATTAGCCTAACTGGCAAACCATTACATATTGTCTTTACTTTCGGTTGAAACAATTTTTTACATCTAATGTTTTGTCTTTAAATGATGGAGTCCAGCTGAAATTTTTTACCCTTTCGATTATAATGTAGATAGAAAAATTTCAATAAACAATATATAATCTACTTAGAAGTTAATCACATTCTAGTGCAGTGCATTAAAAAGGGTTTGCTCTCCTCCGTTATTAAAAAAAAAAGAATCCCGAATTGCACTACATAACCGAATTACATGAAATCAAGTTTCTTTACATGTTGCTGCTAACTTTATTTAACTATTCACTGGATCTATGTAAAAATTCTTATGTAACCATATTATGTTCTTGTAAAAATATAATCATGGACACACACTAGTATTGTAGAAGTAAATCCTTAAAAATTTGAACCTTACTTTTGTTTATGCACATAAATAACTACAGTTTACGCAGGAACGAGGATCATTGGCATGCATGGCATGCACTTTTGCAGCCAGTAAAAGCTCTAAAGTTCTTGGTGATGTAGCTAGTATAAGCACCTAGAGGGGGGTGAATAGGTGTATAAACAATTTCTCGGGATATCACAGAAATACTAAGCAAATGATAGAACGGAAATACGCTTTTGCTTAATCAAAATGAGTTACGATTAAAGTAAAGTAAAGAGAAGGGAAGAGAAGATTAAACACAAGGTTTATAGTGGTTCGGCTTATCCTAAGCCTACGTCCACTCTTCCGCACTGACAACCAATCGGCTGGATTCCACTATAAACAAAAGAGATGTTACAGCACAGTCCTTCCTTGATTCCACAGTGTAGATATTCTATCACACTTCCTCAAGGTTTCTCACAAGTATAAACTCTCTTTTGAGTACAAGATTTTCGCTCAAGTGAATTGACAAAACAACAAGAGGCTTCAGACTTTGGAACTCTTCTATCGCGCACTTCCTTGAACAGCTTTAGAACGTCTTCTTTTTATACTCCTTTATGCCATTATACCCGTTGGCACTTTCCAAAGGAATTCCTCCAATCTACCCGTTAGACGGAATCAATTAAGAAGATTATTTGAACTATAAAGGGAATATGTCGATAGCCCATCAATCATGTTCGCCCATACAATCAGGATCTCGGTTTCCATAAGTAGAATCTTCCACGAATATTTCGCCAATCAACGGATTCTTGACCATCGAATCAATCTCGATCAATTTAAAAGGATTCCAATAAGTCATATCCAGCCAAGAGATCTTCTCCAGTCGATAAGGTCATATCCTTAATAAAACATCCAGTTCTGAATACCCTTTCTTCAACGGATTAGAAACTGTCAATGAGGATAAACTTTGAATCTTGAGTCTGGCTATCCGGAGGTCTTCAGACTTTAAACAGCAGAGTCTGCAAGCCTTCAGACCAAACTGATGGAAATGATTTGTCAGCTTCAAAACATTTCAAGAAGATTTCTCCAACAATCTCCCCCTTTTTGATGGTGACAAAACTTTCCTGCAGATTTGGAAAACTTTGACCTGCAAAACATTTCTCAAACACATATGCATATCTTATAGAGATAAATGGCTAAATGAATAACACTAGAATTTGCAACCACGTAAAAATAGGTTAGTCTTGAATAAGATAAAGCCATAAAGCCAACCATAAGATATTAATATCAATAGCAGTCAAATCTAAATCCAAATCCAGACACAAAATTAAAGTCAAACATTAATCCAAATTAAACAATCCAAACGATTAAAAATTCAAAGTTTTGATTCAAATCTTGCACTTCTCCCCCTTTTTGTCAGCATTAAAAAAGGTTAAGATGAAAATGGAGTGAAGTCAAGATTGCTTGGAAACGCGGACAAGCTGGAAATCTCCCATGGACTATACGATCCCTTCCAGCCTTTTTAAGTCTTCCTTCAGTTGTGCAATCTCCTCACCCTTGGCATTGGCCTCGAATCGAACGAGAGAGGGCTTGGATCTCGATCTTGTAATGACACTTGAAGAAACTTGACCAGCATTCTCGCAAGCTTTGAACCTCGCATCCCAGCATAGATTTGTCCACGCATCTCCAAGAGAATATCCATGATTCTCGCAAAAATCCGCTTGAGAGCTGTCGGTCTGCGTGCTTGCTTCAAAGACGTTACGCGAGATGATGGCATATCAGAATAATCTTGCAGGTTTGGCGATGAAACTTCATGACCTTCTTCTGGAAATTGAGATGCATAAACGTCATCTGGGTCTGCAGGTGAGCGACTGACTCCTTCACTTGCATCGGGATATGAGTACTTCCCTCCTTTCTCTTTTTCTCCCCCTGTTTCTGTGCCTATAGGTGGAGAAGAGTGTCTTTCAGGTTCTCCTTCTTCTCTTCTTTCTTCTTCAGTCTTTCTTGCTCTGCTTCTTTTCGCCACCTCGCTCTTTCTTCTCGCTTCTTTTTCTTCTTCTTCTCTCGCCTCTTTTTCTTTTTCTTCTCTTGCTTCTTTTTCTTTCTCTTGTCCTTGTCTTTCCTCTCCTTCGTCTCATGATGTTCCATGGATTCTGAACAGAGCGACTTAGCTTCTTCAAAGCTATGGCCGAAATGGTAAGGTCGTCATCCTCTTCATCTTCCACGATGAGAGCTCTTCTTTTCTTGGTTGGAGCAACCATGGGCTCCTTCCCTTTCCTTTTTGAAGCAGAAGAGAATTGATGAGACTTTACAGGAGTCTTTTCCTTAAATTTCTCCAACTCTTTGCTTAATTCCTTCAGACGCATCTTGGTCACCATTTTCAGTCCTATCACCATATGATCGCACGATCGAACACAAGAGATTTGTGGAGGCTGAATATTCAGATGTCTGAATAACTTCGTTACAAGGTTTGGGTAAGAAAGTTGACCTCTGTCCTTCATCACCGCTCTATACATGTGGAACATGATAGTATGAGAAAGAGAAAACCTTTTCCCAGTAAGGATGGCGTACATCAGCATTGCCTCTGAACTTGAGACATCAGTCTTGGAAGTTGATTTCGGTCTAAGGCAATTGATCATAATCTTGTGAAGCAAAATGTTGAACGCACTCATCCTTAAGTAGGTGATCTTTTCGTCTGTTCTCCTGTCTTTCACCAGTTCCATTGTAGCCCGAGCAGTAGAAACTTTGATTGGTTGATATCTTCCTCTCTCAACTCCTAACACATCCGCCAAAGATATTCATGTCCACAACAAAATCTTGATCTTTGACACTGAAGGAGAATCTATTCGCATCTAAAAAGCTAAGATTTGAATAGAAATATGCGGTTAGTTCAGCATAGGCCTCTGTAGTGTCGGAGCAGAACTTTTCAAGTTGAAGATGACCGAACTTTTCTCTCATGTTCACATTCACAAAGATCCGAAAGTCAAAATCTACACTCCTAGGGTTTATCACCCCACGCTTCAGCCAGCTTTGAATATAGACCCTTCTGTTCTTTCGATCTAAACATCTCTCCTCTTTTTCCTCTGATTTCCGCCGCAATACCCATCCTTGGTTGAAATTGCATGAACAATTTGTCATCGTCATTCCCCTCTCTCGGATTAAATCCCCAATCACGAGGATCACTCGGGATATTTTCAAGGGATTTTTCAGCCACCCCTTTTCGAGCAATTCCCAAACTTTCCATTTTCCGCAAAAAGATATACTCATTCCCATATCCTTTGTCTTTTAGAAAATCATCGACATAGTTCAGAGGAGTACGAGTTCCTTTTAAAGCACGATACAGCTTATAAATAAAGGTGGGTTTTTGAACTCTTACAGGATCTGCATCCTCAACGATTTCTTTCTCTTGTTGATGATCAACGCCTTGAGGACTATGTGGAGGAGAATGACGCGGTTGAAAATGTTGTGGGCTCTGTTGCTGATCTGGAGACACTTCTTCTTCCGTGAGATCGAAGTGCGTAGGCCCCTCATTCATCCGCCGTGGTCCCCTGCTTGCGATTCTTGACGACTTTCTTGAAGAAGACATTTTTTCTCGCACTTTGAGAGATTCCTTGCTTGACTTCCCCCAAGAAAAACGACAACTTTTTCGAAGATTAGGCAGGAGATAAAAACAGGAATGGAGGATCGGTGCTTTTTAGGGTTTTTTGAGAGTGAAGAGAGGAGGAAGCAACAGTATACGATCGGTTAAAGAGAGGTATACGAATCGTCAGAAATAAAAAGATGCCTTTTCAAAAATAACTATCCTTTTTCCGCAAAAATAGTCATTTCAAAAAATAACTTCTTTTTCGAAAAAGGAAACGATGCAATAATTACGCTGATTAAAGATAGCAATAAAAAGACACGGTTCGATGATCGTACATTTTCAAGATAATATTCGAGAGAGAGAGACTTACAATCAAGGTCTTGTTTGTCTGAGTCTGAGAGTCTCTAGACTTTAACTTCTTCAAACCTTAATATGTTGAGTCCGGGTGAATAATTTCAAATTGATTTTTCTCCAACGGCTTTGTGAATATATCCGCCGGTTGGTTCTTTGAATCAACATACTTGAATCGAAACTTCTCCATTCGAACATGGTCTCGATGAAGTGATGTCGAATATCTATATGCTTTGCTCTTGAGTGAAGAATTGGATTTTTGGTGAGATTGATAGCGCCGGTGTTGTCGCAATTAATCTCTCGTGCATGAGTCTTCAATTCCAAAGTCTCTTAGCTGTTGCTTTATCCATAGAATTTGTGAACAAAGAAACTTCCAAGAGCTACATACTGCGCCTTCGCTGTAAAGAGAGCTACCGTACTCTGTTTTCTTGAAAACCAAGACACCGTCCCCGCCTCCAAGTAGTTGACAGTACCCGAGGTGCTCTTTCTATCAACTCTGCAACCGGCTAGATCTGCGTCTGAGTGTCCAAGAAGAGTAAAGTCTCCCCTTTTAGGATACCATAGGCCGATGCTTGAAGTTGAAGCAATGTATTTGATAATACGCTTTGTAACACTTAAATGAGATTCTTTAGGGTCTGCTTGAAATCTAGCACAAATGCAAACATTAAACAAAATGTCAGGTCTAGAAGCCAGTAAGATAAAGAAGTGAGCCAATGATACTCCTGTATAGCTTCTGATCGACTTTCTTTCCTTCTTCATCTTTGTCTATCTTCAAGGCATTTGACATTGGAATGTCAGTCTTTTTGCAATTGTCCAGTCCAAACTTTTTGACAAGATCATTAGCATATTTTTCTTGACGAATAAAAGTTCCTTCCTTTAGTTGTTTCACTTGAAGTCCAAGGAAGAAGGTTAACTCACCCATCATGCTCATTTCAAATTTATCATGCATAGTCTTAGAGAATTTCTTGCACAGACTTTCATTAGGAGATCCGAATATGATATCATCGACATATATTTGAACTAGTACAAAACTTTTGCTTTCATTTTTGATAAATAGAGTAGTGTCTACTTTACCTTTCACGAAACCGTTTTGAATTAAAAACTTACTCAGCCTGTCATACCAAGCTCGAGGTGCTTGTTTCAAGCCATATAAGGCCTTTTTGAGTCTGAATACTGAGTCTGGTTTCTTTGGGTCTTCAAACCCAGGTGGTTGTTCCACATAGACTTCCTCATGGATGAATCCATTTAGAAAAGCGCTTTTGACGTCCATTTGGAATAACCTGAAATTTTTGTGACAAGCAAATGCAAGTAATAAATGAATTGCTTCTAACTTTGCTACTGGTGCGTAAGTCTCGTCATAGTCGATCCCTTCTTCTTGTGTGTAACCCTTGGCCACGAGTCTTGCTTTGTTTCTTACGACTTTGCCTTTCTCGTCCATCTTGTTTCTGAAAACCCATTTAGCTCCAATAATAGATTTACCTTTAGGTTTAGGAGACAATTCCCAGACATCATTGATACTGAATTGCCTGAGTTCTTCTTGCATAGCTTCAATCCAACTTTCATCAGATAAAGCTTCTTCTATGCTCTTAGGTTCTATTTCAGAAATAAGAGCCACAGCACTAGATTCTTCGCGCCTTTTGGATCTTGTGCGAATTCCTTCATTGATGTCACCAATGATAAGATCTTTGGGATGACTGGACTTATGCTTCCAGTTGCTGGATAATTTGTCAGATTGATGATCACTTCCTTCACTTGATTCTTCGACAGTCACTTGCTGCTGTTCCTTCAAAGTCTGAGCTGCTTCTTGAGATTTGGACTTTGTAGAGTCTGGAGCAGGTTCAAATTCTTCAAGATGAGTCTGAATAGATTCATTTTGAATGGAATCTTGGAATTTGACATTCATTGATTCTTCCACTGTTTGAGTCTTCTTGTTGTAGACTTTGTACGCTTTGCTAGAGGTTGAATATCCAAGGAAGATGCCTTCATCTGACTTTTCTTCAAACTTACCAACTCGATCATTTGCATTTTTCAGTATAAAACATTTGCATCCAAATACATGAAAATATGAAACGATGGGCTTCTTTTCTTTGAATAATTCATAGGGTTTTTTTTCTAGAATAGGCCTTAGAAAAACTCTATTAATAATGTAACATGCTGTAAAAACTGCTTCAGCCCAAAAACGTGAAGAGATGTTGCTTTCAATTAAGAGAGTTCTTGCCATTTCTTGAAGCGATCTATTCTTTCTTTCCACAACTCAATTTTGCTCTGGAGTATATGGAGAAGAGAACATATGCTGAAAACCAGATTTATCACAAAACTTTACAAAATCTTGATTTTCAAATTCACCTCCATGATCTGTTCTAATACTTGAAATAGCATATCCCTTTTCGTTTTGAACCTTTTTAGCAAATTTTTCAAAGTAAGAGAAAGTTTCAAACTTACTTGCCAGGAAATATACCCAAGTAAATCGTGAGTAGTCATCCATAATTACTAGGCAATATTTCTTACCTCCAATGCTTTGAGTTCTGGTTGGTCCAAAGAGATCCATATGCAGAAGCTGCTGTACACGGTTAGTGGAAACTTGATTTATTGGTTTGAAGGAATTTCTTACATGTTTTCCCAATATGCATGGTGTACATAAATCAGACTTTTGGTATGATAAATTGGGTAGCCCATGAACAAGCTTCTTGGCTGAAATTTTGGCTATCTGCTTTATATTGATGTGTCCAAGCTTTCTGTGCCATAAACTTGCTTCATCTTGTATTGAGAATAAACACTGTGATTCATCTGGTTTTACATCCAAGAGGTAGATATTTCCATGTCTTCGACCCATAAACGACTAAGTAGAGTCTTTACTTGGTTCCGAACATATTCCCTCTTGAAAGTAGATTTTGAAACCGGTATCACAAAGCTGGGGCGACACGAGCGGTTGTAGTTGAGTCCTTCAACTAAAGAAACATTGTTTATTGTGAGGTTTCCAATCTTCACGCCCAAGTCCTACTATTCTTCCTTTGCTATTTCCTCCAAAAGAAACTTTTCCACCATTCGTTTGTACAAGTTTTATGAAACAATTTGAATCTCCTCATATGCCTTGAGCATCCACTATCCGATACCACTTTACCTTTTTCTTGATAGTGACTCCGCATTTAAAAAAGAAACTCAAACTTTCTTTGGTACCCATCTTTTCTTGGGTCCATTGGAGTTAGTATAATATGTTGTATTTGTCCATACTTTCTTAACAGGTTTCCAAACCATTGGACACTCTTTTTCAAAATGATCTGTACTATTGCACTTTGAACATCTAAGAGCATTGCAACCAACTGGTTTTACAAAAGTCATTTTAAAATGATTTTTGTAAGCATCTCTTGAGGGTCTTTGTTTGATTCTTTCCTTTACTTTAGGAAAATCAATTAAATGAATGGTTTCAGCAGTCATTCCCAAACTAGATTTGTTGAAATAAGGTCTTTGAACAAAAAGTATTTTTTCTAGTTTCTCAGATCCTATAGAAAATCTTTTGGAAATATTTGTGATATCATTTTTCAAGAATGCATTTTCTTTTGAAAGATTATTTTCACTTTCTCTAAGAGAAGAAACATTCACATCTAAACATTTTACCTTTTCTTTCAAAACATTTTCTTGCTGTTTTAAGGTAGAATTTTCCTTTTTGAGTTCGAAAATCCTTTTAAGAGAAGTCTTAAGACTAAAGCACAACTCATTAATATATTTAGAAACTTTAATAGGGATTTTAAAGTTACTCACCTCAAATTCACTGTCTAAGTCTGTCTCGGAGTTTGAATCTGAATCCGATTGTGCCATTAGACATATGTTGGCATAATCATCATCGCTTTCTTCACATTCTCAGTATCACTCCCGTGTTTCGCTTTAAGAGCCTTTCGATACTTTTCAGCTTTTCCTTTCTTCTTCCTCGAAGAGGACAGGTTAGATCCGATGTGTCCTTTTTCTTGCATTCAAAGCAAACTACATCTTTGTTTGATTCATCATCCTCAACAGACTTAGCCTTTGCTTTTGAAACCCTTGTTTCCTTGGATTGAATCTTCTTCCTTTTCTCGTTCAGCTTTCTGAATCTTCTTATCATGAGAGCAAGCTCCTCATCGTCCATATCGTCTTCAGAATCTGCAACATCAGAATCATCATTGGATTTCAATGCAATTGATTTCTTACCTTTAGGGTCTTCGTCTTCATTGATTCTTTCTACTTCATAAGACTGAAGAGTTCCAACCAACTCATCAACAGATAGTGGCATGATTCTTTGGGTCTCTCTGATTGAGGTCTTTATGTGATTCCAATCCTTGGAGAGTCCTCGCAGTAGCTTATTTATTTTCATGGGATCAGAAATTGGTTGACTTTGATTCTCAAGACCATTCACGATATCTGTAAAACGACTAAACATGTCAGTTATAGATTCTCCCAATTTCATCCTGAAGGCTTCGTATTGACCGAGGAGTATATTGACTCTGGTCTCTTTCACTCGATCGGTTCCTTCATAAGTAATGTGTAATCTATCCCAAACTTCTTTGGCTGTATCACAAGAAGATATTCTGTTATATTCAGTAGGTGATAAAGCACAATATAAAGAATAAATTGCTTTTGCATGAAGAGCTTGTCTCTTGATTATCTCTTCCTAACTCATTCCACTGGACTCAACAGTGTCATTTCCTCTTTCCGAGACAGATGCAGCTTTAGGAATGATTCATTTTTCTACAACGTCCCATTCCAGAGGATCCTTTGATCTTAAGAACGCCTTCATCTTGTTTTTCCATATGTTGTAGTCATTTCCATCAAAGTAAGGCGGTCTAATGTTGCTTTGCCCTTCTACCAGCCCTGGAGCCAACATACTAGCCATGGATCTTTAACTCTGAAGTAAAACACTTCAAATAAAGTGAGTACACAGGCTCTGATACCAATTGATGTAGCTAGTATAAGCACCTAGAGGGGGGTGAATAGGTGTATAAACAATTTCTCGGGATACCACAGAAATACTAAGCAAATGATAGAACGGAAATACGCTTTTGCTTAATCAAAATGAGTTACGATTAAAGTAAAGTAAAGAGAATGGAATAGAAGATTAAACACAAGGTTTATAGTGGTTCGGCTTATCCTAAGCCTACGTCCACTCTTCCGCACTGACAGCCAATCGGCTGGATTCCACTATAAACAAAAGAGATGTTACAAAGACACGAGTCCTTCCTTGATTCCACAAAGTGTAGATATTCTATCACACTTCCTCAAGGTTTCTCACAAGTATAAACTCTCTTTTGAGTACAAGATTTTCGCTTAAGTGAATTGACAAAACAACAAGAGGCTTCAGACTTTGGAACTCTTCTATCGCGCACTTCCTTGAACAGCTTTAGAACATCTTCTTTTTATACTCCTTTATGCCATTATACCCGTTGGCACTTTCCAAAGGAATTCCTCCAATCTACCCGTTGGACGGAATCAATTAAGAAAATTATTCGAACTATTAAGGGAATATGTCGATAGCCCATCAATCATGTTCGCCCATACAATCAGGATCTCGGTTTCCATAAGTAGAACCTTCCACGAATATTTCGCCAATCAACGGATTCTTGACCATCGAATCAATCTCGATCAATTTAAAAGGATTCCGATAAGTCATATCCAGCCAAGAGATCTTCTCCAAATCGATAAGGTCATATCCTTAATAAAACATCCAGTTCGGATACCCTTTCTTCAACGGATTAGAAACCTGTCAATGAGGATAGACTTTGAATCTTGAGTCCGGCTGTCCTGGAGGTCTTCGACTTTAAACAAGGCGAGTCTCGCAAGCCTTCGACTGGCGATGGAAACGATTTGTCAGCTTCAAAACACTTCAAGAAGATTTCTCCAACACTTGGTCCTACATGCGTCTCTTATTTAACAGTAAATTGATGTCATATCCTTTGAGGTCTATACAGATCCGTATCGGAAACTTGTGAGCAATGTACAAGACGGGATATACCTTTTCTATACGTATTTATTCACTTTACATGAGTCTTATTATTTGCTCTAGAACCAGATCCCGAGAAAGTGCATCGATGTGCCTTCTGGAGCCTAGGAAAATTAGCTTAACTGTCAAAAAAGTATAAATCATCTTTACTTTCGGTGGAAACTATTTTCTACATCTATTGTTTTGTATTTAAATGATGAAGTCCAGCTGAAATATATACTCTATCTTGACTTGGATCACAACTTAATAATCAAAGCTTGTGAAAGTATATCACATCATATCAAACTTGATTACGGTGAAATTAATTATTTTGACTTACATCAACTCACGAATATTATGTTGGGAATAACTGATCCCCGAAAAACCGGATTCGACACTAAATCGAACCCCTAAATCAATGCGGAAGACGAAGCCCGGGAAAACACGTATCACCGATCGTAAAGCACACCACAGATTCGAGCGTACCTTGTTAGCCACAGATTAAACACCAACGCTGAAGAAGAGGAAGAAATTCTGATCCGATGAAGCCTTGAATGGGAGAAATTGGAAGCCGTATGCCTACTGTTCTTCGGGAGAGAAAACGCGCGGGAGAGAAGCGTACGTTGAATTGCCAAGCGTTATGTTCTCTCTCTCTCTCCTCCCTTTTATACCTCTCCCCTTCCACGGGCCCTTTTTCCCGTGGGCCGGGCCCTTTTGGGCCCAATTTGAGCGGACGGGCCGTAAGCCCAATTCCAATAAATCCATCATCTCCCACTCGCACATGGTGGTACAAAACCAACATGGGCGGACAGGCCTTACTCATCCCCATCAGAGAAAAATCCAGCATAGACTCTCACTTAACATGATGGGCCGAATGTAATCCTCTTTTTCTCTCTTCAACATTCATACCGGTGAATAATCCGTGCGACCAGCATACTTTGAGAGCTCGTTGCCATACATCTCGTTAGGAATATATAGCAGCTCATAATGGGCATCACATCCCGAGTAGATTTAGTATGCGTTACCCTAGATCGATCGATCACATTTATATCTCTCTTGATCTCTTTTAAACAATGATATATATTGTATTCACAATTATGATTATCACAAAGACAGTCATAATTGGTTAACCGGTGAATACAAAACTACAATGTGATTCTCCAAAATCGATCTTCCTCTTTCCTTCAAACTCTCAATTTCAGTCCAAATTGCTTTTCTAGAAATGCCCCATTAGATCGAATCACTCATGACCATTGGCAACATCCTAAGATAGCAAACACTAAATAGAAATCTTGAGAATAAGTAAGAGTCATGAGGGGACTAAGAATTGAGGAACACTTTTCCTCAAGAGTCTCACACGACATAAAAGTTGAGATCAAACTTTTGTCACTCTTATTGGTCGTCTCATGCATACGTAGTATGAAATACGTATTACGGTATTAACTCCTTTCCCATGGAGCGTATGTCTACACTTTCAATACCGTACGATGATAGTTCGGACATACCCAATGTCTAACTTGAGTTCACGTATCTACTCATTCACAAAATTCATCGAACTCACATCCGGCATCTTAGACGGATAAAGTAAAATATGTGGGGTATTTTACTTTCGGACATAGTAAGTATTATGTCCTCATCTTAACACTCGCTTAAGGCGACATACGTGTTTTAAGCTTGAGCTCTCGATTATCACCTAGATAATAAGCTTAAAAACAGTCTCATCTCTATTTATCACACAAGAAATAGAGGCGATTACCCGTGTGAGTGGGCTAATCTTACATCCGTCCGACATACTTCTCAACTTAAAGTAATGCACCGAGCATTAAGATGCATAAAGATCAAACAAAGATTCATAAGCATTAATGATGAAAACACGAATTCATCAAATGTGAACACTTAGGGAAATTACAATATTCAAGACACATCGAACCTACTTCTACGCAACCCTAGAGATTTCATATGGCCACAAAACACATCTCTGGGTATTGGCTTTGTCATAGGATCTGTTCTATGCGTAGTATGTACTCTAAGTTCACGTCCTTTCGTGCAACCATATCCTTTACAAAATTATACTTGGTATCTATATGTTTGGTCTTGCCATGATATTTTGGATCTTTGGTGTACGCTTTCGCTGCTTGGCTATCACGGTTAACAAATAACAAATCTGCAAAGACTTCCAATAACACCTAAATGATCCAAAAATCTCTAAAGCCAAACATCTTCTTACACTACCGCGATAATGCCACAAACTCAATTTCTATCGTGGACAAGGCTATGCATGTTTGTTTCTTACAGCTCCAACATATGGTGCCATCATTCAAGAAGAAAAACAAACTCGGAAGTAGATTTCCTTTCATTTAAATCTCCTCCCCAATCGAATCGGGATAGCCTTAGAGTCGCGAGATCCTTTCCTTAATAACTCATCGTCTAATCGGCGCTTCCCTTTAGATACCTCGGTATTCTCTTAACGGCTTTCCATTGTCTTGGACCTGGATTGGATTGGTATCTACTCACCATTCCAACCGCAAAACATATGCCAGTCTTGTACACATCATAGTGTATATCAAGCTTCCAACAAAGACTAGCATAAGGAACATATTTCCTTTATTCCTTCTCTTGTGGAGTCCCCGGACACGCCTATGGCTCAATTCTTCACCTTTTGCAATAGGAGTGTCTATGGGTTTACAATCTTGAAATCTTAACTCCAAGAATATATGCAACATCACCCATGTCCTTCATAATCAATTTCTTCCTGTTGATTATACCCCTTCGCCACAAGGCGAGCCTCATGCCTTTCTATCGAGCCATCGCCTTTCGCTTTATTTTGAGAACCCGGTTGTTCCCAATAGCTCAAGCGTCCTTTTGGAAGATCAACCAGTTCCTAAACATGGTTTGACTTCATTGACTCTATTTCCTCTTCCATTGCATGAATCCATTTTTCCTTATTAGGGCAATTTAGAGCCTTATTAATATTTCTTGGCTCATCCTCATCTTGTGGAGCAACCATAAAAAGTTTCCCTTTCGATGTCAAAACATTGACGGGGAATACTTTGGCGACTTGTTCACCGTATGGGAGATTGTACACTTAGCACATCATTCCCCATCATGCTCCCACTTGGATTAGGTAATGATGATATTGTCACATCGTGGTTGCAATTGAGAATGAGTTGAATTCAATTCATCACATCTCATATTACTCCCACTTGGAAAACTCTACTGACATCATTATCTTGATCCAAGATTTCAAATAGGGAACAACCTTCCCTTATTTCGCCCTTCTTAGGAAATTCATCCACTAAGGATGTGACATCCCGTGATTCAAATTCAGTTATACTCCCACTTTCCCGCTCACCTATGAACACATACCCTTTCGAGTGTTCGCAGGTATCTCATGAAAATACTCTTATTTCCTTTGGGACCCAATTTCCCAAACTTGTGAGAGGACTCATGAATATAGGCAGCACAATCCCATGGCTTAAGAAAACTTAAGTCCGGTTTTCTAACTGTCCATAACTCATATGAAGTGGAAATAATTGATTTGGAAGGCATCCGGTTAAGTATATTGGCAACAGTTAACATCGCATCACTCCAAAGAGTGATAGGTAAGTTAGCATGCACCATCATGGACCTAACCATTTCCAAGTAGGGTTCTGTTTCTTCTTTCCACAACACCATTTTGTTGAGGAGTATATGGAATAGACAACTATCTTTATATTCCTTTTTCAGCACATAATTTTCTGAACACATCGGATAAATATTCTCAATCTCGATCGGATCTCAATGCTTTTATTTTCTTGTCTAATTGATTTTCTGCCGGGTTCATAAACCTTCAAACAACTTATGCTTCGATTCATGAGAAATCAAATAGACATGTCCGACTTCAGTATAATCATATATAAAAGTGATGAAATAAACAGCCCCTTGCCTTCCTCTCACATTCATTGAACCACAGACGTCCAAATGGATTAAATGCAGAGGAAATTCAGCTCTTTTATCCTTTTCTAAATGGTTTCATTGTTATTTTCCCTACTAGGCAATGCTCACTTATGGACAAATCGACTTTTTCAATATTGTCCAACAAGCCCTCTATGGCTAGTCTATTCATATGTTGTTGGCCCATATGACCAAGTCTAGCATGCCACCATATTCACATCATTATCATATAAGGTAGAAGACGTGAAACAAGGGAATAACCTATTGACACCACCATAGTCAACATCTAGTACAATAAAACCATCCAGAAAATAATCACAACCATAGTAGTTTGTATCTAAAAACAAATCTACACCTTTATTATGGAAGTTCATACTAAAACCAAGTTTAACCAACATTAAAACAGACACAAAAATTTCGACGAATCTCCTGGAGCATATAGAACATTAAGGTGCGTCCACCACTCATGTTCAATTGGCAGTGCCAATCCCTTTACTTCACTGAGTTGTTTCCCATATGGATTCACTCGGGCCGGTTGGTATCGTCGGAATTTCACGAAGGATCCTCTATCCTTTGCTACATGGTGCCGTCGCTCCCGAATCTACATCCACAAAGGATTGGATTCAGCCAATAATACTAACTTGACACATAAGCAAAGTTCTCAAATGTACAAGAGGTGTTGACCTTTTTAGGCTCACAACAGTTGCAAGCATAGTGACATTTCTTGTCACAATTGTAACACATCGCCCTTGACATTTTCTTCACTTGAGGACGTTTTCCTCTCTTGTGTTGGTTAACTCTTGATTTCTTGCAAGTAAGGACTTGATCCTTTGTATGCCCACATATTGAACGAATCAATACGCTTGCGCTTAGAGCACAAAGCCCTTTCTAAGCTAGAACCTGCATTGCAAATATCTTTGTTCGGCTCAAATACCGTTAGGCGGTCCTCTACTAGCTCAAGGTGGCGCATGGCATCCTTAAGATCTTCCATAACATGGTCAAGAGCTTCTAGTGCTTCTTGCTTTTCCAAACATATTGAATCTTCTTATTCAATATTTCACAATTGTTACCGTTCATATCGAATCACGTTCTTAGTTCTTGAACCATCGTTCGAACACATCGACATCCATGCACGAATAATTAATGCCTATCATTTATGCATCCCTATTTGCATAGACCCATCATATTAATAAATAATTTCAAGTAAGGCTTCGAGAATCAAAAGGTCACTATGTTTCCAATCATCCTCCAAAAATCCTAACTCAAAACTATCATTAATATGATTGTCATATGCAAAATCAATTCTATGAAGCTACAAAAGCTTCTAAAACTACCCACACTAATTACCCACAAAGAACCAAAGAAATAACAGAAAGCAAATAAAATCTAATATATAATAAAATAACAATGCTTTCACATAATACAACTATACATTACACTAAGCAATATATATACAGGGAAAAAATATCAACATGGAAAGAGATATTTACATCAAAAACATCTTAAATTAATCCAAGGAATAAATAGGGAAAGTCCCTTCTAATCTATCATTCAAAACATCTGAGAAAACTGAAGGCACATTTGCCAACCAAGGAAAAACTTTTGGAGAGCTTTCATGTCGCCACCAAGGCGCATTCTCTCGGCGCCATGTGGCGCTCAATCTAGGGGTTGAAGTTTTGGCCAACTCAATCCTATAGTACTCTCTTTACAAAAGCTTCCACTAGCTTCCTATAATCCGGGACCACGTTGACCTCCCATAGCCGATCCAACACTTTCTTGCCATTCGGGTGAAGAGTGTTCATCAAAGCCGGCACCTTCTGAAAATCCGGCATAAGATAACCATTCCAGATGATTTCCTGTATCATCTGATTGACCTTGATCACATGTGATACTAAATCACCGTCATGCCACTGATAATTAGCTAAATCTGACATCAGCCTTTTAAGTCTTGCATTTCCCTCGTCCCTTCTCGGGCTTGCAGGTATCTCGCATAACTCATTATAGTCCCCGCAACAAATGCGAGAATAATCCATAATTTTCATAAGGGAAAATACATAATTTTCCAAAATTCATGCAACAAATGCAGAATAAAAATGGATACCCACATAGGCATGACTGAAAAAAAAACAAATTCCTTTTTTTTTTTTTTTTTTTTTTTTTTTTGGGTCAACGGTCAACGGTCAAAGTCAACGGTCAACAGTCAAAGTCAACGGTCAACGGTCAACGGTCGTCGGTCATCGGACGGTCAACGGGCACGCGGGTCGGACCGGTCGGGCCGGCCGATCCGGTCGGACCGGCCGAGCCGGTCGGACGAACCGACCGCACGTGCCTCGCGCGTGCGGGCCGACGCCACGCAGACGTCGGCGGCCACGTGCCACGCGCGTGGCCGGGCGACGTCACGCGGACGTCGGCTCGCCGCACGTGCGCGCGCGCATGCCAGCGGGTCGGGTCGGGTCGTCGGTCGGGTCGCCACCCGGCCACCGACGTCATCGGCGACGTCATCGATGACGCTCATCCCAACGGTTATCGGCCAGTTGGGTGACGCCACGATGACGTCATCGGGTGACGCCGGCACGCGTCGGCTCGCCGACCGGCGCGTGCCGTTTCGCCGTCGCCGGCGCGCACGTGCCGGTTCGCCGACCGGCGCGTGTGCGCACGCGCCGGGCGGCTGGCGCTTCCGGCGCGTCGCGCGCCACGCGCAGCGCCTTCCGGCCGCGCGTGTGGGTGCGTGCGGTGGCTCCGGCGGCGGTCGACACATCGTCGGACTCGTCTCGACGTCGCGCTTCACCCAAAGCCTTCAGAATTCGTTTTTGACTTACGAAAACTCAGAAAAATGGCCGAAGAAGTCTCGGGTGTCGGGATTTGTCGCCCGATCCGTACGGCCGAACTTCCTTTTGCGAAAATTAATCAAAAAACATCAAATTGATCGGGAAAACGTGAACTAGGGCTCGATACCAATGTTGGGAATAATCGATCCCCGAAAAACCGGATTCGACACTAAATCGAACCCCTAAATCAATGCGGAAGACGAAGCCCGGAAAACACGTATCACCGATCGTAAAGCACACCACGGATTCGAGCGTACCTTGTTAGCCACGATTAAACACCAACGCCGAAGAAGAGGAAGAAATTCTGATCCGATGAAGCCTTGAAGGGGAGAAATTGGAAGCCGTATGCCTCTTTTGTTCTTCGGGAGAGAAAACGCGCGGGAGAGAAGCGTACGTTGAATTGCCAAGCGTTATGTTCTCTCTCTCTCTCTCCTCCCTTTTATACCTCTCCCCTTCCACGGGCCCTTTTTCCCGTGGGCCGGGCCCTTTTGGGCCCAATTTGAGCGGACGGGCCGTAAGCCCAATTCCAATAAATCCATCATATTATAACTTCGTTTGCATTCATCCCTTCAGAGACCACTTGCAAAATGACTTGGAAAGTTGCACATTACTTGTATAATATAATACGCAACCACGCTCAGCAACAGCAGCTTCGCTAGAAATGCCTCTCGCGACTTAATAGTCGCCCTAAATAAATCCAGGTCTAGCTCATCTCTTTTTGTCTGGTGGCTGCAAGACAAAGGAGGGGAAGATGTTGAATACATATGCTTCCTGCGCAGGATCATCAACTTGGAAAATTTAATGACGTAATGACAGTAACGAGACCGGCATCGTAATGATATCGTCGTCACCCCATATTTGCAAGGCTAAAAATATTACAAGACTTTTGCGTTGACATATGGTCATCGCCTTCGTTGGCTCCTCTTGGCGTTTAGTCTTCTGTACGTGGGCATAACAGTTCATGCAGATGAAGTCACAGACGGTAAGCGCAGCGTAGTCTTGATTTTGTGTCGGGTACTGTTAGCGATGTTGACCTAGAACAATGATTAGATTAAGACCCCAAGTTCTCTCTAGGTCAACAAAAAATAAAAAAATAAATGTCCTCAGTGATCCGTTGTCAAAAGTACGAACGATATGGCCCTACTTTACATAGCGTGAAAAGAGAGAGCAGGGGGAGGGGGGAATTATCACCTTGAAATTAATCCTTCCTTCTTCTTGTTTAGTTTATACCACTTAGCATGTGTATTGAAGTCGAGTCAAGCGTTCCATTCTCATCAAAATTCTCATTATTAAGGCTCCGTTTGTTTCGCGAAAAATGTTTTCCGGATTTTCCGGCGTTCGTTTCACGGAAAATGAATTCCTGGAAGAAAATGTTTTTCATGAAAGGGAAAATGTCTTCTAAATTGGGGGAAAATGTTTTCCACTTTTGAAAAGTGGAAAACATTTTCCTCACTTGATCTCTCTTATCTCACATCTCTACAAATCATCACTTCCTCCTCCCCTTTCTTTTTCTTCTTTTTTTTTATTCTAATTATTTTTAAATTGTATTTTTCTTTTTTATTCAAATTATTTTTAATTTCCTTTTCCTTTCCTTTTCTTTTTCTTTTTCTTTTTTTCTTTTTCTTTTCTTTGTTTCTCATCTTCTTCTTTCTTGGCTAGTCGTCAATCATCACTAGGTGAACCTCAAGCTTGCACTTGTCAATCTGGCGAGTCTCGAGCTTGACGCTCACGCTCACTAATCTAGTGAGTGGAAAATATTTTCCTTACTGAACACCAGAAAATATTTTTCGAAACATTTTCAAGTTTTAGCCGAAGTTCACCAGAAAATATTATCATTTTCCTGGACATTGACTTATGGGAAAATATTTTCCGAAAATGGCTCATTTTCCGTGAAACGAACGGACCCTAAAACAACAATTATTTACATAGTCAGCCATAAAGAAGAGACCGATAAGCTATAATTTTCCACTGCAAACATTATAATTAATGGTTTTTGTTGTTGTCGGAACTAGAAGGGATGGAAACAAGTTAATTACATTCTAATGCAGTGCATTAAAAGGGCTTGCTCTCCTTTTTTTTTTTTTTTATGCCTAGGATCCGCTGGGCCCGACTCGCTTATGCTCGCCACCCCACGGCCTGTAGAGTGCGCGGTGCACCCTGGACCAAGCATCAATACCTGGGGGGAAGCTAGCACAGGACCCCATCACCATGACCCTCCACTTAAGACGTATTAGCAGTTGCAAGTTTCGACCCTAGAACCTCTGTGATGAAATGCCCAAAGTCGAACCAACTCAACTTCCCATCGATGGGTGGGCTTGCCCTCCTTTGTTACCTTAAAAACAAAAAAAAAACAAAAAACCCAAATTGCATTACATAACCGAAGTACATGGAATCAAGTTTCTTTACATGTGACCATTAACTTTATTTGATTATTCATTGGATCATTGGCATGCATAGCATGCATTTTTCCAACCTGTAAAAGTTCTTGGTCAAACATGCGTTTCTTATTTAATATTAAATTTATGTTTTATCTTCGAGGTTATTGGAAATTGTTGGAGAAAACTTCCTTATTTGTTTTGAAGCTGATAAAACGTTTCTATCAATCTAGTCTGAAGACTTGCAGACTCTTTCATCATAGTCTGAAGATCGTCAAACCGCTAGACTCAAGATTTAAAGTCTGTCCTCATTGACAGTTTATAGACCGTCGAAGAAGACTTATCTAGAATTGAGTATTTTTTTAAGGATCTAATTCGAGTTGCTAAAGAAGATCTCACGGCTGGAGATAGCATCTCAAGATCTATTATTCGTTTTGAATTTAATTTGAGTAATTTGGATCCATTGATTGGCGAAGTATACTTAGAAGATTTTACTTATGGAAACCTAGATCTTGATTGTATGGGCGAGCAGGATTGGTGAGCTATCATCACATTCCTTAAGTAACTCGAGATCTTCCTAATTGATTCCATCCAACGGGTAGATTGGAAGAACTCATGTGCCAACGGTTATAAAGACATGGAGGAGTATATAAGGAAGACGCTCTAGTTATTCGAGTGTGTGCATGATAGATAAATTTAAAAGTCTGAAGCTCCTTATTCTTTGCTGATTCAATTATTTAGCGTAAATTTGTACTCAAAAGAGAGTTTAGACATTTGTGAGGTCTCGAGGAAATGTAGCGGAATCTCTACACTGTGGAATCAAGGAAGTGAGACTGTAACGACTCTTTTGATTCATAGTGAAATCCAGCCAGTGGGCTGTCAGTGCGGGAGAGTGGACGTAGGCTTGAATTAAGCCAAACCACTATAAACATTGTGTTCTTATTCTCTTCCCTAAATTCTTTTACTTTGTTCGTAACTCTATTTAATTGTTAAAGTTTGATTCTTTCTGCAAAGTCTATTGTCAACCGGACCCAGGTTAAAAGGAAAAGTTTTATACTATATTTTACAAAATTTGCTTTAGCACATATTTACCCCCCCTCTAGGTGCTCATACTAGCTCTTTCAGAAACTAGTAAGCGATATACAAGACAGGATATATCACTTTTGTATTTATTGATTCACTTTATAGGAGTATTATTGTCCACTGTGTATCCAGAACCCAAGAAAGTGCATCATTGATGTGCCTATTGGAGCCTAGACAAATTGGCCTAACTGTCAAACCATTACATATCGTCTTTACTTTCGGTCGAAACAATTTTTTACACCTAATGTTTGGTCTTTAAATTATGGATTCCAGCTGAAAGATATACTATTTATTGACTTGAACACTTGGATCTCGACTTAATAATCATATCGTGAGACAACACATTCATATCATATCAAACTCGATGACAGTGACGCTCACGAATATTATAACTTCAATCGCATTTGTCCATGCAAAAGACGACTTGCAAAAGTGACTTCGAGAGCTGTATTGAATTTGTCTGGTCTGAATGCAACGACGCATGGGAAAAGCAACTTCGCTGGCAACGTCTCTCGCTGACTTGCTAGTCGCCCAAAAAAATCCCAGTCCAACTAATCTCTTTGAGTGGTGGATGGAAGAAAGAATAAGTCCAAAGGAGGGGAAGATGTCGAATGTGTATGCTTCGGACTCAGTACCACCAAATTGGAAAATTATATAACGTAATCACAGTGACGAGACCAACATCGCCACGCTGTCGTCACCTCATATTATAATTCTCAAGGCTAAAAAATATTATAAATTCTTGATTTTTGAGTTGAGGTCTGGTCATCGTCTTCGTTGACACCTCTTGGCGTAAGTCTTCTTTAGGTGGGCATCTCAGCTCATGCAGATGAAGTCTCTGACGTTAGGTACAGCGCACCCTAACTTCTCTCTAGGTCAACCAAAAAAAAAAAAAAAAAAATCTCGTCAGTGAGCCATTGTTAAAAGAAAAAACAATAGCACTATTTTGCATAGCGTAAAAAGAGAGCAGGGGGCACTGATCGCCTTGAGATTAATCATTTCTTCTTCTTTTTTAAGTTAATACGACTCAGTATATGTAGTGAGGTCGAGTCAAGCGTTTCATCCTCACAGGAATTCTCATTATTATCTAATAGCAATATCAGAAATACTAATAAGAAACACTAAAATGATTCTTTCGTATAAAATAATGGGTTCATTTAGCTAATTCTAAAAGTCCCATTCGAATCAGTAAGACATCAACAGGTAGTTTGGCTTTATATAACCCTAAAGGGGTTTTAGTTAGTGTATTAGTTGGATTTAATACAAATTATTTCCTAGTTAATGAGTGTTTGTTTGTGCCCTCCTAGTAATCTATTAGTTTTCTCTTAGTGATTCACCTCGGAAAAGGTTATAACAAAGTTTCCTTCCATAACATTCTGAAATAGTCCATGGATGGGATCTAACTTAAACTAGACAAGCAAAACATTTAGGCGAAAAGTCCAATTTAAGGTTATAACAACAATTAATTACTTCATCGGCCATAAGAACAAACCAATAAGCTAGTAGTAACTATTGCAAACATGATAATGCATGGTTTTTGTTGTTTATGGAACCAGAAGGTATAGAAACTTTTGGACTTACATCACACAAATACAAAAGGAGAGAAATAGATTCAAAATGCCTTTTGCGTAGGCTTTGCACTAGGAACACACCACACTATTCTAAGCTTAACTCTACAAGCTTTTCTTTAAACTTAACTCTCTCACTCTCTACTTCTAGGGCTACTCAACAAAGAACTCCCAAATGTACTTAAAATAATATCACCGCCTCTTGAAGTTTGCCGACTTGACAGAGAGCAATTCCAACTTGAAAGCTTCATTTATTTCGCAGAAAATGCGACATTTGTGGAAAATATTTTCTAGAAAGTTACTTTCTAGGAAAATGACAATTGTGATGTTTAGCTGAAATCTAAAATGAAGTGGAAAATATTTTTAGTCATTTGACAAGTATAAGCATATGATTTTCCTAAATAAACATATATTATTTGGGCATTAGTAACTTATGCATAGATAATTGGAGAACGGGGTATAATGTGAAGGTCTCAGATTAGATCTCAATGGACCCCAACTTGAGCCTGGCCTCATGGACCCAGGTGTTGGGGCACAAGCTCTCAAGTCTTGATCTCGACCTTGATCAACTCATGCACAAGTGTTAGGGACCTAGGCTCTAGCACCAAGGTCCTAGGCCCAACCTTGATGGACACTAGCCTAATCTCGAGGGACTTGGGCGTGGGCATCAAGGCCTTGTTCCTAGCCTTGATTGACTCAAGTGGTTATTAGTGTCTTGGACCCAACCTAGCCTCAAACCCAAGCCTAGGCGCTAGGGACGCGGACGTGGGTGTTGAGGACTTGGGTAGGAACGCCATCCCAGGCTTAGGTTCCAAGGTCTCCGGCCCAACCTTGATTGACATGGGCACAAGCTATATGGACTTAAGCTTTACCTCAACAAACATAGGCCCAAGTGTTAGAGATCCGAGCATAAGCACCAAGGTCGGGGCTTGGCCTTTCTAGACCCAGGTTGGGGTGCTAGAGAGTTGGACAATGACATTGAATTCTTAGGCTTGGCCATAGGCATTGGTATCTTGAGTCCAATCTCTATGAACCTTGGCTCGGCCTCTTTGAAACCCGGGCTTGGCCTCGATGGACCTTGAGGGACCCCGCTGACGACCACTGTCAAAGGCCTAGGAATAAGTGTTGGTGTTCCCGTGGCAAAATGTGGAGTTTTTGGTTGAAGTGCTAATATCTAATCATATTGTAAAAAATGATATTTGATTTTTTAAACAAGAAATCATTTTAAGCATAAATTATCTGTTAATTAGGAAAATATTTTCGATTGACTCATTTTCTAAAATGATCCAAACATCAAAATATATATTTTATCGAAAAAATATTTTTCTTGAAATAAACGCAGCAAACGCAGCCGAACACAACAAAGTCCAACTTGTAAGACGTGAGCCTCTTTTTATTTTTGACAAAGCCCATTTCATTGCTGCCGATAGTTTGTTGAAGACTCTTGAAGATAAGAGAGTCCCTTGCGCGGCTCCAAAAGTCAAAGAAGATGAAACAAAATCTAAGTTGTTCACTTGGATTCCGTTTGTTTCATGAAAAATATTACACTTCTAAAATTTATTTTCTTGAATTTAATTATAAATTTTCAATTAACTCATTTTCCAAAACAATTCAAATGCCAAAAAGTAAAGAAAATTTTTCCCGAAAAAAACTTTCCGCGAAATAAATGGAATGTTAAATCTCCTTTAAATCCACCGCCACATTCTACCACCATAAGTTGAAGTAAGAACCAAAGTTCAATTTAAACTTTTGTTTCTTCATCTAAAATCAATTTTACTATTTCTAACAGTTTTAAAGTCATTGTATGCATTTAGTACGCAAATGAGCTGCATGCGCATGGATCCTTATATCAGATAGACCTTCACCAAATATGCACGCGTCGATATCATGTATGAACTTTTATGTAGCTTTGTTTTTTATCCGAAGATCCAAGGGAAAAAACATCCTGGACAAAGCAGATCGATGATGATCTTCAAGTATAGAAATATAATTAGGTTGCGTGGCAAAGTCGTTCACAAATGCCTCGTCAATTCGCACTCCTAACTAAATGACTAAAATATTGCGTCGCCCATCGCAAGAAAACTTGTGCACGCAATACCAAGCACAAGCATTTTCATATATAAGTCTAGAATTATTATTCAGATAAAGCAGAAGCATACGCTCACAGTTTAGCTAATTATTTTACATTATCTCGTCTTCACGGGTTCTTGCAATTTGAAATATTTAATACATTCAGAAATTTTCATTAATTGTTTAAACGAAAGAAAAATGACTCTTGAATGTTGGTCAAATGTGCATTGTAGTATTGAAACTGTTAATTTATTTAATGTGATCTCTGAATTTTAGCTTAATATGCTATGTAGTTTCGAAATTTTTAATTTGTTCAATATGATTCACGAGCTTTTGGTACATTGTTGAAATATATGAAAATATCTCATGATGTCCTTCAATTAATTCAAAGTCAATGACAACATTGAATATTTTCATGTAAATTAGGGACTATATTGAATATGTACTAAAAATTCAGAGACTATATTAAACAAATTAAAAGTTTAGGGATAATGTTGAATAAGTTAAAAGTTTAGGTACCGTATTATATATTGGGCCAAAATATAAGGACCATTTGTATCATTTTTTCTTAAATTAAATAGAGAATATTTATGCTAGCTGTCCAAGGCACATGTAACGTAATTCCCCAACGACTATAAAGCCAATCACTTTCTCGGAAATTCCATCGCCTTTAATTTACTTTCCCTATTTAGAAAATTCCAGGAGGTGGAACCACTTTATGTTTCTTCTCAATTGAGGTGTCCCGATTCTTCGAAAAAGCATTAAGTAAATCATTCATGCCAAGACCTGCTATGGTCACGGATGCTTTACCGCATTACTAAGTAAATTCTCAGGGCAAAAGTTTATTCTGAAAAGGCATCACTTATCTCAGAACCCAGGGAGGTATTCGGCTCATTGATTTCCTCCCGTCCATAGATTAGACTTGATTAGCTGATAGACATCATCGGAAATCTAAAATTGGACAGGCACCCTGATTTATTGCCCATCTAATGTAAGTAATTATTAAAGTAATGACTTTTGAGGTGATTTCGAAGAAATTACAAGAATCATTTCATCATAACTGAAAAATTGTCGAAATTAGTATATCAGAATAAACTATATTGTTATATTATAGATGCCTTATATTAATAGTAAGAATGAAAAAATAAAGACTCTTGAAGTGTTTCGAGGAAATTGCAGTGTCATTTATAACCACATTTCATTAAAGGGTCGTCTTTTGTACGTATGCAATCGGAAGGCCCCTTTGTATTTCCCAGTCCATGTCTTTCTTGGATCCCTTTTCTCCTCGTCGCCACAAATAAGAATCGTTTTGACACATATTTCGTGGCATCCGATTCCGTTCCGTGAAAGCACACCAACCAGTTTCACGAACATGTCAGACATGGCCAACGCTCAAAATCGCAGCTTGGAAGTCACCATCATCTCCGGCGAAGACCTCCGCATCAACGACAGGCCCATCAAGAACAACGCCTTCGTCACCGTTAAGGCCAACTCTCGCTGCTCGCCATCGTCGCAGGACTCGACTAAACCGGACGCGCGGGGCGAGAGCTACCCTTACTGGGATGAGAAGCTCCAAATGGAATTGCCCACGGGCTCGCGCTACGTCGTCGTTGAGGTCCGCCGAAGGAGCTCCTCGGCCGGAGACAAGCTAGTCGGTACAGCGTGGATTCCGGTGTCAGACTTCATCGGAGAATACACGCCGGAGAATTACTTGCATTTCTTGAGTTATCGGCTGAGAGACGCCAAGGGGCTACGCAACGGGATCATCAATATCTCAGTGAGGGTTGCGTCGTCGTCGTATAAAGGGACTTCGTCCTGTTCGTCGAGTCAGCCACCATTGGTGCCGGCGTTCAGGATGCCGGTGGATCGGGAGAACCACGGCGGGACGGTGACAGGCGTGCCGGTTTGGTGTCCCAATCAATGGAAAGCTTGAGAGACACGTGTTCCGGTTTGGGTTTGGTCACGAGAGTGGAAGTCTTTTTGGTGTAACAGCGTAAGTGCACCGTATCGATTTCTTTAATGTTCTGGGTTGTTGCTTGTTGGGGGGCTGGGGTTGGTCCCATTTGATTGGTTCGATCCGGTGGAGTGTGAATGTCCGACATGAGATTGCCTTCGCGTAACTAAATTGAGGTATTCTTGTAATTCTCATGAAGAAAATCACGACATATTTTGGCTCCCTTCATTTTGCAGCAGCGTTTCCGAAAAATATAATAAGAAATTGAAAAAGAATATATTTTCTGCCGGTCGGTATCTCATCTGATTTTTCTCCGTTCACTTCCTCCGATCATTTTTTTTTCTATTCTTTTTTATTTTTTATTTAAAAAAATCGAATTTTCTTCTATCTACAAGGCCCCAGCCTTGTGGTCTCTGGCGATGCTCAAATGGTGCCGATCTGCAAGGCTGGAGCCTCTCCATCGTCTTCTGACGCTCGGGCATCTTAGATCTCTAGTGAGGCACGAGCTTCGTGGCCTTTGGTGACACTTGAGCGGCGCAGATCTGCAAGGCTCAAGCGTCACCAATCTATGAGGCCCGAGCCTCATTGTCCTCTTGTGATGCTCAAGCTTGCCAGTGGCCCGATTGTTGGCCTTTGCCGTGGCTAACGACCGGCCGAAGAAAAAGAATGAAAAGAAGGAAAAAAATAATAAAAAATAATTATTATAATCTAAAAAAAGAAAATAAAAATAAAAATAATTAAAATGAGTGATGAAAGAAAGAGTGGGGAAAATGTTTTTCACTTTTCAAAAAATGAAAAAAAAAAATCCTTTATTGTAAAATACTTTTTTTCATTAGTGGAAAAAATTTTCTTTGACCAATTTATTTTTCGTGAAACGAACGAAACATTTATGCCTTTAAGCATCTTTATATCTCTATATGACAAGGCATGCTAAATTGGTGCCTTTTCATCTCAAAATGTTGTCAAAACATGTCATTAGAGTCCACTTTATTTATTAAGATAAAAAAACATGGGAAATTACCCAATTAATCATAAATCTATTGTACGGATATCAATTTGGTTATAAACTTTTCAATTTTACTAATTAAGTCCTAAATTTTTATATGAAGTTCTAATGTGATTATGTCCATCAATTTTCACAAAATTTGTTGATGTGACTATATGCTACGTGGGACGGTCGGTGTGCATTTCGGTGAAAATTGATCGGAATGATTATATTGAAATTTCACATAAAAATTTGGGACTAAATTAACAAAATTAAAAAAAGTTTAAGACGAAATTGACATTTGTATAATAGATTCCAAATTGATTGGGTAATTTTTCCGAAATAACAACATTTGTATTCTACAATAAAATCAAAATAGACACAAATGTCTATGTTGACTAATCCCTCTTAAATTAACTCAAATCTTCAAATACTTTCTGGACATTTTAAACTTCTTTTTTTCTAGTAAAAGACCTATAATTTGTGGAGAATCCGAACCTTACAAACAAGTGGTCAATTCCAAGTATAAATAGGAAGCACTTGCTTGAACTCAAAAAGACTAAGGGCTTATTTGGTAATCAATCTATTCCCAATAATAATTTCTACTCAAAATCGATTTTTTAATATTCTATTCCCCAAATGAGTTTTTTAGCATTCAAAAGTATTTGGTAACTGCATAAAATTTCTATTCCTAAAATAAATAAATAAATAAATAAATAAAAGGAAATACGTCTAGTACAACCCTCAAATTTTTTTATGCCATAGAATTACTTTTAATTTTTTAATAATTGTATATTATTTTTCTTTTGCTTTTTTCCTTGTCTTCTTCTTCCTTATTTAGTCGATCACCGACCTCAGTGAGGCTCTAGCAAGGTTGTCGGACCTTGTCTAGCTGGTCACGACCCATCGCCAAGGTTGGCAACCGGCTAGATGAGGAAGAAGAAGAAAAGAAAGAAAAAGGAAATTGGCTTGATTTTAGAATTGTTTTTTAGAATAAAAAAAATAACTAACTTCTACTTATTGATTTTGTTCCAAATCTATTCCTAGGAATAAATTTGATCCCCGAAGTAAAAAAAAATTATCTAACGTTACCAAACGGATTTCTAATCTTTTTTTTTATTTCAAGAAACAAAAAAAAATAGAAATAGTTAAGAATTGATTGGTCATCAAACAGGCCCTTAGTTGCATTTTGGTTTTGGTCATCAATTTCATAGAATGAATAGCTCCCCTTTTTTAGAGTGAATTCCAATATGACACTGCCTTTGTGGAGTTAAGTTGAACTATTCTTCTTCTTTCTTTTTTTTGGTAACCAAGAAGTCCACCACGGACCCCTCGTGCCCGAATGGCTCCTGAGGGTCGGGCCCCTATACCTCGGAGGAGACTAGCCCAACAACCCACCACCAAGGCCCCCTTATTAAATCGCTAGCAACTACAAGTTTCAAACTCTCGACCTCTGCGATAAGAGAGGAATTCTCAACCAACGCAACTACCCACGGATGAGTTGAACTATTCTTCTTTAGGCCCAAAAAATAAAGAAGATTATGAACTATTCTCCCCTCTCTAAAGAATTTCGACACATTAACGTAGGCTCAACCTACGAAAAGTATAATTTTGTGACTTTTAGGTTTTGTTTGTTTTGGAAAAAAAAATGAATAATTTGAAAATTACTTTTCTAAAAATGTGTTTGTAGCAATAATAAATGAATGAAAAATATATTCATTGTTCACGAAAATATTTGGACATAAGTTATTGATAATTAAAAAAAAATCCATTAAGTAAATATTTTGAGCAATAGAAGTCATCAATTTTAAGAAATTATTTTTTAAATTATTCATTTTTTGCAATACAAAGAGAGCATTATTTGAACTTTAAAAAGACAACATTCAACCGATATGCCGAATACTGCTCAACTGTTCTTTCCTCGAATCCTTGTCGAGAGACAATGATGACTTAGATGTCAAAAACTTCCTCGTGACCTCGTGTTACTGAAAACTATGATGATTCGCATCTCATTTTACGAATTTCTCCAATAAAGAGCGGCAGCATGTCATAACACTTGTTATATAACTCGTCCTTAATGTCCTTTTTCCAATGTGCTGGAACAATGGGCAAGAATATATTCTAATAATTCTATAAACCATAGTTGTGAGTCAAAACTCAATTAAATAGCATCGATAATGAGATTTTTCAGCTTAGCAATTCGGATAATTGAACACAGTCTCATGTTTATAAATCCCTTATATGAGTCCTTTTCTTAAAAGAGTTGGCCAACTCACAGTTGTTCCCAACTTTCTCCCGCGCCTTGCCTCGTGAAGCTCAGGAAAATAGTTTTGAGTGTCTTGATTAAGACTGCTTCCACTCATAAAGATAATGGTGCGAATCTAAGATCTCAATGAGGCTAAAAGATAAGCCCACCAAATGCATTCAATCGTGATACAGAATAAACTTTGCAACACTATATTTCTCCTTTTCTTTTCCAAAAATCTTTTCGTGTCTCCATATGAACTCCATCTCTGCATGTCATTCATTACGTCTTATTTTTTCGTGAAAAAAAAAAATTATGTCGGCCCTTATTTGGATAATGTCCATCCATATATTCTAATAGAGAAAATCAAGAGCATTGATTCCATTGGACCGGTGCATCTATACATTCTCATGGCAAACATATGAAAGTTTCCCAACTTCGAACGACGAAAGAAGATGTGGATAACATTGAGAAGGACTTGACGCTAGCAAAATCAAGACATGTCAACGTGGCACACGCGTGTTCACCCAATCCGTTCCTTGGATTACACGTGGCGATCCTTAGCTCTCTTGGGCGGCCAGCATTATCCACTTGTTCAAAATCTTTGAGCAGTTACATATTATTTTTTTACGTCAAACCATTGGAAAAAGGTTCTCTTAGGCGTGTTCCATAAGGTAAAGAACATAAAATTTCACGGGTCGGCGCCGCGTGAGGACGGTAAGATTTGCCGGCCCACATGGTTCATAATTTATGATGTAAAATATAGGTGGTGCCACAGTACTACTATAGCTGGCCGAATTACAACCTACTATGGACTGAGATTGGCTAGCATCACGTACCGTTACCGACAAATAGTAATAGTGCTAGCGGGACCACAGATTCTCTTTTGCTTAGTATGGGCAAATGGAGGATTAGTTTCAACCTGTCAAGATACAACGGAAGGTATCAAACGCTAACCAACTTCTTTAAATGTTAAAAACTAGTTTTAGACGATTTCATTGTTGGAACCAAAAGGACTTGGAGAGAGAGAGTACACACACAAAGAGAGATTATATTACACAATATGCCTTGCAAAGGCTTAATTGAGTACACACACTAACTTTGCTAGGCTTAAAACTCTCTCTAAAATCTCACTCTCTCACACACTAAAAGAAAACTAACGTAACCCTATATCAATAAGCACTTCACCGCCTGGACTTCAAATGTGCAAGAGTTAAAGTTGAACTTTTCTTCTTGGCAGTCAAAAATTGTGGGCTGCGAATCTCTTCTTCTTGCTGTCTTCAGTGAGAATAAAATATTGCTAACCACAAGTACACCTTCCTTCGTACTTCTTGAGATCTCCAGCAGCAAGTATAATAATATTTTATTGTGTGCCCAAGATACTTGTACTTTCTTCATGATTTTTCTTCTCAGGCGGCTTAGAGAGACGTGGTATTGCAGCACACGTTTCTTTGGCGGTTTACAAACCGAATAACTCTTGCTTTCACACACATAACCAAAAACAATTAAAAGACAAATAAGCTAATCAAAACACAAAATCAATTTTACTATTTTCTAACAGCCTCCCTTAAAATTGATTTTGTAAAACTACGACACCAAGCATTGTCTTCAATTTCTCGAACAAATCCGCCTTCAATGGTTTTGTCAAAATATCTGCAATTTGGTCTTCGGATTTACAGAAATCAAGTTCAATCTCACCTTCTTTAATCAGCTCACGAATATAATGATACTTGATGTCGATATGTTTGCTCCTGCCATGAAATACGGGATTCTTGGCCAATGCAATCGCTGACTTGTTATCACACATCAATTTAGTAGGACCTTTTTGTTCATGCATAAGCTCAAAAAGCATCCTTCGAAGCCACATCGCCTGACATGCTGCTAAAGATACTGCAATGTATTCTACTTCAGTTGTTGAGAGTGCAATAACTTGTTGTTTCTTTGATGACCAAGAAATTATTCCTGATCCAAGAAAGAACGCATATCCGGAAGTGCTCTTCCGTGTTTCAGTATCACCTACCCAATCACTGTATGTATACCCCACTAAACTGAAATTGTCAGTGTAAGTATAAAAAATTCCATGAAACGAGTTCCACTGACATACCTTAAAATTCTTTTTGCTGCTTGCAAATGTGATTGGTATGGTTTCTCCATAAACCGACTAATAATTCCCACGCCATAAGTTATATCTGGCCTAGTGGTAGCCAAATATCTTAAACTGCCAACAATACTTTTGAAATAAGTGGGATTTACCAATTCACTGGTTCCTTCTTTCTTCAACTCCAACCGTTCTGCTACAGGAGTTCGAATTGATTTTAGCGTTTCCATATTGAATCGCTTCAAAATATCATTAGCATACTTCTGCTGTGAAACAAATATGCCTTCATTTGTCTCGCTTCACTTCAAGGCCCAAAAATAGGACATTAATCCCAAATCTGTCATCTCAAATTGACTTGTCATGGCCTCCCCGAATTCAGCAAACATCTTCTCACAGCTTTTCTCGTAAATATCAAATCATCAACATAAAGGCAAACAATTATAATATTGCCGTTAGTATTTGACTTGATATACAGTGTATGCTCATAAGGGCACTTTTGAAAGCCATGCTCCAACAAGTAAGTATCAATCCTCGTGTACCAAGCTCGAGATGCCTGTTTTAGCCCATCCAATGCTTTCTTCAGTTTATAAACTTGATTTTCACGCCCTTTCTTCACATAACCTTGTGGTTGCTCCACATATACTTCCTCATCAAGAAAACCATTAAGAAATGCCGATTTCACATCCATTTGATGGATTTTCCAACGGTTCTGAGCTGCAAGTGCCAAGATCATTCGAATGGTATCCATTCGAGCCACTGGTGCAAATACTTCAAAATAATCAATACCTGGCTTTTGCTTGTAACCTTTCACCACCAGTCTAGCTTTGTAACGGTCCACCTGACCGTTGGGTTTGTACTTTGTTTTGTACACCCACTTGACACTTATAGGCTTCTTACCAGGTGGTAAAGAAGTTAGCACCCACGTGTCATTCTTTTCAATGGAGTGGATTTCTTCATCCATTGCTTGGTTCCACTTCTCATCTGCTGCTTTGCATCATCATAGGATATGGGGTCACATTCGGTAAATAAATAAAAGTTTACCATTGTTTCATCGGTGATTTCATCACCTGTCATTATGATCAACTCTTGTGACCACATAATCCTTGAATTTTACCGGCGTCTTCTTGCGTCGTCGTGAACGACGAATCAATGGTTCTCGCAGCCGTTTTGGTGAGGAGGATGAACTACCAGGTGAAAATGATGGATCTTCAATTGAAGATTCTTCGGTCTCCCTCACCAATGGTTCATCTTCCATAGGAATGTCTTTGTGGTCAGCCTTTTGATTCCAGTCCCAGGCTTCATCTTCAAAAAATTGGACATCCCTGCTAATAATTACCTTCTCCGTGATAGGATTATATAGCTTATAACCCTTAGTCACATTACTATATCCAATGAAAATGCACTTCTCGCTTTTATCATCCAACTTTTTTCTTCGTTCGTCCGGTATATGGGGATATGCTACGCACCCAAATACCCGTAGGAACGAAACATCTGGCTTGTTGCCGCTCCAAGCCTCTTCTGGAGTTCTTCCAAGAACACTCCTTGTTGGACACCTGTTCAACACAAATACAGCACAAGTAACGGCTTCTGCCCAAAACTTCTTCGGTAATGCTTTAGCCTTTAGCATGCTTCTTGCCATTTCAAAAATTGTTCTGTTCTTTCTTTCTGCTATACCGTTTTGCTGAGGAGTATAGCTAGCAGTCAACTGACGTTTCACTCCATGAATTTTACAATAATTGTCAAATTCATTGGAAGTAAACTCTCCACCTCTATCCGATCTCAATGTCTTTAAATTAAAGCCACTCTGTTTCTCAACATAGACTTTGAATTCTTTAAATTTGCCAAAAGCTTCGGATTTTTCTCTCAAAAAATAAGCCCATGTTTTTCTAGTAAAATCATCGACAAAAATAGCGTGTACCTTTTTTGTCCAAATGATTCCACCTCAACAGGGGCCACGTATATCTCGTATGTACCAACTCCAGAGGTTGCTTGGCTCTTCTAGCTCTCCCAATTGGAAAAGATTTCCGATGTTGCTTTCCAACGAGACATCCTTCACATGAGCGGTCTGGAGCGTCGATCAAGGGCATGCCAGTCACCATCTCTTTCTGGACTAGTAATTTAAGTCCACGAAAATTTAGATGACCGAACCAAAGATGCCATAGCCACTTGCTATCTTTTGTCGTTGCTTGGAAACTCAATAGAGTCTTCGTCTGAAGGGATAGAGGAAACATCCGGCTCTTCGTCATCTGTGTTGTCGTAATCAACTTATTGTTTGCGCCTCTAATGGTGCACACACCTTTTTCAATGTTAACTTTGTGGCCTTTTTCGGATAGTTGCCCAACACTCAGCAAATTCCAAAAGAGTCCCGGCACAAAGTAAACGTCTGCAATAGTAACATTAGTACCATCTTTTGAGTTGATATCAATGTTACCTTTGCCCATCACAGAAATCTTGGATTTATTCCCGAAGTTGACTTCACCACAAACTGTCTCATCTAACTTCGAAAATAGCTCCTTTTGACCACACATGTGATTGCTGCACCCAGTATCAAGGTACCAATTTTTTGTGTCCATGGTACTTGAGTCATCCATTTGGCATGCTAACACCACGTCTTCATTTGTATCGACAGCGTGCACATATTCTGGCTGCTCTTGCCTCATATTTGCTCGACATTCGAATTTGTAATGTCCGAATTTGTTACAGTTAAAACACTTGACTTTTGATTTGTCAAGTGTTTTATATCTTTTAGTGGAATTCAGATTTCCACCTCTACCTCAGGCACCTCCACGACCTCGGCCACCATAATGACCTCCTCAATTTGATTGAGTGACCCGACTCTGCAAAGGCTTGCTCGTAATTCGAATCGATAGACTTCCTGGTTCATTCTTTGCTCATGCGAACATAATGAACCCATCAACCACTCCAACGTCATGGTTGATATATCTTGGCCTTCTTCGATCGCCGCAACCACGTAGTCAAACCTTTCAGTCAAAGACCTCAAGATTTTTTCTACGACTCATACATCTTGGAGCTCTTCACCGTTAACCCTTAGTTGGTTAACGATGGTTTGTACACGATCAAAGTAAGTCGAGATAGATTCAAAGTCATTCATGCATAAAGACTCAAAATCTCCTCGAAGTGTTTGGAGCCGCACCCGCCTGACACGATCATCGCCTTTGTAGGATTTTTGCAATATATCCCACGCTTCTTTTGCTGTCTCAACACTCGATATTTTTTCAAATATCGTCTCCTCCACGGCTTGAAAGATCGCATATAATGCTTTCTGATCTTTCTTTCGAGATTCCACCAACGCTTCTTTCTCCTCCTTCCTCAAAGCATTGAATTCTTCAGCATCAACTACTTCGGTGTAGCCGTTCTCCACCAGTTCCACAAATCTTGGGACTCGAATAGAACCTTCATCCGGACGGACCAGTTGTTGTAATTTTTCCGTTCAACTTCGGAAGTTGCAACCGAACGGAACTAGTGGATGCCATTGCTAGCTCGATACCAATTGTTGGAACCAAAAGGACTTGGAGAGAGAGTACACACACAAAGAGAGATTATATTACACAATATGCCTTGCAAAGGCTTAATTGAGTACACACACTAACTTTGCTAAGCTTAAAACTCTCTCTAAAATCTCACTCTCTCACACACTAAAAGAAAACTAACGTAACCCTATATCAATAAGCACTTCACCGCCTGGACTTCAAATGTGCAAGAGTTAAAGTTGAACTTTTCTTCTTGGCAGTCAAAAATTGTGGGCTGCGAATCTCTTCTTCTTGCTGTCTTCAGTGAGAATAAAATATTGCTAACCACAAGTACACCTTCCTTCGTACTTCTTGAGATCTCCAGCAGCAAGTATAATAATATTTTATTGTGTGCCCAAGATACTTGTACTTTCTTCATGATTTTTCTTCTCAGGCGGCTTAGAGAGACGTGGTATTGTAGCACACGTTTCTTTGGCGGTTTACAAACCGACTAACTCTTGCTTTCACACACATAACCAAAAAACAATTAAAAGACAAATAAGCTAATCAAAACACAAAATCAATTTTACTATTTTCTAACATTCATATCTCTCAATTTTAGAGAAAACAAAAAATAATATTTGAGAATTGACAAATGAGAAAAGTAATTGTTAGGTATATGAAGGATATAAATTGTGGATTTTTAATTCTTTTGGCACTTTCAAATCACACACATAGCGACTAAATTCTTTTATCTACACATTGAAAAACAAGTTTTTCTCTTTGCAAAAAAGAAACTTTACTAGTCTCTTATTAACTTTAACTATACACCAATAGATGGTACCTGATCATCATATTTTAATCATTATTTATCAAGACATCACATTTTTCTTGAATTGGATATTCTTAAACCATTTTTTCTTTGTTTTTTTTTTTTATGAAGAGTTCCTTTTATAGTAATTGGATTGATGAAAGAATATTACAAGATTGGTCGAGAAAAATTTATTAACTAAAGATGTTAATGATGAAGACATCATGACAATAAGGAACATGTAATCTATGTTATCTTAAATGATTATAAAGTTTAACTTCTATGAGTTCATACCTTTTGTAATATTTATAACGGAAAGCTATATTTGAAATTAGATTTTTAAACTCGTATAAAAGGAAAAATGGTAATGAAAGTATAATTAAAATATGATTGAAAATTGACGTTAACTAAACAAAAGAAAAATTACCTTAAAATGTAATGGAAGAATTAAATCAAATAAACATTATTTCTTTTGTGATTATCAGAATATTGGTCATTGATAATATTAGGTCTTTTTCCCCTATAATAAGAGTAGTTCGATTTTAGACATCAGAAAATGCGAATATTCTAGCCAGTAAGATCGTATTCATCTCCTTCTTTTAGGTGTTCATCAATTAACAAGAAACGAATTACATGCAAACTTGATCCTAAGCTTATCTTCCCGAGAAATTTGAGGGTTGGCGCCGGTGCATTTTTCCTTCAATTACGTTCAACAATTTGTTTAGCAAGTGAGACTTTATGAAAAAACATAATAGCTCACAAATAAGCAAGTATCATTTGATTTATAGTGTAAGCATAAGAAAAAATTTCAATCCAAATCCATGAGACGAAGACATATATATCTGTGCAAATTTGATAGATAAACATCATATTCTAAAGAAATAACTTCATAATGAATTTAGTATTATTTACACCAAATTAATTACATATGAAGCATGGAGCCACTTATTATTTAATTTGGGTCACATAAAGAATATACAAAATCCATAAGTGTCTCCGTTGCCGTGTCATTCATTCAAATGAGTTTACCTTTATTTTTTTATTGTGTTTGCTTCCTACCTGGTTCTCCAGTCGGGGCATGGTGGGTAATAAGTATAAATATTGTCCACATGTGAATTTAATTAAATATAGGGATTTGGGTAATGTGGGTATATGTGTAATCCACGAATTAAAAATCTGAGTAGAGGAAAAGGGTCTGATCTTTCCCCCGCAAACGAATTTTTTATTTCCTAAATATGTCTCGGTTTCTCCGTTTGTACTAGTGACTGCGACTAGTCAACGGCGAATAATCCAAGAGAAACTTCAACTCGTCTCTTGACCTCAATAAACGCGTCTCCGTCAATTCGGAGAAGACGGATAAGAAACCACCCACCCCCTTCTCCCTTATTTCTCGCTCCCTTCCTTCACGACAAAGCCTCCTTATATATAGCCAAACCACGCACTCTCTTTCCTCTTCAGTCTTCTCCACCTCAACACTCTACATTTCTTCCAGTTACAAGCTTCAAGCTTTTCCAAGCGGGTAATCTTCAACCTAGAAGAGGAAAACAAAGAAGAAGATGATGAAGCGAGCCTTGGAAATCACCTCAATATCCGCAGAGAACATCCGGCTCAACAAAAAGCCCGTGAAGAACGCGGTGGTGGTGATCCGAGTGGAGCACGGCTATGAATGCTCGACTAGAGGTGGCAAATGGGTGGGTCGGGTCGGGTATGGGTCGGGTCGAAAATGGGTCGACCCATATTCGACCCATTTAACCCGTTTTGACCCATATTATTGTAATGTATATATAATGACCCATACCAGACCCGACCCATACCCGACCCATACCCGACCCATACCCGACCCGACCCATATTGCTAAAACTTACTAATATTCTAAAAAAAAAAACCCGCGCTGACTTTAAGATATATGCTAATTGGATAAAAACCTCAAATTAAATTAAAAAATAGTAAATAAAATAAAAATTGTTAAAAAAACCTATAAATTGAAATATTTATGAAGAATTGAACTATACACATGCTTCTCTTATTTAAAGTAAGCATACTATTGAGGCCAAATTATTTACTCACAAATGAGTTCATCATCTTGATTAAGATATGAAGCTAACATTTCCAGCCTTTTGAGTAAGAAATTCGTATGGTGACCATACGAAGGAATAATTCTTCAGCACTGCAGAAAGACACTTCACTTCAATGTTTCCCCTCAATAAGACAGCTCCAAGATACAATTCTCAGCAACTCTACCAAGAACCAAATTATCTACCAAATAATAGATTGCCCCAAAACATAAGAGGCTTCAAATGCAGTACTGTTAAGACATTCCACATTCAAAACCAAGCAATCGATTGAAGCAGCACCTACTATGTGCTTTTCAGCTTGTATGAGCTTGTCCGCGACAAACTGAGAACTCCCGACTCGCCAAGGCTGGCAAGACGAACTGGACTCACCACCACTCCCACATTGTTGCTCCCCTTGGTTGGCTCCTCAAACAGCACAGTCGCCCCTGCTTTATCCACCTTCAATTACAACAAAAACTAAACCAGCAAAGAATCTCCTCTTGGGGAATCTCCTCAGTGGTTGCTGACAGACTGGGGCCTGCAAAATAAGGGGGAATACGTCATAAACAGTGGGAGGGAAAACACGCCTTGGTAAAAAATGAATGGTTGGCCACATAAGAGAAAAAAGAGTAAGCCAGCTTCAAGCCAGTGCAGCAAAAGACTTGATTCAAATGCAAATTTAGGCAAGAACAAGAGACATCATCTTGAAGATTGTTAGAGACGGAAAATCCATAAACCATAGGCTAAGATCCAGACAGCAACATAAAAATCTCCAACTCAACCGAGTGACAAATATGACATTGAACAACATCAATGCAGGAAATGAAAGATTGCCAAGAGAACCCAAAAAATAAAGATAAAGCTCTGAAAAACAAACTCAATCTGATTATATGACTATGAAACAGTAAATTCATTGCAGTCGAAGCTTCCCTTCACATGGCTACTAAAATAGATAGATTAAAAGGATAGTCTTGGAAGTCGACTTGATGCCATACTTATATACAGATGGCGTGTGCACTTCAATTGACTTGCTCGCCGCTCGCTACGCGCGTCTCTTCTCTTCCTCCACTTGCTCCAGCAAAGCTTCGAGCTCAGCTTCCGTCAAGCTCTCTATGCGCTTCTGTAGAACCAAAACAAGCCCAATTGAGCGTTACGAAGGAAGTAGACAGACCCAAGAGACTACATAAAGAATAAGAAATATAAAGAAGAAGCTTCAATATGCAGGCGAAATATCCACTGCTCCTGAAAGGACATCTAGCAGTTAGATTACCACTATGCATTAACACGAGATAAACTGGTTTCAAGCAGAACAGTATAATCAACAACTAATTCCTAGAAAAGAGGCCCCGCTAATTTTATGTACAAAAATTACTGTCAATTTTATTCCCTTAAAACTGTAGAGAGAGAGAGAGAGAGAGAGAGAGAGAGAGGGAGAGATCAGCCGACGCAAGAAAATCCCAAAGCAAAATTTCTCCAATTCACCAAGACTGACCTTGTCTTTCAACAAAGCAGCACTGTTTCCATGAAGCCACAAGAGAACAATTCAAAGAAAGATCTCGCCACAAACAAGAATAGTATACTCTACAAACAGCAGAACAAGTTCTTTTCCACCTTAAGGCGAGAATGGATGCTACCATTTCTCTTGTAACATGCAATTCTCGGCTGAACAGATGAAGTCCTTGAGAAAGAAAAGGTCAAACTTTTGAATTCCACAGAAAAAAAAGGAAAACCTCCAATTGACTGTTAAGTGAACATCAATACAGTGCAAGGCTCTCACACATGATAACTAACAACAACCCCATGCCACTAGATAGCATCTTGGTACTAGCAAATTCAGAATCAATTGCCACTGTCCAATCACAAGTCTCCTGACTATAGCAATGATATTTAGAATGTTGATCTTCAAGAATAACCAGAACTACTCTGAAAGTATCACTGCTAATTTAGGAAATTCCACCTTTAAATGACAGTCGATATGAGTCAAAGCTCTATTTGTTCATGGACAAGTACATCTGCAGGAATTGACTCGGTAACAAAACTAACATAGATTGTGGCTTTATGGTACCGATGACTAACCTTTGAATTTTGAAATAGCTTGCCAATCAATGATATCAATATCAACAATGGCAACAGCAATACAAAAACACCCAGAGGGCAACCACAGGAGACGCCTCAAGGGGCACCGCAACTGGAAACAGAATTTCAGAAAACAAATAACATCTGCCTATGGGAACTACCGGATTACCATCCGCAATTACTGCCTGCGTTAGAATAGCAAACAAAAAAAAAAAATTAATGCACGCTTGCTGAGTCATGATGATAAAAAAACCAGCTACGCACATAGCTGAAAACGCCTCGTTTTGTCTCGATGATCGGTCGCTACATCTTCTTGATGAGCAAAGATTCAGGATACCCACATCGACACGAACCCAATGCTGCTTAATTCCAACATCCCCGAGACGAGAGGGCAGTACAAAGAGCGAATAAAAAGTCCCCCACCCGCACCAACGGAAAGGGAGAAAAAAAAAAGGGTTACCGATTGGTAGGCGGATTCGAGAGGGTGAGATCCGACGATCTCGCTCTTGACGCCATGGAGGCCGAACCGCAGGGTGTCGGCCTGGACACCTCCGATTTCGTGGGCGAGCCGCGAAGGCGAGCGGCGGAGGTGGGTGACGAAGCTCGACCTTCGAGGGAGCGGCGGAGGCGAGCCTCAGAGGGGGTGGCGGAGGCGACTCGGAGGCGAGCTGCGGCGGTGAGTGGCGGAGGCGGCTCGGAGGCGCTCGGAGGCGAGCGGCGGAGGTGGGTTGAAGACTCGATGGTGAAGGTCGAAGACGAAGACGAAGACGAAGACTCGGCGTTTTTTGGGTTTTAAAAATGGGTCGAAAATGGGTCAGAGAGTGTGACCCATTTTCGACCCATATAAAATTGAACTAAAAATAAGGCGAACGTGGGTTAATAGTTGTAATGGGCTATTAACCCATATTCGACCCATATATGAAAAATATGGGTGCAAAATGGGTCCATGACCCATTTTGCCACCTCTATGCTCGACCAAACCGGCGCCGGACAAAGGAACAAACCCTTTGTGGAACGAGAGTCTCGTTGTTGACTTGCCACTGCATGCAGGCTTCATCACCGTGGAAGTGAAGTGCAAGAGCTCCTCGGGTAAGTACAAGCTCGTCGGCGGAGCGATAGTGCCGATTTCGGACTTCGCTGGGGAATTTGGCGCATCGGAGGGTCACGTGCATTTTCTGAGCTATAGGTTGAGAGATTCTAGTGGCGTGCGGACGGATGGCATCATTAACATTTCGGCAAAAATGGCCATAGCGGCCCTGGCACATACGTATGAGGTTCCGCGACCGGAGATCGGAGTACCAGTTGGTGATCCGAGGAGGATGATGGCGGCCGGTGGATTGGTGACTGGAGTCCCAGTTTGGTACGCCCAGCCTTGTAGATGTTGAAGCCAGAGCTGATCAAACGAAGTTGACCTTTTTTGTCGGACAATTTTCCCTTGTGCTAACATAACATTGTAAACCCAGGATGTGCAATTGAAAATTTGAATAGACCAAAATATATGGGTATGGTAAACAACCTCAATTCGTGGCCGGCCGTACTGTTTCTAGAACGCGACATTGTTCTTTCTTTTCTTGTGCGGTTTCTCTTGGCTCTCAGCTGTACAATCTCGCTTCCTAACTACCATGGAAAGAGCATCTACCTGTATATAATAAAGGCAGAAATCTCTCGATTATATTTGAACACTGATGTATATTCATGACAACAATGGCTGGGAAGCTACTTTTAACATAGCTTCGAAGTGTTGAAGTTGAGAAGTTGCGCTATTGAAGTTGATCATATGCATCTTGTTGCATCACAAAGTTGACAGTGGATTGCACCAATCAAAGCCATTGATCACATGAATCTCACTTGTAATTCATGTAGATTTGACAAATGTTAATGTTTATATTATAAATGGTCTATGGATCCATGTTCATTCAATTACTTTTTCTTTATGAGACAATTACAACATGATATAGTTACAACCAAAATGAAAAGATTTCAAGCATATGTGATAAAAGGACTAAAATTGCTTTTGGTTAAGCTTCAAGGAGATATAAAACCATTTTCCCAAGGATCTTTGGATGAAGGTATCTTGCTAACCAGCAAATAGCATTCGGATATTTGGAACATATTTTATAAATCAACTTTAAAGTAAAAGAAAAAAAAGGGCAAACGACTGGGCTACCAGAGCCAAAAGAGGCAGGAATATTGGGTGAGCTTCGGCGGTGACCACAAGCAGGCATCAACGGCAATTGGAGGTGACCATTGGCCAAGTGATCTAATTAGCAACTCACGTTGTAGCAAATCTCGTCGGAACCCTTGTTGAAGCTCAACAAAAGCATTGGGCAACGAATCTAGCTCAAGCGAGGATCCTAGGGGAGGGCCACTGATGTTGAGTGACCCCATCCAATGAGCCACAAGAGTTGTGCGACCTTAGGCGAGATGACGCTAGGCTCTCACATCTTCAGATTCCTAAATCTGGCCCTTCAATAAACAGCATGACTCTAGGCGAGTGTGCGACGTCAGATGAGGCGACGGCAAAATCGCACAAGCCTTGCAACAGGTTGTTGAGGTAACGCGGCCCCAAGCAAAGCGACATTGAGGATGTACGGCCTTGGACAAGCTAAATCTGGACTTGGACATCATAGGATCCTTGCGACGAGTTGCCAAGGCTGTTCAATCCTAAATTACGAGACACTGACGGCGTGCGACCCCGGCTGAACCCTCGTTGGCGTCCATTCAACGACTCCTGGCCAACTCCACGAAGTCCAAATTTGCAGGGAGATGATTAATATTCAAGAGGGCAAGAGTGGACTATAAAAATATCAATAGCAACAATTTTAGAAGGAAATAAAGTTCATTAACCTTATGTCGCGACCAAAATTTCCGGGGCGTGAACCACCTAGGGTTTGGCTAATGGATTATTAAGCCTAGACTTAACTCGGGCTCTCTCAAGCCCATACCAATTCGCGACTTAGGTTCAAATTCTTAACATGCAAATGGATTTTATTTAGGAGTCGCCACTAATCTATTTTTTAGTGGGTCGATTAGAAACCCAAGTAAAGTAACGGGAGATTTACTTTACTTTTACGAACCAGAGATTATGAGTTCGGAGACTTGGTTACGCTAGACTTTTCTAACGTCCTTTTGGTACCTTTCTCTTTTATTTCAAAAAAAATGTTTTGTAGGCAGTTTGGATTGATTTTAAATCTTTTTCCCTAACATGTGAGGTGATCATGCGGGTGCACAATCCACCAATTCAACACCCAAATAAACAATAAATAAATTACAAAAACTTACCTCAAAGCAACGAAAACATCTGCAATGTTAAATTAAAACCCACATCAACAGCCCTAGATATTGTTTTTACTTAATTAATGAAAATCATGCAATATGCAATGCAATATTAATTAAATGACCTAATTCTAATCACATGTAATTTCTAATTAAATGGGCCTAGCAAAAATACTAAATGACATGCATCTCAATGAATCTAACCCTAATGACGTGCATATGGCATTTTTTCTTTTTCCTAAAATAATGCATTTTATCCTAAATAATAAAACTAATTTAACCTATGACATTTTTTTGTATTTTTTCATGAAATTCAAAATTAGGTGAAATGTGAAAATTACCTAATTAGATTAAGATCCTAATTAATTTATATGAGGAATTAGGTTGAGCCAAATCCTAATCTAAACTAAAATATTATCTTAACCAAAATAATCCTAAAATGCAATATATCTAAAAAAGTACCTAAACTTATAATAAATTAAAACATTATCTAAATTAAACTAAGTGTAATTTTTATCCTAATATGCAATGACGTGCAAAATGTACCCTAACTCTACATGATATATGCATGATGATTTTTTTTTGTGTTTTTGTTTCCTTTTTTTGTTTTCTTTTTTTAAAATTTCGAAGTTAATAATTGAACATGCAATCCAAGTTAAAAAAGAACTAGCAACCTAAATTAATTGATTTGATTTTTTATTTTTGAAAATTTGAAATAAAATTCCTATTGTGAGCATGCACACCCTAAAACTATTTTTTTTTTTTTTTTTAAGAAAACTAATCTAAGTAACACCACAGCAAATCAAGCAATATTGATACCCAAATTGATGAACCATATCTCGCGCATGAGATCGGGTTGGCCAATTTCACATAAATCACGAATCGAATCTCGAGCGGGAGATCAGATTGGCAATTTTTTAAGTAATTGCGAGTCGGATTTCGGGCGCGAAAATCGGACTGACAATCACTAATTTCAAGGCAATTTCATATCATGGAATTTCAATTTCACATTAAAGGAATAATTACACTAAAAAGATAAAATAAAATAGCAAAAATAATAAAACAAAAATAAGATAAAGAAAATACCTAAATTTTCTTTTGCTTTTCTCTTTTTTCTTTTCTTTTTTTTCTAAAAAATAAAAATAAAAATAAAGCTGGTGGCCGGTCCGGCGAGGGGAGATCGCCGGCTAGGGCTCCGGTGAGGGGCTTCAGAGGACGGTGCGACAGCGGCGCGGCACCAGGGGCTTCGGGACCAACACGGAGCGGCGCAGCAAAGATTGGCGGACGGTGTCGCGAGCGGCACGGCGAGATCGGGACGGCATCAAGCTATGGGCTTCGGGGCGGCGCGGCAGTCGGCGCGAGGGTAGCGTCTGCGGAGGGGGCTATTGCGGGGGGCACGGATCTGCAAGCGGAGCGGCTTCACAGGCAAATGGGTCACAAATCGAGAGCAAGGTGTCGCGGTGGGGCGGGACACCGGATCCCGGACCGGCGAGTGAGGCTCGGGCGCAACTTCTGCAAAGGATCTTGGATCTGCCGGCGTCGGGGCGGCGAGGCGGCTCTTCGAGACGGCGAAGCGGCGGCACAGGGAAGGTTGGCTCGGCGGCGGCGCGATTCTGGGTCGCCAGTGGCTCGGCGGCCGGCACGGGCAAGCGGCACGAGCAGACCCCCCCACGAGGAAGATGAACAATGCGGGGGTTTTCTTTTTTTTTTCGATTTTTTCTCTCTCTTACCTCACTTTTTCACTGTTTGCTCTTTGTGTCTTTTTTTCGACAGAAAATAACTCCTCCCCAATTTACCGTACGTGACCCCTTTTTATAAGCCAAAAAATTGTATCTTAGGGGTATATTTCATTTCTAATTTTGCTTGAGCACGATACCCCTAAATATATCATTGAAATATTTTTCGCATATTCCATCAAGAAAATTCTCCTTTTGTGCAAAAGTGCATCTCCCAGTGTATATTACCGAAATATAACAAAAAATAAAATTTTCCTAAACTATATGCCATGTGATTATGATTTTTTTTATTTTTTTTATTTAGCAAAAATTAACCCCAAAAATTTAGGTGTCAACAGCTGCCCCTCTTTGAAAGTGAGCTCGCAGAGGTTACCTTCAAAGACAAATTGAGACCTAAATTTTGGTAATGCTCATGCAATGAATGATTTTTTGTTGGAACATGAATTCCATTTTTTAATGCAATTTATATGATGCATGGAAATGCAAATGATAGATGAACCTACCTGAAATAACTTACCTTCGAGGAGGATAGAGTAATTCGAGATAGTGGGTGTTACCTGTCCAGGACCCGTACCATTTTACGGTCACCTAGAATAATAACATGACTTTGTGAAGATGCTGCTTTCCTAGGACCCGTACCATTCTACAGTCGCCTAGTAGGGCAGAAAGGAGCTGCTTTCTCAGGACCCGTACCATTTTACGGTCGCCCAATACGGCAGAAATGTTTTGTAAGGAACTACTTTCCCAGGACCCGTACCATTCTAAGGTCGCCTAGTACGGCAAAAAGGTTTTGTCTATGACCCGTACCATTCTACGGTTGCCTAAACGGGAATTCATTTTCCAGGACTCGTACCATTCTACGATCGCGTAAATAAGAAATATGTGTTGTCAAGGACCCATACCATTCTACGGTCGCCTCAACAAAGAAAATTATTTTTCCAGGACCCGTACCATTCTACGGTCGCCTGAATGGGGAAATTGCTTTTCCAGGACCCGTACCATTCTACAGTCGCTTGTTAGAGCAATAAATGTTGTCTAGGACCCGTACCATTCTACGGTCGCCTAGACTGAGGCTTTGCTTGGCTAGGACCCGAACAATTCTTCGACCGCCCAACCTTGCGACAGAAATCATCTGACCAGGACCCGAACCATTCTTCAGTCGCCTTAATCAGATTGAATCTGGAGAAAAATCTTTAAGGGACAACTCAATTGAGTGTCGGTAAACTTAAAAGGGAATACATGTGCAATGACAAATATTCAAGGCATGGATAGAGATATACTTACCTGTTAACATCTCTGATCTTCAAGGATACGTCTCCTGCAAAACATGGTCGTAGGAGAGGCAACATGCATTTGTAATCATAAACATGCATCAATTTAATGGAGGTTCATGATGATTTCCTAATTTCTAATTTGAACACATGAATGTCATGAATGTGTCAAATGAGGGATCCTTTGGTCTGAAAGGACTTTTCTCTTATCCTCATTAAAATGGCCATTTCATCCTGACCTTTGATGCAGGATTTTGTCAATTACTCTATCTCACCATCGTCATGCCAAACAAGGGTCTGAGCAATCTCGCAAGTGGTACGATCTCACCAATCTGAGAGGTTTTTAAGAGGGACCATAATGTGGGCTTGGTTAATGGCTTAACAAAGGGGACTCTTTGAGTCGAATCTATCGAAAGATGACATTTCGCAATTGTCTTAGGATTTACAAGTCAAGAAACACACGAAATGAGGCAGAAATTATCTTACTCGCACTTCTTCAAGCGATGCTTTCAAACCTTTGAACTCTTACGTTAATTCAAGTACCCTAATCTGAAGAGACTTTGCAAGGGACGTAACATAGGCTTGGTTCATGGGTTGTGAAATGAAAGGATTATTAGACTCAAAAAGTGTTTAGAGGGTCAAAGTTGATGATCATCTTAACATTTTCACCACTTTCTTCTCCACTATCGAAGATTTTTTCTCATTAAATCTCCATTGATTGCAATAGCATTTGAGTTTTAGTACCGCCTTGTTGGGGATACAACTCATTATATCAAGAGTTTGATTTTTTTTTTCTTTTCTAGGCATTGGCCTTGCTTTTACCAGGCACACTGCTTTTTTCATGCCCCATTTTTTGCACTTGTTTTCTTTGGACAAAGCCTCCATTTTTGTCGACATTCTAGTTCATGTCACTTTAATGTTTTTGTCCTGCCCCATTGTGGGGGATGATCATCAACTGGGTTTAATAAGAAATGAATTCATAAGCTCAAGTGGGCTATGCAATGGATAAAAGTGTATAAGATAGAGAAATGACTGCTCTTCATCATCCTAGGGCACTTTGAATTACGAGTTACAATGCGAAAGCAATACTTGAAGATTGATGCAAGTGTGAGTAAGAAAATTCCCATCATTCATCTCAAATATTGTCCCAATGTGGGATGATCCTTGACAGGGATGATTAGAAAAAACTCTTCACGTGTGTGGGCTCAAAGGGCTAAACAATGGGTATACCTGTAGTGTTGTGGGTAGCAGAAGAAACTGTCTCTCATCACCTCGGTTGATATACCCTTTGCGAGATCACCCTTTTTCTCGTAGGCATGAAATTTTTCCACACAACTCACTAGGGGTTAGTGTATGAAACAATGTATGGAACAGGGTTTGCCTTTCATCATTTCAAAGTATCCCATTTGACACATTCAATCTATCTCACATAATTCATCAAGGAAAGCATGCAATATTTGCAACAAGTTTAAATAATTGAATTTGCAAACTCAATAAGGCAATTTATTCATCATAAAATGTTTGTAATTCAAAACATGACATGGCAAATTCTATCATGGGTAATACTTCTTGACAAAGATTCGAGGGCGCGCATGATGACAACCATTCTCCTTCCGTAAATAGTTTTAAGGGCAACGTAAATGATTTTTCTATTTCTATTTCTGAAGAGTTTCTAAGCAAAATAACCGTTTGATAACGACACAAAATTTCTACTCTAAAAATAGAAATTCGTTTGATAACGACACAAAATTTCTTCCTTTTCCTGACGGCGGCGGAGACGGCCGACGACCTTTAATATAAAAAATAAAAATAAAAATGATTTAGTAACAAAAAAAAAAAATAATGAATAAAATAAAATAAAATAAAATAAATCATAAAAAAATAAAATTAAAATATCATTTTATTTTAAAATTAAAATATAAAAATAAATTTGTTTTATTTATTCTATTTTATTTTATTTTACGAATAAATTTATTTTAAAATGAATAAAAATAAAAAATAAAAATAATTTTATTTGGCAAAACACTCAAGGCAAATAAAAATAATTTATTTTTATTTATCATAAATAAATTATTTTAAATAAATATAATAAATTTATTTTATTTATTCTATTTTATTTTATTTTATTTTACGAATAAATTTATTTTAAAATGAATAAAAATAAAAAAATTATTTGGCAAAACACTCGAGGCAAATAAAAATTTATTATTTTTATCATAAATAAATTATTTTAAATAAATTAAATAATTTATTTTATTTATTCTATTTTATTTTATTTTACAAATAAATTTATTTTAAAATGAATAAAAATAAAAATAATTTTATTTGGCAAAACACTAAAGGCAAATAAAAAATAATTTTACTTTTAATAAAAATATTTATTTATTTATCATAAATAAATTTAATAAATTTATTTTTAGTAAACTAAAAATAAAATGATAAATAAAAATAATTTATTTATTTTAATAAATTTATTTTTATTTTTAAATGAATATATTTATTTTTATTTTGGGCAGAGAAGAGGCGTACAAGGGAGAAAAGAGTGAAATTAGGGTTAGGAGAAATCGAAATTGATTTCTCCTCCATTTTCTATTTCCTAATGAAATCTATTCCGTAAATAGAAAATTTGATAAGCGTTATCAAACAAAGTTTTCGTTCCGAAATTGGTGCTCGAATGAAAAATCATTTCTAACAGAAATTATTTTTATCATGCACCCCCGAATTAATCAAGTGGAAAACTCATGACTTTGTCCATTTCGCAAGATTAGGGCACCTCCAGGAAGTACCTTCTTCACCGCATATGGGCGGCTACAGTTTGGAGCAAACTTGCCCCCAAAATCTAGAAATGGATTGGATCATCTTCACACCTTTGCATGCTATAAGACCGTCTCTGAAACATAATGTAGATGGATCAAAAGACAAACGGGGTAAATCATATTTTTTGAAAGATTTTTTTTTTTTGAAGAAATTTTTGAAAATTTTTTTTCGAAGCATTTTGACACAAGAAAGCATGATGAAGCCCATGCCTCAGAATTCTCCTTAGATTTTCTTTTTCTTTTATCGGTTGGATATCATCACCGGGCTGGTTTGGTGTACCTCATCATGCCCTAAAACTTGTAATTTTATTGATATTCATCAATCAATTACATTTATTGAATGGAAGTGCGATTTTCAAGCCCTAAAAAGAAAGCGAAAATAAAAAAATAAAAATAAAAAAAGCCCTAGAAAGTGATAAAAATTCCCGCGCAGGGGAATGTGAGAAAGCAATAAATGAGTTACTCTTGTGGGTCAAGGCCCATCTCCTCCGAAGGTCCTTCGTTAATGGTCCCCATGAAGACGTCATCGAAGAGACCAGTGATTCCTTCCAATGCATCATCGGGGTTCTCTGTTTCCGGGGGCATCGGATCATCCATGCCCCCCCATCCATCTGGGACAATGGTGCGGGGATCAATATAGAAACTAGGAGGAGCCGTATACTTCACCAGATAGTCGAATTTTCCGCTTGGCTGCCCTAGGGTGTCTATTATTTCTGCTTCATCCTGCATCATTATCGGGGGGCTAGGGAATGTCTCACGAATGTTCGGGGGTGATGGGTTTTGCCTTCCTTGCCTTTGGTCAGGTGGTGGGTTCTGCCTTACCTATCTTCGTCCTCCAAAACTTTCCCCACCTCTTCCATAGTACCCTGATCCAGCAGCACGAGACCTCTGAGGGGCTTCATTGGGACTTCGAATACTTTGACCATTTCCTTCAAGGCTACTACCAAAAACAAAACCATTCCCAATCTTCACCATTCCCATCATAAAGGCAACATTTGAAACTTTAGGAGCGGGTGGTGAGTCTCGAGATGCATGTATGGTGGACACAAACTCAAATGAGTGGTAACTCGATTCGACTTCAACGTCTGGCTCCAGGATAACATTGACCGTACCCTTAAGCTCCGATAGAGGATTCTTCTGGACGTTCGGTTGAGCAGTTTGAAATGAGAAGGCCTTTGTGTCCAAGAGGTTTTGGATCTTATGCTTGAGAGTGAAACATTCATTAATTGAATGCCCCAGTTCGCCACTATGGTAGTCACACTTCTTCATTGGGTCGTAGCCTCGGATGCTCTCACGATTAGGACGCTTCGATTCATTAGTAAGCAAACCTTTCTTTCTTAAGATAGCCAACACTTGGGATGGAGATCCAGGGAGAGGGGTGAATTGTCTTCTTGCTTGGGCAGCTTGTTGTTGCCTTTGATTCATCTGGATAGTCAAGGCACGATTGGTACTTTCTTGGCTATAAGCCATATTCACATCTTCAACAGCCTCTTTATCCTTCTTGGCGAAGAATCTTCTACTCAACGGCTCAGTAAACTAGCCTTCCCTTATCCCCATCTCAATTTGTTCCCCCACAGGAGTAAGCTGATTGAAGTTTTCAACGTACGTGCTGGCCATCCGAATACAGAACTCAGATGAGAGAGTTTTGATAAACAACTTCATCATCTCCTTGTCAGTAGGCTCGGGGGTGATTTGAGCTGCCAGATTTCGCCATCTCACGGCATACCCTTTGAATGACTCGCTCTTCTTTTTCTCCATCCTCTCAAGATCTTCTCGGGAAGGTGCAATATCCATGTTGAACTTGTATTGCTTGAGAAATGCGTCAGCCACTTCATTCCAGGTGTTGAGAAGGTTCACATTTTTCATGACATACCAATTTAGTGCAGGCCCAGTCAAACTTGCATGGAATGACTGGATCATGAGAGGCTCGTTCTTGACATATTGAGCCATGCGCACGTGGTACATCTGCAAATGAGCTTTTGGGCAGGAAGTACCATCATATTTCTCAAAATCCGGCATTTTGAATTTCTTTGGCATCTTGACTTTCTCGTACACGAACAAGTCGAACGGGAGTGAACTCTGTGACTCCTGCAATTGTTTCAACTTTTCTTCCAATTTCGCAAAGCGTTCATCCTGCTCCGTCTTAGGGATGTTGACAAGTTTAGCCTTTTCCACGTTGATCGCGAATGGATCATCTTCCAGCCCGGGCATGTCATCCTCACCCATTTGGGCCTTATTTGTCGGCTTCGGGATGACTATCTCAGGGAGAGTGGGTGCAGGAGCCGAATTTACTTGGAGGGATTGGATTTGAGTTGTTATAAGCTCCATAGAGGCAGCTAACTGTTGGAGTTGGCCTTCTATAGTGGAGACACGATCACGCATTTCGGTTTGTTTGGCTATTCTAGCTCTTAATCACGTGATGATGGGCGAACGTGACGGATCCGTTATAACTTAATTTAAAAAATGAACAGATATTAGTATCTCATGTGAAAATACGCCGATCCATGGCAATACTCTAGAAATTTTATTCATTAATGGAGCTTTTGACAAGCCTATCAAAATAGAAATTTGAAATGTCCTAAACAAATAAACTAGGAAAGTAAGTGACTCAACTTCCTAAACATTAATCTAAAAATAAAAATAGCAAGATTGATTCAAGCATTTCATTTGGCTTGATCGATATACACTCGAGACACCATTCGGCGCAATCGTTTATTCTCTTCTTGAGCTCTTTCAGCAACTCTTTTGAGGCTTTTATTCCCAGCACGATTGGTGATCTTCAATGGCGCCTCCGGTATCTTCGGAAGCAGCTCCTCGGGAATCTTGTGTTGTTGGATATACTTAATCGAGACATAGTACTTCATTTCCTTGCCTTTCAACTCCTCCTCGGGCCATTTGAGTTTTTGTGGACGGCACATGTCCCACATTGATTTGATAGTGAGAATGGAATCTTCATGGCCTCGGCTTCCATCAACAAAACTGACTTGGAGTGGCTCTGCTTGTAACGCTGGGGGAAGCTCTTGCACGACTTGATACTGACGAGTCACTCTAGTCGGATAGTACTCCAATGCTCCGGTGAATCCCAATAGAGGGATTGGGCCAACTCCTCCATACGAGAGTCTCGCTACCCGAACTTGGAACCATTTAGCATGCCATAGGAAACCCTTGGAAGTTGGTTTTTTCATGAAAGCTAGCCACCTAGAATAATGATAATCTGGTGCATGTTTTTGGTTGTTCTCAAATCTCATAATAGGGTGATTGGAATTACTAACATCATGTATAGTCATTAGACCACCAAACCCTTTTATATGTGAAAGAAACCAAATTTGCGAAAGTTCAAGAGAGGAATGGAAGGTCTTATCACCACCTCCTTTAAACCGAGTGAGGGAAAGGAAAGTTTCAGTTAGAACAATGTTTACAAAATTCTTTCCTTCTAACACTTGTTTAACTAATTGAGCGATCAAAGGGTTAATAGCATTCTTGCAGTAAGGAAAAACTATAAACCCAAAGAAAGCTAAAAGGAAAACCCTTCGCATTTGAGATAAAGTGCCTTTCTCAAAACATTCTTTCAAGAAGGATAAAGAACATGTATTGCGGTGAGCCTTTAAAACCTTTCTTATATCATCTTCCTTAATTCTCAAAAAATCAGATAAAGCCATAACAGGATCTATTCCGATAGGCGGACTAATCAATTCAGCTTTCAAGGACTTTCCTATGGCAATGCTATACTCTTCCAAGGTGGGAGTGAGCTCATGCTTACCGCCGAAGATAAAGGTAGAGGTCTTGGGGCACCAACAGTGGGCAAGTGCTTGGACGAGGCCGCCATGGATGTTGATACGCAGCAATGAAAGCAGTCGACCAATATGTGACTCTACGAACTGACGGCCATCTTGATCTAACTTGTCCCACCAAGTGCTAAGCTTTTCCTTTGGAGGGAGAATAATTCGAATGTCCGGTGCCCCCATTGTATATTGATCAAGACTCAGGACAATCCTAATGCCATGGACCAACAAAATAATGCGATAAAAAAAGTAAATTGCAAAGGCCAAAAATTTAGAGAACTTACTTTACCAATGATGGGCAATCACACAGACATGAGCATGGTAAGTGGTTCGATTTCTAATCTATAAGGCTTATCAAGGTGGAGCCACAAGGATGATCAGACTAGCCACGGGCTTGTGGACTATGTCGAGTCCTCATGACTCTGGCTTGGTCAAAGAGCCGACCCGGGTCGCGGGCATGCGGACCGAGGTGGGTACTCTTGACACCATGAAATAAACTTCGGGATTGAGATGGGTGACTCGTACTGCGAGCATGCGGTCGGAGTGGTATCCATCTCAATACCATCCTAAATGATCCTATGCGGCCCAGGTCCGGCAGTAGGTTGTGTGTGCAATAGTGTAGTGCAAAATACAAAGCATGCACAACAGTTTATATCAAGCAACACTTCATATATGAAAGTAAACCATACACTCCTACGCCTCCCTGCATAACAAAGGTTAGCAAACACTTCCCCTTATACCTCACAATCTGCAAGAACATTTAACACCTAAATGTTAGGGACGTACCTGGAATCCTCGCTACCAAACAAAAGAATTTTCAAAAAGAAGAAAATTGGCCTAAGTCCACTAAGTGTTTTAACACAAGTTCCCCAGTGGAGTCGCCAAGCTGTCGCGACCAAAATTTTCGGGGTGTGAACCACCTAGGGTTTGGCTAATGGATTATTAAGCCTAGACTTAACTCGGACTCTCCCAAGCCCATACCAATTCGCGACTTAGGTTCAAGTTCTTAACATGCAAATGGATTTTATCTAGGAGTTGCCACTAATCTATTTTTTGGTGGGTTGATTAGAAACCCAAGTAAAGTAACGGGAAATTAACTTTACTTTTACGAACCGGAGATTATGAGTTCAGAGACTTGGTTATGCTAGACTTTTCTAACGCCCTTTCGTTACCTTTCTCTTTTATTTCAAAAAAAATGTTTTGCAAGCAGCTTGGATTGATTTTAAATCTTTTTTCCTAACATGTGAGGTGATCATGCGGGTGCACAATCCACCAATTTAACACCCAAATAAACAATAAATAAATTGCAAAAACTTACCTCAAAGTAACGAAAGCATCTGCAATGTTAAATTAAAACCCACATCAACAGCCCTAGATATGGTTTCTAATTAACACGCAATTTTGTTTTGTTTTTACTTAATTAATGAAAATCATGCAATATGCAATGCAATATTAATAAAATGACCTAATTCTAATCACATGTAATTTCTAATTAAATGGGCCTAGCAAAAATACTAAATGACATGCATCTCAATGAATCTAACCCTAATGACGTGCATATGGCATTTTTTCTTTTTCCTAAAATAATGCATTTTATCCTAAATAATAAAACTAATTTAACCTATGACATTTTTTTGTATTTTTTCATGAAATTCAAAATTAGGTGAAATGTGAAAATTACCTAATTAGATTAAGATCCTAATTAATTTATATTAGGAATTAGGTTGAGCCAAATCCTAATCTAAACTAAAATATTATCTTAACCAAAATAATCCTAAAATGCAATATATCTAAAAAAGTACCTAAACTTATAATAAATTAAAAAATTATCTAAATTAAACTAAGTGCAATTTTTATCCTAATATGCAATGACGTGCAAAATGTACCCTAACTCTACATGATATATGCATGATGATTTTTTTTGTGTTTTTGTTTCCTTTTTTTTTTGTTTTTTTTTTTAAATTTTGAAATTAATAATTGAACATGCAATCCAAGTTAAAAAAAGAACTAGCAACCTAAATTAATTGATTTGATTTTTTTATTTTTGAAAATTCGAAATAAAATTCCTATTGTGAGCATGCAAACCCTAAAACTATATTTTTTGGTTTTTTTTTTTTAAGAAAACTAATCTAAGGAACACCACAGCAAATCAAGCAATATTGATACCCAAATTGACGAACCATATCTCGCGCATAAGATCGGGTTGGCTAATTTCACATAAATCACGAATCGAATCTCGGGTGGGAGATCGGATTGGCAATTTTTTAAGTAATTGCGAGTCGGATTTCGGACGCGAAAATCGGACTGACAATCACTAATTTCAAGGCAATTTCATATCATGGAATTTCAATTTCACATTAAAGGAATAATTACACTAAAAAGATAAAATAAAATAGCAAAAATAATAAAACAAAAATAAGATAAAGAAAATACCTAAATTTTCTTTTGATTTTCTCTTTTTTCTTTTCTTTTTTTTCTAAAAAGAAAAAGAAAAATAAAGCTGGTGGCCGGTCCGGCGAGGGGAGATTGCCGGCTAGGGTTCCGATGAGGGGCTCCGGAGGACGGTGCGATGGTGGCGCGGCACCAGGGGCTTCGGGACCGACGCAGAGCGGCGCGGCAAAGATTGGCGGACGGTGTTGCGAGCGGCGCGGCGAGATCGGGACGGCGTTGAGCTGCGGGCTTCGGGGCGGTGCGGCAGTCGGCGCGACGGTAGCATCTACGGAGGGGGCTACTGCAGGGGGCACGAATCTGCAAGCGAAGTGGCTTCACAGGCAGATAGGTCACGAATCGGGAGCAAGGCGTCGCAGTGGGGCGGGACACCGGATCCCGAACCAGCAAGTGAGGCTCGGGCGCAACTTCTGCAAAGGATCTCGGATCTGCCGACGTCGGGGTGGCGAGGCGGCTCTTCGGGACGGCGACGTGGCGACACGGGGAAGGTTGGCTCGGCGGCCGGCGCGGGCAAGCGGCACGGGCAGAACCCCCCACAAGGAAGATGAACAGTCGCGGGGGTTTTCTTTTTTTTTCTTCTTTTTTTTCGGTTTTTTCTCTCTCTTACCTCACTTTTTCACTGTTTGCTCTTTGTGTCTTTTTTTCGACGGAAAAGAACTCCTCCCCAATTTACCGTACGTGACCCCTTTTTATAAGCCAAAAAATTGTATCTTAGGGGTATATTTCATTTTTAATTTTGCTTGAGCACGATACCCCTAAATATATCATTGAAATATTTTTCGCATATTCTATCAAGAAAATTCTCCTTTTGTGCAAAAGTGCATCTCCCAGTGTATATTACCGAAATATAACAAAAAAATAAAATTTTCTAAAATTTTCCTAAACTATATGCCATGTGATTATGATTTTTTTATTTTTTTTATTTAGCAAAAATTAACCCCAAAAATTTAGGTGTCAACACCTTAGAAGTTATCTTTCAAAAATGCTTAAAACCTAAGTTAAGTCCCTCCCTTTAGATTTTTGGTTTTACTAATGCTGGTATCTCTCCAATTTGGTCCAAAAAAATTTATAAATTGCTTTAACTCTTTTTCAAAAATTTTACAAACTCAAAATTTTTTAGGAATACTGAATCAAACGCACCTTAAATATTTTTATGTATGTGAATAGAACATTACACAGATTACACGTTTTCAAGTCTAAGCGTAAATAATTCCTTACTTCACCATCCACTCATATTCTCGTCTGCATATTACACACCTACCCTCTATAGTCGTAGGGCATTGATTGTTGCAGATTTTATTCACGAGATTTATCGTGCATTGCGTTGAGAGCATCAAGAGGAAGATGCATAATGGCGAGATACTGGTGAGACGATGGCGACACCTTTGCTGGGCCACGCCGAAAGCGACGCACTGGCGGGTTGACTTTAAAGTAAGTCGTTCATCTCTCTTATTTTTTGTTAAAAAAGTAAGTCAGTCGTTCTTGAGTAGCTCCCTCTAGTGGGACAACATATATATGACTCCATCATATCAACAGGTTCCTGAGACGTTGCGAATAAAGTTATGCAGAGCTGCACATGTTTTCATGTGTCATCATTCTCATGTAATATCCCGGCACCCGCGCGGACGACTTGAAAAGCGACGAACTTTGCCTTTCGCTAGTCAATCTAAAGAACACCTCATCTGCAACGGGCAGAACCCAGATATATATATTTTTAAAATTTGGGGACAACGAAAGAATGATCCACTCTAAATAAATAATAAATAAATAAATATGTGTGCATGCGTTTGTTATATGCGTTACATATTATGATATACTCTTTTCATTATATGAGATGAAAAATTTATGACATTTTTACTGATATCTCAAATTATTAAGTCGTATTTCAGTTTATTAATTTTTATTTGAAAATCTCAATTATATTATTTTTGATTAATTTGCCATTTAATTATGGATTACCAATTTTCTTTTGAAGTTACATCTACTTTCATATTTTGAGTTTTGTTTTTATTTATCTTTTTTCTTCTATCTTTCAACCAAACGCCTTAAATTTATCGACTCTTATGTGAATTAATGAACTTTTGTCTGACTCATTATTCTTTGGGAAAAGACCACCAAAAACTCCAAACTTTACCCAAAATAACAAATTTACCTCAAACTTTTTTTGTGACATTAAAAATTTCAAACTTTACCAATCGTAACACATTTACCCCAAATTTTTTTTGTGACACAAAAAATCCTGAACTTTTATCCTTGTGACACATTTATTTTAAACTATAGGGCATTTTGGTCTTTTAATTTTTCTTTTTTTTCTTCTTTTTCTCTCTTCCCTCTGATAGTGCTAATACGAGCACTTAGAGGGGATGAATAGGTGCACAAACAACTTTTGCAAGATATAGTATAAGACTTTACTTTTAATCTAAATCTGAATGAAAATAGACTTTGTAGAGAAAATTAGACTTTAACAATTAAATATAGTTATGAGCAAAATAAAAGAGTTCAAGGAAGAGAATAAGAACACAAGATCTATAGTGATTCGGCTTAATCTAAGCATACGTCAACTCTCTCGCACTGACAGCCCACCGGCTGGATTTCACTATGAATCAAAAGAGTCATTACAACCTCACGTCCTTGATTTCATAGTATAAAGACTCCGCTACACTTTTTCAAAGCCTCACAAATGTCTAAACTCTCTTTTGAGTACAAATTTTCGCTCAACAAATGAATCAGCAAAGAACAAGGAACTTCAGACTTTGGAATTTATCTATCATGCACACACTCGAATGACTAGAGCATCTTCCTTATATACTCATCCATGCATTCATATCCGTTGGCACCTTCCAAATGAGTTCTTCCAATCTACCCATTGGACAGAATCAATTAGGGAGATCTCGAGTTACTTAAAGAATGTGAAGATAGCTCACCAATCCTGCTTGTCCATACAATCAGGATCTAGGTTTCCATAAGTAGAACTTTCCAAGTATATTTCGCCAATCAACGGATCCAATTTACTCGTATTAATTTCAAAATGAATAATCGATCTTTAGATGCTATCTCCAGCCGTGAAATAATCTTCAACCAAACGGATCAAATCATTAAAGATAAACTTGCATCTGAATAAGATTTTTTCGTCGATCTAGAAACTGTCAATGAGGGCAGACTTTAAATCTTGAGTCTGGCGGTCTTCAGACTTTGATGGAAGAAAACGTTTTGTCAACTTTAAGACAGATAAGGAAGTTTTCTCCAACAATCTTCCCATTTTTTATGGTGACAAAACTTTCCCGCAGATTTGGACATTTTGACCTACAAGACAACACTTAAGCAAACCAAGATTTCTTATAGATGAAAATTAGAGATTACAATAGAGATAGTAGCAATTCTGCAACCACAGAAAACGTGTTAGTCCTGTAAATACAACTATCTTTAATATAATAAATAATAGCTTAAGTTGCAAGCATCATTAGTCCAAACCAGTCTAAATCAAAACCACACTAAACAAAGGTTAAAGTCCAAAACAGAAAGTCAAAAAGATAGAGTTAATCAAATATGCATAAAACCTCTCCCCATTTTTGTCAACAACAAAAAGTGGAGAATAGACTAAAGAGATGGAGTTAAAATCAAGGCTGTTTAGGTAGGCAAACAAGCGTGAATTCTTCCATAGAATGCATTGTCTTCTCAAGCCTGTCAAAACTCTGCTTCAGTAACAGAAAATCTTCACCCTGCAAAGACTGAACTTGAAGCTTCAGGGCGTTCAACTGTTCATGCAACGATACTGAAGTGGCCTTAAAAGCATTCTTGAGATCCTGCATCTCAAATTCCATGGCATATTGATGCTTTCTGACATCCAAAAGAACTTCCAGCAATCTTGAAAAGTCTGCTGTCTGAGCAAATGCATCACTAGGACTAGCTGAGTCAAGGATGGGAATTTTGAGAATCGATGGATTTTCAGCAGATTGTCCATCATGATTGTCTTCTAGATTGTGCGAGGCATACACATCTTCAGGATCTGCTGCAAAACGATTCACATTACTAGCCTGCAAAGATGAAGAAATACCTTTTGGATCAACAACTCCCTCTATTTTGATGCCCTAAGGTGGAGTAGGTGAAGTTCCCTCATCTGCAGACGCACTAGATAAAGAGATAGCCAAGGTTGGCTCAAAAGAGTCCTCTTGCCCCTGACCTTGTTCTCCTTCTCTCTCTTCTTCTTCCTCTTCCTCTTCTGCTTCTCTTCTTCCTTCCTCTTCTTCTTCCTCTGTGACTCCTCTCTCTCTCTCTCTTTCCTCTTCTCCTGGCTCTTCTCTTGTCTCACAAAAGCTTACAAAACTCTTTAAGTTTCTCAAAAGCTGCTATGGTAAGTTCATCCTCATCTTCTTCATCTTGCAAGATGAGAGTTCTTTTCTTCTTCTTCACAGGAGCAACCATGCGCTCCTTGCCTTTTCTCTTCGCAGCAACAGAGTCTTGTTTTGCTTTTGTGAGACTTTTCCTTCACATGCTCCAACACTTTGTGCAACTCTTTCAATCTCATCTTTGTCACCATTTTGAACCCAATCACTATAGGAGAAATGGTTGACAGGCATAATGGTGCAGAGATGTGAATTTTAAATGCCGAAAGAGTCTCGAGATAAGAGCAAAATAAGGGAGTTGTCCCTTATCTTTTACCACGGTGCGGTACATATGAAACAATATGGTGTAAGGCAAAGAGAATTTATATCCAGAGTTGATGGCACACATCAACTTAGTTTCCGATCGAGAAACATCTGTCTTGGATGTTGATTTAGGAAGAATGCAATTTATCACAATCTTGTGCAGCAAAATGTTAGAGGCACTCATCCTTGAGTAAGAAATCTTGCCATCAACATTCCTATCTCTCACCAATGATAGAATAGCATGTGCAATAGACACATTAATTGGTTGAAAACTCGATCTTTCCACCCCAATTATATCGGCCAGTGTGTCTGTGTCCACAAAAAACTCTTTGTCCTTCACAATGAAAATAAAACGATTTGCATCCAAGAAAGATAAGTTCAAATAAAAGTACGCAATGAGTTCTGGAAAAGCAGTAGTGGATTCTGAACAAAACCGTTCCAGTTGCAGTAAGGCAAACTTCTCGCGGAGATTGACCTTTATCGAATCAAGAAAATCAAAATCAACAGTTATAGGGTTCATAACCCCTCTCTTTAGAAAATCCGAATAAACCTTTTTATGCCCCTTCGATCTAAACAGATTAGAGCCATCAGTAACGTTTGCAGCCACACCCGATCTAGGCTGAAAATGAGCAAACAACCGTTTATCATCATCCTGAGGTTGATTTGCAGAGTCACAGAATGGGTTACTCGGTATGTTCTGAAACGTTCTATCAGTCGTTCCTTTCTCTACAATTCCCAATTTTTCCAAATCTCTCAAGAACAAGGTTTCATTCTTGAATCATCTATCTTTTAAGAATTCATCAATTAAGGACATCAGCATACCTCCTTTCTTCATATTAGAGTAGAGCTTATAAGCAACATTGGGAGTCGGAGTTCTTACAGGTTCAGCATCCTCTATGACTTCTTCTTCAGGTTGAGTCGGTGACTAAGGTTGACGCTGTTGAGAAGGTTGTTGCTGACTCGGATGCAATGGTGGAGAAGAATCTTCTTCCTCAGTTAAGTCAAAATGGGTAGAACCCTCAGGCATAGATCGTGGTCCCCTACTTGCAATTCTTGAGGACTTTCTCGAAGACATTGTCGCTTCAAGGGAGGAATTCACCACTTGCTCGAAAAAAGAGATAACGTTGTAACTCTTGGTTTTCTGAGTCTGAACACATTTAGACTTTACCTTTTGAGTCTTGTGCACATACAAATTCTACTGAGTAAGAGATATAATGTTCAGTCTGATGCGAATAGACTCAAATAGACTTTTTTCCAGTGGTTTTGTAAATATATCCGTCAGTTGATTCTTTGAGTCAATAAATTGGATCATAATTTCTCCATTTTGAACATAGTCTCTAATAAAATGATGTCGAATATCTATATGCATTGCTCTTGAATGAAGAATTAGATTCTTGGTGAGATTAATTGCGCTGGTGTTATCACATCTGAGCTTAGTGCACGAATCTTTGATTCCAAAGTCTCTTAATTGTTATTTTATCCACAAGATTTGAGAACAGCAACTTCCAAGAGCCACATATTCTGCTTCTGCTGTTGAAAGAGCTACTATACTTTGTTTCCTTGAAAACCATGATATTGTCCTGTTACCAAGCAATTGACAAGTACCGGAAGTGCTTTTTCTTTCAACTTGGCAACCTGCTAGATCTGCGTCTAAATATCCAAGGAGAGTAAGGGCTGTTGCGACCCGATCTCGCCGTCCTCGAATGTCCAAGGTGGGAAAAGGTCGGGTTTAGGGGTACTTGATCACGAGAGTTCCCTCACGAGATCGCGAGCTCTCCCAAGCCCGTACCCCATGTGACAGCGGGTTTATTTATACGATCTAAGTATTTAACAACCTAAGAATATACAGGAATTGCCACTAGCCTTATTTTTTGGGGGTCGGCTAGAAAACCCAATTGAAGGTCAGGAGAGTTCCCTCGATTTCTACGCAACTAGATATCTAGATTCGGGGACTTAGGTTACGCTAATATAGCTATTAGCGCACTTTCGGTACCTAAACAATATGTTGTGTTTTTCCTAACACGTCCATGCGTCTCTTTTTACATTTTCGAGATCATCAATTTTATGCTAAGTGACCATGCGTGGTGGATTACTTTCATTCTATTATATTCCTAAGAAATGAAAAGAAAACAATCAATGAAATTGAAATTGCAAGACATTAAGTAAACAATCAAGAAAAGCAGTAAACCTAATCATGCAATCCTAAAGAATATAAAAGAGAAAACAATCAGGAAAAAAAGGAAACCCGCGACTCATCAGGTTTTATACAATGCATGGAACCCGAGACATATGTCGGGAAAACAAATAGTACATGACAATGGTCGAAATGGACATCGACCTCCACCATCTTCACGCTTTATCTATGTTCAAGATCCTATTCTAAACCTAGTCCAAGAAACTAATAACTAGGTACATACAAATGAGAGAAACAAACATGCATATCAAAACAACCAAAAAACAAGACATCTTTTGTGTTCAAAAATGGTGACTAAAGTCATGAAGTCCCTAAATCAAATTCTAAGTGATATCCGAAGGTTCAACATTATTATGGGTCACACCTAAATCATTCATCTAACGATCTCATGCGAAATGTATAACATGACAAGCATTTAAACCATATAACCTTGGTTCTCAGTTAATCAAACAAATGAATGAGCTGACAAAGGATCACTTACTAAAAATATGCATCTTTGAACATGCGAAATTGACAAGAGACTTGAACACGTGATATCATCATCCCACGGGCAAATAAGCTAAGACAAATTCCATCTAATCTATGCTTAATCCACAACTTCCAGCATGCAATCAAAATTGTGACAAAGCACACGAGACTGCAAATTGTGATTGTTTGATGACAAATTACCATAAAATTGAAACTATATCTTCTCACAAGCACGTATGAGTCTACTTGATCAAAATGGCATCAATCCATAACCAAACTAGCCTCAAGTTGGAATCAAATGCACACCCAATCATGGGATATCAAAACATGGTCAGCATATATGGATTGATTTCCAGTAAAATTTGATTTTATGCTTGACATAATATCTTTTCTACATGCTTCAATCATAAGCAGCAATTATAGCATACTGATATTCATATATGGCGTATGTCATGAAAAGTCAAATTTGCATTTGCAATGAACAGTTTGAAGCTAGAAATGCCATACACACAGACATTGACTTTAAGCAAGTCAAATATACCACAAACATATATTTCCCTAGTAACTAGACTGAAGCAACGCAATTATAAGAAGAAATCAATAAAGGCCAACATATTACCACAGCCAGAGAAGTTCAGCAAATGGCCATTTGAACCCAGCATGTAATAAACCTTATTATCAATCCCACACAAAGAAATTGTATAAGGATTCTTATCATCAGCCTCATTAGTGTGATTGTACACAACATCTAGAATGATCTCAATACCAACACCATGCAAAGTTTTTACCATTTCTTTGAATTCCCAAGAAGCATTAATAGGTCCACCAGCAACACTAACATAACAACTCATGGGAGAGAAGAAATTTATGGCAGAGTATCCCCATGTATTAATCTTGGAAATTCATGCATCGTGAACCAGGTCATTTAGTAAATGACACAATTGGGATGTAAGAACACAACATTTCACGGACATTGAAGCATAAGAGAACAAAAACTTCTGAAGCAAAGGGAAATAATACATGGCAGCAAAATCTTGCGAACAGATAAAATCCCACCCAGGTTATATGGCAGCAAAGGAAGTTTGCTTCTCTGTGCTATAAAAAGCTTTGCTATCTAAACATCAGTTAACACAGCAAATGCACGCATGAACAGCAAACATCAAATGCACGTGACCCGCATTTGACCCACTAGAAGCACACGTGATAACAACAAATCACAGCAGCATAATAGTCAAGAATACTATCATCACTCCTAAGTAGTAAACAACTTCACTGATGGCTAATGCCCTCTTAATACTACTCATAGACAAACTAAGAGTAAAACTCATTTTCTTACTTCCCCAACTCAACATGAAAAGATTGTTTGTAAGAATTCTAAACTTTAGATGCTGTACAATCTCACCTTCATGTTCACAGGGCCTCGAAACAGCTCAACAACAAAGATGTGAATGGCGGACAAAAAAGAGGAAACACAAGTAATGAAAACAAGTAAATGCAGAGAGTCCATAGTTAACGATTGTGGCCTTGTCAACCACTGTCAGTAAACTTCTATTTGAAGAGGCAAGCTCTCACTCGATCGCCGGCCACACCACATACACAGCGATGACACATCAGAGTGATACGGACAGGGAAAAATGAGATATAATAGAGAAATCTAAGCATACAAGCAATGATTCCAACACCAATTTCCATCCCTGTACGATACAACAATCGTTCGTCTCGATTACACAGCACGGAACACAACTTAATCAAATATCTACTCAGCTCAAGATCAAATCCAAACCAGACCCTAAACATATCCTCTAAATCCATCAATCAATGACAACGACGACAACAGCAGCACCTAAACAAGCAACATTTATTGGGAGAAACTCGATAAACTTATTCTTCCTCACCTGATCGAGCCAGAGACAGAGAGCTAAGCCGAGGCTTCCAACTCGGTGCAAACCCAAACCCTATATCTCGAGCTCCGGAAGGGCGTGATTCACAACGAGGGCGTCAGATCCAACCGAGAGAGCGATTACTAGAGAAAACGAAAGAGAGAGGGAAAGGTCAGAATCTAAGACTCGAACGGATTGAGAGAGAGAACAGAAAGCGAAACCCTAACTGATCAAGAGGGATGGAAAGAAAGCTCATCGATTGAGCGAGCCCGATCCATAGAGAAAATCGGTCAAGCATCGTTGTCATTGCAACTGTCGCCGATCCTCACCGGGCGGTTTCGGATCAAGTTACATCCGGCGAACGGAACCGCGGGCATCGTCGCTAATGTCACCAATCCTTGACGGTCGGCTTCAGATCAAGCCTCGCACCTTGTGCTCCTTGGCCGGCGATTGTCTATCGATCCTCGTCAGTCAGTTCTGATCGATCGAAATCCTTTGAACTGAACAGATTTGTGGAGAGATCCCCATCGAGAGAGTCCGTTCGGCCATTTAGCAGAGAGAGCCGAGAGAGTTTTCGAGCGAGCGCAAGAGAGAGAGAGAGAGAGAAACGGTTGTCCAGAGAGTGAAAATGGATCCGTCGAATGGCCCCCCTTTCTTTTCTTTTTTTTTTCTCTTTATATATTTTCAGGCAAAATCAAATCTCAGCCCTTGGATTGAACTAAGGGCTAGGATTTGATCTTTTAAGAGTTTCCCTAATTGAGCACATGCCTATTTCAACGGTCATGATGCATTATTGATGAACGGCAACGATTAATTGCGAACTAATTGGGATTTTCTCTCTATTTTTTTATGTTTTATTTTTATTTTCTTAATGATGTATCGACTAAAAATCAGGTGTCAACAAGGTCTCCCTCTTTGGGATACCATAGACCTATCTTCGAGGTTGTTGCAACGTATTTGATGATGCGTTTCGCAGCACTTAGATGAGACTCTTTTGGATCTGATTGAAATCTGACACAAATGCAAATACTAAACAAAATGTCAGGTTTAGAAGTAGTAAGATAAAGAAGTGAACCAATAATACTCCTGTAAAGTTTATGGTCAACTTTCTTTCCTCCTTCATCTTTATCCAGCTTCAAAAAACTAGACATTGGTATTTTAGTCTTTTTGCAATTGTCTAATCCGAACTTTTTAACAAGTTATTTTGCATATTTTTCTTGGTGAATAAAAATCCATTCCTTCAGTTGCTTTACTTGTAGTCCAAGAAAGAAGGATAATTCACCCATCATGCTCATCTCAAATTCTTCTTGCATAGACTTAGATAAATTCTTGCATAGATTTTCGTTAGATGATCCAAATATTATATCATCAACATAGATTTGACCAAGTAAAAAGTTTTTACCTTCCCTTTTAATAAACAAAGTAGTGTCCACACCACCCGCGGTGGTGGCGTAGGTGGTTGAGCAAGGGACCTCTAACGCAAAGGTCCTGCGTTCGATCCACGGCGTCGTCGTGTCTTCAGTGCAAGCCGTGTCTTACCCGGGCACGTGGGTGGTGGGTCCTCACGTGCCTCCCGGGGTTTACCTCGGCCGCGAAGCGCGTGCGGGGTTCCCCGGGTCACCAAAAAAAAAAAAAAAAAAACAAAGTAGTGTCCACTTTGCCTTTGACAAAACCACTTCGTATTAAAAATTTACTTAACTTGTTATATCAGGCTCAAGATGCTTGCTTTAATTCATATAGAGCCTTCTTCAATCTGAATATAGAGTCTGGTTTCCTTGGATCTTCAAAACTAGGAGGCTGTTCCACATAGACTTCCTCTTGGATAAATCCATTTAGGAATACACTTATGACGTCCATTTTGAATAACTTGAAATTCTTATAACAAGTAAAAGCAAGCAATAATCTAATTGCTTCTAACCTTGCTACTGGTGCGTAAGTCTCATCATAATCTATCCCTTCTTCTTGCGTATATCCTTTGGCTACGAGTCTTGCTTTGTTCCTTATAACTTTTACTTTCTCGTCCATCTTGTTCCTGAAAACTCATTTAGCTCCAATAACAGATTTACCTTCTGATTTAGAAGTTAGTTCCCAAACATCGTTAACACTGAACTGCATGAACTCTTCTTGCATGGCTTCGATCCAGCTTTCATTAGTTAAAGCTTCTTCTATGCTCTTGGGTTCTATTTCAGAAATAAGAGCTACAGCATTAGATTCTTCGTGCCTTTTGGATCTTGTACGAATTCCTTCATCAATGTTACCAATGATGAGTTCTTTAGGATGACTAGACTTGTGCTTCAAGTTACTGGTTGGTCTGACAGATTGCTGAATTTCTTCTTCAGTTGATTCTTCAATATTTGTTCGTTGTTGTTCTTCTGTAGTCTGAGCTGCTTTAGGGGAAGTAGATTTTGTAGAGTCTAGAGCAGGTTCTGATTCTTCAGGTTGAGTCTGGATCGACTAATTTTGTATAGAGTCTTGAAATTTGACATTCATTGACTTTTCCACAGACTAAGTCTTTTTGTTGTATACATTGTAAGCTTTGCTGGATGTTGAGTATCCAAGGAAGATTCATTCATCTTATTTTTCTTCAAACTTACCAATTCGATCATTTGCATTTTTCAAGATAAAGCATTTGCAACGAAACACATGAAAATAAGAACAATTGGCTTCTTCTCTTTGAACAACTCATAAGGAGTTTTCTCCAGAATAGGCCTTAAGAAAACTCTGTTAATGATATAGCATGCTGTAGAAACTGATTCAACCAAAAAACGAGAAGAAATGTTGGTTTCAATTAAAAGAATTCTAGCCATTTCTTGCAACAATCTATTCTTCTTTTCCACAACTCCATTTTATTTAGGAGTGTATGGTGAGGAGAACTTATGCTGAAAACCATATTAATCACAAAATTTAGCAAAATTTTGATTTTCAAACTCACATACACGGTCTGTCCGTATGCTTGAAATAACATACCATTTCTCATTCTGAACATTCTTGGCAAATTTAGTAAAATAAGAGAAGGTTTCAGACTTACTTACCAAAAAGTAGACCCAAGTAAATCATAAATAATCATCCACTATTACTAGGCAATATTTCTTTCCACCAATGCTTTGAGTTCTAGTTGGTCCGAAGAGATCCATATGCAAGAGCTGCAGCACACGATTAGTGGAAACTTGATTTATTGGTTTGAAAGAATTTCTAACCTCTTTTCCCAATACACATGGTGTGCATAAGTCAGATTTTTGGTACTTCAGATTGGGTAGTCCATGAACAAGCTTCTTTGAAGAGATCTTGGCAATTTGCTTCATGTTGATATGGCCAAACTTTCGATGCCAAAGATTTTCTTCATCTTGAATTGAAATTAGACATTGATATATTTCTGGATTGATATCCAAAAAATAGATATTTTCATGTCTTCGCCCAGTAAATGATTGTGAAAGATCTTTACTAGTGCCTGAATATATTCCTTCTTGAAAATTGATCTTGAATCCAGTGTCGCACAATTGGCTGATGTTGAGTAAGTTGTAGTTGAGTCCTTCCACTAAGGAGACGTTGTTGATTGTGAGACTTCCTATCTTTACAGTTCCACATCCAACAATTCTTCCCTTGCTATTTCCGCCAAAGGAAACTTTTCCACTAATTACTTGCTTAAGTTTAATAAAGCAATTTGAATCTCCAGTCATATGCATTGAACAGCCACTATCCAAATACCATTTGACCTTATTTCTTGATAGTAACCTTCAATAAACTCAAGCTTTCTTTGGTACCCACACTTTCTTGGGTCCAGTGGAGTTAGTGCAATATGTGATCTTTGCCTAATCCTTCTTAACAGGCCTCCAAACCATAGGACATTCTTTCTCAAAGTGTTCTGAGCTGTTTTACTTAGAACATCTAAGAGCACTTCGGCCAACAGGTTTTACAAAGAATTTTTGAAAGCGATTTCTATAGAAGGCTTTTGTAGGTCTTTGTTTGATTCTTTCCTTTACTTTTTGAAAGTCAATTAAATGAATAGTTTCAGATGTCATTCCCAAGCCTGATTTGTTAAAGTAAGGTCTTTGTACTAAAAGAATCTTTTTTTCAATTTTTCAGATCCCATGGAAAACCTTTTTGAAATGTTTGAAATATCATTTTTCAAAAGTGTGTTTTCTTTTGAAAGAGATTCTGCATTTTCTTTTAAAGTAATAAGATTTTTATCTAGATTTTCAAACTCTTTCCATAAAATTTCATGTTGCTTCAGTGTAGAATTCTCCATTTTTAGCTAAGAAATCCTCTTGAGAGAGGTTTTGAGACTAAGACACGGTTCATTAATATATCTAGATACTTTAGTAGGAATTTTTAAATTACTTACCTCGATTTCACTGTTTGAGTCTGAGTCTGTATATGTCTTAGAGTCTGAATCTAATTCTGATTTTGCCATTAAACAAATATTAACATAATCATCATCACTCTCTTCGCATTCGGTATCACTCCAAGTCTTTGTTTTGAGTGCATTTCTGTATTTCTCAATTTTTCCTTTCTTTTTCTTCAGCAAGGGACATTTGGGTCTGATATGTCTTTTTTTCTTGCATTCAAAACAAGTCACATCTTTATTGGATTCGTCATTCTCAGCTAACTTGTTTTGAAATCTTTGAGAGCTTTGTTTTTTCCAATTGAATCTTCTTCCCTTTTTGTTCAGTTTTATTGTCTTCAGAATCTGTAACATCAAAATCATCATTAGATTTTAAAGCAATAGATTTTTTACCTTTGGGATCTTCATCTTCATTGATTTGCTCTACTTCATAAGACTGAAGAGTGCCAACCAATTCGTTAATAGAGAATGGCATGATCCTTTGTGTCTCCCTTATTGATGTCTTTACGTGATTCCAATTTTTGGAAAGTCCACGCAATAATTTGTTAACCTTCATGGGTCCTGAGATTGGTTAACCTTAATACTCAAGACCATTCACAATTTCTGTAAAACGACTAAACATGTCAGTGATAGATTCTCCCGGCTTCATTTTGAAAGTTTCATATTGACCGAGCAGAATATTGATTCTGGTTTCTTTCACTCGATTAGTCCCTTCATACGTAATGTGCAGCTTATCCCAGACTTCTTTAGCTGTTTCACAAGAAGATATTATGTTATATTCAGTTGGAGATAATGCACAATATAATGAGTAAATTGCTTTTGCATCAAGAGCTTGTCTCTTGGTTATCTCTTCTTGAGTCATCTCGCTAACCTCTGCAACTTCTTTTCCCCTTTTGAAGACTGTTATAACTTTAGGAATGATTCATTTGTCTACTACATCACATTCCAAAGGATCTTTCAATCTTAGGAAAGCTTTCATCTTATTTTTCCATATGTTGTAATCATTTCCATCAAGATAAGGCGGTCTGGTGTTGCTTTGCCCTTCAACCAAACCTAGAGCCAACATACTAGCCATGGATCTTTAACTCTGAAGTAAAAACACTTCAATTTAAATAAGTACACAGGCTTTGATACCAATTTATAGTGCTTGTACGAGCACCTAGAGGGGCGTGAATAGGTGCATAAACCACTTTTGCAAGATATAGTATAAGACTTTACTTTTAACCTGAGTTTGAATGAAAATATACTTTGTAAAGAAAATTAGACTCTAACAATTAAATAGAGTTACGAGCAAAATAAAAGAGTTCAGGAATGAGAATAAGAACACAAGATTTATAGTGGTTCGGCTTAATCCAAGCCTACGTCCACTCTCCCGCACTGACAGCCCACCGACTGGATTTCACTATGAATCAAAAGAGTCGTTACAGTCTCACGTCCTTAATTCCACAGTGTAGAGACTCTACTATACTTCCTCAATGCCTCACAAATGTCTAAACTCTCTTTTGAGTACAAGTTTTCGCTCAACAAATGAATCAGCAAAGAACAAGGAACTTCAGACTTTGGAATTTATCTATCACGCACACACTCGAATAACTAAAGCATCTTCCTTATAGACTCCTTCATGCCTTCATATCCATTGGCACCTTCCAAATGAGTTCTTCTAATCTACCCGTTAGACAGAATCAATTAAGGAGATCTCGAGTTATTTAAGGAATGTGAAAATAGTCCACCAATCCTGCTCGCACATACAATCAGGATCTATGTTTCTATAAGTAGAACCTTCCAAGTATACTTTGCCAATCAACGAATCCAATTTACTCGTATTGATTTCAAAACGAATAATCAATCTTTAGATGCTATCTCCAACCGCGAAATAATCTTCAACCAAACGGATCAAATCCTTAAAGAAAAACTTGTATCTGAATAAGATTTCTTTGTCGGTCTAGAAACTGTCAATGAGGGCAGACTTTAAATCTTGAGTTTGGCGGTCTTCAGACTTTAATGGAATGAAACGTTTTGTCAACTTCAAAACAGATAAGGAAGTTTTCTCCAACACCCTCCGTCGGCCATGGTAGAGTTGGCAGAGGGAAGCCGGAGTCAAGCGAGGGCTACCCTTGCCAAGCCCTCACCAGCATCAGGCGAGGACGGCCCTAGCCAACCTAAGCGAGGGCAACCCTTGCTCGACGCTAGTGAGGGCATCCCTCACCTAACTCTGACTTCTCTCCGCCGACTCCGACTTCCCTCCGCCGACTCCACCATGGTTGGTAGAGGGAAGAGAGAAGAAGGAAAAAAAAAGAAGAGGAAAAACAGAAAAAAAAAAATAATAAGATGAAAATGCCCTTAGTGGGATAAATGTGTCACGATTTGCAAAATTTGAGATTTTTCATGTAAAAAAAAAAAGTTTAGAATAAATTTGTCACTTTGAGCAAAGTTGGGGTTTTTGGTGGTTTTTTCCCTTATTTTTTCTATGCAGAAAAAGGAATCACTCTACTTCAACACCTAAAACTTACAATGAAGTTCATAACCAAGCTTTAAGAAATTAATCCTTCCCCAACATACTTCAAACTCTCCAGAAAATTAACATGAAGGACCTCTTCCAGTTCATCGAGGACGTGATCGGTGTCGGTGAGGTTCCAGTAAAGAAGGAGCTCATTGATGACCAAGAGATTGTCTCTGGTCTTCGAAAAACCAGAAAATATCTTCTCGGCGTCGCTGTTCCGTTTCTCCTTTATCAACCAGTCGAGTCGAGTGAAGAAGCCTGTTTGACTACCCGAGCACCTAAACCTGGAATCGGCCGGTCAAAAGAGCGAGGATGCAGTGGACCGATTCAAAGGGAAGTGGAAGAGAAAGCAAAGTGGATGCGGAGGATGCGGAGGTAGCAGAGAGAGATGACTTGAAGGAGAAGATGAAGCCATGGATGATTCTCTTTCTCTCGGTCTCAGTTCTTTTCACTCTCGGAGCTCCGTGTTCGAAGACGGTGGTATGCACAACGCACGATTGTGCATAGGTCGCGCGGGTGATCCATTGTCGTTTAGGCAAAGTAAGCCGTATGATGTTTTTTTTTTTTTTTTTTTTTTTGGCAACCGAGAACTCCACCACAGGTCACTGTATGATGTTCTTTTCCTCTTTGATTTCTCCTTTTTTTTGGTCAACCATCTCTTTCTTGCTCTCTTCAAATCCAACCGTTAAGATTGATTTTAGGAAAATTAGATTCCGTTTTAGATAAATAACACAACCTTCTACCACGATCCCATCATACTATCTATAAAATGAGATTATATATAATTTTCACTTTTATAATCAATTTATTATTGTCAAGGCAAAAGTTAATGGATATTTCTTTTCGTTTCTTGTCTCTCTTTGCCCAATGGAAAGGTTCGTTGATGTCGAAAAGAGTTAGTCAATATGGGCACAATTGAAATCTACTAAGAACCGACCCAAAAAAAAAAAGTCTACTGAGCCACCTAAGGCGGCAGTGATCAACTGAATTAAGATTTGTCTGTAAAAATTAGCATCTACTGGCACGACGCTCAATGTCTTATACAGGATTGGATGGGGGATGTCAAAATTAAAAATATTGAAAAGATTTAGTAGACCCACTTGATTATACTGTAAATGAAAATATTGGAAAAACATCACCAAAAATTTCCAATTATGCCCAATTGATATATTTATCCTAATTTTTTTCCTATAACGTTAAATATCTCAAAATGTATCTTTGTAATATATTTATCTTGACGAAAGATTTTATCAATGGATACTATTAAAATTCTGCCTATGTAAATGTAAGAAAGCAAATGTTGTTGATATGGTGTCCACATGACTTAAGTGAAATAAAAACGATATTGTTTTAATTGAAAATTCAGATTACATGACATTAATAGAAAGAAAATGTATCACATATATATAAATTTGAGATTTTTTATGTTACAAGAAAAAGTGTAGGATAAATATATCAAAGTGGGCATACTTTGGTGTTTTTTTATGTCATAACAAGAAATTCAAGATAAATGTGTCACAATGGGTATAGTTTAGGGTTTTTGGTGGCTTTTTCCAAAAAACAATTTAGTAAACAATACACAATATATTGAATAATATAAAATTGATTGTTGGATTTGAACACATTGGTTGATGCATCCTATGAAGCACGGACACATTACACGTGCTTATGTGTCGTGTCTGACACGCGTCGGAGCGTGTCGAACACATCGACACGTGTTAGAGCGTGTCGAACACATCAACACGCTCAGACACACGTTGATCACGTGTCAGATTTTTCGATACGTTGTCAAATTTTCTTGACACGTTTCGACACGCGTGTTTGAAAGACGATGAAGGGTGGAGGCAAGGGCGAGGGAGCAGAGAAGAGGCCTTGAGCGACGACGAGCCTGCAACGGCGAGAGACTAAGGCAAGGGCCGCCACTTTGTGATGCTGTGATGGATTGGTGACAAGGCTGCAGTTGCGAGGGAGGGAGGTTGGAGGCGAGGCAATGAATGATTTTGATGAAGACTGAGAGCAAGCAGAGATCGAGAGGAAGAGGAGAGGAAGGGGAGAGGAAAGGGGTCGTGTGGCAAGGAGGAGGGGAAGGAGGGCGCTACTAGAGTTTTGAGAAGGAAACTAGAAGAATAAAAAAAAAAAAAGGGACTTGATGTGTTGGAGGGGAGGAGGGGGAAGTGATAGCGTGTCAGGAGGTGGGGGAGGGAAAGAAAAGTGAAAAAAAATTGGGGGTGGTGAGAAAGAGACAAGGAAAAAAAGAGGGTGGGGGTTGGGGGCAGACCCCCTTAGGGACTTTTTATTTTATCAAAAAAATAATTAAATGAAATTAAAAAGTAATTTCGAAAAATAAAATTATTGAATGTTGAATGATGATAAATTTTGGTCATTGTAGAAGATCATGGATTTATTTAAATGAGTTGATTCTAATTTGTTGTTAGTCATTAGTTTCATCAATAACTTTTGTCAATTTATTAATATTATTAGTGTAAATTCATGGTAAGCTCTTTTTTAATTAATTATTTATTTATAACTTTGAATCAAATTAATTAAAAATAAAAATATTCATTTAATATATAACGTGTCCCAACATGTCAGAATTTTTTATTTTTGAGAAATGACGTGTCGACATATCATGTCATATCGTGTCGCGTGTTCATTTCACGTATCGATGCTACTTAAGTTGCATCTACAGCCATGTCAAGGTTACGAAGTTCAGATTTGTAGACACATCTAAAACAAACGCATTTGCATTTTAATAAGTTCTCCCTCCAATCCTTATTTGTGCTCTCATTCCAAATTTCCAAACTTATTATTACTCATTTAATTCCAACATATTCTGATGTGATGGCGTAGAAGGGTTTGCTCTCCTTGTTTCCCAAAAAAATTGCCCCGAATTGCATTGCATAACCAACTACGTGTAATTATCTTTCTTAAAATCTATATGTTACCGCTATACTTGTATTTAGGGGCTATACTTTTATTTAGGGGTGATTGGTGGGGTTCCCAACCTAGGACCGGACCAAGGAGGCTGGAACCGAATAGGTATCAGCTCCCGCACAATCCAATAGAACCAATTGCATGTGCTTGAAACACGTGTAGGCACGTGCAAGAAAATTTAACTACTCCGGCATGACTGTGAATCAATCACACTATACAAATTCATGCTTGATCTTAGCCAAAAGTCGAAGAAAGCATTCCTAAAAAATGGGAACCTAACTCTTAATGCATCTGTATAGGTCGCAAATTTTACACATGAACAAGGATCTTTGGCATGGATAAGGCACATTTTTTAAACCAAACTTGCTTTTCTTATATAACCAGTAAGTTCATGCTTCATTGTTCAAGGTCTATGCAGATTTGCATTGGTAACTCGGTAATCAAATTATGATCATGATTGTATACTTTTTTTGTGAATTTAACGAGTTTAGAATGAGAACCACACTATACCAGAGAGAGAAAATGAGATAAATGATCTCTAAACTTTGGCCGAATGTGTAATGTCATCCATAAACTTTAAATTTATTCAATATAGTCCATGTACTTTAGTCCAATGTGTTATATCATCCTTAAACTTTTAGTTTATTTAATGTGGTCCTGAATTTTTTGTATTTAGTTCTCAGATTATATGAAAATGTTTAGAGATTGGACTAAATTCAATGATTGCATTAAACAAGTTTAAGCTACGGGGACAACATTGCACGTTTGTCAAAATTTGGAGATCATTTGTACAATTATCCTTACCCAAGAAGGTGCATCACTGATGTGCTGTGCCTTCTAGATACTAGAAAAATTAGCTCAACTGTCAAAATATTCCACATCTAATGTCTAGTGTTTAAAAAATGGAGTTCACGTGAAATGTATAATATTTATTTGCTTAAAGACTCGGATATCCCATGCTACCGGCATCAAAAGAGTGACCGCTGTCCCTGATGATATAGCTAGATTAAGTACCTAGAGGGGGGGTGAATAGGTATATGCAATATTTTTCTCGATAATTACACAATACTAGACAGTTGATAGATTTGAAACAAACAATAATCAAAGTAAGACTGAGAGAATGGAAGAGAAAATTGAACACGCGGTTTATAGTGGTTCGGCTTATTTCAAGCATACGTCCACTCTTCTGCACTGACAGCCTATTGGCTGGATTCCACTATGAACAAAGAGATGTTACAGCGATGTTCTCCCTTGATTTCTCGGTGTAGATGATCTACCACACTCGCTCAAGGTATCACTAAGTATAGACACTCTCTGTGTGTACAATTTCGCTCAGAATGTATCGACTAATAATCAAGGTGCTTCAGACTCTGGAATTTCTCTATCGATCATGCACTAAAGCAACTAGAACGACTTCCTTTTATACGCATTTATGCCATCATACCTGTTGGCACTTACCAAAGGAATTCCTCCAATCTACCCGTTGGACGGAATCAATCAAGAAGATCATTCGAGCTATTAAAGGAACCTGACGATAGCCCATCAATCATGTTCGCCCATACAATCAGGATCTTGGTTTCCAAGAATAGAACCTTCCAAGAATATTTCGTCGACCATCAGATCTTTAAACGATCTTGATAACGAATGAAAGAATCCGTTATAATTATCCAGCCAAGAGATCTTCTCCAGAGGATAGGACTAAATCCTCAACCAAATACTTTGGCTCTGGATTGCCTTCGTCACTGGATTAGAAGAACTGTCAATGAGAATAGTCTTGAGTCTTGAGTCTTGAGTCTTGAGTGCTTGAGTCCGGTGATCCGAAAGTCTTCGGACGCTAAACGAAAGGTTTGCAAATATCCAGACTAGGGATCGATAGAAACGTTTTGTCGACTTCAAAATATTCGGAAAGATTTCTCCAACAATCTCCCCCTTTTTTATGGTGACAAAACTTTCCCGTAGATTTGAACAACTTTGACTCGCAAAACATTACTCAAGCAATATGGCTATCTCATAAAGATTAATAAAATCAACAACCAGACTCTGCATCCACAGAAAATCGGTTAGTCTTTCATGAGTAAAACCATACAGCAACACTTGATATAAATGCAAACAGTCAAGCATCAAAATCCACATCCAAGTCAGTCAAATTCAAGTTCACACCCAAGTCATACTCAAAAACATTTAAACACACAAAAGAAATTTAAAGTTGAAGTTTAAAGAGTTCAGTTCAAATTGCAATTCTCCCCCTTTTTGTCATCATTAAAAAGGTGAGAAAAGAGTCAAGTCTGCTTGGGAATGCGCACTATCTGGAAATCTCCCATCGACTGTACAATGCCTTCCAGCCTCTTCAAGTCTTCCCGTAGATGAGCCACCTCTTCTCCTTTGGCATTAGCTTGAATTTGAAGAGCGATGTCTTTCATTTGATCCGCCAGGGTAGCAAAAGATGCTTGTCCAGCATTCTTCAGGACTTGAAATTCACAGTCCAGAGCATAGATTTGACCACGCATTTCCAGAAAAATATCAAGTATACGACGAAAATCTGCTGTATTGTCCGTCTGTGTGCTCGCATTTGCTTTCTCGGATGGAGTTAAGGCAGACGATGGAGCTTCGGTGTAATTGAGCAAATTTGGTGTTGACGTATCATGTCCTTCCTCAGGCATTTGAAAAGCCTGAAAATCTTCTGGATTTGCTGGTGAGCGACTCACACCTTCATTGTTAACAGTATGTGGTGTAGTCCTTCCTTGCTCGCCATCTCCCCCTGTGTTCGTAAAATTCTAAACGCAAGTGCACGTATCGAACAAGTAATATAATGATGAGAAAAAGTATCGTCCCACGGAGATCGATGATTAATAAACTAATTAAATACTAAAATAGATTAATTCTAAAATTTATCTAACAAATCAAAATATAATTTAGAATAAATTAAAAACAAAACTTGAAGACTAAATGCAGTAAAATCAATCGATAAATATGTTAGAGCATCCAATTTCACCATAACCACTAGATATGAATTTCATATTGTTATAAATACAAGAACGATATCAAACATGTGATAGCGGAATTTCCTAATCTATTTACTATCCTATCTCTAGGTATAGCAAACCTACTCAGCTTATTAATCCACTATATCTCTATGTGAATTAAAATAAACATGAGTGCATTAAAAACTATGAATATTCCCGGTTTACAATGAGTCTTTTGGATCACCTTATCACCGAAAGCTACACAAATAACGCGGTATATTTCTATCCACGTTTAATTCATGGTTATATATTATAATGAGCAATTGCATATTATCACCTCTCGCCTCAAACATGCACATCGATCATTCAAGTGGTGGCCGGTCACTCAAAAGCGAAAACGCAATAATATATAACTCACATGAATGAAATCAATTGTAAAACATAAAAATCATGAAATTCATATCATCATGGTTAGGCTACATCGTAGCTCTAACAAAAGAAAATTAGAACATAGTATAATAAGAAATAAAAATAAAAATATAGATCAAACCCAGCATCTTGAATCAAAGGACAAGAATTCTGTCACCACTTTTGTCTTCTCTTCAAAATACTTGAAAAAACTCGAAGAATGAAAAACGATCTAACAATGGAAAACGATCTAACTCCTCCTCTAAAAAAAAAACCTAGCTGCTCTCTCTCTATCTCTATTTATAGGATATATCCAAGATATCTATCTTCCAACGCTTGCAGATAACATTAGGGAACAAAATCAATAATTTCCTGATTTGATATCTATCTTCCACTGCTGCTTTTATTTGAATTCATGATAATTGCCATTCTTTTCCTTATCTTCTCCATATCTCATTATTCTGCATAAACAAGGAAAATTCAAATAATCGAAGGAAATCCAAATATTTTCTCATAGATAATGCATTAATTGTTGCCTAAAATAGGTAAAATAACTCTATTTTTATAGAGTTATCAAACCCCCAAACTTAACATTTTGCTAGTCCTCGAGCAAAATCAAGACATAACACATACTCAACCTAACAACCTTCTCCATGACATCTTTCCATAATTGCTCAAATTCACAATTCAAAGAAAAACACAAATTTCATCCAAACATTGAAATCGATTTATAAGTTAAGACCAATTCTAACTATATGATCCAAGTGTGTGTGTGAAAGTCCTCATCTTTTTCGAATTATATGTAATCCAAATAAATTCACATTAACATGCAACCTCTAAAAAATTCTCAATAATTATGACCAAATCTCATAGGTTTGCTTTTCATTCCTCTCTCCACTAATGTAAGCTAATTATCCAACCAAAAATCAATAGGACTTTTCTCGGGTTGTAATGTAAGGTTGGGCTAAAGGTGAGATAAAGAGAATTTTTAAGCTCAAATAACCCATCAACACGTTGATTTCGAGGATCTAATTAGAGCCAATGTCACTGTCCAATTTCACTCCTTCAAGATAATTTTTCTACCGCCATATATCATCGTTCCCTTTTTTTTTCCTTTTCTTTTCTCTTTTTTTTTTTTTTTTTTTGAATTGCTTTATGGTGGAGTTTCTCCCAAAGTCCCTCATAATATAACATGAAAATTTCCAACTCATTGAGTATCCAAAAGGCTCACTCAATTGAAAATTGGATAGGGAACCATAAAAGCAATTTTTTTTTTTTTTGACAATACACCCCAAACAACCACTGCACTCACTTTTTTTTTTCTTCTTTTTACTTCATCATTCCTTCCAAATTTCTATCAAGCTCAAAATTTTTTTTTTTTATCCCAAAAGAAAATCAACGTGTTCATAGGGCATGGGATAAGGATATAATTTGATCACGGCTAGGCTAAACATATATGGGTGCCAATAAAAGATTGTGTAATAATTAAGGCTCAACGGGGTGACTAGGGATAAATAAATAGGGTTGGCTTGAAAGGCTCAATCGATCCAAAACTGCCTATATCATTTTCTCAATTAGATTTAGCTTAGGATTTCGCCTCAAGAGAAAATCAAACAAATTCTAAGATTTGGGTGAAATTTAAGAAAATCACATATTTCACATGAATGTTCTCTAGATTTACACATAATTCAAAAAGTAAGGACTTTTAGTGCTCAATAAGTGGATCAACATAATCAAAATTAAGATTAACTCACACATCAATTGCAAGTTTAAATAAAATTTAAATTTTCCTAAGAATCACAAAAATTCACAACCAGGAAAGCAATAATGATAAAAAAAATTATCTAAAAATTTGTCTTCCCCCAAACTTGAATGAAGCAAAGTGTCCTCAATGCGAAAAATAGAATAGGAAGAAGAAAACTTCCCTGGTTGTAGGATAAGTCCATAGATGATCTTGATGATTAAACTCTTGAAAGGTGCTCCCTAAAAATTAACCTCGAATAAAATAGAGAAAAGTTAATCTTTTTTTTTTTTTTTTTTTGCAAAACATAAACTTAAAAATAAATAAAAACATAATTAAAATGCTTGGGTTGCCTCCCAAGAAGCGCTTGCTTTATAGTTTTCAGCCAAACTATCTCAGATGTCGCTAATCTGGAGGATGAAGTTCAATGGTGGTCTTACGCTTGTTGTAACCACCTTCAAAGTAGGGCTTCAAACGTTGACCATTCACTACTTCTTGCATCTTCAGGTTCAAACGTCTCTGAGGTTGGATAGTGGATTTATATTGTTCCTCCATCAAATCTGTCAAAGAAGAAGATATAATTACCGGTACACAAGAAACTCCATCTAAATAAGCATATTTCAAATGAGAAGGTAAGGGTTTGAGTTCAAGAATTGGAGGCTCTTCAATTGATGGTTTAGGCTTTGTAATGTGTTGTCCCAACTCCTCAAATTTAATTGCCTTTTGCCTTGAATATGGAGGAATTGCATCCATGAAATTTGTGTACTCCTTTATCTCCTCATTCTGAATATCTTTGTCCCTTAGTTGAATCGGACATGCTTCAAGTGGATCTTCAAAAATATTTTCCCGAAAAACCTTACTCACCAACTTGTCAACTGTCTCAACTCTAAAACAAGAATTATCATCAGATGGATATTTCATTGCTTTAAAAACATTAAATGAAACAAGATCATCTTGAACTCTAAGGATCAACTTTCCCTGTTGTACATCAATAAGAGCTCTTCCTGTTGCTAGAAAAGGTCGACCTAAGATAAGTGGTACCTCAAAATCTTCCTCCATGTCAAGAACTATGAAATCTGCAGGAAAGATAAATTTGTCAACTTTTACCAAAACATCTTCCACAATACCTCTCGGATATTTAATTGATCGATCGGCCCGGTTGAAGTGACACTGTGGTTGTTTTTACCTCGCCCAATCCTAATTTCTTGAAAACAGAATAAGGCATTAGATTAATACTTGCACCTAAATCACATAATGCTTTTTCAAAGTAAGAATCCCCAATAGTGCAAGGAATAGTAAAACTCCCCGGATCTTTTAATTTCGGAGGCAATTTGTTTTGTAGGATGGCTGAACACTCCTCATTTAACTTCACAGGTTTCATAATCCTCCAGTTTCCTTTTGTTTGCCAAAATCTCCTTCAAAAATTTTGCATAACTAGGCATTTGCGCTAAAGCATCTGCAAAAGGAATGTTAATGTGCAATTTTTTAAATATATCAAGAAATTTAGAAAATTGCTTATCTATTTTGTGCTGCTGGAGTCGCTGAGGGAATGGAATTGGCGGCACATATAGCTTGGGATTATCTGGAAAAAGTTTACTCTTACTTGTCTCCTTCGATTGTTTATTGATCACCTCTTCTTTATCTCTGACAATCTCTTTTTCTCCAACTTGTTTACCACTTCTCAGGGTAATAGCCTTTATGTTTTCAATTGGATTTTTCTCTGTGTTGCTCGGCAAAGAACCCTGTTGTCTTCCTGACATCATGTTTGCTAATTGACCCACTTGCATCTCAGTTTTCTGATTGAAGCCTCTTGGTTTTGAAATCTCACATCCGTGCTTTTGATGAAGTCATGAGTTGTGTTAGCAAGTTTGGTGACTATGTCTTCCAAATTTGACTTTGTCTCTTCGATTGTTTGAATCCCGGTGGTCTCATCACATTCGATTGTTCCATGAAAAATTTGGATGATTGCGCCATCCCGGATTGTATGTGTTGGAGTAGGGATTATTCTCGCGACTGTTAAAATTCCCAACAAAGTTAGAATTTTCACTAGGTTGTTTGAAAGTATTACCTACCTGACACTCGTGCTAATATGTCCTCCACCACAAAAATCACATGTCAAATTGTGAATTTTCATGGCTGAAACACTCATATTATCTAGCTTTCGTTGAGTGTTTCAAATTGTGCAAAGAATTGCAGCAAAAGCATCAACTTTATGAACTCCGCTAACTTTTCGCATTGGTAATCTCTCGCAGGCCACCGATAACTATTGGACGCCATCTCTTCTAATAAATTGTAGGCTTCTTCGGTGTTTTATTATTTAAAGTCCCCCTGCAGCTGCATCAATCATAGAACGAAGATTTGCACTAGAGCCATTATAAAAGTTTGTACCTGCATCCATACGGGTAGTCCGTGATGTGGGCATCTCCTAAGAAATTCTTTGAATCTTTCCCATGCTTCATATAATGATTCATTATCCATCTGCATAAAATTAGTAATATCGTTACGCATCTTCGCGACTTTGCGGGTGGAAAGAACTTACCAAGAAATTTCGAGCCATATCATTCCATGTAGTAATTGATCCTGCAGGAAGAGAAGAAAGCCAACTTTTAGCTTTATCTCTAAGAGAGAATGGAAATAATCTCAATCTAATAGCATCATCTGTAACTCCATTATATTTAATGGTATCACAGATTTCAAGAAAAGCATCGATGTGAGCATTTGGATCATCGCTTGGTAGCCCACTGAATTGCACGATTGTTGAAGCATCCGAATAAGTGACGGCTTAATCTCAAAGTTGTTTGCTTGAATTGCAGGTCTTCGATACTTGATGTGGTGCCTTGAACTGTTGGCGCAGCATAATCTCTTAAGAGTCTACGTGGATTTTCATTATCACCGTCTGCCATCTTAGTGTGATTCTTCTGTTCTCTTAGTCGCCTTTTGAATGTACGCTCGATTTCTGGATCAAGCTCAACAAGTTTCCCTTGTTGGCTACGTGTCATAAACCGATGTACACCCTGAAAAACAAAACAAAAACTAGATTAAACTTAGAATTATCTGGTATCAATATTAATCAGTATTAAACAAATGATCCCCGGCAACGGCGCCAAAAACTTGTTCGTAAAATTCTAAACGCAAGTGCACGTATCGAACAAGTAATATAATGATGAGAAAAAGTATCGTCCCACGGAGATCGATGATTAATAAACTAATTAAATACTAAAATAGATTAATTCTAAAATTTATCTAACAAATCAAAATATAATTTAGAATAAATTAAAAACAAAACTTGAAGACTAAATGCAGTAAAATCAATCAGATAAATATGTTAGAGCATCCAATTTCACCATAACCACTAGATATGAATTTCATATTGTTATAAATACAAGAACGATATCAAACATGTGATAGCGGAATTTCCTAATCTATTTACTATCCTATCTCTAGGTATAGCAAACCTACTCAGCTTATTAATCCACTATATCTCTATGTGAATTAAAATAAACATGAGTGCATTAAAAACTATGAATATTCCCGGTTTACAATGAGTCTTTTGGATCACCTTATCACCGAAAGCTACACAAATAACGCGGTATATTTCTATCCACGTTTAATTCATGGTTATATATTATAATGAGCAATTGCATATTATCACCTCTCGCCTCAAACATGCACATCGATCATTCAAGTGGTGGCCAGGTCACTCAAAAGCAAGTAAACGCAATAATATATAACTCACATGAATGAAATCAATTGTAAAACATAAAAATCATGAAATTCATATCATCATGGTTAGGCTACATCGTAGCTCTAACAAAAGAAAATTAGAACATAGTATAATAAGAAATAAAAATAAAAATATAGATCAAACCCAGCATCTTGAATCAAAGGACAAGAATTCTTTCACCACTTTTGTCTTCTCTTCAAAATACTTGAAAAAACTCGAAGAATGAAAAACGATCTAACAATGGAAAACGATCTAACTCCTCCTCTAAAAAAAACCCTAGCTGCTCTCTCTATCTCTATTTATAGGATATATCCAAGATATCTATCTTCCAACGCTTGCAGATAACATTAGGGAACAAAATCAATAATTTCGTGATTTGATATCTATCTTCCACTGCTTTGCTTTTATTTGAATTCATGATAATTGCCATTCTTTTCCTTATCTTCTCCATATCTCATTATTCTGCATAAACAAGGAAAATTCAAATAATCGAAAGGAAATCCAAATATTTTCTCATAGATAATGCATTAATTGTTGCCTAAAATAGGTAAAATAACTCTATTTTTATAGAGTTATCACCCTGTCTCTAGGACCTCAATTGGGAAAGAGTGATGGTCATGCTCTTCAGCGCCTTGATTCCCTTTCTCTCCGGCTTCATCTGCAGACTTTTCTTTCACTGCTTCTTCTTCTTCTTCAGCTTCTTTCTCTTTCTCTTGATGCTCCTCTGCTTCTCTGTTCTTTGCTTGTCCCTCTTCTTCTCTCTGTTCTGTTGATTCAGGTACAGAACTTCTGGTCCTTTTCAATGCAGGGATAGTGAGATCTTCCTCTTCATCTTCATCCTCCAAGATAAGAGTTCTTTTCTTTTTGGATGGAGCATCCATAGGCTTCTTCCCTTTTCTCTTTGATGCAGAAGATACTGGAGTCTTCACTTTGAACTTCTCCATTGCCTTATTAAGCTCTTTCAGACGCATTTTTGTCAGCATTTTCAAACCCACTGCCATTTTGTCGCATGGTCGAACACAAAGAGTATGTGGAGGCTCAATGTTCAAGTGTCTGAAGATCCTGGTCACAAGATTTGGGTAAGGCAATTGGCCCTTGTCCTTCACCATTGCTCTGTACATGTGAAAGAGAATGGTGTGAGGAAGAGAGAACTTCTTTCCTGAATTGATCGCGTACATCAATTTCGCCTCGGAGTTAGACACGTCAGTCTTGGATGTAGACTTTAGTCTGATACAGTTGATCACAATTTTGTGAAGCAAGATGTTGATGGCACGCATCCTTAAATATGTAATTCTTCCCTCTGTATCATTGTCTTTGACAAGTTCCAGTGTGGTACGAGCAATCGAAACTTTGATCGGTTGATAGCGTCCTCTTTCAACTCCAATTATATCTGCCAACATGTCCACATCTACCACATAGTCTTGGTCTCGAACACTGAAGGATATTCTATTCGCATCTAAAAAGTTGAGATTCGAATAGAAGTATGCTGTCAATTGTGCATAACCGTCTGTGGTATCGGAGCAAAATTGCTCAAGTTAAAGCAGATTGAACTTCTCCCTTAAGTTCACATTGATGGCATCCAAGAAGTCGAAATCAACACTCCTAGGGTTTATCACCCATCTTTTCAACAGTCTGAAAAACAGATTTTCCTTCCTTCGATTTAAACAAATCCATCATTTTTCCCTTCACCTTTGCTGCAACACACATTCTAGGTTGGAATTCAAGGAACATTTTATCATCATCGTTCCTGTCAGTCGGATTCAATCCCTGTACACGAGGGTCACTTGGAATGTTCGCAAGTGCTTCCTCAGCCTTTCCTTTAGGAGCAATTCCCAAATCCTCCATTTTTCTCAGAAATATATACTCATTCTCATAATCCTTATTTTTGAGGAATTCATCTATATAGTTCAGCGGAGTACCAGTGCTTTTCAACACACGATAGAGCTTGTAAATAAAAGAGGGTTTTTGGACTCTTACAGGGTCTGCGTCCTCGATTATTTCTTCCTCCGGTTGTTGACCCGCACCTTGTGGGGTAGATGGTGAAGAGTGACGTAGAGGAGAGTGAATCGGGCTCGTTGCGACTCGGTAAATCTTCTTCCTCGGTGAGATCGAAATGGGTAGGCCCCTTCCCCATTCTCTGTGGTCCCTTGTTCGCGATTCTTGATGACTTTCTTGAAGAAGACATCCTTCCTTGTCGTTGAAAGATTCCTTTACTCGCTTTCCCAAGAAAAGTTGACAACTTTCTCGAAGATGAACACGAAGTAGAGACAAGATTGGGAGGAGAATGCCTTTTTAGGGTTTTGAAGTTTAATCGAGAAAAACTATATATATATATATATATATATAACTCAGTTTAAAAAGGAAAAACCAATCAGCACAAAGGAAAATGAACAGACGCCTCTTTTGAAATCGATAACTGCCAAATATAAGTTAATCTTTTTGAAAAGACACGATTCCGTTTTTCACGGAAATTATAAATTAACTGAACTAATGATCGTACTTTTTCGAGATTGAATATAATAACAACTTACAGTCTATAGCCATGAATGTCTGAGTCTGAGGGTTGAAGAGTCTCTAGACTTTAACTTCCTCAAGCTTCAAAATGTTGAGTCTGGAACGGATAAAATCGAATTGATTTTTCTCCAAAGGTTTTGTGAATATATTCGCTAGTTGGCTCTTTGAATTAACAAATTGAATCGAGATTTCTCCATTTTGAACATGATCTCTAATGAAATGATGTCGAATCTCTATATGCTTTGCTCTTGAGTGAAGGATTGAATTTTTAGTGAGATTGATTACGCTGGTGTTGTCACATCTAATCTCTGTGCTTGAGTCTTCAATTCCAAAGTCTTGTAGCTGTTGTTTTAACCATAGAATTTGCGAACAGCAACTTCCAAGAGCTACATACTCTGCTTCTGTTGTTGAAAGAGCCATAGTGCTTTGTTTCCTTGAAAACCAAGACACTGTTCTGTTTCCAAGTAACTGGCAAGTTCTCGAAGTGCTCTTTCTATCAACTCTGCAACCGGCCAGATCTGCGTCTGAATATCCCAGAAGATTAAAGTCTCCTTTCTTAGGATACCAAAGACCGATGCTTGAAGATGAAGCAACGTATTTAATAATACGTTTCGCAAAGACCGAGATGGGATTCTCTAGGATCCGATTGAAACCTAGCACAGATGCAAACACTCAACAAAATGTCGTCTAGAAGCGTAAGATAAAGAAGTGAACCAATGATGCTCCCGTACAGCTTTTGATCAACTTTCTTCCCTTCTTCATCTTTGTCTATCTTCAAAGAACTTGACATCGGTATGTCGGTCTTTTTGCACTTTTCCAGTCAAACCTTTTGACAAGATCATTAGCATATTTTTCTTGATAAATAAAAGTTCCTTCCTTCAATTGTTTTACTTGAAGACCAAGAAAGAATGTTAACTCTCCCATCATACTCATTTCAAACTCATCTTGCATAGACTTAGAGAATTTCTTGCACATACTTTCATTAGAGGATCCAAAAATAATATCATCCACATATATTTGAACAAGTAAAAAGCTTTTATTTTCCTTTTTGATAAATAAAGTAGTATCTACTTTACCTTTGACAAAACCATTCTGTATTAAGAACTTACTTAGCCTGTCGTACCAAGCTCGAGGTGCTTGCTTTAAACCATACAAGGCCTTTTTCGCCAAGACCGAGTCCGGTTTCTTTGGGTCTTCAAACCCCGGTGGTTGTTCCACATAAACTTCCTCATGGATAAATCCATTTAGGAATGCACTTTTGACGTCCATTTGGAATAACCTGAAATTTTTGTAACAAGCAAACGCAAGTAATAGTCGAATAGCTTCTAACCTTGCTACTGGAGCGTAAGTCTCATCATAGTCTATTCCTTCTTCTTGCGTATATCCCTTGGCCACGAGTCTTGCTTTGTTTCGTACGACTTTTCCTTTCTCATTCATTTTGTTCCTGAACACCCATTTGGCTCCAATAACAGTTTTACCTTTTGGTTTAGATGTCAATTCCCAGACATCATTAATGTTGAACTATCTGAGCTCTTCTTGCATAGCTTCAATCCAGTTTTCATCAGATAAAGCTTCTTCTATGCTCTTTGGTTCAATTTCAGAAATGAGAGCCACAGCACTAGACTCTTCGTGTCTTTTGGATCTTGTGCGAATAGCCTCATTGATGTCGCCAATGATAAGATCTTTGGGATGACTGGATTTATGCTTCCAGTTACTGGTTGATTTGTCTGGTTGATGATCTATTTCTTTATTTGAATCTTCACGATCAGCTTGATGCTGGTCTTCCAGAGTCTGAGATGCTTCTTGAGTTGTAAGCTTTGGAGGATCTGGAGCAGGTTCAGACTCTTCATGATGAGTCTGACTGGATTCATCTTGCATAGAGTCTTGAAATTTGACATTCATTGACTCCTCCACAGACTGACTCTTCTTGTTGTAGACTCTGTAGGCTTTGCTTGATGTAGAATATCCAAGGAAGATGCCTTCATCTGATCTTTCTTCAAACTTACCAATTCGATCTTTAGCATTTTTCAATATAAAGCATTTGCAATCAAACAGATAAAAGTATAAAACAATAGGCTTCTTACCTTTGAATAACTCATAAGGGGTTTTCTCTAGAGAAGGTCTTAAGAAGACTCTATTAATTATATAGCACGCTGTTGAAACAGCTTCAGCCCAAAATCGTGAAAAAATCTTACTTTCAATTAAAAAAGTTCTAGCCATTTCTTGAAGAGATCTATTCTTCATTTCCACAACTCCATTTTGCTGAGGAGTATATGGAGAGGAGAACACATGCTTAAAACCAGATTCATCACAAAATTTTGTAAAATCTTGATTTTCAAATTCACCTCCATAATCTGTTCTTATGCTTGAGATAACACATCCTTTTTCATTTTGAACCTTTTTAGCAAATTTTTCAAAATACGAAAAGGATTCGGACTTACTTGCAAGGAAATATACCCAAGTAAAGCGGGAGTAATCGTCCACAATTATTAGGCAATATTTCTTACCTCCAATGCTCTGGGTTCCGGTTGGTCCAAAGAGATCCATATGCAACAACTGTAGTACATAATTAGTAGAGACATAATTTATTGGCTTAAATGAATTTCTTACCCGCTTTCCCAGAATACATGGAGTGCATGGATTAGACTTTTGGTACGGTAATTTGGGTAGACCTCGAACAAGCTGCTTTGATGAAATTTTGGCTAATCGCTTCATGTTGACATGACCAAGCTTTCTATGCCATAAGCTTGCTTCGTCTTGAATTGAGATTAGGCATTGCGATTCATCTGGTTTCACATCCAGAAGATAGATATTTCCATGTCTTCGACCCATGAAAGACTAAGTAGAGTCTTTACTGGTTCCAGAACATGTTCCTTCTTGAAAGAAGATCTTAAAATCAGTGTCACACAATTGGCTAATGCTGAGAAGATTGTAATTGAGTCCTTCCACTAAGGAAACATTACTTATTGTGAGATTTCCAATTTTCACAGTTCCAAATCCCACAATACTTCCTTTGTCAAGTTTCCTCCAAATGAAACTTTTCCACCATTCACTTGCACAAGCTTTATGAAGCAATTTGAGTCTCCTGTCATGTGTCTTGAGCATCCACTGTCAAGATACCACTTTATCTTTTTCTTGACGGAGACCTGCATTTAAAAGAGAGTCTCAAGCTTTCTTTGGTACCCAAATTTTCTTGGGTCCTTTGCTGTTAGTAATATAAACAGTATCAGCCCATACTTTCTTAACAGGTTTCCAAACCATAGGACACTCTTTTTCAAAGTGATCCGGACTTTTGCACTTTGAACACCTGAGGGCATTTCGACCTACAGACTTTACAAAAACTTTCTTAAAATGATTTTTGTAAGCCTCTCTTGAGGGTCTTTTCTTAATTCTTTCTTTTACTTTAGGAAAATCAATCAAGGGAATTGTTTCTGCTGTCATACCTAGACCGGACTTATTGAAGTAAGGTCTTTGAGTTGAAAGAATTTTTTCAAGTTTTTCGGATCCTATTGAAAATTTCTTTGAAATATTCGATAAGTCAGTTTTTAAAAGGGAATTTTCTTTCAAAAGATTATCTTCATTTTCTTTAAGAGTTGAGACATTTAAGTCTAAACTTTTAACTCTTTCTTCTAAAACAATTTCCTTTTGTTTTAGAGCTGAGTTTTCCTTTTTAAGTTCGGAAATTCTTTTGAGAGAAGTCTTAAGACTAAAACACAATTCATCAATGTATTTAGAAACTTTGACAGAATTTTAAAATCACCTACCTCAAATTCATCATCGAATCGATCCAGAGTTTGAGTCTGAGTCTGAATGTGCCATCAGACATAGGTTGGCATATTCATTATCACTTTCTTCACACTCTGTATCACTCCAGGTTTCGGCTTTGAGAGCTTTTCGAAACTTTTCAGCTTTTCCTCTCTTCTTCTTCAGAAGAGGACAGTTGGTCTGATGTGTCCCTTTTTCTTACATTCAAAGCAAACTACATCTTTGTTTGGTTCCTCATCATCAACAGACTTGGTCTCGCTATCTTTGAAAACTTTGTTTCTTTGAGTTGAACCTTCTTCCTTTTCTATTCGGTTTTCAATCTTCTTATCATGAGAGCAAGCTCCTCATCGTCCATGTCATCTTCGGGACCAGTATCATCAAAATCATCATTTGATTTTAATGCAATGGATTTCTTACCTTTTGGATCTTCATCTTCATTGATTCGTTCCACTTCATAAGACTGAAGAGTTCCAATCAGCTCGTCGACAGATAGTGGCATAATTCTTTGCGTCTCTCTCGATTGAAGTCTTTATGTGATTCCAATCCTTGGAGAGTCCACGCAGTAGCTTATTTACCTTCATGGGATCAGAAATTTTTGTCCTTGATTCTCAAGACCATTGACAATATCTGTAAAACGGCTAAACATGTCAGTTATAGATTCTCCTGGTTTCATTTTGAAGGCTTCATATTGACTGAGGAGAATGTTAATTCTGGTCTCCTTCACTCGATCTGTTCCTTCATAGGTGATATGCAATCTATCCCAAACTTCTTTTGCTGTAACACAAGAAGATATTCTGTTATATTCAGTAGGTGACAAAGCACAATATAAAAAGTAAATTGCTTTTGCATCGAGGGCTTGTCTCTTGATTATCTCTTCCTGAGTCATTCCGCTGGTCTCAACAGTTTCTTTTCCTCTTTCTGAGACTGATGCAGCTATAGGAGTAATTCCTTTTTCTACAACGTCCCATTCCAGAGGATCCTTTGATCATAGGAAGGCTTTCATCTTGTTCTTCCAGATGTTGCAATCCTTTCTATCAAAGTAGGGTGGTCTGGTATTGCTTTGCCCTTCCACCAACCCTGGTGCTAGCATACTAGCCATGGATCTTTTACTCTGAAGTAAAACACTTCAAATAGAGTGAGTACACGAGCTCTGATACCAATTGATATAGCTAGATTAAGTACTTAGAGGGGGTGAATAGGTATATGCAATATTTTTCTCGATAATTGCACAATACTAGACAGTTGATAGATTTGAGACAAACAATAATCAAAGTAAGGCTGAGAGAAGGGAAGAGAAAATTGAACACGCGGTTTATAGTGGTTCGGCTTATTTCAAGCATACGTCCACTCTTTCGCACCGATGCCCCTATTGGCTGGATTCCACTATGAACAAAGAGATGTTACAGCGATGTTCTCCCTTGATTTCTCGGTGTAGATGATCTACCACACTCGCTCAAGGTATCACTAAGTATAGACACGTGTACAATTTCGCTCAGAATGTATCGACTAATAATCAAGGTGCTTCAGACTCTAGAATTTCTCTATCGATCATGCACTAAAGCAACTAGAACGACTTCCTTTTATACTCATTTATGCCATCATACCCGTTGGCACTTACCAAAGGAATTCCTCCAATCTACCCGTTAGACGGAATCAATCAAGAAGATCATTCGAGCTATTAAAGGAACTCCGACGATAGCCCATCAATCATGTTCGCCCATACAATCAGGATCTTGGTTTCCAAGAATAGAACCTTCCAAGAATATTTCGTCGACCATCGGATCTTCAAACGATCTTGATAACGAATGAAAGAATCCGTTATAATTATCCAGCCAAGAGATCTTCTCCAGAGGATAGGACTAAATCCTCAACCAAATACTTCGGCTCTGGATTGCCTTCGTCACACTGGATTAGAAGAACGCATCACATGAGAATAGTCTTGAGTCTTGAGTCTTGAGTGCTGAGTCTGGTGATCTGAAAGTCTTCAGACGCTAAACAAAAGGTTTGCAAATATCCAGACTAGACTGATAGAAACGTTTTGTCAGCTTCAAAATATTCTGGAAAGATTTCTCTAACACCTGACCGGTTCGTGATACCAAAGCGCGAGCGAGCAAACCGAGATGATATCAAGCTTGGGTGCTGAGTGAAAATAATTATTTCAACATACGTCAACTCGTGAATGTAACATCTTCGATCGCATACAAGTACGGCTTGGAAAGTGGCTTCGGGAGCTCTATTGAATTTGTCTGATCTGAATGCAACGACGCCCGGGAAAAGCAACTTCGCTGGCAGCGTCTCTCGCTGACTTGCTAGTCGCCCAAGAACATCCCAATCCAACTAATCTCTTTTTGTCTGGGGGAAGGAAGAAAGAGAGAATAACTCCAGATGAGGGTAAGTTGTGGAATACATATGCTTCGTGCTCAGTGCCAGCGAATTAGAACAAACGAGACCGACATCATGATGCCGTCACCCCCATCTTTCAAGGCTAAAGATCTTATATATTTGCGACTTGTGCGTTGATATGGTCATCGTCTCCGTGGACTCCTCTTGGCGTCTGCCTTCTGTACGTGGGCATCGCGGCTTATGCAGAATAAGTCACAGAAAGTAGGTACAGCGTAGTTTTGATCACGTGTCGTGTCCTCTTAGCGATTTTGACTTAGAACAGTGCTGAGATTGACACCTCAAATTATCTCTAGGTCAACAAAAAGAATTTATCGCTAAAAGAAAAAACGATGGCACTTCTTCTTTTTCTTTTTTTGCTTAAAAAGAGGAAGCGGGTGGGGAGTGATCACCTCAAGATTAATCCCTTCTGTTGACATTTATTCCTTGGCGCAACCAACCGCACCAAAAACTTCAATGTCTTTCGTTAATACGACTTTACATATGTATTGAGGTCGAGTCAAGCGTTACATCCTCATAGTAATTCTCATTATTATCCAAATAGATAACACCAGTGCTTCCTTAGATCCTCCTGTTTGGTTATTTTGTTTCATGAAGGTCATATTTACAATTTGACATGTGGACACGTTTTCTACCGATTCAATTTTTGGGGTATTACACATTAGCTATATGTGGAAAAACTAAAACAATTCTTTCATAAATAATAGAGAAAATGACACAAATAGTAAATTCTTGCCCAATTTACAGTATTGTCCCTATAATTTTAATTTGTTCAATGCAGTCTTTGATTTATGAGTTGATGTTCAATATAGCCATTATATTTGCTCAAATGATAAGTCGGATTTAATTAATATTGTAGATTATTCTACACTAAATTGGATTTTTTATCCATCTTTGCATCCATTTGCTTTATAAAAGGAAAACAAAAATGAGGGCATTAAGATGTCCACTGTTATTTGATGATGTTGATAAGTATATCCTGATGAGGTAAATATCATATTTGGATTATTCAAATATAACTTTTTTTTGCCGGTCCATGTTCAAACTTAATAGATTGGTATTCCATTAACTTGAAATAACGAAAGAACAACATACAATATTTTCATGAAGTTTAGCAACTAACTAAACATTTATCTACAGTTCAAGGACCACATTAAAGATGGAGTGGGATCTGTATGGAAGAGATTGGTGGGATACCATTGGGATTACATTGTCAGCTATTGAAAAGAGACTAGCGACAAATAATTAACTACTGCAAACACGATGAGACAATGCTCTTTTTTAAAAGGTCAGTTGTATGCATTTAGTGCACAAATAAGCTACATGTCCTTGGACCATTAGATCAGATGTATTTATCGAATTAAGACTTGAATACGTATCGATTTCATGTGGAAAATTGTTACGTTTTCCCCCCGAAGACCAAAGGGAAAAGGGGAAAACGTCTTGGACAAGGCAAATCAAATAGTTCGGTTACGTAGCTATATTGTTCGTAAAAGCATCATCGATTTAGACTCCTATTTTATTTTATTTTTGGTCGGTCCTACTCTATTTCTTTTATAATTCTCACTCTCAAATTTTTGTCATGTCCTTTTAGGACATAAAAATTAAAACTTATACTTGAAACTAAATTGTCCCCACCCCCAACCCTCCCAAGAAAGTGAGGACTCGAACTCCCTGCCTCCCCTTCCATGTTGGAATTGTGGCCAGTCGGGTAAACCTCAGTGGTTAATTTAGACTCCTATTTGAAATAACTAAATGATTGCGTGTCCTGTGCATGGACAAATTTTGCATATAATACCAAGGATGAGCATTTACATGTTTAGATAGAAAACGGAACTATGTTTAAACATTTTACCTAGTTTCAAGATTATTATTCAAATAAAACAGAGCATCCTCTTATAACTTGAGCCAATTATTCTACATTTTCTTGGTGCACACAATTGCATATTCTACAAATTTCAAAATTTTACCTGCATGTCCCTAACGAATATAAGCCGGTCACTTTCCCGGAAACTTCATCCCATTTACTTCGTCTCCCCATTTCGGAAAATTCCAGTAGGTGGAACCACCGCAATCCTTAACCACTTTCACGATTAAGGATGTTGGTAGGCAACATCATGAGCCCAAAATTGAAAAAGTATCTTCATTTATGTCCCACCTCATTTGAGTAATTTATCAACATAATTTTGGAGCCGATTTCGAGGAAATTGCAAGAATCACCTTGCTGTGACCGAATCATTACCAAAACTAGAGTTCTGAGACGGTTTCAATGAAATTTTAGACATGATTTTCTCGAATTTCGAATCACGTATTGTGATTATATTTCTAAAAGGCAAGAACTATTAAAGTGGTTTACCCACCCACGTATGGCTGTGTTGGTTGAGGACTAGCCTCCTGAGGTCAAACGGTTTACATTTAAATTGGCTTGTGACGACATCCAACGGTGGCAATGGGCATCGGAGGACGGTGTGATCTTGAAAGAGGTCTTCAGCGGTTCCTTGGTCACCAAAAAAAAAAATTATTAAAGTGATTTCAAGAAACTGCAAAATCCTCTATGTAATATAACCGTTCTCCAAGATCACATCGTTTTCTGTGCATATGCATTAGAAAAAAGGGCATATATTTTATCCTAATCTCGTTCTCACAATCAGAGAAGAAGCGTTCCATGAATACATATTCCGTCGTATTTTGTTTCATTCTATAGTAGCACACCCGCCAGTTTCATGGCGAACACTCACCATCGCAGATTGGAAGTCACCGTCATCTCTGGCGAAGATCTCCGCATCAACGACAAGCCCATCAAGAACAACGCCTTCGTCACCGTCAAGGCTGACTCTCACAGCTCGCCATCGTTGTACGACTCGACGAAACCCGACGCCCGGGGCGAGAGCTACCCTTATTGGGACGAGAAGCTCCACGTGGACTTGCCTGCGGGCTCCCGCTACATCGTCGTCGAGGTCCACCGGAGGAGCTCCTCGGCCGGGAACGTGCTTGTTGGGACGGCATGGATCCCGGTGTCAGACTTCGTCGGAGGCTACGCCCCAGAGAATTACCAGCATTTCTTGAGTTACAGGCTGAGAGACGCCAAAGGCCAGCGCAACGGGATCATCAATATCTCGGTGAGGATGGTCACGTCCTCGTATAAAGGGACTTCGTCGTCTTCATCATCGTCAGTGCCAGAGTTCGGGATTCCGATGGATCGGGAGAAGAACAGCAGGACGGTGACCGGCGTGCCGATTTGGTATCCCAACCAATGTAAATCTTGAGAGGCGCGTTGGCAAGTTAAATTTTCAAGATGAGAATATATTAAGTTTGACGAGTTTGGGATTCTTTTTTTGTTTTTTTTTTTTTTGTTACGGTTTCGATCTGGAAGAGGGTGAATCTCCGATGTGAGATTGCCTTCGCGTAGCTGAGGCATTCTTTTGCCGGCTGTAAAGAAAATCATGAAATACTTTCTTTCCCCCTGCAAGCGTCTCTATCTCTGTATTGCAATGCACGCCATATTGTGCGTTTTCATCTCAGAATCTTGTCAAAATATTTCATGAGAGTCCATTTCGTTCATTAAAATAAATAACAACAGTAAGATTTAAGATTTACATTAAAATGAAGCTAGTCAGTATTCAAATAACAAAATACTGTCCACTGATCCCGTAAATGTTACTTCCCATCAATATTTTAGTTTAGATATTGTTATTGCTACAAGCATCTTTTTTTTCCCTCCTATATTAATTCAAATCTTCAAATGTTTACTAGACAATTTAAAGCTTTCTTTTTCATACGCCTATATTTATGCTTTTTTTCTAGTTGAAAAGCAAAGTACTTTGTGGAGAATTCCTACCTCGTAAACCAGTGGATCACCCACAGGATAAAGACTCGATCAATTCCTAGTAAATTCGACGCATTTGTTCAAACTCAAAAAGAAAAAATTCATCAACCTACACGACACACCCAAAAAAGAGAGAGCTTATTTATAAAAGTTTGGCACAGCTCACGTGTCTTGACTTTAAATTTAGTTCGGCTAAAAGAAAGACTGTCAAAATAGATCTGTAACGCATATTTAGTTAAAAGGGTTACCTTCAACTTAAAGCATGGGTCAGAATGGATTTTAAAGTAAAAAAAAAAAAAACCCAAAACACATCAGTTTTAGTGAATTTATTATAAATTTACTTTCGACCCACTGTTAGCCCACTTTAGTCATTTTTCACCGGTCTCTTCTCTTTCCCTTTTCGATTTCATGACTTGCGACCTTCTCCCTTCTTTGCTCTGCTTTTGCTATCGTTAGATTTTTTTTTCCTCTAGCTTGCAACTTCATGCTACCATAACAAATTGCATTTTTGAGTAAACCTAAACTTTCACCACTACATTCACACCCCCAATTCATAACCCGACCCTCTAACTCCCTCACTAACTTGCCTGATGAGTCATCCAAGGAGTACTCCACTCTTCAAAAACAACAATTTAAGGAGAAAAGTTGCTAACGATGGAATCCGGGTCGAGTCAAGTTTAGGTCAGGTATAGATTGGGTTGGATGTAAGTCGCTAAATTTGCATTTGATATAAATTCATCAAAACGATTTAAATTGATCAATTTGGATCTAGTCATTTTCAACTTAACTCAAATCCGATTTGCCCCACCCATTTGACGTGCCAATTAAAAAAGTAGCAAAGGGTGATGAATTTGGAAATCTTTGGTCTGCCAGTCACGCTTTGGTTTTGGTCATCAATCGAGATCATCTTTTTGGTACCACGCGATAGGATAGATCCCTTATTGGTTGGTTCAGGTAGGTAGTGGGAATTTCCATTATGAGATTGCTTTCGCATGGTTTGGTTGAACTAATCTTCTTTCGGCCTAGAAAAAAGAGAGAAAATTATGAACCATTTTCTTCTCTCTAAACGAGTTTGATAACGTTAACATAGGCTCGGCCAATAACAAGCAGACTGCCCGTCAAAAGAAAATATAAGAACGTTGCTCGAAAAATTCCTCATAGCTCCACCGTTGTTTTTTTCCACGAATCCTCGTAATGATGATTCAGAAGTCAAATTACGGGTTGAGCTTGGACCCGATCATTTCAGCCCAGTAAGAAGCAAGGTTGGTTCGTAATGCAATGTTATTTCTCCGTTTTCATCATCAAAGGAATTTTTCAATTGTGATCATTGATCTGCACAAAAAGAAAGAAAGACTGATTTCCCGATTCCTTTTGATTGGAGGATGGATTATATATTTTGAACCGGTCATAAACATCTTAGATACCTTTACCAAGCTTCATACAATAACTCCAAATGATAATTCTTCTGAAATCTTCTCTTTTTCAGTTTGGGGAATCTCATGAACAAAAACTTCTCTATCACTTGGCTTGCTCAAAATTTGGCAGATGCTATTAGGTGCCTGCCCCCACCCCCCCCCTGCCCCCGGGGGCCTTGGTACTCTTAAGTTGTACTCAGTATCATTTTGAATTCACTTATCTAATCTAAAGTGATAATTATTTGCTTTTTGCCCATCGAATGAGTCGGGCATGGAATGGTGCATGACGCCACTGATGATGATTAATCTCATGATCTTATTGTAGATTGTGTGATATATTTTTTTCTTTTTCACTCTTGTAGTATTTAAGAATTTCTTCAAAAAAAGCACAAGCGGGGTGTTCCTTTATGTTATAACACTAGTTAGATGCACAGTCGTCCTTTATGTCATCTAATCTAAATAATCAATGTATCCGTCTAATTTGAGGAATTGAATGATAATATGAGAACGCTCGCCTTAGTATTTGAAATGATCGAAGTGCTTTTGTGTTTATAATCTCATATGAGTCCTTTTCTTAAAACAGTTAGCCAACTCATGGTCATTCACGGGGTTCTCTTACGCCTTCCCTGCAAAGCCCACGAAAGTATATGAGTGTCTTGATTAAGATTGCTTCCATTTCATAGAAATAGTGGTGTGCATCTAAGATCTCAACGAGGCTTGTAAATGCATTTGATGGTGAATCAGATTACAACGCTATATTAGTACTTTTCCTTTTCAAAAATCTTTTGAATTTTCAGCTCCATTTATGTAGCAAAAAATAAATGATTCGGAATTATTTTCAAAAAAATAATTGTTTATATCCCTTGAAATAATTAATCAATGAAAAACATTTTCATTGTCTATAATAATTTATGTCTAAATGTTTTCGTGGACAATAATTCATTTTGTTTATATGTAGATCCATTGCATTTTATGTTGGCCCTCGTTTGGACAAAGAAAAGTCAAGAGAAGAGGCTTATCGGGCTATGCATCTATATATTCTTGGTTTAATCTCCTACAAAATTCCAAACTTTAGATCAAATCTCAATTATGCTTTGAACTTTTTTTTTTTTATCTATAGAATGATCCAAAATTTTCACTATAATTTCGACTATGCCCCATGTTACTAGATTTTTCAAAATTATCAATATTAAGGCTAGCTAAAGATTCATTATTAGAACATGGTCTATACCAACGTCTCCACCTTCGTAGAGAACAACATCGGCCTCCTGAGATTAATAAATTTGAAGAGAGCAATGGCGGTTTTTGGATGCTGGAAAGATTTAGGGATTAGAATAAAAATCGGCAATCCTTTTTAGGCAGAAAAGAAGTTGGGGGGAAATTAAGGGTGGAGTTAAAATTGAATTTTTTGAGAAAACTAGGCCTGAAACACACGTGAAGCTTCCAGACTTTTTTTTTTTTTTTACAAAGAAATTTCCGGACCTTTTTTTCTTCTTTTTTTTCTGTTCCACAAAGGTTCCCGACCATGACCGACGAAAGATGTGGATGATATGGAGGACTCGACATTAAAAAAAAATCCCCAAAGTCAGCATGTCCGCGTTCGCACACGTTTCATCCGCTCCGCGCATTTACACGTGGCGATCCCAGCGATCCTCCTTCAGCGGCTCGAATTATCTATTTCGCTTTTAATGAAACCTCATCACGGAAACCAGTGTTACACCCGGCTTCACGGGGTTCGAAATTTTTGAGATGCTTACATATGTAAGGTCAGATCACAGCCCAGGTGTTCTCTGTTGGCGCGTTTTGTAAGGTAGACATTGGACAATACCAAGTATCATGAGGTAGCGCCGCATTAGGGACAGTGACAGGACATCTGCCGGCCCACATGGTCAGTAATTTATAAATTGAAAATTAGCTGGTGCAAATAGACCAACTGATTGAGGTGTTGGACGTGTGGTGTGGGGGAATTTTCTTTTATTTTCTTTTCTTTTTCAGATGAGTTGACCGCAATCCAACGGTCTTCATACGCAGAAACGCATCACCTCACTAGTAAATTCCTGGATATTTCTCATGACATAGTGATATTAGACCGACAAACTTCTCTTTCGCGTGAGTTTCACTTAAATATGATGTATCTTTTTTTTGAATAATTATTCAATATACCCTAAACTTAACATATATTAGTCTATGCAGTTCTAAATTATTCAATTTAGCCAATTTAGTTTTAATTATTTTAACAATTTTTTAATATAAATTTTCCTACCAAAATTGATAGAAAATTGTTGAAATGACACAATTGATGCTAATATGGCAATTTTTGTAATTTTTCTAAATTTTTTAAATTTGTTTTTCAATTTTATTTAATTTCACTATTCATATTTTTCGAAAGGGTCGATGGAGGTTATCAGGGCCTTAGCGAAAGCCGATGAGAGCCTACAAGCCTTCATTGGCCACTAAGGAAGGGCATTGAGGCCTCTTACCTCGCCTCGCCTAGTGGGGAGCCAGGGCATCGCAACTCTCCTATGGACAGCACTTGGTTAATCGCTAGCCATGTTCCCCCTCAATTTTTTAAGGAATAACATTAAAAAAGAACATAGAAAAAAACTGAAAATTAAAAAAAAAAAAAATTGTCTAGATTTCCATGCTAGCTATTTTCGATCAAAATCAGCCAAAAGGATTACATTAGAAAATTATTAAAAATTTTAAAACTAAATTAGCTAAATTGAAAAATTTTACACTTTGCACAATAAAATAGGTTTATGCTTTTTGGACAATTTTCCCGCATTTTCTAAAGTGATAGGAATGGTAAAAGTGAGTGGAATTTAAACATAAAAACGGGCCATCATTAAATTCTAACTATTGATATTAAATTTTCGTCTCCTTTTTTTTTTTTTGGTGTTCATGAATTAACAAGAAAGTAAATGACAAACAATCTTGATCGTAAGCTAATCCTCTTTGAGAATCGGCATTGAATCAATTTTTCCTCTTACACGCTTCAAAAGGACAGAAACATCATGGAGTCTTTATGGTCGAAATTTCATAAGAGTTGTTGAGCGGGTTATTTCTCAGCAGCCCAAGATGGAATTATGCAATTGCCACTTTACCCCCAAACAAATTTTGTACCCCGTCATCGGGAAGCTTCCGGGACCACCGAATACACGCCATAATTGAACGTTTCCGTTTGCAGTCTTCACGCGCATCGCGTAACCCTACTAAAGAACAGAAAATTGACTTTATTTCCTAAAATGGAATTGACTTTATTTCCTAAAATGGAATTATGTCTGACAATGCTCTGGGAGCAAATATATATAATAGACTCGCAAAAGAAACACGTCTCTTGACCTTCGCGGCCCATCTCGCACGTCAACCAATTGCACCGCGCAACTGTCGGTCAATACGGAAAAAGAGGAATCGTCAGAAACCACCCACCTCCTTCTACCTTCTTTCTCTCTCCCTTCCTCCACAACACAGCCCCTTCTATATAGTCAGACGACACACCCTCTTTCCTCTTCATAGTCTTCTTCATCTCAACACTTCTCATCACATTCATCTACTCCACTTCTTCAAATCCCAAACTTAAAGCTTTCCGAGCGGCGATCTTCGACCCAGAAAAGGAAAAAAAGAAGGATGAAGCGAGCCTTGGAAATCACCTTGATATCCGGAGAGAATCTACGGCTCAACAAGAAGCCCGTGAAGAACGCGGTCGTGGCGGTCCGAGTGGAGCCCGGCCACGAATGCTCGACCAAACCGGCGCCTGGCAAAGGAACAAACCCCCAGTGGAACGAGAAACTGGCCGTTGACTTGCCGCTGCATGCGGGCTTCATTACATTGGAAGTGAAGTGCAGGAGCTCGTCGGGGAGTTACAAGCTCGTCGGCGGAGCGACGGTACCGGTTTCGGATCTCGCCGGTGAGCCTGGCACACCTGAGGGCCACGTGCATTTTCTCAGTTATAGGTTGAGGGATTCTAACGGCGTGCAGACGGATGGCATCATTAACATTTCGGCGAAAATGTCCGGGCCGGCGCCGGCACACAAATATGAGGTTCCCCGTCCACCGATTGGAGTGCCGGTCGGTCATCAGAGGAAGATGATGGTGGCCGGTGGGTTGGTGATTGGAGTTCCAGTTAGGTACGCGCAGCCGTGTAGATGTTAGAGCCAGAGCTGATCAACCCAATTTGACCTTTTCTTTTAGACTATTTTTTCTATTTTTTCTAGTGCTAACACAACATTATAAACACAGTACGCGTAATTGAAAACGCGACATTCTTTGTATTTTCTCTTCTGGTTCCTCTTGTGTTGGCATGATTGGTGCTAGCCCTTCTATTTGGGAAGAAATCATTTAGATTTGTTTGATTTGGAAAGAAATTATGTAGATTTATTTGATTTATGTAATTTTGGGAATTGCCTTATTTTCTCATTGTCTTCCTTTCCTGTACTTCATCAATAAAATGGTAGTTCCTCTCTCAAGGACAATATGACAAAAAGAAAACTTTGAGAGAGGATTACCAAGGACATAGGCACATTGCTGAACCTCGTTAAATCGTGTCTTCTTATTTAATTTATTCATGGTATCAAAGTAGGTACATACTTGTTTATGCATTTGATCCATCCATGTCCTTCTTCTTGGTATCATGACTAATTCGAGTTCAGCCAATCTCGAAACTGTCTCCACTACCACTAGCCAACGACTCATCAACATATTGCTAAATGAGAAGAACTTTCTTCCATGATCTCGTGCTATTATTATGGTCCTCAGGGGCAAATCAAAGCTTGGGCATATCAATGGCCAAATGAAAGCACCTCCTGAGAGGGATGCGAAATTTGATGAATGGCAAGCCAATGATTGTTTGTTTTTGTCTTGGATTTTTAACTCTATGGAATCTCAAGTGTATGAGATTTTCGTATATTCCCCTACTACTCAAATCTTATGGGAATTGTTGAATAAGATGTATGGACAAGCTCAAAATGCATCTCGAGCATTCAAATTGCAACAAGAGATTACTAACTCTAAGCAAGAACCCTCTCAATCCTTCACTAACCATCTTGGAAATATGAAGAGAAGGTGGGATGAACTTTGTCTGTATAGGCCAGCAACCCAAAATGTGGCTAATTACATTCGACGAGAACAGCAAGATCGAGTCTTCCAGTTATTGGCTAGCATTGGGCCTAAGTATGAAGACGTGAGAAGACAAATTCCAATGAGTCCAAAATTGCCTACGTTTGATGAAGTATGTGGCTTGATTCAAGGAGAAGAGACGTGGTGTCAAGTGATGAGTGTCTCACCTTGTCTTGATAAACCAGTCTCTGAAAGCTCAGTTCATAAGGCTGTGATGAACAACCAACGTGGTGAACCTGTGGCGAAATTGACAAAGGGAAAAAATAAAAGGCCCATTCGATTTCATTGTGACCATTGTGATAGAGATGATCACTCCAAAAACAGGTGTTGGTTACTCCATCCTCATCTTCGTGCCAACAAAGATAAGGTTCAAGAAGCAAAATTTGTTGTTCCAGGAAACTCTACAGAGTTTCAATCAAAACCGGAGTCCTTGGCACAACAGTTTCAATAACTGCTTCAAATGCAAGGGCAAGGAGTGATTGGTTAGGGATCTTCGGGTCCTTCATCAGATTCAACCAACATGGTTAAGACATCGGGTACCGCTCTTTTAACCCAATCTAGTACTCAATTTGTCATAGATTCGGGAGCTACCAACCACATGTGTAGCTCTTCAGATTTACTTTTTAATGTCTCCTCAAGTGCCTCATATTCACCCATTATTGTGGCTAACGGAATGCAAGTTCCAACGCAAGGAGCAGGACAGTTTAAGTTGTTCTCACAAAAATCTGATGTTTTGGTTGTGCCTGATTTGTCTTCTCATTTACTTTTGGTGAGCAAGTGCACTGAAGAATTAAATTGCAATGTTATCTTCTCTCCTTCGAATGTGTTGTTTCAGGATTGCAGTACTAAGAAGACGATTGATGAAGGACGGCTCCAAAATGACCTGTACGTCCTAGACTATTATACGAATGCCTTGGTGGCAAAGAAGAATGCGATGGAGGCTTCAAGACTATGGCACATGCACATGGGTCCTTCTAACCATGTGTCGCAAGCTATTGATAGAACTTTATTTTATAATTGCAATACTTGTGACTCTTGTTATTATGCTAAGCAACACAGATTACCTTTTCCTCAAGACTCTAATTTAGCTTCTGAGGTATTTGATCTAGTACATTAGGATGTTTGGAGTGCTCCAATTGATTCAACTTTTATTGATGATAAATCGCGAGCTACTTGGCTATACCTTCTCAAAGCTAAAAGTGATGTGGTCACTGTTTTTCAGGAATTTTGTAGCATGATTCAGAATCAATTCAAAACATGCATAAAGGTCTAACGCACTAATAATGGTACATAATATTCTAATCAGACCTTCCAATCTTATTTGAGCAGCTTGGGCATTATTAATCAAACTTCATATGTAGATACACCTCAGCAGAATGGCGTGGCCGAATGAAAGAATCGACACCTTCTTGAGGTGACTTGAGCATTATTATTTTCTGGAGGCATGCCGAAGACTTATTGGAGCGATGTTGTTTTAACTACCTGTTATCTTATTAATCGACTTCCTAGTCATGTTCTAGGTTACAAGACGCCTATGGAAATTCTTTATGGCACAAACTTATTATCTTGCATTTAAGAGTTTTTGGGTGTGTGTGTTATGTGCACTCTCGAAGCGGTGGTAAGCTTGACCCTCGCACTAAGAAGTGTGTGTTCATGGGCTATTCATCAACAAAAAAGGGATACAAGTGCTTTGATCCAACCACTAGACAGATGTATATATCGCGTGATGTTACATTTGATGAATCTACTATGTTTTTTCATTCCAAGAGTCCAATTTAGGGGCAATACAATGAGGTGACAATTGAATTAGCTCATATTCCTATGGTGAATGAGTTGAACAATGGCCCTAGAATTGAAAGTAACCCACGGAATGACCCCAAAGGAATAGATAAGACTCAATAAATAATCAACAATGATAGCCCCGAATCAATGCCTAGACTAAGGATAGCTTCAGATCGGACAGCTGCCGAATTGGTTCCCACTGCTTCCAAACCTGTTCCTACAACTCTAGCTCCTATTTAGAGATCTACCTATGTGTCTAGACCCTCAACACGACTTCAGAACTTCACCACTTATCACACGGTACAGTATCCCATCCATAATCATATTGGCTATGAGAAGTTATCTTCTAGTTTTGTTGGTTTTTTATATGTTCTTGAAGAGACCACAGAACCTAATAGTTTTGAGGAAACTAGCAAGTGGCCTATAGGGGTTGAAGCCATGAAAGATGAGCTATAAGCACTTGATAGGAATAATACTTGGGATGTAGTTCGCTTACCTAATGGAAAGCGCACTGTTGGGTGTCGCTAGATTTATAAAGTTAATATAATAGCGATTGCTTGGTAGAGAGGTACAAAGCCACGTTGGTTGCTAAGGGATACACCCATATTTATGGTATTGACTACAAGGAAACTTTTGCTCCTGTTGTAAAAATGAATACTGCCAGGGTTCTTATGTCGGTTGCAATCAATAGCAGGTGGCCTATATTTCAAATGGACGTGAAGAATGCATTCCTTCATGTTGATCTCGAAGAGGAAGTTTACATGGATCTTCCATTTGGGCACCACTTACAAAGAGAAGAAAGGATGGTGTATAGACTCAAGAAGTCTATATATGGACTCAAACAGTCTCCTCGAGCTTGGTATGGAAAACTTAGCACCTCTCTTCTTAAGTTTGGATATAACCAAGGAGCAGCAGATTCCTCTATGTTTATCAAGGCTGATGAAAATGGTCTTGTGGTACTACTTGTATATGTCGACGATATTGTCATCATTGGGAGTAATCGATTAGGGATTGATGTGCTCAAAACTCAATTGCGCCAAGAGTTTGATATTAAAGATCTTGGATAGTTAAAATATTTCTTGGGTATTAAGGTGGCAAATTCTAGCAAAGGCTTGTTCCTTTCACAATGAAAATATGTTTTGGATCTATTGAAGGAGACTAGCAAGATAGGTGCAAAACCAGTTAGTGTTCCTATGGACTATAGCAAGAAAATGGTTTTAGATGACTTTCCTTTGCAAGATGTGGGTCGATTTCAGCATCTTGTCGGCAGACTAATCTACTTCACTATTAATAGACCTAATATTACTTATGCTGTTAGTTTCATGAGTCAATTCATGCAAAATCCTACACAAGGACATATGTGTTTAGTTGATTATCTGCTGAGGTACTTAAAGGCCACACCAGAGAGGTTTATTGATGAAGAACAATGGTCATACAGAAATAGTTGAATTTACAAAGGCAAACTGGGCTAGAAGCCCTCATGATCAAAAGTCCACCTCTGTATTGTGTATGTTCGTAGGAGGTAACGTTGTCACATGGAAAAGTCCACCTCCGTGATTGCCTGATCAAATGCTGAAGCAAAGTATCGGGCAATGGCATCTGCTACTAGTGAAATCTTTTGGCTACGATTGCTACTTCATGAATTGGGTTGTAGGCCTTTAGATTCACCTAGGAAATTATTTTGTGACAACCAAGCTGCTACTCACATCGCCTCGAACCCTGTGTTTTATGAAAGGATTAAACACATTGAGGTGGATTGCCATTTCGTACGAGAAAAGGTTTAAGATAAAACCATTGAGACAACTTATATCTAGAGTGGAGAACAATTGGCGGATGTGTTCACCAAAGCTCTTCCTAAGGGGTCATTTCAAGTGATAGTGAGCAAGTTGACTTTTGATGATATCTTCGGTCCAACTTGAGGGGGAGCGTTGGCGTGATTGGTGCTAGCCCTTCTATTTGGTAAGAAATTATTTAGATTTGTTTGATTTGGGAAGAAATTATGTAGATTTGTTAGATATATGTAATTTTGGGAATTGCCTTATTTTCTCATTGTCTTCCTTTCCTGTACTTCATCAATAAAATGGCAGTCCCTCTCTCAAAGATGATGTGACAAAAATAAAACTTTGAGAGAAGATTACCGAGGACATAGGCACATTGTTGAACCTTATTAAATCGTGCCTTCTTATTTAATTTCTTCATCTTGGCTCTTGGCTATGCAATCATGCTTCATAATCATTACAAAGAGAGCATCTACTTGCATATAAGAAAAGGCAAAAAGCTCTGGACTAATTTTGAAACCAATATAGGGAAACTACTTTTAAATTAGCTTCAAAGTGTGGAAGTTAAGAACATACCTTGCCGAAGTCGAACATATACATGAGGGCACGTCGAGGGAGGTGAGATATGTCTTTAAACTGTTGTCTACATAGATTAGCCAACCAAAGCCATTGATCATATGGGTCTCACGTGAAATCGAGATGCATCTCACAAATATTAATGGTTCTAATTATATATAGTCAATGGTCCATGTTCACTCAAATATTCTTTCCTTCATGAGATAGTTATAATACGATATGTTTATAGTTTGTTTCACCAAAAAGGGTTGATGAAATATCCTTCAAGAACATGGATGGAGTGATATGAATTGACAAAGTTTGTGAAAAAGTCCTTCACTGATTTCAATTTGATAAGAAAGTTCAAAATACGAAAAATAGAAGTAATTGCGGGTAAGCATTTAAATTGCACAAAAGTAAAGATAAAGATAAATTTGCGAGAACTTTGAGTTCTTTTTATTGATTAAAGATCATTCACAAATAGTACAATGTGGCTATTTATCTACCACAATTAACGGTTACTGGTTACGAGCGTTTATTGAATTTTAAAGGATAACTTCATAATTCTATCTTCATAACAAATAACTACTTAATCCTATTTGTGGTTATAAGAAATTACAACAAAATATACCCACAAAAAGTTATAAAATCCTAAAATAGTGGCAATAAACATAACTACCCAGTGATTACATTTTTGTGTCGATTATCCACCGTTGATGACTTTCTTGGTGAGTTATCAATGCTCTTCAAGTTGTAGACTATTTTTTTCATTGACTACTTCTGTGTTTACCTTGTTATTATCGACTAAGTCCATCACTTATTGATTATAACCAAAATTGTTATTTTTGGGTACCAACGTAGTTACAACACAGAGATTTCAAACATATTTAATAAGAAAGCTAAGCAATATGGTACATGTGAAATAATTTCATACTTAGCTATCCACTCGAATTTTCATTCGCTTATTATGCACATACCCAGTCTATAAGATCAATGCAGAACTTCCCCGGTTTTATAAACCTAAGAAGGCTTCCTGATTCTTACTTTAGTCTGCTTCTGGATCGATCCCAGAGTTTTCTCATGCTTATGTTGATGGAGGATCGATCTTGTTTCCAATGAAATAGTACTCTTGTTAATAATATAATTACATGTCCATGTGGGGTTTCATAATTATTTGTATATACTATAATCTCGACTCTTTCTCTAATGATATGAAATAAAAACCCAACATGCACAAAACTTATTGGAGAATGCGTTGTGCATCGAACCTCCTTCCTTCCTTCCTTCCTTCCTTCCTTCCTTCCTTCCTTCCTTCCTTTCTATTTTCCTTTTGGGGCAGTTGTATGGCAAGGATGGAAATCAAATCCTGGCAATGGTCCTACTCACATGATATCAAAGTAGTACATCATGAGTTCAAATTTTTCTAGGCCCCATCTACCTCTCCAATTAGATTTCTACATTTAGTACTAGGCAATAATACCTAACTAAGTGTGAAAAAAAGTGTTAAAATATTTAAATAATAAATCACGCATTTATCTAACAACTTAAACTTGTAAAACAGTTGACAGTGGTCCCAAATGAAAAGTACTAAAAAAGTCCTAAATCTATTGCATTGGTACAATTCAATTATAAACCTTTCAATTATTCCAATTTAGTTGAAACATTTTCACATTGGAGCTAATTCAATCAATTTGGTCAATTGAGATTAAAAATCACTGACGTGAACATTGACCATCCTACATGGCATATAGGACGGTCAACACTAACATAAACATTTTCAATAATTTTTTTGAATTTATTGAATTTTTTAAATAAATTTTTGGATTTTTTTTTTTCCTTTTTCTTTACCTTTTCCTTTTGCTAATGGCCCTTGCCAGCCGTGGTCACAAACGGTGGCCAGTGAGGGTTAGCCTCAACTAGTCAAGGTCGAGGTCCGACAAGCCCCGCTTGGTAAGGGTCGGCTTCCTCATGCAAGACTAACCCCACCCGGTCTAGTGCAAGGTTTGTCAAGCCTCACCATAGCCTAGGCGAGGCCAATGAGGCACATCCTCACTCAGGCAAGGCGCAGCAAGAGTCCTCTAACTTAGGCAAGGGTCGGCCTCACCAGGTCTAACGAGGGTGCCCGCCTAGATGCCTAGCACTTACCCTCGTAGGGCCATTGGCAAAAATTAAAGGGAAACAAAAAAAAAATTAAAAATGTTCACATGAGTACTGATCATATCATATAAAATGACTAGCATCCATGTCAATAATTTCTAGTCTAAATTGGCTAGATTGACTAAATTGGTAGTGACAAGATTTAGAATTAAATTAATTTAATTGAAGAGTTTAAAACTGAATTAGTAGCAATGTTATAAATTTAGGATTTTTGTGGTACTTTTCCCATAGTCACACAAAGTCTCACAACATGAAGATGATAATGTTAACACGGGTTGTGGCCCCTTGCGTCCATTGCTTAGTCTTCTCTGACTACACATTCATTGTGGGAGATTATATCAACGAAATTCATCCTGCGATGCATTAGAACTTCAAGAAGGACATTGTACAATGGCGTCACGTTGGTGAGATGATCCCCACAATTTTTGGGGCACATCAAAAGCGACGCACCGGCCGGTTGACTCAAAGTCGGTCGTTCTTTATTAGTTCCCTTTCGATATGTCTGGTCTTCTCGGCAATTATATGACAACAACATAAAGATCCACCGGTTCGTCCGGAAGACGCTGCTAATAAAATATGCAGAGTCGCACAAGCTTTCATGAAACATCATTGCCGTGTAATGTCCCAACACCCGCTCGGACGACTTAGAGAGACCTTTCCGTTTGACCCCGAAGCGACGACCTTTCCCTTCTATAATTCAATCTATGGAACAACGAATCAGCGACGACATCCCTAGATATTTTTTTTATGCGCCATATTGTGCTGTACTCTAGTCTGTCAATGGGATAAATCATAAATTATATTATTTGTCTTTCTTCCGAACACATTCTTCATCAACTTTGATATGAATTTACTAATTTTTGAATATCTTGGTAGCAAAATTATCGGAGTGATTATCAATTAATTTTGGATTACTAATTCTTGTTTAAATTTGCCAAGATTTGTTCGGTTTCTTTTTCACATATCAACTTCTGTTAATATTTCCCAACATTTTTTTATGATTTATTAACTTTTATCTCATTAGGTCACAAACTAAATTGATTTAATAACTCTTGTTGGAGTTAATTACCAACTTCATTTGTCTTTTTTTTTTTTCAAAAATATTTCCAACTTCGCTTTGGGTTACCAACTTTTATTTGCCTTGTCTAAAACTAACTAAATTTATTGACTCTTTTTAGAAATTACAAACCTTAATCAGAATGATTACCAACTTTCCTCTGTTTAAGTTACTAATTAGTTTTGCACTACCAACTTCTATTTGATTTAGTTACTAATATTTATTTGTTGCTTTTTATATTACCAGCTTTTCTCATCTTAGAATAAAAGATTCTCTTTATTTACCTTTTTTTTAATAATGTCTTAAATTAACCAAGCATTATATGACCAACCTTTATTTGAGTGACTTACCAACTATTCCCTAATTAAATTACGAACTAATTTCAGGTAAACAACTCTTGACTCTTAACTCTTAAGAGTTGTTTTTAAAAGTTTATCTTTTTAAAAGTTAGCAACTTTTAAGGAATCTCCACCTTTATTTGCTTTGCTGAACAACTTTTTAATTAAATTTATCAACTATATTCAGAAATTATTAGCCTCAATTAGATGATTACAAACTTTTCTAGGATTGGCCAACTTCTCTCATCGTTTATCATTTTTTATTTATATTTCTTACCAACGAGTTGAATTGGCGAAACAAACGGAGCCTTACTTACCAATCATTTCTACGATTAAGAACCGATAAATTTTGAGTCACTAACTCCTATTTATGTTACTTACCGACATTTGATAGGCTTTCTAAAACCAACTTCTCTTTTATCTTATACCAACTTCTACCTTCATTTTTTGGCCAATGCCTAAAATTTACCAATTATCGTATTAAATTACCAATCTTTATCAAAGTAATTTACCAAATTTTTCCTCTCAATTAAGTAGCCCCATAAAGAAGTACGTAGACTAGGAAAAGCAAATGGACATTGGTAACTAACTAAAATCAAAGTTGGTATCCGAAAACCATAGTTGATAAACTAACCAGGATAAAGTTGAAAAATCTTGCAATTTGGTATAAGAGTTGATAAATGCAAGGTGCAATTAAAAAATGTAAATATACATTGGTAGTAGATGAGAATGAATGCACATTAAGTGTGCTAGTGACGTGTGAAGAAAAATCTCAGATTGTATGTGGAAACTTTATAATATCAATGTCAATATACAATAACATAGTTGGTCAGATACACCTAATTAACTGCCTTTGAGTGAGTCAGGGGGTGCATAACAACTGCCTATTTCTGTTCTAGAAACAATTTTTCTATTCCAGACCTGTTTCTGGAATAGAAATTTGTTTGATAAACTTATTCCGTTTTTTCTATTTCTGGAAGAGATTTCTATTCCAAAAATAGGTTTGGAATAGAAATCAAAAATATAAATTTTCTACTTCTCTATTTCTGGAACAAAAATGAGAAATAAAAAAGAATTTCATCGTTCGTCAACCGGTCCTTCATTCGTTGCCGTTGACCACCGTCCGTCGATCGTCGCCCCCCGCGCGTTGCCGCCATCGCCAATCATCGGCCATCGCCACTGCCGCCGCCGCCACAGCCGCCATCGTCCGTCACCGCTATCCGCCGGTCCACTACCGTCCGAAAGGAAGAAATTTTGTATTGTTATCAAACGAATTTCTATTTTTAAAGTAGAAATTTTGTGTCGTTATCAAACGATTATTTTCTTAAAACTCTTCTACAAATAGAAATAGAAAAATCTATTTTTATTTCAGAAACTATTTCTAAAACAAAATGGTTGTCATGCATGCCCTCATTTACCACAAAGGACCACCCACAAGCAAGATTGTTTGTTTGATGGACTACGTTTGCTAGCAACGCATGAGAAAGTAAGTCAATTATGTACTTAATCATTTAAAAACCCAACTCAAATTTACAATAACATAAAGGGTGGGTTATACCCTCAATCGACGGCATTCTAAAATCCAATAGGAGGGCTAAGTCCTGTATCAAGAAGACAAAAGTATGCTCTGTCGTGCACGAAAACTTGCAGGTAAGAACATGAACGAGCACTAGGAGACACGTTCAAAACATTAAAGGGGGAATATTACTTAAATGCTCTTCGAGGATGTACAAAATTTTCTTCGGGTCAACCGACTTTATCCATGTGCTTGCGCTGTCGTCTCGAACGGGCTTCGAAATTTACCCGACACCCACACTCAATAAAACATTTTCCCCGAAATTCTCCAATTTCTAATTTCAACCACTACAACCAGTGCGATGTCAACAATTTTGAAATCACTGGATGCCCCTCCGAGAGTCAATTTGGTAGAAAGTTATAACAAAACGGACCACTTTGACCCACATGGTTCTGTGTTCATAACTACAATTATACACGTTTCTTGAGACCGAGCAATTCCATGAATTCTTTAGTGTTTTCTAAACAACTACATCGAAAGAGAGAAACCATTTCTCAAGAATTTCAAGAAAATGAGCCGTTAATATGTTTCTAGCGTATTTCTTAATACTTTATCTCGCCCGTAAGTTTGTCCTCGAGAGCATAATACATATGTATTATAACTGCACTAAACAGACAATGGGCATAATGGACAGATTAAAGATAAGTAGAAATGTTAAGCTTTGAACTCACAACGTGTCTTTTGATACCGTATATCAGACGGCCTAATTCTCACAAAGCTTGAATTGAAATCATCTAACAGTTGTGTTAATAGTATAGCGTATTAGTTAACAACTTAATTTTTTTATAGAACTCTATTTCTGTGGATTCTATTTTCTCATGTACCTGACTTTATTGTGTTAAGAAAGAAGTTTAAAAAGTTTCTCCCGCAATGCAAAATTTCCATTAACTAATTTATGTTGTGTTTGTGATAGGAAGCTAGAACATTTAGTATAGAAAAACATGTTTTCGGTGAGAGTGAGCATGGTATCCTAAGAATTGGTTCATTAAATTGATATCAAACATCGTTGTTTTTATTTTACGGTTTAATTTTTGGATAAGCCTGACAGTAATGCCACATCTTTCAACATAGCACGGGAAAATATAAGATGTCCTATCTGAATCTTTCTAGACCTTCCGTTTGCTTCGTTTCTCATTTTTTGACGTTTTAATATTAGGTGAGAAATCCCCTTGAGTGTGAATGTCAGACCATCTAGAAATCAATGACTCGCCTTCTGGTGTTACGAAATAGTTGTACCATAATTTGGTACGAGTAGATAAGCATAAAGCGAAAGAAAAATTTATGTAATTTCTCTATATTTTGATATAAGCTTATTTGTGAATTTTATTATATGAACATCTAAGGTAACATATTAATTAAGGATATGCACAATCAAAGAGATTTGGAAAATCTCCTAGACATAAATATATAACATCATGAGAGATTTGGAATATTAAAGAAATATTTAAAATATGGCTAACACAAGTAATGTTAATAAATAAATTCGTTTCCCTCAAACCCATCGGAATATAGGAATCAGATTCCAATTTATTGTCTTCTCTTCTCGTCTTTTCTTTGCTGGGTTTTATCCGGGCTCTTGCATCGGTTGCTTCGTACACAGAAAACACCCTTTTGCTAGTTGGAATTCCCCAGGTGATTAAATATCTAAAAAGGACAAAGCTATCATGAAAGTTCATGGCGACCCCCTTTGCTATTTGTTTTCCATTTATTTAATAGGGTAAATGCATGGATTTTGAAATGGTAAATGCCAGATTTTAGAATAATGTTGAACACCCAAAACACACGCAATGCATAGAAAAGCTTGCACGCGTCATCATCCTCGCGATAAACAAGGATCCGCAAACTAAGACCAATCAAAGTCTTCGTTCTTTGCCTCCGCTCCCACACACAGAAAGTCAACGGTCGACACGATCGATCCTCGTTGGACCGTGTCAACTCGGTCGAAACCACGAACGGGACCATAAAAGAGAAGCAACTCATCTCCTTCATCACCATTTCACGTCTATTTCCTCTCAACAGAGTGCTCATGTTATATAAACGGTCGCTCATGCTATCGTCTTGCACCAACAACAATCCCTCTTTCTAATCTTCACATCCCACGTTTTGATCTTCACGTACTTTTGACTCTTGAGTGACGTCATTTTGCGAGGAAGAGAGAAAATGAAGCAACGTTTAGAAATCACTGCGATATCCGGCGAAGACCTACGATTCCATAAAAAGCCCTTGAAGAACGCCATCGTGGTGGTCCGAACAGATTCTGCTGACCCCTGCATGACGGAACCGGCAGCGGAGGACGGAACAAACCCTAGGTGGAACAAGAAGCTCACCTTGGACCTGCCATTGCATGGGGAGTTTATTACCGTGGAAGTCCATTGCAAGCGGTCGTCATGGCGTGATCATAAGCTCGTCGGTGGAGTGAGGATACCGGTTTCGGAAATTCTCGGCGGCCTTACGCCCACAAATTATCTACATTTTTTGAGTTATAGGTTGAGGGATAATTATGGAATACGTAATGGTATTATCAATATTTCAGTGAAATCGACAGCTCCGGCATGCGTGATGCCAGGCCCGCAGCCGGAGTTGGGAGTTCCGATGGGTGAAAGAAAGGTGGCTAGCAACGTAGTAGTGACCGGAGTTCCGGTTTGGTTTCCTCATCAACCATGTTATTATTAAAAAGAGACAAAAGTCACCAAAATTGTCCTCCGTTGGAAGGAAATATATCCTGAATTCATAATTTTCTGATATTTCATATTGCTTTCTACGAAATTTATTATGATTTCATGTATAACAATCAATAATCCTATGTTTCACTTGTGTGTGTTTGGGTTTAAAAATTTATATATTCTAAGTTTTTCAATGAAAATATTTATGCATACGTCGCTATGTGGCTATCAACTATTTAAAAGACATTAATGATTGTGAAGATGCTTCGTTTCGGAAATGCCAACGTCATAGAATTTTGTCTTTCATCTACAGACATAGAGTACAACTCTTAACACCCAGAAAGAGCCACCTTCATTAGACAAGATTTACTCGTGGTATTGAACTAAAGGAAAATTGTCATAACATTGTTCGAGCAAAAGAAAGTTTCTCTTGCAAAAAAAAAGCATATATATCATATGTAATTCCAGAATAATTATCGTTTCAAGATATGAAGTCGATGGCAATAAGTTCACAATAGGATTATGAGAGTGTTCATGGTGTTGATGAAGGAAAGAAAGGTAATGAGATCGAGATCCAGTTACGAGAAGAAGAAAAAGAAAATGGCAACTGGCATGCAAAAGGAGCTCTGTTTTCCATGCGTATGCATGCATTTCGTGGTCGAACCGAGTGATGCTTCTGGTCAACTCTTGACCCATGGAATCTCTTCTTCCTCCTTGTTTCCGCCTCGCCCGCTCCTCTCCTTTACGCAACGCGCGGATCCTTCGTCGTGAAACCAACTGTCGACATGACACGGCACTTCAACGAGTGGAGCGTCTCGCCGAGATGACCGCCATGATCTGAGTTATCAACAAGTTATTAAAAAGAAAAAAGAGTGGCCAACCATTCTTTTTTTATCGAAATTTTCCAGTACGAGATAAACGGTGTTTCTGGACGTAAAATAATAGATTTCTGCTAACCTATAACTCAGTGCTGCGTAGTAGCTTGGGGAAACTGTTAAGAAAATTCAGCTCAAGAAAGAATATAGTGAAACTAAGGGTGAACATGGTTCTAGAATAAAACGTGGAACCTAAGAACTGGACTGGTAGGAACTTATAGGTTTCAGATTTCAAAGTATGTAAGGTAGGTTTCAGGTTTCAACGGGTAGGTTCCAAGTTCTTAATTAGAGAAACCTATAATCTAGAACTTGGAACAAATTTTAATATTTTTCTTGATCCATGTCTCCGTGCAATCTTTCGATATTCCATCATGAGTGTATAATCTAGAAGCACTAATCCGAGTTTCCATTTTATGGTTAAAATTTTTATTTTATTAATATTCATATTTTTTTGTATTTAAATATAAGTTATTATTAGTGAATTGTAATTGTTCAAATAATAATATAAGTGGAGCTTGGATAAACCTTGCAACGTATAACATGATAGATTCCAACTTCTAAGGTATACAAAGTAGGTTTCAGGTTCCTATAACATGATAGGTTCCAACAGGTATGTTCCAAGTTTCAGATGAAACCTATAGGGAACTTGGAACCGTTCACCCCTACTTTTATTTAGTTGAATTCCTTACTAACAATTCATTTTCTTTTTGTTGATAGTTTTGTTCATTTTGTATTCCCTTTTATGAATGACAAGTTTATTTATTATTACCGCGTTCATTTTCGTTTTATTTAACTAAAAAAAAAAACCTATTGAACCCTAAAACCGACTCTAAAACTTGTAACAAGATAGGTGCCAAATTCGAGATCCCGACAGATAGATTCCATGTTCCAAAAAGTGATAAATCTGTATCCAAGAATAGATTTTAAATTTTAGGCAAAATATGTAAGGAATCTAAAATCGTTCATCTTTAATGAAAATCAATGAAAACTGTAATCATCATATATGGACAGGCTGCAGGTATCGGATTCTTCGCCAGGAAGAACCCTCGAAATCGCCTCTTTGACTCCCATAATCACCGCTATTAAGTCAAGCACGTGGAGTTACGGCATTTGATCATGCAGGCTGGTCCAGCAGATCACAAGGCTGTAGATGTCTGATAATTCATCTGTTAGTCTTTCCTCGTTGTCTCCGCTAGCTAGAAAGTCGGGTTCATACGTGTCCGTACACTGTGCAAACACATGGATCCACCGACTTCAATCGCCTGGATTCAAGTTAGCATTAGACACGTCTTTCACAAGCAAAGGTGGTGTCGAAATCTCTAAGAATCCTCCTCGGAAATCATTTCGTAGTTCCAGTCAATTTATTTTTCTCTCTTTTGCACATTTCTATTTGTTCTTCCATAATGTGGAAGCAAAATTATGTCCTAAGACTACATATCTGCGAAAAAAACTCCATCTAAGCATTTGTTTCCTGAAAAATATTTTCTGGAATAATATTTTCTGCATTTTTCTTTGTTTAATTCGTTTAGGAAAAATAAAGCAATGAAAAATATTTTCTTGATCAACAAACAAGATTTTTCTACAAAAACTTATATTTAGAAAAATGAATTCATTTCTGAAAGAATCAAAAAAAAAAAAATCGAAATTTTTTCCTAATTTTTGGGTCATCAGTTAATGAAATTTTTATTCTTATAAAAATAATTTTAAAAAAGATTTTTTATTAATTTTCTTTTCTTTTTACTTTTTTTTTTTTTTTTTTTTCCTCTGTCCTTCTTCCTCTATTGGTTACGTGCCTTGGCAACAACCAGTAGCCCGGCTACTGGCCATGATGCAAGCCAATGAGCTTAAGGCTTGAGTAATCTAGGTGAACTCGAGCTAGCCACAAGCTCGTGACTCATTTATGGCTGTCACCAATTAGTTGCGACGAAGAAAGTCGAAAAAAGACAAGGAAATAAAGAAAAGTAATGAAAAATTAGAAAATAAATTAAAAATATACTTTTTATGAAAAAAAGAAAAAAAAAATTTAAAGAGAAAAAAAAATTTTAAAATTATTAAAAAATTCAATTTTTTTGCCAGAAATAAAATCATGAGATTGAAATTGTTTTTTAATAAGGTTTGAATATCCGAAGATGTTTTTGAGCATATATCACCAAATAAAGAAAAACCAACCATATCCTTAGAAAATACTTTCCAAGAAAGCTTTTTCTTTTACCATTGAATATTCCCTCAAATAAACGCACCATAAAATGTTACATTTATTTCGAGAAAAATTAATAATTTAAAAAATATTTTTCTAAGAATAATTATTTATATCACTTAAAATAATTAGTTAATGAAAAATATTTCCACTACCAATAACAATTTATATCTAAAAATTTCATTGATAAAGAAAATATTTTTCATTTATATATTTTTATAAGTGATATAATCAATCATTTTTAGAAAAATATTTTTCAATCATTCATTTACTCTTCGGAGCCTTAATTATGAGTTATTAGATCAAATAAAAGGTCTTTCTCTCTTACAAAGTTAGGTGCCTCAACTTGAAGGAACATTTTTGATGATTTAGGAAACAACGGACGTAGTCTCTTTTTTTTTTTTTTTTTTGTAACCATCCTTAGCCTTGTAACCATATTTAACGTGCTAAGTTTTTAACGTGCTAAGTTGTTATATAAGTTGATTATATTCAATTAATAAGTTTGTGATAGTAAAATCATTAATAATATGATTGTTAAATAAATTCATAATATTTTAATCCAAACCTACCACTATGACTCTATCGTCACACTCTCTTCGCATTAATTTCCTTAAATTGGGTTAAATATGAAAATATTTAATAATTAGGCGAATATATCTTGATTATAAATTGAGTTAATATGAGCCATTAAATTTACAATAGATGAAAATGAATCAAAATAAATTAATTGAGCTAATTTGTCTTGGACTATTTTCGATCTCATTCATCCATTTGATGCCCACACGATACATTCATCGGTCTCGGGCCGCTCCGAAGATCAAAGTGGGAAAGACGCGTAAAAAAGTGGAAAATAAATGGGGAAAAGAAATTACGAAAAAGGAAAAGAAAAATCAGATGTCAATTCTCAGTAGGGAGCCAGAGAAGAAACGCGTTGCCGTACTAACCAGAGAGGAATCCAGAACCAGAAGAATCCGAAGGTTGAGGATTGGCGCCCGGTGATGGTGGAGAGAGTCGCGGCGGCGGCGGAGGAGGAGGATGTTGACCTTCGATGGATCCTGTTCAGGTCGGAGCCTCTTCATCCCCATCGAGTCCGCTCGCCGTCACTTCTCCTCCCTCGGCGACCTCGGCCTCCTCCATTTTGAAGATGTCCGTACTCCTCTTCCTCTTCTTCTTCTTCTTCCTTCTCCTCCTTCGATTCCCCGTCTCCGATTGGATTGTTTGTCCTCTTTTCGGATTTCTCGCTCGCTCTTATCTCGCTTCGCCGTTTGGATTCGATTGTTCCTCCCCCGTCCTTGCTGCCGATGGCTTTCGCGATGGGGCGAGGGTTTCGCTGTCGCCTTCTGTTGCTTGTGGACGTGTTTGGTTTGGAGGCGAGTTTCACGCGTTTGGAAACTGTAGCTGATTACGTTTTAGGGATTGATGATTGTCTGTTCGGAGTCGAATCGAGACGTTTGATTTTGCTGCGATTGCATCGCTAGTTCATTTGCTGCGGTATCCTGTTGTGTGGCTGAGGCTGCTTGTTTGAGCCGCTCTAGGAAATCCTTGTGTTTGGTAGAAATCTAGCTGTACTCAGAGAAATTGTTGGGAGTAAAATGTGAATACCGGTATTTCAGACGCGTTACTGGATTGTGCACTACTTCATACAGGAACGGGTATTTGGTCATTGCTTCAGAAGTGAAGGAGAATGGAGAACGAAGAGAACAAATAGAAGTTGGACAAGTTGGTACATCATCCATTGTGATTGAGAAAACGAAGCAGGAATGATAGGGACATCATATCACACATGAGCTCTGATATCCCTTTCCAAGTGCGTGATGTTTATGGGTATCGAATAATCATTAATCATGATGTCCTAGTTCTTTGCATCATGTGGTTCTGAATTTAGGGAAACGGAATCTCAATTGCAGTGAGAATTCTGCCGGAGGATTATTCCCTTCACTTGTTAGATGATATGCAATCATATCAAGCTTATATTACATGAGTTATATATTGGCCATTTTCTTTCATTCTTTTGGTTATGATAGCGCCGGACAGGCAAATGTGACAATCAATGCTCAGGGTAGTCATATGATTTCTCTTTTCATTGTTGTATATAAAACTTTCATATATACTTGTTTCGATGATTATTATCCATAGCTGATTTGATAAAATCGTTCCTTTTCTCAATGCAGACAAAAGCCCCTTCCAAAGGACTCATGCTGCTCAGGTACAGAAGCCTTCGTCATTAACAGTTACATGTCATTCTTCTCTACTTTGATTTCCTTTGCTTCATTTTCTCTTTTCTAGTAATTGATGTCCATTAAATTAAAAAAGTTCTGGGTTAAGCTGCTAAAAACTCTGCTTTAAGATTCTGATACTAGGTATTAACCTTGGTGTAAGATTCATGTGTCTTCCTTTCTCTCTCACAGCAATTTGGGCAAAGATTCTGATATCACTATAAATAGGTTTCAGATTCGGGATGCATTGCAGCAAGTTGCATTTGACTCCAAAGCTCAAGTTGGAGCCGTTTTCCAGGTTTTGCATTTGAAGGAGCTTCCACCGACATACTTCCACCCAAACAAATTTACTTCTGCATTTGAGGAGATTGCCGATGCATATGGGTGAGTTTTCATAAACTTGGAATTACATGGGATTAACTCTCTATGTTATCTTTTAAGTTGCAAAATGTGATTTGACTTATAGCATCGTGTGAGGGTATTCTCATGTTGGTGTTTTGCTAGTTGAAATCTCGGGTCTTTCTATAAGGCTAATATGCTTTGTGAAGTTCAATTGCATGCTAACAAGATTACCGTTGCTCCTGATTATGCTGGGTGACTGAAAATCAGGATGTGAATCCTGGAGTATAAACAATAATTACTTTCCCTCTTCTGTTTGCTGTCATCTTTGGTGATTGGGCACATGGAATATGCTTGTTATTTGGAACGCTAGTGTTCATATTTAGGGAAAAGAAGCTTTCTTATTAGGTAATATACAAATCTAAGTTATATCTTGCATCTTAGAGTGCGTTTGGTAACGCTTTTATTCAAAAATTGTTCCAGAGAATAGAAGTAGAAAAAACTATTTCTGTTCTAGAAAACAATTTTTGAACAGAAGAATGCATTTGGTATCTGCTCAAAATTTTTGTTATTGGAATAGAGAAAGAATAGAAACATGTTTAATAAACTTGCATAATTTTTTTACTTCTTTTAATTTTTTAATATTTTTATTTTCTTTTTTTCTTCCTTTTGGCCAGTCGCCGGCCTCGGCCATGGCCGGCGACCAGCCAACGAGGGCCAGCAACCTCACCGGATTTGGGCGAGCTCGAGCTCGCCGGGGTTCGGCGACGCTGCGCGAGGTCATCGGCCCTTGACGGCTGGTCGTCGGCCATGGCCAAGGCCGGTGACCGCCAAAGAAAAAAAAAAAAAGAAAGAGAAGGAAAAATAGGGAGAAAAATTGTTTCTCGAAAGTGTTTCGAGAACAAGAAATAAGTTATTTATTATTTCTTATTTCTGTTAAAATCTGTTTCCGAGAAAAAAATAGATTTTTGTTCCCGAGAACAAAAGTATAAACAAACGCATTTGTTCTTTTTTTATTCCCTAGAACAAAAGAACAAAAATTGTGCTCTAGGGAACAAAAAAAGAACACAAACAAACAGGCCCTTAGTTGCTACAAATTTTTAGAAGAAATCCTTCATCTTTGCTAATTATAGAAAGATTTCTTGTGAGTGGGAACCCATTGAAATTTTATTTTCCTTTATTAACATGGGCAAGGAGGTTCCTTAAATTTGAGATGATCCTTAAGCTCGATTGCCTAATAAATTATATTTGCTCAAGGACTATTTGTTTGGTTAAATCATCTTGCAGTGAGCATGATGTATTCTTGTGAGCTGGGGTTAATGCTCATTTTTGTTATAGTAGATATGGAAACTTTAATAAAATTGTAACTGAGAATAGTAAAAGAACACCAAATTTACTTGGAAAACCCTTTTGGGAAAAACCACCGCGGGGGGACCTCCATTTCTCGACCTAATAACTTGGGAAAAACTATATTTATATTGCCTCCAAGCCCATAAAGAATTCGAGACAAACTCAATGGATCTCCACCTTGGCTTGAATTCTACACAATCAATAAACAATCTTCTCCTCCCAAAAGAGTAAAACTCAGTTACAGTAAACATTAACCAAATCCAAGCAATGCTTGAATTTGGCAATGCGCAAAGGTTTCATCAACATATCAGCTGGATTGTTTTTTGTACCATTCTTCAAGACCTTGATATAATCATTAGCAAGAATATCTCAAATAAAATGATAGTATACATCAATGTACTTCGTCCTCTCATTATACATCTAATCTTTAATAAGATGTATAGCACTCTAATTATCATAATGGACAACAATCACATCATGATCCAAACTGAGCTTTCCAATTAAGTCTCTCAATGATATGGCCTCTTTAACTGCCTTTGTAATAATTTTATACTTTGCATCTGTAGTAGACAAAGCATTTGTATGTTGTAAAGTAGCTTTTCAATTGACTATACAACCTCCAATAGTGAAGATGTACTTAGTCAAAGACCTCTTCCTATCAAGGCCATAGCATAATCAGAATCAACATATCTATTAAGTGTTGTGTATCACTAGTTTTTCCAAACTCTAAACCAAAATCAAAAGTACCCTTTAGATGTTTCAAAATTCACTTCACAGCTTGCCAATGAATTTTGCTTAAGCATGATAAATATCTACTTACCACGCTAACAGCATGTGAAATGTCGGGTCAAGTATAAATCATGACATACATAAAATTACCAATTGTATTAAAGTATGGAACATGTGACATTTTATATTCTCATTTGTTTGTTAACATAAATTAGCTGATAATCTAAAATGAGCAACAAGATGAATACTTACTGGTTTGACATTATTCATGCAAAAACGATCCAATGCCTAATTTTCCCCTTTTTCGATCTTGCCAAATTTCCATGTCTAGGACTTTCTTCACTGCATCTAAAATCCTTCATCTTAAATTAAGCATTCAACTATGCCTTCAAATTTTGTATATCTAATTTATTTTTTGCTTCAACTAACATGTCATCAACATATAATAATAGATAGACGAAAGAGCCACTTGGAAGTTTGCGTAGATATATACAACTATCATAATTGCTCCTTTAATAGCCAAGTCGCATCATAAACAAATTAAACTTTTTATACCATTGTCTAGGTAATTGCTTCAAGCCATATATAGACTTTTTCAATAGATAGACATAATCTTCCTTACCTTCAAATTAATTTCCTTCTTGTTGATCCATATTGATTTTATCTTCAAGGTAACCGTGCAAGAAAGTTGTCTTCACATCGAATTGTTTCAACTCTAAATTATGCATAGCAACTAACACAAGAAAAGCCCAAATGGAGATGTGTTTAACAACAAGTGAAAACACACTATTAAAATCAGCTCTCTCAATCTTATTATAGCTTTTAATAACTAGACGAGCTTTGAACTTGATGTCTTAAATTTTAGGAATATCTTCCTTTCTTTTAAAAATTCATTTACAACCCACAATTCTTTTTTTTCTTTTTTTTTTCTGGCTTGATAAGCTCCCAAGTTTGATTCTTTTCAAAACATTCCATCTCTTTGTTCATAACAATTAATGACTTTGCTGAATCTTTTGAAGGAATAGCTTATTTGAAGGTTTTAGGCTTACCATACTCTATCGACTCTGTAACTGAAAGAGCATAAGCAACAAAATTTGAGACCTCATATTTCTATGGAGACTCCATTGTTCTAGGTCTATTTTTGGCAATAGAATATTGTTCCTCTTCAAGTTCTTCTAACTCAATATTATTAGTAGACAATTGAATTTGTTGTGAAGAAATTACTTCAAGCTCTTCCTTTTCTACAACACTTTCCGGATCGTTATCACGAGGAATAGAAGATTTCTTTTCAAGATGAAGCATAGCAAACTCATCAATAGTAACATCTCTACTAATAATAATCTTAGATGAATTAGCACATCAAAATCTATATCTTTTTACACCAGAAGCATAACCAAGAAAAACGCTTTTTTTGCAACACTTTCCAAATTGTTATCACGAGGAATAGAAGATTTCTTTTCAAGATGAAGCATAGCAGACTCATCAAAAGTAACATCTCTACTGATAATAATCTTAGATGAATTAGCACATCAAAATCTATATCTTTTTACACCAGAAGCATAACCAAGAAAGATGCATTTTTTTTTTCCAATAAGCTCTAGTTTGTCTTCACTAACATGTGCATATACTAGACGTCCAAATACTCGAACTGAAGAATTATTAGCAGGTTTACTTGACCATACCTCCTCAAGTGTCTTGCACTCAATAGATGTGCAAGGCAAATGATTTATCAACTAAGTAGTTGTATTGACTGCTTCAACATAAAACTCTTTACGTAAACCAGCATTAGACAATCCTTTCTAGTAAGGTTCTATTTATGTGTTCTGCAATATCATTTTGTTGTAGTGTAGTTACTGTAGTATGGTACCTCACAATACCTTCAATTTTATAGAATTCACTGAACTCACTCCCACAAAATTTCAGCCCATTATCTATTCTTAGTCACTTAAACTTCTTATTAGTTTGCTTCTCAATCGATGTTTTTCATTGTTTAAATATAACAAAAACATCACTCTTCTGCTTTAGAAAATAGACCCAAACCTTTTTGAAAAATCATCAATGAAGTAAATACTTCGAACCAAAGCCTTTCGCAAGAACTTTTGCAAACTCTCAAAGATCAGAGTAAATATAATCTAGAGTGCCCTTTCTTGTGTGAATTCTTGTCTTAAAACTAACCCTTTTTTGTTTTGCAAAGACAATGCTCATAGTAATCTAGTTTTCTAATTTTCTAACCACACAAAAGACCTCCCTTACTAAGCTTCTCCATTCCTTTAATACTTATATGGCCTAATCTCATATGTCATAGTTTAGTGTTATGTAATTCTATCATAACAGATGAGACTGCAGCTAAACCGGTAATTATAGTGCATGTAACTGATGCAAAGTGCCATTTTTTGGCCCTTTCATCAATAGAAGTGAGCCTTTCATAATCTTCATAACTTCACCTTCGGCTATAAGCCTACATCCATTAGCATCAAGTGTACCCAAAGAGATGATGTTTGTTTTTAAATCAGGAACGTGTCCGACATTATCTGAAGTTCTGATAATGCTGTCATACATGCATCTTAATGTTGACAGTTTCAATCATAATTCCTTTGCACTTAGCGTTATTTCCCATAGGAATTACTTCGGCATTACATTCTTTGTATCTGGAGAACCAGTCATGATTAGGACACATGGTATGATCAGCTTCAATCAAGAATCCAACTATTATTGAACTTGTCTTTATCATCTACAACCAATAACCAAACTTTGTTTTCTTCTTCAGCAATACCAGCTTGAGCGGAATTTTCAATTCCCTAATTATGCCTGATATGGTAATTCTGATTGTTCTTCTGATTTGCATTTCCTTGATTTTGTCTATTCATATTATTTTCTTTCTGTTGCTCTGCCTTAAGTTTTAGACAATTTATCTTGATATGCCCCTTAGACTTACAATAGTTGCCAATTAGATCCCTATGCTTCAATTTTGATCCGGTCCTACCACCATTACTTCTCTCAATAGACCTTTTTCTAACAACTAAACCAGCCTATTTCTAGCAACTAAAGCAGCCTTATGATCATTACTGTCTCCAAAAGTCATTTATGTATTCAGTTTTTGCTTATTTAAAAGATAGTCTTGACATTTTCAATACAATAGTTTCTTTGCTAACAATCATGGCCTTTCAATCTTAACATAATATTTCATAATTTAGAGGCAATAGCATTAAACTCAGATATATGAGATTTAACAAAAGCACCTTTGGCTATATGAAGAGTGAAGAGTCGTTGCTTGAGTCTCAATCAATTAGTGAGTGATATTGTCAAAAGAATACTCTCCAGTTTATTACATAAACTTGCGGCTGTTTTCTGATTTAGTACCTCCTATAGAACTTCATTTGTGAGGCACAACTGAACAGTAGACAAGGCGTTTTCATCCGTTTTTACTTAGGTTTCATCCAATGTGCTTTCCAGTTTCTTTCCTTTCCCAAACAGACTTTTCATCAAACCCTGCTACATCAGCACGGCCAACATATGAACCTGCCTTAGGTTGAACCTGCCTTAGGTTGAACCTGCCACTCCCATCAAACTTCTCAATATCAAATTATGTTGTTGAACTAGAAACCATATCCAAAAAAGTTCAAGAAAAATCCCAAGGCTCTGATACCATGTTGTAGTCTTTGGCAATTGCCTGAAAATTGGCAATTGCATCTTCGATATTTGCAAGCTTCAAGCTTGATTACTTCTTAAAACCTTTTGACTTATTTTAGCTCTGATACATCTTTTTTTTTTTTTTTTTTTTGGGGGCAAAGTTTTGGGTATAAATGAAATGATGCTTAGTTGACTCATCGTCTCTGGTTCCATTCATTCCCAGATGATATTTCTGAATAGTTTGTTTGGGTACCTCTCCCTCCCAATCATTGTGTAATGGTGCACTGGTTCACAAGCTGATCTATACCATATAATGATGTTCCTAAGCCCTCCTGATGATCTGGGTGATAATAAAGCTTTTCCCTGGCCAGAAAATGGTGCAGGTAATCTTTGCTCTGGACTGTTACCTTTGATTTATAATTATTGACTTATCAGATATATCAGATGTGAATGTCCTCATATATATTGGTTTATCGCCAGCTCATGCTACTATTGCTGGCCCTTTTCCAAAGCCTTTTCTTCTGAAGAAATAACATGAAGAGGTATCTTTTCTTTTTTCCTTAAGCCAAGTAATTTATTTATTTGATTTTTGGATTCTGCTCATATTTATTGATACATTTTGCAGAGGCACCGAGGCAATTCTTACATGCCACTGGAGACAGCCGAAAACAGCTTTTACTTGGAAACAAACCATGATGCCCATGGGGATCATGAAGAATTTGAATTTAGGGAAGTCTTTGTACACCAGCTAATACATAGTATTGAATTAGTACTTTGGGCGGTCTAGAATACTGCTTCATATCTTCATTCACGGGCTCTTAGGTATGCTGCTTGAACCTGTGTCATTTCTCATTCTCCATCTAGCTATACTCGGAGCCGCTGTATACTCGTCATATTATTTTTCCGTTTCCTGCAGACAATAAAGTAACTAATTTGACTTTTTACCTTACCTGCAGATTTGTAAATTCTTGCCCACTCAGTTGTCAAGCGTGTTCTGTGCGAAGGTTCTGCTGCTTGCTAGGGGGTAAGCTTTACTCATTCGCTTTGCCTTGTCATCATGCTAGTTATAGATTGCCATGTAGTTCGCTTGGGATTTTTACAGAATAGATAGGGACCATGGGTTTAAGCTTGCTTGTTGACTTGTTGACTTGTTGCTGCCCATTTGATTTTTCAAACTGGTCTTTTAAGATGCATTTATTTGCTGGTAAACTTTTCATTTGCTATTTAAGATATTGTGGGCATTATAACACTGGGGCAGACCTTCCATGTGTACCTCCTTAAAAAGACACCCCTTTTTTCCATTAGTAAGAAATTACGATTTTGTGCTCACATTCCTTTCAACACAAGGGGATAACATGCTACATGTAATGAAAGCCATTAGGCGAAGCTGAAATGATGGGTACTGTTATTGCATCAGATTTGTGATCTTTGGAAACTGGTACAATGTGATACAGGTTCAACCGTGATCATTCTCTTTGTTGGCATCATCATCTTCGACTGGGCAACTGTCAGCGTGTTGCTGGTGATGGAAACGCAGTGCTTCTTCTATGCCCAGCGACTTCACTCGGCGGAGTTACAAAACAAGTTTTTACGCTGCGAGTTCTATCCATTCCCAGTGATGAGGATGAGCACTGATTCGCACTGGTGCAGCATCAGGCCTGGTTCGATTAGGTCCCTTTTAAGTATTTTTGTTCTCCAAGGTAAAGCAAGCTTGGATTACAAAGATATTGAAGCCCAATTGCTGAACTGGATAAATGTAAGAAATCTCGTTGAATTAGCCCCAACCAACCCACATAGCAATCGTGAATCAGTTGGAATAAGCACGCAAATGGTCCCACTTGGGGAAAGCCAAAATATGGGGAAAAATATAAAATTAAAGTAAGAATGTCGACTCTGACTAAAACGTTTGAAATAAATTTAAAAAACAAGTTTGCCCGGATCTCGTAATTTGGGCCTGTGGGGCCCATAGTATATGCCTGGGTTGAGCTTTTTTTGGATTAAGTAATTCAATCTGGACCGATTAATGGGCTGTAATTTGGGCCGCGTTTAGGTAGACCATGCGTCAATTAGCCTTGTAAATCAAGTTAATGGACCTCGAATTTGGGCCTAAATTCTGGGCCGAATGAGGAGCTTTGTAAATCAAGGTAATGGTCCTAGGACCAGGCCGGACCATGGGCCAATGGGCCTAGAATCTGGTCGTATTCTGTTTGGGCCTCGATAGTGGGCCGGGCCTTAGTCAATGGACCGGTAAATCAAGTTAATCGGCCTGGAATTTGGGCCGAATTCGGGTTTGCATCTCCATTCTGGGCCGAAGCATGGGCCTCGTTAATCAAGCTAATGGGCCTAAGTTCTGGGCCGGACCGTGGGCCAATGGGCCTCGAAATGTGTGCTGGACATTGGGCATTGGGCCGCATTCCGTTCGGGCCTCCACAGTGGGCCCGACTGTGGGTCATGGGCCTCGCAAATCAAGTTAATCGGCCTGGAATTTGGGCCAAATTCGGGTTTGTGTCTCCATTCTGGGCCGAAGCATGGGCCAAGGGGCCTCGAAATGTGTGCTGGACATGGCTCCTTGGGCCGCATTCGATTTGGGCCTCGACAGTGGGCCGCACCGTGGGTCATGGGCCTCGCAAATCATGTTAATGGGCCCATACTGGGACTGCACAAACTGCCCGTTCAAGGACTTTGGGCCTTGCTGATGGGCCAGGCTTTGGGCCGCATCTTTCTGAATCTGTCCAGGTTGACTCAATGGTCCAGATATTGGGCCTATTTGTGATGACTCAATGGACCGGATTTGGTCCCTGTTGGACCAGTACTGGGCCTAAAAGGGTTACTACATTGGGCCTGCATATATGGGCCCGGATTGGATCTGTTGGGCCCCCTTCATGGACCATCTTGGGCCGCATTTTGGGTGAATACAAGTCCAGTTTGGGCTTAATTAATGAGACCGCTGACCTCAAAATGGTCTGAACATTTGGGCCTACGCTTTTTTGGTTGTCCGTGCATAGTGGCCCAGTGGGCATGGCGCAGAATTTTTAGCATAAATGGGCTGTAATTTGGGCCTCCAGTGGGCTTTTTGTTGGGCCCATGTAACGGGCCGTGCGTTGGGTCCTGGCCTGCATTAATGGGCCAATATCGGACCAGTTGGGCCTAGTAAAGTAGCCAGACTTTAGGCTAGTTGGCCCAGATTTAGCCTATTTAATGGCCTGAGCTTGGGCCTATACAACGAGCCCAGGTTGGGGTCGTTCCGCGAGCTGAAGGGCCAGACTTTGGGCAAATTTGCTCCACGATTAGGTCTCTTCGGCCCAGCAAAAGGGTCGGGCTTCAGTCTGTTTACGAGCGTGGGCCTTTTTCACCATGAAGGCTCATCGCACGGGACCTTAATCCTCGCTTGTCCATCAGAGGGTGGCATGCGGGCTCTGGCCTATTGGGCCGACAGATCAACATGCGTTTAAAGCCCCAGAGTGGGTCTTTTAAGCCACAGGCTCTTTTTGGGGCGAGATATTAAGCTGCGCCAGATATTCGTTCAGCGTTTTGTGGACCACCAAATCCACAGGTGGAACGAATTCCGAACCACAAGCCTAACGACCTCCACAATGACTTTCCCGCCTAATAAAAAAGTTGATACGACACCCACACTTCACCGAGCATATTTCAGTTCTCTTGAGTCTAAAAATAAATAAAGGTATATCGAAATAGTTCATGGACATTAATGACAATCATCAGTAGACTAATCAGCCCAATCGTAACTTATTTCAGTCGGTCAAAATGGCAGCCACGGAAGAGACCAATAAGCTACTCCACATATTTCTGCCCCGAGGAATTCTTAGTATCCATTTTCTCCCCAGTTCTCTCCACACAAGTTCTTTATGATTCAGTAAGGCTTATATCCTTCATTCTGATGGGAGCATAACCTGCATAATCATATATCCAACCAATCCATGGTCTAAAGTCTAATCCATTGAGCAAACTAATGGGAACGAATTCCCTCCGATGTTTGTCTGCTTGAACACAGTCTTGATAGTCGCTGTTCCAAGCAAGGAAGAGTTACAAGAATTTCCAGTGCAGTAATATTAAACAACATGAACAGTATCCGAGTCAAAAAATGAAAAAAGTTGTAGACTGGGGTCATGTACCAGTGACAGGCCTGTTCTTTGCCAGATTTGCGGTCTTCATCAAGGGAAACAATGCTGAAGTTGGCCACTGATGCAGCAACCTTGAACTTGTTGAATTTGCAAGTTCCACAATCATTGCCAGTATAGGGGTAGTCGCCCTCTCACATGAGCCCACCTGCTTTAAGTTGTACTTGGAAGGACTCTTTATCAATCCACCGTTACATCCAGAGTCACATGAACCAGTTTCATCGGATCACACTGCAACAAAGCAGAACCCCTTTGGTATATTCACATAAGTCAAACATAACGAAAATTGACAAGTGAATCAACAAGGCATGCACATGGAACAGAATATTGCACCTTTTTATGCTAGGGAAGGATAAGGTACTCTTATGAGGAAAATGTAATAGGCTAGAGAAGAATAGATTTAATAGGAGTAAGCATCAGACGTTTTCAACTTTCACAACATAAATCATATTACGAGAGCTATTAGAAAGTTTTCATGCATTGCAGCACATAATTGTGTTACCCTTTCAATTTCTTATGATCCAGAGGGAGTGCAGAAGCACACAATACCCGACTACCTTCTTCCCACACCCCCCCCCCCCCTCTTCTTCTCTCCTCGCGTGCACATTTTACAATATTTGTTTTTGGGATGGTCAAAGGTCTACTGCTCTTCATGTTTGCAGAGAAACATAGAAATGGAATAAGAAAAAACCTCTAATCCTCGGTTCACTTTAGATAACTTTATTGCCAGCTTCATTGTTTCCTCGCTTCTGCAGCTTACATCCTACTGATCAAACATCCAGTCGGCTGGTTTTGGAGACCAGCAGGTCGCTTTTTCTCCTAGCAGTATTATATTCAAGTAACTTTCACATATTGGAAATTTATTAAGATACTCTTTATTAATTTATTAAGATCAATTAATATAGATATTCCACGTTTGACAAAAATTTCGGAAATAGCTTGTATAGTTGCAAACAACTCAGACACCTTGAGCACCTGCAAACAACTCAAACATCTTGAGCACCATTTAAGTTTGCCTACTCAAGTTTGCCTTGACTTCTTCTAAACTTTTAGTGAGCTTGTATAATAAAACTATATGTTGACCCAAAGTGATTCAATCTTTAAACAACACTTGACTCAAATAGCTAATATATATATATATATATATATATATATTGAGTAATAACAATTAGAAACATTTCAAAGCGCATTTTCATATATTACAAAACACACAATAGAAATGAATTATTTGTGTTATGGTTCTCCCAGAATCTTGAGGACAAGTTTTGGTAATCTAGTTGAGGTGACATGACTTCAAACTTACCACATAATTGAATCGATGACCTCAAGTAATGAAATGTGTCACCCAAGTTGATTACCCTCCTAATTGATTATCACACTTGTCAGTGATGTTTAAAACTTTAGCAGAGTTTTCAACCTATCATCTTTGTCTTAAAATCATAGTCAAGATTAGTCTTCCCATCCAAGATAAATCTAGGAAATTTAAACTGCATGAAAATTCCTATGAGACATGAAAAATCAAAGTAGATACTTATTCTATGCTTAAAAAGATAAAACAGTTCCATAGCTATTTATGTGGGATCAATTCTCTTAGCAGTTCCAAATACCAAAGGCAATCGTGTACATTATAGAAGCACCAAAGGCAATCATGAATAACTCTTCCTTGTTGAGTTACATAGAAGCATATTTGAGATAAAAATTTTCCAAAAGAATAAGTGATTCATCACTGTGAATATTTCACGGCAGTTGGTGTAATAGTTGTTCAGTTGGGTTTTCAGCAATACTACGATCTACACTGGGACTGATGAACTGAAACATTTATAGAATGATTAGCTAAACAAGATATGTCTATTGTGTACATATTATGATTATGAGCATTGGGATACTCAGTAAAGTCCAATTTTTCCAAACAAATTGTTAGTTACTTCTGAAAAGAAATTCTCCCCCATCCCTCTTGAGTCCTGGGTCTGACATACCAATACATTGATATCCACAAGATGTGAAAGATCCATCAACCAAACTCATTTTTCCACGGATGCTACACTATATTGTCAGGGTTTAATAGATAATGCTATGCAATACCTCCCATGAAGCATTTAAAAAAACAAACATGGGTCGCCACTATTTTATTCCAACTTACCTTATATATAAGGTGAATAGTTGCCAAACCTATAACCTGTTACTTAAGGTTTCCAAGGAATTACCTTAAGGTCACACAAAATTTAGTGCACAAAATCTAAAAGAAAGCACAATGAAATGCACCGAATCTGAGCGATGAGGCATGCAACAAATCAAACTTCTGGCTCAATGGATAATCAAATTGACTATCTGAAAATAAATCCATTGAGTAGCAGCATCTCTACACTCGACCAGTCAAGATGCAGATGATGGCATGTAAGGAATAGATTAAAACAAAATCAAATTCCAGTTCCCACTCACATTCTCATGCTGGCACCACTTTTTACATTGTAACAGAATTTAACAAAATGCTCATCCCCTTCCATGAGTGAAGGAATGCCCATCCACGTTTAGTTCCACAAGCTTATTGCCTAATGTACCTCTGCTTTTTCTACCGCATATAGTATTTGAAGAACGGTTTTCTCGATATAAAATTTCCAATTCCGTCCCAGTGATCAAAGAAGATTAACATACAGCAATACCAAAGGCAAATGAAGCAACAAAAAAGAAGACACGATGGCATTACCTCATGATCACAATCCACAAGTCGTTGCTCGTGGAGGCTAACTGATACTCAATTAGCAAGGTATTGCGCACTTTCCAGTGCTCCTGTCGTACCGAAACTCCAGCATGATCCTCACGAACCCTGATCTCAGCAAAATAAAGAGCAGAGTTCGGCACTTTATGAGAAGAAAGCCAACTAAATACTCTGAAGAAATTCATTGACAAGACTAAGCATGGAGCAATTCAAACTGCCTGATTAATTTAAACAAAGTCAAAAGAAACTAAGGTCGATTTGCAAGACCTAGGTCAATTCTCACAAAACCTATTTAGGTGAGTTGGCCTTACGAACCACGAACAAATCGCAAATCCGTATAACAAGTATAAATGACGTCGAAGATCCAACAGATTCGGGGAAAAACTCACCGGATGTTTTACAGAGGCGACAGCTCCGTGATCTGTCCAATCGAAATCCTCGGGCAGACCATCGGCCGGCAGAAGCAGAGCCGGATTCTCATCCTTCGGCAACCAAGGCCCACTTGTAATCCCCAAACACGTCCGCCAGAACTCGGCGGAGAACTAAGCGACGCCGTGGATCGCCGACGCATCGAGCTTCCGGTGCCTCCACGCCGGAAGCACACTAGCCCTAAACACTCTGAACCGGCGATCGTGCACTTCCCGAGGAGGAGTACGACTCACCGAAACGTCTCCTGCAGAGAGGGCAGCGGCGATGATCGATCGCCATCGGTCGAGAGTGTGCAATCCGCGGCGTCTACGACCTGCCGGATCGACAGGTCGCGAAGTAGGGTTTGGCCGAGACGAAGACGAGAGAGATGAGAGCCAGGAAGGAGAGCGAATGCGAAGAAGGAGAAACACGGGTGGGAGTGCAAATGATGCCTTCAAACGCGAGCGGGAATTTTGGCTTGCAATGACTGGGAAAGGGTGAGCCAATCGGCGGACGACAAGTGGGGGAGGTTAGAGCTCCGTTTGCCCTACTTTCACATCATTATTTGCCTTTGGCTAGAGAGACTGTCGTCACTCGCTGACTAATGGAATATCTCGTCGCTCTAACGTGAAATTATATTTGGAAAATGTAAATTCACATCTTGTAACTGCTTAAGCAGCACGACATGCGACACACGACACGCGACACGCGACACAATACGACGCCACATTATTTTTCAAAAAATAGAGAATTTCTACACTTTAGGACAAATTTTTATATATAATAATAAATTATCATGATTATTTCAATCAAATTAAATTGAATCAAATTCATAAATAAATAAATAATTAAAAAAAGCCTAGAATAAATTTACACTAAAAAATTAATCTGTCATTTATTAATATCATTTATTGCTTCAATTTGATAAATTCAACTTTATTTTAAAATTCATAAAACTTAAAGAAAAAAAAAAAGCGATCCATATTATGGACTTACATGTTGGACATGTTGGAAGGGGAGAAGTGGGAATCGGAAGAGAATAAAAGATTAGGTTTTTATTCTTTCTCAATTTATTATTTTTATTATTGTATTTTATTTTTTCAAATATATATATTGACCTCTCATTTATTGAATTTTTAAAATTAATCTCGATATCGAAATTACGTGTCGGAAACTCGTATGTAAAAATTCCAACTTGAGTGTCGAAAAGTGTAGAGAAAGTTGATCAAGTATCGGATTTTCCAATACATGTTGACCGATATAGGAGAGTATTCAAAAGTATCAAACATGTGTCGAAGTGTTCGACACGACACGAAGGCTCTTAGAAAGTGTCGGTTATTCGTAGGTAACTTCACATGAAAATGGAAAGTGACTTAAATAGCTATTTAAAAAAAAAGGATATTTGATGATTATTATCTGGCGTCGATGTAATTTATGGCTGAAAACGCTTCACTAAAACTATGAGCGTCTTTCTTAGGTATTATAGGCGTACTAGGAAAAGCGTTTTCGAATGATGGTAGTTTCGCTTTTGATAGTTAAATATAATTACTTTGGGTAACCATTCAACAAAGCACCAGTGGTCTAGTGGTAGAATAGTACCCTGCCACGGTACAGACCCGGGTTCGATTCCCGGCTGGTGCAACCCTCCCGAAGAGCCGTGACGACCTGCGATCGTGACCGTTGATTCAGTCACGCCAACTGATCCATCTGAGGATCAAACATCTCGCGAATCCTGAGCTCTCTTCTTTTTTCTTTTTTAGCTTTTTCTTATTTCACCTTCCCTCTTTCATTTCCCTTTTTCTCACCGAACAATGTGGCGAAAATCCAATGCAAATGAGGCTAACCAAAAGAAGACACGATGACATTACCTCGCGATCACCATCCAAATGTTGCTGCTCGCGGAGGCTAACCGATTCTCCCCACCGGCAAGGTAGCGCGCACCTTCCAGTGCTCCCAGTCGTGCTGAAACTCCAGGCTTGAGCCCCGATATCTCAGCAAAATAATCAGCAGACTCGGCACCTTATGATAGAGAGAGAAGCCAACGAAACGATATTTTAAGGAAATTCATTGACGATACCGAGCATGGAGGAATCCAAAGTACCTAATCAACTTGAACAAGATCAATAGAAACCACAACCGATTTGCATGCCCCAGGTTAATCCGCGAAAAAAGAAAAAAAAAAAAAAAAAACTATTTAGAGATGAGTTGCTCTTGCTAGTTACGAACAAACGACAAATCCGCGTAATTAGTACAACTGACATGGACTATTCTACGAGCTCGGGAAAAGACTTGGTTGATTTTTGACAGCGGTGACGGCTCCGGGACCTCTCCAGTTGAAATCCTCGGGCAGATCGTCGGTCGGCAAAAGCAGAGCCTGATTCGCGTCCTTCGGCAACCAAAGGATCGCCGAAGGATCAAGCAGGTTAGTTGTAGACACACCTGGAATGGGCGATCGTTCCTGAGAGGAGTACGACTTTACCGGAACGTCTCTTGAAGAGGGAGAGAAGCGGTGGCGATGACCGGTCGAGAGGTCGCAATCCGCAGCGTCCGCGACCTGCCTGATCGACAGATCGTCGTCGTCGCGTCTGTGGTAGCGTTGGCCCAGACGGAGACGAAGACTAGTGAGAGAGAGAGAGAGCGATGAATGTTGAGGAAGAGTGCGAATAAGAACTGGACAGATAGAGAGAGAAGCAGAGGCGCGGTTGTGTACACGTGTGCGTGTGTTCTACAATTATGTAATTTGGTTTTGGCTAGAGAAGTTGTCGTCACTCGTCAATCGTCTTTTCTTTTCATTTGTCCGTAATGAGCCTGTTTAGTAGCTAACTAATGAAAAATCTCATCACGCTTAGTTGTATTTATAAATTTAAAATATGGACTAATTCTTATTGATTTTCTCAATTGGGGAAAAGATATTCACAAGAAAATGAAAAGTAGTACAAATATCTTAGTTTTAGAAAAGTTCGGATATTTGATGATGATCATTATCAAGTGTCGAGGCAATTAGATGCTTCCCGAACGAAAGCTATGAAGAAGTTTCTTAGGTACAAGGAATAGATTTTTTGGATGATGTAGGTTGACTTTTGATATTATTCCTTTTTCTTTCAGCTACCCTTCAACGAAGCACCAGTGGTCTAGTGGTAGAATAGTACCCTGCCACGGTACAGACCCGGGTTCGATTCCCGGCTGGTGCAATCCTCACTAAGAGCCGTGACGACCTGCGATTGTGACCGTTGATTCAGTCACGCCAACTGATCCATTTGAGGATCAAACATCTCGCGTACCCTGAGCTCTTTCTTTTCCCTTTTTCGTTTGTGCTTTTATTACCTCCCCTTCCTTTTTCCATTTTCCTTTTATTATTATAAAGAGTAGTGCCTTGAAGAGTAAAATTTTTTACCAGAAAATTTCCTACTGAATAACGGGCCCAACTAAATTGAAGGTACCCGAATGAGTAAATGAAAATTTGAGGCGGCCCATGAGGTTATTTATTCACTTCTCGAATTGAAACTTTAGTAAGTACTTCGATACATTTCAGCAATTTGGTACAAAGGAGAGAAAATTGCATGCAGTAGGATAAACCTATAACCAAATTGACCAACAATAACAGATATTTTGCTAATACATCCCACAAGCAGACGTGCCCTCGTCTAGTGGAAGAATAGTACCCCGCCACGGTTCAGACCCAGGTTCGATTCTCGGCTGGTGCAATTCTCACGAAGAGCCATGATGACTTGCGATCGTGACCGTTGATTCAGTCACGCCTACCGATCCATCTGAGGATCAAGCCTCTCGCAAACCCTGAGCTCTTTCGTTTCCCTTTTACGTTTGTGCTTTTATTACCTCCCCTTCCTTCTTCCATTTTCCTTTTATTATTATAAAGAGTAGTGCCTTGAAGAGTAAAATTTTACCAGAAAATTTCTTACTGAATAACGGGGCCAACTAAATTGAAGATACCCGAATGAGTAAATGAAAATTCGAGGCGGCCCACGAGGTTATTTATTCACTTCTCTAATTGAAACTTTAGTAAGCATTTCGATACATTTCAGTAATTTGGTACAAAGGAGAGAAAATTGCATGCAGTAAGATAAACCTATAATCAAATTGACGAACAACAAGAGATATTTTGCTAATACATCCTACAAGCATACAAGCCCTGTTTCCTTCTAATACATTCTCTCCATTTGATTTTCTCCATCTTAAGTACTTTGAATGGAGATCAAAGATCAAATCAGCATCTGTTTGATGCACATATAACAGACCCAATATGGGGGCAGCAAAGTAACTTAAAAATTTTAGCCATGCCCCTAAAGGTACAAGAATTTAAGGATGCATCAGCTGGACGATGTGGGAAGCTTCCAGAAACTCTTGGTCGCGATGAGAATCTTCTCTCTCGCATGGGAGCCAGGCTCCTGCTCGTGTACGGTGGCTGACCATCTGACCGCGTCGGCTATACGAGATATTCTATCAATTACTTCAGGTGAATCGCGGATTACTACTTTCCCTTCTGGTCGCAATATCCGGTCCATCTCAACCATCAAATCCACAAGGTGACACCTGAATAGAAATCAGAAGGCAACAATTGTTCAGGTTGGGCAATACTAAGAAAATACCAAGAAGTGACTAAGATGCAGGATGGTAGGATGGTTGTTTTGATCGGGATTACCTGCTCTTGCTTGTACTCGGGTCTTTTGTCAGCAATTCTATGCCAGCGACATGGATAAAATCATAAGTACGAGGATAAGTGGAGAAAGGTTCGCACCTACATCAAAAGATCTTCAAATTAAGCTCAGTAAAAAATGCCTCTTTATTAGGGAACTATCAGTTATTTAGAAAGCAAACAGGAAAACGAAAAATAATTTTAATAATCAGCCTCAAATTGGTATAAAGTAGACAATGATTTCACCCCACTATCAGAATTTGGTGGTTAAAACTTGGGTAGGTGAGACATAGGCTGTGCAAATCAACAACAGGACTATTTCTGCAGTTAGCTTGCAGCAGATGTCTCAGAGTCAATTGAGAATGGCCATCTTACAAGTGTAATCATATAAGGAGATGCACTACGAGCTACAACTACATGCCTGCAGTATCTTGCTTTCTTGTGCCATGCTATAAATGGGGAGGAAAATTGTCATGATTTAGTTGCAAAGTCATAAATTTTGAACTTCTTTTCCATCACTCGCCACATATAATATGCATCTCTATTGCAGTAGTTCCAAGTTGAGTCATTAAACAGTGAACCAAGGAAGTCGCAAGTAGTGCAGTCATATGTAAAATAGGCAGTAAGACAAGGTGCTAATATGTCTCACCAATCATGGTATACTCCAGTAAGTCCTCTGTCATAAATTACCCCCAGGGTTGATGGCTTGCGAGCAGGAACAACATTCATTACCCAAACAGGATCAGATATTAATGCTGCTGCAAAGCCTCCAAAGAATGCATTCATGTCCATTACATTTCGAATTGCTGGACTTCCTAGCTTCAAGTTCAGTGAATTCTTATAGTAGGCCACCCTCCTTGCCCATCGTCGAGTGTCAGCCTCAAATAGGTCAACTCCATTTTTCACGAGCCTGGCTCGTGCAGGAACTTTTGTCAGCCTCTCTGGCCACTTCGGAATCATTCCAACTGCATAATCCCCCTTCACTGAACTTGTCCTGGCTACACACTTCTTCAACTTGAAGTACCTGAATAAGGCATATAAAAACAATTAGCCAAACCAAATTTCCAATGCCAACAAAATCTGAAAAAAAAATTAGACTGCAATAGAGGTTGCAAACTAAAGTCCAGCCACATTCATCTTGCAAATCTCCAGAGAAGTGCGTAACATATTTTTGACTTATGTCTCCTAGAGCCAACCCATAAAGCAAGCGACAACGATTAACATGCACTACTTGGATTTGCCTATCCAAGTGCCAAACCTGATCTCAAAAAGAAAGCAACCGAGGACAATTACCATGCACTACTTGGATCATCAGATTCATCACATAATTCAAGCCCAAATTCATTTTGATTAGGAAGACATGAATCTCCACCAGGCTTTTTCCAGATCACAGTGTTCCCATCCACAGCAATCAGATCGTAACACAATGCCCTTGCTACAGCCTGAAGATCCGCCCACTCCTTGTCCTGCTTAGGCCACTGTACAGGAGGGCCAGAGATGACCAGGTATCCCCCAGGGCGAAGCAACCGATCCACTTCAATGAAGTATGAGGCATCTGCAAAGCAAGATGTTCTCATATTAACAACTAGCGGTGGGCGAAGGAGAAAATTAGGACAAGAATTGCAAATGCATAAGCTGAACGGAGAACTCACTGTATGCTGTAAATGGGATCAAACAGCGGGAGCAATGGACAAAATCAAAAGAAAAGGCGGGAAATGGGAGCCTCCGAGTGCCAAGCATGGCAACAAATGCTGGTATTCCTCTCTCCAGAGCGAACTGTATTTGCGATTTGTGCGAATCTCTCGGAGCAAACGACATTGTCAGAATTCCTTCACCAAGCAGAGATCCTCCAAAGCTGGCTACCTAAATAAAGACGTTTAATTAATTGCAAGTAGACATTCCCCACAAAGAGATGAAATCGGACATGGCAAAGTTTTTCCGTACCCCACATCCCATGTCAAGAGAAGTCCTCAGAACTCCACCGGTTATAGGAATGTACTGTTTTAATTTTTCAATGTATTGTCCAGCTCCATCAGGAAACATCGTGCCGCCCCCCGGAAATATGAAGTAAGGACCCTCTGCTTTCATCCATCCTTGGTGACCTTTCCTGTCTGCTATTTTATTATGCGGCATGTTGCTGTGCCAAATCTGGAATGACAACCATAGACGGTCATTCATGAGTCTCAATAATTTGTGTTAACAGTCAGTACCCACATTCCTATAATTGAAGAATAGGGTAAATATTACAGAATAAGGGCAACATCCATCCACAGCGCCAATATTGGAATGAGCAAACCATATAGACTTTCGTAAAAAGCGAACTTGAGGTGACCAAATTGTCAGTCAGATCCAAGTTCAATGCACACGATCTGGCCAAGTTTTCAGCTTACCAGTTTGAGCAAGTTACGAACTTCCAATCAGCATGAAAATCCAAAAAGAGCTCCTATCTCTAGCTCAATGACGTGCCTCACGATGACAGCTAATGAGCTGGAACGAAATGAGCAGTCGATTGACTCGACACTCTCCGCCCTCAGTATCGCTGCTGCACGATGCTAAGCCATTCATCACAAATGGCCGCCGGGCACAGATCTTGTCTCGCACTTAGCTAGTCGAAGTAGATGCTCGCAACTTTCTAAATTTCGAAGCAATGCGAAGACGAGCTCTCGACAGCTAGACCAACAGCAAACAACTATCCAACCAAAATCTAACCAAATCTCGAAATTCACCTTATCCAAGCAGGCCGGCCACTGCACCGGGATCTTGTACCCCTCCGGCGGGGGGACCAAGCAGAGCGGCGTCCCCTCGGGCGGCGGGCAGTGCCTCTCCCGGTAGAAGTTCATCTCCCGGCTGAGCTGGCTATTGCGCCGCGGATCCTCGCAGGGCATGTGGTCGGCGTAGTCGTCGGGGCAGGACTCGATGTGGCTGGGGTAGAGCTTGCCGGACTCGACGGCGGCGACGAGGCGGGCGTGGTCGCGGGAGGCGAGGAGGAGGGACTGGCGGCCGGAGGCGGCGAGGGAGTCGCCGAGGCGGGTGAAGACGAGGAGGAAGAAGAGGAGGACGAGGCCGAGGAGGACGGCGATCACGAGGTCCAGGAGCTTCCACTGGCGGGGGCTCCGCTTCGACGCGGGCAGGCTCAGGTGCCCCATCCCCGGAGCCTCTCGCCAATCCGGACCGTCCGGACCGTCCCCCTGTCTCTCTCTTGGCTGGATCAGACGGCCATGGATCGAGGGAGCATCGGGAGGCTGTGGACTGACTCGGATCTGATCGAGCGAGCGTCGGAGGTGGCCGTGATCTGGGGGAACAGGCAGGTCTTGGCACCGAATCGGAGGGGAAGAAGGAAGGAAAGAGAAGAGAAGAGAAGAGAAGAGAGGACGAGAAGAAGAGCGAGCGAAGTCTACAGCTATGGACTGCACAGTTGCGGGTTTGTTGTTGACAACTTGACACTAGGGAGAAAGAGAAAATGAGGAGGGGGCGGTGGCAGGATTTTCGATGCGAGGGGCGTGTGGAGAGGTGGGAGTGGTTCTTTGGTAATTATATGACTTTGACGGGTCCACGAAGTAAGCCGAAGACCTTTTCGGTGATTTTCTTCCTGAGTGTAAATGTAAATCGCCAGTGAAGTTCGCGCGCGGCACGAGTATTTATTACGCTACAGCGATGGTTTGCTTAAGGGACTATCCTCCGAAATAGTAATGTACTAATTGCATTCGGATAAAGAAAAAAATTATTTAAATTGAACATAGAAAGCTACTCAAACTAAATTGTTATCCACGGATTTTATAGAACACTGATGATGTAGTTGTTTGAGCGAAAAAATAAATTCGCAAAATAAGATTAGGCACTTTCACTTGTTTAGTTTGGTAAAAATAATTTGGTTAATAGAAAATCACTTGTGTTGAATAAGTTATGCATTTCTAAAATTAAGGAAATGAATTTCCAAACCTAAAAAGGAAAAAGATTTTGCTGGAGAATGTTCCGCAAAAAATATTTTTAAGCTTTTCTCGAGACAAAAGTACGTTAATATCAATCAAAAGTTTCTACCCCCTGATTTAAGTTTGCTTAATACCATAAGATATGCAGCAACCTTAAATAGGAAGTGACCGTGATGGTTTTCTACCCACCCAAAATGAGAAGATGGTAAATTGCCACTTTTTCTTTTCTCGGTCGAATCATTGCCACTTGACTTATTCGTGTTTACTTTCTTATTAGGACGCAAGATAGTGAAAGAGTCAAGGATGCAAGAGTGAAATGTCATGTCTGCCATTTCACTCTTGATCGAAAAGACTACTTACTGTTGCCAAAGAGACTTCGTTGTAGGCACGTCACGACGAAACGCTAGAGCAGCAAATTCTCCAGCTTCCCGCCTCTAAGCACAAAGGCATCTCATTCTAGACAGCAGTGCGGTCGGCCGCTGTAGATCTCCAAATTCTCCCTAGTGCATTGGAGTCTGTTGGCTTTATCCCCCGCAATGAAGTAGGGAGGCAACCCAAAAGACACAGAAATGCAAACCCCGGACAAAGCCTAAAATTCGAGTGTTTACACATAGAAAGAAGTACTAAAGAGGCGAGGCCGCCAAAGAGCCACGAGATGGAAAGATGTCGTCAAAACTAATAAAGTACGTAAAGAAAACAAATGCCAATTGTTATTTTCTGAAATGAGACCTCAAATCCTCATCCAATCGATGGTGGCTATGAACATTGGATAGACAACCTTGTCGAAGCACTGGAGGATTCCTCTGCCATCACTGATAAATTTGGCAGATGAATATACATCAAAATCCTTGGTAAAGCTCAAGTACATTGGATGACTCAAAGAGTAAACTCAAAGTTTCCTTGATGCCCTAAGATTGTGGTCATATTTGATAAGATTCGCTCTTAGTAGCATCGATCTAACATCTCGATCAAATTCGCTGCCAGTCTGCAAGACCCGTTGGAAAGTCGCATTCCTTTGATCGGCATGCCGAGCATACAAGATTTTGTTGTGAGAGTCGATTCTAGCCTGCAGTGACATGATTGATAATTAAGCACCAGCTCCAGTGGTGCGCAAGGATTGAGGAAGCAGCACAGTACACATGCATTGAAGACTAAAAGCACACCCCTAAAAAATGCACTCCAGCAGCAACAAATTTACAAAAGTAACGAATCCTATATCCATCAAATAGGGACAAACAAATTATTTAGAGCTCCACATGATTATTCCTACTAGTGATCTACATTAAAAAAGGGAGGAAAAAAAAATCAAACCTGTATCTGGTTGTCCGTTATTAAAGCCTCAAGCTCTTTTTCTAGCCCAGCAACACTGGTTTTGAAAGCATTGGCCATCATACGCAAATCAACAGACACAAAAGGATGCGTATACTGGATCAGAGCTTTATGCCGGATCTGGTCATATAGCGTCTCCACATGATCGTGCAAGTGAATGTCAAGTAACAGATTCGGTTTGAGGTTTCCAAGGTACTCCAAGCATGAAGCATAGTGGCTGCACAAAAAAAAGAACAATCAAGAACAGGGAAGATTAGAATCTAAGGGAGTTTCCCATCCACAGATTTATGAAGAAACACGAAATTAATGCCATATCAAACTTAAGACTAATTCAGCGATCAAACAAAGCTGGTAATAAGATTGACAGCCGGAAAAAAGCTAAGCGGCAGAAAAGCTACCTAGAGTAGAAATCATTAATAAGCTCCCTCACTTCTGGGACCAACTCCAGAAAATTTCGGAAGTTGAGATTGTCAATCACTTTATTCTGCCAAGAAAATAAAGGAAGAAACGCATGTCAGTCAGAAAGCAAATTCCCAGTCACCGGCTGAAAATCTTGAACACAAAAGTTGAGCCGTTGCTATGTGCCTTCAGTTCCGTCCGGTCAAAACTTGCAAGAGCACAGAGTCCCCCATATGTGGCAACATCTTGAGGTGCAATGACTTCATTGTAGTGACTCCCCAACTCGGGACCAGTTTCCAGGAACTGTAAGCATATGGAAGGCATTACTTTCCAGCCCCAAAGAGCAAATGCAAATGACTAACAAGATAATGAGAAATGCTCGATCAATTAAAAACTGCCTACTATTACTTTCACCAATAAACTGCCCATCTAAACGCCACATCGGTCTCCTGACCTTGCAGAGCATCCAATTAATGTTACTAATCCCATTGGGTCGCGACAATCCCCATAACTCAGCAAGCACTTAACCAAGGCAGGAGTCCCCTAGGTGCCCAAAAAAAATTGCTTGCTGCGGAACTCAATTTTTAGTGTCAAGTAATTCAGCAACCTCCTCAAAGTCAAGATTCGTCAATTTACTTAAACAGAAGAAATCAATAGGACTTTGTGCCATTTTTTAAATTTCAGAAAATGAACTACCTCCTCTCCTAAAAAAAGGAAAAAAACAGAAACTCGTCGAGCATGATCATTTAACTATCACATTGGATGTTTACTTACTTCAAATCTCCATGCACAGACTACCATTGAAGACATATATAGGATGGACAGAAAAACTTATTTCAGCGATAACTATAGGTAAGTAGCAAGCTTCAGTGAAGGAGATGTCACGTGATAGGTTGACACACCTTGCGAGCAGCAAGCTTATACTTCTTCGTCTCCAAATGAGCCAGTCCAGCAGCACATCGTAGTTTTGCAACTGTTATTGGGTCCAGGGCATCCGGAGTTTGTTCAGCTTTGCTGACGTAGCTTGTAACATGAGTGAACTGACCCATTTCAATGCTCACTAAGATTGCATTCATACACATGCTAATGATATGCTTTGATGTTGTGCAGTAATCACGAGTACGGACATAACTTTTAAAAGCATCCCCAAGGGCACCATGAGCATAGTGAAAATCACCAAAGTCATTGTAACCCATCCTTATACTTTCCTTGATTAGATTTGTCTGCAAACAAGATACTCCATATTAGATGCACCATCAAATAAGAGAAAATGGGAATATCATTAAACTTATGCACCCAATTAAGATGAGATGTTAAACACGCAGAAAGACATGTCCTTTCATAATGCCATATCAGGAGGCCAATTGTTAACAAATAAATGAAGAGGAGTGATGTCCAATTCTAGTTCCTCCTCCAAAACCATAATCATCAGCTGTCCAGCATATCTAGCCTAATAAAACATCATCCCAGAGAAGAGGACTTTGAATTTAAGCTCGTCCTGTGAACGAAACCATCTTCCAGAACTGACCAACTGCTACCCAGTGACACAACCCAAATACCAAAGGCTGCTCCATAATCATCAATAACAGACGAACATATCCAATTACAGAGTGAATCACCAATGAGTTTACAACAAAACAATCAGAGTCACATAATAACTGGCAAAATCAAATGGCGCAAGCATGGTCCCACGACATTGACCCGCATCACTTCAAGAACGAGTACAGGAAAAGAAAATTGCAATTCCGGTGCATATGCAACATCAGCACTATCAAAAGTCATATACCAGAACAAAGACCTGCGTGAAAACAATACCGTACCACAAAGTCGTTCTAAAGCTTGTCTATCAAGCCGACAAGGTATGAACGTTCCGCAAGCATCTTTCTACAGTCACAGCAGAATAATCGAACTATTTCCGATATCTCACGGAACCTTGGTTTTTCTTCCTTCTCCCAATCCTATCTACGATCTCACATGCGAACAAACACGCTCCTCACAAAGCGCACAACCACCAACCATACAAAAGCAACAAACCAAAACAGTCGAAAAGAAAGAACAAACCGACATACTCGATACGAATTGAGCTCGTTCTCGAGCTTCTCCTTCTTCTGCTCGGCCCTCCGATCGACGGTCTCGCACCAGGCGGCGTCCATCTCGTACTTGTCCCCCAGCCTGCCCCCGATCTTACCCACGACCTCCCGGAACAGCTGCGTGTTCTCGCCCTTCTTGATCTCGTCGTACGCCATCCGCAGCGCCTCCATCCGCAGCGCCTCCATCTGCATCGCCTCGTTGTCGCAGCGGTCGGCGATGAACAGGAGCCGCGCGACCTTGGTGCGGTCCCTGTAGAGGCTGGCGTAGGTCTCGACGTCGAGCTGCTCGCCGCTGATGATGGGCTTGCTCCGGGGGGGCGGCTGCTCCCCGCCGCCGTTCTCGTAGATCTCGTCTTCCGGTTCCATCGCCTGGGGGGACTCGGCAACCGCGGAACCGAATGAAGGGAAGGGGGATGAGGGGATGAGGGGATGAGGGGATGACGTAGGGTTACGGTTCGGGAGGATTTCTCAGTGCTTTTCTGTTGGGCGATTCGAGTTGAGGAGGAAAGAAGAGTGAAGAGGCTTCTCTCTCTCTCTCTCTCTCTCTTTCTTTCTCTCTGGTTATGTCGTTTGGGGAAGTGGAGAGAGGAGAGAGATTAGCTCCCGCTAGCGGGTCTGCTGCGGGCTCGATCGCGGCCCATGTGGACGGGATTGCGGAAACGGGCTTAAAAGAAAAAGGCCGGACCGGGTAGAACTAGGCCCTGTCCGGCTCAACCAGAATTCTGATATGCAAGTCCTACCCACTGGCTACTATCCTTTAAATTTTTCTCTATATTTTTTTTTTTTTGTAAAATATTTACCCATTTTTCTTTTGAGTTACCCACTTTTATTTGTCTCATTTTCCGTCTCGTTAAATTATTACTAACCTTAATTAACATGATTTTCAATTTTCTCCTGATTAAGTTAATATATAATTGTGCATTCGAATTAGTTACCGAAGTTTGTTTACTTGTTTTTTCTTCTAAATGATTGACTTCTCTTATTTTTCACCAAAAAATTTTCCTTATCGTTTGCAAGACTCATTTCCCATTTTTACTGATCTCTTAAATTAACTTAAATTAATTATCTATTATTTATGTGATTATTAAGTGACTCATTAACTTTTCATCAATTGAATTATGCTAGGTTTTTTTTTTTTAATTTGCAATCGAAAAGTCTTTTCTCTCTCTCTCTCTCTCTCTCTCTCATCTCCATAATCTTCTTCAACTTTTAGTCATGAGGAAGGGTTTAAGCTAGTCTTGCCCTTCCCTCCCTCTCTTGCTTATTTTGTTTGTGTTTTTTGTTATTCTCTTGTTTTTTTTTTCCTCCTGATTTATACGTGGGAACTCTCTTCTCTTAATTTAATTATAGATCTTAGAGTTTAAATTCACTCAATCTAATTCTAGATTTATGAGATGTCCTTCCGATTGAGACTTGGGAGTTTAATATTCGAGATTTCAATACATTTATGCTCCGTTCATGTATAGGTCCTCCAACTCCAGCTTGAATGGTGATAGCAAACTCTTTAGTTGTTGAACCATGGAAATTTGCTCTTTCAAATTTTACCTACTTTGGTTGTCTTCATGTGGTAATGATGTTAAGCAAGCCAAACATAGGCGTGCACTACCAACTAGTAATGCCATAGTTAGTGCAAAAGTTAGTAAATCACACTAATTTTGATTGATGATAGATATATAATTGTAACGGGTTACTAACTAAAGGAAAATGAAGTTGATAACTCAAGGTAAATTCGAATATAATTTAACGTTGCGCACCCCAGGATTGTTGCGCACCCTAGGATTGACCAGTGGCAAGGGTGTTCTCACGCTTTTGGCTCAAGTTCTAATGGTTGTGGGTTCGATTTGTACCTTTTGGGGAACTCAAATTTAAGCGGAGGTCATGGCAGTGAAATATTGTGCTAGTCACCAATAAGTCATTTGGAAAAAGCCACCGAACATTTTTACCGCGATTATTTATACTTCCCAACGCTCATTACTATACATTAATACCCAAAAAAAATTCACATCTTTAACACAGAACATAAATAGCAGTCATTGACCCATTTCTTTCGACGTCTCCCTTTACATCAACTGTTACTCCTCAAAATTTGGATTCACCAAACGCCATTTCACTTCATTTGCATACTCCAAAGAGTTAAAATGTCGTATCTCTTTACAAATGCTCAATTTTTCCGGGACCTTGCATCTTTACACCTTGAGCACCACGAAATTGCCACAAGGCACAACGCAAAGACAATAAAAATCGATTCTCATCAAGATTATTCACACGAAAAAAGCTGGAAATTTATCAATGAAAAGAATTAAAACTGGAGAGGCCACAAGAGGAGGAACTCCTGTCAACAGAATCTCTGTTTATTCCTTTACTGATCCGACTCAGGAGCTGGTGATGTCCAGTACTGCTTAACTGCCAAGAGTATTTTCTCTCGTTCAAGCGGACCATTCTCATGGTCCGTAATCCTGCTATCATATTGCATTCCATCGATGGCGTCCTTGATCTTCACCAAGACATCCACGTCGTCACGGAAAATGATACTCCCCTCAGGCCGCAAGATCCTATCCATTTCCAACAAGATGTCTTCCATTTCGCACCTGCGATGGTAGACCAAATCACAATCCATGTAAAGACATCGAAACTCCCTAGTGTCGTCGATGGTCGTAAGATAAATCATCTACCAACTCACTGTACCTGTCTCTGTAGAGGGTAAAGACCAAATCGGCGTGAATGAGGTCGTAAGTCCTCGGATAAGTAGACATGGCCTCACACCTATTCCCATAGGAATGCTAGAAAATCAATGGGTTTTCCAAGCAAAATGGAGTAGAACAAAGTTAATTTCAGTATGCTAAAGCCAGTTTCCTGAATTTGTCTACCAAAGTGATGTGGCAAACGACGTACAGTCTTTTGAACAAGTGGATCATAATCGACATTTAATGTAAGTCTGCCATATCACCTAGTATATCAATCTAATAAACCATTCTTGATATGCCTATCAATTTTCATTGGTAAGGATCAATAATTGCGGACCGAAAGAGGCAAGGAAGTGGGTGTGGTCTGATGTGAGGACAAGAAGAAATGGGCAGTTGACAAATGGCAACGACAAGAGCAGCTGGGAGGAAGTAAAGATGTCCCTTTCATTGTTAGTTGAAGGTAGTGTTCAGTAGGAAGACAATAATGTTACCAGCTTTGATAAGTCCCGATCAACCCGCGCTCGTAGATGACTCCGAGAGTGTTCACCCGAGCCTCCACGGGGACGATGTTCATGACCCACACCGGATCATCAACCAGTGCAGCTGCGAATCCTCCCAAGTAAGAGTTCATGTCGAGCAAGTTGCGGTACCTGCCAAGCTCGGCCAGCTGACTGTCCAGAGATTTGTAATGCGAAACCCTTGTTTTCCATGCGGCAGTGTTCTCTATAAACATCTTCTCTGTGATTCCTTCCAAACTGCCGCTGCTAATCCTAGGGGGTACTGAGATTAGCCTCTCAGGCCATCTCGCTAGCCCGCCTCCCGCCACTACCTTAATGTTGTTGTCCGGCACATCAGGCAATGGGGTCAAACAAGCTTCCAATTTTGTATACCTGCAAGGATAGAAGTACACAATTACATATCTTTTTGTAAATTATCAGCGGTTTAATTCACTGGGAAAGTCCTGGTAGAAAAAGAAGTCAAAACAAGCAATAAAGTTCAAGCCACCTAAGACCTCTGTTTATAGCAAAGTTCCTTTGATTATTGTGCACCAATGTAGATGATATTATGTGCTAGGTGATTCAATTAATGTTCTGATTCTCAGATCATAATACAACAAAAGCAACATGGCAAAAGCTACAAGATAGATCATGGAATTGAGTTTTTATTGCCCACCGTACTGGAGATCCTGTGGAAGAAAAATGGCAAAAGCAAAGGACAATTTGCTTTGAAGACAAAAGCAACCCAGTGAAGTACCAAAGTTAAGCAAATAACAGCTGATGTATTGAGAAATTGGATTAAGATGGGATCAAAGGATTTGATTTAGTAACTGAGTGCAGTATTGGAGATTGTGAATGAAGATTAATGAAAACTCTCAATTTGGGAAACCGCATTACCAGGCCATATCCGGATCTTGTGACTGGCAGAAATGCGGGAACTTGAATACCTTCCGGTTGATTTTACAGTGAACATGGTTCGTTGGTTTTTGCCATATTGCAATGTCTTCCTTCTGCTTCAACTTTTTCCAGCATAGACTACGGGCTAAAGTCTCAATCGAAGTCTGTTCCGCCTTAAGATCTTCGGTTGTTCGTTCCCATCCTTTCCAATGCCTTTCCCAGTTTATGGGCGGGCCAGACAGGATCCAGTACCCACCGGGACGCAGGACCCTGTCAATCTCGATCAAGTACAGTCCATCTGCTCATCCATAACTAAAAATGTTATTAGAGATAATCATATAGTAACAATTTTAAATAGACCAAAACAAGTAGATCAAAACAAGTGGAATACATAACAAATACACTAGGCCTACACAGAGCCTAAAAAAGGGGCAAGCAGCCCGAGTATTTTAGCTTAATGTGGTTAATTTATGATAGGCCAAGTCTAATTGTAATTCAACTGGCATCAACATAGAACAAGATTATCGACGATCTTTTCCCACGATTATCAGCATCAGCAATTGGTTAATGAGAGGATTAGCGAATTGGAAAGCTTTCCATTTTTCTTTTGTATGCCACTGAAACTTACTGTATTGGCTCCAAGGTATGAGGCAGCGAGAGCAATGAGCCATATCGAAAGCTCTCGATGGGTAAGGAATCCTGTTGGAGGCGAGGACCCCGATCAATGCAGGGACACCACGCTCGAGGGCAAATTGGACCTGAGCCTCGTGGGTGTCCCTTGGCGCGAATGACATCGCCAGGATATTCCGAGACAACAAGTAAGCGCCCCAGCTCGCCACCTGCAGAATTCCATCAAGGCCCCACATTGCAACCCCAGAAAAGTTCCAATCTCAAAAGCTTAAAGAGAACTTTAAGACAAAAGTGTAACACTCTATCTTCCTTATTCCTTTGTTCCCATTGAGGGTTTTTCTATGGTCCCATGACCATGACTTGGTCTGATCTAAAAGGTCATAACTCGATAATGAAAACACTTGCTGTCATTACAGTTCTTGCCATAGAGAGAAGGCGATTTTTTCTACAGGTTTTGCTAATGTGATGATGTTTGTGTACAAATTACGAAGTGATAATTCAGCAGGTTAGATGTGCTTGTCTGCTAAGCAAGGAAAGGAGAAGTAAATGGACGAGAGTAAATGCTAGTGGGTAAATGGTCGACTTTGTGACCAGCACATGGCTTTGGTTTGCCAACTTTGCCATCATCAAAACACTTGACTACAATATCAATGAACCTCTTGAATGTCAAAACGGTTCAAGGCGAGCTGGACCAGTTGCAGCATGGTTTTTTCTGGATGACAAAAAGCTTCGATAACTGAGATGAGCGAACGTCTCTTTCGCCACTTGAACAAGGGAACATAAGCTCTAATTAATGATTTCTTCGGTTAATGTTTGAAAGAATTCACGACACACGTTACACCTCAAGATTTTTGCATGCTGCAAAATGCTATATTTTTCCTTCAAAATTACTCATGTTTGATAGAGGGCATTTTTTCATAGATTTACAGCCTTGATAGAAAGAAATATATCTCATAATAACCTTCCTCGTTATCTGGCCAAAAGGGAAAAGAAGAATAGAAAAAAGAATCCTCCCTTGTTAATATTTATCTCCTACCAATGTCTAGGTTTCCTAGATTTACATACCATATAATCTGGCTTTATACACGTTTCAGAAACGGCACTGCGTTTATGAAGGATGAATACAAAATGGATAATTATCCCATAAATATTCTTTGAAATTCCTTCCCACGAGGAAACTTAATTTATTACCTCTCTTCCTTCAATTTTTGCCCCCAACCCATATTAAATAAATGACCTTTGAATACTCCGTCTCTCTCTCTCTCTCTCTCTCTCTCTCTCTCTCTCATCCTCCATAGTTACTCCATTCTACACCATTTCTATTTCACCTACCATAAAGATACAAAACGTGTTTTAGGAACATTGAATCGAAGCCGCCTATATCCATTAACTTCAGATGATTCAGCAACCCCTCAGCCAAGAAAAGTCGAGCAGAATGCACTCGAGGGAAAAAAACCAAGAAAACAGAGCAATGCGTCCGCACTCCACAGATGCTAACATGCAACGAACCAAGAACCGAACGGACAGAGTCAGTCGCACCATCGCGATTCTTGAACCGATCCCCCACAAAGATCGTGATCACTCCTCTAATGCAATGAAAAATGAAAGCTTTACTTTAAAGGAACTCACCCCACAGCCAGTATCGAGAGCGGTTCTTATGGACCCATCTCTAAGATTTATCATCTTCCCCATATCTTCAATGTACTTATCAGCGCCCTTCGGAAACATGGTCCCGCCGCCGGGAAACACGAACCTGTCGCCTTCGAACTTGACCCAATTCTGGTTCCTCTTCTCCACCGTCAGCTCCTTGTGCGGCACGTTCGCGAACCACGCGTTCCCGCGGCTCTCCGGCCACCGGAACGGCCTCCTGTACCCGTACGGCGCCGGCACGCGGCACCGGAGCCGCTCCCCGCCGGCGCCCCCCTCGGGGCAGTGCCGCTCCCGGTACACCAGCATCTCCCGCTCGAACCTCAGTGACCGCGCCACGTCCTCGCAGGGGGTGTACTCGCTGAAGTTGGCGCCGCACGGCGGGAACCGAGGCCCGCGCTCCGCCGCGGAGGGCGGCGCCTGTAAATCCCAGTAGTGGTGGGCGGCGAAGTCGAGCGGAGGAGCGGGGCCACCGGCGGCGGCCGCAACAGAGACTGGAGTCTTGCATGGGAAGATCGTGGCGGTGGAGGCGGGGGAGAAGTCGCCGGAGCGGCGCCGGAGGGCGGCGAGGTAGGAGAGGGTGCAGAGGAAGGAGGTGGCGGTGAGGTAGAGGAGGGTGGACTTGTTGGTGCGGGTGGCGAAATAGTTTAGAGGGTTTGGGCAAGAGCAGGTCTTGGCCATTGTTGCTAAACTGCGTAAATATCAAGAAAAGGAGAAGAGAAAGAACTGACGGAAAAGAAGAAGAAGGAGAAGAGAAGGTGGAGAGTCGGTATGGACGGCCTTGGCCTTGGCCTTGGCCTTGGCCTTGGCCTTGGCGGCCTCGCAACGCTCTGTTTTTAGAGAGAGAAAGTGACGGGTGAACGTTTCAAGAAATATTACGTGGAGAGAGAGAGAAAGAATTGGGATGACATATTTTCTCCCGGCGAGGCGAGGCTCGTGAGCGCAGCGAATGAGGAGGCTCTGCGCGAGCGGGAGTCCGCGACTACGTGCTCTGCTCCTCTCCGGGGTCAAAAATTTGCAGAATTCAGCGTTTTTTCTTTTCTTTTCTTTTCTTTTCTGGCTTTTTTTTTTTAATTTTCTTTTTTGGGTAAAAGAATTGAAGGATGGAGTGAGCTATACTTCTTGGGAAACAGCAGGAGGGGTCCGGATTTCGTGCCTCTTTCCTTCATTCTTACTCTTGTTCGAGAATTGACCCAGGTTCTGTCATCCTCTATTTTCTTAATCATCGGATAACCATGGCGATTGGTGATGGTGATGAGAAGAACCTGACAATTGATAAATGCCTCACCTTTGAACAAATGTGGTGTCAATAACTGCTAATACTTTAATTCCTCTCGTCCCTCGTACTCTTCTTCATGTCCATCGGAAAAATTATTAAAAAAATTATAACTTATCACATTTGTATCGATTCAATTATGAAAATTTTAATTAGACTAGATGAACATTTTCATATTTTGTCAATATAGTTTATCTAGCTAATTTTGATCGAAAATTGCTAATATAAACACCAATCTTTTACGTGACACAACAAATCCTACATGACACAATGACTACCAACGTAACAATTTTTATAATTTTTTTGAAAATTTCCTTTATTCTTTTCTTTTTTTTTCTTCTTCCTTCGTTGGTTGCTAGGCCTCAACGATACAACTATTCAAGATTGCCCTCGCAAGAGGCCGTCAAGGTTCAGCTTAGCCAACTTTAGGTGATGGTTGACTTCCCTAGATCTAGCAAGGGTGAGCCTTGCCTTACTTGAGGCTAACAAGGTCGCCCCTCGCCAAATCCCAACAAGGTGGAGCCTTGCCCAAAGCTAGTAGGGCAAACCCTCACCTAGAGCTAGTATGAGTGGCACGAGTGACCTTACCTAAGGCCAGTGATGGTGACTCTCGCCAACCATCGCTGAGGCCCAATGGTTCATGGAGAAAGAATTAAAAAAAAAAAATTAAAAATAATAATAAATCGTAAAAATTATCCACACAAACATTAGTCATGCCATATGACAATCAATATTTACGTCAATAATTTTCAACCAAAATTGATCAAATGAATTACATTAACAAATCATCAAAAAGTTTAAAATTAAATTAGTCTAATTGAAAAATTCATGACTAAATTGATACAAATACAATAGGTTTAGAACTTTTTTTGTACTTTTCCCTTTAAATGACAAAGCCAGAGTGACTTTTTGCAAACTTGTGATAATCAAATTTCCCTTGGTTCGGAAAGAAGAAGAAGAAGATACACATGCAATTGTAAATCATGTTGAATTTTCGAAATATAAGATAATAACACTAAATAATTTTTTTTTCTATCATTTATCTTGAATCCTAAAATCTCCTTTAGCTTTAGGACATATCTCAATCCAATCTTGCCACAATTACATACACAAATTGCATAAATGCTATAAATGTGGCATGGCCCGAATAAATGACTTGACATCAATAAGTAGTCTTGACAAATTTCACGAAATCGGCCACGTATGGTTCATCATAGCAAAGCCTTAACTGGATGGATTTTTTAAACAGCAAAAAAATGAACAAGATAATCAAGCCATGTTACATGCAACGCTGCTGAAATTCATCTTGAATAAGCTTCGTCATATGCAAAAGATGCTCGCAAGTTTTTGGTACATATGGATTCCACACCACATGTAACCAACAACAATGCACATGGATTTAATATAGAAATGTTCATAAGGGTACATGAAGTTTGTGAGAAAAAGACTGACCGTTGTGGGCATATCGTCAATAAGGAACTTGTTTTTCTTCCCAAATCGACTTAGGCACAGATTTACGGAACGACATTTATCATATGTATATTTTTTATTTAATGGTGATAAAATTTTAGCTTAAAATAAGCTTAAAGGCCCTTTCTGCAAAGAGGGGATGCTTAGAACAGTAAGTAGGATTCACGGCATAAGACAGCAGAACTGCTCTGACCTCCCATAATTTGTGATCCGATCATCTGCAAATGATCTTTTGTCCCCCAATGATTACCAGACTTTCAAGAAAATGTTCCTTTTAACTCCTTTATGGTCGGGTCTTTCTCGTGACAAAGGAAAGTAGCCATGCAAAGTGAAAAGATGCTACATAGCCAATGAAGCACGGAGGAATTCCAAATGCAAGGAAAGACCCCAAAACTTTCAGTTCAGAGACTTGCAGATTCTTGATTCTGCAGAGAAAGATCAATACCAATTTACAAGCGAGTGGGCCCGAGACAAATGAATATCCTCTGTCCTTTCTTCTTTTCTTTTCTTTTCTTTTTTTTTTTTTTACGATTTTCCCTCATTTAGTGTTTTTTCATTGGACCCCTACTTTGGTGTCAACTCCACTGACCTTTCTCCACAAGGTGCAACGCAACAAACCCACGCAGGATAGCGTGTCGCTAAGATCGCGGCGTTAAATTACTGATAAATTCCGTAATGATCACGTTTGGATCGTCCGACATTGAACTTACACGAACATGCAATTTCGAAATTGCACGTTTTGACGGACCCAGTCACATGCGTGTTCTGAAGGGAGAAGAGCATGAACAAGAAGAAATCCCATGCATGGTCACCCACCATGCGGTAACACATCAGAACTAACCACCCATGTACAGAAGTCAGCGGATCGTACAAACAACGAGTAGCATGAAGCTGGGTCCCCTGATAAGAATTCACACACCTAAGGTTTGAAAAAACTGCCATAATATTCCAGAAGAGGATAAAAGAGCAACGACTAAAAGTAAATCTCGATTACTACCACTACACTTACTTCATTGGATCAAACCACTCACATATCCAAAACACAATCTCTCCATGAAAATCCACATGTTCCTACATATCCGTCGCATTGTGATTAGGTTCGTTCCTCATATAATCTGCACAAAGAGCTCTTCTAACATCTTTTTTTTCATTCTCAAACGAGCCACTAATATAGTCAGAGATCATCGCTTCTGTCACATGCTTTCAACTAACCAAAAGCAAGAGAAATCTCAAGCACCAACCAGACTCATATCAAGTCAAGCTACCTGCTCATACCTCCTACAACAGGTTGAATAAGACATGTTCAAGCAACTATTGTCTGATGTCATACAGAACCTAACAGCAACAACTGAACAAGACCAAAGACAACAGCAAGGCATATTATTTGTCATAGATATCAACGGATAACTTAATAAAGCATAGATGCACAAGTAATGGGCAAGTTTCAACATCACCCTAAGAGACAGCAAGCTGAAGCAAAAATCATACACTACTGCGGATTCAAGCACAGGCCTTTGGAGATTATTGGAGTGATACAGAGGCTGTATGATCAGAATAAGCTTTCTCTCCTCAGGATGCCTTTGACTTGGGTGGTGAAGGAAGTAACTGCATGAAAGCAACAGAGGCATTTGCGTAAATGTCACCATAATTAATTACCAACAGATGGATGAAGATTCACAATATAAAGAGTTGTCAAAATACACGTCAATAATCACTTCCAAATACGAGGCATGTGAAACGCTAAATCTGCATGCAACTAAAGAAGTCTAAGCAGCATCACAATTAACCCAATACTTCATTATTGGGTCATCAAAAAAAAAAAAAAATGGCTTTATCTTCAGAATGTTTGGTCATCAGAAAAAATTGTTCAAGAAGACCACCAGTGCTACATCATATGTTATTACATTGCTGACAACATCAACAAATTTTTTTGCTATGGAAATTCTTTATCAACATCCCAAGGATGGTGCATTTAGTTGATCATAGGTTCTAGTTTGTTACCGCACTAATGACAACATGTTCAGGTGAAGTACAAGAAGAGATTAGATCAACTACCTGATAACATGAGATAAGAGAGCTAATAAATCCAAAGCCTCCTGTTACACGGGGAGTAATTTTCTTAGGTGCCAATTGAAGCAGGCCCACTGCAACAACAATGTCCATCGACGCCTTAATCAGGGCCAGAGACCTCTCATTGGACCTTTTAAGCTTAGCCCGATACTGCTCATTCTGTGCCAGGGAAGTACAAAAGGAACAGAACATATCACACCACAGAAACTGAATACTGACAATGTAAGGCAAGAAGCAACAATGGGTGTGGTGACAGATGGACGAAGACTTGATTGATTAGAAAAGAGCATTGTGGCCATACTTGATGCTTGTCACCATCTTTTAGATTCTTTTCCAACTTCTTCATTGATGCGGACAGCCTCCCTATCTCCCCAAGCTGATTCAAGAATCACCAAAAGATTGTACGAAAATCAGTTTACATTGTTTCATTTAGGAAATTTAAAACAAGCTAAATAATAAGGGAATGCCACAGACCTCAACCAAGGTAGTGCATACTGAGGAACCCATCCAACAGAAGAGTGATATCCGCCCAAGTAGCTCAGCACGTTCTTTGTTCTGCACGACACAAAATATCAAGGTCCTTCATTTTACCCAAAAAAAAAAAAAAAAATATCAAGGTCCTTCAGCCCTAACATCTAACACAACCACATTTATACCGGACACAGAATGTAGCAACCTTCATACCTTGTAAATGCCAGTTCTACTGAGCCATACGATTTGATCAAGGAACAAGAAAGTTGATAATAATGCATTTTTGGACTGCAAACAAACAAAAATTCATGAAAGATCATATGCATAAAAGAGAATCAGTCCATTATCTGTAGAAAAAGAAGAGGAATCTCAGAGAATGCTCTATCAGCCATTTAATTTTACCTTTCCAAGCAAAACAAGAGGAAGAGGTGTCCCTTCGGGAACAGGGCTGATAAGACCATGCAGATCATTGACGAACTGCTTTTAAAAAATGAAATGGAACAGCAACAAATCTGAGTTAGAATAGGAAGTCTAATATATATTATTTTCAGGCCAATATCACCATCTCATGAAATTGAGAAAGAACGTTATAGATAAATGCAATGTTTAAAAAGGGTAGATACATCTGGACACTTGAAGGAAAATAAGTCAACAAGCAGTCAAATAGTCTTTTAGAAACGGAAAGCGAAAGAGTTAAACCCACAACTATATCAGATAAAAGAATCGCAACTATCCAAGCATTGTCGGAAAAAATGTAACATAAAGTATAATTAGGAAGAGTAGCCTAACCTTGAAAAGACGAAATACTTTTCGTGCCAAGCTGGTTGATTTGTCGACATTCTGGGCTGTACCAGGCTCTCCATTACTTAAGAATTTTGATCCATATTGAATGGCCCTGCATATCTTGTCCCTGGCTTCAGCCTTATTCAGATACAGAACTGTGAGGGCAAGTTCGGCTCTAGCTACATCTAAAGAACTCATCCTTAACCTAATCAAACTGCAAAAATAAAACACAGTGCTTACCATTAGAGAATCAGAAAAGACTAAACAATATGTGTGTAGTCAACCGTGCATATAATTGAAGTCAAAAACGTCCACAGAAATCAACACAAACATAACTTAGCACATGAATGGCTCCTTCAAGAAGGTGATCATATTTGAACATTACTATGGAGCATGGGCCAACAAAAATGCATCCGTTTTCCCAGAACCCTATTCACACGGCATGAATGACATAAAAAAATAAAAATAAAAAGCTTGGTTTCTCATTCGACAGAGAACCAAGGCACTGGAAACCATGAGAAATCTAGAAGACAGATGACAAGAGCAAACAATACTCCGTGGAATTCAGCCTCAACCCAGAATGCAAAAGTTCACCTTCCAAAACTTGTACAGAAATCCAGAGACTAACCAAAGAGACTGACAATTCCACAATCAATATAACATTTTCCCGTCAGTCCTCCCCACCCACACCCCCAAACCACCACATCACGTACTCACGTGCGCACTCCAGGTCTCAAAATACCAAATTACAAGCTAGGGACGAACTTTCTCTATCTAAAACACTAGAGAATGTAGCATTTTCTGCCAAATTAATTACACGAGCGCTGAACAATTACGTCAAATTAGAATCGCGTACTGCAACGTAACTCAGTTCAAATTCCCGCCCTCGCCACCCTAGCTAAGATACCAAACTATAACACAGCTTAATCTATTCCCAGCTCCATATATAACGCATTCGTCCCCTACAAATTTCACCTCAACACCAGCTGAATCAATTCAGATCGACGACGATGGATTCAGAAAACCTAACGAGTTCACGACGAGTCAGGGAAAAGGAAGCAACGCAGTGGAACCGACATCGATCCTACACCTATCGAAAGACGAGCTCATCACAGAGCCACATACAGCTCGATTCGAAGAGCAGAGAGTCGCGGAGGATCACGGAAACCGCGATTCGCGCGAAATCCGAGCTAGGAACGAAGTGAAAATGACGACGGATTCAACGAAACTCAGCTCAAACGACGGAATCCTTCCTGCGCATACCTCTCGACGGGGGACGGCACCGGAGGCGACGGACGGGACGGGACGGGACGGGACGGGACGGGACGAGACGGCCAATTGAACACGTTCTTCGCCGGAGAGTTTCTCTTGCAACTTCTTCTCTCCCGTGGATATTTACGATATTTATATTCACCTTTTATAAGTGGCAGGAGGGGATGACCGGATGAGGGAGACGATTCTGTACCGATGCGAGTGCCAGCAGACGTGTCCTCGAAATTCGCAATTTCGCCAATTTGAGCTTTTCTGTTTTTGGCTTTCGGGATCACGACGATTCTGTACTACATAAATAATTTACTTAATATGACTCCTGAATTTTTAATTTAATGGATATTATGATTCCTTAATTTTTCATACGTATTTAATTTTTTTATCATTCTATTAATTCAAATTTAAACATTATATTGAACATTTTCATATGATTAGATAATTAAACTAAACATATAAATCACATTAAATAAATTAAAAGTCCATAAGTTACATGAGATTATACTATACATAGGCTCCGTTCGTTTCACAGAAAATAATTTCTAGAAAAATATTTTTCGAATTTTACGGCGTTCGTTTCACGAAAAATGAATTACTCGGGATGAAAGGAAAAAAATCTTATAAACTAGGGAAAATGTATTCCACTTTAGAAAAGTGAAAAATATTTTTTTCACTTAATCTCTCTTATTTAACATCTCTAAGCACTCACTTCCTCCTCCTCCTCCTCCTCCTTTTTTTTCCAATTCGAAATATTTTTTTTTCTTTGTTTTCCCTCTTCTTCTTTATTTTTTTATATTTTTTTTAAATTGAATTTTTAATTCTTTTTTCTTTTTCTTCTTCCTTAGCCAGTTACCAGCCACTACGACAGTCGATGACCAGCCACAGGCCAACTCCAGCCTCACCCAAGGCTAAATTCAATAAGGGCGATGCTTGAGCTCGCCGGATTTGGCAAGCCCGAGCTCCACCAAGACCGGCGAGCTCAAGGCTCAATCAATCCAGGCAAGTTGCATCCTTTAGATGACGAGCTTGTAGCTCGCCTAGATTGGTGGAAGCTCGAGCTCGTCGGATTTGGCGATTGCATCTTGGTCGATCGCCGAGCAGTCGGCCACATTAAGGCACGCAGCGGTGGAGGAGGGAGGAAAAGGAAAAGGAAAAAGAAAAATTAAAAATAATTAAAAATTCATTTTTAAAAAATATATATAAATTAAAATTAATTTTTTTGTTAATTAAAAATATTAAAATTTTAATCCATTTGGTAATTTTTCCCAAAAAATCAAATTAGATAACGAAAAGTGAAAAATATTTTTCACTTAAATTTCGAGTTTCAACCAGATATCAAAAAATATAGTCATTTTTTGAAAAATGATTTATTAGAAAATATTTTTGAAAATGTAATATTTTTCGTAAAATGAATGAATTTTAAATGGAAGTTTATGGCGCGTTTGATAACGTTTACGTTAAAAAATTATTCCAAAGGCTTAAATAAAAAAATTATTTTTGTTATGGGGAGCAATTTTTGATCAAAAAGATCTTGTTTGGTAAAACTGTCCTAGGGAATAAAAAATGAATAGAAACACGTTTGATAAATTTATATTATTTTTTTGTTTCTTTTAATTTTTTAATTTTTTCTCTTTTTTTTTTTTTTTTTTCTTCTTTTAGCTGGCGCCTCGCCCGCCACGGCGAGCTCGCCGCCAGGCCCTCGGCGGGCCGAGCCTCGTCCGCGCCCGACGCTCGGCCTCGCCTTGGCTGGGCGAGTTTGGCCTCACCCAGATCTGGCGAGGCTCGCCTCGCCAGGGGCCGGCGACGCTCGGTCTCGCCGGCCCTCGACGGCCGATCACCGGCCATAGTCAAGGCTAGCGACTAGCTAAAGAAAAAAGAAGAATAAAAGAAGAAGAAAAAAAAAAAGAGAAGAAAAGAGAGGAGAGAGAAAATTTGTAATTCAGAAGTGTTTCTGAAACAAAAAAGTAACTTTTTTTTTTGTTTCTTATTTACATTCCAATTTTGTTTCGGGAACAAAAAAAGGGATTTTGAATAAAAACGCAAACAAACGTGTTTATGTTCTTTTTTTGTCCTTGGAACAAAAAAATAGAAAATCTGTTCAAGAACAACAAAAAAGAACATAAACATGCAGGGCCTTAATGGCTGTTGGTGTCAATTTTTTCTTTTGCTTTATTTTGGAGAGAGAGAGAGTTGAGTGTGACGGAGAATGCGAGTGCTCCACATCATCGACTCTCCGTTTCTGTAGCGCACAATCATGATAGGGGCATGTCCCGCTCGGCACGGCACTCCAATATGAACATTGGTTGACGCATTGCATTGGTTTTCTTTTTCTCGGCCCTCATAATTGTTCGGTTGAACCGCCAAATTATAAATGGGGCTTCCATTTCTTCCCCAGTTCTTTTTCTTTTTCTTTGAAATATGTGTGCTGGCCTTAATTAATAATTCTGTGCAGATTGGGTATGATATGGCCAAACATCAAAATTGAACTTTTCTTGTTCGAATAATAATTGCAATCATCCTTACCAAAAAAAAAAATAATAATTGCAATCATCTAATCTGGGTATGGCCAATCATCAAATTGAAGTTTTCTTGTTCCAACAATAATTGAAATTTTGAATTTTTTAATGACTGTGCGTCTATCATCTCTAATCTGGTCTAGTCTTATAGCCAATCGTCTACCCTATATAGGGGTTGTTGAGAGACTATACGTAAGCTGCCATTAGAACATCGATGAAATCGTAGACTACATAAGGAGGTTGCAAACAAGTTCGAATGTTAAGAAGAGCTCAAGCTCTAGATTCGTATAGCAGAGGGAGATGAAACCTGAAGAACCTCACCCATCAAGAAGACACATCTAGGCTAGCAATTAGCATAAATAACATTTTGAGTTTTACTCATGAAGGTCGCAACATTCTAACATGGACTCATCAACCAGTATCCTACATGGACAATGAGATATTGCTCATACATGATACGACAAGAAGAAGAAAGAAAAAGAAATTTTGGGACCATACAAGTGGGTCTAGCTCCCCTCTTCACTAGTTCCTGCTGAGCAGGCTTCTCAGCTTCCCCATCTCCAACCTCTCCAGCAATTTCTTGGCCCCCGGAATGTCCATCTCGGCGAGCTTCTTCAGATACCCGATCGCCCCATGGGAGATCATCATCCTCCTGCACTTCTGGCTCGACGAGAGGCACAATAAGCATAAGACCGCGTACTTCTTCGCAGTGTTCTGAGGGCTCGAGTCGAGGAGCTGGACCAAGTTAGGCACGCTCTGGTCGTCCTTTTTTATCTCCTTGCGGTTCTGGGGCAGAGTTATCAAGCTGGAAACAGCTTGTGCGGCAATCTCGCGGGCGCCGTGGGGCTTGGCCTCGAGCAGCTTGATCAAGAGAGGGATGCACCCGGCTTCACCGACCAGTTTCTTCATCTCCTCGGAGTCACACGCCCTACAAATGGCCGACGCAGCCGCTTGCTGGGCACCTAATGATCCGGACTTGAGTACATGGACTAACCGGGGAAGGAAATTGAGAGACACTAGCTTTTCCGGGGGCAGCGATCCAACCAAGTTTCTCAATGCCAAAACTGCAGACTCTTGGGGCAATGGGCGGTCTAGATAAGCCAACAAGCTCCGAACCCCGCCTTCTGAAATTACCAATTTCCGTAGATTCTCGTTGGCCGCAGTCAGATTCTGCAAACATTCCGCCGCATATTCCTTGGTTCCGAGTAAAATTCCACAATCAAGTAGATTGATCATTACCTTTACGATGCCTTGCTCAGACAAACTCTGTCGGACCTCGGGTAAAGCCGAGATGTTCTTCAAAGCACATGCCGCTGCTGCCTGCAAAATAGAATCCCCAGTCCGGCATGTCTCGATCAGCGGCTGGATCCCTCCATGACCCACAAGGGCACGTGCAGTCTCAGCCGACATGGATAACCTCTGAACAGAAATCACAGCCTTTTCTTTACCTACCGAGCTTCCGGACTCAAGAAGCCTAATTAGAGGGGGTAAAACACCTTCCGACACAAGCCAATTCTTGTAATTCCCCGACTCAATGATAGAGCATATGACTGTGATGGATTTTTCACGGATACAAGTAGATGTCGCAGTGAGCATTTGGATTAGTGCCCCGATGTTACTACGTCCTAGCGCAGCGAATAAGCTCTTCTCATCTTCCTTCATAAGTTCCAGTATGCAATCCAGAGCTCTGTGTTTTGCCTCCAATGAACCAATCTGAAGCCGCGCAAGCAATTCTTTTATATTGCTACTTGTTACAGCCTCCATTTTGGTTGAAGAATTGGGTGCAGATACTGGCTCCGACACCTCCCCGAGCACTCCGGTCTTGATCAGGAGACCACAGTCCCGGAGATTCAAATCTAGTTTTCCACACAAAGAGTCAAGGTCGCTCTGCATCCTCAGCTTCCCTTCGCACTTCTCACCCAAACACGACTCGGCCAACTCAATTGCTTCTGCAAGAGTTCTGGACACTGCCTGCAACTGTTCTTTGGAAAGCGCATTCTTTGAGAAGCAAGGATGGCTCGACAGGTCCGACAAGCATGAGGGAATCTGCTCCAGTTTCGAAATTATCTTCCTCCAGCGAGCTGGGAATCCCTTAACCTCTCTGGCTCTATCCAATGCCACCGGAACGAGCTCACGAGCATGTGACAACCAATCCTCAATGGACCGCTGATTCGCCAGAACCTCAATTTTGCCTTCTTCCACCATAGTTTTAATCTGGCAATGAAAAAAATCCATCACGAGCTGTCCCCAAGACAATCGAGCTGAGATTGAGGGAAACCAGAACTTGCAAAAAAATATAGGAAAATGGAAAGAACCAACTTGTTGAAGAAACCTAGAAGACAGCAGAGTAGTTGCAATTATTATATGGTTATGCGTCATACAAACCAAGAAAAGCGTGTGATGCAAAATCGAAGGGAAAATAACAAATGGATGGTCAATAATAGCTTCAGAAGTCATCGATAAAAAAAAGGGACAGGACCGAAATAAATAAATACCTAAAGGTGTCGCACTGATCATGCTCTACTACTTTGTCTAGCTCTAACATTCAATGCAGAGGAATTAAATGTTGTTAGAGATGGATATGGCACGGGAAAGAAGTTTCGTCGAACGTTCGTGAAGCATCCAATTGACTAATCAAGAAGCAGAGATTAGCTCTCAGGAAATTATCTTGTTAATTCATTCTTCAGATATTCGTATGCAGAACAAAAATTGCAGCTTTACATTCTCTACCACCCAACAAAAGAGTGGGATTATCAACGGTAGATTTAACCCATCTACATAAGCTAAAGATTTTTGCCCATCTAAATCCAAAGGTCATTTTTGCTTAAAGAAACATTAAAAAGATGGAAGTTTTAGCTGAACTCTCACATTTATCTAGCTTTCCCTGCGACGTGAACTTTGTGGTGAGACTTTGCGTTGAAGAGAAGGTAAAAGTCTCTATCATAACAGTTGTAGTGTATTCCAATTCAGTTCAACCATAGTCAAGACCAACCCCTCTGGGGAATCATTATACAGGCCAAACAAATGAACACAAGACCTGAAATTGCTTTAAGGACTACATTTAAACAAAAAAACAAAAGAAACCCAAAGTCATTGAATGCGACGCGCACTGAAAAACTTACAATTCCTACCTTTAGAATGGAAGCGAACCACTACACCGACGCACGATATTAACTGGGTAAGTTTCAGAAAAGCAGATCAAAACTCGTTTTGACAGATACCAACCTTCCAAGAACTCTTCGGCAAGTTTATGGCTTCGCCTTCACCTTCAAAAGCTTCTTTGTCCTCTCACTTCTCGGAAATCATCACTTCCAAAATCAGCAATCAAACCCACGCGTCGTTTCGGCGAGCTTGTCCTCCTTCTCCAAAGCGACGATCTGAGAACACTTGGAAGCTGAATTCCCCCGAGAATTTACATGTGTTCTCGAGCGACGAACGCGCGGCGACAACGGTCGAGAACTCTCGAAACTGAGAAGACGGACGCATTCAAAAACTCAAAACGCATCTGCAAAGTGACTCCTCTCTTTTTCTCTGCGGGATGCGATGGAGAGAGAAGTAAGTACATCAGGTGGCAGGCAGGTCTCTCGCTGTCTTCGTCTCTTCAGATTCTCATTTTCTCAGCATTTATCGAATTTCTTTTTTCGCGAAGCCAATGATTTCTCACCAGGGTGGATTGGGGCAGGAATATTAAATGTCGGGCATGATGGTGGATCGACGGCTGAGATCGGGAGTCGCCAGTTACCGTTGGGATGGGGTGAAAAATTTGAATGTGCTACTGCTGTTCGAAAGTCGATGCGACGAGAGCGTGACGTGGCGGGCAAATCAACGTGCGAACTCCTGCCCTCGTGGGGCTGTGCATTTCCCACGTGTGGGCCTTCGGTCGGTGTTTCGTATCATTGAAGATGGGGTTGGTCCATCGGCTAACGACGGTAGCACTTTCAAAATGCAAACATCCGTTCCGTACCATAATTTCTTCTTTCAGAGAATAATCAGGTGGTATATCAGGATTAACCCATATCTAAACACAGTCCATGCGAATTAAGGTAATCTAACTTGTTCAGTTAACGAGCACGTGGGTGAAGAATTTGCCCATTTTTATTGGGATTTACTATTGTCTTATGAATCAGTGTAATTAAACTTGCTACACATTAGAAAAAAAAAAACAGAAGAACATTGTTCCTTATTGCAGACGATTGTCTAATGATTAAGCTGCATATCCGAATTATAAAAGATTTCGTTAGAATTTTTCTGCAGTTTTTGACGCACTTATTACCACTGTAACGTTAAATTTGTACTGATTTTTTCAACTTGATATGATATTAAAGCATGATGCCCAAATATGGTTATTTTCTTCTTTAAGAGTATTATAAATTCGGCGCAATACCGATGAAGTGCATTTATAGGGCCTGCTTCGTTTGCTTGTCGGTGGAATCCATTTAACACGGTAAGAATAGCATTCGTACGAGAGACGAACATTAATGATGAAGCCTATTTATTCCCGGTCCGACCCGCCCGATATGGACAAGTTTTTTTGGGCCGGTTTACAGGGCCCGTGTTAAGTTTCATTATTCTTCTGGGCCAATCAGGACCTTCGGGTCGAAGAAGCGCGAACTCAAAGTGGCTCCGAACTGGCCCACAATCTTTTGGGACATGGAAACATGTTTAAGATTTCTAGAAAATAAATGTTTTTTTCCCCTAGACACCCTTATTACCTCATACGAGATATTGGATTTTCGAATGAGCGGTCAGAATATTAGATTTTTGCTAGCCACTGCTCATGTTGACCGAGCACATCACCATCATGCCGTCGATTGCAAGTTGGAATAATATCAAAGTTGTCTACGCTCAATTGATACACAAATTGAAAATAAGAATTTTCATGAAATCAATCATGCACTAAATCACTTGAGAGTAAATCTTAATTAACTCGATTGACCAACCGACTGCCTTTGAGGTAGTAAAGATTACGTGCTCTTGAATTAGTCCAAGCATGTCATCAAATAGGTCGAATGCAAACTCCAAAGTTCCAAAAATGGTTGAGTTTTTTTTTTTTTTTTTTTTGTCGGTCGAAAAAGGTTTAGTTGAATTAGTAAATAAATGGTACTTTATACTATAGTTTGAACACGCAAGGTATTGCGTTCAAACAAGCTAGACGCGACCCAGCAAATAATTTATTTTTCTAGGCAAAATAGTTTATTTTTAAATATACCGGAGAACTAAGTATACAGCTTAATACAGATACCACTTCACATCAGCATAAATATATAAATAAATGTAATTTAGATAATCAAGGGTCTATATTGACGCATCATATGATAAGGATAGCGGCAGCAAATAGAAAATGGTTACTTCCCAGAATGGAGAACAACAGATACGTATATACAATAAATTGCACCAGGAATCACGAAGACGTGATTTGAGGACTAAGCTCATGCTTTATCAGCTTACCATTAGAGTTAATACATTACAAAAAAAGAAAAAGAACGAATTTTTCTTTTAGGCAATTAAATAATGGCGTAGAACAAATACCTTGATGAGACTTCCAAGTATTCTACTTGGCTTTATCAAGGGAAATTATTTACAGACAAAAAGGAAAAGGGAAATCATATATTTAATTTTTTTCAATTCTTTCATTTGTCTATCCAAGCAAAGAGAAAGTGGCATAAATGGTCCCTGCAAACTTTGATCAAATATGTAATATCATTCCTAAAATTTTAATTTGTTCAAATTGATCTCAAAACTATTAGTAAATGTTCAACGTAGTCTTTACATTTGCTCAAACAATAAATCAAACCTTATTTTTATGTTGAGTTGGATTTTTAAAAGTGACATGACAAGAGAAAAAAATTGTTAACATGTAAATCGTCATGACTTGAATTATGACATCCTGACTTGAGATGAACATTGTACGTGAATAATCCACATGTTGTTCATATAAATTTTGTTAACTTGAAATAATTTAGGGCGACATTAAATATTTTCATATAATTTAAGGATTAGATTAAATATTCACATTGAACAAATTGTAAATTCAAGGATCACATCACATTTTGAATTAAAGTTTAGGAATTATTTGTGTCGTTTTCTCTAAATTAAACAATGTTGTAAACAATGGAAGCTTATTTTTGTGCTTATTTTTCCTAATTTTTAGGCCAAAGTGTTTTTTTTTTTTTTTTTTTTTTTTTTTTTTAGCAACTAGCAAGCTCTTAGAAGACACGGACAAAAGATGGGACCTCTCGTTCCCATGAGTTGAAAAGTACCGGCCGGAATATCTCGACCAATGACGCCACAGCCAGAAATACATGAATCTTATTTAATCCAGGCCTTATCCTCAAAATTAGCAAATTCCCCCTAGAAAGCAAAAAGGCTGAAAAAAATAAAAATGCCTCCAGATTCTCCACGCCGGCGTTGGAATCTCAATCCTCTCCGTTGATCTTGACACGTTATCCACTCTTTCCGCCGCTGGGTATCCTTTGCGGCCAAATCCGTCGGCCATCCTCTACTGTCCGATGACGAGCCCATCCCCTCAGCAGTTGTCACCACGCATGCCGAAACGTCCGCCAGTCCGACCAATTAAACATAAATTCAATCAAATTTGACGAGAACTTATTATATGGGCAATGGGTAATTAAGATTACAGATATTTACATATATTGACTTTATGTAGTTTGCTTTTTTTTTTGGTGGTAAATTTAAGGATAGATGGTTGTATGTTCCGTGCATCTTATGACCGGTGCTCGATTCGGCAGATCCCGATTCTCGTGCGCGCCGCCCCCCCGCGGCGTTACATACTGTACTAACACGGTCAAGAAGAAGAGAGAAATGCGAAGGAGCCTTGGCAATTTCTTCCAGAGTCATCATCTCTTCCATCTTCTTGACCTTCACCATCCCATCCATGGCCCATCCATTCTAATAATCACTGTACGATCTCGAGTCAATCCAAAGCAAAACTCCAAAAATTGGAGCAGTCTTCACGGCGAAAAAAGTGGTTCTTCCTCTGAACATACTTGACTTCTGTCACTCGAGGACTCCTCCTCCTCCTCCTCTTCTTCTTCTTCTTCTTCCTTCGTCTTCTTCTTGGTCTTCTTCTGGTTTTGGTTCTCTTGCCCCCCCTTTTCTTTTGAGCTTTGTGAATGACGGCCCCGGGTATGAATTTGATTACCACTGTAATTGGGTTTGGGATGAGTGCGGCTTTCGTTGTGTTCGTGTGCACGAGACTGATTTGCGGGAGGATGCGGAGGGATGAACCGAGGCCCATGTTCGAGCTCGATTCAAGAATCGATGTGGAGCAGGTACTGATGGAACCCATTTTGATATTTCGTCATTGGTCGTTGGCAAAGTTGGGTCTTTCTTGTTGGCGGATATTTCGCTCTCCATATCACCACAGTCGAGTACTTTGTGTCTGGAATTCTGAATTGGTTTAAACCGCGATAGCTTGCACTTCACCTGGTTGATGAATTTTCTGAATGAGTATGATGAAACTTCACCCTGGCACAAGAAAATACCGGACTTTGATTGAATTGACCAGAAAGTGTGAGACTTGGTGATCTTACTGCTTCAACCAATTGTGGTGGATGAACTTTATAATGGATGTGAATATGTGATTGCATATGTGCTTTGTAATTTGTTGTTGTGAGTTTTATTTTGATTGAATGACTGATTGGGGATTTGTAATTTGTGTTATACTTAACAGGCAGTGCATCGAGTGAGCGGACTTGAGCCTGTTCTGGTAGCTGCGATCCCGACGATGAAATTCGACCAGAAGGCTTTTAGCTCCGTCGAAGATGCACAGTAAGTTTAGGCACATCCATCAACTACTTAGTCAGAAGTCGAATATACACTGAAATTTCTATGCGCTGATTGATTGATAGTCCTTTACGAATGCTCAAGCTCCTAATGTCATCAAATGGTTCATTGGATAAGATAGATGTCGTTATATATTGCTTTGCTATAAACGGTGGATCTCTTTGGGTCCTGCAGATGCTCAATCTGCCTAGGAGAGTACCAAGAGGGAGAAGTGTTGCGGATCATGCCCAAATGCGGCCATAGTTTCCACCTCTCCTGCATCGATACATGGCTAAGGAAACAATCCACGTGCCCCGTCTGCCGCTTGCGCTTGCAAAACTCATTCTTGTTGAGGTCTCTGGGAACCGATGCATTTGAAACGACGAGTTCTGTCGAGGAATCCAACATATCGATGGACAATTCGCGTCACTGGTTGATTCCGGGTGTCGATCACTTGGAGCAAAGCAGCGATCACCAAGAGAATCCCGAGCCTTTTCCTGACCATTCCCCTGGACTAACCAGACTCTCTGTAGGGAACACAGGGACGAGTAGATGATCAAATGGCAAAATCATTTTCCTCAGGCTCTTACAGGGACTTGGATTCGATCCACAACAGCACGCTGGCGGATCAAAGGGGTCGCGGCAACTGTCACTGGCGAGTTCTTTCTATTAGTGCCCGCATGCCTGATTACATTCTGTACTCATAGGAAAAAGCATAAAGGAAATTGTTTGGTAACATAAGATAGGACGTGTCGAATAGGAATTTGTGTGGGAGACACGAGCAAAGTCCCTCGTTTGATGCAGGGTGATGGTGATTCAACACCTGACATAGTCCCTTTTTCCCTCCCTCAATTTGGGACTCTTGAAATTGTTATTATTAACTTGCTTTACTTTCTCATTTGCCTTTTCATGTACTCTATCTACATCATAGTTTTCCAGCATACGATGATGAGGAAGGCTTCTGATTTCATTTTCTTTGTGACAGTTATAAAGCATGTTTTTCATTCTCATGCACATTATTCAATTTACCCATTTATAAAAGGGTTTCTCTTAGGACCCCCTTGATTCATTCATCTACTCTTGTCCACTCCCTGGAAACAAGCAAGGAAAGGGACAAAATCCTAAGGATTTATTTGATAACCAATTTATTTTTTCATTTTTTTATTCTTTTATTCCTCAAAACAAAAAAAGAATAAACATCTATTTGATAATATCAGTTAATTTTCTTATTCTAAGAAAAGTGATTAAGGAATAATTTAAAACAAAAATAAGAAGTAGAAAGAAAAAATTTACTTCTTTGCTCTCAAGAACAAAAATGAAAAAATATACCCACCGGTGGGCAGCTGAGTTGGTTCGGCTTTGGGCATTGTACAAGCGATGGATTGGCGATTAGCGTAAGCGAAAGTCGGGCCCGGCGGATCCTAGGTCACCAAAAAAAAAAATTAAAATGAAAAAATATATGCATCCCAAGAATGACTCATGTTTCGATTTTCGTCGGAAACAGAATATTGTAAATTAAATTCGTAAAAGAAGAAACACTGACTAAGAAAAGATCAAACAAAAAGGAGAAAGAAAAAGGAATCACCTCGGCACGTGCGGGCATGGAGATTACTAGCGACTCAGGTTGAAGAACTGAGCGAGCGACAGAGAGATAGAGAGGGAGAGAAGGAGATGGTGGGACACGTGGGGATTATCGCTTCGGGCTCTTGCATCCCGGCGCTCGCTCGTCTTCCTCGTCTCGCCTTCACCGAACGCAAGCCGTTTGCCAGTAAGTGCTCGCTCGCTCGCTGTGTACTCGCCATTCCACACTTGCAGGTTGCTTCAATCAAGCTCTGTTTTTTATTCTCTCTCTCTTTTTCCCCCTTTTTTTTTATGACCGTTTCTCTTGAATTTTCCTCTGACTTTGGGATATTAGACAGTTCTATCATTAGCTCATGCTAAAACATACATGGGATTTTTGTGTTGAGTAATGCTGGGGACATCAAGCTTGGTTGCGAAATCGATTCATTGAATTGACGATACTAAAAGGAGTTGGATAAAATCCAAGCAATCGATGGGAGTGTGGCCTGCCACGTTAATTTCTATACCAATTTCGCGAACCGGTCTTAGGGTCTCTAGCATTTTGTATCTATCACTGCTTTTAGTTCTCTGCTCAATTTCTAGCCTTGATTGCCGACGAAACGGGCTCATGTGCAATGGGTTCTCCCGGAGAATTGTTCGAATCGGGGATGATGGGTACTTTGTTTTTGACTGTTCATTGGAGAATATCGATAGTGGTTTACTCTTAATGGCACAAGCACAAGGCATGATGAGAACGTGCATAGGATCAAACGATAACTGGGCAGTGGTCTCTTTAGTTAGCTGAGAGTTCTCAAATCCAGGTATTCGGCATGTTAGGATTGTCAATAGACAGTTCCCAGGATGCTGCAAAGTTGATGGTCCGGAGTCTGTAGTGCTGCTAAGTTTCTTGCCCCGTGGCATGGTTTTCTCAAGCTGTTTAGCTATTGAAGTACAGTGATTTATGCGGTAAATCCATTTATTGATGCATTGCGAGTCGTGAGTGAAAAATGTGATGCAAAGTCATGTTATAAGCCTATCAATAATAATAAGAATGCTGCTGCTGCTTCACTTTTGTACTAGCTTAAACAATAAGGAAGGCCAACTGATATCATTGATTTGGGATGTACAGAACTCCATGGAAGCCACTATACTCATTGTCTTGCGAGATGTCTGGTGTTATGAACTTCTGTTTTGGCTTGATTTTGTTTGATTCAAGATCTTTCTTAATGTAGCAGTGGCAGCGATGGGTGATGATCCAATTCGGGAATGGATTCTATCGGAAGGAAAGGCTACTCGAATAACAAGGATAAGTCCTGTTGGCGGAGGTTGCATCAATTCGGCTAGTCAGTACGATACAGATGCCGGTTCCTTCTTCGTTAAGACAAACAGGTAAGTATCAGACAATAAGTATCAGACAATCCAGCAAGTTACCTTAGAGATGTTGGCCACAAATGCATTTGTTATGTAAGTGCTTCTATCTGTGATAGACTGCAGAAGGATTTATTGTATTGAAAACTGGAGCAGGAGAATCGGGCCATCGATGTTTGAGGGAGAAGCTCTCGGTTTAGGTGCGATGTATGAGACGGGGACAATCCATGTGCCTAGGCCATTCAAGGTCAGGAAACATATTATCCCTTTTCATAACAGAAAGGAAGCTTATGATTTCTATATGCCATCCAAGATTGTGGAATTTTTCTGTCGGTCCAGGTGGGGCCTCTTCCAACTGGTGGTTCATTCATAATCATGGAGTTTATCGAGTTCGGAACATCAAGAGGCAATCAGGTGACACCTGTGACCTTTTATGGAGTTGATGCCTCCCGCAATTAGTGCAACAATAATGTTTTGACTGTACATTGGTACTCAGCCTGTCCTAGGGAAGAAGCTTGCTGAAATGCATAAAGCAGGGAAATCTGCAAAAGGCTTTGGCTTTGATGTTGACAATACCATTGGCAGGTAGGCTCTTTTTCTGCATCATTACTTCTCTCTTACACATGGTGGGTGTACAGAGGTACTTCGCATTACATTTGTATAGGGTTGCGCTCTAATGGATCGGTATATGTTGCCTTGCCTTGTAGTACTCCACAGATAAACACTTGGACATCTGACTGGGTTCAGTTTTACGGGGAACATAGACTTGGTTACCAATTGAAGTTGGCATTGGAGCAGTATGGAGATAGATCAATATATGACAAAGGTGATATCTTGAAGCAACCTTTTTCCCATGTTCATCACATTCTCTTATTCCTCCCTGCTGTTACATGTCATGCCAAAAAGAGGCCCTATGAATTTCCAAAAGTGACTATTTGAACCTCCCTTGAGCCCTTTGTTGGTTTAAATTGCTTATCTCGCCAGATTCAATGTTCTCTTCTGTCATTGTAAGTCAGGGTTAGAGGAGTTCTCATGTGTCAAAAATGACGCCAGAGCTGAAGCTTGACAGAGTGAAACACAAAACCTTTGGAGCACTAAAAGAAATACAATTTTTGTTCAAACTTTGAAATTGATTTCTTTTTCTACATTGCGGAAATGCATGTATTTTGGATTGTTCCCCCTACTAGTTAATAAATGGAGCACGCAAGCTGAACGCATATCATGCTGTTTAATGGGAACCATGGCGTCATACCCGGTAGTATAGACTTATGTCCTTTAATTCTCCTATGTGATGGCATAATTTTGACGCTGGCAACTCAACAGGACAGAGGCTAGTGAAAAGCATGGGACCCCTATTTGAGGGTGCGGTTATAGAGCCATGCCTATTGCATGGAGACTTGTGGAGTGGAAACATAAGCTCTGACAAGAACGGCGAGCCTGTCATACTCGATCCAGCATGTTATTGTAAGTCCGAGATTGGTGACATGTCTTGTTTTGTCGGACTGTTTGGATACTGATGCTCTCAGATTTGTTCTGTCTCATGTTTAGTCTTCAGTTGAGGGCGGTTTGGTTTCTAAAATTGTTCTTGGCTTCTGATTTAGTTCAGGTTGTTATAAAAAAACGAAAACAAAATAAAGTTTGGGGAAGGTAAAAGATCTTAGAATTACCGGGAATTAAGAAGGGGAAACTTATGAAATATCATGAAACCTTCTTGGAGCAAAGGTTTACAGATAGCCGAAGGCCTTAGCTCCGTCTGATGATGATTGTCCCTATCTATTGGTAACATAATAATTGTCATGAGTTTGATTGATGCCCTTGTGATTGCGGATCTCCACACGTTTGAAGAGCATTGCCTGCAAGAGTATTTTCTTCCATTTTGTTGGAGAGCCGATTTTGCTGGTTTCTTTTTGTAGATGGACATAATGAGGCAGAATTCGGAATGTCCTGGTGTGCTGGATTTTCAGGAGCCTTCTATGATGCCTACTTCAAGGTACGCCTAATTTTCGCAATGTTATCTTGTGCGATTCTTTTTATCACTAATCATGATGTGATCCTTTCCAGGTGATGCCGAAGCAGCCTGGATACGAGAAGAGGAGAGATATTTACCTCCTGTACCACTACCTGAATCACTATAATCTCTTCGGTTCAGGTTATCGTTCCTCGGCCATGTCTATAATCGATGACTATTTACGGATGTTAAATGCTTAAGGAACTTGGAGTTACAGAGCAATTTTTTTTTTTTGGGTCTGAACAGAGCATATGATTGTCCATATTAGTATGTATGTTCTTCCTAGACTTGGTAGGTCTATTGAATGTTAATGGGTTGCATCATCTATGTCCTCCTATACTAGCAAAAGGCATACGTACATTTGTGTGCAAAAAAAAGACGAAAAGCAAATATTCAATGCCCGCAAACCAATTAGTGTGATTATTTACGTGATTTCGAAACTCATGATCTGGTCAATTTCCTTCTTGTCAACGCATGATTATGTTTTGATTCTAGTCGAACCGGGGAATTACAGTTCAGAACTGGACTCGATGGCAATTAGAATTAGAGAATTTGAAAGTGGGTAATGAGGTCATGACTTGCTTTCTTATGCATAAGGAATGGTTAGCGAATCTCATCATGGCTTTTAGAACTGGAACACAAAAGAAGAAGGCAAATGCGAATGAGGTGATTCGAAACCAAGAGTTCGAACAAAGACACGACAGGCTCCTCCTCGCCAACTGGGCGCCAGTCGTTGGTCTCCGGGTGGGAACCGAATGACGATTCCCAGGAGAGGCCTGAACGAGCCACGTGGATGAATCTTGAAAGGCTCCAAAGGCCCAGTTTTATCACGACTGGTTTTAGAGGTCTGGTCTGGAGCCGCCACGGTTTTCGAGGCCTTTTAGCTTTAACATCGGTCGCCGATTCCCAACCCAAGCTTCGGCTTTCGCCATTTCGACATCTTGCTCCACCTTTGCCGAACGTGTCGTTGATGTCATGGGGCTTGTAACGTCTGTTGCTCCCATCTGCAGAGACGCCATCCTTTCAATGTATTCATCTCTGTTTCTCTCGCTCTCTATCTTTTCTCCTTTTTACCATATTTGGGATGCTGTGGATTCTTCGTGTTCGAAGTTGTGTTTGTGTTCGAATCTCAAAAATCAGATCTCATCCATGCAGCCGGGTCTTTTTCAATCAAGGTCTAAAGAAGTAAAATTAAAAAAAAAAATTATGAATTTATTATATTTGTTTGAATTTAGTCTCTTTTGACTGTTTTTTTTGGGGGGGTAATTTTTAAAGAAGTTAAGAAATCCAGCCTATGATTTGTTTAACAAAAATTTAGTCTCTTTTGACTCTCTTTTTTTTTGGGGTAATTTTCCAAAGAAGTAAAGAAATCCGGCCTATGATTTCTTTAATGGTTCACGATGGTCATCACATGTACAAGACTGATCCCCTGTGCTTTGGAAATCACTATAGAATCCCTGTATTTTCTCATTCCCACGTAATCTCTCTCTCTCTCTCTCTCTCTCTCTCTCCTCGGCTGTTTTTCGCAACGCCGGCAAGAGAAGTCTCTGTTCCGCCAAAACCAAGTCGTTGTCACCTCGAAACAATCATCAAAGTACGATTTCTTTCCTCTATTTCAACTGCTTCTGGTCATGCGATCAGTCCATTGGAGAACCCAGCACTCGAAAGTTCGTTGCTTGAGATCGCTCGAGTTTGGAGTCTCGGAAATTTCATGTTAAAGTCATGAAGAGCGAAGAGCAAGTTCGATCCTTGTTCGGAATCTCGCTGTCGGAGAGACCGAAGTGGCAGCAATTCATTATTTGCTCATCTGGGTTCTTCTTTGGTTACCTCGTCAATGGCATATGCGAGGTACTTCATGGAGCTCTGCTTTTTCTTGATTATCATATATCTTTTCTGTCTCATCGCTGAGAAAACTGGCGACGCAATCCTTTTCTTTCATTATGTTGGGTTTCTTTTGCACGGATTTTAGGTGCATGCAAGTTGCTCAGACGATTCTGCTCAGTCTTGTCTTCTTTTCTTACTTCAGTTCAGCTTCGTTAGGGGACACCCGTTTCTTTAAAGCGTATTATGTTTCGAGATGAATATTGATCATTGTCTAATTCTCAGGAATACGTGTACAACAGGCTTCAATTCAGGTTCGTTTTTTTCAGCGGCTTCTTGTCTGGTCATCCTCGTCCCGGGATTTAACTCGTGTCTTTTTTTTTCCATATTAATTGAAGAAGTTTGCAAAATTGTCTTGTTCTTTTTTCCGACAGCTATGGTTGGTACTTCACATTTGTTCAAGGATTTGTGTATCTGTTCCTTATTTACCTCCAAGGCTTCAGCACCAAGCAAATGGTGAATCCATGGAGGACTTATGTGAAACTCTCTGCAGTGCTTATGGGTTCACATGGGCTCACAAAGGGGTCATTGGCTTTCCTCAACTACCCCGCACAGCTCATGTTCAAATCAACAAAGGTAGCCATTTCTGGCAAAATTTTGCATTTGACTAGTCTGATAGATACTAAGTGTGCATTGTTCTGTCATGTATTACAACGTTTTAACAAGACAAGTGCATACATGGGACATGAAGTTCCTAATGATTATTGAGGGATTCGAGTTTAGCTGCAAGGTTTAGGCTTGATTAATTTGAAAGATTTCAATACTCTAGTAGCTTGTCATAGGATGATTGTGTGAATTGGATTCCACCAATTTACATAATGGGATAGTCTTACAGTCCATTGAAGACCACGTCAACTCTTGAAATGCTTGTCCTAGGTCTTCGGCCAATTCAAACTTTTCCGAGTCTTTCATGTCAGAGAGATTGCATCTGAGATATCATAACGTTCTGTCATGGATCTTTACCAAAAAAAAAAACGTTCTGTCATGGATTGTGTTTTTATGCATCATTGTGTTAGTAGAGCTTCAAAGATATAGAACTCCTGCTTCATGTGTCTATCTGGACATCACATCATCAAGTGGTAAGCCTCTTTGGTCCTTTGGTGTTCTAGCCCTGACAGAGACTGGAATTTCAGGTTCTGCCAGTGATGATAATGGGCGCCTTCATACCGGGACTGAGGCGGAAGTACCCAGCTCATGAATATGTGTCCGCAATTCTCTTAGTGGTGGGTCTGATCCTTTTCACCTTGGCCGATGCTCATACATCGCCAAATTTCAGCATGATTGGTGTGGTGATGGTCTCGGGTGCTCTAATTATGGACTCCTTCCTGGGTAATTTGCAAGAAGCCATTTTTACCTTGAACCCTGAAACCACACAGGTGAGGTGAATCACATCTCATATCACTCCTTTGCGGTGGGTTTTCATATGTAAAATTTCGGTGTCAAACCACGTGTTTTCATCGATTTCATCTTCATGTGCAGATGGAGATGTTGTTCTGTTCAACTGTGATGGGATTGCCTTTCTTGATCCCACCCATGCTTTTGACAGGAGAATTGTTTACAGCATGGAATTCATGCTCCAAGGTAACTCTTTGACTATGATTATATTGAAACTCATACACTCCATCTGCGAGGTGGACAGAGCAGCTTCTGGCCTCGCACAAGAGGCATGGATCTCGCTCAACTAATTGCAGAATGAATGTTTCATTTTCACGCAAGACGCCTCACAATGGGTATTTTCACTCGAAATGTGCAGCATATGTATGTATATGGTGTATTGGTGTTCGAAGCAATGGCCACATTCATCGGCCAAGTCTCGGTCCTTTCTCTCATTGCCATATTTGGAGCTGCAACCACAGCCATGGTACAAAACTTAGAACCCTTTCCTTTTTTTCCTTCTGTTGACTTATCATTACTAACTTTTGTTAGAAAGGAGAATAAATCTCAAGATAGGAGTCCTAAAGGAGTTTCTTAGACATCACATGGGATGTTAATGTAACTTCCTTTTCCTATGCCACATGGGTTGTTCATGAGCTTGATCTACCCTGTCGCAACATTACCCACTCGGATCTTTCCAACCTCTGGGCCACCCACTCTGGGTTTCGACTCACCTCTTACTGGTCATTTTGGGGGTTCATGCTGATCGCTTTTTTTGTCTACTCCAGATAACTACAGCAAGAAAGGCGGTGACATTGTTGCTGTCATACTTGATATTCACAAAGCCATTGACCGGGCAGCACGGCACAGGCCTCTTGCTCATAACCATGGGGATCATATTGAAGCTCTTGCCCGACTCCAATCCTCACAAGAGGGCCTCAAAACCAACCCCATCCACCGATGCCAGTAGAGGGAAATCAACTCATCATCGGGATCAAGAAACCCAGTTGCAGAGCCAAGAAGAAGAAGAAAAAAGGCCATTGGTTTGAAAAGATTCGCTACCAACGGGCATCACAAGCTTGAACGCCAGCACCATTGTCAGCAGCACCTTGTTCCATAGATTAAAAATACTTTCTTTTTCCCCCCTTCTCCTTGACCATCTAGTGGAAGCATTATAGAAGCTGCCAATTTCATTGAGTACGGTTCTGTTTTCTTTCAAGTTGTGGTGGCATCAAGTCCTATTTACCAGCTTTAATAGGTCGATTCGCTTAAGAAAGACCATCACTGAACCAGGAAGAGTTTCGTTTTATCTGTTAATTCTTTTTATTGTTTTTGCAAAATCGATAAGGTGCAATCGTTCTTGAAACCCATGAAAACATGTAATATTATCTGACTGCCCCTCAAATTTTCCCGAGAAAATCAGATACCAGCCCGAGAAAACTCTGTAACTTTAGTGATCGGTGTTTTCTGGTAATCTTTACACGAACATGAGCAGAGAAATCACGTTGTTGGGCCGGCCGTACGTGGCATCTACTTGTGCAAAAGCGACACGTGTCGCGCGACCTGCATGCACAGCGACTCGGCCTTTCTTTCACCATTTTCGGCGCTCGTTCAGGCGGTGAAAACCACATAAGAAGACGACAACATGGGACGGTCAGAAAAGGGCAGAAGGAAAAAAAAGAAAAAGCTCTTGGCTCGTTGTGCAAGCTCCAGCGTGGAGTCGGTAGAGCTGAAAACATGGCGGAGAACAGCGTGACAAGCACCGCGCGGCTGCTGAGAGTCGAAGAAGAAGACGAAGACGTGGAAGGATGCGGCGACGGGATGAGGAGGAGAGAGAGGCCGAAGGAGCCATGGAAGGGGGAGATCGTGAAGAGCATCGTGTACGCCGGTCTCGACGCCATCGTCACCTGCTTCTCCCTCATCTCCTCCATCTCCGCGGGCCACCTTACCTCCGGTAAAGAATGCATTCTTCGAATATTATATAATGGCGAGGACGGTACGATGTAAATCAGTATTCATATCTTACATATCTTAAGTAATCTTTAGGGTAACTGGACGTCGTTGTGTCTTGGCAAGTAAGGATTATGTTATTATCCGAAGAGTGTGAAGTCCATGAAAAAGCAAAAAAGCCATTATTTCTATAGTTAGATTACGTACTTCCTTCACCAGAGTTCGTGCCACGTAGTATTGGTCGGACCGTCGCAAATTACCGGAGGAGGTAGGTTGGATTGTCACAGGTTAGTTCCAATACCTTAAATATAAAGAGTCAGCCCGTTTCACGTCGGCCAAGCGCTTCGAAAAAAGTCTTTGAAGGAAGCTCATAGAGCAACAATAACTATTTAGAGGGGAATCTTAGGTGTAAATCACTTAATAGGACCTGTCCCTTCGGATGTGATAATTCAGATTTTATAAATGACACGTTCTTAAGTTTCACCCTTGATTGCTATGATCAATAGGTATCATGCTTTGCCAATGTAGGGGAATCATGAGCTAAGAATGATTACACTGTGTCAATGTTGTGAAATATTTAATTATCAACATTTTTGGTAATAGATTACCGATTAATCAAATAATGCAAATACAAATCTCTTAAATAATCAATAAAAATTAAGAAAAATGACGAAAGTTGGAAGTTGCTTTGGATTTTTACCTTATGGAATGAGGATAGTATAACACTCCATGCCCGATCTCGCAGAGTACAAGGAAAGGAAGAAATTAACAGGGAATCCTCGTTTGAACATCCCGAGGAATAGCGTGTCATTAATCTCCGTCCGTCCTAGTACATCCGAGGGCAAGAGTCAAAGTGGCTTTGTTCTTGTCATTGAGGACGGCTGAGAAACAAGCAAGGCAGTGCACTGAGAGTTCTTACTCCACCATCTTAGGGTTGCTAACCAACCTTAGAATTCTCTCGTTTTGTGTTGGTCCAAGGCATTTGGAACAGAGTTTGCATCAGAAGTCAATTGATAGTATTCTCGCTACTAATGGCTTTTGGGCATAAACGTTTCGATATTGTGATATAATGAACCGGGCTAGTCGCATCACTTGATGTACTTTCCCTTTCTAGGGAGAATTGCATCAAAATACTAGATCAATCGGTCCTTGCGTAATATAGATTCTTGCACGCAGTTACAAAACTCAATTATTGGTATCTTGTGAGGGTGATTCTTTAAAATCCATAAAGGTGAAGTGGATCGATTCTCCTTTTCAGGGGATGTGCTGGTGTTGGGTTTTGCCAACCTGGTCGCAGATGGGATATCGATGGGATGTGGCGATTATGTATCAGCCACCACCGAGCAGGATGTCGCAGCCGAGGAGAGAGCCGTGACCGAGTGGGATGTCACAAACAGAAGCCAGCCTGAGCAGATGGAGCTCCTCCGCAAGTATCAAAGGCTCGGCATGTCTGCTGAGGATGCCGAGACGGTATTATCTTTTTCCGCCTTTGGTGTGCAAATTTGGCATATATATTAGCTTTAATTAGAGAACTCCATTTCTGAATGCTGATCGAAGACGCTACATTTCAAGTTCCTTGTTGATATATGCAGGATTCTAGTTCCATGTTGTCAGTTCTTTGTTGACGAGACTTGCATTTGCCCAGGTCGTGAATATATTCTCGAAATACAAGGACATGCTGGTGGACGAGAAGATGATGGCTCAAAAAGGGATGACTCCGCCTGATAAAGAAGACAAGCCATGGAAGAACGGGCTTGTGACCTTCGTCTCCTTCATCGTGTTTGGAAGCGCGCCTCTTCTCTCATTCATAATCCTCATACCGTTCACCGACAGCAACACCATCAAGTTCATAGGAGCATGCGTGCTATCTGTTCTCGCCCTCGTTCTCCTGGGAATAGCCAAGGCCAAGATTGCTGGTCAAAAATACGCCCTGTCTGCATTCGTTACCGTCTTATATGGTGCCATAGCCGCTGCAGCTGCTTATGCCCTCGGTTGGACGCTACGAAATATTGCCGGCTTAGACGAATGACTGAAGATGATGCGTTTGAGTAGAGGGCAGAAGAAAAAGTAGGGACTTTTTGGCTGGTCGTATTAGAGTGATGAGGATAACAGTGTAAGGATGTTAATTGCTTTTTGATGTTTGAAAATGGGAAGATTATAATCTCAATATGAATGGCTCAACCAAGTTCCTGGATGGGAACTTGTTTTGTAAGTAACTCTATAGAGCACTTCCTCGTTAAGATTAGAAATCCTTATAAAATGCTGGTTCGCAAAGCTTTGAAGTCCAATCAGAGAGACAATTAGTCAAGAGATAATTAGTCGTACATCACGGTCTACGATATGCAAAAATACATAAATTAGCAAAGAAGTTAAAGAACATATGCCCGATTGTATCTATCAGGAAAGTGAACATAAGTTGCACCCGTTTATTTAGTTTTGAACTCGAATGAATGAGCAGAATATCGGTTCCATAACGTTCAGTTACCTTCCGTCAGGGCTAGTTGCAATGCATATTCTGCTTCCCTCAAGAACAACCGCGTTAGTTCCTTTTGCCCTCGCCGATACACGATTGCATACCATTTATTTCTAGTGGCCACATTCTGCGGCGTCGAGCCATCCGACTCCCTGCCACAACAGCATGAAAGAATGATGAGAAAGTACATATAGCATCTAAGGAAACTAAAGAATAATGAGATGCTTTTCAAGCCCGAAAGAAAAAGATGCATTTCCCCAGTTTTAAGGGTGATGGTTTTCAAGTGAAAAATGTTAAGAGTAAGTCTATAATCGCTTAACTGTCAACAAACCAATGCCACGAGGACTCAAAAATGAGGCATCGTCTCCAATGGGTTATGGTTATCTACACCAATGTTTCACTCTGCTAAGATAAAGACTGTCTACGCTTTTGCCTCCTCACATACAGTTCCAAATTCACTAATTCCAATTGTCAATTCATCTCATAATAAACAAATGGATGTATATCTGACATCCTGAAACAAATTAGCTGGTCCTGCATACAATATGTCCATACAAACAAGAAAAACCAAAATTTCTGTGAGTTACAGCAGAAATTAATGAAAAGAGTCAAATGTATAAGCTCAAGAAGTATCACCTTTGACCCTTCTCAAGCACCGTGAGCTGCTCAAGATTTTCTGAGATGTGAATGTTTTCAAGCAGTTCAGCATCAAAACTCTCGGTTCCAGTACCTTCTTCTAAGTCCATCATTCTAGCATAACAAAGATGCTGTTAGTGACTAGAAAACCATCTCACCAGGCAGAAATCAAGAGCAAAAAATTTCAACCAATCAAGAACATTAAGCTGTGCAGATCTCCTAACAGAGGTCAAGATCAAGAGAAAAGAAAAGGGGACAAAGGGAGGAAAATGAGAAGTCTCAGAATATAAACACAGCTAACAAGAGCAAAGTTTCTATTGAGGAAGCTTTTAAAAGGACATGCTATCTGCCTATCTCTGAAGTTTTACATGCAGTAGGAAGCTTAAAGCATGTATCACAGGCTTCCAGTTCTCTTGTTCTCTTAACCCTGCTTCCATTAAAATTTTCTTACCTAGTTTAATAAGTAAGACCAGTGGCTCAAAAGTAGCAATACCAAAAACAGACAAAGGCCCCAGATTGATTTTGATTCTTTAGAGGCCTATTAGGTCTAGCAAGGAGAAGGACACCAAGACCCAACCAAAGATAAAACAACAGCCAGATAAAATCGAGTAATATTACTGCTAATGTAATCCTAACCGATAAGAAGCGAACATATTGCTAGAACCCGCCAGATGATCTAATCTAACTAGGAGCATCTTGTCTTCTTTTGTCACAACTTTGCTGCAGTAATTACTTTTTCACGTAATCAGAACCGAGGAGCACTTTGAATGATATGCCCTTGCATGACACGTGTTGATTGTCATTTTTGTTCCATTGTATCTAATTATCTCTTTCATAGCTTTCCTCTTTCCCATAGTCATGTTGTTATTTGCTTCAACTGTTCATGCCTATAAATTTTATAAACGATAACCTACTTAAGGACAATTTGATACTGTCAACTTCATAATTCTTATGAGCACTTACTTTGTTTGAAGAAGATCAACAAGTAATTGCAATGCTCCAGAATCACCACAAACCTCCCAGACAGCTGCCTGGACTTCTCTATCTGATGGTTGCCTCTTCTCTTCAGAGCCAACAAGCTTCAACAAGGCAGTAAGCGCCATTAGTGGTCAAGAAGTGAGAAAAGAAAAATATATTGTTTTGAAAATAAGTGAACTTTTGACAAAAACATCATCAGTCTTCAGTTGCAAAAGATATAGATTCCACAATTTGATTTTAGCGGCACCTCTTCTTGTAGGCCTGCCATCCTGAATTTACATCATAGGTTGAAGAATAACTAAGTAGCAAATGGAACACTCATTTCACTAAGTCTAATCCTCCACTGTCACCTTTTATGCTTCCCACTGGAAGATCAAGCCCTTGCTTCATTTAGATGCCGCATCACCTGTTATCTTTTAGTTCTAAGAGGATGTTGATTGCTGACTAAGACCTCCATGAATGTTGTCTGCTAATAAACTAAGAAGTTTCGAGAGGTAAAGTCTTTCCAAGACAGTAATGTCACCAATTTCTCCTGTAATTATACAACGCAGGCATCTGGCTCACACTCTGATCTACTTTCTGGTGAAGGTTCCCCATATAATTACATAGAACAATTCCTCTGCTACTCTCATATCCTAGAACACATTTACTCATACAAGTATTTGTCTCTTCTCAGCTTGAGTTGTGAGGAAGCTCAATGTAATTATATGTTATAACAGTCTCCATTAAATAGAATTCAGCACATAGAAGCTATAAACCAATTCGACCAACCTATTAATGCCCATTATTCTGCTCAGCCCAGCACAGGTTAGGCAAGTCAACTCATATTACTCGAGCTTTCATCATGTGGCCTCATGGTCTTAATCGATGATTACAGCAAAGCATCAACTCAATTTATCATCTCAGATCAGCATATTGCCCTTAATATGCTCTCTTCAGACTCATATCGAAGCCTTGAAATGACGCTGAAGTTTTTGGCAGAAACAAAAAAGAAACGATACAGAAGTTGCGGAGAGACCTAAGAGGTGAACTTAACCATATCTACAGTATTGAGGAAAGAAACTGCAGTTAGACAGTATCAAAGACATATTAATAAACTGCACCTCTTCCAGAAACTCTGAAACTTGAGAAATATTATTTTCTTGCATCGCAATGGTCCTCAAGGCAGTCAAAAAGTTCTCAGGAAAAACCAACTTGTTTATGTATGAAGGCATCCTACGCTGGCCACTCCAACTATAACTGCATACTCCTCTATCTTCTCCATGTTTGCTGCTTCCTCCCTTTTCAGAAGAGCTCGTTGGGAAGAAGCCATGATCCAATGAACTTCTAGGTAGAAGGCACCTGAGTTCAGCTTTCTGTTACAGATAGTTACATCTGTAAACAAAAGATAGAGAGGAATGTATTCCACAAACTAGTAAGACAAAGTATCTAAATAAGAAATAACATCTATATCTGACCTGTGCCTCAAGAAGCTGCATTTTAGCATCACAACAGGAAATGCTTTGAATTGCCTCTGTGGGATAATGGACCTACAAGAATTCACTTCCACATCAAGCACAATTGCATGAGAACCGATCCTAAAACTTATTAAAACAGCATACCATGAGGTAATCATCTGGATTGTTATCAATCACAAATCCATAGAGGTATAAAAGTTCCTGCGTTTAATATGAAAAAAATTAGATATTAAAACCGATATACCTGATTACTTGCTAACAAGATATAAAATCAAATACACACTCTAAGAGCAAAGCAGCAGACAATTATAGCATCATGACATGACCAGGAATATCACCAAAAAAACCCAAAAGCAGAATCTTTGAGAAGTAGTAAAATAACACGGCTTGCTCCAGTGGGAGTATCAGCATTAGTAGGACAAGAAGAAGACAGATTCTTATGACCAAATCAAACAGTTATAGACTGTGTCATGGCACAGTGACTCAAAAGAATGTTCCCTCTGCTGAAGTTACAAATTGAATATATTCATGCAAAAAGTCAACAGGCGTTGACACTTTCACGGGCGCAAGCAATCCACAAATAACTAAAGGAATAAGGTACTTAGTTTACTAGCTATTACCGCCTCAAACACAAATGTAAAGAGAATAAAGGTCTTAGAGGCTTAGCCTCCCAATTACCTCATTGCCTTTGTTCCCATAACTGATGCGGACCTCTTTTTCATTTTCAAATGGCTCCTGCAGAGCTTTCCAAAAGGGGAATGCATGATGTCAGAAGTAATGTAAAACTTTTAATGGATGATGTTAGAAGTAATGTAGAACTTTTATCATCTCATGCCATGGGTTAATTTGTCAAAAGGCCGATTTTGGTGAAAACGAAAATTTGTTCCTGTTTATGAAATGAAATAGGGACATCAAACTGGGTGAGAGAGAGGGCATTTGACTTGATCAACAAAGGATAGATGATGGAAAATGGGGTGAGAGTATAATAGAACTGCTACAGCTTGCAACTGCCCCCACCCCGTGGGAAAAGGAGAGAGAGAAAAAGGAACACAATAACAAAGATGAGAAACATTAAATTGAACCAGGAAGAGGAATATTACCTGAAACAAGATACATAGAGACGGGAACTCCGGTTGTTGATCCTGAACTATCCACTTCCCATGTTGCTCCAGGCTTAAAATCTAGCAAGTCATTCCACAAGCAGCAGGACAAATGACACTTTTGCCAAAAATAACTTGATTCAAATCATCAAGATAGTGACTCAGTAGAAGTGAAAATTAATGAAGCATAATGTAGACCAGGTGCTTGGAGTGCATAGTTGCAAAGCCAGCAAAAGGCACTAGGACATCATGTTGCAATATTTCTTCATGCATTGACAAAGTACTTTCCTGCAGTCTAAAAACCATTCAGTGAGTGTGATGGTATGACCCAACTTTTGTAACGTCCTTCAGGCTTAATTTAGGAACTTTAGCTTGCACATACATGGACTGTCATTATGCCCAGGACTGCTTCCATGGCAAACTATTTAATTTGTTCCTCAACTAAAGAGAGTAACTCTTAAAAATTTAAAGGAACAAGTTATCTACATCTCCATCTTAACACAATCTAAAATGAAACTTCAGAAGAAACCCTCAAAGGCCTTGCTCATGGACTCAGTATAAAGACCCATGAACATCGTGAAGCACATGCAAAATCAGGAATGGTTTGGATGCAGTGACCACCAACAATGCAAAAGAGAAAACAAGAGAACCCAAAAACAGAAGCTCAAAACATATTAATAGCCTCCGCAGCTTACATCCTTCTTTTGCTTAGATTGTGGCTACCATTGATATAATCTACTAATGAGACATAACTTACTCTCACTTCATAAAACAAAAAGAAAATAAGTAAAGCCATCAAAACTGAGGACAGGTAGAGAACCATACGATATGAGAAGATGAACAAGTAACATACCATGGTTGCAAAAGTCAATGCCAGGTACAAGGCCCTCAACCCAGACCTTTTCTTCCTGTATAGAAGTGGATGCTTCAGTATGTTGTCCTGAGACATGCCAGCCATATAGATTAAACAAAAGAACAAACAAAGGGACCACACAGCAGTTTAGCATTTGAAAAACCTAACACTGACAAATAAAACACTTCTTTTCAGTTAAAAAGAGCTCACTCCTTTGCTCGTCCATACCAGTCGATACTCTGCATGGCAAGTCATTACCTGAAGCACCGTTAATGTTTTCTTCACAGTGATCTGCATCCTGATCATCCTTCTCTTTCGGAAATACGTAAGAATGTGGAAAAGGCATATTCAAAGCACGAGTCCAGAAAACAGAATTGGCCCTAGGAATCACAATTACCCAGGTAAAAGCACAGTGAGGTGAAACATCATGCACATAAAAGCCCAAGTATTGGACCATGCAATGTGAAAAAACAAAAAAGCAGCTAGTATAGAGATGCTTACCACAGAAAATCTTCAAAACAAACATCACTGGAGGCAAAAAGAAACAACAGAAATGTCAATAACTCTATAATAAATTCATTTCTCTAAGACTTTAAGCAGATCAAACTAAGATGACCTCAACTCAACTCCTTTTGGAGGTGTATCACATGGCCCATTATGCTGTTTTCATAGGTATAATCTTCAACATATTTTGTTCTGTGGATGACATATTTTGTATGTCACAGTCAACAGTCAACTTCTTTATTTTAAAAGATAAAGCTGAAAAGCTTTACTAACTGCGATACACAAAATCAACAAATAGGAAAGCCTTCTATCTTAAAAGTAGAAATAAACCAAGGGAGTCCGGCAGCTGATAACGATCCATATGATACGAGGGAAGACACCCCCGTTGGTTGTAAATATATGAACTGTGGCAGATTCATGGAGCAGTTTTAAGAATTAAGAAATTCAGATATCTTCTAAAATAGAACAAGGAAGCTTATTCAAAATTTCAAACCACTTTATTTAGCAAAGATAGAGAGTGTAATTTGATGTTCTAGATTTTCTCCGTAATATGCTTTTAACTTTGTTTGGATTATCCATTGACACATGTAGTCTATTCTGGTTCAACTTCTAACTACATGCTGATATACCATGCTGCCAGAATTATGGAAAGTCCATCAGTCCCTCGCCACCAGCAATTTTTTTCAAGGGAACAATTATTATCAGAGGGAGCAGAAAAAGCTACAGGAACATCAATACTCAATGAAAACCAAGATCACCATCTTGACTAATGGTTGCATTTGCAAATAACAAAAATTACATGTAACAGTTACTGTTAGCAAGTGATCTCAACTGATGGCCTGGATTTCCATACAGAGCTTCATGTAAAAGAATTCAAGAATACAACACCTCTAATTTTAAGTCTAGACAACAGGAAATCAGTCAAAATAGGCGCTAGATAACTCAAGCAAAAAATTAGGCAGAGGCCAAAACATGGCTGCAACATAATACTTGTGAAAAACAAGCAATGATCTCTCACATTAAAATAGATATACACAACAAGCATCTCCTTACTTGTTAGAGAACGCTATATCAGTGAAGACTACCAGGTCACAGCACAGATGACATATGTGCAAACATTACGCTTAGTTCGAGACGTGTTCGAATTAACATGTTGACCACACACCTTTCTGAATCCTCAGCTAGAGCAAGGAATTTCTTCACCAAACCCTTCGCTTTATCCTCGTATAAAGACAGCAACTGTTTTCTCTGAAACATCAATCTTTTTTAATATCATGACTCATTCATTGAAATGCAAAGTAACCAACCTAGTATAAGTATAATTTAGAGGTTTGAAAATGTAACATCTCATACAAAAGCTGCAGCCGAATCAGGAACAGTGATGACAACAAAATTGAAACTCTTTACAGCAATATCAACCTTAGTTTTTAGTGCAAGAAATGACTCTTGAATTTACCTGCAGCTGGGTCGCACGGTGTAAAGCTGTCCCCTTCAACTCCAAAAATTCATCATCGGTGAACCAAAGAGGACTGTTGTACTTGGTTGGAAGCATATTCAGGTACCTAACACAAACCTTCAGCCAAATAAATAACAAGCTCCCATCCAAAAGAAAGGGAAAGAGCAGTAAAATACAATGGCCAATAAACATATATAAAACATACGGCTTCCATGGAGAATTCTTGCGAAGGCGCTCTACTGTCAAATATAAGATCATCAAAAATCTGTCGTCAACTTCTCCTTCTTCAAACATTGCTCTACATTCAGGTCCAAGAAGAGGATCTTGCAAAACTCTCATAGGAGTAATGGCTAAATCTAGTGGAACAACCATTAAAACTCCTGAAATTTATCCCACAATATTATGAAGTGAGATCTTTGATAGCAATCTAGTTGTTCAACTATATTAATCAAGTTTTGACATAATTACTCATTTTCGGGCAAATTATTCTGCAATGCTTAACTAGGCAAGGCTCTATCATCATCCAATATCAATTATAGAACAGTTTGTCTTGAACCATGGATGGTTTGTCAGATCATATATCCAATCAATTTGCCACGCATCCAAGATCACCAATCATGTAAACCTGGCCGTCTGCCAATATATAATAAATAATGTCCCCAAAAGTAGCTGTGCCTTCCCTCCTAGCATGCAATGAATTTGCTCCCAAGCATGAACCAATCCAAAGAGAATGGATCATATCAACAAGAACAACGATGAGAAACCAAGCCTTATCTCACTAGGTGGGGTTATTTTATTAGATTAATCATACCGCTTTCCTTCAAACTTCATCTGGAGGAACTTTGAGCTCTTGAAGTCAAACTTCAATGGGATGATTACTATGGTCATGAAGACAAAGACTATCCCATATATAGAGGAGTCCCTTTGTTAAATCCTTCTTCTTCTCTTTCAAATGATGTAATCACCTAAAGGATGAAGCTTTCAGGCTATAGACCCTCTGAACTGAGAGCTTGTGATATCCAGTTAGTGTACCAATCCAATGATGCCAACCGGCAAGGGCAATCACCAGTGTTTGTTCTTTTCTTTTGGATAATTTTCTAGTTGGCCATTATCGCAACATCAGTCAATGAACATAACAGAACCATTCCCTTAAAACCAGCACTGGCGATGCCTGCATTTGACAAGACTAACAGTCCTTTTCATAAATGCTTTACTCTTGCCTGGTACCAAGATCATAAACAATAAATAAATAACCTTGCGCAAGCGCAAATTTTTCTTTCCATAGAGCGTTGCCAGCGAAACAGAAGCTCAACTCAGTAGTGCTTTTATTTTTTTTATTTTTTTTGTCTTTTGGATAAATTCTAATTTGGCCAGTCATCAGTCAATGAACGTAGGAGAACCATTCCCTTAAAACCAGCACTGGCGATGCCCACGTTTGACAATACTAAGAGTCCTTTTCATAAATGCTTTACTCCTGGAACCAAGATCATAAACAATAAAAAAATAACCTTGCGCACGCGCAAATTTTGCTTTCCATAGAGCGTTGCCAACGAAACAGAAGCCCAACTCAGCCAGACAAAGAGACACGCAACGAGCAAACATATATATAGCTGCATTGCGCGAACGCATGCGCCGGCATAAACTGATCGGAACATGCAAAAGATTACCGTCGCGATCGTCGCCGGACGCGAAAACGCCATAGCCTTTGGTGGAATCACAGTACTTGATCCTGCAACCTCGTAGTTGAACTCCGTTCGCCTGAACACACGGGTCACGTTAATCGACACCGACACTTCGCGAGAACCACGCCGCGCGATTCATGCCACTAACTCTCCGACGGACACAGCGCGTGCAGGCAGACGCATGAAACCGTAACTCGTGAGTTAAACTCATTCAGCTGAAGAATCGGCCGAACATTTTTTTTTTTTTTTTTTTTTTTCACTCTCGAACGAAACGCGAATGGAAAACGAGATGACGAGAATCGGCCGGTGAAGAGGAGATGGCCCGGGGGAAGGAAGGAGAACCTGAAGCCACGCGAGGAAGACGTCGAGCTTAGCATCTTCTGGAGTCGCCATTGCTGCCGGTTCAATCGCTCGAAGACGAAGGAAGAAGGAAATTGGAGGGAGGTGCTCTGCTTCTGCGTCGACACGGCTCGGTGACCCGAGATCAGGCCCGAGGCCCGAGGCCCGAGGCCCGTACAATGGGCCCTCTCACCGTCTAAAGCCCATCGGGCCACTGATTTATCTCTAAATTTTGATTTAATATGCAATATCATCAATGAAATTTTTTTCTCATTATAATTCCTAAACTATTGATAAATATTCTATTTCCTCAAATGACAAATCAGATGTTATTTGATTATGCATATTATTATATGTTGAGTTGAGTTTTTGAAAATGATAAGTTGGTCCTGTCCATCCATTCATCTATCTATTTTAGAAAGGGAAAACAAAAATTAGGGCATCAATATGATAACGTGGATTATTATACTGAGATGAATATCTTTCTTGGATAATCCACATTTGACTTATTTTTTCAGTTGTTTACATTCAAATTAACAGATTAAAAGTCATGTTAACATGGATGACGTTGAATATTTTCATATAATTTATGAATTATATTAAACATTTATTAATAATTTACAAGTTATATCAAACAAATTAAAAATTTTAAAATAATATTGTGCATCAAACCAAAGTTCATGGACCATTTTGTCATTTTCTTAATAAAGGGCTTACCGGCACAAATGATTTCTTTTCATTTTATGAGAACATTTTGTGCATAATTTGATTATAAATAATCCATTTAGTTTCTCTACTCAGATGATACAAACGATAATTTTTTTAAAACAACTTTCAAACTACCCGTTTCTCGCAAAACGAAATGCGCAAAACAAAAGGCACCGTAAACTCTCTTACAAACTAAAAGTCAGCACTTCGTTGATTTAACACTACACAACTTAATTCCAAAGCTTGAAAAAGACCAAGAATCATCCCAGAGTAACATTTTCTTCAACCCTGAGGTCAAGAAAAGACAAAAGAAACGGAAACCCCGGCCTCAAATTGTATACCAGCGCTCCTGAGCAGGGCTACAAGCTGCCAAGAACTTCAACTTAAACGTTTTTCAGAAATGATCTGAGGACGGCATCGGAAATGATATCACAACCCATTCACGAATCGACAGTTTTTTTATAAGACGTTGCGATTTTAGTCCATAAACAACTTAGTTGAAAAAAAAAAAAAGGATTTTGAGCAGCTTCCTGCTTTTCCTCTGCTTTCAACTTACATAAGATCATACACGACAGGTAACGCAACGACCAAAAGTTGAAAGAACTAATCTTACGTTACTCGGAGAACTTTGAGGTCCTCAAAGGCTCATAAGAATACGAAGCATCAGATATATGCCCCAACAAAGGCATCTGTCAAATGGTCAATTAAACAATACTTTCAAATCGAAGATACGATTACAAATGGATCTTTCAGTTTTAATAGTAGCTGTGCATGCATGGAAAAGACGCCGATTCCATGTATGAGAATCTGAAATCCGCTGGTGCACATCTGAATATGCCCCCTTATTGGCCCATCCATCCCAATGAACAGCGGACATTTCATCCGGATCATTTAGAGAGTGTGGTTACGTATCACAGATATTTCGTCATACCACGGCCTTCCACACTAAGCTTTGTAGCCTGAAGCTGCTTCTTTTTTGGTGCTTTTAACTGCTGCAACTTCTTGTTCATCTGCCACGCACGAAAATATGAGGGAACATGCTATTGTACCAGGAAGGACAACTGGGTAGCGATTTGCCCAAGCAGGTGCTAAGAAAGAGATCTTCCATAACTCCAAATCTCAAGTGTAAATTTATATATAAGAAATTCAGACAAAATGACAGGTGGTAGGCGGTTATGCACAGCACAGAGGAAGTGAAACGACTATTGTTAAGAAAAAGATTATTAAGTATGGCATGCAGTTGCCACACTGGATAGGAAATGCAGACCGGTTGTCCCTCCAACGAACACCTGCATTTTCCTCTTCATGCACTCCTAATATATATTCATACAGTATAAGATACCCAACAGTTGCTCATTTTTCCCAGCACCAAATCTAATGAGAGTACATGACAAAAATCCTTTATTGTCCATCACAAGAATATTAGACGACTAACCTTTAGTCGGCGCTGATCTTGCATGGCTTGCTTAGCACGGGATCTAATTTCATCTGGATCAATCTTAGATTGAGGACGCACCAGGAAATCCAAAGGTGTAGCTTCAGGCCTTGACGCATGCAGCCTAGAGGATGACTGACCAGATTTGCGCTCTCTGCAATGAGGTCAAGCATTTAAACCGCCGACAAGGCCAGCACAAGAATCTCTAATCAGGCTAATTAGAGATTAAAATTCACCGTGAGAACACATCAGCATCAAGATCACCATCTCTAGACTCCATCCCAGTATCTTTACCGGCAGGCCTATCCAACAATCCACCATCCAGATAAGACAGTTATCCAAGGAAACTAAAATATTCACAACAGAGAGAGAGAGAGGGGGGGGGGGGAACCTAAAGCTCCTTATTGACAGAAAATGGACATGGTAGAAAAGCAAAGATGCAAAAGTAACGAGAATAAGAAAGTACTTCTTCACCGACGGCCTTCGATAGGGAATCCTATCATCTTCCAAGTTTCTCATATCTTCGAATCTTGTGCTCTTGTTGAATATTGGTCGACTCTGCAACCACGTCAAATATACAAAGCACAGTGTAAGAATCCTTGGAAAATACTGATGCATGATGAATTATCTTCTTTATGTGCACAATCACCATCCTATGCATTGCTTCAAAAATCCAAGAAACTAGCCACAACCCCAGCCGCAACCCCACTCTATTTACCAATCATCAAGCAAATGAGCTTAAGTTGTCTTCAAAATGAACTAGAAAATACTAAGATCAATAACAAGCAGGCGAAGCTGAGAATCATTGAGCAACCCAGAAGAATCACCAGAAGTCAAATACCACAAAGAGAGTAATGTGGCAGTTAAAAGTAATTTTAGACGAAGAGGAATAAAAGAAAGTTATAAGAAAAAAATTGAATCAACCAAAATAGCATCTGCAGTAAAAACAGAACTATACAGGGTTCCAAATTGCAAAGATTCTTAAATTCATGGTTAGAAACTACGCAAGGCAGCAATGAAACAGAAGAAAAAACCAAAGCCAGAAGCAAATGTCTTTTATATGAAGACCAATGTACCAAGGAGATCGAAAAGGTAACTTGTCTAACTCTCGGCTCCAATATATTAGAGACAAATCTTTCTAGGGTAAGCAATGCCACGAGCTCAATGATTTATCAACCGACGGCACCACTGAAGCACAACAAGGCTACTCCATAATGTAGTAATTCACTTTTAATCATGACACATAACAATGTCAAGAATTTCAAACTTGCATATTATAAGGCATTAGGACTTAGGAGTGAGTGGATTGGTGGTTTACCCATTTATCAACCAAATCTTTAGCGAGCTTTCTGTTGGACGTAATCTCTTCATCAGATTTTGACAAAAACATTATAACCTGCACAAGGGGGTGACTCAGTCCATATCGTACAGGTAAGCACATATAATAGGAATTTTAGGACTAACTGTTGCCCTCACAAGGCAAGCACTAACCTTTCCGAGGCCACTTTTCTTCAATTGCTCCCTCCTATCATACTGTTCTAAATCAATAGGAAACTGCAGACAAGAAGCAGTTTTTCAAGTTCTAAAAAAGGTTTCGCGTGAAGCAACAGCTACACACTTGTTCCAAACAACAATGAAGACAAAAAAAAGTGAACATACATCAGCCAATATCTGTAAAATTGCAGCACGGATGTTTATATTGGGTAAGCTTCCATCAGGAAGAGGTTCAAGCCAGTTCTTTAAAAGTGTTAAGACTCCGTGATCTAAGAACTCTTGCTGAAGATGCTTCCTGCATCAACGCCAAATTTCATCATGGACAGATAAATTAAGGAGCCTAAATAGTTAGAACACAAGCAAGCAGATCAGACTAGGGTGACAATAGCTTACTTAGATAGAACTTCTATCAGATCAGACAACTTCTTGAGCTTATTGATAGCAGGTTTTCCCTGCCGGTTAAGTTCTGCATCTTCCTCAGCTGTGACCTCAAGCTCAGCCATGACATTCTCGACCTCCAGAGCAATTTCTGCAGCACTCTTCTCATTCTTTTTCTTTTTCTTACCCATTCTGAAAAGTTCATTGATGTCATCATCCACCTCACCCTCCTCTGCCTAGCAAATTAAAGGCAATACCGAACGGTGAGGATGAAGCTCAACCTTTTTTTTTCTTATCAGTAATGATGAAGCTCAATCAATGATAGGTAGCAATTTGCAAATGAAAGAGGAAAGGAATCATAGGTATGCATCCAGTTGACATTAACACTGGCATAACCCTGCCCTGAAAGAATTGATTGGTACAAATCTAATCATGAACTGAATACTGACCTGAGGAGCATCACCAGGAGAAGCTGGTTCATTATCCATGTAATACCTTTGCGCAGGATCAACACCAGTATCGTCTATAAAATTATCATCGTCCACAGTCCTAACATCATCTCGATCATCCTGTCACAGGAAAGAGACATGTAACGAGGCTTCAAAAATTAAAGCAACCAAGAATGCTTGAACAAAATAACCAATTCCAGGCAACAAAGGAACTTGAGCATGTTGCCTTGAAGGTTCTAGAGCATGAGCAAACAAAGAATTCCTGAGTACATTGAAAATCAAAAGCCCGAATACCAAACCAGAAACAACCAAGGCCGTGGAATTCCCAAATTTGTCTATGGACTAATGGAAACAGTAGACATTGATAACCAAAAGCCAAAACACCAAACAAGAAACAAACAAGCATGTGGAATTCCTCGACATCGACTCACTGAATATCGTACATTAGTAACATCAGTTCAGGAGAAAAAGAAAGGAAAAAAAAAAAAAAATTATAACGGCCAAACATCAAATCTAATCGCTTCAGATGAACCAATATCCAAACTTTTTTCCCCTGAAAATCAGAACGCAAGCAAAGCTACCTCAAAAGCACTGAACAGCCAGGGATCGATGATTAACATACAAAACCAGTCCCGAAGCACCTACATCAATCAGCAGCACAGAGACAGGCATCCACAACCCGAGACAGAGGAACTGATGGAAATACCTCAGAATCGCCGCCGGCGATGGTCTCCCACATCTCCTTAACTTCCCCGTCATGATCCCTAGAACTTCTTCCCGGATAAACCGCGCCCTTCTTCGGAATCCCCGACTTCGTCCCGTGCCTCTTCTCCCCCTTGTGCCTCTTCTCCTTCTTCCCACTGCCACCTTCCTTCCCACTCTTCCTCTTCAACCTCCTCTCCTCCGAGCTTTCCCCCGCAAAGTCCCCAGCTCCTCCGCCGCTAAAACCCTCGTCATCGTCCGCGAAGTCATCCAGGCCCAAGTCGCTGGCCTTACTGCCCCCGGCGCCTTTCTTAACCAACCTCTTCCGAGGCCTCGACTTCGACTCGGACTGATCCCGGTCGTACACCGGCGTCTGCGACCGGTCGCGGCCGGTCTTCCAGTCGTCCCCTCCGACGTCGTCCTCGAGGCCGTCGTCGAGGAAGTGATCGTGCCGCTGCCGCGGCGCGGGCGACTGCTCCCGATCCGACGGCATGTCGTCGAAGTCCATCAAGGGCTCGCCATCCTCGTCCCGGTAACTGGAACAAGAAACCCACGACGAATCCCTCGATTACCCACTGAAATTGCCAGAGAAACAGGAAAAGAAAAGGGAAAAAATTAGGGTTTGGAACCGTACGGATCGTCTTCGTAGCCCATGCTGGCGACGGGTATCGGCGATTCAGCTGGATTCAAAGGAGTAAATCAAGCGGCGGCGGCGTATGGATTGTGCAGAGGCGGATTCGACAGGCTCCGATCGGATTCGATTCGACTGAATATCGCGACGGAGGGCGCTCCAGCTTCGCGACGACGAGACGGAGACTTCTGGTCGGATTTGCTTTCCTCGTTCATCTGCGCGGCGTTTCGAGAGAAATCTCCTTCAAATATCACTGCGAGCCCCTCTTGCGAATTACGCTGGGTTAAATTTTCTAATGGGTTTGTGAATTTGAAAAATTATCTTTTAGCATTCGAGAAATGGTTTTAGAGGAAACTCATCTAAAAGCTTTCCCAGAAAGTAAAAAAGAAGAAAGAAGTATAAAGCTCCCCGAAATATACGGCAATTTTCCTATCCAAATGTGAAAAAAATACAAATTATTGAGGATTAGAATGTCTCCTATTTATGACTAGGATTTGACTCATGAGTTTTTCGAGAATACGGATTAAAAGAAGTCAGTTACTTTTAAGTGCGTTCTTATGTATAATTTGTATTTTTTTAATAAACGTAGTAAGGATTTATGAGTTGGTTCAGTTTTCCACGTGGACTTTCAACTTCCAACACCTTTGGGAAAAAATGCCAATTGGCAAATATTTTTAAATAGTTTTGACATTAAGAATATTGAAAGTCTAATGCTACTTACATCCAGTATTCTAAAATAGTATTTGCAAAATACTAAAATTATGATTAAAATACTTTTTCCTTCCAAAACTGTTATCGTGGACTTTTTAATTTTTCGATTTTATCCCTCCTTAGTCCTTGTGACTCTTCATTTTCTTTGCACAAAAGCAACCAGTGAAGCCCGATCTTGCGTGAGTCAAGTGTCGACAACCGTAGGAGTCAAATTTGGCAATCGTAGCCCTTCGTCGATTCTAGTGAAGAGCTTGAGTTGTTTTTTAATATAAAAAAATATAGTCATAACCCACTGTGAAAAATAAAAAATTTGCCAAATATTATTTAAACCCAAAATCCATTTGAAAAGAGTTTTTATCAAAGGCGATTTGTATTTCTCCAAAGGGCTTTGGGTATCGGTATTTGCATTAAATTTGAAACCTACCCAAAGCCCATTTGCGAAGTTAAACCGAACTCACCTAATAAAAGTTTAACCATATAGTCAAATTCCGCTAGTAATAAGAGAAAATATCAAAATTTTCAATTAATTCAGCGTGCGAACATAATATCCAAAAATTTAAAAAGTTTCGTGAATTATTTTCAAAGGGAAGAACACAAAGTTCGGAATTAGTTTTCCACACACGACGTTCCATGCAGAGTTTCGAGATCATTGGAATTTAAAAAGTGTGTGCCGACTATTTTTCTTACTTTTTTTAATCCCAATCGAGCACATATTTGGATCTTTTTTCTTTCATCCCTTGAAACTTTTAAGGCTGCGTTTGGCGGTCGGGATAAAATTCGGGATAGGATATAATTTATCCTATCCTACGTTTAATCTTCACTCGGGATAGGATAAAGTCGGATATAAGGGGGATATAGACGGATAAAATTATCCGGGGGGTGGGATAAAGGTGGATAGGATTTAACGTCCATAATAGGAAAGTTATTTTTTTGAATAACAAATCTATTAAATTAACAAAATTGAAATTATATTTCAATATAAATAATATTTGAATTCTAATTTAAGAAAATAAAAAAATTATTTTTAATTAATCTTATTTTAATTCTATTTTATAATAAACATTCAATCTATAAATTAAATATTTATATTTATTATATATTTTAGGTATTTTTGTATTTTAAATATGTTAGTACAGGTTTACTATTTGATAAATTTTTATTAAAGAATGATGAAAGGGAAAAAAGAAATAATAATGAAAATAATATAAAAAAAGAGGAAAAATATAATAAATAATAAATAATAAATAAATTAAGGAATAGTGTTACGAGATATTTTCACCATCTTCATTTATGAACATTTATGTTCATTTATAATGATATGTCGTTTATATAAAAAAAATAAAAATGTACGTGATGTGAACATATCCGACTTTAATATCTTGTGATTCACCAAACATCGGATGGGACATAAAAAAATCCTAGGATTTCATATCCTATCCTATCCAATCCTATCCCGATTAGAAATCCGGACGACCAAACGTAGCACATGAATGTTGACATGTGAATTCATGTATGAAATTTTTATACCTCTTTTGATTTTGAATAATGTTTTAAATATGGTGGAAATAATGAAGCATTTTTTGCATCTTATGAGTATGAACAAGCAAAGCCTTAAATTCCCAAGGATGCCGAGGGAAGGCCGTCATCGTCGCATAATTCACAATAATGATCTCTTCTACCATGGTAAAAAAAGTCCAAATCAAATACTAACTCAATCCTTAATTTTTTAATCCGATCGACTTAGTTATATTTTAGTAATATAATATTTTCAATCAATTTTGATTGGTGATCACTAATGTAACCATGGGTCAACGCCGACATGAACAATTTTTACAGCTTTATAAAGTTTTCTACTTTTTAAAAATTATAAAATTTTCTTTTTTTTTCTTTTCATCTTAGGTCAAGCAACAATGAAAAAAAAATAGAATAGAAAATCTATAAAAAAATATAAAAATTATGCATGTCAGTATCAGCCATTCCATGTAAAGTTGTTATTGTCCACGTTAGTGATTATTGGTCAAAATGATCAAAAGAATATTACATTAGCAATCATATTAATATCCGCATTAGTGATCGTCGGTTGAAATGGCCGAAACAATTACATTGGTAAATCGTGAAAAGAAAATTTTTAAAATTAAATCAACCTCCAGACAAATAGGTTCAAAACTTTTTTAGTATTTTTCTCGACTACCAAAATCACAGGAAGTATTATTGTAATCAAAAGAGTGATGAAGTAGCATAATCGGCTAATTATTATTATCCATGTACCATAAATCTTGTATTAATTGGCATGTGTTTTGTGATGCTCTCATTTTAAAATGACTTATTATATCCGGTGCAATAAAATAATGTTGGAAAAATTTCAAATAAAAGTCCAAAATGCATGATTTTCTCAAATAAGGATAAGAAGTAAATATTATTTCAAATAAATACTTAAAGTGCTATCATTTTTTCAAATAATATGAATTTGATATTATTTCAAATAAGGGTTTGGAGTGGTTATATTAGTATTAATAAATGCTTTGACCTCACCAACTGTCAAGGGAATTTTTTTCTTTTAGATTTTTTTAGATTTTTTTTCCTTTTTTTTCCCTTTTTTATTTCTCTCTTTCCAAAAAAAAAATCATAGAAAAAGAAAACAGATAAAACTTAAAAAGGAAAAAAAGAGACGGGACAGACCATCCACCCATAGCCATCGCCCCATCACTAGTAGATTGGTGACGATGATCAGGCAAGCCCTCTCTCTATTATGGCAAGGGCCTATTGGACCTTGCCTTTGGTACATGAGAGTCTGCGGGGGTCATGGACCCTCGCTAAGGCATCGACAGCTAGCCATGATCGCCTCCCCACTAGTGATAGGGCGATGGACATAGGTAGGAAGGGCCAGCCTTCTTGTATTTTTTTTTTCGTCATAAAAAATTTAATTTAATTTAACCAAAATTTATGTTAAAATTGTTTTTTTTGATGAAAATGCCCTTTAATCAACTGGAATTTTTAGTTGGGCAATGATGTCAGGTCCCATATTTGCAATAACTATAGCCGTTTCAAATTCTTATTTGAGATTGATATGGCCACTCCTAGTTCTATTAAAAACAATGTTTACTTCATGCCATTATTCAAGAAAATGAGAGCTTCGGACCCTTGTATGGAATTTTCCTAATAACTTTTGTAGTGAAATCATTGAGTAACAAAATAGCTTTGCGAAACTATTCCCAACTAGTTGTAAGCATGGTCTGGATGGACAATTACCACCATATAATTAGGAACCACCCATACAAAGCCAATTTCGAAAAATTGGAGCTAGGAAACTTCTGTTAGTTCCATGGATCCACCTGAGAATTGGATCAACAGTTTGACCAAACTTTTTGCCATTAGTGCAACATTTTTTAGCAAACCAAAGGAAAGCAAAAAAACAAAATACTTCCTTATTTTAATTATGAAACCAATAAAAATGTTGGATTCATATTAAAAAGTGAGAGCTGAGGTCGTGAGCATTGAGCTTGAGATAGAAAGACAATTTAAATGCGGTAAAAGTGAGACAAGATGATCACTTAGTCAACGGGTATTGAGTTCAAATTAAAGATTTTAGGGTTTTAATTTTTCTTAATTTTTTTGTTTGGAAATTTTTTCTTGAGAATTAGATATATATTATCGATTTGGTTTAGGTGAGCAAGTCTGCGTCTACAATCATGAACCACCAATTTCGGGCGGTTCGAGTAGTTATCAATTTTTTCGTACACCTCTTTTCCCAGTAGGAAGGGAAAAATAAATAAATAAAAACTGCAAATAATTACTTGTCAAGCATATAAAACTGATGCTCATCATGTTACAACTCACGTACATTGCAATTTGCAATGAACAAATTAACCACAATTAATAAATTAATACTCAAAGTCACCATTCAGTCCCAAATTGACCAATCTTACAAATTACCTATTGCGAAATATAAACTAATATTTTTCAATCTTTTCAATTGTAGATCATTCATGTAATCTTTTTTATTTTTATTTTTTCCAAATAATTCCATCGCCAGGACTTACTATTAGATTCATCACCGTTGCAAAGCATATTTTGGATATCCACCTTTTATCGATATGCGAAATAATCAAATTATAAAACAAATCCCAACAATACACGTCGCTTACCCGACTCGAAAGTGTTTGATAATAATTCTTATTTTTGACAAGGCCTTAAAAAAAATTAAAAATAAAGACATTAAGTGCTATCATTTTTTCAAATAAGAATATGAAGTTGACATTATTTTAAATAAAAGTCTGAAGTATCCATATCAGTTGTAAAGAAGGGTTTACACTCATCAATTATGATGGGCAATTTCATCTTTCTAAATTTTTTAATTCTTTCTTTATTTTTTCCATTTTTTAAAAAGGAAAACATAGGCGAGGGGGCCCGCCCCATCGCCAATGGGGCAGCAGCAATGGCCGGTGAGGTTGCCGAAGCCTAAGTGGGGGTCGTTGGCCCTCACCTAGCGTCCCCTCCCGCGTGTGTTTTTTTCTTTTTAAGTTTTATTTTGAAATTTTTTTCTAATCTTATTTAATTTAAATTTAACTTATGTTTGGATGAAAATATCTCCGCTCGACCGTATTTTTTTGTCAGCCGATGAGCTTGTAAAATTAGGTTATTATTTGAAACAATCATAATTATTTTAGGTCCTTATTATAAATTAATACGATTGCTTCTAACATTTATTTGAAATAATGTTTATTATATTCTTATTCGAAAAAATGAGAATACTTTGGATTTTTATTTGAAATTTTCTCTGAAAAAAAAAAAAAAGGATGTGTAAAGGAAAAAAAAAAAAAAAAAAAACGAGACGGCTGGCCGTTACTGTCGTTAACTTTGGCGTTTCCGTTGACGGGGATAACAGTTTGCTGCGATTGGGAGCACACGTGGAGGAAACGAGGGTCGTGTTTGACTAGAAGAGGAAGGAAGAAGCAGCGCAGGGACAACATGGGAATTCGAGATTCCCACCGGGTGCAAAACCGGCATAGAATTTCCCCCAAACAGGACTGCAGAACCGTACGTCCCCCCATAGAATCCACCTCCGTGAACCCCCAAATGCTCTTAACCCCAAGGGAAGCCCAAACCCTAATTCCCCTTTTTTGATCCCGTCCCTCCCCGAATTCGCCCCCTTTTCGCCTCGAATTATCCGAACGCCCCCCCAATTTCTCGTACCCTCCGCCGGAATCCCGCCGGGCTCGAGCTGATTCCGCGGCCTCGGCGGCCGAGCTGCTCCCTTGCGAATTTCGCTTGATCGATTCGCGATCACTCCTCCATCAGTGAAGCAGAGGGGCATTTCTCGGTGTTCTTTCGATCGGTGAGTCGATTTCCGTGCTCACCCGTTGGTGTGCGGATTGCGTTTGAACTCTGCGTTCGGAATGTTGCGTTTCGGGGCGCGGAGTTCGCCCATTTTCGGTCTCTATTGCGCTGCATGCGCATCTCTCTAATCTCTTTATCCGGGCTTGTGGCCGCGTGTTGATTTTCGAAGTTTCAATTGCTGGAATAACGGGTGAGCGGCAACAGAATCGGAAGTTTGGAGTTTTGGGGTTGTCGATTGTTTAGGATTTAAACGAGAGAGCTAAGTTTATTTTCTTTTTTTTATCAGCTGGAAGCTAATGCAGCCGATTTGGTTTATTGGCGATAACTCTTTTAATTTGCATTTAGTGCAATCTCGAGATATTGGGCTTCTGAAATTGTTGGTTGAAGTTTGCATTTTTAAAGACGGTGCTCATTTGTTGGGTATGTAGTAACTTGCAATGTTGGATGCTTTTAGAACAGGATGCTTTGAGGAATTTGTGGAGAGAGCGGGGTAGAAACATGGGTAGCAGTGAGACTGAAAAATCTGCAAAGGAGAAAGAGACGAAGGGGCCACCTCCTACTACCCTGGTACACTTTCGCTTTATCTGCTCAGTTTATCAGTTTTATTGAGGTTTTCCTCTAAAAGTGAAACTTTTGAATTGAGTTTGCATTTTCGCCTTTGGTTTTTAATGTTCAGGAGCAATCGTCAACCGCTAGTGCCAACCCAGTTACTCCAGATTGGTCTGGTTTTCAGGTGTACTTGCGGGAAACTGTTGCCAATTAGTGTAATTTGATACCCGTAGGTGGATTTCCGAATTCTCACACGATTGTTGTCTGTCAAACAGGCATATTCTCCTATTCCTCCACATGGGTTTTTGGCATCAAGTCCCCATGCTCAACCATATATGTGGGGCGTTCAGGTTTGTCAAATTCATGCTACTTATGGTTCTAAAAATTTTAAGTTGTGATAGACCCCACTACTTGGCAATATTGTCCTAGGGACTTCATCTTTCATTAGAATTCACAGAGTTGGTGCCCAATATGATCTACTACTCAGATGTGCATAAATTTCGGTATTCTGTAATTCAGTAAAGTAAATTGGCTCATTAGTTAGGGCATTGAAAGTCATTTTGACTTTTAATATGAGCTACATAGTAGGTACTTTAAGTGTTATGTTAAGATATAAAATATAATCCACTCCAGCCTTTAACAGAAGCTTTTAAAATTAAATTGTAGGATACTCAATTTTATCCTAGTATAGGAGTGCAAGATCTCTATTATGCCAATTTATAGGATTCTCTTCTTTATATGTACTGGCGCAGTGTTTCAACCATTATTTTACCCACATGTATCGGCCTTGCGTATCTTACTTCATTATCCTTTTAACAGCATTTGTACTTTTTTTTTTTTTTGGGGGGGGTAGATACAAAGTACAATTTTCATTGTTCTCTAACAACTTAAGCTTTTAGGTAAATGCTTACACACTTAACTTTGACAGTTAGAAAATGAAGAATATGGCATCCTTTTGGGCACTTATCTATTTGTACCGATAAATAGTGATAACAGTTTTGCACTCGGTCTTCAAGAGAGCTTTACTTGAAAATCTCCCCATGCGATTATGTCTGTTGTCACAAATGGAAGATGGCTTGTTTCGCTAAGTTCTCTAAGCCACAGATTACATTATACATCATGAAATAGTTGGGCTGTAATTGGCTGGTTATAGTCAGTACACGATAATCTTTGTCTAATCTCATAGGAGGGGCCAGAATATTTGAATATATTTAGCAAACTTATAGTCAAAATGCTTGGTGGAACTGAAAATTACAAGGAAGAGACAGTTTTATTGATGGTTTGTGAGGAGAGGTGTAGTTGATGGATTTTGGAAGTGGTGACTCATTCTCTCTTTTGACATGCATTCAATTTGTTGTTCAGTGGGTCATATACTTTGGGTGTCTTGTCTAGCACTAGAGTTAATAGCAGTTGTTTTGCCAATGGAATGCGATTCGTATGAATTTGGTAACTGTTTGAAGTTCTCCATGCTTTAGTTGGACATTTTTTTATTTTCAGCCCTTGTCTCCATTTATGTGCTTCTGACCCACAGACTAGATGCTAGATAAGGCTTATTTCATTGCTTCGGTGTTGTTTCAGCTGACATGCATGCACTAATAATCCTCACAGTCTAGTCTTGTAGATGTTCTTTCAAGCCCAATACATTGTTTAATGTTGTTATTAGAGCCCTAACATTTGCCCTTGATGCAGCATATTATGCCTCCTTACGGCACCCCTCCACATCCCTACGTTGCAATGTATCCCCATGGTGGCATATATGCGCACCCATCTATGCCCCCGGTACTTTCACATCCATTACTCTACACATGTTATCTTCATCGAGCTCTAGTGCCACTGACTACCATCCCCTATCTTATTCAACAGGGATCTTATCCTTTTAGTCCCTTTGCCATGCCTTCTCCAAATGGGATTGCTGAGGTTTCCATGAGTTCCCTGGACAATTTCTTGCTAACCATCTGTCACTTTGGAAGTCTCAACTCATGATCACGCATGTTTGCAGGGAAGTACAACTGGGGAAGCTGATGGTAAGCCAACTGAAGTGAAAGAAAAATTGCCTATCAAAAGATCGAAAGGGAGCCTGGGGAGTCTGAGTATGATTACAGGAAAAAACAATGAGCTTGCCAAACCATCTGGAGCATCTGCTAATGGTGCTTATTCAAAAAGGTAGAGTGCCCTTTGCAGTTATCATATGCATACAGTAATGTCAGCAAGGATGACTAAAGGCTTCTCCTTTTGTGAGGTTGCTTTCCTTTTTAAGTTGGAAATTATGAAGATATCTGACTTGAAAAGCTTTGTTGAATTATTTGGAGAAGATTGACTTTTATCTTCCATTATCACGAAGATCTCTGTTTTGTTATATGTTCACGGTAGTATGTAGTGAATGGATGTGGTGCAGAGTGTTATGGCATACCTATCAGAATGTGGTTTCTTTCTAGATTTTTTTCACTGTGGTTTATTGATGGCATGAGTTTAATTGTTTCTGTATTTACCTGACATGAATGTTGCACCATTTTATTTGGAAACACTTCTGCTGATATTGGACTTTATATGCAGTGCTGAGAGTGCAAGTGAAGGTTCAAGTGAAGGAAGCGATGATAATTCTCAGAACGTGAGTGCCGTGATCATTTTTGCTCCCCAAGGGATTTTATCTAACTATAGGAAACTTACAATTAGGCATCCATCAGCAGTGTCCATTGGTGCATACTTGATGAATTAGTAATTACTGTCCAGTTAGTTTGTTGTGATCAGTTGTAACATATGAGTTTTGCACTGCTCCAGCCAAATGGATTGCATAAGCTGAGGTATGACATCTTGGACATAGGAACACAAATAATAAGCAGACAAGCCCCTCCTTTTCTAACACTCTTTCTGTAGAAGGAGCTTCAGCTGTCACACTCCCAATTGTTAGATTGACTATGTTTCTCTCTCGGTTGATAGTTGAATCCACACGACAATTTTTGCAGGACTCCCAACAGAAATCAGGAGGCAGACAAGACTCCTTGGAAGGTTTAGTGCTTGAGAATTGATGATACTGTTGCGCATTTTTAATCTGTGAGCATGGATATTAATGAAAATTTTGTGATATCTTTTATGCAGATGTATCTCAAAATGGCAATGCTGAACATGGTTCTCAAAATGGAGGATCAAATACTCCACATGGAACAGTGAACCAATCAGTGGCATTGGTGCCAATCGCTGCTGCTGGGCCAGCAGGTGTTCCTGGTCCCACTACAAATTTGAATATTGGAATGGATTACTGGGGTACTCCTGCTATCCCTGCAATTCGTGGGAAGGTTCCTTCTACCCCAGTTGCAGGAGGAATGGTCACTCCTGGGTCAAGAGAAAGTGTTCAGTCTCAGATGTGGCTACAGGTTACCTCAAAATTTTGATTAAGACTTGTAGCTCTCCATTTTGTGTATTTGTGGCAATAGTTGCCTGGTTAAAACGGCCAAGTATATTACTTGGCCTTTTCTTTTTCTATGGCATCGACAATTTAGCTTCAGTTCTAGACATTAGAATTGTATTCACAATGAATCCGATCTTTTTGTTCAATAGGGTACAAGAAGCTTGGACATAAGGTTTTTGCAGTTATGAGGGGCTCCCATTGCTTTCTTAATGCTGATTGCATTTGCTTGCATGGGCACATGGGCACTGATGCTTGCAGATTTTCTTATTGGCATTTGTTTTTTGTGTAAATTATATCGGTGTAGTTGGTACTCATGGGGTTTAAAAGCACTTTTTTTTTTCTTTAGGACATTAATATGTAGCTGCAGAGATATCTTATAGAGCTATTGCATTTTGACTCCATGTGCTTCATCGATTTCTCAAAAAAAAGTATCTGCACCTTTTTTGTTGGTTTTAGGATGAAAGAGAAATTAAACGGCAGAGAAGGAAGCAGTCAAACCGAGAGTCTGCTCGGCGATCTCGGCTTCGGAAGCAGGTAATTGCAATGGTCTCAAAATCAATTCTCGTTGAGGTACATGTACTGATTACAGCAATGAAGTTTGTTATAATAATTTGCATTGAGCCAGGCTGAATGTGACGAGCTTGCACACCGTGCTGATGCTTTAAAAGACGAAAATGCCTCTCTAAGAGCTGAAGTGAGCCGCATCAGGAGTGAGTACGAGCAGCTTCTTGCGGAGAATGCTTCTCTGAAGGTGATATAAAAGATGCTTCTCTTGTTTCTCTTCCTCTTTTGTTGCCCAGTATGTCCTCCAGTAGCTTAGTCACTCGTTAATCCAACTTTGTTCTCTGGTTTATTAGGTGATCGTTTAAGGTCTCCTCTACATAAGATACTTTTGCTACCAAACCTAACTGACTAGTGATCAATCATCCATGCAACATAACATGGTAGACATTAATTGCCCTTTTAAATGGAAGTATATATATTTTTGTTCGGGACAAACCTAGCCAATTGTACGCACTAGTGCATGCACAATTACATATCAATGTGCACGCACACCCATAATACACAGCACGAAACCACCCCCCGGGGGGGGGGGGACAGATTTATAGCCAGTTTGACCCTTAAACTCCCTATTGAACTATTAACACATTACAGCATCTGATTTGACTCCTAAAATACTTTACACTACACTTTTGTAGGAAAGGCTGGGGGAAGTTCCCGCACATGAAGATTCAAGGTCTGAAGAAAGACATTTGAACAGTGAATCTCAGAAGACAGCAAAGACTGAACATGGCCAGAATGCTCGCTAGATTTATTGGCTACCCTGTCATGCTGGTTTCTGGAGTGTAACCTAACCAACTAGCAACAGGAAGTTCTCATTTTACGTAGTATGTAGTTCCACCGCTTATTGAAGCTGACCTTGATAGTTTTAGGATGTGTTAATTGTCTTGCCTTAATCATCTGTCAGCAAGCCTTATAGTTGAGGATGTAGGATTGGGCTTGAGCACTGTGAAAGTTTGCCTTCCACCCTTATTTTTATCTGTTGAGAAGGGTAGCAATCACACTTATGTGTACCAAGTACTGTTGATTGATGTGTAATTTAGAGAATTTAATGAGCTTGAGCATGCTGTTAACGAGCATAGAGTTCATCCATGTGCTACTCCTGTTTTTCTCATTGCTTATTGGGCACTGCAATCCATTTTGAGTTTTCCCTCGCAAAGATCTGAGCGTCTACTGGCCTAATTGTATTAAATGTATAGAGACACCTGATAATATTGGGATGACAGATGATTAAACATGCCCCTTCTCCACAACTGGAAAACCCAGAGATTGATTATTCGAGCTGTTTTTCAGAGACCTTATTTCATTGCTCAACGTGCATTGAAATGAACTGATCATGTAGTCCTTTGCCTTTTTGGTGTTCAGAAATTCATGTATTGGGTTTTTTAGCTGTCCGAGGGAAGTTTTTGGCGACAGTATTGTCTACAGGAGTGACAGAGTACCGAGTGCATTGGCAACGATGAACCGAGATGATCAGAAATCAGGGAGTTTTAAGAACATCGGAACCTCTCTTTCGATCGAATTACTGGGCGAGAGCAAGAAGTGTCGGAGTCTAGTAGAGCGATGACATTTTGAGCCTTTGGTTGAAAAACTGAAGTAAGAATTCTCTTTCCTTATTATCAATGGAATCATCATTTGCGACTTAGGATTCTCAGACCTGAGCTGAGCGCATTATGCCTAGGCCTGGTTTTTTGGATTACATTATGCTCGGGCCAGGTTTTTTGGATTGCAAAAAAATAAAAATACAAAACGCAGTAGAGAAGACTCGGATTTAAAAAAAGAAAATACATCCCTTATAAATTACCCCACATGACTTGCATTGATCGAAATTTAAATAGGTACGACTTGGATTTAGACAAGTACATCTCAATAAAAGATTGCAACTCAATAAATGTAAACACCATATTAACTTTCATCACAAAAATGCAAACAAGTGCACCTACACAGCACTTTAGACAAATACATCTTGAGAGAAAGTGCGGATCTCAATGCCGTAGGCCGCTCCCTCCATCACCATGAAGTAGGACGAGATAGTGTCGTCCGGCATCAGAATTTCATTAGCCAAGATCTGCAGACCACAATCATACCTTTGCTTATCGTCTCTGATGATCCGGCCAGCCCTATTGAAAGTCGCCTCGAATGACACGGATAACACCGGAGGAGCAAGAGTGTCCCGAGCCACCATGGAAAGAACAAGATAAAGGGAAAGATTTGGTCTTCCACTAGTGGGAAAGGTGAAGGTACTCATTGCCAACTTTCTTAATGCAGCCTGAGTCATCCTTGTTGAGGTACTGGTCGATCTCATATGTCATGGAAGTCGAAAATTCAAGAGCATTGTCGTGTGATTTTCTTTTTTAAGGACCTAATTGATGCCTTAGTTTTATAAACCTCAATATGAAGAATTTGGATGACAATTAGAGATGCTATTCTTAGTGGGGCTGATAAATGTTCAAGTACCTTGTATCTTTTTGTGGATATTAGAAAAGAAATTAGAAATACAATTCATATGGTTTTGTAATTTGATGTCACGGGCGACAATGCTTTGAGGTTGTGACCTGTCATTAATTTGCTTATTTCGATTATAAATCATGTAAAATCCCTCTAGGATAATACAAATATTTTCGAATTTTTGATCATCCATTACTATAAGAAAAAAGAATAGGCTCAACATGGAAATCACTTTACGAAAAAAAATACAATAATTTGTTGGAACAATGTGAATATATTGATTTGCTAGAGCAATTAAAAATGGAATAATGTTCGGTATATTGAAATTAATTATATACTATTAGTAAACTGCATTATATGATATATCCTCATCAAGTAAAGAAAAACTATTCATTTCTTACATAAATATTCACTTATAAATTCATCTCATGGTTAAATTAAACATATCAATTTCGTGGCAGGAAATAAAATGTCTTTATTAAGGGAAAAAGAAAGAGCAGAGGAAAAATATCCAAAAAACGACGGAACCAAACTGCTTCGACCACATTCTCGGTACCGTAAAACCTGCTCCGACACCTCTCTCTCTCTCTCTCTCTCTCTCTCTGCTTGCGCGCTCGTGCTTCTTTCGTCCAGCAAAGACGAGAGAATTTTGCAGAAAAAATGCAGATTTTGGGCGCGACGAACGACGTGTTGATGAGCATTCCGTCAGCGTCCGCTGGAAGCCTCAAGTCCCCTTCCGAATTCAGCCATATCCATCCTTTGTCGGGTTCTAAGTTCTTCCTCTCTAACGGGTTCGTCAAGGTATGTGCTTTCTCCCTGTGATGGTCGAGCAGGCTGAAAATGTTTTCATGGGGTCCCTTGGTTTGGTACTTTGCAATAGGGGTGTGCTCTTAATCGAGCGAATTTCCCGTTTCTTTGCTCGTGTCGTCGTGAGAGGTAGCTAGATGACGGTTTTCAAGCTGCCTGGTGGTGCAACCCGCCGTAAAATTGGAGATTTTTGTGTGGGCAAATCGTTGGTGCCACCATCATGGTTCGTTTTGGATGGTGTGATGAGTGATAGCTTGTGGAGAGAGAGTCAGGGGAGTGCCATGGGTAGGAAGAGCTTCTTGTAACATTGGTTTTGTGGAGCGTGGTCGCGAACTCTAAACGGGCATCTAAACAAGCGGGGCATGTTCAAGAACCCAACATGAGTTTGCCACATAATCTGTGAGCGACTGTTAGCATGATTTGTACCCGTATCATTGTTCTTGATGATTTGAATGATGCATGTTGACACTCTGCTAGTTTCTTGAAGGTGGAAATGTCGATATGATGGAGAGAGCATGAGGCTTCACGCTCGCCTTTGTTATTGTTAGATTGCAAGTGGGGTTTGCAATTATATATAACAATCGTTATTAGTTGATACACTTGGTATAGGTCCCCTTGTGCTTTTTGGTGACAGGTTTGGGTTGGACTTTGGGGAGAGCGAATAATGGAACGTGATATGTCCATCTGGTTGCTTTCTCCTGTTGACTAATGTTTTAGTAGTGAATGAATGCATATGTTGCATTCACTGAACCCTGAAATTTCTAGTATAATGTACATGTTCCTCACAAAGTGTTGTCTTTCCTAGAGATGCCGCTCTTTTGCTATCCAGACATTAGGAGGTGGGCGGGGAAGGTGTCGAGCAAGAGGCTCAATGATTAGAGCCTCCGGGGATTTAAGTGACAACCCAGTCCCGGTTGCTCCTCTAACATTTGAGTCCCCGATCGGACAGCTTTTGGCACAGATACTCCAAAACCATCCACATTTGCTTTTAGCAGCTGCTGACCAGCAGCTTGAGAACCTTCAAAGTGAAAGAGATGCTGAAAAAGAAAAGAATCCAGCATCAGCAGATCTACTCTACCAGTATGTGGTTCTGTCTTTGTCCTCATTCTCCTTCTACTTACTAGTTTTCTTCACTTGAACTTGTAGTTGTTTCATTTCATTCAGCTATTAAAAACCATAAGGTCTGCAGCTTGAAATTTGGCTTTGCCATGGGCAGAGACTTGGAAATTGATTTACTAAGTTTAGTGGTTTCACCATTATTGATCTGATACTTCCCAAACTCGCCACTGAGGGAAGAATAAGGATTCCGGCGTAGCCTTTGCAAAATCAATTCACTTCAGTGTTGTCTTGTTTTATCTTATAATAGCTTGGTTTTGATAATAAATAACTGCAGATCTCTGTTTGAAGATAGTTCAATGTTATAATTCACCAACTTGTTAATATTGCTTGGTGCTGATCATGTGAGTGACAAAGCAAAAAAATTGAAAAGTAACCCAGGCCTGCTTAGTCATAGCGGCCCTCATTTGGCTTTGGCCTGGTAATAGCCACAATAGAGGACACCTTTTGTGTTTGGGAATATTGTAGTCGGCTTGTTTGATTAGCTGCTGTGGTTTGATCGCCTCTTAATTTGACTTAGTCACCTCCTTCTTTAGTTGGCAGTTCTTTCGTAAGTTTATGTATCTTGAAATTTTACGAAGAGTCTACAATGTGCTTTTTGGTGCTTAAAATGATGAATGTCTTCATTCTATGCTAAGTTAATGGTTTGATCATTAAGTGAAAGTGACGAGAATGATGATAAAGCATTCCATATCAATAATGATCTTGATATCTAGTGCTGTGCCCTAAAACATGTTGACCTCATTCAAACCTGGAAACTGCTCACAAATCAGTAAGACTGATCATTCTTGTGGAATTGATGGGGTTCAGGTTTTTGGTATTTTAGAGAGCATAGTTAAGTTGTTATTGATGCGCTTGGGCACGTTGCGTTGTGGCTCATTGACTTATGAGTCTGATCCAGAATGGACAAAATTGAGCCGATACGAAAACTGGTGGCGGAAATATATGAAACTAAATGGATTTTTGTCAGATTTTTATGAAGAATTGAAAGGCCAAGAACATAGTTACTTCACTTCTGTGGAAGTATAGAAAGTTTGACATGGACATATCTACTTGAGTGCCTTTATCTTAGTAAGTATGTCTACCTTACTTTGCTGGGCAAATTATTACAATGCGGTGAAAACTCGTTTTTTCCCTTTTTCTTTTTAACTCTGTTTCACATGTTATTTTCTTCCTCAGTTACTTTCAGATTAAAATATGATTTACCTTGTTCTCCCATAGCTTTAGTTTGTCAAGTTTATCATGGTATTAGAGTCATACATGTTGAGTTGGATTGGATTCTTTACAACCCTTGTCCGCACAATGGTGGCTTTACTTCTCTATGCATCTTGTGTTTTTACCCTTCAAGCCTTTGTCATCTTTATTGGCCTTTGTGTGAGGGAGAGTGTTGAGATGTAAAATATAATCCGCTCGATCTTGAACTGTTAAATCTTAATGAAAACTGTCCGCACTCAAATTTAACTTTTGATTATCTAGCTTTTGGAATATCGTTCTTCAGGTGGAGCATAACATAATGAAGTGGCGGTCATTTAAATACTTGGAGTTTCTTTTTTGCTCAGTTGGTTCAAAGGATAATATACCAATGCAATTTTCGTTCCCAACATTTCAATTCAACAGTTTTTGCTGGATGATCTGTCTGATGTGACCCTTATTTCTTGCACAGGAGAATTGCTGAGGTCAAGGAGAAGGAGAGGCGTAAAACACTGGAAGAGATAATATACTGCTTGATTGTGCAGAGATTTGTGGAAAATAACATCTCAATGGTTCCAAAGATTACAGCAACATCAGATCCCACAGGTCGTGTGGATTACTGGCCTAACCAAGAAGAGAAGCTCGAGTCTGTCCATTCTCCTGAAGCTTTTGAAATGATACAGAGCCACTTATCCCTCGTGGTCGGAGACCGAGTGGTGGGACCCCTGGGTACCATTATACAGAGTAGCAAAATCAAACTTGGAAAACTGTATGCCGCTTCTATAATGTACGGGTATTTCCTTAGAAGAGTGGACGAGCGATTTCAACTTGAAAGGACCATGAACACTCTTCCTAAGGGATATACTGAGAATCGGGTGAGGTTGGAGGATTCCATACCGACAAGCCCATTTTGGGATCCAGATTCTTTGATCAGAATTCCACCTGACGATGGTGACGGAGGCAGTTTCTTGGATTCTGAAGAAGGCAAATTATATAGACTCCGATCTTATGTGATGTACTTGGATCCGGAAACTCTTCAGCGATATGCGACCATAAGATCCAAGGAGGCTATTTCCTTAATAGAGAAGCAGACACAAGCATTGTTCGGAAGGCCAGATATAAGGGTCGCGGAGGACGGTTCCATCGACACGTCGAGCGACGAAGTCATCTCCCTTTCGGTGTCTGGGTTGACGATGCTGATATTGGAGGCAGTAGCGTTCGGATCGTTCCTGTGGGACGCAGAAAACTTCGTCGAGTCCAAGTACCAATTTGTGAAAAGCTAGAGACAAAATTTTGTTTGGAAGAGTGGATGTTCTTCTGAGCTGTACAAAAGGGTTAATCCTCACATGTTTCTCCTAGTGGCTGGAAGATGGTAGTGTCTCTCTTTAGGTTGTTCATAGTGCATTAGATCATCAAACACTCTGCTCATATTCGTTTACAGATCTGCGTATGTGATTTTGAACACGGGATCCATTACACCCTAAAGCAAGATGACACTTCCGATTGTCGCAGGCCGTGTTGATCGCCCGTGTCGATCGACAAGGCGATAGCCTTTTCGTTGCGGGACTCGACCAATTTGACTAGTGCTGATCCATGAGTATAGTCATTGCTATATCACTGATAAATGTTAGGCAAAACCTTCCAACTTAAACGTTTCTATATTGAGATAATCCGTTGGCTGTCTAGTTTGTCCTTGTTGGCTCAGTCCCAAGTGACGTTGGCAGAGCCTGAAATCACAGCGTGGCAGCAAATACGCCGCCGTAATTGTAGGGCGCCTCCGGTTCTTCCGGCTACAGAGTGGACCTTAGAATGATAAAATGAAAAAAATAAAAGCCCAGCCCAGACTTTCTTTTATTTCCTGTAATGCCCCTGGGTTCACTTCGATATTACCTAACCAGCCCTTCTCAAGAGCCTCACTTGTTTTTCCCTCCCCCACTTTTATATGTGGACAATAATGCCCACCTACTGCCACCCGTTTTACCAAATTCGTTGATTGATTATAACCAAATTCAATAATTATTATTACCACGAAAAACTTGGCAACTTTGTTCTATATTTGGTATCATACACAGAATCTGGAAAATATTTTTCTAAAGGAAGATTGCTTGGATTGATTATAAAAATGAATAAACAAGGAATATATTCTTCGCTCATAAAAAAATATTTAAATGAAAATATTTTCCATTAACTAATTATTCCAAACAATAGAAATAACTATTTTTAAGAAAATATTTTTTAAATTGTACATCTGTCACGAAATAAATAATCTTAATGAAGGATTCATCTTCATCATTATTTGGAGTGCTTCAAAGTTGAGTATTGCTCCCTCCAATGATCTTAGTGTAATGCACAATGATTTGCCTCCGGCCATACCATGCATAATAATTCACTCATTGACTTTCCCCATTGCTTGCTCACATGGTTCATCGACGATCCATCATGCCGTGATATCATGAAATTGACTCTGAAAACAACGCATCGTGGGGAGGCCCTCCCCTTTCGACACATCCATTACATCGGCTTTATGCCTTTTTCTTTCCCTTCCATTTACCTTGAAGCTTTTCGCGGGAAGGCTTATCTAATCACGACACATCGAGATCGATGGGGACATGTAGCTACTATCGATGGTCTTGTTACGTTTACGAAAAAACTGTAACCCGAAAACGATAGGGGGGCTTTCGCTTGTGACCTCACCCAACAAAAATAGTCATTAAATAAGTCTTAACTTCCTCCCCCACTTAGTGTGAAACGAGAGAAGAGAGATTCTAAACCTGTCCATGCTGGAGTTGTTAGGTGAAACTAACCCTTCAATTCATATCAAAATCGAAGAAGAATCCAGTCGGGCGGCGAGGAAATTGATTATAGGAAAGCCAGGAAGCCACTCTAATCACTTGTATAATACAAGATTGGACTGTCTTGAACTCTCGAGTTGTGCTTTGTCGTGGCCTCTGGGGAGCTTCGTTACGTGTAGTAGCGAACGTCCCCATCTTCGAACTGACTTATGCTCATCTTAGGTAAAGAAAGCATTGATTGAATTGATGGGACCATTGCGTACATAACTACTCCTCATTGTCTTAATCTGGCCGGACCAAGTCCACAGCACTTCTTGGTTGAATTATTCAAACTAAGAGATGAGTGTATTTGTCTGAATGGATTACTTGTGCACCGTTTCAATAAATGTTGGTGGGAGGTCGAGATGGCGTATTTGTATTGTCTTTTGGAAAGTTCCCATCGAAACCTCCTAGCAATAGATCGATCATCTTTCTATGCATATACATCGCGAATGTTCAAGAATTAGTTTGAACATGTCATTTGCACGACCTAAATTTTCATTTAATTCTAAACCTTTTTTCAAGTTAAATGACGTGCCAAAATAAGAATCGCAATCAAAGGAACAAATACTCTTATCTGGGTCATCCTAACTCCTTGTCATCATATATAATATATATTATCTCACTTGAATATGACAAATTCATTTGGAAGCACATATATCAATAATGTTATCTTTAGGATATACAGAGAGAATAAAATAATGTACGCACCACCAATAGCAAGCGGCTAATAAATAACCCCAATCATCAAAAACCAAGGACACCCAGAAAAAGGAAAAGAAAACCCTAAACACAGTGGCAAACCCTTGATTTGCTCCTCTTAACAAGGTCATTATTGTACACGCAGCTCAATCCACGGCAGCCAAATAAGCTAATACCATCTCTCTCTCTCTCTCTCTCTCTCTCTCTCTTTCTCTAAATTCAAAAGAAAAGATTGCAGTTGGATTTGTAATGACGTGGTTGATGGGTAATGCTATATATGCAAACTGATCACGGCAGAAAAAAAGGCAAGAAGGAAAAGAGAGGTGCAGGGGAAAGAAGGAGAAAGAAACTTTTTAGCCAACACCAGAAATTTTTTATGGATCCTTTGCGTCGCCTCGTCTCTCTCGCGGTTACGACTTCATCTTCATCATCTTCGTCGTCCTCCTTGACTCTTCTGCTCGCGCTCCTCTTCTACGCCGCAAGCGCCGCCGCGGCCTTCGACATCGTCCCCATCACCTTCGACGAGGCCTACGCTCCTCTCTTCGGCGACTCCAACGTCGTCCGCTCCGGCGACGGCAAGAGCGTCCGTCTCCTCCTCGATCGCTTCTCCGGTTCGCCTCCCGTACCCATGTCCCTGCATCTACGTACGGACAGGCGTACATGCCAATGATCTACATGCGTATGTTAAAAGAACGATTTTGTTTTTCTTGTTTCGTTTTTGCAGGGTCCGGTTTTATCTCCTCCAATCTCTACAAGTATGGCTTCTTCAGCGCGAAGATTAAGCTGCCGTCCGACTACACGGCCGGCATCGTCGTCGCCTTTTATGTGAGTAAAATCGTTGAATGTGTTTCTGAGTTCCGGCATGTTTGCAAAGTGATGCATGGTTTTCGTTGGATGTCATTACACGTGAAGAAATCTTCTCACGCTTCGTGGGGTGGGCTGTCATGCATGAAAACGAAGCGTCGTTAGCAGAATTCGAGGAATTCGTGGTAGGTTTGTTCGAGAGAGAGAGAGAGAGAGAGAGAGTACTCCGAGTTTAAATTAGAAAGTGAACCATTTAATTGATCGACCGAATTATAGGGATTTGACTGGGGAGCGATGCTAAGCAATCCAATCTATATAAATGGAAAAATAAAGACCCTAGTTTATTTCCTTATGCACGATATCGGGAAAGAATAGATAAGCAATAATAATCGAAAATGAACCAACCTATCCCGAGACTCGTGTTATAGGTGATGTTAGATATTGGTATGGTCGACACCACTTAGCTATACTAGTCCATTTCATGGTCGGTCTATGTATTCCGGTCGATCACTTCTCATACATGACATGAAAAACATGGCGCAGACATCGAATGGCGACGTTTTCGAGAAGACCCACGACGAGCTGGACGTAGAGTTCCTGGGGAACATAAAGGGCAAGAAATGGAGGTTCCAGACGAACGTGTACGGGAACGGGAGCACGAGCCGAGGGAGGGAGGAGCGGTACACGCTCTGGTTCGATCCCACCAGGGCCTTCCATCGCTACAGCATCCTCTGGACCGCCAACAACATCATGTGAGCGCTTTCCCTTTTCTCTATTCTTTTCCCCTCTTCCTGCCCCCTTCTTGTTTTCTTCACTGCCTAAATTTCAGGGTCCTCAGCACGGTATGTCTCTCTACATCTGTACGTGTAGCGAGTGTTTCACTGAGAGGAGGATGTCAATAGCTCTCGTTCCGTGACCGCGAGAGATCAGTCGGAATATTGACTAAAGCAATTCGAATTTTACATCTCAATTATAAAAAAAAAAACCGCTAGGTGTTACGTTTAATCATTTTTCTTATGGCCGGTATTTTAGGGCTGAGTTACGAGAAAGCCTTTGAAAGGGACTATAGCTTCTTGTTGACCCGGTTGTTTTAGTTTTAGAGCTTGAATTGGTCTTAGGTACACCGAGCGCATGCGTTCAAAAGTCTCTGAACAATTCAATTTAAAAATCCGAATTAGTCATCACTGAATGGACAGTAGCGTAGCTTCTTGACATTACTGTCTTTGCAAATACGAAATTAGATTTCCAACAGTGACTGATTTGGTTTCGAAGAAAAGTTGGGACGCCCCATGTTGATTCTAGTCTCGGTCGGTTTTACACTCCGAAGGAAAATTGAAAAAGAGGATTAAGACGGATACAGCCACCGAATTTTGCCTTTTCTGTCCCGTGTAAGATTGCGAGAATCATTGCTTGAATGCTGCTCTTTATTTTGCACATCTTTCTTTAAATTAATGCAATCTTCAGACCTCACGAATTGCGCAAGATACTTTGAAAATTTCTCTCTCTAAACAAAGCCAAACTTTGACTTTAGGACCACTTTTTTTTTTTGGGGTATTATTTTGTAATGCTAGTTATGGATTATTTTACATAATTGTATTATTCTGACTTTAGGACTTTTCATTTGAGCTTTCAGTCGACCTGAATTTAATCAAGTACACCTAAATTGCAGCCGCACACTGTTTGATCATCTCTCTGTGTGATACGTTCTTTGCGCACAGATTTTACGTGGACGAAGTCCCCATCAGAGAAATAATCCGGAACGACGCCATGGGCGGCGACTTCCCGGCGAAACCGATGGCCCTGTACGCCACCATCTGGGACGCCTCCGACTGGGCCACCTCCGGTGGCCGCTTCAAGGTCAACTACAAGTACGCCCCCTTTGTCGCCGAGTTCAAGGACCTTGTCCTCCAGGGCTGCCCTGTTGACCCCATCGATCAGTACTCCTCCGGACACTGCTACGACAAGCTCGCCCTCCTCGAGGCCCAGGACTTCGCCACCGTTACTGCACAGCGGCATGCGGCCATGCGGCGGTTCCGGCAGAACTATATGTACTACTCCTACTGCTACGACACCGTCCGGTATGCAATTCCTCCGCCGGAGTGCGTGATCCTCCAGTCAGAAAAGGAGCGGTTCAAGGACACCGGGCGGCTCAAGTTCGGCGGCAGTCACAAGAAGCGGTCGCGGCGGAGGGGGCATCGGATACCGTTGGTGTCGGAGGAGCAGCCCGTATTGTAGTTTGATCGTCAGCTGTAATTACATGTGCCTAGACTTTTTTTTATCTCATTTTATTTCTTCTAATTTTTGTGGCTCCAGGCAGATAATACGAGGGGGAATTTTCGCATGCATGGCTTGAATAATCAAATTAAATATTGAGAATCATCTCAATGTTTACTATGTATATAATTGATTGTCAATATGTGTAATCATAAGTCACCTTCATAAGATCAGATGAGCATTGTCAATTTGTCGCCATAGAATCTTGTTAGATGCATCAAGTAAGGATTTGAACTACCCATCGATTTACTCTTGAACGAGAAAAATGATTCGACTTCAAATTCCGAAGAACCGACGAACTTACTTGATGTAAAAAGGTGCGTTTCTAAGAAAGATCTCGTTTATTGTCTGAATTGATATACAGAAAACTGATGTGTTGCAGGTATAACACCTGTATACACAAAAAGAAGAAGAAGAAGAAGAAGAAGAAGAAGAAGAGAGGCCTATTTCTGTGGGTGGTTGATAAACTGTGAACGCTATAGAGTCCCTATAGCTTTGTAATGAATGAATGGAAGAATGTATGCTAGAAGTCAGCAAGAAAACTACTATAAACCACCCCTACACCTTGAGGACAAACGGCGATGATCGCCCCGATCACATGCCAAGTCATGCCGTCTTGTGTCTTCCCCGATCAACTGTGATGATACAACTACGGGAACTGAAATGATCCCCCGATTTGAGAGTTGTTCGATGGAGGATCGATGGCCACCCAAAGGAGAGAGATGGTAATCGCCAGGAGACCCGACCAGACATACACTATAGTCGGTGTTCTTCCTCGCCGTCCCATTAGTCCTTTCGCAAAAGGATATAGGTGGGTTAAGACCCAGACGCTGAAGAACACGCCGCCTATAAGTTGGCTCCACTGTGGGTTGGTGCTGTAGATGGTTCGGGAAAAGGCCACGGCGATTGCAATCAGATTGGTGAAGATGATTGTGACCGGCGGTATCATCAGGGCCGTCCATTTGAAGATATAGAGGTCTGCAAACTCGTCGTCAATGTCGTCACCAGCCGATTTTGAAGTCAGGGTGAAGGAAATCTCGATCCCTGCAATCACCTTCAGTAGCCCCTGTAACACAGCAGCAAGATGGGCGCTTGTGCCGCCGATCAACCAGAATTGCTCGTTTCTCCACCATTCTTCCAGTGTGACACCAGACCATTTTATCTCAAGAATTGCAAGAAGGCAGAGAGTCAGGGTGATTGCAAGCAGGTAGGTTAGGAAGGATACACTGAGCGATTGCACAATGAACTTCCCAGAGAATAGAGAGAGCGCCGGGAGAAAGCAGTAGACAATAAGAAAGATGGAAGTGAAAGGGTAAATTCCAACGTTGAGGTAAGCAATCCTCTGAAGGAACTTCATCCTGCCGCTGGCCATTATGGCATTGTTGCGAGAGAAGAATATCTCCACCGAGCCCGTCGCCCAGCGCAGGACTTGATGAAGCCGATCAGTGAGATTGATGGGCGCGGTCCCACGAAAAGCATCTCTCTTGGTCACGCAGTATACAGATCTCCATCCTCGATTGTGCATTCTATACCCTGTCACGACATCCTCTGTGACGGACCCGTAAATCCACCCAACTCGTTCCCCCCACTCAGTTTTATCTTCGTACCAGCATGAGATGGCACTTATTGCCTCTGCAACTGTTGACGCATCAAGAAGCCGTCGAAGAACAGTGAGAGCACCAGGAGGCCGTCCATTTTTCACGGATGGATGGTCGGCAAGGGGTCGGCCTTGGAACTCAGCTAAAGGTATGGAATCAATGAACAAGTATGAGTTTCCGAACTTCTTAGGAATCAGTGCAGTGGTCATTTCTTCACTTTCGGGGTCTTCCATTACAAGCGAAGGGTTTTCTCTAGAAATTTCAGGGGCAGAAGCAACAGATGCAGCTTTCTTGCGACGGGCAAAGCAGCTACTGCAACAATTACTGCTTTCTTTCATCCGAGGTGGGTCGAACCCATAAAGAGCAATCCTACGAAACAGACATCCAGTACCTACATAGACTGGGCCTTGAACGCCATCCAGAGCACGCATGTTCACATCAAAGAAAACCGTATTGTGGTTGGCATAGCGATCGGATGGGTCGATGCCTTCAAACCTCTGAGGAAACTGAACATAGCAAATTCTGTCCCCATCACGATCCATCATGAAGCATATACCTTCTCTCAGTGCTTTAGAGTTGTAGATGTAGTGGTCACAGTCAAGGTTAAGAATGAAGGGGCCGTTGGACATTATTGCCGAGGCTCGAACAAGAGCATTCATCGCCCCAGCCTTCTTGTTGTGGTCATAACCAGGTCGCTTTTCACGGGAAACATACACCAACAGTGGAAGACGAATGTCTACTTCAGTTAGATCCATAAACCTGGAATCAGCTTCTGTACCTTCAAGTGGTTCATCACTTGGCGGCTTCAACATCACCTGAATCAACGTAATCCATCTGATGAGCACATCTAGTTACGATTATATATCATAAGGGCCACTAAAGAAGGTGTGTGTTTAAGTGATCCAGGTGTCAAAGCAACAGTTTCACATAAGGAAATACTCAAGCGACAGAATACAGTGGGCAGGTAATTTAACAAACGCGATGATGATCCAAGTGTTCACAAGAAAGCGAACCAGGACTAGCAAAGAATCAACAAAAACGTATGTTGGCGTAAAAGTCTTCATTAAAACAACTTAAGCTAAAATGACTAAGCTAACCATGAACCCTCTAGAAATTTGAACTATCGAACACATGGAAAGAACGGCATAATAGTCAGAAAAAGCATCAGCTTTTTACCTGAATAATGCTAGCATGATCACCTCGGGAGTGTTCAGGTGCAGAAGCTGTCCAAGTGCCAGGCCAATGGGTTCCATCAGCCATCCAAGTAGCTTTTGGGATCTTCACATTTTCCACCTCATCATCGATATCAGCCTCTCTCTGTTTCTTCAAAGCTTTAATCTCCTCTCGAGTATTATAAGCCTCCGAACGTCGCCGAATAGAGTCAGAAAGACCATTTGTTCGAACTTTAAACTCATCATACTCTCGCTTAATCCTCCTGCGGTCTCTGACAAAGTCTGGCCGAACTTTGTTCTTGTATGGATCTCTCTTCAGATTAAAATAGGATTCAGGATTTCTTGGCTCTATATCATGCTTCCGGCAAAATGGTACCCACAAGTTGGCAAAACTAGCCGCTTCAGCCATGGCTTCAAACGTTAGTAGTGCTCCCCCATCGTCAGAAACATAGCAGGAAAGCTTCTCAACCGGATAATCGGCTGCCAAAATGGATAGAATGGTATTTGCAGTCACAAGTGGAGGTTCTTTCTCTGGATCTGCCGTAGAGACAAAGATATCTATGCCTGGAAGATCAGACTTCCCAGTAGGATTGTGCTCATTAGGTGTTTCAAATTTCCTCTTCAGAACATCTAGGTCAGTAATGCGATTGATGGGACAGATCTTCGGAAGCTGGTCAAGTAGCCAAGAGAATGCGAACCAGATTTCACAAACCACCGACATTCCCCATAACCAGAGCGCATCATCATTGGGGTGACTGACCCTCCATACCAAGAATAATCCAAGAACGGCCATTCTTGCAAGGATTAGGAGCCTAAAAGAGTATGGAGGATTGAAAATGTGTTAATTGGAAATTGACATGCTAAAGATAAGAACATGCTATATCTGCGGTGCGAAAGATGGATGATTAAGAAAAAATTCTCAGATGAAATATCCAACAAAGTTCACCGGAATCAATATTATGCTACAACAATAATACTCCTAAGCCACCCTGATCAACATATGAATTATCACGGAAGGAGACGCACAAATTCCTGGTTAACGCATCCATAGGTGTTACAGGAATATCAAAGTTGTTACGGAGAACAACAGAAGCATTATCACAGGGATATTTCAAGTGAACAGGACGCATTTGATGTTCTTTAACATACATCTTCATAAAACCATCAGGAATTATAACTATTTGACCAGATTAATCTCGAATTAAGTTATCTGAAACGCAAGCCATAAAGCAATTTCTGATAGCCCTGATTCTGCCTTCACAATTCTTCTCAAGTCTTTGTCAGAGTCAAACTAGCTAAGCCTTGCAGAGACAAGTATGCAATGGGGTATTATAACACAAGAAGAGTCGAGATGATAGACAACATTAGGCGGCTAGTTTTCTCCTAAATTACAGTATGCCTCAGCTGCATTTCGAATGTTCATGAACAAGGATTTCAAGGGGTTAGAAAATTGAATCACCTGTACGGACTAAGAATTGCAGCTGATATTGATAATTTGCGAGTCAGCGGCCTCCATTGCTTGTCTTTAAGATCATTGCGGTCGCCAAACCCATTAGAACTTCCGCCCTCGTCATCCTTTGGCCACATAGCATTTCCATATCCATAACTCCCCTTTGTTTCAAATAGCCACTGGTTTTGATCAAATTCATTGGTGGAACTCCTCTTGAGGGAAGCAGACTTCATTATGGACAACCTCCTCTCCATCTTTGACAACGCCTGCGATTTATCCAGTTTCATCACCTCTGCAATCTTCCCTTCGTAGGGCTCCTTACACCCGGGACAAATCCCGTCACTGGCCCTCGTCATATCCTGGTAACAATCCCGGCAAATTTTGAAGCCGCATTCGCAAGGGACCACATCATTGCCCCTCTCGTTGCTCATTACTCTGCCGTCGCACCCCGGCAACTCGCATTCCGACCCGTTCACGCCAGTCATCTGCGGATGGCTGGTTTCCGACTCGATCACCTTCTCCTTCAAGCTCGCGCGCGTGGCGAGGTTGTAGCCTCCGGTGAACAGTGAGCTCGAGGCGTACTGATCCTCGACCCGCTCCTTGGAGGAGGGCAGCTTGGTCAATTCCATGGGCTGGTTATCGGGGGTGGAAGGAACCTGGACTGTGTAGGTAGCGAAATCCGCGCTGCCGTACAAATCGCTGTCATCATTGTGGTGGCTATAGCGGCGATCTGAAGCCATTGCGTCAATGACTTCCTCTGTTCTGTACTGGGCGCGATAGACAGAGCAACCTGAAACTCCGTCAAGAAATTCGAAGGTTGAAAATTTATGTCGACATGAAGCAAGAAAGACTCGCAGATGAAAAGCTTTCAGATTTCTCTCTCTCTCACCCACTTGATTTTGCTATACATATAGGACACATAAAACTATACAAAGAATGCATATATATGATAAGAACGCGGAAGTAGAACTTTTCCACAAAATCTCTCTCTCTCTCTCTCTCTCTCTCTCTCTCTCTCTCTCTCTCTGTGGACTGAAAGCAGAGCAAACAGGACTCGATCAACGAAGGAGCAAATCACAGAGAGAGGCAGAGAGAGTTAGCTTAAAGTCGTACCTAAATACACCAACTCCTTTGATTAACCAAAGGATCTCACCGCTTCAAACTCTCCATGCTTTCAAGCGCGTGTCGGACGTTTTCAAGCCTCTCTCTCTCTCTCTCTCTCTCTCTCTCTCTAAAACCTTACCGAGACGGAAGCGATCAGCGATCACGCATCACCGCCACCGGACCGAGTCCAACCCCCCTAGCAAACAACTACTCCCTCCCCCCTGGCACTGACATCATCGACCTCACCGAACGCGCCGATTACCTCAGCCGTTTAACAGTTCAAAACGCAAGCCGAGCCTAAGTCGAAGGAGAATAAACCAGAGCGCCCCACTTACATTTACAGAGGCAATGCACCAGGCGTCGCCGGACAGGGGGAGAGAGAGAATTCTCGGGAGCTCGACGGCCGTCGGTCTCGACGCGTGCGGCGGAGCTCGGCGGAGAGAGAATGCTTCGCGCAGGCGACTGCGGCGGTGGGAAGGAAAGCGAGCGGTGGAGGAGGACGACGACGACGAAACGCCAGAGACTCCTTTTGCGAGAGTTTATACTGGAAAGCGTGCGCGTGGAAAGGCGCAAATCAGGGACTTCACCGAGGTCAATTTCGGGATTTCGGGAAAAGAAAAAGAGAGGGAGGAAGGGAAGAATTGGGACGCCGATACGGCTTACGCGGCGACGGGGTAAGGATCGGGTGCGGGCGCGCTACGGTGCGCGCGCTGCAACCGGCTGACCACTATCACGAAATTGTGCATCTTCCGTGACTGGAGAAAGAAAAAGACAGACAGACAGACAGACATTCCAACATGCATATCATCTCTCAGACAATCCCAAAAGTTAAATAACACGAATTTTCCCACATGAAATTAGATAAGGATGGCTGGAAATTGCCTGGATTCGAGGCCCGATGCGCGGCTATTTATTCTTCCCAGATTCATGTAGCTCGGACTTTATGTGGGATGATAAATTACAAAGGATTTTATTATTGTTAACTTGTCTCAATAAATGGCAATGAAGAGCAATATTCTGTAATCTACTAGGATCTCGAAATTATCCCAGCCATTGCCAAATGGAGAAAGATAAGAAGTTGTTACAATTGGAAAGCCCTCCCGAGAATTGGCTGGACACTCATCCTAAGAATCGAACGAAGGATGCAGGCCAAGGGCAATGGATTTAATGCCCTAATAAAACATGCTTTTTGAAACTAGCATCTGAAACTTCCAAATTCGACATTTTAATCGGACGGTCGATTTCCGATTTCATGCTCATGCTTAGCTGGCATTACTCGAGTTTCCCATTTTTCGTTTTTTTTTTTTTTCTATTTTCTTTTTCAACTCCTTTTTGGCCGCGTGGGATTAATATAACCTGCGAGGGAAAGAAGACCCGGGAGGGATAGGGAATGTGAGCTGTTCATTACCGGACATTACCATCCTCGGACGCCGAATCCTGCCGTTTCGTGTGCCCGAAAAGGCCCGCGCCTCTTCCCTGGATATTACGATCGTGCCATCCGGCCCGGCTTGCCGCCTTTCTCTGTGGTTTTGGTCAATGAATGCGCTCGAACGGAACTGTCGAGGTGCGGCTCTTTTATGCGAGTTCTTTAATCATGTCACATCTCATGTAACTTGATAGGATCATTTCCTCCTTAAAAGTACAATTGGCAATTCAAGGATCGAGTCAATTCCCTGATCGATAATTTTATTTCATAATATGATCTGTTCATGTGATTTTGTGACTTGACCGTATATGCAGTACAAATCATGTTATAGAATTGCACTGAAAGTATACAAGACTACTATATGAGTGAGAGCTGAGAGGGAGCCACTTTTGTATTCTATATAATATAGTGGATCGGCCTATTTCGTGCTAACTCCATATCAATGCATTAAAAAATAAATCGCAACTCGAGAATTAAGCTTGATAAATGTGAGATTTAGTAAGTCGTCTGATATTGAGAATTAGAGTATTTTATTCAGGCATATTCACCTTATTTAAAAAAATTAAATTTTCTTGAGAAGTGGGCATCAAGCTTGAGAACAAAATTGCTTGTCTTTCCCCACCCAATTTGTGCTTTCGGGCATGGCAAACATCGATAGGTCTAGCGGACCATTTTCGATAGACTGAAGGCTTGCACCCGTCATCTTTAGCTTACAAATCAATTGTCGAACCACTCAATCAAAAACCTAATCGATGGGCATAAATATATAAGTGATACAAACCAGATTTATCCTGACTTGCATCAAACTAAAAGAAGAAAATGAAAAGTAGCAGCACATCAGCAAGAACGACAAGTTGGCTGGTGATGCAATTCCGGCAATTACCCTGGATGAAATTCGCAAGCTATATTCAATGAAACGAGCGTCCCGTCCACACACATGTCTGAACGCAACATGCACAATAGGGTCCACTAGATTCCTACTGATTGCCGCTCCCAAAATCGTGATGCACATCATTTGTCTTCGGACTATTCATGGAGGTGCTATTCTTTAAGTGAATGATTTCAAAAATGATTGTTGGTATCGCCTCAAATAATTTATTAACGAAAAATATTTTTATTATCTATAATAATTTATTCCAAATATTTTCGCAAATGACGAAACTCCTTTTTGTCCGCTTAGTTAAATAAGCGATAGAAATGATCAATTTTTAACAAAATATTTTGTGGATCAGTCAGTTGGTATGAAGTAAACGCGGCCTAGAACGAGTGATTTGACCGAGGATTGTCCCATTAGTTGTCAGTGGAAATGCATGCAAAGTGAGGTGAGGATGATGACGGTGGACCTTGTCCACGCTGCTCGAGTCTTATTATGGAAAATAAAATTAAAAAAATAAAGGGAAATACCAAAGAGACAGGCGAATGGAGACAAAACCTATTTAGTTTGCATCAAAATCGTGGGTCTTACAAAAATTATTCGGACTTAGATGGTGTAAGCGACGTTAAACTAAACGGGCAATTTTCTTCAATGTTTGTTATAGGAAAACTGGCCACGACCTTGTCCGATTGCGCGTAAATTACAGCAGAACCGATATAATCGAAACCCTCATATTGGATTAGAGTAGGTAGGTTCGTCCATCAACATCTGCAATGATGATTTTTCAAGATCTAGATTTATTCTATTAGAGAATTGCGTTAAAAATAATTGAATTATATTATTTGTGCCTTAAAATAATGGATTTTTTTTTTTTTTTTTTTTTTTTATGTTGCTAAATTTCAATGAGGGTTGTTAAGTGCAAAAGACGTGCAGGTAAAAATTGACCGGTGACTTTTTTTCCTTTGTTAAAATATAACATGTTGATAACTCATCAACATCTTTTTCTTTGAATCACCTACTTTTTTTTATAGTTTGAGATTATAATTTTGTATTGACTTAATTGCTTTCATTTTGCGTAACTTACCAACACTTCTAGTTTATTAACTTCATAAGATTAAGATGTCAGTTAGTTTTGAGTTACTAACTCTCCTTTGAACAACTTAGCAATGTTCATTAATTCTATTTATTTACCAACTTTTCTATTAGGTTATCAATTCTTATTTGCATTAATTAGTCGCCCCTTGCATTTACTAACTTTAAGATCACAAACTTCATCAATTAACGTAGTTCACCAAATTATTTCTTCTTAAATTATATATACTTTTGGATTACTTATTATCATTTGAATAAGGAAATGAATCGATAGGATCATCTAGGTAAATATGCAAAAGATCGAGACTTGAGCATCATGAGATTTCAAGAGAACTAAAAGCTATTGGTTATTATAAAACAATTTAATTTCAACACATGATTTAATTATATGTTAATAATGGTTTACAATGAACAAAAACCCAAATTTGAATATTCCACTGGATGAAGCCTTTCCCCCGGTGCGGTGACAATTGACAATATAAAGAATCGGGCAGCACTCGCACGAAGATATCTACCAGGAAAACCCGCTTGCATTTTGACTTTGAATGCATGTGTTGGCTGGTCAGAAGATGTGTCTCCATTTGACAAGGTGACAAAATGCCTAACTCAGCCAAATCCGAACGCAGTTTCGACGTGGAAAGAGCCCCCCCTTGGCCTGCTCCTTGGAGCTTTAATTGAGTTTGCCGAGGTTGACAATAAAAATTGCATATAATTTACAATCAATGGGCAAAATTATCTAATTTTAGGTCTTTAGTTACTCTTTTTTTAATCTAGGAATAAATGAAGGCTTAATTAAAGATGCGGAACTTTAGTTACAATCCGCCATTCATAACATCATTTTCTTTGGTGGGATAACCATTTCACATCTAACAACCGAAAATCATGCATCGAGTTATTTATTTGAGAATCATGACTTTTAGAGAGGAAAGCTAAATATTCTTTTGTTGAGTTCAAATATTCACTATAACTCTATATTACCATCACGACTTCTTCTACCCATTTTCACGCGAACTCCCATTAGAAATTTCTAATAACCAAGAACCATTTAAAACGTTCGTAATATCTCTCTTGGATGCTGCATAAAATAAGCATTGTATAACGACTTATACTTAGCATATCTTGATGCTCTAGGCACACAAGTTTTTACAAAAGTTGGGTACCCGAAGTACTTGGTCCTACATGAACGGAAATGCTCTCTTTCCGCAGGAACATGAGGACCAAAAGTAAGACCGATTGGTCACTTTTGCGCACCGAATTTGACCACGAACCAAATTAAAAGCAAGACTTTAATCAATTATGTGTAATTAACTTTTGCCTCGGCGTTAATTATTGGCCTCGTATTCTTTTCATAAGCCATCTTTGGGTCACTGACAAAACGACTGCTAATCATGGGTTCACGAGAAAGAAAGGATCATTAGCATATATATGTAGTTCCCACTTCGTGCTTTTTCAAAAAGTCAACGTGCAAATCTCCAAGCTGCCATGATGTTTCCCTCATGCTTCAGGCCCGTTTGTTTTGAAAATCGCTACTAAACAAAAGCTGAAAAGCAGAAGTCTATCTGGACATAAATCCGGCGATTCCACCTATTTTATCATGTATAGACATCTGAGAAAAGATATGGTCGATATTTGTATTGAATAAATAATAAGTCAAATACGTCATACCGAAAGGCAGATGAAGGTGGAGACAAGCATTTGATAATAATAATAATAATAATTTATGGAGGCATTTATATAATATTAAGCATAAAGCTATCCCTTGTAAGCTTGCGTTTATTGACTGTTTCTCCGCCAGCTTGGAACATGCACATCTCCGGAGTTTCTTCGACGACAATTGTCATGCCGTCAGCCACGAGAAACTAAGTTTCTGTTGGCCAAGTCAATTAAATTTGCCCATCTAATTAATAATGTCGACTTTGTCCGGAATTACAATGATGTTTTTGTTGGAATATTGAAAAAATTCCAAGCTTTCTATGCAAATTGCAAAAAGATTGCATTTCCACGTCATGCAACTGCCCTACCACAATTTATTTGTGCAGGCGCTGCTTGAAAACACATAGTACAAATGCTAATTTAAGATTGCGCAAGACTTAGCTGCCGGCGCAATAACCCAAGTTATATGAAATCGACATTACTCGCTTTGGTCATAGCACATTCGTGCTTGTACAACCTCTAGAGGCGTGTTGCGGATTCAAGGTGAAATCGAGACTTAATTATTGGCACGATACCTCGGGTATCTGATTTGTCGTCGTTCTGGGGATCCTCAAGCCGCGTTCATGATTGTACTAGCCCCACTAGGTAGGGGGCGGATGGTCCTAGCGAATCGTGGGAATGCGAGCTAACGTTCGCACGTGCGAAAAGTGCCCATGTGGGGTGGGGGGATGGGGCCCAGTCTTAGAAGCGCGTGGGGCCGACAGCCCGCCAGAAGCCCCTTTTTCAACGGTCGATTAGTTGGAATTTGTGTGTGTGTGTGTGTTTTGGGGGGGTGGCGTGAGAGTTGGAGACGGCGGTGATTGCTGAATGAATGAAAACGCGAGGGCCAGTATGCGCTCCAAAAGTTCTCCCGGATATTCCCTCCCTTCCCCACCCACAAATGCTTATTATAGTTATGATCACGTCTGATCTGACTCCTTTGCCCTTCTAGATTCGGATCATTTACGGAGGAGGAGCATTATATTCCCTCTCGAAAAAAATCAAAATTCCTCTCGGACATGTTTTGTCATGAATTTTCGTTCTAACGTATCATAATAGGCCAACAACACTTAATATGTCTCGGTGAACGGCTTCGATCAATTTGCTTGTGACCGAGTATGCTGAAAAGTTATTCCATAAAGCAGTTTCCCCATGTGGTAATAACGTGTAAAGAAACAAATCAATCGAAATTAATAGATCACAAAAGTCAAATACAAGAGAGTTTAGAATGCAGTCAACATGTGGACACTGTAAATGGTGGATTGAATCACATCAATTGTGCAACCGGCACATGATATACTCTCTTCGAACTAGATTCTGGACGATTATTCGAATAGATTTCCAATCCATAAATTGCTTTTGAGTTTTCCATCAGTTTGTGAGATTTTGTCCGAGATTATCTATTTGGTTCAACTTATCTTGTTACGGCTGTGAAAAAGAATGTTGAGACTTTAATAAGGTGTTTGGCAAGCTCCTCACAATACAGCTGCTCATGGCAACTTGTTGGAAGCTGGCTCACCCAGCTTTGTAGTGTTGCGATTTTAGAGCATGCATAAGGAAACAAATGTCAATAGCAAATCCAGGATGTGCATTCTGCTATATGAATTAAGTCATCACAACCTTACTCAGCAAATTAGGTGATTTTTCTTTTTAACTTAATCGAATCCGTTAAGTCAAAACTATTGTAGTTGTCAAACTAATCCTTGAAATTACACCATCTTGTATGCTGTGGAGTCCACGAGTGACGAGACCCCAAAGTAATACACTGATGTGCAAAGGCCCAGCACAGAAAGCAAGTGGGCTTTGCAATCTGCAGATTAGGAAGGAGCTTATGGTTTTAGTTAGGGGTCAGCTTTGGATTTAGCCCTTTCAGATTTATGGTTAAAAGTTGGGTAAACCATACATCTAGTCATGAACTTGACTCAATATGCAATATAATCCATAAATTTTAAATTTATTCAATAGGATCCCTATGTTTTAGCTCGACATGCAATATCGTATCTAAAAATTTAAAATGGTCAATGTTGTTAGAGAAATTGAATTAATGAAATGACAATATTTAACATTTTCATATGATCTAGAGACTAAACTGAATATGTGTCAAAAGTTTAGGAATGATATTAAATAAATTAAAATTTCATTAGAATTAAAAAACCACATTGAACATATTTGCAGTTCAAACACCGAATTGTATATTAAGGCAAAGTTCATAGATCATTTATATTATTATCCTTTCAAAATTCAGACTGAATATGTCGATCATCAGCTTAACCGCTCGCTCAGGGAAAGATGGTCGGTTCTATGATGTGGGGATACACGATCTTGAGCTTATCCCACCTCAATAACTAACCTTGGGGAATGCTTTAGGTGCATTTCATACTCGATGTGTAAAATGGTTTGGTGGTCACGACTTTATACGGCCGTCTAGCGCGGCAATTCGAGCGCATTTGGCGACTGAATTTCAAAATTCGAGCGCATTTGGCTACTGAATTTCAAAGTACGATGACTGCCATTTGAGTTCATCTGAGAATCTTTTCTCGCCCCGCTATGTAATTCTAGTAACTTCAATCCCCAGCACGGTGCGGCCAGCTGAAAATCATAGGTATTAGAACAGGAACAAAAGGGTAAAAATTAGAATAATTCATTGCATAAATTCTTGAATCGCCTCGCTTGATATGCCAGTATCGAATAAAGCATGGAAACATTCTTTGGCCCCTTCTAAAAGAGTGACTACTCCAGAGGATCAGACAGTTGTTAGCCAGTTGAGGAAAGTCTATACAAGCACAGAATCACTATACCTCCCTACTTCCGTTATCGTTCACCTCGCCGCCTCTTCCGCCACAGCAGCAGCAGCAGCACACCCAGCTCAAACACTTGACACAGCTCGGTCTCGGACAGCTCAGCCGTGGACAGCTCAGCCTCGGACAGCTCGGCCGTGGACAGCTCAGCCTTGGACAGCTCAGCCTCGGACATCTTAAGCATTTGGGTTTACAAAAGCATTTGAAGCAGCTGGGTCTCCAACATCGGGTGCACTTGGGCTGGCACGAGCATTTTGCGCAGCTAGGTAGTGAGCATTCTGCGCACTTGGGACGCTGGAATTTGATTCTGCAGCACTTGGTAGATGTGGATGTAGAAGACCGCCTCGGTAGGTGGAGAGTCTGTCGAATCTTTTTTAGGCGGATTTCTGTGGTAATGCTCTCCATTTCGTGGACGAATCTGCACAAATGGCGGATGTAATCGGGATAAAGCTCCAAGTTGCAGTGCCCACCTCCTTTGATCCACAGAGGGTCGAATGGTTCCCTCGACATTTTCCACAGTCCGTGGCCATGTAACCAATTCACGACGTCATCGTCCGTGCCCTGCAAATATTGCAGAATACACTTTCAATACCATTGCAAATTCATTGATTATCAAATTACAAACGGTACTTTTTATGCATATCTACTCTTTTAAATTTCAAAACCAACAAGGTGCACATTTATAAATAAATTTAGGCTCTTGACATCGAATAAGTTTAATTACTCTTGCAGGTTGTGAAAGTTTTCAGAATCATCCACAGTCACATCGAACCAAGCACAGGAAAGCAAGGCAATTGTTAAGTTAATTGTTAAGCCTGCTGAATCAAAAAAGGCAAGAAGTGGATATGGAACTGCAGGGCAGTCCTCTCATTGCTTTCAATTTTGTGAAGAACAGAGTCTTGCCATATGCATTTATCCCGAATATGTAGCCAACATTCCTGCTTCTATAACAGATTATGGTAATCCAAGTGAAAATCGAACATAAAATAAAACAAATTAACCAAGTAATACCCATCACTCGACAAGCTCAGAAGCCCAAGTTAACCAAGAAACAGAAAGGAACCTTAAATCCAACCACTCATGCACCAGGAAGAAGGTGAACTAGCTAACTGGGTACAACCATGGAATGCAACTCATGTATTTATTTCAAGACACACCAAAGAAAAAAACACAGCAATTACTTGAAGCTTCATAGATGAAAATAATGAAAACAGAGAAGATTTTGATTCTCACATGGTAAACTGCCTACGTAAATGGATCTAGCTTTCCACTGTTTGAAGATGCAAAGAACTTACATGTATTACTAACACCGGGCACTTCACCTTCCGAATTTTGTTAATGTTCTGCATGGGTACCCAACAGTTAATGGCTTGTTCGATAGAGTCAATGCCAATAAAGAGATGGTCATAAGAACGCTCTTATAATTGTGTTACGTCAACTAACAGCAGAATTGCATCAGGGCAATTAACCTTGTATATGTCACAGCAGAAAGAGAACTTCACATGGCAGAGCACACGAAGGCCAGAGAGGATGGCACTATGCAAGACAACCCCTCTTAACCTCGGCAACTTTGCTGCTAAGTGCAGTGTTGGTCCACTTCCAACAGACTGGCCGTACAGAATCAAATTTTCCTGGCTGACCCCATATTCGGTCTCGAGACAATTATAAACCGCCTCTATATCTGTATATGTATTGGATTCACTGGGCTGAAATTCATGATGAGTAAAAACATAAGTAACTATCTACAAAATATAACCAAAATCACAGACATATAATAATTAATCTCAGAGTTTTCTAGGTATGCCCGAATTTTGGGAAACTGATCATGTCATCATATGCTTGTGAGGAATTTGCACTAATTAAAAGCAGCGACAGAGTCATGGAGTTTAACTTTCTCATAACTCATTTCCTCTTGCAGAAACTAATCTGCCTTCCCTTCATTTAATGTCAGAATTAGATATGTATATGACGATTGATTTTGCTTATTATTCAATGAGTAGGTGATCGCATACCTTACCGGTAGACGCTCCATAACCAGAATAATCGTATCTGCATGAAAGAAAATCAATACGAGACAATTGATCACTACTCACAATCCAAACTCGGAAATAATTCAAGTCTTCCAACAGAAGAGCTCGCATGAATAAACAAAAAGATTCCTTTCTACAAACCAAGCTGGCCTGCAAGCAGTAAAAAAAGAAGAGTTCATCGACATGCCTAATACGGGATCAAGAATTTAGCATGTCATACATCGAACGAAACATTTATCAGTCCTTTTTTCAGGCAGCTACCTTATGAGACCTCTTCTATTAGCTTCCCCGGAGCAGATTAACTTATTAAGCACGGAAGAGACATTTCATGAGAGAGCCCACAAGTTTCGACAGAGGTCAAGACTCGAGCGAAAACAGTAAACCATGTCATGTACCCAAAGAAAAAAGGGAAGAACAAAGAACAAAGAGAAATAGCTTTGCTGCACTGAAGACACTGAAATTAAAAACCAAAAAAAGGAAACTTTTCTTGGTAAAATCTTTAAAAAATAAAGGAAGAACACGAAAAAGACTAGTAAGAAAGAACTCGCCAGCTGCTCCAAAAGTCTACTTTACTTTCTCTCTCTCTCTCTCTCTTTTTTTCCTTTTCCATTCAAAAGTCTCTCTTGAAAATTACTTTCTTGAACCTAAAATTTACTCAAACCCACATGAAACTGGAAAAAGGAGAACCGACACCAATGGACTTACAGATCTGAAACTGCAAGAAAAGGACCAGACTTTGAGAAACTACAAGAAAAAAGTAACCCAGATACCACAACAATCCCCGAAGTTACAGACACGGCAAAATCAATTTCTCTAAGAAAACTAAAAGCTGAGAAAAAAAAACAAAGGTAAAAAATCACGAACCCCATGATGTTGACCCTGAGATTGACCTTGAGCTGCACGAAGAGATCATAGAGCTGCCCCAAATCAGCCGCATTGCCATGCGAGTACAGCAACGTCAGCCTCGCGTACGGATTCCTCAGGTAGAAGGCAACGATCTTGTTCCCGCGCCGGGTGTCGACCAGCAGCACGTCGAGCGAGTCGTCGTCAGCGCTAGCGATGGGGGCCACCACCGCCGCCGACGAGGCCGAGACGGCGGTGAGCCTCCCGTCATCACGCTTCTTGATCCGGTACGTCGGCGGCGACGGCGGGAAGAAGGCGAACTTGGCCGCCAGCTGAGACACCACGCACCCCATTCGCACACGCACTCGCGCTCGCGTTCGCCGCCACCCAGAGGAGGAAACAGAGGCTCTGAGGAGACCCAGAAGCCGTCATTGAGAAAGGCGCGAGCTTGAGTGCATGTGTGAGCTCTCGGGCCGGCTGGACAGCGACAGGGAGTTGGGTTTTCGCGGAGGGGCCGCGTTGTCCGAGCTTTAGATTTGTCGGGACCGTGATGGGTCTGGTCTGAACAGTGACCTTTGGGGGAGGGAAGGCCGTCAGCTGTAGAAGACGCAGCAGGCGAGTGAAACCGAAGGAGAGAGGCTCTAGACAGGGAGTGACTCTGCACTGTTTCGAGCGTGGGACAGCTGAAATCTTAGAGAGAGAGAGGGTGAGGAAAGCACAGGTCAGTCAGGTCAGGGACAAGTAGCGCCTTAACTTTCATTTCTCACTTCACAGCAACTGAGGTCACAGGTGTGCATGACTTCATTGCGTGTCAGGTGGGCACAGAGAGCGTAGCGCAGGATGGAAAAATGGAGAGGAACTGCAGAAATCATCTCCCTCTCTCTCTCTTCCCCTCCCCTGCAAAAAAACACAATTTTTCCTTCTGGCCGTTCTGAGGAGTGCTTGTCCTTTTCACTTGGACCAAAGGAAATCGCATCATTCTTCCTACAGCAAAGTAATAAATCGAATGAAATGTATTGCGCAGTAAAAAGAATAGCACCAAGCACAGTCATATCAACATAAGAGATAGAAAGTAATATTAGCTTTAGGATCAATATCCCAAATACACCAGCGAAAAAGTTATTGAAAATTAATTTTTTGACTATATAAAGTCCTAAATTGATAATTTATGATAAATTTATCCAAAATTAATTTTTTGATCATAAAACTCCGAATAAGTTCACTTATTCTACCCTCCATCTGTTTTTGTCAAATCTAAATGTTTAATATGCTGACCTAAATGACACATAGTGATGTGGTATGACAATGTGACAAGCCCTCGTGAAAATCCATATAGTAAATTTCATGAAAAATCCTAAATCAGTACACATGTGATAAGTTTAATGATATTTTTGTAATAAACGGAATATCTATAACCAATTTGAAATTTTTCGTGATATTAACTCTATAGATTTTTACGTGGACTTGTCACGTCACCATAATATGTCACACGTCAACAAATTTAATAATAAAATTTGACGAAAATTCATAATAGATAAATTTATCATGAATATATCAATTTAGAATTTTTAATGATTAAAAAATTAATTTAAATAAATTTATAATAAATATATCAGTTTGGAAGTTTTTAAGGTTATTTAATTTTTTAACGTTATAAAGTTCTATGCTTAAATCTGAGGAAAAAGACAGTACGAGATGGTAAAATGTGGGATCGAACTTTTGAGTGCACGCTCATGGGTTCTTCAAGGTTGATTGAACTCGCTCTTTGCTTTTACGACAGATGTTGGGCGGGCAGAGAGTGGGGGGCATCATCTGCACGATTTGCAAGGAGAGAGGGAGGATTTTAATTTATTTTTTTAAAATTATTGAAGATAATCGCCAACTTCGATTGCGATTTAGGAGGTGATCTTTTGGGAAATTGTTCGAGATCTTGTCATCTTCCCAGGCACTCTCCACTACCCTATCGGCGTTCTCCATAATAATTACAAAAACATCAAAAAACCTTAAGAGACATCATCATGCAAAAGCTGGCTCAATGCGAGGATTAGATGATGGGATTATGGGAACAGACACTATTCGAGATAAGACAAGTCAAATCTCGTCATCATTTTGTGCAGAGAAAATTTCTTGGTGCATTTTTCTTTACGCATGTGGTCTGGTGAGTCATTTAACCGAAAGTTAAAGCCCTTTTTATCTGTCAATTTGAGGGTTTTTTTCTTTTTCCTCTTTTTCTTCTTTTTTTTGGGTGACGAGCTGCCAATTTGAGTAGCTAACAAATATCATACCCAATAAGATCAAATGAGCCGGCATGTGTCGTGATATGTGATTCTCCCATGCTTGCAGTCACTGTGGGCGGTGCTTTGGGTGATCAGATGAAGAGTAAGTGATGCCAAAGAAATTAATATAATTAGTCCATGAGAGTGGCATCACTATGGTTGGTGTTAAAACTTTTAAGATAGATTTTTTTTTTTTTTTTTATGAAGTTTTGAAGGTAGAATTGACCTCATATGCAGAAATTGATTGAAAGTCGTTGCCGTTCTCCTCATGAAGTCATAATAGGCCAAGTATCAGTTGTTATGTCTAAAGTATTTTGTTATCCTGCTTAATGGACTAGACATTCGAGTTAAATCATGTGTCGTTTGTTGTATTGTTCTTGGAAACGATTATAGAAAAGAAAGCCGGCCTAGTGAGACTGGCTCACCAGGCACCGCATAGCCTATTTCGCAGCAAAGGAATTGTTGGCTCATGGCATATGAAATTAGAGTATGATCCCTCTAACGATGCTAGTAAGAACACCCATGAGTGTGCAACAGACTTAATTAAGGAGAGTTAATGGAAGAGAAAATTGCATACAAAATTTATAGTGATTCGGTTTAGATCAAGCTTATGTCCATTCTCCTACGCTGACAACATACTAGTTGGATTTTACTATATGATCAACAAAACATTACAACTTTGAATGCAAATATTCAGTAGTAAATCACATTATTTCACTAAGAGTACTTCTTTTATGATCACAGATATTTAAGCTCATATGATCAAACTTTGCTCAAATTTTAGAATTCTAGATTTTACGCTTCGTTTCTTACTTGTTTATCGGTCATTAGTCTCCTTTAATACTTTTCATTTCCAAACTAGCCATTGGATAATATATAGAAGATTATCTTTCAATCTACCAATTTGACAAATCTGTATCAAGAAGATTAGGTAGAATTTTAGAATTCTAGATTTTACGCTTCATTTCTTACTTGTTTATCGGTCATTAGTCTCCTTTAATACTTCTTCATTTCCAAACTAGCCATTGGATAATATATAGAAGATTATCTTCCAATCTACCAATTTGACAGATCTGTATCAAGAAGATTAGGTAGCCGTTGGGTAATAGAAATAGAATCCTAAATTGATTCTGATTGCCCATACAAATAGAATCTTGATTTCCATAATTAGAGTTTTTCATTTTAGAAAGATTTCGTCTTTAGGATCCAATTGCCAATCAAATAGATTAAGTCAGTCAAATCTATCTTAGTATGAAATCCAAACGAGATCACTAATCATTATACTTTTTGGGCTTTTGTCATGTTCTGTCAAGTTGTTTCGTTATGAACTTCTCATTCTGAATCCGTTATGTTATGAACTTGTCACATTCTAGATCATGTTTCGTACTTGTGTCTTTCCGGACATATTACATTTTGAATTCATCACATTATGGACCTTGTCACATTTTGGACTTGTGTCTCATTCTGTATATAAAGTCTGAGTGTATTCCGTCTGAAAAGACTTTACAATCTAGACTTAAGTCTGAACATATTTATCCCCAGAGTCTACTTCTGAACATATTTAATTTTAAGATCTAGACACAGTCTGAATATATTCATCCAGCTTTCTGAATTTTTCATATATAATCTTTGACAATATCCTTTACACGTTCTATATTTGCGTAGTCTGTTACTTAATTATCAGAAACGTTAGGAGCCTTCAATTTATTTTGTCATATTCAAAACATCATAAGAGATTTCCCTAACACCCTCCAATAAACGAGTTAGAGTCGGAAAAAACACGTGATCTTCCCGGTCTTACAAGGGCGGAAAGTGAATTGCCAGGGGACAACATGCTCAAACAAAGTATGGCTCTTGATCAACTTTTAGAATGGCAATGGGGACATAGGAAAGAACCGATTCCTCACTACACAGTCAAAATGTTTTTGGATCAATAGACAAATCTCAAGATGGGTCTACTGTCACGTTTTCAAAAAAGAAGAAACCTCCGTCGACTTTCCAAAGTCAAGAAAAGCTTAATAAGCGAAATAGGGTGCTACCAAAAGGTGTAGTTGGCGAAAAATGCCACACTTATCAAGGAAAGCACAAGTGATTGAAGATGCCCGAAAAACTGTGATCAGAAGAAGCTACTAGTGGGTGGCCTATTATGTTAGGAGAGTGTTGCCGTTCAATGTGTGATCCAAAGCAGTGCATTCATGATTAGGAAATGCATAGAAGCAACAGAACAAACCGCAACAAGAGTGTTGCGAAATTGAGTGGGGAAGAATGTTACAATTCATGATTCTCTAGTACTTGCGTACGCTTGTGGGTGGAATTTGAGTTATCAAGTGAAGAGTGAGTGATACAGAAGGAATGGATACAATTGATTTATGGGTATTGGTATTAGGATGATTGGTGCTAAAAATTTTATAATATAAAGATTATATCTCTATAGTGCTCTAAAAACAAAGTTGGCCTCCTGTGTACAAATTGAGTCGAAGCTGACACCACTTCTTGATGAGCCATGGAAGGTCGAAATCAATTGTTGTAATTAAAATATTTTGTTATCCCGCTTGATGAACTAAAAACCTGAGCTAAACTGAGCATGATACAATCTGACAAAAGTTTGTTATTCATTGTATGGTTCATAGAAACAATTGTAGAAGGAAGGCTAGCCTAATGTTATTGATTTATCAATTGTCGCACGGGCTATTTCGCAGCCAAGAAATCGCCAACTCATGACACACGACAAGTGATTTCTTTTGCAAGCTCCTACTCGCCTGTAAAGGCTCTCTTGAGATGCTTAGGCTCAACTTCTCAATGGATGAGTTGTAATCTTTTTGTTATATCACGAGCTTATTTGAACAAAGAAGGTTTAACACTTGTATTTAGCATGAACACCCATCAATCAAATTCAACAAGCATAACAGGCAAACTATACTTTGACTATCATCATGAATCCTAACATAATCTCGAATTCTCAATTATGCTTGTAAGAAGTCACTTCTCGTAAATACTTCATATCTGAGGTCTATGACTCGCCACATCCACATATTGCCGAGTATTTGATTAGATATAAACACTGTAAAAATGAAATATATTTTCATTTTTTCTCAAATATTTGGACTTATTGAAAAATCTTTTTGACCATGGTTGAGCGATTTGATGCTTACCTCGATCAAACTTTTAACTGATAATCTTGACGAAAAGGTTTAATATCACGAAAAATTCTAAACTAATTTTTTAATTACAAAAAATCTGAAACCTGTACGCTTTTGATAAAATCACCTCACATCGATACGCTTGTATCAAATTTACCATTTATTAATTTTTATTAAATTTTATTATCAAATTATTGAGTTAAATAACATACGACAGTTGATTTCTATATCGATTTGAGATTTTGCTATTCGTTTGTCATAATTTTGTGTTTTTTAGATTAATTAAATTTAACGAATAATATATTTGTCACAATTATATCAGTTTCGATTTTTGGCGATCCAAAAATTAATTTGAAATAATTTATTTTTTGTTGTAAAAAAAAAATTAACTTGGAGTAAATTTATCTTTTTTAATTAAAAAATTAATTTTTGATAAATTTATCATAAATATATCAATTAATTTTTTTTTTTGTAGTGTTAATCTTCATGATTATCTATTTAGAGTTTTCTCGATGGTCAGGTTTAAAAGAAAAACAAATTAGCATGATGTTGATCTTCCCACCCTGTGCGGTGGGCCTCAGTTGCCGGGAGGGTGTGTCAAGTCACCGAGTCTCCATGATGCGTGCTGCCCCGTCAGGTCAATCATTTTGATTCGGTCTGTTGACTTTCGCCACTCAGTTGCGGGGCCCGTCCGCCATCCATCCGCCGGATAGGGACGCCTCGCCTGATTGATTTGTCCATCCGACGGCTCCCCCGGGCCCTGCTCGAATGTAAAGCTTTGGCATGTGAAATAACCTTGTTGTACAAGACGGCGTATGTAACAATTTTAAGGGGAGCAGATGAATGAATGCGGACGATTTACTTCCGGCAGTCTGTCTTTTCAAGAAGAAAATTTTTACGCGACGAGGACATCGTGATAGTTGCGTTCTAACGTCACTAGACAACGAATATGGGTCTGAGTGCTACGGATCTTGCGGTTGTATTTGTATCTATCTCCATTTTAATGGGTCGATCGTGTTACATGTCACAATCATATACTTTTTTTTTTTTTGTAGTGATCGAGGATTTATCGGAGCCTGTCTTATCAGCTTACGTCAATTTGGGGTCTACAATCATATAATGTTCACGACATGTAAAACACCTTTTTTGCTTAATTGTGGGGGTGTGATGGCGGCCATCTAGGCAAAGTTACTGTAGAAAAGTGTCTGAATTACGTGTCTGGAGCATGACCAGGAGGCATGGATTGGAATGGTTCTTCCTAAGAAACTATGATGTTAACCCTCTCCTTGTTCTAATTTTTCTTTTCTTTTTTCTTTTTTGGAGAGAGAGAGAGAGAGAGAGAGAGAGAGAGAGAGAGAATGTGAGATTATTCCAGATCCTCGTGCATGCAACATTTATTAATCAGTCAAAGTACGTGTCGCCACGATTTAAGGTGTATAAACAAAGGCAAGCTTCCACAGGGGATCTTGATGCAGCCCCCAGCTCGAGGTGCAAATCGACCAATCTGTTCATTAATTAAAGTATCAAAAGACTGTCCCTTCCTCGATACACTCCTTGCCCCCGCGATGCATCTATAAATAAAAACAACCCGCGCAGTCCGTTAACAGTACGACGCATCCCCCCCCGACTATTTTTTTAAACTCCCGAACCGTCACTTCGCGAGGCGCGGTTGGGGAAAGCGCACATGATCTTCCCCTCGCGCAAGAAACGAACACCAAAAAGAAGAGACAAGCAGCAAAGTCGAATGATGTGTTTTTCGACCGAACACGCACGCATGGTCAAGTACAAAAGAGTGAACCTATTGGGCTGGCTCCGTTTTTCCACACGTGATGCGCCTCAAAATCTTTTTTGGGGACAGAAGTTGCCGGAACGCGTTATGCATCCGACGCATCACGCGTCGCTGACATGGCGTACCATGGCAAGTTAGGTGATCTTATTGCGTTCATCGATATTCGAATGATGACGACGTGACCATAAGCGTTAAGTGCACTCTGCAGCTTAAATATTGCATCACGAAACTATTACTTGGTATCCATTGACTTAGTTGATATGGGATTTTATAGTAATGAGGCTCTGACATATGATTTCATGGCAATTTCCGTGCCTGTGCACCAGAAAAAAAGGTTTATCTGATGGCCATGTATCTTACGGATGCACAATCACTTTTCTTTAATTGGTTTGTTTTATCACATAACGTTCGGTGACCTCCAGCAAAACCCCGCTGCTAAACAGGAAAATCGCATGAATCAGAGAGGATGTAGGCCTAAACTTGAGATGTTGGGTCTCCATAATCCCTGATCAGAGCACATCGTAGTGGACTTGAACTTACTCCTAGTCGTCCAAAGACGAAAGGAAGCTGGTCTCCTCGAGTTAAGATTAGAGTGTCAATAGCGGCAATTCTCTAGCTAATCTGAGTTCACAAGGCCCTCCTAAGTGGCTAAAATATGCCTCATCTCTATAACAGTCACTTGCAGATTGAATCGATATAGCAAGCTGTAAAGTGAATGAATGAATGAAAATCATGACATGAGTTGAGTGCCAGAGAGGAGGATGGGGAGTATCGATATCATAAGCAAGCGTACTCTCTTTGGCGTGTACTGATAAGAGGGCAACTACCCATTGCTCCTCCTGTCAGGAAAAACGAATGTCTTAAACGGCTAACAAAACCGAGGGGCTTTCCACCCACCTGCCAAGGCAAAATCTACCACCTTCCGGCACCAAGTCATGTGATATGCCATATTCAAATAAGAGACTAAGATGAAGACTATTAGGCAAAAAGCTACGGAAGATAACTAGAGCGATTAATTGATGGCTGTTATGTAGCAGACCATATACATGTGAGACTGTAAGACTGTAAGATGGCCGATCAGTGACTAGCTCCACCTATTGCTGTACAGCATACAATGCGCCACGTTGAGGCAGCCCTGGACTTCTGACTAGTCACCTCCCAGAAGCTATGGACGGAAGGAGAAAAGAGATGATGGTTCGAGCACTTCCGAGAGTTCATCAGAAGGTCCGCAAAAAGAAAGCTCCGTTTTCCAGTATGTACTTGAATTGGATCAGAAGATATCTACTTAATGATTTATGAATACATGTCCAAAAGGGAACCTTTCCCCTGCAAAACAACACCAAAGGACCAACGTTGTTACAGAATATATAATGCATGTTTAACACGCAAATCGCATGAACTTTTCTGAGTTAGAAACTTAGATGTGCAGTTTCGAGTGAAGCTTTCATGCCCTCTACATAGACACGTAGCAGATCAGGCTCATAGATGGAACACCAAGTTTCAGAAGACGGATACCAAGAAGAAGCATAAACCTGGCTTCCCCCTTCTCAACAGTACAAATGCTGTCTTGGACCAGTACTTCGTCAGTGCAAAACCCCAAGCGGATCCACACAGAAGATTGAACATCTAATATATGTAGCAACATCTTTTTTTGGGCAGTGGAAAAAGTTCATTTTACAGGATAACACAAAACTTTCTGAACAGTGGCACGAAAAGAAAAACCAAACAACAGCACAGCAAATACAACCACTTCGCTTACACATCATTTAAATAGGCAATGAACAAGACAAGAAGTTTGGAAACCAAAAAAACATGTGCCTGTCCTGTCAAGGTAGATGGTGTTTAAAATAACCCAGGATAGATAATTAACGCATCATCATGATACTTTTATCTGAACAAGAAAGAAGATTATTGGCACAGCACAAAAAAGAGAAGGTACAGATTGAGAAAAGCACTTCCATTGATTTCTTCTAATTAACATTGTCGATAAATTGATATAACATCAAACTTCTATTAGCCTTTCTCACCAAACCAGGCAGAATTTGATGCTTGTCAGGTGGACCTTTGATCTTATTGAAGAAGCAAATCGATGTGCATGATGCTAAATGGAAAATTTTCACATCCACGAAATGCCGTCGTTAAAAGCACAACCAATCAAACAACCCAAACCCTTCAGTTTTAACAAGCTGATACATTTTTTGTTTAAAGAATTGTTATGCTCATAATTACCTTCTGATCATATCTCTAAAACTGGCTTCAAAGTCATTCTCCAACAGAAGTTTTGACATGACACAACCAAGAACAGATTCTGATACCAGAAACATCTCATGAAGCACCTTTTCTATTTAAATTTATTGAAGTGAAAAATACCTCTGGAAAGATGCCACTAATTCTCATAATTCCATGGTTGCGACAAGGCAACCTCTGCAGTTGATGCTTCAAGTCCTTTTTTGTCAAGTATAGCACATTTGAGAATATTATATTGCGCAGTAATAGACTCATAAAGAGCCTGTGCATATACCTCCTTCGCCTGCAAAGGGAATGAGGACATGTCAGGGACCATGCTTGGAAGAAGCAACGAGTGTTAAAGAAAGGAAAGAGAGAGCATTGGTTTTCTCATTGGTTACCAACCAAAAAAAAAAATATATGTCTATATATATATATTTTTGAATTTTCCAACAATACCATAATAGCATGTAAAGACTCACACCAGCTTAGTCTTTTCACAATAAAGATTTTTTTTTTTTTTGTGACCCAAGGAACCCCGTAAACCGACAACCGGCAAGCAAACCCTGGGAGAGTGACTATAGGACCCACCACCACAGTACTCCAGGTAAGAATCCCTAATGACGCCTCTAGGATTCGAACTTCTCCCCTTCGTGAGGGGGAGAGAGCCCGAGCCAACTGCGCCGCCGAGGGCGGTGGTCACAATAAAGATTATTGATTTTCACTTTGAGCAAGAAAAGAATCTAAAAATGGAAGACCTGGAAAGATCTGTATAAATACCACTGCACTGGCTTCTCTATGCGAATTTTCTGACATCACTAAAACAATGCCGATACTTATTGCCATCCAAAAATTGTAAATCAAACCAAACTCACAAGAACAAAAACATTATACAATTAGGAAAGCAATTATTTTAATTTAGAAGAAATCCGGAAAAGTAAGGTAGATATATTCCAAAGAGATAAAATACACACACTAGTCAGTTGCAACAAGTAGTGATAAGGACCTGCTCACGAGTCAACATAAGCACCAATAATACTTGCTATAGAAAAGCATAAAAGGATAGAGACTATATATTAGAAAAGTTAAGGCATATCAGGGTAAAGTAATAAGGAGTAACCTCCTCAGAGTCGTTACAGGTGGAAGTAACTTCATTGAATTTAATCTCCGGTCCGACTGATAACCCAGCACCATGGAAAGTAATCACTCTTCTTTCACCAATTTCTTTCTCCACCTGTAAAGTTGCACCTCATGAGACAGAATAAAGGTGTTACAATAAGAGATACGTACATCATGTAGATTCCCAAACCTGGGGTGGAGGTGGCATGATATCATAGCACAATAATGCTAATGGGTAGAGATGTCCTGGCACGGCAGAATGTTCTACAAGCCTCCTCATATTGTCTACCACAGCAGAATCAAAAGGTGCCTGCCCACTCTTTTATATCAGAATCACTGAAAATGGCAGATGACAACGACCAGAGAACTAAACGGATTTTAGTGAGCAGACCAAACTTTTCTATCTTCGAGTGGCAGAATGAAGTAAACACAAGTGATTACAACTACGGCACTGTATAGAAGTTCAGTAAAGCATATTTAACATAATCAAGAAAGAGCAGCAGCAGAAAAGGAACTCTGCCGCACAATTCCAGAGAGCAGAGTGAAAACCTACCGGATACCATTCTCCTGTAAGAGGATCAGGACGATCTCTGCCACCACTTGGTGAAATCCACAGTAGTTGTGATCCACCCCTGCAATGCTCAGGCATAACTAGCATATCATCTCACTTGTAGTAAGAGCATCGGTCTACTTATGAACATGAAGAATCAATGTAAGGACAAATAGAGGAGGCAAAAAGTGACCAACTGTTCACATTAAATAGGATCTTTACCATCAGTGCATTTTTATCAGAGATGAAGATACATCACCGTTCAATTGTTTTCATATATGAGATTGCATTCACATGAAAAGCTGTGAACGTAGTACCTTAAAAGCAAAGCCATTTCCTTCAAGCTTCGTGTATTTGATCTCCTTTTCATCTCAACAAGCTCCGGAATATCAAACATATGCTTTTTCGAATATACACAAACAAGGTTCCTAGAAAAAATAGAAGATTCAAGTTATGAGCTTGCCTAATTACTCATCAGCATGCTAAACTTTATAACTACTCATAAGGATAGAGATTTTAAGCACCTTCCCATGCTGAAGGGCTTGCAGAGTGGATCTGTTACAACTCTATCTCCAGCTACATAAGTCTACACTAGAAGATAAAAGATATGTTCAAGCAAGTGGCTCACTTGTGGCCTATACTCACGAATGAGGTAATAATCAAGTCTAATAAAGGATACAATCTGTACCACATTCTCCGCAATATGTGAATGTGTTCCTTCAAGAAGCAGAGCAATAACAGCTGGATCTGCTTCCGTTTGGTGGTTGGATATCAGAACGACGTTGTGGCCCTGCAATTTAAGATATAAATTAGCATTGTATAACAGTCGGATCCTCTTCTATAGTGATCTGTTGCCTCTATTTACTTTGTGAAGCTGCTAAAGGTCAAATTTGATGTGCATGCATACAATAAACCAGAATCATTTATAAACAGTTTCAGATCATAATTCTACATTACAAGCAAGCAGAATGCAATCTACTGAATGGTAATTTCATTCAGTGAAGAGCAATAGGAAAGGCCAAGAAGTGAAATATATAAGAGTCCAAGCTAACACTTGAATTACAGAAAATATACTGTACAAAAAAAGAACAAGAGCGATATGCTATGCCTTTCAGTTATTCTTTAGACAACAAAAACAATTTCAGTTTAAGAGGCAATGTGAATGCAACAGGTTTCAGTAAGACACAGAGTCGTCATCGGTCCATCTAAAGGAGAAGGGTAACAAAAGAACTACTCACCTCCTGAAGTTTCTCACGGATTTCATCAAAAACAGGAATGTTTCCAACATATGAGTTTCTGCAGAAAGGAAAATCAGAAGCAAAGAGCAAATTAAGAGATATGTGAAAGAGTAAAAACAACTCAGAAATGCTAAGAGATATCTAGAGGAAAGTAACTAATTAGTCACAGGTCCAATGAGAAAAGCTAGCGCAGGAGCTTTCCCTGTTTAGGGATAAGTCCATAAAAACCCTCTGATAACAATTTAGGAGTTTGCAATTCATATATTAACAGAAGCTTAATTCTTAGTATTTTATGCTCCCTAGTATTCTGAATTATTATTTAAAAAAGAGGACAGAAGGGACAGTGTTTTTGCACTTTCCTGGAAGGAAAATCAATTTTTCCTAAAGCAATTAGGGCTGAAAGGGGAGTAAAGGTGGAAAAAAGACATCATGACAAAGTGGCAAGTTTCCTAGAAATGCAAGTTAATTAAAAGTAAATGTGTAGGTTCATCGCTAGAACGTCATGAACCTTTGACATGTGAAGACAAGCCAAGCAAATTATAGAACATAAATAATTTGAGTGCCTTTTAATATTCTTCAGCAAAGCTTTGGGAAGGAAGTGAGCACAAAATTATCAATGAACCTGAAATCAACCAGAGGACGGATGTAATTTTGACCAAACATATAGTAGTCAAAAGGCTCCCTTGCTGCTTTGTGGTACGGAGGGAAGATAAAAGGATCCTGAAAGATTACTGCTTTCTATCAGATCAAAAGTTTTACACATCCAAGCTTCGTTTACTTTAGCAAAATTTAAGTGCACACAAACCTTTACTCTTTCTTGTAGACAAATGCATAAATAAAAAAAGATTTGCTGCTATTCAACCAAGATTTACATGCTCAAAAATTACCTCAACATCCAAGAAAATCCGATCAAGCGCGACACTCATATTTGACAGAACAATCTCATCAGCATGGGGAATTCCACTTTGGAAGACCTGCAGCGTGACAACATGGAAGAAAACCAGATAAGATTGTGGACAACAAAGGAAGAAACGGAATTAGAACCTTAAAATGGAAAGCAGAAAAATAACCAACGGACAGAAACTCCTTGAGGAAAAACATTCTCATAAGCAAAGGATCTTGCAGATTTCTAGTTATATTGCAACCATTAGGAAATACATTAAAGCGAAAGGATAAACAGCTCACTGAGAAATTTTAAAGTTCAACACCAGATTCTAACTACCAAATGTAATAGCACTAAAAGATGCACCAACACATTGTCCTACCAGGGTGAATGTGTAATTTGATAGTATTAGTAGTAAAAGCCATTCCTTTCATCCATTATTCGACACACTATATTGTGAACTTCGGAAAGAGAATATGTGGGAAAATACGAATTAGGCAGTAATAGCAAGCCATTCTTCAATTTACGCTTAAATAGCAGAAATGTTTTGAAAAGACCATCACCGTATCATTTTGTGAAGACCAAGCCTACAGTTAAGAGGCAAGCATATGGTGGTATCTTCTTCAGTTTAGTCAATGCATTCCACAATTATGACAAGTTGCATAGTTCCTAACAGTAAAACATGTAAAGGGTAACGGATAATGATGCATATCCAGATTTCAATCCACATTGCATCATCAAATGTATAACTGACCATTGACATACTTATGAACATTCCATTTTTGGTGCATGCATGAGATAGTTTCACAACCGAATGAGCATTATATAGAAAGAGCTATAATTTTATATTTCATTATGTTTATGTCATGACATTAATTCTTGACGGATAAATTTGACAAGTATTTCACAAATAGGGAACAAACAACAAAATGACCTCGTCAAGCTCATGAAGATCACTATTTACTCTTCGCAAAACAAAGACTGTTGTAATCCTTTACTTTCAATTTCTTGAGTCAAAGCACTTCAAGTTGATCTCCCCCCCCCAATATTCTCTTCTTGCAACCTCTAATAAAGAGCCAAACAAACTAAATAGAAATAGAAGCCATCCCATCCCCATGGTAGATAGCTGAGTGCGAGTCCACTGTAAGATCAGATCGCAAGTTGATGGCCTGGGATGTAGCTCCGACATTGAATCCAATGCAATTTCAGTCAACCAAAGGGGTATTTCTACTGTTGTACTTTCTCCAGATGCAAATTTTACTCCCTCAGGGAATAAATTGAGGTCCAGAATTTCTTCACACCAGAAGGAAACATACTTATAAACTACTTGTTTCAGGACCATCCATCAACTTACTTACCACCTAAAGAAAACTATTTTACACAAAGGAATGACTAGCAGGGCAATTGTACTACCTTTCTTTACCTGAAAATCAAGCTTTGAAATTGACCATTGGCCAAAACTGCTCATATAGTTTCATAAGCATTCATTTTGTAAACATGCTAACACATCATCAAATGAAAATGACCATTGGCCAAAACTGTCCTGAATGTGGAGCCACAAGGGTTGATATACCAACAAGCCAACTGTACAAGATTTTGCACTGGGTGATCGCTCTTGAAACAGAGGTGCAAACACTTCAACCCTGAAACCTTCCATCAGATCATATGAGGATGCAAAGGTTTCACATTAGATTAAGGTTCAAATCACTAAGCTTTTCTCCATACAATTTACAATTTCAAACTGGAAGTCTGAATTTATTATGACCAATCAATACATATATTGAACAAAACTCAAAACGGACCTCATCTTTCAAACTCTTCGGTTGATTTGACTATCTTCACACTTCTCCAATGTCTATCCAAAAGTTTGCTTTCTTATTTTAATAATGCAGGATATAAAGAAAAAAAACATGGTCAAGACTCTAGGGTAAGGTCAAACTTGACACAAGTTGAACGATGATAAGGAGCAAAAGCAAATGCATCTTTGGGGAACATACATAAGCGATCACACTAAATAATGAGTCAAGTTATATTATTTACCGCATTCTTGTAATTGTGAAACAATTCCTCCATCCCCTCAGCAACATTTTGAGGCAGCCTTCCCTCGTCCTTTTCTTTGGTGATTAAAGATAGCAACTCTGCTCATAAATGTTTCAAGACAGCCAGTGAAGTTAGTCCCAAAGTCGATCTCTCTATTACATGAAACTAAGAACAAAAGAACAGTTTGCGTGTCTTATCAAGCAAATCATGCAATGAGGTCTTGAGAGTTATGATGCCTCGAATTCTTGCATAGAGAAATCAAAATTGGAAAAACCATACAAGACAAGGCTAATAAATCAGACCTGATAATATGAAATTTTATTCCTCTTGGGCTCACGTTCCAAATACATTCATTTCATTTGTTTTCCATCCTTGTAGATAAATCAGGGTGAGGGGGGCACGAACATTCATTGACAGCATTATCTTGCTAGTTAGAGATTTTACCCTTTTTTTTTCGTATATATATAACTAGAAACCAAATATAGCATGGTGACTTCACAAGAATTTTTCAAAGAGGCATCAATCATTACCTTCCCATCCTCACATATGAGAATGGGCATTCAAATCCATAAATCACAGGGTATTTCTAATGGAGATGAAGGGACAAGAAGGTAACTGTTTTTTGGCAGACTTAACAAAGCAAAATAAAATAAAATAAAATAAAAAAATGACTAGCTTGGCATGATGATTTTGGAAGCAGCCTCGAGTTGTATTCTAACCAGATGACCAAAACACCACCCATTACAGACAGAAGAAAAAACTGATATAGAATTCTGCATAGATAGTTGAACCTCACTTGCGTGTATATATGGCACTGGTAATTAGACAAAGCTTAAAATTCTGGACGAAAAGTTCCACTGGAAAACCACACATGCAGGAAGTAAATGTCACTCCACAATGTAATTACAGGGACAGGGAAGAACTCTACTAAGTGCAGGCTCAGAAGGACATTAGTCAATACACTGTAAATAAAGCAAACAACGAGTAATGGCTTCACTTGAACAGCTTAAACCACAATGACCGATTGTTTTTGCCTTAGCATATGTGCAGCAATTTATTCACCACAGAAAGAAACGTTCCGATCTTAAAACTCATGTTCATAAAATGAGGTAAGCCGGAACAAAAATGAATATCAAGAGATCCTGCATACATTTTGAGTCCTCCCATCCATATTATAGGCAAGTAGATGATCGAATATAGAAACATTTCTGAAAGCAAAAACATCACCACAGTTTACAGACAACAGTCGGTCCACCTAACAACAGGTCAGGTCAGATATGAGTTTTCGTTTCACGAAATCCGACTGGACGGCACCAGATAGGGTAGAAGTTCCGCTCGAGCCGGTATCATCGAGCACTCAATCCTACGCCTCTGGCTCAACACTCTTCCGATTCCTTTCAATCACGCAAAGTCATTCGGCGGCCTCGCAGAAACAAGACGACTAGATCCTACACGCTCACAAAACTCGTCTCGACACCACAATCCAGTGAATCCACTACCAGTCCTCGATTTCATTTCCTCCGACGTAGCAAGCAAGAAAGCAAAAACGAAAAGTCCTCCCGAGCAAGAGGTCAAGAAAAAGCCACGAGCCGACCTTCTTCGGAGCGGGCGTCGACGAAAATCCGGGAGTGCTGCCTCGCCTCCTCGTCGCCGGAGCCGGAGGCCGCCGCGGCCGCCGCGGCGCCGCTGCTCTCGGTGGATTCCTTGTCCTGGACGAGCTCGGCCATGCCGCGGACGCGGAGGAAGGTGGACCGCGGGGGGGAGGGGCGGAGGGAGATCCAACGAGACGAGGAGGCGGCGGCGACGGCGCGGAGGGCGGCGGCGGAGGAGGAGGCGGCGGGGGAGAATGCGCGGGGCAATGAGGCGGTGGCGGAGGAGGATGAGAGGCTGAGGCTGAGGCTGAGGCTGAAGTGGGAGTTCAACATAGTCCTCTTGCGACGGGAGATTAAGAACGAGAGGGAGTGAAAGGGGGAGGGGCAGTGTGAGGTGGTGCTTTATCGGCGCGAGATAGAGTTGAGAGAGAGAGAGCGAGAGAGAGAGAGAGAGAGAGAGAGCCGTGCGAGAGTCGTCGCTGGTTGGCGGGCGGGGCGAACCGCACGTGCTTGCTTTTCATCGCCCACGCCGTTTTTGAACGAATGCTGGAGGGGGGTGAACATCGGCCGTACGATATGTGTTTACCGTGTATTGGCCAGACAAAACAATGATAAAATGAAATGACATTTTAGGCTTTGTTTATTTCGTAAAAAATAATTAAATGATGAGCACTTTTATCGGCCATATGATAATTTTAATTTATTCATTTTGAAAACTGTTTTTTAATTCATTCATTTTTTGCTAAATAAATGGAGTCTTGTAACGTGACAATTACTTTAGAATATGGGAGTTTTCAATATTTAGATGTGCTTTTCTATTACCATTATCAAAATCCTTCTTACTTACTACATTCATGATAAAAAGCATAACGTGTTTTACACTCCAGACTAGGGAAGGTTAGGGAAGGATCTGCCAAAGAGAATAGACTAGGGAAGGCTTGGGTGCCTCACCAAACAATAGGTTGGGTAATATTCCGATTTTGATCATTAAATGCGCGAGTCAAAATTAATTCATTGAAAATATTTAGATTAAAAGAAAAAGAAAACATTGTGATTCCGAGAATTTAGGCGCCGAATTCTTCACCATGGAAAACGTGAATATCCTTTTAAAGACGTGGGCAACTTTTTCCCTTTTGCTTTTTAGGCGGAAGGCGAACTTGGCGACAAGCGAGCGGGGGAATCGGGAGGGGCCACCAGGGGGGACACGTGGCCGGCGATAACACGAGGAGAGGGATCGTACGTCCTTACAGAATAGAATACGAGGGCGGTGGGCCCCCCCACGAATTGTCTGTACTGCCGGGAAGGCGCTTTGGATATATCCTTGCGCCGTTTGGGGTTTTCCGGATTCGCATGTGCTCGAAATGCCATGGAAAAGGAGCTCCGATGCTCCACCACATACCGACAATGGACAGCAACCGCACCATGATGGGCGAAGATTAAATCAAGTGTCTCCATCCCGCACTAAGATCCTCGTGGCAATTCGGGTCGGCTTCTTGGCCCGGTTCGAAGCCCAACGGGCCCGAAATATATGGTTTACGGCAAGTTGACTTAGAATCATAGCAAAACACATCCGATTTCAGCACATTCCAGCCTCGACCCCCATCCATCACGAGGTCGATTTCAGCACATCACGATGATGTGAGTCCCGAGTGATATATGGCATTCCTCGATTTTACAAGTGATTTCTCGACAATTGAACTAGACTCGTAGAGGATTGTCATTTGAGTCTCGTCCCATTTAATCTAAAAGTTCCAACTCCACTCCGACCTTATGGTTTGTGAAGGGAAACCATTTTATTTCGACACCATTTTGAGGGCACGAATCAAGCCCTGGGTCCGATTCCTGGCCAAGTTACAATGACACTGCAACAATTTCAGAAAAGAAATTAGAGAATCTTTGACATGAGATCCGTATGAGCTGGTTACTTGTAAGCCTGTAACCTTTGCACAACACGAAAGTGTTGGCAAATGCTAGATGAACTACAGATTTTTCGGGAAATCGGTAAAAGGTCTGATTTCCAGCTTGCATGATGGACCCAAAGTCCAAGAACATACACTATTGAATTACAAAAATCATGCGTACGAATGTCCAAAACTTTGGCACAGACCCGCTTCCGAGGAGCTCAAAACCATGGATTAGTTCTTACTGTTTAGGAATGCCTTTTCTCTCGAACAGACCGCTCCACAAGATACCTGTAACCACACATGTCAAGAAGTCTTTAACAAACAGATTCTGCAAACAGCAAGTCAGAGTATACCAGTGAGTACCAACTGAGCTCTACCTACTCCTTTAGCTAAACTAATCAGTGTTTCTGGAACATGTTTTTGTTAGTTTTAGACCGGAATCAATAAAGTATCACTCCTAGAATCTCTTCAATTTTGAAAAAGAGGTCATGATGCCGTTTTCAGAGAGAACTGTTTCCTCAACTTTTTCATTTTCGCTGAATTAGATCCTGTCACTAAATCATTCTCACATTGAAGAACAGCATGCAATAAGTGAAAATTTGGAAAGGACGATTGGTGGGAATTGTCGAAGTATAAGCACAGAACATATACTTACTTGCCCGTGTAAAAGCCTGCAGAATACCATGCATTCAGAACAACACTAAGATCAGTTCCGGAACTTTCAGTCTGTAAGGTTTCCCCTTCTAGCTTTTTCTCTTTATCTGTCATTCAGTGCGACACAAAATATATACCGTCAAAAGATGACTCAACAATAAGATACGGAAAAGGAATAAGACTAGAGCTAAAGCTTGCCCGACAGCAACATGCTTGCAATAACATTGTGTATATACTAAGTAAAATGTCATTGCCACTTATCGAAGCCCTTCCTCATAGCTAAATGTCAAGAGTTCAATCAAGCTCCCCACCTTCCTTCTAGGCATGCGCATTTATATGCAACAAGAACTCTAGCTATTTAAAACTGATTTTAGCTCAGCCCAGCAATTCTCAGTTTCTCTGCCTTTAAAGAGTGCTTTGTTCTCTTTCAGCAGTCATCACTCCTTATCTTTATATAATCACAACTTTCCAAGACAAAGGGTTAAGTTTCCTAATCAAGATTGTACAATTGACCCGAATACTGACCTGAGAAATATCCAGATCCACCTTCTTCACCAGTAGATCTTCCTATCTTCAAAGAAGATAGTGCTTTCTCCGCAGCTTCGATAGCTGTCCTTGTAATGTCAGAATCTTCGACAGGCACTTTTTGATGAGTTGTGGAAGGAGTACCGTTGCAGACTTGGCCGACACATGTTTTACCAAAAGAGCAAGTAGAAACAGGGCATGGTGCTTCGAATGACTGACAAACATAAGGGCAGCATGAACTACCAACTGGACAACTGTCGCCTGAAGGGATAGAGGGCTCTACAGCAGCAGTAGCAGTAGTCCACGGTGCACTAGGAGCAGCTCCAGTAGCATCCTGAGGAAACTGGTAATTCCAGTAACCATATTGATGCAACTGCTGAAGGACCTTTTCCCTCTTTTGCTCGAGCTCATAATATTCGGCAAGTAACTGGTCATAACCTTCAGCATATTGAGAATATGAATGGGCTTCTAGCGTATCTTGTACAGGCACACCATTTGATAAATCTGGATGAGATCCCTGAGCCAACACATCTACACAAGGGTTTCCATTAACTGATGGGTCGTTATTAGCCTCTCCAGGTACTTCTGCACAATTTGATGCTACAGCGTGTTTAGGTTCTTCCCTCCTATGCATTCATAAACAAGAATAGCAAGATTAACCAGTGAATATGCATTCTTCTCTCTTCTCGACCACACACATTTGTGTCAGCATGTGTGCATTAAGCTGATCGAAGTTCCCCAATAACTCAATAAAACTAACATTCCAAGTTAAGCCCTTCCATGGAAAAAGACATTCAGTATAAATTGATAAGAGATATCCACACAAATCATATTTCCCTCCAAAATAACTTCTGAACGTATCTCTGGCTTTAGACACCATAAGCGTCAAAAGAAAGCATACGAGATAACAATGATCCATCACAGATGGAAACACACATTATGCTTTTCCATTTTGTGAAGAAACACTTTCTATAGCACGGGACACATGCATCTGCTTGTTAAGCACATTTTGATTCAATTAGAGCATGATAAGTTCAACAACATAGTCTATTAAAATTTCAAGGAGGTACCAAGCACAAATGGGTAATCCCCAGGATTACATGCTTACATTGTGACGTGATTTTCCTGGCCAGGAGAAGAAAAACCTTTTTCCTGCTCATCAACAACTTCTACTCCTTTGGATGCATTGCTATTCTTTTGGCCATGCATTGACTGAGCAAAAAAAAAAAGAGAGAGAGATAAATGTCCCCATTAGTTCACCATAACCCATGCCATAAGTCAGCTCCATATACAGAAATGATAAGATGGTGGCGTAATTCCTCCAGACGTGCTACTGAAACCAATCTACTGCCAGTCTCCAACAAAAAATCCAAAGGCCACCCAACGCAATGTTTTCCTCAACTGATGCAACAATTTATTCATCTCACTCATTCTCGCCATGCCTTTTCAATTATTGAGATAGCAGAAAATTAAATCATGAGTTCTTAACTTCATCTTAATGCTTGCTAGACTTTCATTTAGATCAGGGCAACGTCTAAGGCTAGTGCTTCTTCTTCCTCTTTTTTTCTTTTTCTTTTCCTCTTTTCGCCATGGTTTGAATCTATCTTATAGCTGGTTCCCCTGAGCTATCAAAACCACAGTGAGACTCATGTCAAGAAGCAAAAGATTCACAATACATCAGTGGAGGAATTGGTTTTGAGAGAGACGCGTTTCCCTCGATCTGAACAACAAATAGGGCAAAACCAGAGGTTGACATAGTCAATTTCGATCCTCGGAAGGCCTCACCCTGGGATTACCACTATTGCCAGATCAAAGTCGAGACAAGACAAGCAGAGCTTACTTAAAATCATATCGAGCTTAGTAAAAACCATTGTTTCGGCCGACTTGGCTTAATTAAAACAAAACCCATGACTTGGATTCTCACAATATAACAACCCAATACTACTGAAGAAAATCCGATCCTCGATCACCGGCATTTGTAAATTCCATCCATGCCGCAAATAAAAGCATAAAACAAAAGGAGATAACCCAGAAAGAGCATCAATTTCTGGCTATACCGCCTCGATAGACACTATGCATCAATCCTAATATTCCAACCCAAATTCTTCAGCTGCACGAGGTGACTATTACCGTCCTCTGTCTCTGTAACTAGCGGTTCATCGTGCCTTAGAGCTATCAACAAGCAAAAGCAACGTAAGAAAAAAAGAAGAAGCACAGGACAATGAACTCGAATGCTTCAGGCAGTCTTGAGGATGGCAAGAACGAAAGTGGAGAGGAGGAACCCAGAAGAGTACCTTGTACTTGGACATGGCGTCGTCGAAGGCGTTGATGAGAGCGGAATCGTCCCAAAGATCGCCTTCCTTCGCCATCGCTGCTTGCTTGCTAGCTCCTTCGAGTTCTGCTTGAGAGAAAAAAGAGGCAAGCGAAAGCGAAGGGAAGAGCACTTTGAACCCCGAAGGCCCAGTGCCGCGCGTGTACCCTATTGTCCTTTTTCTTCTTTTTTATTCCTTTGGGTTAAATTTTAAGAGGCAAACAAGACGAATGATTTCTGAATTTATCCCTAAATTTTTTTTTTGTTTTTTTTTTTGTCCTCTACTCTATTCCTACTCTACACTCACTCTCGCACTTTTTGCATTCGCTTTCTTGCGCGGGCGTGGGAGTCGAAACCCACTCACGAAACTTACGCGTCCCCACCCCATTCCCCCGAGAAAGTGGAGATTTGAACTCTCACCTCCCCTTCCATGTTGGAAGGGTGGCGTGACTCGCCTAAAATTTTTATTTGTTGAACATGATCTTTGAACTCGATCCAATATATAATATTATTACTGAACTTTTAATTTTTTTAATATGGTTCCTGAATTTTTAAATATTTTCTTATAATTTTGAGATTATATTGAATATGAACAAATAGTTCAATAATTATATTAAACAAATTAAAAATTTAGGGACTACTTTATATGTTGGACTAAAATTTGGGTATTGCATTGTAAAAAAATTTTAGGGACAATATTATATATCTTTCATTGACCATTTATGCTATTTTTCCATGGAAAAATCTCAAATAAGGACTTCAAATGGTTTCATTTTCTAAAAAAATGACCGCGAAGTGAAGTTTGTCTCAAATAAGGACCCAAAGTAGTTATTTAGGGCCTGCATGTTTGTGTTCATTTTTTCTGTTTATGAACAAAAATTCTTTTTTTTTTGTTTAACAAAAAAAAAAAGAAAAACACGTTTATTTGCGTTTTTGTTTCAAATATATTTTTTTGTTCTCGAAACTCATTTGGAATAGAAACAAGAAACAAAAAAAAAACTTATTTCTTGTTTTTAGAACAATTTTTAAGAACAAATTTTCTTTCTCCTATTTTTTTCTTCTCTTTTTTCTCTTCTTCTTTTCTTCTTCTTTTTTTTTTTGGCTTGTCGCCGCCGCCTTGGCCATTGACCGACGACCGGACGTCAAGGGCCGGCGACCTCGCCGGAGCGTCGCTGGCGCGGGCTCGCCAGTGGCTAGGCGAGCTCGAGCTGGCCTAGATCTGGCAAGGTCGAGCTCGCCTAGCCATCGGTTGCTTGGTGGTGGCCCGGCGAGGACGAGCCTTGCCAGTGGCTAGGCGAGCTCGACCTCGCCGGCTCTGGCCGAGCCTGAGCTCGCACCCTTAGTCTCAAAAGAGGACTTGACTCGCTAGCCGGTGAACTGATGCATTTCTGATGCGTATTCCGGCGACCTAATCAGGGTATTTTCATCCAAAAAATATTATCTTTTCATTTTCCTTTTCCCTTGTTCATCTTCTCCATCTGCGAGCAGACCTCCAATATCTCGCCGATGAAGTAATTGCCGGCAAGATCGAGCCACTTCAGCTTCTTGAGCCCCACCACCTCTAGTGGCAGCGGCCCCGTGAACTTGTCATTGCCCAAGTGGAGTTCTTCGAGTTGGGTTATCGCCCGCAGGACTTTGTTGGGGAAGATCTCGGAGAGGTTGAGGAATCAAAGGGAGGTGGGGCTGTCGAGCTTTGGCGGGAGGGTCCCGATGAGGTTGTCGGTGGTGAGCGTGAGGTTGACGAGGTCGCGGAGAAGGCCGATTTTAGGTGGGATGTAGCCCGAGTGGCTGACAGATGTGATGTTGAGAGAGACGACCCATGAGCCGGCATTGCACGTGACTCCGGTGAAGGAGCAATGCGGAAAGGGCGGCGGTGAGAAGGAGGAGGAGGAGTCGACCCAGTCGCCGATGGCGGTGGAGGGAGGCCTGACCATGGCAGTTTTGAGCTTCAAGACCACGTCCAGGTCGCTCTGTGCAAAGGAAGCGGAGATGAAGAGGAGGAGGAAGAAGAAGACTCCATTGCACGGCGGTTTTGTCCTCAGTGAGTTTGGCAAGGCCAGCAAGGGCTCGTCGACCACTGGTAGTGGGCGAGGGCCTACTCGCCTGCTGCCAACGCCTGCTGTCGACGATAGGCGTTGAGCCCTCACTGGCCGCAGGTGAGGCCGACCCATGCTGGTCCCACAACCTTCACCGGCCCTTCCTCACTTCCGATGTCCTTGATTTGGGCAATGCCTATCTTCGACGAAGAAGACGATGAACAGGGACAACCATGGGTAGATCAAGAAGAAGATGAGCAAGAGAAGGAAAACAAAAAGATAATATTTTTTGGACAAAAATACCCTAGACCATGTCGCCGGAATACGCATTGAAAATGCATCAGTTCGCCGGCTGGCAAGTCAGGTCCTTTTTTGAGACTAAATGACTACTTTGGGGCCTTATTTGAGATAGATTCCACCTCAGGTCCTCTTTTGAGAAAATTGAGCCACTTTGGGTCCCTATTTGAGATTTTCCCTTTTTCCATTGTAAGATGATAATGCATTTTTATTTCATATAATCCTCAATTGCCATTAAAAATGTTTATCATGCCACTTTCGCATCAACTACAAAACAAGAAGAAAATAAAAAAAAAATGAAAAATAAATAATTTAGTTTAATTAATAAAATATAATTATTATGATACAATATTAATCCAAAATTACAATTACTTGTATGAAAGATAAAATAAATGAATTAATATGTCTTTGAAAAAATGTTAAATATCAAAAGTAATTAAAAGCTAGTGTGATTTTCAAATAATATTAGGAGGGAACAAGGAAAGAATGATAAAAAAAAAATCATAAAATTAAGTAAAACGATGTCCTTTTATGGAAAGTTCTTAACGTCAGATGTTGGTAGTATTATGTAGGTTGGTTGACAATAATTAGACTCATAAGTTGGCAATTTTGGATAATAATCAACTAGAAGAGTTATATTGAAATTTTAGAAAAAAGTTTATGATTGAAATGATATATATACTATAAGTTTAGAGCTAAATTGGTTTTCTGAACAATATGTTTAGTTAAACTAGTTTCATCATTACATTTTACATGAATTTGTGAAAGTTTGTAAAGAAGTATGGAGTTTAGTTTACACAAGTAAATTTAATTATAGCATTAGCTTATAGCCTAAGTCACACGGTCATAGAGTTTGCTATTGAGTTTATTTACTATGGATCTTTGATATGACACTTTATAATGAGAGGAGTACATTAAAAGTTTTGAAACTTGCCATAAATTACAATTGAGTCATAAAATTTAGGGTTAATACCTTAAAAAACCCAAAACTGGTACATCTATGACAAATTCACCTCAGACTATTTTTTTGACCACCAAAACCCCAAACTGGTACATACGTGACAAATCTACTCTCTGTTAGCTTTCATTCGATTTTGCCGTTAACTTTGCTGACGTGATTACTGACATGGCAAGCCATGTGGAAATTCATAAGTTTAATACCATTAAAAATCCCAAACTGGTATATTTATGATAAATTTACCTAAAATTGGTATATTTGTGACAAATTTACCCCAAGCTAGTATATTTATGACAAATTTACTACAAATTAATTTTTTTGATAATAAAATACCTAAATTGGTATACGTGCGGCACATTTACCCTCTTTCAATTTTCGTAAATTTGACCGAGTTGTGATGTCTAATCAATTTTAATTTCCAAATTACTCTAAGATTGCCTCAATATCATTAATACTTGATTTTACTTTTATTTTTATTGGAATAATTATTAGAAAACTATTCAAAGACTACCAAATGTGCACTTCATTCTTGTGTCGAGAGAATGCCCATTACCTAAAAGATGGACAAATCACTTGCGCACATATACAAAAGAATCACACCCAAAGTACACCTGAAATCAGTGATAAATATAAGTGATTTTGGTTTAGGCATTTCAACGAGCATGTGATGTACGAGTTAATCATACCATTCACATGCAAGTTCCATGTTAAAATTTTGACACACTTACGATTTAAGGTAGGAAAGACTACGTAATGCTAATAAGAACATGGACTAACTTGAATGACCAGCAAAACAAGAGTAACATGTAAGTGTACAAACAGATTGCGGACAATCAATAAACCATGTGGGGTTGAGACATATAAACATAAAACCAAGTTTGTCACAAATCAAAAACGAGTGAAGCAACCACAATATGTGCACTTCTTTTGTATATGTGTGCAAGTGATCTATCCATTTTTTAGTTAATGGGCATCCTCTCGACACAAGAATGAAGTGCACATTTGGTAGTTTTTGAATAGTTTTCTAATAATGATTCCAATAAAAAGAAAAAAACCCACCCACTGCAGTGGCGTCGTTGGCTTGAGTTTTGTGCCTTTCACGAAAGGTGCCAAGTTCGAATCCCAGCAGCGTTACTTGGTGACTTAACTGCTGGCGTGAATGTGGTGGCCAGCTTGCGTCAGCCCCAGGTTCTTCCCGCCGGCTGTTGGCTTTCGGGGTTTCCTGGGTCATCAAAAAAAAAAAAATCAAGTATTAATGGTATGGAGGCAATGTTAGAGTAATCCGAAAAATAAAATTGATTGTACATCACAACTCGATCAAATTTGGGAAAATTGAAAGAGGATAAATGTACCGCATGTGTCGCGACCAAATTTTTTCGGGTGTGAACCACCTAGGGTTTGGCTAATGGATTGTTAAGCCTAGACTTAACTCGGGCTCTCCCAAGCCCATACCAATTCGCGACTTTAGGTTCAAGTTTTTTAACATGCAATTGATTTTTAATTAGGAGTCGCCACTAACCTATTTTTGGTGGGTCGATTAGAAACCCAAGTAAAGTAACGGGAGTTTTACTTTACTCCTACGAACCAGAGATTTGGATACGGGGACCTGGTTACGCTAGATTTCTCTAACGCCCTTTCGGTACCTTTCTTTTTATTTCAAAGAAAATGTTTTGCGGGCGGCTTGGATTGATTTTAAATCTAATTCTCTAACATGTGAGGCGATCATGCGGGTGCGCAATCCATCAATTTAACACCCAATAAAGCAAATAGAAAACGCATGACTTACCTCGTAGCAACGAAAGCATCTGCAATGTTAATTCAAAATCCACATCAACAACCTTGGATATGGTTTCTAATTAACAAGCAATTTATCTTTTTTTTGTTTTCACTTATTTAATGAAAATTATGCAATATGCGATGCAATATTAACTAAATAACCTAACTCTAATGACATGTAATTTCTAATTGAATGGACCTAGCAACAACTACCCACATGACATGCATTTCAATGAATCTAATCCTAATGATGTGCATGTGACATTTTTCTTTTCTTTCTTTTCTTTCTTTTTCCTAAAAGAATGCAATCTATCCTAGAAAATAAAACTAATTCAACCTATGGTATTTTTTGTATTTTTCATGAAATTCGAAATTAGGTAAAATGTGAAAATTATCTAGCTAGATTAAGATCCTATTTAATTTATATTAGGAATTAGGTTGAGCCAAATCCTAATTTAAACTAAAACATTATCTTAACCTAAATAATCCTAAAACGCAATATAGCTAAAAAAATAACTAAACTTATAATAAATTAAGAAAAAAATATTATCTAAGATTAAACTAAGTGCAATTTAACCTTAATATGCAATGACGTACAAAATATGCCCTAACTCTACATGACAAATGCATGATGATTTTTTTGTTTGTTTTTTTTTTTTATTAATTTTCGAAATTAATAATTGCCAAATAATTAAACATGCAATTCAAATTAAAATCTAGCAACCTAAATTGATTTATTTGATTTTTCATTTTTTTTTTTTTAATTTTTTTAAATTTGAAATAAAATTCCTATTCTAAACATGTAAACCTTAAGACATGCAATATTCTAACTCAAATATATCTCGAGATAAACAAGGCAATTAAGACGAAACAATTCATTCAAAATCATCAAAATATCACACATCGTTCAGATCAATGGATAATATTTCGTTAATAAAATCGATAAATTGATTTTAAGCCTTAAAGATCAAAATATCAATTTTATTCCCATTTGATTAATTATTTCATCTAAAGCCTTATAGATGAAATAAAAAACCACGGCGCGGTTGCGAATCAAGTGATATATTGAGATTTCCAATTATGCATAGGGAAATATTTCAAACAAAGAAACCAAGATATAAAAATAAAATAAGATAAAATAAACCAGCCTAATAAAATAAAGCAAATCTACCTAATTCGATTTTTCTTTTTTTTTTTTTTTTTTTTTAAAAAAAGAAAATCTTGACCACCGGTTTGGGGCTTCGGCGAAGGGTTCCGGTGAGGGCACGACGAGCAAGACGTCCGACGCGGGGCAGCGAGAGTTGACGGAGGTGGAGCGCGGATCGTGGATCGCGGGTCACCGGGTCACAGGCTTCGAACGGTAGGGCGCTGCAGAGGACGGCAGGAGGCCTTGGTCCGTTGTGGCGAGTAGCTTCGGTGTCTGGATCTGGTTGTAGGGCGCGGCGTCCGGTGAGAGAATCGGATCGGGGCGTGGGCTCCTGTGGATCGTCGCTCGGGCAGCGCGAATCGCGCTCAGGTTAGGGGTGATAGCAGTGTCACGGCATCTCGGGGCAGATCTGCTGCGGAGGAGTGAGGGATCAGGTCGCGGCTTGGCGGAGTTTCAGGGAGGCGCGGTAGTCGGCGCGACCTGTAGAGGGGGCTTGGGCGTGGTTGGATCTGTGCCGGCTGCTATTCAGATCTGCAGGCGGCGAGCGGCGTTGATCTGCGGGCGTCGGGGCGGCGCTTTGGAACAACGACGCGGCGGCGCGGGGAAGGTTGGCTCGGCGGCGGCGTTCGGGCATCAGGGCTACGCAACGGGGCAGGTCTGGGCGTCGGCGCTAGGTCCCGAGTAGAGGCGAGCTTGATCCAGATCCGTCGGCGTTGGGTCTCGGCTGGAGCAGGGCGGAGCGCGGCGGGACGAACCGGCGACGGGGGAGATCGGCTGGCGGGGGCGACACCGGCGAGGTGGCCGGTGATGGCGCGGCACCGGCGCGGCGCCGACGAGAAAGGAGACCCCTCGGGGAAGACGAAGGGGCCACCGGCTAGGGTTTTGGGGCCCTTTTCTTTTTCTTTTTTTTTTCTTTTTTGACAAAATCTTTCTCTCTCAGCTTTTTTCGAAATTTCACTCTAAAAAATCAACTTTTCACCTTTGCTCTCAAAATTTTGCCCCCTTTTTTCTATACCCCATCACACCTTTTATAGGGTAAAAAATTGAATCTTTATTGCATATTTCGTTTCCAATTTTGCTCGTGCAATATTCTCTTTTGTATTTTCCGCATATTCCATCCAAAAATAATTCCATTTTTAGGCAAAATACACCCCCGGTGTATATTACTTGAATATGTGAAAAATCTGAACGGAATATGTGAAAAATTCAAAATAAAAATAAAATGTTTCTAAATTATATGCCATATGTGTGTTTTTTTTTAAGTAAAAATTAACCCTAAAAATTATGCAAAAATTTAGGTGTCAACAGCTGCCCCTCTTTGAAGGTGAGCTTGAAGATGTTGCCTTCAAAGACAAATTGAGACTTAAATTTTGGTCATGCACATGCAATGAATGATTTTTTGTTGGAAAATGAATTCCATTTTTTAATGCAAATTATATGATGTATGAAAATACTAATGCAAATGATAGATGAACCTACCTGAAATAACTTACCTTCGAGGAGGATAGAGTAATTCGAGGTAGTGGGTGTTATCTGTCCAGGACCCGTACCATTCTACGGTCGCCTAGAATAGTAACATGACTTTGTGAAGATGCTGCTTTCCTAGAACCCGTATCATTCTACGGTCGCCCAGTATGGCAGCAAGGTTTCCTAGGACCCGTACCTTTCTACGGTCGCCTAGTATGGCAGTGTTTGGTTGTGTCTAGGACCCGTACCTTTCTACGGTCGCCTTGACAAAAGAAAATTGATTTTCCAGGACCTATACCTTTCTACGGTCGCCTTGACAAGAGAAAATTGATTTTCCAGGACTCCTACCTTTCTACGGTCGCCTGAATGGGGAAATTGCTTTTCCAGGACCCGTACCTTCTACGGTCGCCTGTTAGAGCAATAAATGTTGTCTAGGACCCGTACCTTTCTATGGTCGCCTAAACGGGGATTCGCTTTCCAGGACCCGTACATTTCTACAGTCGCCTGAATAAAGAATCATTTTCCAAGACTCGTACCTTTCTACGGTCGCCTGAATTGAGGTAATTGCTTTTCCAGGACCCGTACCTTTCTACGGTCGCCTGTTAGAGCAATAAGGTTGTCTAGGACCCGTACCTTTCTACGGTCGCCTAGACTGAGGTTTTGCTTTGCTAGGATTCGAACTTTTCTTTGGTCACCTAACATTGCAGCATAGATCATCTGACCAGGACCCGAACCTTTCTTTGGTTGCCTTAATCAGACTGAATCTGGAGAAAAATCTTTGGGGGACAGCTCGATCGAGTGTCAGTGTTTTCAAAAGGAAATACCTACACAATGACAAGTATTTAAGGTATGGATAGAGATACTTACCTGGTATCATCTCTGTTCTTAGGGGAAATGTCTTCTGCAAAACATGGTCATAGGAGAAGCAATATGCATTTGTGATCACAAACATGCATTAATTTAAGGGAGGTTCATGCGCTGTGATTTATATCAAGCCTGCATCACCTAATTTCCATTGGGAAGGATTTCACAAAAAATGTTACAATATGAACACATGAGTGTCATGGATGTGCCAAATAGGGGACCTCTTAGTTTGAAAGGACTTTTCACTCATCCTCATTAAAATGGGTTGTTTTATCCTGACATTTGATGCAGGATTTTTGACAATCATTCTATCATCATGCCAAACAAGGGTTTGAGCAATCTCGCAAGTGGTACGATCTCACCAATCCGAGAGGTCTTTAAGAGGGACCGTAATGTGGGCTTGGTCAACGGCTTAACAAATGGGACTCTTTGAGTTGAAGTTATTTGAAAAATGAGTGATATTCTACAATCATCTTGGGGTTTACAAGTTAAGAAACACAAGAAACGAGGCAGAAATTATCTTGCTCGCACTTCTCCGAGCTATGCTTTTGGACATATGAACCTTTACGTTAATTTAAGTGCCATAATCTGAAGAGACTTTGTAAGGGATGTAACGTAGGCTCGGTTCATGGGTTGAGAAATGAATGGATCATTAGGCTCAAAAAGTATTTAGAGGGTAAAAGTTGGTGGTCATCTTGGCATTTCCACAAATTTCCTTCTTCAATGTCGAAGATTTTCTTTGCACTCATTAATTGCAACATCATTTGAGTTTTTTTTTTTTAGTATCGCCCTATTCAGGGTACGACTCACCATATCAGGTGTTTTATTTTTCTTTGGGCATTCGGCCTTACTTTTACCAGGTACACTACTTTTTCATGCACCATTTTTGCAATCTTTTCTTTGGACAAAATCTCCATTTTTGTTGGCATCATAGTTCATGCCACTTGAATGTTTTGTCTTGCTCCAGTGTGGGGGATGATCACCAATTGGGTTTAAAATGAAATGAATTCATAAGCTCAAGTGGGCTATGCAATTGATAAAAGTGTATAGGATAGAGAAATGACTGCTCTTCATCATCCTAGGGCATTTTGAATTATCGTACGAGTTATAATGCGAAAGCAATACTCGAAGATTGATGCAAGTGTGAGTAAGAAAATTTCTATCATTCATCTCAGATTTTGTCCCAATGTGGGATGATCATTAACAGGGATGATTTAAAAACTCTTCACGTGTTTGGGCTCGAAGGGCTAAACAATGGGTATACCTGTAATGTTTCGGGTAGAAGAAGAAATTGCCTCTCGTCACCTTGGTTAGTGTACCTTTTGCGAGATCACCCTCTTCCTTGTGAGCATGGAACTCTTCCACACAACTCACCAAGGATTAGTGTATGGGATAGTGTATGGAACAAGGCTTGCCTTTCATCATTCCAAGATATCCCATTTGACACATTCAATTTATCTCACACAATTCATCAAGGAAAAATGCAAGATTTATGACAAATTTGAACAATTCAGCTCATTGAGGCACTTTATTAGTCACAAAAATACTTGCAATTCAAGACATGACATGGCAAATTCTATCATGGATAACATTTCTCTTGACAACATCATCATTAATTGGAGTGGAAAACTCACGACCACCCATCTCTGCTTGGATCAATGCACTTCCAGGAAGTACCTTCTTCACCACATATGGGCGGCTGCAGTTTGGAGCGAACTTGCCCTCAGAATCTGGAATTGGATTGAATCATCTTCACACCTTTGCATACTATAAGACTGTCTCTGAAACATGATGTAGATGGATCAAAAAGACAAACGGGGTAAATCGTATTTTTTGAAAGATTTTTTTGAAGAAATCTTTTGAAGAAATTTTTTGAAGCATTTTGACACGAAAAAGCATGATGAAGCCCATGTCTCAGAATTCTTCTTGGATTTTTCTTTTTGTTTATCGGCTGGATATCATCACCGGGCTGGTTTGGTGTACCTCATCATGCCTTCAAAATAAAACTTGTAATTTTATTGATATTCATCAATCAATTACATTTATTGAATGGAAATGCGATTTTCAAGCCTTAAAAAGAAAACGAAAAAGAAGAAATCAAAAACAAGCCCTAGAAAGCGATAAAAATTCCCGCACAGGGGAATGTGAGAAAGCAGTAAATGAGTTACTCTTGTGGGCTAGAGCCCATCTTCTCCGGAGGTGCTTCGTCAATGGTCCCTATGAAGACATCATCGAAGAGACTAGAGATTCCTTCCAATGCATCTTCGGGGTTTTCCGTCTCCAGGGGTGTCGGATCATCCATGCCACCCCATCCATCTGGGACAATGTCGCGGGGATCAATGTAGAAACTGGGAGGAGCCGAATACTTTACCAGATAGTCGAATTTTCCGCTTGGTTGCCCCAAAGTGTCCATTATTTCTGCTTCATCCTGCATCATTATCGGAGGACCAGGGAATGTCTTGCGAATGTTCGAGGGTAATGGGTTTTGCCTTCCTCGCCCGTGGTTAGGTGGCGGGTTCTGCCTTTCCTGTCTTCGTCCTCCAGAACTTTCCCCACCTCTTCCATGGTACCCTAATCTAGCAGCACGGGACCTCTGAGGGGTTTCATTGGGACTTCGAATACCCTGATCATTTCTTTCAATGCCACTACCAGGAACAAAACCATTCCCAATCGTCACCCTTCCCATCATAAGGGCAACATTTGAAACTTCAGGAGCGGGTGGTGAATCTTGAGATGCATGTATGGCGGATACCAACTCAAATGAGTGGTAACTCGATTCAACTTCAACATCTGGTTCCAGGATAGCATTGACCGTACCCTCATGCTCCGGTAGAGAATTCTTCTGGATGTTCGGTTGAGCAATTTGAAATGAGAAGGCCTTGTGTCCAGGAGGTTTTGGATCTTGTGCTTCAAGGTGAAACATTCATTAGTTGAATGTCCCAATTCACCGCTATGATAGTCGCACTTCTTCATTGGGTCGTAGCCTCGGATGCTCTCACGATTAGGACGCTTCGATTCGTTAGTAAGCAAACATTTCTTTCTTTGGATAGCCAACACTTCGGATGGAGATCCAGTGAGAGGCGTGAACTGTCTTCTTGCTTGGGCAGCTTGTTGCCTTTGATTCATCTGGATAGTCGGGGCACGATTGGTACTTTCTTGACTATAAGCCATATTCACATCTTCAGCAGGCTCTGTATCCTTCTTGGGAAAGAATCTTCTACTCGATGGCTCAGTAAACCAGCATTCCTTTATCCCCATCTCGATTTGTTCCCCCACAGGAATAAGCTGATTGAAGTTTTCAACGTACGTGCTGGTCATCCGTATACGGAACTCGGATGGGAGAGTTTTGATAAACAACTTCATCAGCTCCTTGTCAGTAGGCTCGGGGGTGATTTGAGCTGCCAGATTTCGCCATCTCATGGCATATTCTTTGAACGACTCGCTCTTCTTTTTCTCCATCCTCTCGAGATCCTCTCGGGAAGGTGTAATATCCATGTTGAACTTGTATTGTTTGAGAAATGCGTCAGCCACTTGATTCCAGGTGTCGAGAAGATTCACATTTTTCATGACATACCAATTCAGTGCAGGCCCAATCAAACTTGCATGGAATGATTGGATCATGAGAGGCTCGTTCTCGACATATTGAGCCATGCACACGTGGTACATCTGCAAATGAGTTTTTGGGCAGGAAGTACCATCGTATTTCTCAAAATCCGGCATTTTGAATTGCTTTGGCATTTTGACTTTCTCGTACACGGACAAGTCGAACAGGAGTGAACTCTATGACTCATGCAATTGTTTCAACTTTTCTTCTAATTTCGCAAAGCGTTCATCCTGCTCCGTCTTAGGGATGTTGACAAGCTTAGCCTTTTCCACATTGATCGAGAATGGATCATCTTCCAGCCCGGGCATGTCATCCTCACCCATTTGGGGCTTGTTTGCCGGCTTCAGGACGACTATCTCAGGGAGAGTGGGTGCAGGAGCCGGATTCACTTGGAGGGATTGGATTTAAGTTGTTATAAGCTCCATAGATGCAGCCAGCCATTGGAGTTGGCCTTCTATAGCGGAGTTACGATCACGCATTTCGGTTTGTTCGGCCATTCTTGCTCTTAATCGCGTGATAATAGGCGAGCATGGAGGATCCGTTATCACCTGAATCAAATGGATGAAAATGCATAAGTATGAGGTGCAAATAGCGAATCAATCCATGACAATGATCTATCAACTTTTTTTCTTTTTTTCTTTTTTTTTTTATGAAAAGTTCTTACAAGAAGAGAATTTCCTAAAGAGAGCTAGAAAAATAGACACCTTAGCAAGATCAAATTTTCTAGACATGAATTGAAAACAAATTCTCCAAAGTTTTTTTTTTATTTTCCAAATGATTAATTGCATGGCAATTTCCTCATTTCATTTCTGATTGACAAAGGAATTAGATCAAATGACTACCCTAGATTGTCATGGACAGACCAAAATAAATTGCATGGTATAAGGTAAAATGACGGCAATCACATAGACAAACGCATGAACTGTGAGGCTCGATTTCTATCTAGACAGCTTAGCAAAATGGAGTTAAAAGGGTGGGATGACTTAGTTGCAGCCTCGCATACTAAGTCAAGTCCTCCTAACTCCGGCTCAGTCGAGAATGATACCCCATTGTGACGCAGCCTCGCGGGCAGAGGTAAACATTCTTGACACCAAGAAAAACTTTCGGGATTGAGTTGGGCAACCTTTACTACGTGGCCTCGCAGTCGAAGTCGTATCCAACTCAACACCATCCTAAATATCCTAGTGCGGCCCAGGTCCGGCGGCAAGTTATGTGTGCAAAAGTGTAGTGCTAAATGTAGGGCATGCACAACAATTTAAATCAAACAACATTTTAATAGCTTGAATTTAAAACATTCATCCCCAACTCCAACTTGCAAGACAAGGGTTAGTAAAGACTACTCTCCTTATATCTTCCAATTTGCAAAAACATTTAACACCTTAAACGTTAGGGACATACCTGGAATCCTCGCTGCCAAATAAAACATTTTTCAAAAGAAAAGAGAAATTGGCCTAAGTCCACTAAGAGTTTTAACTCAAGTCTCCAATGGAGTCGCCAAGCTGTCGCGACCAAATTTTTTCGGGTGTGAACCACCTAGGGTTTGGCTAATGGATTGTTAAGCCTAGACTTAATTCGGGCTCTCCTAAGCCCATACCAATTCGCGACTTTAGGTTCAAGTTTTTTAATATGCAATTGATTTTTAATTAGGAGTCGCCACTAACCTATTTTTGGTGGGTCGATTAGAAACCCAAGTAAAGTAACGGGAGTTTTACTTTACTCCTACGAACCAGAGATTTGGGTACGGGGACTTGGTTACGCTAGATTTTTCTAACGCCCTTTCGATACCTTTCTCTTTTATTTCAAAGAAAATGTTTTGCAGGCAGCTTGGATTGATTTTAAATCTAATTTTCTAACATGTGAGGAGATCATGCGGGTGCGCAATCCATCAATTTAACACCCAATAAAGCAAATAGAAAACGCAGGACTTACCTCGTAGCAACGAAAGCATTTGCAATGTTAATTCAAAATCCACATCAACAACCTTGGATATGATTTCTAATTAACACGCAATTTCTCTTTTTTTTGTTTTCACTTATTTAATGAAAATTATGCAATATGCAATGCAATATTAACTAAATAACCTAACTCTAATGACATGTAATTTCTAATTGAATGGACCTAGCAACAACTACCCACATGACATGTATTTTAATGAATCTAATCCTAATGATGTGCATGTGACATTTTTCTTTTCTTTATTTTCTTTCTTTTTCCTAAAAGAATGCAATCTATCCTAGAAAATAAAACTAAGTCAACCTATGGTATTTTTTGTATTTTTCATGAAATTCGAAATTAGGTAAAATGTGAAAATTATCTAGCTAGATTAAGATCCTATTTAATTTATATTAGGAATTAGGTTGAGCCAAATCCTAATTTAAACTAAAACATTATCTTAACCTAAATAATCCTAAAACGCAATATAGCTAAAAAAATAACTAAACTTATAATAAATTAAGAAAAAGAATATTATCTAAGATTAAACTAAGTGCAATTTAACCTTAATATGCAATGACGTACAAAATATGCCCTAACTCTACATGACAAATGAATGATGATTTTTTTTTTTTTTTGTTGTTTTTTATTAATTTTCGAAATTAATAATTGCCAAATAATTAAACATGCAATTCAAATTAAAATCTAGCAACCTAAATTGATTTATTTGATTTTTCATTTTTTTTTATTTTTTAAAATTTGAAATAAAATTCCTATTCTAAACATGTAAACCTTAAGACATGCAATATTCTAACTCAAATATATCTCGAGATAAACAAGGCAATTAAGACGAAACAATTCATTCAAAATCATCAAAATATCACACATCGTTCAGATCAAGGGATAATATTTCGTTAATAAAATCGATAAATTGATCTTAAGCCTTAAAGATCAAAATATCAATTTTATTCCCACTGATTAATTATTTCATCTAAAGCCTTATAGATGAAATAAAAAACCACGGCGCGGTTGCGAATCAAGTGATATATTGAGATTTCCAATTATGCATAGGGAAATATTTCAAACAAAGAAACCAAGATATAAAAATAAAATAAGATAAAATAAACCAGCCTAATAAAATAAAGCAAATCTACCTAATTCGATTTTTTCTTTTTTTTCTTTTTTTAATAAAAGAAAATCTTGACCATTGGTTTGGGGCTCCGGCGAAGGGTTCCGGTGAGGGCACGACGAGCAGCACGTCCGACGCGGGGCAGCGAGAGTTGACGGAGGTGGAGCGCGGATCGTAGATCGCGGGTCACCGGGTCACAGGCTTCGAACGGTAGGGCGCTACAGGGACGGCAGGAGGCCTTGGGCAGCTGCGGCGAGTAGCTTCGGTGTTTGGATCTGGTTGTAGGGCGCGGCGTCCGGTGAGAGAATCGGATCGGGGTGTGGGCTCCTGTGGATTGTCGCTCGGGCAGCGCGAATCGCGCTCAGGTTAGGGGCGATAGCAGTGTCACGGCATCTCGGGGCAGATCTGCTGCGGAGGAGTGAGGGATCAGGTCGCGGCTTGGCGGAGCTTCAGGGAGGCGCGGCAGTCGACGCAACCTGTAGAGGGGGCTTGGGCGCGGTTGGATCTGTGCCGGCTGCTGTTCAGATCTGCAGGCGGCGAGCGGTGTTGATCTGCGGGCGTCGGGGTGGCGCTTTGGAACGACGACGTGGCGGCGCGGGGAAGGTTGGCTCGGCGGCGGCATTCGGGCGTCAGGGCTACGCAATGGGGCAGGTCTGGGCGTCGGCACTAGGTCCCGAGTAGAGGCGAGCTTGATCCAGATCCACCGGCGTTGGGTCTCGGCTAGAGTAGGACGGAGCGCGGCGGGACGAATCGGCGACGGGGGAGATCCGTTGGCGGGGGCGACATTGGCGAGGTGGCCGGTGATGGCGCGGCATCGGCGCGGCGCTGGCGAGAAAGGAGACCCCTCGAGGAAGACGAAGGGGCCACCGGCTAGGGTTTTGGGGCCCTTTTCTTTTTCTTTTTTTTTTCTTTTTTGACAAAATCTTTCTCTCTTAGCTTTTTTTCGAAATTTCACTCTAAAAAATCAACTTTTCACCTTCGCTCTCAAAATTTTGCCCCCTTTTTTCTATACCCCATCACACCTTTTATAGGGTAAAAAATTGAATCTTTATTGCATATTTCATTTTCAATTTTGCTTGTGCAATATTCTCTTTTGTATTTTCCGCATATTCCATCCAAAAATAATTCCATTTTCAGGCAAAATACACCCCCAGTGTATATTACTTGAATATGTGAAAAATCTAAACGGAATATGTGAAAAATCTAAACGGAATATGTGAAAAATCCAAAATAAAAATAAAATGTTTCTAAACTATATGCCATGTGTGTGTGTGTGTGTGTGTTTTTTTTTTTTTTTTTTTAAGTAAAAATTAACCCTAAAAATTATGCAAAAATTTAGGTGTCAACAGCGTGTGTACCAATTTAGGTTTTTTATGATCGAAAAAATTAATTTAGAGTAAATTTGTCGTAAATATACCAGCTTGGGGTAAATTTGTCATAAATATACCAGTTTTGAGTAAATTTGTCATAAATATACCAGTTTGGGGTTTTTAATGGTATTAAACTTATGAATTTTCACACGGCTTACCACGTCAGCAACCATGTCAGCAAGGTTAATGGCAAAATCGAACGGAAGATAATGGAGGGTAGATATGTCACATATGTACCAGTTTTGGGTTTTTAGTGGTCAAAAAAATAATTTGGAGTAAATTTGTCACAGGTGTACCAGTTTTGGGTTTTTTAGGGTACTAACCCTAAAACTTATAAAAGTATAATTAAATTTTAAAACTTGTCATATTGATTCAATCGAGCATTTTCGTTAATTCGATTCAATTTTTTTTTTGTTGCAACTCAATTCAATTTAGTTAATAGAAAATGTTAATGTGATTTTTTTATTATTTTATATATCCACATGGTGTTGATGTGGCTAAAATATGAAGGATAAGATTAAAAGGACATTTGTTTTGGTTCAAATATCCTTTTTAACATAAATATTATTTAAATTAAATAAAAAATAAAATAAGTAAAAGGAGGAGGAGAAGGAGAAGGAGGAAGGAAGGTAAAATGGCAAGAATTGTTGTCTCAACACCTCACCATCATTGGAAGGAGTTGTCGATGGTGGGGGATAGTTAGCAAGGATCACTAGGCCTCGACCGGTAATAGTCAAGCCCCACTAATTACAACCCTCAACCAAATCTAGACGAGGGTTAGTTGCCCTAGCCCGATGTGCTGGAGGCTGCAACCCTCGCTAACCCTTCATTGGCCATCCTCTTAATTGTCAACCCTTCCTAGTGATGATGGGGTGGTGGCAGTTGCCTAGTTTTTCCTCTTCTGTTGTATTTTTAAAAGTTTGATTATTTTTTAATATAATTTGAATAAATTTTCTATTAGAAAATTAAATCGGACCAAATGACATGGTTTTAATTATGTTAGCGTCACACGGGAAATATAAAGCCACGTTGGCATTTTGACGAAAAGATTTGATTTTATCAATTTAATAAATTTTTTTAACTTGATTGTACTTTTTGTAAGTTTTAAGACTCAATTGAACTGTTATGACAAGTTTTAGGACTCGTTGTGTACCTATCCCTTTCATAATCTTACTTAATATGTCATTTATATCATAAGATCAAACCATTAACTATGATATAAAGTCTTTTCTAACTTATTCTATTTAAAGCATTAAAAAATGTTGTCTTTTTTATTTATTACAATGGCCTCGATTTTTCAATAGTAGACAAATAGGACGAGTTTCTAAAATTCAATATAATTTTTTCTCGTTGGTCTTTCATTAGCCCAAAACAAACAAGCACATGAGGTGAAATTTGTACACTTAAAAGCTTATTAGATAATCATTTAGTTTTCAGGAATAATTTCCGCTCAGAAATGCTTTTTGTCTAATTCTATTATTTAGACGAGTTTCTGAGCATTAGAAAGTGTTTGATAATTATCCGAAATTTTTATTCTCGAGATAAAAATGCATTTTGTATGACATTCAAATTGTTTTGTGATTTAAAATTTCTTTTAATTTCTTAATAATTTTATTATCTTTTTATTCTTTTAACTGGTCTCCAGCCTTGGCCATGGCTGGCGATCAGCTAGACAAGGGCCAGCGACCGCTCCGCCACTAGTGAGTTCGAGCCTCGTCGGCTCGAACTTCATAGGTGTTGGGTGAGGCTCACATTTGCTTTGGTTACACAAGGCTGTCTTGATTCTCAAGTTGTTATCGGGAATAAAGAAGTAATTTTTTTTTTTACTTCTTAATTTTATTTCTAATCTATTATTGAGAACAAAAAAATTATTAAACAGATTTTTATTTTCTTTTATTCGAGGAACAAAAGAATAGAATCGACATTGTTTGTCTAGTATCAAATAGATCCTTGCCCCAAAAATTTACCTTAGCATGGAAGTTTATAACAGTAAAATTAGGTACTACTTTAAAAATAAATAATATTATTTCAAACTGTATATACTCTTTAATAAAGAAAAAAAAAAGGTGGTTGTTTTAGGACTGTAACGTTGGAAAAGCGACAGGAAGTTTCAACCCCTTTCACGTGAACGGGCCCACGTCGGCATATTTCTCTGTCTTGGACCTCACAAAACATATTCAAAAAAGAAGAAAGAAAGAGAAAATAAATAAATAAAGAAAGAAAATCTCTCAGTTTCTTTTTCCTATCCCTTCTTTTCTTTCGACGAACAAGAACAACGCAATCTACTCTGCCGATTTTCTTCTCCCGCTGAGTCGACCGCGCATCAAATCCTCTCCGACATGATCATGCGCCGCAAGGTAAAGTCAAATCTCTGCTGTTGCCTTTCTTTGTGCGGATCCACTGATTGTCGTACGTTGTTTTAGACAAGGGTTGACTCGATGAACATAGTCAAATTTAGGTCTTTGGTGGTTGTATGTTCGATTTCCGATCTACTGAGGGTTCAACTTGATCGGAGTTCGCAGTTGCTTTAAATGGCCGTTCTTTTCGAGGGAAATTCGTGATTCGTGTTGGTGTGCACTTTAGATCGTTGCAATCGACTTGGTTATATCTTTGGTTATTTCGTGATTAGGTAGGTGTATGTGTGTATAATGGAGGGTCGTGGCAGATCTCTTTGTGTAGTTCGTTTCTGGGGCTTATTCAGTTCCTGCTGTTTTATGATTTGGTTTATAGATTCGGATAGCTGCTGATTGAGTGGGAGATCCAAGAATTGCGGAGCTTCTCGATCAGCGTGCCAGCGCAGTCGTAGAGCTCGCAGTTTTGCTCAGTGTGGAGATCCGGCACTGAGAGGATGTTTGGTGAAGGAGAGATTAGCGCAGCATGTCCGTCGACGCCAGTAATTGGTAGGTGTTCTTGTGATTGGGTCTGGAGACAGTTCGTTGCTTTTCTTCTAGCTAACAACGGTCCATGATTTTATTTCTAACTAACTGAAATTGAATGGTTTGGTTTTCCTGTTGTTTCACAGGAAATTTTTCTCCACTTCATGGCATGATTTCTCTGGCACGTTCTATGCGAAAGCTTTGCGTTGATCATGTCGTCCTACTCTAGTGTTTAAATTCGAATTGCACTGTTTTCATCTAGTAATGGAAGCAAGGTGGAATGAAGCACTGGATCACGTGCATAGCGTAGCTGTTAAGTGCAAACCTCGAGGTGCAAGACGTGAAGAGGGGCGGAGAGGTACCCTGTTTCCAAAAAAAGTTAGTTCGAGCTCATCAGTTGGCAAGCTCCGTAAACGTAAAAGACTAGATGGATGCAAGACTGAGTGCAGTTGTCGGGCAAGGAACTCTATTTCGAAGAATTACACACATTTTATGAAGAGCAGCCTGCCACAAAGGGTTCTGTTCTTTCAAGAGAATGAATGGAATGATTTTCCAACTTACATTGTCGAGTTGATCAAGGAAAGTTTTGAGTTGAAGAATCCAGCAATTGAAGTGAAGTCCAATGGATGCCATTTTTTGCTGGATATCTTGTACATGAGCCAGTGGGATTTTGTAACAGGTTCACAAAGACATATTGCTTGGATTGACGAAGCCGGTCGCCACTTCTTCCCTGAGCCGTATTCAGGCACTACTGGGATGCAAAAGTCCTGCCAATCCGAGTTAGAGGCTGATTCTGGTTACTCTTTTGAGATACCAAATGGGATGCAAGAGATTAAGCTTCAGCTGAACATTGAAATAGATGGAGCCCATATATGTTATATGGAAGAAGGCGTTGAAGAGTCAAGTTGCCATGCCAAGAAAATTAAAATTAACCAAATTCGTGCTGATTGCAACGAGGATGCAGAGGATAATATTAAACTTGATAAACCTTTGGATACAAAATTGGAGGATATAGTTGGGGGCGGCCAACTAATGAATAAAGTATTAGAAACTAAAACTGGACCCGTGCATCAGCAACTGAATTCTGATACCGTTAGAGACATGTTTGTTATGGGAATGGGGTTCCCCATGTGTTCAGACATAATTGAAATTAACCGTTGCTTTAGTCATTCGATGCAATCTCAATTGGAACTCTTTGAAAAGCAAGTTGAGATCACTAGAAATCTTCGTGGGGATCCAAATGTTAAGTATGCTTGGCTTGCAGCTAATAAGGATGCTGTACGTAGTATGATGATGCATGGCCCCAGTGCAGGTGGATTTAAGAGAGTGTGTACATATGGCTCTGGAGTTCATCTCACATCTGTCGATAATACACATACTAGGTTTGTTTTTTTTGGTTATAATATGGATACTTTTTCTAAGTATAAGTATATTGTTCATTGCAATCTTCAATTGGATTATTTTGCAAGATTGTTGGCCTTGATTATGTAGGTGAAGCATTAACTTTTCAGCATAACTGTAGGTTTAGGGTGCGCGTGACAAAATTTCTGGAACAGAAATTGAATAGAAATCTGTTCCAGAAATAGAAAAATCAAATTGTGTTACCAAACAGATTTCTGTTCCAAATCTGTTTCGGGGAACAGAGAAACAGAGAAATAGAGAAGTAGAAATTTTATCATGCGCACCCTTAGTCAACTCCTTCCTTATGGTCAATTAGTTGATTTAGTTCAAATAGCATTTCCACTTTGTTTCAATGTGATGCTGGGAACTGTGCTGGTTTATCCCTTGGTGGACTAATCAACCACATAACTTGTGGGAAATACCGGAGTCTAGGAAAATATTGAATTACCATCATTTGGGATCCTTTGGGGAAAATTTTTGTTATTTTATTTGATTGGTGCTAGTTTAAATGTGATCTTTTTACTTTTTGAGTAGCAGCTCGCGAAGTAGATATACATGGTAGATAATTCTCTCATATAATACTCTGTAATTGCTGCTATATTTTCTGAGCCTCAGAGGGTGTTTCAGCTTATCTCATCTTTTGCAGTGCAAAGTTTTGTGATGATGATGAAAATGGGGTAAAACACGTTGTGCTCTGTCGTGTCATATTGGGCACTGTTGAACTTGTCCATCCTGGATCCAGACAATTCTGTCCTAGCAGCAGCAACTTTGACAGTGGAGTTGACGATCTTCAAAATCCACAGTACTATATAGTTTGGAATATGAATATGAACACACACATTTTTCCAGAATTTGTGATAAGTTTCAAGATTCAAGCTAGCACTGGAGGTGATTTATTACTGCGGAAATTTCTCATTTGAAGTATTGATATCGAACTTTTGTGTTGCTTTTTTAGCATCTTGGGCAATGTTTTTTCTTGTACTTATTCATATTTTCATGCTCAAGAAATTTATTAATGCAATGGGATTGTTTGTGAGTGGATTGTGAGACCTTTATTAGATTTTTATAGATACGTATATGGAAAGAATATATGAGTGAATGAGCTGGTTTCTAGGGTAGGCTTAAATGTTGTATTGTTGAACTGATGTGGAACCTTTTTATGTAAGTTTTGGTGAACATTTTAGCAAGGGAATCTTATTTGTGCTGCAGGGCATCTAGCTGGAAAGAATTGCCAGAATGAGCTATTGGAAACAACAGTTAGTAAAGGGCCTGTTGATCAGGCTGCATTACGCCAGTCACCCGTGGAGCCAGTAAGGCTGACTAGACCATACTCTTGTATAGTTAAAGTAGTATTTTTCAGGTCATTTTTCCTTCTGGACCTTCTACTCAGTGAGTGCAACTTAAATTGATTTTGTTGCCTTTACATCTGGTAGTTGCTTAAAGGTGGTGGGATGGGTTAATCAGTCACTCAGTAGCAAGACAACTAGGCGTGTCGAAAGACCCGACCCGACCCGACCCGAACACTACCCGAACACGAACCAAACACGAAACAAGTTGAGTACATGTTTCAGGTCTTAAAATTGTTCGGGTAATTGTTATGAAACAAGAAAACAAACATGTTTTGGGCTGGGTTAGAGTCAAAACATTGTTCGGCCCTGAACACATTATTGGCTCTATGTGTTTGAAACAAACACGTTCTCCTCTCACCCAAACCCAAACACTCTTCACCCAAACACATTATTGACCCTCCCGACGCAATGATTGCGCCTTCTCCGGTCGTCGACTCCGCCGCCACCGCCATCACCGCCGCTGTCGCCGCCGTTGCCGCCGCCATCGCCGCCGCCGCGGGCGTGTCGATCTCGCTCGCGTGCTTTCAACGAGCGACGTTTCCTTCGTGCCGACCTCCGCTCGCCACCGACTTTCCTGCGTTTTATTTTTTTTGCTCTGCGTGTGTGTTATGGGTGTTCTCTCTTTGGCTTGCTGGATTACTGTACATGGTGATGGACTTGTTTCTCCACGTGAGTTTTCAGATGCTCTGCGCGTGCTAGCTTGGAATCGAAGGGAGGCTGAGTGCTTGGATTTTGCTTTTTATTTGTTTCGGTGATTTCGTTTATCTCGATCGTTGTTTGTAGGAGGCGGTTCTGCTTTCTTCCCTGTGTTGATTCTGCTACGAGTAATCTGCTTTTTTTCTTTTGCTGTGAGTAACCCGACTGTGCACAGTTTTCATGGAAATTGCAGAATCTGCACCAACTTCTTGCGTTTCCTTAGCTTTTAGAGTAGTTGGTTGGGCGCTGGGTAGTGATTTTGGTCTAGATTATGCTAGGCATGTGGTTGGTTTTGATGAAGCATCTTAAATGGGGAAGCTTTTGGCTTCGCAAGTACCTGTGAAATTGCATTTCGTGTTTTTGCTAATGGAATGAACGGGTCAACAGAGTTGCAAAGAATCTGTGAGGTGTAATTTCACCTAATGTTGATTCTGTCCTTTTTTCAAGTAACTATTTGGTTCTTCTGCATTGGGTTCTTACAGAGTTTACCATATGTAAAATGCATAAGATTAATCATTCTCTGCAGAGTAGATGCTCTTTTGGTTGTCTGCAATTTTATTAACCAATCATCATGGTTTGGAAGCATGTTGATGTACCTGATTTTGTTTTGTTAACTCCTTCAAAAAGGAAATAATATGTGGTCAGAAATTTGTTCTTCAAAAGTTAAATGTCCTTTTACTTCAAAAAAATTATACCAGAGAAAAGGGAGGTGGAAAAAAAAAAAGAGAAAAAAGAGAGGAAAACCCAGAAACCCAACCCGACCTGACCCGACCCGACCCGACCCGAATTTTTGATGCAGGTCTAATGTGTTTCGGGTCGGGTAACATCAAAACCCGACCCGATCCATTGACACCCCTAAAGACAACCTATAGTCAGGATTGCCAAATCTCAAATATTGATAGCTGTTGACTTGCTTCCATGTCAGGTTCTTATTCTTGAGGACCCAGAGATTATTCTCGTATGTTAGCTTATCATCTGCTCCGAGAGAGTGAGAGTGAGATCTTTTCGTTGTAACCGTTGGAGAAAACCATCTAGTATCATGTGTAAGTCTTTAGTCACCATGGGCTATGTAGGAAATTCTTTCTATATAAGACTTTAGTGCCTTTTCCAATGCCTGTTTGATGGTTTCATCTTTTCTGAAAAACCAGAGTGAATGCTTTTTTTTCGTCTGGATTCTTTCATTAGTGAGGATCTTTATGCGGCCTAGGATGGTTTGAGAGTGAATTGTTGGCCAAGTGATTTTATCTACCATAGCTTGGAGGATTCAAGAGCTGGAGTTTCTTATATGTTGTCTTTCTACTATATTTTCAATGGAAATGGCCTTTATTGTGTCCGTACTTTCAGAATTTTGAAGTTAGTTTGATTGCATCTGTGAGGGTGCCAATGCTTTTTGTAATCTGTTATTAATTGCCATGTCTACCTCCTACTTCATATGAACTTTGAGAAGAGACTTCAGGGAAAAGATAATACCTTGGGGTCAAGCTCTGCAAAGACTCCCAAATCCCCATGGATGCCGTTTCCATTATTGTTTGATGCCATCTCAAAAGAAGTTGCTGCCGAGGATATGAACACAATCGATGCTAATTATAAACTTTTCAGGGTGCGTCATGTTTGATCAATCACTCTTATAATCACCTGTTTACTATAAATTTTTTGTCAATGTCTAATCTTCCTCCTCAATATTCGTCAGACCAAGAGGATCTCTCGAAATGACTTCATCAAGAGGTTGAGGTCAATAGTTGGTGATGAATTGTTGAGGTCCAGCATAATGAGTCTTCAGGGCAAGGTATTGATACTGTTGTCAAACTTGCAATTCATTATTGCTAGGCAGTCAAGTTGTCGCATGTTGGCTATGACTTAATTATCTACTCTGGATTCTAATGGTTCTGCTCCATTGATTAGTAAGAAATCAGATGGTAAATGGCCTGACTAATGCTCATCATAGCATACAGGATTTGTTGCATCACTATTTTCTCCTGGAAGAGGATGATTTCTATTTTTGGGAGTCGGTGAAAGGGTTCAATATAAGACTGGCAGAGTATTGTGAAAATCAAGATGGGCAATATTATATGGAAACTGTAATTTTTCTTTTTGGATCATCAATGATGGCTGTCTCAAAGAACAGAGACGGTGTTGTGATGATATATCTCGATATAAAGATGGAGGGACAATTTGTCCTGCCGTCATTATTTTCTCTGATATTCTTGTGAAAGCGCTTAATATGTTTTACTGCATTTTGCAGCCGGCTCTTGGATCTAGTCACAATCTGAAGGTGCCTAAGCCGGAGCAAGAGGTTTGAATCTTCTTATCTAATTTGCAATGCTGTTGTCCTTTGTGTCATGGGGATTGCGACTCCATTTAGATCTCGGCTTCTTTTTCTTTGGGTGTTTGGAAGTATCTCCTTTTGGATCGTTATGTATATATTCTACGGAATTCTTGCTGGTCCTGCTCAGCCTAGTGAAGAACTACCCTGTTGTTAATTTTTCATCTTGGAAAGAAAGAATCAGCATATTATTAACTTATCTAGGGGTGATTGGATCCAAAGTGGGTAGGTTCCAAACCTAGACCTTGTACCCAACCCTGTTATAATTAGTTTCCCTTTTTTGGACCTTGTACCTGACCCTATTTGCATTGGACCTTGTTTTGGAACCATCCTATTTTTTCCGGTCCGGTTCTAGGGTCAATCATGTTTTCACTGAAACGTGTTTTGCAACTGTCTGATATCTTATACGGCTTCGAATCTTACATTTATATGCGAGAAAACAATATAATCCTCTTAACGTGACTCTAGATTAGTGGTGCCAAAATGGTCAACAAAGTGGTAGTCGTTCCTGGATAAAAGTGACTCACAGTCTTTCTCTTTTCTCGGGTTCCCTCCGCAGTCACCCCCCGGGGCTAAATGCAGTCTCTCTCTCTCTCTCTCAAATGTAGTCTTTAGTGTTTCCCTATGTTCCCACGACCACCACCACTGTCTTCAACCTACAAACCCTAACCTTCTCGCTCCTCCCCTCCCCTTCCCTCCCCTTCTCGCTTTGTTGCACCTCATCCCAATCTCCCACCTACCCCTTCGTTGTTGACCACGGTTGCGGCTCCTCGAGCTTCTGCTGCATGCTCTCTTACAATGCCTCCGACCTCTTCTTTGCCACCTCCTTCGGTGCCTACAAGGTCCAGTCCGTTGACTAGGTCAAGCGCAAGGTCGTTGTCTTTGACTCTGCCATGTCGGCCAAATATCCTAAAAAAACACAAACTTTCCACCAATATGACAAGAAATCCAGCTTGGAAGGGCACCCTCTAGGAAAAAGAGAAGAACCTAGCCTCAATCCGAAAGAGAAGTCTAGAAAAATCGACGAAATTCACAAGCTTATGGATGAGGTCTTCTTCATTGATGAGACGAAATAGAGCGAGAGGGAGCTGATGGTGGACGGTGTGACCTTGAGTTGGCAAGGGAGGGAAGCGAGCAAGGAAGAGGAACGATGAAGGAGGAGTGCTGTGTGAGAGGAAAAAGGCAGTTCTAAGATTAGAAGTCAAGGGAAAAAAAGATAAGAGTTTTGGACTTTTGGGCTTACAAAATCGGTTCCCAAATAGGTTTAGTCAATTCGATTTCCGGGTAGTTATTCACTTGGAACTGAGAATTGGACTGATTCAAATTGGGTTTGAATTTTGGAAATCGTTTCTGGATTGGTTTCAATGGGAATTGATTTCCAAACCTATTTTTAAGGTGGGCCGGTCCGGTTGCATACCTCTATTGATATCTTCTCCATGTAGTCGATGCAAGTTTATCTAAAAAGTAACTTCCAACATAGTTCTCCTAAGTCCATGATAACAATTGTATTTCCATGGAATAAAATTTTCCACCCTATAAAGTGAACTTTTCCAATCTAGCATTATGTTTTTTTTTTTTTTTGATAACCGAGGATCTGCTCGAGCCCCCTTTCGTTTACGCTAGTTGGGGTCACACGGCCCTCTGGTGCCTGGTGGCACCGGCAGACCTCGCCGAAGCTATTTGGATGACTATACCTCGGGGGAAGCTAGCCCAACAACCCATCGCCATAGCCCCTCACTTAAATCGTGATAGTAACGCGGGGATTCGAACTCTCGATCGCATCAAAGCATAAGAGAATGAATACCAACGCGGTTGCCTCGCATTATGTTGGTAATTGATTATGTTCAATAAGCAATGACAGTTTGACGCATTACTTAATTAGCTATTTTCATTCCCGGTGGTTTTTGGGTTGAAAACACCCCTTTTAATGTTACAGTCCAAAATGCACATCATCTATAAATTCAATCAATTGTCAACTCATTTACCTTTTCTTTTCTTCGTCATCTCCTCTCTATGGGTGCGTTTGGTTCAGCATTTTGAAAGCTCATTGGGAAAATGTAAAGCAGTTTAGCCTAAAGGATTTTAGGCAAATGCAAAGGTCGTTTGGTAAACTATGCTTTGAGAAGTAACTTTGAGAGAAATGTTGTTTGGTAGAAAACACATTTGAAAAACTCTTTGAGTGATTAATATTAGTTTTTTTAATTTTATTTGTTTACAATTGAATAAAATAATGCATGCAACTTTTTAAATGTAAATTTTGACAATAATACTAAAAAAATCGAACACATATAATTTAAAAAAAAAAAGACCAAACCCTTCATCGGAATTTTTTAATTTTTATTTGCTTAAAATTGAAAAAAAAAAAATGATGTATGCAACTTTTTAAATATAAATTTTCACAATAATGCAAAAAAAAAAATAAAAATCAAATACATATATATAATTTTAAAAAAAAATCCTTTGTCGAATTTTTTTAATTTTTATTTGTTTAAAATTGAAAAAATAATGTATGCAACTTTTTAAATATAAATTTGAAAATAATGCTAAAAAGTCAAATGCATATATATATATATATATATATATATATATATATATATATATATATATATATATATATATATTTTTTTTTAAAAAGACCAAATCTTTCGTCGGAATTTTTTAATTTTTATTGTTTAAAATTGAAAAAAATCATGTATGCAATTTTTAAATATAAAATTTGACAATAATACTAAAAAAATCAAATATATATGCTAAAAAAATCAAATATATAAATATATATTTTTAAATAGACTAAATATATTTAATTTTTTTAGCATTTATATATATATATTTGATTTTTTTAGCATTATTTTGGTATTTTAAAAAATAATAACGAGGGCAAAATCGAAATTTGAAGAATGAATGAGAATAGTTTTGGAAAAAAAATAAGTTTCGATATTTGGCTAAATACTTTGAAACTTCAAAACTAAATCCTCTTAAGACGTGGGCTTTCAGCCTTCCTAACGCTGATTTTCATTTGAAAGTTATTTCAAAATGGCTACCAAATGGTCCAGCATTTCTTCAAGAAATTTTGGAGGCTGAAAGCCCTTTGAGAATGTTGGACCGAATACACCATGTAGCTGCACTTTTCCATTCGATTACTTTTTCAAGAAATTATACAATTTTTGAATTGATTACTCGTAGGAACACTTAAACACTTAAACGGTTAAGAGAACTTCATCTTGGTTCATGCATTCAATGAAGGTTTCAATGAGGGATTTAATTCGATTCTGCTTTGAGTCCTTAGGAATCTCCAATCTTCGGCAATGTCGGGTACTGTTGGTGCCTCAAGTATAATCACTAATGTCGAAGACTGTGTTGTGATGGTCTAAGTAGCATTGACATTGATACACAACATGTCAACGGACTCGTCATTTTTAAAAAAAATAAGAGAATTTCAACAAGTATTTCAATCAAATTAATTTGATCCAAATTCTCAAATAAATAAATAATAAACAAGAGCTTAGAATGAGTTTACATTAAAAAAAAAATTGTGAGTCATAGGAAGTGAAATTCGGAGAAGAAGAAAAGATTAAGTTTTTATTATTTCTTCCTTTATTTTTATTATTGTTATTGTTGTTGCTTTTTTACGTATTTACATTTTGACATCTTATTTATTCAAAATTTTTAAAATTGACCTCGTGCATGTTGGAGTCGCGTGTCAGAATGTTGGACTCGCATGTTGGATTTTTCGATATTTGTTGACTGCGTGTCAGATTGTTAGATATGATACGAAAGCTCTCAAAAAATGTTGGTGGTTTTTAGGTTATGGTTTTGATGATCAAATTGAGAGAACCCAAAAAAAGTTTTAAAGAAGGTTAAAAGAAAAGCAAAACTACTCATGGTGAAGGTCATCATGCTTGTTGGCCGTCATATTATTAAGTTACTGACGAGTTGACTCCACTCGGAATGCACTGTTAGAGCGTTGGAGAGAAATTTCTCGAGCAGGAGAAATGCTTAGTATAAACCCTTATTTTTTTCTTATGTTTTTTCAATTGCTATTGAGCATCTCAAAATCAGACATGACTTTATCAAAGGAAAAATTAGTCTAAGACCTATTGTATAATTATTAATTTAGTAATAAATTTTAATTCGATCAATTTAGTTATTAACCTTTGGACAATTTGTCACATTTGACCGGAAATCCTTGATGTGAATACTAGCCATCATACAAGTTATGATGGGTATTGACATTAACAAATTTTGCAATTTTTTTGGCTCGCGTTATATCTGGCTCTTGATGCCTCTAACACATTGAATCGTCTACATTATTTTTTGTGGGTCTCACTCCTTACCTTTTTTCTTTTTCTTTTTTCAATTTCACTAAAAGAAATACTTATTCACTTTACTTTATACAATTTTTTTCACTCTAACTACTTCTTCTGCATTTTGTTCATGTTTGTTTTCATTTAACTTTATTCTCTATTATTATAATCTAAGCAAGTGCTAATCAAAATCAGACCTTACTCTACCAAAGGGAAAATTATTAAAAAATTCTAAAACCTGTTGTAAGATGTAAATTTAGTTTTATGCCTTTTGATAATGTGGCTAGAAATCACTAATGTGGACATCGTTTGTCTTACATATTATGATAAGTGCCGATATGGATAATTTTTGCAATTTTTATTTATTTTTTGTATATTTTTTGTTATAATTTATTTATTCATTTCTTTGTTTTTTTTTCCCTTTTTCCTCCTCGATCACTGAGGTAGGCTTCGGGGATGGCTGATGATCAACCATAGGCAAGGGATAATATCACTGGCCGTGCCACATAAGATGGTCGATGTTCATATCAACGATTTTAGCCCAATTTTTTTTTTTTTTTAAATTTGAAAACTACCATCTACGTTAGTACCGGTCATGCCACACAGGATAATCGACGTCAACATTAGCAATTTCTGATGAAAATTGGCAGATTGGCAAAAAGATTTAGAACTAAATTAGTCAAATTGAAAGATAAAATTGAATCAGCATTCATACGATAAATTTATGATTTTTTTTTTGGTAATCTTCCCCTCTACCAAATTTGAGCTTCTCTTAAGTCGGGTACTGGATTGGCAAAAAGGTTAGCAACGATGAAAAATTCACGTCCACGCCATGTTGTTGCTACAATTTCTTTGTGTTGTACCAAAAATCCCTTTCCGCTAGTTAATAAGTTAGTTGAGTAATGAATTACTCCCGGGTCATTGTCAACGTTCATCTACGTTAGTACATTCGGTCATGTCATGTAGAATGGTCGACGTCGATTGATGAAAATTGACAGATTGGCAAAAAGATTTAGGATGAATTAGTCAAATTGAAAAATGTAAAATTGAATCAACATTTATACAATAAATTTATAATCTTTTTTTTTTTGGGTAATTTCCCCCTCTACCAAATTTGAGCTTCTCTTAAATCGGGTCTTGGATTGGGAAAAAGGTTAGCAATGATGAAAATTCGCGTCCACGCCGTGTTGTTGCTACAATTTCTTCGTGTTGTACCAAAAGCCTCTTTCCGCTAATTAATAAGTTGGTTGAGTAATGAATTACCCCCGGGTTAATGTCGACGTCTTTGTCTTCGTCTTCCAGAGAGGAGAACCTAAGTAAGCCGAGTCCAAACTCACAAAGCCACCAAAGCCGCTATAAATTCACCCAAAGAGCCTCTCACTGTAAGCATCAAGGCCTAGAGCACTACAATTTTGACACCTAGAGAGACCTCATAGCTTCTATCCGAAGGCATATTGATATTAATCAGAATCAATATGGGGAATCAACATGGGCGGGAGCGAGAGCAAAGATAGAGAGCAACGTGGTGCTACCATGGCCGCGGGAGTGATCACCGGTTTGGTGATCTGCTGGCATAGTGAGTCTGATGGGTGACTCATCCAAGTCCAGTGGAAGGAAGACCATGAAAGCTCCCGGGAGGGATGCGCGCATATTCTGGGACGGCTTCGCCAAGGACCCTGCTGGCTACTTTCGCGACCTGCGGAAGTAGTTGCTAACTCCCAAGTAAAGGGAGAAACTTGAGTTGTTGCTAGTGTGGTCTAATGTCTCTCTTTTTGTTTAGCATGGTGTCTTTAGGTATCGCCTTTATGGTCCGTGTATTTATGTGGTATGTTTTGTACTCTATTCTCGTGCTTAATGCTACTATGTTTACCTAGAAGTTTTTCACTGTTGATTTGAAGCGTGGAAGCTGGCCAGTCAAAAAATTCTATGGCCAGTTCTACACGGTCCTGGTGATTTGGCTGAACAACCATTGCAGGAGTCTGGAGATGGTGACTGGGATGGACCCATTGACTAGACAAAATACCTATATATATATATATATATATATATATATATATATATATTCACTCATAACTTAGTTTGTAAGCATAGATGGGATGGACCCATTGACCTGTTCATGATTATCGCTAACAAGAAAGAAGGAACAAAAGCAAAAGCGGGGAAAGAGAGAAAGCAGCCTCAGTAAAATGAATTGACTATTTAGATTTCACTAAGTCGATGATGGCATCTCTGTTTGCCCTTGCTCTCCATCTACCTCGTTCTCTAATGTGCTGGCAACTTGAATTTTCTCACAATGTATCTGGAGACGTTATAGAATCATCAGCAGTCGACGGATCCCATCCTGGGGGCTTGATGTTGGGCCAATCTCCGCGGCATCCCAACCTTATGTGCAGGCTCTTCTTATCTGCAAGAAAGAGACAGAACCGATAGGATTTACGGTTCAATTAGAGCTTTTTACTGCATTGAGAACAAAGTCCAAGGTTGTTTTCATTACAGCATCGAGTGTAAACTGGCACTAGCCATTATTTGTTTAGGAGTCTTTATAGACATGCTTGTTTGATAATTTCGTTAAAATGCATCGAGGCGGAGTTTTAATCCGATCTTTGTGGCTCAACCCTTCCTGGGTCTGTTTCAGCATCAGCTTCCTCTGGCATTAGGATAGGTTCCCCTATTTTATAGCCACTCAATTTGCAGTACATGGGTCGTGTAGTTTGACGGAAATTTACCTGGGAGCTTCCTATCTGACAAAACTAATCGTTTCAGTGCCCTCAGAGATGCTTGAGCCACAATTTTGGAGTAATCGGCATCCCAACCTTGGAGCTTGACAACAACATCCGCATTTGCATAACCTAGACTCCCATCTTCAATGTGTCTTCTGGCCTCTTTCTTAGCCGAGTCTTCATCTGCACCAAAAATCAGAACTTGCTTCAAATAAAATTATCACAAGGGTCTGTAATACTGCAACTAAATGGGGAGGTGGCCCTCATTTAGTCTTGAACCCCGTTTCAGGTTCAGTCAAACTTCCAGCAGCATTGAAATGATTTTGCATTACATCGTATGAACTGTTTGGAAAATTCACAATCGCAATCTCCTTCCACTTTGAACTTCAGTAAGGATAGATATCATATCAGATGGTAAACCAAGTAATTTTCAGCAGCGTTAAAAGTCCTTACATGCCACTAATTTTGATTATCAATCTGTCTCTACCACTCAAAGATCATCAGGAGAACTGACAGAAGGGCAAAATGCATGGAGGAGGCACGCATCACTAGACTACCTATTGCTTCAGTTGTAGACAACCATACAGTAAATCCCGCATAAAGGTGCTGCCATTTATCAGCTCTTCGGGCAGCACCCTGCTGCCCTCCTAAAGTTGCGACAACAGCCCGGACGTGACTTTGCAAAACAAATCAAAGAGAGAAAAGGATGAGTCGTTCGTGAAGGCAAAAATTTCAAACTACTGCATCACATAATGCGTATACCTACTGAAGCTTTCTAACAGGACATCCTGTGCTTCAGCAATGGCATCATATCCTTCAGCAAGCACCCCTGGAGATGATTAGACTCATTAATGCACTGCAAGATGGGCACTACAAGTCAACTCAAGATTGCCAAAGCGGAAGTTGCTACAGGATGTATCTACGTATACATGTTTTTTCGCATTTGAGGATTTTCTTATCTATTTTCCTTTGTAGTTTCTTCTAATTTTATTTCGGGATATGTACTCAGATGCAAATAATGTTCCGAATGCCATCTTCAGCATGGATCGGCGGTATGCTGAACTCAACCTCATCAATTGCTGCTTTAAATAGTCATCAGATTATGTTAATAAGTAAATTGCTCATATGTTGCTTGAGTGTATTATGTTTAGCAACCATAGTACTTTCTTAGTAATGACCTGTAGTAATGAGAGATGAATCTAGAAGTTTTAACTATGGGTTTTTCTGTTGTCCTGTGCCCATTGCTCAATCTGCTTGGAAATTTACTACGTCGATAATGAAAGCTATTAAGTTACTACACATATCAAAAGTAGCCTCTGTTTAAAGCAGAAGTCTACTCACATGAATTAATTGTTTGCTTAGCAAATGTTTCAAGCAACTCCTTGCTCTCGAGAGGCGTGTACCTGCAGATGACATATTTGAGCTTCAGCAAGCAGCAAATCAGTCTAAAAACAAACAAAATATCATGACATCGAAAAGGCACCAGTATTGATTGATCCTAAAGCTCGTAAGTGAATAATTGATTCCAAAGTTCTTTACACGTGAACATGTTGTTTTAATCTTTCTCATTTCAGTCTTCATTAGGATCTTGTGGGATTTCTTTCTTTCTTTTGGTTCGAGGTTTGGTGGTAACGGTGAAATCAGAATGGTGGAAACTTGGTGAATAATTTTCCAGAACCCAAGAAAGGATGAAACAATGTAATAATACCCAAGACCAACTGCAAGTTCTTTTGCCACTTTGTGGTTAATCTCCGTCGAGTCCCCGACAATATAAATGGATGTTCCTCTAAGTAGTTGCGTCGACCCTGCAGTCGATGACTCCCAAGACTCCACAATATCGGGCCATTTCAATTCGGGATCCTGCTTCTTCAAATTAATGACAAGCTGATCGTCATCTAAATTCCCGTCCACAACAAGAATCCTCACTTAACTGCCCGGAAGATCTAGGCTATTTATTGTCAAATACATACACACAAAGGACAACCGACCATATTGTTTCGGCCGACTTTTGTTGGAAAATAATCCAAAAGAAAACACAAACTGTTTGTTGCAATCAGAACATGAAATTGGAGGTGAGGTACGGATATCCGAATCTCCTTAAGGCAATTAGTTCCTGCCAATGGTGCTCCGCAGATTCACGAACTATGCCTCCCAAGATACAACACCTCGAACCTGGTTGGATTAGCACTATGCAAACAGGACTCAGTCGAACTGTTCAATTGAACTAGCACACTCAGAAAATTCAGAAGAGTAGAAAAGTGTATCAGAGCTTTTTTGGAATCGAGTCGGATAAACCAAAAAACCATTATAAAGCTCTATGCTCCCATCTATTTATAGATATTTTTAGTTCATATACAGAAGATATACATGAATTAAATAGACGCATGTATCCACGAAATTCATGAATCAAGAGATACATGAATTCAAGAGATTCACGAATCCAGAGATACGTGAATTCAAGAGATTCGTGAACTCAATAAATACATAAACTAAAAGATACATGGATCTAGAAAATTCATGAATTCAATAGATACGTGAACGGAAAAGTTTAAGAAATTCATGAATCCAAAAGAGATACGTGAATAGAAAAGACGTATCTTAATTTATTAGCATTCGTTGATCCATTAACCATAATTATAACCATAATTATAACAATCCCCCACATTAATGGATCAACCAAATATTTTTGACTCGAAGGAATCTGAGCATACCTATTGAAATACACTACATCAAGATAGGTAGCTTTCGCTTTGAACCTTCTTTAGTGAAAGCCTATCGGACTTACTTAACTAGTCGATGGACTAAGCCTTGAATCGCCAGTTGTTTGTATAAGCCTAGACAATAAACCTCACACAGAGTATTTCCAATTCAAGATTGGTTCTCGGTTGTGTTCGTTCTTTCGGCCCTGAACCTCTCGGGATTCATGCGTGCTTTAGAAAATCTAGCCTTTAAAGATTTTCATAGAGTCAGCCAGCTCCACGCATATAGGTGCATTCCTATTAAAGATATCCTACCTTATCTTACTTGGATGTTATATTCCAAGTTATAGGAATCATTAAACGCATAGCGTACCCTTAATAACGCTGTAGGAAAGCACTGTTGTATCATAGGAATGGGAGACAGTGCTTACATTAGAGTTTCCAAAATTTGCGTTGTCCTATTGAACCTAGACCATGGGCTCTCCAATCGCATAGGTTAGGTTTCCACCCTGGAATCTCTTTATTGGGTTAAGGCTCTTAAACCCATTCCCCTCGATGCGCAGTTTATCTGCTCTTTTGACAAACCTTTTATCAGCGGATCCGCACTATTTTCCTTTGACTTTACAAAGTCTAAAGAAATTATTTCATTTGAGAGCAACTGCTTTACGGTGTTATATCTACGACGAATATGTCTAGACTTACCGTTATAAATCACATTATGCGAACTTGCAATTGCTGCTTGATTGTCACAGTGTATGCAAATTGCAGGCATAGGTTTTGGCCACATTGGAACATCTTCTAAAAAATGTCGAAGCCATTCTGCTTCTTCAGTAGCTTTATCCAAAGCAACAAACTCTGATTCCAACCACCCGTGGTGGTGGCGTAGGTGGTTGAGCAAGAGAACTTTTCACGAGAGGTCCCAAGTTCGATACACGGCGTCGTCGTTGCTTCAGTGCTAGCCGCGCCTTATCTGGGGCACGTGGGTGGTGGTTTCCCACGTGTCTCCCCAGGGTTTACTTCCGCCGCGAAGCGGCGACCGGAGGTTCCTTGGGTCACCAAAAAAAAAAAAAACTTTGATTCCATTGTAGAGTGTGTTATTAGAGTTTGTTTAGAGGATTTCCATGACACTGCAGCACCTCCTAGCGTGAACACATATCCGCTAGTCAATTTCGATTCATCAGAATCTGAAATCCAGTTGGCATCACAATAACCTTCCAAAACAGCTAGATATTTGCCATATTGTAGAACATAGTCTTTTGTCCTTTTCAAATATCCTAATACTCTCATCAAAGCACTCCAATGCTCGTGACCTGGGTTACTGGTATATCTACTCAGTTTGCTTACTGAGTACGCAATATCAGGTCTAGTGCAATTCATGATATACATGATGTTGCCGATTACTTGAGAGTATTCTAGCCGTCTAACACTATTTCCAGTGTTCTTTTTTAAAGTTAAGTGTGGAAGAAAAGGATTGTTTGCATCTTTAATGCCGAATCCTTTAAATCTCTCAAATACCTTTTCAATGTAATGAGATTGTGTTAAACCTAAGCCATCAAAATTTTGATGCCGAGTATAACATCTGCAACACCTAAATCTTTCATCTCAAAGTTCTTCTTGAGAATGTTCTTGGTGATTTTGATGACCTCAATGTTATCTCCAAAAATTAATAAGTCATCAACATATAGACAAATAAGTACATATCCAACTGTAGTGGATTTAGTGTACACACATTTGTCACACTCATTGATTCTATACCCATTTTGAATCATTACCCGGTCAAATTTCTCATGCCATTGCTTAGGAGCTTGTTTAAGTCCATACAATGATTTGACAAGTCTACACACTTTGTGTTCTTGTCCTTTGACCTTGAACCCTTCAGGTTGTTCCATATAAATCTCCTCGTCGAGATCACCATTTAAGAATGCAGTTTTCACATCCATTTGATGTATCTGCAAATTGTATAGCGAAGTTATAGCAATCAACATCCTTACTGATGTTGTTCTTGTGACAGGTGAATAAGTATCAAAGTAGTCAAGACCCTCTTTTTGTCTAAACCCTTTGGCTACAAGTCGAGCTTTGTACTTATCAATGGAACCATCAACTTTTAGTTTTTTCTTGAAAATTCATTTACATCCAATTGGTTTATTGCCAGGTGGAAGATCAACTAATTCCCAAGTATGGTTACTTAGGATAGAATGGATTTCATTGTCAACGCCTTCTTTCCGTAAAGGAGCATCTGGAGATGACATTGCCTCTTTATATGTTTGAGGCTCACCTTCTAACATGTATGTTATAAAATCAGGTCCGAAAGATTTTTCAATTCGAGACCTTTTACTCCTTCGAAGTTCGGCTTCTTGAGTCACAACTTCATCATTCTCAGATTCCGATTCTCTAAGCCTTTTCTGAGAAAGTTCTCATTGATTTCTTTTTGCAGGATATATATCCTCAAAAAATTCAGCATCCCTTGATTCTAGGATTGTATTGACATGAATTTCCGCATTTTCAGATTTATGAACCAAAAATCTATATGCGCTACTATTTTGAGCATAACCGATGAATATGCAATCCACCGTTTTAGGTCCCAACCGAGTTTGTTTCGGAGGAGGAATCGCCACCTTGGCCAAGCACCCCCACACTTTTAGAAAATTGTAGGATGGCAACTTTCCATTCCATAACTCGTATGGAGTTTTACTTGTCTTTTTGTGGGGTATTTTATTAAGAATATAATTTGCAGTTAAAACTGCCTCCCCCCACAAGTTCTGAGGTAAACTTGAACTCAAAAGCATGGCGTTAGCCATCTCCTTTAGTGTCCTGTTCAATCGTTCAGCAACTCCATTTTGTTGTGGAGTATAAGGTGCGATCGTTTGTAGAATTATTCCAAAACTAGCACAAAACTCTTTCAAATTGATTGAACTTCTCCTCCTCTATCGACCTAAGCACTTTGATTCGTTTATCAAGTTGGTTTTCAACTTCATTGTTTTTTTTTTTGGTAAGGATTTTTCAACTTCATTTTTATACTTGACAAACATGTTCATAGTCTCATCTTTGCTAGTTAGTAAATAGACATAGCAAAATCTAGTACAATCATCCACAAATGTGATGAAGTACTTCTTTCCACCTCTACTTTCTACAAATTTTAAATCACATAGATCACTATGGATTAATTGTAGAGGTTCACTTGTTCTTTCAATGGATTTGAAAGGTTTCTTGGCAAACTTGGCCTCAACACAAGTCTCACACTTATAACGGGCATCCAACTCAAATCTTGGAATTAACCCCAAGTTTGCTATTCTCTTCATTGTACCATAGTTTACATGTCCTAATCTACCATGCCATAGATAAGGAGACACAATAGTGTAAACTGAAGGCTTTTCTTTATTAATAGTCTTTGGGTACACATACTTTGAGTTTACATCAATGACAGCCACATTGGCCTTAAATAGGTCATTACACAAGTACCCCTTCCCCACATACATCTCTCCTTTTAAAAGTACAAACTTGTCAGATTCAAATACAACTTTGAAACCCTTCTTGACAAGTATAGGGCCAGAAATTAGATTTTTCCGAATATCTGGTACATGTAGCACATTCAGCAGGGCGACCTCCTTGCCGATGTAAACTTCGGGATCACCTTTCCTCTTTCGGCGATCTTTGCTGATGCGAGTTAGCCATATAAAGCTTCTCATCTTCTTCACCTTCTCATAAGATGAGAACATGTGTTTATCTCGCACGATGTGATTTGTGGCACTCGTGTCTAGCCACCAGCCATTAGTGTTCGACACCAGAGATACTTCAGACATTACCACAGCAGACAGTCTCTCAATATTGTCATGCTCTGTCAAATTCAGTTGCTGAGCTGCACCTTCGTTCTTGCCTTTTTTCGGGCGCTTCTTGCAATCCTTAGCACGATGGCCAGGCTTGTTGCATATAAAACACGTCCCTTGGAATTTTTGGAACTGCTCCTTTTGCTTGCCTTTTCCTTGAAAAGACATCTTCCTTTTTCTATCTTGCTTGGATTTGGAAGATTCCAGAATGTTGGCCTTTGGCTTAGAAGAAGGGTTTGCACTCCTTCTATTGTCCTCCTCGATTCTGAGGCGCAGAATGAGATCTTCAAGGCTCATCTCCTTCCGTTTGTGCTTCAAATAATTTTTGAAGTCTGACCAGCCCGGAGGTAGTTTCTCAATCATGGCTGCCACTTGGAGTGATTCACTAAGTATCATTCTCTCAGCCGAGATGTCACTCAGAATTAATTGCAATTCTTGAACCTGACTCATGACAGATTTAGAATCCACCATCTTGTAGTCCAAGAATTTGGCAACCACAAATTTCTTGGTGCCAAAGATCCTCGCTTTGTATTTTTTCTCTAAGGACTCCCATAACTATTTAGCGATTCAATATTACAATAAACATTATAAAGAGAATTCACTAAACAGCTTAAGGATATAATTTCGGCATAAGAAGTCCCCATGCTTCCAAGCCTCCAATGCACCGAGCGTCGTGACATCTTGCTCGTTTGGACTAATTATCGGGCACACATCCGATAAATATTTCGTCAGATTAAGCATGGTCAGATAGAAGTACATCTTTTGCTGCCACCGTTTAAAGCCCACTCCGGTAAATTTCTCCGGTTTCTCATTAGTTGTAACTGGAGGTGTTGCCATCACAGTAGGCAAGGTTCGTTGAACCATCCCTCCAGAAACAGAGCCAAAAGCCATTTGGCCTACACCGTTCTGAAAAACAGTCCCAGGCGTACTAGTCATATGACTTGTACCCGCACCACCAAAATTGGTGTTGGCCCAAGGGCTCGTAGCATTGGCTGCTACAAATTCAGACCTTGAGGGTTGAACATCTTCCATAGCAACGGTCGAATCGACCATAGGAACGTCTCCAGAAACATTTGGGACATTGAAGGGCACTTGGTTGTTTCCAGCCATCTCAATAATCTGACAAGAACAACAAACAGTGAGTGAATAATCGCCTTAAGATTGTTGGAAAATAATCCAAAAGAAAACACAAACTGTTTGTTGCAATCAGAACATGAAATTGGAGGTGAGGTATGGATATCCGAATCTTCTTAAGGCAATTAGTTCCTGTCAATGGTGCTCCGCAGATTCACGAACTATGCCTCCCAAGATACAACACCTCGAACCTATTTGGATTAGCATTATGCAAACATGACTCAGTCGAACCGTTCAATTGAACCAGCACACTCAGAAAATTCAGAAGAGTAGAAAAGTGTATCAGAGCCTTTTTGGAATCGAGTCGGATAAACCAAAAAACCATTATGAAGCTCTATGCTCCCATCTATTTATAGATATTTTTAGTTCATGTACAGAAGAGATACATGAATTAAATAGACGCATATATCCACGAAATTCATGAATCAAGAGATACATGAATTCAAGAGATTCACGAATCCAGAGATACGTGAATTCAAGAGATTCGTGAACTCAATAAATACATAAACTAAAAGATACATGGATCTAGAAAATTCATGAATTCAATAGATATGTGAACGGAAAAGTTTAAGAAATTCATGAATCCAAAAGAGATACGTGAATAGAAAAGACGTATCTTAATTTATTGGCATTCGTTGATCCATTAACCATAATTATAACCATAATTATAACAACTTTATCCTATCAAAAGAGAGAATCTGTTTCCATCAGCGTCATAAGGGAACCAGAATGCTTGAGTTGGATCGTTAAGGAGGTGTCGTTTGCATCCACGTGAATATCTCTGGGACCTGAAATGTCCATGCCGCTGAGCTCGAGTCGCAATTCCATATCGGAAGGACCATCTGAGAACTGAATCCGCTTCACCGGTCAGTTTTCGGGAAATGCCTCATCTCATGCGATTACATAAATATCAGTACTCCGATACCGCAGGTCAAGTGGAATTTAGAGAATTCAGTGACACCGCAAAAGCTCGTTCATATCTCTATATTTACAAACGGGGATTCATCAAGTGAAGATCATCCTAAGCAAAATGCCCCAAAAAAGAGGCTTTATGCTATACGTCCCTTAAGACGATGAACGTCAACTACGAAATTTCGCATTTTGATGCTCGGGGTTGAGGGGAAACTCTGTAGCTCCTTGCGCTGCATCTGCTCCGTTTGAAAGTAATCAATTAGATGATAAAGGCTTGCACCGCCCTGCGCTACTACCCATGGTCAGACATAAGGAAAATCTAACCTTTAATTCAAGACATATGCAACATTCGACCTTTAAGGCTACGTTTTCCTCCGACGTAGGAGCATTTTCTTTTCCCCCTGCCCTTTTCGATTGATTAGGAAACCGGAAAAAAGAAATGACGACAGCAGCAATTCCGGCAAAGACCAACACCACAACTCAATCCGCTTCGGCATCAAGATCAAACTACAAGTTCCACAAGCCTGATCAGCTCCCGAACAATTCGAAAAACTCAGGGCTCACCTTTTCTTTTTTTACCAATTTCACCATAAGAAAAACTTACTTCCCTTCAAACAATCTTTTTCTCCCTAACCGCTTCTTCTCCACCAATTACATTTCAATGCTTTGTTCACCTTTCTTTATTATTATAATTTAAGCATGTACTAATCAAAATCAGTCCTGACTCTGCCAAAGGAAAAATTATTAAAAAATTCTGAAACCTATTGTATAGATGCAAATTTAGTTTTAAACCTGTCAATGTAGTCTTATGACAATTTGGTCAAAAATCACTAATGTGGATGTCGTTTGTCTAACATGTCATGACTAGCGTTAATATGGATAACTTTTGCAATTTTTATTTTTTTTGTATTTTGTATTTATAATTTCTTTTTTCTTTTCTTTCTTTCTTTTTCCCTCTTTCCTCCCTGATCGCTAGGGCAAGCTTTAGTGATGGCTGGTGATTAGCCGTAGACAAGGGCCAATGTCGCCGATCATGCTATGTAAGATAGCTGACATCAACGTTCGATGATTTTAGGCCAAAATTTTGTAAAAAAAACAAAAAAATTATTGTCCACATCAGCACCACCCATTTTACGTAGGATGACTAATATCAATGTCAGTGATTTCTAATCAAAATTAGCATATTGACAATAAATTAGTCAAATTAAAAGATTTAAAATTGAATTGGCATCAACATAACAAATTTATGACTTTTTTGATAATGTTCCCTTGACCAAATTTGAGCTACTATTGATCAGGTCTTGTGGTCTATGTGCTTGAATTTGGCTGGGAGAGTTAGCAAGATGGGAGTTCGTGTCAACATTGTGTTGCTACAATTTCTTCATGTTGTATCCAACATCTTTTTCAAAACAATTTTAAACCTATTGCAATCTTTTTTTTTTTATAGTTTAGTCCTAAACCTTGTTTTTTTTACCAATTCAATCCTAAATCTTCCATTTAACCATTTTTGGCCAACTGACGCTGACGTGGATAATTTTTTTTGGTAATATTTTATTTTATTTGAATTTTTTCTGTCGTTTTCTTTTTTCTTCACTTTCTTCACTTTCTTCTCCTTCCTCAACTAGAGGCAAGCCGCCTACTAGCCTGGCGAGGCTAGCCCTCAGCAGCCATGGGCGAGGCCCGACCTTGCGTGGCCCTTGGCCTAGGCTAGCCTCACCAGTCATAGGCAGGACATGGTCCACTGGCCTTGCTGGCCTTGCCATGGCTGGTGAGACTAAGCCTCGCTCACCCATGGTGAGGGTGGCCCCACTGTCGTTGGGCAAGGCTTGCTCTCTCTAGTGGCCAGTGGGGGCGAGCCTCGCCATTGGTCGATGGGGGTGGGCCGGCGAGGCTTACCTCGTTGGCACTCACCTCTGGTGTGCCACCAGCCAAAAGAAGGAGGAAGGAGGGAGAAGGAGGAAAAAGAGAGAGAGAAAATAAAAATAAAAATGAAAAAGAAGAAGATAAAAATAATAAAATATTATTAAAAAATTGTCAACGTTAGCGTCGGCTTTATAAATTGGTTGGATGGACTGAATTGACATAATTACAAAATCTTTCGGATTGAATTGGCAAAAAAAAGGAGGTTTTGATAGAATTAGAAAAATTATAATTGGTTTAGGATTTTTTTGATAATTTTTTCCATGTTAATAAGTTAGTTAAGTAATGACTTTACTAAAAGTAAATGTCGTCTGTCTTTCAGAGAGGAGAGCCTTCACGATTAAGTAAATCTAAGTCCAAACTCCAAAGCCGCTATAAATTCACCCAAAATGCCTCTCCCTGTAAGCATCAATGCACAGAGCACTGCACTTCTGACGTTAAGAGAGATCTCATAGCTTGTCATATCCAAAGGCATATTGATATTGATCAGAATCAATATGGGCGGAAGCGAGAGCAAAGATGGAGAGCGAAGTGGTGCTACCATGGCCACGAGAGTGATCGCCGGTTTAGTGATCTGTGCCGTGGGTGCTGGCGTGGCAAGTCTGACGGGCAACTCATCTAGAAGGAAGACCATGAAAGCTCCGGGGAGGGACACGCGCATCTTCCGGGACGAGTTCGCCAAGGACCCTGCTGGCTACTTTCGCGACCTGCGGAAGTAGTAGTCGCTAACTACCAAGAAAAAGGAGGAACTTGAGTTGTTGCCAGTGTGGTCTAATCTCTCTCTTTTGGTTTAGCAGGGTGTCTTTAGGTATCGCCTTTACCGTCCGTGTATTTATGTGGTATGTTTTGTACTCTATTCTCGTGCTTAATGCTACTATGTTTACATAGAAGTTTTATATTGTTGACATGAAACGTGGAAGCTGGCCAGTCAAAAAATTCCATTGCCAGTTCTACACGGTCCCGGTGATTTGGCTGAACAATTATCGCAGGAGTCTGGAGATGGTGACTGGGATGGACCCATTGACTAGACAAAACACCTATATATATTTATGTATATATTCACTCGTAACTTAGTTTGTAAGCATAGATGGAATGGACCCATTGACCTGTTCATGATTATCGCTAACAAGAAAGAAGGAACAAAAACAAAAGTGGGGAAAGAGAGAAAGGAGCCTCAGTAAAATGAATTGACTATTTAGATTTCACTAAGTCAAGAAGAACCGGATGATGACATCTCTGTTTGCCCTTGCTTTTGTGCTGGCAACTTGAATTTTCTCACAATGTATCCGGAGACGTTATAGAATCATCAGCAGTTGACGGATCCCACCCTGGGGGCTTGATGTTCGGCCAATCCCCGCGGCATCCCAACCTTATGTACAGGCTCTTCTTATCTGCAAGAAAGACACAGAACCGATAGGATTTATGGTTCAATTAGAACAAATAGACAGAACCGATAGGATTTACAGTTCAATTAGAGCATTTTACGGCATTAAGAATAAAGTCCAAGGTTGTTTTAATCACAGCATCAAGTATAAACCAGCACTAGCCATAATTGTTTGGGAGTCTTATAGTCGTGCTTGTTTCATAATTTCGTTAAAATGCATCAAGGTAGCATTTTAATCTGATCTCTGTGGCTCAACCCCTCCAAGGTCTGTTTCAGCATCAGCTTCCTCTAGCATTAGGATAGGTTCCTTTATTTCAAAGCAACTCAATTTACAATACATGGGTCATGTGTAGTTCAACGAACTTTTTACCTGGAAGCTTCCTATCCGATAAAACTAATCGTTTGAGTGCACTCAGAGATGCTTGAGCCACGGTTTTGGAGTAATCAGCATCCCAACCTTGGAGCTTGACAACAACATCTGCATTTGCATAACCTAGACTCCCATCTTCAACGTGTCTTCTGGCCTCTTTCTTAGCTGAGTCTTCATCTGTACAAATAATCAGAACTTGCTTCAAATAAAATCATCAGAAGGGTCTACAACACTGCAACTAAATGGGAAGGTGCCCATCATCTAGGCTTTAACCCCATTTCAGATTCAGTCAAACTTCCAGCAGCATAGAAATGATTTTGTGTTACATTGTATGAACTGTTTGGAAAATTTACAATTGCAATCTCCTTCCACTTTGAACTTCAGTTAGGATAGACATTATATCAGATGGTAAACCAAGTAATTTACAGCAGCACTGAAAGTCCATACAAGCTACTAATCTTACAAGCTACTAATTTTGATTATCAATCTGTCTCTACCACTCAAAGATCATCAGGAGAGCTGACAGAAGGGCAAAATGCTTGGAGGAGGCACGCATCACTAGACTACCTGTTGCTTCAGTTGTAGACAACCATACAGTAAATCCCGCATAAAGGTGCTGCCATTTATCAGCTCTTCGAGCAGCACCCTGCTGCCCTCCTAAAGTTGCAACAACAGCCCGGACATGACTTTGCAAAACAATCAAACAGAGAAAAGAATGAGTCATTTGTAAGGCAAGAATTTCAAGCAACTGCATCACATAATGCGTATACCTACTGAGGCTTTCTAATAAGACACCCTCTGCTTCAGCAACGGCATCATATCCTTCAGCAAGCACCCCTGGAGATGATTAGACTCATTAATGCACTGCAAGATGGGCACTGCAAGTCAACTCAAGATTGCAAAAGCGGAAGTTGCTACAGGATGTATCTACGTAAACATGTTTTTCTGCATTTGAGGATTTTATTATCTATTTTCCTTTGCAGTTTCTTCTAATTTTATTTCCGATAGATGCAAATAACGTTCCGAATGCCATCTTTAGCGTGGATCAGCAGTATGCTGAACTAAACCTCATCAATTGCTGCTTTAAGTCGCCATCAGGTTATGCTAACAAGTAAAGTGCCCATATGTCGCTTGAGTGTATTATGTTTAGCAACCATAATACTTTCTTAGTAATGACCTGTAGTAATGAGAGATGAATCTAGAAGTTTTATTAACTATGGGTTTTTCTGTAGTCCTGTGCCCATTACTCAATCCACTTGGAAATTTACTACGTCGATAACGAAAGCTATTAAGTTACTGCACATATCAATAGTAGCCTCTGTTTAAAGCAGAAGTCTACTCACATGAATCAATTGTTTGCTTAGCAAATGTTTCAAGCAACTCCTTGGTCTCAAGAGGCGTGTACCTGCAGATGACACATTTGAGCTTCAGCAAGTAGCACATCAGTGTAAAAGCAAACGAAATATCATAACATTGAAAAGGCACAGGTAGTGATTGATCCTAAAGCTCATAAGTGAATAATTGATTCCAAAGCTCCTAACACGTGAATATGTTGTTTTAATCTTTCTCATTTCAGTCTTCATTGGGATCCTGTGGGATTTCTCTCTTACTTTTGGTTCGAGGTTTGGTTGTAATGGTGAAATCAGAATGGTGGAAACTTGGTGAATAATTTTCCAGAAGCCAAGAAAGGATGAAACAATGTAATTATACAATGTAATAATACCCAAGACCAACTGCAAGCTCTTTTGCCACTTTCTGGTTAATCTCCGTCGAGTCCCCGACAATATAAATGGATGTTCCTCTAAGTAGTTGCATCGACCCTGCAGTCAGTGACTCCCAAGACTCCACAATATCAGGCCATTTCAATTCAGGATCCTGCTTCTTCAAATTAATGACAAGCTGATCGTCATCTAAATACCTGTCCAAAACAATAATCCCCACTTAACTGCCCGGAAGATCTAGGCTATTTATTATCGAATACATACACACAAAGGACAACCAACCATATTGTTTCAGCCGACTTTATCCTATCAAAGAGAGATTCTGTTTCCATCAGTGTCATAAGGGAACCAGAATGCTTAAGTTGGATGGTTAAGGAGGTGTCATTCGCATCCACATGAATATCTCTGGGACCTGAAATGTTGATGCTTCCGAGCTGGAGTCGCAATTCCATATCGGAAGAACCATCTGAGAACTGCATCCACTTCACAGGTCAGTTTTCAGGAAATGCCTCATCTCATGCGATTACAGAAATAACAGTACTCCGATACCACAGGTCAAGTGGAATTTAGAGAATTCAGTTACACTGCAAAAGCTCGTTCCCATCTCTATGCTTACAAACAGGGATTCATCAGGTGAAGATCATCCTAAGCAAAATGCCCCGAAACGGAGACTTTATACTATACCGCCCCTTAAGATAATGAACGTCAACTATAAAAATTCGCATTTTGAAGCTTGGGTTGAGAGGAAACTATGTAATTCCTTGTGCTGCATCTGCTCCGTTTCAAAGTAATCAATTCGATGACAAAAGCCTGCACCGCCCTGAGCTACTACCCATGTTCGGACATATGCAAAATCTAACCTTTTAACACAACACATATGCAAAATCTGACCTTTAACACGAGGCCACATTTTCCTCCGACACAGAAGCATTTTCTTTTCCCCACTCTTCCCTTTTCGACTGATCAGGAAACCGGAAAAAAGAAATGACGACAGCAACAATTCCGGCAAAAGATCGATCAGCTCCCGAAAATTTCTAAAAAACTCAGGGCTCACCTCGTAGCTGATCGGAGTGACCGAGGAGAGGCTGCCGCCGCCGCCGCCGCCGCACGAGACGCGACTCCGTGTCCTGAACGCCACCGCATTGCGGGACGCGAGCTGACGGACGGGGAGAGAAGAGCGGCGAGAGGAGGAAGACGGCTTGAAGGCCCCTCGGCTGAAGAAGCAAGAAGCAGGGGTGGCCGTAGCCATTTTCTCTCTCCGTCGAGCTCGATGCCAGGAAGCGAAATCGGAGAAGTGGATAAGGCGAGCTGGTTTCTATTTTCCCCTCAATGGGCTCGCAACAATCATGGGCCTGGGCCTAAGAAAAAGGCCGGTTAAAGTCCATATTTATACGTCCACATCCATCCTCTTCGCGGGCCGAATCCGCAAGCCCGAACGAGCAGTGGGGCTACTCGCTCGCACTTCACAACCCCACATCAAAGACATAATTATTTCATAAGCCGCTTCTGATTAAGATGATTAGTTTCCGCTAATCTCGTTTTCAGGTTTAACTTTGCAGGTTGGAAGTAAATCACCTTTCCGTTTCCCTGAAAACGATCGCAGTACAATCACCAATAGCATCCATGGACAATTCGTGCGAACAACTTTGTTGTTTGGAGGTCCGTGCATCGGTGCCGTCTAAATTAATCCGAGCTTTTCACACTGTCGCGACAAAGACATTTCAACTTGCATATTAGGGTTATTATAATCATGAGAGTCTTAACTTTAGAACGTGCAATAAAATCCTTTATAAAAATCTCGTGGTTTTGACGTGGGTAACTCATCTTTGACTTCATTCATTGCCACAAAGTCCGGAAAATCGGTAGTGCCATTGACTGTGACGCTCGATATGGAATGGACCGGGTCAATCCAAATATTTTATTTGTACTCTAGATTTCGGTTTTCAGAAGATAGGAAAATTGGGCCCACTCTATATCCATGGGCTGGCCACAAGCCAACTCGACGTCGATGTACAGCCAATTTGGGAGGTCATGTCGGCATTCGGCAGGACCACTCTAGCGCATCTGGCCTGCGTATGGCAGAAATTGGCAAACCATGCGCGGGTCACCTCAAACTCTAACCCTACTAAATCTTCGTTTGGACCATCGCCGGTGCAAGAGAACATAACTTCCGCAGACCCTCATAAAAAGGCTCGGTATGTCGTGAATATGTCAGTATTCGATGACGATGCGGTCGTCACAAATTCCTAAAGCGAAAACCGCCTTGCCCATGTAATCTCGAAAGATGGTCTACCTTCTGAAAAACCATTTAACGAGAGAGCCGTTCCTCTTGTTCCGGTCGACCATGTGCCAGGAATAAGATAAGCATTCATGGGTGTTGTTTCAAACATACGTGAGATCATTTTCATGTTCTCGGATCTCTCTCTCTCTCTCTCCTGCGTGACGATGTAATGGAACGTGGACAGTGGATTCATGGATGGTCGTGGGGGGTCCATGAAAGCGTTAGAGAGAGAGAGAGAGAGAGAGAGAGAGAAGGGTCACGTCAACGCATTTTCGAAAAGTGAGTAATTATGAATGAATGATTCAGACGGGGGGGGGGGTTGTGGCGGATGGAAAGATAAAAGTAGGACTCTGGGGGAATATCAGGCCCCTCGTAAGGATGCGACTCCATCTCGTGAAAAACACATCCGAAATCAAACTTTGATCACAGAAGAAATCGCACAAGTCTCCTCCTAGTAGCAAAAGTAAACCCCCCAGCATCCGGCCTTTGCGTTTTCGAGTTCTTTGACCCCCCCTATTTCATATCGAATTCTTCTGCGGCCTTTTCCCTACGTCCCAAAGCAGCTGCGCTTCAGATAAGCAAATGGTGTTGACAATCTTTTAATTTAATAAAAGGTTAATATCACGAAATGCTCTTACATTGTTATATTTATAATAAGTTTATTTAAAAATTAATTTTTGAATAAATTTATCGTAGGTATATTGATTTAGAATTTTTCTTGATATTAAACCTTTTATAAAATGGGATGGATAGTTATGGAAATCCTGGATGGGGTAATACGTATCGTCGGATCTGTCATGACCAAACAGGGAATTTTATTTCATTAAAACAAGCAAGAGAAAGAAAGTAAAAAAAAAAAAATCGCCGAATAGTCCACCTTGAATGCCGTTCAGACAAAGACAGAGGAGAGAGAGAGAGAGAGAGAGAGAGGAGGAGTGGTCACTTTCGCTCTCATCCTCTCCACGCACATGAAAAGACAGAGCTAGAGAGAGAGAGAGAGAGAGAGCAGAGAGCAGAGAGCAGAGAGCTACTGCTGCTAAGGTGACAGCCCTGTCAGCGAAGGGTCAATCATGGAGCAATGGATTGCGAAATGATTTTTTCTCCCTCCACGCGGCGCCACCCGATTGGCAGGCGACACGTGCCCTGCGTGTCAAGGGCCGTACCCCTTACGCAACCGCGCCAGAGCCCCCTCCACAGTCGTCGACGCGTCGACGTCCGTCGACACGTGTGGACGGGAAAAGAGCAAGAAAAAAAATAATAATCCGCCCCTCCCTTTTTTTTATTTTTTTGGTTTTTTCTCGAATAAAGAATTATTTCGATTTATGCTCTTTGTTCCGTCAAAATATTCCCGAGCTAAATAAAGAATGATCCCCCTTGCCCCCCGCGAGAATTTCGCCTTATACTGCGTCGTTAGAATAGGGTTTCCTCTAATTTTCCTTTTCTTTTCTTTTTCCTTTTCTTTGTCTTTTTTTGTCTTTTTGCAACTTATGTCTCTGCAAAAAGACTACGTAGATTATACTTTTTTTTTTTGGTCAAATCCTATAGATATTAGCTACTTGACTATTTAAGGTTTTCGGACTGAAAAAAAAAAAGAAAGACAGAGGGTTTTTCCTTCCTTTCGACGTATACTTTAAAAGATATTCAGTAGCTTATGCAATTGTTTATGTCCTTTTTCTTTTCGGGTGATAAAAAGAATTGTATATTTTTGATTTGCCATTATATATAGCATATCTTGTTTTTACTCCGTGGCTATTTTAATAAGTGAGAGATAATTATATAGATAATAACTCTTTTCTTGTGTGTTAACACACGTCATTTAGGACAGAGTTAATTTGTCATAAAAGTCTATGAACTATTATGTGAATGTTTTTGTTAACGAGTATTTTGGAAGGAACTTGTCAGATGCCTCAATGACCAAAGTTTAAAATTTTCAATTCACCGTCTCTTTGGTGTTATGTATAATAAGTGCACTGAAAATTAAAAAAATATTCATTATTGTGTATGTGCACAAGTACTTCAAGAGCACTCTTTGCCAATTCCACAGAGATTGGGGGCTAAATAGATGCAAGCTCACTATTAATTACTGTAGATACTGCTAAAAAGATGTAATTTCAATATATTTTCCCACATTTCAAGATATCTTCTCTCAATTTTTTCATTTATGTGTTTTCCCATTTTTGTAGAGTTAATATTACTGCCCATTACCCTAAGCACTATTTTTAAAAGATGTAAATATGTATTATAATTTGTACTGTAAAAGAAAGGACTTTACTATATTGACCCCTCATGTTAAATGTACTTGTCATGCAAAAGTGAACCTTACAATACATAGATAAGTTCATAAATCTACATAAAGTAATGTGATGGGCAACAAGTGAGAATTTTACAAAACTTTAAGAAACGAGTTGTATTTCCATACTCAATAATATCACTTGATTTCCCGATGTTGTATATCAATCTCATTGTACGTTGCTCTACACTAAAGCCTAATTTTGGTTCCATGTCCATGAAATTAATGTTATAATGGGACAAATAGGTTAATGTTATAATGGGACAAATAGGTGTATGAAAAGACATGACAGCCAGACAATTAAGGCTTTTGGCTCTTTCCTAGGGGCCATATGTCAAAAGCCGTTTGCAATGTTATATACTCATAGGCGAACTAGTCCTAATAGAAAGAGGTTCGTAACGTTGTGCAATAGTGAAATTACGTTGACACCCGACAATCCCGCCTCTACCTCCCTAAAGGTGCCCCAAGAGCAAGACCTATACAGTCGCAGATCGAGTAGCTCTAGACTCTTTTGATAATACTCCAAGATCGTTACAACACCAATCGTCACTTCGCGCTTCTTTAAATTATGTTTTTTTTTTCCCAAAGAAATAAGAAAGTAAAAAGAGTTAAATAAAGACGGAAGATTAAAAAAAAAAAAAAAAAAAAAAAGTAGCATCTGTACATGTACTACTAAAGACTGGTCAGGCAGGCAGGGCTACATCAGCTCCTCTCTTTTTTTTCCCCACCAAAGCAGGACACTGTAAGCAGGGTGCATGGACTTTCATGCGTTCGAGTCACTTTAGCCGGGCCCCCGCGCAGAACTGTCCTTTTTTCTCGTACTCCGTTCTCGAGCTCGGTTAAACGGGAAGAAAACAAAAAAAAAGATCGAGAGAAGAAAAAAAAAATGAAAATGAAAATTTCACGAGCGATCCGCGGGTGAAAAACGAAGGGGCGTCAGAGGAGGAGACGACCGCACAGCGTCCGTCGCCTCAGGCAGGCGTCACTTTCGCGCACTCCCTCCCTCCCCTCCCTCCCTCTGACGGGGGCAGATCCGACGGCCGGCAGCCCGCTGCGGACGCCTGATCAACCCCCGCGGGATCGCGACACGTGTCCCAGATGAGCCGGGGACAAGGGGAGGTGGGGGGGGGTGCAATGATGGTGTAATGATGGTTGAATAATTTTGACATTCTGACCAGATTTTTGCAGCAGCAGAGCACTGCAGCACCACAGCCCGATGCTGATGGGAAGTAAGAACCTGACCACCCTTCCCTCTGTACGGATCGCTTCCCTATATGCGAGGTTTTAGACCTCAGCAGCTCCTACCTTCCACGGAGGAGAAGCAAAATCGAACGTATTAGAGTTAAATCAGTGCGTCCACCCTGATTTAACCTAAGAATTAGACTCAACTCTAATGAACCAATCGATTGGGATTGATTCTTGTGAAAATCGATTCAATTCCCGATTTCAATTTTTATTTTTTATTTTTTTATGAGAGTGTTCTTTTCTTTTGCTTGTTACTTTTGATTTGGTTCCTAATTATTGAATAGAAATTGGACCGAACTCATAAATAGTATATTATTTATTCTTTTTATCTGGCATGGGCAAAAAAATACAAATTTACTTGTGGAATTAATCTCTTCTTTTGCTCGTCACTTTCCTTTGATTAGTAATTTCATCTTACATTAAAGTAACTTTCGATATATTTAGGAGCTTTTGAGGGGAAAAAAAAAACCTTTGGTTCTCGAGACAACTTGGGAATTGGACTAGGACAATCTAGTCTAGTCCTGTTCCAGGGTAGATAGGATTGGTTTTACTGTTTCACGAAGTGGGAATTAACCCTATTCCGTCTAGTTTCCGATTCCAAGATGGGACTCGACCTACTACGAAACCAATTACCTCTAATTATACGGATTCGATTGATAGTTAAATATCCCTTTCATGTATTAAATTTTGTTGAATCAATGTACCCATGGCATCGCTGAAGATCAAAACTTCTCTTGGTTTCAAAAGGTTGGCAGCGCACGGTCGAGTTGGTTCTCCGCTTCTCTGTCGTCACCATCCTTTCTCTATTGTCTTTACTCATCATTCCTTCCAAAGCGAGACAAAGCACCCCCTCCTTTCTCAACGAGGGAGTTATTGTGTTCTCTGACTAGGAAATAGTGCTTTAGGTCGTACGAGCTGACTAAATTTCCAAGGAAACAGTGCATGCAAATTCATCTTATTCCTCCAGATCCTATACTATAGTCTGGTTTCAACGTGTAACTCACCCACGCGAGCTTGATCTTTCCTTGCTAACTAGGGTTTACAGTAAAGATGAAGCAAATAGCGAGTGCAGCGATGAGAGTCTGGCTCATCATCACCTTGCGGTGCACAACCTATGTTTTGCTACGCTAGACCGCTGTTGATCGCGACGGTTCGCGACCATACATCCGGCCCTCGTGCTATATGTATCGCGCAGATGTTGACCATGCATTGTATGTTGACAGCAATGCTGCAGAGTGACTTCATTCCAGACGTGGGCATGTCGTTCTTCGTGGGATGGTCTGCACGAGAACGAATGGTCAAAGTAGATGGGCGGGGGGTGTCTTCTCTGTCGCACCTGACGAGGGATATAATGCGTGGGGCGACAACTTTAAATTCTTTTGTAATTGAAGCAGGTGAGACTTCAAATCATCTTTTGTACAAAAGCATTGTCACGTCTTGTCCTTCCCACATTCCCAATTGGAATGGAATATCCACGTAATGCTCGGAATAGACACGTTAATTTTAAAGAATTCGATAGGGCATGGCCCAACGTGAAAAAAAAAAAAAGCTTCCCGCTAGATCAGGATTGTGTTCGGCAAGTGAATCGCCGGATCGGATGGCTTGAGAGACTATATGGAGATTCTCACGGAGGATGCGTGGCACTCTTCGATACCGCGTGAGAAAAGAGATATGGAGAGAAATCTCGATTTCACATTCAGGATCATGATTCGCTCGACACTGAAATGACTTCACTTGTATTGATTGTTTTTTGTGGAGAAAAAAATCAAACCCTGATGGCGATAGACAACATCTTATAATATTAATGCCATGAAATGAACCAAATTATTATTGATCAGAAAGTGATGACACGACGCTATCTGTTATCTTTATGTGGTAGATTAAAGTATTTCGTGTGCTTTGCAGGGGCCCTAATACTAATCCAAATTATTTTTCTCTAACTCTTAGGCGATAACAAAATGCACTATAAAGTAACTACCATTCACGGATCAAATGCACCCATAAAATACTAGGAAAATCAAATGCATAGTTCCTAAGGACTATATAGACGATGGGTTTTCAGATTGTACCTACCCATTTTCAGTTGAATGCAGAACACCGAATATTGAAGAGTTATGTCATCAAAATAATTGTTTACGAGTGCATATCTAGGATCTTGAATTTTACATAGGACTGGTCAAATTTTGTAATAAAAGCCTATTTAGATGGAAAAATTCACTTTTGCATCCGTTCAAAAAGCCGATAACGTGGCTGAAGAAGAGTGGCTCGAGGCTTGAGCTGAGCCAGATTTCGTCCACCAAATCCGCCTCGCTTTTTCCATTTTTCTACACGGAAAATCTTGAACTTTTAATTAATTTATTAAAAGAAATCTTGCTGTGAGACATTGAAAATTGGAGTGGCATCAATCATGACAGCAATTATTGTCTAAAAAGCTACCTTGCAGACGGGAGCCCCCCTCAAACGTGGCACCACCATCGTCGGATTAGCATTAACCTTATGTCCTTGTGCCCTCCCTCTCCACCTCCCCTAGAGCCTTGCATCTTGGAACTACTCAGAAAAAAGTTTAGACTCCAGTCATTTAATGAAAAATGAATATAGTTAAAAATAATAATTCGTATGATTTGAAATAATTGATCAATAAAAAATATTTCATAATCGACGATAATACATGTCCAATTGATTTCATGGACAATGAAAAGATTTTTTCATTCGTCCGTTCATTTTTGTATGCAATATAAACGATTATTTTTAGGTAGATATTTTCCAAATCATTCATTTTTAGTGAAACAAATAATCTGCTGAATCCATTTTGTGAAACCACTTATTCTTTGAGTGCACCTATGGCGTAGCATTCTGGCACAAAATGAAATTTGGCGTTGGATAGGAGGTTGGAACTTAGAACTTTAATGGATGATTGGGGCCACCAAGGGCAAAAACTTGGAGGCGAGACTCCTTAGACCATTTTTCTTAATGACAATTTATTGCATCTGGATGGAACATAATTGTAGACGGTTTCAAAATACATCGATTGAGTCTCATCTTTTGTTGGCTAGGATTTAAAAGGTTGTAAGAGGTAAGACATTGCTTTATTAAAAATGTAGGCCTTCCCAAGCAAATATTTTATTGGCTACTATATGGGGGCTTCCTTCCTCCATTTTCTCGTATAATTAGTTTCTGCGAAATGTTAGGGGATTCTTCTAAGCTTTTGTACCTCATCTGATTAACGATATTCATATATTTACAAAAAAAAAAAAAAAAAAACATTTAGTGAATAGTGCAGGTGCGTAACGATCTTCAAATGAGTGTACCCACAGGTGACCTAGAAAATGTTGTTTTTATTGCTTTTGTGAAAAATGACTGGGAAATACCAATCCTTGAATATCATAAATAATTTAAGTGCTCAAAATTAAAATAAGAATTACATAACAAGCGCTAAGAACAAAGCTACTCCATAGCGATTGATTGACCAACCTAATAATTGCTGTATTTTATTTTTAGTTTTTCTGGAAGTTGGTAGCATGACGGTGGGGGTCACTTTCATCTGGCGACGGTGCAAGGAGTATCGCACATTTCGTGTTGCTCGGGGTGGGCAACTGGAGAAAACAATCATGGAAGAGCCTTACTCATAATTGATGTTATCGAGAAAACATAATTTGAAAATCAAATTTTAACTCTAAAATAAATTATAGTTATATATAATAATCAACAAAAGAGGGAAAGTCAATATACAATGGCCTTACGAAACTCTTTTTCCTTGTGGAACATCTAAATAGATAACAGCAAAAGGTGCTCAATTATCTACATTATGAATTACAGGTTCATCTCTCTCTCTCTCTCTCTCTCTCTCTCTCTCTGGGGAAAAATAAAGATTACCGGTTTCTCTTAATTTTGATGTATGTACATAAATAAGCTTGATCTGATGCAAAAATCCTAATTAGTATCTGCCAGTATATTAATTTCCATCTCGAAATTAGGTTGCTTTTAACCGTTCTTTTCTAGTATTCCTCAAATGAAGGAATTTGTCTAACGGCATTTCAATTCATGAAAATAGTCTTATCGTAGAAGTCGATACAAATTATTCAATTGAAGATGCCAATGATTGAAGAAGGCGGGTTCCAATCTCAAAGTTATTCCGTGTCGCAAGTAAACTGAGTAAACAAGATACTCAAAATTTGTCCAGAAATCACGCGGGGGAGATAATGCCATTACTCTCCCAATCGTAATGGCAAGAGACGGTGCCGTCATGTTCTCATTCTCTCTCCCTCTTTTTTTTTTTTTTTGACCACCCTTTGACGAGTCTCCAGAGTCTATACACACAGTTGGCTGCCACTGTAAGACATTCAATGCCACCCCGATGCGACTTTGAAAAGGAAACTGACAATTTCTCAAATTGTCAATCAATTCAATAATTTGGTGTCAAAGTGGACCTGGAATTGACCCACCCAAGCGAAGGCCGTCCCTTTTCCATTTTGCAGAGGTTGAGTCCTCATTTCAAGAAGGTTGCTAACTTGGACTACCTCTTAGTTTTGTCTAAGTGATGGTACACAGATGTAAGTGAAAGTTTTCTCACCCTCAAAGCCTATATGTCCCCCCTTTTTTTTTTTTTTTTTTTTTTTCCACAAATCAAGTACAATGGTAAATAGAAAGAAGAAGTAAACATCAGACATTCTTGTTGCTTGAGCGGTACTCGGTTCCACAAGAAAATGGATAAACCATAAATAGGTCTTCTTCCCTGAATTTTCGAATTGGAATAGCTTATGTTTTGTGTTTGTAAAAAATGGTGAATCGATGTAGAGTCGTATAATTAGGAGAAAGATTTTCTAAACGAAATAAACCAGCGTGCATTATCTCGTTGAAATCACAAAACTCATGTGCTAGCGGGCTCATGCATACGTAATGTGCAAAAGACTCCTGCATAGTGTATAGCAGGATGGATGTTTCTGTATTTGTGTATCATAATCTGGGTACCATAGTCGTGCTGCTTGTATGAAAAAAAATGAAAAACTTTGCAGAACTGTTTCGCTGAATCAATCGTGATGAAGCCAACAATGAATTCAGCAGAAAAAATTATCGACTCTTTTAGTAGAATAATTTCGGGCTTTTTCATCTACAATCGTAATTGATTTTGTCTTTCTTGTTCAAGTTCGTTGCAAAAACCCTAGCGCCTTCCACTTAAATCCATAATACAGCTTAATACGCAGCTAGCCCAGCATCTTGCATTGATTAATTCTTTATGCTCCACCACTTTTTAAACCCACTCGAACAAGGGACTGGAAAAAAAAAAAATAATTTCATAAAGACTAACAAAAAGGAAAAGTTCTCGCTTCCTTTCTCCACAAATTCAAAAACCCTACTGTTTACCTTTTCTTTTTTCCAAGAAAAGCACTTTATTCACCCAAACGTGCAAACCCTCGAACATCAAATCAAATCAAGAAGATAAAGAATGACAGTATTCGTGCCCATTCATCTTTCTCCTTTCTCGCCTTTTCTCCCTTTCTCCCACCTTGAAGCAAAACTTCTCAGAAACTCATCCTCTCTGAGCAGGTACATACAACACCATGAACAATAACTGAAGTTAACAAAGACAGATAAAGAACAGAAGTACTTCACCGTTTCTCTCGGCCGTGATTGGCAAAAACAAGCAAGAGAGGGTCGCTGCCGTGGGTCTTGTGAAAACTGTACACGAGTATTTCTTGTCAAATAGCAAATTCTAGGTAAGGTTACTACACATAGGATCGTCCTTCTATGTGCGTGCGAGAGCCCCTCAAAGCGCTTCAGCCCCGTCTTCCGTCGGACACGAGCTGCAATGAATTTTTCACCATCGCTTCACGTTATCTCGCTCTGTCTTACGCCATGTGCGCACGCGTAGGATGATGTAATAGGAATAGAGATCACGAGGGGTTTCGTGATTATTCTTGGAAGCTTTTTGATTTTCTGCAACGTTATGGTTACGGGGGTTTCCCCAACTGTTCGGTCCAGTACAAATGCGGGGGTTGTGTTATGTCACGGTCCAACAATGAAAATACATTTGAACCTTTTTTTTTGGTCCGCAAATAAAGGAATTTTTTGAGTGGTTGAAAAGTATGTGATGATCACATCATATCTTTTGAGTCGCGATACATAGGAAAAATAATGACAAAGCATTCAATAGAATTTGTTGATGGCGAGTCCACAATTGTTAAATGTGGCTGTGCACATCGTTATAAATGCGATGTGCCTAGCAACTTGTGGAATGTGTGGTATCCGCGCATAAATCAAATCGCTCTATATTACATGTATGTTGGATAGGGCTATAGCGAGTATAAGGTAAACACATCATCCTTTCTGTACATCGTGAAGCCTTTCTACTCATCCAAAACCCTAATTATTCAAAGCAAAATCCAAAGGCAGCAGTGACCTTATCCAAAACCCTAAAAAGATGAAAATTAAGTTCTAGGTTTCCCATAGCTTACAAAAAATAATAGGATATAGTCAGATTGCACGGATTACCTTACTACAGATGGTAATACAGCGTAGGAAAGCTCGAATTCGAGTGCTTTCCTTTATGTTTGTTCCACCAATTATTCTTATATTTAGTTTGTTTTGTTCTTATATTTCTGCAGTTTTTTATGGTTGTATCCACATCTTGTGTTTCACATGCGAGGCTTGACTTCCCCGTGAAGATTGTTGTCGGTCTGCTTCATCATATTTTATGTTTTTCAGTAAATGTATATGGTGCATTATTAATCAGGTAATGACAATGTTTCAAAGTAATGCGAGTTTCTTTCCACAAGTTTTGTGACTGTTTCACCAACTATATCTACCTAATCACTGATTTTGAACCGAAAAAGCAGACATTATCATCGACTATCCTTAAAGTGAATGGAAATGGCTCGAATAATTTATCATGGATAAAGATATAACAACTCTTTTAAATCTTTATAGAAAGATAAAACAAAGGAGTGCTACACTTTACCCATAAATCGAATCAGCTAAAGCATAACATTTGGTAAAGTCAAATGTCTCTTTCTCTCTCCTTTTTTCCCTTTTCCCGAAGATGTCATATTCGAAGAGATTTTTACACTAATGTTTGTTTGCTGATTTGGAGGAAATAAAATGAACTTTCATGAACAATGACAGAAACCTAGAGCTTGAATCTCAAAGTTCCGAAGCAAAATAATCAATCAAAGCAAAGAATTTTGCTTAAATTATTATTCCCGCCACTTTCTCTATATTCCTTCTGTTATGTCATGATTTTGATTTAAATATCATCTGTGGTCATGGCTTTTGCCATTTCTTTCCTCGTTCAAATTTCCATGCACCTCCTCCCTTTTTTCCTTTATTCAGAGGGAGTGTAAAGCATGTGACAGTGGCTAGCAATGGACCTTTTGTTAATATAAGAATAAACGATGAAGAAACTATATGTTACCAAAGGTAATGATGCCCCAGTAAAGTTGCAAAAAAGGAACTGCTTCATTCTCTCTCTCACTTTCTCTGATTGAAAGAACAAACAACATCAATATCATCATGGATCATATTTACGTAGCCATTACAATATAGTTTATAATGTCGGATTTTGGGTCTCTCTCAGAGGCAGCTTGATAAGGACGCTTTTTTCCCTCCTCCAACTCGTCTCTACTTTTGTTGCTTTCTGTCTTTCTTGTCTCCTTGTCTTTCTTTAGCTCTCTCCTTTTCTTTTGGCCTTTTCTTTTACTTTTGTTTTCTCTCACTTTCTCGCTCTGATTTTCTCAGCGGAAGAACCTGATTCTTTTTCATCAGCTGATTTCTAATAAGCTACAATTAATAGTCTCTCAAAATCAGTAGGAAAAATTTGGAAAAGAAAAAAGAAAAATAAAATAATTAATGCGGCCTTCCCAAAGTAAATTCCAGGTTTAGCTTCATGGGACTTGTGCCTGTGAGATTGACCGACGGCGAGCTTATTTCTGACGTCCTCTCGTAGCTTGAGATCTTTGGATCCATGTCCTTCTGCGACAGCAAAAAAGAGAAAGGCAATAAAATAAGAGATAGGCACTAGCTTTGACTAAGGAAAGACTAAGAAACTGAAACATTACAACTAGGTCAGCTTTTTCCTACCCCTAAATACAGTAATCCAATGGCGACACTTTAATTTCTTGACCATGGTGAAAGCATTTGAAGTGGTTTACGGGGACATGATAAACTTTTCTTTAAAAGTGCTTTAGCTAATCAATGGATGGCATTAGTCCAGGAACTTAAACATTTTTTAATAACGTATATAGGATAGAGAAATTTACAAATAAACAAAAAATTCGACATGTAGCACACTATAATTGGTTGTATTCAGCAATCTGTCTTATCATAGTATTCCAACTTCTAAAGTACATAATTTCGCTTGATCAAATCTGGGACGTAGACACCTATAGATGTTTGGCGAAGCTCCGATTATCATGGAAACTTCAAGAAAAAGAATGTGTCTAGGGCTTCCTTATAGATACCTCAACAGATGGAGTGCTCCCTCCAGAATCCTTTGGCTTCCCATGCAACCAAGCTTCCCTGGAACCAACCAAAAGGAAATGCGGTTTTAGAGAATATTTCCTAGTTGTCAGTGGAAGCCATGCAGAGGGAGGGAAAAACAAACGATGGGAAAAAGAAAGCTGTCTTTTATTGTCTCTTCTTTACATAGTCCTTGCTTTACGAGCTCCATACGTTGTAATAAAGTCGAAAGTTGAGACCCTTACCACGTGATATCCCCTTACCCGTGAAAATACAGCAAGAAGTAAGTTAAAGAATATTAGCTTTAGCGAATGGCAGAAGAGTTTTCCTCGAGGGGGTCCATCATGGAGAATTAGATATAACTTTGGTATTAAGTTTTCCAAACTTTTGGGTCCCACTTAAAGAAAGAAAGAAAGAAAGAAAGAAAGAAAGAGACTTTAGGAGAGCCCACGAAATCCAAAGATGAAGATATCTCTGATTTTTAGGTGGATTTTGTCAAGTGAGAATCCATGTCTTGGAAAGATAAGAATTTGTAATACGTGCGCGTTATTATTAGCTTTATGCTCGCTATCATTTTGGTTATGAGACCATCACCAAGTTTTCACTCTTTTGTCTCGGACAGACGGGAGGAGAGAAAAGCAGGGGCCATTATTCTTTCCTCTTTTTGTTACCTCTTGTAAAAGCCACATGACTATGCACTTTACACATGCACTATTCAGATGCGTTCGTGTACATAGGTCATAGAAAAATCAAAGACCCTTCATATACTCAGCTAAGAACAAAGACAGAATATATGAAGTACTCACATCATGGCAATACATACCGAATGTAAGTATTAAAGTATCAATCAGGTTACATGTAGTCTCTATGGTCGTTTGCGATGCATGGAACTTGCCAAAAAATTGCTGATCAAGTTTTCATAGGGGTATGCCTGCACCACCGTAATACAAGTTTTACGGAGGGCCCTAACCCTAATGGGATATTGAAATGGTTAAGAACCAACAAGAGAGGAAGCATGGTCACAGGTTCGAGTTTTAAAGAAGACAACCTTGGAGCTTCCCTTAGGGACCTCAGACGTTGCAACCAACTACTTGAACGTGATGACTAAGGATTTACCGTTGACTCTGTGGGATGAATCGAGTGTTTTCTGAGGTCCGGACGCAGCCCCCATCATCAATGACAAAGAGACGGAGAAGTTGGTGCCTCACATTTTTTTCTCTCTAAGACATTCCTCTAAAATTTGCCACAAAATTCAGGAATTTCTTCGCTGAACATGTCTCATTTCTCTAAACTATAATGTCAGTCAGTGGTATGTAGTACATTCTTTGGATATAGAGCGCAAAGAGAGGAAGATGGTCGGGGTTTTATTCTTACGCACTAACCTAACTCTGTCAATGACTTAGTAAAAATACAAAATAAACTACCTTCTTTGGTGTAAGCTCACTTTTCCTTCTCCTTGAATCAATATGGATGGCCAATTTGGTATATGGTTGAAAGAAGTATACAATCAGACTAATTCTGTAAAAACTTCGTGGGGGAATAATTAAATATGGGGCAGAAAAGAAGTTGGACTACGTGCTTTAAATGGGACCTAATTTTAGATTAATTTTGCATAGAAGGATAAGACGGAACAATGACTTATGGAGTTGCTTTGAATAGAATAATTTCTCAAATTATGAGAATATCTAGGATAATATGTCAGCTTGAAAATGACAAGAATGAAGTACGGCGAAGATGTTCTCCATGCATTTCTCAATTTCTTGACATGAATGAATACGTGATGATGGGTGTTTCTGGAGCTTGTCACCTCATGAATGAACCGAGATCAAGCATATATAATTTCAGTTCGTGTACAGCATTAATATTTCAGAGGAGAACACAAATGAAATGGGAAAAAGGGGGTCACATATAAAAGCTCACCTTGAGGAATTGCTCCAAAGACCGTGTTGACTCGTATCTTGATGATCATGCCTTCCAAGTTCAGGCCTTTTCGGGTTCGCAACTTCGATTACTAAATCATCAGAAGTTTCTCCTGACGATCCATTATCAAATACATCCGTTTGTCCTGTGTATAAAGGTCAAGATAGATGCATAAGAACCTCGTGCACGACGGTGCATGCCAAAACATTCTATCGCACATATGGTTTATATCATTTTTTCACAAAAAGGAAAACCGGTTAGTGCTTACCTGAAGAATTAGCTGCTGCTCTATCGGTAGTCTTCACGGTTCGATACATCTGCAAACCCCACGAGTAAACTTGTTTATGAGTTTTTTTGGCAATCGGCCTAAAAGAAAGTGTTTTATTTAGGTTTTATGTAATGCTTAAACCAGGGACTGATTAATCTCCGCGTGCATGATGCTTCAACTATATATATGCTTCCAAACTATGTGCACATACAAAAACATTACTGCCATATCCAAAAAATATGCAGAAATACAAATAAAAAACCGCATGAAGGTTGTGCAAGTGTGTCCACTTCAGAAGAAACCCTGTCTGAAACCTACATCATTGAGAAATGATGATGTTCTGTACTTACTCCTTTTTCCTTTCCCTATTTTTGCTTCCCAGAACTTTCTGAAGAAAAAAAAAAGAAAAAAGAAAAAACTCAGCATAATTGTGCTCTTCTCTCGGCTTGGCTGACTCCACTTTGAACTCCTCGTGTTTTGTCTTTACTTGTTTCTCTGAAATCGATAACAGCAACTCCCTCTCTCTCTCTCTCTCTCCACCCCCCCCAACCTATTAATTTATTTTTCTTTCTTTTTTGACTTGGGTTATTGATTCTTGAGAGTAAAAAGCTGTTCATGATTAGTTTCTTTGCAGGACCATCAGATCTAGTAGAGAAAAGAGTGTGCAAAGGGCTTAAGCTGTGAAAATCTTGGAATCTGAAACCAATGCACTAAACAGACCTCCAGTACAATGTCAGCTTTTGAATAATGCAAGTGGTGAGGCTTATAACACCGTGGAGAAAAAAAATGGATTACTGCTTAACGTCATGCAATTTCTCAGAGAAAGCACAAGATGCAAGAGAGACAGAATTTGTGGCTACATTTTCTTGCTTTTCGATTAATTAGAGAAAGAGAAATCTTGAAAAAAAAATAAAAATGAGGTGCTTTTATTACCTGTAAATGAGACTTAACATGTGCCAAGGTTAGATCTTTAACATCCATCAGCTCAAGGACTGACTTTGGTGTGGCTCCTGAAAAAACCCACGAGAAGAAAAGAGAGAATAAGCAGAAAAAAGTAAATATTCTCTTCTTATTTGGTTTCCTGTTTTCGCAACTTCTAAAGAATGAAGCCCGATTTTTTTTTTTTTTTCAGGAAGGAATAAAAATCTGTAAAAGAGGAAAGATGAGGCAAAAACGTCATAGAAAAGAGAGAAATCACAAAGAATACAAAGATGAGAAGCATTACTCTCGTGGCCGCCGAGCAGCTCCACCGCATGGACGAACCGGGCGTGCAGCGTAGTCGTCCACCGCATTCGTGGCGCCCGCATGCTCCGCTTTGCCGGGAACCGTGACAAGAACCTTGATCTCACCAGCCCGTGTGAATGGCAAAGGTTCGAAGCGATGGAATTGGCACTATTTGTTAGGGAGTTACTACTATTCGGGTGATGAATTGGCGATGGGTCTAGATGTTGAAGTTGAGTGGCGAATGGGAAAGCACTAGAAGAGTTCTGGTGGTACACCGGGATGCCTCTAATCGGTCTCAAGAAGCCGAGCTCTTGGCTCAGCCCTTGTGGCTGATGCTGCAACACCGAGTGATGATGCTGGTGCATATGCTGGTGGTGATTACTGTTGGAGTACTGGCTTTGGTTTTGGAAGGAGTGGATATGGTTGCCGCCTTGGTGGAGATGGCTGTAAGAGACGTTATCGTTGGCCTCCGGAATGGTGTTGCCGCCAACGGCGTTGTGGCCTGCCCTCGGATTCGACAAGGATAGATCGAAGCGGGCGTCGTTCTTGGCCGCCATTGAGGACGGCAAGGAGTGGTGGCTCCTCGAGTCGAGGGCCCTCTTCCAGAAGCCCAGGTTCACATCTTCCTCCGCCGTCCGCCGCCAGGACGCCGATTTGGCGTTAGGCGGGCTGATTTGCAGGGACAAATCTGGCTGAGCTGGGAAGAGCTCCATTTAGACCACGAAAGAACAAACGGCACGTCGGTTTCGGATTCTCCCTCTGATAATATATCCTCCTTTCTTTGGCTCCCTGATACTGAGGTGTATCAAGAGGCTCTAGGTAAAAAGTGTGTCCAGAAAACCCTTAAAAGAAAACAGCGGAGGCTGAGAGTTTTTGGGGTGATCTGGTTATTGGGTCGAGGAATTTAAAGTTGGGAAGAGGGAGGAGAGGGTTGGATTCATGGATGGGGTTAGATCAATATGAGACTGAGGAAGGAGTAGTTGCAGAGAACTTTGAGATGGAGAAGAGAGAGAGAGAGAGAGAGAGAGAGAGAGAGAGAGAGAGAGAAATGAAGACAGCGGCCTCGTTTTCCTTTGTGTGAAGTATAAGTGAGAAAATGACACTTGAGGAGCTAGAGAGAGAGAGAGAGAGAGAGAGAGAGAGAGAGGGAGAGAGGGAGAGGGAGACAGAGGAGTTCCTTTTTTTTTTCCTTGCCTTTTGTGTGGACGTGGGCGTAGGGCAGTAAGGGTGAAAAAGGGAGGAAAAGATGAGGGGGGAAAGTTATCAATATTTGGGACTTCAGTTATTCATTTTTTACTACTCTCCTTTTTCCTCTTCATTTCTTGTGCTTTGGGAGAAACCGGCTGGCCACCCCGTCTTTCAACTGGTACCACGCCCCAAGTTTCCCTGGAAAGGTGTCGCGGGGATTAGACGTGGTTGCCCCCCTTTCCTGTAAGGGAGTGGCCGGGTCAGCCAATGGGGTTAGAATCTTTTTCCAGGCCCGGATTCCGGCCTGGGAGGGGCGTAAGGGGTCACTCTCCCCAGGGAGGTTCTCCCTCCGTTTCCCTCATGAGCAGTTTAAGGACCTGCTCAGGTCCCGGGGTTAACCCGTGTGGAATATCTCTTTTGGTAAGGTCAATCTTTGATTCTAAACCCATGTAAATATTGTCTATTGTCATTTTAACAAGATAAGTCTACATTATGTGTAAGTAAGATTTGCAGTGGGCTTCATGGGAATGAATTATATAGCAAGTATTGCTTTGCCACACGGCAATAGACATGCGAGCCGCTACTTCATATAAGATCAATCTTATATGATAGTGTTTGTGGAAATGATCAGCGATGTTAGTCAAGATATACATTTGATATATATATAATATATAATATATAAATCACTTTTGAATGTGATATCACCAATTCGATATGATTTTCTTTTTATGAATATATGGTTATTATTATCTGTTACATAATGATTAAAAGCATATTCACATGGTGTGCGCCATTCATGATATACTTTCTCCCTTGGGTGCATGAATCTCTTCAAATGGATATCAAACCCACAATGTAACTTGGAGAATCATGAAATTTTCATCCATTGGCCAAGCACCACCAAACTTATCAATGGGTGTTAGATGTTTTCATTTTACCTTTCATCGTACTTACAAAATGGTTAACAACTAAGTTAACAATGTTCGTTCACCGAGCCTAAGGTCGTGCTCGCAGTAAAATATGAAAACATTCTCTTGTAATCATTCCTCCTCACTTTAATATGACAAGGACAAACTATTGGATCAAAAAGCCTATAAAGAAGAATATCCCATCAAGGGAGGAAATGCGGAGTGACAAATCACATTGAAAATCTGGGGCTCTCTCGTATCATAAGAAAACAGTCTACTTGTTGACAGCAGGCCCAAAAATTTTGCTCCCAACGTGAAGAAGCTAAATGGCTCAAACCATGCCACGACCATTGACATCATTTGTAAAACCGATTGATAGAATGCATGATAAGCTCACCGATCATGTTAGTTGTGATAATGCAATTGACTCACAAGGTCCATCAAAAAGATGCATGATGAGCTCATTGATGGCGAGCTTCCAATGGTTAGGATTTGAGTGAAGCATATGCCATGTGGCGACGGTCAATTCGCTCCAAGTATACACAAAAATTAAAGACCTAGTCAAGGATTATCCATTATCCCAAGATAAGAAGTTGTAAAGAGTAGTATGTAAGTCAATACAATTAGAGATTCCTGTGGTGGAATATCCTAATGCATAACACAATGGTCCATTTAAAGGCATACAAAGAGTCATCGAGAAGTATATGAACGGACCAATCATGTATGAAAATGGAATGTTTTGACTCTAGAGATATGAAAATGAGAAGATTATTCATGGCAAATTGAATTACATTAGATTTTGCCTAAGTTTGAGGTTGAGTTTGGAATTAGATTAAGTTTACTACGAATTCCACTCATCTCCATTAGTCGTTCATGTTCAGTTTCAATCATCGAGCAAGTATGGCATCCAAGAATGCAAGCCATCTGCTCTGATTCAATAAGATCTCATGCAATTTATTGTTATTTCCAATTCAATATCTCTGCATAACTAGTAATATAGATTTTGCAAAGCCTTTGACGCTTCAAGGCATGCTACGATCCTTTTACTTTTGATTCAAAGTCGAACTTAACAATTTAATTTGGCCATCTTTCACCCTCGATTGGATTATAAGCACTAATTGAAAACGTTTGAGTTTCTACTAACCACAACCTTCCAAAAATTCACATGACACTACTTAAAAGCACATACTCATTACTCCTTAGAGAACAACATGATATGTATTTTGTAATTTAAAATTCCATTTAATTCAAACGATTAAAACCTTTCAATTTAATTTTCTCTAACTTTCCATTCTCTCTCTCTCTCTCTCTCTCTCTCTCTCTCTCTCTCTCTCTCTCTGCAAATAGTAATTTAATTTCGTTAAAAAAAAAAGAAAATGAACCTTGGGTATGAAGCATCTCTTCCATCAGTCGGGCATAAAGGCATGTCATATGTAGTTGGTTCACTGCTGCACTTACTGGCATCTGCTAAGCCAAGAACTGTGTACTACCCCATCACTTGACCCACCAAAACAACTGGGATTCTGCTGGATTTTTAAGCACATTCCTCCAATAATTTTTCCATCATGTCATGAATCTGATGTGTAAGTCACATTACATTAAATCCAAAAATAGCCTCACTTCTATCCTTTTCGAATTTGAAGACTTACGGAATTGTAGAACTTATATAAAATAAAAAATAAAAAAATCCAACAAATCCTTTGATCCCGACTTATAGTAGGGATAATCCTATAAAAAAATCCTCAATTTTAGATCCTAATTTTGTCCCAAACTTTTTTATTTATTTAAAAAATTCACTAACTGTCATTCTAGTTTAAAATCTGCCTATACATCCAAAAATCACTATCGATTTTTTCAAGATTATCAATATCAATAGACTGTAGTTGTTCAATTTGAAGGTGATGGTATTGATAAAAATTTAGATTCTAATAATGAATTTTTAACTGGTCATGATATCGATAATTTTAAAGAAACCAATGGTGATTAAAGTGAAAGTTGAAGCTTTTATTTAGATAAAAACAAAATTTTGAGGTGGAGTTTGGATTTAACTTAAAGTTGATTTTTTTTTTTTAATGGAAGTTAGCCCACCATTATTTATTTGTTGGTCGGAAGGGAGTTAGGCCCATGATAATTAGGTTGTTAGTTGAGGTCTTTTTTTCCTTTTCTTTTTTTTTTTTGCCCCTTTTTGACCGTCTGTTAATGAAAGGGCGTGGGGGACCTACCGACGTTCGTGACTCAGAAATAGGAGAGCAAAAATCAAAGGTAACGCTTACCAATGCTGTTAAAGGCATTAAAAGCTTAGCATCATCTTTCTATATGCTCAAAGATTGTTGATTCTTCCTTTTCTCATGAAAAGATAGAAATCCCCACCTTTGTTCCAATCCCTTTGTCTAATTAATTGCCTTTTGCTTCCTCAAACTGCAATTTTTTTCTTTGGGAGGGAGTTTGCTTTTTTCACTTTTCATTCCGTGTTCCAAATAGTGTATAGGCAGCTCGCACGATTTGACCTTTAATTAGCATGAACTAACGAAACATTCAAAATACACAAACACCGACATGTGCATCTATGTTTAATATGTTCATAACTTCTCAAAACAGACAGAACAAATCCACATCTCCTGCTCATGCTTCTTAATGTAATATCTAATTATAACCTGGGTTTGTATTTTGTTCACCTCATTGGTGCTGTAGAATTCTATTTACCGACTAATGAGGTTATAAGTATAAATATATCAAGATATTTACGGGATAGTTCGAATTAGGGTTTTGCGGATAGTCATCCTAAATACCATTCTTGTAACTTAGCCAAAAGATTAAGAATGTACCTCAATTTTCTTGCAGGTACCCTTAAGTTTATATCTTGGCAAGGCGAGGGTGCATGAATTTGAGGAAGTGTCACATCAAAAGTTTCTTTTTTTGTGGGTTATCTGTGCATCTTCTTTCAGCTGCAATCTTTTGTGTTCTTTTTCATGGTAGCTTTTTGATTTTTGCCCATTAAGTTGTCTCACCCTTTTGCTTTTCTTTTGAAGTTACACCCATCGGGGAAAAAACGTTATGACGTACGATGTATTTCTTCTGTTCTTTGTTTGAGCCTTTTAACATCTTTTCAGTGACGTCTTTATATCTTGTTTGCTTGCCCTGTTGGTTAATTTGCAAGTTGCGAACTCGTACCATGTAGTTTCATATAGAAACGACCAATCAATATCAATACTGTAAAAACAAATTTTTACATTAGGCAGTAGCATTATCATACGATGCACTTGCTCGAGCACAAGACCCATTTAAGAAAATGGCAGGGTTAATGTATGTCAAGTGTCTCTTAGATCCCTACTTTGGTCAGAATCGACCGTGATCAATAAGATTACACGTTGTCTTCGGGAAGAACATGTACATTCCATGTTTCCAACGTTGAATTGGCTCAACCGAAGAAGGAATCAATGATTTTGGTTATATAGAACCATAGAATCGGTGGTTCTAGATACATTCTATGGTTCTAGATACAATAGAACAAGCTCTGAGTCTTTTCTTTCAAAGATTAAATTATTTTTCATTTTGACAGATCGTTGATTTTGTAATGAAAATTTCTTAACTTTATTATGTCAAGCTCTAAGTTTTTAGTTCTAGGTCATAGATAGTTTATCAAAATTTAAAATAAGAAGTGTCAAAAGAAAGATGGCAATTCTTATTAGAACTAGGACTTGGCGATTCAATGTATGATCCCACATTTTGGGAATTGACTTTGACCAACTTGGTTCTCAATTCCATCATTACCCAACTCCCTAAACTTTGCGTGCAAACTGTTGATATAGATCAATATGTTTTCTCCATATTATAAGTTGTTCAATAACGCTTCATGTCTATTTCCCCAAGTAATTGTCTGAATTTTTTCATTTTATCTTTGACCCATTTGTTCTGCAGATATAAAAAATCTCAATATACAGAAAATTAGAGACGTCATCACCATGGTTTCTAGGTCGTTTCTTTAGACGGCTAGACAGCTAAGCCGAACTTAAGATCACAAGCTAAAGCCGTGGGGTTCTCCCCGAGAACCGACAATTTCTTTTTCTTTTCTTGGTAAGAGGGAACTTCTTAATTGAAATGTTAATTAAATAAAACTCCTTTTTTTAATCAATTGGAGCGGCTTAGACTAACATTGCTTTGTAATTCGCCATATTGAATGCTTGAGAAAACTATCATTTTATCTCTCTGTGTTCTTCTCTAGGGTTCCGGTCGTCCTGACAGCATTAGAATCTATGTGAATAAACATATATTATTCCTCGTCAAGGGGTCTGAATAGTATAATTCGTGTCCATGCTTGTAATGCTCAAACCACATTAAATTTTTCGCAGAGGCCGACGTAGAACAGAAGCATAGAGACTGACACTTGTGTTCTCCGGAACCAGTGGTGGAGACTTCACCTAATCATCAAGGCATGTAGCGATTATTATAATTAACGATCCGATCAACGTCAAACCTCGCGATCGCATGCCTTGTCCCGAGCGAGATTATTTTAGGGTTTTGCATGTTTTGGAGGGATTCCCGTGTAGGATGCCGCATAAAGATATTGGTGCGGAAGCATCTAAATCTGTCTGTTAGTTCGAAATTCCATGACCATCTTGGAAGTCTTGATCTTAGTTTTTCTCGAGTAAAGGAATCTTGCATTAATACCTCGTTATAAGTAGAAAATTTGTTTTCTATATGTATATTATATGCATATAAATATGTATGTAGAGTGTCTTTTATTCGGGGTGGTGATTTTGTACTGTGGCTCTTCCTTACGACTTGCAAATTATTCTTTAATGTTCCCCTCAGCTATCCCCAAGGACAGACGTTGCATGTTAAAGTAATTAAATCCGAAACTGTGGAAACATGGGGAAAAAAAAGTCCATAATTTACACGCTGCACAAGAAAATGAAGTACATTAAACTCATCTATCTGTCATCTTCCGAGGTGATAAGAAACGAGAGCCCGATGCACACCAAGCACATTCGAACCTGCTTGGTTTCAAACCTCACGCCTGCTTCTTTCTTATTTGAATAAATCGGTACAAATTTGACTAAATAGAATGATTAATGATTAAAAAAAAAAAAAACGATTACTAAAGCACTTGCGTCCATTTGAAAGTTAGACGATGTGAAACTACTAAAAGGGCATTTTTAAGTAGAGGGGTCATATTTCAATTCACTATTAAGTGCATGTGTAAAAAGTATTTATGAAGGTTGAATTATAATGTTGCCCCTGAAAGCGAAACGACTCCCTAACAAAAGTTTGCTGTCTTCTCTCTTCTTGAAAGACATCCATGGCAAACCACTCGACATGGACAAGGATACATGTTCGCCATACAGTAGTTGGCCCATGACAATCTATAGACACACATTTATATACTAATAATTTATTTTTACTATTAGAAAACATTTTTTTTTTATTTTTCTAATAATGAGAGGGACAGAGAGGGGTAATTGACCTCCACAAGTCCACACCGACACTAATTAACATAAATTATTGTTTTTTTCGTTGGACATTAATTACCATTCATTAATGCATATGGTCCGGGGGGTTTTCCCAACATCTCTTGGTCTTATTGGAATCGCACTAACCAAAGCTAAGAATCAAGTAAAGTTCAAGCAAACAATAATTCCGGCACAAAAGGACAACTTCTCTTTCTTTCTTTATTTTTTTTTTCGGTTCTTGGAAAAAAATTATTTCAATTTTTATATAAATACCGCCAATGACGTACCGTACATATTGATTCCTTTTAAATCATACTTAGATCAAATGTTTTGGCCTGACAATCACCCCATACACCCGAGACAAGGAAAGTGCACATGCCCATATGTTAATTGGCAAATCCCCAACTTAGTCAACGAGATTATATTCAGATTAGACCTCCCAAAAAGAATGCGATGTTTTCCATATAATTCATTTCACGCACTCACCAAGAAGAAAAGGTCATATTGTTCTGACACCGGCTTTTGTGCTGATTAATTATGGTTACTGTCAACCAGGTCTACGTGTGTTTATATGTATGTCAGGATGTGTATGAAGGTAAAATTTCGGCAAAGGGTATCTCACGAGTCGAGCATATTTCTTGGGCAATCTTTTTGACGACTCGACGTAACTTTCGGGGAGGAATTTTTTGGCTAAAAAGATATTACTAGAAAGTAGGACGAGTCAAGGTATTAGAACGCGTCCGTCCTGTTGCAAGGAGCTTGATGGGGGTTGGGGGAGGGGGGGAGTTTGCGAAGTGTGATTGACTGATATTAAAGTGCTACGATTCTCTTCAAACGATACAATATTTTCGTGCAAACGCATTTTCAATAATTGTGGCGATGGGGATGTCCCGAGTGGGGAGCTATCAACTTTTTTGAAAAAACTGGCTTCAGGAGGAAACTCTCCCAAAAGACGAGATTGAGTGGAAGACTTGCATAATATTCCCCCAAAAATCACACGACTTTGAATACCTTAAAGAAGAAAGAAGATGGGGGGACACTCTTTCCTCAATTCGAAACAAAAATATGCTCGACGACCCTTTATCGCATTATAAAAACTAAGGGATTTGATTAGCGAGACTTAAAGTAGCAAGTAACTCAGGTTTTCTTATATGGAGTTCTCACCCTCCCCAAAAAGTGAGAGAGAAAGAGAGAGATTAGCTCCATAGGTATAGGATCCTGTTCTTGGATCGATACGCGAAAATCAAAAAGATGAAACATATTGAATCTTTTCTCGAGGGCTAATCAGCAGGGGAGATCGTGTTCCAGTCACCCGACAAATCTAGACCGACTGGTGGCTGATACAAATGTGCGGATTATGACAAGAACCCATTAACCCAATTCTTGGTTTTATGATTATTTCCTCTTTGTTTTCTCGCGTTTTCTTTCGCTTTTTCTCCTTTCCATTTTCCAAAAGTTGCTCCCTCTCTCTCTCTCTCTCTCTCTCTCTCTCTCTCTCTGTGGGAGTACAAATAATGATGATCTCTCTCCCCTTCTTTGGGGAATCGTAGCATGGCACAATTCAAAAAGAGAGAAGCCATAAACCGTCTCTTCCTATCATTTTGCGGGGAAAACGGCACGATTCGAAAGGAGAATAGCATCGCTTTCCCAACTTACGAATTGCTTATGAGCCTTTCTTTTTGCTTAATCGAGTTGGGTCGTTTGCTTTTATGCGCTAAAAGTCTGATTGATTCAATTCGCTTTAAAGTCAAATGATTTTTGGAAATAACCCACGTATCGTTGGTCGCTTTCGAAGAGGAGAGGAAAATAGAATATAGAGAGACCTAGCCGAGGAACAAGGTGAAATTGTGAGAGATAAAGTGCTACCATCCTCAAGAAAATGAAGTTTATACATGTTCTAAAGTTTCTATACGATATATTAGGTGTAGGGTTCTTTCGGCATGGGCCTGTTTGAGAAGAATCTTGGCCCTTTAGGCTTTACTTTCGACTTCAGCCCTTGCCGAGCCTAAGTTTGGCAATTCCGAATTGAACAATGATCTCGTACGTTATTTTGCCAGTAGAAACGATCAGAGGACCCTTTTTTATTTCAGATATTAAAGACTCCAAAGAAAAAAGGGAGGGTCATAAGAATTTACACGAAAGAAAATCAAGACCCTAATGAAACGCCATTACAACAAAGGGAAGAAAAATTGAAAATGAAGGAACAGGATATAAGCTTGCCGTGTCTGAGATACAAGGGAAATTCCACAGTTCATCTATGCAGCATCCACTGCATTATGTCCTCTCGGAAAACTCCACCAAATTGACCACGAGCAAAATGCGACCTTGGCACTTCAGGCCCATAGGTGACATGCCTGTACTGCGTGATTCGGCTGGAGGGTTTTGCCGACTGGATTATCATTGTGATGGTAGGAAAAGGCCTGGGCCATGTGTTCTTTAACGAGGAAAACATGCGCCGATCAGATTCTTGATTTTTGGATGAGCTGAAAGTCCCAGGGTTTTTCCACTGTGAAGTGCCTTTGATCTGCTTTGTCATATTCATGCCAGTGCTTGAATTGCTAGGGCTTCCCCCTGAAGAAGAACAGCGAATTTGGGCTGACGGTTTGATCCGGTCCAGCGAACGTAGAATCCAGTTGCCAAGATTCCGACCGACTTCAATGTCTCTCTCTTGTATGTTCCTGTGAACCTTCAGCGCCACATCAAACACGACACGAGTTCGTCTGTTGAAGTGAAAGATGGAGAACAATCAGAATGGATGAAAGATTTTATCAGAAAACTTCAACAAACAAGTATAAAAAAAAAATTTCACCGACTGCATAAGTTGGAGTTGATTGTCTCATAGCAGTTGCTCTTATGAGGTTTAAAACTAGGTTATCACCAAAACACTACCGATAGCAATGCACTTCATAACACCAAACAATGCAGCTAAGCACCTTCTTGAGATTTCCAGCTCCATAATCAACATCTAAGGTTTTAACTAACCGCACAACTAATTTATGAAGTTTATAGACATGCGGATGCGGAATTAAATATGACAATCTAGAGGCTCATAGTATGCCAAGGACCAACAAATCTAAGAAGTTCCAACAAAAGCATAAGGAGAAGCTATGACTCCATGAACTGGTAAATTGCTAGAGAACTGAACTGAGATTTCTACACGGAAAAAGTAGTAGATATGAACCTCATTTGCCAGGACTTTCACCCAGATTTTAGGGCCCATTATGCTTTCACCCTGAATTCTAAATCCCGCATGTTTTCCCCTCTATATGTTCTCCCTCAAAATAAAAGCAAAAAGGAGAAAGAAATGTAAAAAAGTACAATGAGAGACGATGGATTACCCAACAAAGTCTTGGTAGAATTTGAGGAAAATATTCATCGAATGGATTCATGTGGCCCAGCGAAGTAAACTTGCTTTTATGTAACCAAGGAAAAAGCACTTCTTTGCAATCATATTGTATCATAAACTATGTGATCACCTAAGTCCCATCTTGCACATTGAGTAAAGAGACTATCATATTTCAAGAGTGCATTGTGATGCGATCTATGATAGATATAATATAGCATAATTCTATCTTCCACATTGTAAGGTGCTATAACTCCCAACTAAAATCGACCATCAGCCCTAGCAACAGAGTTGATCTCTCTATTAGGGGTGCAATCAAGCCGAGTTGAGTCTACGACATTCTTGTTTCGTGCATGACTCAGAACTAAGGCCAAATACTTGACTACAAAAGCATTGAGCTCGAGATTGAGTGAGGATCAATGGAGTACTTGGCATGCTTGAACCTGACTCGCTTACCAGAAAAATAGAATCTTTTCTGAGCTTGAGCAAATTTCAAAAGTGGTCACAATCAAACACGATCAATGTCAACTGAAATTGATAGTAAATTGCTCGACGTTGAAAAAGATCGAGTCAACACTCAAAGTAGACAGCATAGCGTGTTCGAGTGCATCGAGAGTAGCTCGACTAATCTGCCCCTACACTCTCTATGGACTCCTGTAGTGCAAACTTCCTGAATAAACCACATCGTAAATGGAAACCCATCCTCATCTTGTTAGCAAATGAGTACGAACATATGCCACATTGGCAGCTCGCAACCATGGGCCCATCCAGAGTCATTAAAGAACCCTCACTCACCCCATAACCTAGCTCCCGAACGAGCATAAGAAACTCAAGTCGGGGTACAAGCTCACACAGAGCACACTCAATAGGAACTCAAACCAATATATACGAGGGCGACAAAACATCCTTCCAGACATTTGCACATTATCATCCTCATCATCATAATCTTAGTCCTGACATTCAATACAGGCTACTAATAACCGAAGCCAAATAACAGCCCCCCGGCAAAAAAAAAAGGCTAGTGCATAGGACAACCCTCGGCGCCCAGAAATCTCTGCGCGCTCTCTTCGAACAGTCATCATTAACAACCTCTCTACTTCCACCTAAACGACTCCACTTGACAAATCCCAATCAAAGCAAGACGACAGCAATGGATCCCAGCAAACCGCTCGAAAAAATCAGCTCCCAATGAAGGAAAAAACCATTCATGGGAGAGCTCCCGATCATTTCCCGCGGCAATAATTCGATTGAACAACTCCCGCTCGCTCGCGACGTCGAGACGCCGAATCCCCGACCCGAGACACGCATAATGAGAGGAAGCTGATCAACGAAGAGAGAGAGAGAGAGAGAGAGAGAGAGAGAGAGAGAGGCAGGGAGAGGGGAAGGAAGTTACCGGTGGAGGAACTGACGGATCTTGGGGTGCTTGGGGCCGATCAAGCGGCGCTGGATCCTCAGCGCGAGCTTGTAGGTCCGCTTCAGCCCCAGGACGTAGGCCGTCGCCAGCGTGATCTCCCACAGCACCATCGCCTCCTCCTTCTCCTCGTTCTCCGCGCGCCTCCGCCTCCGCCTCCTTCTCGACCTTCGATTTCCTCCGGCTTTTCCCGAGCGCTTCGGTCAGTGGTGGAAGAAGAAGGAGGAGGAGGAGGAGGATGGAGAGAATATTCGAGACATTTCTTTTCGAGCAAGCAACTGCGGAAAAGTGGATATCCGATTTTTCGAGAGCCGCCAGGGAGGCTTTCGATTGCAGTGACGCTTTCGCGTCGCTCTTATGTCGCCGCGCCGCCCCCACCGATTCGTCTGGAACGAGATCTGCGCCGTTGCTTCCCCCCACCGCGCGATCGAGTTGGGCCTATTGGGCCTCCTCCTCCAAGCCCATTCTCCTCGGGTGTCTGGGAATGTGATTATATAACTCGGTGCTCGCGTGACCGAGGCTCGAGGGTATATGTCAAATGTAATTGGGCCGTTGCTTTTGCTCCCGTGACGGAGTTGGGCCTATTGGGCCCCCACCTCCAAGCCCATTCGCTTCGGGTGTGCGGGAATGACGTGATTAAGACTCAGGGACCGAGGGGCTCCAGGGTACGTCTGAAATGCGATTTCACCGCGTCGCGATTTCGACAAAGCCCAAAAGCCCAAACTGGCACGTCAGGAGCGCGGGGGGCCTTCCTAGGACTTCGCGAGGCATGTGTCCGTTGGAGCTCATGCAAGTCAGGGGCGGCGCGGCTTTTTCTCAACGGTTATAAATGGAAAGGGAAAAAAATCATTAAAAAAATCCTAAACTATGTCACATAACCCTTAAAATTTTTTGTGACGCATCTAACACAAAAATTTTCTCGCAACATCAAAATTTTATATTTGTAAGTGATGTTGTGTTGGATTTTTTGTATCACGAAAAAGAGCTTGGATTAAGGATACATCTATTTAACCAAAAACTCAAAATTTAGAAAATATTTTCTGAGAAATGATTGATATTTAACTCTTTTTGTAGGTAGTGAAAATATTCTTCATTAATTTATTTTTTGAAGCGATACATGTCATCATTTTTTGGAAAATATTATTTAAATTTTGAGTTTTTGTAAAATAAACATACTCTAAATAGTTTGGGGTTTTTGGTAGGTTTTTCTCAAGAGAGAAAAATAGGGACCAATTAAAATAATTTATATGAAAAGGAACTCACGAGGGAATATAAGGTTTATTTTAATAGTGTTGAAGAAGATAAGTCAAAAGCAATAACAATTAAAGTAAATATAAAGACGCAAGCCCGAAAGACAAGCTACATCCCTCTCCGTCTCTCTCTCTCTCTCTCTCTCTCGCCGTCTCTAGCTCTCACGCCCACTGGCAAACATGCAGAGACAGTCCCTGGGGTCCCCAGCCTCCAAGCTCCACGGCCATGGCGCCCCCTCCGCCGCACTCTCTTCCGCCGCCAAGGACGGCGCCCTCGTCGTCGTAGACGACTCCTCCTCCGCCACCAAGCGCCGAGACTCCTTCCTCCTCCTCCCTCGCTACGACGGTGACGACGACAAGTCCTCCAGGCCTCACCGGTTGTCGCTCGCCGCGGCGGCGGCGGCGGCGCCGTCGTCGTCGTCTTCGACTTCTTCTTCTCCTGCTCTGTCGCCCCGTAAGACGGGGAAGCTCATCCACCTCATCCCTCTCCTCACCCTCTTCTGCTTCTTCGTCCTCTACCTCTGCTCTCACAGCCCCTCTCAGACCGGTAATCCGTCGCGGCCTCTGGTGTTTCCGGTTTCTCCTCAATTAAAATCGCCGATTTTGCTGAAGTGATTTTGCTGTTGCTTTCTCGTTGCAGATCTGGCTCAGTTCGGCGGGTTCAAGCATCCGGCGGAGCAAATAGGTACGGTACGGAGGCCTCCGGAGCCGGCCGATTGAGCGCCATTGCTGATTTTCCTTCTTCCACTTTATTTTTTCTCCCTTCCTGCTCCAATTTGATGTGGTTTTTTGTTATTTCGATCTGCGATGATTCCAGTTACGACCGACATTGACGAGATCGGCCGGTTCAGCGAGGTCCGCAGGGGCGACGCGCTGGCGTTCCGGAGCCAGAGGAGCTTGCGAGAGGTCGCGAGGCGATCGCAACAGCAGCAGCCGCGGACATCTCGCGCCGTTCACCGGAAATTCGCCGATTTCTAGGGGGTGGGGTCTCCGGTGCCCCCCTCCCTCCCCCAGCATCGCCGTCCTCCTCCTCCGGTTCCGTTCTCGGTCTCATCGTCATCATCAATCATCATTATCTATATTTTTCCATGTTTATACGACAAATCTCGCCTGTGATTCTATATGCTTTGTTCGTACGCCAAGGATATATTGCCCTTCCATTTTTGTACATTCAATTTTCCATTTCAATGCTTGATCATCCACTGCTCCTCCTCCTCATTGAATTGCTGTTCTCCGAACCGAATCCGTCGTAGCAATTATCGCGATTCTGCACGATTATTCGGTGGGAGATTTTAGCGTAATTGCGCGGACGGCACAACTTGAAGAAGCAAGCCTATGAATTAGGGAGGGGGAGGGGTTGGGCTAGATTACGCCTGGAGCGGGAGGCGCAGGTTAGAGCGCGACGATGAGCACGAGAGAGAGAGAGAGAGAGTGATCAGTTTGGTTGATTGGAGTCCAGCTGGATTGTCCTGACCGTTACTTGATTCTTTTTGCTATTTTTAAAAATCGCCAGCTGGAAAAAGGTTCTGCTTCTTCACTCCGTCCCAAGCACCACCGCAACCGTTCACTGTTCCATCAATTTTGGTCCCTTTTTAATTATGGTCAACTAGCAATGCATTATCATTTTTTTTTTATTTTTTAAATTTTCTTTATTAATTCTATTTATCTAGTGAGTAAGCGTGCAGTTCGACCCAAAAAAAACAAAAAGACAGAGCAGTGCGGCAGGCTAGCAGCAGCGCGACTCCATTGTATTTGTCTGATTTATTTCACATGGGCACTTTCCTTTTGACCATAATCTGAAATTTACATTAAACAATGAATATTTTTATCCGATTTGGGAACCCGGATTTCCCGGTTCCTGGACCTTGTGAGAAGGAAAGGTAGGTGATCTCGCATCGGTGGATCCCAGATTTGCGGATGCTGAGGGAGTTCCCATGTGGATCTTTGCAAGCATATATATGGTATAATTTTTGGAAAGGAAATCGCCGCATCTTTAGGCACTGCTCGCGAGCAAATTCGGTGCGGAGGTTTACATGTTCACAGCATCTTAGAAAGTCAATAATGTTTTTTATTTAAAAAGAAAGGGACGAAGGACACAGAAATGCCTGGCTTGCACTAGGTAAGCAACAATGAAAGCAGGCAAAGGTAGTTGCACCGTTGGCAAGATTGAAAATTGATTTGCTCTGTGCATGAATTTTGGACTATTATTGTTGCCTTTTTGTTCTGCTTTGTTTTGTATGTTCGTCTCAGAAATTTTATGTAAATGGAGTTAGTGAAGGACTCACTTGCTAAGTGAGGTTGACTTAATTAAAGAAGATGACGTGGTCGTGCATCAATGGATGGATGATTTGGGGGGGGTGTCACGGGGAAACTATGCACCAAAAACTGTCGGTGGGTCACGGAAGCGTCTCCCCGAATTTGCGCTCTCTGTCGTGTCTTTCGCTTTGTTCTATTTGATATTTTGTGCAGATGGGGAGTGCGATGGGACGCGTACGAAGGAATCGTTCTTTTCCTCATGTTACCCCGATGTCTTCTGTCGTCTGCGGGAGTTGAAATTTTGATAGATTATCTCAACTAAGGCGCGCCTAAATTAATCCCCAAGTAACTTCTTTCTTTAGTAATTAACATTTAGGGTCCAGTTGTCTGATTAAGGAAAAACTATTTGCGATAAATTATTTTTAAACTTTTCGATGTTTCAATGACGGAAAACTAATTAACTTACGAAAAATATATTCCACATATTGAAATCAACATGCTTAGATTGGGAGGAAATAATTTAATCCTTTATGAAGGAAATTATTATCTCTAAACAACAAAATAAATGAACATAATTTCATTAAAAATGTTTTCCTTTATCATTTTCATCGAAAATTTTATGATAAAGGAAATTATTTTCTATGCCAATTATTTTCAGTTTTCATTTGTTTACTAATTTAGGGAAAATTATTTCTTTTTTATTAGAAGGGGAAATTATTTTCTCCCAATATAAGTTTTTTGTTTCTAATCCATAGGAAACGTTTCTCTAGATCAATAAGTTTTCAATTATCTAAATATCCAAAAATTAGAAAATAATTTCCCAAAAGCAGTTTTTTTTTTTTTTTTTTAATAGATAGACCCTTAGCTTGAAATCAAAGATATCATTAACAAAAAAACTTCAGATTTGTAGGACCGGGTGAAGCTTGTGAAACAGGATTCGGATGCTATCAATTTGCGTGGGCACGTGGATGGGCCCAAAACCTGTTCCACGCAACGATGATGCTCCAGGAAACAATGGCGTAAAGTCCGTAGTTTATATTTTTCACGTAGAGAAGCGTGAAAACTATTGACTAAAAGAAAATACGTCGAGTCCCATGCACGTTAGGAACCCTTCACTGTCCCTTCAAGAATCGTACCTCGAAAGGCAGACAGGCATTGAATCACTTATAAATATAATCTGAACTGTGAAATTGTCAGAACGGACCTCAGCATATACATATACTTAGAAAAAAGAGGAATCGAAAAACAGGTGATTTGCTTCTGATGCAAGGGGGGAATCGAATCGGATTTTGATCATCGGATATGGTGTTAGCTCGGGCAACGTAAGGGAGAGTTGGCGTAGAGACGCAGGATGGTGTCGGGTTTTGATTTTGTTCCGTCTTCGTAGGACCACCACCACCACCACCACGTGTGTGGGAGACTTGATTCCATTCTTGCCCATTTCCACTGCCTTTTTCTTTTTCTTTTCTGCTGCTTTTAATTAAATATTAATCTGTTCATTGATGTTATAACTGCGATCTTTCTCTTTCGGCCCCGAACCTCTCTGCCCATTTTATTTTGTGCAGTGGATAAAGAAGAGGGAAATTTATTTAATTAATCTTAAACCTATTTATCAATACTTATTTAGTTATAAATTTTTTAATTTAGTCAATCTAATTTTAAATCTTTTTGTGCGGATTTCTCATATGGTCATTTCGATTAATTTTCTCGGAAAACCGCATGACAATCCAATCAAAAACAATCATCCTGCTTGATACTATTGATCAAAAAGACTACATAGGAACTTTGCACAAATATTTTTAACTAAAGTGACGAAATTAAAAAAAAATTTAGAACTGAGTCTATATTCGTTTAATAAATTTAAAGCTGAGTGGACTTCCTTTATATAATATATGTGTATATAAACAAACACCAGAAGAGTAGCCTTTTTGCCGGCCGTAGAATACTATGCTTGTAACTACTCAAAATTTTCATTATTTAATTTAAAGCTCTAATGATTGAAGTCCACCGTCATTATCATCGATTATTGTTCCTGTCATCATCAACCCCAGCCGACACGCTATCTTCCTTCTTTCCCTTTCTTTTTCACCATGAATTCTGCATACTCAAGTTCTCCATCGTACTCAGGTTCGGATTGGGTCTCTTTCTTTCTATTATTTTCCTTGGATTGAGTAGAGACTTCTTAATCCTTTTCAAGTTTTAGCATTTAATTTATGTGGTTTGATTGTCAAATTCTTTAATTTGTTCAATCGTATTTGTATGTCCTCTAACAATTAATTCTCTAACTTTCTTGATTCGTACAATCAAATCATTTACTCAATCACTCTATCTAATTTGTCAATTGATTAATATGCAAAAATTAGAAAAACAAGAAATTATCAATTACAGTGAGTAAATAAGACATTTGATAAAATAAATAAGAAAATTACAGGATTTAATTGCATACAACAAAACTTATTCGGAAAATTGAAGGACTTGATTGTGGAAAATAAACGTAGAAAATTTCAGATTGCACAAATTCTGAAACTCAAATAACATAATCTATATTGTACCTTTTTTCTTTCTTTTAGTCTTTTAGTCACGAGGATTATCTCGTCAAGCTTTTTAGAATAATTGGCATTGGGTAGGTTATAACCTGACCCTACCCAAATCTACTAATATCGAAATAAAAAAACCCCTACCCAAAGAAGACTAGCCCAGCCCTGAAAAAAAAAAAAAAAAAAAAATCGGGTAGGGTCGGGCTGGGCCAGGCTTTTTTGACACCCCTAGTTGGCACTAATCCACAAAATCTTAACTAACGTCATGCAATAGTAAATTTGTATTTTTTAGGGCTTATCAGTATTGCGGACCTTAACTTCTCCCCTGAATCCTAATTATCATGGCGCGTTCTTCAACTCCTCGCCGAGGTTTTAACAACAACGGCGAGGTCGCTCTCATTGATGGAGGGGTAATCAACCCATCCTAATGCGTCCGCCTCATGAGTATGCCCAATGCGAGTCCTAGCCATCGTTGGAATTGAGAGGTGATTCGTGATTTCCATGATCAGATGGTTCAACATAATGCAGTTGATGTCGCATGAGATGGGGTTGGCATGAGTACAGAGCACGCCCCAATGGATTGGGTGAGCACGATTTGTTCGAGGTTCGTTACTTCGATAATGATGCCCTTCACAAAGCTTCGACTGAGCAACTGAGACCTTTGTCTTAAAAGAAGGCTTGGGACAAAGCGACATGGCCGATTAGAGCATTCTTTGTGTTAAGAATAATAATATACTGAAGAGAGAACATGTGATTCAACTCAAGAGCCACTTGCATTGAACTCGTGTTGGTTGGTTTTGATTTTTGATTTGTTCATTTCTTTTTATCCCATAAGGTAGTGTATATTGATTCAAAACAACTTTCCTCCTTCTCCAATTTGATAATCTACGCCTTCAATCACCAATTTTTTGAACTCGAAAGAGCAACATTCATACCTCGCAAGTCTCCCCTTGCTTTTGAATTTATTATATTCAAATGCTCGAAAATACCTGAATTTTTTGATTCAATGAGAAGCGCTAAAAAATATTATATTGCTTAAATGCTTGAAAAATTTAAATGTGAAGAGGGTACCCCTATTTATACACAATTTCCTCTTTTGAGGAGCGTTGATTCTTTTTTGATTAAACGGTGTAGCTCAGGTAACGTGAGGTAATAGTGTAAAGACACGTGGTGATATAAAAGTTTGATTTTTTCTCATTCTTCTTATGACCACTACGTGCAGGAAGATTTGATACCATCTTTACCCTTTCCATTATTTTCTTTTGGTCCTTTTTACAATATTTATTCAATATCAATCTGTTCATCATCATGTTCATCATCATTATGATTATATTGTTATGATGATGATGATGATGATGATATGCAGGAGGGGTAGTTACATACATACATGTAATATCAATATAGCCAGAAGAGTAGCCTTTTTTGCTATGGAATCTTATCATAATACTTTACTCGTAAGAATTCAGAATTTTCATTATTCAATTTAAAGCTCTTAATGATCGAATGCCGCCTCCATGACCATCATCGGCTATTGTTCTTGTCATCATCAGCCCCAACCAACACTAACATCTTCTTTCCCTTTCTTCATATCAACGATGATTCCCCGTACTCAAGTTCTGTATCCCTATTCAACCTCCGGTTGGTTAGTATGGGTTTTTGAATTCTCGTCCCAGCAAAGAAGACACCAAATACTCTCCAAGTACTCTAGTTCACGTTGTTAACACGCCCACTGGATGTAGTGAATGGGTCATAGCCCAGCTTTGCGCTGGGATCGAGGCTCAGGAAAGTCCCTGGGCCGTGATCTGCAGAGATGCAGCCTCGAAGACGAGGAGAGACTTTGAGAGCCGGAGTTCCATTGCGCCCCGACGGTGCGCGTTGAGGCTGAGACGCGTGCGGAGCCTCCGTGAATCGTACCTCGAAAGGCCGACGGGCATCGAATCACTTATAAAAATATAATCTGAACTGTGAAATTGTCAGAATGGACCTTAGAGAAGGAGGAATCACAAAAATAGGTGATTTCTGATCATCGGACATGGTGCTAAGCTCGGGTAACGTGGGGGAGAGCTGGCGTAGAGACGCAGGATGGTGTCGGGTTTCGATTTCTTTCCGTCTTCCTTAGGACCGCCACCGCCACCGCCACCCGACTTGATTCCATGCTTGCCCAATATCCATTAAATTCTTCTGTCTTTTCTGCTATTTTTAATTGAATATTAATCTGTTGTTCATCGATGTTCTACTTGCGATTCTCCTCGTTCGGCCTCGGACCTCTCTGCCCATTTTATTTTGTGAAGTGGATAAAGAAGAGGGAAATTATTTAATTAATTCGGATACTAATTCCATTCCAAAATTTTCAATTTGACCCGTCCAATTCTAAATCTTTTCACGCAAACTTCTCTTTGTGTGGACAGATGCGCATTTGGTTTTTCTTTATTCCTTTTTTTGAGATGTAGCTTGTTGCATTAGAGGACTGCTGGTCACACTTACTTTTCTTTTCCACTTTATAAGTCCTCATAAATTAAGACAAGCAGCTGGCGCAAGTTTTTACAAGCGTAGGAGAAAAGCTGTGACATCAGAAATGATCGCATCATATTTGGGGGAGGGTAAAGACCAATCCACTTAGGAAAAAGGAAACACTGGAAATGTTACTTCAATGAGAAGAGACGGGAAATCAATACCTTCTGGTTGTGCTTGTTTTTGCAGGCAAACCGTATCAATTCTACTGTTCCAGCCGAGATAGTATTTTCCCAGGAAGTGAAGAAGCTGCAGGCAGAGCAGTTCAAGCCTTTTGAGCAAGTTACTCTCGAGCCCTTTGAGCGAGACCATGCTTGTATTGTCAGTGGCTATAGCATGCCAAAGAAACAGAAAGCTGCTTCTGCATCATAAAAGGTCCCAGGTCGCCTTTGCTGCTCAATCTTCATGTATGTCTTTATTAGATTGGAATTTGGAACTTCAATGTATTCAAGGTTTTGGTGGGCTCTTGTAATGGATCAATATTCTGAAATGGGTTCAGATTTTTTTCACCTTAAGGCCGGTAATTTTGTTGAAATTTTTCATGTCCAATTATGTGAAACAATAATTTACTGAATTGTTTGAATTATCAATTTCTAATCTTTTATCTCTGACGACATCTAATAGAACAGACTTCACACTTGCATTTCAAATTAATGGATGCTTATCAAAATTTTCCAAAAAGGGCTAATGATACTCATAAATGAGAACTTATTGATCGGTGTAAATCATATTGAGAATGCAGAGGATGACTAGGTATGGTTCTAATACTTGTGCATCACAAGGTGTGTAGATGAGGCTAAACAATAAACATGTCTGGACTAATTTTGTGCAAATCGAGTGATTAATATATCATAATAGGCTCAAAATAATTAATTTGAGCTTGTACAAAACGGAACACAATACACAACCCAATAAATTTTCTCAGATTTTTATCTTTTGCATCCAAATAAATTGCTTGTAGACGGCAAAAAGGAATTCTTTTTGCAAAATTTCTAATGAAAAGACAATGCCAAGCACCATGAAAATTCTTTACGAACCGTTTTTAGTGAAATACTCATTTTTATGCATGTTCATGATTAAAAGATACGCAAATCGAGCTGGATGAGCTGGAAATTCAACTACATATTTCATAATATAACAGATTAATTACCAAAAATTGTAAGGAGCGTTGGTACCCAGGAGATAGCTCCTTCCCATCCCTCCTTGTATAGGCAAATCCAATTGTATCCTCAAGATTCCGTGAATACATATGTGATAGAAAACATATGTCAACAAATTTTAGTTGGTAAGGCGGCCAACTGAATTGCTCCAAATTATTGCCACACCATCGGCCTGGAGTTTGTAACACTCTCAATTGAGGCACTTCACAGCTCACATAAGAGCTCACTCTGCTTTCGTGTTCACAAGAATACTTGGAACTTATATTACATGTAATAAAGTAGTTGGTCTGCATGGATAAATTGTTCATAGTGATCACAGTTACAAATACAATTTCGGGAGTCGGATAGGATTATGTGATTTGCTTCTCAAATTCCTGCTCTGCCCCTGGATACATTGTACATGAAAACGTTCACAGAAGAAGGAATGCATCGAGCTGTCGTCAATTTGAAAAGCTACTTGCAGTTCTTGCAACGATTGGGCTGAAAATTGAGTTTTATTGAATGACAGACAAGATTGAGTCCTCATTTTGAGCCGTGGCCAGGATCGCAGAATCGTTGCCGTTCCGTGGATCTGCTACACTAACATAGCATGCGCTCCCCTTTTCTAGGGCTAAGCATGGAAGAAGGAAAAACAAAAAATTACTGAAATTGCAGAAATCGACGCCAAGCACTCCCTAGTTCATATAACCTGGAAGAGACATGTAGATTCATTCATTCGTTCAGCAAAGTTGATATATGTCTATTAAAAGGATACTCCTAATAAAGCTGCATAAATGTCCTAAAGCCATCACAATTTGGTGAGATTGCAAATGCATATGCCGAGTATATTTAAGGGATGGGGTCTATGATTAGCCTCTCATCCGCTTTGATCACGAGAATTTCCTCATGCTGCCCTTAGAGTTCTAACAATGATTCTACAGGATTAATTCTCTATTTCTGTAATGAGATGCATGTAATTCAATTGGCAGTCTTCTTTTTTGATTCACACAAAACCGGAAAATTGAGGAATTGTGGGTACATTTTTGAGTTTATCCACACGAGCAGGCACATGAATGCATGCCTATCGTTACATATATGGCAATGATCTAGTTGTCGAAGGGAAAATAAAATGCAGAAAAGCCATTGATCTTATATATTACCTATCCTTGGAAACCAGCTGCATGAAGTTTATCCTTGATAAAACGTAGCTGAGCTTCGACTTTTGTGATGTTCATCCGCTCTCTGCGTGCTTGGACCGAGCAGGCCACCCCAATTCTATAAACCATCTCTAGACAATCGCGAGCTCCATCACCTCTGCCGTTGCCCTTGTGGCTCTCCATTTCTTGAAGTAGAAGAGGATCAGTAATCTCTAGGAGTTGTTGAGGCAAGGCTTCCTTGACGAACTTATGAAGGTTAAAATTTTCTCTGAACATTTCATTTGTTGGACTCACGCCCGTGAACATCTCAAGCAAGAGAATGCCATAACTATAAACATCGCCTTCTCTTGAAGCCACGCTTTCCACTCCATATTCTGTGCTTCATTCAAATTGCAAATAAAAGAAAAATAATAGCAGCAGAACCAGTTGAGGCAGATAGAAATAGCGCGCAAGACTTACCTGGAGCAACATAGCCGATAGTTCCTCTTACACCAGTAGAGCTCATACTCCCTTTAGTGTCATTGGTGGATTCAATCACGACCTTCGCCAAACCAAAGTCTCCAACATGTCCAACCATTTCAGCATCTAGCAGGACGTTGCTTGGCTTCAAATCACAATGGATAACGGGGCTTTGCAGGTGGTTATGGAGATAATCTAATGCTGAAGCAACATCGATGGAAATATTTATCCTCCGGATGAGACTCAATTTCTGCCCATTCCCATTTACATCAGCTGGTGATGGGCTTGGATGCAGCCAATGTTCTAGGCTGCCATTGACCATGAACTCATAAACCAAGGCCCTAAACTCATTGCCACTATAATCAATGCTCGAGCATACTGTTAGGACTTTCAAAAGATTACGGTGTCGGACGTTCCTTAAAGCCTCGCACTCGATTATGAAGCTCTTCACGGCACCATGAAGCATCAAATTAAGTACCTTCACAGCAATAATGGTTCCATCCTCATCAAGGATTCCCTTGTAAACAGATCCAAAACCGCCAACCCCGATTAAGTTACTTGAAGAAAACCCGTCAGTCGCTTTAAGGAGAGTTCCATAAGATAGACTCAATGATGAATCATCTTTGGAATTTGAAGCTGGCTGTGTTCTTTTCTTCTTCTTCAACCAACCAAAGTACATAAAAGCAAGAACAAGAGCTATTCCAAGAATGCTGAAGAAAATCAAGATGGTGAGCTTCCACTTAAGAAATAGTTTTCGGCCTGAGTTTCTAAAGCTGCATTTCGGGAGATGGAATTCGGGCAATCTTGCACAAAGCTTGTCATTTCCAGAGACAAAAGTAGCGCTGACATTACTAAAGATTCCTTTAGTCGGTAATGTGCCTTCAAAGTTATTGTACGACAAATTTAGGTTCTCCAAGAAGTGAAATGCCTCGAAAAACTCTGGAATCTGACCAGATAAATTGTTGTGTGAAACATCTATCTCCTTGAGATTCCTCAACATGCTCACAGATGAAGGAATGGTGCCTCGGAAAGAATTCTCCTGCATTTTTAGCACCTCCAATCCAACACAACGGCCAAGACTAATCGGAATGTCACCATCCAACATGTTTCTAGAGACATCCAGTCGAGCCAAAAGATTCAATTTCCCGACTTTCTTAGGTAGGACACCGGTGAGATGGTTTTGAGACAAGTTCAGAAGTATAGATATTGATGAGAGGCCTATGGACTCTGGCGGTATAGTTCCATTTAAGTTGTTACTAGATAGATCAAGTTCCACCAAACTTCGGCACTCCGATAGACGTGAAGGAATGTAGCCGTGAAAGTTATTGTGATCGAGATAGAGTCGTGCTAGGTTTACTAGGTTTCCTAATGAAGAAGGAATTGCTCCAGAAAACTTGTTATACGATAGTTTCATTTCCACTAAGTTATGAAGATTTCCCAGAATGGAGGGGAGCATACCTGAAAAACCGTTGTGGTCCAAAACAAGCCTTTGCAAGTTGATGAGATTTCCGATTATTTTGGGAATTGTGCCAAACAGTAGATTCTTGTCCAGCCACAATTCTAAGAGAGTATTAGAGAAATTACCAATACACTCTGGCAACGTCCCGCCAAAGCTGTTGTTTTGCATAGACAACACCACTAGAGAGGTGGTGTTAGTCAATGAGCAAAAGAAGCTTGAATCACTGTATCCTCCACTTCCAAGATAATTATTACCGACTCTCAATATTTCGAGCATGTTTAGGCGGTCCAAAGGAGGAATTTTCCCCGAGAGTTTGTTCATATTGACTTGTAGCCACCTTAAAGTGGTTGCATTAGACATTGATCGAGGAATCACTCCAGTGAATTGGTTAGTCCCAATGGTGAACATCTCTATGTTTGGAAGAGCAAAGCCTATATTTGCAGGAAGATTCCCTCCTATTTCATTCTCATTGATTTCGAACTCCGTTATGGAAGAAAGATTGAAGATAGATGGAGGAATTGTGCCTGACAACCTATTTTCTTCTAATTGAAGCCATTTGAGTTTGGTTAATTTTCCTAGAGCTTGAGGTATCTTCCCACCCAACTCATTCCAAGCGAGACCAAGAACCTCTAACGATGACATGTTTCCGATGGATAAAGGAATAGTTCCCGTTAGATAGTTCTTACCTAAGGCCAGAATCTGAAGCTTCACTAAAGAACCGAGCTCAATGGGAATTTCTCCAACCAACTGGTTTTTAGCAAGGTTGAGCCTTGTAAGGTGAGCGCAACGCGACAAATTTCTCGGGATTTCGCCTTCCAATGTGTTGATGGATAATTGCAAGACATGTAGATTGTGCAAATGGCTGACTTGTTGCGGGATTTCGTGATGAAAACTATTGTTGAAGAGTATCAGGACTCTCAAGAAGCTCAAATTTCCAATATGAGGGGAGATGGATCCTGAAAGCTTCAAGGCTTGTAGGTCTAGTCCTGTGACTCTACGGTGTAGGCAACTGCACATGACACCATGCCATCGACAGTGGTCAGTCGTATGGTTCCATGAATTCAGCACCCCAAAAGGGTCCATAGTTATTGCGGCCTTGAACGCAAGCAACGCGAGCTTTTCCGTCATATTGTTAGCTGAAAGAACTTGGCTAATGCATGGCAAAAGCACCACGCAAGTGAAAAATAGACGACATGATGATGATAACTCAAGAAAAGACAAATTGGGAGGCTTCATAGTACTAGAGGTGAAATCTTAATTGATACTTGAAGAATGTAAGAAAATTGAAGAGAAGGAATTTTTGGAAGCATAAGCAGGTCTTGTTGGAATTTGAATGTACATGCTCCGATGGAGAATATATTTGTTAAGGAGGTCTTTAGAAGTCAAATCTCAGCCGTACACGCCAAGTTCATGAGCCATCCCGCTCCATATGTCACGGCAAAGTTTTAGTATAAGGTGAGAACTCAAGAAAAGACAAGTTGGGAGGCTTCATAGTACTAGAGGTGAAATCTTAATTGATACTTGAAGAATGTAAGAAAATTGAAGAGAAGGAATTTTTGGAAGCATAAACAGGTTTTGTTGTAATTTGAACGTACATGCTCCGATGGAAAATATATTTTTTAAGGAGGTCTTTGTTAGTCAAATCTCAGCCGTACACGCCAAGTTCATGAGCCATCCCGCTCCATATGTCACGGCAAAGTTTTAGTATAAGGAGAAAAGTCAAGAAAAAGAACCCTCTTTTTGAAAAAGGTTTCTTTTTAACTTTAAAAAATCTCATTATACCCTTTTATGTAACAATTTCACCTAATCTGTTTCATTTTGACAATGTCTTAGTTTGGATAAAGTTTTAGTGCAGTCAATTGATTAATACATAGGAATTTATAGACACAATATGTTAGTATTTCAAGGTAGAAGAACAATTTGCAAATGGCACAATATGTGGGTCTTAATAATCCCAGTATGTTTGTGGACAAAAATGATCTTCATAGACCAATTTCGGCAATAATTTACGAAGAAGATGATCCACTAATCTTTAACCGACATTTATGTCTTGAAGAAATCAAGAATAGGGCCATACAAACATATCCAAAGTGTGCATATTTCTCCATACAAAACATATAGACATTGCCTATTCTCCGAAGGTGGGATTCTTGTCATAAATCAAGGCTTTTCTTCTCCTTAGTGTAGTTTATAACACAAAACAATCGGAAGATTAGTCAACGCCCGTTTTGGGTGTTTTGACCTCGTTGCCGGTTAGTAGGTTATGTAATAACAAAACTGAAAAAATCACAGAAATTTTAGTTAAGTACCAAAAATGCTTGAGCAACCTCTATAGGGATTTGATAAATGTAAACAAAACATAAAGAAAAATAAGCACATGAGTAAAGCCATCGATAAATTATGAAGTCCTCGTATTTTACTATCCACGAAAACAGAATTAAATAGTCATCACTCTGGAAATGCACTATATCCACATAGCATATCATGATAAAAAATTAAAATACCTTGAAAATCAAGAGGATTCCACATTGCACGTAAAAAATTCTACCATTCTAATGAATAAGTCAACTCCAACTAATCACGCAAATTCAACAACTTGATTAGATAATTTAAAAGTTCAAATATTTGATAAGAAATCAACTCTCATTTCCACCCACGTACACGCCAAGAATTTGACCCTTTTGCTTTCCCCGTTTATAAAGTGACTCAATTTTCTGGACCCAACAAGCAGTTGTTTTCAAAGAAAAGGAAAAACTCATGGACTGTCGAGTCAACCGACCTCGACTCGGCATGGGGAACTCACGGCCACTTTTTTAACAAATACTTTTTTTATCAATCTAGTTCGCGATGAATCAGCTCAATCACAGCCCTTGATAGAACCTTTCTTTCTCATCCACTCAGGAGGACAGGCACACCAGGGCTACAGGTGACTATTATGTTTTCTATTTTTCAATTTCATTCGAAAAAAAAGTAGAAGAAGCATTAGTCAAGCAATTTCTGTTGAGATTTACAAGGTAGTCTTTAAGTGAGAACATGGACTTCAAAAGTGAAAAGTTCGTCTCAGAAGGTACCTTCGAAGACCACAAACGCAATCTTTCCAATCTGTCCATTTATGTTTTCTACATTGGGATGGAGAAAAAGACTTAGATCATGCGTAGCAAGAAGGAATTGATTGCAAATTTTCTAAACGCTGGACAAGATATCATCAAAATCTCCCCTCTTTGTTTCTTCACAACAAACAAACACACGAATTGTAGTGCCTATTTTATTTCATTCCTTCTTTTATTCCACTTCATTTCGTTGTACTAATTGTAGTGCTATGCTACACATCATACTTTGTTCCTCTCATATATGATGCAGAATCTATCCACATCGGAATCAATAATTTTTCGATAGAAAATGAGTAAACTTGATTTACCTAATTGTTGTTCTGCATCAAATTAGTGACTGGTACTACACATTGTCATTGGAAATTATCAAAAATCACCATTTGTTTTGCCGCTATTACTGATAAACACCCTTTTTCCTAAATTACCACCTTGCCTCCTAGTTTTTCATTGGGGATGCCAATTGGCATGTCACAGTAGTCAAAAAGCTCAACGTCCGCGTTGGGCTGCAAGAAAGGGAGAGAATTGGAGAAAAAGAAAGAACACATAAAAAGAAAAATCAGAAATTGGAGTGGGAGGCGTGGTCAAGGGCAGCAGTGAGAGTGTCACGCCCCGATCTTCGGACACGCACACATCCTTCTCACTTGGTCGATTTTATAATGCGATATCCCAGAACAATGTATCGCCGACCCTTTCATTTTTTTAAGCACATGTGGAAGCAATTAAAATCCTCAGACAATAAAACGATGGGATAGAAAAGCAGGGCCATATTTTTCATATTGAAATTTATAACCAAACTTTTATACAAACCACAATTCACTTCATAACTATTCACATCAAAATGGAGATCTCAAAAGAAGACAGAAACTTAGACGAACTGGGCCGTACTCAAGGCCCCTCTCAGGATTGTCTTCTTCTTCCAAAAATCCTTCTCCTCAGATCTCACTTCCGAGTTCTCCTTCTCGGACTTCTCCTCCTCGGCTCTTCGGCGGGGTCCCGAAATGGTTTTCCCCAACCGGGATGAGACTACGTCTCAGCGAGTTCTACCCCACTAAGCCCGATTAGTAAACCACTATACTAAAGGCTGCCTAAACACGCACAGGACGGAGGACTTACCTTGGCCTCTGATCCCACCTGCAAGTCAGTACAATTCACAATAAACAGCCATTCACTTCAAACAAATCGAACCAGTCGATTACATGTCATACAATTCAATCCCCGCTATGGGATATTTAAAAGCTAGGCCACGTGCATTCTCCAGGATGACCTTCCAAGTCTCCGAGTTCACGTGCCTCGAACCTTGGGCCCACGTGCATTCTCTCAGGCGACCTTTTCGCCAAAGTGATGTATCAAGTCACCGAGCCCACGTGCCCTTTTAGATGCCTACACTTAGTCACGAGCTCCATCAATGCTCTCGGGCGTCGATTCGCCAAGGTGATGTACGGTGAACACTTTACTATGCTCTCGGGCGTCTTTTCGCCAAGGTGATACACGATCACGAGCCAACATAAACAATTCAATATGCTCTCGGGCGTCTTTTTTCGCCAAGGTGATATATTCATCACAGAGCCAACATAAACGATTCAATATGCTCTCGGGCGTCTTTTCGCCAAGGTGATACACGATCACGAGCCAACATAAACAATTCAATATGCTCTCGGGCGTCTTTTCGCCAAGGTGATACACTGATCACAGAGCCAACATAAACAATTCAATATGCTCTCGGGCGTCTTTTTCGCCAAGGTGATATATTCATCACAGAGCCAACATAAACAATTCAATATATTCAACCACTGAACTCACGTGCATTCTCCAGGTGATATTCCAATTCACCGAGCCCACGTGTCCTCTTTCAAGTGATTACCAATCTACTTTCAATACCAATAATCAATGCCCAACAATTTCTCAATCAAATAATTAAATCAACTCAACAAAGCATTAAAATGCTGAATAACATACTTGGCCATTTACCAATCAACCATTCAATCACAATCAATTCCAATCAATTTAGGGTAAATCCCTAAAACATCACAATTTATTCAATTCCATACAACGTGGAGCTCAAATAAACAAACGGACTGCGCCACGACGATCAGCACGAGATTTCGGTCGTCAGCCATCAAAATCTTAATTTCCGAAAAATAATTAATTAATTAATTAATTAATTTCGAAAATTAATTATTGATTACTAAAAATTCAATTTAGCTCAAAATAAGGCCCGATTAAATAAACGGACTTCACCACGGTCATCAGCATAATTTTCCGGTTCCAGACCATCTCAGTTGAATTTTCGAAAAATAAATAATTATTTAATTTAATTCCGAAAATTAATATTTAAATACTAAAAAAATCCACTTAGGCCCGAAAAGCCTAATTGGAGCCCTCTAAGGGTCGGGAAAAATCCCGAGGCACTTTCAATAATTAGCAGACCATGTCTACTTGCTAATTGCACAATCAATTTATCTAAATCGCATCACAATTGGCTAATAATTGCTAATTTAATCTAATCTAACAACCTAAACATAATTAATTAAATCTAAACCAACCAACATAATTAGCCAACTAATCCTGGATTAGTGAGATTACTCACCAAATCGTGCGCAAATCGGATCAATCCGACGGCGGCGACGCGAGGAACGATTGTTCCCAAAGCACGGCTCGGGTTCGGGGCCGGGAAACGGCCCAAAAGTGGGCTTGAAGATGCTGAAACCCACTCCGTGGGCTTGCTGGTCGCGACTGAACGGAGCCGTTCCGGCGGCTAGGGCGGCGAGGGGAGGCCGGCGAAGGGCGAGGGAGTTGCGGGGGAGGTCCGGCGGAGCTAGGCGGTGGCCCACGGTGGCCGGAGGTGGGCTGGTCGGTGCGGACAGGGGCTGGGTCGGCTGGATCGCGCGGAGGGAGGAGCGGACGGCGGGACGGCGACGGGCGCGCGGGCGCGGCGCGTGTGGCGGTGCGGCGGTGCGGCGAGCGGGACGAGCGGCGAGCGGCTGAGGGGCGAGCTGCAGCTTCTGGTTCGCTCGGCGTGAAGAAAAGAAGGAGAAGAAGAAACCGGTTCTGTCATGCAGGGGAAGAAAGAAGAGAGAGAGAGAGAGAGATGGGATAAGCATTGACTAGTCAAAGAAAGAGAGAGGGAGGGAAAGTGGGCGGTGGGTGGAATCGCACGAGGGGGAGGGGAGAGGAGAGAGAAAGAAAAGAGAGAAAAAGAGAAAAAGGAAAGGAAAAAGGGAGAGAAAGAAAATGGGGGAGAGAGAAAAAATGGAAAATAAAATATGCATAATGTCTTTAAGCAATTTTCCTTTTCTCTTTTCCTTTTCCTTTCTATTTTCTTTTGGTCTTCAAATTTCTTCCGAAAATTTCTTTATTGAAATTTCAGACTCGTCAATAAATTGACGAGCGATGAGACAGGATCCTAAAAATAGGAATTATGACGCGCTTAAAATTCGATTCCCGAAATCGAGTTCAATTCCTTGGTTAAAAATTGATCAGACGTGATTTTAGCTCAATCCAACCAATTAGGTAGCTTTTAGGGATTTTACGGCCGATACATCCCTTAACGGTTTCACCCAATAGGTTAGTTAACTCGTGAGTGATCAGCTCAGAGAAAAAGGCCATAAGCATGCCGACGAAATGCCCATTTCACTTTATCGAAACGGGGTCGAATTTCAGGATGTCACAGAGAGTGATGACAGAGCTCGATAACCCTTGGCATTGGCCGGGCGGCGTCCGACGATGGCAGGTGGTGATTGGTGAAGAGGACTAAAAATTTGTGGGTTGGGGGCTCATTGGGGGCTACTACATTTATGTGGTTGGTGTTTTTTAGAAGGGATGTGGGATTTTGTCATGACGAGCAGAGTAATATTTTTAAAATATAGATGATGAAAAGTGTTAAAAAAGACTGGCTTTCACTCACTAGTTTCAAAAGAGTAATTGACTGTAATTTGTTTAGAAATGTAAATCATGTTTAGGAGATGGAACCGAAAATAACTAAAACATAATTTTGATACGATTAAATGGTTTTCCACTATTAATTATTTTGATGAGACTTCTTAATGCTTGACTGAATAAAATAGGTCATGGAGGTTAAATTTGATGGAGTAATATTAATTGATTGGAGCTTCTTCTCATTTTAGTTCCAAAACGAAGGGGAACAATAATGGTGAAAGGTAAAACAGAAGCATGAAGTACCTCAGCTTCATTTTAATTGTTCCACTCATCTACCCGTGCTTCTACTCATATTAGGGTACAGAGATGGCATTCTACTAGTTTCGCGGATCTTCAAACTAATTTCGTCGGCTTGATGTGAATCTTATTGATTGAAGGGATTGAGTTATCACAAGGGTCTTGCTTAAAAGAAAGATCAATCTACTGGCTGTTGATTTTGTGCTTAGCAAACTATTTATTGTATGCTAAAGTAGAATGCCTAGTTGCCTACCGGCCAGTAACTCACTTACTTAGTCAATCGACATTACCCCAAAGAAGAACTCACCCATCTTTTAGATCAGAATTTTCATTATCATAGCTTCGTCTTTCTATTGATGTAAGTGCATTCTAATAAGACAAGGGAAAAAGACTTCCTCTTATAAGCTGGTTTAAGCTTAGCTTTGATATGAAAAGACGTGATTTGGCCATATCACATAAGCTATAAAGGCCTTGAGTACATGGAGAACATACATTTAGAGCTAGATTGGAGCTAGATTGGTAGCCAAATACAAGATGGACAGGAAGAACAATTTGTCCGTGTGAAACATAAAACATGAGAGAAAAATGAGACTCAACAGTTAGGGACGTCTCAGAGCACCCCATCTTTGTTAATAATATACATTATGCGATTATCTACAAGATATGCCTCTGTAGTCACTAACACCACATACATAATAATCCTTAGCAGTTCATGGCATCTTGTAGGAGTTTGCCTGACATACCATTGTCAATTGTCAAGTGAACTACAGCTAGGTCGCTTTGAAAGCAGTTTGAAGTATTACTGTCTTTGTTGAACTTAGTCAAGTCTAGGGGATGGTGCAAAATGAGCGTCTTTTGTCTTCAATTTCAAGTGGGGGACAGTCCACTTATAGAACCGAGGCATGCTTTTAAAGGAAAATATAACAAAAGCAGAAACCAAAAATTGCAATAGGAAAAAAAAATGAGCTAAGTCAGCACTGTCGAATTGGTGTCCCTAAGTTTATTTTTTTTTAGCAAATGACATGGCTTTTATAGAATTGAGGGAGTAACTTCAAAGCTCAAAGTATGGGATATACTGAAAGATGAAAATTTCATCTATGTAGCATGAAGAAGAAACTGGATTGTATATCTGGGAGGAAAAGGGTAGCAACAAAGCTTTAGCACAAACCGAGAATCAAGAAACAGCAGCAACAAGCAAATTAAATACCTTCGCTTCATTTTGGCAAATGATAATGTATTGATCGAGATGTTACAATTGACATAGAAGTGTGATGGATGCAATGGAAAAAGTGTCTCCAAGTTCAGTATGTTGTATCGGTCAGCAATAAGGCTCCATATGCTCAATTTAATAGAATGTTAAGAAGTTAAGGGCACGTTTGGTAACGTTTCTGTTCAAAAATTATTCCGGAGAACAATTTTTGAACAGAAAAACGTGTTTGGTAATTGCACAAAATTTCTGTTCCTGGAATAGAAAAAGAACAGAAACACATTTGGTAAACTTATATAATTTTTTTGTTTCTTTTAATTTTTTAATATTCTTATTTTATTTTTCCTTTTTTTTTTTTTTTGTCTTTTCTTCCTTTCGGCCTGTCATCGGCTCGGCCATGGCCGGCAACTAGCCGACGAGGGCTGGCGGTCTCGCCCGGCCACCGGCGAGGCTCGGCCTCGCCCAGTCACCACCAGGTCGGCGTCACCCAACGGTGGCCCTGCGAGGTTGAGCTCGCCCAGCTGGCACGAGGTTAGTCTCGCCGGGGATCGGCGACGCTCCAGCAAGGTCGCCGGCCCTCGACGGTCGGTCATCGGCTATGGCCGATGTGACATCTTGATTTTCAGGTTCTGATTTCGATTGGATAAGTTAGACATTTTATCGATGCGATTACAATGCTTTTCTCTGAGATGGCTACTCATGAGATAACTAGACTATCCAGGGAAGCTATTAGTGAATTTTAAGGCAATGGACTTGAGAATTCGACTAGAAATCGACTTCTCGACCGTGCTCATCTTTAGAGGCCATTACGGCATAGTATAAAACCGATTTGAGATTAGAGATAGGTTAGTCGACTGAGATGTGTGGCCGATCATGGGTGACTCCACTAAATTGGAAAATTCTCGTCGACTGGCACTAGTTTGATTTTACTATCGTTTTGGTACCCTGTGTCCGTATTTGAATCATTGAGATTTTCATGACAATTGAAAGTTGCTAATGTATTGAGTGGGTTTAGTGTGGCTCGAAGAAAATCGACCACGGGTCATTTGCCCTAAAAAGTTCTGAAATCTACCTAGTAGCCTAGGTCACGCTAAAAACTCATTGGAGTGAAATTAACCGTCGATTTGAGTCCGATTTCAGAAATTGAAGGTTTTGTCGTGTCACAATAAATTTTAGGAGCGTCGACTCAGTCTTAGAAGATTTTTCTGACAATTGCGACTTTTTGGGAAAAAGTCGGTTTATGACCGTTTTTGTTCGAACAAGGCCGAGGATTATTTTTGGTTGTAAAATTGAGAAGCATGATGGATTCTTGGATGAGGAAAAATGCCAATGGAAACATTGAGATGTTAATTGATTTTATGGAGGCCAATTGAGATGGAATTGAAGTGGAACAAGCGACCAATTGAAGTCATTTCACTTTAAATTCGTAACTCCCCCATACCCTAGCACTTTTGGACCAATTGAGAAGTTGTGAGGTGTGTGTTGGTGGTTCAATGTGAGCCAAGGAGGAGCGTATGGCCAAGAATGAAACTTGAAGACCAAGTTTGGAAAAATCAAGCCAAGGGGGCCCTCCATCTCTTCCTCATCTCTATCCTCTCCATCTCTCTCTCATTTCCACCGTCCAAGACTCTCTCTTTCCCCTCAATCTTGTGTGAAACCAGCAAAGAAGAAGAGGAGCTGGAGCAGCCCGTGCACGCTGCCTCATGCCGCCTCGCTGTCGCCGTTTGCGCCTCCACCCGCGCGAGCACTGCCCAATCCCGTCGTCTCTCCCTCTCCTCACTCGACCAAGCTGCTGTTCCAGTGCTGTGGAAGCTCAACCGAAGCTGTGTTTTGCCATTTCTTCACCGGTAAAGCCCCGCCTAGGCCTGGTTTGGCCTATTCTATCTTTCCCGAGCCTTACCACGCTAAACCGAGTTGTTTTCTCTCCATTTCCAGCAGTGAACAGCAAGTCAGAAAGTGGGTATTCCAGCCACTTGTAGGCTCGATTTGAGGTGCTTGTAGGCCTTGGACCCTAGGCCCGCTTCGGAGAAAAACGTCCCTTGCGACGTTTCCGATGTTTCTACTCGAGCAGATTGTAAAACGGATGAGTATTGCTCACTAATGCCTTCTTAGTTTGCTAATGATGCTTAAGGATTGATTAGTGTTAATTAAGTAGGATTATGTGGTTATATTAGAGTAGATTAGTGATTATTAGTTAATAATGATGCATGTTAGGCATTTGGCTAGTGCATTTAGCTAGAGGATAGCCTATAGTATTTATTAAATGCATCTCAAGATTTTTCTCGACCTGTCTCGGGCTCCAATTAGACATTACGGGCTTAAATGAGATTTTTAATATTTATTTATTAATTTTCGAAATTAAATTAATTTAATTAATTATTTTTCGGAAATTAGGCTGGGATAGCTGACGATCAAAATTTTATGCTGATTGTCGTGGTGCAGTCCATTTATTTATTTGAGCTCTACGTTGTGCTAAATTGAATTGTTTGTGATATTTCAAGAATTTATTCTAAGTTGAATGGAAATTTAGTGATTGATTGGTAGATGGCCGAGTATAATTATTTAGCGCCAATAATGCTTTGATGGGCTAAAGTAGAGAGAATTATGAGAGTGGATTGGAAATACTCTTGGCTAAGACAAATCAGGTATGATGTTATGGACCAACGTGGTTCAGTGATTAAGGATATCACTGGTGAAAACGGCGCCTTAAAGAATGCATGTTATGGTCTAATACTTACATCATTATGGACCAACATGGTTCGGTGACTAAGGATATTACTGGTGAAAATGGCGCCTTAAAGAATGCACGTTACGGTCTAGTACTTACATCATTATGGACCAACGTGGTCCGGTAACTAAGGATCTCACTGGTGAAAACGGTGCCTTAAAGAACGCACGTTACGGTTTAGTACTTACATCATTATGGACCAACGTGGTTCGGTGATTAAGGATATCACTAGTGAAAACGGCGCCTTAAAGAACGCATGTTACGGTCTAGTATATACATCATTATGGACAAACGTGGTTCGGTGATTAAGAACATCATTGGTGAAAATGGCCCTTAAAGAACGCACGTTACTGTCTATTTCATATGCCACCTTGGCGAAAACAACGCCCCAGAGCATAAATGTGGCTCTATGACTAAGTGTACTATTGAAGATTATATAGTGAGGAGTGAAATGACTTAGAGATGGTTTGACTGACATATAATCGACTAAGTCGATTGATCATCGTCTTGATCTGATGTCGTGAATTGATTGAGTTGAAATGACTGGGAGATGGTCCGGTTAACATGTAATCAACTAGGTCGATTTGATCGATGCTTCGATCTATTGAGAATGTTGGGTGCCTATTGAACTGTACTGATTTGCAGGTTGGGACTAAGGCCAAGGTAAGTTCTCTGACTCGTGTTATGCATGGCAGCCCTAATGTGTATTGGTTTACTAATCGGGTTTAAGGGGGTAGAACTTGCTGAGACGTTGTCTCATTGGTTATTGAATAACCATTTCAGGTCCCTAGATGCAGTAGACTTGGATTTTGAAGATCTCGAAAGTCCGGTGCAGTCTGTTGAAGGCTCCAATTGAAGTGTGGAGGATGATGAAGAGGAGGACGGGGACCCGTAGTTTGTAGAACCCCAATCTTGCTTGTAGACCTTGTTTTTAAACTGGCTTAAGTTGAATTTGACTTAATAGTTCACCTTTGTATATATATGTGCACTGGTTTGCAATGTATATAAGAGTGAATGTTTTTAAAGGTTTGAAATTTAGTCCTATTGTTCTATCCCAATGTTTTATTGTCAGGGGATAATTTATATGCTTCCGCATGCGCATATGAAATGAATGGGTCGGCAATGCGTCCTGGGACGTCGTTATTAATCGACCAGGTGAGGGATGGGCATGCGTTCGAGGATTGGGGTGTGACAGCCAAGGCCGGCAATCGGCCAAAGAAAAAAGAAGAAGAAAAAGGAGAAAAAAAAGTGCTTCTCGGAATTGTTCTCGGGAATAAGAAACACGTTTTTCTACTTCTTGTTTCTATTCCAAATTAGTTCCCAAGAACAAAAAATATATAATATATTTTTTGTTCTCGGGAAAAAAAGTGTAAACAACTGTATTTCTGTTCTTTTTTTGTTCCCCGGAACAAGAGAATAAAAATTTGTGTTCCGGGGAACAGAAACAAATTTAAACAAATAGCCCCTAAATGTCTTGATCTATAAGGTGGACATAAACACACGGTCAACCACTTTAAGGATACCTAGGTGGAAGCTTATTCAAACCTATTCACAAAAAGAATGTCGATGAGAATTTTCTTCTTCACAAATTTTAGCATTACAACATGTGATGCAAGATGGATCCATAGGTGAGGAAAAATATCAATTGAAGCATTGAGGTGTCGATTGAATTTATGAGGGTCAATTGGGATTGAATTGTGTAAGATCAAGTGTCCAATTAAGAGGAAAAATTGGAAATTCGTGTGGCCCCTCATCCCTAGCCATTTTGGACCATTTCACATGTCCAATGATGAGCTTTGGTGGCTCATGGATAGCCAAGGAAGCCATGCTTGGCTGGAAATGGTCAAGGGGGACAAACCAAGATAAAATAAAGCCAAGTAGGGCCATTTTCCCCTTATCCTCTCCCCTCTCATCCTCATCCACCATCCAAGCCATCTTCCTCCTCCTTTCCCTTGCCATTTTCTAACCAGCAGGGGAGGAGAAACCAAGCAGCTCGCCAACAAGCCGCCCGGAGCCGCCTGTTGCCAACGCACGCCGTTAGCCACCCCGCACACACCATTGCGCTAGGCCGCTGTTGCTCTGCCCTCACGTGCGATCCCGACTCCCCTGCAACCCTGTTCCACCATCCAGCTTGCTGTCTAGCAGCCGTGAGTGGTTGTGGAAGCCCGCCAGAGCCCGTTCAACCGCCGTAGACCGCCCCTTCAAGCATTGAAGTCTCCACCTTTCATTGCTGCCCGTTTCAGCTTTGTTTCTTCTATTTTGCAGCTCAAAACAGAGGGGAAGTTTGTGGGTTTCCAGCTGGGGTTTTGGCCCGTTTTGAGGTTGATCCCGACCCCGAAACCTAGGCCCGCTTTGGAGAGAAGTGACCCCCGTGACATTCTCGACACGTTGAACCGCTTGGCTCGTTAAACAAGTGAGTTTAACTCACTAATCTTTGCTTAGTAGAATAATGATGTTTAAGGGTTGATTAGATTTAATTAAGTGCAATTAGGTGGATAGATTATATTAGAATAATTAAATTAGGGATTTACCTGTGCATGTTGGGCAAATGGTTAGTGTACTTAGCAAGTAAATAGGTCATGGTAATTATTGCACGAATCTTGAAAATTTTCCGGGTCCATTTCGGAGCCCAATTAGGCATTACGGGCCTAAATTGGATTTATTGCTATTTAATTTTCGTAATTAATTAATTAATTAATTATTTTTCAAAAATTAGACCGGGATGGTCGGCGACCGAAATGGTCAACGACCAGAATTTTATGCTGATTATTGTAGTGCAATCTGTTTATTTATTTGAGTGCTGAATTGTGCCGAATTGATTTTATTATGATTTTAGGATTTATTTCCTAAATTAATAAATTTTGGTAATTAATTGGATAATTACCCAGCATCTGTCTACAGTGCCAAAAATCTATTTTTGGACTGCTGAAAGAAGTGGGAGGAATAAAAGTAAAATTATTGTATTTTGGCTAACGCCGACCGTATACCCATACACATGTATTTTTATCAAGTGTGATAAAAATGGTAAAATTGATTGTGTCTTCGGAACAAAAATAATACTATGACGGCTCGATAATTCGTATGTCATCTGGAGAATGGACATTATACTATTATAGCTCGATGACTCTCCTGTCATCTTGAGAAAGAATTGCTTGTATACCGGCTTTGTGACTCTATATGTTATCTTGGAGATAGGACGGTATGATTTAACAGCTCGATGACTTTTATGTCATCTTAAGAAGGAATTGCTTGTATACCGGCTCGGTGACTCTATATGTCATCTTGGAGATAGGACGGTATGACCCAATGGTGTGTTATAACAGCTCAATGACTTTATATATCGTCTTGGAGATAGAACGTTATGCACATGTATGTTATAATGGCTCAATGACTCTATATGTCGTCTTGGAGATAGAACGCTATGCATACCTGCTCGATGGCTCTATATGTCATATGGAGGTAGGATAGTACTATCTATATTTCACTTTGATCAAGGAATCCTGGATGTTGATCGGATTCATAAATAGTATTGAATGAAATGATTGGGGAATGGTCTGAGTGACATGTGATCGACTAGGTCGATCGATTGATGTTTCGATATGTGGTGTTTGATTGGGTGCCTATTGAATTGTATTGAATTGCAGGTAGAATTTGAGGCCAAGGGAAGTCCTCTGACCCATGTTGTGCATAGACAGCCCTTATGGCGTATTGGCTTACTAATCGAGTCTTAGGGGGTATAACTCGTTGAGACATTGTCTCACTAATTATTGTATAACCATTTTCAGGTTCGTAGATGGTGTTGGTGGAGGACCAGAAGCCCCAGAGTTCAAGAAGGTGGAGATCGAAGAATTAGCAAATATGTTTGACTAGAGGGTCTTAGAATAGTTCCGTTATTGCTAAGCCAACATTTTTGTAAACAACCTGGTGTTGTATAAACTTGTTTGTTTTATAAAAGGCTCGTTTTGGGTTGAAGACTTATGGTCCTACTTTTCTATCCCATTGTTTTATTATTTGGGGATTTTATTTGTATGCTTCCGCTTGCGTATAAAATGAATGAGTCGGTGATGCGTCCTGGGACGTCGCTATTTAATCGACCATGCAGGGATGGGCGCGCGCTCGAGAATCGGGGTTTGACACCAGTTGCCTACCCGTCAGTAACTCACTTACTTTGTCAATCAACATTACCCCAAAGAAGAACTCACCCATCTTTTAGATCGGAATTCTCATTATCATGGCTTCGTTTTTATATTGAAATAATTACATTCTAATAAGACAAGGGAAAAATACTTCCTCTTATAAGCTGGTTTAAGCTTAGCTTTGATATGAAAAGACGCGATTTGTCCATATCACATAAGCTATCAGAGGTCTTTAGTACATGGAGAACATATATTTGGAGCTAGATTGGTAGCCAAATGCAAGATGGACAGGAAGAACAATTTGTTCGTGTGAAACATAAAACAACGAGAGAAAAATGAGACTCAATGTTAGGGATATCTCAGAGCACCTCATCTTTGTTAATAATATATGCTAGGTGATTATCTACAAGATATGCCTCTATAGCCACCAACACCACAGACATAATATTCCTCAATAATTTATGGCATCTAGTAGGAGTTTGCATGAGATACCATTGTCAATTGTCAAGTGAACTGCAGCTCAGTCTACATGTGAATATCCATTGCTACTTTGCAAGTAGTTTGAAGTATTACTGTCTTTGTTGAACTCAATCAAGTCTATGGGATAGTGCAAAATGGGCATCTTTTGTCTTCAATTTCAAGTGGGGGACAGTTCACCTATAGAACTGAGTCACGCTTTTAAAGGAAAAGATAACAAAAGGAGAAACCAAAAATTACAAGAGGAAAAACAAATGAGCTAAGTCGACACTGTTGAATTGGTGTCCCTAAGTTTACGTTTTCTGCAAATGACATGGTTTTGATAGAATTGAGGGACTAACTCCAAAGTTTAAAGTACGAGACATGCTTGAAGATGAAAGTTTCATCTATATAGCGTGAAGAAGAAACTGGACTGTATATTTGGGAGGAAGAGGGTAGGAATGAAGCTTCAGCACAAACCAAGGATCAAGAAACAACAACAACAAGTGAATTGGATACCTTTGCTTCAATTTGGCAAATGATAATGTATTGATCGAGATGTTACAATTGACATGGAAGTGTGATGGATGCGATGGAAAAAGTGTATCCAAGTTCGGTAGGTCAGCAGTAAGGTTGCATATGTTCAATGTAACACAGTGTTAAGATGCTAAATGTCTTGATCTATAAGCTGGACATAAACACACAATCAACCACTTTTAAGGATACTTAGGTGGAAGCTTATTCAAATCTATTCACAAAAAGAATGTCGATGGCAATTTCCTTCTTTCACAAAGTTTAGGATCACAAAATGAGAGATTAAATAGGTTGACATCATGACAAAAGTTCCTTATCAAGTATATAGCATACTACATCACTGAACTTGCACTGCATCCATATGTTCATTGATGCTCAAAGGAATATTTGGATCCAGATAACAAGAGTGTCGTTGATATTTCAGACTACTAATGCAAGCTGCACAACTCAAACTTTGAGATATGGAAACCAATGATTATTTGTTTTGTATTCTTTTATAAGTAAACGCACTCGACTGATGTGATTCCTAGAGGATGCAAACCATTACAATGTCCTCTAAGATAAGTGGATAACAATTTTATAAAAAGCAAAAAAGACTTACTTTGCAATCTGACGTAATTGTCTCAAGGCAGGAGCATTAAGGTCATTTCATATGCATATTACCTGTAATATGTGGATCATTCACTTTGAAATTGAATAAAAGATATTTAGAAGAAATATGTCTAAGCACTGAACTAATAGGTCTCGATAGTGATGGAGTCTTCTGCCTCTTTTTTGAGATCTTTCCAGATTGTTCTTCCTTTGCAGCATTTTGCTTTCCTTCCTCAAATTTCCTTCTAGCAGAGACCTTAATATATTATGCATTGAAATGAGGATATTATAAGTTCCAGCAAAATAAAATACTTGATCCGATAAAAACCTAGTTCTGAACAAAATAAAGAAGAGTTTCCATTAGAATCTAATTAAACATAGGGCGCCCTACTCTCTCTTTAATTTAGACATAAGAAAGGAAATCACGCATATAAAAGGAATCGTGAATCCTCAAGCTTTTGATCATAAGGACTTGATTTTGGAAATACAGTCCTTAGTTTTTAAGTTGCTTCTAATATTAGGATTGCGTACATTCTCTTACCAAAAAAAACCAAGACCTCACACTCTATCATTTTTTTTTCATAGGTAAAAGGATAGACTATAGGGTAACAATTGGGTGCAACCCGTAGAGAGAAGAGTTCAAATCACTAACGGCATATATAAAGCAGTTCTCAAATTTGAGCCAGGTTTTTTGGTTATTGGGATAGGTGAATTCTTATAAATCTATCCTCCAAAGGAGCTGAACAGGAGCTCCATAACAGAATCATCAATTATATTGACCAAGACATTTACATCCTAAGCAAGTTTCCACTATGCTAAAAGTGTGAAATGTTAAGCCAATTTTCAAAAAATAAAACAGAGATGGGATATTCATTTCCATCAAAAGCTCTCTTGTTCCGCTCCTCCCCAATCAACCAAAAAGTAGAAAGAGGAGTTGAGGTAATCTGCTAAGCCCAATTTTTTTGCTCGATAGAACCTCCAATAACCCAAGATAACCCGATGCAAGCAGAGGAAGCTGTCGAAACCTGTCTCATCCAAGAACAACGAAGGAGGATATGCTGAATGGTCTCTGCATCCTTTTTGCAGATGAAAGCCCAATTAATCAATACTTTGCCTCTTTGTTGTAGGTTATCTTCCCAAGCAAAAAAAGGAAACTCTTTTTGGGATTTTCGCTTTCCAAATCACTTTTGAAATAAAATCTAATCTACCATGAAAACCCTCCCTATCTAGAAGCTTGTAGTAAAATTTTGTAGAAAAGTTTCTGCCTCTTTCACCGTTCTCCACCAAAGCATCCTCAGAAGCAGTAGAAATCTTCGAATCGCACAAAACATAAAGAAGAAGAAGAAAAAAAAAAGTCCAATTTCAAACATCCAATCTTGCCTCAAAAAATCAATAATGACCTTATCATCCTTTAAACGATAACAATCTGTGCCAAAGCCTCCATGTTCCTGGTGATGTCGAAGACATCTAAGAACTGATCTTTCAAAATTGTGTCCCTAAATCAAACGTCAGTAACTAACTGTGTCCTATTTCCATAAGAAGAAACTCGCTTCAACATTCTCTAGTCTTCCTTCTTGTATTAGTCTGTGTAAAGCTCCCCTATCCTTAGTGATCCAACCCATCTTTTCGAGGCCAAATTTTGCAACTACTACTTTTGACCGAATATGTTCATTTGCAAGACTGAATTGCCAATGCAATTTGTCGAGAAGAACCCTATTGATTAGCAAGGACTTGATGGCTAAACTGCCATATCAAAAAGGTCATTTGACTGCTTTCCAATTCACCAAATTGAACTTGTGCTCCTCCTCAATATCACCACATGAAAATTCATTCTGAATGGCATCCAACCTTTTAGCCACCAAGCAAGGGATTAGAAAAGAAGAAATGAAATATATCGGAAGATTGGGAATAGTACTTTCAAAATGACCAATTCTCCCCGCTTTGGAGAGGGAAGAACTTTCCAACCAGACAATCACTTATCAAAAACAGGCTCCTAGATATGCTTGTTCTTGGAACAAGAACCAAAAGGGGAGACCCAAAACCTATCCGTTACGGATTAGCAAAATTCCATGACTCTTTCATCTCTCTCTAATGGAAAACTCTAAAATCAGTTCTTATTGGGGAGGGATCGGATTACGGAGACTCACAAAGTTTGCTTTCCATTAGGGTCATACATGCGGATGTTTTGATGATTAAAGTGTGGAAGTAAGAAATTTAACATCGTTTGAACAAGGCCCTTTTGGGGAAATGGCAATTGAGATTTGCACACAGCTCGTGGGAAAGAAATATATTTATAAGATACAGCTAAGGGGAGCAAGGTTGGCATACCAAGGGAGTTAAAGGTGCGGGACACCTAATTGTGGAAATCTGTCAGGAGAAATTCAAATAACTTTTCGAGTTTATCCGCTTCAATTTCGCCCATGAATGTAAGACAAGATTTTTGATTGTTTTGTGTTGTGGTTAACTTATGATAAACATCCGCATGACAATTAGCCGCACTTCTGTGCCATAGCATTACATAAACAGTGCTGCATTTTCTAAGACAAATAGCCATTCCATCCACTGGAATTCGAGGCTTGATTGGAACATTGATTAGGTCACGTCGGTTTGTTTAAATTCTGTATTATTGTAATTCTTCCTTGCCTTCTTTTGTTGTTATCTTAAACCTTTTTACTCAGAATATAAGTTAAATTAAAGAGAAATAATAGAATTCTTAAAGTAAAATGACAAGTGCAGGTTAAGGAAAAAAAGCATAGTCCTGAGACAAGCCAACTAGTCAAAATCAGTTATCTTAAGTGGTATTATTAATAAAAAAGACTACGCAGGAACTTTGCACAAATATTTATAATTAAATTGGAGAAATTAAAAAAAAATAGTAGGATTGAATCGATATCCGTATAATAAATTTAAAACTAATTGGACTTCCTTTATATTATATATGTATGTATGTATATACGCAGCCTTTTTGCCGACCGTAGAATACTTTGCTCGTAAGTACTCAGAATTTTCATTATTTAATTTAAAGCTCTAATGATTGAAGTCGACCGTCGTCATCGCACTGGATGTAGTGAATGGGTCATAGCCCAGCTTTGCGCTGATATCGGGGCTCAGGAAAATCCCCGGGCCCTGATCTGCAGAGATGCAGCCTCGAAGACGAGGAGAGACTTTGAGAGCCGGAGTTCCATTCCGCCCCGGCGGTGCGTTGAGGCTGAGACGCGTGCGGAGCCTCCGTGAATCGTACCTCGAAAGGCCGACAGGCAATGAATCACTTATAAAATGTAATCTGAACTGTGAAATTGTCAGAATGAACCTTAGAGAAAGACGAATCACAAAATAGGTGACTTCCTTCTGATGCAAGCCTCAAGGGGGGGAATCGAATCGGTTTTTGATCATCGGACATGGTGCTAGGATCGGGTAACGTCGGGGAGAGATGGTGTAGAGACGCAGGATGGTGTCGGGTTTTGATTTCTTTCAGTCTTCTTAGGACCACCATCACCACCACCACGTGTGGGGGGAGACTTGATTCCATGCTTGCCCGGCATTCATTGCATTCTTCTTCGTCTTTTCTGCTATTTTTAATTGAATATTAATCTGTTGTTCATCGACGTTCTAATTGCGATTCTCCTCGTTCGGCCCCGCACCTCTCTGCCCATTTTATTGTGTAAAGTGGATATATAAGAGAGAAATTATTTAATTAATTTTAAACCTATTGTGCAGATAATAATTCCGCTCCAAAATTTTCAATTTGATTAGTCAAATTCGTGAACTTCTCTCTGTGGACAGACGTGCACTTGGTTTTTCTTTATTCTTTTTTTGAGATGTAGCTTGTTGCATTAGGGGACTGCTGGCCACACTTATTTTTCTTTTCCACTTTGTAAGTCCTCATAAATTAAGACAAGTAGCTGGCGCAAGTTTTTACAAGCGTAGGAGATAAGCTGCGACATCAGAAATGATCTCATCATATTTGAGGGAGGGTAAAGACCAATCCCCTTGGGAAAAGGAAACACTGGAAATGTTACTTCAATGAGAAGAGACGGGAAATCAATACCTTCTGGTTGTGCTTGTTTTTGCTGGCAAACTTTATCGATTCTACTGTTCCAGCCGAGATAGTATTTTCCCAGGAAGTGAAGAAGCTGCAGGCAGAGCAGTTCAAGCCTTTTGAGCAAGTTACTCTCGAGCCCTTTGAGCGAGACCATGCCTGTATTGTCGGTGGCTATAGCATGCCAAAGAAACAGAAAGCTGCTCCTGCATCCTAAAAAGTCTCGGGCCACCTTTGCTGTTCAATCTTCATGTATGTCTTTATTAGATTGGAAGTTGGAACTTCAATTTATTCAAGGTTGGGCTCTTGTAATGGACCAATAATCTGAAATGAGTTCAGATTTTTTCACCTTAAGGCCGGTAATTCAGTTGATATTTTTCATGTCCAATTATCTGAAACGACAAATTACTGCATTGTTTGAATTATCAACTTCTAATCTTTTTGCTCTGACAACATCTAATTGAATAAACTTCACACTTGCATTTCAAATTAATGGATGCTTATCAAAATTTTCCAAAAAGGGCTAATGGTACTCATAATTTTCTATATATAGGGGAGAACTTTTTGATCAGCGTAAATCAAATTGAGATTGCAGAGGATGACCAGGTATGGTTATAATATTTGAGTTTCACAGGGTGTGTAGATGAGGCTAAACATGTTTGGACGTATTTTGTGCAAATTGTATGATTAATAGATCATAATAGGCTCAACGATAATTAATTTGAGTTTGTACATAATGGAACACAATACACAACCCACTAAATTTTCTCAGATTTTTATCTTTTGCATCCAAAAAAATTGCTTATAGACGGCACAAAGGAATTCTTTTTTGGAAAATTTCTAATGAAAAGACAATACCAAGCACCATGAAAATTCTTTACGAACCGTTTTTAGTGAAATACTCATATTTTTATGCATGTTCATGATTAAAAGATACGCAAAATCGAATTGGATGAGCTGGAAATTCAACTAGATATTTCATAATATAACATAATAATTACCAAAAATTGTAATGAGCGCCGGGTAGCCAGGAGATAGCTCCTTCCTATCCCTCATTGTATAGGCAAATCACCAATTGTATCCTCCAAATGCTGTGAATACATATGTGATTGAAAACATATGTCAACAATTTTCAGTTAGTGAGTGGGCTAACTAAATTGCTCCAAATTATTGCCACAACATCGGCCTAGAGAGTTGTAACACTCTCAATTGAGGCACTTCACAGCTCACGTAAGAGCTGATTTCGTGTTCACAAGAATAATTGGAACTTATATTACATGTAACAAAGTAGTTGGTTTGCATGGATAAATTGTTCAGAGTGATCGCAGTTACAAATACAATTTCGGGAGTCGTATAGGATTATGTGATTTGCTTCTCAAATTCCTGCTCTGCCCCTGGATGCATTGTACAAGAAAAGGTTCACGGAAGAAGGAATGCATCGAACCGTCGTCAAATTTAAAAAGCTACTTGTAGTTCTTGCAGCGATTGGGCTGAAACTCGAGATTTATTGAATAACAGACAAGATTGAGTCCTCATTTCGAGCCGTGGCCGGGATCCGAGAACCGTTGCCGTTCCCTGGATCTACTATAATAACATAGCATGCACCCCCTTTTCTAGGACTAAGCATGGAAGAAGGGAAAAAAAAAACTACTGAAATTGCAGAAATCGACGCCAAGCACTCGTGAGTTCATTTAACCTGGAAGAGATTTGTAGATTCATTCATTCATTCAGCAAAGTTGATATATTTTCTATTAAAAGCATACTCCTGATAAAGCTGCATAAATGTCCTAAAGCCATTGCAATTTGGTGAAATTGCAAATGCATATGCCGAATTTATTTAAGGGATGGAGCTATGATTAGCCTCTCATCCGCTTTGATCATGAAAATTTCCTCATGCTGCCCTTAGAGTTCTAACAATGATTCTACAGGATGAATTCTCTATTTCTGTAATGGGATGCATGTAATTCAGTTGGCAGTCTTCTTTTTTGATTCACACAAAACCGGAAAATTGAGGAATTGTGGGTGCATTTTTGAGTTTATTCACACGGGCAGGCACATGAATGCATGCTTATCGTTGCATATATGGCAATGATCTGGTCGTCGAAGTGAAAAGAAAATACAGAAAAGCCATTGATCTTATACATTACCTATCCTTGGAAACCAGCTGCATGAAGTTTGTCCCTGATAAAATGCAGCTGAGCTTCAACTTTTGTGATGTTCATCCGCTCTCTGCGAGCTTGGACCGAGCAGGCGACTACAATTCTATAAACCATCTCTAGACAATCGCAAGCTGCATCTCCTCTGCTGATGCCCATGTGGCTCTCCATTTCTTGAAGTAGAAAAGGATCGGTAATCTCTAGGAGTTGTTCGGGCAAGGCTTCCTTGACGAACTTATGAAGGTTAAAATTTTCTTTGAACATTTCATTCGTTGGACTCACGCCCGTGAACATCTCAAGCAAGAGAATGCCATAACTATAAATATCACCTTCTCTTGAAGCCACGCTTTCCATTCCATATTCTGCACTTCATTCAAATTGCAAATAAAAGATAAATAATAGCGGCAGAACCAGTTGAGGCAGATGGAAATAGCGCGCAAATGCTTGCTACTTTTTTTTTAATTGAATGTGATGTGTCCATTTGCCTTTAGGGGATAGAGAAGAGGAGACTTACCTGGAGCAGCATATCCGACAGTTCCTCTTACACCGGCAGAGCTCATACTCGCTTTAGTGTCATTGGGGGATTCAATCATGATCTTCGCCAAACCAAAGTCTCCAACATGTCCAACCATTTGAGCATCTAGTAAGATGTTGCTTGGCTTCAAATCACAATGGATAACAGGGCTTTGTAGGTTGTTATGGAGATAATCTAATGCTGAAGCAACATCGATGGAAATATTTATCCTCTTGATGAGACTCAATTTTTGCACCTTCCCATCTACATTAGCTGGTGATGGGCTTGGATGTAGCCAATCTTCTAGGCTGCCATTGACCATGAACTCATAAACCAATGCCTTAAACTCATTGCCACTATAATCAGTGCCCAAGCAAACTGTTAGGACTTTCAAAAGATTACGGTGTCGGATGTTCCTTAAAGCCTCGCACTCGGTCATGAAGCTCTTCACAGCACCATGAAGCATCAAATTAAGTACCTTCACAGCAATGATAGTTCCATTCTCATCGAGGACTCCCTTGTAAACAAATCCAAAACCGCCAACCCCGATCAAGTTACTTGAAGAAAAGCTGTCGGTCGCTTTAAGGAGAGTTTGATAAGATAGACTCAATGATGAATCATCTTTGGAATTTGAAGCTGGCTCCGTTCTTTTCTTCTTTTTCAACCAACCAAAGTACATAAGAGCAAGAACAAGAGCTATTCCAAGAATGCCGAAGAAAATCAAGATGGTGAGCTTATAGTTTTCGGCGTGACTTTCTAGAGCTACATTTCGGGAGATGAAATCCGGGCAATCTTGCGCAAAGCTTGTCATTTCCAGAGACAAAAGTAGCGCTGACATTATTAAAGATTCCTATAGTCGGTAATGTGCCTTCAAAGTTATTGTATGACAAATTTAAGTTCTCTAAGAAGTGAAATGCCTCGAAAAACTCTGGAATCGGACCAGATAAATTGTTGTGTGAAAGATCTATCTCCTTGAGATTCCTCAACATACTCATAGATGAAGGAATGGCACCTCGGAAAGAATTCTCTTGCATTTTGAGCACCTCCAATCCAACACAACTGCCAAGACTAGCCGGAATGTCACCATCCAACATGTTTCTGGAGACATCCAGTCGAGCCAAAAGATACAATTTCCCGACTTCCTCAGGTAGGACACCGGTGAGATGGTTTCGAGACAAGTTTAGAAGTATAGATAGTGATGAGAGGCCTATGGACTCTGGTGGTATAGTTCCATTTAAGTTGTTACTAGATAGATCAAGTTCCACTAAATTTCGGCACTCCGATAGACGTGAAGGAATGTAGCCGTGAAAGTTATTGTGATCAAGATAGAGTCGTGCTAGGTTTACTAGGTTTCCTAATGAAGAAGGAATTGCTCCGGAATACTTGTTAGACGATAAAGTCATTTCCACTAGGTTATGAAGATTTCCTAGAACAGAGGGGAGCATACCTGAAAACCTGTTGTAGTCCAAAAAAAGCCTTTGTAAGTTGATGAGATTTTCGACTATTTTGGGAATCGTGTCTAACAGTAGATTCTCGCCTAGTAGCAATTGTAAGAGAGTATTAGAGAAATTACCAATACACTCGGGCAACATCCCGCCAAAGTTGTTGTTTTGCATAGACAACACCACTAGAGAGGTGGTGTTAGTCAATGAGCAAAAGAAGCTTGAATCACTGTATCCTCTGCTTCCAAGATAATTATCACCAACTTCCAAATTTTCGAGCATGTTTAAGCGGTCCAAAGGAGGCATTTTCCCTGAGAATTTGTTGTCAAAGACTTCTAGCCACCTTAAAGTGGTTGCATTAGACATTGACCAAGGAATCACTCCAGTGAATCGGTTAAACCCAATGTCGAAAATCTTAATGTTTGGAAGAGCAAAGCCTATATTGGCAGGAAGATTCCCTCCTATTTCATTATAATTGAGACCGAACTCCTTTACGGAAGAAAGATTGAAGATAGATGGAGGAATTGTGCCTGACAACCTATTTACTTCTAATTGAAGCCCTTTCAGTTTGGCTAATTTTCCTAGAGCTTGGGGTATCTTCCCACCCACCTCATTCCAAGATAGACCAAGACCCTCTAACAATGACATGTTTCCAATGGATGAAGGAATAGTTCCCGTTAGATGGTTCACACCTAAGGCAAGAAGCTGAAGCTTCACTAAAGAACTGAACTCGATGGGAATTTCTCCAACCAGCTGGTTGTAAGAAAGGATGAGCCGTGTAAGGTGAGCACAACTCGACAAGTTCCTTGGGATTTCGCCTTCCAACTTGTTGAAGGATAATCGCAAGACATGTAGACTGTGCAAATGGCTGACTTGTTGCGGGATTTTGTGATGAAAACTATTGTTGAAGAGCATAAGGACTCTCAAGAAGCTCAAATTTCCAATATGAGGGGAGATGGATCCCGAAAGCTTCAAGGCTTGTAGGTCTAGTCCTGTGACTCTGCGGTGTAGGCGACCGCACATGACACCGTGCCATCGACAGTGGTCAGTCGTATGATTCCATGAATTCAGCGCCCCAAAAGGGTCCATGGTTATTGCGGCCTTGAACGCAAGCAACGCAAGCTTATCTGTCATATTGTTAGCTGAAAGGACTTGGCTAATGCATGGCAAAAGCACTATGCAAGTGAAAAATAGACGACATGATGATGAGAACTCAAGAAAATACAACTTGAGAGGCTTCATAATGCTAGAGGTGAAATCTTAATTGATACCTGAAGAATGTAAGAAAATTGAAGAGAAGGAATTTTTGGAAGCATAAACAGGTTTTGTTGTAATTTGAACGTACATGCTTCGATGGACATTATATTTGTTGAGGAGGTCTTTGTAAGTCAAATGTCAGCCGTGCACGCCAAGTTCATGAGCCATCCCACTCCATATATCACGGCAAAGTTGTAGTATAAGGTAAAAAGGCAAGAAAAATAACCCTCTTTTAAAAAGGTTTCCTTTTTAACTTTAAAAAATCTCATTTTACCCTTTTATGTAACGCTCTCACCTGACTTGATCCATTTCGACAATGGCATAATTTGGATAAAGTTTTAGTGTAGTCAATTGATTAATACATAGGAATTTATAGACAAGAATATGTTAGTGTTTCAAGGTAGAATAACAATTTGCAAATGGTGCATTATGGGGGTCCTTATAATCCCAGTACATTTGTGGACAAAAATGATCTTCATGGACCAATTTGGGCGATAATGTACAAAGAGAATGATCCACTAATTTTTAACTGACATTTATGTCTTGAAGAAATCAAGAATAGGGCCATACAAACATATCCAAAGTGTGCATATTTCTTCACACAAAACATATAGACATTCCCTACTCTCCGAAGGTGGGATTCTTATCATAGATCAAGGCTCTTCTTCCCCTTAGTGTAGTTTATAACACAAAACAATCGGGAGATTGTCAACACCCGTTTTGGGTGTTTTGACCCCATTGCCGGTTGGTAGGTTATGTAATAACAAAACTAAAAAAAAATCACAGAAATTTTACTTAAGTACCAAAAATGCTTGAGCAAGTCCTATAGGGATTTGATAAATGTAAAAAAACATAAAGAAAGATAAGCACATGAATAAAGCCATCAATAAATTATGAAGTCATCCACTAAAATAGACTCGTATTCTACTATCCACAAAAAAACATAATTAAATAGTTATCACTCTGGAAATGCACTATATGTACATAAGATATCAAGACAAAAAATTAAAATACCTTGAAAATCAAGAGGATTCCACATTCCACGTCGAAAATCCTAATGCTCTAATGAATATGTCAACTCCAATTAATCACGCAAATTCAATAATTTGATTAGATAATTTAAGAGTTCAAATTTTGATAAGAAATCAACTTTCATTTCCACTTAGCAACTCACTCTTCTGGATCCAACAAGCAGTTGTTTTCAACTAAAATGAAAACTCGTTGACTGTCAAGTCAACCGACCTCGACTACGCATGGGGAACTCACGGCCACTTTTTTAGCAAATACTTTTTATCAATCTAATTCACGATGAATTGGCTCAATCACAGCCCTTGATAGAACCTTTCTTTCTCATCCACTCAGGAGGGGACAGACACACTGGGGCTACAGGTGACTATTATGTTTTCTATATTTCAATTTCATTCGAAATAAAAGCATTACGCAAGAAACTTTTGTTGAGATTTTCAAGATAGCCTTTTAATGAGAACTTGGGCTTTAAAAGTGAAAAGTTCTGTCTCAAATGGTACCTTTAAAGATCACAAACGCTATCTTTCCAATCTGTCCATTTATGTTTTCTACATTGGGATGGAGATAAAGACTTAGATCATGCGTAGCAAGAAGGAATTGATTGGGAATTTTCCAAACACTGGACAAGATATAATCAAAGTCTCCCTCTTTTGTTCCTTCACAACAAACAAACACATGAATTGTAGTGCCTATTTTATATCATTCCTTCTTTTATTCTACTTCATTTTATTGTACTAAATGTAGTGCTATGCTACACATGATGTATACTTTCTTCCTCTCATAGATGATGCAGAATTTATTCATATTGGAATCAATAATTTTGCGATAGAAATGGAGTAAACTTGATTTACCTAATTGTTATTCTGCATCCAATTAGCAACTTGTACTACACAATTTTATCGGAAATTATCAAAAACCGCCATTAGTTTTGCTGCTATTACCGATAAACATCCTTTTTCCTAAATTACCACCTAGCCCCCTAGTTTTTCATTGGATATGCCAATTTGAATGTCATAGTAGTCAACAAGCTCAACGTCCACGTTGGGATGCAAGAAAGGAAGAGAATTAAAGAAAAAAGAAAGAGCACATAAAGCGAAAAATCAGAAATTGGAGTGGGAGGTGTTGTCAAGGGTAGCAGTGAGAGTGATGATAGAGCTTGATAACCATTGGCATTGTCCAAAGGTTGCCGGGTGGCATCCAATGGTGGCCGGTGGTGGTTGGTCGAGAGGACTAAAACTTAGTGGGTTGGGGGCTCATCAAGGGCTAGTACATTTATTGGGTTAGTATTTTTTGGAAGAGATGTGGGATTTTGTTATGGTGTGCAAAGTAATATTTTTAAAATATAGAGGATGAAAAATGATTAAAAAGACCGGCTCTCACTCATCAGTAAGTAATTGATGGTAATTTATTTATTTAAAAACATAAATCTTGTTATGGGTTAAGGGTTGATTAAGACTAGCACATTTATTTGGTTGGTGTTTTTTGGAAGGGATGTGAGATTTTGTCATGATGTGCAAAGTATATTTTTAAAATATAGGGAATGAAAAGTGATTAAAAAGACTAACTCTCACTCATCAGTGAGTAATTGACCGTAATTTATTTAGAAACGTAAATCACTTTGTGGGTTGGGAGATTATTGAGAGTTAGCACATTTATTGAGTTGGTGTTTTCTAGAAGGGATGTGGGATTTTGTCATGATGTGCAAAGTAATATTTTTAAAATATAGAGAATGGAAAATGGTAAAAAAAACTCATCAATTGCAAAAGAGTAATTGATTGTAATTTTTTTAGAAACGTAAATCACTTTGTGGATTGGAGGCTTATTGAGGGCTAACATATTTATTGGGTTGATGTATTCCAGAAAAGATGCGGGATTTTGTCATGGTGTGCAAAATAACATTTTTAAAATATAGATGATGAAATGTGGTCAAAAAGATTGGCTCTCATTCATTAATTTCAAAAGATTAATTAATTGTAATTTATTTAGAAACGTAAATCACGTTTAGGAAATGAAATCAAAAATAACCTAAGAGTAATTTTGATGCGATTGTTGACACCTAAATTTTGATTAGACTTTTAATTAGGCCTTAGTTTCTTTATTTATGTATTTTTCCTTTTTTTTGGATAATAAATAATAAATAAGAAAAACAACAAAAAATAAACAAAAACAAAAGAAAGAAAGAAAAAAAAAAAAAAAAACAGTAGCCCATTAGGGCTAGTTGAGAGGACTAAAACTTAGTGGTTTGGGGGCTCATTGAGGGCTAGTACATTTATTGGGTCAGTGTTTTTTGGAAGGGATGTGGGATTTTGTCATGATGTGCAAAGTAATATTTTAAAAATATAGAGAATGAAAGATGATGTCCAGTTAGATAAGGCTCCCATGATCCTTTGCGGGGAGGAGAGGAGTTCGAGTCTCGCTGGCCACACGGGATCTTAAGTGCGACGTCAGGGTGGTGGGTCCTCCGCTAGTGTCGCCCCAGGGTTTGTCCGCCGGCTGTCGGCTTACGAGGTTCCCTGGGTCATAAAAAAAAAAGAAAAAAAAGAAAAAGATGATTAAAAAGACTGGCTCTCACTTATCAGTAAGTAATTGATCGTAATTTATTTATTTCAAAACATAAATCTTGTTATGGGTTGAGGGCTGATTGAGGCTAGCACATTTATTGGGTTAGTGTTTTCTGGAAGGGAAGTGGGATTTTGTCATGATTTGCAAAGTAATATTTTTAAAATATAGAGGATGAAAAGTGGTCAAAAAACTCATTAGTTTCAAAAGAGTAATTGATTGTAATTTATTTAGAAATGTAAATCACTTTGTGGGTTGGGAGCTCATTGAGGGCTAGGACATATATTGGGTTGGTGTTTTTTGGAATGGATGTGAGATTTTGTCATGATGTGCAAAGTATATTTTAAAAATATATGGGATAAAAAGTGATTAAAAAGACTGGCCCTCATTCATCAGTGAGTAATTGACCGTAATTTATTTAGAAATGTAAATCGCTTTGTGGCTTGGGGGATTATTGAGGGTTAGTACATTTATTGGTTGGTGTTTTCTAGAAGGGATGTGGGATTTCATCATGATGTGCAAAGTATTTTTTTTTTAAATATAGAGGACGGAAAGTGTTAAAAAAAACCAATTAGTTTCAAAAGAGTAATTGATTGTAATTGTTTAGGAATGTAAATTACTGTGGGTTGGGAGCTCATTAAGGGCTGGTACATTTATTGGGTTGATGTTTTCTGGAAGAGATGTGGGATTTCATCATGATGTGCAAATTATTTTTTTTTTTTTTTAAATATAGAGGATGGAAAGTGGTAAAAAAAAAAAACTCATTAATTTCAAAAGAGTAATTGATTGTAATTTGTTTAGAAATGTATATTACTTTGGGGTTGGGAGTTCATTAAGGGCTGGCACATTTATTGGGTTGGTGTTTTCTGGAAGAGATGTGGGATTTCATCATGATGTGCAAAGTATTTTTTTTTTTAAATATAGAGGATGGAAAGTGGTAAAAAAGCTCATTAGTTTCAAAAGAGTAATTGATTGTAATTTATTTAGGAATGTAAATTACTTTGTGGGTTGGGAGCCCATTGAGAGCTGGCACATTTATTGGGTTGGTGTTTTCTAGAAGGGATGTGGGATTTTGTCATGATGTGCAAAGTAATATTTTTAAAATATAGAGGTTGGAAAGTGGTAAAAAAAACTCATTAATTCAAAAGAGTAATTGATTGTAATCTGTTTAGAAACGTAAATCACTTTGTGGATTTGAGACTCATTGAGGGCTAACATATTTATTGGGTTGGTGAATTCCAAAAAAGATGTAGGATTTTGTCATGGTGTGCAAAGTAACATTTTAAAAATATAGAGGATGAAATGTGGTAAAAAAGATTGGCTCTCATTCATTAGTTTCAAAAGAGTAATTGACTGTAATTTGTTTAGAAATGTAAATCATGTTTAGGAGATGAAATCAAAAATAACCAAAGAGTAATTTTGATGCGATTGTTGACACCTAAATTTTGATTAGACTTTTAATTAGACCTTAGTTTCTTTATTTATGTATTTTTCCTTTTTTTGGATAATAAATAATAAATAAAAAACAACAAAAAAAAAGAAAGCAAAAAAAAACAGCCCACTGGGGCTGGGCCTTTTGCACCCAACCCTCTTTCACCCCCCCTCGACGTGGGCCTTAGGACCCAACCTGCCTCCTATTTTCCCAAAGATGTATTTATTGGGTTGGTGAGTTCCAGAAAAGATGTAGGATTTTGTCATGGTGTGCAAAGTAACATTTTTAAAATATAGAGGATGAAATGTGGTAAAAAGATTGGCTCTCATTCATTAGTTTCAAAAGAGTAATTGACTGTAATTTGTTTAGAAATGTAAATCACGTTTAGGAGATGAAATAAAAAATAACCGAAGAGTAATTTTGATGTGATTGTTGACACCTAAATTTTGATTAGACTTTTAATTAGACCTTAGTTTCTTTATTTATGTATTTTTCCTTTTTTTGGATAATAAATAATAAATAAGAAAAACAACAACAAAAAAATAAAAACAAAAGAAAGCAAAAAAAACAACAGCCCACTGGAGCCGGGCCTTTTGCGCCCAACCCTCTTTCACCCCCTCGACGTGGGCCTTAGGACCCAACCTGCCTCCTATTTTCCCAAAGAGCTCGCCACCCCCCTCCTTTTTGTCTTCTTCCCCTTGGCTTCTCCCCTCACGCCTGCAACACACGTGCAGAGGGCATGACGCCGGACGGATAGGCAAATACGACACGCGTAGGCCAGCTGGTGATGGATGGGATGCGCCTTCAAAGCAAGCAAGTGCGCGGTTGAGGCGACGCCAGTCCGACCACACCAAGGCTGGTTGGTGCTCGCAAAGAAAGTCAAATTAGGAGGAGAGGCTAGCCGGAGAAGAGGAAGGGTTATTTAGGCGCCAGATCTGGAAGGGGGGAAACGTCTGCGAGATCAGCTCCCATCGCCGTCGTCGTCCGCCCGCGTACCATTGCCATTCGATTGCTGCTGCTTGCCGTCCGCCTCAGCTCCACTGTAGTCCCGATGCCGTCACCTCAACTGAGCCTAGACGCCGGCACCTCAAGTTGTGCCGCCACTGACGCCTTGACCAAGTCTAGATGCCGTCGCTTCAAGCTACGCCACCGTGCTGTGCCGACGCCAAGGACAGGTGATGACGAACCCTACTCGCGCCATCTCCGTCGCCGCTGTCCTTCCCCCCGAGAACCCAGTAGTCGCCCGTCATTGTCGTCGCCGCTCCTTCAGAATCCAGCAACCGCCGGTCGTCATCGCCGAAACCCTAGCTGATGTCCTCTGTATTGCCGCCATTGTCGACGTTGACCCGCCGTCCCAGCCCCTCCATCGACGCCGCGTTTAGGCAAAGAAGGGAGGAGGAATCGCGTCGGGTCACGACTCGGGTCGGAACCGGGTAGGGTTTGGCTTCAAAGCGGGCCGGGTTCGGGTCATTATTTGGGCTGGGTCATGGCAAATCAATCGGGCTGATTGTGTGCAGGCCGGCCTCTCGTGGGCCGATTGTGTGTGGGCCCGTATCTCGGGCCCGTCTAGGCTAGCATTGGCCATGCGGGCCGCGAACCGGGTTGGTCCCAACCCGGGTTGCCTTTTATAATTAAAAATAGTATTTTAATAAATAAAAAATTAAAAAAATTAAGAATTATATTTCCAAAAAACTCCAAAAAAAATCCCTTTTATGTCCAAAAAATAAGAAAAAGACCAAAAAAATGTTTTTCCTCCACAAAATACGTGGAAAACCCCTCAAAAATACAAAAAGTCTTAAGGTTTAAACAAGATTAGGTACCGAAAGGGCATTAGTGATTAATTAGTGTTCTAATTTCTCTGGTTGTGCGAAGTGAGTACTCTCTCCATACTTCGCTTGGATTTCTAATTGACCCATCCCAAATTGATTAGTGGCAATTTTTAAAATTAACTTATAGATTAAAAACTTGAACTATTAAGTTGTGAATTGATGGACTTGGGAGAGTTCAGGCTATGCTTAATAGACATAGCCAAATCATTAGCTTCCGCCGGCGCTGAAAAAAAGAGATCGCAATAGCTTGGCGACTCCACTGGGGATTTGAAGACTTAGGCTTTTTTTATCTTGATTAAATGCTTTGCTGACTTGTTTTTTTTTCTATGCAAGTTAGTAGCTTTTTTTTTACTCCGTTAAAATAAAATGTCTTGTAATTATAAACTGTTATGCATACTTTACTAATTTAAAACTACATATGGCACACACAACCCGACCGCCGGGGCCGCCATATGATATTTAGGATGGTGTTAAGAAAGATACAACCTCGAATGTGAGACTGCGTTGTAGAGATTGCTTTTCTTTTCCCCAAATTTCTTTAGCCGAGATTAAGGGGATGCGATGCCTGCGCGAGATTGCGATGGGCGGACACCTTTTTAATTTCAACAAGCCTTCACAATTAGAAATCGAGCCGCACGTATCATGCGCATGTATGTGTGATTGTCATCAATTTTCTCGCGTGAAGTAAGTTTTTTTCGTGTACTTTGCAATTTACTTACCTTCCTGTATATATTTAGTAGTCCATGATTACTCTAGGATTTGATACCATGGTTGTTTTAATTCGAAAGTAATTGCCAAAAAAGAAAAAAACCTTTTGCAAAAGAAAGTACTTTCAATTGATGTTTTTATTCAATCACTGGGATTCGCCCTAGTGGCCACCCTTCTAACATGGAAGGAGGAGGTGAGGGGTTCAAATCCCCACATTCTCAGGGGGGGATGGGGTGGGGACGCGTAAATTTCAGAAGTGGGTTTCGACTCCCACGCCCTGCAAGAGGGAGGGCAAAAATCTGAGAGTGAGTGTAGAGTAGGAATAGAGTAGGACTGACAAAAAAAAAAAATTGATGTTTTTATTCTCAAGCATGTTACAAAGTTCTTTTCATAAGAATTTTCATTTGCCTCAAATAAGGGATAAAAATCTTTTTCAAAATTTGTCGCAATTCATGCTTTCTTCAAATTAAATATTTTTTTTTAATCCATGCTAATGTCATGGTCCGTGAATCCTCCCGTACTCGTGACACTTGTGAGTGGCGCTTGGGGTTATCTGGTGAAGAGTGTGAGGCGGAAGGGTAGAACACAACCGGTCCGTGGGAGTGGCGTCAGGACGGTTGGTGCTAGGAGTTCTAGGATAGAAGGATTACATTACTTAGGAGCTCAAGACGGGGTAGGCCTCCCGTGCACAAACCGGTCGGGAGCCGATGCCGCTCTCCTAACGAGGCCATGGCGGGCCGAAACCGGTTGTCGTCCCTAAAGAGAACTGCCGCCTTACTCGATGGACTAGACGCCCGAGCGAAGCCGGGCGTGGTAGGATCTCGCACGAAGAATCATTCACCGTATCGTTCGTGGAACAACTAAAGAAAGGGCCGGCCCGGCGAATTCCGCTCGTTAGGCGCCCGCGGGTCGTTCCGAGGCCAAGGAAACTCTCGGCCCGTGACAAGTGGTATCGAGCAGAATCCCTCCAAGTAGCGAGCGAGCAAGTCGGAGAATCGGACTCCTCGCTCAAGTGCGGGTCAAAGCAGATAAGTCCTAGTGGATGGGTGCTAGGACGAGTCGGCTTCTCGTCGAGCGGAATGCGAGTTAGAGAAGAACCGAACCCTTGCTGAATGGGGATAACGTTCTTGGATCGATCGGTGAATTCGAAGAAGAGGTCTACTATCACGTTTTCAACAAGAAAAGAACCTCCATTGGTCTGCTGGGGTCAAGATGCTGATTAGGCTGAAAGAGTGCTGCCAAAAGATGCGGTTGGTGAAAAATGCCACACCTGCCAAAAGCGCAGGTGACTGAAGGGCCGAGCGGCTGAGATCAAAAGAGGCCACCAATGGAGCAAAACCTGTTTTGTTGGGCGAGCGTGACCGTTCGATGTGAATTCCCAAAAGTGGCACATCAATGGTTAATTTACGCAAGGAAGCGACAGAGCAGAGATCGCAACGAGGGCGTTGCGGGTGAGTGGGGAGAATGTCACGGTCCGTGAATCCTTCCGTACTCGTGACACTTGTGAGTGGCGCTTGGGGTTATCTCGGTGAAGAGTGTGAGGCGAAGGGTAGAACACAACCGGTCCGTGGGAGTGGCGTCGGGATGGTTGGTGCTAGGAGTTCTAGGATAGAAGGATTACATTACTTAGGAGCTCAAGACGGGGTAGGCCTCCCGTGCACAACCGGTCGGAGCCGATGCCGCTCTCCCGACGAGGCCATGGCGGCCGAAACCGGTTGTCGTCCCTAAAGAGAACTGCCGCCTTACTCGATGGACTAGACGCCCGAGCGAAGCCGGGCGTGGTAGGATCTCGCACGAAGAATCATTCACCGTATCGTTCGTGGAACAGCTAAAGAAAGGGCTGGCCTGGCGAATTCCGCTCGCTAGGCGCCCGCGGGTCGTTTCCGAGGCCAAGGAAACTCTCGGCCCGTGACACTAACATGTCACATGCCCTTTTTCAGTCCATGCTTAGGAAATCCTCTACATTTTCATGAATAAACAAAAAGAGTAGGACTAGGTCGTCATCGTGGACTAACTTCCTATCTACGCCTTGTCTTCACACATGCTTGTTTATTCATGGCCAAGTAATCATGGAACGTCAACGTTCACCAATCTAGACTCCGTTCAAAAGCAAGAGCAAGAATGGCCGAAGAGAATGTACTAAGCCGTGTTGCAGTTATGAAAAGTGAAATGAAGCAAGTCTTCAATGTGCTTCAACAACTCTCAAAGCATATAGACTCCATCTAAAGCAAACTTACTCCAGCCCCAGCCTCAATCGAGGTATTGTTACCACAATCCTCCATCAGGGGTGATCAAGGTGGAGATACCGACGATAACATTCCTAAATTGGATGATGATTTGCACCAAACCACGATTGAGAAAGTTAAGCCAGACAGTTTGTCTAAAACTGAGCATGACAAACGTCTCGGAAAGCTTAAGGAGAGATTGAAATAATTGCAAGGCCTCCAAGATCCTACTTTGACGGACCTCTCCATTTATTCCAAAGTCAAAATGTTGGAAAAATTCAAAATGTCTGAATTTAAGAAGTATGATGGCACGACTTGCTCGAGAGCTCATTTACAAATGTACTTGATTCAAATGACCCAATATGTTAATAATGCACAATTAATAATCCAACTATTCTAATCAAGTCTAGTAAGCCCGGCCCTGAGGGGGTATATCACGAAAAATATGAACCTCCTCGAAACATGGAGCGAAGTGAGTGAAGGAAATTATTATCTCTAAACAACAAAATAAATGAACATAATTTAATTGAAAATGTTTTCCTTTATCATTTTCATCAAAAATTTCATGGTAAAGGAAATTATTTTATATGCCAATTATTTTCAGTTTTCATTTGTTTACTAATTTAGGGAAAATTATTTCTTTTTTATTAGAAGAAGCAAATTATTTTCTCCCAATGTAAATTTTTTGTTTCTAATCCATAGGAAACGTTTCTCTAGATGAATAAGTTTTCAATTATCTAAATATCCAAAAATTAGAAAATAATTTCCCAAAAGCAGTTTTTTTTTTTTTTTTTTTTAAATAGATAGACCCTTAGCGTGAAATCAAAGATATCAGTAATAAAAGAACTTCAGATTTGTAGGACCGGGGTGAAGCTTGCGAAACAGGATTCGAATACTATCAATTTGCGTGGGCACGTGGATGGGCCCAAAACCTGTTCCACGCAACGATGCTCCAGGAAACAATGGCGTAAAGTCCGTAGTTTATATTTTTCACGTAGAGAAGCGTGAAAACTATTGACTAAAAGAAAATACTAGGGGTGAGCATGGTCCGGGTTGGATCGGTTCATCTCCTAACCCTAGAACCAACCCGCACAGTACTGGTCTTCAATTTTTGGGATCGAGGACCGACCCTATTGAGCTTGAGACCGAGAACCAGACCGACCTAATAGGTTTGGTCTGGTTTCAGAGTGAACCCGGAACCAACCGATAATTTTTTATTTTATTTTTTGTACTTCTTAAAAAAGCAATTGAGGACCGGACTGATTCAATGAGTTTGATTTGATTTCAAAGTCGATCAACCAATAATTTTTTATTTCATTTTTTGTACTCCTTGAAATGGCAACCGATGACCGAGATCAACTAAGGAAGGCAAGCGGTGAGGGTCAAGTAGGGTGAGCGTCAAACAGAATGAGCATTGAATGTCAAGCGGGGAGCAACAAGTCAAGCGAGCATCAAGCGGCGAGCGGCATGAGTGACTCAAAGCGAGCGAAGCGAATGTTGAATGGTGATATTTTGATTTTGGCAAATTGAAGACTAAGATAACAAATAAGACATAAGATGATGAATACTAGAGGATGATGCCATAATGTGTCTTCTTGGACGCCGTAAGAATTTCTCATAAAAACATTTTCCTCATTCGTAAATTATGACTATTGATGTCGTAAAAGATATTAAAAACCTAAATTATTAAAAAAACAATGTAAAATTACTTGAACTCCTCACTAAAGAGCTGTTTAATGTTGTTGATGCCGTTTATTTTAAGATTTTCTTTATATCAAAAATTATAAATAATATTATATATATATATAGTCAGGGTTGGTCCGGATTAGATCGATCCGGAACTCTTAAGACTGAGGACCGACCTGCACAATACTGGTCTAGGAATTCTAGAACTAAGGATCAACCTAGTCTTCTTGGGAATCGGACTAGGACCAATAGGGTTGAGCCGGTCCAAGGTCGGTCTCGGGTTGACCATGGACCAATGCCCACTCCTAGAAAATACGTCGAGTCCCATGCACGTTAGGAGCCCTTCCGTGTCCCTTCAAGAATCGTATCTCGAAAGGCCGACAGGCATTGAATAACTTATAAATATAATCTGAACTGTGAAATTGTTAGAACGGACCTTAGCATACACATACACTTAGAAGAAAGAGGAATCGAAAAACAGGTGATTTGCTTCTGATGCAAGGGGGGAATCGAATCGGATTTTGATCATCGGACATGGTGTTAGCTCGGGCAACGTAAGGGAGAGTTGGCGTAGAGACGCAGGATGGTGTCGGGTTTTGATTTCGTTCCGTCTTCGTAGGACCACCACCACCACCACCACCACGTGTGTGTGGGAGACTTGATTCCATTCTTGCCCATTTCCACTGCATTTTTCTCTTTCTTTTCCGCTACTTTTAATTAAATATTAATCTGTTCATTGATGTTATAACTGCGATTTTTCTCTTTCGGCCCCGAACCTCTCTGCCCATTTTATTTTGTGCAGGGGATAAAGAAGAGGGAAATTATTTAATTAATCTTAAACCTATTTATCGATACTAATTCACTTATAAAATTTTATTATTCAGTCAATTTAATTCTAAATCTTTTTGTGCGAATTTCTCATATGGTCGTTTCTATTAATTTTCGTAGAAAATCCTCATGACAATCCAATCAAAATCAATCATCCTACGTGGTACTGTTGATTAAAAAGATTGTGTAGGAACTTTGCACAAATATTTTTAACTAAATTGATGAAATTAAGAAAAAAATTAGAGCTGATTCTATATTCGTTTAATAAATTTAAAGCTGGGTGGACTTCCTTTATATAATATGTGTATATAAACATCAGAATAGTAGCCTTTCTGCCGGCCGTAGAATACTATGCTTGTAACTACTCAAAATTTTCATTATTTAATTTAAAGCTCTAATGATTGAAGTCCACCGTCATCATCATCGATTATTGTTCTTGTCATCATCAACCCCAGCCGACACGCTATCTTCTTTCTTTCCCTTTCTTTATCACCATGAATTCTGCGTACTCAAGTTCTCCATCGTATTCAGGTTCGGATTGGGTCTCTTTCTTTTTAATTCTTTCCTTGGATTGAGTAGAGACTTCTTAATCCTTTTCAATTTTTAGCATTTAATTTATGCGATTTGATTGTCAAATTCTTTAATTTGTTCAATCATATTTATATGTCCTCTAACGGTCAATTCTCTAACTTTCTTGATTCATACAATCACATCATTTACTCAATCACTCTATCTAATTGATTAATGCGTAGAAAATGGAAAAATAAGAAATTATCAATTACAGTAAGTAAGTAAGACATTCGATAAAATAAATAAGAAAATTAGAGGATTTAATTGCATACAACAAAACTTATTCAGAAATTAAAGGACTCGATTGTGGAAAATAAACGTAGAAGATTTTAGATCGCACAAATTCTGAAACTCAGATAACATAATCTATATTATACATTTTTTCTTTCTTTTTTTTAGTCATGAGGGGTGAAGCTTTTTAGAATAATTGACACTGGGTGGGGTTATAACTTATGTTGCACCGACACGGACACGCGATACGTGACACGACACGACACGATACACCGACACGTCATTTCTAAAAAAAATAAAGAATTCCGACACGTTCCAACACGTTATATATTAAATATATATATTTTTATATATAAATGTGAAAAAATAATAAAAAGAGAATATAATTAATTTATAGTAAAAATATTAATCCAACATCTATTAATATCATTCATTGTTTTAATTTGAGAGATTGAATGAGAAATTCAAAAATTGCAAACACAAAAGAGTAATTTTGAAAAAACATATCTTATTTTCTTACACTTATCGGAGATTAGTGAAATTTCTTATAGTCCAAGATAGAGTTCGGAGTTCATGATATAGACTGGCTTGGAGTTCCTCTGCAAAACAAGGTTTGAGAAAAATGAAAATCTAGAACAAGAACTCTCGAAGTACGACCAAAAGAAAGGGAAATAACTAAATTCGCCCTGGAAAATGTGAGAGATAACTCAGAAGCCAATGACATAGACCAAAAAAGATAACTCATAGGCGACACGTGTGAGAGGCGGAAAGAAGCAAAATAAAATCACAACCTTAAGTCTGCGAGGGTAGCGGAACGACACCAATGAGAAGAGGGGCGTTTCATTGTCACTCACGGGAAGGTCAAAAGTCATACGTGAGAAACTTGAGAGCGAGAATTTTCTTCTTTTCCATTTATTTTTGTTATTTTCATTATGTTTTCATATATTTATATTTTGACCCCTCAAGTATTGAAATTTTTTAAAATTGACCACGTGCGTATCGGAATTGCTTGTCGGAATTTTGGACTAGCGTGTTGGGAAAAGTTGGCCACGTGTCGGATTTTTTGACACTCGTTGACAGCATATTGGAACGTGTCGGAGTGTGTCGGACACGACATGAAGGGAGAATGTCTATGCTTCTTGGGTTATAACCTGACCCTACCCAAATCTACTACTATCGAAATAAAAAAAACCCCTACCCAAAGAAGACTAGCCCAGCCCTGAAAAAATAAAAAAAAATCAGGTAGGGTTGGGTTGGGCCAGGCTTTTTTGACACCCCTAGTTGGCACTAATTTACAAAATCTTAACTAACGTTGTGTAACATTGAATTTGTATTTTTTAGGGCTTATCAGTATTGCGGACCTTAACTTCTCCCCTGATCCTAATTATCATGGCGCGTTCTTCAACTCCTCGCCGAGGTTTTAACAACAACAAACGCAAGTAATTTTGAGCTCATGCTTGTTTAGCTCCTTGTTGGCGAGGTCGCTCTCATTGATGGAGGGGTAATCAACCCATTCTAATGCGTCCGCCTCATGTGTATGCCCAATGCGAGTCCTAGCCATCGTTGGAATTGAGAGGTGGTTCGTGATTTCCATGATCAGATCGTTGAACATAATGCAGTTGATGTCGCATGAGATGGGGTTGGCATGAGTACAGAGCACGCCCCAATGGATTGGGTGAGCACGATTTGTTCGAGGTTCGTTACTTCGATAATGATGCCCTTCACAAAGCTTCGACTGAGCAACTGAGACCTTTGTCTTAAAAGAAGGTTTGGGACAAGCGACATGGCCGATTAGAGCATTCTTTGTGTTAAGAATAATAATATGCTCAAGAGAGAACATGTGATTCGACTCAAGAGCCACTTGCATTGAACTCGAACTGTGTTGGTTGGTTTTTGATTTTCGATTTGTTCATTTCTTTTTATCCCATAAGGTAGTGGATAATATATTGATTCAAAACAACTTTCCTCCTTCTCCAATTTGATCATCTACGCCTTCAATCACCAATTTTTTGAACTCGAAAGAGCAACATTCATACCTCGCAAGTCTCCCCTTGCTTTTGAATTTATTATATTCAAATGCTCGAAAATACCTAAATTTTTCGATTCAATGAGAAGCGCTAAAAAATGTTATATTGCTTAAATGCTTGAAAAATTTAAATGTGAAGAGGGTACCCCTATTTATACACAATTTCCTCTTTTGAGGAGCGTTGATTCTTTTTTGATTAAACGGTGTAGCTCAGGTAACGTGAGGTAACAGTGTAAAGACACATGGTGATATAAAAGTTTGATTTTTTCTCATTCTTCTGATGACCACTACGTGCAGGAAGATTTGATACCATCTTTACCCTTTCCATTATTTTCTTTTGGTCCTTTTTACAATATTTATTCAATATCAATCTGTTCATCATCATTATGATTATATTGTTATGATGATGATGATGATGATGATGATATGCAGGAGGGGTAGTTACATACATACATGTAATATCAATATAGCCAGAAGAGTAGCCTTTTTTGCTATGGAATCTTATCATAATACTTTACTCGTAAGAATTCAGAATTTTCATTATTCAATTTAAAGCTCTTAATGATCGAATGCCGCCTCCATGACCATCATCGGCTATTGTTCTTGTCATCATCAGCCCCAACCAACACTAACATCTTCTTTCCCTTTCTTCATATCAACGATGATTCCCCGTACTCAAGTTCTGTATCCCTATTCAGCCTCCGGTTGGTTAGTATGGGTTTTTGAATTCTCGTCCCAGCAAAGAAGACACCAAATACTCTACAAGTACTCTAGTTCACGTTGTTAACACGCCCACTGGATGTAGTGAATGGGTCATAGCCCAGCTTTGCGCTGGGATCGGGGCTCAGGAAAGTCCCCGGGCCGTGATCTGCAGAGATGCAGCCTCGAAGACGAGGAGAGACTTTGAGAGCCGGAGTTCCACTGCGCCCCGACGGTGCGCGTTGAGGCTGAGACGCGTGCGGAGCCTCCGTGAATCGTACCTTGAAAGGCCGACGGGCATTGAATCACTTATAAAAATATAATCTGAACTGTGAAATTGTCAGAATGGACCTTAGAGAAGGAGGAATCACAAAAATAGGTGATTTCCGATCATCGGACATGGTGCTAGGCTCGGGTAACGTGGGGGAGAGCTGGCGTAGAGACGCAGGATGGTGTCGGGTTTCAATTTCTTTCCGTGTTCCTTAGGACCACCGCCGCCGCCACCACCCGACTTGATTCCATGCTTGCCCAATATCCATTAAATTCTTCTGTCTTTTCTGCAATTTTAATTGAATATTAATCTGTTGTTCATCGATGTTCTAATTGCGATTCTCCTCGTACGGCCCTGGACCTCTCTGCCCATTTTAGTTTGTGCAGTGGATAAAGAAGAGGGAAATTGTAACATTAGGTTAGTGGGCCCCAAAAGAAGTAATAGCAAAAGAAGTTGCAAATGCCCCAAAAGAAGAAACTGAAAAAGAAACCGAAAAGTCATTAAAGCAAAAAGGAGAGGGGAGAGGGTTCGGCTAAACAAAAACTGTGAGTTTCCTCGACCAAAAAGAACAAGGAAAAAGAAGAAGAAGAAGAAGAAGAGGAGAAAGGGGAAGAAAGGAACGGAGTTTCTGCACGTGCACGCCTCGGATGCCTTGCCAAGCCGGCTCGACTCCATAACGCAGCACCCGGTAAGAGATCAAGCCCCTCATTCGTCCAATTGAAGTAATTTTTGGATTTATGGCTCAAATTCGGAATTTTTGGAAAATCGAGCGGCGAAGTCTGATTTTGGAGTCGTTGAGCCACGTATTTTTGTAGGAATGGTAGTTTAGGGTGTTGTGGAGCCGTGGGATTTTGTGGATTGTGATTTGAGCTTATGATTTGTCTGAAACAAAATTTCAAAGTTTCCCGCGCGTAGTGAACAGTACGCGTCCAGCAGCTTTGGGCCCGTATTTTGTAATTTTTCGACTTGATTTTGGGATGGCCAAGTTGGGATTCTTGTAATATGTGTCAAGGGCTCTTTATTGACTATAAGTACATTCAGATCGGGGTTCGGAAGAAAAAAGTTAAGGCTTGATCAAGTTTTGCGCTTAAACTTCATGTGCGAATGGCTTGAACAATCGCTTTGGTTATGCGATTTGTTAGCGCGCAGAAGTCCTTTTGTTAGAGTTAAGGTGTAACTTAGTCATTTTGTAGTCGAGATAGAATTTTATTAGATTTTAACATTATTCTTCGGTCATTTGATAGGGCTTTGAGTTCGACGATACGAGTATTGTTTGTCGTTTGGTCATAGACGACGAGGTGAGTGGTACTATATCTTCTTTGGTTTTATAAAATCATGTCTTGAAGTATATATATATGTATATATATTGAATTGAGAAGAGCATTTTTATTGCATAAAAGCCAGATCGAGCAATTGCTACCCTTTGGTTACTTGTGAATCTTTGAAAAGCATGTTATACAAGGTTTGTGGAGAAATATATATGAAATTACTTTGCAACTGATTTATGGAAAGATTTATGATGATTTGAGAGACGGATATGAAATGGATGATGGGCTATGTTGCAAAATGTTATTTGTTTGGTTTAAGATATTGATTTTTGGATTGGATTTTTGGTATTGGAGAATGGTTATTTATGCTCAATATGACTGTGAATCCAGTGATGGGTTTTTGGGGTATGCATACTAGGTTTAGGATATCCTTCTGGGCCTAGCCACCGGCTTTGTAGGTGGAGACCTTACCAAGGGGAGAATCTTGGTCGCCTTGTCACAAGACGTTGTGTCGTGACCATGGTTAGTTATTGAGCAAAAGATTGATCAATGGATAGACCATTGATATGTGTTTTTGATGGAGATTATTCAATGGATTCAACTATTGATACTTGACTTTTGATGGCAATTCAAATGAGTTTTCCCTATTACTATAAATCTTTGATGATAATAAATAACTCTTATAAGATTAAATACTTATTTTATATATTGAGTTGGCGTTATGAAGTTTGGTATTGCTTTATATACGTGCATAGTGGTTGTTCGATCTGCTTAGAAGATATGTACTACTCACTGAGCTGTGGTTGCTCATCCCATTCCTCATTTAATCTTTTCAGGTTCCTCCGCTAGCGGCGAATAGAGCGAGTGCGTAGTCGGTGGGAAACTTTTGGGGAGTTCTATTTTGTTTTTGGTATGGTTCGAGGAAGTGGTGCAATGATACTTACTAGTAGTTGGATCGTTTGAGTTTAAACGTATATCTATTTTCTACCTTTGGCGGATTATAGAAACTCTGATGTTGCAACCAAATTGAAGGTTTATCTGATATTTATATATATAAGTTAATATCAGTTTGTTGGTTGTGTTTGAGGCTGCGTTCTTTGTAAAGAAGGACGGCCGTGTCATCCCCATTCTTTGTAGTTTTTGGGGTGTGACAGAAATTATTTAATTAATTCGGATACTAATTCCATTCCAAAATTTTCAATTTGACCCGTTTAATCTTAAATCTTTTCACGCAAACTTCTCTCTATGTGGACAGATGCGCACTTGGTTTTTCTTTTTTCCTTTTTTTGAGATGTTGCTTGTTGCATTAGAGGACTGCTGGCCACACTTATTTTTCTTTCCACTTTATAAGTCCTCATAAATTAAGACAAGCAGCTGGCGCAAGTTTTTACAAGCGTAGGAGATAAGCTGTGACATCAGAAATGATCTCATCATATTTGAGGGAGGGTAAAGACCAATCCCCTTGGGAAAAGGAAACACTGGAAATGTTACTTCAATGAGAAGAGACGGGAAATCAATACCTTCTGGTTGTGCTTGTTTTTGCAGGCAAACTGTATCGATTCTACTGTTCCACCCGAGATAGTATTTTCCCAGGAAGTGAAGAAGCTGTAGGCAGAGCAGTTCAAGCCTTTTGAGCAAGTTACTCTCGAGCACTTTGAGCGAGACCATGCTTGTATTGTCGGTGGCTATAGCATGCCAAAGAAACAGAAAGCTGCTCCTGCATCCTAAAAAGTCCCGGGCCACCTTTGCTGTTCAATCTTCATGTATGTCTTTATTAGATTGGAAGTTGGAACTTCAATGTATTCAAGGTTTTGGTGGGCTCTTGTAATGGACCAATATTCTGAAATGGGTTTAGATTTTTTTCACCTTAAGGCTGGTAATTCAGTTGAAATTTTTCATAGCCAATTATCTGAAACGACAATTTACTGCATTGTTTGAATTATCAATTTCTAATCTTTTTACTCTAACAACATCTAATTGAATAGACTTCGCACTTGCATTTCAAATTAATGGATACTTATCAAAATTTTCCAAACAGGATAATGATACTCATGATTTTCTATATATAAATGAGAACTTGTTGATCAGTGTAAATTAAATCGAGATTGCAGAGGATGACCGGCTATGGTTATAATACTTGTGTTTCACAAGGTGTGTAGATGAGGCTAAACAATAAACATGTATGGACTTACTTTGTGCAAATCGTGTGATTAATATATCATAATAGGCTCAACGATAATTAATTTGAGCTTGTACGGAACGGAACACAATACACAACCCAATAAATTTTCTCAGATTTTTATCTTTTGCATCCAAATAAATTGCTTATAGACAGCAAAAAGGAATTCTTTTTGCAAAATTTCTAATGAAAAGACAATACCATACCAAGCACCATGAAAATTCTTCAGGAACCATTTTTAGTGAAATACTTGTTTTTATGCATGTTCATGATTAAAAGATACGCAAATCAAGTTGGATGAGCAAGAAATTCAACTAGATATTTCATAATATAACAGAATAATTACCAAAAATTGTAATGAGCGCTTGGTAGCTATTCCTATCCCTCCTTGTATAGGCAAGTCCAATTGTATCCTCAAAATGCGGTGAATACATATGTGATTGAAAACATATGTAAAAAATTTTCAGCTGGTAAGGGGGCCAACTAAACTGCTCGAAATTATTGACACACCATCGGCCCAGAGAGTTGCAACAGTCTCAATTGAGGCACTTCACAGCTCACATAAAAGCTCACTCTGCTTTCGTGTTCACAAGAATAATTGGAACTTATATTACATGTAATAAAGTAGTTGGTATGCGTGGATAAATTGTTCATAATGACCGCAATTACAAATATAATTACGGGAGTCGGATAGGATTATGTGATTTGCTTCTCAAATTCCTGCTCTGCCCCTGGATGCATCGTACATGAAAAGGTTCACAAAATAAGGACTGCATCGAGCTGTCTTCAATTTAAAAAGCTACTTGCAGTTCTTGCGACGATTGGGCTGAAAATTGAGTTTTATTGAATGACAGACAAGATTGAGTCCTCATTTTGAGCCGTGGCCAGGATCGTAAAAGCGTTGCCGTTCCCTGGATCGACTATACTAAAATAGCATGCACCCCCCTTTTCTAGGGCAAAGCATGGAAGAAGCAAAAAAAAAAAAAAAAAAAAACTACTGAAATTGCAGAAACCAACGCCAAGCACTCCTGCGTTCATATAACCTGGAAGAGACATGTAGATTCATTCGTTCGTTCAGCAAAGTTGATAAATTGTCTATTAAAAGCATACTCCTAATAAAGCTGCATAAATGTCCTAAAGCCATGGCAATTTGGTGAGATTGCAAATGCATATGCCGAATATATTTAAGGGATGGGGTCTATGATTAGCCTTTCATCCGCTTTGATCACGAGAATTTCTTGATCACGAGAATTTCCTCATGCTGCCCTTAGAGTTCTAACAATGATTCTACAGGATTAATTCTCTATTCTGTAATGGGATGCATGTAATTCAGTTGGCGGTCTTCTTTTTTGATTCACACAAAACCGGAAAATTGAGGAATTGTGGGTGCATTTTTGAGTTTATCCACATAAGCAGGCACATGAATGCATCTTATCGTTGCATATATGGCAATGATCTGGTCGTCGAAGGGAAAATAAAATGCAGAAAAGCCATTGATCTTATATATTACCTATCCTTGGAAACCAGCTGCATGAAGTTTATCCCTGATAAAATGCAGCTGAGCTTCAACTTTTGTGATGTTCGCCCTCTCTCTGCGTGCTTGGACCGAGCAGGCGACCCCAATTCTATAAACCATCTCCAGACAATCGCGAACTGCATCACCTCTGCTGATGCCCTTGTGGCTCTCCATTCTTGAAGTAGAAGAGGATCAGTAATCTCTAGGAGTTGTTCAGGCAAGGCTTCCTTGACAAACTTATGAAGGTTAAAATTTTCTCTGAACATTTCATTTGTTGGACTCACGCCTGTGAACATCTCAAGCAAGAGAATGCCATAACTATAAACATCGCCTTCTCTTGAAGCCACGCTTTCCATTCCATATTCTGCGCTTCATTCAAATTGCAAATAAAAGATAAATAATAATAGCAGAACCAGTTAAGGCAGATGGAAATAGTGCGCAAGACTTACCTGGAGCAGCATAGCCGATAGTTCCTCTTACACCAGCAGAGCTCACGCTCGCTTTAGTATCATTGGGAGATTCAATCATGATCTTCGCCAAACCAAAGTCTCCAACATGTCCAACCATTTCAGCATCTAGTAGGATGTTGCTTGGCTTCAAATCACAATGGATAACAGGGCTTTGCAGGTTGTTATGGAGATAATGTAATGCTGAAGCAACATCAATGGAGATATTTATCCTCCGGATGAGACTCAATTCCTGCGCATTCCCATTTACATTAGCTGGTGATGGGCTTGGATGTAGCCAATCTTCTAGGTTGCCATTGTCCATGAACTCATAAATCAAGGCCTTAAACTCATTGCCACTATAATCAATGCTCGAGCATACTGTTAGGACTTTCAAAAGATTACGGTGTCGGACGTTCCTTAAAGCCTCGCACTCGGTTATGAAGCCCTTCACAGCACCATGAAGCATCAAATTAAGTACCTTCACAGCAATGACGGTTCCATTCTCATCAAGGACTCCCTTGTAAACAGATCCAAAACCGCCAACCCCGATCAAGTTACTTGAAGAAAACCCGTCGGTCGCTTTAAGGAGAGTTCCATAAGATAGACTCAATGATGGATCATCTTTGGAATTTGAAGCTGGCTCTGTTCTTTTCTTCTTCTTCAACCAACCAAAGTACATAAAAGCAAGAAGAAGAGCTATACTAAGAACGCCGAGGAAAATCAAGATGGTGAGCTTCCACTTAAGGATGAGTTTCTGGCCTGAGTTCCTAGAGCTGCATTTTGGGAGATGAAATTCGGGCAATCTTGCGCAAAGCTTGTCATTTCTGGAGACAAAAGTAGCGCTGACATTATTAAAGATTCCTTTAGTTGGTAATGCGCCTTCAAAGTTATTGTATGACAAATTCAGGATCTCCAAGAAGTGAAATGCCTCGAAAAACTCTGGAATCTGACCAGATAAATTGTTGTGTGAAAGATCTATCTCCTTGAGATTCCTCAACATACTCATAGATGAAGAAATGGTGCCTCGAAAAGAATTCTCCTGCATTTTGAGCACCTCTAATCCAACACAACTGCCAAGACTAGTCGGAATGCCACCATCCAACATGTTTCTCGAGACATCCAGTCGAGCCAAAAGATTCAATTTCCCGACTTCCTTAGGTAGGACACCGGTGAGATGGTTTTGAGACAAGTTCAGAAGTATAGATAGTGATGAGAGGCCTATGAACTCTGGTGGTATAGTTCCATTTAAGTTGTTACTAGATAGATCAAGTTCCACCAAACTTCGGCACTCCGTTAGACGTGGAGGAATGTAGCCATGAAAGTTATTGTGATCAAGATAGAGTCGTGCTAGGTTTACTAGGTTTCCTAATGAAGAAGGAATTGCTCCGGAAAACTTGTTATACGATAGTTGCATTTCCACTAAGTTATGAAGATTTCCCAGAATGGAGGGGAGCGTACCTGAAAACCTGTTGTGGTCCAAAAGAAGCCTTTCCAAGTTGACAAGATTTCCGACTATTTTGGGAATCGTGCCAAATAGTAGATTCATACCCAGCCACAATTCTAAGAGAGTATTAGAGAAATTACCAATACACTCGGGCAACGTCCCGCCATAGCTGTTGTTTTGTATAGACAACACCACTAGAGAGGTGGTGTTAGTCAATGAGCAAAAGAAGCTTGAATCACTGTACCCTCCACTTCCAAGATAATTATTACCGACACTCAATATTTCGAGCATGTTTAAGCGGTCCAAAGGAGGCATTTTCCCCGAGAGTATGTTCCCATCTACTTGTAGCCACCTTAAAGTGGTTGCATTAGACATTGACCGAGGAATCAATCCAATAAATTGGTTATCCCCAATGGTGAAAATCTCGATGTTTGGAAGAGCAAAGCCTATATTGGCAGGAAGATTCCCTCCTATTTGGTTATTATTGATTTCGAACTCCTTTATGGAAGAAAGATTGAAGATAGATGGAGGAATAGTGCCTGACAACCTATTTCCTTCTAATTGAAGCCTTTTGAGTTTGGTTAATTTTCCTAGAGCTTGAGGTATCTTCCCACCCAACTCATTCCAAGCGAGACCAAGACCCTCTAACAATGACATGTTTCCAATGGATAAAGGAATAGTTCCGGTTAGATGGTTCTTACCTAAGCCAAGAAGTTGAAGCTTCAGTAAAGAACCGAACTCAAAGGGAATTTCTCCAACCAGCTGGTTGTAAGAAAGGAAGAGCCCTGTAAGGTGAGTGCAACTCGACAAGTTTCTCGGGATTTCGCCTTCCAATGTGTTGAAGGATAATCGCAAGACATGTAGACTGTGCAAATGGCTGACTTCTTGCGGGATTTTGTTATGAAAACTATTGTTGAAGAGCATTAGGACTCTCAAGAAGCTCAAATTCCCAATATGAGGGGGGATGGATCCCGAAAGCTTCAAGGCTTGTAGGTCTAGTCCTGTGACTCTGCGGTGTAGGTGACCGCACATGACACCATGCCATCGACAGTGGTCAGTCGTATGGTTCCATGAATTCAGCGCCCCAAAAGGGTCCATAGTTATTGCAGCCTTGAACGCAAGCAACGCGAGCTTATCCGTCATATTGTTAGCTGAAAGGACTTGGCTAATGCATGGCAAAAGCACTACGCAAGTGAAAAATAGACGACATGATGATGAGAACTCAAGAAAAGACAAGTTGGGAGGCTTCATAGTACTAGAGGTGAAATCTTTATTGATACTTGAAGAATGTAAGAAAATTGAAGAGGAGGAATTTTTGGAAGCATAAACAGGTTTTGTTGTAATTTGAACGTACATGCTCCGATGGAGAATATATTTGTTAAGGAGGTCTTTGTAAGTCAAATCTCAGCCGTACACGCCAAGTTCATGAGCCATTCCGCTCCATATGTCACGGCAAAGTTGTGGTATAAGGTGAAAAGTCAAGAAAAAGAACCATCTTTTAACTTTTCAAAAAGAAACCCTCTTTTTGAAAAATCTTTTTAACTTTAAAAAATATCATTATACCCTTTTATGTAATGATCTCACCTAATCTATTTCATTTTGACAATGGCTTAGTTTGGATAAAGTTTTAGTGCAGTCAATTGATTAATACATAGGAATTTATAGACACAAATATGTTAGTATTTCAAGGTAGAATAACAATTTGTAAATGGCGCAATATGTGGGTCTTAATAATCCCAGTATGTTTGTGGACAAAAATGATCTTCATAGACCAATTTGGGCAATAATTTACGAAGAAGATGATCCACTAATCTTTAACTGACATTTATGTCTTGAAGAAATCAAGAATAGGGCCATCCAAACATATCCAAAGTGTGCATATTTCTCCACACAAAACATATAGACATTGCCTATTCTCCGAAGGTGGGATTCTTCTCATAAATCAAGGCTTTTCTTCTCCTTAGTGTAGTTTATAACACAAAACAATCGGAACATTAGTCAACACCCGTTTTGGGTGTTTTGACCCCATTGCCAGTTAGTGGGTTATGTAATAACAAAACTGAAAAAATCACAGAAATTTTGGTTAAGTACCAAAAATGCTTGAGCAACCTCTATAGGGATTTGATAAATGTAAACAAAACATAAAGAAAAATAAGCACATGAGCAAAGCCATCGATAAATTATGAAGTCATCCACTAAAATCAACTCGTATTCTACTATCCACAAAAAAAAAAAAAAAAAAAAAAAAGTCATCACTCTGGAAATGCACTATATGTACATAGAATATCATGATAAAAAATTAAAATACCTTGAAAATCAAGAGGATTCCACGTTGCACGTCAAAAATTCTACCATTCAAATGAATACGTCAACTCCAACTAATCACGCAAATTCAATAGTTTGATTAGATGATTTAAAAGTTCAAATATTTGATAAGAAATCAACTCTCATTTCCACCCACGTACACGCCAAGAATTTGACTCTTTTGCTTTCCCCGTTTATAAAGTGACTCAATTTTCTGGACCCAACAAGCAGTTGTTTTCCACGAAAGGGAAAAACTCATGGACTGTCAAGTCAACCGACCTCGACTCCGCATGGGGAACTCACGGCCACTTTTTTAACAAATACTTTTTATCAATTTAGTTCGCGATGAATCAGCTCAATCACAGCTCTTGATAGAACCTTTCTTTCTCATCCACTCAGGAGGGGATAGGCACACCAGGGCTACAGGTGACTATTATGTTTTCCATTTTTCAATTTCATTCGAAAAAAGAAGAAGAAGCATTAGTCAAGCAATTTCTGTTGAGCTTTACAAGATAGTCTTTAAGTGAGAACATGGACTTCAAAAGTGAAAAGCTCCGTCTCAAAAGGTACCTTAAAATACCACAAATGCAATCTTTCCAATTTGTCCATTTATGTTTTCTACAGTGGGATGGAGAAAAAGACTTAGATCATGCGTAGCAAGAAGGAATTGATTGGAAATTTTCTAAACGCTGGACAAGATATCATCAAAGTCTCCCCTCTTTGTCCCTTCACAACAAACAAACACATGAATTGTAGTGCCTATTTTATTTCATTCCTTCTTTTATTCCACTTTATTTCGTTGTACTAAATGTAGTGCTATGCTACACATTATACTTTGTTCCTTTCATATGTGATGCAGAATCTATCCACATTGGAATCAATAATTTTTCAATAGAAAAGGAGTAAACTTGATTTACCTAATTGTTGTTCTGCATCAAATTAGCGACTGGTACTACACATTATCATTGGAAATTATAAAAAATCACCATTTGTTTTGCCGCTATTACTGATAAACGCCCTTTTTCCTAAATTACCACCTTGCCTCCTAGTTTTTCATTGGGGATGCCAATTGGCATGTCGCAGTAGTCAACAAGCTCAACGTCCGCGTTGGGCTGAAAGAAAGGGAGAGAATTGGAGAAAAAGAAAGAGCACATAAAACGAAAAATCAGAAATTGGAGTGGGAGGCGTGGTCAAGGGCAGCAGTGAGAGTGATGACAAAGCTCGATAACCATTGGCAGGCTGGGTGGCATCCGACGGTGGCAGGTGGTGATTGGTGGAGAGGACTAAAACTTTGTGGGTTGGGGGCTCATTGGGGGCTACTACATTTATGTGATTGGTGTTTTCTAGAAGGGATGCGGGATTTTATCATGATGTGTAAAGTAATATTTTTAAAATATAGAAGATGAAAAGTGGTCAAAAAGACTGGCTCTCACTCACTAGTTTCAAAAGAGTAATTGACTGTAATTTGTTTAGAAATGTAAATCACTTTTAGGAGATGAAACCGAAAATAACTGAAAAATAATTGTGATGCCACTAAATGATTTTCCACTATTTTGATGAGACTTCTTTATTCTTGACTCAATAAAATAGGTCACGGAGGTTAAATTTGATGGAGTAATATTAATTGATTGGAGCTTCTTCTCATTTTAGTTCCAAAACGAATGGGAACAATAATGGTGGGAGGTAAAACAAAAGCATGATGTATCTTAGCTTCATTTTATTGTTCCGCCTATCTACCAGCGCTTCTACTCATATTGGGTACAGAGATGGCATTCTACTAGTTTCGTGGATCTTCAAACTAATTACCTCTGCTTGATGTGAGTCTTATTGATGAAAGGGACTAAGTTATCAGAATGGTCTAGCTTAAAAGCAAGATCAATCTACTGGCTGTTGATTCTGTGCTTAGCAGACTATTTATTGTATGCTAAAGCAGAATGCCCAGTTGCCTACCAACCAGTAACTCCCTTACTTAGTCAATCAACATTACCCCATAGACGAAATCACCCATCTTTTAGATCAGAATTCTCATTATCATAGCTTCGTTTTTCTATTGATGTAATTACATTCTAATAAGACAAGGGAAAAATTCTTCCTCTTATAAGCTGGTTTAAGCATAGTTTTGATATGAAAAGACGCGATTTGACCACATCACATAAGCAATAGAGGCCTTCAATACATGGATAACATATTTTTGGAGCTCGATTGGTAGCCACATACAAGATGGACAGGAAGAACAATTTGCTTGTGTGAAACATAAAACACGAGAAAAAAAATGAGACTCAATGGTTAGGGATGTCTTAGAGCACCCCATCTTTGTTAATAATATACACTATGCGATTATCCACAAGATATGCTTCTGTAGTCACTAACACCACATACATAGTACTCCACAGCAATTCATGGCATCTTGTAGGAGTTTGCAGGAGGTACCGTTGTCAGTTGTCAAGTGAATTGCAGCTAAGTCTACATGTTGCTTTGAAAGCAGTTTGAAGTATTATTGTCTTTGTTGAACTCAGTCAAGTCTAGGGGATAGTGTAAAATGGGCGTCTTTTGTCTTCAATTTCACGTGGGGGACAATTCACCTATAGAACCGAGGCATGCTGTTAAAGGAAAGCGATATGTTCACTAGAAGTCTTAAAATTTGTTTCGAAAGTGCAATTGAGTCATAAAACTTGCAAAAAGTACAATCAAGTCTTTCCTTTAACACATTTTTATTTTACTAATGGAAAATGCTAACGTGACATTTTTAAATTAAATTTTATTTCATATGTGACATTTTTTTAATTCTTTTTTAAATTCTTATTTAAATATATTAAAAACTAGAAAATGAAACCTAAAATCCGATACAAAATAAAACTTTAAAAAAAAAAAAAAAAGAATGGAGAGCTGGCCGGTGGAGCTTCAGCTACCTCTGCTTATCGTGGGAAGGGATGGCAAGCGAGGGTGGCCAACCTGTTGGAAAATAATCCAAAGAAAACACAAACTGTTTGTTGCAATCAGAACATGAAGTTGGAGGTGAGGTACGGATATCCGAGTCTTCTTAAGGCAATTAGTTCCTGCCAATGGTGCTCCGCAGATTCACGAATTATGCCTCCCAAGATACAACACCTCGAACCTGTTTGGATTAACATTATGCAAACAGGACTCAGTCGAACCGTTCAATTGAACCAGCACACTCAGAAAAATCAGAAGAGTAGAAAAGTGTATTAGAGCCTTTTTGGAATCGAGTCGTAAAAACCAAAAACCATAATGAAGCTCTATGCTCCCATCTATTTATAGAGATTTTTAGTTCATGTACAGAAGAGATACATGAATTAAATAGACGCATGTATCAACGAAACTCATGAATCAAGAAATACATGAATTCAAGAGATTCACGAATCCAGAGATACGTGAATTCAAGAGATTCGTGAACTCAATAAATACATGAATTAAAAGATACACGAATCTAGGAAATTCATGAATTCAATAGATACGTGAACGGAAAAGTTTCAGAAATTCATGAATCCAAAAGAGATACGTGAATAGAAAAGACGTATCTTAATTTATTGGCATTCGTTGGTCCATTAACCATAATTATAACCATAATTATAACAATCCCCCACATTAATGGATCAACAAAACATTTTTGACTCGAAGGAATCTGAGCATACCTGTTGAAATACACTGCATCAAGATAGGTAGCTTTCGCCTTGAACCTTCTTTAGTGAAAGCCTATCAGACTTACTTAACTAGTCGATGGACTAAGCCTTGAATCGCTAGTTGTTTGTGTAAGCCTAGACAATAAACCTCACACAGAGTATTTCCAATTCAAGATTGGTTCTCGGTTGTGTTCGTTCTATCGGCTTTGAACCTCTCGGGATTCATGCATGCTTTAGAAAATCTAGCCTTTAAAGATTTCTATAGAGTCGGCCAGCTCCACGCATATAGGTGCATTCCTATTAAAGATATTTTACCATATCTTACTTGGATGTTATATTCCAAGTTATAGGAATCATTAAACGCATAGCGTACCCTTAATAACGCTGTATAAAAGCACTATTGCATCATAGGAATGGGAGATAGTGCTTACACTAGAGTTTCCAAAATTTGCGTGTCCTATTGAACCTAGACCATGGGATCTCCAATCGCATAGGTTAGGTTTCCACTCTGGAATCTCTTTATTGGGTTGAGGCTCTTAAACCCATTCCCCTCGATGCGCAGTTTATCTGCTCTTTTGACAAACCTTTTGTCAGCGGATTCGCAATATTTTCCTTTGACTTTACAAAGTCCAAAGAAATGATTTCATTTGAGAGCAACTGCCTTACGGTGTTATGTCTACGACGAATATGTCTAGACTTACCGTTATAAATCACATTATGCGCCCTTGCAATTGCCGCTTGATTGTCACAGTGTATGCAAATTGCAGGCATAAGTTTTGGCCACATTGGAACATCTTCTAAAAAATGTCGAAGCCATTCTGCTTCTTCAGCAGCTTTATCCAAAGTAACAAACTCCGATTCCATTGTAGAGCGCGTTATTAGAGTTTGTTTAGAGGATTTTCATGACACTGCAGCACCTCCTAGCGTGAACACATATCCGCTAGTTGATTTCGATTCATTAGAATCTGAAATCCAGTTGGCATCACAATAACTTTTCAAAACAGCTGAATATTTGCCATATTGTAGAACATAGTCTTTTTTTTTTATGACCCGGGAACCCCCATACAGCCGACAACCGGTGAGGTAAACCCGAGGTGACGCTAGCGGAGGACCCACCACCCCGACATCACACTTAAGATCCCGTGCAGTCAGCGGGATTCGAACTCCTATCCTCCTCGCAAAGGATCATGGGAGCCTTATCCAACTGGGCCACCGCAGGCGGTGATGAACATAGTCTTTTGTCCTTTTCAAATATCCTAATACTCTCATCAAAGCATTCTAGTGCTCATGACCTGGGTTACTGGTATATCTACTCAGTTTGCTTATTGAGTATGCAATATCAGGTCTAGTGCAATTCATGATATACATGATGTTGCCGAATACTTGAGAGTATTCCAGCTGTCTAACACTATTTCCAGTGTTCTTTCTTAAAGTTAGGTGTGGAAGAAAAGGATTGTTTGCATCTTTAATGCCGAATCCTTTAAATCTCTCAAATACCTTTTCAATGTAATGAGATTGTGTTAAACCTAAGCCATCAGAATTCCTTAGAATTTTGATGCCGAGTATAACATCCGCGACACCTAAATCTTTCATCTCAAAGTTTTTCTTGAGAATGTTCTTGGTGATTTTGATGACCTCAATGTTATCTCCAAGAATTAATAAGTCATCAACATATAGACAAATAAGTACATATCTAACTGTAGTGGATTTAGTGTACACACATTTGTCACACTCATTGATTTTGTACCCATTTTGAATCATTACTCGGTCAAATTCACATGCCATTGCTTAGGAGCTTGTTTAAGTCCATACAATGATTTGACAAGTCTACACACTTTGTGTTCTTGTCCTTTGACCTTGAATCCTTCAGGTTGTTCCATATAAATCTCCTCGTTGAGATCACCATTTAAGAATGCGGTTTTCACATCCATTTGATGTATCTCGCAAATTGTATAGTGAAGCTATAGCAATCAACATCCTTACGATGTTATTCTTGTGACAGTGAATAAGTATCAAAGTAGTCAAGATCCTCTTTTTGTCTAAACCCTTTGGCTACAAGCCGAGCTTTGTACTTATCAATGGAACCATTAGCTTTTAGTTTTTTTCTTGAAAATCCACTTATCAATTGGTTTATTTCTAGGTGGAAGATCAACCAATTCCCAAGTATGGTTACTTAGGATAGAATGGATTTCATTGTCAACAGCTTCTTTCTAGAAATGAGCATCTGGAGATGACATTGCCTCTTTATATGTTTGGGGCTCACCTTCTAACATGTATGTTAGAAAATCAGGTCCGAAAGATTTTTCGATTCGAGACCTTTTACTCCTTCGAAGTTCGGCTTCTTTGGTCACAACTTCATCATTCTCAGATTCTAATTCTCTAAGTCTTTTCTGAGAAAGTTCTCCTTGATTTCTTTTTGCAGGATATATATCCTCAAAAAATTCAGCATCCTTTGATTCTAGGATTGTATTGACATGAATTTCCGCATTTTTAGATTTATGAACCAAAAATCTATATGTGCTACTATTTTAAGCATAACCGATGAATATGCAATCCACCGTTTTAGGTCCCAACCGAGTTTGTTTCAAATGAGGAATTGCCACCTTGGCCAAGCACCCCCACACTTTTAGAAAATTGTAGGATGGCAACTTTCCATTTCATAACTCGTATGGAGTTTTACCTGTCTTTTTGTGGGGTATTTTATTAAGAATATAATTTGCGCTTAAAACCGCCTCCCCACAAGTTCTCGAGGTAAACCTGAACTCAAAAGCATGGCATTAGCCATCTCCTTTAGTGTCCTGTTCAATCGTTCAGCAACTCCATTTTGTTGTGGAGTATAAGGTGCAGTCATTTGGAGAATTATTCCAAAACTAGCACAAAACTCTTTCAAATTGATTGAATTGTATTCTCCTCCTCTATCAGACCTAAGCACTTTGATTCGTTTATCAAGTTGGTTCTCAACTTCATTTTTATACTTGACAAACATGCTCATAGTCTCATCTTTGCTAGTTAGTAAATAAACATAGCAAAATCTAGTACAGTCATCTACAAATGTGATGAAGTACTTCTTTCCACCTCTACTTTCTACAAATTTTAAATCACATAGATCACTATGGATTAATTGTAGAGGTTCACTTGTTCTTTAAATGGATTTGAAAGGTTTCTTGGCAAACTTGGCTTCAACACAAGTCTCACATTTGTAACGGGCATCCAACTCAAATCTTGGAATTAACCACAAATTTGCTATTCTTTTCATTGTACCATAGTTTACATGTCCTAATTTACCATGCCATAGATAAGGAGACACAATAGTGTAAATTGAAGACTTTTCTTTATTAATAGTCTTTGGGTACACATACTTTGAGTTTACATCAATGACAACCACATTGGCCTTAAATAGGTCATTACACAAGTACATTTTCCCCACATACATCCCTCCTTTTGAAAGTACAAACTTGTCAGATTCAAATACAACTTTGAAACCCTTCTTGACAAGTATGGGGCCAGAAATTAGGTTTTTCTGAATCTCTGGTACATGCAGCACATTCAGCAAGGCGACCTCTTTGCCAGATGTAAACTTCAGGATCGCCTTTCCTCTTCCGGCAATCTTTACTGATGCAGAGTTAGCCATATAAAGCTTCTCGTCTTCTTCAACCTTCTCATAAGATGAGAACATGTGTTTATCTGCACATATGTGATTTATGGCCGTGTCTAGCCACCAGCCATTAATGTTCTAACTAGAGATGCTTCAGACATTACCATAGTAGACAGTCTCTCAATATTGTCATGTTCTGTCAAATTCAGTTGCTGGGTTGCACCATCGTTCTTGCCCTTTTTCAGGCGCTTCTTGCAATCCTTAGCACGATGGCCAGGCTTGTTGCATATAAAACACGTCCCTTGGAATTTCGGAACTGCTCCTTCTGCTTGCCTTTTCCTTGAAAAGACATCTTCCTTTTTCTATCTTGCTTGGATTTGGAAGATTCCACAACGTTGGCCTTTGGCTCAGAAGAAGGATTCGCACTCCTTCTATTGTCCTCCTCGATTCTGAGGCACATAATGAGATCTTCAAGGCTCATCTCCTTTCGTTTGTGCTTCAAATAATTTTTGAAGTCTGACTAGCCCGGAGGTAGTTTCTCAATCATAGCCACCATTTGGAATGATTTACTAAGTATCATTTCCTCAGCAGAGATGTCACTCAAAATTAATTGTGATTCTTGAACCTGACTCATGACAGATTTAGAATCCATCATCTTGTAGTCCAAGAATTTGGCAACCACAAATTTATTGGTGCCAGCGTCCTCAGTCTTGTATTTCTTTTCTAAGGACTCCCATAACTGTTTAGCAGATTCAATATTACAATAAACATTATAAAGAGAATTCACTAAACAGTTAAGGATATAATTTTGGCATAAGAAGTCCCCATGCTTCCAAGCCTCCAATGCACCGAGCGTCGTGACATCTTGCTCGTTTGGACTAATTATCGGGCACACCTCCGATAAATATTTTGTTAGATTGAGCATGGTCAGATAGAAAAACATCTTATGTTGCCACTGTTTAAAGCCCACTCCAGTAAATTTCTCCAATTTCTCATTAGCTGTAACTGGAGGCGTTGCTATCATAGTAGGCAAAGTTCGTTGAACTATCCCTCTAGAAACGGAGCCAAAAGCCATTTGGCTTGTACTGTTCTAAAAAACAGTCCTAAGCATACCAATCATATGACTTGTACCCACACCACCAAAATTGGTGTTAGCCCAAGGGCCCGTAGCATTGGCCGCTACAAATTCAGACCCTGAGGGTTGAACATCTTCCATAGCAATGGTCGAATCGACCATAGGAACGTCTCCTGAAACATTCGGGACATTGAAGGGCACTTGGTTGTTTCCAGCCATCTCAATAATCTGACAAGAACAACAAACAGTGAGTGAGATAATTGCCTTCAGATTGTTGGAAAATAATCCAAAGAAAACACAAACTGTTTGTTGCAATCAGAACATGAAGTTGGAGGTGAGGTACGAATATTCGAATCTCCTTAAGGCAATTAGTTCCTACCAATGGTATTTCGCAAATTCACGAACTATGCCTCCCAAGATACAATACCTCGAACCTGTTTGGATTAGCACTATGCAAACAGGACTCGGTCGAACCGTTCAATTGAACCAGTACACTCAGAAAAATCAGAAGAGTAGAAAAGTGTATCGGAGCCTTTTTGGAATTGAGTCGGAAAAACCAAAAACCATAATGAAGCTCTATGCTCCCATCTATTTATAGAGATTTTTAGTTCATGTACAGAAGAGATACATGAATTAAATAGATGCATGTATCCACGAAATTCATGAATCAAGAAATACATGAATTCAAGAGATTCACGAATCCAGAGATACGTGAATTCAAGAGATTCGTGAACTCAATAAATACATGAATTAAAAGATACACGAATCTAGGAAATTCATGAATTCAATAGATACGTGAACGGAAAAGTTTAAGAAATTCATGAATCCAAAAGAGATACGTGAATAGAAAAGACGTATCTTAATTTATTGGCATTCGTTGATCCATTAACCATAATTATAACCATAATTATAACACAACCCTCACCATGCCCTAGGCCAGGGCAGACAACCCTCACCAGGTGTGGGTGAAGGAATCTAGACTGTTCAAATTTAGGCAACACCGGCGACCAACGCTCGCCTTGGGCGAGGCCTCGTTAGTGATCACTCAAGGCTGGCGAGGCCTTGCCCAAATTTGGCTGACGTTGGTGACCCACACTCGCCTTGGGGGAGGTCTTGCCAGTGCTCACTTGGGGCTAGCAAGCCTTGCTGATGCCTCGCCCAAGGCATGCATTGGTCATCGGCACCCCCGTGAGGGCCGGCATCCCGCCTAGATTTGGGCAATGCAGCCCTCATGAGGGTCCGGTGACGCCTCGCCCTGGTTGAGGGAGTGCCGGCAGAGGTTGCGAACCATTCCAATGATGGGTGGTGGGTGGGCTGAAGCTCCACTAGCTACCCCTCCATTTTTTTTTTCAGTTCTGTTTTTTATCAGATTTTAGGGTTTCTTTTTTAGTTTTTAATCTAATTTAAATAAAAACTGAATACAAATAATTTAAAATTCCTCGAAGGAAATACAAATTAATTTAAAAATGCCACATTCGTATTTTCCAAATTGAGAGTGTTAACGGAATGACTTGATTGCATAAATTTGACAAGTTTTAGGATTTGATTATACTTTTTGTAAATTTTAGAACTTAATTGCACTTTCGCGATAATTTTTAGGACTTCTAGTGAATATATCCCTAAAGAAAAATATAACAAAAGCATAAACCAAAAATTACAATAGGAACAACAAATGAGCTAAGTCAACATTGTTGAATTGGTGTCCCTAAGTTTATGTTTTCTACAAATTGCACGGCATTGCTAGAATTGAAGGACTAACTTCAAAGCTCAAAGTACGGGACATATTGAAAGATGAAAGTTCCATCTATATGGCATGAAGAAGAAACTGGATTGTACATCTAGGAGGAAGAGGATAACAATAAAGCTTCAGCATAAACCAAGGATCAAGAAACAGCAACAACAAGCAAATTAGATACCTTTGCTTCATTTTGGAAATTGATAATGTATTGATCGAGATGTTACAATTGACATAGAAGCGTTATGGATGCAAGGCAAAAAGTGTATCCAAGTTCAGTATGCTGTATTGGTCAGCAGTAAGGTTGCATATGCTTCGTGTAACAGTGTTAAGAAGCTAAATGTCTTGATCTATAAACTGGACATAAACACACAGTCAACCACTTTAAGGATACCTAAGTGGAAGCTTATTCAAACCTATTCACAAAAAGAATGTCAGATGACAATTTCCTTCTTTACAAATTTTAGCATCACAAAATGTGAGATAAAATAGGTTGATATCATGAAAAAAGTTCCTTATCAAGTATATAGCATACTACATCGTTGAACTTTCATTGCATTGCATCCACATGTTCATTGATGCTCAAAGGAATATTTGGGTCCAGATAACAAGAGTGTTGTTGATATTTTAGGCCACTAATGCAAGCTACACAACTCAAACTTTGAGAAATGGAAACCAATGATGATTTTTTTTCTGTTCTTTTATAAGTAAACGCCCTGGACTAATGTGGTTCCTAGAGGATGCAATCCATTACAATATCCTCTAAGATAAGTGGATAACAATTTAATAAAAAGCTGAAAAACTAATGGCAAGATGAATCATCAATTGTACTGACCAAGACATTTGCATCCTAAGCAAGTTTCCACTGTGCCAAAAGTATGAAATGTCAAGCCAATTTTCAAAAAATAAAATGGAGATGAGAGATTCCTTTCCATCAAAAGCTCTCTCGTTCCGCTCCTCCCCAATCAACCAAAAAGTAGAAAGAGGAGTTGAGGTAATCTGTCTTTTCTTATTGTGCTATAAGTGAATGCCCTGCCAAGCCCAAATTTTTTGCTCAATGGAACCTCCAATAACCCAAGATAATCCGATGCAAGCAAAGGAAGCTGTCGAAACCCGTCTCATCCAAGAACAACGAAGGAGGATATACCGAATGGTCTCTGCCTTCTTTTTGCAGATGAAACGCCAATTAACCAATACTTTGCCGCTTTGTCGTAGGTTGTCTTCCCAAGCCAAAAAAGGAAAGTCTTTGTGGGATTTTCACTTTCCAAATCGCTTTTAAAAGAAAATCCAATCTACCACGAAAACCCACCCTATCGAGCAGCTTGTAGTAAAATTTTGTAGAATAGTTTCTGCCTCTTTCACCGTTTTCCACCGAAGCATCCTCAGAAGTAGTAGAAATCTTCAAATCGCACAAAACATTAAAAAAAAAAAAAAAGCCCAATTTCAAACACCCAATCTTAGGCTTGCCTCAAAAAATCAATAATGACCATATCATCCTTTTTTTTTTTTTTGGTCCGTGAAGAAACAATATATTCAGATAAGCGTAGTTTTACAGCCAGTCGCTAGGGCATCAACATACACTAAATCCATCAAAAGATAGGGAGGGAAGACATTCCAGTTTTGGGCCAAAGGCTGTACACGCTGGGCCTTAGTGGTCCAGTCAACAATAGCATTTGCTTCTCTCCGACACGGCTGTACCGTCAAGTTAGGGAAAAGGGGCAATGAAGTAGCAATTTCCGCGAGCAAGGAGCGGATCTCCCATGGCGGCGATCTACCATCTGTGACAGCGTCGACGACGGTACTGCAGTTGGATTCAATCAATAGACGCGCCTGATTTAGCCCTCGCCATAGCAAATGCTTGATCGTTAGAGAGAAAGCTTGGAACTCCGCAACTAGAGCTGAGGCAGCCGGAAATTTGCTGGTGTAGATTTCGATAAGCCTACCTTGATTATCTCTAAATACTGCAGCCATTGCTCCTTCTGTACTCCCCGGTTGATAGGCTGCATCTATATTACATTTTAAGGTACCTGGTTCGGGTGGTCACCACAGATGTGCCGGGATCAGGGTTGCGATGTTGCACCTCGAAGAGGAAGGAGACGAGATCTGGGAAAGTCGCGTCTCTGTCAAAGCTGTTGTCACTACGTAGAGTGGATCAAGCCGTTGATGGCGGAAGATAAAGCCATTCCGCATCTTCCAAATCTGCCAACAGACATTGGCTACTAGTTCCAAAGAAGGTGAGTTTTTAGTTGATGTAATTTGTGAAGCCAACCATGTTTCAAATCTGTGGATAGATTGTGGCTGTATGTCAATAGTAATCTATGGGTGTGCCCAGATTGGTCTCGTCTAGGAACACAGTAGGAATATATATGCTCTAAAGTTTCAGGGGTTCTCTAGTTACAGAGCTGACAATAGGGATTATCAATAATTTTCCTGCGAAACAAATTCTCCCTAGTAGCTACTGCATTTTGACAGATCAACCAGAGAAAGGTTCTTACTTTTGGTGCCGTTCGCATAGACCAGATTTTTTTCCATAGGAAAGTAGGAACCTGATAAGAAGATGATGGCATATGATTGTTGTTGTTGCTGGATATGGCTATTAATAAATGATAATTACTCTTCACCGAGTGTTGGCCATCCTTTGTTGCTGGCCAAAGTAGTTTGTCTTCAGTAAATTGAGGTCTAACTGGGATGTTTAGAATCTTGCGTATAATCTGCTCATCCAGAAAAGTTTGGAGCAGAGATGTATTCCAGTTGTTGTGGATTGGGTCTATTAGATCAGCCACCAGCTGGGGTTCTTCTCGAGTCGCCGGTCCACCAAGAATTCCTCTTGGTAGCCAGGGATCCTCTCGTATTTTGATTTTAGTCCCCTTACCAATAAACCATCTAAGATGTGGGAGAATAGCATCTCTACCAGTGAGAATACTCTGCCAAACCCAAGAAAAACGATTTCCTTTTTGTGCTGACTGAAAATCTGTTGAATGATAATGCAAACCCTTAACTAGTTGACTCCATAGAGCTTGAGGATGTTGTAATAAACGCCATGCTTGCTTTCCAAGCATGGCCCTATTGAATTCAAAAAGATCACGAAATCCGAGCCCGCCTTTTTCCTTATTGCACTTGATAATATCCCATTTCTTCCAATGAATACCTCCTTTATTTAGATTATTTTTCCACCAAAATCTTGCGATACTTTGTTCTATATTTCAACAAAGTGACAAAGGAAGCCTGAAGACCGACATTGCATAATGTGGAATCGCCTGAATAACAGACTTGATTAGAATTTCATTTCCCCCTTTTGAGATAAACTCTTCTTTCCAACCTTCTAATTTAGAGTGAACTCACGCTAGAATCCAAGAAAACATGTCCTGTTTAGATCGCCCCCAGTCCGATGGGATTCCTAGATAATTTCCATACCTCTGAAGCACAGGTATTCTAAGCTCTGAAGACATAGTTTGCTGAAGTCTAATAGGGCAGTTTTTACTGAAAATAAGTCCTGATTTGCTCCTATTCAAAGCTTACCCCTTTGCCCTGTAGCTAGACAATACTGATTTAAGATATCAGGAATATTCTGACTTTCCCGAATGTTGCCTTCTAGGAAAAAAATTGCATCATTGGCAAAAAAGAGGTGTGAAAGAGTGGGACACCATCTATTCAATCTAAGACCCTTTAAATGTCCTATAGCAACTGCCTGACTGATCAAAGTTGATAGTACATTTGCTAAAAGAATAAATATATAAGGGGATAGAGGGTCACCTTGTCTGAGGCCACGAGTTGGATAGATAAATGGAAGCAGTTCTCCATTAAAACGGATGCTGTAAGATGTAGTAGTAATGCATTGCATAACCCATTGTACCCACAACTGATGAAAGCCCAATTTGAGTAAATAGTCCCTAAGGAAATCTCATTCAACTCTATCATATGCTTTTTTCATGTCAATCTTGAGAATCGCATTGAATTTGGTGGTCCGCTTTCGGCTTTTAAAATGGTGGAGAACTTCTTGAAAGATTACAATATTGTCTTGGATCTGTCTTCCACTAACAAAAGCAGTTTGTTCCATAGAAATTAAATCAAGTAACCAAGGTTTTAAGCAATTGGCTAGTACCTTGGAAATGACTTTATAAGCAAAGTTACAGAGGTTGATTGGTCTATATTGGTCCAGTCACTCTGGTTGAGGAGTTTTGGGAATCAAGGCAATTATAGTGCGATTCAGATTGGCTGGCATCCATCCTGTCTGAAAAAAATCTGCACAAGAAGAAGAAGATCGTCTTTTATAATATCCTAGTGAGAGTGATAAAAAAATCCCATTGAAATCATTAGGGCCAGGAGCCTTTGTAGATCCCAGCTGAAAGGTAGCCCAGTGAACCTCCTCTAAAGTGACCACTTCCAGCAGATGGTTGTTTATTTCATTGGTAACCACATGTGGGCATTGTTGAATTATAGGAGTGTAATCCCAATGGTCAACCGTTGTATATAAATTTGAAAAAAAAAATTGCAAGCCATAACCTGTAAAGCATGAGGGTCATGAATCCATTCATTTTGCTCATTTTGAAGCATGCTGATTCTATTTCTTTGTTGTCTCTGAAGGGTGGTTGCATGAAAGAATTTCGTGTTTTTATCACCCCATTTTAACCATTAGATTCTAGAGCGTATAGCCCAAAATTGCTCTTCAAGCTGCCAAGTGCGTTTTAATTCCTCTCGAATTTGAAAAACTTCTTCTTTGTTATAGGAGCCATGCTGCTGGTTTGTTATCTGTTGGAGCTGTTGTTGTAAAGAAGCTGCTTTAAGATCACCTCTGGAGAATTTGGATCGGCTCCACTTCGTCAAGGCGGTGGAAACACGTTGCAACTTAGTGGTGAGTCCAGCTCTTCGACCTCTTACTGAGTTCCATGTTGCTGATATAATGTCTGAGCATTCTGCATCTTCATTCCAGAAAGCCTCAAAAGTGAAAGATTTCCTTCGTGCCTTATAAGATGCTGAAGAGTTGACAATTAATGGACTGTGATCCGACCCAACAGCCGGCAGCACAAAGACCTCAGCTGCAGGGAATAATAAAAGCCAGTTCATTGTGCACATCACCCGATCAAGACGTTCCTTCACTAGCTCATCTCCCTCACGGTTGTTCATCCAGGTAAACTTACATCCTTTACTCGGTAATTCCATAAGGGAACAGTCATTGAGAATGGCTCGAAATGATAACATCCTATAGTGTTTTGCTTGGTGCTTGCCTATTTTTTCCCATGGGTATAGTATTTCATTGAAATCCCCAAAGCATAGCCATGGAAATGTGTTAGCCATGCTGATCTCTTGAAGTTCATTCCATAGGTGTTGTCGATTGTTATACGTGAAGGGAGCATGAATACAAGTAAGACGCATAGTCTGACCATCCCAGTATTCTTTGTAGAGCATATCAAAGTACTACTGAGTTGAGGTAAGCATAGTTAAATCTACCTGATTGTTCCAAAATATTGCCATTCCCCCCGCCAGACCAGTAGGATTGAGCATATAGGAATTACTGAAATGCAAGCTGCGCTGTAGACTTCAAAGTTTCTCCTCAGAGTTTTTTGTTTCCATCAAAAAAATCATGTTGGGCTTTTCCTTGGCCATCATGGCCTTTAGAGCTTGAACTGTCAACGAGTTACCCAGTCCTTGACAGTTCCAGCATATCAGCTTCATTGGTGAGGAGGTGGCTATTGAGGGCCAGCCACCGAAGCCCATTGTCCTGCTTCACCCGTTGTGAACACAGGTGTCTCAGTAAGGTGAGAGTCGTCCAAGTTCTCCAAGATTAAGCCCGCATTGTTGTATGGAGTATGTCTTTTCTGTTTTTTGGTGACACCAACTTTCGGTGTCAATCTGGTATATCGTTGCTTCTTATTGAGTTGTATATCTGTAGGAAGGGTCTGGATACCCTTCAACTTTGCTGACGCTGGAATAAGAGCAGTATGAAGGGAAACGTCGAGCATAACTATCTTTGATTCTTGTCGCTGGTCAAGGACCACTACTGGGAGAGTAGCCAGAGGTGTTGGATCTGTAGTTGTCACTGCTGCGGTGTGGCTTGGAGGGGGCAGGAGGGGTATGTTCTGCAGTTGCGATGGAGGAGTTTCAGGTACTCTGTCTACATACTGTTATGATGAATGTTGGGGTGAGTAAAAAGCATACCAGTAAGGACTATATTCCTTTACTTTTGCCCTGAGCCATGGACCATATGTCATTTTGTCTTGTCCCTTAAACTTAGCCTCATCATATGGAATGTCTTTGCAATACATAGCGTAGTGTCCCAGTTTGCCGCAAGAGTAGCAAAAGTGGGATAGACGTTCATAGCGAAATTCAATCCAAATAAGTTTTCCTTCTAGACTAACCAACTTCCCTAATTTTAAAGGTGCTTGCAGGTTTAACTCCACTCTAGCTCGACTAGTCTGTAAGGTAGTCCCTTCTTTAGTGTCAATGCGAACTTCTATTACCCACCCCATGTCTTGCACCGCTTTTATAATCATTTTTTCTGTCATCCATTCTAAAGGTAGGCCAATTATCTGAACCTAGAAGGCACATATTGAGAAGTCATAACAGTGTAAGGGGGTATTGGGTTGCCACGGCTTAAAAATCAGAAGGTGGTTTGAAAATAGCCAAGGACCTCCTTCTTGGACCCTCTGTTTATCGGTAAGGGAGTTGAATTTTGCCACATATATGCCCGTTTCTCGCTGTGATATGTCAACTTGTTCAGTCCGCCAAGCCTTCTTCAAGGTACTTTGAAATGCAGGAAAATTTATAGATGGGTTGGACAGGAGCTTCCCTACTAATGTAAGTCTACACTCTTCCAATTTTTCAGGGGAAGGATCGTCAGTCCAGACTTCAACCTGGTGCTCAGTATTAAGGTGACCCAGTCTAGCACACAGAGCAGCCAAATGAACATATTCATTGTGCTCACTGAATTCCATCCCAGAACAGGAGCACCAACCCACAGTAGAAAGCAAGGAAAGACCAGAAAAAGAAAAGGAACAATCCACTTGCACCACAAAATAGGATGAATACGAGATAACCTCACCGAGAAACAGATTCACGGAGGAAAGGGGACATGCAAAGAACGAACCAGCCGTAGGAAGTCTTCCGCCTGAAGTCTGGCCCCGCCATCAAGGTTCAGAGCTGACGGAGGTAGACAATCACTCAATCAAGGGAATTAGAGAGGAAATTGTGAACAACAAGGGTTGGGACGAGTAATTGGGAAAGGGAAGGAAGGCATCAGTGTAATGGCGGAAAGGGTTTTGGTGAAATTACACTACCCAAAGGTAGAGAAGTACTCTACATAGCGAGAGAGAAGAACTCTACATAGCGAGAGAATAACTTGTTTTTAACTTTCATGAACCTTGAATCATGACCATATCATCCTTTAAACGATAACAATCTGGTGCCAAGGCCTCCATGTTCCTGGTGATATCGAAGACATCGAGGAACTCATCTTTCAAAGTTGTGTCCCCACACCAAACGTTAGTAACTAACTGTGTCCTGTTTCCATAAGAAGAAACTCGCTTCAACATTCTCTAATCTTCCTTCGTACATTAGTCTGGTGATCCAACCTATCTTTTCAAGGCCAAATTTTGCAACTACTGCTTTTCTCTGAAGATGTTAATTTGCAACACTGAATTGCCAATGCAATTTGTCGAGAAGAGCCCTATTGATTAACAAGGACTTCATGGCTAAACTGCCATTTCAAAAAGGTCATTTGACTGCTTTCCGATTCACCAAAATGAACTTGTGCGCCTCCTCAATATCACCACATGAAAATTCATTCTGAATGGCATCCAACCTTTTAGCCACCGGGCAAGGGGTTAGAAAAGAAGAAATGAAATAAATAGGAAGATTGGGAATAGTACTCTCAAAAAGACCAATCCTCCTTGCTTTGGAGAGGGAAGAACTTTCCAACCAAACAATCATTTATCAAAAACAGTCTCCTAGATATGCTTGTTCTTGGAACAAGAACCAAAAAGGGAGATCGAGAACCTATCCGTTACGGATTAACAAAATTGCAGAACTCTTTCATAAAATCATGTCATGTCTCTTTAATGGAAAACTATAAAATCAGTTCTTATTGGGGAGGGATTGGATTACGAAGACTCATAAAGTTTGCTTTCTATTAGGGTCATATATGCGGATGTTTTGATGATTAAGGTGTGGAAGTAAGAAATTTAACACCGTTTAATCAAAGCCTTTTTGGGGAAATGGCAATTGAGATTTGCACACAGCTCGAGGGAAAGAAACATTCTTATAAGATACAGCTAAGGGGAGCAAGGTTAACATACCAAGTGAGTTAAAGGTGCGGGACACCTAATTATGGAAATATATGAGGAGAAATTCAAACAACTTCTCGAGTTTATCCGCTTCAATGTCGCCCACGGATGTAAGACAAGATTTTGGATTGTTTTGTGTTGTGGTTAACTTGTGATAAACATCTGCATGATAATTAGCCGCACTTCTGTGCCATAGCATTACATAAAAAGTGCTGCACTTTCTAAAACAAACAGTCATTCCATCCACTAGAATTCAAGGCTTGATTGGAACATTGATTATGCCACGTCGGTTAGTTTAAATTCTGTATTATTGTAATTCTTCCTTGCCTTCTTTGGTTGTTATCTTAAACCTTTCCACCTATAAGAGAAAATGAGAGATGAAAAGAATTTCATAATTGGCGGCATTTGGATTGAATTTCTTTTTTACTCAAAACACAAGTTAAATTAAAGAGAAATAGTAGAATTCATAACGTAAAATGACAAGTGCAGGTTAAGAAAAAAAGCATAGTCCTGAGACATACCAACTAGTCCCAATCAGTTATCTTATGAGGTATTATTAATAAAAAAGACTATGTAGAAACTTTGCATAAATATTTATAACTAAATTAGAGAAATTAAAAAAAAAAAACTTAGGATTTAATCGATATTCGTATAATAAATTTAAAACTAATTGGACTTCCTTTATATAATATATGTATGTATGTATGTACGTACGTACGAACGTACGTATGTAAGCAGCCTTTTTGCCGACCGTAGGATACTTTGCTCGTAAGTACTCAGTCATTACTTAATTTTAAGCTCTAATAATTGAAGTCCACCGTCGTCGTCATCGATTATTGTTCTTGTCATCATCAACCCCAACCGACTCGCTATCTTCTATCCCCTTTTTCACCATGAATTCCGCACACTCAAGTTATCTCTTTCTATTTCTTTCCCTGGATTATTTGTTCTTATCATCGTATTCATGTTCGGATTGGGTTTCTTTCTTTTCATTTCTTCCTTGAATTATGTAGAGATTCTTGATCCCTTTCAATTTTTTTACATTTAATAATGCATTTGGTAATATATCTATTTTATAGAATAATTTCTTTTGATAAATAGTTTTTTCTATTTTTAATCCCCGAAACAATTTTCGAGTAAAAAACAGCGCGTTTGGTAACCACACAAAAATTATTATTTCTGGAATGGAAAAAGAATAGAAATGCGTTTAGTACGACTCATAAATTTTTTTGTGCCGTAAAATTTCTTTTAATTTTTTAATAATTTTTTAGATTTTTCCTTTTTTTTTTTTTTCTTTTCTTCATTTTTTCTCTTCTTTCTCCTCCTCTAGTTGGAGGTAGCGACGACCGGCGGCGGTGGGCAGCAAGTCTCCACCAATTGATTAGAAGACAAAAAAGAAGAAAAGAAAAAAGAAAAAAAGAAAAAAGACTTATTTCTAAAAATTATTTTCGAGAAAAAAAAAAATCTATTTTTTTCTACTTCTTGTTTTCGTTCTAAATCTATTCCCTAACCACTTAATTAATTAACTGGTGTTATCAAACGGATTTCTGAATTTTTTTTTCTATTTTGAGGAACAAAAGAACAGAAAAATTGGAACATTACCATGCAAATCCTAATTCATGCGGTTTGATTCACTCTTAAGTCATCTAACAATTAATTCCTCTAACTTTCTCAATTCTTACAATCAATCATTTGTTAAGTACATTGTCAATTAATTAATACCAAAAAAGAAAAGGAAAAACAAAAAGTATTCATTATAGTGGGTATATCAAAGACAGACTTTTGATTAAATAAATAAGAAAATTAGAGGATTTAACTGCATACCACAAAACTTATTCAGAAAACTAAAAGACTTGATTTTGCAAAATAAATGCAAAAATTCAAATCACACAAATTCTAGAAACTCAAAGGACATAATCTATATTGTACATATTTTTCTTTCTTTTAGAATAATTGGCATAGATTCCACAAAATTTTACGAATATCATAATACTAGTAGTATCATGCAATATTCACCTCATATTTTTCATGGCCTTACCAGTACCGCGGAGCTCGACTTCTCCCCCGAATCCTAATTACAACAGCGAGGTCTTGACAACAACACAAACAAGAGTTTCGAGCGCATGCTTGTTTAGCTCCTTGTTGGCGAGGTCGCACTCATTGATGGAGGGGTAACCAACCATCCTAATGCGTCTGCCTTATAGGTATGCCCAATGCGAGTCCTAGAATGAGAGATGGTTCGTGATTTCCGTTATCAAATTGTTGAACAGTTGATGCTTTAGGAGATGGGGTCCCCATGCGTGTGGAGCACGGAGCACGCCCCTTCACAAAGCTTCGACCATGCAACTAAGACCTTTGTCTCGAAAGAAGGCTTGGAACAAGCGACAAGGCCAAGCATTCTCGGAATTAAGAATAATAATAATATACTGAAGAGAAAACATGTGACTCAACTCAAGACCCACTTACATTGAATCCGAGCCATGTTGGTTGGTTTGGATTTTCAATTTGTTCATTTCTTTTTATCCCAGATAGTGGATATTGATTCAAAACAACTTTCCAGCTTCTCCAATTGATAATCTACGCCTTCAATCACCAAATTCCTGAACTAGAAAGAGCAACATTCATACATTCTCCATCAAGACTCTCAACTGGATCAAGAGCTAGACAAGTTAAAAGGCCCCATTCCCATCTTTTCACAATCGTGATCTACATCATACCTCGCAAGTCTCCCTTTCGCGTTGAACTCATTATATATAAAATAAAATAATATCCTAATTTCTCTATTCAAGAAAGTGAGAAACTCTCAACAATGTTATATATGCTTAAACACTTCAATGATCTACATGTGAAGAGGGTACACGATCTCCTAAGCATTGATTCCTTTTTTGATTTAATGGTGTAGCTCAAGTAATGTGGGGTAATGTTGTAAAGACATTAGGTGATATCAAAGTTTGATTTTTCTCTTCTTCTTAGGACCACTGCGTGCGGGAAGTTCTGATACCATCTTTACCGTTTCCATTACCTTTTTTTTTTTTTTTTTGTCTTTTTCACAATATTTATTCATTATCAATCTCTTCCTTATTATTATCATCATGTTATGCAGGAGGGGGTAGTTACATACATACAGATAACATCAATATAGCCAGAAGAGTAGCCTTTTTTGCCATGGACTCTTTTCAGAATACTTTGCTCGTAAGAATTAAGAATTTTCGTTAATCAATTAAAGCTCTTAATGATCGAATGCCGCCCCCGCCACCATCATCGGCTATTGTTCTTGTCATCATCAGCCCCAACCAACACTATTATCTTCTTTCCCTTTCTTTGTATCAACGATGATTCCCCGTACTCAAGTTCTGTATCCCTATTCAGCCTCCGATTGGTCAGCATGGGTTTTTGAATTCTCGTCCCGACAAAGAAGACACCAAATATTCTCTGTAAGTATTCTAGTTCACGTTGTTAATATTAACACACTCACTGGATGTAGTGAATGGGTCATAGCCCAGATTTGCGCTGGGATCGGGGCTCAGGAAAGTCCCTGGGCCGTGATCTGCAGAAACGCACCCTCGAAGACGAGGAGAGACTTTGAGAGCCGGAGTTCCATTGCGCCCCGACAGTGCGTTGAGGCTGAGACGCGCGCGGAGCCTCCGTGAATCGTACCTCAAAAGTCCAACGGGCATTGAATCACTTATAAAATGTAATCTGAACGGTGAAATAGTCAGAATGGACCTTAGAGAAAGAGGAATCACAAAATAGGTGATTTGCTTCTGGTGCAAGGGGCGAATCGAATCCGTTTTCGATCATCGGACATGGTGCTAGGCTCGGTTAACGTGGGGGAGAGTTGGCGTAGAGACGCAGGATGGTTTCGGGTTTTGATTTCATTCCGTCTTCTGAGGACTCCCACCGCCACCACGACGTTTTTTTTGGGGGGAGGGGCGCTTGATTCCATGCTTGCCCGATATCCATTACATTCTTCTTCGTCTTTTCTGCTATTTTTAATTGAATATTAATCTGTTGTTCATCGACGTTCTAATTGCGATTCTCCTCATTCGGCCCCGCACCTCTCTGCCCATTTTATTTTGTGCAGTGGATATATAAGAGAGAAATTATTTAATTAATCTTAAACCTATTGGGCAGATACTAATTTCGTTCCAAAATTTTCAATTTGACTAGTCTTATCCTAAATCTTTTCACGCGAACTTCTCTCTCTGTGAACAGATGCGCACTCGGTTCTTCTTTATTCTCTTTTTGAGAAGTAGCTTGTTGCATTAGAGGACTGCTGGTCACTTATTTTTCTTTTCCACTATGTAAGTCCTCATAAATTTAAGACAAGTAGCCGCCACAAGTTTTTACAAAAGTAGGAGACAAGCTATGGCATCAGAAATGATCTCATCATATTTGAGGGAGGGTAAAGACCAATCCCCTTGGGAAAAGGAAACACTGGAAATGTTACTTCAATGAGAAGAGACGGGAAATCAATACCTTCTGGTTGTGCTTGTTTTTGCAGGCAAACTGTATCGATTCTACTGTTCCAGCCGAGATAGTATTTTCCCAGGAGGTGAAGAAGCTGCAGGCAGAGCAATTCAAGCCTTTGGAGCAAGTTACTCTTGAGCCCTTTGAGCGAGACCATGCTTGTATTGTCCGTGGCCATAGCATGCCAAAGAAACAGAAAGCTGCTCCTGCATCATAAAAAGTCCCAGGCCACCTTTGCTGTTCAATCTTTATGTATGACTTTATTAGATTGGAAGTTGGAACCCCAATGCATTCAAGGTTTTGGTGGGCTCTTGTAATGGACCAATATTCTGAAATGGGTTCAGATTTTTTTCACCTTAAGGCTGGTAATTCAGTTGAAATTTTTCATGTCCAATTATCTGAAACGACAATTTACTGCATTGTTTGAATTATCAATTTCTAATATTTTTGCTCTGACAACATCTAATTGAATAGACTTCGCACTTGCATTTCAAATTAATAGATACTTATCAAAATTTTCCAAAAAGGGCTAATGATACTCATGATTTTCTATATATAAATAAGAACTTATAGATCAGTGTAAATCAAATCGAGATTGCAGAGGATGACCGGCTATGGTTATAATACTTGTGTTTCACAAGGTGTGTAGATGAGGCTAAACAATAAACATATATGGACTTACTTTGCGCAAATCGTGTGATTAATATATCATAATAGGCTCAACGATAATTAATTTGAGCTTGTACGGAATGGAACACAATACACAACCCAATAAATTTTCTCATATTTTTATCTTTTGCTTCCAAATCAATTGCTTATAGACAGCAAAAAGGAATTCTTTTCGCAAAATTTCTTATGAAAAGACAATGCCAAGCACCATGAAAATTCTTTACAAACCATTTCTAATGAAATACTCATTTTTATGCATGTTCATGATTAAAAGATATGAAAATCGAACTAGATGAGCTGGAAATTCAACTAGATATTTCATGATATAACAAAATAATTACCAAAAATTGTAATGAGCGCTTGGTACCCAGGAGATAACTCCTTCCTATCCCTCCTTGTACAGGCAAGTCCAATTGTATCCTCAAAATGCAGTAAATACATATGTGATTGAAAACATATGTCAACAATTTTTAGCTGGTAAGGGGGCCGACTAAATTGCTCCAAATTATTGCCACACCATTGGCTAGAGAGTTGTAACACTCTCAATTGAGGCACTTCACAGCTCACATAAGAGCTCACTCTGCTTTCGTGTTCACAAGAATAATTGGAACTTATTTTACATGTAATAAAGTAGTTGGTCTGCATGGATAAATTGTTCATAGTGACCGCAGTTACAAATATAATTTCGGTAGTAGGATTATGTGATTTGCTTCTCAAATTCCTGCTCTGCCCCTGGATGCATCGTACATGAAAAGGTTCACAGATTAAGGACTGCATCGAACTGTCGTCAATTTAAAAAGCTACTTGCAGTTCTTGCAACGATTGGGCTGAAAATTGAGTTCTATTGAATGACAGCCGAGATTGAGTCGTCATTTTAAGCCGTGGCCAGGATCGGAAAACCGTTGCCGTTCCCTGGATCTACTATACTAACATAGCATGTACCCCCCTTTTCTAGGGCTAAGCATGGAAGAAGCAAAAAAAAAAACTACTGAAATTGCAGAAACCAACGCCAAGCACTCCCGAGTTCATATAACCTGGAAGAGACATGTGGATTCATTCATTCGTTCAGCAAAGTTGATATATTGTCTATTAAAAGCATACTCCTAATAAAGCTGCATAAATGTCCTAAAGCCATCGCAATTTGGTGAGATTGCAAATGCATATGGCGAATATATTTAAGGGATGGGGTCTGTGATTAGCCTCTCATCCGCTTTGATCACGAGAATTTCTTGATCACGAGAATTTCCTCATGCGGCCCTTAGAGTTCTAACAATGATTCTACAGGTTTAATTCTCTATTTCCGTAATGGGATGCATGTAATTCAGTTGGCGGTCTTCTTTTTTTATTCACACAAAACCGGAAAATTGAGGAATTGTGGGCGCATTTTTGAGTTTATCCACATAAGCAGGCACGTGAATGCATGCTTACCGTTGCATATATGGCAATGATCTGGTCGTTGAAGAAAATAAAATGCAGAAAAGCCATCGATCTTATATATTACCTATCCTTGGAAACCGGCTGCATGAAGTTTATCCCTGATAAAATGTAGCTGAGCTTCGACTTTTGTGATGTTCATCCGCTCTCTGCGTGCTTGGACCGAGCAGGCAACTCCAATTCTATAAACCATCTCCAGAAAGTCGCGAGCTGCATCACCTCTGCCGATGCCCTTGTGTCTCTCCATTTCTTGAAGTAGAAGAGGATCAGTAATCTCTAGGAGTTGTTCAGGCAAGGCTTCCTTGACGAACTTATGAAGGTTAAAATTTTCTCTGAACATTTCATTTGTTGGACTCACACCCGTGAACATCTCAAGCAAGAGAATGCCATAACTATAAACATTGCCTTCTCTTGAAGCCATGCTTTCCATTCCATATTCTGCACTTCATTCAAATTACAAACAAAAGATAAATAATAATAGCAGAACCAGTTGAGGCAGATGGAAATAGAGCGCAAGACTTACCTGGAGCAGCATAGCCGACAGTTCCTCTTACACCAGCAGAGCTCATACTCGCTTTAGTGTTGGGAGATTCAATCATGATCTTTGCCAAACCAAAGTCTCCAACATGTCCAACCATTTCAGCATCTAGTAAGATGTTGCTTGGCTTCAAATCGCAATGGATAACAGGGCTTTGTAGGTTGTTATGGAGATAATCTAATGCTGAAGCAACATCGATGGAAATATTTATCCTCTTGATGAGACTCAATTTTTGCACATTCCCATCTACATTAGCTGGTGATGGGCTTGGATGTAGCCAATCTTCTAGGCTGCCATTGACCATGAACTCATAAATCAAGGCCTTAAACTCATTGCCACTATAATCAGTGCCTGAGCATACTGTTAGGACTTTCAAAAGATTACGGTGTCGGATATTCCTTAAAGCCTCGCATTCGGTTATGAAGCCCTTTGCAGCACCATGAAGCATCAAATTAAGTACCTTCACAGCGATGATGGTTCCATTCTCATCAAGGACTCCCTTGTAAACAGATCCAAAACCACCAACCCCAATCAAGTTACTTGAAGAAAAGCTATCAGTTGCTTTAATGAGAGTTCGATAAGATAGACTCAATGATGAATCATCTTTGGAATTTGAAGCTGGCTCTATTCTTTTCTTCTTCTTCAACCAACCAAAGTACATAAGAGCAAGAACAAGAGCTATTCCAAGAATGCCAGAGAAAATCAAGATGGTGAGCTTCCACTTAAGGAATACTTTTCGGCCTGAGTTTCTAGAGTTGCATTTCGGGAGATGAAATTCAGGCAATATTGCGCAAAGCTTGTCATTTCCGGAGACAAAAGTAGCGCTGGCATTATTAAAGATTCCTTTAGTCAGTAATATGCCTTCAAAGTTATTGTATGACAAATTTAGGTTCTCCAAGAAGTGAAATGCCTCGAAAAACTCTGGAATCTGACTAGATAAATTGTTGTGTGAAAGATCTATCTCATTGAGATTCCTCAACATACTCATAGATAAAGGAATGACGCCTTGGAAAGAATTCTCTTGCATTTTGAGCACCTCCAATCCAACACAACTGCCAAGACTAGCTGGAATGTCACCATCCAACATGTTTCTGGAGACATCTAGTCGAGCCAAAAGATTCAACTTCCCGACTTCCTCAGGTAGGACACCGGTGAGATGGTTTCGAGACAAGTTCAGAAGTATAGATAGTGATGAGAGGCCTATGGACTCTGGTGGTATAGTTCCATTTAAGTTGTTACTAGATAGATCAAGTTCCACTAAATTTCGGCACTCCGATAGATGTGAAGGAATGTAGCCGTGAAAGTTATTGTGATCAAGATAGAGTCGTGCTAGGTTTACTAGGTTTCCTAATGAAGAAGGAATTGCTCCGTAATACTTGTTATACGATAGTTTCATTTCCACTAAGTTATGAAGATTTCCCATAACAGAGGGGAGTGTACCTGAAAAACTATTGTGGTCCAAAACAAGCCTTTCCAAGTTGATGAGATTTCCGACTATTTTGGGAATCGTGCCAAACAGTAGATTCTCACCCAGCCACAATTCTAAGAGAGTATTCGAGAAATTACCAATACACTCGGGCAACGTCCCGCCAAAGCTGTTGTTTTGCATAAACAACACCACTAGAGAGGTGGCATTAGTCAATGAGCAAAAGAAGCTTGAATCACTATATCCTCCGCTTCCAAGATAATTATGACCGATTTTCAAAAGTTCGAGCATGTTGAAGCGGTCCAAAGGAGGCATTTTTCCTGAGAGCTCATTTTCATTAACTTGTAGCCACCTTAAAGTGGTTGCATTAGACATTGACCGAGGAATCACTCCAGTGAATCGGTTAGTCCCAATGGTGAAAATCTCGATGTTTGGAAAAGCAAAGCCTACATTGGCAGGAAGATTCCCTCCTATTTCATTATCACCGATTTCGAAAACCTTTATGGAAGAAAGATTGAAGATAGATGGAGGAATTGTGCCTGACAACCTATTTTCTTCTAATTGAAGTTGTTTGAGTTTGGTTAATTTTCCTAGAGCTTGAGGTATCTTCCCACCCAACTCATTCCAAGCGAGACTAAGACACTCTAACAATGACATGTTTCCGATGGATAAAGGAACAGTTCCCGTTAGATGGTTCTCAGCTAAGGCAAGAAGTTGAAGCTTCACTAAAGAACCGAACTCGAAGGGAATTTCTCCAACTAGCCGGTTGAAAGAAAGGTAGAGCCGTGTAAGGTGAGTGCAACTCGACAAGTTTCTTGGGATTTCGCCTTCCAATGTGTTGACAGATAGTCGCAAGACATGTAGACTGTGCAAATGGCTGACTTGTTGCGGGATTTCATGATGAAAACTATTGTTGAAGAGCATCAGGACTCTCAAGAAGCTCAAATTTCCAATATGAGGGGAGATGGATCCTGAAAGCTTCAAGGCTTGTAGGTCTAGCCCTGTGACTCTGTGGTGTAGGCGACCGCACATGACACCGTGCCATCGACAGTGGTCAGTCGTATGATTCCATGAATTCAGCACCCCAAAAGGGTCCATGGTTATTGTGGCCTTGAACGCAAGCAACGCAAGCTTATCTGTCATATTGTTAGTTGAAAGGACTTGGCTAATGCATGGCAAAAGCACTACGCAAGTGAAAAATAGACGACATGATGATGAGAACTCAAGAAAATACAACTTGAGAGGCTTCATAATGCTAGAGGTGAAATCTTAATTGATACCTGAAGAATGTAAGAAAATTGAAGAGAAGGGATTTTTGGAAGCATAAACAGGTTTTATTGTAATTTGAACGTACATGCTTCGATGGACATTATATTTGTTGAGGAGGTCTTTGTAAGTCAAATGTCAGCCGTGCACGCCAAGTTCATGAGCCATCCCACTCCATATATCACGGCAAAGTTGTAGTATAAGGTAAAAAGGCAAGAAAAATAACCCTCTTTTAAAAAGGTTTCCTTTTTAACTTTAAAAAAATCTCATTTTACCCTTTTATGTAACGCTCTCACCTGACTTGATCCATTTCGACAATGGCATAATTTGGATAAAGTTTTAGTGTAGTCAATTGATTAATACATAGGAATTTATAGACAAGAATATGTTAGTGTTTCAAGGTAGAATAACAATTTGCAAATGGTGCATTATGTGGGTCCTTATAATCCCAGTATATTTGTGGACAAAAATGATCTTCATAGACCAATATGGGCAATAATGTACAAAGAGAATGATCCACTAATCTTTAACTGACATTTATGTCTTGAAGAAATCAAGAATAGGGCCATACAAACATATCCAAAGTGTGCATATTTCTTCACACAAAACATATAGACATTCCCTATTCTCCGAAGGTGGGATTCTCATCATAGATCAAGGCTCTTCTTCCCCTTAGTGTAGTTTATAACACAAAACAATCAGGAGATTGTCAACACCCGTTTTGGGTGTTTTGACCCCATTGCCGGTTGGTAGGTTATGTAATAACAAAACTAAAAAAAATCACAGAAATTTTACTTAAGTACCAAAAATGCTTGAGCAAGTCCTATAGGGATTTGATAAATGTAAAAAAACATAAAGAAAGATAAGCACATGAATAAAGCCATCAATAAATTATGAAGTCATCCACTAAAATAGACTTGTATTCTACTATCCACAAAAAAAACATAATTAAATAGTTATCACTCTGGAAATGCACTATATGTACATAAGATATCAAGACAAAAAAATTAAAATACCTTGAAAATCAAGAGGATTCCACATTCCACGTCGAAAATCCTAATGCTCTAATGAATATGTCAACTCCAATTAATCACACAAATTCAATAATTTGATTAGATAATTTAAAAGTTCAAATTTTGATAAGAAATCAACTCTCATTTCCACTTAGCAACTCACTCTTCTGGATCCAACAAGCAGTTGTTTTCAACTAAAATGAAAACTCGTTGACTGTCAAGTCAACCGACCTCGACTACGCATGGGGAACTCACGGCCACTTTTTTAGCAAATACTTTTTATCAATCTAATTCACGATGAATTGGCTCAATCACAGCCCTTGATAGAACCTTTCTTTCTCATCCACTCAGGAGGGGACAGACATACCGGGGCTACAAGTGACTATTATGTTTTCTATATTTCAATGTCATTCGAAATAAAAGCATTACGCAAGAAACTTTTGTTGAGATTTTCAAGATAGCCTTTTAATGAGAACTTGGGCTTTAAAAGTGAAAAGTTCCGTCTCAAAAGGTACCTTTAAAGATCACAAACGCTATCTTTCCAATCTGTCCATTTATGTTTTCTACATTGGGATGGAGATAAAGACTTAGGTCATGCGTAGCAAGAAGGAATTGATTGGGAATTTTCCAAACACTGGACAAGATATAATCAAAGTCTCCCCTCTTTGTTCCTTCACAACAAACAAACACATGAATTGTAGTGCCTATTTTATATCATTCCTTCTTTTATTCTACTTCATTTTATTGTACTAAATATAGTGCTAGGCTACACATGATGTATACTTTCTTCCTCTCATATGTGATGCAGAATTTGTTCATATTGGAATCAATAATTTTGCGATAGAAATGGAGTAAACTTGATTTACCTAATTGTTATTCTGCATCCAATTAGCAACTTGTACTACACAATTTTATCGGAAATTATCAAAAACCGCCATTAGTTTTGCCGCTATTACCGATAAACATCCCTTTTCCTAAATTACCTCCTAGCCCCCTAGTTTTTCATTGGATATGCCAATTTGAATGTCATAGTAGTCAACAAGCTCAACGTCCACGTTGGGATGCAAGAAAGGAAGAGAATTAAAGAAAAAAGAAAGAGCACATAAAGCGAAAAATCAGAAATTGGAGTGGGAGGTGTTGTCAAGGGTAGCAGTGAGAGTGATGATAGAGATTGATAACCATTGGCGTTGTCCAAAGGTTGCCGGGTGGCATCCAACGGTGGCCGGTGGTGGTGGGTCGAGAGGACTAAAACTTAGTGGGTGGGGGCTCATCGAGGGCTAGTACATTTATTGGGTTAGTGTTTTTTGGAAAGGATGTGGGATTTTGTCATGATATGCAAAGTAATATTTTTAAAATATAGAGGATGAAAAATGATTAAAAAGACTGGCTCTCACTCATCATTAAGTAATTGATCTTAATTTATTTATTTAAAAACATAAATCTTGTTATGAGTTAAGGGCTGATTAAGACTAGCACATTTATTGGGTTGGTGTTTTTTGGAAGGAATGTGGGATTTTGTTATGATTTGCAAGGTAATATTTTTAAAATATAGAGGATGCAAAAGTGGTCAAAAAACTCATCAGTTTCAAAAAAGTAATTGATTGTAATTTATTTAGAAATGTAAATCACTTTGTGGGTTGGGAGCTCATTGAGAGCAAGCACATATATTGGGTTCGTGTTTTTTGGAAGGGGTGTGGAATTTTGTCATGTTGTGCAAAGTATATTTTTAAAATATAGGGGATGAAAAGTGATTAAAAAGACTGGCTCTCATTCATCAGTGAGTAATTGACCGTAATTTATTTAGAAATGTAAATCGCTTTGTGGCTTGGGGGATTATTGAGGGCTAGCACATTTCTTGAGTCGGTGTTTTCTGGAAGGGATGTGGGATTTTGTCATGATGTGCAAAGTATTATTTTTGAACTATAGAGGATGGAAAGTGGTTAAAAAACTCATTAGCTTCAAAAGAGTAATTGATTGTAATTTGTCTAGGAATGTAAATTACTTTGTGGGTTGGGAGCTCATTGAGGGTTGGCACATTTATTGGGTTGGTGTTTTTTGGAAGGGGTGTGGGATTTTGTCATGTTGTGCAAAGTATATTTTTAAAATATAGGGGATGAAAAGTGATTAAAAATACTGGCTCTCATTCATCAGTGAGTAATTGACCGTAATTATTTAGAAAAGTAAATCGCTTTGTGGCTTGGGGGATTATTGAGGGCTAGCACATTTCTTGGGTTGGTGTTTTCTGGAAGGGATGTGGGATTTTGTCATGATGTGCAAAGTAATATTTTTAAAATATAGAAGATGGAAAGTGGTAAAAAAAACTCATCAATTTCAAAAGAGTAATTGATTGTAATTTGTTTAGAAATGTAAATCACTTTGTGGATTGGAGGCTCATTGAGGGCTAACATATTTATTGGGTTGGTGTATTCCAGAAAAGATGTAGGATTTTGTCATGGTGTGCAAAGTAACATTTTTAAAATATAGAGGATGAAATGTGGTCAAAAAGTTTGGCTCTCACTCATTAGTTTCAAAAGAGTAATTGACTGTAATTTGTTTAGAAACGTAAATCACGTTTAGGAGATGAAATAAAAAATAACCGAAGAGTAATTTTGATGCGATTGTTGACACCTAAATTTTGATTAGACTTTTAATTAGGCCTTAGTTTCTTTATTTATGTATTTTTCCTTTTTTTCGGATAATAAATAATAAATAAGAAAAACAACAAAAAAAAAAACAAAAGCAAAAGAAAGCAAAAAAAAAAAAGCAGCCCATTAGGGCTGGTCGAGAGGATTAAAACTTAGTGGGTTGGGGGCTCATTGAGGGCTAGTACATTTATTGGATCAGTGTTTTTTGAAAGGGATGTGGGATTTTGTCATGATGTGCAAAGTAATATTTTTAAAATATAGAGGATGAAAAATGATTAAAAAGACTGGCTCTCACTCATCATTAAGTAGTTGATCGTTATTTATTTATTTAAAAACATAAATCTTGTTATGGGTTGAGGGCTGATTGAGGCTAGCACATTTATTGGGTTGGTGTTTTCTGGAAGGGATGTGAGATTTTGTCATGATTTGCAAAGTAATATTTTTAAAATATAGAGGATGAAAAGTGGTCAAAAAACTCATTAGTTTCAAAAGGATAATTGATTATAATTTATTTAGAAATGTAAATCACTATGTGGGTTGGGAGCTCATTGAGGGCTAGTACATATATTGAGTTGGTGTTTTTTGGAAGGGATGTGGAATTTTGTCATGATGTGCAAAGTATATTTTTAAAATATAGGGGATGAAAAGTGATTAAAAAGAATGGCTTTCATTCATCAGTGAGTAATTGATCGTAATTTATTTAGAAATGTAAATTGCTTTGTGGCTTGGGGGATTATTGAGGGCTAGCACATTTATTGGGTTGGTGTTTTCTGGAAGGGATGTTGAATTTTGTCATGATGTACAAAGTATTATTTTTAAAATATAGAGGATGGAAAGTGGTAAAAAAACTCATTAGTTTTAAAAGAGTAATTGATTGTAATTTGTTTAGGAATGTAAATTACTTTGTGGGTTGGGAGCTCATTGAGGGTTGGCACATTTATTGGGTTGGTGTTTTTTGGAAGGGGTGTGGGATTTTGTCATGATGTGCAAAGTAAATTTTTAAAATATAGGGGATGAAAAGTGATTAAAAAGACTAGCTCTCACTCATCAGTGAGTAATTGATTGTAATTTCTTTAGAAATGTAAATCACTTTTTGGGTTGGGGGATTATTGAGAGTTAGCACATTTATTGAGTTGGTGTTTTCTAGAAGGGATGTGGGATTTTCTCATGATGTGCAAAGTAATATTTTTAATATATAGAGAATAGAAAGTGGTAAAAAAACTCATCAATTGCAAAAGAGTAATTGATTGTAATTTGTTTAGAAACGTAAATCACTTTGTGGATTGGAGGCTCATTGAGGGCTAACATATTTATTGGGTGGATGTATTCCAGAAAAGATGTGGGATTTTGTCATGGTGTGCAAAGTAACATTTTAAAAATATAGATGATGAAATGTGGTAAAAAAGATTGGCTCTCACTCATTAATTTCAAAAGAGTAATTGACTGTAATTTATTTAGAAATGTAAATCATGTTTAGGAGATGAAATAAAAAATAACCGAAGAGTAATTTTGATGCGATTGTTGACACCTAAATTTTGATTAGACTTTTAATTAGGCCTTAGTTTCTTTATTTATGTATTTTTACTTTTTTTGGATAATAAATAATAAATAAGAAAAACAACAAAAAAATAAATAAAAACAAAAGAAAGCAAAAAAAAAAAAAGCAGCCCATTAGGGCTGGTCGAGAGGATTAAAACTTAGTGGGTTGAGGGCTCATTGAGGGCTAGTACATTTATTGGGTCAGTGTTTTTTGGAAGGGATGTGAGATTTTATCATGATGTGCAAAGTAATATTTTTAAAATATAAAGGATGAAAGATAATTAAAAAGACTGGCTCTCACTTATCAGTAAGTAATTGATCGTAGTTTATTTATTTAAAAACATAAATCTTGTTATGGGTTGAGGGCTAATTGAGGCTAGCACATTTATTGGGTTGGTGTTTTCTGGAAGGGAAGTGAGATTTTGTCATGATTTGCAAAGTCATATTTTTAAAATATAGAGGATGAAAAGTGGTCAAAAAACTCATCAGTTTCAAAAGAGTAATTGATTGTACTTTATTTATAAATGTAAATCACTTTGTGGGTTGGGAGCTCATTGAGGGTTATGACATATATTGGGTTGGTGTTTTTTGGAATGGGTGTGGAATTTTGTCATGATGCGCAAAGTATATTTTTAAAATATATGGGATGAAAAGTGATTAAAAAGACTGGCTCTCATTCATCAGTGAGTAATTGACCGTAATTTATTTAGAAATGTAAATCGCTTTGTGGCTTGGGGGATTATTGAGGGTTAGTACATTTATTGGGTTGGTGTTTTTTGGAAGGGATGTGAGATTTCATTATGATGTGCAAAGTATTATTTTTAAAATATAGAGGATGGAAAGTGGTAAAAAAAGTCATTAGTTTCAAAATAGTAATTGATTGTAATTTGTTTAGGAATGTAAATTACTTTGTGGGTTGGGAGCTCATTGAGGGCTGGCACATTCATTGGGTTGGTGTTTTCTGGAAGAGATGTGGGATTTCATCATGATGTGCAAAGTATTTTTTTTTTTTAAATATAGAGGATAGAAAGTGGTAAAAAAACTCATTAGTTTCAAAAGAGTAATTGATTGTAATTTGTTTAGGAATGTAAATTACTTTGTGGGTTGGGAGCTCATTGAGGACTGGCACATTTATTGGGTTGGTGTTTTTTGGAAGAGATGCGTGATTTCATCATGATGTGCAAAGTATTTTTTTTTTTTTTTTAAATATAGAGGATAGAAAGTGGTAAAAAAACTCATTAGTTTCAAAAGAGTAATTGATTGTAATTTGTTTAGGAATGTAAATTACTTTGTGGGTTGGGAGCTCATTGAGGACTGGCACATTTATTGGGTTGGTGTTTTTTGGAAGAGATGTGGGATTTCATCATGATGTGCAAAGTATTTTTTTTTTTTAAATATAGAGGATGGAAAGTGGTAAAAAAAAACTCATTAGTTTCAAAAGAGTAATTGATTGTAATTTGTTTAGGAGTGTAAATTACTTTGTGGGTTGGGAGCTCATTGAGGGTTGGCACATTTATTGGGTTGGTGTTTTCTGGAAGGGATGTAGGATTTTGTCATGATGTGCAAAGTAATATTTTTAAAATATAGAGGTTGGAAAGTGGTAAAAAAACTCATCAATTCAAAAGAGTAATTGATTGTAATTTGTTTAGAAACGTAAATCACTTTATGAATTGGAGACTCATTGAGGGTTAACATATTTATTGGGTTGGTGAATTCCAGAAAAGATATGGGATTTTGTCATGGTGTGCAAAGTAATATTTTTAAAATATAGATGATGAAATGTGGTAAAAAAGGATTGGCTCTCATTCATTAGTTTCAAAAGAGTAATTAACTGTAATTTGTTTAGAAATGTAAATCATGTTTAGGAGATGAAATCAAAAATAACCGAAGAGTAATTTTGATGCGATTGTTAACACCTAAATTTTGATTAGACTTTTAATTACACCTTAGTTTCTTTATTTATGTATTTTTCCTTTTTTGGATAATAAATAATAAATAACAAAAACAACAAAATAAAAACAAAAACAAAAGAAAGAAAAAAAAAACAGCAAAGGCCCAGCCCTCTTTCACCCCCCCGGCGTGGGCCTTAGGACCCAGCCTGCCCCCAGCCTGCCTGCTTTTTTCACAAAGAGTTTGGCCCCCCCTTTGTCTTCTTCCTCCTTGGCTTCTCCCCTCACGCCTCTGCAACACATGCGCAGAGGGCGTGACGCTGGACGGACAGGCAACGACGACGGGCGTAGGCCAACTGGTGATGGATGGGATGCGCCTTCAAAGCAAACAAGTGGGCGGCTGAGGCGACGCCGGTCCGGCCACACGAAGGTCGGTTGGCGCGCGCGAAGAAAGTCAAATCAGGAGGAGAGGCTAGCCGGAGAAGAGGAAGGGTTGTCTAGGCGCTAGATCTGGAAGGGGGGAAACGTCTGCGAGATCAGCTCCCATCGCCGTCGTCGTCCGCCCGCACACCATTGTCGTTCAATTATTGCTGCTCGCCGTCCGCCTCAGCTCCACTGCAGTCCCGATGCCGTCACCTCAACCGAGCCTAGATGCCGGCACCTCAAGCTGTGCCACCACTGACGCCTTGACCAAGTCTAGACGCCGTCGCTTCAAGCTGCGCCACCGTGCCGTGCCGATGCTTCAAGCTGCACCGCCGTGTCGTGTCGACGCTAAGGATAGGTGACGACGAACCCTGCTCGTGCCATCTTCGTCGCCACCGTCCTTCCCCCCGAGAACCCAGAGTCGCCCGTCATCGTCGTCGCCACTCCTTGAGAATCCAGCAACCGCCGGTCGTCATCGTCGAAACCCTAGCTGCTGTCCTCTGTATCGCGATCGTCGCCGACGTCGACCCGCCGTCCCAGCCCCTCCATCGGTGCCGCGTTTAGGCGAAGAAGGGAGGAGGAATCGCATCGGGTCACGACCCGGGTCGGAACCGGGTAGGGTTTGGCTTCAAAGCGGGCCAGGTTCGAGTCATTATTTGGGCTTGGTCATGGCAAATCAATCAGGCCGATTGTGTGCAGGCCCGAATCTTGGGCTGTCTAGGCCGGCGGTTGGCCATGCGGGCCGCGAACCGGGTCGGTCTCAACCCGGGTCGCTTTTATAATTAAAAAGTAGTATTTTAATAAATAAAAATTTAAAAAATTAAAAATTATATTTCCAAAAAAATCCAAAAAAATCCCTTTTATGTCCAAAAATGAGAAAAGACCAAAAAAAATGTTTTTCCTCCACAAAATACATGGAAAGCTCCTCAAAAATCCAAAAAGCCTTAGGGTTTAAACAAGATTAGGTACCGAAAGAGCATTAGTAATTAATTAGTGTTCTAATTTCTCTCGTTTGTGCGTAAGTGAGTACTCTCTCCATACTTCGCTTGGATTTCTAATCGACCCATCCCAAATCGATTAGTGGCAACTTCTTTTTAAAATTAACTTACAGGTTAAAAACTTGAACTATTAAGTCGTGAATTGATGGACTTGGGAGAGTGCGGGCTATGCCTAATAGACATAGCCAAATCATTAGCCTCCGCCGGCGCCGAAAAAAAGAGGTCGCGATAGCTTGGCGATTCCAATGGGGATTTGAAGACTTAGGCTTTTTTTTATCTTGATTAAATGCTTTGTTGACTTGGTTTTTTTTTTTTTCTATGTAGGTTAGTAGCTTTTTTTTATTCCCTTAAAATAAAATGTCTTGTAATTATAAACTGTTATGCATGCTTTACTGATTTAACACTATACATGGCACACACAACCCGGCTGCCGGGGCCGCCCTATGATATTTAGGATGGTGTTAAGAAAGATACAACCTCGAACGTGAGACTGCGTTGTAGAGGTTGCTTTTCTTTTCCCCAAATTTCTTTAGCCGAGATTAAGGGGATGTGATGCCTGCGCGAGATTGCGATGGGCGGACACCTTTTTAATTTCAACAAGCCTTCACAATTAGAAATCGAGCCGCATGTATCATGTGCATGTATGTGTGATTGTCATCAATTTTTTGCGTGAAGTAAGTTTTTTTCATGTACTTTGCAATTTACTTACCTTTCTGTATATATTGAGCAGTCCATGATTAGTCTAGGATTTGATACCATGGTTCTTTTAATTCGAGAGTAATTGCCAAAAAAAAAAAACCTTTTGCAAAAGAAATTACTTTCAATTGATGTTTTTATTCTCAAGCATGTTACAAAGTTCTTTTCGCAAGAATTTTCATTTGCCTCAAATAAGGGATAAAAATCTTTTTCAAAATTTGTTGCAATTCATGCTTTCTTCAAATTGAATATTTTTTTAATCCATGCTAACATGTCACATGCCCTTTTTCAATCCATGCTTATGAAATCCTCTACATTTTCATGAATAAACAAAAAGAGTAGGACTAGGTCGTCATCATGGACTGACTTCCTATCTACGCTTTGTCTTCACACATGCTTGTTTATTCATGGCAAAGTAATCATGGAACGTCAACGTTCGCCGATCTAGACTCCGTTCAAAAGCAAGAGCAAGAATGGCCGAAGAGAATGTACCAAGCCGTGTTGTGATCATGAAAAGTGAAATGAAGCAAGTCTTCAATGTGCTTCAACAACTCTCAAAGCATATAGACTCCATCTAAAGCAAACTTACACCCGCCCCAGCCTCAATCGAGGTATTGTTACCACAATCCTCCATCAGGGATGATCAAGGTGGAGATACCGACGATAACATTCCCAAATTGGATGATGATCTGCACCAAACCACGATTGAGAAAGCTAAGCCAGACAGTTTGTCTAAAACTGAGCATGACAAACGTCTCGAAAAGCTTGAGAAGAGACTGAAATAATTGCAAGGTCTCCAAGATCCTATTTTGACGGACCTCTCCATTTATTCCAAAGTCAAAATACCGGAAAAATTCAAAATGTCTGAATTTGAGAAGTACGATGGCACGACTTGCTCGAGAGCTCATTTACAAATGTACTTGGTTCGAATGACCTAATACGTTAATAATGCACAATTAATTATCCAACTATTCTAATCAAGTCTAGTAAGCCCGACCCTGAGGGGGTATATCACGAAAAATATGAACCTCCTCGAAACATGGAGCGAAATGAGTGAAGGAAATTATTATATCTAAATAACAAAATAAATGAACATAATTTCATTTAAAATGTTTTCCTTTATCATTTTCATCGAAAATTTCATGGTAAAGGAAATTATTTTCTATGCCAATTATTTTCAGTTTTCATTTGTTTACTAATTTAGGGAAAATTATTTCTTTTTTATTAGAAGAAGCAAATTATTTTCTCCCAATGTAAGTTTTTTGTTTCTAATCCATAGGAAACGTTTCTCTACATCAATAAGTTTTCAATTATCTAAATATCCAAAAATTAGAAAATAATTTCCCAAAAGCAGTTTTTTTTTTTTTTTTATAAATAGATAGACCCTTAGCGTGAAATCAAAGATATCAGTAGTAAAAGAACTTCAGATTTGTAGGACCGGGGTGAAGCTTGCGAAACAGGATTCGAATACTATCAATTTGCGTGGGCACGTGGATGGGCCCAAAACCTGTTCCACGCAACGATGCTCCAGGAAACAATGGCGTAAAGTCCATAGTTTATATTTTTCACGTAGAGAAGCGTGAAAACTATTGACTAAAAGAAAATATTAGGGGTGAGCATGGTCCGGATTGGATCGATTCACCCCCTAACCCTAGAATCAATCCGCACAGTACTGGTCCTCAATTTTTGGGATTGAGGATTGATCCTATTGAGCTTGAGACCGAAGACCAGACCGACCTAATAGGTTTGGTTCGGTTCCTGGGTCAACCTGAAACCAACCGATAATTTTTTATTTTATCTTTTGTACTTCTTAAAAAAGCAATTGAGGACTGGACTAATCAAATGGGTTTGGTTCGATTTCAAAGTCAATCCAGGACCAACCAATAATTTTTTATTTTATTTTTTGTACTCTTTGAAAGGGCAACCGAGGACCGAGATCAACTAAGGAAGGCAAGCGGTGAGGGTCAAGTAGGGTGAGCATCGAACAGAATGAGCATTGAACGTCGAGCGGGGAGCAACAAGTCAAGCGAGCATCAAGCGGTGAGCAGCACGAGTGACCCAAAGCGAATGTTGAATGACGATCTTTTGATTTTGGCAAATTGAAGACTAAGATAACAAATAAGACATAAGATGATGAATACTAGAGGATGATGCCATAATGTGCATTCTTGGACGCCGTGAAAACTTCTCACATAAACATTTTCCTCCTTCGTAAATTATGACTATTGATGTCGTAAAAGACATTAAAAACCTAAATTATTAAAAAATAATATAAAATTACTTGAACTCCTCACTAATGAGTTGTTTAATGTTGTTGACGCTGTTTATTTTAAGATTTTCTCTATATAAAAAATTATAAAAAATATTATATATATAGTCAGGGTTGGTCCGGATTAAATTGACCTGGAACTCTTAAGACTAAGGACCAACCTGCACAGTGCTGGTCTAGGAATTCTAGAACTAAGGATCAACCTAGTCTTCCTGGGAATCGGACTAGGACCAATAGGTTGAACCGGTCCAAGGTCGGTCTGGGGTTAACCCTGGACCAATGCTCACTCCTAGAAAATACGTCGAGTCCCATGCACGTTAGGAGCCCTTCCGTGTCCCTTCAAGAATCGTACCTCGAAAGGCCAACAGGCATTAAATAACTTATAAATATAATCTGAACTGTGAAATTGTTAGAACGGACCTTAGCATATACATATACTTAGAAGAAAGAGGAATCGAAAAACAGGTGATTTGCTTCTGATGCAAAGGGGGAATCGAATCGGATTTTGATCATCGGACATGGTGTTAGCTCGGGCAACGTAAGGGAGAGTTGGCGTAGAGACGCAGGATGGTGTCGGGTTTTGATTTCGTTCCGTCTTCGTAGGACCACCACCACCACCACCACGTGTGTGGAAGACTTGATTCCATTCTTGCCCATTTCCACTGCCTTTTTCTTTTTCTTTTCCGCTACTTTTAATTAAACATAAATCTTTTTGTGCGAATTTCTCATATGGTCGTTTCTATTAATTTTCGTAGAAAATCCTCATGACAATCCAATCAAAATCAATCATCTTACATGGTACTATTGATCAAAAAGATTGCATAGGAACTTTGCACAAATATTTTTAACTAAATTGATGAAATTAAAAAAAAAATTAGAACTGATTCTATATTAATATTCGTTTAATAAATTTAAAGCTGGGTGGACTTCCTTTATATAATATATGTGTATATAAACATCAGAATAGTAGCCTTTCTGCCGGCCGTAGAATACTATGCTTGTAACTACTCAAAATTTTCATTATTTAATTTAAAGCTCTAATGATTGAAGTCCACCGTCATCATCATCGATTATTGTTCTTGTCATCATCAACCCCAGCCGACACGCTATCTTCTTTCTTTTCCTTTCTTTATCACCATGAATTCTGCGTACTCACGTTCTCCATCGTATTCAGGTTCGGATTGGGTCTCTTTCTTTTTAATTCTTTCCTTGGATTTTATTTTTTTTTGGTCAGATTCTTTCCTTGGATTGAGGAGTAGAGACTTCTTAATCCTTTTCAATTTTTAGCATTTAATTTATGCGATTTGATTGTCAAATTCTTTAATTTGTTCAATCATATTTATATGTCCTCCAACGGTCAATTCTCTAACTTTCTTGATTCATACAATCAAATCATTTACTCAATCACTCTATCTAATTGATTAATGCGTAGAAAATGGAAAAATAAGAAATTATCAATTATAGTGAGTAAGTAAGACATTTGATAAAATAAATAAGAAAATTAGAGGATTTAATTGCATACGACAAAACTTATTCAGAAATTAAAGGACTCGATTGTGGAAAATAAACGTAGAAAATTTTAGATCGCACAAATTCTGAAACTCAGATAACATAATCTATATTATACATTTTTTCTTTCTTTTTTTTAGTCATGAGGGGTGAAGCTTTTTAGAATAATTGACACTGGGTGGGGTTATAACCTATGTAGCACTGACACGAACACGCGATACGTGACACGACACAGCACGATACACTGACACGTCATTTATAAAAAAAAAAAAATAGAGAATTCCGATACGTTCCAACACGTTATATATTAAATATATATTTTTATATATAAATGCGAAAAAATAATAAAAAGAGAATATAATTAATTTATAGTAAAAATATTAATCCAACATTTGTTAATATCATTCATTGTTTTAATTTGAGAGATTGAATGAGAAATTCAAAAATTGCAAACACAAAAGAGTAATTTTGAAAAAACATATCTTATTTTCTTACACTTATCGAAGATTAGTGAAATTTCTTATAGTCCAAGACAGAGTTCGGAGTTCATGATATAGACTGGCTTGGAGTTCCTCTACAAAACAAGGTTTGAGAAAAATGAAAATCTAGGACAAGAACTCTCGAAGTACGACCAAAAGAAAGGGAAATAACTAAATTCGCCATGGAAAATGTGAGAGATAACTTAGAAGCCAATGACATAGACCAAAAAAGATAACTCACAGGTGACGCGTGTGAGAGGCGGAAAGAAGCAAAATAAAATCACAACTTTAAGTCTGCGAGGGCGGCGGAACGACACCAATGAGAAGAGGGGCGTTTCATTGTCACTCACGGGAAGGTCAAAAGTCGTAAGTGAGAAACTTGAGAGCGAGAATTTTCTTCTTTTCCATTTATTTTTTTTATTTTCATTATGTTTTCATATATTTATATTTTGACCCCTCAAGTATTGAAATTTTTTAAAATTGACCCCGTGCGTGTCGGAATCGCTTGTCGAAATTTTGGACTTGCATGTTGGGAAAAGTTGGCCACGTGTCGGATTTTCCAACACTCGTTGACAGCATATTGGAACGTATCGGAGTGTGTCGGACACGTGTCAATGTGTCGGACACGACACGAAGGGAGAATGTCTGTGCTTCTTGGGTTATAACCTGACCCTACCCAAATCTACTACTATTGAAATAAAAAAACCCCTACCCAAAGAAGACTAGCCCAGCCTTGAAAAAAAAAAAATCAGGTAGGGTTGGGTTGGGCCAGGCTTTTTTGACACCCCTAGTTGGCACTAATTTACAAAATCTTAACTAACGTTGTGTGACATTGAATTTGTACTTTTTTAGGGCTTATCAGTATTGCGGACCTTAACTTCTCCCCTGAATCCTAATTATCACGGCGCGTTCTTCAACTCCTCGTCGAGGTTTTAACAACAATTATCTGGAGAATATCCAACAATAGCTTCCATTGAATAAATAATTGATCCGGATCCTAAAATCCATTTCGTCGTCCAATAGCGACAACTGTCTTTTTGATTGGTACCGTAGTGGCCCTTTGATTGGGTATTGGAGCAACATTACCTATGGCTTGGTTAAGGGAATCCACCGGAGCCGTAGCGAAAGCGAGTCTTTATAGGGCAATTGTCACTACAAACACAAGTAATCTTGAGCTCATGCTTGTTTAGCTCCTTGTTGGCGACGTCGCTCTCATTGATGGAGGGGTAATCAACCCATCCTAATCCGTCTGCCATGAGTATGCCCAATGCGAGTCCTAGCCATCGCTGGAATTGAGAGGTGGTTCGTGATTTCCATGATCAGATCGTTGAACATAATGCAGTTGATGTCGCAGAAGATGGGCTTGGCATGAGTACGGAGCATGCCCCGATGGATTGGGTGAGCACGATTTGTTCGAGGTTCGTTACTTCCATAATGATGCCCTTCACAAAGCGTCAATTGAGCAACTGAGACCTTTGTCTTAAAGGAAGGCTTGGGACAAGCAACATGGCCGATTAGAGCATTCTTTGAGTTAAGAATAATAATATGCTAAAGAGAGAACATGTGATTCGACTCAAGAGTCACTTGCATTGGACTCGAACCGTGTTGGTTGGTTTTGATTTTCGATTTGTTCATTTCTTTTTATCCCATAAGGTAGTGGATATTGATTCAAAACAACTTTCCTCCTTCTCCAATTTGATAATCTACGCATTCAATCACCAATTTTCTGAACTCAAAAGAGCAACATTCATACCTCGCAAGTCTCCCTTTGATTTTGAATTTATTATATTCAAATGCTCGAAAATACCCGAATTTTTCGATTCAAGAAAGTGAGAAGCTCTAAAAAATGTTATATTGCTTAAATGCTTGAATGATTTAAATGTGAAGAGGGTACCCCTATTTATGCACAATTTCCTCTTTTGAGGAGCGTTGATTCTTTTTTCGATTAAACGGTGTAGCTGAGGTAACGTGGGGTGATGGTGTAAAGACACGTGGTGATATAGAAGTTTTATTTTTTCTCTTCTTCTTATGACCACTGCGTGCAAGAAGATTTGATACCATCTTTACCCTTTTCATTACTTTCTTTCGGTCTTTTTTACAATATTTATTCAATATCAATCTGTTCATTATCATTATGATTATATGATGATGATGATGATGTTGTTATCCAGGAGGGGGTAGTTATTACATACAGATAATATCAATATAGCCAGAAGAGTAGACTTTTTTGCTATGGAATCTTATCACAATACTTTGCTCGTAAGAATTCAGAATTTTCATCTGATGGATTTATGAGATGGGCTTAAGGCCCATCCGCTCAAGTTGGGCCCAAAAGGCCGGCCCACGGGAATAAGGCCCGTGGAGGGGGAAGGTATAAAAGGGAGGAGAGAGAGAGAGAAGACAACGTTTTGCAATTCAACGTACGCTTCCTCTCTCCCGCGCATTCTCTCCCTCCAAGAACGCTTACGGCGTCCCGACTTCCAATTGGCATCATCGGATCAGAATTTCTTCCTCTTCTTCAGCGGTGGTGTTTTTATCTGTGGCTAACAAGGTACGCTCGAATCCGTGGTGTGCTTTTTGATCGGTGATGCGTGTTTTCCCGGGCTTCGTCTTCCGCATTGATTTAGGGGTTCGATTCGGTGTCGAATCCAGTTTTCGGGGATCCGTTATTCCCAACATTGGTATCAGAGCCCTAGTTCACGTTTTCCCGATCAATTTGATGTTTTTTGATTGAATTTTCGCGAAGAAATTCTCGGCCGTACGAATCGGGGCAAAAATCCCGACACCCGAGCGCTGTTCGGCCTTTTTTCTGAGTTTTCGTAAGTCGAAAACGAATTCTGAAGGCATTGGGAGAAAGGCGACGTCGAGACGAGTCCGGGGACAGGTCGTACGCCGCCAGGAGACGCCGCACGCGCCCACACGCGCGGCCGGAAGGCGGCTAACGTGGGCGCGACGCGCCCGGAGGCGCCGGCCCGCCCAATACAGCGTGCGCCACACGCGCCGGTCGGCGAACCGGCACGTGCGCGCCGCCCGGGGCGAACCGCACGCGCCGGTCCGCGGACCGACGCGTGCGACGTCATGAGATGACGTCATCGTGACGTCATCCAACGGTCGATAACCGCTCGAATAACGTCACCGATGACGTCATCGACGACGACGTTTCGCCGGGCGGTCACCGGCCGACGACCCGACCCGATCGGCGACCTGACCCGACCCGCGGACGCGAGCACGCGCGTGGCACGTGCCGCCGACGCCCGCGCGTGACGTCGGCCCCGCACGCGCGAGGCACGTGCGGTCGGTCCCGCACGAGCGGTCCGACCAGGCCGACCGGCCTGTCCGGTCCGACCGGTTCGACCGTCGCTACCGGTCCGACCCGCTCGCCCGTTGACCCGACCCGTTGACCGTGACCGACGACCGTTGACCGTTGACCGACCGTTGACCGACCGTTGACTTTGACCGTTGACCCAAAAAAAAAAAAAAAAAAAAAAAAAAAAGGAATTTGTTTCTTTTTCAGTCATGCCTATGTGGGTTATAAGTAATCCATTTTTTTTTATTCTGCATTTGTTGCATGAATTTTGGAAAATTACGTATTTTCCTTATGTTTATTATGGATTATAAGTGATCCAATTTTAGTTCCGCATTTGTTGCGGAACTATAATGAGTTATGCACGAGATACCGCAAGCCCGAGAAGGGACGAGGGAAATGCAAGACTTAAAAGGCTGATGTCGATTTAGCTAATTATCGGTGGCATGACGGTGATTTAGTATCACATGTGATCAAGGTCAATCGATGATACAGAAATCATCTGGAATGGTTATCTTATGCCGGATTTTGAGAAGGTGCCGGCTTTGATGAACACTCTTCCACCCGAATGGCAAGCGTGTTGGATCGGCTATGGGAGGTCAACGTAGTCCCTGGATTATAGGAAGCTAGTGGAAGCTTTTGTAAGAGAGTACTATAGGATTGAGTTGGCCAAAACTTCAACCCTTAGATTGAGCGCCACATGGCGCCGAGTGAATGCGCCTTGGTGGCGACATGAAAGCTCTCCAAAAGTTTTTCCATGGTTGGCAAATGTGCCTTCAGTTTTCTCAGATGCTTTGACTGATAGATTAAAAGGGACATTCCCTATTTATTTCTTTGATTAATTATGTAATGTTTACTACCTAATTGTTGTTGATGTAACAACTGATATGTTAGTCGTATCATGTGAAAGCATAGTTATTTTATTGGATATTAGATTTTATTTGCTTTCTACATTATTGCTTTTGGTTCTTTGTGGGTAATTAGCTATGGGTAGTTTTAGAAGCTTTTGTAGCTTCATAGAATTGATTTTGCATAAGACAATTATATTAATAATAATTTTGAGTTAGGATTTTTGGAGGATGATTGGAAACATAGTGACCTTTTGATTACTCAAGCCTTACTTGAAATTATTTATTAATATGATGGGTCTATGAAAATAGGGATGCATAAATGATAGGCATTAATTATTCGTGCATGGATGTCGATGTGTTGAACGATGGTTCAAAGAACTAAGAACGTGATTGCTTGATATGAACGGTAACAATTGTGAAATATTGAATAAGAAGATTCAATATGTGCTGGAAAAGCAAGAAGCACTAGAAGCTCTTGACCATGTTATGGAAGATCTTAAGGATGCCATGCGCCACCTTGAGCTAGTAGGGGACCGCCTAACGGCATTTGAGCAGAAAATATATATTTGCAATGCTGGTTCTAGCTCAGAAAGAGCTTTGTGCTCCAAGCACAAGCGTATTGATTCGTTCAATATGTGGGAATGCAAAGGATCAAGTCCTTGTTGCAAGAAATCAAGAGTTGACCAACACAAGAGAGGAAAACGTCCTCAAGTGAAGAAAATGTTAAGGGTGAGGTGTTACAATTGTGACAATAGAGGTCACTATGCTCGCAATTGTTGTGAGCCGAAAAAGATTCAAGAACGACAGACTATATAGCGAAGGATAAAGAATCCTTCGTGGAATTTCGACGAGTACCAACTGGAACTGAGTGGATCCATATGGGAAACAACTCTAGAGCTGATGTAAAGGAATTGGCACCGGCCAATTGAACATGAGTGGTGGACGCACCTTTGATGTTCTATATGCTCGGAGATTCGTCGAAATTTAGTGTCCTGTCTTAGCGTTGGTTAAGCTTGGTTTTGGTATGAACTTCCATAATAAATGTGTAGATTTGCGTTTAGATACAAACTACTATGGTTGTGGTCACTTCCGAATGGTTTTATTGTACTAAATGTTGACTTGTGTTGATGTCAATATGTTATTCCCTTGTTTCACGTCTTCTACCTTATATGATAATGATGTGAATATGGTGGCATGCTAGACTTGGTCATATGGGCCAACAACGTATGAATAGACTAGCCATAGAGGGCTTGTTGGGCAATAGTGAAAAAGTCGATTTGTCCATATGTGAGCATTGCCTAGTAGGGAAAAACAACAAGGAAACCATTTAGAAAAAGATAAAGGAGCTGAATTTCCTCTGTATTTAATCCATTATGACGCCTGTAGTTCAATGGATGTGAGAGGAAGGCATGGGGCTGTTTATTTCATCACCGTTATTATAGATGATTATACTGAAATCGGATATGTCTATTTGATTTCTCATGAATCAAGCATAAGTTGTTTCGAAGGTTTATGAACCTGCGAAAATCAATTAGACAAGAAAATAAAAGCATTGAGATCCGATCGAGATTGAGAATATTTATCGATGTGTTCAGAAAATTATGTGATGAAAAAGGAATATAAAGATAGTTGTCTATTCCATATACTCCTCAACAAAATGGTGTTGTGGAAAGAAGAAACGAACCCTACCGGAAATGGTTAGGTCCATGATGGTGCATGCTAACTTACCTATCACTTTTCGGAGTGATGCGTTGTTAACTTGCTACCTATATACTTAACCGGATGCCTTCCAAATCAGTTGCTTCCACTCCATATGAGTTATGGACAGTTAGAAAACCGGACTTAAGTTTTCTTAAGCCATGGGGTTGTGCTGCCTAGGAAATAAGAGTATTTTCATAAGATACTGCGAACACTCGAAAGGGTATGTGTTCATAGGTGAGCAGGAAAGTGGGAATATAACTGAATTTGAATCACGGGATGTCACATCCTTAATGGATGAATTTCCTAAGAAGGGCGAAATAAGGGAAGATTGTTCCCTATTTGAAACCTTGGATCAAGATAATGATGTCAGTGGAGTTCGTCCAAGTGGGAGTAATATGAGATGTGATGAATTGAATTCAACTCATTCTCAATTGCAACCACCTGATGTGACAACATCATCATTACCTAATCCAAGTGGGAGCATGATGGGGAATGATGTGCTAAGTGTACAATCTCCCATACGGTGAACAAGTCGCCAAAGTATTCCCGGTCAATGTTTTGACATTGAAAAGGGAAACTTTAATGGTTGCTTCACAAGATGAGGATGAGCCAAGAAAAATTAATAAGGCTCTAAATTGCCCTAATAAGGAAAATGGATTCATGCAATGAAAGAGGAAATGGAGTCAGTGAAGTCAAACCATGTTTGGGAACCGGTTGATTTTCCGAAGGACGCAGAGCTATTGGGAACAACCGGGTTCTCAAAATAAAGCGAAAGGCTGATGGCTCGATAGAAAGGCATAAGGCTCGCCTTGTGGCGAAGGGGTATAATCAACAGGAAGAAATTGATTATGAAGATATATTTTCTCCCGTAGTGAGATTTACCTCGATTCGCATTATTCGGCAATAATGGCAAGTATGGATCTTGAGTTACATCAAATGGATGTAAAGACTGCTTTCCTCAATGGAGAATTAGAGGAAAAACATATATGGAACAACCTGCTGGTTTCATAGTGAAAGGCCAAGAAGAAAGGGTATGTCGACTTTGGGGGTCGATATATGGCCTTAACGATCGTCAAGATAATGATATATACGTTTTCATAATGCCATAATGGCATATGACTTTACAATGATAGATGATGATCATTGTGTATATATCAAAATATCCAATGATCAATTTGTGATCATATCATTATATGTTGATGATATACTAATTGCCAGAAGTAATATGGAGTTTGTCAATATTGTCAAAAATTGGTTGTCTTCCAATTTTGAGATGAAGGATATGGGTGAGGTTACATATATTCTTGGAGTTAAGATTTCAAGATTGTAAACCCATAGACACTCCTATTGCAAAAGGTGAAGGATTGAGCCATAGTCTGTGTCCAAGGACTCCACAAGAGAATGAATAAATGAAACATGTTCCTTATGCTAGTGCTGTTGGGAGCTTGATGTATGATATGATGTGTACAACACCCGACATATGTTTTGCAGTTGGAATGGTGAGTAGATACCAATCCAATCCAGGTCTAGCACAATGGAAAGCCGTTAAGAGAATACTGAGGTATCTAAAGGGGACTGCTGATTATACGATGAGTTATAAAGGAAAGGATTTGCGACTCTAAGGCTATCATGATTCTGATTGGGGAGGAGATTTAAATGAAAGGAAATCTACTTCTGGGTTTGTTTTCTTACCGAATGATGGCACCATATGTTGGAGCTGTAAGAAACAAACATGCATAGCCTTGTCCACGATAGAAATTGAGTTTGTGGCATTATCGCGGTAGTGTAAGAAGATGTTTGGCTTTAGAGATTTTTGGATCATTTAGGTGTTATTGGAAGTGCTGCAGATTTGTTATTTGTTAACTGTGATAGCCAAGCAGCAAAAGTGTACACCAAAGATCTAAAATATCATGGCAAGACCAAACATAAAGATATCAAGTATAATTTTGTCAAAGATATGGTTGCACGAAAAGATGTGAACTTAGAGTACATACTACGCATAGAATGGTAGCGAGATCCTATGACAAAGCCAATACCCGAGATGTGTTTTGTGGCCATATGAAATCTCTAGGGTTGCGTAGAGGCTAATATACTGAATATTGTAATTTCCCTAAGTGTTCACATTTGATGAATTCGTGTTTTCATCATTAATGCTTATGAATCTTTGTTTAATCTTTATGCATCTTAATGCTCAGTGCATTATTTTAAGTTGAGAAGTATGTCGGACAGATATAAGATTAGCCCACTCACACGGGTAATCGCCTCTCATTTCTTGTGTGATAAATAGAGATGAGACTGTTTTTAAGCTTATTATCTAAGTGATAATCGAGAGCTCAAGCTTAAAACACGTATGTCGCCTTAATCGAGTGTTAAGATGAGGACATAATACTTACTATGTCTGAAAGTAAAATACCCCACATATTTTACCTTATCTCGTCTAAGATGCCGATGTGAGTTCGATGAATTTTGTGAATGAGTAGATACGTGAACTCAAGTTAGACATTGGGTATGTCCGAACTATCATCCGTACGGTATTGAAGGTGTAGACATACGCTCTATGGGAAAGGAGTTAATACCGTAATACGTATTTCATACTACGTATGCATGAGACGACCAATAAGAGTGGCAAAAAGTTTGATCTCAACTTTTATGACGTGTGAGACTCTTGAGGAAAAGAGTTCCTCAATTTTTTAGTCCCCTCATGACTCTTACTTATTCTCAAGATTTCTATTTAGTGTTTGCTATCTTAGGATGTTGCCAATGGTCATGAGTGATTCGATCTAATGGGGCATTTCTAGGAAAGCAAGCTGGACTGAAATTGAGAGTTTGAAGGAAAGAGGAAGATCGATTTTGGAGAATCACATTGTAGTTTTGTATTCACCGGTTAACCAATTATGACTGTCTTTGTGATAATCATAATTGTGAATACAATATATATATATATATCATTGTTTTAAAAGAGATCAAGAGAGATATAAATGTGATCGATCGATCTAGGGAACTGCATACTAAATCTACTCAGGATGTGATGCCCATTATGAGCTGCTATATATTCCTAACAGATGTATGGCAACGAGCTCTCAAAGTATGCTGGTCGCACGGATTATTCACCGGTATGAATGTTGAAGAGAGGAAAAGAGGATTCTGTTCGGCCCACCATGTTAAGTGAGAGTCTATGCTGGATTTTTCTCTGATGGGGATGAGTAAGGCCTGTCCGCCCATGTTGGTTTTGCACCACTATGTGCGAGTGGGAGATGATGGATTTATGAGATGGGCTTAAGGCCCATCCGCTCAAGTTGGGCCCAAAAGGGCCCGGCCCACGGGAATAAGGCCCGTGGAGGGGGAAGGTATAAAAGGGAGGAGAGAGAGAGAGAAGACAACGTTTTGCAATTCAACGTACGCTTCCTCTCTCCCGCGCATTCTCTCCCTCCAAGAACGCTTACGGCGTCCCGTCTTCCAATTGGCATCATCGGATCAGAATTTCTTCCTCTTCTTCAGCGTTGGTGTTTAATCTGTGGCTAACAAGGTACGCTCGAATCCGTGGTGTGCTTTTTGATCGGTGATGCGTGTTTTCCCGGGCTTCGTCTTCCGCATTGATTTAGGGGTTCGATTCGGTGTCGAATCCGGTTTTCGGGGATCCGTTATTCCCAACATCATCATTCAATTTAAAGCTCTTAATGATTGAAGGCCTTCTCCACCACCATCATCGGCTATTGTATTTGTCATTATCAGCCCCAACCAACACTAATATCTTCTTTCCCTTTCTTCATATCAACGATGATTCCCCGTACTCAAGTTCTGTATCCCTATTCACTATATTCAGCCTCCGATTGGTTAGTATGGGTTTTTGAATTCTCGTCCTGGCAAAGAAGGCCCCAAATATTCTCTACAAGTTTTCTAGTTACGTTGTTAATATTAACACACCCACTGGATGTAGTGAATGGGTCATAGCCCAGCTTTGCGCTGGGATCGGGGCTCAGGAAAGGCCCCGGGCCGTGATTCTGCAGAGATGCAGCCTCGAAGACGAGGAGAGACTTTGAGAGCCGGAGTTCCATTGCGCCCCGACGGTGCGCGTACCTCGAAAGGCCGACGGGCATTGAATCACTTATAAAAATATAATCTGAACTGTGAAATTGTCAGAATGGACCTTAGAGAAGGAGGAATCACAAAAATAGGTGATTTCTGATCATCGGACATGGTGCTAGGCTCGGGTAACGTGGGGGAGAGCTGGCGTAGAGACGCAGGATGGTGTCGGGTTTCGATTTCTTTCCGTCTTTCTTAGGACCACCACCGCCACCACCACCCGACTTGATTCCATGCTTGCCCAATATCCATTAAATTCTTCTGTCTTTTCTGCTATTTCTAATTGAATATTAATCTGTTGTTCATCGATGTTCTAATTGCGATTCTCCTCGTTCGGCCCCGGACCTCTCTGCCCATTTTATTTTGCGCAGTGGATAAAGAAGAGGGAAATTATTTAATTAATTCGGATACTAATTCCATTCCAAAATTTTCAATATGACTCGCCTAATTCTAAATCTTTTCACGCGAACTTCTCTCTGTGTGGACAGATGCGCACTTGGTTTTTCTTTATTCCTTTTTTTGAGATGTTGCTTGTTGCATTAGAGGACTGCTGGTCACACTTATTTTTCTTTTCCACTTTATAAGTCCTCATAAATTAAGGCAAGCAGCTGGCGCAAGTTTTTGCAAGCGTAGGAGATAAGCTGTGACATCAGAAATGATCTCATCATATTTGAGGGAGGGTAAAGACCAATCCACTTGGGAAAAAGAAAACACTGCAAATGTTACTTCAATGAGAAGAGACGGGAAATCAGTACCTTCTGCCAGAAACAGAAAGCTGCTCCTGCATCGTAAAAAGTCCCAGGCCACCTTTGCTGTTCAATCTTCATGTATGTCTTTATTAGATTGGAAGTTGGAACTTCAATGTATTCAAGGTTTTGGTGGGCTCTTGTAATGGACCAATATTCTGAAATGGGTTCAGGTTTTTTTCACCTTAAGACCGGTAATTCAGTCGATAATTTTCATGTCCAATTATCTAAAACGACAATTTACTGCGTCGTTTGAATTATCAATTTCTAATCTTTTTGCGCTGACAACATCTAATTGAATAAACTTCACACTTGCATTTCAAATTAATGGATGCTTATCGAAATTTTCCAAAAAGGGCCAATGGTACTCATAATTTTCTATATTTAGGGGAGAACTTATTGATCAGTGTAAATCAAATTGAGATTGCAGAGGATGACCAGGTATGGTTAAAATATTTGAGTTTCACAGGGTGTGTAGATGAGGCTAAACATGTTTGGAAGTATTTTGTGCAAATTGTATGATTAATAGATCATAATAGGCTCAATGATAATTAATATGAGTTTGTACAGAATGGAACACAATACACAACCCACTGAATTTTCTTAGAGTTTTATCTTTTGCATCCAAAAAAATTGCTTATAGACGGCATAAAGGAATTCTTTTTTGGAAAATTTCTAATGAAAAGACAATACCAAGCACCGTGAAAATTCTTTACGAACCGTTTTTAGTGAAATACTCATATTTTTATGCATGTTCATGATTAAAAGATACGCAATTTCGAATTGGATGAGCTGAAAATTCAACTAGATATTTCATAATATAACATAATAATTACCAAAAATTGTAATGAGCGCCGGGTAGCCAGGAGATAGCTCCTTCCGGTCCCTCCTTGTATAGGCACATCACCAATTGTATCATCCAAATGCTGTGATTATATATGTGATTGAAAACATATGTCAACAATTTTCAGTTAGTGAGTGGGCTAACTAAATTGCTCCAAATTATTGCCACAACATCGGCCTAGAGAGTTGTAACACTCTCAATTGAGGCACTTCACAGCTCACGTAAGAGCTGATTTCGTGTTCACAAGAATAATTGGAACTTATATTACATGTAACAAAGTAGTTGGTTTGCATGGATAAATTGTTCACAGTGATCGCAGTTACAAATACAATTTCGGGAGTCGGATAGGATTATGTGATTTGCTTCTCAAATTCCTGCTCTGCCCCTGGATGCATTGTACATGAAAAGGTTCACGGAAGAAGGAATGCATCGAACCGTCGTCAAATTTAAAAAGCTACTTGTAGTTCTTGCAGCTATTGGGCTGAAACTCGAGTTTTATTGAATAACAGACAAGATTGAGTCCTCATATCGAGCCGTGGCCGGGATCCGAGAACCGTTGCCGTTCCCTGGATCTACTATAATAACATAGCATGCACACCCCTTTCTAGGACTAAGCATGGAAGAAGGGGAAAAAAAAACTACTGAAATTGCAGAAACCGACGCCAAGCACTCCTGAGTTCATATAACCTGGAAGAGATTTGTAGATTCATTCATTCATTCAGCAAAGTTGATATATTTTCTATTAAAAGCATACTCCTGATAAAGCTGCATAAATGTCCTAAAGCCATTGCAATTTGGTGAAATTGCAAATGCATATGCCGAATATATTTAAGGGATGGGGCTATGATTAGCCTCTCATCCGCTTTGATCATGAAAATTTCCTCATGCTGCCCTTAGAGTTCTAACAATGATTCTACAGGATGAATTCTCTATTTCTGTAATGGGATGCATGAAATTCAGTTGGCAGTCTTCTTTTTTTTTTTTTTTGGGTAAAGGTAAGTATGGCAGTTGATTCACACAAAACCGGAAAATTGAGGAATTGTGGGTGCATTTTTGAGTTTATTCACACAAGCAGGCACATGAATGCATGCTTATCGTTGCATATATGGCAATGATCTGGTCGTCAAAGTGAAAATAAAATGCAGAAAAGCCATTGATCTTATATATTACCTATCCTTGGAAACCAGCTGCATGAAGTTTGTCCCTGATAAAATGCAGCTGAGCTTCCACTTCTGAGATGTTCATCCGCTCTCTGCGAGCTTGGACCGAGCAGGCGACTCCAATTCTATAAACCATCTCTAGACAGTCGCAAGCTGCATCACCTCTGCTGATGCCCATGTGGCTCTCCATTTCTTGAAGTAGAAGAGGATCGGTAATCTCTAGGAGTTGTTCAGGCAAGGCTTCCTTGACGAACTTATGAAGGTTAAAATTTTCTTTGAACATTTCATTCGTTGGACTCACGCCCGTGAACATCTCAAGCAAGAGAATGCCATAACTATAAATATCGCCTTCTCTTGAAGTCACGCTTTCCATTCCATATTCTGCACTTCATTCAAATTGCAAATAAAAGATAAATAATAGCAGCAGAACCAGTTGAGGCAGATGGAAATAGCGCGCAAATGCTTGCTACTTTTTTTTATTGAATGTGATGTGTCCATTTTCCTTTAGGGGATAAAGAAGAGGAGACTTACCTGGAGCAGCATATCCGACAGTTCCTCTTACACCGGCGGAGCTCATACTCGCTTTAGTGTCATTGGGGGATTCAATCATGATCTTCGCCAAACCAAAGTCTCCAACATGTCCAACCATTTCAGCATCTAGTAGGATGTTCGTTGGCTTCAAATCACAATGGATAACAGGGCTTTGTAGGTTGTTATGGAGATAATCTAATGCTGAAGCAACATCGATGGAAATATTTATCCTTTGGATGAGACTCAATTTTTGCGCCTTCCCATCTACATTAGCTGGTGATGGGCTTGGATGCAGCCAATCTTCTAGGCTGCCATTGACCATGAACTCATAAACCAAGGCCTTAAACTCATTGCCACTATAATCAGTGCCTGAGCATACTGTTAGGACTTTCAAAAGATTACGGTGTCGGATGTTCCTTAAAGCCTCACACTCGGCTATGAAGCTCTTCGCAGCACCATGAAGCATCAAATTAAGTACCTTCACAGCGATAATAGTTCCATTCTCATCAAGGACTCCCTTGTAAACAGATCCAAAACCGCCCACCCCGATCAAGTTACTTGAAGAAAATCCATCCGTTGCTTTAATGAGAGTTCGATAAGATAGACTCAATGATGAATCATCTTTGGAATTTGAAGCTGGCTCTGTTCTTTTCTTCTTCTTCAACCAACCAAAGTACATAAGAGCAAGAACAAGAGCTATTCCAAGAATGCTGAAGAAAATCAAGATGGTGAGCTTCCACTTATGGAATAGTTTTCGGCCTGACTTTCTAGAGCTGCATTTCGGGAGACGAAATTCAGGCAATCTTGCGCAAAGCTTGTCATTTCCATAGACAAAAGTAGCGCTGACATTATTAAAGATTCCTATAGTCGGTAATGTGCCTTCAAAGTTATTGTATGACAAATTTAAGTTCTCCAAGAAGTGAAATGCCTCGAAAAACTCTGGAATCAAACCAGATAAATTGTTGTGTGAAAGATCTATCTCCTTGAGATTCCTCAACATACTCATAGATGAAGGAATGGTGCCTCGAAAAGAATTCTCCTGCATTTTGAGCACCTCCAATCCAACACAACTGCCAAGACTAGCCGGAATGTAACCATCCAACATGTTTCCGGAGAAATCCAGTTGAGCCAAAAGATACAATTTCCCGACTTCCTTAGGTAGGACACCGGTGAGATGGTTTCGAGACAAGTTCAAAAGTATAGATAGTGATGAGAGGCCTATGGACTTTGGCGGTATAGTTCCATTTAAGTTGTTACTAGATAGATCAAGTTCCACCAAATTTTGGCACTCCGATAGACGTGAAGGAATGTAGCCGTGAAAGTCATTGTGATCGAGATAGAGTTGTGCTAGGTTTACTAGGTTTCCTAATGAAGAAGGAATTGTTCCAGAAAACTTGTTATATGATAGATCTATTTCCACTAAGTTATGAAGATTTCCTAGAACAGAGGGGAGTGTACCTGAAAACCTGTTGTCGTCCAAAAAAAGCCTTTGTAAGTTGATGAGATTTCCGACCATTTTGGGAATCATGCCAAATAGTAGATTCTGGCCTAGCCACAATGTTAAGAGAGTATTAGAGAAATTACCAATACACTCGGGCAACATCCCGCCAAAGCTGTTGTTTTGCAAAAACAACACCGCTAGAGAGGTGGCGTTAGTCAATGAGCAAAAGAAGCTTGAATCACTGTATCCTCCGCTTCCAAGATAATTAGCATTGACTGTCAATATTTTGAGCATGTTTAAGCGGTCCAACAGAGGCATTTTCCCTGAGAGTTTGTTCCCACCGACTTGTAGCCACCTTAAAGTGGTTGCATTAGACATTGACCGAGGAATCACTCCAGTGAATCGGTTATACCCAATGGTGAAAAACTCAATGTTTGGAAGAGCAAAGCCTATATTGGCAGGAAGGTTCCCTCCTATTTCATTATGACTGAGTGTGAACTCCTTCATGGAAGAAAGATTGAAGATAGGTGGAGGAATTGTGCCTGACAACCTATTTAATTCTAATTGAAGCTGTTTGAGTTTGGTTAATTTTCCTAGAGCTTGGGGTATCTTCCCACCCAACTCATTCCAAGCGAGACTAAGACCCTCTAACAATGACATGTTTCCGATGGATGAAGGAATACTTCCTGTTAGATAGTTCTTACCTAAGGCAAGAATCTGAAGCTTCACTAAAGAACCGAGCTCAATGGGAATTTCTCCAACCAGCTGGTTTTCAGTAAGGCTGAGCCATGTAAGGTGAGCGCAACTCGACAAGTTTCTCAGGATTTCGCCTTCCAATGTGTTGGTGGATAATCGCAAGACACGTAGATTGTGCAAATGGCTGACTTGTTGCGGGATTTCATGATGAAAACTATTGTTGTAGAGCATCAGGACTCTCAAGAAGCTCAAATTTCCAATATGAGGGGAGATGGATCCTGAAAGCTTCAAGGTTTGTAGGTCTAGTCCCGTGACTCTGCGGTGTAGGCGACCGCACATGACACCGTGCCATCGACAGTGGTCAATCGTATGGTTCCATGAATTCAGTGCCCCAAAAGGGTCCATAGTTATTGCGGCCTTGAACGCAAGCAACGCGAGCTTATCCGTCATATTGTTAGCTGAAAGGACTTGGCTAATGCATGGCAAAAGCACTACGCAAGTGAACAATAGACAACATGATGATGAGAACTCAAGAAAATACAAGTTGAGAGGCTTCATAATGCTAGAGGTGAAATCTTAATTGATACATGAAGAAGGTAAGAAAATTGAAGAGAAGGAATTTTTGGAAACATAAACAGGTTTTCTTGTATTGAACGTACATGCTCCGATGGAGACTATATTTGTTGAGGAGGTCTTTGTAAGTCAAATCTTAGCCGTGCACGCCGAGTTCATGAGTCATCCCACTCCATATATCACGGCAAAGTTGTAGTATAAGGTAAAAAGGCAAGAAAAAGAACCCTCTTTTAACTTTACAAAGAGAAACCCTCTTTTTGAAAAGGTTTCCTTTTTGACTTTAAAAAAATCTCATTATACCTTTTTATTTAATGATCTCACCCGACCAGATCCATTTTGACAACGGCGTAGTTTGGATAAAGTTTTAGTGCAGTCGATTGATTAATACATAGGAATTTATAGACATGAATATGTTGGTGTTTCAATGTAGAATAACAATTTGCAAATGGTGCAATATGTGGGTCCTTATAATCCCAGTATATTTGTGGACAAAAATGATCATCATAGACCAATTGGGGCAATAATGTACAAAGAGAATGATCCACTAATCTTTAACTGACATTTATGTCTTGAAGAAATCAAGAATAGGGCCACACAAACATATCCAAAGTGTGCATATTTCTCCACACGAAAAAAGGCTCTTCTTCCCCTTAGTGTAGTTTATAACACAAAACAATCGGGAGATTTGTCAACACCCGTTTTGGGTGTTTTGACCTCATTGCTGGTTAGTAGGTTATGTAATAACAAAACTGAAAAAAATCACAGAAATTTTATTTAAGTACCAAAAATGCTTGAGCAAGTCCTATAGGGATTTGATAAATGTAAACAAAACATAGAGAAAAATAAGCACATGAATAAAGCCATCAATAAATTATTAAGTCATCCACTAAAATCGACTCGTATTCTACTATCCACAAAAACATAATTAAATAGTTATTACTCTGGAAATGCACTATATGTACATAAGATATCAAGACAAAAAATTAAAATACCTTGAAAATCAAGAGGATTCCACATTGCACGTCAAAAATCCTACCGCTCTAATGAATACGTCAACTCCAACTAATCACGCAAATTCAATAATCTGATTAGATAATTTAAAATTCAAATATTTGATAATAAATCAATTCTCATTTCCACCTACTTACGCGCCAAGAATTTGACCCTTCTGGATCCAACAAGCAGTTGTTTTCAACTAAAAGGTAAACTCGTTGACTGTGAAGTCAACTGATTTCGACTCCGCATGGGGAACTCACGGCCACTTTTTTTGCAAATGCTTTTTTTCAATCTAATTCACGATAAATTGGCTCAATCACAGCCCTTGATAGAACCTTTCTTTCTCATCCACTTAGGAGGGTACAAACACACCGGGGTTACAGGTGACTATTATGTTTTCTATTTTTCAATTTCATTCAAAATAAAAGTATTAGGCAAGAAACTTTTGTTGAGATTTTCAAGATAGCCTTTTAATGAGAACTTGGGCTTTAAAAGTGAAAAGTTCCGTCTCAAAAGGTACCTTCAAAGATCACAAACGCTATCTTTCCAATTTGTCCGTTTATGTTTTCTACATTGGGATGGAGAAAAAGACTTAGATCATGCATAGCAAGAAGGAATTGATTGGGAATTTTCCAAACACTGGACAAGATATAATCAAAGTCTCCCCTCTTTGTTCCTTCACAACAAACAAACACATGAATTGTAGTGCCTATTTTATTTCATTCCTTCTTTTATTCCACTTCATTTTATCGTACTAATACACATGATGTATACTTTCTTCCTCTCATATGTGATGCAGAGTCTGTCCATATTGGAATCAATAATTTTGCTATAGAAATGGAGTAAACTTGGTTTACCTAATTTTTATTTTGCATCCAATTAGCAACTCGTACTACACAATTTTATTGGAAATTATCAAAACCACCATTAGTTTTGCCGCTATTACCAATAAGCACCCTTTTTCCTAAATTACCATCTAGCCCCCTAGTTTTTCATTGGATATGCCAATTGGCATGTCATAGTAGTCAACAAGCTCAACGTCCACGTTGGGATGCAAGAAAGGGAGAGAACTAAAGAAAAAAGAAAGAGCACATAAAGCGAAAAATCAGAAATTGGAGTGGGAGGTGTGGTCAAGGGTAGCGGTGAGAGTGATGATAGAGCTTGATAACCATCGGCGTTGTCCAAAGGCTGATGAGTGGCATCCAATGATGGCCGGTGGTGGTTGGTCGAGAGGACTAAAACTTAGTAGGTTGGCAGCTCATTGAGGGCTAGCACATTTATTGAGTTAGTGTTTTTTGGAAGGGATGTGGGATTTTGTCATGATGTGCAAAGTAATATTTTTAAAATATAAAGGATGAAAAGTGATTAAAAAGACTGGCTCTCACTCATCAGTGAGTAATTGACCGTAATTTATTTATTTAGAAACGTAAATCATTTTGTGGGTTGGGGGCTGATTGAGGGCTAGCACATTTATTGGGTTGGTGTTTTCTGGAAGGGATGTGGGATTTTGTTATAATGTGCAAAGTAATAATTTTAAAATATAGAGGATGGAAAGTGGTCAAAAAACTCATCAGTTTCACTTGTAATTTGTTTAGAAACGTAAATCACTTTGTGGGTTGGGAGCTCATTGAGGGGCTAGCACATTTTTTGGGTTGGTGCTTTTTGGAAGGAATGTGGGATTTTGTCATGATGTGCATATTTTTAAAATATAGGGGATGCAAAGTGATTAAAAAGACCAGCTCTCACTCATTAGTGAGTAATTGACCGTAATTTATTTAGAAACATAAATCACTTTGTGGGTTGGGGGTTTATTGAGGGCTAGCACATTTATTGGGTTTGTGTTTTTTGGAAGGGATGTAGGATTTTGTCATAATGTGCAAAGTGATATTTTAAATTATAAAGGATGGAAAGTGGTCAAAAAACTCATCAGTTTCAAAAGAGTAATTAATTGTAATTGATTTAGAAACGTAAATCATTTTGTGGGTTGGGAGCTCATTGAGGGCTGGCACATTTATTGGGTTGGTGTTTTTTGGAAGGGATGTGGGATTTTGTCATGATGTGAAAAGTATATTTTTAAAATATAGGGGATGAAAAGTGATTAAAAAGACTGGCTCTCACTCATCAATGAGTAATTGACTGTAATTTATTTAGAAACGTAAATCACTTCGTGGGTTGGGAGCTTATTGACAGCTAGCATGTGACATCCTAGATTTTTTATCCTGTTTTTCTATTGAATAAATTGGGCATTTCATCGACACGCCTATAGGGCTGTTCTCAGATGTCGCGATCTAAATTTCGGGTGAACTACCTAGGGTTTGACTAATGGATTGCTAAGCTTAAACTTAGCTCGGGCTCTCCTAAGCTCATACCAATTCGCGACTTAGGTTCAAGTTTTTAATATGCAAATAATTTTTTTCAATTGGGAGTCGCTACTAATCTATTTTTGGTGGGTCGATTAGAAACCCAAGCAAAGTAACGAGAGATCTACTTTACTTCTACGAACTAGAGATTTATGAGTTTGTGGACTTGGTTACGCTAGATTTCTCCAACGCCATTTCGGTACCTTTCTCTTTTATTTTGAAAATTGTTTGGTAGGCAGTTTGAATTGATTTTAAATCTATTTTCATAACGGGTGATCATGCGAGTACGCAAACTACCAATTTAACATCCAAGAAAAAGCAATAAATAAATTGCAGGACTTACCTCGTTGTAACAAAATCACCTACAATGTTAGATTATAATTCATATTGACAGTTCTAGATATGATTTCTAATTAACACGCAACTTTTTTTTTGTTTTCACTTATTTAATAAGAATCAAGCTTTATGCAATGCGTGCTACTAATCTAACATGATATGACATAGTAGTGTAGCCTAAACTATATGAAAGAGTAAAATAATTTTTTTGTGTATTTTTAATGAACATGCAATAATTAAATATGCAATCTAAATTAACCAAAATGACTTAATCTTAATGACGGGCAATTTCTAATGAACCTACCAACAATCACTAAATGACGTGCATTTCATGAACCTAATTTTATATGACGTGCACATAATTTTTATTTTCTTAATAAGCATACAATCTACCCTAATATGCAATGACGTGCAAGGATTGCCGTAATTCTAATTTTTTTTTCTGAAATTCGAAATTAAAATTGCCACATAATTAAACATGCAACTTAAATTTAAAAAAAAAAATAACATCCTAAATGAATGCATCTTTTTGGATTTTTATTTAAGGAATTCGAAATAAATAAATTTCCAAATCTAAATATGCAAAATAACCCTAAAACAAGTAATATTCTAACATGAACCTAATCTAACTCAAATATATATTTTTTAGGTTTTTCTTTTACAAAAATAAAATTGATTCAACCAACATGATGGCAAATCAGATAAGATAATATCGATATCCACAAATTGACGAACCATATTTCGCGCATAAGATCGGGTTGGCCAATTTTTAAATAAATCGCGAATCGAATCTTGAGTATGAGATCGGATTGGCAATTTTTCAAGCGATTTCAATTGCGAGTCGGATTTCGGGCGCGAAAATTGGACTGTCAATCCCAAATTTCAAAGGCAATTTCATGTCGAAATTCCCAATCTTACATCAAAGAATAATTATACTAAAAAAACAAACTTAAAAAAAAAAAAAAAAACACAATAAATAAATACAGAAAAACTACCTAATATCCTTTTTCTTTTTGTTTTTTTTTCTTTCCAAGGATGTTGGCAGTTATGGTGGATCGTCGGGGGGTTGGGTCTTAGAGCTCCGGCAAGGAGGACCAGCAGCAAGCGGATCAGCGGCGAGCGGTGGCGTCGCAAGGAGCAGCGGTAGGCGGCCTCGCTTGGACTCAGGCAGAGACAGGAGCGGCTCGACTCAGGCTCGGGCTAAGGCGTCAGATCGCTGACAGGTCGCTAGCCGAAGTAGCACCGACGAAGATATGCAAGTAGAGACAAGACAAGGACAACAACAGCGTCGTCGCAACGGAAGGGCTGCGATCCGGCTCAGGTTAGGCTCCGGGGAAGGCTGCTATAGGCATCGCTCGAAGAGGTAGAGTGGCGACACCGAGATCTCGCGAGCTACGAGTGTTGCGGGAGGAAGGCGAGCATGGCTAGGATCGGTGCAGCTTCAGCAAGCGTCAGCGAGAGGGCTGGAACGTCGAGCAGAACGTTGCGAATGAAGGGCAGAGGAGGGCAAGAGCGGCGTCAGGTCTCAGTGGAGGAGCTTCTCGGCGTCAACGCTAGAACGCGAGCGGAGGCGAGCTCGATTTAGATCTGTTGGTGTCGGAGCAGTGTGCAGGGGGGCCAGCATTCAAATCTGGATGAGTAGTGGGAGGAGACGTGAGATTGTCATTGTCGGATCAGTAGGGAGGTAGTGGTGCATAACGAGGCTACGCAGCGTGGTGAGACCGGCGAAAAGCAGTGGCTGGCGGCTCAACTATCGGGGCTAAGCTTGCAAACGGCGAACGCAGGCAAGGGCATCGGACGCACAGGCAGAGGCTAGTGAGCACGATGGCGACGAGCTGCGGGCAGTCTGAGGTGCGGTCTCCAGACGCCGAGCGCAGCAGGGCTCACAGCTGCAGAGGCGCGACGGATCGGGCAGCAAGGGAGTCTGGCGAAGGGCGTCCGCAAAGAAGATGACAAGTAGCCTTGTTTTGTTGGTTTTTTCTTTTCTTTTCTTCCTGCTGGCCGGTCACACTCAGGCGTCTCTCCCCCCTGCTGCACTATTGTTGTCCCCTCACTTGTACTTTCTTCAACAAAAAGGGAAAAACCTAGCCTTTCCTCCAACGAAGGAAAATTTTCTCTTGTGTTTGAATTTCTTCAACCTTCGAATCGAGAGAAAAACCCCACAATATGGCCGTATATTCAATGTGTGTGTGGCTCCCCCTAAACCCTACGCATTTAACCTATTTATAGGCCACGAGTTAGGGTTTTAATTTTTCCAAATCCATATCCACAAAAATTCCTTTTTCCGAACGCAATATCTGCTTTTCCAAACGCAATATTTGCTTTTGACACAATTTAGGATTGCAAGAGGATTTTTCTTAAATTTGAAATTGTGGCACCCCTGACACGGCCCCCGAATCGTTGGGGTCGCCACAGTGCGCTTACCTTTCACTTGGCCCAATAATATAATACTCTGATACCAAGGAATTTCATGTTAATTTATAAATCCTGGGGGTTTACATTTTTTAGATCGGTCCCTGTGCAATTTATATGGCGGAAGCACATCCATCAACTCCCTTCCCTATATTCAGAAAACGATGCACACCAACTAAACATTTATAGGTAAAAGCCGAACACTTTTATTTACTTAAACCAGATGGACATCATTCATCGGTACATCAAAATGCCGTAATCTTCTATACTCGGCTATACTTCAAAAGATGACCGACATCTTTTCCAACAGTCGTATACTTAAGGTCCATCGACCAGTGTCGGCGTCCAAAAGTTCCTTCCTTTGCTATCCTACTCCTCGCGGTCATATCCAACCACTCGATCCATCTACTGGTGGTAGTGGTAGCAGATGTATCTTGTCTAGTCTGAAATGTTAGTCCCCAAACGAGGTGAGTACAACCACTCAGCAGTAAAGATCCATCAAACTACACAATGCAACAAGCAAGACAACCACAATTTCATGTGAAATGCACATATCATCTATGCAATCATGCTTATATCTCCATGAGATCCATTCATTAAGGCAATTCATGTTCCATGCCATATGCACATACATGCGCATGATCCATATCACCCATACAATCTCATATATATATATATATATATATATATATATATATATATATATATATATATATATATATATATATTCTCATGAGATATATTCAATGCCTTCATGATCGCATTCTCAATGCCATATAGTATCAACTCAATTTCATAGGCAATTATATCCCATGCCATATGCACACACACACATGTGCATGATTCAATTCCCATTTTGATATTCAAAAGGATCTCATCTTTCTCACAGGGACCAGTGTTTGCATCCCTCATATATCGCTCGCACCCAACCTGGCATCGCAAAGAACCTCTGGCACACACCTCCAGGTATTCGGCACACACTTCCGGGCATCTCGCATCCCACCTGGCATCACGAGGAATCACCGGGGCTCGCCATGAAAATGGTTACCCCTGCCTTCCAGAATTACGTACCGACATACCACCAGGCATTTCCTGGAATTACGTACCGATATACCACTAGGCATCCCGAAACTCCCGAGGACATCCGGCTCACACCTCCGGGCATCCAGCACACACACTCCGGGCATCCCGACACTCCTGAGGCATCGTCGGCTCACACCTCCGACGGTATTATCATCATCACAATGCATATTCCCATATATCTCTCATTTTCAATTTAACATTTGATGCAACAATGTCAGAGGTTTAAACCAGCCTTTTTGATGTTATGTGATATGCCAAATGTCACTGTATATGCAATACAAATAACACCCAAGATATCACACTTCATAAAGCAATTTATTTGTTCTTGAAAATGGAGCAAATTTTCGGACAAAGCATAATGCACTCCTTAAAAAAAAATCTGGAAAAATTAGTAAACGATCTCAATAAATTCTGAAAATTTAACATGTTATAAAAAAGATTTAGAGAAAAAGGTTTCATGAAAAACACCATGTCAAAAGAGTTTCGTGTGGGTCACTACATTCCATGCATCACAACTTAAAGTTTCGGAACATCACCATTGCACAGTTTTATTCATAAATTCGGTATAAACCCTAAATCAACTCAGAAAATTCTGAAATTTTGATATGTCATAGCCAAGACCTAGAGGTAAAATTTTCCTGAAGAAATCGAAGTCAGATTCGTTATATATCATGAGCTACATTCACCAAAACTCCCCCTAACCCTTGGTAACGATTTCCAAATTTAACACTTCAAAGAAAAATCATTTCCCCGATTTATACTGGTCCGTTTATTCTCAAATTTCAGTATGTTTCTCCTCAAGATGTCTTCTACAACTCTTATCAAGGACACGATATCAAATTCGAACTGGATACTTGCACAAAACTCATAGAATCACAATAGATCAACATAACAGTTTCCAGATCTAGTATCTTTGAAGAAAAATGGTTTCACCAACAAATACTTGTTCGTTTCCTTTCAAATTTTAATATGTTACTCTCCAAGAAGTCCTTTACAACTTTCATCAAGAAGTCGAAGTGATATTCCAACTAGAACATTGCATGCAGCTCATGAAATCACCAAAGGTCGGACTGTTTTTCCAGAAAACAGATTACTAGACTAAGGCACTACTCCCATAACTTCGAAAATTCTCACCTCCACCACCTCCGAAATTCACCATACATCACACACAACCACAGCAAGCAAAGTGTAGATCAATGGACTCTACTTGCCTTAGGTCCGACGAAATCAGGCAAGCAACGGTGACTCGAGGACTTCGAACATAGCATGGTCGACGGTGAAGCTAGGCGCACGCACGGCGGGGCTTGGTCTTCCTCTTCCCTCGCCGAAGCACCCACGAACCCTCTCTCTCTCCCTTGGCTTTCTCTCCTTCTCTCTCGAATTCTCCCTCTCTCACACGATCACTCCCCTTGTGCAATCTGCCCCTTCTCTCTCACTTTTTCTTCCTTTCACCCTCATGATTAACTAGTAATCATGAGGTTTGCATCGCAATTGACACTTGGTAAGTTCCTCTCGCCACTTGTAGCACCCTTCATGCCACTTGTTGATCTTCATGCAAGGCTAATGGGCCTCATTTGGGCCGGGCTTGGTCGACCAAATGGGGGGAAACGGTGGGGCTGGTTTTTGGGCCTTAAGAAAATCAGCCCACACCTTCTCCTATTTTCCATTTAATCCCCACTTATATAAATACCTATTACAAATTCATATGGCCATAAAACTTTGTAACATAAATCAATAAAAATCCAACTTATAAAGTACATGGCCAAGAACAAAATTTCTTTATCAATTTATCCTTCAATACAATCCTTAATCACATGGACATAGGATACATTTCCAACAAACTAATTGTCCATTAAATGCTCGGCCTTGATTAATTGAAATCCATTAGTCTAATGACCATAATATAGTCCGATGGCGCTTCCATCACCTATTCATGGTTCATGGTGTATCCAGGGGTTGTTATGAAATTTTAGGATGCCACAGAAATCTCGCATAAATAAATCCGTAAAATCTCTCAGAGCATACGGGCTTGGACCAATTTACTCCATTTGTGGGCTTAGCCCAACTCATCAAATTAAAGTTCTGAATCATCAATTTGAACCCATTTGTCACCGGCCCACCATAAATGCAAATTAAAAATAAATGTACCTAAAACTACATGCTATGCAATTAATTATTATTTTTTAAGGGCTAAAATCAATCCTTGATTTTTTAATGCGATGAATGACTAAATAGGACGCCAAAATTTAGGTGTCAACATCAGCGCTGATCACTTTCGAGATAACTAAATTATCTGAGGAAGCCCATTAAGGAATTTTAATGCAATAGACTTGAGAATTCGACCAGGAATCGGCTTCTCGACCGTGCTCATCTTTAGAGGCCATTACAACACAATTAAAAATCGATCAGGGATCAGAGATAGGTCGGTTCGATTGAGATGTGTGGCTAATCATGGGTGACACCACTAAATTGGAAAATTCTCGTCGGCCGGCACTAGACTGATTTCTCCATGGTTTTAGTACCATGTGTCTATAATTGAATCCTCAAGATTTTCACGACAACCGAGAGTCACCAATATGTCGAGTGGGTTCATTGCGGCTCGAAAAAAATCGACCACGGATCATTTGCACTAAAAATTTGTGGAAACTACCCAGTAGCCTAGGTCACGCTAAAATCGCGCCGAATCGAAATTAACCGCGAATTTGAGTTTGATTTTAGAAATTGAAAGTTCTGTCATGTCACAATTAATTCTAAGAGTATCGACTCAGTCTCAAAAGATTTTTCTGAAATCCGAGACTTTTTGGGAAAAAGTCATCCTAAAGCCGTTTTTGTCCAAAAAAGACGGGGATCGTTTTTTATCGCAAAATTGGGAAGCGAGTAGGATCAATTGGTGGGAACAAAATACCAATTTGATCATTGATGTGTCGATTGAATTTATTGAGGCCAAACTATGTTGAATCAAGCAAGAACAAGGGTCCAATTGGAACAAAACCTTGGCAAATTCGTATGTCCCCACCCCCACAACTTATGGACCATTTCAAGCTTCTAAATGGGAGCATGGGTGGCTGAATGGAGGCCAAGAAAGCTAGCTTTGGCTAAGATTGAGTCAAGGAGACAAATGAGTGGAAAATAAGGCTTGTGGTCCCCATTGTTGCCTCATCTCTTCCCCCTCCCTCATGTTGACCGTCAACTGCCCCTTTCCCCTTCTTGGTGTGTTGTTCAAAGACCACAGTAGCTGAAGAAGACCACCGGAGAGCTATTCGAAGCCCTCAGAGCCACACGATGCCGTCGCACGCCGCTGTGGCCGTTCCCCGCCCCCGTGCCAGCCCGACGCTGCTCCGCCTTCGCCATGCGTGCCTCCGCCTTCTTTTCACCCTCACGCTGTCCCAACCGCTATCCCAACCACTGTCCCGTGGCTTGTGGAGATCAAACAGAGCTCGTGCTCCGCCGTTCCATCGCCAGTCTACCCCGCTTGGACTCGAAACTGACCCCTGCTATCTTCGCCGATCCACCACCACTCTTGCCGGCCCAACCAGCTTTGTTTCCTTTGTTTTGTAGCTCAAAACAGAAGCTAAAATAATGGGTATTCAAGACACTGTTCAGCCCATTTTGGAAGTGTTCTGGGCCTTGAAAGCTAGGCCTGCTTTGGAGTTAATCGTTCCTCGCAACGTTCCCATTAGTTTGATCCGACCGGCTCATCGAACAAGTGAGTTTAACTCACTAAACCTCGCTTAGTAGGCTAATGATGCTTAGGGGTTGATTAGATTTAATTAAGTGTGATTAGGTGGATAGATTATATTAGATTAGTTAATTTAATGCTTTACCGATGCATGTTAAGTAGTTAGTTAGTGCAATTAGCGAGTAAACATGTCCTAGTATTTATTTAACGAATCTTGAAATTTTCCGCGTCCGTTTCGGCGTCCAATTAGGCATTACGGGCCTAAGTTGGATTTTTGGCATTTATTTATTATTTTTCATAATTATTTAATTATTTATTTATTTTTCAGAAATTAGACCGAAATAGTCAGTGACTGGAATTATATGCTAATTATCGTGGTGCACTCTGTTTATTTATTTGAGCTCTAATTTGTGCTGAATTGATTTAATTGTGATTTTAGGATTTTATTCCTAAAATAATTAATTTTGGTAATTAATGGGAAAATTACCGGTCATCGGTCTACAATGCCAAAAATCTATTTTTGGACTATTGAAAGTAGTGGGAAGATCGAAAGTGAAATTATTATATTTTGGCTAAGACTAACCATGTACACACATACAGTTATTTTTATCGGCTATGATAAAAATGATAAATTTGCTATATGATTGGAGTGGTATACTATTTTGGCCAGGGGGCCTAAATTTATCTGCTTTGGGTGAGCACATATTATTAGCTTTGGGCGAGCATATATAGTATACTATGATGGCCTAGGGGCTCTAATCTATCAGCTTTGGGCGAGCATATCTATAGTATACTATATTATCAGTTTTGGGTGAGCTATACTATTTATTTATCAACTTTGGGCGAGCAGTTCTGATTTGATAGGACTTTGTAGATAGTATTGAAAGTACCGACCAGGGGAAGGTTGTGATGACATGAAATCGACTAAGTTGATTGATCGAGAGTTCGATCTGTGGTGATTGATTGCATGCCTTTTTGAAATTGTACTGACTTACAGGGAAGAGACTGAGGCCAAGGTAAGTCCTCTAACTCGTGTGGTGCTTAAGCAGCCCTCAGAGTGTATTGGCTTCATAATCGAGTCTTAGGGGGTAGAACTTGCTGAGACATTGTCTCACTGGTTATTGTATAACCATGTTCAGGTCTTTAAATGGTGTTGGTGGAGGACCAGAAGCCTCGGAGTTCAGGAGGTGAAGTCCAAAGAATCGGCGATCTTGTCTGACTAGCTAATCGTAGGACAATTTTTTTTTTGTTGGGAGCCGATCTCTTTTGTAAACCTTTGTGTATAAACCTGTGTGTTTATAAAAAGGTATTTTGTGAAAAATTGGTCCTACTTTCCTATCCCATTATTTTATTGTCTGAGGATTATTTATATGCTTCCGCATGCGTATTAAAATGAATGGGTCAGTGATGCGTCCTGGAACGTCGCTATTAATCGACCAGGTTGAGATGGGCGCACACTCGAGGATCGGGGCGTGACATCCCTGCTTAAGTGGTATCAGAGCCCAAAGTTAGGAATTGGAGTGATAATGTGCGATGGTTCATGGGATAGTAGTATGAATGACCTTTAAATTCATGCTGGTGCATATCTATGGTAGTTGATTGGTAGAATTGCTTGTGGTTTAGATTACTCTATTTCTAATTCGGTGTGGAATTGGAAATAAGCTGCAACAGATAAAGTTGGGCCATGAGTGATCAGGAGCAGCGAACTCCTAGTAAGAGAGTAGTTAGAGCCGTGACCCGAGGTAGGACGCCGACTAGGGTCGATGCCCGGGGAGGCAGAGGTAAAGCGCTAGCATGGGCTAGCGCTAGTGGCGAAGCACCACTTCTTGTTGGTGCTGGGGTTGTAGCCCTGGATGATTAGGGAACCATCAGGATTAATCAAGCCTTGGATGCCATGAGAGAGTTTATAGGGTAACAGGCCCGGGAACAAGTTGCCGCATTCACTGCCGCTGTTGCAGCTACCGCTCAAGCCGTCGCTATTGCTACTATTGCCGCCGCAGCCGTTGCCGCACCTACCGTCGCACCTGTTGCCGCGCCTGTTGAAGTTCCACTAGGAGTTGTGGTCGCTGGGAGACTGATCCATAAGTTGGTGGAATAGTTCTTAAAGTTGAGCCCGCCAAGGTTTACGAGTACTGGAGACCCTGACGCCACGTCTCTGTGGATACAAGATTTAAAAAAAACCTTTGCACTCTTGATGTGCAACGAAGAGGAGAAGGTGGTACTAACTGTGTACCAACTTCAAGGAAATGCAAACATCTGGTGGAGAGCCGCCAAGGATACAGTGTTTCCAGAAGGTGTGATCCCGGTGTGGGACGCCTTCCTCAAAGCTTTTAACAATCAGTATTTTTCGGGTACTGCCCGGGAACAAAAGATGGAGGAGTTCCAGTGCCTTCGTTAGGGATCGATGTCTGTTGACCAGTATGGGGTCAAGTTCGCTGAACTTTCCTAGTATGCTCTAAGGTTAGTCGAGGACCTGGAAGAAAAAGCTAGAAGATTCAAAAATGGTCTTCATTCTAAATTAAAGCAACCTATGTTGCCTTTAGATCTGACAAGTTATCGAGAAGTCTATCGTCGAGCTCAGATGATAGAGAGAGGTTTGAACGAGCAAGCTGCCTCGTCTGGATCGAGGTTTAGCTCGCACAGAGAAAGTATTTGCCAGGGAAAAAGGCCCATGCCCAGAGGTAGATTCCAAGTTCCTCCCAACCGAAAGGGTGGAGTTGGAAAGCCAAGGTCGAGTCAGAATGGTTTGTGTTTCGTCTGTGTGGAAGACGACATGGTGTGGATCAGTGCCCTCGAAGATCGAGCGTTTGTTTTGGATGTGGCCAACAGGTCACATGACCAGTGATTGTCCTAAAAGGCTAAGAGGACAACCGCAGTTGCCGCTGCCGCCACCAATTGGACAAATTAGAGGGTATGCACCTCAGAACGCGCCATAAGGAGGTTAGTTGAGACCACCAGTTCAAGGCACGCTATATGCCATCACACAAGGTCAGGTAGAGGCTGCACCTAACGTGATCACGGGTATGGTTTCACTGAACAACCATCCTGTTTACGCTTTGTTCGATCCAGGAGCAACCCATTCCTTTGTTGCCGAACAGTATGTTAAATTGATAGGAGTAAGTCCTATATTGTTGGAGTTGGCAGTTTTCATATCTACACCATTGAAGGATAAAGTGATATCTACTTTGGGTTGTTCGGGTTGCAAGTTAGTGGTTGATGAGCGACTGGGGAAAATAGATTTATTAGTCCTAGCCATGTATGACTTCGATTTAATAATTGGCATGGATTGGCTCACCAAGCAAAGAGCTAAAATGGACTGCTATCGTAAGGCGATTTAGTTTGACCCGTTAGAGAGAGAGAGCTTCGAGTTTGTTGGGAATTAGGGAGGACCCTCGATTATCTTGATCTCGTCGCCAGAGGCAACTCGTTTGTTATACGAGGGTTGCCAAGGTTACCTAGCAACTGTCGTGGATACGTTGAGAAGTTGAAGATGGAAGACATTGCTGTAGTACAAGAATTTTCAGATGTCTTTTCAAAGGAATTGCCAAGACTACCACCAGAGAGAGAAATTGAGTTCGTAATCAAGCTAGCACCTGGGACAGAGCCAATCTCTAAGGCTCCTTACCAGATGGCGTTATCTGAGTTGAAGGAATTGAAGGTGCAGATGCAAGAGCTTTTGGATAAGGGATTCATTCGTCCCAGTGCATCACCTTGAGGAGCACCAGTTCTATTCATAAAGAAGAAAGATGGTTCGTTGCGCTTGTGCATCGACTATCAGCAACTCAATTAGGTAACGATCAAGAACAAGTATCCACTCCCGATGATTGATGACTTGTTTGATCAATTGCAAGGAGTATCGATATTTTCGAAGATCGACTTGAGGACGGGATATCATCAGCTGAGAATCAGGAAGGAGGACATTCCTAAGTCAGCATTTCGTACTCGGTATGATGAGAACCCTTCCACAAACTGTGATATCTTATATCACCCGGGAAAGGCAAACAAGGTCGCTGATACTTTGAGTCGAAAGTTTTCAGTTGCTCATTTATTAATTAATGAGTGGAACCTAATCGAAAGAGCTCGAGCTTCGGTATTCAAGTTTGAGGTAGGCCACCTTTCAAGTCTTATGGCCACCCTCAGAATTGAACCAGATGTCCAGATCATAATCAAGTTACTCCAACTGACAAATCCAGATGTGCAGAAAATTCTACAATAGGACATTAAGAAAAGAAAAGCTGACTTTCAGATTTCTGATGAAGGAACACTGAGGTTTTGAGGATGTTCGGTTGTACCTGACGATATGGAACTTAGAGAAGACATTTTATCAGAAGCACATCGTAGCAGTTACAGCATTCATCCTGGTAGCACCAAGATGTATCAAAATCTACGTCAACACTATTGGTGGTCAGGTATGAAGGTAGACATCGCCAAGCATGTCGCCAAGTGTCTGACGTGTCAACAAGTAAAAGCTCAGCATTGCAAGCTGGGAGGTCTTTTGCAACCTCTCACGATCCCAGAATGGAAATGGGAGCATATCACGATGGATTTCATGATTGGACTACCGAGGAGTCAGAGAGGAAATGATTCCATTTGGGTAGTAATCGACAGACAGACAAAGTCGGCTTACTTCATTGCAGTTCAAGAGGACCTGAGTTTGGATAGACACACAGACCTATACATGCGTCAGGTAGTTTGCCTGCATGGAGTGCCTGTTACGATAACTTCAGATAGAGACTCGAGATTTACTGCCGCTCTTTGGAAGAGCTTATAAAGTGCTGTAGGTACAAAGCTCCAGTACAGTACGGCATATCATCCTCAGACGGATGGCCAGTCTAAAAGGACAATTCAAACTCTCGAGGACATGCTGAGAGCTTATGTACTAGACTTCAAAGGAAGTTGAGAAAAACAACTACACTTGGTGGAATTTGCCTACAACAATAGTTATCAGCAGAGCATCCAGATGGCTCCATTTGAAGCGTTGTATGGCAGAGTGTGCAAAACACCAGTGTATTGGGATGAAATTGGAGAAAGGAGGATTACAGGCCTAGAGTTGGTCCAGCAATCAGTGAATGCCGTGGCAATAATCAGAGGTAGATTGAAGACCACACAGAGCAGACAGAAAAGTTACACAGACAAGTGCCGAAGACTATTGGAATTCCAAGTTGGTGATCACGTTTTTCTGAAAGTGTCACCAATGAGGGGAACTTCGCGCTTTGGAAAGAAAGAAAAGTTGAGTTTGAGGTACGTAGGTCTATTTGAAATTCTAAAGAGAATTGGGACCCTAGCGTATCGTCTTGTGTTGCCATCGAGATTGGCGCGAGTGCTTGACGTCTTTCACGTGTCGATGTTGAGGAAGTACAAGCTTGACTCGACCCACGTACTTAATTTCGAAGAATTAGACGTGGATGACCGAGTGTCATACGTGCAAAGCCCGGTTCAGATTGTGGACCAAAAAGAACAAGTTCTGCGTATAAAGACCATTCCGTTGGTCAAAGTGATCTGGCAACACCATGGTACCAAAGGAGCAACATGGGAGACTGAAGAGTCGATGAGACAGTTGTACCCTCACCTTTTTGCTTAAGTATTGTAATGGTTTAAATTTCGAGAACGAAATTTTTATAAGAGGAAGAGTTGAGATATCCCAGATTTTCAATCATGTTTTTTATTGAATAAATCAGGCATTTCATCGACGTGCCTATAGGGCTATTCTTAGAGATGATCACTCTTGAGATAACTAAACTATCTGAGGAAGCCATTAAGGAATTTTAATGCAATAGACTTGAGAATTCGACCAGGAATCGGCTTCTCGACTATGCTTATCTTTAAGGTTTATTACGGCACAGTTAAAAATCGATCAGGGATCAGAGATAGGTCGGTTCGACTAAAATGTGTGGCTAATCGTGGGTGATACCATTAAATTGGAAAATTCTTGTTGGCCGGCACTAGACTGAATTTTCTATGGTTTTAGTACCCTGTGTCCATAATTGAATCATCGAGATTTTCACGACAACCGAGAGTCACTAATGTGTTGAGTGGGTCATTGTGACTCGAAGAAAATCGATCACGGGTCATTTGCACTAAAAATTTCTGAAAACTACCCGGTAGCCTAGGTCACGCTAAAATCGCGTCGAATCGAAATTAATCGCGAATTTGAGTCTGATTTTAGAAATTGAAAGTTCTGTTATGTCACAATTAATTCTAAGAGTGTCGACTCAATCTCAAAAGATTTTTCTGAAACCCGAAACTTTTTGGGAAAAAGTCGTCCTAGGGCCTTTTTTGTCCAGAAAAAGGTAGGAACCTTTTTTTATCTCAAAATTGGGAAGCGAGTAGGATCAATTGGTGGGAAAAAATACCAATTTGATCATTGAAGTGTCAATTGAATTTATTGAGGCCAAACTATGTTGAATCAAGCAAGAACAAGGGTCCAATTGGAACAAAACCTTGGCAAATTCGTATGTCCCCCACCCCCACAACTTATGGACCATTTCAAACTTCTAGATGGGAGCATGGGTGGCTGAATGGAGGCCAAGGAAGCCAGCATAGGATGAGATTGAGTCAAAGGGACAAATGAGTGGAAAATAAGGCTTGTTGCCCTCATTGTTGCCTCATCTCTTCCCCCACCCTCATGTGACCGTCAATCGCCCCTTTCCCCTCCTCGGTGTGTTGTTCGAAGACCATAGCAACTGAAGAAGACTACCGGAGAGCTGTCTGAAGCCCCTGGAGCCGCACGACGCTGTCGCACGCCGCCGTGGCCGTTCCCCGCCCTCGTGCCAGCCCGATGCTGCTCCACCTTCGCCATGCATGCCTCCGCCTTCATTTTGTCCTCACACTGTCCCAGCCACTGTCCCGTGGCTTGTGGAGCTCAAACGGAACCCGTGCTCCGCCATTCCGCCGCCGGTCTATCCCACTTGGAATTGAAACCGACCCCTGCTATCTCCGCCGGTCCACCACCACTCTTGCCGCCCCAACTAGCTTTGTTTCCTCTATTTTGTAGCTCAAAACAGAAGCTAAAATAGTGGGTATTCAAGACATTGTTCAGCCCGTTTTGGAAGTGTTCCAGGCCCCGAAAGTTAGGCCCGCCTTGGAGTTAATCGTTCCCTGCAACGTTCCCATCAATTTGATTCGACCAACTCATCGAACAAGTGAGTTTAACTCACTAAACCTCGCTTAGTAGGCTAATGATGTTTATGGGTTGATTAGATTTAATTAAGTGTGATTAGGTGGATAGATTATATTAGATTAGTTAATTTAATGCTTTACCGATGCATTTTAGGTGGTTAGTTAGTGTAATTAGCGAGTAAACACGTCCTAGTATTTATTTAATGAACATTGAAATTTTTCCGCGTCTGTTTCGGCATCCAATTAGGTATTACGGGCCTAAGTTGGATTTTTGGAATTTATTTATTATTTTTCGTAATTATTTATTTATTTATTTATTTTCCGAAAATTAGATCGGGATAGTCGGTGACAGGAATTATATGCTGATTATCATGGTGCACTTTGTTTATTTATTCGAGCTCTAATTTGTGCTGAATTGATTTAATTGTGATTTTAAGATTTTATTCCTAAATTAATTAATTTTGGTAATTAATGGGAAAATTACCATGCGTCGATCTACAGCGCCAAAAATCTATTTTTAGATTGTTGAAAGTAGTGGGAAGATCGAAAGTGAAATTATTATATTTTGGTTAAGGCTGACCATATATCCACACATGGCTATTTTTATCTGATATAATAAAAATGAGAAATTGCCTATATGACTAGAGTGGTATACTATTTTGGCTAGGATGCCTAAATTTATCAACTTTGGGCGAGCATATATAGTATATCATATTATCAGCTTTGGGTGAGCGCATATTATCAACTTTAGACGAGCATATATAGTATACTATGGTGGCATGAGGGCCCTAATCTATCAGTTTTGGGCGAGCTATACTATATTATTAGCTTTGGGTGAGCTATACTGTCTATTTATCAGCTTTGGGTGAGTAGTCCTAATTTGATAGGACTTTATAAATAATATTAAATGTATCGACCAGGGGAAGGTCGTGATGACATGAAATCGATTGAGTTGATCGATCAAGGGTTCGATCTGTGGTGATTGATTGCATGTCTTTTTGAAATTGTATTGACTTGTAGGGAAGAGACTGAGGCCAAGGTAAGTCCTCCGACCCATGTAGTGCTTAGGCAGTCCTTAGAGTGTATTGGCTTCCTAATCGAGTCTTAGGGGGTAGATATCGCTAAGACATTGTCTCACTGGTTATTGTATAACCATTTTGAAGTCCTTAGATGGTGTTGGTAGAGGACCAAAAGCCCCGGAGTTCAGGAGGTGAAGTCCAAAGAATCGGCAATCTTGTCTGACTAGCTAGTCGTAGGACAATTCTCTTTTGTTGGGAGCCGATCCCTTTTGTAAACCTTTGTGTATAGACCTGTGTGTTTATAAAAAAGGTATTTTGTGAAAAATTGGTCCTACTTTCCTATCCCATTGTTTTATTGTCTGGGGATTATTTATATGCTTCCGCATGCGTATTAAAATGTTTTATTGGCTCTCACTCATTAGTTTCAAAAGAGTAATTGATTGTAATTTGTTTAGAAATGTAAATCACGTTTAGGAGATGAAACCGAAAATAATCGAAGAGTAATTTTGATGCGATTAAATGGTTTTCTACTATTAATTATTTTGTTGAGACTTCTTAATTCTTAACTGAATAAAATAGGTCATGGTGGTTAAATTTGATGGAATGATGTTAATTGATTGGAGCTTCTTCTCATTTTAGTTCCTAAACCAAGAGGAACAATAATGGTGAGAGGTAAAAACAGAAGCAAGAAGTATCTCAGCTTTATTTTATTGGTAAAAATAGAAGCAATAAGTATATCAGCTTTATTTTATTGTTCCACCTATCTACGCTTCTACTCATATGAGGGTACAAAAATGGCATTCTACTAGTTTCACGGATCTTCAAACTAATTTCCTCTGCTTGATGTGAATCTTATTGATGGAAGGGATTGAGTTATCACAATAGTCTTTCTTAAAGGCAAGATCAATCTACTGGCTATTGATTCTGTCACAACCCCGACTCCACCTCCAGGGTCTCGAGCAGTAGAGATTATTTTCTTGACGTCCCAGGCGCATCGCCACCGCGTTTCTTTTTATCTTTTCATTAAGCACATGTGGAAGTGTTACAAATAACACCTAAACAACAACCAATAGTTAGGAAAACAATCATTTACAAACATATAATTACATCAGCTACGTTTACAAGCCCTTTTATACATGCTGTTATATTTACAACCACCACATTTTCAAAAGGCCGAACTAAATCTTAGCTCCTCTAGTAAGACTGCAACTTCCTCGTGCCTACAATTCTAAAAAAAACAATAGGGTGAGTTATGGACTCAGTAAGTAAAAATCCTTAATTCTCTACTAGAAAGATATCTCATCATCAAAATTTAGTAGGTACAATACTCGCACTCCAATGTCGATGGCAAATCAATAGTAAACTTATTACTATCCTCAACTATATGCAAATGTCCATTACCGCATACTTCAATGCATGCTTAATTTCAGCATATCAATGAACACATTAACATATTATGCTTATGCATACACCGACACTCATGCAAACTCATTTATCGTCGTCCTGGCTCAACCAGGCCCTTCAGGCTTAACCGAGGCATCTAGCTTTAGGCTAGGCATCTTAACTCAATCAGGGCATCCCGGCTCAACCGAGGCATCTTGGCGCTAGCTCACTGAGGAATCCGAGCTCAATCCTAGGCATCCTGGCTCAACCAGTGTATCCTGGGGCCAGCTTACCTGAGGCATTCAAGATCAAACCCAAGCATCCTATGTCAACCAAGGCATCCCGTTCAATGAACAAGGCATTGCCGTCAACGCTATGTGATGACGGACATTTTTTCCTCTTTAAGTACATCATATACGTGCATCACACAAGCCAGTTCTTCATCTTTCATCTTAGTCAATACATACAAGGCCCGAGGGCATGCTCAGTCAAGTGAGCGTGCTATGACCCTCAACATCATATTATAAAATATGCCGAAAACAATTCTTGGTTCGTAGCTTGAGTTGCATGCTTAGGCCATCAAGACTTGATGTCAATTCCAAGCCGAGCGAACCTTGACCTTGTCCCGGGGCATGAACACACTCAAGCATGCAAACATGAGCAAACACACAAAAGAACATTACATCATATACATACGGCTTACATGGGTGAGCACACCACTGAACTCGACGATTTAGGCTATTGCCCTAGCCAAGAGTTAAAGATTCTACTTACTACTTTTGAGTCTAACTCCAAGATGCTCCTTTAGTGACCGAATGGCTCCTTAGGTGGCTTGGAGGAGAAGGATGTGAAAGAGAGGAGAGAAAGGGAGAGGAAAAGAGAGAATGGTTAAGCATCCAAAATGTGAGGATGCCTTCTCCTATTTATAAGCCTTCTCCCCTTCAATTGACGGTGCCAATCCTAAGGCCACCCATGGCCTAACACTAAGCCAAGACACTCATGGATCTTAGAATTAGTGATGGAATAGGGGTATCCCCGAGCTTATTCGATCGGCACCCGATCCATCCGTATGGCTCATGGTTGGTGTATTATCGATCCATGATCGGACATCACCAATTTAAGATTCCTTTCCAATCACTAAGAATTAAATAGGGAATGATGCATTTTTGGTCGGAAGAAGATCATATTTGATCGCGTCAAATCGTCCGTGTATTGGTACATAGCCGAGCGGAATCACCCGTGGCCAGGCACTATGACCGATCATGACCATCCGCCGATCCAAAATCATCCCATGACCAATTATCGTGATAAAAAAAATCATCTTATGAGCTATTGATCCTGTCCCATTGGTATGGTCGGTAGAAATTCACGGCCAACACCTCGACCAATTCGTGACCAGTCGGTCGGTCGGTCGGTTGGTCGAACCATGACCGATCCGTGATTCCTTGCCGATCAAACTGATCAATCCATGGCTAATAGCCCATGATCGATCCTTTTAGGGCCTTATGGCCAATCCTTACGGGCTCGAAATCAAGGATGTTATAGATTTTGTACTTAGCAAACTATTTATTATATGCTAAAGCAGAATGACCAGTTGCCTACCAGTCAGTAAGTCACCTACTTTCTCCATCAACATTACCCCAAAGAAGAACTCACCATCTTTTAGATCAGAATTCTCGTTATCATAGCTTCATTTTTCTATTAATGTAATTACATTCTAATAAGACAAGGGAAAAAGAATTCCTCTTATAAGCTGGTTTAAGCTCAACTTTGATATGAAAAGACGCGATTTGACCATATCACATAAGCTACAGAGGTCTTCAGTACATGGAGATCATATATTTGGAGCTAGATTGGTAGCCAAATGCAAGATGGAAAAAAAGAATTTGTTCGTGTGAAACATAAAACAACGAGAGAAAAATGAGACTCAATGGTTAGGGATGTCTCAGAGCACCTCATCTTTGTTAATAATATACACTAGGTGATTATCTACAAGATGTGGCTCTATAGCCACCAACACCACGGACATAATATTCCTCAATAGTTTATGGCATCTAGTAGGAGTTTGCATGAGATACCATTGTCAATTGTCAAGTGAATTGCAGCCAAGTCTACATGCGAATGTCCGTTGCTGCTTTGCAAGCAGTTTGAAGTATTACTGTCTTTGTTGAACTCAATCAAGTCTATGAGATAGTGCAAAATGGGCATCTTTTATCTTCAACTTCAAGTGGGGGATAGTTCACCTATAGAACTGAGTCATGCTTTTAAAGGAAAAGATAACAAAAGGAGAAACCAAAAATTACAGGAGGAACAACAAATGAGCTAAGTCAAGACTATTGAATTGGTGTCCTTAAGTTTATGTTTTCTGCAAATGACATGGCTTTGATAGAATTGAGGGAATAACTCCAAAGCTCAAAGTACGGGACATACTGGAAGATGAAAGTTTCATCTATATAGCGTGAAGAAGAAACTGGACTATATATTTGGGTGGAAGAGGGTAGGAACAAAGCTTCAGCACAAACCAAGGATCAAGAAACAACAACAACAAGCAAACTAGATACCTTTGCTTCATTTTGGCAAATGATAATGTATTGATCAAGATGTTACAATTGACATAGAAGTGTGATGGATGCAATGGAAAAAGTGTATCCAAGTTCGGTACGCTGTATTGGTCAGCAGTAAGGTTGCATATGCTCAATGTAACACAGTATTAAGACGCTAAATGTTTTGATCTATAAGCTGGACATGAACACACACTCAACCACTTTAAGGATACTCAGGTGGAAGCTTATTCAAACCTATTCAGAAAAAGAATGTCGATGACAATTTACTTCTTCACAGAGTTTAGGATGACAAAATGAGAGATAAAATAGGTTGACATCATGACAAAAGTTCCATATCAAGTATATAGCATACTTATCATTGAACTTGCATTGCATCCACATGTTCATTGATGCTCAAAGGAATATTCGGATCTAGATAACAAAAGTGTCGTTGATATTTCAGACTACTAATGCAAGCTGCACAACTCAAACTTTGAGAAATGGAAACCAATGATGATTTGTTTTCTATTCTTTTATAAGTAAACGCACTCGACTAATGTGGTTCCTAAAAGATGCAAACCATTACAATGTCCTCTGAGATAAGTGGATAACAATTTAATAAAAAGCAAAAAAGACTTACTTTGCAATATGACGTAATTGTCTCAAGGCAAGAGCATAAAGGTCATTTCATAAGCATATTACCTGTAATATGTGGATCATTCACTTTGAAATTGAATAAAAGAAATTTTGAAGAAATATGTCTAAGCACTGAACTAATAGGTCTCAATAGTGATGGAGTCTTCTGCCTCTTTTTTGAGATCTTTCCAGATTGTTCTTCCTTTGCATCATTTTGCTTTCCTTCCTCAAATTTCCTTCCAGCAGAGACCTCATATATATTATGCATTGAAATGAGGATATTATAAGTTCGAGCAAAATAAAATACTTGATATGATAAAAACCTAGTTCTGAACAAAATAAAGAAGACTTTCCATAAGAATCTAATTAAACATAGGGCGCCCTACTCTCTCTTTAATTTAGACATAAGAAAGGAAATCACGCATATAAAAGGAATCATGAATCCTCAAGCTTTTGATCATAAGGACTTGATTTTGGTAATATAGTCCTCAGTTTTTTTTTTGGTCAGAAAACCATATTGCATTTAAGTATTAGAAACGTAACAACCCATGGCAAGGGCCTCGGAATATACAAGATCCAGCAAAGTTGGGGGAGGGGATACAACCCAGTTCGGGAGTAAAAGGCCTCTACCATGGCCTTAGCGGCCCAGTCAGCCACAAAATTTGCTTCACGGCAGCAGTGCAAAATGCAAAGGTTAGGGAAACAGGGGAGCAAGGCGGCCGCTTCTGCAATCAACGCTCTATCCTCCCATGGCGTCAAGCTGAGATCCTACATAGCGTTAACTAGAACAAGGCAATCTGATTCAATTAGTAAGGGGTCATTGGCTTGTCCTTGCTGCAGCAGATGATGGAGGGTGAAAGTGAGTGCCTGGATCTCTGCTTGCAAGGCTGAGGAGGCTATAAAACTTCGGGTAAATCCATCTTTCATTTTTCTAGTATGATCGCGGCATATGCACGCCATTGTACCTTCAGTGTTGGCAAGCTAATAAGCCCCACCGATATTTATCTTTAGGACTCCCGGATCTGGTGGCCACCACAAATGTGCGGGATTAGGAGAGCTACGCCCTGTTCATGTCTGGATCTAGAGTCGAGTAGAGTTCATGGCGATTCAAACTTGGGCGAGAGCTTCCTCCACGACTAGTGTCGGATGCAAGCGCTGCCAGCGAAAGAGGAAGTTGTTACGCACTTTCCAGATTTGCCACAAAACTGAGGCAATAGTCTCTAGGCCAGGTGAGTGCTGCTAATTTTCAATCATTTTTGCAAGCCATTTATCCATGCGGTGAACTGCTTGTATTGATTGCCGACTGCCAATCTGAGAGCGGTTCCAAATATTGCGTGTCCATGGAAAAAAGAGAAAAAGATGTTCCATTGTTTCTAGTGTGTGATGAGTACATAGGTTGCAGGTCGGATCCGTGATAATGTGTCTATGAAATAGGTTTTCCTTCGTGGACAGTGCGTTTTGCCATACAGACCAAAGGAATGTTCAAATCTTAAGGGCTAGTTTCAGTTTCCAAATGTTCCTCCACAGTGACCGTGGGATTTGATAAGATGATGAGGCTCGGTTGTGGTTGTTGCCATTGTCTGCATTGCAAATAGCATAGTAACCACTCTTTACTGTGTATTAACCAATTGTTGTGGCTGCCTAAATAAGTTGATCAGATGTATAGTTAGGTTTGACTGGAATGTGGAGAATTTTGGTTACTGTCTGATCATCAAAAAACTGGTTGAGTAGGGAAACATTCCAGGTACTGTGTGATATAGCTAGTACGATTACCTAGAGGGGGGTGAATAGGTATAAAAGATTTTTCTTTTGATAATTACACACTATTTAGATAAATAAACGATTTGCAGCAATTAAGAAAAACAATCGTAAGACTGAGTAAGGGAAAGAGAGAATTAGACACGAGGTTTATAGTGGTTCGGCTTGTGTCAAGCCTACGTCCACTCTTTCCGCACCGATGCCCAATTGGCTGGATTCCACTATGAACAAAGAGATGTTACGGTGATGATCTTCCTTGACTTCTTGGTGTAGACGATCTTCCACACTCTCAAGGTGTCACTAGAAATGAACACTCTCTGTGTTTACAATTTCGCTCAAAATGGTCTCGACTAATAATCAAGGATCTTCGAGACTACTGGAATTTTTCTATCAATCACACTCTCTAAAACAACTGGAATGTCTTCATTTTATACTCCTTTATGCCATCATAGCCGTTGGCACTTACCAAAGGAATTCCTCCAATCTACCCGTTGGACGGAATCAATTACGAAGATCATTCGAGCTATTTAAGGAGTCTCGGCGATAGCCCATCAATCTGTTCGCCCATACAATCGGGATCTTGGTTTCCAAGAATAGAACATTCCAAGAATACTTCGACAACCATCGGATCTTTAATCGATCTAGATAAGAACAAACAAAGACTCCGAGATGTTTATCCAACCAAGGGATCTTTTCCGAGAGGATAGGATCGAATCCTCAACCATAAGCTTCGGCTCTGGATTTCCTTTGCTACTTTGGAATAGAAAGACGTCGGTGAGAAAAGTCTTGAGTCTAGAGTCTTGAGTCTTGAGTCTTGAGTCTTGAGTCTTGAGATAATAAAGTCTTGAGACTTTAATCTTCGGTCTCCGAATATCCAGACTTAGGGATAGAAACGTTTTGTCGCTTCAAAAGACTCGGAAAGATTTCTCCAACAATCTCCCCTTTTTGATGGTGACAAAACTTCCTTGTAGATTTGAACAACTTTGACCTGCAAAAACATTTCTCAAGCAATATGGCTAACTCACAAATATTAATAAAACAACCACATTCTGCATCCACAAACAAAAATGGTTAGTCTTTCGTGAGTAATACCATAAAACAACACTTGATATGAACGCAACTACCAAGCATTTAAATCCACAGTCAAGAGTACTCAAGTCAAACTCAAAAAAATGACTACACATAACCACAAATTCAAAGATTAAAAGATAAAATGATGTTTGAAGGTTGATGGTGTTGATTGTTCAAATTGATTCTCCCCTTTTTGTCATCATGAAAAAGTGAGAAAGGGATCAAGTCTCGCTTGGGAATGCGAACGATTTGGAAATCTCCCATAGACTGGACTAAGCCTTCTAGCCTCTTCAAGTCTTCCCTTAACCGAGCTACCTCCTCTCCTTTTGCATTTGCTTGAAGTTGTAGAGCGAGGTCTTTCATTCCGTCCTCCGGGAGTAAATCAAGATGCTTGGCCAGCATTCTTGATGGATTGAATCTCATAGTCTAGAGCAAAAATCTGTCCCCGCATATCCATAAGAATATCAATAATACGACGAAAATCTGCTGAGTTATCCGTCTGTGTACTTGCATCAGCCTTTTCAGATGGAGTGAATGCAGACGTTGTAGCTTCCGTGAAATCATGCAGATTTGGGTTCGAAGTATCGTGTCCTTCTTCGAGCAATTTAGAAACCCGAACTTCTTCTCTCTCTCGCCGGAGATGATCTCGGACCTTCACCGTTGGCGCATGTGGTGAAGACCTTTCTTGCTCGCCAACTCCCCTGTCTCTAGGACATCACAAGGAGAATAGTGATGATCATGTTCTTGATCTCCCTTATCTCCAGTCCGATCTGACTGTTCTTTCTCTCCTCCTCTCTCCTTTTCTCCTTCTTTCTCCTTCTCTCCCTCTTTCTCCTTTTGCCGATCTTCTTCTCGATCTTTGCTTGCTCCTCTTCCTCTCTCTCGTTCTGTTGAAGTTCTCGTTGATCGAGGCACGTAACGTCCGGTTCTTGTTAAAGCAACGATTGTGGGATCCTCATCTTCTTCATCTTCATCCTCTAAGATGAGAGTCATTTTCTTCTTCCTCGATGGGGTTCCAACAATTTCTTTTCCTTTTCTTTTTGAAGCGAGATGGGACAGGAGTCTTCACTCTGAATTTCTCCATTGCCTTTGCAAGCTCTTGTAGACGCATCTTCGTCAGCATCTTCAAACCTACCACCATCTTATCGCACGGTCGAACACAAAGTGAATGGGGCGGTTCAATATTCATATGTCTAAAGATCTTGGTCACCAGACCAGGATAAGGCAATTGTCCCTTGTCTTTTGACACTACTCTGTACATATGGAAAAGAATCGTGTGCGGGAGAGAGAACTTCCTTCCAGAGTTGATTGCATTCATCCTGGAATAGGTAACTCTCTTGTCTGTGTCCCTATCCTTGACAAGATCCAGAGTAGTACGTGCAGGTGAGACTTTGATTGGAAGATAACGCCCTCGTTCAACTCCAACAATGTCTCGCCAACATATTCACATCTACCACGTAGACTTTGTCTCGAACATCGAACGAAATTCTATTCGCATCCAAAAGCTCGAGATTTGAATAGAAATAAGCGGTTAAATGAGCGTACCCGTCCGTAGAGTCAGAGCAAAAATTCTCTAGTTGAAGCAAGTTCAACTTCTCTCTCAAGTTCATGTTGATGGCGTCTAGAAAATCAAAATCAACACTTCGAGGGTTTATCACCCCTATTTTCAACAGTCTGCCATATACTTTCTCCTGTTCCTCGGATTTAAACAAATCCAATCGATTTCCTTTCGTCTTCGCCGCCACACCCATTCTCGGTTGAAACTCAAGGAACATTTTATCATCATCGTTCCCGTCAATTAAATTTTGTCCGGGCACATGAGGATCACTTGGAATATTTGCAAGTGCATCCTCTGCTTTTCCTTTCGGAGCAATTCCTAACTCCTCCATTTTCCGCAGAAAAAGATATTCATTTCCATAGTTCTTATCCTTAAGGAAATCGTCTATGTAATTCAAAGGTGTACCGGTGATTTTCAACGCACGATAAAGCTTGTAGATATAAGAGGGTTTTGGACTCTTACGGGGTCGGCGTCCTCGATTATCTCTTCTTCAAGATGATGACTTTCACCATGTGGGGTAGGAGGCGATGAATGACGTGGATGAGAACGAATCGGACTTTGTTGCCGACTTGAAAAGTCTTCCTCCTCAGTAAGATCGAAGTGTATTGGTCCCTTCTCCATTCTTTGTGGACCCCCCGCTTGCTATTCTTGATGATTTCCTCGAAAAAGACATTCTTCTTTGTCGATTTGAGAGATTCCTTCGATTGCTTCCCAAAGAAAAATGACCACTTTCTCGACGATGAACAAGAGATTGAAACAGTTCGGGGAAGAGTACTTTTTTAGGGTTTTGACGATTGTGAAAAAGTCTGTATATATATATTTAACTCACTTTTTGAAAAAGGAAGTTCAATCGTCACGGGGGAAAGAGTAAGATCATTTCTTTTGAAAATCAATAACGCCAAAATTAATCTTTTTGAAAAGACAAGTTTTTGATTTTCACACGATAATAATCGAGCAACAAAATCGTACCTTTTCGAGTTCGAATAGCCACTTACGCTATAGCCATGAATGTCTAAGTCTGAAGATCTTGAGACTGAGAGATTAGAGTCTAAGGATTGTTGAGTCTTTAGACTTTAACTTCTTCAAGCTTCAAAATGTTGAGTCTTGAACGGATAGCGTCAAATTGATTTTTCTCCAAAGGCTTTGTGAAAATATCCACTAGTTGACTTTTTGAATCAACAAATTGAATCGAGATTTCTCCGTTTTGAATATGATCTCTAATGAAGTGGTGTCGAATCTCAATATGCTTTGCTCTTGAATGAAGAATTGGATTTTTGGTAAGATTGATCGCGCCGGTGTTGTCACATCGATTTCGTGCATGAGTCTTCAATGCCAAAGTCTTGTAGCTGTTGTTTGATCCATAGAATTTGCGAACAAAGAACTTCCAAGGGCTACATACTCGCTTCGTTGTTGAAAGAGCCACGGTACTTTGTTTCCTTGAAAACCAAGATATTGTTCTATTTCCAAGTAACCGACAAGTTTCGAAGTGCTCTTTCTATCGACTCGCAACCGGCCGGATCTCGCATCCGAGTACCCCGGAAGATCAAAGTCTCCCTTCTTTGGATACCAAAGACCGATGCTTGAGGATGAGGCAATGTATTTGATAATTCGTTTCACGGCATTGAGATGTGATTCTCTAGGATCGATTGAAACCTAGCACGACACACACAAACACTTAACAAAATATCGAGTCTAGAAGCGTAAGATAAAGAAGTGAACCAATCATGCTCCTATATAGCTTTTGGTCTACTTTCTTCCCTTCTTCATCCTTATCTATCTTCGAGAGAACATGACATTGGTATGTCGGTCTTTTTGCAATTTTCCAATCCAAATCTTTTGACAAGATCATTTGCATACTTTTCTTGATGAATAAAAGTTCCTTCCTTCATTTGCTTTACTTGGAGTCCAAGAAAGAATGTCAATTCTCCCATCATACTCATTTCAAACTCATCCCGCATAGACTTAGAAAATTTCTTGCATTAGGCTTTCATTAGGAGATCCAAATATAATATCGTCTACATATATTTGAACCAAGAAAAAGCTTTTGTTTTCCTTTTTGATAAATAAGGTAGTATCTACTTTACCTTTGACAAAACCGTTCGTATTGGGAACTTACTTAGCCTATCATACCAAGCTCGAGGTGCTTGCTTTAAACCATACAAGGCCTTTTTCGCTAAAGACTGAATCGGCTTCTTTGGGTCTTCAAATCCAGGTGGTTGTTCCACATAAACTTCCTCATGGATGAATCCATTTAGAAATGCACTCTTGACGTCCATTTGGAATAACCTGAAATTTTTATAACAAGCAAACGCAAGTAATAGACGAATAGCTTCTAACCTTGCTACCGGTGCGTAGGTCTCATCATAGTCTATTCCTTCCTCTTGCGTGTATCCTTTGGCCACGAGTCGGCTTTGTTCCATACGACTTTTCCATCCTCGTTCATCTTGTTTCGAATACCCATTTGGTTCCAATAACAGTTTTACCTTTTGGTTTTGATGTCAAATCCCGGACATCATTGATGTTAAACTGTCGAGTTCTTCTTGCATAGCTTCAATCCAGCTTTCATCGATAAAGCTTCTTCTATGCTTTTTGGTTCAATTTCGAGAGATTAGTGCCACAAAGACTAGATTCTTCACGTCTTTTTGATCTCGTGCGGATTCCTTCATTGATTTCACCGATAATGAGATCTTCGGGATGACTGGATTTGTGCTTCCGATTCTTGGTTGATTTTCCCCGGTTGATGATCTCTTTCTTTATTTGAATCTTCAAGAACATTTTGATGATAGACTTCCGAGACCGAGATGCTTCTTGAGTTGTAAGACTTGAAAGATCTGGAGATGATTCGGACTCTTCATATTGAGTCGACTAGATTCAACTTGCGTTGAGTCTTGAAATTTGACATTCATAGATTCCTCCACCGATTGGCTTTTGTTGTTAAAGACTCGTAAGCCTTGCTTGTCATAGAATATCCAAGGAAAATGCCTTCATCCGATCTTTCTTCAAACTTACCAACTCGATCATTTGCATTTTTCAAAATAAAGCATTTACAACCGAACACATGAAAATATGAGACAAGAGGCTTCTTACCTTTGAATAATTCATAGGGGTTTTCTCTAAAATGGGTCTTAGAAAGACTCTATTGATAATGTAACATGCTTTGTTGAAACAATTTCAGCCCAAAATCGAGAAGAAATTTTACTTTCAATTAAAAGTGTTCTAGCCATTTCTTGAAGAGATCTATTCTTTCTTTCCACAACTCCATTTTGTTCGAGTATATGGAGAGGAAAATACATGATTAAAACCAGATTTATCACAAAACTTTGTAAAGTTTTGGTTTTCGAATTCACTTCCATGATCTGTTCTAATACTTGAAATAGCACATCCTTTTTCATTTTGAACCTTTTTAGCAAACTTTTCAAAGTACGAAAAGGTTTCGACTTACTTGCAAGAAAGTATACCCGGGTAAAACGAGAGTAATCATCTACAATTACTAGACAATATTTCTTACCTCCAATGCTCGGGTTCTTGTTGGTCCAAAGAGATCCATATGCAGCAATCGAGAACATGATTAGTAGAGATATGTTTTATAGGCTTAAAAGAATTTCTTACCTGTTTTCCCAGAATAAATGGTGTGCATGAGTCAGACTTTTGATAAGGCAGTTTTGGTAGTCCTTGAACAAGCTTCTTTGATGATATTTTGGCTAATTGCTTCATGTTGACATGGCCAAGCTTTCTATGCCATAAGACCGCTTCATCTTGAATTGAGATGAGACATTGCGTTTCATTTGGTCTTACATCAAGAAGATAGATATTTCCATGCCTTCGACCCATGAAAGACTCGAGTTGAGTCTTTACTTATTCGAGAACATATCCCTTCTTGAAAAGAGATCTTGAACCCAAAAGATATCACACGGTTGGCTAATCTTTGAGAAGATTATAGTTGAGTCCTTCCACTAAAGAAACATTGCTTATTGTGAGATTTCCAATTTTAACAGTTCCAAATCCCACAATGCTTCCTTTCTTTGTTTCCACCAAATGAAACTTTTCCACCGTTTACTTGAACAATCTTTATAAAGCAATTTGAGTCTCCCATCATGTGTCTTGAGCATCCGCCGTCAAGATACCATTTTACCTTCTTTTTGACAGAGACCTCAAATTCACTGTCTGAATCTGATCCAGAGTCTGAGTCCGATTGTGCCATTAGACATAGATTAGCATATTCTTCATCACTTTCTTCACACTCTGTTTCGCTCCAGGTTTCGGCTTTGAGAGCTTTTCGAGATTTTTCGGTTTTTCCTCTCTTCTTCTTCGAAGATGACAGGTTGGGTCCGATGTGTCCCTTTTTCTTACATTCGGCGACTACATCTTTGTTTGGTTCCTCATCGCATACTTGGTTTGCTGTTTCGAAAACTTTGTTTTCTTGAGTTGAACCTTCTTCCTTTTCTATTCAGCTTTCGAATCTTCTTATCATAAGAGCAAGCTCCTCATCATCCGATCTTCTTCGAATCAGTATCATCGAGTCATCATTAGATCTTAATGCAATGGATTTCTTACCTCTTGGATCTTCGTCTTCATTAATTCGCTCCACTTCGTAAGACGAAGAGTTCCAATCGGCTCATCTACGAGATAATGGCATAATTCTTTGCGTCTCTCGTATTGAAGTCTTTATATGATTCCAATCCTTGGAGAGTCCTCTCAAAGAACTTGTTCACCTTCATAGGATCGGTAATTTTCTGTCCTTGATTATCAAGTCCATTGACAATATCGTAAAACGGCTAAACATGTCGGTTATAGATTCTCCTGGTTTCATTTTGAAGGCTTCGTATTGACCAAGAAGAATATTAATTCTGGTTTCCTTCACTCGGTCCCGTCCCTTCATAGGTGATATGTAATCTATCCCGGACTTCTTTTTTTGCTTTGTGACACAAGAAGATATTCTGTTATATTCGGTTGGTGACAAAGCACAATATAAAGAATAAATTGCTTTTGCATCGAGTGCTTGTCTCTTGTTTATCTCATCTTGAGACATTCCGCCGGTCTCAACAGGTTTCTTTCCCTCTTTCGATATCGATGCGATAATAGGAGTGATTCCTCTCTCCACAACATCCCATTCCGTAGGATCCTTAGATCGTAGGAAAGCTTTCATCTTGTTCTTCCGGATGTTATAATCCTTTCCATCGAAGTAGGGTGGTCTCGGTATTGCTTTGACCTTCCACCAGCCCCGATGCTAGCATACTAGCCATGGATCTTTTACTCAAGTAAAACACTTCAAATAAAGTAAGAACACGAGGCTCGATACCAATTGATATAGCTAGTACGATTACCTAGAGGGGGTGAATAGGTATAAAAGATTTTTCTTTTGATAATTACACACTATTTAGATAAATAAACGATTTGCAGCAATTAAGAAAAACAATCGTAAGACGAGTAAGGGAAAGAGAGAATTAGACACGAGGTTTATAGTGGTTCGGCTTGTGTCAAGCCTACGTCCACTCTTCTCGCACCGACGGCCCAATTGGCTGGATTCCACTATGAACAAAGAGATGTTACGGTGATGATCTTCCTTGACTTCTTGGTGTAGACGATCTTCCACACTCTCAAGGTGTCACTAGAAATGAACACTCTCTGTGTTTACAATTTCGCTCAAAATGGTCTCGACTAATAATCAAGGATCTTCGGACTGGAATTTTTCTATCAATCACACTCTCTAAAACAACTGGAATGTCTTCATTTTATACTCCTTTATGCCATCATAGCCGTTGGCACTTACCAAAGGAATTCCTCCAATCTACCCGTTGGACGGAATCAATTACGAAGATCATTCGAGCTATTTAAGGAGTCTCGGCGATAGCCCATCAATCTGTTCGCCCATACAATCGGGATCTTGGTTTCCAAGAATAGAACATTCCAAGAATACTTCGACAACCATCGGATCTTTAATCGATCTAGATAAGAACAAACAAAGACTCCGAGATGTTTATCCAACCAAGGGATCTTTTCCGGAGGATAGGATCGAATCCTCAACCATAAGCTTCGGCTGGATTTCCTTTGCTACTTTGGAATAGAAAGACATCGGTGAGAAAAGTCTTGAGTCTAGAGTCTTGAGTCTTGAGTCTTGAGTCTTGAGTCTTGAGATAATAAAGTCTTGAGACTTTAATCTTCGGTCTCCGAATATCCAGACTTAGACTGATAGAAACGTTTTGTCAGCTTCAAAAGACTCTGGAAAGATTTCTCCAACACTGTGTTCTAAGTTGATAAGACCAGCCACCATCACAGGTTCATTGTGAGCAGCAGGTCCGCCGAGTATTCCTTTAGGTAGCCACATGTCTTCTCTTATTCTTATTTGTGTCCCATCGCCGACTGACCACTGAATCTTAGGTAAAATGGAATCCCGTCCTAGGAGGAGGCTTTGCCAACCCCAGGATGGTCTAACTCCTCTATCCGCATACCTGAAATCCCGTGAGTGAAAATAAAGGCCTTTGAATAGTTGACTGGACAAGGATAATGGTTGCTGCATTAAATGCCAAGCATGGCTTTGTTGAAGTCCATGAGATCGCGAAAGCCGATGCCGCCATCATCCTTTCTACTTTTAAGTACTTCCCATTGCTTCCAGTGAATTCCTGATTTGTGACAGTCATTCTACCACCAAAACCTAGCAATCTTCTGTTCGATAGATTTGCAAAGAGATACAGGAAGTTTAAAAATGGACATAACATACTGTAGGATCGCCTGTACAATAGTCTTGATCAGAACCTCCTTACCGCCCTTAGATATTAGATTTTATTTCCATCCTTCTAATTTTGCATTCACTCTCCCCGGAATCCAGGCAAACATCTCTCGCTTTGAACGCCCCCAATTAGACGGTATATACAGATATTTACTAGTCTGTTCTAGCATAGGGATTTTAAATTCACTTGCCAAGTTTCCTGTAGCCTAATAGGACAAACTTTACCAAAAAATATGCCCGATTTATTCCGATTAACAGCCTGTCCCGTAGCAAAGCAATATTGATTCAAAATATTGGCAAGATCCTGGCATTCTTGGAGTGTACCATCTAAGAAAAATATTGCAACATCTGCGAAAAATAGGTGAGTAAGAAGAGGACACCACCTGTTCAACTTGATGCCCTTGATGTTTCCCATATCAACAGCTTGGTTTATAAGGCTTGATAAGACGTTTTCCAGTAGAATAAATAAACAAGGAGAGACAGAAAAAAAAAAGGGAGAGAGAGGATTTCCCTGTCTCAGGCCCCTTGTCGGATGGAAATAATTTGAGTGTTCACCATTGAATTTAACACTAAAGGAGGCTGTTGTAACGCATTGCATCACCCATTGTACCCAGATAATATGGAAGCCTAACTTAAGGAGATAATCTTTAAGGAAGTCCCATTCCACCTGGTCATATGCCTTTTGCATATCCACTGCTTGAAAATGTCGCGTACGTTTCTTGACCTTGAGCTGATGAAGCACCTATTGGACGATTAAAATGTTGTCTTGAATTTAGCGACCACTCACAAAGGCACATTGTTCCATGGAAATCATGTCCAGTAGCCAGGGTTTGAGACGATTGGCAATCACCTTGGATATTATTTTATAGGCATAATTACATAGGCTAATTGGGTGGTATTGATCAAGGCGTTCTAGGTGAGGTACTTTGGGAATCAGAGAAAGGATAGTCCTGTTGAGATCATGGGGCATCACTCTAGATAGGAAGAATTCCCGCATTGAGAGGAAAATGTCATCTTGGAGTATATCCCAGTGATGCTAATAGAAGAGACCATTTAAACCATATGGACCTGGGGCTTTAGTTGCCCCTAACTGGAAAGTAGCTTGGCGAACTTCCTCTCGAGTGACCATAGCTATTAAGAGAGTATTCATTTCTGCTGTGACAATGCACAGGCACTGATCTAGGATAGGCCCATAGTCACGATGTCCCACTGTTGTATATAGGCATGAAAAGTAATCCGTCGTCATCTTCTTCAAAAGGTTGTGGTCCCTCACCCATCTCTGGTTATCATCCTGCAACATATTTATTCTATTTCGTTGCCTTTGTTGTATGGTAGTCGCATGGAAAAATTTAGTATTCTTATCCCCCTATTTTAGCCAATTGATCCTGGAACGCATTGCCCGGTACTGTTCCTCTTGTCTCCATAATTGCTGGATTGCCTCTTTTAGTTTGGTAGTTGTCGAATGATCATAGTGACCATGAGGTTGGTTAATACGATGCTAGAGTTGTTGTGTCAATGTTGTTATTTGAGCGTGACCCTTAGAGAATTTCAAGCGACTTCATTGAGCTAGAGCCAAGGAGACAGTCTTTAGCTTGTAAGGTAGAGCTGAGTTTTGTACCTGTTATGAATTCCATAACTTGGCAATGATTTCACGGCATTCTTGGTCTTGGACCCAGAAAGCTTCAAACATAAAGGTCTTGTGTCATCTATTAGGTAAAGCTTCAATGGTTAATAATAAGGGGCTATGATCAGAACCCACGGCAGGTAAGGCAAAAGCTTGAGCTTCAGGAAACGTGATACACCATTCCATAGTACACAATACCCTATCCAATCGTTCATTTACAAATTCATCACCATCACGATTATTCATCCATGTAAATGCGCAACCCTTAATGTCCATATCCATGAGTGAGCAATCATGTAAAACTTCGCAAAAAGAATGTAGTTGGTGAGGTGCGGCTAGTCGTTTGTCCACTTTTTCCCAGTTATAGATAATTTCATTGAAGTTGCCGGCACAAACCAACGGAAAGGTATTGGATGAGCAGATTTGTCGTAGCTCTGCCCATAATTGTTGACGTTGCTGATATACAGCTGGTGCATGAAGGCATGTAAGGTGCATAGGAATGCCACACATAACATCCGTGCATATCATATCAAAAAGTTCTGAAGTAGCCCGAACCATAGTGAGGAAAATCGGATCCTTCCAAAACATGGTCAGCCCTCCTGCCAAGCCAATAGGGTTAACCACATAAGATCTGGAGAATTTTAACTGTCGTTGGAGTCGTTGAATCACTGTCTCATTGTTTTTAGTTTCCATCAAAAAAATCAAATCGGGCTTTTCTCTAGCCACAAGGGCCTTAAGGGCTTAAACTGTCGAGGGATTGCCCAGACCCTGACAGTTCCAGCTTAGTAGCTTCATTTGTCACTCGATGGCTTTTTAGGGCAAACCACCATAGCCCACTGTCCTGCCTCTTCAGCCTCAACAATAGGTGTTTCCATCAGTTGTTTTTCGTCAATGCCCTCTTGTAGTTGACGTTTTCAGTTCATATGGAGTATACTCGTTTGATCTTTTTGGCCGCGCTTGCTTTCGTATTAAGTCTTGTGGTCTTCAGTTTCTTGGGGTTGGGTAAACCCATTGCCAGGTCCTGAATGCCCTTCATTTTGGCAGGTTTAGTGATCATTGCAGCAATAGATGAAGTTCCTGGTAAAATGTCTTCGGGATGATGCTGCAGGAGAGGATCACTCTGACGAGGGATGAGAGGCAGTACTGGTTTCTGAAGAAGTCTGGTAGTCGTGTTAATGGGAGGTGGCAGCACAGGGATTAGATGTGTGGAGGATGGAGGAGTTTCAGGAATAATATTAGGATTGCGTACATGCTCTTACCAAAGAAACCAAGACCTCACACTTTTATCATTTTTTTTTTCATAGGTAAAAAAGGATAGACTATAGGGTAACAACTGGGTGCAACCCGTATAGAGAAGAGTTCAAATCACTAACGGCATATATAAAGCAGTTCTCAAATTTGAGCCAGGTTTTTTGGTTATTGAGAAAGGTGAATTCTTATAGATCTATCCTCCAAAAGGAACTGGACAGGAGCTCCATAACAAGACGAATCATCAATTATATTGGCCAAGACATTTACATCCTAAGCAAGTTTCCACTATGCTAAAAGTGTGAAACGTTAAGCCAATTTCAAAAAATAATACAGAGATGGGAGATTCCTTTCCATCAAAAGCTCTCTTGTTCCGCTCCTCCCCAATCAACCAAAAAGTGGAAAGAGGAGTTGAGGTAATCTGTCTTCTCTTATTGTGCTGTAAGTGAATGCCCTGCCAAGCTGAAATTTTTTGCTCAACAGAACTTCCAATAACCCAAGATAACCCGATGCAAGCAGAGGAAGCTGTCGAAACCCGTCTCATCCAAGAACAATGAAGGAGGAGATGCTTCTCTACCTCCTTTTTTGCAGATGAAACACTAAATAACCAATACTTTGCCACTTTGTTGCAGGTTATCTTTTTGAGCAAAAAAAGGAAACTCTTTTTGGAATTTTCACTTTCCAAATCGCTTTTCAAAGAAAATCCAATTTACCACGAAAACCCTCCCTATCTAGCATCTTGTAGTAAAATTTTGTAGAAAAGTTTCTGCCTCTTCCACCATTCTCCACCAAAGTATCCCCAGAAGCAGTAGAAATCATCGAATTGCACAAGACATTTAAAATAAAATTAAAAAAAAAAAAAAAACCCATTTCAAACACCCAAACTTGGGCTTGCCTCAAAAAATCAATAATGACCATATCATCGTTTAAACAATAGCAATCTGGTACCAAAGCCTCCATGTTCTGGTGACGTCGAAGACATCTAGGAACTGATCTTCCAAAGTTGTGTCCCCACGCCAAACGTCCTGTGTCCTATTTCCATAAGAAAAAACTTGCTTCAACATTCTCTAATCTTCCTTCGTACATTAGTCTGTGTAAAGCTCCCCTATCCTCAGTGATTCAACCTGCCTTTTCAAGGCCAAAGTTTGCAACTACTACTTTTCTTCGAAGGTGTTCATTTGCAACACTGAACCGCCAATGCAATTTTCCGAGAGGAGCCATGTTGATTAACAAGTACTTGATGACTAAACTGCCATTTCAGAAAGTGTTGGGAAAAATATTTATGGAGAATGCCCAGAAAATTTTTTCCACTACTATTTCTATGAAAATTAAATAGGATAAAATACTAACTGAAAGCAGTAAAGATGAATAATAAATAACACCAGAATTTTAATGTGGAAAACCCTCCAAAGTGAAGGGAAAAATCACGGGACCGTAGTTCACTTCAAACTTCCACTATGATTAATAATGGGATACAACTTCACCCAAAGGTGGATTTATTGTTGTCTTCAATTTGTGGATCTGAACGTCTCACAAACTAGATAACTCTCAAAGATGACTCTCTTTCTTGGAAGAAGAAAACTATTTCTTTCGTACGCTGCTCTAATATTCTTGCTTTTGTGTAACCTCTTCTCCGTTGAGGAGGACTCCTATTTATAGGAGCAAAATGCAATCCCAATAGGAATTGTACGATACAAAATCACGTCAATTTATCTCATAATCTCTCCTATTCTGTATATATGAGAATATCACTTTGATTTCTTTCCCAATCCCCCTTGATTTTCTGAATGTGGAAGATCATGTTGATTTATCTTCCGATCCCTTTTGATATTTTTTTTTCTTTTTACTTTTACACACTCACTACCATACTACTACAAATATACATAATTGCGTTGGCCTCTCCAATTTGGAGTGACCTACTCAACAAATCTCCCCCTCACGAGCAATTTGGAGAACGTGTCAAACCTGCAAAAGTTCGACAGGCTTGCATCTTCATTGTAGATAGAGATTTTATCATCATATCTGAGCCGTTGTTGTCAGTGTGTATCTTCTTTAGCTGTAGGGCTTTTTCTTCCAACACATCATGTATCCAATGATATCTGATGTCAATGTGTTTGGATCTGGAGTGGAAAGTTGCATTTTTGCTGAGGTGTATTACGCTTTGACTATCTGAATACAAGATATACTCCTCTTGGTTGTGGCCCAGTTCTTGTAGAAATTTCTTCATCCACAAGAGTTTTTTATATGCTTCCGTTATCGCAATATACTCTGCTTCAGCACTAGATAGGGCAACACATTTTTGTAGTCGAGACTGCCATGAAACTGCTCCCCCTACAAAAGTCATTAGATATCCCGATGTAGACTTTCTTGAGTCCACGTCCCTTGCCATGTCTGAATCCGAAAAACCTTCTAACACAGTTTTACCATCACCAAAACATATGCAATTATTAGATGTACCACAAAGATACCTGAATATCCATTTGACTGTTGCCCAATGTTCCTTACCAGGATTGGATAGAAATCTACTTACCACATCAACTGCATACGCAATATCAGGCCTCGTACATACCATCGCGTACATTAGACTGCCAACCGCCGATGCATAAGGAACTTTTTCCATTTCCTTCTTTTCTGTCTCACTTTTTGGGCACTGATCTAAGCTGAGTTTGAAATGATTTGCAAGTGGAGAACAGACTGGTTTGGATTTATTCATATTAAATCTTTCAAGAACTTTATTAACATACCGTTCTTGAGATAACCAGAGTTTACGATTCTGTCTGTCTCGCAAGATTTCCTCCCAAGAATTTGTTTTGCGAGTCCCAAATCCTTCATCGCAAAGCACTTGCTCAATTCCTTCTTTAAGTTGTTGATCTTGCTTTTATCCTGGCCAACAATTAGCATGTCATCAACGTAAAGCAAAAGAATGAGGAAATTACCATCAGTAAATTTCTTGACGAAAACGCAGTGATTAGCGGTGGTTTTGTTGAACCCCTTTTCTTCCATGAAGGAATCGAATTTTCTGTACCACTATCTTGGTGCCTGCTTGAGCTCGTAAAGACTCTTTCTCAATCTACACACAAGGTTTTCTTTGCCTTTGATTTTGAAACCTTCTTATTGATCCATGTAGATCTCCTCATTTAGATCTCCATGTAAAAACGCGGTCTTCACGTCAAGTTGCTCGACTTCCAGGTTCAAGCTTGTTGCCAAGCCAAGGACAACTTGGATAGAGGACATTTTAACTACAAGAGAAAATACCTCATCGAAGTCGATATCTTTCTTCTGAGCGAATCCCTTCACAACCAACCTTGCTTTGTATCGTGGCTGTGAGTTACCTTCTTCAGTCTTTAATCTGAACACCCACTTGTTTTTTAGAGCTTTTCTTCCCTGAGGCAACTTGACTAAATCATAAGTATGATTTTCGTCTAAGGGTTTCATCTCCTCCTGTATAGCTTTTAACCACTCCTCTTTATACTCGTGGTATATAGCTTCTTGGTAGTTCTCTGGTTCTCCCCCGTCAGTGAGCATCACGTACTCATTAGGAGAATATCTACAACTAGATTGTCGTTCACGAGTTGATCTCCTCAATTGAGGTTCTGCTGGGACCTGTTCAACAATTGGTTCAAGTTCAGTTGAAGTAGTCATACCTTCAATCCTAGATTCAGCTTGCTTGTTGATAGGAGGAGCAACTGGGCCAAGATCAACTGAGTATTCATCTGTTGATGGAGATTTCTCGTGCTTCTCAAAGTCCTCAATTGTCTGATCTTCAAGAAATACCACGTCCCTGCTTCTAACTATTTTCCGGTTAACGGGATCCCAGAGTTTGTAACCGAATTCTTCATGTGCGTACCCCAAAAAAATACATTGCTTTGATTTCCCATCAAGCTTTGATCTCTCATCCCTTGGAATGTGAATGAATGCTCTACAGCTGAACACCTTCAAGTGGCCATAAGAAACATTTTTACCAATCCAGACACTTTGTGGTACATCACCGTTAAGTGGAGCTGAAGGTGACAAGTTGATTAAATCAACTGTCGTCCTCATTGCCTCACCCCAAAAGTGGTTTGGCAGCTTTGCGTTAGAGAGCATACATCTGATTTTTTCACATATGGTTCTATTTATCCGCTCAGCGACACCGTTGTGTTGAGGTGTTTTTGGTACGGATCTTTCTAGTTTGATCCCAAGGTTTTTGCAATAATCTTCAGAAGGTCCTTGGTATTCGCCACCATTGTCTGAGCGTAGACACTTCAATCGCCTACCTGTTTCTCTTTCAACCTTCATATGAAATTGCTTGAAGATTTCCTGCACTTGATCTTTAGTTTTCAAAGCAAATGCCCACACTTTTTTAGAGTGGTCATCAATAAATGTTACAAAATAAAGCGCACCTCCAAGTGTCCTAGTTTGCATTGCACATACATCAGTATGTATCAAATCTAAAATTTCAGCTTTTCTAGATGGTGGGGAATTGTGAAATGCTACTCTATGTTGTTTTCCCATAATGCAATTGACACAAGTATTCAACGGTGTACCTTTTATTCCGGGTAGAAGTTGCTTTCTAGTGAGAATCTTAAGTCCTTTCTCACTCATGTGTCCGAGTCGCTTATGCCATAACTCGGTGGTGACTCATTTTCCAGTTACATTCACCTCTCCTCTACACGGCTTGAATTGTGTGATATAGAGAGAGTTAGGCTTTTCTCCTTTAGCTATCACCAAATTACCTTTGGTGAGCTTCCATTTTCCATCACTAAAGAAATTGATGTAGCCTTCATCATCAAGCTTGCTGGCAGATATAAGATTGTGGCGTATGTCCGGAACATGTCTCACATCTTTGAGTAATAGCTTACATCCAACATTAGTCTCTAAATAAATATTACCCATACCAATCATTTTGGACGTACCTTCATTTCCCATCTTTACAAGTCCAAAATCGCCAGTGGTGTAAGATGTGAAAAGATCTTGACGAGCCATGACATGGTAGGATGCGCCAAAATCAACTACCCATGTCGAATCTTGGGATGCAAGATTAATGGAATCATCACTTTGAATAATGATCACCTCATTTGCAATATTTGCAGTGTCATTCGTTTGGTTCTCGTTAGCTTTGTTGACGTTATGACTTTTTGATTTTTCCACCTTTAGCTTTATGCATTCTCGGATGAAGTGTCCCAATTTACCACAATGATGGCACTTCTTGTCTCGTCTGAAGTTGGATTGGGACCTTCCTCGTTGCTGATTCCGAAAGTTTCGACTTTTGCTCCTCCCTCTCCGTTCTTGATTTTCTTGTCGATTAATGACAAGAGCTTCGGACTCAGGGTTGACTCCACTCTCTTTTCGCCGAGATTCTTCATTCAACATTCTATCTTTTACCACGTCCATGGTAAGCTTGCCGTCAGGAGCCGAGTTGCTGACCAACACAACAAGTGTGTCCCAGCTATTTGGCAAAGAGCTAAGCAGCAGTAATGCCTGCAATTCATCATCTAATGTCATCTTCATAGAATTGAGTTGGTCTACTATATCTTGGAACTCGCTCATGTGTTCCAAGACACTGCTCTCGTCTTTGTATTTCAGATTCACGAGCCGCCGCATGTGATTTGCTTTATTTTGCGCTGTTGTTCTTGCGTACATTTTCTCTAATTTTTGCCAAAAAACACCAGCATCATGTTCATTAGCAAAATTCTAAAAAATGCTCTTATCAATCCATTGTCAGATTTGAGCCGCACACTTCCGATTAAGCACCATCCATTCGCTTTCGGACATTTTCATTGGTTTGCCACCAGAAGACGATACCAATTTGACTTTCGCTACAGGATTAGACTCCTCGGACGTTGGTACTGGTACCTCCGTCGGTATCACAATTGGCCTCCAAAGATCTTTAATGTATAGCAGATCCTCCATCTTTGGTTTCCAGATTACATAATTGAATGCAGTCAATTTTATCATGTTGCCAAAATTTTCCTCCATTTAATTCTGCACTGAAAAATAATAAATAGAGCAACCAAGCTTTGATACCACTTGTTAGGAAAAATATTTATGGAGAATGCCCAGAAAATTTTTCCCACTACTATTTCTGTGAAAATTAAATAGGATAAAATACTAACGGAAAGCAGTAAAGATAAATAATAAATAACACCAGAATTTTAACGTAGAAAACCCTCCAAGGTGAAGGGAAAAACCACGGGACCGTAGTCCACTTCAAACTTCCACTATGATAAATAATGGGATACAACTTCACCCAAAGGTGGATTTCTTGCTGTCTTCAATTTGTGAATCTGAACTTCTCACAAACTGGATAACTCTCAAAGATGACTCTCTTTCTTGGAAGAAGAAAACCGTTTCTTCCGCTACACTGCTATGATATTCTTGCTTTTGTGTAACCTCTTCTCCGTTGAGGAGGACTCTTATTTATAGGAGCAAAATGCAATCCCAATAGGAATTATACGATACAAAATCACGTCAATTCATCTCATAATCTTTCGTGATTCTGTATATATGAGAATATCACTTTGATTTCTTTCACAATCTCCCTTGATTTTCTGGATGTGGAAGATCACGTTGATTTATCTTCCGATCTCTTTTGATATTTTCTTTTTCTTTTTCTTTTTCTCCTTTTTTTTTCTTTTTACTTTTACACACTCACTACCATACTACTACAAATATACATAATTGCGTTAGCCTCTCCAATTGGGAGTGACCTACTCAACAGAAAGGTCATCTGATTGCTTTTCGATCCACTAAGTTGAACTTGTGAGCCTCCTCAATATCATCCCATGAAACTTCATTCTGAATGGCATCCAACCTTTTAGCCACCGAGGAAGGGATTAGAAAAGAAGAAATGAAATAAATAGGAAGATTGGGAATAGTGCTTTCAAAAAGACCTCTCCCTGCTTTGGAGAGGGAAGAACTTTTCCAACCAGATAATCACTTATCAAAAACAGGCTCCTAGGTATGCTTGTTCTTGGAACAAGAACCAAAAAGGAAGACCCAAAACCTATCTATTACGGATTGGCAAAATTCCAGAACTCTTTCATAAAATCATGTCATTTCTCTCTAATGGAAAACTCCAAAATCAGTTCTTATTGGGGAGGGATTGGATTACGGAGAATCATAAAGTTTGCATCGTTTAATCAAAGCCCTTTTGGGGAAATGGCAATAGAGATTTGCACACAGCTCGTGGGAAAGAAATATTTTTATAAGAAAGAGCTAAAGGGAGCAAGGTCGGCATACTAAGGGATTTAAAGGTGCGGGGCACCTAATTATGGAAATCTGTCAGGAGAAATTGAAATAACTTCTCGAGTTTATCCACTTCAATGTCGCCCATGGATGTAAGACACAATCTTGGATTGTTTTGTGTTGTGGTTAACTTGTGATAAACATTTGCATGACAATTAGCCGCGCTTCTGTGCCATAGCATTACATAAAAAGTGCTGCACTTTCTAAGACAAATAGTCATTCCATCCACTGGAATTCAAGGCTTGATTGGAACGTTGATTAGCTCAAGTCGGTTAGTTTAAATTCTGTATTATTGTAATTCTTCCTTGCCTTCTTTGGTTGTCATCTTAAACCTTTTTACCTATAAGAGAAATGAGAGATGAAAAGAATTTCATAATTGACAGCATTTGAATTGAATTTCTTTTCTACTCAGAACACAAGTTAAATTAAAGAGAAATAGTAGAATTCTTAAAGTAAAATGACAAGTGCAGATTCGGAAAAAAGCATAGCCCTATATTTTGCAGGAAACCAACGTGAGGGTCCAATTAAAATCAGTTATCTAATGTGGTAATATTAATAAAAAAGACTATGTAGGAACTTTGTACAAATATTTATAATTAAATTGGTGAATTTAAAAAAAATAATGTAAGACTAAATCGATATCTGTATAATAAATTTAAAACTATTTGGACTTCCTTTATATGTATATATATATATACCAGAAGAGCAGCATTTAATTTAAAGCTCTAATGATTGAAGTCCACCGTCGTCGTCATCGATTATTGTTACCGACACGTTGTCTTATTTCCCTTTCTTTTTCACCATGAATTCCACACACTCAAGTTCTCTTTCTTTTAATTTCTTTCAGTGGATTTTTTGTTCTTATCATCGTATTCAGGTTCGGATTGGGTTTCTTTCTTTTTATTTCTTCCTTAGATTGTGTAGACTTCTTGATCCTTTTCAAGTTTTTAGCATTTAATGATTTGTTTAGTAACTACACAAAATTTTTATTCTCAAAATAGAAAAAGAATAAAATTACATTTGGCATGACGCACAAATTTTTTTATACCATAATATTTCTTTTAATTTTTAATAATTTTTTAAAGATTTTTTTATTTTCTTCATTTTTTCTCTTCTTTCTCCTCTTCTAGCAGGAGACGGCAGTGGTGACCAACAGCGACAAGCATAAAGTCTCCACGGACTGATTAGAAGAGGAAGAATAAGAAGAAAAGAAAATGACTTGTTTCTAGAAATTTTTCCCAAAAATAAGAAAATTATTTTTTAAAATTCTTATTTCTGTTCCAAATCTATTCATTAGTCACATTGCTATTCCACGGAATGTAAAAATTAATGGATATTATTAAACGGATTTCTATTCCTTTTTTATTCCGGTTAACTAAAAAAAAAAGAACATAAAAATTGAAACGTTACCATGAAAACCCTAATTTATGCAGTTTGATTGTCAAATTCTTTATTTTGTCCAATCTTAAGTCGTCTAACAAATAATTCCTCTAACTTTCTTGATTCGTACAATCAAATCATTTACTAACTAAATTGTCAATTAATTAATATGCAAAAAAAAAAAACAAAAACAAAAAGCATTAATTACAATGGGTATATCAACACTTGATTAAATAAATAGGAAAATTAGAGGATTTAATTGCATACAACAAAACTTATTCAGAAAACTAAAGGACTCCATTGTTTAAAATAAACATAAAAAATTCAAATCACCCAAATTCTTAAACTCAACAGACATAATGTATATTGTACCTTTTTTTTTTTCTTTCTTTCAAAATAATTGATACCAATTTCACAAAATCTTATAGATATCATAATACATCATGCAACACTAACCTCATATTTTTCATGGCATTATTAGTATCACGGACCTTGACTTCTCCCCTTGAATCCTAATTACAACATAGAGGTTATGGCAATAGCAAACACAAGGAATTTTGAACGCATGGTTGTTTAGCTCCTCGTTGGCAAGGTCGCTCTCATTGATGGAGGGGTAATCGACCATCCTAATGCGTCTGCCTCATGAGTATGCCCAATGCGAGTCCTAGCCATCATTGGAATTGAGAGGTGGTTCGTGATTTCCATGATCAGATTGTTGAACAGTTGATGTTGTAGGAAATGGGGTCCCCCGAGTGTGGAGCACGAAGCACGCCCCCTCACAAAGCTTCGACCAAGCAATTGAGACCTTTGTCTCGAAAGAAGGCTTGGGACCAGCGATGGCCGATTAGAGCATTTTCTGAGTTAAGAATAATAATACTCTAAAATGTGACCCAACTCAAGAATCACTTACATTGAATCCAAACCGTGTTGCCTAGCTCGGATTTTCGATTTGTTCATTTCTTTTAATCTCAGATAGTGGATATTGATTCAAAACAACTTTCCTCCATCTCCAATTAACCTACGCCTTCAATCACCAAATTTCTAAACTAGAAAGAGCAACATTCGTACATTCTCCACCAATATTCTCAACTGGATCAAGAGCTAGACAAGTTGAAGGCCCCATTCTTGTCTTTTTACAAGCATGATCTACATCATACCTCGCAAGTCTCCCTTTGACTTTGAACTTTCATATATATATATGCTTAAACGTTCAAATGATCTACGGCTATATTTGGTCATTCAAATTTCTGATCAGGATAAGACTGAATAAGATAAGATATAAAATCGAAAGATTTTGCTATATCATATCTACTGTTTGGTAATTATAGTAACAAAATCGAATATATATTCATATCATATCATATATATTAAAATAAATGAACCAAAAATTTTATAAATGGATATTGTACAAATCTTCGTAACACGCTTACCTACTTTATTTTTATTTGCTTTTTTATTTTATTTTCCTCTTTTTTAAAATTAATTTCTTTTTTATTTCTTTCTTCCCCTTCTATCATTCTCTAATAAATTTGTATTAGATAGTATTCTATACTAAGATACCTAAAATACTAAGATACCTAATATATGTAATAAATATAAATATAAATATATATTTATATTTATATATTGAATTTATATGATGAAATAGAATGAAATTCAAATATATAAATAAAAATAAGATTAAATTAAAATAATTAAATTGTCATTTTTTGTTATTTTAAATTTCTTATATTAGAATTCAACTATTATTTATATGGAAATATAATTTTAATTTTGTTAATTTGAGAAGATTGTCATTCAAGAAAAATAACCTTCCTATTATGAATGTTAGAAATTCTATTTGCTTTTATCTCACCTCCCATGGGATAATTTTATCTGATCTTATATCCCCTTCATGTTTGACTTTATCTTGTATTGAGCAAACACCAAACAGCAAACCTAGATAGGATAAATTTTATCATATCCTAAATTTTATCCCCACTATCAAACGCAACCTACATGTGAAGAGGGTACACGATTTCCTCTTTTTACGAGCGTTGATTCCTTTTTTTTTATTTAACGGTGTGAAGACACATGGTGATATCAAAGCTTATTTTTTCTCTTCTTCTAATGACCACCATGTGCAGGAAGATTCGATACCGTCCTTACCATTTCCATCATCGGCTATCGTTCTTGTCATCATCAGCCCCAACCAACACTATTATCTTCTTTCCCTTTCTTTATATCAAAGATGATTCCCCGTACTCAAGTTTCGTATCCCATTCGGCCTCCGATTGGGTATTTTGGGTTTTTGAATTCTCGTCCCACATCGGCACGGAAGGAACCCAATATTCTCTCTAAGTGTTGTAGTCCAAGGAGACCACAGGGCACACCCACTGAATGTAGTGAATGGGCCATGGCCTAGCTTTGCGCTGGGGTTTGGGCTCAGGAAAGTCCCCGGGCCGTGATCTGCAGAAAAGCAGTCTCGAAGACGAGAAGCGACGTTCGAGAGCCGGAGTCCCAGGCTGAGACGCGTGCGGAGCCTCCGTGGACTCCGGCCCGAAGTTGCACTGGCCGGCCGTCACAGTCATTCACTTGGCCCATGCATCATCGTATGGGCAAACAGAACGGGGCTTACATTTCAGTGGCTACCCCTTTTTTTTTTCACTCAATAAGGCTATAAGTACCGCAGTATGTAGGAAAATTACATTGCCCAACCTCGATTTGATGAATTGGTACTCCACTTACGATTTATCAAAGAAAAGAAAATCCCACCTTTGCTTGTTTGGCCCTTCAGGCATCTCCTGATTTCGATGAATTGATACTTTAGTGACGTGCAACACACGACTCGAGAAATAAATTAAGAGTATGATGCTTCATACATGTGCCTCACGTCTGTGTATTTTACTTGGTCGGTGTTTTAAAATTAATTGGACTCGTGAATTCTAGGATATGGAGTATTCAGCCATGTCAAGGTACTTGGAAAAGACGACAGAGCTTGTAGTCAAGTTACATTAACATGAAGCCCGCACGTCGTGCGGATTAATGAAACGTGTTCCCCTGTTCCCCTGAAAGGGGCGTACAGCTTTGTACAAGGAATCACATGGGAACAGAGCAAGCAACCGGAACTCATTGACTTCTCCAAAACCTTTTTAAAAAAGATTGGCAGAATTAAGAATCTGATTCTCAAAATAGAAGCTCAGGCAGAACTCACCCTACGCTTAATCGTGAAGCGATGAACATTCCTTTCACCAAGTCGTTCTGAGTTTCTTGGAATGGAGGTCCGACCACAATTGAGGCCATTTTAAATCAAGGATCAGGAAGGTTTCCAGCAGAAAGATTTTGCATACATAGCAAAAATCCTTTTGAGATGGGAGGGTTGAAGGAAGATAAGTGTCTGTAAGCAACGATATATGACAACTTGACTATAATGAAGCACCACTGTTCTGGTGGTCGACAGCAGACAAGTAACTGAGAGTATCTGAAATGATGCACAATGTTCAATACAGAACCAGATCACAGAATCAGACCTTGAACAGGCTCGTGCTTCGATGGCTTTGGCTCAGCAGAAGCAGTAGCCTTTGGAGACTCGGATAAATGAATCTGAGCGAAGTCATCCACTACTTTTCTCTTCTGTTCCTCTTCGGCCATTCCCACTTTCTCCTTCGTCTTCTGGCCAACTTCCCCAGCTGCCTTTGCAACTTTGTTAAAAGCGCCTGTTACCCACGACGCCCCCGTGAACACATAACGGTTCTTCATAATGGCTGATCCAGCACTGCTAACTTTTTGCTCGGCTGCCACAAATGCTGACTTGGTTTTCTCCGAAACTTGAAATTTTCGATCCACTTCCCTGACCTTGCCGCCCACAACTGCGGTACCCACACTGATTTTCTCGGTCAGCCCAATCTTCTTATCAAAGGAAGCGACTTTTGATGAGGCGGTCGATGTCAACTGATGCTTCTCATCAACAGACTTGGCTTTGTTCACTGCATCTTTGCCCAATATGAAGCCCTTAGCCAGCATGCTGGTAACTACATCCTCTGCTTTTCGCAAAGCAGAGTCACCACCAGCTGGACTTTTGTTTTCGGTTACCTGCAAGAAGAGCAATAATCAGGTTCATTATGGTCCTAAATTTGTAGCTTAGTAGAAAATATTATGCGACAGGAGTCAGGAGACTCAGGACTTTTACTGATGGTGCTATAGCATCAGGAGGAAGCTTGTAATCTGGAGCGTGAGCAATGCTGACAGACATATCAACGATAGTTGCACCCTGACATTCAAAGGAGTTCAAAGTAAACCTTGCTGTTGCAATGCATAAATAACTAGTAGATGATTTAATTTCCAACTATCATATCTATCTTGTTATCTAGTGAAATATGACTACTAGGCAAAAGAATCCAAAAGTTACATATGAGAAAGACCATATATAGAGGGAGATTTCCCTTCGTGCACATTCATAAATATGCCATGTGAAAAAAAAAATGGTTACCAAGAGCTATTGATGAAGGACATTATAGGACAAGAACTAACCACATTACCAACATATATGCTCCGCCAAAGTAAAATGGAAGCCCCTAGTGTGATGAATCCATTCTAAAGATTATCCTCACCCTTCTTTTAGCTCACAAGGATCTTAGTTCATCATGCAAGCTAGATTATACTACAAGGTCTATAGGTGATTCCTGTCTCAAATGCATCAGCTGATCAATCACAAGCACCATTACAAGGACGAGCAAAACCAAACAAAAAGAAACAAAACAATAGCTCAGGAAAGCCTCAGAGCATCACTTCGTTGCTGCAACAATCCTAGACATAAAATCTTAATGATAATTAGGCTCATTGAATACTTTCCATAGTATACAGATTTTCCTTCTCCCAAAGTAGTGACTTTGCGCATGTAAAAAAGACTTAATTAATAGCTAGCCACTGTAGAAAGTCTGGGATATTGGAAGGACAAAATGAAACGACGCAAGTACGATGAACTGTACTACCGAAAGCATAATGGCAGTCTCTGCTCCTTGAGCATCCTTGAACGTGACATATGCAACTTGAGACCGCTCAGTGTCACTGTGCAATTAGAAGAAGAAAAACATAAGAAATGTCACTGTGAAACCAAATGATTGAGCGAGCAAAGGAGTAGACTCAACCTGTGCATCTCAACATATGCAATATCACCAGAAAATGAGAAGAACTCCTTGAGGTCCCTCTCTGTTGCTCCTAGGGAGACATTGCTAACCTTAACAGTTGTCAGCTGCAATGACATTTATATGATGGTTAGAATTATACCCATAGATCAGTCACAATTTGATGTGAATAAAATATTGCAACAAAGAAAGCTGATGGCAGAAAGTGAGCTAATGATAACAGCCTTGAAATAGGGTTTTAAGCCATTCCAAGAGGCTACACCATGAATGGCTGAGCCGAAGGGATCTCCTTAGCAAGACTTGCTCCTCTTTTTTGTCCAATAACTTGCCGAACGATATGTTCTTTTTCGTGGAACATTTTGAAGGCAATTATGCGAGATTTTAAACAAGAAAGCAAACAAACTATGCTAAATGCAGGCATTCAGATACTTCCAATCTTTCACACTCCCACATTCGCATTGACCAAACTGATCCGAGATCTTTTCAAATCGAAGCAAAGGGCTCTTGGGCTAATCTGTCACTATTGGAGAACTAATTCAATGAGCTTCCCAAAGAAAGACATCAGCACTACATGAAATGCTCCCCGGCATCTGGGAGAGGCTTTCATCAATATGCTGAAAAAACCAGGGGGAAAAAAGTAACCTCAATAGGACATGTCTAAATCCAAGTTTAGGCCCAGTTAATGAAATTTTCAAAATAACCGGTCGCTGCAATCGAACATCGAACTGCGAACTGCATACATGGATTGAGAGTCACTCAAGCTAACCAAGGCTCGCCAGTGAATCCCCATCAAGCAGCATTCAAGAGTTCCTGGGCATGGAAACTTCCATGGAGATCGCGCATTAACAGGAACAAACGACCCTCATTATCACAGCAAAACTCCCCCTCGAACGCACATTCAGGAACAGTCCACGAGGCCAGACCAAAACGACAGCGTTCGAATTCAAAAAGCAGCAGCAGCATCGTCCGATCAGGCAAAAGACAAACCCCGTCAGCTCGAAAAAACACCAATCCCGTTCCACCGAGGGAGCTAATTCACCGCACTCTCGCCGCATAAAATCCGAAATCCCCATGGAAACCGAAGCAGATCTACGCGCCACAGCTTCGAAAAAACGAGCTTCGCTCGAGCCGGGGAGAGGAACAAAAAAAAAAAAACCCCGCACACGCTAGTTCCGCGATCGTACTACAGCGAAGTACGAGGAAGGTCGGAGCCGGAGATCGAGGACTCACCGACATGGCAATGCAATCCTTTCCTCAGGCCGTCGTCGCCGCCGTCGTTGCCGCCGTTCGTCTTCTTCTTCTTCTTCGAAATGAGAGCTGAGCTTTTTTTTTTTTTTTTTTTGGTCGGTAAATGAGAGCTGAGCATGAGAGAAGGAGATTTATGCAGTGTACACGGGAGAAAAATGGGACCCCCCGGCAGGCTGAGTTTGAAGATCGCGCGTGGGAGGGCGGATCTGGACGGCCGCCAGCAATCGCGCGTGCGAGGATCCGACGGTGAGTGGCTACGGAGTGGTGGGGCCCCTTTGCTTGATTAGGGGACTTTTCACTCGGACATGGGATTGGGCCCACTTACTTGAGGCGGAGCCCAATTCCTTAACGCGCTCTCGTCGTCCGGTCAATGCCTTGAAATCTTGAATTTCTTCTTTTTTAAGTTATTGGATTGATTAATGGGAAAAAAAGGTTATTGGATTATGGGGAAATTGCGCCTATTAAGCAATCAAATTTAATCGTTTGAAGAAATATAATTAAGTCATGCACATTTTAGATCCGGTGTAGTCAAGTCCTTTCTATGATTACTTAGCCAATTTTGCTAATGTGGTATGCTAAAATCCAACATACCGTCATTTGATATTTTTTAACATATGTGACGTTGACATGACATTATACAAGAAAAATTAAACAAAAGAAAAAGAGAGCCAAACAAGACAAAACTCATGAGAGATAAATCAAAAGTTAATGCAAATGGCATAAATGCAACAAAAGTCATAATACCTACAGTAAAAGTGGAATCAAATTTTAAAATTTGTAATATTAGTACAATTAAGTTTCTTTGTTAACTTTGTTTAAATTGATGGACGACGAATTATGACATGGCGCTTTATTCATGAATTTCTCTCTTTTATGTAGTAATTCCTTAACTGATTTGTCCATGGGATTCAAAATGATGTCGTTGCTTCCCCACTTTAATCCTTCAAAAATTATAAAGCTCTATCATATCTAGCCTCAAACTGAAATGCAATCTCTAATTTTGGCATGAGGAACCTTAATCCCAAATCGAAGAATGACAATTGGTAAACTGGTAGTATGAGGATGCGAATGTTTGAATCAAATGGCGTAACTCCTAATAAGGTTGACTTGGACCTAACTTGTTATCGTGGTATTCGATTACCAATTCTCATGGCAAAGAAAGGAAAAATATAATATGAAGGTTCAATCATCAATAACTATTCCATTGATTGATCTCTCTCAAATCAAACATCAATGATCAATTCTATTGATTAATCTAATATTCAATATTTAACAATGGCCATGCTTAATGCCCGTGACAAAGGCAACCAAATAGATATAGCTTTTGGCAATTTATTTCACAAAGCATTTAATCAAGACATTCAAAAATGATCAAACTATTTCAAATAACACCTTCCAATGCCTTGTCAACATACTAAAAACATAGTAAAAGATTGATCCAATTTGCGCAAGAAATCGGTATTCATAACTTATACTATATTAAATCTCTACAGCTTCGCGAGTTTGTAAATTCATAAAAGAGATAGTATCACTCACTTGGAAAAGTTGAAAATCCATCAAGGAATTGAGAAAGATAAAACACTCCTATGCGCTAATGAAAAAAATCCCAGTTCAAAATAGACATAATTTTGGATTTATGACCTAACTTTAAAAATTACTCTAACTAGATGAATAATGGGTTAAAATACTTACTGGGTCTTGTAATTCGGAGTTGAATTGGCTTGTCGGAACATTTGGATCGGCTAAGAGGGAAAATTTTCTCCTTTTCCTCTTTCTTTCGTAAAGAACGTTTTCTTATTTTCTTGTTTACTCCGTTGGCTTTGAAGAAAAGTGAAGGTGGGCTGAGGGCTTGGGCTTTAAGAGATATGGCTGGGCTGGGCCTATTATTACAATTATATACCTAGGATTTGGAAAGAAGAAGAAGAAGAAGAAGAAGAAGAAGATAACTATGAGGTTGGTATAGTTTGGACCAATCTTAATATTGCAGCAGTCTCAGGACCAGTCGGTTTGGGCCTGAACCGATGCTTGCTCCTAAGTACAAGCACTCATGTTTGAGATCAGACCAATCAACCATATGAGTTTTCATTTTGAATATGTAATGTCGATTTCTATATCATGCAATTTTCAAATTTAATATCAATGTGTTGAATATGCAGCAAACTTGAAGGGCCATCGATCAACCTATCAACCAGTGATGCTGCATCAATAGATAATGACCAAAGAGTGCCCCAATTTGCACAAAAAACACCTCATCCATTAATATAAAATAGAGTCATTGCATAGATTAAGTAGCTCCTTGTTCAGCAAAAAAAAGAAACCACCTACAAAAATTGGAACGCCTTAACAAAATGAATGGACAAAACCAAACGTCACCCATCCTCCTTCTCCAAGTCAAAGCAGAACACCCAAAACCATCCAACCCAGCCCGCCTCACACCCATCATTAGCATTAATTAATATGAAAAAAAAAAAAACCCTGAAAAACATCTAATCCAACGTGAAGAATGCAGAATATACATCAATCCAAGTCTTTTAGTTACGATATCTGGTGGTCCTATAAATCTGGCCTTCATTTGATTCATAAGTCTCATGCTTTTCCTTAAATCTGGCCTTCATTTGATTCATAAGTCTCATGCTTTTCCTTGTAGCTAGTCCCTTTCCCAAGACTGTTAGACGCTAGCAGCAGAACCATTCTTTAGAGAGGAAGTTATAGCATTAGACGACTAAGGTTGTGCACTCGCCTCAGAGTTTGGATTTGATGGTGGTCGTTGTTGTGATGATGCATTTGCCTTTGGAGCTTTAGAAACAACTTCTTTTTCTGGCACTCTCAATTGCCTTGCATCAGTTGTTCCAAGCTACACTACAATGTATGTGTTTTTAGCCTAATTTGACAGGATGGTGCATTTATGAAATGTTAAAATTACTGACGTTAAGAATTTGAGAATTTGTCTTAAGGTTTATGTAAATATCTCTCGCTACTATTTTGTTCTTCCTTGGTGGTGATTGTGCGTCTCTCTCACATCAACAGAACATTGGACATGAGAATCAAATGACAATACCCAAATGCATGGGGATCGGGGTATTACTCACAATGATTTTTTACAATCTCTCATGAGCAGTTGCATTGGCTCAATCATAAGAGCTTCCTTCATCAATTGTGACTTGAGTAGAAACTTTGGTCCAGTCATTGAATCATCTTATATGTGCACTAACTTGAGCAAAAGCAATGGCCTGCCCACTAATAAATCCTCCAATAGTTGCACTAGCCTCTATAAAAGCATTGGCCTAGTCATCAAATCCTTAGTGCGCTATTACCATCATTAAATTTGAACCTTGACATATAAAATTGACATTATGTGGTTCTAACACAACTTACCTATTGCTTTCTTCTTCTTCTTTTTTGTCTTGATCCATATGAATTGGCCTCAGTTGCACTGGCCTCAACAGTGGCTAGTTTGATTGATTAATAGATGTATTCATGGGGTAAGTTACTAGCTCGTTTGGGAAGTCACGTTATTTATTTGGAATTGGTCTTTGACATTTAAGTCATCAACTAGCTTCGAACTCACCATGTATTAAGAGGAAGAAGAGAGTCAGCCATACTATTACCTTTTGGTAGATAAGAAATGAAGTTTCCACAGCGGGAAAAAAAAATGAAATAAAACAAAACAAAATGAAATAAAATAAAAAGAGTGAAAAACCGCGGTCAAATTCGAAGATAAAAAGAAAATCATTTTATTAGAAAGGAGAAATTTGATTTGCAGTTCTCTAACCGATTTGTGCGGTGGAGGGAAGAGTCCAAATCAAAAGACAAGACCGTCAATTTGGACCACACCCGTAAAACGCACCGTTGACGTGCCGGTAAAGGCAGATAAACCATTCACAACCGACGCGGCAACCAATCGGAAAGCCACCGCCCAGACGCCGGTCCAAAACAAAATCATTCCCATTTTCTCTCTCTCTCCTCCCCGAAAATTCCAGACCCCATCTCCAATTTCTCTCTCTCTCTCTCTCTCTCTCTCTCCCTCTCCCTCTCCGTCCTCCGATTCCTCCCAATCGATTCTGCCCCAAATCCCGCCCGATTCGCGCCGTAATCGCCGCCCGATTCCGCAGGAATCGCCCCCGTCCGCCGCCGCCGTCCTCGCCGCCGCGGTCGTCGTCTCTTCTCTCGGAAAGCTAGGTCAATCGGCGGGGGATGAGCTTTCAGGATTTGGAAGCCGGCCGGCGCGATCTCATCAGCGGCAAGCAGGACCCCACGCAGGCCGTCGCGTCCGGCGTGTTCCAGATCAACACCGCCGTCAGCGCGTTCCGGCGGCAGGTCAATGCGCTCGGGACTTCCAAGGACACGCCCGAGCTTCGGGAGAAGCTGTGAGTGCTTTGATTCGTCGTCGTAGGGGTTCGATTCAATTCGTGGTTTCGAGCTGCACGGTGGCCGAATTTCTCGTGTGTACGATTGTTCGGATGCGTGATTACGGGTTGACGCTCTCGGGGACTTGTGGTTCGGTTTGACTCGTTTAATTAGGATCGGAATTGGAAATCTGTGGAATCGTAGCTTGCTCTGGTTTGGTTTGATTGCTTTCTAGTAATCCGGAGTTATGTATCGGGAAATTGGTTGTTGATGGACTTCTAGTGGAGTTTGCCTTTTGACTTTACGTGACCTTGTCTTGGTGTGAGCTCCAGAAGAGTTAATTCGTTGAGAGTATGCTCATTTTGTGCACTTAACAGTGTATGGTCTACAAAGAATTGCCTTCTTAACTCGAATTAGCATCCTTCAAATTACTAACTAGGCTTTTGGACTAATTGATGGCTGACAAAGGTGTCATGGTATGTCTAGTGGCTGTCGCGAAATGGTTCTCATCTCTCACACTCGTTATGGCTCGTACACTGTACCTTTTCAGAACCTTGTACTTATGAATGTGCATGCGTTTGATGTCAGATATATCATCAAATTAAAGAAACGGGTCCATCTTTCTGTTGAGGTCTTTGTTATCTCAAAAATACTATTTAGATCATGCTAATCCGGTCACTCTGATAAATCAGCAGCAATGTCCCAATCATCCTCAAGAGTCTAGACTTTTACTTGAATATACTTTAATACTGCTTGTCTCCATGACCCCTTGTTTGTTACAGGCACAAGACAAGGCTACATATTGGGAACCTGGTGAAGGATACTTCAGAAAGACTTAAACAAGCCAGTGAGACAGATCATCAAGCTGGTGTTAGCGTAAGTTAACTCTCTTAATAGACACCCTACTGCCTATATGGAGAAAAATTTTATCATTTTGGATTGATAAATCGGTTAACATGTCTAAGGATGGGTGATTGTCGCTTTCCCTTTGATGTAGCCAATGCGACAATAAAGAGGTATAGAATTATGTACTAAAAGCTTTACAATGCACTGTGATAGAGTCTGTCTTGTACTGTAATGGCAAAATGAGGATGCATACTTGTGTCATGCTAAGAGCTACCTTTTTTTCTCTGAAATTTTTTTAACTCATTAAGGGTTTTATCAACGATCTTCATCTTAATATATCAAGTAGATGGATGGCATTGGTGTATCAGAATGAATAGCAAAATAGCTTCTGATGATGGTTCTTTTTTTAACATTACTAATTCTCCTGGTAACTTATCATTAGGACCATATTGCATTTTGAATTCAGTTTGATAATGGATTTTTTTTTTTTTTTGAACCACAAGCTATACATTTGTTGGAGAAACCAACTCATGTATCTGTATACCATTTTATAGAGTACTTTAAAGTGCCTATCCCCATCTAAAGGGTGGCTTAAATCTGATTTGGAATAACCTATGTCCTCCTTTCTACCCTCTGGCTTCTTTACTTTTAGATGGTTGAAGTTTCCTGATTCTGTTCCATGTACATTTCCTTCAGATTTTCCAGTTTTCTCTCATGTTGATTTCTTGAGTCTTGAACTTTTTTTTCTTTTTTCGTTTTTTTAATAATGTTTACAGCCTGCCAAGAAGATTGCAGATGCAAAACTTGCAAAAGATTTTCAGGCTGTTCTGAAAGAGTTTCAGAAGGCCCAACGGCTTGCAGCTGAGAAGGAAACCGCATACGCTCCATCTGTACCCCAGTCTGTTCTTTCTTCTAGGTAATGGTTGTAGAATGCGAAGCTAATTTTATGATGTTGATTTTACACTGATCTGTGTTATATGCTTGTTCATTCTTAACCAGCTATTCTGCCAGTGACCAAGACATAAATGCCGATAAGAGTTCACAACAGCGTGCTCTCCTTTTTGAATCAAGGAGGTAAGGGAAGCATCACTTTTTCATTAGTATTAGTTCTCTTCAATAAATCTGTGTTTTCCTGCAACTATGACCTTTCCTAGTATGCAAAATCTTCTCTAGATGTTTTAGCTGAGAATTCAAAACCTCTTCCGAGTATCATTTTTCCCAGACAGAAAAGGTTCATAGGAGAACTTCTGGAAGTCCTTGGATCATGTCATGATATACAATTTTCTATCTAATTCACAGTATGCCATTGTCCAGAAAACTTCATACCTAAAATGAGTTTTCTTAACATCACTATGCATGTATAATAAGTATTCAGTTTTCCAACAAGCTATACTTCTCCTGTGGGGTAGCCAAGTTTGTGTTGCTTCCATAGTTTATACTATGCTTCAAATAGTTAAGTTGTTGGTATTGTGAAATGGCTATTGATGAGGGTTGTTCAAGGTGGGTGAAGACCATTTGGAAATATCTGGCAAAATTCAATTCAACATCCAAAATGACATGTGTTTATCTATTATTCTGGAACATCCCTGTACGGTCTTAGATATGCACATCATTCATGGGTCAGCTGATTGTGTAACTTCAATATCCTCAATGTTAAGCCAAATTTTATTGCAGAGAACAAGTATTGCTGGCTGAAAATGAGATTGCCTTCAATGAAGCTATCATTGAGGAAAGGGAGCAAGGAATCCAGGAAATCCAGCAGCAAATTGGTGAGGTGAATGAAATGTTCAAAGATCTTGCAGTTCTTGTTCATGATCAAGGGACAATGATTGGTAAGTTATTGTATCCAGATCTAGTCAGTGTCGTTTTACTAGTTTTTGAGGCTTGTTCTGTAATTTACACTAATATGCTGTGCAGATGATATTGGTTCTCATATTGAAAGTGCACATGCATCCACTGCTCAAGGAAAGTCCCATTTGGTGAAAGCTGCGAAGACTCAAAGATCAAATTCATCTATGGTATATTCTGGAAAAAATACTTCTTCAAAAGTTATTTGCAACTATTTCCTGTTCAGAAAATCGCATATCTCTTGTGCCATAAGCAACGTTTAGTTTTGTTTGTGCAATTTTTTTGAACTTTCATGTACAGCATAGTAGTCTGAATGTCGTAGCCTCGTTTTTCACTTGCTTCCATGGCTGGGCTTGTTCTTAAGTATCATGGCAAAGGCTACCATTACTCTTGATGAGGAATCAATGCAGTTATACCTCTCTGTTCTCCTTTTTCGGCTGGTTATTTAGTGCATCCCATATTTGCATTGGACTTGAAGTAAAAGAAAAAACAGAAAAAATCACACCAACACAAGTTCAGCGGCATTACAATGCTATGTGCATTAATATTGAGATCATTTTTCTTGTTTTCTGCAGAGTTGTTTGCTTATGGTGATGGTTGGGGTAGCCCTTCTTATTGTGGTCATAGTAGTTGCAGCTTAAGCAGAAGAATAAGCAAGCATTAGTGGAGACTGCTCATCGGAGTGAATGATACAATGGGGTTATCCTGGTTAACCACCCTTCTTTGTTCTTTCACTATAAAACATGGTCGACAGGAGTTTGCTATATGTAAAACTGGGAGTAAACAATTTATAATTTTTCCTCTACTTAGGAAGAAAAACAGTGGGGAGGAAAGAAGAGAGAGGAGGTGGGAGGGTTGCTTGCTGCGTTGGCTGGTGAAGTCCCGTATACGTACCATGTGGGATTATGATTTGGCCTATCAAGGTTTGTGTCACTGCTGTCCTGTAAAGGTGTTCTCATTGTTATCAATAATAGCCTCTGCAATTCTTTGAATTGTCTTACCAAAGAAAGAGTCTGGAATCGCGGTTGATCTTGCATAATATTGCTATATCGACGTTGTTATATCTAGGGGTGTGCATGGTCTGGGCGGGCGGTTCCTGACCTAGAACCGGGAACCGCCTGCTAAGGATCGGTTCCGAAAAATTGGAATCGGGATCCATCCGTTTGTTGCATGGATCCACCCGGGAACCGGATTGGCGGTCCGGTTCGGTTCCCAGGTAGATCCATGGAACCGGTCTCACATTAATAATAATATCACTTTCTAAATCCCACCATGAGAACTTTTCATATCGAGCAATATACTAAAAACCAAAAGCTACAACTAGAAATCAAAATATAAAGCAAAAACATCAACTAATTTGAGAAACTACATTAATCAGGTTTCACTCAAACATTCAAGAAGTAGTCAGGAGTTTTAGCTTCTCGGTCATTTTCCTTCATAAAAGCTACAGCAACATAAGGATAAAAAGAGAATTCTAAACTGTTGCGAATGCCTCAGAATTCAGAATCAATGATCAGCTACTTGTGCTTTTGTCTCTATTTTACTGAATAAAGGACTCGATTGTCAAAAACCTTTCTTAGTGGTTTACCATCTCACTGCATCTTCTTCACTTCTCCATGGTTTTTGCCTCTTCAAGTGCCTCATAAAACATGGAGACAGAGCCCTCTCTCCCATTGATGGAACCTTCTCAGAATTCAATTCTCCTGGCAAACCACTCACCCACTGCACATCTTATGATAAGTACATACTTCACATCCAAATTTCCTACATACCTCAAAACCACTCACCCATTGCACATCTTATGTTAATTAGTAATTTCAATTTTTTTTAATATTAAAAATTAATTGGTCCGGTCCAAGTGGGCGGGTGGACGGATCTACCCACGGAACCGAGAATCGGACAAGTACCCACCGGTTCCCATAAATTGAAACCGAGAACTGGGAACCGGAATGGTTCCCTAAAAAACCACTGGTTCCGGGTGGCTTCGGTCCAGTTCCGAGCGGTTCAGGCGGATCCTGGTTCTTTTGCACACCCCTAGTTATATCCCTTGCGTTTTGTCATGGTTCCAGGATGCATTTGGCGACACCTTGAATTGTTCGCTGAAAAGCTACTTGAGGTTGCGTTTGATAATATTCTTGTCTCTCTCTCTCTCTTTCCCCGGAAGAGAAATAGAATATAAATCCGTTTGTGTAGATTTTTGTTTCCAAAAATAGATTTGGAACAAAAATTTAAGAAAAAAAAATTACTTTTTTATTTTTTTTAGGAACAACTCAAGAATCAAGCCTAATTTTTTTCTCTTTTTTTTTTTTTTTTCTATTTCTTTTCTTTCTTTTTCTCATCCTCCTTTTCTTCTCCCAACTAGTCATTGGCTCTTGTATGGTGTGTTGGTGGCCAGCTAGAGGAAGAAGAAGAAAAGGAAAAAAAAAAAAAAAAAAAAAAAGAAAAAAAATGTAAAAAAATTATTAAAAAATTAAAAGAAATTTTAAGTTACAGAAATATTTGGAGGTGAGATCTACCGATTGATTTTATATTAGATGAGCGGCCGTACTATGATCGTTCGGGAGACATGGCCCATTCAAATAAAAATAGAACGAGCATCTCCGACTAAGGGGAATGGAATGTCGACCACAGGGTGAGATGATCTTTTAATACGAAGCCGAGTGACTGGTCAAGTCATGAAACTTAGTCATTTTGATCAACATGGCTGCAAGTGGACTGGGTTTATGTGTTTGAACTGACTACGACCAAAGTCGTGGCTACTTCAACCAAAAAAAGGGCTACCCCCTATTCAAATCAAAAGAAGAACCTCCCCTCACTTACGAAGAAGTAGTTGGAGCTGGGCTCCGAACTATGAGAGTTTGCTACCAAACGCGTTTCTACTCCATGAATATAAATTTTATGCAGTAATCAAATATGTTTTTTTACTCATAAATTTGTCCAAGTGATATAAATTAAAAAAAAAAAATATTTCTGAATAGAAATTATTTTAAGAAACAAGAACATTACCATACGTGGCTGAGTTGTTGAATGGCTAAACACCCCATCGAAGGTTAAGCAAACACCAATGGAGAGTGTTTAATAAAAGGAATAATGTCACCAACAGTTCCTCTATTTTTGTTCGAATATCAAAATCTTTTCTCTTTTTCTTTGTTTTCTTTTTTTTATTTTAAAGGTTCGAAAGCATCCCTTTACTTTTCAAAAAAACGTCACCGGCGGTCTTTCTGTAGGTTCAGTGATGGGTTTCCCTGATTTTTTTTTTCCAAGATCACAATATAAAAAATAAAAGTTACTCGGCCAAAAGTTCATGAGAATGAATTGAATTACTGATTTTTTTCATCAACAAAAAGAGCATGCAGACATAGACCGCTAAGTATAAATATAAAAATAAAATGTGGATTATTTGAAGTTGAAATGATTATGAAAGTGTAATTGAGTCCTAAATTTTTAAGAAGTGCAATTAAGTTTTAAAACTTATTAAGAAAGTATAATTGAATTCTAAAATTTTAAAAAAGGGCAATCAAATCCTAAAACTTATCATAAAAAATTAATGGAGTCCTAAAATTTTCAAACAATTTGACAATTTTTAGGGTTTGTTACACTTTTTGAAAGTTTTAAGACCAAATTACACTTTTGAAATTTTTAGGATTTAATTATACTTTCGTGATAAGTTTTAGAACTTTTAATGCACATATGCCAAAGTGAAAAGGGTAACTGAATTACTCCTTGAAGTATTCATGTAATGTTTGAAAGACAACTCATAAAATAAAATTCCAAAATTGCAGTCACGGCGTGTCTTGAACAGCAGCTCAACAACAATCTATAAAAAAAACAAGGCGCCGGCCCTTCCCGTTTTCTCGTTCAAATAAAGCAAACTCAACATGTTCTCATCGACTGAGAAAATAATCACAAACTAGGAAACAAAGCGCCGGCAGTTCGCATTAAATAATGGAAATTAGCATGTTCTTAACGAGCAATTATCTCCCTTCTGTAATGATTAAATCCAAAGGTGGTAGTTGGTGCGAAAGCACAAACACCCGTTCTAACAAATTCCTCTTCCCAATTCAATTATTAGTACCAGATTATTTTTTGACCTTTTCTGTAGGTACATACTTATGTTACTTCTGCAGATTTTTGATAAATAGCATGAACAAATAGAGAAGCTATCAGCACAGAGAAGCTTCTCACGTCCTAGTTCAGGGGAAGAAGCATTTCAGATTTTGACAAAGAAAAAGGGGGCGACGCAAGCTTAGAACTCTAGCCGATCTGCAGTTTGTCGAGGTTGAATCCCCCAGGACGAATGGCCGATCATGTGACAACTCATGGATCTTTGCACACGGCTGTACATCATTCAGCCGAATTCGTTTCCAAGTATCAACACTATGTGCATCACATAGCCCCCAAGTTCCGTGAAAAACTGTGAGTCTGCCTAGTCACTTTTCTTCAACATATTCGAGTTTAATCATATAGCCAATCATGGCTAGGAAATCACGGAAATCCACTGATAGCTTCAACAACATACCATGTCCGAGGCATTTGGTTTGTGTAAAATAAGGCAGGCAGATGTGCAATTTTCAGTTCTTCAGTACATTCAGGAGGGAAAAGAAGCTTTATTAGCTGAAGGAGCTGACTCTGTTACTCTTTCGTGAACTTCTTGATCACTCTCTCCTGAGTATATTTCATTTGATTGTCAGGCACAAGGCAAAGCAACAGTTCGGGGATATGCTTAAAGATATATCAGCTGAAATAAAACATGAAATCCACGATCATATCAAAGTTAGTATGACTTAATCCACATCGCTTTAATGTTGTCCTTACTCTCCTCCTTTTCTCTCTTCCTGTCAATTAGAATTCGCATTTTCCTCTCATATCGAACATGAGTTTCTCATCCAGTGAGATGCCCTTATGCCATCTTATTTTCCTACCTTGATTCATCTCCTTTTTATCAGCTCAACCTTTTCACTGTTGTCCTGCCAGGCTAAGAGTAATGTGGTAGATGCCAATGTCATCAAAGAGTCTGGTGCAGTTGTAAAGGAATATCAGGAGACTGAAAGGCTTGAAGCTGAAGCAGAAGCATCGCATGTTCCTGTTGCTCCCCAGCAAGCAAATCTTCTGACTTCAAGGTGCATATAGCTCTTGGCAGATCTTTGCCCTTGTCTGGTCCTCTGTTTCTCGTTTCCCTTCACTAACATCTATCTCTTTTCATGCAACTTGAACGAAAAGGGTAAAGCTATAGTTTGCATTTACTTCCTAGAAAGTCTCCGAAAGCCAAAGCACTGCGATTCATATAACCTGATCATGCCACAACATTTATAAATTTGTGAAGATTAGTGCATTTTTGCACTAATTTCTCAAATTAGTGATCTTATGTTTTGAGTTGGTTTGACAGAGATAGGGACGATGAGGCAGGCAGAAAAGCAGAACAGGACGCTGATTTGCATAAATCTCTTGATGAACTGAAAAGGTTAGCTTCCTGAACATTCTAAGACGAATTTGATGTCGTTGTAAGCTGCAAAATTTGGCAACCCCTACTTTACTTCTTTCCAATGTTTCAGCATTTACCCTTCATGGTTTTTCAAAATTTTCTATTGCAATGGATCACCTCCTGAAGTTATCACTTGTCTCTCTTGAGATGCAGCATGGAGGCGTTGCTCCTGGGAAATGAGAATGCCCTCAAAGAGATCCTCAGAGATGGAGAGGAAAGTGAAGAGGAAGTCCGTCGAGTCCAAGAAGAAATCAATTTTGTGAAAGCTCTAATCAACGACCTTAAATCACTCGAAGAAGAACAAGTCAATGCTGCCAACAATCTGAGAGCCCCGCAGATGCCGACCACTCAACCTGAAGCTTGGGACAAAAAATCAAAGTTGACATTTCTGGTAATTTCTAACTGACAACTATAGGCTTTCAAGCTTCCGTGGTTGTCCGAACATTCCTTTTTTTTTTTCTCTTATTATTTGAAGGGAAGTGTTGGGGTGTCAGGGACTAATGAAACTTCACTCCTGTGCTTTTCTTTTCAGGATTGCTTTCTTCAACCTTTCGGATTGTGCTTTCTGTGGAAATGATGGTTTCTATGTATCTTACTTCTGTGTTTTTTTCTCCTGGATTGCTGTTAATAGTGCAAGATCAGTCAAAGCTTATGTGTGTGGTTGAATGGCAAGCCTTCTTGCTTGCTTCATGTTTTGTCCGTGTACCAAAAAATAATCGAATTTTTCATTTGTGAATACTCTGAGCTTGGGTGTAATTTAGATGTAGGAAACCTCGAGCATGTATGTAGTATGTACTAACACTCGGACCAATCCACCTAAATTCATTGGTGTTAAGTTCATCGTTTATTTCTTCGATGATTTCATGTTGATTTAATTGTAAGATCCTGTTGGTTTCTGCATCAATCTCACAACAAGTTCTCCTGCGGTAGAAAGCTGAATCCTCCTACAAAGACGGTCAAGCTCATAATCGTACATGGTTCAATGTTACAAATGAGAATGCGTCTAGTTTAGAGAAATGGTCCTCGAGCAGAGTCAGATAATCCAAGTTGCAGATTTTACATCATGGGGTTGTTTTAACAGCAATGACAGAACTACTGCGAAGGAGAAAATAAGGGCAATTCACATTAATAGTGAAGGAAACTGAGCGTGTTTTCAACGAGAGACCGTTTTCCTTGAGAATAACAAAATTAAGAAGTAGCAGTTGGGTCGAAACGCAGTGCAAGTTCTGGTAATCTATATACTTCTTGACCTTTAGCTATAGTCGGCTGATATAATGAACTTCTGCAGAATATTTATCAACAGTATTAAGATGAACCTGATGTGCCGATGCGTTGCATTTCCACCCCATTCAATTTATCTAGACAAGCTTTCCACTAGTCCATGGAAGACCCCTTATGGTTAAGGTCTGCCCCGTGAAGAAGTTGCAAAGACCGTGACATGTACTCAACCTGGATGAAGGGCAGATGACACGAGCACTAGTATATTGTTGTGCTGGCAGACTGCAATATCTCAGACAGCCAACATCGTGACCACTTGTCGAGGTTTTGTTGATCTCATCAGGACCTCCAAGGACAACCCTTTGCTCCGCGAAATTCTGTGGGTTTGTCTAATAGAGGTTTCCCTAGTTTCTGACTATTACGTGTGCTGCATGTGAGATCATATAGCCAATCACCGTCTTTACAAAGTCATGGAGGTCCAATGGCACAAAAATGAACCATATCTCTGGCACCTGTTTCGTGCAAAATAAAAGCAAAGCGAATCATGTCAACGATGCTTGACTGTTGCTTCATGCTTGCATTTTTACGGTGTAATTTATCTACAGGGAATTGCGACAACCATGTGACGACCAGGGACGTGGCAGCGCAAAGTATAAGGAATATACCACAAGCGCTATCAGCTCTGCTTGAACAAGACGGCAGAGATCGTGATGATGTTAGTATGCATTTAATCTGGACTGCCTTATTTTTTCCTTCTTCTACCTCGCCTTTTATCTCTTTCAACTAGAGCTAAGATTTCTCCAAATTTGAACGTTCATTTTCTTGTTTGGTAAGAAAAATTCACCAGTCTACATTCTTTTATGTTGTGTTGCTTTCTACCTTGAATTCTTTATTTTGTTTTTAATATCTTTGTTGGGAACTTCTGATTTATTTTATTTTTTTCCCTCATTGCCATGCCAGGCTGGGAAGACTGTCGAGTATGCCAAACTTGCCAAAGATTTGGCTGCAATTTTTAGGGAATTTCAAACAGGAAGCATTTTATGTTCCTGTTGCTCCCAAACAAGCAAGTCTTTTAACTTCGAGGTGATTATGTAGCCCTCGGCACAATCAGTCATCTTCATATTGTTCCTTATATTGGTATCGGAAATCTTCTTGTATGACAAGTCTATTTGGTAGATCAAAGACCATTGAAGTAGGCATAAATGCAGACCAGAACTCCGATCCACACATCTTATTCAGAAATTAAAAGGGTAAGCTCCTCGAACATTTTAAGACTAGTTCAGTGTTGCAGTGTGTGCCAGAATTCAGAGAACATTATTCTCCATACTTGTAAAAGATGATGCATCATATTGCATGAAGGCAATCAAAGAAGAAGTATATGATTAGAACAATGAAGTTAAAACGTTTTTGCCAATCCAATTTTGAGGAATCGCAGTTTCCTGTGATCCTGACCATGTGCTGTGTATCTGATTCTTTTATCCAAGGAATTCAGCTCATGATGTTTTGCCTGCTATCGATTGAGGTGCAGAATGGAGGCTTTTCCCTTGGAAAGCGAGAACTCCCTCAGAGAGATACTTAGAGACGGAGAGGAAAATGAGGAGGAAGTTCGTTGAATCCAAGAAGAAATTAACTCACACAGGGCTTTCATCGATGTCATAAATTACTTATAAAAGAACAACTTTGCGGTGCAGACAACATTGAGAGTGCCCTGCAGTTTTCTGCCATTCATGGAACATAGGACCGCAAGAAAGCTACAGTTCGAAGATCCAACATACCATTTCTGGTAATCAAATATCAACAGTATTTTCTTGTACATGAAGCTTCCTCTTATAGTGATATCCAGAAGGTCTTCTTGTTTTCCTTATAGCATTTGAAGGAAAGTATAGAAGTTCAGTGAGCAAATAAAATCCGTTCCCATGTTCTTCTTTCAGGATTGCTTCTGTCAAATCTGCAGCCCATGCTTCTTGTTGGGATCATAGTCCTCTCATTCTTTTTAATCTAATTTGTAGTGGGAATGGACTAGTTACAATGCCAATGAAATCTTATTATGTGGCTTGAAAGACAAGCATCATGGTTTGTTGTTATGTTTATGTACGAACGCATAAAAATCAAATAAGTGAAGTTTTTATCTCGTTTCTGTTATTCCCTGGAATGTCATATGAACACTGACTGTTTTCTCTTTCCTACTATTATATGTCAGTCCTATAACAGAAGTCAGGGAAAATTGGGGGGAAAAAAATCACACCTCTGACATATAAAAGAAGAGAAGAATCTGAGGTGTATTATAATCTCAACCGCGAGAAGGCAATGAATTTGGATATAATTATGTGAAAGCGTCTAGTCTACAAATGCATGATGTAATCCAAATTGCGAATTGTTGTTTGCGAGTTCAAAACTTGAGCACTTGAATGCTGCAATGTATCTTGAAGAGGTCGAATGGTTCCCTTTGTCAGTTTAACCACATCACAGATAATGTGATGGTCAGAATCAGGTCTGTGAGATTTCAATGTACAACTGTCGAAGAAGTGTAAGAGCAGTTACACTTTCCAATGCACAGTACCTATTAATTCCTCCATACAAGGATTGCAGTTAAGGTCATTATTTTCAATTTACACCCCATTTGTAGGTGCTTAGCCTCTGCTGAAGTTTCACCTGTGTTACCTGAGAGTGCTAGTATGAACACCTAGAGGGGAGTGAATAGGTGTAAAAATAAATCTTGGCAAATATATGCGGAATAAAATAAACTTCGAGTAAAATAAAGGAGTTAGGGAAGAGAATAAGAACACAAGATTTATAGTGGTTCGGTTTAATCCAAGCCTACGTCCACTCTCCCACGCTAACAGCCTTCTTGGCTGGATTCCACTATGCAATCAATAAGAGATTACAACTTCGAGTGCAAACACTTAGTAGTAGATCACACTATCTCACTAAGTCACTCTTTTGGTATTTCTCTCACGATTACAAACGTTTAAGCTCTCAAGAGACAAGTATATGATCAAAAGTCACTCAAACTTTGGAATTATAAATTCTACGCTCTGTCTCTTACTTGCTCATCGGTCCTTCATCTCCTTAAATACTCCTCCACTTCCAAACTAGCCGTTGGACAGTATCCCGGAGAATCGTCTTCCAATATACCCATTGGACAGCTCTGTATCTAGAAGATTTGGTAGCCGTTAAGTGACAAAGGTAAAATCCCAAATTGATTCAGATCGCCCATACCAACGAAATCTTGGTTTCCATAAGTAAAGCTTCTTCGTATAGAAAGATATTGTCTTCAATATCCAATCGTCAATCAATTAGATTGAATCAATCAAATCAATCTTGATGTGGAATCCAAACCAGATCACTAGCCGTTGTATGATTGGGCTTGAGTTACGTTCTGTCGAGTTCTGGATGTAAAGTCTGAGAGTCTTTAGACTTTACAATCTGAGTCTGAGTGCAATAGACTTTACAATCTGGGTCTGAACATATTCTGCTTCTGAACAGATTTAGCTTTAAGGTGCATCCACCCGGTTCGGTTTCAGCATAGAGTTTGTCTTCTGATTCTTCATTTACGTTCGATCAGGGAATTTGTCAGAGTGAGCAGACTTCTGATGTAGAACAGACTTTGACACTAAAGTCTGGCAGTCTTCAGACTTTGACTCTTGAGTCTGGCAATCTTCAGACTTTGAGTCTTGAGGTTGTTTTCGCACTTTGACAATATCATTTACATGTTCTATCATCTGCATGATCTATTACTCAACCATCAAACATGTTAGTAGCCTTTGATTTATTTTGTCATCTTCAAAACATCATAAGGGATTTCCCTAACATTACCTTCCTAATAATAATTGACATGTGAAAGGATTTCTAAAATAAGCAAGCTGGATGTGGTCTATCGTAATGTGGTTACCTTATTGATGTTTGTTGGGAATAACGGATCCCCGAAAACCAGATTCGACACTAAATCGAACCCCTAAATCAATGCGGAAGCGAAGCCCGGGAAAACAACATGTATCACCGATTCTAAAGCACACCACGGATTCGAGCGTATCTTTTAAGTCACAGATTAAACACCAACGCCGACAAGAGGAAGAAATTTGGCCCTGTTCGATCCGATGACGCCTTGAAGGGAAGAAAAACGCGTCGTATGCTTACTGTTTTTCTTTGGAGAAAGAGAGCGCGCGGAAGAGGAGAAGACGTATGTTAATTATGATTCCAAGAGGTGTCTTCTCTCTCTCTCTCCTCCCTTTTATACCTTCCCCCATCCACGGACCCTATTCCCGTGGGCCGGGCTTTTTGGGCCCAACTTGGGCGGACGGGCCAACTTAGGCCCATCTCCATAAATAAAACCATCATCTCCCACTCGCACATGGTGGGCCGAACAGGATTCTCTTTACCTCTCTTCAACATTCATACAATGAATAATCCGTGCGACCAAAGATACTTTGAGAGCTCGTTGCTATACATCTGTTAGGAATATATAGCAGCTCATAATGGGCGTCATGCTTTGAGTAGATTTAGTATGCAGTACCCTAGATCAATCAATCACATTTATATATCTCTTGATCTCTTTTAAAACAATTATATATATATATATATATATATATATATATATATATATATATATATATTGTATTCACAATTATAATTATCACAAAGACAGTCATAATTGGTTGACCAGTGAATATAAAACTACAATGTGATTCTTCAAATTCGATCTTCCTCTTTCCTTCAAACTCTCAATTTCAGTTCAGCTTGCTTTTCTAGAAATGCCCCATTAGATCGAATCAACTCATGACCATTAGCAACATCCTAAGATAGCAAACACTATATAGAAATCTTGAGAATAAGTAAGAGTCATGAGGGGACTTAAAAAATTGAGGAACTATTTTCCTCAAGAGTCTCACACGTCATAAAAGTTGAGATCAAACTTTTTGCCACTCTTATTGGTCATCTCATGCATACGTAGTATGAAATACGTATTACAGTATTAACTCATTTCCCATGGAGCGTATGTCTACACCTTCAACACCGTACAGATGATAGTTCAGACATACCCAATGTCTAACTTGAGTTCACGTATCTACTCATTCACAAAAATTCATCAGAACTCACATCTGGCATCATAGACAGATAAGGTAAAATATGTGGGTTATTTTACTTTCGGACATCTTTAGTATTATGTCCTCATCTTAACACTCAGTTAAGGCGACATACGTATTTTAAGCTTGAACTCTCGATTATCACCTAGATAATAAGCTTAAAAACAGTCTCATCTCTATTTATTACACAGTAAACAGAGGCGATTACTCGTGTGAGTGGGCTAATCTTACATCTGTCCGACATACTTCTCAACTTAAAATAATGCACTGAGCATTAAGATGCATAAAGATCATACATAGATTCATAGGCATTAATCAATGAAAAAACATAAGTTCATTGATGTGAACAACTTAGGGAAATTACAATTCAGTACATCAGACTCTACGCAATCCTAGAGATCTTACATGACCACAAAACACATCTCTAGGTATTGGCTTTGTCATAGGATCTGCTACCATTCTATGCGTAGATATGTACTGTAAGTTCACATCCTTTCGTGCAACCATATCTTTCACAAAGTTATACTTGGTATCTATATGTTTGGTCTTGCCATGATATTTTGGATCTTTGGTGTACGCTATAGCTGCTTGGCTATCACAGTTAACCAATAATGGATTTGCAGCCAACTCAATAACACTTAAATGATCCAAAAATCTCTTAAGCCAAACTCCTTCTTGTACCGCTGTTGATAATGCCACGAACTCAACTTCCATCGTGGACAAGGCTATACACGTTTGCTTCTTACTGCTCCATGATATGGCGCCATTGTTCAATAAGAAAGCAAATCCAGAGGTAGATTTTCTTTCATCTAAATCTCCTCCCCAATCAGCATCTGAATAGCCTTCAAGTCGCAGATCCTTTCCTTGGTAATTCAACTTGTAATCAGCAGTTCCCTTTAGATACCTCGGTATTCTCTTGACGGCTTTCAATGTCTTTGGACACAGGTTGGATTGGTATCTACTCACCATTCCAACTGCAAAACATATGTCGGGTCTTGTACACATCATAGCGTACATCAAGCTCCCAACAACACTAGCATAAAGAACATGTTTCATTTGTTCCTTCTCTTGTGGAGTCCCTGGACACAGTCTATGGCTCAATCCTTCACTTTTTGCAATAGGAGTGTCTATGAGTTTACAATCTTGCATACGAAATCGTTCAAGAACCTTATTTATATAGGTTTCTTGCGAAAGAAACAACGATCTCTTCGAACGATCTCTTGAAATCTTAACTCCAAGAATGTATGCAGCCTCACCCATATCCTTCATCTCAAAGTTGGAAGACAACCAACTCTTAACAGTATTAACAAACTCCATATTGCTTCCGGCAATCAGTATGTCATCAACATATAATGATATGATCACAAATTGATCCTTGGATCTTTTGATATATACACAATGATACTCATCTATCATTGTAAAATTATATGCCATTATGGCATTATGAAAACGTATATACCATTGTCTTGATGACTGCTTAAGGCCATATATCGACCTCAAAAGTCGACATACCTTTTCTTCTTGGCCTTTCACTATAAAACCAGCAGGTTGTTCTATATATATCTCTTCCTCTAATTCTCCATTGAGGAAAGCAGTCTTTACATCCATTTGATGTAACTCAAGATTCAAACTAGCCACTATTACCAGAATAATGCGAATCGAGGTAAATCTCACTACAGGAGAAAACATATCTTCATAATCAATTCCTTCCTATTGATTATACCCCTTCGCCACAAGGCGAGCCTTATGCCTTTTTATCGAGCCATCAGCCTTTCGCTTTATTTTGAGAACCCATTTGTTCCCAATAACTCTGCGTCCTTTTGGAAGATCAACCAGTTCCTAGACTTGGTTTGATTCCATTAACTCCATTTCTTCTTCCATTGCATGAATCCATTCTTCCTTACTAGGGCAATTCAGAGCCTCATTGATATTTCTTGGCTCATCCTCATCTTGTGGAGCAATCATAAAAATTTCCCCTTCAATGTCAAAACGTCGACGGGGAATACTTTGGCGACTTGTTCGCTGTATGGGAGATTGTACACTTTGCACATCATTCCCTATTATGCTCCCACTTGGATGAACTCCACTAATATCATTATCTTAATCCAATGTCTCAAATAGGGAGTGATCTTCTCCTATTTCGCCCTTCTTAGGAAACTCATCTTCTAAGAATGTGACATCTCGTGATTCAAATTCAGTTATACTCCCACTTTCCTGCTCACCAATAAACACATACCCTTTCGAATGTTCCGAGTATCTTATGAAAATACTCTTCTTTCCTCTGGGACCTAATTTCCCAAACTTGTGAGAGGACTCATGTGTATAGGCAGCACAACCCCATGGCTTAAGAAAACTTAAGTCCGATTTTCTACCTGTCCATAACTCATATGGAGTGGAAGTAACTGATTTGGAAGGCACCCGGTTAAGTATATAGGCAGCAGTTAACAATGCATCACTCCAAAAGGTGATTGGTAAGTTAGTATGCGCCATCATGGATCTAACCATTTCCAGTAGGGTTCTGTTACTTCTCTCCGCAACACCATTTTGTTGAGGAGTATACGGAATAGACAACTGTCTTTCTATTCCTTTTTCATCACATAATTTTCTGAACTCATCAGATAAATATTCTCGATCTCGATCGGATCTCAATGCTTTTATTTTCTTGTCTAATTGATTTTCTACCAGGTTCATAAACCTTTTTGAAACAACTTATTGCTTCAAACTTGTGAGAAATCAAATAGACATATCCGAATCGAGTATAATCATCAATAAAGGTGATGAAATAAACAGCCCCATGCCTTCCTCTCACATTCATTGGACCACAGACATCAGAATGGATTAAATACAGAGGAAATTCAGCTCTTTTACCTTTTCCAAATGGTTTCCGTGTTGTTTTCCCTTCTAGGCAATGTTTATATATGGGCAAATCGACTTTTTCAATGTTGCCCAACAAGCCCTCTTTGGCTAGTCTATTCATACGTTGTTGGCCAATGTGACCAAGTCTAGCATGCCAGACATTCACATCATTATCATAGGTATTAGGAGATGTGATAAGGGAATAACAAACATTTGCATTAACATACTCAATATCTAATACAATGAAACCATCTAGAAAATAACCACAACCATAATAATTTGTCTCTAAAAACAAATCCACACATTTATTATAAAAGTTCATATTAAAACCTAATTTAACCAAAACTAAAACAGACACTAAATTCCGACGAATTTCCGGAGCATACAACACATCATGTAGGAACAAAGTGCGTCCACCACGCATATTCAGTTGGCATGTGCCAATTCCTTTCACTTCAGCTCTAGAGTTGTTTCTCACATAGATCCACTTAGTTCAAGTAGGTACTCGTCGGAATTCCACGAAGGATCCTCTATCCTTCGCTACATGGTCCGTCGCTCCTGAATCCACAGTCCACAAAGGATTAGACTCAATTAAGAACACAGAACTCGACACAAAAGCAAAGTTCTAAAAAGTACAAAGGTGTATACCTTCTTTGGCTCACGACAGTCGCGAGCATAGTGACCCTTCTTGTCATAGTTGAAGCATTTCACCCTTGTAAGCTTCTTCATGCGAGGACGCTTTCCTCTATCATGTTGGTTAAACTTGAGTTTCTTCCCTGAAGGACCTGCTTCTTCCTTGCCTTTCCCTTTATCAAACCAGTTAGAACGCTTGCGCTTGGAGCTTGAAGCTCCATGTGAGCTAGAACTAGCATGATAGAGTTCAGCATCCAGCTTAGCCGCCAAGAGGCGGTCCTCTTCCAGCTCAAGATGGCGCATTGCATCCCTGAAGGTTTTGATATTATCATTATGAGTCAGGTGCACCTTCATATGCTCCCAACTTTGAGACAAGGAACGAATCACTGCTTGCACCTGCTGCTCATCTGTGAGGACATGGCCAGCATCTTTCAGCTCATTTATCATGTTTGACATCTTTCTAAGATGTTGCTTCATGGTCTGACCATGAGGTTTCTTGTAAGAGTCAAACCTAATAGTGAGCTGTCTCAGTCTGGTCACCGAAGTATGACCAAATCTAGCTGCCAATTGCTCCTACATTTCTTTGGCATTGTCAAAACGCCTAAACTCTCGCATGACGTCATTGTCCATGCTACTCAGCAACGTGATGCGAGCAAGAGAGTTCTTTCTTCTCCACGCAGCAAAAGCTTCCTTATCTCTTATGTCTTTGTGCGGTGCTTCCTTCTTCGGGTTCTACCATGGTTAGGTTAAGAGCCTCAAGTGCTTCTTGTTCTTCCAGCACATACTGGATTTTCATTTGCCAAATTTCATAGTTGTCACCATTGAGCTTTTCACATTTGTTCAGCTCGGCAACTATGCTTTTTGTGGCTGAAGTCATTGATCTGAACACATCAGACAAATATGCACGAATTATTAATGCCTATCATTTGTGCATCCCTATTTGCATAGACCCATCATATTAATGAATAATTTCAAGTAAGGTTTCAGAATCAAAAGGTCACTACGTTTCCAATCATTCTCCAAAAATCCTAACTTAAAACTATCATTAATATAATTGTCTTATACAAAATCAATTCTATGAAGTTACAAAAATTTCTATAACTACCCTCAGCTAATTACCCACAGCAACCAGCAATAACAGAAAGCAACAGATAAATAATATCCAATAAAAACAATAATGCTTTCAATTAATACAACTAACATATAGGTTGCTACATCAACAACAATCAGGTAGCAAACATTACATTAAGATGTCCACTAAGCACACTTAATTAAATTCAGCTAATACAACTAACACCAAGTCAGCACACGAACTGGGAAAGATCATCTTTTGTTCAATTTCTTGATCTTTTCCCTTGTAACAATACAGTAATATTTATTTACAAAATCCATCCCAATTTTCTTATATGAGGCAGCTCCATTGACATCCTATATGCAATTCAACACATCTTGCCATTAAGGTGGAAGAGTGTTTATGAAAAATCGCACCATCTCTGACTGTGGGATAGGACGACCATTCCATATGACATTTTGAATTTTCCCGTTGACTTCAAGGACGTGATCAATTAAGTCACCACTCTCCCATCGATGATCAGTCAGCTCAGCTATCAGCTTAGACAGCATTCCCTTTTGTTCATCGGTAACTGCGCGAATAGGTGTGCGCAACCTCAGGGGAGGCATTGTTCTTGCAACAAATGCAGAACAAATAAGGGATCACATATAATCCACATAGACTTAATTGAAAAAGAAACACATTCTTTTCCTCCTTTTTTTTTTTTTGTCAACGGTCAACGGTCAAAGTCAACGGTCAACAGTCGTCGGTCGTCGAACCGGTCGGACCGCTCGGGCCTGTCGAACCGGGTCGCACGGACTGACCGCACGTGCCGCGCGCGTGTGCGGGATGACGTCACGCAGACGTCATCCGGCACGTGCCGCGCGCGTGTGCGGGATGACGTCACGTAGACGTCATCCGGCACGTGCCGCGCGCGTGCCTAGCGTCCGCGGTCGGGTCGGGTCGGGTTGCCGGTTGGGTCGCCGCCCGGCCAACCGACGTCATTACTGACGTCATCGATGACGTCATCCCAGCGGTTACTGACCGTTGGGTGACATCATGCTTGACGTCGGCACGCGTCGGTCCGTCGACCGGCGCGTGCCGGTTCGCCGGCCGGCGCGCGCACGTGCCGGTTCGCCGACCGGCGCGTGTGCCGCACGCGGCCCCAGGCGAGCCCGCTTCCGGGCGCGTCGCACCCACGCGCAGCGCCTTCTGGCCGCGCGTGTGGGCGCGTGCAGCGTCGCCCGGCGGCACTCAACGTATCGCCAGACTCGTCTCGACGTCGCCTTTCTTCCTATGCCATTAGAATTGTATTTCGACTTACGAAAACTCGGAAAAATGGTCGAACAGCGCTCAGGTGTCGGGATTTTTGCCCCAATCCGTATGGCCGAAGTTCTTTCGCGAAAAATCAATCAAAAACATCAAAAGCAGGTCGGGAAAAAACGTGAACTAGGGCTCTGATACCAATGTTGGGAATAACGGATCCCCGAAAACCAGATTCGACACTAAATCGAGCCCCTAAATCAATGCGGAAGCGAAGCCCCGGAAAACAACACGTATCACCAATCCTAAAGCACACCACGGATTCGAGCGTACCTTTTAAGCCACAGATTAAACACCGACGCCGACAAGAGGAAGAAATTTGGCCCTGTTCGATCCGATGACGCCTTGAATGGAAGAAAAACGCGCCGTATGCTTACTGTTTTTCTTTGGAGAGAGAGAGCGCGCGGGAGAGGAGAAGACGTACGTTAATTATGATTCCAAGAGGTGTCTTCTCTCTCTCTCTCTCCTCCCTTTTATACCTTCCCCCATCCACGGGCCATATTCCCGTGGGCCGGGCTTTTTGGGCCCAACTTGGGCGGACGGGCCAACTTAGGCCCATCTCCATAAATAAAACCATCAATGTTGAATTACATGAGGCAGCTACTTGTATTAAGCAAAAATTAACTTGCGCATGCCTTGAGAGGCTTTGAATTATTGCAAATTCTGTGGGTTCACTGGAGACCATCTGTGGGTTTAAATTGTGATTGGCTGATTTTTAATTCCACAACTTGATTTGTTAACCGTTTGAATGCACCTTTTGGTTCTGTTCGGGATTGAAAGACAATAAAAGAGGCCTTAGTTTGGATGGAACTAGTGGTTTTATTGTTATTTTGTTAAGGAAAGATGCGCAATAAAATCCATCTACTGGTCACAGATTGAACATCAGATTTCTATTATCTGCCACAACCATGGAGTAACCTTCGACTTGAGCATGTGTAAGTTGTGTTGGAATGCAAATCCAATCATGCTGTGAAATTACTTGAAGGCTTTAATCATGTGATTACTTCTTTATAATGTGAAGTGTCGATGCTTAGTAATATGTTGGCGACCTCGAATATATAGTAAACGAAGATGAATAACACAAATATTCCATTTCATGGATCCATGACCGTTGCAAGATGCCATTAAATAGACTTTGGTTCCTATTTTTTGGCCCACACCTTTTGACTGAGTCAAAGTCCAGAAACTTAATAAGGGCGTGCATGGAAACGCTCCAAAAACGTTTCAACACTTCTGTACGGATTTTGTTAGGGAACAAAAAAAAAAGAATAAAACGCGTTTGGTTGCGTTTACATTTTTTTTGTTTTTTGTTCCCAAACGAAATAGGAACAAAAAAAAGAAACACAAAAAAGTTGTTTTTGAGAAAAGAAACACTTCTTCGAAGCCAAAAAAGAACAAAAATTCTCTCTTTTCTCTTTTCTTCTTCTTTTCTTCTTCTTTTTTTCTTTGGCTGGTCGAGGGTCGACGACCTCGCCGGCGAGCCTCGCCATGGCTGGGGAGGCTGCCCGACCCCGTCGGCCGGTCGGCTGGAGGCCGGTGACTAGCCGAAAAAAAGAAAAAAAAAAAAGAAAGGAAAAAATGAAAAATAAAATAAAAATGTTTAAAAAATTAAAAGAAACAAAAAAGAATAAAATTTACCAAACGTGTTTCTACTCATTTTTTATTCTGAAACAAACGTTACCAAACGCGTTCTTTTGTTCAAAACCTGTTCCCCGAAAACACTTTTTTTTTTTTTACATTCTGGAACAAAAAAAGAACAGAAACGTTACCATTCGCATCCTAAAATTCCAAAGTTGTAGTTACGTCATGTCTTGGACGGCAATTCAACAAACAACCTATGATAAACAACGCACCGGCAATTCACAATCCGCGTTAGAATAAAGGGAACTCGGCCTATCTACCCTCAGCCTTTCTTTATGAAAGATGCTTCTGTTAGGTTCTTTATCTCTATGAGTTCCTATAGATTCAAACTCAAACTGAACTAATGAAAAGTCAACTCCGGAAGCACTACAAGCTAGAGAAAAGGCAAGAATGACTATACCAATTTATTTAAGAGGGCTGCTTGTATGAAGATAGCCCGGACAGCAAGGAATTCCGTACTGCAGAGGGCTCTGTTCTCACTGAGAAACTAATAACACACAAAGAAAAACAAAGCACCGGCAGTTCGCATTTAATAATGGAACATGTTCTCAATGAGCAATCATCTCCCTTCTCTAATATTTAAAATCCATAGGTGGTAGTTAGAGTGTCGCGACCTAAATTTCGGGTGAATCACCTAAAATTTGGCTAATCGATTATTAAGCCTAGACTTAATTCGGGCTTTCCCAAGCCCATACCAATTCGCGACTTAAGTTCAAGTTCTTAATGCAATTGATTTTTTAATCAGGAGTCGCCACTAATCTATTTTTTAGTGGGTCGATTAGAAACCCAAGTAAAGTAACGGGAGTTTCACTCTACTCCTGCGAACCAGAGATTATGGGTACGGGGACTTGGTTACACTAGATTTCTCTAATGTCCTTTCGGTACTATTCTTTTATTTTCAAAAATGCTTTTATAGGCAACTTGAATTGATTTTAAATCTATTTCCTAACATGTGAGGTGATCATGCGGGTGCACAAACCACCAATTTAACATCCAAGAAAGCAATGAAATAATAAAAAAATGCAGGGACTTACCTTATAGCAACGAAAGCATCTGCATGGTTAGATTAAAAATTCACATCATCAACCTTAGATATGATTTCTAATTAACACGCAATTTCTTTTATTTGTTTTCACTTCATTAATGAGAATCATGCAATATGCAATGCAATATTAACTAAATGACCTAATTCTAATGTCATGCAATTTCTAATTAAATGGATCTAATAACAATTCCTAAATGACGTGCATTTGATGGATCTAATTCTATATGACGTGCACATGATTTTTTATTTTCTTAATAAGCATGCAATCTATCTAGGAGAAATTATTTAAACCTATAATTAATAAACATGCAATCCTAACATGTAATCACGTGCAAAAGATGCCATAATTCTACATAACATATGCATGAAATTTGATTTTTTAATTAATTTCGAAATTAAAAAAAAAATGTCAAATGATTAAACATGCAATTTAAGCTAACAAAAATCTAACATCCTAAATTTATGCTTTTTTTTTAAAGTTGAATAATTGTTAAATAAGGGTTAAATCTAAATAATTAATATAATCACTAAATAAATGATTAAAATAATTGAAAAAATAACTCGACGTCTCACAAGTTAAATTAACGATTATTTTAACCCTAATCATCACGACAACTTAAAATAATTAAAAAATCTGATCCGAAGTCTTACAAACCAAATTAAATAATTATTATGATTTAATAATTTAAATTCTACCAAAAAGCCCAAAAATTAAAATAATTAGAAAAATGATCCGATTTCTCTCGGATAAAATTAATAATTATATTAATTTCGGACAAAATTCCTACAGATAATGTCTACAAAATTCATAAAATGAACCTTAAGATTTAATACTCCAATTTAAATAACAAAACTTTGAAAATAAAATAAAATGAATGGAAAATAAAAATCAAATAAACCACCTAAAGGGGAGGAAAGCAGCAAGGTGATCGGCGCGGGCACCGGCGCGAGGGGTTGACCAGCAGAGGCGGCGAAGCGGCGGTGGCGCGGCGAGCAGGTGTCGTGGGTGGCGCTTGTGGTTGCGAGCTGCTGATCAACGACGGCGGGGACCTGGGCTCCGGATCGCGAGCGAAGCGACGGCTTCGCGGCTGAGATGGCGTCGGGCCGTGGAGGTGTGCTTCGCGGGTCGTCGGGTGGATGCGTCGGAGGTAGGGCGAGGGATGCACGGCGGTCGCGGCTACGTCGGCGTGGGGAAGGCGATTCGGCTGTGGCACGGCTTGGGCCTACTCGCGGAGGGTGGAGCGAAGCGGCGGTGCTACTCGGAAAACGGCGGTGCAGCTTGGAGACCGGCGGTGCAGGCTCGCGGAGGTGATGACCGGCGCAAGCTCGAGTGCTGCGGGGGCGTCGCCGAGGACTCGGGCACGGCTGCTGGTGTCACGGGGCGCGACAGTGGCTGGCGGAGCGAAGAGTGGTGGTGCTGCGCAGTGACCAGTGGGTTCGGCGGATGAAACCCCGCGAGGAAGAAGAACTTTCTTCTTTTCTCTCTTTTTTATTTTTTATTTTTCTCTTCCATTCACTCTCACGTCCCTTCGCAAGTCTTCTCTCCCTCTGCTGGTGTCCTTTTTCTGCAGAAGTCAAATCCCTCTTTTGTCTTCTATATTTTTTGAGTTAAGAGAAAAACGAAGAAGGGCTCTTCTCCACGAATTTTCTCTCCAATTTTTTATTCTCGCCCCCCCTCTCTGCGGTGTCCCAAGTGTGGACTTGTGTATGAATTCTCGCAGAGTAAAAAGAATGGCAGTGAGATGTTGATGTAGATTAGGCGTGAAAGCCCACGGTGACCGAGAAATTGAACCTAGACAACAAGGGAAAACACGAAAATAAAAGAGAAAAAAATTTAAATAGCGAAATGGAATTTCACGTTATCAAACTAAAAAATACTTGACTTAGCTTTATCTTTGTTGTCAATATCCACAAAGCGAGATGAACGCGGCACGTCGAGAGGACTGCCAATTCCATAATCCAATTCGGCGAATTCTCAGGATAGTGGACATGAGATGTTTGAGGGTGTGTCTCTCCTTTTTTTTCACAAAATTTGGTCCCTTTTATAGTGGTTCCGAGCACCATCTTCCATGGCAATTTTTGAGCTTTCTTTTTTCGTTGCCTCAATTTATGATCTGCAAATTGGAGCAAAATCTTGCAATTGGCTTGATTTTTCCTTGGATGTTTCAATTCCTTTCCTTTTATCAAACTCATTGCTTTTTTTATTCACCAAATTTATTCGATCGAGAATTTGCTTCCATATTTACTATAATTTGAATATTCACCAGAGCAAAGATGGCTAATCAGAATTTCCACATTCCATTCATAACCAAATCAGACTTATCCTCCCCTCATTTTCCTTTTTCTTTTTATTTGTTCAAAATGTAATTTTATTTTTCCAAAATTAGGTGTCAACATAGAGCCAGAGTACAATGCGTATTCTAAACTAATCCCTTATCCAAATCAAATTGTTAGTATCAGATTATTTGTTCACCCTTTCTGTAGGCACATACTTATGTTACTTTTGCAGAAATTTTGATATATAGCAATAAGGTGGAGATGATTTAGCTACCAATACATAGAGAAGCTTTCCACCCCCAAGCTCGGGAAAGAAGCTTTTCAGATTTTGACAAAGAAAAAGGGGGCGACGCTAGCTTATATATAGACGATCTGCACTTTGTCAGGGAAAGAATTCACTAATAAGAACTAATTAGATGTTACAAATCCTGAGCTATAAGCACTCAAGTTTGTGTGAACAACTCCTCACAGTTTCAACCTCTAAAGGGTTACACTATCGCTCAACAAAGACGAATATATGAGATCACAAAAACATTCTTCAAACTCTCATAATTGAAAGTTTCAAAACTCGTGAATGTGAAACCTCCTCTTACACTCCTCCTAGTCCAAGCTGATCGTTGGACATATCTCCAAGAGGACTTATCTAGCCAATGTACGCATTGGCTTGGATCTACTTTATAAGATCTAATGGCTTCGATCACCAAGGTTGATGCTTCCCATAATTTCTGCCACGCCTCATAAAAAGAACTCGCAGGTTGATGTATCATTACCTTGATAATATAACAAATGGTTCCTCTATCTCGCATGATGAGGTGAGGAGAAGAGATAAAGAATAATAAAAAAAGAAAGATAGAATTGAGTAACCGTACAGGCATTTTTGTGCATTGCATACGGCTATATAATGGAATTCACTATACCTTCCATTTCCATCGAAGAAAGAGAAAAAATATAGATAGAGGAAAGTCGAGTGCTTACGAATGGAAAGAATGTTTCGCCTCTAGAAAGAAATTCCAGGAAAGTTGAATCTCCGAAAGATATTAGCAAGATTTTCTTTTTGAAACTCTTTATAAGTATGTCAGGAAATTCAGCTAATCGCCACTAGCCCAAGGATTTTTTATCTCATTCCTAGCTGTTTAATAGAATGTAAAAGGGAGGAAGGATAAAGTACGACTCTGATTTTGATTGAAATGGCCTAATCCTATCCCATTAAACTTTCCATCTGAAAAACCTTTTCAAAAACAAAGTCTCTTAAGTTTTGTCAGTCATTAAAACCACTTAGAGAATGTTTTCTCAACAAAAGTCATTTCACCAAACATGTTTATGAGAATGAAACTGATCTACTGAGGTTCATAAACTAAAGGAGAATGCTCTAGGAAGAAGATGGGTAATTTGAAGCTGAAATCGGAAACTGAACTGCTCCTTAAACTACTTATGTCATAGTTCACCGGTCTGAAGGACAAGACATCCAACGAATACGTATAAAATCACAGATGGGGTTGACGAAGATGCTCCTCCAGTTGTAGCATCAGAAAAATTCCAAGTTTGCAGTCACGGGGCACATCTTGAACAGCAGTTCAACAACGGCCCATGAAAAACAAGGCACCTGCAGTTCACAATTCGCGTTAGAATAAAGGAAACTCAGCATGTTCACACTGAGAAAGTAGTAACATACTAAGAAAAACAAAGCACTGGCGGTTCACATTAAATAACGGAAATTAAGCATGTTCTCGACGAGCAATTATCTCCCTTCTTTAATAATTAAAACTCAAAAGCGGTAGTTGGAGCAAAAGCACAACGAATGTTCTATACTAATCCCTCGTCCTGATTCAATTATTAGTACCAGACTATTCGTTGACCTTTTCTGTAGGCACATAATTATGTTTACTTCCGCAGATACTTGTATATATAGCATTGGTGAAGATGATATAGCTATCAACGTAGAGAAGCTTCCCACCTCCTAGTTCAGGGAAAGAAGCATTTCAGTTTTGACATAGAAAATGGGGGCAACGCTAGCTTAGAACTCTAGACAATCGGCACTTTGTGAAGGTTGAATCCACCAGGAAGAATGGCCGATCATGTGACCACTCAAGGATCTTTGCAGTCGGTCGTACATCAGTCCGCTGATGTCATTTCTAAGTATCAACACTATGTACATTACATAGGAACCTCGGAGGACAGCCCCATGTTCCGTGAAAAACTGTGAGTGAGCCTAGTCACTTTTCTTCTACTTATTCAAGTTTAATCATATAGGCGATCATGGCTTACAAAGTTACGGAAATCCACTAATTGCTACGACAACACACTGTGTCCAAGGCATTTGGTTTGTGTGAAAAAATTTACGAGCACTAGTAAATTGTTACGCTTACAGACCACAATATATCAGACACAGCCAACACCGTGATAGTTAGTCATCATGGTTTCGTTGATTTCATCGGGACCTCCATACACTTCTGTGTTCTGCAAAAAACTGAGTCTTTCTAAGAGGTTCTCCTCGTTTCTGACTATTACATGTGCTGCATACAAGATCACATAGCCAATCACCGGCTTTAGAAAGTCATGGAGGTCTGATGGCACAGAAACGAACTGTGTCTCTGCCGTGTGTTTTGTGCGAAATAAAAAGTAAGATGAATCATGCAGACGATACTCGACTGTCTGCTTCATGTTTGCATTTTTCCTGTGTAATTTTCGTATGGGGAATTGCGATGACCAGGCACCGGGAAAGGCAGCTTATAGGGAACATGCTACAAGCGCTATCAGCTCAGCTTGAACAAGACGGAAGAAATCGGGGTGATGTTAGTATGCATTAATCTGGACTGCCTTATTATTTCCTGCCCCTACCCTGCCTTTTCTGTCTTTCAACTAGAGTTGAGATTTATTCAATTTTGAACGTTTATTTTTAAAAAGTCACAAGTCTACATTCTTTTATGCTCTGTTGTTTTCTTCCTTGAGTTTTTATTTTGTTTCCAGTATCTTTTATGTGAACTTTCGATTTCTTTTCATTTTTCGTTGCCATGCCAGGCCAAAAAGGCTGCCGAATATGCCAAGCTTGCCAAAGAATTGGCTGCAATTTTTAGGAAATTTCAAGATGCCAAGAGGCTTGAAGCAAAACAGGAAGCATTTTATGCTCCCGTTGTTCTTCAACAAGCAAGTCTTTTTACATCAAGGTGATTATGTAGCCCTTGGCACAATCATAGTCATCTCCATTTTTTTTCTTATGTTGGCGTTGGAAATTTTCTTGTATGACAAGTCTAATTTGCAGATCAAAGACCAATGAAGCAGGCATAAATGCAGACCAGAACTCCAATCTGCACGATCTTCTGGAGAAATTAAAAGGGTAAGCTCCCGAACATTGTAAGACTAGTTACGTGCAGCCTGTGCTCCCGAATTCGGATAACATTTGTTCTTCATACTAAAAGATGACGCATCATATTGCATTAAGGCAATCAAAAAAAAAAGTTCATGATTAGGACAATAAAGAAGGGTCTGAAAAGATTTTGCCCATTTAATATAGCAGTATCACAATTTCCTGCCTAGTCTTTTTCTGAGATCCTGACAATGCATTGTACATCTGATCCACGAAATTCAGCTCATGGTATTTTGACTTCTCTCAATTGAGATGCAGAATGAAGGCTTTGCTCTTGGAAAGTGAGAACTCCCTCAAAGAGATACTTAGAGATGGAGATGAAGATGAGGAAGAAGTTCATCGAATCCAAGGAGAAATTAACTCACTAAAGGCTTTCATCAATGACTATGAATCACTTTCAAAGGAGCAAGCTCATGGTATCGATGACATTGAGAGTTCCCAGCAGGTGTCAAACGTTCATCAAACATTGAAGCGCAAGAACACTATAGTTCGAAGATACAACTTATCATTTCTGGTAATTAAATATCATCATTTTTTTTTCTTGTACTTGAAGCTTCCATTTATAGTAATGTCCATAGGGTCTTGTTGTTTTCCTTAATAGCATTTGAAGGAAAGTACAGAAGTGCAGTGAGTTAATGAAATTCTGTTCCCATGTTCTTCTTTCAGGATTGCTTCTGTCAAATCTTCGGCCCATGCTTTTTGTCGGAACCATAGTCCTCTCATTTTTTCTCTCATTTGCAGTGGGAATAAACCAGTTACAATGCCAATGAAATCTTATTATGCGTTTTGAAAGACAGACATCATGGCTTGATTATTTGTTGTGTTTATGTACGGACATGTAAAAATAAATCAGTGAAATATTTTGTTCATTTCTGTTATTCCCTGGAGCATCCTGTGAGCATTCTGACTGTTTCTTCTTTGCTACTATTAGTTGTCAGTTTATTAACATAAGTCAGTGAAAATTGGGAAAAATATCATGTCTCTGAATTATAAAAGAGAAGAACCCGGTACTATCTCTTAATCTCAACCATGAATGGGCAAGGAATCTGGACATTGTTACGTGAAAGCAGTTAGTTCGTAATTGCATGACACAATCCAAATAGTGAGTTGTCAATTGCAACTTCAAATCTTGAGCATTTGAATGCTGTGTAGTGGGACTCTTAAGTCAAAAACAACAATGGATCTTGAAGAGTTGAATGGTTTCCTTAGTCAGTTTAACCTCATCACGGATGATTTGAGGGCCTGAATTAGGTCCGTGAGATTTCAATTTACGACAGTTGAAGAAGTGTGAGAGCATTACGCTTTCCCATGCACAGCACCTATTAATTCTTCCATACAAGGATTGCAGTTAAAGTCATGTTTTCAATTTACTCTCCATTTGTAAATCCTTGGCCTCTGCTGAAGTTTCACCTGTGTTACCTTCCTAATAATATTTGACATGTAAAAGGATTTATAAAATAAGCGAACTGGATCTGGTCTATCATAATGGAGTAACCTCTTGATGTTGAATTGCATGAGGCAGCTACTTGTCTTAAACAAAAATCAACTTGCAAATGCCTTAAGAGGCTTTGAATTGCTGCAAATCCTGTGGGGAGACCATCCGTGGGTTTAAAGTATGATTGGGAGAATTTTAATTCCACGACTTGATAAATTAAACTGTTTGAATGCACCTTTTGGATCTGTTTGGGATTGAAAGGCAATACTAGAGGCCTAAGTTTGGATGGTACCAGTGGCTTCATTGTTATTTTGTCAGAAAAAGATGTGCAGTAAAATCCATCTACTGGTCACAGATTGAACATCAGATTTCTATTACCCGCCATAACCGTCGAATAATCTTCGACTTGAGCATGTGTAAGCTGCACATCAACCCTTACTCATCTAAGTTGCCAGTGTAGTTGGTCACTTTTGTGTACATGTACAGAAGTTAAAAGTTTTGATTTGATGAATACATCAAGTAATTGATCCGTCAGTTTATCTATCAGAGTAAGAGAAGCATGTAACAGAAACCAAATTAAAATTTCTTGCTGATCAACATCGAACACTCAATGTTGTGCACCGTGCATAAGTTCAACATGATTGAAGATTCATCTCACCCTTGGAAAATGAAAGAAACTAAATCGGCTTTTCTAAATTAACTAAGTTAATTTTTCTCTGAGTTGCATCTCTCTTTTATTTTTCCAAGGATGTTTCTCTCAACCGTGTTATATTTATATGCTGCACATGAGACAAATTCTCAACTAAATTTCCAATGCTTGGTTACTTTTTATTTCCTTGATAGATGAATCTTCACAACTCAAGTGCAGTCCAAGAGGAAGATGATGAGAGAAGATCTCGTAACAGAATTTCAAGCCGTTGAGGAGTTTCCAGTGGCTTAGCGACATAAATCAAAGCAAGGAGCAGCGTGTTCTTCTTTTCTTCACCAACAAGATACTCAATTCAGGTAGTAAGCGTAATCGCTTGATTCAAGGGCTCATTTTCTCCAGTAACAGTATGCTCACTCGAGCGTGCTTTCTTTCTTAATGTATTAATGATAATTCAAAGGTTGCCGAGCTAGAGACAAGTTTCAATCTGGATCTGGGAGCAACTCCTCTTCTCGTGCAACTGAAAAGGTCTGACCGTGCACAATATGCACTCAAAAACCCACCCATATACACGCTTCTATGAGTCCATCATAATCGATCGGGAGTGACTCCTTTGGCATATATAAATAGAGGAACTGTGTACAAGAAAACCAATGTGAAAATAAGCTACTGACCTTTTGAGGTGCAGAATGGAATTATTGCTCTTGGAGCTGGAGAATACCCCCCAAAGAAGCTAGAAAAAATGCAGAGGAGCCGCAGAAAATTCAGAAGCAAATCGATCGCATCAAATTACTGATAGAGAATTTTGTTACATCATTCAAGAAGTCTAAAATGAGCGCGCCATGCGTCCTTCACCTTCAGTTTTTATCTTTTTGGGCCTCTGAACTGAAGCTTAATCATGTTAGTTTCTACATGAGCTACTTAAACAATATCTTGCCTTTTGAGCCCAATTGGCTTTTTTCTGCAGATATGATGGAACTCAATGTCAAGAGTTACTCGGCCAAATTATCTGAATAATGCACAATTCCGATTCAGAGTATGCTCCTATCCACCCCCTGTCCTTTGATTTCCATATAAAGGACATGACAAGCATAAATACCCTCTTTAACTTCGATTCGGATGGACTGAATATTACAGATTTCTATTCAAAACAGCCCTCAAAAATTAGGAGACCCTATTATTTTAAGGCATGGATTTAGACCCTATTAGTAGTCGGAAACATGATGTTTACTATCGCATGTTTGACTAATTCGTAACCTGTGATGCAACCCGTACGGGTATAGTTTCTTACGGCGCATTTGGTAACGTTTCTGTTCAAAAATTGTTCCAGGGAACAGAAATAGAAAAAATTTTACATTCCGGGGAACAATTTTTGACTAGAAATATGCATTTGGTAAACTTGTTCTAATAAAAAATTAATAGAAGTAAATTTATTTTCTTTTTTTTTTTTTGTTTCTTTTAATATTTTAATATTTTAATTTTATTTTTCATTTTTTTCTTTTTTTTTATTTTTCTTCTTTCGGCCGATCGCCGGCCTCCGGCGACCAGCCGGCCGACGAGGCCGGCAACCTCGCCCGGCCACGGCGAGGCTCGCCGGCCCCCGCGAGGCCGAGCCTCGTCGTGGTTGGGAGGCTCGGCTCGGCCTCGCCTTGGCTGGCTGGCGAGCTTGGCCTCGCCCGGATCTGTTGGAGAAATCTTTCCGAATATTTTGAAGCGACAAAACGTTTCTATTAGTCTAGTCGGATATTTGCGGACCGACGGTTTAAAGTCCGAAGACTTTATGATCACAAGACTCAAGACTCAAGACTCAAGACTATTCTCACTGACAGTCTTTCTAAATCCAGTGGCGAAGGAAATCCAGAGCTGAAGTATATGGTTGAGAATTTGATCCTATCCTCTGGAGAATATCCCTTGGTTGGATAAATATTTCAGATTCTTTTTTGTTCTTATCTAGATCGATTGAAGATCCGATGGTCGACGAAATATTCTTGGAATGTTCTATTCTTGGAAACCAAGATCCCGATTGTATGGGCGAACGGGATTGATGGGCTATCGTCGGTTCCTTAAATGGCTCGAATGATCTTCTTAATTGATTCCGTCCAACGGGTAGATTGGAGGAATTCCTTTGGTAAGTGCCAACGGCTATGATGGCATAAAGGAGTATAAAAGGAAGACGTTCTAGTTGTTTTGAAGAGCGTGATCCATAGAAAAATTCCAGTCCGAAAGCACCTTTGATTATTAGTCGATACGGTTTGAGCGAAATTGTATACACAGAGTGTTTATACTTAGTGATACCTTGAGCGAGTTTGGTAGATCATCTACACCTAGAAGTCAAGGAAGATCAACACCGTAACATCTCTTTGTTCATAGTGGAATCCAGCCAATAGGTGTCGGTGCGAAAAGTGGACATAGGCTTGAATCAAGCCGAACCACTATAAACGGCGTGTTCAATTCTCTATTTCCTTTACTCAGTCTTACGATTGATTATTAATTGCTGCAAATCCTTCAACCATCTAAGTATTGTGTAATTATCAAGAAAAATCTTTTATACCTATTCACCCCACCTCTAGGTTCTCGTACTAGCTATATCAATTGGTATCAGAGCCCGTGTTCTTACTTTATTTGAAGTGTTTTACTTCAGAGTAAAAGATCCATGGCTAGTATGCTAGCACCAGGGCTGGTGGAAGGGCAAAGCAATACCAAACCACTCTACTTTGATGGAAATGATTACAACATCTGGAAGAACAAGATGAAAGCTTTCCTACGGTCAAAGGATCCTCTAGAATGGGACGTTGTGGAAAGAGGAATCACTCCTCTTCTTTGCATCGGTGTCGAAAGAGGGAAAGAAACTGTTGAGACCAGGCGGAATGTCTCAAGAAGAGATAAACAAGAGACAAGCACTCGATGCAAAAGCAATTTACTCTTTATATTGTGCTTTGTCACCAACGAATATAACGAAATATCTTCTTGTGTTACAAAGAAAAGAAGTCTCAGGACGATTACATATCACCTATGAAGGGACAGACCGAGTGAAGGAGACCAGAATTAACATTCTCTTTGGTCAATATGAAGCCTTCAAAATAAACCAGGAGAATCTATAACTGACATGTTTAGCCGTTTTACAGATATTGTCAATGGTCTTGAGAATCAAGGACAGAAAATTTCTGATCCCATGAAAGTGAACAAGCTGCTGCGTGGACTCTCCAAGGATTGGAATCATATAAAGACTTCAATAAGAGAGACGCAGAGAATTATGCCATTATCTGTAGACGAGCTGATTGGAACTCTTCATTCTTACGAAGTGGAACGAATTAATGAAGACGAAGATCCAAGAGGTAAGAAATCCATTACATTAAAATCTAATGATGATTCTGATAATACAGATTCTGAAGAAGATCTGGACGATGAGGAGCTTGCTCTTATGATAAGAAGATTCAGAAAGCTGAATAGGAAAGGAAGAAGGTTCAACTCAAAGAAACAAAGTTTTCAGAAACAGCAAACCAAGTTTGTTGATAATGAGGAACCAAACAAAGATGTAATCTGCTTCGAATGTAAGAAAAAGGGACACATTAGACCCAACTGTCCTCTTCTGAAGAAGAAGAGAGGAAAAGCTGAAAAGTCTCGAAAAGCTCTCAAAGCCGAAACCTGGAGCGATACAGAGTGTGAAGAAAGTGATGAGGAATATGCCAACCTCGTGTCGATGGCACAATCGGACTCGACTGGATCGAGATTCGGACAGTGAATTTGAGGTAAGTGATTTTAAAATTCTGTCAAAGTCTCTAAATACATTGATGAACTTTGTTTTAGTCTTAAGACTTCTCTCAAAAAAATTTCCGAACTTAAAAAGGAAAATTCAGCTCTAAAACAAAAGGAAAACATTTTAGAAGAAAGAGTGAAAAGTTTAGACTTGAATGTTTCTACTCTTAAAGGGAATGAAGATAAACTTTCAAAAGAAAATGCTTTCTTAAAAACTGACTTATCAAATATTTCGAAGAAATTTTCAATAGGGTCTGAAAAACTTGAGAAAGTTCTTTCGGTTCAAAGACCTTACTTCAATAAGTCCGGTTTAGGTATGACAGGCGAAAACAATCCCTTTGATTGATTTTCCGAAAGTAAAAGAAAGACTTAAGAAAAGACCGTCGAGAGAGGCTTACAAAAATCATTTCAAGAAAGTTTTTGTAAAGTCGTAGGTCGAAATGCTCTAAGGTGTTCAAAGTGTAACATCGGGATCACTTTGAAAAAGAGTGTCCTATGGTTTGGAAGCCTGTTAAAAAGGTATGGCCTAGTAATGCTTATCCTACTAACACCAAAGGACCCAAGAAAATTTGGGTACCAAAGAAAGCTTGAGACTCTCTTTTGAATGCGGGTCTCTGTCAAAAAAGAAGGTAAAGTGGTATCTTGACGGCGGATGCTCAAAACACATGACGGGAGACTCAAATTGCTTCATAAAGTTTATTCAAGTAAATGGTGGAAAAGTTTCATTTGGTGGAAACAGACAAAGGAAGCATTGTGGGATTTGGAACTGTGAAAATTGGAAATCTCACAATAAGCAATGTCTCTCTAGTGGAAGGACTCAACTACAATCTTCTCGGCATTAGCCAACCGTGTGATCTTTGGTTTCAAGATCTCCTTTCAAGAAGGCATATGTTACGGAATTAGTAAAGACTCGACTCGAGTCTTTCATGGGTCGAAGGCATGGAAATATCTACCTCATTGATGTAAGACCAAATGAAACACAATGCCTAATCTCAATTCAAGATGAAGCGGTCTTATGGCACAGAAAGCTTGGCCATGTCAACATGAAGTAATTAGCCAAAATCTCATCAAAGAAGGTCTACCTAAATTGCCATACCAAAAGTCTAATTCATGCACACAATGTATTCTGGGAAAGCAGGTAAGAAATTCATTTAAGCCAATAAATCATGTCTCTACTAATCATGTACTACGATTCTTTGCATATGGATCTCTTCGGACCAACAAGAACCCGAGCATTGGAGGTAAGAAATATTGTCTAGTAATTGTGGACGATTACTCTCGCTTTACCAGGTATATTTTCTTGCAAGTAAGTCGAACCTTTTCGTACTTTGAGAAGTTTGCTAAAAAGGTTCAAAATGAAAAAGGATGTGCTATCTCAAGTATAAGAACGAGATCATGGAAGTGAATTTGAAAATCAAGATTTTACAAAGTTTTGTGATAAATCTGGTTTTAATCATGTGTTTTCCTCTCCATATACTCCGAGCAAAATGGAGTGGTGGAAAGAAAGAATAGATCTCTTCAAGAAATGGCTAGAACTCTTTTAATTGAAAGTAAAATTTCTTCACGATTTTGGGTTTGAAGTCATTTCAACAAAGATGCTATATCATCAATAGAGTCTTCCTAAGACCTATTCTAGAGAAAACCCCTATGAATTGTTCAAAGGTAAGAAGCCTATTGTTTCATACTTTCATGTGTTTGGTTGCAAATGCTTTATTTTGAAAAATGCAAATGATCGAGTTGGTAAGTTTGAAGAAAGATCAGATGAAAGCATCTTTCTTGGATATTCTACATCAAGCAAGGCCTACGAGTCTATAACAAGAAAAGCCGGTCGGTGGAGGAATCAATGAATGTCAAATTCCAAGACTCAACGCAAGATGAATCCGGTCGGACTCGGTATGAGGAGTCGAACTCCCTCCGAGACCTTTCAAGGCTTACAACTCAAGAAGCATCTCAGACTCTAGAAGTCCAACATCAAGATGCTCATGAAGATCCAAATAAAGAAAGAGATCATCAACCAGACAAATCAACCAGTAACTGGAAGCATAAGTCCAGTCATCCCAAAGATCTCATTATCGGCGAAATCAATGAAGGAATCCGCACCATATCAAAAAGGCGTGAAGAATCTAGTGCTGTGGCTCTAATTTCTGAAATTGAACCAAAAAGCATAGAATAAGCTTTATCTAATGAAAGCTGGATCGAAGCTATGCAAGAAGAACTCAGACAGTTCAACATCAATAATGTTTGGGAATTGACATCTAAACCAAAAGGTAAAACTGTTATTGGAGCCAAATGGGTATTCAGGAACAAGATGAATGAGGAAGGAAAAGTCGTACGGAACAAAGCAAGACTCGTGGCCAAAGGATATACGCAAGAAGAAGGAATAGACTATGACGAGACTTACGCACCGAGTAGCAAGGTTAGAAGCTATTCGACTATTACTTGCGTTTGCTTGTTATAAAAATTTCAGGTTATTCCAAATGGACGTCAAAAGTGCGTTCCTAAATGGATTCATCCATGAGGAAGTTTATGTGGAACAACCACAGGGTTTGAAGACCCAAAGAAGCCGGACTCGGTCTTGATTGAAAAAGGCCTTGTATGGTTTAAAGCAAGCACCTCGAGCTTGGTACGACGGACTAAGTAAGTTCCTAATGCGGAATGGTTTTGTCAAAGGTAAAGTAGATACTACTTTATTTATCAAAAAGGAAAACAAAAGCTTTTTACTTGTTCAAATATATGTGGACGATATTATTTTTGGATCTCCTAATGAAAGTCTATGCAAGAAATTTTCTAAGTCTATGCAGGATGAGTTTGAAATGAGTATGATGGGAGAGTTAACATTCTTTCTTGGACTCCAAGTGAAACAAATGAAGGAAGGAACTTTCATTCATCAAGAAAAGTATGCAAATGATCTTGTCAAAAGGTTTGGATTGGAAAAATGCAAAAAGACCGACATACCAATGTCATGTTCTTTGAAGATAGACAAGGATGAAGAAGGGAAGAAAGCGAGATCAAAAAACGTGCGGGAGCATGATCGGTTCACTTCTTTATCTTACCGCTTCTAGACCTGATATTTTGTTGAGTGTTTGCATCTGTGCTAGGTTTCAATCAGATCCTAGAGAATCACATCTCAGTACCGTGAAACGTATTATCAAATACATTGCCTCATCTTCAAGCATCGGTCTTTGGTATCCAAAGAAGGGAGACTTTAATCTTCTAGGATACTCAGACGCAGATCTGGCCGGTTGCAGAGTCGATAGAAAGAGCACTTCTGGAACTTGTCAACTGCTTAGAAATAGGACAGTATCCTGGTTTTCAAGGAAGCAAAGTATCGTGGCTCTCTCAACGACAGAAGCAGAGTATGTAGCTCTTGGAAGCTGCTGTTCGCAAATTCTATGGATAAAACAACAGCTACAAGACTTTGGAATTGAAGACTCATGCACGAAAATTAGATGTGACAACACCGGCGCGATCAATCTCACCAAAAATCCAATCCTTCATTCAAGAGCAAAGCATATTGAGATTCGACATCACTTCATTAGAGATCATATTCAAAATGGAGAAATCTCAATTCAATTTGTTGATTCAAAGAGTCAACTAGCGGATATTTTCACAAAACCTTTGGAGAAAAATCAATTCGACGTTATCCGTTCAAGACTCAACATTTTGAAGCTTGAAGAAGTTAAAGTCTAGAGACTCACCAATCCTCAGACTCTAATCTCTCAGACTCTAAATCCTCAGACTCAGACATTCATGGCTATAGACTGTAAGTTGCTATTTTATCCGGACTCGAAAAGGTACAATTTTTCGTTCAGTTATAATCTGTGTGAAAATCGAAATCTTGTCTTTTCAAAAGGATTAATTTTGGCAGTTATTGATTTTAAAAAGAAGTGTTCGTACACTTTCCTTGTGCCGATTGAACTTCCCTTTTCAAAACTGAGTTATATAAATACAGTTTTTTTTCTCAATCTTCAAAACCCTAAAAGGCACTCTCCTCCCGAACATGTTTCTACTTCTTGTTCATCTTCGAGAAAGTGGTCATTTTTCTTGGGAAAGCAAGTGAATGAATCTTTCAAACGACAAAAAAAAATGTCTTCTTCGAGGAAATCATCAAGAATCGCAAGCAGGGGACCACAAAGAATGGAGAAGGGACCGACACACTTCGATCTCACCGAGGAGGAAGACTTATCAAGTCAGCGACAAAGTCCGATTCGCTCTCATCCACGTCATTCAACGCCTTCTACCCCACAAGGTGCAAGTCAACATCCGGAGGAAGAGATAATCGAGGACGCCGACCAGATAAGAGTCCAAAAACCCTCCTTTATCTATAAGCTTTATCGCGCGTTGAAAAGCACCGGTACACCATTGAACTATATAGACGATTTCCTTAAGGACAAGAACTATGGGAATGAGTATCTTTTTTCAACGGAAAATGGAAGAATTAGGAATTGCTCCGAAAGGAAAAGCGAGAGGATGCACTTGCGAACATTCCAAGTGATCCTCGTGTGCCAGGTCAAAATCTGATTGAAGGGAACGATGATGACAGAATGTTCCTTGAATTCCAACCTAGAATGGGTGTGGCAGCAAAGGTGAAAGGAAATCGGATGGATTTGTTCAAATCAAAGGATCGGAGAATGTGTATTTCGATTTGTTGAAAAGAGGGGTGATAAACCCTAGAAGTGTCGATTTTGACTTCCTGGACGCCATCAACATGAACTTAAGAGAGAAGTTGAATTTGCTTCAACTTGAGAAATTTTGCTCTGACACCACGGATGGTTATGCACAACTGACCGCATATTTCTATTCGAATCTCAGCTTTTTGGATGCGAATAGAATTTCATTCAATGTACGAAACCAAGTCTACGTGGTAGATGTGGATATGTTGGCAGACATAGTTGGAGTTGAACGAGGACGTTATCATCCAATCAAAGTCTCACATGCTCGTACTACTCTGGAACTTGTCAAAGATAGAGATACAGAGTACTCAAGGATGAATGCCATCAACATCGTGCTTCATAAGATTGTGATCAACTGTCTCAGACCGAAGTCTACCTCAAAGACTGTTGTGTCTAATTCTGAAGCAAAGTTGATGTACACGATCAATTCGGGACGGAAGTTCTCTCTCCCTCATACCATTCTTTTCCACATGTACAGAGCAATGTCGAAAGACAAGGGACAATTGCCTTATCCGGTGCAGTGACCAAGATCTTCGAGACACATGAATATTGAACCGCCTCATACACTTTGTGTTCGACCGTGCGATAAGATGGTGGTAGGTTTGAAGATGTTAACGAAGATGCGTCTACAAGAACTTTTCAAGGCAATGGAGAAATTCGAGTGAAGTCTCCGTTCCGTCTCGCTTCAAAGAGAAAAGGAAAGGAGGCCATTGGAGCCCCATCGAAAAAGAAGAAAAGAACTCTCATCTTGGAGGATGAAGATGAAGAGGATGAAGATCCCACTATCTGTGCTTTAACAAGAACCAGACGTTCTGTGCCTCAACCAACGAACTTCGGAAGAAACGAGAGAGAAGAAGAGGAGCAAGCCAAGAACGAGAGAAGAAGAAGAGCAGAGAGAGAAGGAGAAAGAAGCTGAAAAACAAAGAGAATGAGAGAAAGAAAAGTCTGCAGCTGAATCTGGAGAAAAGGGAAATCAAGATACAGAAGAGCATGATCATCACTCTTCCCCTTTTGATATCCTAGAGACAGGGGGAGTTGGCGAGCAAGAAAGGTCCACACCACATACTGCCGATAGTGAAGGTCTAAGACAATCTCCAGCAGACCCAAAAGAAGTTCAGGTTTCTCAATTGCCTGAAGAAGGACACGATACGTCGACTCCAAATCTGCAAGATTATACAGAAGCTCCATTGTCTGCATTCACTCCATCTGAGAAAGCTCATGCAAGTACACGACAGACAACTCAGGCAGATTTTCGTCGTATTCTTGATATCCTTCGGAAATGCGAGGACAAATATATGCTCGACTTTGTGAGATTCAAACCATAAAGAATGCTGGAAAAGCATCTTCGGTTATCCTGGAGGACAAAATGAAAGATCTCGCTCTACAACTTCAAGCCAATGCCAAAGGAGAGGAGGTAGCTCAACTAAGGGAAGACTTGAAGAGGCTAGAAGGCATAGTCCAGTCTATGGGAGATTTCCAGATCGTACGCATTCCCAAGCAGACCTGATTCCTTTCTCACCTTTTTAATGATGACAAAAAGGGGGAGAACCAATTTGAACCAACATCATCTTTTTAAACTTTGATTTTTATTGTGTGGTTATGTTTTTGAGTTTGACTTGAGTGAACTTGGGTGTTAAATTTGACTGAATTAGCTGTGGATTTAGATGCTTGACTGGTTACATTTATATCAAGTGTTGTTTTATGGTATTACTCATGAAAGACTAACCAATTTTCTTTGGATGCAGAGTCTGGTTGTTTTATTAATCTTTATGAGTTAGCCATATTGCTTGAGAAATGTTTTTGCATGTCAAAGTTGTTCAAATCTACAAGAAAGTTTTGTCACCATCAAAAAGGGGGAGATTGTTGGAGAAATCTTTCCCGAGAATATTTTGAAGGCGACAAAACGTTTCTATCGATCTAGTCTGGATATTTGCGGACGACGGTTTAAAGTCTCGAAGACTTTATGATCACAAGACTCAAGACTCAAGACTCAAGACTCAAGACTATTCTCACTGACAGTCTTTCTAAATCCAGTGGTGAAGGAAATCCAGAGCCGAAGTATATGGTTGAAGATTTGATCCTATCCTCTGGAGAAGATCCCTTGGTTGGATAAATATTTCGGATTCTTTTTTGTTCTTATCTAGATCGATTGAAGATCCGATGGTCGACGAAATATTCTTGGAATGTTCTATTCTTGGAAACCAAGATCCTGATTGTATGGGCGAACAGGATTGATGGGCTATCGTCAGGTTCCTTAAATGGCTCGAATGATCTTCTTAATTGATTCCGTCCAACGGGTAGATTGGAGGAATTCCTTTGGTAAGTGCCAACGGCTATGATGGCATAAAGGAGTATAAAAGGAAGACATTCTAGTTGTTTTGAAGAGCGTGATCCATAGAAAAATTCCAGAGTCTGAAGCACCTTAATTATTAGTCGATACAGTTTGAGCGAAATTGTATACACAGAGAGTGTTTATACTTAGTGATACCTTGAGCGAGTGTGGTAGATCATCTACACCTAGAAGTCAAGGAAGATCAACACCGTAACATCTCTTTGTTCATAGTGGAATCCAGCCAATAGGGCATCGGTGCGAAGAGTAGACGTAGGCTTGAATCAAGCCGAACCACTATAAACGGCGTGTTCAATTCTCTCTTTCCTTTACTCGCCTTACGATTGATTATTAATTGCTGCAAATCCTTCAACCATCTAAGTATTGTGTAATTATCAAGAAAAATCTTTTATACCTATTCACCCCCCTCTAGGTTCTCGTACTAGCTATATCAAGATCCAGTGAGGCCGAGCGTTGCCGGCCCTTGGCGAGGCTCGGCCTCGCCGGATCCGGGCGAGCTCGAGCTCGCCCGGCCAAGGCGAGGCCGAGCCTCACCCGCACCGGCAACGCTCGGCCTCGTCGGGGGCCGGCGATGCTCTGGCGAGGTCGCCGACCCTCGATGGCGTCGCCGGCCATGGCCGAGGCCGGCGACCGGCCAAAGAAGAAAACAAGAAGAAAAGAAGAAGAAAAGAGGAGAGAGAAGAAAAGAAGAAGAAAAAAAAGTGTTTTACGGAGTAAGAAACAATTTTTTTTTTTCTTATTTCTGTTCTTTTTGTTGGTAAAATATGACTTCAAATTGGGTAGAACAATGAAGTCGGATCGAGTAATCAAGTCGGACTTTGAGGCATGGTATCACTTTCTTTAAGGATTTATTTGCCCCACAAAGTTGCTAATGGTCACCGCCAAATTTCCTCCAGGATACAACAAAGTCTCAAGTGAGAATACTGGATAGCAATTCTAGTATTTCTCCAGGATCTCTCATGGGAAACAATTAGAAACAATGGTTGTAATTTCTCTCGAAAGAAAACAAAAAAATGGAAGAAGATATATATTTTTTTATCTCAAAACAAACGTACTTATATTTGTTTTTTCGAATAAAGGCAACTCTTCAAAAGGTTGCAAAAAGAACAAAGACAACCTTTCGTAAAAAGTACGTCTCAAAGGTTACGTTGAAAAGATATAAAAAATTCGGAATTAAATAAATAATAAATAAATAATAATTGTAACTTTTCATGAACAGTTGCAGACTGTTTCAACAAGATTTTATAGTTAATATTTTATATAAATAAATCCGAATTTTCTCAATAAATAAAATAATGATCGTTGGTTAATGCCAAATCTCGTCCACGTGCGCACTCACATTTTTTTTTATGTGGGACAAGGCATCTCTACATTTGTTTTATAAACAAATTACCAACACTTTTTGTGTTCCGGGAACAAAAAATCTGATTTTCAACAAAAATGCAAACAAACACGTTTACATTCTTTTTTTTTTCTTGGAACAAAAAAACAAAATTTCTGTTCATAAACAAAAAAAAAAAAACGAAAACATGCAGGCCCTTACTTTGCCGACATGGTTTACCCTTACAATTCCTAGTCTTGAGTGTCAACTAATTTCAGATCAACAGTCGAAAAGTGCATCCACAGCATCGATCCCGTTTATGATTGTGTAGCTTCACCGATCTTAGGTTATCATGTCACCAAGATGTCACTGCATCGACTAATTTCGTGTCCTCATTGAGGACTGCTTTTGTAAAATGTTTAAAGCATGCTTCTCTTCGAAGTAATACGCAATGATAAGGTGGAGCCACAGATTGAATTTATGCCTTTCGCTTTTCCTATGTATATAGGGTCCTGGTTCGAAAGTTTGTGAGCAACACGGAAGCAGAAGCAAGAACTATACAGTAATCAAGCTATTTTATCTAGTTAAAATGCAAATCCAATCATGCTGTGAAATTACTTGAAGGCTTTACTTGTGCGATTCCTTCCATATAACGTAAAGTGTCAATGCTTAGTCATAAGTTGGCAACCTCGATTATATAGTGAACGAAAATGAATAACATAAATATAATGCCATCATATAGACTTTGGTTTCTATTTCGTAAACGGCGGTGAGAACTGGCCCATACCATTATAATATCTTGCGCGATTAAATTGATAAAATGCTTCATGTGCATTAAATTTGCTTTACAGACATATTTTCTGGGTTCGTAGAACCAAAAAGTGTTTCGATCGCCTTTCAATCAATCTCCCTTCGATTCCAGCATCGCAAACTATGGAGGGGGATTGTTGTCTTTGGCAATGATATTGCTATTAAAGAGGAGGATCTCCTGTGCAGATAGGTTTAGGCCTTTATGTACCTACCAACAATGGAATTCACAACCAAATATCTTTTTTAACTCCTACAAGCCTTGCGAGATTCTTCTTATGCAGGGACTTCATAAATTCAGCTAGAAAAGACGGCACTGATCGAACACTAACCTAATCTAGAATAGATTCAACATTAAAAAAACTAGAAGCATAAAAAACTTCCTTTCCGAAAGAGAGAAAACAGCACTCTGGCTAATGTAAAAGCAGTGGTTTTCAAGTCATTTGAGGGGAAGTGGGAGCTTATGAAATTTTACTTAAAATACGGGTTTCACCGAGTCAAAGGAAAAAAAGAAAAAGTTGAACGGTCAAAAGAAGAGAAAGGAGGAGGAGGAGGACTGACCGAGAGAGGGACAGACCGAGAGAGGAAGAAAAAGAAGAAAGAGAAAGGTTGAACAGTCAAAAGAAGAGAAAGGAGGAGGACAGACCGAGAGAGGAAGAAGAAGAAGAAAGAGAGGGAAGGAAAGGAAAGAAAAGAAAGAAAGGAAAAGGAGGAGGAGAGAAAAGGGAAAGAAAGAGGGAAAAGAAGGAGATAGAGGCAGGACAGAGAGCTCGTGCAAGGGAAGGAAAAGAGAGAAGGGAAAGGAGAAAGAAGAAAGGGGGAGAAGGGGAAGAAAGGAAAGAAAGGAGAAGGAGAAAGAAGAAGAAGGAAAAGAAAAAAAAGGGCTACGCGCGTTTTCACCCTGGGAGCCTCGCCAAGTAGATTTGAAACACTCGATAAGCACTCTCACCTGTCATTCATTTAATTGGAGTAGCTTCTGACATAGGACTCGAAATTTAGAATTATTAGAGATTTGTGCAATGAAATCCAAATTTTGGGTTGTTGAATTGCGTATTTACTTAGAAATAATAGTTTAGGATTGTAAAGTTGTAGAATTTTACATATTTCGATTTGAGCTTACGATTTATCTAAAATAAAATTTTGAAATATCTCGCATATGATGAATAGTGCATGTCCTTTACTTCAAGAGCACATTTCGTCAGTTTTCGTCAGTTTTCGTCAGTTTTCGTGAGTGTAGAGTAGGAATAGAGTAGGACTGACAAAAAAAAAAAAAAAAAAACTAAGTGGTGGGACCCACTTTTATTTTAAAACAAAAAAAAAAAAGAGGAAAAAGGGGCTAGAAAAGTCAAAAAAAAAAAAAAGAAAAAAAGCATAAGGTTGGGGGGGGTGCTTGGCTAAATAAGAAGCCGAGAGCTCCCTTGACCGAGAGAGAGAGAGAGAGAGAGAGAGAGAGAGAGAGAGAGAAGGGAGGAGGAGGAGGAGGAGGAAGGAAGAAGAAGAAAAAAGAGGTTTCGAAAAGAAAGAAGAAAAAGAAGAAGGAAGAAGAAGAGGAAAGGGGTTTGATGCGTGCACACCGCGGATGCCTCATCAAGGCAACTCCACTCCATAATGCAATATCCAGTAAATGCTCAAGCCCCTTGTTCGACCAAACGATGAAGTCCAATTTGTGAGTCGTTGAGCAACATTTTTTATAGAAATGATAATTTAGGGTATTATAGAACCATACAATTTTATGAATTTTCATTTGAGCTTATGGTTTGCTTGAAACAAAATTTCGAAATTTCCTGCACGCGATGAACAGTGCATGTCCAGCATATTTGGGCCTATGTTTTGTCTATTTTTGGCTTGATTTCGAGACGGTCAAGTTGGAATTCTTATAATATATTTAAAGAGTTGACTATAAGTATGTTTGGAGTGGGGTTCAGTGGAGAAAATTATGGCATGATAAAATTTTGTGCTCAAACTCTGCATTGCAAAGAGTATGCGATTAATTAGCGCATAGGGCTCATATAGCCATTTCGTAGTTGAGTTGAGGTGATGTGTTACTCAATTTTAACATTGTTTATTGCTTATTTGATAGGATCGCGAGATAAATGGTTCAAATAACATTTGTTATTTGGTTTTGGGGCATCCTTAGGTGAGTGGTACTAGTATCTTATTTGGTTTTGTAATACTCATATATATTAAGGTAAGAACAACTCGACATATATATGTGTATGGAAGTGAGAACCCATTTGTTGTATAAAGCTAGATGGAGTATTTGGTACTTTTGAATTATTGTAGGATGGTTCGATAAACCTTTTTTGAAGAGTTATGCATACTATTTTGTACATTTAAGATATGAAATGGGTTCTTTGATGATTTGAAAAATGTTTAATAAGAAAGACGTTTCGAAGTTATTAATTTATTATATGAATTTTGAATTGGTTTTGGGGAAAGAATTTATTTGTGAAAAGTTATGTTTTGGTTTGTGAAGCCAATCATTAGAGGAATTGGTAAGGAACTAAGTGTTACATGATAATGTATCTTTGTGGGAGCCACTTCTAGAGTCTTATAGTCAAGGGCTAAATGTTACACGGCGACTCAAGTCGTGTGGGAGCCACCTCTAAAGTTTTGTACTATTGATATATGTTGGTCAAAAACTAAGTACTGCACGATAACATAACTTTATGGAAGCCACCTCTAGAGTTTTATACTATCGATATGTGTCGGTTAAGGGCTAAGTGCTACACGATAATGTAATTTCGTGGGAGTCACCTCTAGAGCCTTGTGGTTAAGATCTAAGTGTTATACGATAACATAATTTCATGAGAACCACCTCTAGAGCCTTTTATTATTCATATATATATGGATCAAGGGTTATGTGTTACACGATGATGCGATCTCGTGAGAGCAACCTCTGAAGCCTTGAGGTGATGTGGTATGTGTTTGGAAAATGGAATGAAATATTGACATGAAATATGACGAGTTTGATTATTGAATTGAACTAGTAATACTTGTTTTGATATTATGGGTGAACAAGAAATTCTACTATTGATATAACAAGGTTGAAAAAAATATATAACTCATTTATTCTTGTAAGTGATTATATTTTGGTTTAATATAAAAGAGTCATGCCTTTGAGTTTATAATGTGTAAGGAAGAGGTTGACATGCTTAGAAGATTTATAGTACTCACAAAGCTGTGGTTACTCACTCTTCTCTCTCCTAATATTTTCAAGTTCTTTAATTAACGATGATGGTGCAAGAGTGCTAACAATGGGGCCTTTTGGGCACAGATTTTTAGGTATAGTTTGAGGTTGCATTCTTCGGGTGGAAGGATAGTCATGTCATACCTATTCCTATTAGGATTCAGGGTGCAATAGATTTGATTTTTGGAAGGTTAAGTCGGGATTTTTGCAATACATTGAAAGGGCTTTTTATAGATTGTATGTACATTTGAAACAAGGTTCGATGGAGAAAGTTATGGTATAACTAAATTCCACGTTCAAGCTCCACGTTGTAAATGGCTTAAATAATCACTTTGGCCATGCAATTTGTTAGCGTGTAAGAGTCATTTTGTTAGCATTTAGGTGAAGTGTAGCCGTTTCATAATTGAGGTAGTGTGTTACCCAATTTTAACTTTGTTTCTCGCTTATTTGATAGGATTGCAAATTCAATGGTTCGAGAAATCTTTATCATTTGAACGTAGGCATTTCAAGGTAAGTGGTGTTATCCTTTCTAAGAATTTGTAAACTTATGTCTTCAAAATGATAAAAATTTAATGTGTTATGAGATATAAATAAGCACGTTTTGTTACATAAAATTTGGATCAGACATTTACTATGTTTTTATATTTATGAATGGTTTGCCAAATGTTTTTGGAAAGTTATTGCAAAAGGTTATATGTGTGTGTATATATATATATGTTGATTTGTGAACTTGGTTTATGAAATGTGTTGTGAAAAGATATGTGAAATTTATTCTGGTTTAAGAAACAAGTTCTGAAATGATTTGAAGATTGTTTTATGAAAAATATTTTTGGTGAATGAGTCAGGTTATAGAAAGATTATATGTTTTGATTTGTGAAACCTATATTTTGGTTTGGATTTGTGAATTGCAGAGGTTGTTGTGGATTGGTGCCGATGCTCAATATTACTATAAGCTTGGTAAAGGGCTTGTGGGTATACGCATACTAATTTAGAATATTCTTATAGGCCAAGCCACCGATTAATAATAAATGGAGACCTTGCAAGGGAGGAATCGCCTTATTACCAAGCATTATATTGTGACTATAAAATTGATCAATGGAGTGAACCACAATGGACCATTGAAATGTAATTTAAGTTTAGTTGATGGAGATGTGTGATTTGAGATTAGTCATTAGAATGGATTATCAATGGGTAGTTTTATATGAGATAGATTAATAAAATAGACTATTGATGTGCAACATGAGATTAACTAATGAAATGGATCATTAGTGTACAAATTAATAAGATTGATCAATGGTTTGGACTATTGATATTTGTTTTGATATTATTGTGAAACAAATATTTCTGCTATAAATATAGTTATGTTGAAACATATATAACTGATTCTCCTATTATATGTTTGTTATATTATGGATTTAGGTTAAAGGAGTTGTGGTTTAGTTTGTAAATATGCATAATGGGTGCTTGATCTATTTAGAAGAGATGCACTACTCACTCACTAAACTATGATTACTCACCCTCCTATTTTTCCCAATCTTTTTAAAGTTATTTAGCTAGCAATGAGTAATACAAGAGCGAAAGTAACGAGGGGACTTTTGGGAGCTTTGAGGTTGCATTCTTCAGATGGAAGGATAGCCATGTCGTCCCCCATTTGTGATGGTTTTGAGGTATGACATTTACAATGAAGTAACTCAACCACAAAACTCCATTCTATCTGACATTCTTATTATTGATAGATATTCAACGTGATCGACTCTATCCATTAGATTCGTTTAGAAACTCGATTTGTCTGATAGCTTCTTGGAACGATAATGGCAGATCCGCCAAACAGAACTACAATGCTTGCAAGACTTGCTCAAACCAAAACATTTCCCTTGCACGACAAAATCTTCGGGCGGGTTTTTTTAAGCTCAACGTTTAACATATTCTAGCGTCCAAAACGAACGGAATATGCCTTTGCTTGTCATGTAGCTTTACTCTCCTCAAAGCATAGCATGTGTATAAGACGTTTCATTCCCACATTTTCTCATTAGGAGAAGCTCATCAACATGGGGAATCGCCTCGCACATACTTGTGCCGATGAGAATATCGCCGACCCCATCGAAACCACCTTCAAGCTTCCATCCCCATTGCCGGCTTGGCCATCAGGTAACTTCTCTCTTGTGCAAAGTCTGGTTTTCTCGAGTCGTTCTCGTCGCAAATTACATGATAAAGTTTTTAAGGAGCCGTTGTTCATCGTACTATACAGGTTCGGGTTTTGCGACCGGCACTATCGACTTTGGAGGGCTACAAGTGTGTCAAGTTTCTTCTTTCAACAAGATTTGGGCTACTCATGAGGGTGGACCAAACAATCTTGGAGCAACGTTCTTTGAACCTTCACAAGTACCAGAAGGATTCTCCGTTTTGGGATTCTATTGCCAACCCAATAACCGGGCTCTTCATGGGTGGGTTCTTCTTGGGAAGGACGAGACGGATGACCCCTCAAATGGAGCTCTCAAGGAGCCAATCGACTATACTCCGATATGGAACAGTGAGTCCTCGCAAATTAAGAAAGATGGCAATGGTTATATTTGGTGCCCAATTCCCCCTGAAGGCTATGCTGCCGTCGGACATGTCGTGACCACCTCGCCGGAGAAGCCGTCCACTGACAAAATCCGATGTGTTCGGTCGGACTTCACCGACCAATGCGAGAGCGACACGTGGATTTGGGGCCCCAGCAAGGCAATTGACCCGAATGGGATCAACATGTTCACCACAAGACCCAAGAGCAGAGGAACACAAGCCAGAGGCGCATGTCTCGGAACATTCGTAGCCAAAAATGGTGGTAAAGATTCTCCTCATTCTCTCACGTGCTTGAAGAATAACAACCCGGATTACGCACACTTTTTGCCCAACCTGAGCCAAATTGAGGCATTATTTCAAGCTTATGCGCCAGTCATATACTTTCATCCAGAAGAATCCTATTTCCCATCGTCGGTGGAGTGGTTTTTCAGCAATGGGGCGCTGCTATATCACAAAGGCGAAGAGTCGAACCCCATTAAAATTGAGCCTACTGGCTCGAACCTTCCCCAAGGCAGTTCCAATGACGGCGAGTACTGGTTGGATCTTCCCGGGGACGGAAGAGAAAAGGACACAGTAAAAAGAGGAGACTTGCAGAGCTCCCAGGCATATTTGCATGTCAAACCCATGAATGGTGCTACCTTCAGTGACATAGCCATATGGCTCTTCTACCCTTTCAATGGCCCTGCTAGGGCTAAAGTTGAGTTCTTCGATGTCTCGTTGGGAAAAATCGGCCAGCATGTCGGTGACTGGGAGCATGTGACCTTAAGAGTAAGCAACTTCACCGGAGAGCTATGGAGGGTGTATTTCTCGCAGCACAGTAAGGGTGTCTGGGTGAATGCTTCAGAACTAGAGTTTCATAGTGGGAATAAGATTGTGGTCTATTCATCGCAGCACGGCCACGCTACATACTCAAAACCAGGATTAGTATTGCAGGGCAATGGAGGTATTGGAATAAGGAATGACACGAAGAAGAGTAAGAATTTCATGGACACCGGAGTCAACTACTCAGTAGTTGCAGTGGACTATCCAAATGCTCCGGTGACTGAACCGCCGTGGCTAAACTATTTCAGAAAGTGGGGTCCAAGAATTAGTTATAATCTCGAAAGAGAGATCAAGAAAGTGGAGAAGCTTTTTCCCGGAAAGCTTAAATCGGCTTTTGAAAAATTTGTGAGAGGTCTGCCTGGAGAGATCCTGGGTGAGGAAGGGCCTACTGGGCCAAAGGTGAAGAGCTACTGGAGTGGAGATGAACCTTGAAGATTTCTTCTTTCCTGGTGAAATGAAATTTAATGAAGGCTAATCTTCAAGGATGTGTATTTACTTCAGATTGGGGCAAAAAAGGCAGCTAGAATCTGTAGCCAGAAATAAAGTTCAATTGAATACTGCAAAGCAAAGAGACATCATGCGAAATCATGTACCTTATTATCCAAGAAGAGAGCAATTTGCACTTTCATTCTTCCATAACCTTACAGTTTGGCAAGCAGAAATGTTCTGTAATCTTACTAAGCATCAAAAGGGCCATTGGATTGTTGCACCAATTAGTGGGAGCACAATTTTCATTTCATCTCATGCCCAACATATGAGCATTTAATTCTCAACTACCAAACTTGAAAACATACAACTGCGGAAAAATTGCGAAATGCGAGGATAAACTCTAAACTCACATCCTCACAGAGACTAATAGCCTCTCTACAAATGCTCGTACAGTGAGTTGCTCCCGACGAACTACGATGTTTTCACATTTTTGTGCAGTTTGATGCCGGAATGAAAGACAGATGCCACAATTATCACAAGGGCAGATAATGAGGCTGAAAGAAAGGTAACAACAGATACAAATCCAGCATGTGTTTCTATGCCAGAGGGTATTTTCCAAACTATAGGATTCTTATAAGATATAGCAGCACCATTACTGGTCAAAACAAAGAAATGGGATTGATTGCTTGACCTTTGCTCCATGCTGCAACGTGCAAAAACATCTGGTTCTCCAAATTGAACTGCTGAATAGCCGCTTCCATCTAGGGCCTGCAAAGTTTTCCAATTTTCAGATCTAGGTGTCCATTCATTTGCCTTTTACTAGTGGACCAGTACCAACAAATTTGAAATCCAAAAAACAATGCAAAATTTATCCTAAGTACCATATTCTAAGCTTCAAAGCATGTTGTACAGCAAGATTCAGATATTTTGATCAAGATATAGCCAATGCCAATTTGCATCTATGATCAAGGATAATTTCTCGATTTTCTTCCCTTTCTTTAGTATGTGATTAGGAAACTAGTAGGGGTATCATAAGCGAAATTTGAATATCCGTGGAAGTTTGATACAGTAAATTAAGAAGCCATTATTGTCATGACCTCACTCAATCTACACAAACCATATTTTTCCTTGGTGACTTATTTACAATTACTCAGTATATGAACAAATTGTTCTAAACTAAATGGAACTTTGATGACCACATCTAAAAGTGGAGGAAGAAAATGCAAATTACCATTCCCATTCAACTACTTATAGGTAACACAAGATTACGATGGATTGCCTGTAGTGAAATAAAGTATCTACTAAGGAAACTAGGTGGATACACCTGCCGCTTGCTAAAAGCTTTGAACAAGATGGTACAGAAAACATATTCATGAGCAGGTGAAATGGAACCAATGACGTGGAACCAATGACGTTAGCAAATTTTAGTTCATTCGCTTTTTGATATCTCACGTAATCGGAAAGACAAGCTGATTACATGCATAACCCGAGCAGTCCTTCTATCATTTAAGAACAAAAAGAAAGCAAGTACATGGGGGCAACAGTTTATAATAGCACCTGATCTGTTCTTCCTCAAAAAAATTCAATCTTATCATAATTTCTACTTGTGAAAGGAGAAAAGGGCAATTCCTTCAAACTGACCTGATAGCGCGCATGTACTGGAACTTCTACTTTGATTTCGAGTCCATTCATCTGTTCCAACAGGTTGTTGGGGCTAAAAAACATGTGAACCTCAACAAGCGTACGATTTGAAAGAAATGACGGCAACTCCAAATTCGCATCTCCGAAGACAGCAACTTCACCATATACTGCAACAGCAGATTAAACTTAGCATAGCAAAATAAAAATGGAAACAGCAGAAATGCTAGAGCGTCCAGGCATCAAATTTGCAGCATCCGTTACAGCTAATTAGAAGGATACACCAGGAACTTACCTCCACGGTCCCGAATGTGTTGCAGCTCAAACGGGTCAGCAAACACTCCGGAGGGCAGTCTTTCAACGAGTACAACCTCACAGAAGCGGAAAGGCGACTTGGCTGCAAGCTCTTCATCGACACTAATCCTAATAGACGTAAAGAGACTCCGATGAGAGCCATCGCCAGTCAGACGGCGATCCAAATTAGACAGTTTGAACGCGTCACGTAGATCACAAGGCTGCATTTCGCAGGAGCAACGAGTAAGCTCGGCATCCTTATAATGTTCGAAAGCAGCATCTTCTAAACTTCCAGACTTGTCAAAGTAAGCTTTCGCAACCCATTTCTCGCGGCAAGGGACGGCACATGCATCAGAAGCCGTGGAATAGCCGTCTAAGCTAGGCGTTTCCTCCTGCAGACCAAAGAGACTGACTCAACAAGCATGATCCAGGAGATCATTGCCCTGTGATGGCGATTCGATCTTACTGTCAAGTAACTTCTTTTACAGGATGAATTGAGCTCGTGAAAGTGTCGCCGCAATGCTAATTGAAAGCCACGGGATGGGACAACGATACAACAAGTCGATGATGAAGAAGGAGAACGAATTCAGACAATCAGACTGACCTCGCTCGTCGCCGACGATGCAAACGCGATCATCAGGATTCCCAGTGCCAGACAAATCCCGGGGCGTCCTCGCCGGCGATCTTCCATGGAGCCGCCGCGGAGGAGGAGGAGAAGCCCCTTCGCGGCGAGCCGAGACGGGACGTAAGAAGAGCAAATTTCGATGCCGAGAGCGGCGAAACCGTCGGGTCGCTTGCGCCGACGAGCGAGAGCGAAGACGAACTGAGAGACGATCGGCGAGTACGGACCGACCGAGGCTGATCCGGCGGCAGCTACCCGTCTCCGGCGACTCTTCAATCGGAGTAGTTCCGTCCTGGAACGGCGATGCGTCGCAGCTCAGGTCACTCTGCAGGAGCAAAGGCGCGATTTTTAAGCTCAGGCCCAAAGGGCTTTGCCATTGAAAAGGAAGCCCACTCTCTCTCTCTCTCTCTCTCTCTCTCTTCGTCGCTTTCGTTCTGAGTTTCGCCTTCGTCTCCTGCTCTCGATCCAGCGGAATCCGCCTCGGAATCGTTGCTGGCTCCGGTGAACTGAGCCGAAGCAGGACGAGCGTCCGAACCGGCGATATATATATATAGAGAGAGAGAGAGAGAGAGGGCAAGGGGCGGCGATGAACAGTAGCTCGTCGTCGCCGTCGCGCTCGTCGATGTCGACGGCGGCGGCGGTCTTCGGGGGGAGCGCCGGCAACGCCGCTCTGTCCGTGGAGGAGTTCGCCTTCCCGCCCGACCACATGTGCCTCCACGACCGCAAGGCCGAGGCGATGCAAGGTCAGCGAGTGATCAAATCAAATCAAATCTCCCGCCGCCGCTTGTCGTTTCGCTTTCTGTTTCTTCAGCGATGAATTCGGCGTGCGTGATGTCGTTGCTTGAATTTGGGTTGCAGTTCTGAAAGCTGATCTGAAGGCTGCGCTGGACAAGGAGGTCAAATCCATGGATGAGGAGAGCTGGAAGTTCGAAGGCCCTCGGTCTCGGATCAATCTCTTGTCTAAACCAGGTTTGTTCCCTTTCGAACCGGGCTCCGGCGCCAGTCTTCTTATGTTGGATTCCTTGTCTTACTTCTGCTGCGCAAATTCGAATTCGAATTCGACACGCTTCGCTATCATCTTGGGGGCGCAAGTCTTTGATAACATATAACTCTGTTGGTCTAATTAGGAGGGTTGGTGTAATCCCATTTGCTGAGTTCAGAATGCATGCATATGTCGATTGTCCGAGTGAACATCTCCTTTACTTTTTGCAGCATTCATATTCTTCATTCCTCGCGTAATTGCAGTCATAAAGTTTTGAATTCTGAGCATTGTCATCTCAGTTTCTTGACTCTCGTTTGCCATAATCTCCACATTAACCTAAACACAGGTGGATTTCTTCCCAGACAAATGGCGATAACTAGGCATAAGGACTCCACTTCTGCAAAGTAATCGAGACATCTTTTTGGCCGGTGACGCGTAGTGTCTGTGATCAATCAGAGAGTAGTTTCTTGGATTACCACTGAAGTAGCTCAAGCACTTCGATGGGCGAACTTCATTCTAGGCGGTTTCACTGGGTAAGTAAGTATATGGTTTTGATACTTGAGTCCCATTTACAAGTTAGCTGTGTATTGGTTTGTCCTGAGATGCAATAATTTTGCACGAGCTTGAATTGGCAATTAAGAAGTCAGAGTGATCTGCCGGTGTATCTTACAGTATTCTTGGAATCATGCTCCCAGAGCCATAGAGAGACTATGAAGATGAGAAGGTCTGAAGAGATGTACTTCACAAGGACATCCGCTCTTCCTGTTTCTTTAGAATTTTCAGTTCGTCAGTTTCTGCTCATGCAGTTGGTTTATTGGTTGTAGATGTCAAAACTTGATTCCACAAAGCCCTCTTGGACTTATTGGTGTTACTTCAATTTACGCCATCTTATGAACTCAATGCTTTTGGTAATTCAAACATTGAAGTCACAAGCAATGAAGTATTGACATTTTATCTTTTTTTTTTTTTGGTTAATCCTATTCTATTCCTACTCTATACTCACTCTCAGACTTTTGCCCTGCCTCTTGCAGGGCGTAGGAGTCGAAACCCACTCCTGAAACTTACGCGTCCCCACCCCATCCCCATTGAGAAGGTGGGGATTTGAACTCCTCACCGTGACCACTGGGGCGAATCCCAGTGGTTATTTTTTTTCTTCTTTTACTCTGTCATTAATCCCTAGTAAAATCTTGGACTTTGGAGCATCATTTAAATTTTGAAAGAGTTCTGCCCAAATTCTGCGAGTCATCTTCTGCTCCTAGATTTGGATTGCAGCATTAAAACTCAAGTGCTTACATGTCTGGTGAAGAACTTGACATCAGTGCTCAACGTTTTAAGAAAGAGTAATTAGTCACGAATACTTGATGATAGTGCCACAAGTCAAGTCTCCTTTTCCTTAAGATTATTGCCAAATAAGGGAAACTTTTGTATTGGAGACTGCCTTGTTGAAGAGATCTTACATAAGCCAAACTTCCTGCTTCTGGCTTTTGCGTTCTTGAAAGTTAAGCCTCTTTTCTCTGAGTCATAGACCATAGATATTAAATACTTAGTAAGTTATCGCATATTGTGGTCTTAAACTCCTGATGGATGTGATGATCGCCGATGTATTCCGACCCTTTGTAATTAATACAGGCTAATGATATTCCCACAACAATAGTAGCTTCTTCCACAGATTTTACAAAAGCATTTTACATGTCAAGTTGTAAAAATATTTGAGGAAGAAGTTATTATTTTTGTGGTAGTATCATATCCTTTATCATGTCTAGACTGCATAAACATACTTTTAGCAAGTTTTGCTGTTCCTTCTTCTTTGTTCTGTTACAACTGTCCAGAAACTTTTGATGATTTTGCTGGATCAATCACATGTTATTTGCATTTCATCGAAGTACAAATGCTATTGTCTTGCCGTAGGCCTCTCCCTTTTTCTCCCATCACCTACCAATTTATCCTCTTTCCTTTAGCGTCAGAACTGGAATCTGCACGAGGCGTACAGCTTTGTTAAGTGTGAGTCTCTTTTTTCATTTTGATTGATTAAGAAGATATCCACATTCATGTGTAAGACACGATTTTCAACTAGTTCCTCTGAAATCTCAAGGTTCAGATAACCACCCTATGAAATGATTTAAAACCTTCATCAAATAGAACTTCCAATTAATCTTGAGGAGTCTTCATATCTTAGAAGGATTTTAATATGCCAGTCCAAACCTAATAAGATCTGTTGCTTAATAAGATCATACATATAAAATGAATAAATTTCCGAGGAAGAAGGCGAGAGCATGTGTAAACACGCCGTGCCGAGCTAACCAAACCACCCTTTTGTACCACTGCTTTTGTTCACAAAAGGGTGACGGAGGAGCTCGTCGACTGTCCCTCTAGCCCTCCAATCCTTCTCCAGACACCTACTAACGAAACTCTTGAACTCTGGTGATGCCGTTTCAGGAATCTCCAACCTATCTGAAAAGCAAATAGCACACATTAGAGTTGCCCAATCTGGTGTCTCTCCTGGACTTATCAAGGGAAAATGACCCACGTGGCATTCTAGTAAGACAATTCCCAGAGACCAAACATCCCCTGCAAACCCTCCTTCTTTATCACCGTCCCACCTCTCTGGATCAAACCTCTCAGGACTCATATAAGCACATGTCCCTAAATAAGAAACATGAGGGTCACAAGTACTAGCTACAACCTGACTCGCACCGAAATCTGCAATCTTCAACTCGCCTTTACTGTTTATAAGCAAGTTTGATGGCTTAATATCCCTATGCACTATTTTCATACTATGCAAATAGCATAGCCCCTCCAAAACTTGTCTCGCCACTCTAGAAATCGCCTCTTCCGGCAATTTTCTATGGATACATAATATATCTTGCAGAGACCCTCCTTCCATGTACTCCATTAGGAAGTATAGTTCCCCTGCATTATCCGAGTCGATGCACCCGCTGTTCAGAACTGCATGACATTTAACGATCAGTGGCGAGTCTACCCGTTTAAGAATTTCTGCTTCTTGTCCTGCCTGTTGCCATACATCTGTTGTGTGCTGATCAACACGGAGGACCTTCAGAGCATAAATTGAAGCTGTTTGACAATGCCGGACTTTATAGATAGTAGCTCCATTACCGTGGCCTAGAACAGCCAGTTTCTCTAACTTAGAGAAGCTTTCAACATCAGGGGACTGTGGCTGGATGGCGAAGGACAATGCTGGTAACTTGGCAGGTTGCCAAAGATCAGCTGCGGGTATTTGTGGAGGCAGGGAGAGCTTCAATGCTTGTTGGCGCCTTCTTTCTCTTACCAATGTCATTTACACTCCAGGAAGACTAGTGTTTTTTTTCTGTCTATTACGAGAAGAATGAAGTTCACGGGTTTATAAACATGGGTTGAGACATGTACGTGGTTGTTTTCCAACAACGAAGACCTGACAAGTGGCTGTGACTATCCCTGAATTCAAGGGCAGGTGAGCTTTTTGTGGTGATGTCAGTGCCTTTTCGTCTGGCTATGAGTGCAATTAGTTTTGGGGAGCGTTCATGGAGCGCAACGTGGAGTCTGGCTGCTTGGATTCGTAGCTTGTTTCCTGATAACAAAGTGGCCAATTTTTATGGATGTCGTTAAACATGTGCATCTACTCTCCTTCGCTCCCTTTTTAAATTTCCCGTGGGTGAAACGTGGACGATTATAATGCACAAGCGCTTCTATCTTGTTTCATCGTGAGGAAGCTTAAGCGAATGGCTCACTCCTAATTTGCATAATCAACATCGACATATGTGTTTCTTAACCTAATGTCTAATGCATAATCAAGCTGAAAAGTGACTAATCGTGGCCATTAATCATTCAAATTGAAACCCCCTGTTAAAGGAAGAACGCCAGTCCAGCATATATGACACATGGGCAAGGTTGATGAGGGACGGCAAAGAAATCTCAAAATTCCTCAAGGCGGTTAGTGTGAAAATTCCCACCCGCTGCACTAAAAAGGTGAAAAACCCATGGACATAAATCTCAAATGAGACATACAATTAGAGAAGGGGTTTTCATCAGCTTAACAAATTAACAAATTATACAATACTTCTTCAGCAACGATTTAGCCCGGCAAACGTCCATCCTTTATATTCTTTCCATCTAAGAGCCGACTAAACTGAAGCTGTAGTACCCCTTAACTAAGCTATCCGACTTATGGCCCCTTCTTCCACCAGAGCTCAAGTATCAAAATGATGTGCAGAGTTTGGGGGCCGTGACATTCAGAAAAGGCTTGTATATGTATGAAAACTCGGATGCCTGATATGCTCCTGGGGAAGGCCAAAATGAGCCCCTCTCACCAACGGTCAATCTTTCAACCTGAGCTATGGTGGGAACAGACTGATTATTTGTATAAGGTCAAATCCCCTTGTTATCAGATGCGAGGAGGCCCATCTGTTCAGTAAGCTGATCCATGTGCTCGGCTTTGTCCCATCCATTCTCCATCGGCTGCGCATTGTTAGCCCCAGCATGAGCTTCTGCTGAAGTTGATTCACCCTCCTCAGGTAAAGGGCTCTGCATAAGAAGATCATCCCAGAAGGTGGAACTCTCTAACAAAGCATCAATGTCGGGGTCAGGGGAAATGCTATCGATCTCTATAGGCATCGACCCATTAATAAATGATGCAGGATCCATGTAATCACCATTATGCAGATCTGCTCCCATGTAGTCATCTCTGGATATATTAGCAATATCCTCCAGCACCATGTCTTGTGTTTGAGAGATCCCAGTCATAACGGTATCTGCCTGATTAATGGAGACTGCTTCAGACTCCTGTGCTCCTGCGAGCATACCCATATCTGGAAACTGGTTAGTAGTGACCTTAGCAGTACCCTGTGACGGAGCCTTTAGTTCAGATACGGCAGATGAGGGATCATTTGCTGAGGCCCCCAAAGCTGGTGGAATCTCAGGAACCTGGCTAGAAGTTGGCGGGACCTCCTGAAGAGTCACCCCAGAGATGCGACTCGAAGTCCTACTGTCCATGCCACTGGACAGAGATGAACCATCACCGAGAAGAAAACTCTCTGGACTATCGTCAAAAGACTCCTGCTGAGGAGCTTCTACTTTCATCATCTGCCTGAACAATGCTTTGGCAGTCTCATTCATTGGAGGCTGGTACTTAACAATCTGTCCATCAGAAGCAGCAGTATGCTCACTCTCAGATAAGCCATCTCGCCTTAGTCTGCGTTTCTTATTCGCTTCAGTGATGCGCCTGTTGCTCTCATTTTGTTGCTGTACAAACTGAGCAAAGAAACCCGGGCTCTGCACAGCTTTTGCTAGGAATGACATCATCTGCTGCTGTCGTTGTTCCATCCCATGGAGTCGTTGGACCATCGTTTGCAGTTGGCCATCAGTGGCCTGCTGCTGCTGCCTCAACCTCACAAGCTCTGTCATGAGCACATTTTTGTCCCTTTTGAGCCTCTCAACTTCTTCCTCAAGCCCAAACTTGCCAACCTCTACACATGCCCCAACTGAAGAACTCTGTCCAGGCGGTTGCTGCGGCTGTTGACTGCCCTGTCCATGGGCGGGTTTTCGTCTACTTATACTTTTTAGAAGGTGTTTCTGACCCCTCAGGAAACCCTCATTTGCAAATTCCCAGCGATCCGGATCAACTTTCCGGAAACCCTGTAGGGCCAACAGCATATGATTAAAATGCTCAACATCACACATATTGAAAGGATGGTCAAATTTTGCTCATGCTGACAGTGCTCTGCGATTTTAATATAGAAAGAACAGTCGCGGACAGAAGATAACCCGCACAAATCTAAATTTCAACAAAAGCTGATCCTAGTAAAACTGAATTCAAGAATGATCCTCATTTTCTTAAAAGTTTTACCCGCAAAACATGCTCTTAGTCACATAACTGCCAATGCAAAAGTTCTTGCCCAGATGCTAGGTTTATGATCCTTCTTATTTTCTTCTCCCTTTGTGTTACAAGATCAAATATGAAGAATAACCAGCCGCAAGTTTAAAAAATCCACCACAGAATAAGTGCATGACCATCTGCCAAAATGCTGGAAATTGGCTTGCAAAACAAATCACCATCAAAATCTATTAAAAAGAAAATGGTATTGTTTCACATAAAAGTGCAAGGGCAACAAATCATACAAAGAACAAAAACAATCTTATTGGAAAATGACTTGTCTAGAGTCACAGCTCCATTCATAGGAGACAGTACACAGGTTTCACACAGCCCCTGGGCTTGGCCAACTTCATGAAAAAGGAAAATAAGTTGGCACCATAAACAAATTGGTAGTCTGGAAGACCAGGAGGCTAATAATCCAAAAAAATTTCCACATGAAGAAACCAGAAAGCTCATCGCAATCCTCATTAAAGTAGGTTATGCAGCAAGGATTCCACTAGCAAACTTATTCACAACAAACCTCGATCTTCCTTATGAAACATACAAGGAATAAAAGAGACTTCACTGAACAACTGTATATTGCAAACCAAGCCTTAGATGCATGAAGCAATTAGCCATCAGTTGACCCACCTCCACCACACATAGCAGGTCATTCACCAAACTGCTTCCTCAATCTATTGCATAACACTCAAAATGAAATTGTAATAAAAATGCATCATCTCATAGAGGGATTTTACCATGAGTTTATTGATTGACTTTCTTTTTTTGCGTGTTCCTTCCGATTATCCAGTCATGCCCAGGATGAGAAAGGATAGTTGAGATGTGCGTTTTTAATCAATAGTAATCAAATGCCTTAATAATGTCTTCAAATATGCTACGCCAACTTTTGATAATTCTGGTAAAGGGAAAAGATAACAATGTGAAACTTCAGACCCCAGAATTCTACACGATATTGCAATGTCATCCCCATTATTGATCTATGAAAACTATAGATCTTAGGTCCCATGGTTCGGTTACGCATGGGAGAATTAGCATCCCACGACAATTTTTCAGCACCACAACCCTCTTCTTCCCAACATACATACACAAAGCCTTATGTCCAAAAACAAGTGCCTACACCTTACGCGATGCCCATCCCCCGTCATTCACTTATGCGCCACTGTTTCTAGGGCCACAAGCCTACCCTTCCGTTCTTCAAGTCTTTCACTGGATGTGATTTACCCAGTGGCACTTGGCAGAATTAACTCACCCAGACGGATTCACCCGGCTGATGAAAGCTGAAGCCACTGATGTTGCTAATGCTGTCCTCGATAGCACTGATTGTGTGATGCTAAGTGGTGAAATGGCTCCGGGTTCAGCAAATCAAGTCTATCCCGGTCATCCATGTGAGACCCATAAAATGGACAAATGTGATAGACCCAGTTTAATTTCCTATGATTCATTGTCGCTCGGCGAGAACTTAGACAAGTATAGATATTCAATTCTTCAAGCCAAACCAAAAGTAGGCCTATCTTTGCCCAGATTTTGTAATCACTAGTTTCCGGGCTTAAATCCCCCTTTCAACCAAAGAGCCGGATAGATTACGAGGAGATGCACAACGGTGACTTGCCACCACAAAGATCCGTACTTACGAATTAAACCAAATCTAAACCTCATTAAAGGACCGTTCAATCTAAAAACAAATCCCGTACCCTAATACAATCCCCAATCCCTTTACAATTACCTATCTTCGCGCTAATCCTGCTCCAAAAGTAGCCGTTGAAACTAGACCAGTATAGATCATCCACCACAAGCCAGCCTCAAGACTCTCAGGTCAACGCAGACGAAAACACCAAAGCCAAAACTCCAATCAACATGGGTAAACGAAAGGCGGGAAAGAAAGAAGAGAGGAAAACAAAAAAAAAAAGGGACAAGAGATGGAAGCCGCGTACGTAAGTGTTGAGCTGGCGAACGAAGCTGGAGAAGTTGTTGTGCTTGAAATACTTGGGCAACAAATCCCTAGCGAACTCCGCCGGCTTCCACACCACGAAGCTGTTGTTCGTGGCGCTCCACGACACGATCGAGTCCGTCGCGGGGTCGTCCACCATGTCGTACGTCTTGCTCAGGAACGGCGGCGGCGCGTTCGCGCTCGACATCGGCGCGGGAGCGGGAGCGGGAGCGGGAGCGGGCGCGGGGGCCGGGGCCGCCGCCACCGCCGCCGCCGCCGCCGCCGCCGCCGGGGCGTTGCTCTGCTTGGCGGCGCCGCCTGCGCCGTCGCCGCCGGCACCGTCCATGGGGAGCTGAGGCGATGAGGGTCGGAGGGGGATTGGGAGGGGAGGAGGGCGGATTTTCTAGGGTTCTGCGGGAATCGGGAGGCACGCCATGGACGTGAAGCCGAGGGAGAGAAGAGTAATTTCGCTAACGGTGGAAGAGAGTGGGCGGAAGAACAGAGCCAGCAGGCACGACCCGGTTGCGACTTTTATCACGAAGAATATGCGTTGACAATCGTTTCCTTCTTTTTCTTTTTTAATATATATATATATATATATATATATATATATATATATATATTTTTTTTTTTTTTTCTTTTTTTTTACATTGGTCAAAATCTTTTTTTTTTTTGGTCGAATGTTATATATATATATATATATATTATTTATTTATTTATTTTATTGGCTTCACAAGGTTTTCTGCATTTTCTTCACGCACCAAAACAGAAGGGGGAAGGAAATAGATTTTCCTTTTTTTTCCTCCTCTTTTTCCCATTTTAGGAATTCGTCCTTTTATTTTATTTTATTTTATTTTATTTTTCGCTATTTTCAACGGGCTTTAACGGGCCGATACGGGCCGGGCTTTAGGGATTCTCGGGCCATCGATCGAGCTGCGTCAGTAAAGCCCAAGCCCAAGCCCAAGCCCAAAGCCAACGCACGGTCCGTTTGATAGAGAAATGCTATATTACCTTCCAAATGGACTACTGCTGCTGCACGGTGAATTTTGATGATAAACCGCAATTGCTTTTCCGCCTTTCATGGAACTAGGAACTCCTCCCATCGCAAAACTCAGAAAGACAACCGAACTTTTACAGCCTCCGCCGGAATTAGTGTCGGGAAGCTAGAAAAAGCCGACGAGAGTACACTACTGTCTCGAAGGCACATCCTATCTAGGAAGCGGCGCTCGCTCTTGTTCTCATTCTGTCCCCTCGACGCCGTAAATCTCTCCACGCCAGTGTCAAAAATGGATTTCAATGAGACTGTCGGTTTTTCGTGGCTTTAGGTTGTCTGCAACCTCGTCAATAAAAACTCTGTCGATGTCCTTGAATGGCCCCCATGAACACAACCAACACAGTCACTCACTCTCCTAAATCTGTCAAGAATGTTTGCTACTGAATTAAAGGGGGAGAGACTCCGAATAAATTAACAAACACCGAAGGGCATACCTGTTCACACGAAATACCAATATAATCACACTAATACACAATAGGCGGCCGCAACTCTTTCACGTGAATTGATACTTGCACATCACGTGTGTGTTTGCAGATGTCCATGCATTCATCTTGAATGTTGTCTATGCATCTGACAAAGGGTATGTCGCATACTATTGTTGGGTCGGCAGTTGGCAACCGACTAATGCCTATAGGGCATTGCAGTCCCCCTCTCCCAACCACATCAATAATTACAAGGTCGGGCAGGTCCGTGACTCTTGAGGAGGCTGCATGACGACGTTTTGTAACATTTTTCGTTTAAAAATTGTTTCGGGAAACGAAATAAAAAAAAGTATTTACGCCCGGTAAAACAATTTTGAACAAAAACGCGTTTGATAAACTTGTTCCGGAATAAAAAATGAACAAAAACACGTTTAGTAAATTTGTATAATTTTTTTTATTTCTTTTAATTTTTTAATTTTTAATTTTATTTTTTCTATTTTCTTTCTTTTTTTTTTTCTTATTTTCTTATTTATTTTTCCTTTTTTTTTTTTTTTTTTTTTTTCTTCTTTTGGCCGGTCGCCAACCTCGCCATGGCCGACGAGGGCGGCGGCCTTGCCCAACCACGGCGAGGCTCGCCCTGCCCTAGCGAGGCCGAGCCTCGCCAATCGCTGGGCAAGCTCAGCCTCACCGGATCTAGGCGAGATCAAGCTCGCCCAGCCTGGCACGAGGTCGGCCTCGCCGGATCTGGGCGACGCTCCGGCGAGGTCGCCAGCCATGGCCGAGGCCAGCGACCAACCAAAGAAAAAAGAAAGAAAAAAGAAGAAGAAAAAAGAGAGAAGAAAATGGAAGAGAGAGAAAAAGTGTTCCTAAATTTTGTTAAAACAAGAAATAACTTTTTTTTTTTTTTTGCTTCCCATTCCAGATGTTTTTCTGGAAACAAAAAAATAATTTTGAAACAAAAACGCAAACAAACGCGTTTCTGTTCCTTTTTTGTTCCCAAGAACAAAAAAACAAAAATTTATGTTCCTGGGAACAGAAACACATTTTAATAAACAGGCCCTAAGGAACTAACAACGGTGAGGTCCTAATGAAAGACCATATGCCTGAAGAATGCGCCAACCTACAAGGGGTTCACTCTGTTCATGTATCTGTGTACAAACAATTACTGTCCGGAGGGTGTAGCCAGCATTTCCTTGCGGCACCCAGCATTCCCTTGCGGCACTGGTGCTTGGGTCTTGTGGCGGAAAAACCATAGCCAGCTGTCCGCAGCAGGTACAGTAACACTGGATATGCATGACGACTGGACCAGTGAAGGAGCAGAAGCATCCGATTGTGATTATCTTAGACTGTCTGAAACCAGAAAAGAACACCGCCACGTGACGCTTTTTTGAACTGTGAAGCAATCCTACTGTTTAAAGAAGAGCTCGCGATGTCTATCATGATCCTTCCTTATGGTATCGGCATCTCCCGCTACATCAAGCAGCTGCAAGAAATTGGAAAGCAAATTAACAAACCAACAAGGAGAACTAACAAACCACTGCTTACCATGAGCCTTTCCACCCGTTTAACTATAACAAAAGGTGGGAAAAAACACGACAAAAACTCAGCTATCCAAGCTTTCGATCTTCACACATCGTCCATAACTCATTTTCTTGTATAGTAGAAATGTATTCCACTTCAAGCGTCGTGTGTTTTTGGGCATAGCCAGGGTAGGCAGAACAACAAAAAACAAAAAGCCGATTTTGAACTCAGCAGATCGCATGCATATCAGGATCCTGCTTCCTAATGTATCACTGACAACCAACAGCTCCAAAAGAGACACGGATACCTCAAATAAGAACACTGTCAAATAGTAAAACAGATCTTCCTAAACATCCAGGAATATTTAGTAGAACTGGTATGATGTCCAAAAGCAGTTTAGTTAAGGTGTCAAATGGCAATTGGACATGGGAGTCAGAACATAGAGAAAATGACAAACGAAGAGGGTATAGACACAACCTAAAATTTCTTACATTTAGACCAAAAACGTCACGATTATGCACCCTTGAGCATGCATACATGAATATGGTCTTGAGTGAGAGCAAGAGAGAGCATATAACATGATGAAGATGACAAATACTACATCTGCATATATTATTTGTCTTTTTCTCAAACTAGACATAATAAATTTTATCAACGGAGCCACTATCACCTTGCAATTTAACTAGCACGGCACAGTAAACCATAACTCGCCAAACAAAATTATGCAGACATCATCCCACCTCAGTGACCATTTTGAATTCCATCAGAAAATGTTTCAAAGTTCTTTCTTGCCTTTTTAAGTAATTGAAAGAACATAAACTCCCCAACTATTTTAGAAAAAGAGGTATGTCTAGTACAATGACACAGAGATTGTGGTATCGAATGGGACATAATACAGGATTCAACACGGACAGGGTTTGTCACTTGTCATGAAAACAATATGTAACAAGTAGGTTAGCCAGTATGTTTTGAAGAACTCATGGGAGCATATTATGCATATCATAGCAAATTACTCATTTGCTGTAGTTATATTTGCTTGCAATTACTCGTGAGGTGCGATACCAAACGTAAATAATTAGATTTTGTTAACAAAAGCCCAAGACACTTGATACTATCAATAAAGAAAGGTTATCATTTTCAATGCATCTTATTTCTCATGTTATGTGTAGTCAGTGCATTGGAAATGCAAACATTTCCATATTAAATATGAATAACAAGTTCCGCAAGAGCACTTGCTAAAAAACCCCCAACTAATTAAGGTAAACTGCTAGTCTTTCTTTCAATGCATCCAAAAGTCTAAATTAGGTCAAAGAAGGAACAATGTCATGCTCTCAAACAAATTGCGAGCATGATATTAATTTGGCATACTCTAATTTCAGGATGTGAAGGAGTCGCTTGGATCACCAAATCAGTGATCCAGTCATAGGAGCATCCAAATTCTGAACGATGCATGCCTTTCATGGTTTGCAAGGGAATGTAGCCATCATGGCAACAATTGTTTGGCAAGTTAAAAATATTGAAAATGTAATTAATCAAACCCTTCTATGTTTTTGACTTTCAACCCTATCCTAAGACAAAAGTTGTTGCCTGTGCTGCTGTGCCTCAGTAAAACTGCAAAGTAGCTAAATTGAACAAGACAATTCCAGTGACAAGCAAGTTTTCAGAAATTTGGAAAACAGAATATTCGGAAGAATTCTATTGCTTTTCCTTTAGGAAGTTCCACATATTTATACTTTAAAACTTTAAAATACAAGAGAACCTTTTCACAATCTCTTAAAGGAACAAATTCAAGGCTTCTTTAGAAGAAAGAGATATTTATACCTCTAAAAAAGAAAGAGATATTTATACCTCTAAAAGGATGCTAGATAGTTCCTCTTCCTCAGCTATACCTGTAGTATCAGAGGTATCGGCATTGAACACAATGAACTTCTAAACAAAGCTGTCCGATGGATCGATTCTTTTTGGCAATGGTAGCTGTCTCCATGGAAACTAAGGTCCGCATGGATTCAAAAAGCAAATAATCAGCATTAGCGCTGGCCTAAGAGAGCAAGATTAGATGCCAAAAAATGTCAAAAAGAATGAGGAAGCCCAGAGTAACCCAAGGAACGATTAGGACAGCTGGACATGTTCAGGTGTTTCAATTCAGTGGCCTGCCAAATGAGAAAAAGAACCAAAAGCGATGTACTATTTAACCAAAGAAATCCAGTCCATTATGTCACAGATTCAATTGACAACAGAAATGCATGTATCAACGCATTACTATGGTAGACAGAGCTTTCTGAATACTAAACTGACTCTCTTTTTTTTATCTTCCTTTGTGTGCACATGCATACGTGTGTGGGTATGTGTGTGTGTATTGGGGTGCGAAGAAAAGAGAGGGAGAGAAAGGAGAAAACGTACAAACAATCAACTGAGATAATTTGTTTCCTTCCAAGGAGCATAATACTTTGCAAAGCTAGCCTATTGCAGGAAAGAGTATGTCTGTGCATATGGAAAAATAACACTCACCATGTTCAAACTGGAGATTAAAAAGAACCACCAGCTCGGAGCCTCGCCTGCTAGGTTTCTGGTCAGCAGACTATTCCGATTCTTTCAGTCCCCCAATAACTGGCAAACATGGACTTTTTCAGTAGCTGGCTAATATGCGTTTGACATGTACATTGCACAGCAGTCTCACCTTGCTTTGCCAAATATGTAAACGGTATAGAATACTTGTGTAGATTTGTTATCTCGAGTTGAATTTCTCTCCTAACATATCAGATTATGTAAATCAGTACTCTAAAAGTATTATTAAATTTTTTTCTATTATAAGAGCAATTAACTGTCCTCCTTCCATCATACTACCAAACTCTCCATCTAAATTCCCCTGCCCCAGTCAAACAAGCAACTAGTGTTTGCTTACATCATTACTGATCACAGCATACTAAACTAGAGCTTACAAACAAATGCAGCACGACCATGTCAGCAGCAAACATGGAACAAGCATTTATATGCAGATGTTGCACAATAATGTTCATGTGAAGAAAAGCGAGCTGATCCACTCCACACCAGCAAGCACACTTAAGGATGTGTATGCGTAAACATGCACTTACATGCAAATGGTGCATCTCAGTGGACCCCATACAGCCCTTGCATACACGCATGCGCACTCTTGTAGAACCCCATATAAGTGAACTTGATGGCCCCTCCACAACATGCGTACACAAACATGTACTTGCAAATGTCTTGAAGCAGCCTCAATAAACTAACGAGAATTCAATAAAAGCAACATTGGCCGTCTTATGATGTTAACCTTTACAGCATGAAATTAACAAAGATTTAAGAGTCTAGAGACGAAGGCTTTCGATGCATATCCCAAATACATCCAACACCGAGTTGATTGATTCTTGTCAAGACACCCCTTCCAGGTTCACTACTTTCAAAAAAGTCATGAATTATACAGAAATTGAAGATGCTAGAAAAATCATAAATGAATATCAGTATGAATGACTCACCTTCTGGTGCTTATCAAATCAATCTCTCATCCACTCCACGGTTTCTAACCCATTCTTCTGCATTTCAAGAAGCATCTCTTCCTTTTTCTTCATATTGCCAGTTCTGTTATAGGCAGCTGCAAGGACGTTGTATGCTACCACATCAGGAGCAACTCCTTGTCTTTTCATCTCATGAAACAACAACTCAGCCATGTCCATGCGTCCTTGCTTGGAGAATCCATCAATCAGACAGGTAAAAGTAAAAACGCTAGGAAGAACTCTTTTCCTTGACATTTGATTGAATAACGCCCAAGCCTTCCTAATTTCTCCAAGTCTACAAAAGCCAGCTATGATAGATGTGTAGCATATATAGTCAAGAGGCAAACCCTCTTCAATCATCTCCATGAACAAAGTATAAGCTTTGTACATATGTCCCTCATGACAGAAAATGTTTATAAGAATAGCATTCGTGACCACGTCAGGCATCATACCAGCTTTTAGCATTTTCCCATACAACTTTCGAGCTTCTTTCAACTTTGAGTTTTTTGCAAAACCGTCCATAAGAATACTACACATGACAACATCTGGGAAAATATTTTTCTTAAGCATTGGAGCGAGGAGCTCCCATGCTTTCTCTGGTTTTCCCTCCTTGCAGAGTCTGTTTATAACTGCAGTATACATATAAGAGGTGCGAAATATGTCCTGGTCTAGTTTCAAAGCTTCCTGAGAATTTCCTTCTCTGCAATATTGGCAAAATCCGCGAATAATATTTCTAAAGCTGGAAGCACAGGGATGAACGTCATGATTGATCATCTCTTGGAAAAGTCTGCTGGCAGAACCAACATGACCTTGATTTACGAAACCATCGATTAAGATATCATAAGCAATATCGTCGTACTCATAGCCACGATACCCAATATCTCGGAAAAAACCATGTGACAATTCCATCAAACCTGCCTTGCATAGACCATAACAAAGTGAGCTATAGCTAACTATTGTAGGTTTAATGTTGGAAACTTCCATCTCATGAAACAGACTTAGACTTTTCTCAACATCCCCCTTCTTGCAGAACCCATCAATCAAAATGCTATAGCTATAGACATCTGGAACTACACCACAGTTCCGCATCTCCTCCAGTACTTCCAGTGCCTCTGACAACTGGCCTTTCTGGCAAAAACCATAAATAACAGCATTATAACAATAATCATTTAAAAGCAGGCCCTCCTTCTGCATTGTGCGTATCAAATCCCAAGCAACCTCAATGGCACCAACTTTACAAAGTCCATGTATGAATGTACCGTATGTTACAACGGTGCAGCTTATCCCACCATTCTCCATATCTTCCAGGATTGCTGAAGCACGGCTGAGAAATTCATCTGCACTAAGATTTAGTTTAGAAAGAGAGTTCAGCATAATTGTATAGGTCCTCACATTAGGTGCTGGCCCACGATTTTTCATTATGTCAAATAACTCTTTAGCAATGTCCTCTCTATCTGCTTCAACAAAGCATTTGAGCAAGAAGTTGCTCGAGTAGACATCAGGCTCCAGCCCAATTTTCGTACCCCCAGAAAACAGATCTTTGGCATTCTTAAGCATTGAATTGGCTGCAAAGACCTTTATCAGTACATTATAAAGAACAGCCAATCCGACCACATCGGCCAGCCTATCAAGCAGAAAGTCGGTCAATTCTTCCAACATGTCCGCATCCAACTCCTTGAAATAGCAAACCACATCTCTCAGCAAGGCATAAACTTCAAGCCGCATGCCCGCGACCGCGAAAACATGAACAATCATCCTCAGAGCCACAACGGAATCTTCAAACCCGTGTTCATTCACAACTCTCTGGAATCTAATTCTCCAGGCGACCTCCCAATTCAAAGACTTCAGCACTCTACCGACTAAAGAGAACAACCTGTACTTACTCCTCTCTTCGCGTTTCCAATTCTCAACCTCTGGATTTTCATCAAACACGTGGCGTCCATCTTCGCGCCCACGCGTCACAGCAGGTTTCCAAGCCTCGACCTCCGGAATTCCCGCAAACGCACGGCTCCTCCCTTCGTGCCTATACGTCAGGGCAGGTCTCCAAGTCTCGAACTCTGGAATTTCATCGAACACGTGGTCCTCAACCAGCGCGGCCGAAGAGACCGCCCAATGCAACCGGAAAGGCGGTTGCTTTCGCAGGACCGCGGAATGGCGAAGCAAATAAAGACCGGTTAAGCGTGCATTCCGACGGAAACATACACCCATGAATAGCTCGAAGTCGCCGGGCGACGATCAAAAGGAAGCTGCTTTCTTCCGAACTCTTCGGCAAAGACGGAGCTTTCCCACCGATGAATCATGCCTCATGGGTTCGGAAAGAGAACGTCGAGCTGGAGAACGAAACGGGACATGCCACGATTGAACTTGTGAACTGAGAAGTGCCCAGTTGTCCACTCCGAGCATCTGCGCGCAGGAGAGGGAGAGGGAGAGGGATAGAGAGAGAGAGAGAAAGTGCAGAGAGGTGCACCGAAAGGTTTTCGGGGGAGACTTTGCGCAGCGGCTGCTGCTTCGGACATGAACTTCCCTGGTTCCTTTGCCCGGATTGCTTGGCAGTGTTTTGTTTTCATTTTTATTTTTTTTAATAATTTCCAAACACCTTTCGTTTTTGTCCGTTCTACTCTACTTGGAACACAGCTCTTATTCTTAAACTTTTATCCCGTTAGACTTTTGTCTTGCTTCCTGAAAAGTGTGAAGTCAAAATTTGTATTTGAAACTAAATCATTTCCGCTTCAATCATTTGAGAATGTGAAGATTCGAATTTCTCATTTTTCATTCCCTTATGGGAAGGGTGGCGACGAGACAAATTCTATAATTCATTTCTGAATATTTGAACATTGCAGGGATAAATAGAAATTATTTTCCATTCCTATTTAATTGTTTTCTTTTTTAATTGAAACTCTTTTCATTGATTTTATTTATTTATTTTAAGAGCATGATTTACGAAATTATACATCCTTCGTTTAGGATGCAAAGATAAGAAACCTTAATAGCCTTTAAGAGAGAAATAATCAATGCCTCCTGATTGAATTGTTAGAAATCCACTTTCGACCAACAATTTTACGAGCTTGACCATTTTAGACCAAGATTCGACCTTCGTTAAATGGAGTCTAATTGCTAAAAGGAGCTCAGGTCAAGTTGATAAGACACGGGTCTTTGTGGAAAGAGAGTAAGACCTCAAACCTATCATATTAGAATCAGTTCTCAATTTTTAAAATCGAAAATCTAACCCATAACCTTGTAATTAGCCTACTTTTTTTTGTTTAATATTTTTCATCGTCCCCCTAAAACTTTTGTTTCAAATTGTCAAGTTTTTTACATTTCAAATATTATTGGTTGCAAAAAGAGTAAGACCTGAAACTTGTCATATTAAGATCAGTTCCTAATTTTTAGAATCAAAAATCAAACTGATCAGCCTTGTAAGCCTACATTTTTTCTTCTTCGCTTGTGACTGGCTAGAGATAGGCAATGTCAGAAAGGGTTAGGCAATGGTCTCCCTTACCCGATTTGGTAAGGGCCACCCTCGCTGGCCCTTGGTAAGGGCCAACAAGGACTTGTCACCTAGGGCCAACTAGGGCTCGGCGATCGCCCTAGGGAGATCGCCTTTATAGCCATCAATGAGGTTAGCCCTCGCCCTAGGTTATGTTGCCCTCATTGAGATCTTGTTAGCCCCAAGTAAGGCCAACAAGCGCTGGTAGGCCCTAGTTAGCCCTTACTAGTGACTGGCGAAGTTGGCACAGCTTTTGCCCAAAGAAGAGAAAAGAAAAGGGAATAAAGGAAAGAAAAGAAAGTAAATAAAAAAAACTAAAATTAAATTTGTAATTAGACAAAAACGCCCCTGAATAGTCAAAATATTTAGCTAATGGGTGACCGGAAAGATCAAGCCTTTATTTGAAATGACCTTGACCACTTTAGACTTTTATTTGAAACAATCATGACCACTTCATACCCTTATTTAATAAAAAATCCACTCTATGTCCTTATTTGAGAAAATAAGCGCACTTCATGCCCTTATTTAGAATTTTCTCTAAAGATAGGGTTTTTTTTTTTTTTTGTCAAATATATATTCCAAACCAATCTCCCCCAAAATTTTGTTTAGAATTTTATAATTTTACATTTCAAATATAAGAAGTGATTGGTTACAAAATGAGTAAGATCCGAAAGCTATCATGTCAAAATCAGTTCCCAATTTATAGAATCAAACCGATCAACCGTGTAATTGACCTACTTTTTTTTTTAATCTATTTCATATTTTTTATTTAGTTACTCTATCATCTACGTTAGTTTTATAAAAGTGATCAATTGGAATACCATATGGTTTGGTTATGTAAGAATGCTCAATCCTTATAATTTTTTTGCAAAAATTTAAAATCAAGACTTATTGAGTTTGATTTTGAATCGTTTCATACCCAATTTTATATGGAAACCACGAATCGACCTGATCAAGGCTAGTTGCCAAGTATTTTACCTCGGAAACAAACAGGTCCTTATGTAGATGTCTAAGGCGTTTATCGAGAAAATAAATAGTACAAGGGGCGCCTTTGGGGAAAAATCAATAATACGGGGCTCAATTAAGATAAGTTTTCATTCAGGCCCCTCATTGGAAGTCTTCTTGCTGGTGAGATCTAGCCGCAGAACTTCATCGCCCGAAGCCCGAAGGAACCAGAAGGCGAAACAGCGTAACATCGCTTCCTTCGCGGCCAAGATTTTGTAGAGCGGCGGCGGCCGGCGATTACCCGGTGGGCGATTGACGGCGTGAGGGGGTGGTTCGGCGGTCGTCCTCTTCCGGCAAAAGGGTGGGCGTTGAGGCCAGTCACAGCGAGAGAAAAAGCAGTCCCGGCAAGTCTCCGTTTCACAAACTTTTTGGCTTGAAATTATCGAGCGATTTTTCGTGTTATTTGCTCTTGCTCTTGCTATTATATTGATGTTCTAGAAATCGGTATTCTATTAATCGGATTTTAGTTCAGTTGGTTGCGAGCTTGATTCGAAGCGGGGTAAGGTGTGGTCTTTCGTTTGATCTGTGTAAATGTGGATACTGGTTGATTTCGTGTGTGCTTGTTTCGAATATTTATGGGGTTTATGAGTTTCTTGTTGACGGGCTTTTGTAATTTTCGTTTTACGCGAAGTGTGGTCGAAAAAGACTTGGTTTTTGATGATGGATAATCGTGGGTAAGGATGGGTTTTTCACTGAAATTGTTTGGGATGGGATTCAAATGTTACCTGCCTTGTTCAACTAGACTGGATGGGTAGAATGTTCAGTCCTTGAGGCGAGGAGCTGGTGACCATTGAGTAAGTTTTTTCAGTCCTTGTGGCTAGAGTTACAGGGCTGAAGATCACCTTGTCGGCTGAATTTTCTTTCTTTCTGTGCGAAAAAGGAATGTCAAGTGCTACTGTCGGACTTTGAACAAAGAAGCTGTCGGATGTCAATGGTGGATTTGTGTGCAAGCATGTTTCTGCGTTTCCGAATATTCATGTCCCAAACCTTATCATACTATATGTTCAGAAGGGTGTCGTAGCTAGTGATGGTTCAAGCTGACTATTTGGATGAAAGGTGGAGTACCAAGCTTGCTCTTATGTTATGATCCCTTTACAAAGTAGTGTATACTTGCAAGTAAGCTGCAGGAGATGAAATGTGGATTAAGCTGGTTTGCTGAAACTAGTGGATAGAAACTCATAAAATGAAGCAACACTTATGTTTTCCTTCTAATTGTTTTCTTTGATGAGCGTACAAAGCCTTGACTGCCTATTTCTGTTAGCAATCACTAATTACCCATGAGCGCATAGTCGCTGCCACTTTTGTGGTGACTCTACATCAGTGCCATTCGGGAACTTTCTTTCTAATTGAACTCCTAGAGCTTGCTTGTCATCATGCCCTTCTATTTAATTGAATACCTAGAGCTTGCTTGTCATCATGCCCGTGAATGGCGTTTCAGGATTATTTCCTCATGAGCAATCCTTGCTTCTGGACCGTCTTCTGCTTTCACCACCATATTTTTCAAGTGTGGATTGCTTAGTTTATTTGGTACTTTTGGCCATTTCTTTCACACATCATCTCCAATAGCATCCCGAGCCATCTGGTTCCTAGGCCGCCAAAGAAGCATTAACAAGCTAATATGTTCATGCTCCTATTGATGCTAATAAGAGGTAGTGAAGGGTCACTTGTTAGAGCTCATGAATGATTGTGGAAACTGCTTCTTCCAGGGAATGGGTTTGTGGACATTACTTGAAGGCCTTTTGCTTCTTGCCAATGCTCTCGCAATATTGAACGAGGACCGTTTCCTAGCTCCCAGGGGCTGGGGCTTCCAAGAATTTCCAGGCGGGAAAGCGAAATCATTAAAAGGACAGGTTATAGGTCTCATTTACGCAACACAGTACTTAAGGGTTCCCCTTATTATCTTAAACAGCATTTGTATAATCATAAAGCTGGTCTCTGGCTAGTATCTTGTGGTAACCGTACCCTATGAGAAGCTTAATTGGTATGTCCTTCCTCGCATATGTTGTGCCTGTAACATCTATTTTTCCTTTCTCTTTTTTTGAATTTGCACTGTGAAGAACAGAGTTTTAGAGAAGATTGGGCTATGTTTTTTTATCTCTAGGGGGTGATGATGGTGAATAGTACAGTTCATTAGTCATTTACAGCGGAAGAATGTGCTCATTTGACAATGTTGATGCTTATTGCTTTTCATTTGATTGTATTGAACTTGTGAAGGAATGCATTTTTTGAGGTAGAAAAATTTTGTCAATAGTTCTGACTCCCTCTTATGTGGACTGGTCTAAATTCTTGGTACCTTTTCAAGTATTGCGGTATCCCTTTATTTCTCGGGGGTAAACAATGAGACTGATTGAAACATTTAGGATTTCTGGAATAATCGAAAGGTTTGTGGGCAAAAATCTGGGTTCCGGAGGTAGAGATTTAGTGCAATGATTTGGGGCATTCCTTTTCTTGTCCGGTTTGCCATAATAGACCTCAATGGGGTCTTCAAAGATGGCCCCTGGTTTATCAATGGTATCTCTTCAGCAAGGGATCCCAAGTTCTGCCCTTCCAAAGCCGCCATGTCACTGGTGGCGGTCTCAATTCGTATCCTAGAGTTGGGGCATTCGGTTCTTTGATATGGAAATGTTGAAGAAGGTGGGAAGTCAGGTTGGACTGGTTTTGAGAATCGATTGGGGAGTGCCGTAGCTTTGCGAGGTTTAGCGTCCAAGTTTCGTTGGATAAACCATTGGACAGGAATATCTGTATTGTGATGTCGAATTTGCATTTTTAGATGTGCTTCATTTCTGGTTTGGTCGTTCTCGGAAAGGACCGATGCATATATATTGCCTGAGAGCATGAAGGCGGCAGCCGGCTGACATGCACTACCCGCAGGGACACAATTGTTCCTCTACCGGCGCGAACGACTGTCTGATTTGTAAACAATAAAATTGGACATTTCAATTATGAGGTTGCCTTTTTAATGATGACTTTATCTTATTAAGAGTCTGTTTATTTTATGGAAAGCTTTTCTTGGAAAAATATTTTCCTTATTTTTCATTATTTGAATTGCTTAGGAAAATGATTTAATGAAAATTTTGTACTTGAATTCTGGAAAATGATTTCCTTTTTGAAAAATCGAAAATTATTTTCTAAAATATGATTAAATAGCAAGGCTTGGATTAGATGCTCTGCGTTTGGGCACAAGAATCCATATTCTTATTCTTGGGCCCATGGTAACGAGCTTGGATTTAGCGGCTGAGGCTGGGTTCATTGAGTCCTATCGAGGCCAAGCTCGAGTCTAAAGAGGTTATAGGCTTGGAACCTCAGCACCCTAGTTTGGGTCTACAAAGGTCGAGCTAAAGATCCCATTGCTTGTGCTTGCGTTTTCAACACCTAGGCATGAGTCCATTAAGGTAGAGCTCAAGTCGATAGCATTCATGCTCGAGACCCTATGGTTGGGATTGGATCCATCAAGTCCTAACTCATGACCTCAGTGCCAATGCCTGGGTCCTTGGGTCCTTGGTGACCAGGCCCAAGTACATCAAGATCGGGCCTGAAACCCTATCGCTCATGCATGTGTCCCTATGCTCGGGATAAAGTGCATTGAGGTTAAGCTTGGGACTCCAGTGCTCGTGCCCGGTTCCATCGAGGTGGGGCCCATGTCCATCAAGGTGGGGTTCGAGTCGGCACACTCACCTAGGTCCATTGAGGCCAAGCTTGAAACCCTAGCACTTGTGCCCTTATCCATCAAGGCTTGGCTTGAGTCCATCAAGGTTAGGCATGGAACCCCAATGCTCATGCTCAAGTCCTCTAGACTCTTACTTGGGTCCATTAAGATTAGGTTGGGACCTTAAAGCCATACACCAATTTGCAACACCCGATTCCATTGAGATCGGACGTAGGATCAATGCCTATGCTTGTACCTAGGACTTAGGTGCCCATGCTTAGGTTGTGGTTCATTGAGGCCAAACCTAGGGCCTTGGTATCCATACTTGATTTACCGGTTGTCCATAGGTAAGTCATCAGCACCCATGTAAGGATAATTTGATCTTCCTAGCCAAACAACAAAAAATATTTTCTAGTTCATTTTTAGGTTTTAGCTAAATATTGAAAAATATTGTTATTTTTTTTGGAAAATAACTTTTTGGAAAAGATTTTATTTCCCTACTTTCTAGTGTTTGTTGAATATGATTTTCATAGAAAATAATTTCTTTTTCTATGAAAGTTTTAGTGAAACACACGCACACCCTTAAACAACACGGGCACCCGCAATATGTCAAAGTGAAAATTTAAGGTTGAAATGGCTACTGAATTTGTCCTTAATATTTAGAAAAACAGATTACTAAATATTTGGTTTAGTTTGCGAGATGAATATTAGTTGTTGTGGAATAACGAAGGCCTAAGTGACCAAAAATAAGAAAGTTTTTTCGTAAAAAAAAAGATATTGAAAAAATTTTCAATTGAACTTTGGAAAGTGCTAAATATCTAAGGCGATTCATTTTACTTTCGAATTACATTTTTTAGCCTCCAGTTCGATGTTACGTATCATTCATCATGAGCTTTTTCATGCAATTTTCAAGAAAAAGTTTGATTGTCTTTTCGCGTTTGATTGTCCGACTTTTCTCGTTCGTATGCATCCACGCATCGACGCTATCGTCGGTATGTGCCGCTGTCGTGCGCATCTTAGCTTCGATGGGATTTTTTTTTTTTTCGAAGGAGAAGGTTGATCGATGAGGGCATTGGATTTCCGAGGTATTAGGAACGTTAAGTGGTTTGACCATGAGATGGATCCCCAAAACATGGAAAAAAAAAAAAACAAAAGAGCAGCTTGAGTGTTCTGACTAGTCTCCTTAATCTCGGTCTTCTCAATGAAGTGCTCCGATGAAGAAAAAAAAAATGAAGTGCTCTGATGTGTTGGAGATGGAATTCGATTGGACGGACGAGAGTCCGTCGATATTGTTTGATTCTATTTTTTTCAACCGGTTTTTAGTTGAAATTGATGTGACGAGATTGAAGTAGCGAAATGGATTGACGCCGTCTCTCTTGAATTCTCTTCCTTTGAAATCTTGTTCTCTCTTCTATTTCTCTGCAAATTTTCTGTTTGTTTTTTTGGGGGTTGAATTGGACAGCAACTTGCTGCTCAAGTCTTGTGGTCAAATTTGTGAGTTGGACGGTATTATTTTAAAAATACGAGTAGGCGGCTGGCGGGGTTGCCAAATTGCGATTGTCCAAGTCAAAGCATTTAGGAGGGCCGGAGTTTTTAAAGAAAAAGTAAGGTTTTTTGTTTTTTCGGGCAAGTTACTTCTGCACTGGTGCTTTTTTCTTTGTGAGTTAACAGTTCCCTTAAACCCTCGAATAAATAAAAACTAACCTTTTTTTTTTTTTTTATTGAAGATAATTTTTATAAAAAATAATTTCTTTTTTCATGAAATTTTTAGTGAGACATGCATCCTAAAAGAACATGGACGCCAACCATATGTCAAAGTGAAAATTTAACTTTAAAATGATTATTGAATTCGCTCTTTATATTAAGAAGACGGCATTCTATATATTTGACTTAGTTTGCGAGATAATATAGGTTGTTGTGAAATAATGGAGATCTAAGTTGAAAAAAAAAAGGTTTTGGTAAAAATAATTTCCATTGAACTTTGGAAAGTGCTTAATATTTAAGGCATCATAATTTAGAAATTTAAAAGATTCAATTTACTTTTGAACTACATTTTTTAGCCTCTAGTTCGATATTACACCATTATCATTCATTATGAGCTTTTTCATGAAATTTTTGGGGAAAAGTTTGAGGTTAAATTTAAAAAAAAAAAATTGTGTTTGCTTTGTTATACAAAGAGAAGGGATATTCTGTACAGAATTAAATATTTCTCAATCAACAATACTATAGTGTATGCGTCTCTTTGCTCCAATATCAATTGTAAGATATGCATAAGTGTTGTTATGATAACACGAGAGAATTATAATAGACAACTAAAAAACACACTAGTAATATAACACTCAAAATAATCACTTTCACATAACTATAATATACTTCTGTCTCAACATACAAAATACTTCCACTCGAACTTATTATAAAAGTGTAATGAAATCGCAAAATTTATTAAGAAAGTACAATTTAATAATATAATTTTTAAAAAGTGTAATTAAATTTCAAAATTTATTATAAAAGTACAATGAAGTTTTAAAATTTTTAAAAAGTATAATCAAGTTTTAAGACTTATCAAATTAGTTAAATCAAATCCTTCTATTAATAACAATTTTTGAAAATTTTAGAATTTAATTGCACGACAAGTTTTGTAACTTGTAGTCACGTGTGCAATGGAGAATTCTTTCTTTGCTTTCTTCATGCTTGCGACTTCTTGTTTTTATATTAGGGGTTGACTCCAACAAACACTCTAAACTCTCTTATTTATTTTTTATAAAAAAAAAAAATCATTATTTTATTCCTTCCTTTGTTTCAACGCTACTTTTTTTTTTTAATATATTTTCGTGAATTTTTTTTTTCGTGAAATTAGGATCAAGAAATTGTGTGTGGAGGGAAAAAAATTAAAAAAGAAAAAATCGAAGCCCGAACCGGCCCGGATCCGTAGCTTTCTTCTGAGGCGGCAATGGCAGGACCAGCATTTTTGCACCGGCCTACTCCGCGTCTTCTCCTCCAACCTCTCCGCTGCTCCTTCAACGACGACGATGCACAGCTCCACCGCCACACGAGCTGGACGCGGTTCTCGGCGGCACCGGAGCTCCCGCCCGGACGGAAACTGGAGAACCAAGCCTCTTGGCGCCGGCGGCGCCGGCGGCGGCGATGACCACGACGGTCGATCGCAGTTGGAGTCTCCCGAACCGGAGATCGATCACCAGTCTCACCCCTCCACTTCTCTGCGAGAGCCTCGCCCGAGGCTCCGAGGGCCCGGGAATCCGCGGAGCCGCCGGTGGGCGCCGCGGGATCGGTCGGGAGCTCGGTCCGCCGGGAGCTCCGACGTGGACCGGGCGGAACCGGAGCTGCCTAGCTCGTCGAACCGCGAGGAGAGGAAGGCGAGCGGCGACGACGCGGTTAGGCCGGGCTCCGGTGAGAAAGTGGGCGGAGACGTGGCACCGAATGGGAGGGAAGCGAGGGAGGCGAGTGGGGACGTGGACGGTGTTGTGGCGGAGCTGGAGGAGTTGAGGCTGGGGATGGAGGAGCCGGAGTTGGAGGAAGAGCAGCTGAATTCCAACGATCAATTGCAGGAGGACGAGGTATGTGACTTCGATGGAGGATTGCTGTTTGCTTGCTGTATTTCAATTATCTGCTGAAGAGGAGTTGATAATGAACGTGTAAGTAAGATCATAGGAATTTGTTGGTGCAGAAAAATGTCATTATTCGTTAATGGCCGTAACGTGGATATTGAGAATGAACAAGCATTGGATGATGGTGTGGCCAAAGAGTTTTCTTTGAGCCTTGAATTAAGTTACAAAAGTGTAGGTGTCTAAAGTGAGCAGGTTTGCAATATCATAAGGTTCCTTTTGGGTGTCTCCAATCTGAGTTGCTTGTGATACCTCAACTTGTCCAGTAAATGAGGAGACTGCGCAATCATGCATTGTGAATATGCTCCTTTTGCTTAGATTTTGTGAAATCAACCCTCATTGAGTGACGTAGCGCATATGTGGTTAGATAGCCAAAATCCAGCAAGGGGTGCCAGAATTGGTGACTTGCGGTGCTATTATAGTTTCATTGTCGTTAATGTTATCCAGTTATTCTAATTGGTAGAGAGCTATGAGCCGTTTGGCCAAGAATAGCAGAGCTAACTAAAAAGTTATTTATGAGGGAGCTAAGTTGCGATAACAAGTTGAGAACTTTGGAAGGCCTGGTTTTTTAGGCTTGTGTTTTTCTGTTGGTGGCTTGTGATGGAAGTTGTCCACCCATGTTTCTTTTTGGTGGACCAATAAAAGTTTAGTTACTCGCCCAAAGTACAAGTTCAATTTTTGGAGACTTTTGTATATTCCACATGATGTACGTGCATTTCTAGTCATCATTATGTATGTTACGGCATTATTTCACGTGTCTCATCGTAGCGGCGATTTGAAGTAGATTTTTAGACCATATGGTACTTTCTCGTTCTGAAATTACCTAATGGGTAGAAAAGGGTGGAAGGACTCTGACAGCTTCACTTAAGCTCGTTGACCATTACAGAATAATGTAGCTTTTGCATGTCTTCTTTCTTATCCTCGACTTTATTGCAGTTGCTTGTGATGGAGTCAATATATGGAGATAATGTCTTTATCCTTGACAGAAGGTGGGGTTCTCGGTTTTTCAAGGTTCGTCAAGAAGCTGAAAGCACCGAATCATGAAATTTTCCACACAAAAAATAAAATAAAATAAAAAATTTGACTCTTGTGTGACATTTTTGCAGATTTATATTGACGTCAAGGCTGCCAATGAAATTACAGTAATTGCTAGGCTGAATCCATCCAATGATCTCACCATCACAAGTGGCAATTCAGATGGCTTTTCTTACTCTTTCAAAGTCCAGCACCTTCCCCCAATTGTGCTGACATGTCTATTACCTAAGTCGTACCCCAGTCATGTTCCTCCTTGCTTTACCATCTCTGTCCAGTGGTTGGCTCCCATTAAAATCTCTAGTTTATGCTCCATGCTTGACTCTATATGGCAAGAACAACCAGGGCAGGAAGTTGTATATCATTGGGTGGAATGGCTGCAGAGCTCCTCGCTTTCTTATCTCGGATTTGGTGAAAAAATAGAGCTTGGTCCTTATGGAGTAAGAGGAAACGGAGATAAGCATGCAATTTCAGGAATTGTCTCTCCGGATGTCGATATTCCCGTAATTAGGAGTTATAATGATGACAAGTGCCACGAGAACTTCTTGAAGGACTTGCATGAATGCTGCATATGTTTCAGTGAGTATGCAGGTAATTACAAAGCCTTGTCTTGACACTATGCTCTATCATCCCTGGTGAAACTTCTCAAGTTAAATCTTGTATCCTTTTTCGCTGTAAAGTAATGTGTCTATGCTCTATCATCCCTGGTGAAACTTCTCGAGTTAAAGCTCATGTCCTTTTTCAATGTAAAGTAATGTGTGGATTCTTGTGTTTGTTATTTCTTTATCTGTTATGATAGCCTCATAGATGTTATACTGGCCTGAGCTAAGCAGGTGAAACAAGCATTGATAAAATGTTAATGATCTAAAGTTATTTCTGTTGGAGCTTTATGCTAGTTATTTGAAGATTCTTCATAAGAATGGTCATTATTGACATTTACAAAGACTTCAGGGTTGTCCAAATTCCGCAAGTGGTCTTCATTGATGCACTATGGTTTTTTCAAAAGTCTACTTGCGTTTTTCACTTGGAGTGGTGAATATCAATGTTCTTCTTATGCAGTGGCTTAGCACACTTGTCATTTCTCATGGAACTATTGAATCCTCTTGTTTGATTGATTTCTCCTCACCTTCCCAGGGACGGAGTTCATCAAATTGCCATGTCAGCATTTCTTCTGCTGGAAATGCATGAAGACTTGTTCTGATTTGCATGTCAAGGAAGGAACAGTATACAAGCTTCAGTGTCTTGCTTCAAAATGTGGGGGTGTGGTCCCACCCAGTTTGTTGAAACGGCTACTTGGTGATGAAGAGTATGAGCGTTGGGAGTCTCTAATGTTGCAAAAATCCCTTGAGTCAATGTCTGATGTAGCATACTGCCCCAGATGTGAAACACCATGTATAGAGGATGAAGATCAACATGCCCAATGCTCAAAATGCTTCTTTAGCTTTTGTACTCTTTGCAGGGAGAAGCGACATGTAGGCGTTGAATGTATGACACCAGAAATGAAACTGCGCATCTTGCAGGTAATAGTTGCATGACAGCCACAGGTTACCATACTACATAATTCTTCCTGACAACTGTTTTGGGTTTGTGTAATGCCGGAAAGGATGAGATTAGTACAAGGAAGTGGGGAAAAAGGGCTGACTAAGCTTTGCTTAGATGTGAAATATTGATAGCTTTGCTTATATGTGAAATTATTATATTCTTCTGAGAAGATCTATCTCAACGTTCCATTGTTAGATTAATCGAACTTGCTTCTTTTTGCCTTTCTTGTTCATGCGGTGCCCTCTTGTGGAAACCTAACGGTATGTATATTATATCAGAAGGAAATTAATGCGGCACAAGCCTCGATTCTGGAGTAATTTCGTGATGACTTCAGTTTGTGCCAGTTATGGTTTCTTAAAGTCCTATATGCGATAGTTTTGCTTTTGGTTGCAAGCTCTGTGGTTTTGATGACTTGATCTTTAAGATCAATTGTGATCTCCACCCCCCCCCCCCGCCCCCCTCTTCCCCAAATTCCCCAACAACATATCCATGCAGGTGTGGTTTTGAATGCACTTTGTCATTGCCTATGTGAGACCTACACATCCTTATCCATTTGAATGACAGGTTGTAGAAGTTCTATGTATTAGTCTTATAGAGGCAGCAGTTCTGCTCTAGCTATTGATTGTTGTCATGCGTTCCATCGAATATGAGAAGATTAATTTCATGCACTTTAGCTCTACATAGAATGTTGGCATAGGGTGACACATAAACTGAAGTTCTATTGGTGTAAATAATTTTTCTAAGTGGCGGAATTGTTCCCTCAAGGCTCATTTAGGGTGCTATTTTAGTGTTCCGTCAGTATGTTTATCTACTAACATATATAGGGTAGCCTTTTTTGAGTATGTTTATCTACTAACATATATAAGGTGGCCTTTTTTGGGATGAGAACCCTAGCACATGGAAGAACCAATTTCCTGACTTGTTCGCCAATCATAATTTTTGGTTGTTTAGATCTATGGTTTTACAATGGGATTGGCAGCTAAAAAACATTGTTACTTTGGTTGCCCGACTTATATTTTGTACTTAAAGCTTGCTGCATCTAACTCACCCCTTCATTGTTTCACTTGCTTATTGCCAAGAATCAGGGACTGCTCCCTGGTTTATGATTTTTCTGAATATAATATGTCTATGTCCTTTGCATCCAGGAGCGCCAAAGTTCATCCCAACTTAAGGATGATCAAAAACTAAGGGAGCGTGAATTAATCAATGAACTTTTAAGTGTGAAGGAAATCAATAAGATAGCCAAACAATGCCCCTCTTGTAAAATGGCAATCTCTCGAACTGAAGGTTGTAACAAGATGGTATGCGAAAATTGTGGGCAGTACTTTTGTTATTCCTGCAATAAGGCAATTGATGGATATGAGCATTTCAGGTCAGCAACGACATCTGATGAGTTTTTTACACCCTTCTCATTATGATAAAGCGGTGGTTCAGTTCTTACTTTGATGGACTAATTAGCTTGCGCTATTTGAAGGGATGGAACATGTGAACTTTTTCCAGCACAAGAGATTCAGCAATGGGAAGAGCAAATGAATGCTCGCCAGTTGGTGGGTCAGGTTCAGGCTGAACTTTTTCCTAATCATGGCCAAACATGCCCCAATTGTCGTCAGTTTAATGCGAAGGTTGGCAATCAACATCCAACTGCAGATTTGTTTACTTGAACCCTGCAACTTGGCATTGCTTAGAGCAGCAATATGTCAATCGAACAATTTCTTCGGGCACAGTAATATAGTCGGCAGAGTCTCTGGAATCTGAATTTTGGACTAATTATGTGTGGCGATACCAGACATCTACTTGCACCCCTTCCTATCGTTGATTAACAAATTCCTAAAAGTCAAGAAGGATGGTTTCTCTCTGTTTAGGTCATTTCTAGCTAAAGAGGAAGATTGATATAGAAAAACGAACAAATGTGCTGTTTATCTCCAGTAATTTTAAAGTAATCTTCATAATATGCTTTTTTCTCAGGATCGGCAGCAAAAGAAAAGGTTGAGAACATGAATGCGTTTTAGTTCGTGTTATATTGGAGGATATGAAAATGAGAACCTGGTGTTTTAATTAAAATATTGCTTGTTGCCCCTTTTTAGGATTTCCACTTTGGAGAGTGTGATATGATTTTAATTTAGTAGCCCATGTCTGTCTCTGCAGTTATTCTGAAGTGATAATCAACTAAAATTAGCCAATTAGGTTGTGCTTACACAAAATAGTAATAGTTTACCATGCAAAAAATATAGTAATAGTCATTGTCAGACTTTTGGAAGATTTAGAGGAGAATGCATGAATGTAGGATTATAGGAGGGGACTCAAAAGGAGTCACTTCTCTCCACTCATTTCTCAATTATTCCAAGAAACCCATTATTCTTATTACTATTTTCCTTGCTCACAGATTGGCAACAACAACCACATGTTCTGCTGGGCATGTCAGACACACTACTGTTACCTATGTAAGAAGATTGTGAGGCGTGCTTCTGAGCACTACGGGCCCAAAGGATGCAAGCAGCATACTGCAGGATAGGTACATACATGGACCCTGCCTATAAGGGTATCCAAGGATGAAAATGCTGCATGTACGGAATGATTGTTCATTGAACTGCATTCCTTGGTTTGGATCGATGAGATCGGTTGATCTGATCTTGTGCAGTCTTTTAAGTGAATCCTTGGGATAATGCTAATTGTGGTGCTTGAAGTTAGACGATCTCATCTCTGGCAGATTTTTCCTGGGCAGCGAGTTCTTGCTTTTGATTCTTGAACAGAATCAAAATCATAAAGAATTATTATAAGGAGCAAAGTATAAAGGTTGCTTCCAGCGTTATTCTCCACTGTGGAGTGAGTAGTTGCATATTTTTTTGAGCGACAGAGTCAATGGGGTTGCTGATTGGAACACAGAAATAACGATTATCAATGATATGTTCATTTTGGAGATTTGATCTCACTCGAGGCTTTTTTCTGTTTATCAACCGCGTCAAGTCAGTTGTTGCACTGCTCTTTGTGATGCAATTTAGTATCCTGTCAAGCGCTTTAAAACTTTGCCACCAAAACTTGTCCATCTTTGATGACACGCATGAGAACCAAAGAAAAATAGGCTCATCAATTCAGAGTACGGGAGATGGGTGACTGAATCATCATCATCGCTTGCTTATATGATTCTGTCTAATGAACTGAATGCCCTTTGGAGTCGTGAACAATCCATTAATCGCATTTATCCGGTACCTACTCGTTAAAGAAGAATAAGGCAGCTGTCGGAAATGTGACAATTTGAGCTGAAGCAATGATGGGTATGCTCATGCTCCAATTGAGGGATGGCACACGAATAATGACGTCCGATGTATCGGGATCTGGCCATGCCACTAGCTCTACTAGCAGTACTGGGAGGAGTTGCACCCAGCACAGGAATGGAGCCAAGTAGAATGACACCTCGCTCTGCTTTTTTGAGGTACGAAAGAGTAGATTCATACCAATACATCATTGAAGAGTCTGTCACCAAGTCAAAACACAACTCGACTCGAGACCCGAAAGTAAACTCTCAACTTCGTTGCATGTGTTCATTGCAAGAATAGAATGCAGGATTGCTCCCAAATTCCATGTGATTCAGCTTTTGCTAGTGTTTTTCAGCCGCCTGTGATTGATAGTGGGGGGAAAAGCTCGACCCAATTCAATGTCAAAGCATCGAAAAACGAGACACGTAACACCATCCGCGCTATCGCGACACGCGTATGCACGCGGAGGCAGCAGTCATTTCTCGATTTGATTACAGGGTTGAATAGGAACACCATGGCCACAACATCGGCAGTGGCTCATGGGACCAATGTTTTCTCGAGTGGCTCCTTCTCTGTCGAAGATTATCATGCACGTTTACGAGCGCAGCCTTACGGTTGAAGGCAGGCTCCACGAACCCAAGAAGAGCATATTCTATTTCTCTTCTATCGGATCCAAATTTCACGCTCAAAATCCATACAAATCGAAGCCATCCGTTCCCCGCGTCGTGTCGCTCTCCGTCTCCCCAACGCAACCAATAATTCCAAAACCACATCCTTTCCCAAACCTACAAACAGCGACCCTTCTTCGTGTCATTTCATGGAGGTCTCTCTCCCTATCTCATCTTTCTGTCACACGAACCATCCCGTCGCATTATTCTACTGCAGAATTCACGAATTCCTCTCGCGAGCAGCCCCCGGAAGATTTCATCGTCCCATGCACAGCGCGGGTAGCAATCAACCGCGTGGAAAACCCTCTTGAAAATGGCCCCTTAGTGGCTCGCTCAAGTAGACTGCGTCACGCCTAATTATACTCCATAATCACGCTTTTTCTCTCGTTTCGATTTTCCCCCCTTCCCCTTGGCAAATAATTCTCCTGCCTGTCCTGTTCTCGGCCAGCGTTGAGCACATGGAGTTCTATATGCGACAAACCATGAGGGAGGTAGTTCCAGATGATGATCTCCTTCGATTCACTGCTTCATATCTGAGTGTGGAAACGCGATGGGCCATCATTGCGCCATATCATGTGTAACAGTGACATTGAATCGAAGACAACCGGCCATCATTGCACACGACAATCATTGCATACGCGACCGCGGCAGATTGAATGACCGGTAGGCAATGAATGAAGGGGATGTTAACAAGGGGTGACCCACCATTTTCCCATCATTGGAAGTGGTACCATCATTCGCACTCCGGAAACCAGACTAAAGTTGAAAGTCTTGTTGCCATTTTCGTTTTTCCATTGCGCCTTGCTGTGAGGATGTTCTGGCCATGATGAAGATCCCGAAACTTGCTGGAGCTTAGGACTGAGCAGAACCTGAGTGGATCAGTAGCATCGAGAATCAATCAACATCCAACTCTTCAAATCGGCGCATACCCAATCCTTAGATTTGCTAGCTAACTTTTTATCCGATAGCATTATCTCCAAATCGTAAAGACATTTGAAGTACCATCACGTGATACATGGACCATTGCAAAGGCAACTCACCCACTTCGAACATTCGTTTCAACTTTTTACTAAAAAACAATCGGCGTACTTTTAGTAAACAAAATGGTGCATCCATTTTCGCAGATTCTTCTCCTTTTTTTTATTTAACGCGAGTTTCTTCATCGTACGGTCCAAATTGAATTTGCGATGTATTTTGGCATTGTTTTGAAATAGGAGAAAAGTTCCAAAAAGAACAATTAGGCACGTAACCAAATAGCATACAGCTTCATCTTACTGGTGGGTAGGATAAAACCTCACATCGCAGCAGAAACAAGGACCATCAATAGCGACCAAAGATGCACAAAAAGTCCCGAGTAAATGACGTGGGGATGGATCTTGAAGAGAGCGAAGCAATTATAGCGGAAGCTTCTTTGTCCTTATTACAGACTGAACCGCCCCTAAAAAAGTTGTTTATTGATCATTCGACAGGAAAAATGTCACGGTGTCTGGTCCCAGAACGGCTGAAAGGTCGAGTCATCATCTCACAGTCAACTCTCTCTCTCTCTCTCTCTCTCTCTCTCTCTCTCTCTCTCAATTGCTCCATTTTACCTAGCCTATCTCTATGATTAATGGCCAAAAAAAGAAAAAAAAATCAATCTAATTTTTATGGGAGAAAACTTCACAAGGTGAAAATCGAATGACAAGCGCCGTGTCTAATCATATGAAGGGGTGTCCTTTTCTCTTTACGAAAAAGATGAAATGACACGCGAGCAATGCAATTTGTCCTGTTCAGTTTGGACATTTTGGGTCCTCTTGTTTGCTTTCAAATTGAGCCATCCAGCATCAAATCAGCAGCTCCAAGTGCCGTGTCCGTCGCAAACTCAACAGCAAGATGATCGAGAATGTCATTAATATGCACATTAGAGATGAAAACCACCATACCCGATAACCTAAAGAATCTTGTGAAACGATCTGGTCTGACGAGGGGCGAAAAGTGATCATCGAAGGACAAAAGGCGTGGACAAGAATCAACTCGATGGATTTTTAGAATAGTGAATGGGACATGATTGAGTCAAACTATGTACTTAAAAGGAAGAGAGCAATTACAAAATAATTAGAATTAACTCACAAATACACATTAAGAATACTATCAAGAGGTCCCAAAGCAATGAGATTCAATATAAAAATATCAAAACGGACAATATCTCAATAAGTTAATTTAATGTTGTCACATCTCTAATATCAGGCCAAACTTATTTTGAATCCGACAGTCCTTATGTTAATTGTTTCGACAATAATGAGGTACTAGATAAGTTTTGTCAAAACATGAACTCACGTGTGCCAAAAGTGAGATGTCACGAGAGGGAGTCAACCGACATACCATGTGTCGAAACAGTAATTAGGGCAATCAAATATGTCTAAAGAAGGCCAAAGACACGGCCATTTAAACAAACTATCTTTTCTCAAGTTTTTAATCCTAGTTAACTGAAAAAGACAGAAAATTAGGTGAAAACTAACAACTTGGCTCCTCCTTTTGGTGGTGGGTTAGTTGCGGATGGGGACATAAGTGAGAAAATAATTTTTAAAAAAAAAAAAATGAATGGAGTTAATGAAATGACTTAATTGGGATAATTTGATAGATTTAAGAACGTGATTGTACTTTTTTGAAAAATTTAAGATTTAATTACACTTTCATAACAAATTTTATGACTTTTTAGATAATTATCCCCTTTATAAATTTATTTCTGAATTTAACCCAAACTGAGTGAATATAGACATGTTTATATTTGGTATTGTAATAATGTGATATATTGATTTTGAATTACTTCGCAGTATAATAAATTAAGTATGCACTTTGAATTGGGAAAAAGAAAGCCACTCACGTTAAAGCTAGGAGGTTCATGAAAAACCCATATCATATAAGGATCTAATAAAATACAAAAATGGATCCAAGTCGAGTAAAGCATAAGATAAAGAAGCTACATTAATTTACATATGCCGAAAACAAGGACTCCATAATCACATCTTGACACCAGTTCGATCCTATGATTACACTAATTATCACATCACTTCCGAATACAACAACGATGCTACAATCTCGACAGCGGCCGGCATACAAAAGTGGCTCCAAATGGGATCGATCGAATAAGAAAAAACTTTTCAACACTCAAAGCAAAAATTCTTAATTCTTTTCTTTTCTCTCTGTGTGTGATGCATGCATTTCAAAATTTAAATAATTTCTCGATAAAACACAGATCAAGCAATAATCACTAGACACGAGACAAACTTTTTCAGGACGCCCATTGGCATTATCCATGTAAACAGTGGATTAAATTAGGGGAAATCCCGTTAAATAGTCACATAAAAAAATTTAAAAAAAAAAATTGAAAAATTACGAGGCATGGCGTACGGTGTCCGCCCATGTGAAGGACATGCGAAGGACAATTCCACAGCGGGCAGAGCGTGCCGGCCGTTTCTCTCTCAGTCGTAGGTTTAAACTAGCGGACTTGTCGAGATGCACTTTTTTTATTTTATTTATCGTAATTAAATATCTTAAACTATGATTTTCGATGCCAATTACGTTTGTCTCACCTCACCCGCCCGGACAGCGCGTGCGGCCTACTCCCCGCCGAGAGGACTTTTCTTTCTTCTTCTATTTTTTTGGGGTGCACTATTTCTCAGCTTTTCCGGAGGGTTTTTAGAAAGTTGTTTAATTTTCCTAAGACAGGGGCCTTTGAAAATTCCTTAGCAGTTAAGCAAAAAGTGAGTATTGGGGAGAAGAAATTTCCCTGGTTACTGCTAAAACCGGGAGCTCTCTCCTCCACTCTACTCTATTTTTTTAATAGATTTTAGGTGCAAATTCCACATCATCTTACAAAGAAGATGAATCTGAGCCTGAAAATTAGAGACAAATCAATTTTTTTTTTTAGCGGGGTTATTATCACATATCCAAGTTAATTTCATTTACAATGGTAGCACTTCCTTATAAATGGTGAAAAAAGGATGACGAATGATAACCCTTTTATATAATTATGTGCTTTTTTAAATGTATAAATATAGCAATATCGTGGGTCTCTATTTAAATCAGAGCTAAATAAGTGCTTGCCCCGTTTATGAGTGGGTTTCCATGTTACTTTCCTTTTGACAATGAGGCTTATCTGGACTCGTAAGTCTTAAAGTAGGCAGAAGCTAATTCATATTGGTTAATCGATCTCAACTTCTCCCGTGTTGAAAACGATTTTGTACTTTTCATTTCTTAGTGTACTGTACCGAGGCCAGTGCGATGTTGGATACACATACCAATGCAATAATCCCTCTCTTTTTTTTTTTTTTTTTTTTTTTTTTTTTTCTGAATGTAGTTCCCCCAATAGCATATACAACTTAAAGATTGGCTTTATTCACAACTTTTCGTAATATACAGCTAAGTCCCTGAGACTAATGTAATTAATTCATGACTTTCTAAAATCATCTTTTATGTCACGTCAATGGAAAATTAGGAAATTTCAAAACACCATTCACTTATCTACCAAGACCGCAAAACTCCAACCACAATATCATTTAGAAATTAAAGATGAAATTTCATATATTCCGTCATATGATTTTCCAATTGTCTTGACCTGTCCCGATTCATCCTCTCACAATGCTCAAGTACCTACTCCACGATAGATGCCTATGGCTGTTGATTTGCAAAACATGCATCTCCCTTGTCCAAATTGACTAACGGGTAGCAAGTACCAAGAAATTCCTCTCCTTTTTCGTCCCAAGACGACGATACTCGGGGCAGATCTCCCACGCGCCACATGGGAGCGTCAGCTGAGCAGACCGATGAGAGACGAATTGCAGAGAGGAGTTTCAGAGGCTAATCGCATGTTAAGCACTAAACTGACCATGGTTTAGTTGCTGGGGGGTGAACCTGTTCCGTGCTCTTCGTGTCATCACTCCCCACTCGCTATCACTCATTCATAGATAGAGAGAGAGAGAGAGAGAGAGAGAGAGAATCGAATGCTTTGCACAGAGACATCCCGATTGTTGTCGGATGTAAAAAAGAGGAAGAGACCATCACCGTGAAAATAAATTTTTCGGGCAAGTTGAATCTCTCCCTGTCTGTCTGTCTGTCTGTCTCTCCCTCTGCCAGTAGCCTAAAGACCGCATCTTTCAGCTGAATTTGGTGAGGGGGTGAGGGGGGGTTGATCGTGAGAAGAAAAGGGGAGGAAGAATCTTTTGGGTTTGTTTCAGACCTCAGCCCACTTCCCCTCTCTCTCTCTCTCTCTCTCTCTACCTTGTGGAAGGTCGGTAAGCTTGTCTTTCTCTTTTCACCCCTCCTCCCCATTTCAAAAGCTCGCCTTTCTTCTTCTTTTCTTTTCCTTTCTATGTGCTTTGATGTTTCTCCTCTCTCGTGTTGCATGCTGCTTTAGCACGTGTGCCCCGTTTCTTGTTTTTCTTTCTTTCCCTTTGAGTATGTTTGTTGCTTCCAGTTGCTCGCTGGATGGATGAGTTGTCCGTGTGCTGAATTCTAAAAGAAATCTGATCTGTATCGATGCTGAGGGCTCCCTGTTGCAGTACGGTTGTTTAGTGGTCGTGGGTTGTTGGGCTTCTCTGTTGGGTTGTATGTGGCCTCCGGATATATTTCTATGCACATGTCATGTGATTCGACCTCCAATTAACGAAATTGCCGCCCGTGTCTGTGTACATGTTCAGCTTTGGTCTTTTTCTTGCTTTTGAATGCCATGCTGGTGATCTTCCTTCTTCCCTGTTTTCAGTTCAGTTTCGGTGCTTTGCTTGTCCTTTGAGCTAATGCAGAAGCTTAGACTCTTGTTTGCTAGTTTTTTCTGTCCCTTTTTCTCGTGTTTAATTTTTCTGGTGGATGGCTGTATGCTTTATTGAAGGAACTATGTCTGCCTTTCCTTGGGAATATGTCGTGTGCTGAAATTTTGTACATTTCTATGGCGACAGGGTGTCTCCAGTGTTTTATGCAAATTGTCGGTGAAATAAGAGAGGAGGTGCTGTTGCCAATCTTCTTATCGAGCAAGAATCATTTCTCACTTCCACGCGATGGTCTCAAGGTCTTATTCTAACCTCTTAGACCTTACTTCGGGCGAGGCCCTGGGTTTTGGTCGTGAGAGGAGGAGGTTCTCACGCGTGGCCACTGTCAGTGGACCACTGTCTGAGCTCGATGATGATAACAGCAACAGTGTTGGCTCAGATGCTCCCTCGTCTTTGTCTCAGGAACGGATGATTATTGTTGGAAACCAGCTCCCAATACGATCCCATAAAAGAGACAATGGAGAATGGTATTTTTCCTGGGATGAGGACTCACTTCTTTATCAACTTAAAGATGGCATTGCGCAAGACGTTGAAGTGATCTATGTTGGTAGTCTGAAGGAAGAAATAGACATGAGTGAGCAAGATGATATAGCCCAAACCTTGCTTGACACTTTCAAATGTGTTCCGGCTTTCATTCCTCCTGACCTGTTCAGTAAATTCTATCACGGGTTTTGTAAACAGCAACTCTGGCCTCTGTTTCATTACATGCTTCCATTGTCACCAGAACTTGGTGGTCGGTTTGATCGGTCTCTTTGGCAGGCGTATCTCTCTGTAAACAAGATTTTTGCGGATAAAGTCATGGAAGTGATTAGCCCTGACGATGATTTTGTGTGGGTTCATGACTATCATTTGATGGTTTTGCCAACATTCTTGAGGAAACGATTCAATAGTGTGAAGCTTGGGTTTTTCCTTCACAGCCCATTTCCATCATCAGAGATATATCGAACTCTTCCTGTGAGGGATGACCTACTGAGAGCGCTTTTAAATTCCGATCTTATCGGTTTCCATACTTTTGATTATGCCAGGCACTTCCTATCTTGTTGCAGCAGAATGCTTGGCCTTTCTTATCAATCGAAACGAGGTTACATAGGTTTAGAGTATTATGGTCGGACAGTGAGCATAAAGATCCTTCCTGTGGGAATTCACATAGGTCAGCTTCAATCTGTGTTAGATCTTCCTGAGACTGCATCAAGGGTTGCAGAGTTACGAGATCAGTTTAGGGGTCAGACAGTGATGCTTGGGGTAGATGATATGGACATATTTAAAGGGATCAGCTTGAAACTCCTGGCTATGGAGCAATTGCTTTTGCAGCATCCTGAAATGAGGGGCAAAGTTGTCTTGGTCCAAATTGCGAACCCAGCAAGAGGACGAGGGAAGGATGTGCAGGAGGTTCGGTCTGAAACTTTCGCTGCAGTGAAGAGAATTAACGAATCATTTGGAAGGCAAGGATACAAACCTATAGTTCTCATAGACAGTCCGCTGCAGTTTTATGAGCGGATTGCTTTCTATGTAATTGCAGAGTGTTGTCTAGTCACGGCAGTGAGGGATGGGATGAACCTTATTCCCTATGAATATATCATATGCAGACAAGGAAATGAAAAACTGAATGAGACGTTAGGTCTAGACCAATCAGGACCTAGGAAGAGCATGCTGGTACTCTCTGAGTTCATTGGGTGCTCCCCGTCCTTAAGCGGTGCAATCAGAGTTAACCCATGGAACATTGATGCTGTGGCAGAAGCGATGGATTATGCTCTTATGGTTTCGGAAGCTGAAAAACAGTTGAGGCATGAGAAACACTATAAATATGTTAGTACCCATGATGTTGCATATTGGGCTCGTAGCTTCTATCAGGACCTTGAAAGAGCTTGTAGGGATCATGTAAGGAGGAGATGCTGGGGAATTGGTTTCGGCTTAGGGTTCCGCGTGATTGCTCTGGATCCCAGTTTTAAGAAGCTATCAGTTGACCATATTGTTTCGGCTTATAAGAGAACCAAAAGCCGAGCGATTCTTTTGGATTATGATGGAGCTATGGGGTCAACAGGATCCAATTCCATCAGTGTGATACCTACTGCTGAGACAGTTGGACTCCTTAACAGTTTGTGCCGAGATCCCAAGAATGTTGTCTTCCTTGTCAGTGGAAAGGAGCGAGTTATCCTAAGTAAATGGTTCTCATCGTGTGATAGACTTGGGTTAGCAGCAGAGCATGGCTATTTTCTTAGGCGAGTTGCCTTCTCCTTTAACCAAGAGTCTGTTTCATTCTTTGAAATTAGAAAATTTGATATAATGTAGGATGAGTTCAGATTCGTATCACTGAAAACACTGAACAACCATTGTAGAGGTAAACAGATGCTGGGTTTATGCCATATTGATGTACTTTAGGATGTCATATGATCTATCACCAACTCAATGTCCAGTCCAAATTCAGTCTTCATATGGTTTAAGGCATAGCAAAGGTGGTGCTATTGGCTCTTTAATTAATTAATCTTGAACTGTTAGGTGGAAGAATAAGAGTTTAGCTAATTCATTGACAATAACATTAGGTTATTCTGTTATCCAATGAATGGTGCACTAAATGGCCACCAGCACACTTAAGTACATCGCAGAAAGCTTTTTTGGGTTTTCTAAATCTTAAATCGGTAGACATTGATTAATGTAATTTGAGCCAGTGAAAGGTGTTTATTTGAATCCTTAATGTTTTCTCTTTGTTGGGAGAGATGGTCCTCATTTCCTTGGCCCAACCTGCATTGCTTAATCAAGTCTTATTTTTATTTTTATTTTTATCATTTCAAGCATACTCACAGCTATCATTTTGTTCCTTCCCACTATTCTTGTTGTTTGACTTCATGTGCGCCCTGATTTTGAATTCTAAGAGCTAAATTTTTAGGCCTTAATCTGTCATAGCAAAACCTTGGCCAAAATCTTTTGTCTAGCCGAACTGATCATTATCCTCTTTCAGGCCAAACCAAGAAGGAGATTGGGAAACTTGTGTTTCGGTGACAGATTTTGACTGGAAACAGACAGCTGAGCCGGTTATGAGATTATACATGGAAACAACTGATGGCTCTACCATAGAAATCAAAGAGAGTTCAATTGTGTGGAATTACCAGTGCGCAGATCCAGATTTTGGTTTTTGCCAGGCAAAGGAACTTTTAGATCACCTGGAAAGTGTTCTTGCAAATGAACCTGTTTCTGTCAAGAGTGGCCAACACATTGTGGAAGTTAAACCTCAGGTTTTTCCCAGTTTTTTCCTTTTTCACAAGCAGCATTGTCTTTCAGAATCATGAAGTTCTATCAAAGCTACTGAAATATCACTGGAGCTATTTTTGTTGACTTTAATTTTTAATGTCCCTAGTTGGTCCAGTCCCCACAATCAAGTAATTTGAGTCTCTATTGTGCAGTCAGAAACTATTGAAACTTGTGTTGCACTTAGTCAATGGAAATGTGCTTGCATATTGAGAGAGTTTCTTCTCACAAGGAAATGAAAAGAACAAGATCAGTGAATCATCATAAACATTGTGCTGAGCATGAAGATGTAGTCCATACTATCTTCATGCTTGAATCATGCCAAGTTTATAGCTTTCAGTAACATTTGTATAGAAGGGTCATGGAACCTGTGGAATTTTTATTAGATTATGGTCTATCTTTTCAGATGTAGGTCAGATTGATTGATTGGATCACATGAACTGGCATATTGTTGGACACATTTATTAGCATATTTTGGTTTGAGGTCTCTTTTTTGGGTCAGAAATTTGATTTCCCGATTGAATTAGTCATTAGTAAACATCCTCACTTTGCTCAAAGATATTCAGGTTTATAGTTCATCTGTCAGTAAATTTGGAGGTTCCTGTGTTGATTTGCTTTTGATCTTAGCTGAAGTTTGCAACCTCTAGGATATGACTAAAGCCTTTTCTTACATTGCTGAACATTTTCCACCTTATCCAAAGCAACAAAGTTATGTTATTTTCTGGCCATGTCCGTCAAATCAACATGCTCCATAGTAATCGGGAAAAAATTCCAATCCACTTCAACATCAACTTATGTGTCAACTCTTTTGCAGGGTGTCAACAAGGGTCTTGTGGCCGAACGTCTATTGGAGACAATGCGGCAAAGGGGAATGCTTCCAGACTTTGTTCTCTGCATTGGAGATGACCGCTCTGACGAAGACATGTTTGGGGTAATAATGAGTGCGAGAGATGGTCCAGCGCTTTCTCCGGTTGCGGAAGTGTTCCCATGCACCGTGGGCCAGAAACCAAGCAAGGCCAAGTACTACCTAGAAGACTCAAACGAGATCTTGAGGATGCTTCAAGGGCTGGCCAACGCCTCCGAGCAAGCCGCCCGAAATTCTTTGCCAACCTCCTTGGCCAACGCTTCAGCGACTAAAGAGTAAATAACCCTCCTTTCAAAATCCAAAATCGATGTGATATGCAAGAACCCATGTGTATCGGTCGGATGGCATCGTGTATTCACTCCTGTAATTTTCAATTTGGGACGGGGAGGGGGCTCTACCCCCTTCCTTCGCGGAGTCTTTTTGCGGTCTATTTTTTCGGCGCCCTATTGCATGGTATTTTCTGGCTGTTGTACCATAATGATGTGGTGTTGTATCTCAAAAGATTGTGATAGTTCCTAGGTTGTAGATGATGATTGAAGATTTGAGTATTGGAAGTGGGATTGAGTTCTGGACATTTGAGTTCAAGGAAATAACACCAATACCAACCAAGAGCAATATCAAAAGTGCTCTCAAATTGGTCTGTCCAAATCTTTCAACAGGAAGAGTGGTTGAAAACTGAAAACGCATTAAATCTGCTAGCAATGGCAGTTGAATCGGGGAAACAGAGTCAAGAGGAGTCTTCAGTGAGGGTTAGACCTTCACTTCACTACTCATTTCTTGGTTAAGAACGATTATGGAGATATCACATATGTGCATGCAAAACATAAATCCTTTCATGGTTTTTTTTTTTTTTTTTTTTTTCCTTTTTTGATCTTTTTTCGTTTTTCCTGAGTTTGGAGAGGATTGGATGGGAGACACTCATGCACCAGCTGCGATAATACAGTTGAGTTCAGTCCCATATCTATATGATGCATAACCAAGGATTCACATGATCCTTCAATGTCTAATTTCTCTCCTAATTTTTTTTTTCACAAACTTTCTCCCTTTTTTCCTTTTGCCTTTTCCACCGTTGATTCTTCAAAGTAGTCATTACACATGATACAGAAAAGTCGGCGTTTTAAAAGCCATAAAACTTCCTAAATCAACTTATTACACATGGTACAGAAAAGTCGGCGTTTTAAAGGCCGTGAAACTCCCTAAATCAACGGCATTTGTACTGATTCATAGTATCTATTTACTTTTTATCACCCAATTTTCTATATTTGAAGGCGACACATTCTCTGCATGATTGACCAAGAATTTGTACTTTGACTTAAAGAACAATTTGTTTCACTATCATGTGTTTTGGGCGGCCCTTAAATTTGTAAGTGCAAAAGGATGGCAATGGTGGGGAAATTCAGATTGGTGGACTTAGCCTAGCCCAACCAAGCATTAAATCAAATCATCCCCCACCCCCCCCCACCAAAAACCCACCACAAAAACTCCCTCTCGAGTCCCTTTCAAAGGCTTTAAAATCACCCAACAAACTCAATGACCTCATTCACACTCCATCTCCTCTCAACTGCCCTCATTAAATCCTTCCTTGCAACATTAGCCTCCCTTCAATTTTCTCTTTTTTCCCCCCTAAAAGGGTTTTATTGATGACTCCTCTTAGTACATTATGGTCTCGTTAAGTATGTTAAATAATTTCACATAACCATGTCACAAATTACAATCTTTCCTGAATGGGTGTTTGACAGGTGTCCTTATGCTTTCATTAACAAAAACCCATTGTAGTTATACATGGTGGTTTTCATTTACCGTGCTTGGGAAACATATAAAATTTACATACATCTCTACTATGCCTACTATGCATTTCATAAATTCTTATGTGCGGAATCATTGTGGTTGAATTCATCGGTGATGTTGAGAGAAACATAAGCTTAGTCTTGTGTAATCGATTTGATTAGATGTGCTGAGGACATTGCTTGACAGAAATATAAGCTTCGCCTCGTGTAATCGATCTGATTAGATGTGCTAAGCACATTGCTAGACGAGACTTTTGAGGTATCTTTTCTTACGCTGTCGTAAGCCGCATCTTCTTGCAACATCCTAATTCTTTTGCGGGTCCTGTCTTCCGAATACAAACAAAAGAGCGACAATAGCAAGAGACTTCCCCAATCCAATGGATTGGAAAGAAAGCACGACAAGTCAACCATTGAAAAGAAAGAGAGGGGTCCCTGTGATTTCACTGTCCTGAAAAGGCTTGGAACTCATGCATGGTGGGAGACATTCAGTTGCTCCTGTAGAAGAGAAGGCGTGAGGTTTTGCACCGCATGAAATGTCACCAAACGAGTTGATGCTTGTCCTTTTCCTTCAACCAACATTTTACTGCATTAAACTCGGAACGGGTTACATGTGTTGTCATTGCAATACAACAAACTTGTAAGGAAGGTAATTAATTAAGGAAAATTGTCTAAAAAGTTCTAAACTTATTATATATACTCTAATTCAATTATAGACCTTTCAGTTATGCATCTTAATCCTACATCTTTCAACCATTTGTCAATTTTTAATCTTAAACTTTTCAATTGTGTCAATTCAATCTTAAATTTTCAAAAACATTTTATTAATGTAGTCATTCTGTCGAATTACCAAATAATATATTTATGACTAAATTACCAAATCTTTAAAAATTATATAACTAAATTGACACAATTGAAAAAGTTATGATCGATTAATTGCTATGCAATAAGTTTAAGACTTTTTCGACAATTATCCCTAATTAATTATATTTTCTTGCCCCTCTCAAAGTTATTTAATTAGGAGACGTGTTCTGATAGCTTTATGCCAACTATTTTGATCGAGGGAATACTTCTATAAGTATAATCAATCTATTTTAGACGATGACTAAATGATTTTAATAGCAACATAATATTCAAGTGAATCGAAATTCTTCTGGAGGTTGAGATGACAAAAGTTGTGGATGGAAAGCAGCCCACATCTTGACTTTTGAGGGGCCAATTCTCAAAGTCTAATCCGAAATCGCACCGCATTTATAGCACAAATAGATTAGGATTTTGTCCCTTCTTTTTTTTTTATGACCGACAACAGTACGAACGAGTGATTAGTGGATTTTAGTTTCAGTGTGAGTACAATTTTTAGTCTTGGGAGCTCCGACACTAGATTCGACTTCAATGTGAATCGAATGGTGATTATTCACTAGTAACAAAAATTCTTTTCTTTTCTTTTTTCTTTTCCCATTAAAAAGTTGACAAATAAAAAAAGAACAATAAGAAAAATGAAAAAAAATGATGGGGGGGGCAGGAATGCAATTACAAATGAATGGCAAAGGCATGAAAAGTGGCAAAAGTAGTACCACGTTGCAATAAAAGCCAGTTTCAACCGCATAAGCGTTCGCGTGTGCGCGCCCCTTCCAACTTGGAAGGGGAGGTGAGGTTCAAATCCCCACCTTCTCGGGGGATGGGGGTAGGGACGCGTGAGTTTCGAGAGTGGGTTGCGACTGACTCCCACGCCCGCAAGAGGCGGGCGCACAAGTCTGCGATTGAGTGTAGAGTAGGAATAGAGTAGGATCGACCAAAAAAAAAAAAATCGCATAAGCCATTCATGCCAATTTAGTGCTGAATATTTAGACAATTTATTAATTTAGTTTTAAACTTTTTCAATTATGTCAATTTAGTATTAAACCTTTAAACGACTTGCCAACGTAGTCCTTCAGGCCAAATTATAAGTTTAAGACTAGATTAGTAAATCGTTAAAATGTTTATAATTAAATTGACATAATTAAAAGGTTTAAGATCGAATTGATTGCTATATAATAGATTTAGAGCTTTTGGGACGAATATTCCCAAGTAATTATATTTTCCTACGCCTCTCAAAGTTCTTTAATCGGGAGACGTGTTGCGATAGCTTTATTCCGACTATTTTGGTCGAGGGAATACTTCTATAAGTAGAATCAATCTATTTCATACGATGACTAAATGATAATAATAGCACCATAGCATTCAAGTGAATCGAAATTCTTATGGAGGTCGAGATGACAAAAGTTGTGGATGGATAGCTGCCCACATCTCGACTTTTGAGAGGCCGACTCTCAAAATCTATCCAACCGCATCGCATTTATGGCGCAAATAAATTAGGGTTTTCCTTTCCTTCCTTTTCGAAGACCCATAACAGTACAATCGAGTGAAATTAATGGATCTTAATTTCGGGTTAAGTACAGTTTTAGTCTTCAGAGCTCCGACGTTAGATTCGACTGCAACGTGAATTGAACAGTGATTCACTAGTAACAAAAATTTCTTTTGTTCTCTTTCCTTTCTTTCTTTTCGTTTTAGAAAGTTGACAAAAGATACAACAAGAACAATAAGAAAAAAATGAAAAAAAAAAAAAAATGATGATGGGAGGGTAGGAATGTAGTTGCAAATGGCAGAGGCATGAAAGTGGCAAAATTGGTACCACCCTGCAGTAAAAGCCGGTTTCAACCGTATCAAAACTTCCGTCATATGCAACGATTCGCATGAGAGACGCAGCTCCTACTCAAATCAATGGCATAATCACAAGATACAAATAATCCAATTTTTCTTTAACTTAATATACACATATAGAATCAGGAATTCAAAATCAAACATTAAACTCTTTGTAAACAAGTGTTTTTCGCTCATAGGGTTAGAGCACGTGGCTATGGACCGCGATGTCGGGGGTATGAGACCCTCCTTGCCGACGACCCCCGACCGGTCCGGAGTGGCAGAAGGGCTCCAGCGTCTTGTAAACCGGCCAGACCCACTGATGGTTCACTTCACTTATTATGCATATTTCACGAGGACAGATATCGAACTATACGTGCCTTATCGCTTCGTGCATGTGATGTGGAAAATAGATAGGGCGTTCAAACCAAGCACCGCTCAAAGCTTTTACTTAAAGCTTGCATTAAATGATCTCATCTAACTCTCCTTTCCCTAACCATCTCGCTCTTCTTATAATTCTCCCCTCCTCCGCTTCTCCTTCCTTCTAACTTCATTCCTCTCTTCTCCACCACCTTCTTCTTCTTCTTCTTCTTTCGTTCGGCCCATTTGAGTGGCCTAAGAGATGAGGCAGAACGGCTCGGCTTCGGGCCGCGGCGAGGTCCCCGACGGTGATGACGTGAAGAAGAAGAGGACGGGCGAAGACAAGGCCGAGCGCAAGAAGCCGCAGCGAGTGTCCCTGCTGAAGCTCTTCTCGTTCGCCGACTTCTACGACTGTGTCCTCATGGCGATCGGGTCGGTCGGCGCGTGCGTCCATGGCGTCTCCGTCCCCGTGTTCTTCATCTTCTTCGGCAAGCTGATAAACGTCATCGGGATGGCCTATCTCTTCCCTAAAGAGGCTTCCCATAAAGTTGCCAAGGTATGAAAACCACTACCAGAGTCTGTATGCATGACCCATGAATGTTCAGTTTGAGATCATGAATTGACCAATTGTGGGGAGCTTTCTCGCACTGAAGTGACAGCTTCTCCGCAAGTCTTTTCATAGTAACGCAAAGATCCTTTTTTTTTTAACAAGTGTTTAAGTGGAAATTTTTAGATTTTCAACGCTTTAATTTAGGAAGAGGTGCAATTCTCAATCTTGATCAAGAAAAGGGTTGGTCTTTACTTCTCTTTATAGTCTGCATATATTGTATAGAAGCTTCTGCTCATATCCTTCACTGACCAATTACTTTATTCTATGAACCCTCTTTCTGTTTTTTCGCAGTACTCGTTGGATTTTGTATATCTCAGTGTGGCTATCCTATTTTCATCATGGATAGGTATTGGCCAAGTGATTCAATATCTCTTCAACGGCTTACTACATATATACTTCATGAAAAAAGAAGAAGAAACATGGGGTTATGCGTACATATTATGTGTGTTAATTTGATGTGGTTTATGCAGAGGTTGCATGCTGGATGCATACTGGAGAGCGGCAAGCGGCGAAGATGAGAATGGCGTATCTGAGGTCGATGCTGAGTCAAGACATTAGTATTTTCGACATGGAAGCTTCAACTGGGGAGGTCATTTCTGCAATCACGGGCGACATTATTCTTGTTCAAGATGCTCTCTCTGAGAAGGTACTTCAACCATCTTAAATGTTTTTTCCCCAAAGGATCCATTTCTCTGGCATAATCCAGTAAAATTCTGAATTCGATGAGTCCAACTCCATACTCACCCCAAATCAAAAACATCAAGCACCATCACCATCTTTTCCGGACCAAGTAAGAGACCAAACATTCAAAACGTGTCGAGTTAACCTGTCCACACCGACCGATATTTAGTGAACGAAACATCTTTTGTCACATATGATTTGGTATTGTTTACCAAGAAAGAAAAAAACCTTTGAATAGAAACGTTCGCATTCCCAAAGAATACAAGTTGACCTGGGGGCATTCTCGAACATTTTCCCACAGAAGTTGCATTAGCGACAGAGATCTGAATGTTTTGATGGTTACTTAGATTTGGTAAAATCAGAATTATTTGGCAAAGCATATACCCTAAAACTGTAAACTTTGTGGGTCAAGAGGGGCAGTAAATACACGGCGCGGATGTGCATGCAGGGACGTCAACACTGATGAACCGCTGTGATTACTGTTGGAATAAATAATTCAGGAAGAGCTGGTCTGACACTTTTGCTTCCTGCGTCTGCTTCCTTTAGGGGTTCTTTTACGGGGTGGTATAAATGCATTGCCTGGGAGCATTAATATTTCGGTTTGGGTTGGGTGAGAAATTGCGTCTTCTAGCTTCTAGGGTTTTAACTTGCACTTTTGCCAGCTGGAAACAGTTCGATATTGAATGCCCAGCGCGTGTTTTCTGCCGTTAACATGAAAGAAATGAAAATGATAAGGTACGAGACACAATAATTTGGATATAGAGAAACTAGAGGTCCATCACGGACCCAACCTTGTACTTGACGATATGCCGCTTTCTGGTGAGATAGAGGTGTTAGAAATTCATGTCCATGAAAATGGGATTTAGTTTGCATATTTTGAACACTAACAAGATTTGCCGGAACTCTTTACCAAAAAAAACACAAGATTTGCCGGAACTCCGCTTGCTCCCGGATAGTTGAAATCTTAGGAGGAATTACTTTTCCAGTAATGGGTTTTAGGTCACAAGCAAGCTGATCTATTGCACTTGTCAAAGTCTCAGTAATCAGGATGAGCTCTTATCTTGGCATACAGCAATTAATTCCTCAGGAACTTCCAGAGTAATTATTGATTATCGTTGCAATGGGTACGATGTGTTTGTGTTATTCATTGTGCCTTGTGGAGGATGCAGGTGGGGAACTTCATACACTACATAAGCCGGTTTCTGGGAGGCTTCATTATTGGGTTCGTCAGGGTATGGCAAATCACTCTTGTGACGCTGTCTATCGTACCCCTGATTGCCATTGCAGGCGGCTTGTATGCATATGTTGCCACGGGTCTTATTGCCCGAGCACGGAAATCCTATGTAAAAGCTGGAGAAATAGCAGAGGAGGTCAGTGTGATCCACCTAAAATTGACATTTTTTTTATTTTTTTTATGAAGGGTCATGTACTTCTTTTACAACTGCGCTGTAGTCATTTGAAACTCAGGAGCAGCTTAAATTTAACAGGTGATTGGGAATGTCAGAACAGTCCATGCATTTGCCGGAGAAGAGAGGGCAGTGAGATCATACAGGAGTGCTCTTATCAATACTTACCAGTACGGGAGGAAGGCAGGATTAGCGAAGGGCTTGGGACTAGGCTCGATGCATTGCGTGCTTTTCCTTTCGTGGGCACTTCTCGTTTGGTTTACAAGCATTGTCGTTCATAAGGGCATCGCCAATGGTGGGGATTCCTTCACAACCATGCTCAATGTCGTCATAGCCGGACTGTAAGTCTTCTTCCCAAGTTCTGATGCCTGGGATTAATCAGCAAATGTTGGTCTTTATCCTGGCATTGCAAAACTGACGAAAAGCCACCTACATTTATGCTGTGTCTTGCCAGGTCACTAGGCCAGGCGGCACCAGATATTTCTGCATTTGTCCGTGCAAAAGCAGCTGCGTATCCCATTTTTGAGATGATTGAGAGGAGCACAATGAAAACCAGCTCAAAAACTGGCCAAAAACTGAGCAATGTGGAAGGACACATACAATTCAAGGACGTGATGTTTAGCTACCCGTCTCGTCCCGACGTGGTCATCTTCAATAAGCTCTGCCTCAATATTGCTCCGGGTAAGATTATGGCTATCGTGGGTGGAAGTGGATCGGGGAAAAGCACAGTCATCTCTTTGATCGAGCGCTTCTATGAGCCACTCGCCGGGGAGATCCTGTTGGATGGATACAACATCAAAGACATCGACCTCAAGTGGCTGAGGCAGCAAATTGGGCTGGTCAATCAGGAGCCTGCCTTGTTTGCCACAAGCATTAGGGAGAACATACTCTACGGCAAAGACAAGGCCACCCTCGATGAGATCACTCGTGCCGCAAAAATGTCAGAGGCTCTCTCTTTTATTAACAACCTGCCCGAGAGATTCGAAACTCAGGTATTTCTAGTATATATAGAGAAGCTGAGGCAAGCACAGTCCGTAGATAATGTGATGGTCTTCTAATATAGAATGAATGTTTTATGTTGAGTTATTCGCTGAGAATTGAAAAGTTTGCAATTCACACAAGTTATTTCCAAGTTTAATGCTTGCTTTGGATAAATTGACTTAATTGGACTGAGTAGGGTCTGACATCGCAGGTCGGCGAGAGAGGAATACAACTATCGGGTGGCCAGAAGCAGAGGATAGCTATTGCACGGGCAATAGTTAAGAATCCGTCCATTCTTCTGCTGGATGAAGCCACGAGTGCGCTCGATGCCGAATCCGAGAAGAGCGTGCAGGAGGCGCTCAATCGTGCGATGGTGGGGAGGACCACAGTTGTGATCGCACATCGGCTTTCTACCATAAGAAATGCAGATGTGATCTCGGTTGTCCAGGACGGAAAGATAGTGGAAACAGGGAACCATGATGAACTAATCTCAAACCCAAACAGCGCATATGCGTCACTGGTTCAACTCCAGGAGACCGCTCACTTGCAGCGGCACCCTTCACAAGGTCCTACCATGGGACGACCACTCAGGTACTATTTTGACCGATCGGCATTTTCAAGTGATGATTCATTTCTAGCAGTAATCAGTATACAAAAATTATCAGAAGAGTTCTTGTTATGAAGTCAGACTCGTCAGTTGATTAATCTTTATTTTAGCATCAAGTTTTCAAGAGAACTATCCCGGACAACGGCCAGCTTTGGCACAAGTTTTCACTCAGACAAAGAGTCTCTTGGTCACGCTGGTGTTGATACAGGCGACGGTCTAAAGCCAACGCATGTTTCCTTCAGAAGATTGTACTCCATGATCGGTCCCGATTGGATTTACGGGATGTTCGGCACCATTTGTGCTCTTATCGCTGGAGCCCAGATGCCTCTTTTCGCTCTCGGGGTCTCCCAAGCTCTTGTGTCCTATTACATGGGTTGGGAGACGACGAAGCACGAGGTTAAGAAGATTTCTCTGCTGTTTTGTGGAGCCGCAGTAGTGACCGTCATTGTTCATGCGATCGAGCATTGTTCCTTTGGCATTATGGGAGAGCGACTCACTCTTCGAGTCAGGGAAAGGATGTTTGCAGGTAATTCTACCAAAGCTATTCTCAATGCCTATTTTACCCATGTCTACACAACTGATCTTCTGGTAATGGAGGATAATCAATCGTGTTATTGAGAATTTCAATAATTTGATTGCTTGCGATGTTAAAAGATCTGTCGTATACATAAATGAAATGAAATGCTAAAACTCGTCTTGCAGTTGAATGAAACGCTATAAACAGAGTGCTGGTTACTTTCCTGTCTTTAGCTACATTTTAGGCTAAAGTTTCTGGCAAAGTTTTGTTGCAGCCATTTTGAAGAATGAGATCGGTTGGTTCGATGATGTGAACAATACAAGTGCTATGCTTTCATCACGGCTAGAAGCAGATGCAACTTTGTTGCGGACTGTGGTTGTAGATCGTGCAACGATCCTCTTGCAAAATCTGGGCTTGGTCCTTGGTTCTTTCGTCATTGCTTTCATCCTAAACTGGAGGATAACACTCATTGTCATAGCCACCTATCCATTAATCATAAGCGGGCACATCAGCGAGGTAACTTTTCCTTTCTGTAATGAGTAGTTTAACATAGAGTATACAATCTTGCTAATGTTTTGATTAATCTGCCTTCAGAAAATGTTCATGCGAGGCTACGGTGGAAACTTGAGCAAAGCATATCTACGAGCCAACATGTTGGCTGGTGAGGCCGTGAGTAACATCCGCACGATAGCTGCGTTTTGCTCAGAAGAGAAGGTGATCGATCTCTATGCAAGCGAGCTTGTTGAGCCTTCCAAGCGTTCATTCTCTCGTGGTCAGATTGCAGGCATCTTCTACGGCATTTCCCAGTTCTTCATTTTCTCATCATACGGTCTTGCCTTGTGGTACGCAACTTAGCTTCGCATTCTCGACTTTGCCAGAACTTGTAAAAGGGGTCATGAAAAACGTAACAATATGCATATTTGCATGCTTCAAGACCTTCAAATCGATGAATTGGTACTTCAAGCATTTTGTGATGAAAATCCAGGCAAACATTGGTACTGAATCATTTTTTGAAATGCAGGTATGGCTCTGTTTTGATGGGGCAGGGACTCGCCAGCTTCAAATCGGTGATGAAATCATTCATGGTGTTGATCGTAACCGCTCTAGCTATGGGAGAGACCTTAGCTATGGCCCCGGACCTGCTCAAGGGGAATCAAATGGTTGCCTCAGTATTTGAAGTCCTTGACCGCAAGACCGAGGTGATGGGGGATGTTGGGGAAGAGCTAACAACGGTAGAGGGCATGGTTGAGCTCAGGGGAGTCCATTTTAGCTATCCCTCCAGGCCCGACGTGATCATTTTCAGGAGTTTTGATCTGAAAGTGCGATCGGGCAAGAACATGGCTTTAGTGGGGCAAAGTGGGTCTGGTAAAAGCTCCGTGCTCACTCTTATACTCCGGTTTTATGATCCAATGGCTGGGGAAGTGATGATTGATGGTAAGTCTGATAGCAAAATCGACCACTTTGATTCGCTTACTATCTGCAAAAGCATCACATTGTTGCATTATCTGCTATGAAGGAAATTTCCTGATTACTTCAGAGCCCTTTTTCTTTTCTCAACTTGAATGAGAAAAGGAAACTGCATTGCGCACTGTCTTAATTAGGTCCAAAAATCAATGTTTCGCAGGCAAGGACATCAAGAAACTCAAACTTAAATCCCTCCGGAAACACATTGGCCTTGTCCAACAAGAGCCAGCTCTCTTTGCCACATCTATCTACGACAACATCATCTACGGCAAAGAAGGAGCATCTGAGGGAGAAGTCTTCGAAGCAGCTAAGCTTGCTAATGCTCACAGCTTCATCAGTTCCCTTCCTGAGGGCTATTCGACCAAAGTTGGCGACCGTGGAGTGCAACTCTCGGGCGGACAGAAGCAAAGAGTGGCCATTGCTCGGGCCATCCTGAAGAACCCGGAGATCTTGCTTCTGGATGAAGCAACTAGCGCTCTGGACGTGGAGTCTGAGCGTATCGTGCAGCAGGCTCTAGATAGGCTGATGAGGAACCGGACAACGATCATGGTCGCGCATAGGCTATCAACCATTAAGAATGCCGACCAGATCTCCGTCATACAAAACGGGAAGATCATAGAGCAAGGGACTCATTCTGCCCTCGTAGAGAACAGGGACGGACCTTACTACAAGTTGATTAACCTCCAGCAACAGCAACAATGAAAACAGCGTCATCAATGATTATCGACGGACACAAACGTATTGACAGCATGATTTGTGAAGGGGACTTTTTGATCCTGTACTTATATGTCTTTGATTCGTCGATTTTTGTCTTACCAATTATGTGTTTATGCGAAGTTTGGATCGATTATTTCTGAGTGATGATAATAATCAGAATGCCGAGGCATCGGTCTATGTATAGAAAAGGGAACTTCTTACTTTGGTTAGGCTTATGTTTAATCGCTGTAACCTCAGTTGATGTTTAGTGAGGCGAAGGAGAAGAAAGACAAGGTTACATGGCTTCTCTCTCTCTTTGTTCCCGGCATGGTTGCTAACGGAGGTAGCGTGGGCTTGTCTATCCTTTAAGGGCTATGCTTTTCCTCTCTTGCTGTATAAGCTTGCGCAGAATGCATTCATCTATTGTATATGGAGTGCTTTGTTGTCTACGCTGGGTAAATTTTGATTCAATCCTTTCACAGATCAAGAAGTTGATCTAGGAAAGACTTTCCAGTTGTTTGACCTGAGATGAAAAGTGTCTTTGGACAAACGTAAGCTGTTTATGCTGTAATTGGGGACTTCTAGATTGGACAAACATTAGCTGCTGTTTGTTGAGCATTTAGCAGGTTTTGCTCACCCTGTTTTTTGCTGCTGAAGCTTGACGAAACCATCGATATGAATTATTCATGATACTTCCATGTTGAACAAAAAGCTAGATCTATTAGAACATGCTAGCTAAACACCTTAAAATCTTCCGATTATGGTTTATGCGTTTCCATGACGATCATGAGATAGTCTTTCTTTAAAAAATTCGAGGGTAGCTGAAGCAAAACGGTGAAACCCTGAAGCGAAAATGAGCATGGACAGTACTGTCTAAGGTTAACGGCAAGATGTTTCATCACGGATGATCCAGTTAGGAAGAGTTTCTGATATGACTCCAAACTAGGACTCGTACCGTTAATAACGATAAGAATCGCTGTGACTTTTGCGATTTGTTACACCAACCACGCTACCACAAAATCTTGTAAAGTCATAGGAAGCTTCTTGGAAGGTTAATGCGAACATAAACCTTGGCTTATTATCGTATTTCCCTGTCTGTGGCTGAAGATGCAAAGAGACAAAATTAGTTCTAAGCAAGGAAAAAAAAAACAAAAAATCGAGCGACTCATATTTCCATTTGTCAAACGGAGCAGTCCAAAGTCAATGAATTAAAGAAACCAAGTTGGATAAGTAAACTCCTCGCAGGTGGCTAATCAGATTTTAATCGTTTTGTTTACTCAACAGTCATCGCTTTATTTATAAGCTTGTCGATTAAGACAATGAGGTAAGAGGGTTTGAAAAAACAGCCCCCTCCCCCTCCCAGAAAATCTTGCCGTCCTGACTTTCGCAAAATCTTCACTAATCACTATTTAAACCTTCCTCAACGTCATAACCTTGTGCGGACAAGAAACGTTAATCAAGGTTGAGTCCTGAGAGAGCAAGTCAAAGAAGGGTTTTAGAGTCCATGCGCTTTCAAATTGTCAACCCCGCGCTGTTTCCGGGTCAGCACCTACGTGCTCCCCGATGCGGGCAGGTGAAGATTGGACGGCGAATACGTGTTTCTCCTTCGTGCAAAGAATCATTAAGTTATGCACAGACATGTGCATCCCTGGTTAAAATCTGCTTGAGAGACGATTACAGAATCTCCAGCGTAATCAGCATCCAAGAAGTTAAGTCAACACGAGAGAGCACTTGGCCCAAAAATGGAGTGAAGAATACACGAAACTACAGCACAATAAGTAACGCGTGGAGCCGACACGAACTGGCTAACAACATGACCATAGAGGGTATATCGAAACAAGTAACTGTAATAAATGTTAAATAACTTGCTAGCCGACTGTACAAATCAACATCTTACCCCAAATTGATACAAGGTCACGAAAGTGAGCACAAAAAATCCCGAGTGATTTCTATAATTCCCTAGAATGAACAAATACAAGCAATGGCGGTCCTTAATATAGATCCCAAATTGACATGAAAAGACATATACAAGATATACACGTGTTTCTAAATATCGGTGAGGTTCGGTAAATCGCGAAAAGTATCCACCTAAAGACTACATGGTTCATTTGGGTCAACATAATAAGGATTGGCTGTATAACTAATTGAGGTTTAGAATACTAACTGTCAATGAAGTTTATACAAGTCAATGTACACATAGCTTTTGAGACTTTTCCGATCAATGGGCATCATTAGCCTAGATTATATAAAAATAATAGCATAATAACGATAATCATAATAGATGAATGAGTCACGAAGATTATATCAACTTCATGTACGTGACGCTTGAGCATTGAGTTATCAAGGTCAGTCCTATCTTTAGGTTGCTAGTTTCGAAGACTTTTTTTCCGTGGGGGGAACTTGTGTAGGCATTATACACTGCATCTCGAGGCTGTTTGACTAAGTTGGCCTGGTTTAGGTTTAGGGTCCGTCTCCAATCTTGTGCCAAGCATCGCCAGATGGTAATTTTGTTTGACCTTCTTGATAATTCGAAGGTAGCTCAAGTAATAATCACGTGGAACCCCTGGAATAACCTAAGCTTTCTGTCCTGATAAACCGAGCCTGCTTTGCATATTTACAGGGGTTTAGCTAGGGTTTGGTAAAACAGGTTTGGAAAAACTACACGATAGCGTGAATTGACCAGCTAGATTGGTAACGGCAGCTGAGGTCATTTCGAGGACTTGGATAATCAAGGCTAAATCTACCTCCAGCCCCCTTCTTTGCCCAGTATTACTTTCAAACGGATTCATCATGATTCAAGTTGACTCGCACCGTCGTGTTTTAATCAGGGCTTCGAGTTCTTGGGTTTCCTTATTCGCAATTCTCTAGCAAACCAAAAGGACAAGCTGACTCATGTGAGTTAATTTTTTCCCTAAAAAAAGAAGAAGAAAGAAAATCAAGATCAGTTGGTGGTGGCTGAGAGATACATGTGGAGATCGCAGTCAACCTCGTGCAGATCCCGAATTCAGGAAACGATGCGATTAGGTTAACGATAACAAGGACAGACAAAGGGGGTGTTCCATTTTCTTTTAAGGAAAGCAGTACTGCTTTGCTTTACGCAAGGTCAGTCGGCCACGATAGATCGTGTTTTGTTGCGTCTGCGGTGTACGAATCCGAAGCGCCAGCTTCAGACATAATAGGGTTCAATCGACTCGTCCCTTCAAAAAGAGCAGTTGAAACCACTGGTGTGGAATTCCAAGCTTGAGTTCCAGTCTTGGCGGCTGATCTCTCCTCGACGATGATGTCGGAGCATCTACATTTATAATCTTGTGAGAATAAAAATTGGCTTCTGCTTTCGTCTTTAAAGTACGAAAAAAATAGAATGAAGTCCTAATTCTCTCATTTTCAGATGTGGAAAATTGGCTGTAATAGGAGCTTGATTGTACCTTGTAGCGTATGGACCTCGCTACTTCTTCATTGCATGTGAAAGGATGACTTAAAACAATGCTGAAATGATCGAACAATTATTGGAGTTGGGAAATGTATCATCAGCACAATTTCCCAGTCCAACCATATATGATGGGTTCATAGTGGTTGATATTGTGAAACTAATCTTCATAGGGAAACACTTAAGCTGCCCAAGAATGCAAGGACGAATCTAGAATGATGTATCAAAAGGTAAGGGTGATTAATTTCAAGATTAATAGATTTCGAACCAATATTGGAGTCAATTCTCGGTTTTTGGAATTGGGAATTGAATAGGTCGACCTTGGAAAGAGTGTGAAAACCTACCCTATAAAAAATAATTAAATTATGGAAATTTTAATGAGAAATGATTGTTTTATATATATAATTTTATTTTTTTTGGTAACCGAGGAAGCGCCGGAGACTCCCTTTCGCTTACGCTATTCGAGATCACACCGCCCTCCAATGCCCGATGGTACCGTCGACGTCGTTGCAAGCCACTATTTAGATGTAAAATCTCGGGGAGCTGGCCTAGTAAACCACCCCTGGGACTCCTACTTAAGTCGCAAGCATCCAAAAATTCGAACTCGTTCTCTCGGCGATGAGGTAGTAAAGCCCAACTATCACGGCTACTTATGGGTATTGCTTTATATATTTTGATAAAGAAATTTCCGAGGTTTCATATTTCAATTTTCATGTTCTTGTGTGCATGTGTATATTAAGAGCTAAGTTCACAACATTAAGTTTGCATGCTCCATTCTGTCGAAAGTAGACCATCTAGGTGGTGATCGAAGAATTATCGAGAAACTACTTTCTTATGATCCAATCATGAAAAATTACGCCGAAATCTTTTCATAAGTTCGAGCCTGAGGAGGAATAACAACTAATGTGAAACGTTGAAGACAAGTGAAAATGATCTATCTGTGTGTGTGTGCACAAACTACTTGAACTCTTCATCTCTTATGCCATTTTGACTCTACTTGAAAAGGAAAAAAATATGAAGTCCACCCAGCGAGAGAACAGCGATACTTCTACCTTGAAATCTTAGAAGAGACAATCTAGAAATATCACCTCGTTATTTCAAGATCGAGATTCCGTATATGAGCAGTATTTCTAACTAATCCTTGAAGTTTATGTGTCATCCACAGTTGTTGGACCTAAAAGCCAAATGACATCATAAACCCCCTTTGGCACGACAATCTGTTCACTCAACATCATTATTCTATTAGGGCTTTTTTGTTTAATGAAAAGCAGCATTATATTGACATTTACTTTAATCCGCAATACAAATGCACGCAAAAATGAGGCAAATACTATATTGTAGGAATAAGTCAACCATCTTATATGTAAACACTGAGTTAAGATCAAAAGAAGTTAATGAGAATAATGAAATTTATGTATCTTGCCGATTATCATGAGTGGTCTCTTATCATTCTGTGATCGGAGATAGACCTTGATTTGTAATCTGAAAAATTAATAAAGGAAAGTGCTTGAGGGTTACAATGCTTCACGGTGAGATTGCGATGTTTCTTGGCAAGGACACCCTAAAATTCACACAGAACCTAGCATTCATTTCTCCTCACTCGATGCCTCCCTTCTTCGGGAGAGTTCAAATTGAATTTCTTTTACGGTAAGTGAAAACTATATAAAAATCCACATGACTTATATCATGACGACCTCGAGATGTCTCCACTAACGTTGGCCATGCAATTATAAAAGCCGATGGCCGTACCTCAGAAGTTTCCAAATCATATATACTCTCTATCCATAAAAAAAAATCCCTCACAGTGGTGCTCTCGTCTTTGGTTCGCTTCCCTTCCCTTCATTAAACCCCCCCTCCAAGCCCAAAAATGGTTCGATCTCCATGTTGCTCCGGTGACCACGAGGCGGAGGGGTTGAAGAAAGGGCCGTGGAGCGCCGAGGAAGACGCAAAGCTGAGCGAGTACATAGAGAAGGAAGGGCACGGGAGATGGAGTGACCTCCCAAAGAAAGCAGGCCTCAACAGGTGCGGCAAGAGTTGCAGGTTGAGGTGGATCAATTACCTGAGGCCGGACATCAAGAGAGGCAACTTCTCTGATGAAGAAGAGGCCATGATCATCAACCTCCACTCTCTTTACGGAAACAAGTGAGTAGCCTAGCTCTTTCCTTTCTTTGACCCAATTTCTTGTCTGCTTTGGTTGATCGAACAAGTAAGAATCCTAGCAACTTTTTTTGAATTTTACTGGCTCGAGCAAAAGCATGTCATGCCAGAATTCAGATACTGTAGCTTTTTGGACGCTTGCATTCTGTCACTGTGGAGTTTCGAAACGGCACGAACGGATCCATAGATAATTCATCCATTTTAGATACTCTTGTTAACTCAATCGGTCGTTACCATATTAACATGGATTTTTGCCCATTGATGATGACCAGAGTAAAGATTAGCCCTTGGCACGAGAAAAAACTAAGGAAGAATTATCAATCTACTAGTGTTATCGTTAAAACAAATTGAGTCGACATATGTTTGAATATCGATAGTACATGTTTATACTCAAGAATTGGTAAAAGTGAAATTAATAGGGTGGGCATACATACACAGCGCATCTAGAGTGCATCTTGTGAAATTCCTAAGGACCATAATTGCTTGAGCTTGCTATAGGATCAAACCATTAATCATTTGCCTTCTTTCTTTTCTTCACTTTTTTTGTATCACAGGTGGTCGAAGATTGCGACCCATCTCCAGGGGAGGACAGACAACGAAATCAAGAACCATTGGAACACCCGGATGAAGAAGAAGCTACTCCGGATGGGCATCGACCCGAACACCCACAAGCCAAGAACCGATCATCTCAACCAAGCCATGAACCTTTCGCAGTTGCTAGGCACTGGTGGGGGACCGCACTTGGGCAGCCCACCGCTGAGCTCTCTGGAGAACGCCATCGCAAATGCCGCTGAGCTAGCCAAGCTACAACTTCAGAGCTTGCTAGTGCAAATCATAGGCACAAGCAACCCACCTCCAATCATGGACCATGGCAGCACCACTAATAGTCTACTGGGAATTCCAAATTACGATAATCGCCATCTGGGTGTTCTAGGGTTTGCTCCACCCATGCAGCACCAAGCAGTGAACCATTCATCACCATGGCCAAGTTATGGAGGTGGGTTTGGAGTTATTAGGGGAGATGATAATGGTGGGTTGTGCGGCGATGCATGCATGATTCAACCAGAAAATCCACTTCCTCAATTGGTCTCAGCCTCTCCTGAGGGTTCTACAGTAAAGAACCAATTTGAAAGCGAGAGCCTTCCAATTTGTAGCAATTGGCCTACACAATCTCAAGCCCTCACATTTGTCGAGGACTGGGAGAAGTTGCTTGAAGAAGACACAAGTGCCTCCTTCTTGAGAGAGATCCTGCAATAGGTACGCTTTCGTTTGATTTTTCAACTCCTCATTTCAACATCGAATTAGCTACATCACGACTAAAAAACAGGAATTACATCATCTTCTTATCTAACTTATGCGCGACTCCATCAAACCCCACAGTGGAAAATTAATCATTGAGAACTAGAAAGAGCAAGTTCTAGAAAATATCTATTCTTCCAAGATATGTGACCCGTTAACATTATGTATATTTCCTCATTTTTTTTTTTACTTAGCTCTCTTTTGGTCAGTTTTTTCTCAATATTTAAATAGGATGTATTTTTCTCGTTTGTACAGCCGAAGACCATGTTCGTCCCTCACTGGAACTGTGCAAAATCAAAGTCGAGCCCATCTCCATACGGATTTACGAGCATCGCATGGAGAACTAGCAAAGCAAAATTCATCATCTTTTCTGGGTTTGCTCTGTGGTCTATTCCTGTTCACTATTCACGTGTTGATAATTCTTAATAGCTAGCGAAACTTATATTGTGGTGATGTTTTCAATGATGTGGAAAGTGAAAAGAAGGAAGAAGCCATGCGTGGAACCATGTAAACTTTTTGTTCATATGTTGTTGTATCAAATATAGACACACACATACACACCTGCAGCCTTTGTTCTTTTCCCTGTAAGATCATTTCTGTAAGTATAAAATGTGCACGAATAATGTTTCCTTCTTTGGAGAAGTAATATTGATGGGTGACACTTTTTCATTTTGACTAATGTCCCAGCCATGGTCATCACGCTGTTACCGACACGTTGAATTTCTTGAAATCCTTCTTCTCTCTCTCTCTATCTCTCATACGTAACATCTAATCATTTATATTAACAAAAACAAAGGGTTTAGGTGTTTTTTCTGTAGAGTTAATGATATGTTATAGCATAAGTGGTCGCATCTGCTCAAAAGTCTCCGCAAGACAGATCACATTAGGTCCAGCATCGCACGCAACGAGCATAAGCCGATTGACTACTGTTTGCAAAAATCCTTAACTAACCAGACAACCTAATTTCCAGTGTTCCGTTTCACTGGCCCGATGTCTCTGTCGGGAAACTACATAATTAGGTGGATTTAGGAATTTAGGAGCTTGTCCTCATGTGCTTGTCCTCATCTGATATTAACACACGTAATTAAGGGTTTCCTAGGACGGCTCTACTTAGAACGAGGACCTATTTTTAGGAGGGAAAGAAGCGCAGAGAGAGAGAGAGAGAGAGAGAGAGAGAGAGAGAGAGAGATCTTCTTGATACTTCCATCTATTTCATGCTCCTAAGCTGGATTCCTAGCAAATTAGTTGAGTCCTTATGAATAATGATGCATGATTGTGGTCTAGATTTGACTTGTGCAAATCATATATATTGACTTTAACTCACCGTTGAAAAGCACATTGCAAAATGCATCACGGGAAAGCATGAAAGGAAAAACAAAAGAGGAATGAAAAATAGACGTATGATGTTCCGGAAATGTACTTATGGCACATGCTGTACCGCATAAAGTTGGACCGACATCAAAATTATCAAACGGAAATAGGAGAGATGAATATTTATTTTGGCTCCCGTTCTTTCTTTCATTCCGTTTGCGTTCAAGATGCGGGTGGCCGAGTGTGGAGCAGGACTTAATCATCTCATCGAAAGTCCCTGTCTTTGGATGACGATTGTATTAACCGTGTGTCGAAAGTATCTCCAGCTAGGCGTTACATCCCTGTCCAAGGAAGAATAGAAGGGAAGTGAAGAGACCCCCGCTAGTTGTTTTTCTCACCAACCCGAGCGGAGAAACTAAACCCTAAACTTCGGATAAAGTCGTCTATGAAGGGACCCCAGCTTAGGAATAAGTTACCTTGATCTTCTTTCGCAAGCAAAAAAAGTCAGACAAAATTATCCAAGAAACTTTACAATTATTGTACAAATCCTAACTCAGTTATAAACATTTCAATTTAGTTATTTTAATCGTTAACCTTTTAACATTTTGCCAATATAGTTCTTTCGATATTTTTGGCCTGAAAGTGTTGTCATGGACACCGAATGTTCACATGGCATGACTAACATTAATATAAATAATTTTTGTAATTTTTTATTTTTTTGTGATTTTTTTCTTTTTTCATTTTTTTTAATTTCCTTCCACTGGTCGACAACCTCAGCCATGGCCAACAGAGATCACCGATCACAAGTGAGGGCCAAGATGCCCTCGCCTAGGACTAGGGAGGACTTGCGATCCCTCGTTTAGGGCCAGCAAGGGCCACAATGCCCTCGCCTACTAACAGCAAGGGTCATCTATTTTCAATTAAAAAAGGAAGAAAGAAAGAAAAAGGAAAAAAATTCAGAAAAATTATTAATTTTTTTTAAAAATTACCCGTGTCGGTATCAATCGTGCCATGTAGGACATCTAATGTCCACGTCAGCTATTTTCAATCAAAATTGATTGTGCATACTATATTGACAAATCGTCAAAAAGTTTAAAATTAAATCGGTTAATTTGAAATATTTATAATCGAATTGACATACGTACAATAATTTAAAGACTTTTTTTGCCGTAATTATATCAAAAAAGTCCCTCGCAACCACGTGTGTGATATAGAGTACATTTCATATGGCTGAAATTAGAATTGAAATCTTCTTGTACGACACTTGACGAAAGATTCAACATTAGTGGAAACTTGCCTATGAATTATACGTAAAAGCGTAATAGCTTGACATTAAAACATATACCAGATTTTGTAATTCTACTCTTGACGGAAACAGTATTTTGTAACATGATATCCTTTCAACACTTAACAGATCGGATTAGAGAGGTCTTGTGACTTAACATCAGGTTGAGAGAGGTCCAAGAGTTCCCTACGCCATTTTTGATTCTGTAATGGGAGTGATGGGGATGTTTGGAGGTTGAGGAAAGTGAATACGTTGCAACGATCAGTGGCAACGCTTCTGATCGATGATGATTCCCGTTGTTCCCTCGAGAATTACCGCCTTGTTCCTGCTAGAACAGCAGAATGAAACGCATGGTCGTAAGTTCCGAAATCAGAATGCGAGTTTTTTCCGTTTTCCGGGAAGGTCTCGCCATTCAGTTCTCATCGATTCCGAAAGCATTTAGGATCATGGGTTCGAGCCCAAAAGACAAATGCTAGTTACAAATGTACAGGCCCATGAAGATAAATTGGTAAGGAAGAGCCCACTGTCGCGAAGTCTTTTAGCTCTCGTTTTGTCCACTTTCAAAAAGAAAATTAAATGAAAATTCCTCAGGATGCATTAATGCGAGGTGTTCCATCGGGGATTTTCTCTAATCTAAGAACGAACGGACGATAATCACGCGGCTTACTTTTTCAACCAAAACCCACGTCGTAATTCGCAGGTAAACAGGCCTGATCTGCCCATAATAGATAAGCATTCTTTCTCATTTTTCAAGCACGAAAAGCCCCCTTTCCAGCCAGCAAACCGACGGACGCTTTGTACATACTAATCTATGGGTGGAACATCACCGTTAGTTACCCTCCAAATTCACGACATCTCATACGTTAATCACGACACACATAAACTGAATTTTACACGGCTCGAGTTCCAAAGAACCAAAAATCAATATTTTTAAATTAATAAATTATCTCTCATATCATTTAAAATAATTTGTGTCTAAATATTTTCGTGAACGATGAAAATATGTTTGGTCTATTCATTTTTGTATTTGATACAAATAATCATATTTAAAAAAAATATTTTCCAAACCATTCTTTTTCCAAGGAACAAACTCGACATTAGTCTTAAGCTTTGTTAATATTCGGTAAACCATTGCCCTCTTAATAAACCGGCGCCTAATGTCGTTACATTTAATAAAAACCATCGGCCTCCGAAGCTTATTAATGTCGTTGTGGCGTTGAAAAGTCCAAGAGGAAGGTCAGGATTTAGGAGGCAACAGCGGATGGTAAACATGGAATGCTGCGGTTTTGTCTCCTTTCAGCTGCCGCACCCAAAACAAAAAAAAAAAAAAAAAAAAAAATCAATGGGAAATCCGATGCATGGTGAACCGGCTGCACCAGCAAAATCGGTGGGCGAACTTTACACCCTCCCTCTATCTCCTGTTGAATTAAATTCGGGAAGAACTAAGGTGGCCTGTATAAATAGGCCCCCCTCAAACAGGCAGATAGCATTTCCATTGACAAAGACTTTCCTGAACCCTTCGGTCTGGTATCATCTTTTCTGATGGCTTCCCTCATCCTCCTCTTGTCCGAGCTGGTCCGCGTCCAGGGCACCGACCCGGCTTCTCTCCCGACTTCGCAGCTCAATTCTTCGAACGCTTCTGCGACGGCGTCGTCTTGTGCGGTGGCGGCAGCAGCGGCGGCGGCAGCTTCTAGCCGCTCGACCGGCGCAAAACAGAGGCCGGTGGCCAGTCACGAGAGCTACGTCTCCAGCGGCGAGGATCTGCAGGAACCGAGAGTCTGCGTCGACCTTGTTTGGCAGTAGATTGTCGATGCAAACTGTGGATCTTAGTTTTGAGAGTCTGAAATCCCGAAGAGAAATGTTGTCCCTTCTCTCCATTTTGTACATTTCCATTCTTATTTTTACATCGACCAGCAAGCTCATTAGTGAATGCAATCCGTATGGATCTGATTTCGAACGCTGTACGAACATCGAATCCGTAGCGCTGTGCAATTTCACAATTTCTAGCAGACCATCCATGTGAAAAAAAAAAAAAATGGACTTTCAGACTGGAGCTGAGAAAGCATGGCCGGAAAATTCCATTTCTCTGTTTGCGCAGGGCATTGCTGTCCTGGATACGAACACGGGTCAATCCGCTTAACCTATATAAGCAAAACCCATGATGCTTTAACGTTGGCACAGGCTAAAAACGCTATATCTCGAGCGCTTGAGCGTTTATTATCATTTTACCAATAATAAACAGCATCCTTCCCTAGCAGATTGCGCGCTTATCATCATTTTACCAAAGTCTGGCCTCGCATTCTCCTCTCTTTTAGCCTCTCGTTCGCCTCCACGATGATTACCGATGTTGACTCTTCTTTCTCGGGCCAAAATCTCAATCTACAAATGCGGTGAGTGGGGTCTTTATATTAAAGTTTTAACGCTTTAGAACACCAGGCAGTCGACTCATAGCTATATACCAACCAAGCAATCGAGATCAAACGAACTCCCCATCTCACCGGTTCATTGAAAATTTCGTGACTTTTCTTTTCCTTCCTTTTGCCAGGTGTTAATGGCCACGGGTGGCCATTAGGTGCAGCTCAGCTTCATTGATGATACATCTACTCGAGGTCAAAGGCCTTGAGAAATCTGCACCGGCACTTTGCCAGTGGCCACATGGGAAAGTGCAGGCTCACTTTGAGTTGTCGACATACAATCAGTGACCGAAAGCAATTGTTGTAGTAATTGCTCGCCGGACCACCCCCAAATAAGGGCCATAAGTGTAAAATCCCAGAATGTCTAGAACACCGATCGATTTGATGATGCGACAGCACTTTTCTTCGATTGTGAATTTACGTGGGACCCCAAAGGGAGAAAATCTTAGGTGGGGTGTCTTCGGGATCCATGGCCGGTTTAGCCTATCGATCATGCGGCGAAACCGCTCGAAGCCAGAGGTTTTCGGCTAAACAGAGGGGGACGACTTCGTTGAATTGGTCGGCCGGGGATCACAAAACCAACAGCAAGCAATTTTGACCACCGAAAGCGCCGTCTTCCTTATCCCGCAAGCATAGGACGCGTAGCGGAACCCGAACTGATCTCGTGGGAGGCAACCGTTTCGCTATAAAACGGCTAACAGCATATAAAACCAATGGGCATATCCGCCCTTGTCTCGATCCACCACGAGCTGCCTCGCCAAAAGATTCGGGAAATTCTTGCCTACTCTTTGAATCTTGCGGAAACCCAGGTGGGATTCCCACGGGACCTACAGGATCATCAGCGGTTTGGTCACCGATTCGGTCCATATTTGACTCCGGGTCCATGCGAGAATTTTCAATTCCCTGACCCATTTGAGCTCCCACCTTCCCCGAGCTCCCAAGAGACGCCGATAACACATCTTCTGGTCGTTCTGTTTTAGACTGAACAGCGGCTGAAGCAAAGAACAGAGCTGCTCTGCAATTGTTTAACACATGCAAGGAGGCGTGGAAGAGGATCATGAGACTGTAATCGCAGCAACATAACCAAGAATGGCTTAAAACTCGTCGAATAACTTCGATGTAATCTCCATTAATCAGAAGTTTCTGCAAAAGAAGTAAAAAACTCTCTCTTTGAACGAACCATCATGATGAACAAATTTCTCTCATCAAAACCGAATGCTTCTACAATGAATAATTAAGAACAGTGGATATCAATGATTTTATGATCATGTCGGAGACCAAACTGAATTTGGGTCTTAACGATTACAGATAAACCAAAATCAGTATAGGGCACATGTTTATCCCAACTGATATGGCCAGGGCGTATGCAGTTCGCAGAATAGCTTGCCTGATCGAGTTTTGCCGAGGGTAACACAACAAATCACATTTTCTTTCTCCAAAGAGGGAAAGTTAGAGCATCATTCATCAGCTCGTATGCAAACTGTGTTGTCAAGTGAACCCACAGCTCATTTGGTTGAATATGGTTGTGGAGTCAGTCCTCCAACAGAGCGTGGGTTCAAAGAGGAAGGGCTAAATTGGACAGAAACTGAGGACGAGATTTGATATGTCGCACAGGTCCAAGGCATCTGTATTCGTCATTTCAGTACTCGTACATTAGTTGACCACCACGTGCAGAGAACTCCTCATAAGAAGCAAATCTGTCTTCAAGGGAGTCTGCCGAGTGAAGACTATGGACTGAACTGTAAAATTTAATTCTCTTAAGGTGCCAGAGCTGCAAAACTAGTGCATAAGATAACTTTACCCCAACTAGAATTCAGGTTGTCTGAGAATCCAGAGCAACGGTCGAGAGAGTTTACATTATCACAGATCAAAAGCATGGAATCTTGTCAGGCACAAGAAATGTAAAGCCAAAATTAGACATTCTTAGTATGCCACTACACCATGAAACAAATGTCGCAACTAACTTCAATTCGTCGACAGCAAATAGAGCCTCAAGACCTTACCAATATCCAGTAGGGGAATCTTCAACTGACCTCCATTGGCAGTGGTGAAAAGAGCCCGGCACAATGGTTTTTCAATCCACTCTGCCAGGCTCGAGTTCAATCAAACCGGAAGCTTTCCTTCATCGCCATCTTCAACCACAGACAGTTGCAGTTTGCGCACGCTTTTATTACTTACTCATCACAAGCATGCCCAGGTCATATCCCGCAAGCATAGGACACGTGGCAGAACCAAGACTGATCTCGTGGAAAGCAACTGTTTCGCTAAAAAAAGCTAAGAGCATATCAAACCAATGGACATATCTGCCTTTGTCTCAACCGACCACAAGCTGCCTCGCCAAAAGCTTGGGAAATATTTGCCTACTGTTGGAATCCTGTGAAACACAGGTGGGATTTCCACAGGACCTACAGGATCATCAGCAGTTGACAGATTCAGTCCATATATGACTTGGGGTCCATGCGAGGATTTTCAATTCCCAGACCCATTTGAGCTCCCACCTTCCCCGAGCCCCAAGAGATCCCGATAACACATCTTCTGGTCATTCTGTTTTAGACTCTACAACAGCTGAAAAAAAGAACAGAGCTGCTCTGCAATTGTTCAACACATACAGGGAGGTGTGGAATAGAGTCATGAGAGTGTGACAGAAAAATGTAACGCAGAAAAGCATAATCATGGTTGAAAGAGTTCGATAGAATCTGCACATGCTGAGGTATTTGCAAAAGCTTCTGTAAAAGAAATACAAAGCTCTCTTTTTGAATGAACCATAAGTCCATGAATCCAGGGAACAATGCACAATGAACAAATTCCTCGCATCGAAACCCAAATGCTCATATTATGAATAATTACAAACAGCAAACACTTTATAACCATATGGGAGGCACAGAAACCAAAACAACGGTACGGCATGTGTTTTGCAATGCTAATATGGCAAGGGCGCATGTTGCTCACGCTGTAGCTTGCCTGATCGAGTTTTGCTAAGTGCTACACAGCAACTTGACATTTTTCCTTTTTTCCAAAGAGAGAAACCGGTATGCATTATTAATTAACTTGTATTAACACTACGTTGTCAAGTGCAGCCACATCCCAGTTGGTTGAATGAGGAGTCAGTCCTCCAACAGAGCGTGGATTTAAAGAGGAAGAGCTAAGTTGGACAGAACTGAGAACGAAATTGATAGGTAGCACAAGTCCAAAGCATCTGTATGTGACATTTCAGCACTCATACATTAGTTGCGCACCTCATGCAGAGAACACCTCATAAGAAGCAAACCTATTTTAGAAGGAGTCTGCATTATTAAGACTATGGGCCGAACTGTAAAATTTAATTCTCTTAAGATGCCAGAGCTGCAAAACTAGTGCAATGAGATAACTTTGGCCCAACTAGAATTCAGGCTGTCTAAGAATCCAGAGCAACGGTTGAGAGAGTTTACATTGTCACAAATCAAAGCCATGTAATCTCATCAAGCACAAGAAACGAAAAGATACAATTAGACATTCTTAGTATGCCCATATACCATGAAACAAAAGTGGCAACTAACTTCAATTCGTCAACAGCAAATAGAGCCTCAAGACTTTACCAATTTCCAGCCGAGGAATCTTCGACTAACCTCCACTGGCAGCGGCGAAAAGAGCCTGGCACAGTGGTTTTTCAATCCACTCCGCCAGGCTTGAGTTCAATCGAACTGGAAGATTTCCCTTCATCCCCATCTTCAACCGCAGACAATTGCAGTTTGCGCACGCTTTTATTACTTCCTCATTGCAAGCACGGGCAGGTTGCACATCGAATCAACCCTTCGAAGGGCAATTTTCATTCTCCAGATACTTCACCTCATCCTTCTCATTCTTGTGAACCACATCCCACAAGAAATCAGCGAAAACAGTCTCATAGCCCGGCATCTTGGAAAATCCAGGAAAATAGTTGATATCAATCACCAAGTACCTGTCCCTATTTTTAGCATCCCTTATCACATCGAAGTTGAACAAATTCAACTTCATAGCCCTCCTCAAACCCCTGGCGAGCTCCACGATCAAACTCCGGGGAGGCATCTCCGCCTCGTCCAATCCCGTCGCCTCCCCGCGAGGCTCGTCCCCGTCCTTCTCGCGGATCGCCGAATTCGACACCTGCGAGAACGGCATCAACCCTTCCGGACACCCCAGCTGCTCCTCCGAAACGTCGGGCAACGACGTGCGCTTCACGCACTGCACGTACCCCCCGACCACGTACACCTTGAACACGACCCCGCCGTGGTTCGCGAACTCCTGCAGCACAATCGGGGGCTGGAGCTTGCTCAAGCCGCCGCGGTTGAACACCAGGGACATCTCGTGCGACTTCTGGCTCCCGTTGGCGACAAACGGCTTCGCGATCACCGGGAACGCCAAGCCCTCGCAGGATCGCGCATCCAGCAGCATCTCCGGATCGTTGACCACCACCTGAACGGGGACCCCGAACGACGCCCCCTCGGGACACTCGATCTCGAGCTCCGACACCCCCTGGAGCATCGCGACCCGGTCGTGGAGCCGCTCGATCGCGTCCGGCGGGTCGACGACCGCCGCGCCGGGATGCCGGGAGGCGAACTCGCGCAGCTGGCGGGTCCAGTCCTCGTCGTGGATCTTGTGGAGGACGCAGTCGAAGGGGCCCTGCTCGGCGAGCGGGCGGTCGAGGTCGACGGCGACGAGGTCGATGCCGCGGGAGTCGGCGGCGGCGAGGAGCGAGCCCTGGATGAAGCTGCTCCGCTTCTTGGGGAGGAGCGCGTAGCCGACGGTGAATCGTCGCGGTTGGTCGGCCATCCGGAACGGACGGTCGGAATCGGCGGAGAGGGAAGAGGGAAGAGGGAAGAGTGATGAATGGATGGAAGGAAGTAAGCGGCGCGTCGTCTTTATGTAGTTTTAGGGGGAAGATAAACTCTTGCAAGTGTCGACGTGGTGCTAGCACTGTAGCACATCCGACGAAAATCGATTGTTTCCTAAAATCTTCCAGCCGACCATCTTGCTTGGATTTCTCTAATATTTCTTTTTTGAATTTGTTTGAATTTTTATTATTACTTTTACTCCTTTTTTTTTTTCTTTTTAATACCGACATTGGCAAGGGGTAGGGCCATTGCAAGTCTTGCAACCTCGCTTGGTGTGATCGTGAAGGCCCTAGGCAAGGCCATTATGGCCTCATTGGCCTCGAGTGAGGCCCTCATTGGCAATGAGCAAGGCCAGAAAGGCCCTCGCCAAATATGGGCAAGGCAGCCTTGCCCACGGCCACCTAGATTTGGTGAGGTTGCAATGGCCTTGCCCGGGGCCTTTGCAGTCGAGGGTAAGAGTCATTGGTAACCCTCGTTGACCCTTAAAAAGAAAAGGGACAAAAAATGAAAAGAACAAGAAAAATTCATAAATTCAAAAAAAAAAAAAATTATTAAAAAATTGTCTATCTCTATACTAACAAAACCATATAGAACAACTGACATATATGTCGGGTTTTCTGACAAAGTAAAACGCCGATGGTATTCAAACGATCGATTTTTCAAATTTTGTGGCCTCTAAGTGAAAAAAAAAAGTTAAGTATTTAAGTGAGCTTTGTATAAAAATTATAATACTCACGTTGTTTTTACCTCGTTTTCGTACATTGGGTGGATAGTGAGTGATTGAGTGAGAAAAATGATTCGATGCAAGATTAAGGTGACTCCAATGCATAATAATCCTTGAGTCATGTCAATTTTTAAGGTTGTCTTGTTTCGCCGGAAAGTGTCCAAGAAACACATCTTGAAATATGGACGGGTCCTTGCTTATTATTGGACATGAAAAGTAAATGGAGATAAAATTAAATATACCGATGTCAGAGAAATCTGGGTGCAGCGTATAAGATGTACTAAAATGTCAAAATAAATTGGAAGCATAATTAAACAGTTGATGTTTGTTAATTGATTAGCTGTTGTTTGCACAAATTACGATTTGAATACTTATACTCATTGTCGGTGATAGTTCACAATGGTCATGAAGATTTTTTTTTAATTTTTTCACGATTGTGTTGATCTTCATTTTTGTGAGTTTTAGAGCTTGTTTGGTAACTACTATGTTCCCGAAAATAATTTTTGTTCATTAATAGTTTTTTCTTAATTCTATTCCCTAAATAAGTTTTTGAGTATTCGAAAACATTTAATAACTACACAATTCTATTCTCGAAATTAAAATACATTTGGCACGACTCTTATATTTTTTTAATACTTAAATTTTTACAAATTTTTTAATAATTTTATGAGACTTTTCTTTTCTTTCTTTTTTTTTTTTTCCTTCCTTCTCTTCTTCTTCTTCCTCCTCTAGCTGGCAAATTTCCTGGCTCTGGGGTAGCCTCCTCCGGTGGCTGGGTGCCTCGCCCAGCCAAGGCAAGGTCGCAAGCTAGTGGAGGAAGAAGGAGAAAAATAAAGGAAGAAAAGAAAGAAAAAAAAATTTGCTTGATACTTTAATTGTTCTAGAGAACAAATATGTTCTCGGAAATTAAAAAAATAAAAAAATTAGCTGACATTATCAAATAGATTGCTTTTCTTTATTTGTTTTAGGGAATAAAAGAACAAAAATAGCCACGAAATGGCCAGTTACCAAACGGGCCCTTAATATTCCATCTGAAATAGGGCTCCATTACTTAGATAACTACTTTGTATTTAGCTGATCTCGGATCATGTCGGTCATGGCCCTTTGTCAATAGGTGGAATCTCACTGGCCAATGCCCATGTTCCGGGACTTGGTTATTTCCCATTCGTATATCCTGCCGACTAAAATCATTTGACTTGTCGACCAATTGTATTAGAAGACTAAAAGCCATCAAAACTTAGCAATCGAACCTGTGACGCCTAAATATAAACGCAAGGTCTCTTTCCTTGTTGGTCTTTTGACATTCTTCGTGTTGAAAAGTAGTAGAGTCGATGGACGGCACGCGCCGGTGGGCGCTTCACTTGGCACCATGTGCCTTCGCCACCCTCCCCAAAAAAGGACTCTTGGGGATGCCGATGCCGATGCCGATGCCGATGCCGATGCTCTCTCTATGTCATGTGGAGTTTAATACCCCACCGTCCATTTTCCTCTTTTCGAGAGAATAACTTTGCTTGGTTCCCAAGAAAGACGGTGGATCATCTTTTAAGAAATAAAGCTATAAGCATATTAGAAGTCTTAAAATATGTCGTTAAAAAAAAAATAATTCTTGAGATTCGGATGCTGATGCTGATGCTTATGCTCTTTCTACCTCATGTGATGTTTAATCCCCCGCTGGCCCTTCTCCACTTTTCAAGAGAATAACTTTGGTTAGTTCCCGGCAATTGTGAGTAAGATGATCAATGATCTTCAAAGGAATAAGAGATGAGTGTACTACAAATCCTGAATTTTATCATGGAAGTGTAATTAAGTCCTAAGATTTTTAGAAAATGAGATTAAGTCTTTTAAAACTTATTATGAAAGCATAAATGAGTCATGGAACTTATTAGTATTTTTCGATTGTCAAGTTAAAGGAAATTAAAGGTTCGGTTGCACAAATTCGATAAATTTTATGATTTGATTGTACTTTTTGAAAGTAGGACTCAATTGTACTTTTGTAATGAGTTTTACGATTTTATTGTACTTTTCAAAAGTTTCAATACTTAATTATACTTTCGTGATAAGTTCGAATACTTTCGATACGTTTATTCCGAGATACAGTAATAAAATGAACACTTATCCCAAGAAACAATAATAAAATGAGTTCGAAGATAGACGTTAGAAGTTATCACGGCATAAGCTTGTTATTAAAGTGGGTTGGCGGGGTATCCACGATTCTTAGATGGATGGGAACGAATAAGGAGATAAAGATGATCGTTCCATTTGGTTTCTCGTGTTCCTTCTTAAATACGGCTAATGTAATGATCGATGAGAAAAGTATCACGTGCCAATTTGGATTCCCTTGTTTGGTCGGACACGGTTTGCGTAAAGGAAAGTTTTGCATTTACCGGATGCATGGCACGCGCCGTTTTGCACTTGAAAAGCTGCTGGGAACGCTTGTCGGTGGGTAACGCATCGCAATCTAAGTAACCTTTTTCTATAGGAATAATGTGCATGATAAAGTCCCGATTTCAATTATCTTTCTATGTACGTGAAGTAGTTTTCAATCTCGGATCTTAGAGGAGTATTCCAAGAAGATCCATATCTATCATAACTACAATATAATCGTGAGAAGATTATTATACAAGAGACAAATTGCACCTATTCGAGCTTTTATATGATACTCAATATCGGAGAAATTATTCAATCAGTTATAAACCCACCACATGAATATCAATTTCACTATAGATTTTTAAATTTAGTCCTAAACGGTTTGTGGGAAATTTCCATCCCGTCAATTTGACCAATTTTCTCCGAAAATAGTTGACATGTCAGCACAAACAATATCAAATCGCTTGATGGCTAAAGTTCACGATATTCGACCTCAAATTCAACGTTGGGCCCGACTCAGGCCCAATGGCCTCTCCCGGATCATTGAATCTATTTGGGCCAGCATTCGGCAATATTATTTCGCTTTGTAAGAAATATCAATGCGGCCCATTTGCTTTGGCGGGGATAGCACCGTGGCATGAGCAGTGTCGCTAAGGTAATGGTGCTGCTTTGAAAATGGATTTCATTTTCATACAGATGTTGCATCTACAAGCCATTGATAGATGATGCCATAAACCAATCAATATCAATACATAGATTTTCATTGAAAAGAAAATTCCATATATAGAAGTGCTTTCACTTCGTGACATGCATTTACCTTCTTTCTCCAAACAATGAAAATTCGATGCCATTTTCTTTAGCTTTCGTCTAGTTCAATGATCACCAATGCAATTGTTTCCGTGATACAAAAAGTTCTTTCCTTCTTTTTTATTTAATAGTAAAGGATAATGAAAAAAAATGGTCCATGAATTTTAGTCTAACGTGCAATTTAGTCCCTAAACTTTTTACTTTATTCGATGTGATAAATGGATTTTGGAATTTTTGCAACTTAATCCCTCGACTATATATTGTTCTTCAATTAATTCAATGAGAACTAAAAGTAGTACGAGGCCTACATTAAAATATGTTAAAAGTTCAAGGACCCATTGCAGGTTGCGCCATAGGGACAATTTGTCATTTTCCTGACGCACAGATAAGGTTCAATTGGGCCTTTGGCTACTTTGCTAAATGGGCTTTTGGGGCTTTAAAGGCTTTGGGCAAATGGAAGTAGTGTTTGACAATTTTTTTTTCAAAGGATATTAAGAAGATGCAATTGGATTTTTAAAACCCTCTAAAGTCTTTTGTTCAAGGTCCTTACCTTGGGCTTTTAGCAATCTCAAAAAGCCAATTGATTTTTTCCTTCCCGTTTTGATTTCATTAAATTAACTAAATTCAAGCTCTAACATTCCCTCACTCACACCTATCTCTCTTCCACCTTGCCTTTGTGACCCTGCTATGTCTAATGAGCGAAGTTCGACTATCAGCGAGGGTAGCCTGAGGTCACATGACCTCGATAAGGTTTTGCAGCGGCCACGTGACCTTCCCTTGGGATCATCCGAGCTCTTTGCTAATGTGTGGTGAGGGATTTGAGTTTCGGTTTTCTTTCTTTTTTTAAAAAAAAAAAGAGGCAAAAGTCACTTGTGAATGTGGTTTTTTTCCGAATAATGTTTATACTAAAATTACTTCTTAATGTATTTTTAAATTACATTTTATCAAATACTATTTACAGTTGGAAGAAAACCCTGTGGCCCGAAATCTTTTACATTTGCCCGAAAAGCTTTCCTCCAAGACCGAACCAAAGATGGCTTCAGTACCCGTATCATCTCGCATACGTGAGCTTAATTGATTCCGACCGTTGGATGGTGTGAGATTTACATGAAGCCCATCCAACGGAGCAGCTCGGCTCACGGGCACCGGAATCAAACTAACAATTTTCCAATAATAGGGACAAAAGAAGCGGGTGCAATGATTAGACATTATTGGAAGTCCGACGAACGCATCGGATTGGTCGAGTGAGCGGACACAAAACGTGGGAAACGCGGACAGCTGTCCCCTTTGACCCCCCCATCACGTGCTGCTCACGGCCCCGCGTGGCCCAATACCACGTGACGGCTGCTCGCTTCTGTACCTTAGTGATGGCGTCCGTGCTAATAATTTGCATGTCATGGGCTCAAATGAAAGGACAATGTACTAACCAAATTACCCGATTACTCATCTCACTTCAAAATTCACATTCATAAATTTTGAGATTTTTTCTAATTCGATCAATTGCCATGTGTTGAAGTTAACGGGAAGACCCTGTATGCTTCCATCCTTATTAGCCTAATAAGTAGTTTTTTGAAAACTGTTTCGAAAAAAATATATATTCATAAGGATTCACTTCGTACGTTGAACGTTACCATGTGTTCATGATGGGTTTCGCGTATCCTGTTCAAGCAAAGTACATTTCACCTTGCTAGATAATTAATTAATTTATTATTATTATTATTTAATTAACGGTTGTTTTGAAAGCATCGCGTTCAATGTATTTTCACGCAAAACACGTGAAGGACGGGAGTTAAGGAAGGTTGAACACCCAAAAAAGGAAAAGAAAAGAATTCAAAAAAGCTACAGTATTTCTACACCGTATATACGTCCATCTATACTCCCACCAAAAAGGACATTCCTTTCCTTAATTCCCATATTCTCTCTCTCTCTCTCTCTCTCTCTCTCTCTGTTTCGGTCTTTTGGGTCTGTCTGTCTGCAGAGGAAGTGTCCCATAAAGCAACAGGGGAGCGCTCTCTCTCTCCCTCGGAGAATTACGGACGATCTGAAGAGAGAGAAAGTGGGAGAATTTGAGACAGGGGAAGAGAGGTGGGAAAGAGAGAGAGAGAGAGAGAGAGAGAGAGAGAAATGGCCAGGAACGGCGGAGCGCGGTCGAGCTTCCCGCTGAGCTTCTGGGAGGTGGCGGCGGCGTCGACGGTGGTGGTCGGCTTCGGTCTCGGCCTCCTGGGCGTTTACCTGACCATGCCCGCATCCGACTACAGCTTCCTCAAGCTCCCTCGCACCCTCCAAGATCTTCAGATCCTTCGGTAAATTCTCTTTCTGATTCTGCTTTCTATCGTTGCTTTCTTGGCGGGTTTTGTATGGAAGGAGTTGAACTTGTGAATGCGTGTAAATCCGATTCGGTCGATCCGGGTCGAAGTGGGTTTGTTGTGGAAGTTTTGAATTTGAGGATTTGTGTTGCTTGAGAGGTTCGTGTGCAATGATGGGCAGTCATTGACGCGATGCCTCCAATTTTCTTGGGATCTTTTGCTTGCCCTTACCCGCTTTGCTGGACGGTTTTCAATTTGGGTGTTCATTCTTTCAGAAGTTTGAACGGTGAAGATTTTTACTCTTGACCTGGTCAGGTCACTAGTTGTCGAAAGATTGTGAGATGATGAAGATGACTCTCGGCTGTCTTCTTTTATCCATATGGTTTCAAAAGTTCCCATCATCGTGAGATGTGTTTGCTGGAATTTGTGGAGTGTCGTGTGGTGTGCCTTCGAAATGGCTGTCATTTCATTTGGTTCCACCGAGATTGGAGAGATTGGTGACTGGGATCTTGCCTTGATGAGCCTACTGTATATTTAGGCATTCTAAAATGCTAAACAAGTCAATGCCATACCTGAAGAATCTTACTTCCAACCCCCCAAGGGGAGTCTGTATCCTTGTGACCTTGCTGTGTGATACTTACAATGAAGCTCCAAGTTCACACTTTGATGACTGTAATATCGCTTCCTTTTCTGTCGGTCGTTGTTCATTGCATACTTTATATTGAATATTTGATGCTGATGACCTCTTTGAATGACCAAATAAAGAGGCTGCAAGTTTTTATTTTGAATGCTCCAATCTGGGGAATTGTTTTTTTTCTTCATTAATTTTTTGGATGTTTGATTATGCAGAGACCATCTCGAGGGCTACACAAGCGACTACACCCTGCAAGTCCTGGTTGGTTACTCCATGGTCTACATATTCATGCAGACTTTCATGATCCCGGGAACTGTGTTCATGTCACTGCTTGCAGGAGCGCTTTTTGGAGTTCTTAAGGGCATGGCCCTGGTTGTGTTCACTGCCACTGCCGGCGCTTCGTCGTGCTTTTTCCTATCGAAAATGATTGGACGGCCCATTGTCTTCTCTCTTTGGCCTGATAAGTTGAAGTTCTTCCAAGCTCAGGTGCATATTTGAAATCCAAGTAGCATCAGTACATATGAATGAATTGAAAGGGCATGCTTTCTTTGTATCTTCAGGTGGCTAAAAGAAGAGAACGACTGTTGAACTACATGCTCTTCCTTAGGGTGACTCCGACCTTGCCTAACACATTCATTAACTTCGCTTCCCCAATAGTCGATGTGCCATATCACACCTTCTTCCTTGCTACTGTCATTGGACTCATCCCCGCAGCTTATGTCACTGTCAGGGTAAACCTTCAACTTTGAAGTTGCTATGATAAACACTTGTTTTTTTTTTTTCTTCAAGAGAAAATTGATTGTTGTTCGAGTCAATTAGTGAATGCGAACACAATTGCCTCATTGTTGATCAAGTGACATTTTGTTTGATGCAGGCTGGACTAACTCTGGGAGAGTTGCAGTCTGTTGGAGATCTTTATGACTTCCATTCCATTGCCACTCTATTTTTCATTGGGATAGTCTCGGTTACTCCGACACTTATGGGCAAGAAGGGCTCATAATGCCAGATTATCAACTCGCTCATCCTACCTTGCGAGCATGCAAATCTTTTCCCTCAGGTCACCATTCGGTTCCATGTCGACCTCTGTATGGATAAACAAACGCGAAGCACTCTCTATACTGAGTAAATTTCATCAGCACCTGGGAGATCGATTCTGCATGGGATAACTTGGAAAAAGCGTCAGTTACCAGCCCTTGATCCCAACCCCGGCCTGATTAAACAGGAATTGTTATCTTAGTATTAGATAAAGGTGAAGGAGTTGTTATTTTAGTGTCCTGGTATTCCTGATTTATGTTTTCCCCTTAGCAAGAAGGGAAAATGGAAAGAAAAGAAATTTCACTGTATATCATTGTTAATGTGAACTATTTAGTAGAATTTCTCTGTGGAATTGGCATCTATGTATTACGCTCAGATACGATTTAAGTATTATCATCTTAATTCGGCTTGACCTATGCGTTGTTGAGTATAACCCATCTCTTGTCCTCGATGATGTCCTGTCGTCACTCGGAGGTGCAATTTTGAGGGTAAACTTGAAGAGGCCAGTAACTTTATATCAAATTGACAATCATCAGAATTTCATTGTTTATGTAAGCTAACTTTTCTATATTGAGGAAGGGATTCATCTCATGACTCGAGATAAGATAATGAAATGGTGTGATGGGTTGGCCGGTGATATTGACATGGCCATGCCATGTTTACGTCTCTGCAAACTTTTCTCCAGGAAGCAACCTGAAGTTATCCAGATATTTTAATGCTAAGGCATCATTGGATTGTCTGAAGAGTATTTACTTAGATGCGTTTTCCTCAGATCTAAACACCTGAAAATGACCATTTAGGATGGAAAAATTGTTAAGAACAAATTTAAGATGGATGAGTGCTTGCCGGCCCCTCATATTGAGAGGATTTAGTATATACCATGAGGCACCAGATGCTGACATTCAAGCCAAGACACCGATTTGATGCCAATCCTTCTGAGTTTCCTTGCCTTCATGCCACATGCACTACTTCTTGCACCTCAAATCTTCTGATTGGTCAATAATAAGTATCTAATCACACCTAATGGCACTCTCAGTGATCTCGACAAGTTGACTGTAATCCACGAAACTAGTATTTAGTATCAACAACAGGGCAGAGCAACACAAAGCATACCAGACAAACAGCGGAGAGAAGACAGGGGAAGTGCAAGATATGCAAGGTAAGTTGCTCCATCATTTGCTGGGAGAGAAAATCATTCATTCCAACGTGAATTTAACTTGCTTTACAAGTCCGTGAATGCTGTTCTCTTCTCATCTCTCTCTCTCTCTCGAGAGAGAGTGGCAGCTACACCACGTATATGAAGGATAAAATCTTGGTATCTATCCTCAAACCTAAGCTGGCCAAATGAAAGGGGCTTTCTTGCTTCCTGAGATTTGACATTGAATCTTGCCAAGTTGAAAGGGGCTACTAACCTGATATCTGCAGTAACTTAAACAGCTTTCCCCACTCAACTGCAACATAAGGACAGCTTAACATTCATGTTGGCAATGTAGATCTCTCTCTTCCGATTCTATCTTATCACGTCTGTTGCTGTGACGGTCTATGTTTATAAGTAAAGATCTAGCCCATTTTTAAAGCCAAATCTCTTCTGATTTACTTAGCTTGGGTTGGGTTGTGAGATCACTATATCAACATCTGGTATGTGGTATTTTTTTTTCCTTTTTTTTGTCAATTGGTATGTGGTATGGTTGCTTATGTGTATCTGCTGCACAAGCAGATTTATAAGCTAGACATCTGAAGAATACTCGAGCTGGATAAGTGCCGGCTCTAGTTCTGAGCACTGAGCGCATTTTGATCGTTATATGTCAGATATGGAGGTCGCTGAAGATATAAAAGTTGCTCCCCATCAAGATCGGCCCAAAGAAGGCAGTGTGGAAACAAAGGATGGGATAGTTGATGATAAGATTATTCCACATTTTGAAGATGAGCACTCACCAGAGGACTTGAAAGACAAAGGTCTTCAAATTGAAACTGAGAAGGAGTACAAGGCACAGGATGCTCGTAATGCTGCAGAAAGCCAAAAAGATCCAGTGAAGAAACCAAAAGAAGCTGCAAAACAAAAGGCAAAAGTCACTGTTCCTCAACCATTCTCTTTGGCAACTGAGAGGAGAATGTCTCGAGAAAGACGAGCATCGGCTGATTTTTCATCTCCTACTGAGAAAAGGATGCCGAAAGAAAGACGAGGCTTAGTCGATTTAAACAACATGCAGCCAAAACTATCCAAATCAAGAAGTCTAAACAAGTAAGGTCCCCTTTTATCACCATTAAGTCTAGCTTTCATGTGCTATTAAATTCTTGTGCCTGTCAAGAAGATCTCAAAGTCGATAAAGATTTTCAATATAGTGTGGTGAACAATGGGTTACTGCAGCATAGGATAAAGGAGAAATACAATAAAATTCTCCTAGGAATTCAAGTTGGTAAGTTCTTGAAGTTAAATGATGCCTCAAAGAATTAGATTTCTAGCTTTAACGTGTATACGTTCTGGTTAAAACAAACTGGTATCAATCTAAAAGTAATAGACCTTGGTACTTACATGCTCGGTCTTCGAGTGATATTGGATTCTTCAGGCCTCACTTCTCCGGGGGTGCCAGAGAAACGCACAAGCCGGGTCTTGAAAACTCAGCTGCTGCTGCCACCATTAAAAGAACTCTCACATCCAAAGTTTCGGGCCGCCAGGATGATAACAAAGAAGAGGTGAGTTAAATGCATTTGCTGGAAACTACAGCAACGCCGATCTCAGTGCACTTGTTCGGGAGAAAAAGTATAAGAACGAGAATAGGAAGAAAGAAAAATAGGTGATCATGATAAGCAATCTGTCACTGCATCCTTTATTCATTCTTTCTGCTTATGACACTTTTACATGAGAATCAATGGCGTTCTTAGCGTGAGGAATTGCTGAGAGATAATATCATTGTCCCGATCTCTTGCGGTAACTTCGAGGTCAACACAGATACCTATTGCAACTTTAAGGCTTTGGTCCTCAAGGGTTCTCAATTCGGCCTTTGTACCGCGATCATTTTTAGCATTACAAGCTTGCTGGTTTTGTATGTTGTTTGCTAGGTTGGAGTTAAAAATCAGCGTAAAATGAAGGCTGTCAAGGAGGAAAAGAGCAACTCACAAGTGCCTATGAAGGTACAAGTGCCTACGGTTAGCCTCTGAATATGATTTAAATCGGCTTATCAACTCTGTCTCAATCTTATAATTCAGCAGCAGGAGCAGAAAGGAGAAACGGCAGAGACTCGCAAACTCGGAAAGAGCTCGACGTTCAAAGCATTGCCCTTACCCAGTTTCTACCACAAGAACGACCCTGCGGCAAAACCCGGCACAAAGAAGGTAAAAATCTCCTGACATGCACCATAGTCCTTTCGCGTGATTTGGAGTTTCGCGGATGTGGACCTCATAAACAAGAATTCCAAGCTATTTCATCGATCTAACAATATCCTCGATTGAGAAGTTGAGTTGCATGTGCATTTCAATCTTATCAACTACGGTGGTACTCTCTCGGAGTTAATAGTTCATTTTGTTTTGGATTATGTTTATGTTAAATTTGAGTTGAAGTCTGCATTTTGTGCTTTTACCAGGTTTCGTCTCCCAATCCCAGGTCTCCTCCGCATGGCCAGAGGAGCAAGCATCCGAACTCGGCCCCGGATGCCCAGAAGAAGACCGTAACCAACAGCGCGAAGCAGACCATTAACAAGCTGCTGAAGAGCACCCGCAAGGCTCTGAATCCTTCCAAGGAGACAGTAAAGACCGTCGTCGCAACGGCATGAACGCATTCCTGCAATTTTCTCCTTTAAGCTTTATGTCCCTCGAGTTCAGTTTTCCATCGATTATGCGCATGAAGTGGATTTGTCCGTGTCATTTGGTCTCGCGTCAGTCATTGAAACCAATGTCGAACTGGTTGCCAGAGTTCGTCCCAAGCTTTGTATTCAGCTTCACGGTTGAGACAAATAGAAGTTTCTCTTTTGTCCACTAATCCATCTCATCTTACCTGATAAAGCACAAGTTTAATGGGTTTCTATGAGCATAAGCTTGGACAAGATCATCTTCATTGTAATGAACCGAATGACTTTGTGGTATGCAGATACAAGTTGGCTGCGCAGAAGGGAAAACCTCCAACACAATAATCTCTAGATGATCTTCTATAGCCGCTCCCCTTCATTTCTCTTCGATCGGCATCTGTTCTCTGTCCCGTAGCTCTGTGATCTTCGGTTGTTGCGCCAAGACATCGCTGTAATGAGCATGGAATTCCAACCTCTGTTGTGACATTGGAACCATGGCCTGCGAGGCTTGAGCTTGGCAAATCAAACCGTTTCTTCATCTTCTTCCCCCGCTTCCCACAGAAAGCGCGCGTACGATCCCAACACCATGCTGCGTTCCACATAAGCACACCAATATTCAGTCAAGTACCAATCGCCGTTCGGATCGGCTCAGAGAATTTCATACAAACGGGGTGGAACTCACCAGTCATCGGGAGACGCGTTCACCGCTCGATCGAAGTACAGCGCGGCCCTATCTCCGTCTCTCTCCGCCTCCCAAATCAACCTCCCGTACAGCGACAGAACCTCGCCGTCGCCGGGGCTCGCCAGTATCGCTCTCGCGTAGTACTCCTCCGCTCTCTCCGCATCTCTCTCCACCTACAACGATCGCAAATGATCAGATCACCGAGCTCAATCCTAAAACATCGAGTTCCGTTCTCGCAGTTCTCTTCTCTCTGCACTTACCTCGTGCAAGTACTTGCCGTAATTCCTCAGCAAGAGCGAGCAGTCGGGGCTCGACGCCAACATCTCGCGGTAATGATCGCCGATCTCACTCCTCCTCGCGCGTCCGCCGCGATGGCCGCCGGCGGCGCCCCGCCGCGCGATCTCGCCGTCCTGCGAAAGAGCTCGCGGGGCGGCCGGTCCTCTCGAGCTCGAGCCTCCTCCGCCTCCTCTCCGGCGACGGAGAGAGATTCCGGCGGCGATCCTAGAGGAGGAGGAGAACGCGGAGGTATCCGAGCGAACTGAGTGACGGTTAGGGACTGATTTCACTCGGAATAGAGCAGCTTCCATGGCGGTCTGGCTATATCGCTGATCTTCTTGGGCTAGTGCGTGCTGAACTCTGCTATATATATATAGATAGCAGAGCACGGATGACAGGTGTCGAAACGTGAATGGATCAGAGCACGGATGACGTGGCACCGTTAAGGTATGCAATATTTTCTCTCTAGTATATAGAGGTGCTCGGGTTCGACTGCAGAGATCACGAGATGTCGACACTTGGCGGAGTACTTTTAATTTTAATATTCAGTTTCGATAATTGTTTTTTTCCTTTTTTAATATTCGCTCGCTTTCACCCCTTTTTCCCCCAAGTACAAATTCGTTTGGGCTTGAATAATATAGATTTGAAAAGTCCAGATAATTTATTTGTTAATATGCCGTGAAGCTAAATCCTTTGCATGCGATAATTTCTTGCATTTTTTATTTAATATCGCGCCTTTTCTTTTTTCTTTTTTCTTTTGCTTTGTCAAAATAGTTTCCTGAAAAAGAAGGTCAAATTCAATGGGCCTCTCCCAATAACTAAAGAAGATGACAAATTAAAAAATCCGTGTTCGGAAACCAGAGCTGGATTTAAAAAACCAGGTTCGGAGGGCCCGAAAAGAAAAGTCTGAAAAGGACATTTAACTGAAAAGGCCCAGCTAAATACAGATAATTTCGGATTAATACCGCCAAAATCTCTAAAATATCTTCTTCTTCTTTTTATCGTAGCACCAGAAATTTTAAACTATGTCAACTGCGAAACCAATATTGAATTTTTTTATGTCACCAAATCCCCGACATCTATACCAGCGTGACAAAAAAATCCCAAAAAAAAAAGAATTGGGGAATTTCTTGTGGGCAATTAGGAATATTTTTATGGTTATCACACTTAAGTAAGTTTGGAGCTTTTTGCGATGCAAAATAAATTTTAACATATTAGTGCCAAGAGGACATAATTTATACTCTTTTATGGTACTTTTCCTTTATATATACGCACACAAACTGAGTCTGGATGCATTTGGGTTCCTAGGTTGTATTGGGCAACTTGGTCCTAACATGGGCCATCTACATTTGTGGCCTAGAAGTGAACTGAGACCCTTGTGGAATTGGAATACTACCAAATTGGCAAATTGACTCACCTTCCAATCCATCCCCTCTTTCTTTGGTCTTCCCACGAGACCAGATTCAGCTTCCCCGACCGATTGTTCTCAAGTTTCGGTCCACTCAATCATGGGAAACGAACAAAACTCAGTGTGCAAATTGAACAATCGACAGCGGCATCTCGTTTCTTTTGTTAGAGAGCTATTGGTTTGCCTACATCCATTGGGAAATCGTGAGGCGAAACTTGTGTGCCGCAACGCTGCGTTTTCAGAGAGATTTTAGTTTTGAGGTTCGCTTCAATTGGGCCTAAAAGAGCGAGTGATTGCGACAAGCGGCGATTGGGGTCGAAGTGTGAATTTGAATGGTGAAGAGAAATGGTTAGATCTCTTTATGGGAAGGAAATTAGGGAAAATCGAATCGTGAAGAGCGTTGTAGCGAAGAAAGAAGAATTATGAGGAGATGAAACTAGGAATAAGCCTTTATGGTGCAAGTTATGTGGAAAAAGGGGACGAAGAGGAAGAAAGAGAAAGGAAAATTTTACTTTTTCTTTTCATCCCTGTACTTTCATACTTTTTCTGATCAAGTGCTTGTACTTCTAATTTGGTTAATCAGGGTTCTTTTATTTTCACAAAAATTAAGTCATTTTAATAACAAATCCAACCAAATTTAATTGACATTATACACGGACTATGATAGTGTATGATGTAGATAAGATAAATGGATGTCCGCATGGATGTGTGTAGAAAATTTTAGTTGATATACATGACACTGAGTATGACGTGGATATAACTTGGCCAGTTTAATTAGAAATATACTCGACAAATGTTTAGCCGATATAACCTGTTTGTTCTTTCTACATGCCCAGATCAGTAAACCATCACCACATCATCAAACCGGTTAAAGAAAACGAAAAGGCACACTTGATGATGCAAGCCAAAAGAATGAAGAGGTCAAAGTTTCTGTGTGTGTTGAATGAATCGATCGTCTGCAAATAACAATCGTCACGTACAAACAGAACAGGAGCAATTCCAAGATTAAGGATTACGACAACAATTCATCCACTGATCCCTAGAGAATTGCCAAACACCCACGTTTGCATATCATCAGTTGCGAGTGAATTCAGGACATTTATTTATTGTCACGCTCCATGTACGTTTTTCAACCAATTTGTGGAGTTTATTGAACATTTCGAATGGGAACAAGTTGTTCCAATTGGGAGATAGAATTGACTTTTTTTTTTTTATCATGAAACCATGTCGGCTTGATTTACTATTTAATACCAGAGAAAATTACATTCATAGCATCAGTGCAAAGAATATCAAATAAAGGAGGGGGAGGATTAGATAGCCAGTTCGGGGGTAGGGTATTCGTTCGGCATGCCTTTGCTATCCAATCCGCGGATTGGTTGGTGCTCCTCTTGCAGTGGGCCAAAGATAAACCCGGTAGAAGTTTGAGTTGTTCTCGGGCCCGGTTCAGAAGCGGTTCCAGTTCCCAAGTCAGTTCAGTAAAGGCAAGCACTCAGAGTGTACTTGAGGAGAGAGAAATCCACGGCTTCGTGCGAAAGTTAGGGTTTCTTCCATTGCTATGGCTTTCGTGTGAAGAGGCGAAGTGGCCTCGACCGGCTTGGCGAATCCATCGACGAGGAGCCCCCTGTGATCTCGGCATACACCAGCGATGGCAGCTCTGTGCCGGGGACGTTCTCTGGCTTCGCTGAGTGCTTCCCTGCTATCCAGATCTGGTTCGAAAGAGGCATCGAGGTTGATTTGGAGCGATCCCGAGGGAGGTGGAGACCAGGCTTCAGATAAGTCTTCGGATTTGTTCTTGCCTGTTGGTGTTTTGTTTATATCTGTGAAGCTCTTTGAGAGCGCCTCTGCTCTGTATAGTGTCTCTTGTGATTTGGGCGTTTGTTGGTTGAAGATGCACCGGTTTCTTTCCTTCCAGATACTCCATAGTAGGATCGCTATGTAGTTGAAATTATCCGAGGTGACTGGGTTTCGGTTTATGTTGCAGATCCACTCTTCCAAGCGGGTGAGTCCCAGTCTGGAAATTCGTAGATGCAGAGGGGCAGATTTCCAAACCTTGGCTGTCCAGGAGCAGAGGAGGAGCGTTTGTTCTGGTGTTTCGGCTTCCAGTTTGCACAGGGGGCAGATCTGGGAAGGTACGATCCCTCGGTGATGTAGATTTTCCATAGTTGCAAGGGCGTTGTTGCATGCATTCCATAGGAAGATTTTTACCTTGGGTGGGGTTGTGGATTGCCATATAAATTTCCATAGATCGGGGTGGGCTTTGTAAGAAGATGTTGCTTGTGTGTTCTGTGTTGAGACGGATGCGTTTCGGAATGTGAAATAACCACTTTTTACCGAATAGTTGCCTGACTTCGTGTGCGGCCATACCATCTGATCCTCTTCATCAGGTAAGCCGATGGGTGTGGCTAGGATTTCATGGACCGTTTTGTCTTCAAACATTGAGTGAATAAGGGGCTCATTCCATGTTCCTGTGTCTGAGTTAATTATATCCGATACTTTGGTTGGTTCATGGTTTATTGCTGCTCCTCCAATTATGCCGCTTTTTAACCACCTCTCTGTTCTGATTGTTGTTTTTTTGCCATTTCCGATCCGGTTCATCACCTGAGGAGCAACTGAATCCCTTGCCTTGATGAGGCTCGCCATCCCCACGAAGGCACCGCCTGGAGCCTCTGCCAGCATGCCAAAAATCTCCATGTGAGTAATAGAGACCTTTCAACACCTGAGTTACCAGTAAGTCTGGTTTAGTGCATATGCGCCACATTTGTTTTGCTAGCATTGCCATATTGAAAGTTTGTAGGTCCTTGAAACCCATGCCCCCTTCACTCTTTCTGGTTTTTAGCAAATCCCACTTCCTCCAATGGATGCCTGCCTTTTTTTCATTGCTTTTCCACCAAAATGCTGCAACTTTTTCTCGATTGCCTTGCAAATCGACGTAGGAATTTTAAAGATTGACATGGCGTATTGTGGGATCGCTTGAATGACTGCTTTCAGAAGTATTTCCTTCCCTGCTTTTGACAAGAGTTTTTCCTTCAAGCTATCCAGTTTGGAGTTGACTCGCGCTAGGATCCATGCAAACATGTCTCTTTTGGACTGCCCCCAATCCGAAGGTATGCCCAAATACTTACCTGTTTTTGTAATTTCTGGCACTCGGAGTGTTGATGCCATGTTTCTCCTTAGAGCTGTAGGACATCCTTTACTGAAGTAGATCCCTGATTTGTTGAGGTTTATTACCTGGCCAGAGGCGAAACAGTATTGGTTTAAGAGACCAGCCAAGTTCTGACATTCGACAATTGTTCCATGCAGGAAGAATATGGAATCGTCGGCGAAGAGTAGATGCGATAAGGTAGGGCAGTGGTTGTTCAGCTTTATCCCAGTGAGAGTACCTTCCTGTACAGCTTTTTTCATTAGAAAGGAGAGCACATTGGCAACGATGATGAAGAGGTACGGTGAGAGGGGGTCTCCTTGGCGCAATCCCCGAGTTGGTCTGAAAGATGGTAAGGGTTCTCCATTTAAGTTTATGCTGAAGTTGACTGTGTTGACGCATTGCATGATCCTCTGAATCCAGAAATCACAGAAACCAAGTTGTGTTAGACAAGCCTGTAGGAAGTCCCACTCGATGCGATCGTACGCCTTTTGCATGTCTAGTTTTAGGACTCGCTTGAAATTTTTTCTTCCCTTTGGGTTCGCAGCTATGTAGTACCTCCCGAACCATTAGTATGTTATCCCGAATCGCGACCTTCGACAAAGGCGCTCTGCTCCTCTGCAATTATATGTGGTAGGATTGGTTTGAGTCTGTTTGTGAGTATTTTGGAGATGATTTTATATAGGAAGTTGCATAGGCTGATTGGACGGTATTGCTCTAGTTTTTCTGGTTGTGGAACTTTTGGAATCAGTGTAATAAGTGTGTTGTTTAATGCGGGATCCAAACTTACCGGATGTAAAGAAAGCCTGTATTTCTTGGAAGATCCCCTTGGAGATTGCTGGCCAATTCTCTCTATAGAATAGTCCGTGGAAGCCGTCAGGATCGGGGGCCTTTAAAGCTCCTAGCTGTAGCATTGCTGCAGTAATTTCGTCCTCAGTAAGTGGGGTCGTCAAGGTATTGTTCATCCGATCATCAACTAGGGTAGGGATGTTCTGTAGTATTGGTTGCCAATCACGGAAGCCCACCGAGGTGTATAAATTCTTATAATACTGTGTGATCATCCCTTGTATGTGCTGTTCCCCCCGAATCCAGACTTCTTGATCATTTTTCAGCATGGTTATCTGGTTGCGGCTTCTCCTTTGAACTGTAGTCGCATGAAAAAAACGTGTATTTCTATCGCCCCATTTTAGCCAGCTAATTCGTGATCGCATACCCCAAAACATCTCCTCTTGACGCCATAGCTTCTCGATTTCTTTGGTAATCTCTTTCTGTTGACCTGATTCTCCAGTGTTTTGTGTTCTGTTTATCAGGTCTTGGAGTTGGCCTTTGAGCCAGGTCACCCTGTTCCTTGCATGGCCAAACTTATGCTTACTCCACTGTGTCAATCTTTGCTGTACGTGTTTCAGTTTTGCAGCCGAGGTAAGATCCTTTGTGAGAGGGTCGTTCCATACTTCTGTGATTATGTTTTTGCTTTCTCCATCTTCACTCCAATATGCTTCATACTTGAATTGCCTTCTCTTCCTTCTCTTAGGTCGAGCCAAGGATAACAAGAGAGGAGTATGATCAGAACCTGTCGCTGGGAGAGCAGTACATTCGGCCTCTGGGTAAGTGATTCTCCATTGAAGCGAGCAAAAAACCCGATCTAGTCTTTCTTTGACTAACTGATCGCCCTCGCGTTTGTTTGACCAGGTGTAGGAGCACCCCTTGCTTTCTAGATCCATGAGGGAGCATTGGTTGACGAAGCTTCTAAAGGCAGATAGTTTGTAAGTTTCCGCTCTGTGTTTCCCTACTTTCTCCCAGTGATTTAATATCTCGTTAAAATCTCCCAAGCACAACCAAGGTATGCGGTAGTGCGTGCTAACTGAGGATATCTGGTCCCATAACTCAATTCTTTCTCTAAATACTGTTGGAGCATGGACAAAAATAACTTTCATGTCCTGGTTGCTGTTTTTCAGGTGGCACTGTGTAAATATGGCCGTGGCTGAGGAGGAGTCAATTGATATCTGCAGATGATCATCCCAGAATAAAGCTAAGCCCCCTGCTGTTCCCCCCGGATTGACTATATAACTGTTTTGGAAATTTAACCTCCGTTTTATTCTGAGCACTTTCTGTTCTGTATTTTTTGTTTCCATAATGAAAACGATATTGGGCCGTTCCTGAGTCACAGTGACTCTCAATTCCTGGAATGTCAGGGGGTTGCCCAGCCCCTGGCAATTCCAGCTTAACATCTTCATGGGTAAGTTGGTGGCTTATTAGGGCTAGTCACCAGAGCCCATTGTTCTGACTTCTCTGCCACCCGAATAGGTGCATCCACTAGTTGATTCGTTTTCTCTGACAATTGAGCTGATGTTTGTGCTCCATAGGGACAGAATCGCTTAACTTTTTTTGAATTTGTGAGCTTCACACTCTTTCCTTTCAACTTTGCAGGGGGGGTCGTCTCCAGTTCACTCTCCGCTTCCTTCATCTGTTCCTCTTGGAGTATTAAGAGTGATTCTTCATCTATGCAAGTATTTCCTCGCTTCTGGGGACTTCTTTCTTCTATTCGGATGAGTTCTCGAGCTGAGGAGGGCAGGTAAATTTCCTTTCCTGTTGGGCGTGGATCACATACCTGAGTTTGTTGGGATGATGATGTGTTGACTTGCTCTATTTCAGGCACCGAAGATAGTGGGGTTTCAAGCACTATGTCGACATCATCTAGAGGAATTTCCTTCTTTCCATAGAAGATTTGGCCATAAGGACTTAGAGCCTTCACCTCAGCACGCAACAAATCCCCGCATCTTGCCGGTAAGTTTTGTTCCAGCCCTGACTCCTTATATGGTATTTCAATACAATCCGTCGCGTAATGTCCAATTCTGCCGCATGAGTAGCAGTAATAAGGCAGTCGTTCGTATTTAAATTCGACCCACAGCTTCTTATTGTCTAGGTTCACGAGTACTCCGGTTTTCAGCGGGTTCTCTAATACCAATGTAACTCGCGCTTTGCCCACTTTGTAGGTACTATTCCCCTTATCCTCAAGCTTTACTTCAACAACAGTTCCGAGTTTAGAGGCTATTTCTGCTATCACATCATGCGTAACTCTCCCATACGGTAAGCCCAAGAACTTTACCTAGAAATCACAGTGATTGAAGTCATAACAAAACTCTGGTGTATCAGGTTCGCACTGCCTAAGGATTAGGAGGTGGCTGGAGAAGGACCAAGGCCCCGATTGGAGCACTCGCCGAGCTTCTGCTTCCGAATGAAAGGAGAAAGAGAAGAAACCTGGTTCCAGTGTGGCGCAGGTGAAGTTTTCTGTTCTCCAAGCTTTCCTCATTAGGGTTATGAAAGCATTGTAGTTCAAGGTTGGGTTTGTGTAGAATCTGCCGAAGAGTGTTTTGCGGCACTCACTAAGTTTTTCGGGGGAGATTGTTCCTGGGAGATCAACAACATCTACTGCACGCCATAGATTTCCCATGCTTTTGCACAGAGCCGCAAGCCTTCTCTCTTCGGTGTTCTGATTTGCCATTTTGTTTGTAGGGGAAGATTTCTATATCAGATTCCTGTGTGGCTCGTTGGTTGATGGAGTTTTGGGTCTATGATTCGTGGATTGATGGGTTGAAGGGAGCTCCGAAGGGTGAATCGGAAAAGTGATGGGTAGGGGGAAGATGGCAGAAGTTAGGGTTTCAAGCGGGATATTGGTTAAACTCCGCAGCACCCAGAGATCAGCAGGATGGGGATGGAATAATCGAAGCGGACAGATGATTGAAGATGGAAATTGGGTGCAGATGCAGGGAACTACCCATCTGGTAGAGGAGGACTACACATTTGGTAGAGAGGAAACTCCATGGCGGAGGAGGATGTTAGCTTGTTGAACCGAAGCAGTTAAAGAGGAAGAAATCTCAAGAATTTTCAGCTTTCCTGGAGATAGAATTGACTTGAGCAAGTTGCAATTGTTGTGGGCAGTTGGCATTAGATTATTTCAATGAAAATTCCGACCATTCTATGATGTAAAAGCATAAAGAATCAAATTTTATGGTGTGGATAAAATTTAGTCACTATAACCATTCACATATTGATTGCCAGTAACCGATGGGGCGAGATCCGGCAAGCTCGCTAGAGGCTCACTCAGCCATGGACGAGGCAAGCCTTCCTTGGCCACTAGCGAGCCTTGCCTAGCTGGAGAGGCTCAGCCAAGCCATGGCTGGGCGAGGTTGAGACTTGCCCAGCTGCTAGCGAGGCTTGACTAACAAGGTGCAGTCTCTCAAAGGACTGACAATGCTCTGGCAAGGTTGCTAGTCATTCCCGACTAGCGACCGGCCAAAGCTTGAAGAGAAAAGGAAAAAAAAAGAAGAAAAAAAGTAATAAAATCGTTAAAAAATTAAAAGAAAATGATTTGGATTATTATATTTCGGAGTATAAATTTTAAACAATTACCAAATATTTTAAAATCTTAAAATTATTCTCGAAAAAAAAATCAATTCTAATCGAAATTGTTTCCAAAAATAGAATAGTTATCAAACGCACTTTTAGTATCACGAGGACTTAATTAGAAAATGTTTATAAGTTGAACGTTTTAATTAGAGAAGTAAAAAAACAAAGGGACATGCTTCATAAAAATGTGAAAATAGAGGATGAAAAATAAAAAAGTTTTCAAAACTATTTGAATGTAACGAGCAAGCAGTAGCGTCTGTCGAATGGATTTCCCTTTAAATTAAATTATATTCCTTATGTGAGAAAACGAATATAAAAGTTCAATCTTTTGAATTTCTGGACAACTGAAAAGGGTTGTTTTTATTGCAGTGGAGATTCATTTCTCTGTCTTTGTCCTTTTATTAAATAGTGGCAATTTGTAGTTCATATTCATTCGCCAGTCACTTTCATCCTATCTTCGTTTTTGGTTTATATTATTTTACCTCCTTTTAAGCAACCGTTTTTTTTTTTTTTTAACATTGCTCGCTTTTGTAAATATTTACACAAAAGCAAAAAAAAAAAAAAAAAAAACTATTTTATTTTTTCATCGTTAAATTTGGATACTATTCAAATTTTAGAAAATTTTAAAAAATTATCAATAAATTTACATCTCAATATTTATATATTGTGAAAATTTCAGGTGCTGTAATTTGAAGAAATGTGTTATTGCCTCCAATGCAAACTTTTGATTAAGCAAATAGACTAAGGGTCTATTCATGTAGGAACAAACACTTCATGAGGACAAATGCAGCAAATTTAGGACAACGAAAGCCAACTCCTTCCCTTGATCTATACTCACAATTATCTTTATTTTATTTGACAATGAGATAAAAATACTTCATATCTTTCAAATCGTTGAAATGAATTGAATAAAGGAAAAAAATTTCCTCTAGCTAAATGTTCTCTTTTAATACTATGTTTTCATTCATACAGTTCATAAATAAATTCAATTTCTTTCAACTTGTGATTTTTTTTATTGTCAAAAAATCACTCATACCATTTCATAGCAAACTCTTTGCGTCTTTCAATATTTACGTAATCAAATTTGAAAAATAAAAGTTTCTTTTCACATGTCTTAGACTTAGAATCTGGAAAATTGGAAACTCTAAAATTATCAAAGTGCAAAGTGAAAATTTTTCATTTTTAAACTCTCATGGCACCAAATAATATCAATTTTCCTTCTCTGGCCAAAAAGAAATTCATTTTCTTTCTTTTACTCTAAAATCCGAAACAAAGCCACAACCATATAATCCAAACCCAAAAACAGCCACCGACTTTCTTCCTCTCTCTCTCTCTCTCCGCCGTCTTCTGTTGGATTTCTCGGTTTTCTTTTTCAAGGCGGCGGCGACGACGGAGGAGGTAAAGACTCGATCTTGCACCGTCATGCGATGCAGAGCTATCGTCTCTCCTGAAGGGTAGTTTCTCCAAGGGACAAGCACCCTCCGTTTCGACGCCGCTCGCATCCTAGGGGAGCAAAATTCGCCCTTTGCTCGTTCCATTTTCGAGCTTTCTTGCCTCGCCTCTTCCGGTTCATCGGCGGACTTAAGTGGGCTGGAACCAAAATAAGGTATTTCTGCTGAATTTTTTTTTTTTTGGCTGGTGACGTTTTCTTTCTTGATGGTTGAGTTCGGTTCTGATGAATTGCGTGGAAATATGGGGTTTGTTGAAATAATATTCGGATGGGAACTGCAAGAATTGGGTTGCGATTGCTGTGGGCGGTTGGCGTTTGATTAGTTCTGTGGAAATTCTTGCGAAACCAAGGTTTAGGATTGTGATGGGAGGATGCTCTGATGGTAATTTGCTGTTGATTCTTGTCAAGTGTGCTTCTTTCGATCGACCCGCTCGAGCAATGATGTGGCTACCGAGCGGGACTTTGAATTCGTTTCCTGTTATGGTGAAGTTTCTGGAATCGATTGTTTGGTGGTATATAGCGGATTGCACCGAAAAAGTCCGCAGATATGTTATTGAAGTCTCTGTAATGTAGTAATTTTTGTCATGGGATGTGTGATTGTGCGTGGACTGGATACTACATCAAGCTGGGGTTCCTGGCTGTGTATTAGTTACTCTGCTTTAATGTATTGACGTATCGTGCCCATGTATGCAATCTTCCTTGAGATGGATTGTTCAATTATTCTCCAATTTGTACTCCCGTAACTGTCGCATGATTTCTCTATATCCACCTAATGCCAGGAATTTCCTTTAGCTGCATATATTGTTCAGAGGATATGCCATGAATGGGGTCTGGGTCTTTCTGGTGCATATGTAGCCATTCCACCATAGATGACGACTGTGCTGTTAACATTTACCATTGTGTATACTTCTCATCCAAGTTGTAGACACCTTTTCAATACATGCTACTACTTTTTAGCCTTGTTATCCTTCTTGCTCATTGTGCGTGTTTTGGGATTTGGGTCAGATGTCTGGATATAGCATGCCTGTGTTAAATCACCTTTTGCGCCAGAATGCTTTTATCCCTCTTAGCTGTCGATGCGCATAACTTTCCCGTTAAAAAGCCTTATCTTGTCAACCTGAGATATTGGTCTTCTCGTGTTTAATTCTTGGTATTCGGATGCATGATGTATACTCTACAGGTGGTGTATAAGTAATGACCATGAGATTAATAATATTTTCATTTCAATCATTTGCTCCATCTTTTCTTTCTACCGGGTCCTGTTCTTTGACTTATTACTGCTGAAAATCATTTCTTTATTAATTGTTTGAAACTGTTCTATATTCAGCTCTAATGTAGGTCAATGCTTATATTTTTCAGGTTACATAGATCAAATTCCCACAAAGATGTCAATGTTGCTTTCGAGCACTATCTCCTCCATCCCTCAACTACCAATAGGTAAATAAACATCCATTGCTGAGTAGCCCGTAAGCTGATCGATAAGATTTTATTCTGCCTTCATTAATCATGGTGTGTAATCATTCTGATTTGGCAATTTATTGTTGCTTATGTGGATATTACATGGGCGAGAGCCCTTGTCTTAATGCACGAGTGTTAAGGGTGAGTATATGACTCTTTTAGTCACTTGTTTCTAGATGCGGAAAGGGTACACAAGTGAAGAAGTCTGTGACTTACTTGGAAATAAAGTATTTCACAAATGACTTATAGCGGTTATAGATTGAGCTATTGCCCGTGGTCTTGCTTACGGTTTTTTCCTCCCAAATTTGAAGATTTTTACTTTGATACCTAAAACTTGTACCTTCTTGAAGATGATCTGAGTTGTGGGACTGTTAGTTTTATCCTCTCTTTTATAATGCTATTATATCCAGAAGTCTAGGTTAAAAATAAAAGCTGTGCGAAACCTGTTATTTGAGTAATAAAGCATTTTATGTGGATGTTCTGTCAATACTTCTCATTATTTCTAAATTGTTTTAATCTTGCTTTATTGGATTGAAGTTTCGAGGCTGGTTTCTCTTTGTTTGGACTCTCTCAAAGTTTTGCTGCGGTCTGCATTGCATGTTTTTAGCCGAATAAAGTGGTTATTCATAGAGACGTCCCCTTTTCTGCTGTGGTGTTGTCCCCCATTATTTCTGAAATGGAGGGAATGCAGCAAATTATAGATATATGATTCTTGACCCTTAGATACTTCTGTTTCAAGCATGTATTCAGGTGGATTGTTCTGCAATAGCATTTATAAGATCTTGTCATACTGTCTTCATTTTTGCCCATTCTATCTGAGTTTATCTTTCTGCATTCTGACTAACCGTAGAAAGTATTATTCCTTGTATTCTTTTTATCGAGACAACATCTAATTCACCCCACTAAACTCTCCTGAAATTCTGCACTTTCTGCTTGTTGAACCTTTATGTCTAGGTGTTGGGGCCATCGACACATTCTTTTTGGTTCCTGGAAAATAAGAATAGGTGTGGTTATAAATTTAATTATAATTCAACATTATGTGCAGTTAGAGCAGACGCTTGGTTGCAAGAGCGAACTAAACACTTGCCCTCGGAGCTCCGTGTGCAATCTCAACATGTATATGCTCAAAGGGGAAAAGTGAAGCTCATTGCTTCGAGTCCAGCTGGAGTGGGATTACAACTAGAGCCCATTGATAGGAGATTTGCCAAGGCTTCGCTTGGAAGGAGATCCGCTTCAGCCATCTGTTTTGCAGCTTTGGTTAGTTTGAAGTGCTTTGACTCCTCTGTTTGCGTGCAGTTAGATAACCACATGATATAAATGACCTGAAAATGCTTGGAGTAATAAATGGATATTACCAAATTGCTGGTTGAAATATTATGCTTAGCTGTGCTATGCCTCTCTCTCTCTCTCTCTCGCCCCCATGCACATGCACATGCACATGTTCCGAGCACGCATACGCTTGCACTCATGCACACTTGAACCGATTGTTTATTGATACTGCAAGTTTTGTAGTCCTCGATTCACACCTGTCAACTGCTTGCAGAATGCAAGATGTGCGGAAGGGCAAACCCAGACTATCACCCACAAAGCACCGACAATTACCCAAGCACCTACTCATGGTAATAGTTCTATGAATTAGCAATTTAGCATATGTAGATTAGGGATCATTCATATTGAACTTTAAATGGTATCTTTTCGATATTCATGTCCAAAAGTGTGCATGGAAAATCTCTTCTCGATTCTAAAATGCTGACGAGTTCCAACCTGAATTGCAGTCCAGGAGAAGTCACCGCAGCTTGACGATGGCGGTTCAGGCTTCCCACCCCGTGATGACGGCGATGGCGGGGGTGGTGGGGGCGGCGGTGGCGGGAACTGGTCGGGTGGGTTTGCCTTTTTCGGCTTCCTCGCTTTCCTGGGCTTCTTAAAGGATAAAGAAAGCGAAGGCGACTACAGAGATAGCAGGAGAAGATGAAACTGAGCATGAGATGAGCTTGTGAGTTAGAAGTTGGATGGCCTCAATAGAAGTCCGGCTTATCCTATTCTTTTCTTTTTCCCTGCATGTTGTTTAGCATTTGTAGGCTCGATTTTGTCATCGCGCCGACCACAGTACTGTCTCCTAAATGACGCAGTGAGTTGGTTTCTAGAGGGATTTGTTACAGGGGTATCGTTAGCAAGTGTCCGGAGAGTAATAGTTAAAGACCGAAAAAAGTATACCAGCACATTTTGAAAATTGAAGCACAAATCACATAATGTCAACCCGCTTATAAGTTGTTTAGTTCTCCAAACTACAATTAATGATCTTCGACAAGTTGCTCTATGGACGCTGTTTTGGCAAGTTTCTCTTGTTATAAATGCTATCTTTAATCGCTCGCGAAGCTGGCAAACCCAAAAGAAGAAAGTGCGCTTGAAGCAACAGGCCGATTGAATGCAGCAGTAAAAGCACATGCTGTCGTTCAAGGGCCGTTTCAACCTCTCGCCATTAAGTCAACTCGACGCGAATCGATCGATCTCGTCTTTATTCATTCGTGGCCACCCAGCTGTGCTGTCCCCTGCGAAGCTGGAGCTGCCCGAGCACTCGAATTCAATTCGGGGTCGGGGCCATTTAAGGTCGTCCGCGTCACGAGGGCTTTATTAGGTCCCCCCCTTGGGTCGGACCCTCTGATGCAAGCCGCCACATGTGGGCGGCAGGCCAGCTGAGGCCGGCTGGAACTTCAGGGATGCGAGAAATCGAGTCGCGCTCGGTATGATCTCGATCCGACAGGCCAACCCCACTGTGCTACGCGATACACTGTCCCCGTAGTCCCGTCGATGTCGCATTTCCTAGATCCACAAAAATCGAATGCACATAAGTCACTCCACGTAAACACGCGTAATCAATGCGGTCGAGAATTAACAAATCACAACTGGAGGCACCATACTGAAAGCTGCTCTTCGCGGAATTTAAATTTCGCCCATTCAATTATGTGTTATTTATTTATGTTTTCTTCGAGGGAAGAGAAGAAAAGGGTCATTTAAGATCGGACAGTCCGCAACCCAGGCTTCGCTTCTCTGAGGCCACGTCGTTCTCGCATTGAATGCGGCGCTTGTCGTTTCGTCCTTTCCCGCATCGGAAGTCGGTGAAATTTCTGGAATGTTTCTAGGACGATAGGAGCTGCTGCTGCTGCTAGCCTGCTGCTGCTGGAACCTCTGCTCCAACTGAATTTCCTTCAAAATGGAAAGGAAAAACTAGGGATAACCAGAGTTTTCTGTTCGCCGCCGAGATCTCAAGCATAATTCGGGGAATAAATCCATTCTGAGCCCCCGCTTCCGATCGGTTACCGTGAGAATGAACATCCAAATGTCCTTGGAAAACTCGTCGCGTAGCGAAATGGGTAGATTGAATTTTGGGTTCTCTGAATGCAAATTGTGTTGAAACGTAGGAGGGATCGGCATGGCAGGGATAGGCTATTCGATGCGAAACGTGTCGAGCGGCGAGTGACTGCGGGGTCCTCAATTGCATGGAGTTGCGACGGGTTAGGTTGCTGAGGACTGGCTCTAGGACCTCACGGTCTTGAAGCACAAAGGCAGGTAGGTGGTGGTTCTCGTGGTGTTGCCCGTTTCCACCTACGCCATGCACGCGTTCCCACCAACCATTAGCACAACCCCCCTTTTGCCTAGAGGGTCGATGCTAAGATCACGAAGTCAATGACATCTCAAGAATCTGCAAGACGTGCGCCGAATTAGAAGGACGAGTTTTTGTGTAACTCATTCCGTGTGGTGAACTCTATCACCCACATCGCTCGTGATCTGATTTATACCGAATCTTCTTGTTGATCTGAGTCCGATGGTCGTTCAATTTTTTTGAGACCCTTGTGAAATTTAAGGTAATCAACCGACGTGATTTACGCGGTCAAAAAAAGGATATGAGTAAGTTAACCTATTTTATAACTTTTGTCGCATCCTCTCTCTCTCTTGTGCATCAATTAGAAGACTCGTGTAATTGACCAATCAAATTAATAGCGTGACATATATACCAACTTGCCATGCAATGAATCAAAAGGACGAATTTTTATATAATTTACACTGTGCAATGAACTCTATCGACCACATCATTGGTGATATGAATTTATATCAAATCTTCTTGTTGATTTGAGTGCGATAGCCAATGAATTTTTTTGAGACCCTTGTGAAATTTTAGGTGATCAACTGATGTGATTTACGCGGCCAACAGGATCTAGATGAGTTCACCTATTTTATAACTTTTGTCCCGTCCTCTCCCTCTCTTGTGCATCAATTAGAAGACTCGTGTAATTGACCAATCAAATTAATAGCATGACATACATACTGACCCGCCTCAAGTCCGAAAGCTACAAAAACGGCACCTCAAGATCTCTACAGCTAAAACCTAAAACACATTAATGGAGAAAAAGAAATTTCCGCATCTAATTTGGATTTCATCGTTCTTGATGTAGGATGATAATGATCTAAAGTTTAAGCGTTTCTCCCTTTATTACTCTCTATTTCAATAGCTCAATGACCCTTACCATTTACCCTTTGCTCTCAATGTTCAGTAAACGCTCTTTATGTGAGATCATTTGTGCATTAATGCTACAAGATCTTTATTTAGCCCACATAAGCTAGCCACATTTTAGATTAATGAAGAATCTTTATATCTCATCTTATTAGACAAATTTCGTAAAACAATAAATGATAATATCAATTAATGTAGCTCATATTAGAAAAAAAAAAAAAATCTTACAAAGCCTTCATCAATAAATTTCATCTCTGATTTCGAAAACCCTTTTCTCCAATTGACTTGTTTCTTCACGCATCGTTCTCTTCTCAAGCACCTACGGTCCAAATACGTTATCCCCCAAGTCATGTGTAGCTTGTCGGAATGGTTCTAGTTATATTGTGAACGTAATGAACACAACCAAAAATCTCTCCCCTAACCAGCGGCCACGTGGAAGGAGCTGCCCGAAACGGTCCGATTCCATATCGTGGACGCAACGGACGCGCAAGGAAACCGAAGTAATGTGCAAAACATTGGGGGAGCTCCCCATTGTTCCCACGCGTTCTCTAGCTTCCGCCCACGTGCAGAAGTGCTCGGTCCCAAACGCATGCAATTGGAGTTTGGTGATCCGGCGGTCCTTCCCCTCGATCCCCACTTTTATCGGACGGATCGAGGGATAAGCTATATACTAAAACATTGTTCACGAATAGGGATGTTAGACACAAATATGATCAATACGGTCCTTGGATTTTAGTCTTTTATGCAATGTGATTATTGAATTTTGGATACACATTCAATTTAATTCATGAATTATATAAAAATATTCACATACAAGTTCAATGATAGTATTGAATATTTTCATATAGTTCAAATATTAAGTTGAACATGTACCAAAAGTCCATAAGTCATATTTATTAGGAGTACACGGTTAAAACCTAATTTCTTTTTCATGTGGAGATTTCCAAGAGAGAGTTCAAGTTTGAATTCGTCAATATATCTAATTTGACTCACATTCACTCAAAAGATTAAGTCAATGAGTTATGAACCAATTAAGATATATTAACTCTCCAACACATTTGACAAGTGCATCTTAATAATATTGAATTAATTGAAAATTTAGGAATCACAATCATATTGAACAAAATCAAAATTCAACAAGTACGCTCAACGAATAAAAGACATGCTTGGTCCCAAATGCATGCGATTAGGGGCTTTTTTGTAATAGGGTCTGGTGATCCGGCCGTCTTTCACCTCGATCCCCCTTTTATTGGGCGGATATAGGGGTAGCCTCTCTTAGTCAAACGACCTCTACATGCTGTCAAATACTAAGTACTAAAATAACGTTCAGGAATATACTAAGGTGCCTAAACAGACGGATGGCTTTTCCTTTGTCGTTCACCAAAACGCACCTGATAAGAGACGAGAGAACCTTTCTTTTTTCCGTTTAGGTGAAAAAGAGTTGCTCCCTTAACCATTTTCGTCAAAACTAACGATCGCCCTTTCTATCTTACCATTTCCCAAAACAAAGGCCGAAAATACCAAATGAAAATTCGAAAGTAGAAAGCCATTCGAACGAGAGACGGGGCAGCCTGAGACGGGGCAGCCTTCGACAGTACCGCAACGAACATTGAATTAGGCTCCAATGCTATCAAATCCAGATTCATTTTTTTGTAATCAATTGAACGTCATGTCTCGCATATTGCGATGATGATAGTGGCGAATGGCTCGGGGTCAATTTTACTTCGTTCGAGAGATTGCATCCGGTCGCATGACTCGGCTTTCCCCTTTATCTCTCTCTCGCACGCGCGCACAAAAAAAAAAAAAAAAAAAAAAAAAAACTTTTTTGTTCTCGTGCCAACAACCACCTCCCAACCATCTACTACTTCTCCTACGCACACTCTTTGAATGCTAAAGCGCCCCCTCTTCCCTCCCCCTCCTCTCCCTTTAAATACCCTCTCACCTGTCCTTCGCTCCTTTCTCAACCATCCTCCACCATCCCACCCGTCGTCGTTTCGACATCCATCCATCGATCCTCTCCCTCTCTCTCTCTCTCTCTATCTCTCTCTAGGAATGGCGCCCGCTTCTCTCCACGAGCCCCCGAACGCCGTCTGCGTCATGGACGCCTCCGGCCGCCTCGGCTCCCGCCTCGTCCGCCGCCTCCTCCGCCGCGGCTACTCCGTCCACGCCGCCGTCCAGAGCGAAGGTCTTACCCCGTTCCGACTTCCCCTCCGCGTCCCGAGGCTGCTCCGGCGCTGACGTTATGTGTGTGTTTTTTTTTGCCGGTTTTGGTTCGAGCAGGTGAGATCGATCGGCTGAAGGAGCTGTCGTCCTCGTCGCCCGACGACGCGGAGAGGCTGAAGATCTTCCGCTCCGATCCGTTCGACTACCAGAGCATCGTCGACGCGCTGCGGGGGTGCTCCGGCCTGTTCTACGCCTTCGAGCCGCCTCAGGACCAGCCGAGCTACGACGTACGTACCCCGATCGATCCTCTCCTTTTCTTGCGATTCCTTCGTTTAATCCGTCGTTTCTCAGTCGATCGCCGGTTAAGAGTTTTGAATTACTTTTGCCGATTCCATTTCTTTTTGCTAATTCCACGATAACGAGAGAGAGAGAGAGAGAGAGAGAGAGAGAGAGAGACTTGAGTGACCTTGTGTGGCGAGAGTACTATGAGCAGGTGCGCATCTGTCATGTCTCCGCTGCGCATTAACGCTCGTGTCTACATGACAACAACTATTTTCCGCACAGATAGAGAGAGAGAGAGAGAGAGAGAGAGAGAGAGAGATTGATTTTCCTCTTTTAAGGAGCTCTTTATTAAAGCCGTGGGAGCAAGCTAGCTGGCGGGGATAGAACTCGAATTGAATCGATAGAGCGACGAATTTGCCTGATTATAGACTGTCTTTTGACCGGAAAAAGATGAAACGACTCGTCGATTTGGACATTTCTCGAGACTATAGTGGTCATCGATCGCCCCCAAAATTCCATTTCAGTAGGACCATGTCATTTTTCCACGAAAATCTTCGTTGGCTAATTTCTACTTTCTTCAGTTCATTTGCTATCTATGCCCCTTTAAAAACTCATCCGATTGCGATTAGATAATTCATGGAATTAGAGAAAAATTACACCTTTGCGAATTTTCCTTGTTAGACCGTTCATCGTGGGTGTGAATACTCGTTAGCAAAACCCTTGTTGGGGGATGTCGGGAAAGTGTGCTTCTCATTACTCGAGTAACGATTGCGGGCACAAGAAGTTAGAATCGAAACGGGGAATAGCCCGTTCAGCTTCCGGGGGTCTGGACAACCGGTTGAAGGCTGTAGAAATACAAAGCTCTTATTAGGGAGCGACCGTGGTGCACTTATTAACCGTACTTAATAAGAAAATACTTTAATTTTTCGATGTAGTGGGAAAATATCGAACTTTCTTTACTAGGGGGTTAGATTAATGAAATGCCTTTCGTAATATGATTTATTAAACAAGATTGGTGATTTCACCATCCCAATATGTAGTGATGTGTCTTATAACTTGGACCTACTGCTTCTTCAGCCCTTGCGGATGGGAAGCGCCCTAAGGGGCAACGGTCGGCCACATTTACTATTACACAAATGTCGTCGTATAACATAAAATTAGAAACCGTAACTTATAATATATACGAGAATAATTTCGAGACTTGAAATTCTAAAACGTACAAAAGAAACGTAGGAGTTCGTGATTTGTTGACTGCGTGGCCCGATGTATTTCAGTGCATCGCCGACCACTTGCCGGCCGCAAACAGTTGAAGAAGAAACATTAATATTATCGACCCTATGGGATGAAGATTTGAACTCCAAATAAAAATTAAAATATAGCCTTGAGCTTTTGTATAAGGTGTCCTCCACGACTTGAAAAAAACTGGAATTCTACAAATTGCTGAATGATATACGTGAGGGGAATATAAAAAAATTGGTCAACTTGAGGTATTGATTAAAGAAAACGGAGAATTGAGTCAATGAGGCGCTAGTTTTCCTTGAAGTGTTGTATAGTGTAAATAGATAGATCGTCACCTATAATTATGGTGGAAGTTAAATATAAAACGTAACAATTTTATCAACATGGAAATTGAATGAAAGGGAAATCAGAAAAGATTTCTAAACGATGAACTCGTGAATATTATGCTTGATGTGTTATTTTGGTGCTGATTTATAGAAGATTCTGCACTTCAATCACTCTGATTTGTTGCCTTTTTAATTTGTTAATTCAATACTGATGCCCCGTTGAGAACTTGAAGCTTTTCATGTTCTGCGTACTTCATAAGGACCCAGTTATAATATGCATTCTTTAATGGCATCGGGAAGGCCGTAAAGCATCACCAGATGGATGAGGGTGGTCGATACACTTGCGCGATTAATAACTGCAGGACGACGACACTTTGATTACGTAAAAGGATTCAATGAGTCTGCTTGTGGTTCGGCTGTCAATTCCCAACTCTAATTTCCCCATTAATCTATTCCATCGCCTTCCTTGAATGTTTCTGCCTGAGCCCCCGTCATTCCCCCCAAGTCTCCCGCCCACATGCATGCATGCGTGCACGGAAACCGTCCGGGGCCTGTGGCGACAGCTTAGCCTGTACTGGGTCTGATCTTGTTTAAGATAACTTAAGAAAATGAGTAAAGCCTGTCCTGATTCATTGGCCCGAACGAATTACCGTCCCAAGTTTCCTTTAGCTCTCTTAATCGAGATTTGACTGATTTTTGTCCGGGAATGGGAAGCTCCTTCGCTTGACAGAGTTCATTTTACATATAAAAAGATTGAGGATGTAGTAGTGTCAAGATCCCGAGAATTGAAAGACCACCTTGCTTCTTTAGTTGAGGTACCATTAGTTGGTGAAACACAACGCTATGATCTATACTATTATTACTTATTTGCATAAGTGCGTGTAGGGTACTTGCTAAATCGATTGCTAACAGCCGCCATTAATGTGCATCCTAACTAGCACCAAGCCATTGACTTTCTGGTCCTAGATCCTTATCTCACATTGATCTGTAGCCTTGCTTTTTCCTTTCAATCGATACCCTACTCTACTTTAAAAATCAATGAATCGTTGTTGGATGGAAGGACGATGGCTATAGTCAGTTGATGTAGCGTTGCCAGATGACTCAACGGTCGTAAGCCCTCGACAAGCTGTCACCGTGTATTCAACGATCGTCTCGGACTCAAGAGTCAACTTGCTGTCCCCAGAATGGCTCTGAAAGTCAAATAACCAGGACCCCGTGAAGTTATTGGACTTGTTCTCAGTAGGGCCGTAGCCATTGATATCTTTTCATGTAGGACCGAGTATGAATTACAGCTGATTTTTAACCTCGGATCGCGACGTTAACATTGTGCTCGGTCACAGGAGTACATGGCCGAAGTGGAAGTAAGGGCAGCACACAACGTGCTGGAGGCGTGCGCCCAGACAGACACCATCGACAAGGTGGTCTTCACTTCCTCCGTGACCGCGGTGGTCTGGACAGATGACCGGAAATCGCAGGAATCGGATTTCGACGAGAGACATTGGAGCAACGTCAACCTGTGCCGCAAATATAAGGTAGGCCATAAACAAATCCTTTCCTTTTTACTGTTGGAAAAGATTACGCTTTCCGCTGGCTAAAAGTCCTAGTGGGATCCTCTTGCACATGATTGAGATGGCTTTGTTTTGTTCCGATGCGATGAACCCCAGCTGTGGCACGCACTGTCGAAGACGCTGGCTGAGAAAGCTGCGTGGGCCCTGGCGATGGACCGAGGGGTGAACATGGTGTCCGTGAACGGAGGGCTGCTGATGGGGCCGGACCTGTCCATCGCCCACCCGTTCCTGAAGGGAGCGGCCGAGATGTACGAGGACGGGGTGCTCGTGACCGTCGACGTCGACTTCCTGGTCGACGCCCACTTGTGCGTCTTCGAGGACGTCTCCTCCTACGGCCGTTACCTGTGCTTCAACCACATCGTCAACCGCCCCGAGGACGCCCTCAAGCTCGCCCAGATGCTCACCCCCTCGGCTCCTTCGATGCCTCAAAGGTGAGAAAAACTTCATGCCGCACCGTGATGGAAGATAAAAAAGCTAAATTTGGAGTCCATTTAATTTTTTATTCTAAAAATTTGAAAAATTTGTGACGATTGGGACATATTCGAGTTGGGTTCTGAGATTTTGTTAGCATGGTGGCGTGCAGCTACGACCAGGAGCTGAAGATCATCGAGCAGAGGATCGGCAACAAGAAGCTCAATAAACTCATGGTGGATTTCGAGAGAGGAGTCCAGGTGGATTGATCCGTCTATTGTCTCAATCTCGAGCGCTGCAGCTTGGAGAAAGAGAGATTAAAAAAAAAGAAAGAGGGGAATAGATTCTCGATTATCGTGTTTATATAAAGATTTCTATTAGGTTCATCGCTCCTGGAAGAAACATTTCTCTCGCGCTCATCATGGGACGGTGGACATGCGGGAAGAATATAGGGGTATAACACCAGCTCCAACCACGCTCCTCGACCATCTGATAATGAACGAGAAATCTATATTTTTTTTTTGTTCGCATCGATGGGAGAGCCTAAGGATAATCTTTTATATAGTTGGAGGGGTTTCTAGAATAATAGGGAGAAACTATAAATGCTTAGTTTGGTGCTGCCCGCACTTGGGCACATACGAGGAATGAGACCTGTCTGTCTCAAGGTGAGAAAAAGTCAACGACGGCACTAAAGCGCACTTAATGTTACAGTGGGAGGCGGCGAGAAGGAGACGAAGATCGTCGACTTTTTTCCGGGTTGTAATTGTTTTCCAGCTAGTCATGCCCATTGCCTAGTCGACGGCCATGTAAATAAATGCTGGATTCTTCTTCTTCTTATGCTGCCACTGCTGCTGCTGCTGTTGTCTGGTGGATTTGAGTCTTCATCGAGCCGCAGCGGCGCGTTTCAAATTGCTTGTGATTCCAAAATCTATCCTGGTTTGGTGTCTAAGTCTTGGCTCATTTGTTCTTGCGTTTAAAACCGGAAATTGGCGAGGTGAAAGAGCAGAGAAAGACGAACACCAATGTCTGCAATTCGTAAAAACTCCAAACATGTGTGTTCTCGATATCAGTCTCGCAATTATCACATACTCGATCATTAATGAACCAGTGAAAAAGATCTTACATGATTTTTGACGAGGATGGTTCAAGAAAGAACTTGAGAAACTTAACTTCAATTAAGCTAATTCGAAAGTTGACATCTGAACTAAAATTTGTACAATGCCTATCCATGTTACGGGAATATTCCTTTTCAGACCCATCAAAGGGGTAATTAGTTTCAGGATAAGTAAGTTCTAAATTTAGAATCTGGAACCTATTCTATTTGATTTGGTTCATAAATTTTCAAACCCGGAACCTATCATGTTCTCTCTAGGCTGAGTCGAGAACGAGTGAGAGCTGCTAGGCTTTAACAAGTGACGTGAGTCTCAAGCGAGTGGGGAGGGTGAGTCATGACCAAAAGAGAGAGTCGTCAAGTGTTCGAGTGACGTCGGGGAGACTGAGGAAAAAGAGATCGTCAGCGAAAAACCAAGGTTTTTAGGCTTTACGAAACCAGTTTCAAGTTTCACTCAGAATCGGGAATAAGGCCGATTCAGAACCAATTTTTAGAGTGGTCCGGCCCGGATTCTGGATGGAACCAGTCTTGTTGCACAGCCTTAGTCAATCCAACCATAGCCCGATCGTCATCTCGAGTGCCCGCCCGCCCAAATATTTGCACTGCCTTATCGGCCGGGCCTATTCAGGTTTGGTTGTGGCCCGTTATCCTGTCCCAGGCAGGCCCAAAGTGCAGCACGAGCGGGCCGGTCCAAGGATCCTCCCCAAGCCCGCTCGCTCGAGAAGAAGATATAAAGCCCACGGCCCACAGCGGGAAGAGGATCGAGCCATCCGCTGCCGCCACGTGTGCCGCCTTTTTCCAAGCCTATCGCGATAAAAAAAAGGAGAAAAAAAGAAAAAGATAACCGGACAAGAGAAAAACCAAGTAGAAAAATAGAAAAAGAAAAAGCAAGAAGAAGAGGAAAATCCACTCTCCTCTGTTCTGGGGATCGCTCTTCAACCTGTCAGTCCAACGACATCGAATCCATCTCCCAGATTCTCCTCCTCTCGTCTCCTCCCTCCCTCCCTCCCTCCCTCCCTCCCTTCGCGAGCTCATCTCCATCGGCTACTGCTATATCTTGCCTCTTCGATCTGCAGATTTCTTCATTCTTTGCAGCTGATTGTTGCGTAATCGCTCGATGCGTTCGGTCTCGAGATCTGAATCCGGCTCGAAGTTCCCATCTTCAGGTCCTGCTGCCCCCCGAGCTGGCCCCGCATTTCGTGAGGCAGAGCGAATGCTCCCTCGTTCCCGCCGGTTTCAGCTGAGCAATTTCATAGCTCGGAGCTGCGTCTGCTGATCCGACGAGCTCCCTGCTTGATTGGGTCCGAAATTCGAGGCGCTCGCCTCGGTTTTTTGTCGGCACGATCGAGGGAATTCGAGCCGCGGAGCTAGGGTTTGTTTGGTTTCGGCTTCGTTTGCGACGACAACGTCGTCATCGAGCTGAGGGTTTTGATAAGTCCTTGAAGAGTCCGAGCGCTGCGGCTTGGTGGGTTTTGCTGCTTTTTTGCCTTTCGTCTTTCTTTGGACGCGATGGATTACGGTAGAGAATCGGGCTTCGGCGGCGGGAATGTGGTGCACGTGATCACCGGAGGAGGTCCAAACGAGAGCTGGATGCAGAATCCGGCCGCCGATCAAGGGGTGTGGGCCTCGGAGGACGAGTACCGCGTCTGGAACGGCGGGTTGACGCCCTCCTCCGACGCGCCCTCCTCCAACTCGAGTTACGACGGCGGGAGGCAGTCCCAGACGCGGTCCGGGAGTGAGCCCCCGAGCAAGAAGTCGCGGAACGGTTCGGATTCCGCCGTGTCCAGCCGGTCAAAGGCGATCGGCAAAATGTTCTTCAAGACCAAGCTGTGCTGCAAGTTCCGCGCGGGGACTTGTCCTTATGTCACGAACTGTAATTTTGCTCATAGCATCGAAGAATTGAGGAGGCCGCCTCCTAATTGGCAGGAGATCGTCGCGGCCCATGAGGAGGAGAAGGGGGTTTCGTCGGAGCCGAGGGAAGAATTCCAGATTCCGTCACTCGGGTCTTCGGGATTCAGTGGGGAGTCGCAGCGGTCGTATAAGGGGAGGCATTGTAAGAAGTTTTATACAGAGGAAGGCTGCCCGTATGGAGATAGTTGTACTTTTCTTCATGATGAGCAGTCCAAGAATAGGGAGAGCGTGGCCATAAGTTTGGGACCTGGTGGTTATAGCGGCGGGGGCGGGGGCGGGGGCGGTGGTGGGGGCAGTGGAGGAGTAGGGGGAGGAGGAGGAGGAGGAGGAGGAGGAGGTGGTGGTGGAGGTGGTGTAGGAGGTGGAGGAGGCGGTGGAGCTGGGGCTGGGTCAAATGTGAAGCCATCGAATTGGAAGACGAGAATATGTAATAAGTGGGAGCTCACAGGTTATTGTCCGTTTGGAAACAAGTGCCATTTCGCTCATGGAGCTGCAGGTATAATCTAAGTTAAGGGAAATCTTGTTTGACAATTTTAGTTACACCAGGGGTGCCATCCTTTCCTTTCATTGATTGAACCGGAGACATGGATTATCTGCACTTCATTCCGTTACTTTCCTCTTATGCATTCTGAGAAATTAGCAGCTGTCTAGACCTGTCAAAGAGGATGTGCTTTACTGTGGTTCTCTGGAGGAGATTCATTTTAGGAGAGAGGATGAGTTCTGAGCTTAAGAAAGGATGCATGAGCAGGCGGACAGAGACAACTACTTTAGTATTATAGTAACTATATATGATTGTAGCTCTTGTGGATGTTCTTCGTGTGTGCTCAATTGCTCTGATCACTTACGCTTTGATATGTTAACATTAATGATGTCTATAGCTTATGAAGAGAGGTGTGTTCAGCTGTGTGTTATGCTCTGATAAGCCTTCTCTCTTTATAGCTTCTAAACGGTCAAGGGAGCTTAGAAATAGAATCTCTTTCACATTGCTTAGGTATTACTCATTAAAAATTAACTTCGTTCTCTCCCAGATTTCTTTGCAGAGAAAAGGAATCATCAACTTTTCTCTGAGCCTTACCTTCACTGTTGAGAACCCACAAGCTTGACCATATAATCAACCTACCAACCAAGCATAAACCACTGGAATTTAAGCTTATTCAAAAGCTGAAAATGCAAATAGTCTACGTAGACCTTAGACATTGGATATAGGAAGTAGAAGTGAAAAGTCATGACATTGTTGCTTGGGAGATGGAAGAAGCTCGTGTCAAAAAGTGGAGGAATGTTGACTCTGAGAAAGCAGCAGTTCCATTTTTCTTCTTGGACAGCCAAGACTTCCTATAAGCAAAGTATCCTCATAGTATCCATATAGTTGCCAACTCTTCTTATTGGTTGGTTTTTATTTTAAATGACACTCGAGTTAGTGTGGACAGGACATAGCAATATTTTGGACATAGTAATTAAATTAGGCAATTCTAATCCAGTTAATGAATGGTGTTAGGATACACATATGGCTGTGATGTGTGCTGAACTGGTGATCCTCTTCATATATGATGATGCACCATGCATTGCTTTTTTGCCTTTCCATGTGTGTTCGATGGCTTAAACTGGTAAATTTTGTCTGCAAGACTGAAACTGCATTCATGGGGTATTCTTCCACATTATCAGAAGCATATCCTATTGATCCTACCAAATAATTTTAGTTGCTTCGTGATGCAAATACTGCCAAAATCTTTGACCATGGTATCTGAATATCTGCAGAATTGCACCGGTATGGTGGTGGGCTCGTGGAGTCTGAGGCGAGAGATGCTACTTCAGCACCTGCTGATCCAAAACAGGGAGGAGCTCCTTCAAAAATTCCTGCTGACACTGCAGTTGCATCAGTGGTCTCGGTTCCTCATACGGATGCATACCACATTGGAGTTCCATCACAGAGATCAGCAATCATAATACAGAGGCCAGGACAAAGAACTCATCAGAAATGGAAGGGTCCAGACAAGATCAGCAGGATATATGGTGACTGGATCGATGACGTCGAGTGACATTGGGAAAGCTCACTGCTGAAGCAGAAGTTGCCTGATAACAACCCTACTGACAAGATGTTTGAACAGGAAACAGCAGAGGCACGAGAGTATCATCGAGTTTCATCTCGAGTGTCAACTAGTTTGCTGGTTTCAACCGCTTAGGAGATACATCGCTCTGAGGAAAAGGAAGGGAAAAAGAAGAGTCGGGAAGGATGCGCACGAGCTCAGAAGTCCTTCTTCACTCGCACACGAGTTCTTCATTTTGTACGAGGAGCTTGATGCTCGTATCGCCTTCCTGGTCTCGTCTTCTAAGGAAAGATCTATCAAAGATCAAATGTCCTCCCGTCGCTGAGAGATGTTCCATCCGGGAGAGACGGTGAATTACTGTGAAACTGACCCTTTTTGGGGTTTTCAATAATCTCTAGTTAAAAGCGGTTACTTTTTTCTCCGCAATGCTTGATTTATGAATTATCACTGAGTTATTACATCTGTAACTTCGACAATAATTTCGAGCATTACGTATATTCATGTCTGTTTTTTTTGTTCTCGTTAGTGGGAGCTCGACGGAGTGCATTGCACTTTTGGCTTCCAAGATGAAGCAAATGACACTTTGAGCTTTCATGGATCTCGCATATATGAAGAAGCTAAGATCTCACCTGATTTTGACTGAATCTCTGATGATACGTGCGGTAATTACACTTAAGGGTTAACTTCACATTTCTCTAAAAATGTTTATGATGAAAATATTTTTCAGTCTAAGCAATATAAATAATGATTTTTTGGAAATATTTTTCAAATCATTTGTTTTTCGATAAACAAATGAAATCTAAATTTAGAGAATAAAAGAAAAATGTAGGAAAACAAAATAATGCTTTTTGAAAAGGAAACAAACATGTTCAAAACCATTTTGATATTATGTGCGATTTTAGAAGTAGGTGTACGATACCAAACTCGACATTATACAATTTACTTGAAACTGTCCCTAAAAGATGACACATTTTTGATATAATTTCTAACAAAAGCATTTTATAATTAGTTAAACAAATTTTTTTGATAGATTTTTCCATTCAAATAAAAGAGATTCTACACATTAGGAAAGGGCCAATTCCATAAAAAAACACGAATTTTAAGTATTATCCCAAATCTGACCCGAACTTTATTTTGTTTTTAAAAAAAAAGCACGAACTTTAGGTGTTATCCAAAATCTGGCCTAAACTTTATTTTGTCTAAAAAAAAAACATAAACTTTCATTTGTGTTCCAAATCTAGCCCTTCGTTAACTCTTATTCTACAGTCATCCGATGTGACATTAAATTTGAGAACGAGACCCAAAAGAATGAGAAAACAGCTTGCCAATTGTAATTGTTAAATTTAAGTCTGCCCTCTAATGAGGTGAACTCCCAGATGACCAAGTTTAAACAGAAACGGATTCCAAACCCTCAACTGCTTAGATGGGCTGAATGGTTCTCAAAATACTATTTTGAAACTAAACACATTCCTGGAAAGAAAAATGTGCTTGCTGATTTTCTGTCAAGACCCAAAGCACCAGCTGAAATCAACATGTACATCAAAAGACTGCTTTCCATATGCTCAATCATGGAGTGAAATACAAGATTGAGAAGATCAAAGACTTGCCAAGCTGGAAATTTCCCCAGGAAATTATTCAGCACATTCAGAATGACAGTCTTACTGAGAACCTGGAGAACCTCATGTGGCAATGCCATACGGATCTATTCAGATTCAATGGAGGTTCAATTTTTTATCCTTTTGGGTTAAATTTGAATTATCATTTCATTCATCCTCTTATCTGGAAAGAAGATGATTTCCCTAATCAGCTCAAAACGCTGTTATGGTACTTAACCAATAAGTACTTAATAGCCATTGAAATCCCCACCGGAAGATTTGTTGCTAACCTCACACGGATATTCATGCTCGGAAGAAACATCGAAAAAGAAAGTGATAAGAATCTCTTAGACTTTCTTAATTGGTTCTATCATCCTACATGTTGGAAACAAGACTTAGAAAAAGAACTGAGAATTATGACACCAAATCCTGAGAATCATGACACCAAATCCTGAAGTCCACACCATCCTGTTTTTCCAATGTCCATGGACTTTTTGCAGAAATAATGGTAGTATTCTTGATGCACCACTCGAAATAGGAACCACATCCTATAAACCTCATTTGAATAGCCGAGAAGCCCAGATTCACAAATCTTTTCCAAAATCTGTTAAATTTTGTGAGAACGAGTATCGAGAACTCCAGAGAATCCTATGCCAAGAAAATAAAACCATTCCTGAAGATATTTGGAATAATGTACCCACCACGTGGGATCATTATGACCTAGCACCAGATGCTAAAGAAGCACTCAGTCAATACAGACAAGCTACATCGTCCCAAGAGCATGAAATGACAAGCGGAGAAGACATTGTCCAGTCTACTCAAGACCCCTATGCACGCTTTGGAGGTCCTCTGTCCTAGAATCTTCGTCCTCATTCCAAAACATGGACACATCTTACTATGCACAGCCATCCAACTGGCCTCAACCAGGCTTTTTGGCCAACACTACAAGTGAAAATACAAACTGGGCAGAAGAAGAAGCATCTCATTGGGCTCATGTACAAGCATCCTCATCAAGAAGGCTGAATCAAATCCTCACACCTGAAGATCTTGAAGCCCTTCAGCAAAAATACGAGGCCCATCTCCTAGAAGACAGCTTAGATGACTCAGACTCAGTCTGTAGCTTCAATGCCCGTGACGGACGAAACCGTTGAGTCCGTACAATTTCACTGTAGCAAAATCACTGTTCACTTTTACTGTAGCACTAGGCTAGGGAATGTACTGTTCACAGTACAGTTACTGTTCATAGTGTGCGAATAATTCCCTCCCGAAAGTTTCGGTTGCCTCTGTTTGTACCCGGACCCATGAGTTTGGTCCTTATTTGTTGCTTTGTGACCTCATTTTGCCTATATAAGGCAAGGAGGGTGTTTTGTGTTGGGGAGAGTCCCCTGAAGTAAATAGTGTGCTTTCACCAGCTTCAGTTCTAGGGGACGAGGCACATAGCTAGGGCTATTAAATCAATTAATAATTGACAAGCTATTTTCAATGTCAGAAACTGGGTTGGAAGCAAAAAATTACATTGCCTTAAAGCAAGGTATTAAAAGCGTATGCATCTTGTAGTTAAATAAAGATGTGAAGCCTATTTGTAATGGACTTATTTCGTTCATCTTCAAATAGACTTTAAGTGGAAATGCCACATTGGATGTCTATGGAATGGGTTAACGGAAAGTCAGATTTGAGAGACGAGTGAAAGTTAGTGCTTTTTTTTTAGACAAAATAAAGTTCGAATCAGATTTGAGACAACATTTAAAAGTTCATGCTTTTTTTATGGAATTGGTCTCGTTAGGAAAGGAGTCATGACGATTTTTAAGGCTGTAGTGTTATCTGTGGGAGAAAATAGTTTAATATATAAGAAATGAGCAAGATTTCAATTCAATTGCAGGTGAAGAGGGAATGCTAATGCTGGCTGCTGCTTCCTTCTTCCCAGCTGAGCGATCAGAACTCGGTTCTGGAGAGCTTCCTTCCTTCCTCTTCTTCTGCGCCAGCAATGGATTCTCGCGCCGGGTCCTTCAATCCTCACAAGCATCTCAAAGAAGAGTTCGTTCTCTCTCCCTCTCTCTCTCATTCTCATTTTCAGTGACTCGCTGCGTCGCTCACTCGGAGATCCCTTCGCGTTCCCTCCCAGATTCGTGAGCAATCTGACTGGATCGTCGATGCTGGAGATCGCCGCCCTCTCCACCGTCGTCCCCGTAAGCCCCGTCCCTCCCTCAGTTCGTCGTTTGCCTCCGCCCCGCTCCCCGTGCCTGCTTTTTGGATGGTGGATTCATCGTCGTCGTTTCGCTTCTGTCTCTTTCGATCTTCGCAGGTCATCGTGCTCCTGCGTCACTCGCTCGGCTCCCGCTCTCCGTCCGGTACTGATCTTTTATTCGCTCTCTTCGAGCTGTTTAACGTTTCGATTGCTTGTGACGCTGTGCCTTTGCTGCGGTCTGGAATTGTACTTGTCTCTTCGATTCGCGAGTTGACGTCGTGTGGTATGGTACTAGGATCGAGCGTTCGGCTTGGCTCCGGAGTTTGTTTTGGTTTGGAATCGCGAGTTTGGAAACTCAGGCGAGGGTGCTTGAGATTGAACATAGGAATGTTTGATGGTGGTGCTGTTGGTAGACCTGCTGGGAGCAGAGGTGGTGGTGGTGGTGAAGGCGACGGTGGATGTTTTTAGTGACGGCGATTGGATGCGGTAGTGGGGGAGGGGGCGGTCATGCTATGGTGGTGATGGTAGGAAGCGACATTAATAGCAGCTCTTGTGTGATTTGGTGGCGATAGTGGAGTGTAGCGGGGTGGGATTGGGCTTGACGTTGGTGGTGTTGGTGGGGGCAGATAGATGTCGTGGCAGTGGCGTTTGCATCGGTGATAATAGTAGCATTTACATAATTAATGTTCTAATTTCGTGGTAAAGCGAATGTGGAAGCTCAAGTCTGCATTCTGGTGTGGCTGAGTTTGTGAAATGTTTGTAACTATAGTTGAATTCCAAACTCCAGCCTGTATAACATCAGACCAAATGATTAGGTTAAATTTGATCCCTGTGTATGGTTCCAAGGCTTAATTCAATGTATTAGAACAGAGGCTTAATGTGCTCATTCCAAATATATTGTGTGTGTAAAAATAAACCAAACTTGCTGCCAATTTAAAAAGGTAGAGTTTCAACCTCTTATTGCAAGAGCACGGAAGTGCTGTATAGCTTTGGATTTGCCCATGAGCCTGCAGCCCTAGGGAAGATCTCTTAGGTTTTATGGAATAGCCTCTCAAAAGGGGCTTTTTTTTTTTTTTTTTTTTTTAGGTAGCATGCCTGTAGCTGAGAGTGGAATTCTGATAGTAATCTATTTTGGCAGATCTCAGTCACAATGATGCTTCGTCAAAGAACAACCGTGACTCATTAGTTTCTCCTAAGAGCTGGAGGGCTTACATGGCGACATTGACAATGGATTACCTATGTATTATTGTCCCCATGCTGTTATCTTTCACTGTAAGTTTCTTAGACTAGCAATTCAGCTTGTGTACTGGAGGGTTTCTACTATTTATTGGGTCTTCATTGTGAGAGGATTTGATGTTCATAATTTTCATAAACTCAGTAACCCCGTAATGTTTTTAACCGACAAGTTTTGACATCTTCCTTTTATGATTAGAAATCGACAATTCCTAGACCTTTTATTCACGACATTCCTAAAATAATATACCTTCGGAACAGTATTTAATTGCTTAAGTTGTTTTAGATGTTCTGTTCTCCAATATTTGTGGTTTCTACAACAAAATTTTCTATGGATGCTGATAAAAAGAGCAAAAAGGAACATGATTTAAGTAATGCTGTCGATATTCCATGCCACGGAACTGTGAGGTTGCTCAATATCTGTTCTAGGAGACAACTGCTTTCAATTTTAGCAAATTCCAGTGTTTCATTTTAGCTTGAATGAAGAGAGATATTTCCTGCACTAGGTTGCTACACTTTAGCCATTGCATAGGCTAATCCTGATCTTTCCTGCTATTCTTTTACCTATTTTACAGACTCTAGTCTGCTCTTAATCACGAACAAGTTTACATGTCTCAGGTTCTATCAGAGTGGACGTACTTGTCAACAATTTTGTTAACATTTTCTCTGGTTATATCTGCAGCAATCAAAAGGTCCACTCTTTAAATACTGCTTTTGGATCAGTATCTTATGTGCTGAAATATCAGAGTTTTGTACAAAATATATAAGCTGCATGTATGTGCCTAAATGCATGTGTGTACTCTCAAGAGTGCATGTTCTTATTTCAATTTTCTGAACAGTATAGGACAGGATGCTTTCCTGCACAGCTGGCTTGAGAGCTGGCTTCCATTTTGTTGCTGACCCAAGTATTGATAGTTTCATGCAGATTTTATTCTTCTCTTCCTTCAAGAGTGGCACCTGATTCTTTGAGGACAGATATTTCGTTGTACAGGGTTTGCATGGTATTTAAGTTGGATGCTTTTCTTTCATGTTAGTACATCTTATTTAGCAGCTTATCCATTTCCTTATGACATAGTTTTTCCCTATGAGGTTGATTGCTGCAGATGATTGTGACTTGTTTGTGTATCTTGGCTGTTGACTTTAGAATATTCCCGAGGAGATACGCTAAAACTGAAACTTTTGGCACTGGATTGGTAAGATGGTTGAGTTCCTCTAATATCATAGAGCTGTGGTGCTACTTTTGTTGGTAGAAGTCAATTGTTTCAAAATTAAGCTATTCTTAAGTCGTAAAGCTGGCATGGAACCATCTTTAAAAGTAGCTTAAGCTAGCTCAATATATATAATATTTAAAATAATAATAATAATAATTTTATTTAAAAAAGAAAAAAAGAAAAGAAGGAACAATGACAGTAGCTTGAACTGGCCTATTTGACATATTTGTCTGTTTTCATCTTCTCCAGATGGATCTTGGTGTTGGCTCATTTGTGGTGGCAAATGCTTTGGTGTCAAGACAAGCTCGAAATATTTCATCTGTGTGAGTGTTTTTCCCCTTTCCAATTCATTAGTCTCTACGTCCTTAAATTAGTTCGATACACAAGATTGAAAGATTGTGACATTAGGTGGAAAAAATTGAAAGTATTCGAGCTATCAATAATGAACATATCCACTATTATAAGTCATTTTGATGGTTTTAGTTTTTCATTTCTTCCTCTATTTTTGTCAGGAATCTGATGACGGCACTAAGAAATACCAGTCCTCTAATTGCTTTAGGATTTGGACGGCTTGTTTCTACAGCTGGTGTAGATTATCAGGTGGAGTATCTTCTGTAGATTGCTTGTAGCTACAGCATTTGTGTTGTTTCAAAGCATGTGAGATAGAGTTAATTTTTATCCTCAAGGGTGCTCTATAAGTAGACCTGTACATGAATGTAGAGGGACTGAACTTAGGGTAGTACTATTCTTGATGGGTAAGTATCTTTTCAAAGTCTGTAGGTCTATATTAAGCTGAAGAGGTATGCATAGAACTATTTACACCAGTTCCATCTAGGTAAGACATAGGAACTCTTTTCCCCAGGATTCTTGAGTAGGTGGCTATTATTACCATCAGCTTTGGATGGTCTCCTTTTTATCAAAGAATTACGGCATAAGCTTATAAAAAAACAGAACTCAAAGATCCTTTCGCACTTTCTCTGCTTCTTGTTTGCTTTTTTAAACTAGACAACAGTCATAGCAGAATGGTCTTGTCAGTATGCCATATGTATATTCTCCCCTGGTAACTTTTGGAGGGTTACTTCTCTCAGACACCATTGCATTTCTGTTTGAGAATCTCCGATGAATTACTGCAGTTTGTCTGTAATTTAAGCTTCATATCTGTCGAAAGAGAATAATATTGTGACATGCAGTCTGCTGCTCGTCTTCGACATAGACTTATCTCCTTTATTTTGTGTCTTGTAAGCATTTCTGGTTGCTTCTTACTATCTTACATATGTCAGTCTTGTCCCTCCATGTTCTAGGTTCACGTTGGGGAGTACGGAGTGCACTGGAATTTTTTCTTCACCCTTGCTGCCGTCTCATTGCTAACCTCTTTAATAAACATTTCCCCCAAGAATTGCGGGATACTAGGTTTCTCAATTTTGATAGGTACTCTTTTAATCCTTATGAAATGTTTTTGTGTGATCTAGCATCTTCAGTACTTTTCTTAGCATCGTCAAGTAAATTGACTTCTTAATTCCTCAGGCTATCAAAGTTGCCTCATGCAGGGGTTAAACTCTTACCTAATTTCCAGTGAAAGAGGTTCCAGCATCATTAGTCAGAATAAGGAAGGAATATTCAGCATTTTTGGTAAGGACTTCCTGGTATTAGCTAATTGCTTCTTTCTGTCCTGAAGAGTACTTTTGGTTGGCTAGGGTCTGGAGTGGCATATTAACCAGAATTATGTGGATTGCATTTTAAGGTGGAGGTGAACTGTGAAATCAAGGGGGAGGGGAAGAAGGGAGGAGGAGGAGGAGGAGGAGGGGGCAGGGGGAGGTCCATGTGTTATATACATGAGCCCACTTTGTATTTTTTGGGTGTACAGTCTTATTAAATGTTGCAAAGTACGACTTCACTGCTTGTCTACCTACGTAGTCTGTCCAATGGTGTAGTTCCTTTCTTCATGTATAATTTTCAGAGTTTTATTTTCAGTATGAAAATTCTGGGAAAGCTATGGTTACTTGGAATGCATTGTATTTAACTTCTTCTATATGCTAGTTAATTCGGGAGCGATGCTTTCCTGGCAACACTAAGCTGTGGATTTAATTTTGAAAAATATTCAATATCTTGGCAGTGTATGTTTTAGTTTCTTCATAAACAATTCTTCATCCTCAATTGGCTTATGTTTAGTAAGCTGATGGCATATTTCAGGATATTGGGGCATGTACCTTGTTGGCGTTCAGTTAAGCAATTATCTCTTCTTTGGAAGTGAGACCTCTGCTACAAAGAGAGGCAAAGAATGGGCAAGAAGAAGGGTATGGATTATTGCTCTGCTCTTCTGGTATGAGCTTGTTATCTTTTTTTCCTTTCGTGTCCTCTTAGAGCCTTTCACTTTTTTGTCACTTGCAATGTGTTTAATGGACCGAATATGGACTAACCCTTTTAAATCAATGCATGTGGCAGGTTATTGACAATAATTCTGGACAGGCATGTTGAACGTGTTTCACGTAGAATGGTGAGATTTCTTTGCTTGCATCAATCTTTACCCAAGGAAGTCCTCTACCTAAGCTAAGGAAGGATTGATCTCTTTTTTGCAGTGCAACCTGGCTTATGTTACTCTTGTGTTGGCACAAAACTTCCAGGTCACTACTATTTCCCTCTATTACAGTGAAGCCTGAAAGTTTAGAAGTATGTTGAAAATATGTCATTCCGCATGATTGTTTTCTGCATGGTAGAGCAATGTCATGGCTTTTTTTTTAAAATAAAGATTATGGGATAGTTAATCAATATAAGCTATTATTACGTATGTTAGATTTCACTCATCTATGAGTCATCTCATGCTGAATAATGTGTGGCATGCTGCAATCATGGGAAATACATGTGCGTCCTTTTCACTTATGGGTTAATCTAAATCTTGTTACGCACACACTTTGACCTTTTCACAGTCTTTTCATAATTTTTTAAATTGAATGGTATTTTAATTTGGTGGAAAAGCAACAAGTAGGTTTTGCTTATGTTTAAGTGGAAACAAACAAGTCCTTGATCTTAAATCCTCAAGTTGGTTGATGGATATCGACAATCAAAGTGCTAGCGGTTAATATGTGCTATTTGATGTTAACTTCTGAAAGAGATGCATGTGGAATTGCTCAGAACAATAATGAAGCTATAGTTAGACGTTCTTTTTACTTTCAATGGGTAATTATCTTGTGCAAACACACAATGCTATCCCCTTCTGGTAATTTGCAGACTCTTGAGGTTGACACTGTGGCGTGTTTTATAGGTATTAGCCATACTCATGCTATCTGATTATGTTGGTGGGAGCAAAAGTACAATTCTTGAGGATGCATTCAACCGGAATTTACTGGGTTCATTCCTCCTGGTACAGCAATTTGCTTTATGCCGAACTATGTTTACTGAATCTTGATATAACCTGATGTTAATTTCTGCTTATATGCAGGCAAATGTGCTAACGGGTGTGGTTAACTTGTTTTTCGGGACTTTGTTTGCGTCAGCACTCACATCACTAGCCATCTTATTGCTTTATGCCTATGTGTTGTCTGTGATCACCGGGACTCTAGAATTTTACGGCATTAGGCTAAAGTTTTGGTAGGGAATTTTACTTTGATCCTCTCTATTTATACGTTATGCCGGTGACTATATACCGTGTTAAAGTCTCAACCTTCGTGCACTTGGCACCATTGCATTGGGAAAGTTCCACTGCTAGTAACTTTGGTCTGTATATCAATTATTAATCTAATGTGTCTAGTGTGAGGAACTTAACTAATCAAATTCTTGTGACGTATTATTAAGGAATTGCAGGATAGATTGTTCTCTTCACACTGATCGAGATGAGAAGAGGGTAAACAAAAAAACAAAAAAAAAAACCAAATCGCAGAGGTGAGCAATCCTTTTTGAGGCCATGGTCCCGAGGCCAGACGGCAAGTATGTGACGGACACGCATCGCTGCTGCACACATGTATGAGCACATGCAGATGCATGCTAAACTAGAGCTTGCTAGTTGCCCTCGGCCCGATGGCCAGCTCCTCTGCTCGGTCTCTTATATAAAAGACAACACTAGTAACTCATATATCTAGGTCATGGACTTGTCCTCTAGGTTGGTTTTTCTGTCGTCTGCGTGCATAGATTCTCGTCCATCTCTCACCTCCCCCTTGTGCTGTTGCTTTTGGCGAGAAGAAGGGGACCTTCCCTTGCCCAGATAGCAGGCTCTTTTGGTAAATTCGATCAGTTGCTTTTCTACGAACCGGAATGAAATTACGGATTATCGTATGATGATGGAGTGTGGAAGATAAAAGAGTTTGGGGGGGTGTATTTGAAAACTGGTAGGGGTAGGGGGAGCAGTGAATGATTGCTGTTGGTAAAAAAGTAGTTTTTGCTCGGTCTGAAGGTCAGAAGCTTTGGTGGCCACATGGATTTTGCCTGCAAGTCTCTGACAAGGTTGGACCATAATTGCCCAAACGGAGGTCGACCACCACCACCCCCACCAGCCAAACGCGCGCGCACATTTCATCAAGTCGTCTCTTCCTCTCATAATAATAAATAATAATAAAAACAAACAATTGAACAACAATAAAATAGGGGAAAAAGGGAGCTACAAGTCCCCAACGTTCCGTAGCCTGCATCTCTCTCTCTCTCTCTGAGCGTACGGACATCATCGTTGACTCTGCCTATGTGGTTCTGAATCTTCTGATGCGGAGACAAACGAAGCCGTATTTCTTTTTCTCTAGTGCACATGGAACCTTGCGAGTCTTATCTTCTCTCTATCCGGTCCTATCTATCTATCTGCTGAAAGTAAGGAGCAAAATAACGTCCCTAAACGAGTAGATAAATGAGGATGAAAAAGGTGTGGTGCAAACCTTTGAATCTGCCCAAATTGTGACTTGTGTGGAACCAAGATGCTCGTGGCCTATGTTGCTTCGCGAAAAGCCAGGGCGCGAACCTGTGAGGAGGCTATTGACGCTTTGAATGGCACGAACGGGATGTTTGCAATAACGGGATAATGTGAGTTTTAAGGAAACCTCTTTACGTATCCAGCTTTACTTTTGGGGCATGAATATACGTGGGTCGACCTAGTAATTGTTCTAAAGTTCTAAACAGGGAACACGAAGGGAGATGAGCATTTACATCTCTAGTGAATCTGTCATATAAGAGAATTCTAGCCACACTGTGATGAAAATACAGCTGACCGCTTTCTAATACTTCGCCACAAGTTATGCCCCAATTGTTTTGGCATATGTGTGCGTACCTTTCTTAATTATTTGAGAATTTGCAAATCTCCTATACTGTCATGTTTATTTATATTACCATTGTCTACCCGTACCTTGAAATTTGATAGATCATTGGATACCTGGATGACCGTTTCTTCTTATTGCAATATCATTGTCGATGGGCCATACTCGAATATAGACGATATGTTATTCTCATCCTTTTCATATCGTGGGTTGTTTTTTTCTTAGTATATTCTGTCTTTTGCTGCGGATTATTCTGCTTGGATTATAATAACTGCAGTACTCCAGGTAAATGCATGTCCTTCTCGCGAGAGATAGATAGATGAAAGGCAATCATGCTACAAAATGAAGATTAAATGAATGCACTCTGGATATTATAATAGTGAGAAGGAGGAGGGGGGTATGGTCGGAGAAACAGGCCAACCTTCCACCGAGGGCACTAAAGGCTACGATGTCGCTTTCCAGTTAGTAGTCCTTCATATCCATTCCAAGAGTAAAATAAAGCATTAGTAACGTCACTGGAAAGGGTCGAAACACATCGAAAAACCACAGTCGTAGCTTTCAAGGTGCAGCGAGACTCGCGCCAATTCATCATCAAACAAACGCACCAGAGCATATCCAAATGGTTTGAATTCAACTGGATTGTCAGGATCCACAATGTGCTAATCAACATAATACAGAGGCAAGAATCTCGATGGCAAGAGATTCCAAAGAACGGGGAACAAAATCAGTCAAACCCCAAGGGGATGATTAGAGGAGGGACTAGAGAGAGAGAGAGAGAGAGAGAGTCCCCCAAGAACTTCGAAAGATGATCTTTTTTGGCACATCTCTTATCTACCCACCAGAGGCCACCGTGGCTATAAATTTCAGTAATTATATTACCTTCCATGCTAGGAACCAAGTAAATCCTTAAACTGCTTCATCTGGATTTTGTGCGAATGTTTGCTTTCCTAGACGTAAAATACTTAAAGGGCAAAGCTAGGCATAGGGCTTGATAAATATATTAGGCTAAATTAAGGGATTGACGCATGTGGACACCAGGCACATTAAAATAAGCAACGCGGTTCTGTTAGTCCACCAACGATATATCCGCTAGACAGGTGGGGTGGCCGTTAGTTGGTATCGTAGGATACTTGCTTTGCTTCCAGGCCAGGAACCCTGAAACCTCCAAGGATCCTAGGAGTACCAAATTTTAGGGTTTCAGGAAAATTTCTAATCTACCCACCACAGGCCACGGTGGCTATAAATTTCAGTGCTTATATTACCTTCCACTCCCAAACAGAGTGGCCACACACGACCCTTCTTTCTCTCTCTCTCTCTCTCTCTCTCTCTGCTTTGGTTCTCAGATGATGTCCATCATGGAAATGCTAGAGGCAATGAATTTATTTTAGTACTTACGTAGTACTATTTGCTCCCACCTGTTGATTCTATGTAGCCAGACAAAACTTTGCGTATCGTTTTTCTGGTTCTTTTGCCCCGCCGTACCCTGCATCTCCACCGTTCATTTCCCCAAAACAAAAGCATCATGCATGCACCCATGCGTGGCTCAGCTCAGCAGCCTCAGCAAAAAAAATTATTCAAAAACCCCATGATATATGCGCACGCAGCAGACGACTTTCTTAACCCTGGAACGTGCAGTGGTCGTTCCGTGCATAATGCCAATGCGTGCATTTTCACCGTGGGATGAGAGAGAACGTTAGGGCATAAGAAGGCGGGCGCGTTTCTTTTTATCATTATTTTCGCTAACCGTAGGCAAAACCCAACCGAAGAGAGGAGGAGGATTTTGAATTGGGAGAGGAGGGGAGTTGCTTTTCGCAAATAAATATAGCTTGGCCTTCGTGTTGTTTGCATCCAAAGCTCTTGTCCATTGATAGATTTGGGCCCCCCCCTCTCTCTCTACATTGCAGAAAGTGTCGCAGAATTGGCAGCTTGTCTGTGAAATCGGGAAGGGAACCAAAACAAGGACCTCTCTCTCTCTCTCCCATTCTCTGATCTTTCTCTTTCTCTGCTTTTTGTTTTTTCAAAAATCTTTTTTCTTCCTTCGCTTTTTGGAAGCCGAAAAAAAAGCACGACACCTTTTCACTGCTCCTCTCACGTGCGCCCTTTCCTGTTTCTCTGCTCTCTTCATTTTTACCATTTCCATCTTCATTTTTTCCTTGCGTCCTCCCCTAAGCTGGATTCTTTCGTTCTAAAGGAGTCCTGTCCTAAGTAAGTGCGTGATCATACATAAAGGTGAAAGAAATGTTTGGGCCGCACACCCTTCAAATTCCACGATGGACGAACTTGTATAATGAAAGAGAGATTTCAAAGAGAACAGAAACAAAGATGACCCCGTAGCCTAGACAAATTAGTACGTCATGTCGTGGTTCTTGGGCATGATCTCACTCGCTTTACGTATTCTTCATAATGGTTATCACCTGATTAATTTCGGAATTCGGGATGACCCCATATGATAATTTGACATGGGTTTTTCATAAGTCTCAGACATAACAATGAAAAGATCCAGGCATGTACTTTCTTATGATATTTTCTTCGGCAACTTCCTCCCCCCCCCCCTTCAAAAGGAAAAAGGAGGACTACGTGTCCATAGCATTTTTCCTTAGGGCTAAGTATAAAAGCGCTGGTCTGCTCTATAACATAGCCCTAAGCCCTAAGCTAAAAAGCGGTGGTCTTCCTTAGTCCTCTTCCCTCATTTTATCCTAAGAAAAAAAAGAAACAGCACACGCAAAACTCGAAGCTCCAAGCTCCAAGCTACTGCTCAGACAGGGAAAAATAAAAGGCAAAGATGGCGCTGGATGCTCTCTCGGCCAGCGACCTCCTCAACTTCATCATCTACGACACCATCTCCGTCACCCCCTACAGCTCCCACGACTCCTCCGACACCACCTTCCTCGACAGCCACCACTACCACCTCATTCAGCCACCCCATCAAGAACAAGTTGCTGCTGCTGCTGCTTCTACTGCTTCTGCTGCAGCCGGTTCTTGCTCCCTGCAGACCAACTCCATCAGCGGCTCTCCCCCGCCGCAGCCGTCGCCGCCGGCACCTCCTCCGCAGGGCCGGAGAGCGAGGTCCGGCGAGAAGAGGGCGGCCGGCCAGGGGGCGGCGGCGGCGCAGGGGAGGAAGAAGCGGAAGAGGAGGCCGAGGGTGTGCAAGAACAAGGAGGAGGCCGAGACGCAACGGATGACCCACATTGCCGTCGAGAGGAATCGCCGGAAGCAGATGAACGAGCACTTGGCCGTCCTCAGGTCCTTGATGCCCGAGTCCTATGTCCAAAGGGTTTGTTCCCCTTCCCCTCTCCCTCCCTCCCTCCCTCCCTCTCTCTCTCTCTCTCTCTCTCTCTCTCTCTCTCTCTCATTCGTTGAGTTCATTAAGTGCACCGAACTGACATGGCTTTGTGACATTCTCATTCTCATTCTCATTCTCATTCTCTCTTCATCTTTTTCATTATATGTGGAGAGATATAGCAGCCTTTCACATTTAATAGACTACATGCAGAATTTTCTAAGGGGGGTGGCCACTCATTTAACACGCTTTCTTGCTTATTGAAAACTGCATTCCCCCAATAATATGGAGAGGAAAAAAGAAAGTGTCTTCCTTAGCTCTCACCAAAGAAATTGGGGTTCTTGAAATTCGTAGCGCGTGGTGAGTATGTATCTCAATGCTGCACTGCTCTGATAAAACAGTTCATCTTCAAGTTGACCCTCAAATTCTATCATCAGTTCTTGCAATGTTCCTTCTATCATGTGAAGGGGAAACCACAGTTGATGTGGGTTTCATCTGAAAATATTGGGAAAGACAACATGCATGCTTCTCCTCTTCCAAATATGTCGTTGTTAATTCCATATCTAATCTTTCGAAACTCTCGGTTTAAAGCATTCTAGCCTTAGAGCGGCAACGTTTGAGCTGCAATTTAACTCCTAACTCAGCTATTTTTTTCGTTGTCTCTAATCTAACATGGGGATGCTCAAAATTCCTGTGTGAAGGGTGACCAAGCCTCCATAGTTGGTGGAGCCATCGAGTTCGTCAAGGAGTTAGAGCATCTCCTGCAGTCCCTCGAAGCCCAAAAGCTCCAGCATTCACAGTACAAAGCAGGAGAAGACATCGCCAGTGAAGAAGCGGACACAACCAACGACACCAACAATGATGATCCTTCTAAAATCCTGCAACCCCCGTTTTCACAGTTCTTCATGTACCCTCAATACACATGGTCTCAAGCGCCCAGCAAGTACACAGCCTCCTCCACTTCTACCACCGGAGCGGCCATCGCCGACATCGAGGTCACCCTCATCGAGACCCATGCGAGCCTCAGGATCCTCTCGAGGAGGAACACTCGACAGCTCTCAAGGTTGATTGCAGGATTTCACACCCTCCACCTCAGCATCCTCCACCTGAATGTGACCACATTGGACCCTCTGGTACTCTACTCAATCAGTGCCAAGGTATGTTGTATGTCCTACATCAGTCCTTGCTATGTCCTACAGATATTTTTTTGCTCTCAACTGGGTCAATGAATTCTCTATTCTTGATTCAAGTTGCATTATTAGACAGATTGAGTCCCAAGGATGTCACCAAGAATTCAATGGCATTCATTATGAGAACTATAGAATCATATGTTGTAGCAGACATTGTTTAATATATGGGGGGGCCCCAAGGAGCTGTGGCAGACATTATGAAATGTGGTCTAGTATTAATTGACACAAGAAGGAGAGAGAATGAGCAGGGAAAAAGTGCAGGTTCTTTACATGACTATGGTTTGTGTTCCATGTTTGGAAACAGATGTCTGTGCTTATGGTTTTGGGAAAAAGTTCGGTTTTTTTTGGGATTATAACAACAGGGCTTAGATTTATGAGGGTGTTTTGGTGCTTTGAACACGCAGGTTGAAGAAGGGTGCCAGCTCACCTCAGTAGATGACATAGCAAGAGCTGTCCACCACATGCTCAGAATAATTGAGGAAGGCAGTGAAATTTGTTGATTTTTTTACATGAGGCTGCCTAGATTGCCCTTTGGATCCAGCGGAAATAACCAGTATCCCACCCCTCTTCTCTTTTCCTTTCTCCTTTTTATGGGGTTTTTGTCTCTTGCAGTTAGAATTTCTCTGTTTATCTGTATGTAACTAAATATGTTAATGGGTTCTTTTATTTGTTTAGTTTCCTCGGGCACCATTTTATTTGGGCAATCACCAGAAAAAGAAAAAGAAAGAACAAGAAAGCAGAAATTATGAAAGAGCTTGGGCTGTCAATGTGGGATCTGCAATTCCTCAGTTCTAGCAATGCTAGAGAGAGAGAGAGAGAGAGCTTAGAGCACCTGATTAAAGTACTGTGCATTGGCTGGACTGAATTGCTAAGTTTCCACAAATGTTCATGTCCAGGCAATGGAAGGGGGTGTAAATCAATAGTAGACATCACACACTATTCCATCTGAAAATATAATCTCTTCACTTTTTCTTCTTTCTGACTGCATTTAAGCATTGCCCCTGCTTGAGAAGCAACTCTTGGATGGACAGCAATGAAAGGGGAACATTGCCTAAACTAATCCCAATAGACTAAACGATTCATTTGAGTGAACTAGAATCTTTCAGAACGTTGGATTGGTTCAACCGCTCTCGAAGGCCCATCTATATCTATAAATTGGTCTATATCAACATCGATATCAAGATTCACTTCTAAAGCATGACTTTTACCCTAACTTTAATCTGAACTCAGAGTCGACGTGGTAGCCGCATTGTATGAAGAAAAATTAGACAAATTTCACAGTACGAAAGTTAATTTTTCCTCCAATTCCTCATGAATAGGGAGCCACAGTTTGTTCACTACCAAAAAATGAGTTGTTTGCACCGCCGGACAAAATACTAAGCGTCATCATCCGCGAGCCTATCTCAATCGCATCTGTCTGGACCGCCCACCATTTTTGACGACCTATATCTCAGACAAATTAGACCCAAGCTGGCTTTACGTATTAAGTGATCAACTGGAAGAAGCCTGTCACATCTTATGGGACCCAATAATGTTCATGGCACTTTACATTTCATAAGCTTATTAGTACAATATATGATATGTGGTGATGGCAATTGATGTTAGGGATGAGCAAAAGGAACCTCCCTGATGGGATTGGCTAGTTCTAAGTGGTTCCCGCGAACACTAGTCTGGTTTTTGGTTTCATAAAATTGAAATCAGTGAATTTTCGTCTAGTTCCAAATGTAGAACTGTCCACTTAGACCATTCGGACTAGATCAATTTTTAAAATTTTTTTTCTTAGAAATCTGTTAAAAAAAAAAAAACCTAATCTTTTTTCCATTTACAAACTTCACTCGCGCATGCAGACACACACAATTCACAACTCCCATTTCACTCATGCACTTGAGTAAAATGACAAGAACAAATCAAAACATAACAGTAGTTGCTCATTCCAACCAAATTTTGCCACGAATTGAAAAAATCTCAGTGCAACCTATAATGTTACATGTAACTCACTAATTGTAGAAATACCCTGATTTTTAAAAGCATTTCAATTTAGTCTTGAACATTAATGACGAATATAATAAAAATAAAAAAACTAACCATGCCATCGGTTCCATTGGCACACCTAGGAATTAGATCAAACTAGTGGTCCAATTTAATCTAGTTCCAGAGGGCACCGATCTGGTTCCTAGTTCCTAGCTAGGCTATGTGCTCTATTGTGCCAAAAGAGGAACACTAGCAAAAGTCTATGTGATCTAAGTAATCTATAAAAAAAAAATGAAAACAGAAACTTCTCAAGGAATTCTAGCCAATATAGGCAATTTTAACAAAGCTAATCTATTGTCAACTTAGCATTATTTCTTTTATGAGTTTATGGAGTTCTCTACTTCATGAAAGTTACTTACTCTTAATTTTTTTATAGTAATTTAAAAATTTTATTAGACAGCTTATAACATTGGTTGACTAGTTTTTGCGGATTACGAATTGGAGATTTTGGATGGAGATCTTCGTCTTCTAGTGTTGGATCAAGGTCAACCTATACGAGTTCAATTGTTTTTAATGAAGTTTTCTATTTCTTTTTTTCTCCAAGTTAGTCATTGTTTATTTTACGTTTTTTTTTTTTTTTTTTACTATTATGTCATATTTCATAAATCATACATATTCAAAAAAAGTAAGAATTACCAAAAAAATCCTAAACATATTGTAATTATGTCAATTCGGTCCTAAATTTTTTTTTTGTCAATTCAATCCTAAATCTTTTGAATTTGTGCCAATTGAGTCCATTCACCAATTTACCAAGCGGCATTAACATGGCATTGCCAGTACTAACGAGACAATTTTAAAATAATATCTGAATTTGTTTATAATTTGTTTCTTTTTTCTTTGATTTTTCCCCTTTCCTCTTCCCCTTCCCCTTCCCCTTCCCCTTTAGGCTGACGAGGGTCAACAGTTGGCGAGAGTTGCCAACTAACCCTCATTGGCCACAGGCGAGGGCTGGGATGCCCTCATTGACATTGGGCGAAGGCATCCCAACCCTCACCAGCACTGGGCAAGGGCTGCAACGCCGTCACTTGGCCAAATTTGGTGAGGGCATCATAGCACATCACCCGATGCTAGCGAGGGTCAGTTGGCGACCCTCACCGGCCCAAAGGCTCAAAGGGGAAGGGAAAGGGGAAAAAATTAAAGAAAAGAAAAGACAAAAATTAAAAATAAAAAAATATATATTTTAGAATTGCCACATCAACACTAGCAGTGCCATGTCAACGGCGGCAAACTAAAATTAGGTGAATAGACTCAATTGGTATAAATGCAAAAGGTTTGAGATTGAATTGGCAAAAAAAAAAAAAAAAAAACTTAGACTTGAATTAGCACAATTACAATAGGTTCAAAACTGTTTTGGTAATTCTCTCTCAAAACAAAGGATACATAAAATAGGTGACCGCATCATGTCTGTCAGTTTGTCCGTAGGATGTGCTTGAACTTTTCCATTATTTCTACAATCTTATGTTAATTTGGCTTTTGCTTAAAATGCTTTCCTATATAGGCCTTATGCCGGACGTCCTATAAACATTTTAGAAATGCCCATATTGAACAAGTACACCTGAATTAATATCCAAGTTTAGTTATTTAACTTTTCATGTAGTACTGAAACATAATCTCTTCATATATTAGTGAAGTTATGCTACTTTCATGATTGTTCCCCCATCATTCATGCATACAAACATATATAGATATATATTTATATATTTATATATTTATATATTCGTCAACTTAGTCTCCTCCCTGTCTCTTTCGCTGGCGCGAGGTGCAAATGTCGAAGAGAGGAACAAGCATGTCTTTTGTTCCCACTATCAAGTACACAATCCTGTGCTAGACCTTAAAAGGGAGGGCATCCTTCTAATTGGTCGCTCCTCTGCGGAGGATAAGATTCATCGCCAGTGGCGATAACGAAGATGTGAACATGGTCGACCCCTGAACTTTGCCCACAAGATCCTGTCGCCAGATGAGCCAAAATGGACGTTCACATGCCCCCGTTCGCACCCCAGGTTAAATGTCTCTCGAGATGTATCCCCCGTATAGATGCCCGCTACAAGTACTCATGTCTATTCGTCTACAGTTTTTCTTCCTTCTTTCCTCCGTCGAATTACAGTGTTTCGCGTCAGTTCCTAGATCCAGGCTCGATTCTAGGGAATGTACTTTGTTTCACGGAGCGTGCTGTGCATGAGCTTAGAAGATGCCATCTTCACGAAGTTTTTCTTCAAGAAAAACATGGATTCGTTGCGAGAACATGCGTGTCCATGCTGCACGGGAGAAAGTGATAATGGTTTGTGGGATCGGGGGCGATGGAAAGGATGTGGGGTTTTCTAATGTTAGTGGGATCGATGCTTTCCCTTATGCGGAGGGTTTCGAAAATCATATTCAGTCTTCAATTTTGTTTCCATGCGTGATAGGGAATCCACATGCACCCCCAAATTAAGGCTCGTGTCTTCTTGCGCGCCACTAGGACACACGATCCGAGAGAGAGAGAGAGAGAGAGAGATGGTGCCTGAATTGGACAAGAGAATTCGGGCTGACGAGTGACTAAACATGGAATCACGGAGGAGTTAATGAAGGACGTAACAGCTAGATGGTGTTGGATCTTTTGCGAGAGACGAGACAATCAATGCAAGTACATTCCGCCTATATACATTCCCCAAAGCACAACACTCTTACTTAATGTCCCATCATAATTCATGGTTTGTCCTGTAAGCATTGGCATGTCGTTGATGGGTTGGAGCTACTGGACAAGGGTTTAATCAAGGTACTCCGTACACTGACTTTAAGAGTGCATGTATTAGGAGAGAAATTATGGCTATGATTCATTCTAGTAGAGTAAACCAATAGAATTTGAAGATTCTAAGAGCGAAATTTCTTACGCTAAACTCCAGCAATGATAAAAAAAACCCATGATGGCACATTTCTTAAGTTTTGATTGATTATATCAATCGTGTTATTTAGTGAAATGAAACTTATGGAAAAGCCTGCCGAACAAGAAAAAATGACGTACATAAGGTAATTGATGTAAATTGAGCTCGGTGCTCTCAATCTTGGATTCGACCATAATAGGATGTCTTTCCGACATTTGGTTTTTCGAGAGCTTTAACTTTTCTTTAACCCTATATGAACTTATGGCGATTACACTTTGTATTTCAATCTAAGTTGGAATGGGAAGACTTGAAAAGCATGTCCATTTGCTCCTCCAAGCAAGCCCATTTATATTAGTATGGGGTTGGCCCTATCTTTTCATTCTTTTTTCTATGGACTTTCTTCATCGATTGATCAATGGATGGGCCTGGATAATTTCAAGCTCAGCCCGTTCGACAGAAGATGCTTTGTGGTGATGCTAATGTTGGACCTAGAAGGTGAATTCTCCATGTAAAGCATGCTCCTTCCTACTAAAAGAGTTCATATTTCTTGCAACGATCTACCATACAATGGGCAGCTAGATTCCTTCACTATATTCAACCGTAGCTCAATGCTCATGACAGTGTAGTGCCATGACAGCCATGGCATTCATACTTTTGTGGGCATATATAACCATCTCGCTGATGGAGACAAGGAATTACGCCCCAAACTGATGATGTTGCAGTCACTCTCCCACAGAAAAAAAGAAAAAAAAAGAGCAAAATTCAGCTGCCGTTTGTCCCCACTTACATTTATTTTAGACAGGAATTGTAGCATTCCTCGGCCTTCCGTGCCGGGAGAGGAAGGAAATCCTCCCGCTCGATAGTGATCTCTTCAGGGTCGCCGGACTCACTGCACATGCACAGTGCAAATGCGAAGGCATTCTCTTATTATCTGCCTTTGGTACTTCCCCTAACGAATGCTTCACCGGTCCTGGTTCTGCATTTCCTGTGCACTCGTCCACTCCGATCACTAGCTGCTCTTGGCCGTTCGCCTGAAGCGATATGCCGGCGACTGAATCGCAGGTTTGACACGAGTGATCCATAGAAAACGATCTCCTGACATGCTGCGACTGCGAGCTTCCTTCCCTCACCTCAATTACGGTATGTGTGCGTTCAGGGTTTGCCAAATCGCTAAAAATCTGCGATGGGGTTCCAGGACTGTTACTTATGTGCACTGTCTTGTGGGCTGAGCCTGGATCTTGTGCGGCCGGTGAATTATCATCTTCACTTTCTTCCTGGTGGATCTCTGGGGAGGATTCATTTCCCAACGAGCTCCCATCGGTCGCAAGAGCAGGAGTCAGAGCTGGCGAAGCGCTAGGAGCAATGGAAATGATGTCGGAGCGGCACAGCGGGCAGTTTGAATGGGACTTCAGCCATGTGTCGATGCACGGCACATGGAAAACGTGAGTGCACTTGGGCAAGAGCCTAATGCTCTCATCCTCCTGGAACTCGCTGAGGCACACCGAGCAGGTCCCTTCTATTAGCCCACCATCGTCCTTCTTGTACCTGCGCATCGTGATCGACTTGATCAGGGCCTCATCCAATCCCCCGGTCGCGACCTGCCAGGGCTCTTGGACCGACGGGGGGCGGTTTTCTTCAAGTTGCGCATCCAGGTCGTAGATTTCACTTCTTCTCGAGTTGGTGCCGCCCCAGCACTTGGAGATTAGGGTATAGTAACTCACTAGGAGGAAAGCACTGGCCAAAATTCCAATGATTGCTATGACGAGTGGGGAAAAAGTTGGGCCTGAATTGTCATCATCTGGAAATCGAAAAGTTGGTGGAGGAGGCAAAGCAAAATTGCACCACTGTGTACAGTAAAAGCTGCAGAGACCTTGTGAGCAATCTTTAGTGGTCAAGTATGGAATCCAAGTTTTGGGGTATCCTGGAGACTCCATAATTGGATCATAAGTAGAGTGACCGGGAGGCTCTAGGAAATTCTCCTCCACTTTTTGGACAAGCTAGAGAAAAAACCTCTGAAATGTTTCAGAAGATGCTATTAAATTGAGACAGTTCTCACTTGACGTTTATACCAACTAGCCAGACAGAAGCAAAGAATACCTGGAATTGCAAGGGGATTGGAAGGCTTGTGGCTCGTGGCTCCTGGGTCATTCCACTGGCTCTGAGTCTGAGCAAGGAGTGATCTAACTGTCAAACTTGTGTTCATGGACAACTTCTCAGGTACAAAGATAGAGATTTGAGGATTGAGGCAAAGCTGAAAAGCAGCAGCTGAGTTGGAACGGCATAGGAAAGAGGAAGGTGTGGGGCTGCCGATGGGGTAATATTCTGTTCCTCTCATTTCTTTTGCTTTTGGTGCTCCCTTCTTTTTCTTTTGGTTTCCATCTCTCCTTTTTTGCCCTATTCAATTGCTTCTTTTTTTCTTTCCGAGGGGAAGCTGGTTTGTTGACTAAGGTGGGAACTCATTGAAAGTAATGAATGCTTTCATTGTTGCTGTCCAAGCCTGCTGTAATTGCAGCTGAGTGTGAGTATATGGCATGACCCCATAAGAGACATTGCAATATTTTCCTCTTTTTTCTTTTCCCTGGATAAGCTTTGAGTACTTTGCAGATCAAAAGAAAAAAAAAAGCGGGAGGAGCTGAAAATTGTGACAGAACAAGAGAAGTAGTATAATACCAACTTTTCAAAAAAAAATATGGTGCCAAAACTCACAAGTCAGAGGATCACGCTCGAGATCTTCATACACAGCATCTGATTCTCTCTAGAGTTGGCAACTTTTGTTAAAGATTTCAAAGATTCTCCATCAACGTTTCGAATTTCTTTGATCTAGACAACGTTCATCTTTCTACACATGCTACAAGGGCCATCTGACCATCGTGCCTACGCCAACAATGTCACTCGTGTCATCAACTGATGTTATAAACGATAACCAATGATAACACGTCAACTAAAATGCACCGGCCCATCTTCGTGTCTTTCTATCTTTAAGTAAGAATTCCACAACCTCCATAGATGACATTCATTGGTGACGTATTGATGGTACTTTTCCAGCACTACCTCGTTTCATTCAATCCTCTGAAACCTTTTTTTATTTATTCGTAAATTTCTTTAACAGCATCGAGTTCCTTTAGCTTTTTCTCCCATTTTTCTATGAGTAAGAAACCCCCTTTTCTTTTCCAATATCAGAATATTTAAATATCATCTAATAATTTAAGTTCTTAGAATAGTTAGTAGTGATATCACAGATGTATTAGAGTTAGAAGGTCCTGAGTTCAAATTTTCTAAGCTCCTATTTGTCTTGTCAATCAAAGTCCAGTCTATGAGTGAAGAGAAATTTTAATTTAAATATTAAAGCACGCCTTGCCCACCTATGTATTAGTGTGCTCTACCATTGCCTTAGGACATGTATAATTCATTTTTTCACCAAATTACATGTGGAGGCAGTGTTTCTTACAAAATCCATTGTCACGGGCTTCACGTCAGCCCTCAACATCAAGAATTTCCTCCCAACACGAGAGGAAGAAGCAGACTAAGTCATCTGCCCAGAAACTTCTGCGCTTCAACCAATGTGCCTTGATCCAAGCAAGCCATAGAGAGCCAGCTCTCACGAGTTACATCCATGTTAGCTTCATGGCAATAGCTTTATTCCACTGATAAATTTGTTTGAGGCACCCAACCAACCCTCCTAAAGAATGCTTTTATTCTGGCAAGTGAGTATAAGAGCTTATATTTCAATCTTGAAACCAAATCAGCTGAGTGGAAGCTAAGGGCACTTTTTTCTTTTTTCTTTTTTAATGCTGGAGGAACCGCTTTTGCCGACAGCCGCCACGTAAACCCGCAGGTGACGTTAGCCTAGGACCCACCACCAGGGCACCACGCATAAATCACCTAATGACCTGCCAGCCTCTGCAACTTGCGTTGCAGGGGCTTCGAACTTCTAACCTTCCCCTCAAAGGTCAGGAGCCTACCCAGCAGAGCCACCACGACCGGTGAGCTAAGAAAACGTTTGATAACCATTTTGTTCCGAAAAACAATTTTTGAATAGAAATAGTTTGTTCTATTTACCTTAAAGGAATAATTTTCTCGAGTATAAGAACGCGCTTGAGAATCGTAAAAAAATTATTACGAAATAGAAATGCGTTTGGTAAACTTATATAATTTTGTTATTTCTTTTAATTTTTCAATATTTTTATTATGTTTTTCCTTTTTCTTCTTTCTTTTTTTTCTTTTTTCTTTTTTTTTTTTTCTTCTTCCTCCTTTGTGGCCGATTGCCGACCACAACGGCGGCGGCGATCGGCTAGGCAAGGTCCGGCGAGCTTGCCGGAGCCTCGCCAAGCCATCGGCGCTTGGCGAGGCTCGACCTCGCCTAGGCGACACGAGGTCGACCTTGCCAGATCTGGGCAAGCTCGAGCTCACCTAACCATGGCGAGACTCAGCGTCATCGGGCCAGCGACACTCCAGTGAGATCCCCAGCCCTCGTCGGTCGGTCGCCAGCCATGGCCGAGACCGGCGACTAGCCAAAATGAAGAAGAAGGAAATAAAAAAGAAGAGAGAAAAAAATTGTTTCTCGAAATTGTTCCCTGGAATAATGATGGCACATTTGATAACCATTTTATTCAGGGGAACAATTTTTTAATAGAAATAGTTTTTTCTATTTCTGCATTCTGAAATAATTTAAGTATAAGAACGCGCTTGAATCGAAAAATTTTATTCCAAGAATATAAATGCATTTAGTAAACTTGTATAATTTTGTTGTTTCTTTTAATTTTTTCAATATTTTTATTATTTTATTATTTTTCTTTTTTTTTTTTTTTTTTTTTTTTTTTCTTCCTCCTTTGTGGCCGATCGCTAGCCACGGCGACGACTAGTGACCGGCTGAGGAAGGTCTGGCGAGCTCACCGAAGCCTTGCCAGTGGCCTCGGTGGCCAAGCAGGCCTTGCCAGTGGCCTCGGTGGCCAAGCAGGCCTCGCTAGGCCACCACGCGAGGCTCAACCTCGCCCAGGCAACGCGAGGTCGGCCTCGCCTTAGCTTGGCGAGCCTCATGTTAGCCGGCGAGGCCCATGGCAAGGCTCAAGGTTGTCAGCCATGGCCGAGGCTTGCAATCGGCCAAAAGGAAGAAGGAAAGAAAGAGAAGAAGAAAAAAGAAGAGGGAAAAATTATTTCTTGGAATTGTTCTTGAGAACAATAAGCTACTTTTTTCTACTTTTTATTTCTATTCCAAATCTATTCTCGAAAACAAAAGTTTTACCAAACACATTTCTGTTTTTTTTTTTCCCCTAACAAAAGAACATAAATTTTGTTCCAAGAAAATGAAACACTTTTTAACAAAGAGGTTCTAAGGGCGTGTTTGATAACGATTCTGTTCCCGGGAATAATTTCTGATCAGAAATGATTATTTGTTTTCATATTCCTGAAAACAATTTCTAAGCATTTCAAGCTGTTTGGTAATTGTCCAACATTTCTGATTCTAGAATTGCGTTTGGTACCATGTTTAAAGTTTCTACTCTAAATTTTTTTCTTTTAATTTTTAAATAATTTTATTACTTTTTTTCCTTTTTCTTTTTTTTTTTTTTTTTCCTTTCTCTCTCCTATTCTTCTTCTTCAAGTGGCTGGTCATCGGGCCGACAACCGATCGATGAGGACCAATGACCTCACCAGAGCGTCGCTAGCCCTCGTCGACTAAGCCTCACCGGTGGCCAGGCCGACCTCGCCAAGGCTGGGCGAGACCCACCTGGCCACCGGCAAGGCTGGGTGAGGCCCGCCTGGCCACTGGCAAGGCTGGGCGAGCCTCACAATCTGGCAAGGTTGAGCCTTGCTGATGGTTAGGCTTGCCTCCGGCGAGCTCATCGAACCAATTGCTGGCAACCGGCGGCAGTGGGCGATAGTGGGCGGCAAACGGTAGACGGCAACCGCGGCGGGGGCAGTAGATGAAGAAGAAGAAAATGGAAGAATAAGAGAAAATATGGGCTTGATTCTAGAATTATTCTCGGGAAAAAGAATTTACTTTTTTTTTATTCTTAATTCTGTTCAAAATCTACTTTCAAGAATAAAAAAATAGAAATTTGTTCCCAGGAACAAATTTTTTACCAAATACGATTCTATTCCAAAACTACTCCCTAGAACAAAAGAATAGAATTTGGCACTGTTTGGCCGGTTACCAAATGCCCTAATTATCGGCATTTTCCCTAAGACCCTATATTTTATTAGAATTGTTCTAGCTCTAGCACCATGTACTATACGTATCTTTTATTGAAAATGAATTCAAGCAAGAATGTGCATCAAAAGAAGGTATATTATGATTCAAGGAGAGCAATTCCTCGTCCTTTCTTTTTTTCCCGTCTCCATCTTATAGAAATATCACACAAATCTTGATTATGGGATTTATATGACCTTTATGTAAATGTAGTCTCCATCAATCTGTTAATTAAAAAATTTTAGATTAGATTTTCTAACTATTAGAATCAGATTCTACACTGTTAATTTCGCGTTTCCGTGTTCCTCCATCATACCGTTTCCTTGTCAATTAAGGACTGAACCTGGATCTGATGCATAAAGCCATAGGTTCTCTTTCTTCATATAGTTAATTCTAACTTTTAGTATGTATTTCTCTTTAGTTTTCGTTTCAAATATTTTCACGTCTCTCTATGCACGGTATTCCTTTTTCAAAAGGGAGTCCTAAAGTGATTTGACGTATGGAAGCAACCCGACAATCAACACGAAACACGTATACACAAAACATTATCATTTGATCATGGTTTTTCTTTTCTTGGCTTTTTGTCCTGCATCCAAGGCAGGGGAACCGAAACCCACAGAGCAAGCGTGGCGGACAGCAAAAAAGCTCGATCTCGTGTCCACATTTCAACATCTCTCTCCATCACTGTACTGTACTATACCTTTTACTCTCATCATTCTCCATGACAAATCTCCCTTGACTTCCTTAATCCTGAGCCCCTAGATACATTCTTGGCTTGCATAGTTTCCTCGGAACGAAATAATTATGGCGCTAAGCAACAACGTGATCGGGGCCATAAACTTCGTGGCCGTCCTCCTGTCGATCCCAGTCATCGGGGCGGGGATCTGGCTGTCCACGGAGGCCGACAACGCGTGCGTGAAGATCTTGCAATGGCCGGTCATCATCCTCGGGGTCCTGATCCTGGTGGTGGCGCTCGCCGGATTCATCGGAGGGATCTGGAGGATCCAGTGGCTCCTGATATTCTACCTCGTGGCCATGCTGGTCATGATAGTGCTGCTCGGTTGCCTGGTGGTGTTCGTGTACATGGTGACGGTGCGAGGCCACGGCCACCCGGAGCCGAGCCGGGCCTACTTGGAGTACGATTTGAACGACTACTCGGGGTGGATGAGGAGGCGGGTCAAGAGCTCGTTCAAGTGGGACAAGATTAGGAGCTGCCTGAGCTCCACCAGCATGTGTGCCGAGCTGAACCAGAGCTACAGGATGGCTCAGGATTTCTTCGACGCCAGGATCAGTCCGCTGCAGGTAATTTTTTAGCCATGAATTAATCTTCATCGTTCTTCCGAAACTGATGTTTCCCCTCGAGTTGGCGTGTGAGAAAATGCCGTTAACGGTCGTGACTTTGTTTCTAACGAAAGAAGAAGAATCCGCCTTGCGTATAAACCTTCCAAAACAGCTCTTTTTCAGCATTCTCACTCCAAAGTACACAGTGCATAGACAGTCTCTTTCCCTGTCTTCTGGATGCTGATACACGAGTTGAGATGGGGGAATCGCGATGGCCATTGATTAAGGTTTTCTTCCCAGGGTTTTACTGGCCAGGTCGTTCTTGATTAATAAATTTCTAGAGCTTAACTAGCATCTTAGGCTGGGGTGTTTTCTTGAAGAACGGTGAACAGCAAAAACGAGAGAGAAAAGTAAAGCGAAACTGGGTTAAAGGTTCTCGAGCCATGTGCTATCATCTTCTTTCCCAAATATTCCTCGACTCGGCTTTACCATCAGATGTCTTTTCTTTTTTTTGGGGGGTTCTTGCATCTTTTCAAATCTTTATCCTTTTTCTTTCTCATTAAACAGTCGGGATGTTGTAAGCCGCCGACGAAGTGCGGGTACACCTTCATCAACCCGACGTACTGGATCAGCCCGATCAACAATGCCGCCGACATGGACTGCCTGAACTGGAGCAACGACCAGAACCAGCTCTGCTACAATTGCAACTCGTGCAAGGCCGGCCTGCTCGAGAACCTGAAGAAAGAATGGAGGAGGGCCGACGTTGTCTTGCTCATAACGCTCGTGGCATTGATCTGTGTCTACCTGATGGGGTGCTGTGCCTTCAGGAACGCCAAGACCGAGGACCTCTTCCGCAGGTACAAGCAAGGTTACACTTAGTACGTAAGAGAGAGAGAGAGAGAGAGAGAGAGAGAGTGATGATGTTGGAGTTTTCTGAGTGGATACAAGTGGGAAATGGGTTTAGGGTTTGGATTGAATTGGAGGGTTCTTAGTTTGTGGACCTTTTTTCTTGCTCATTCATCATCGCTTTCAATACGTGAGGTCCCACTTTCTTGTTCATATATGTTCATATATGTTCTAAAATCGTGGCTGGAAAATCATGGTACAATTTCGAGTGTCCAAGATAAAATTCTATATCATAGAGTATGAAATATGCGAAAAGTTGTTATTTCTCAAGAAGGAATAACACAAGCCTCGAGAAAGTGTGTTTAATATAATACATCAATGAGACACTACGTGTCCAAGTGATATAATGCCACGTAAGCAATCGCATTATGCTTCTCGTTTTATTAGATATAACCAAACAATTTTCAAGGTGATATGGAAAAATTATATTTCTTTTATAGATCTCACTTTTTGGTCAATTCACAATGGATAAATATTTTGTACCTTCATGAAATGGACATTATTAAATGGGGCCTATGGATATTTATTATGTCCTTAGAAGTAAGTAATTTTATTGAAATGTGCGATTCTTTTATTTTTTATTTTTTAGGTGTCTTGCATTTAGTTAAGGAATAATGACATGATCAGTGAACATTATATTTTTTTAATGTGGTCTATGAATTTTGACTCATTATGTAATGTTGTCAAATTTTTAATTATTTCAACGTGATCACTCAACTTTTGATACATATTTAATTTAGTCCATGAAAAAATAACATTAAATATTTTTATATAATTTAGAGACTAAATTAAATGTGTATCATAAGTTTAGGAATCATATTTTAGAGATAATATTATACATTAAGCTCTTAATTTGTGGATCAAATTGAAGAAATTTAAAGTTTAGGACATATTAGACCAAAATTTACCGTCTAATTTACCTTTTAGTTAACTTGACTAGTTGACAAAAAACCCTTGGACACATTTGCGGATAGGGTCCAGATTCGAAACTCGAGCTTTGAATGGTGAAGGTCAGGAGCTGCACGAGAATTGCGGAACGCACCGAAAGCTGATCACTTTTTTGACAATTTCGAGCGCATCTATTATCGTACCCGGCCACATAAATGCCACCTCGATAACGATGCATGGATTCAAACTTGAATAATTGTGGGGAAAAACCACGAAAGGACGGGAAAACCTTTTGCACTCGAATGACGCCGAGGACGCAATACGACATCGTATATTCAGAAGACTGTGTTCTAGGAATGATAATCTGCTTTTTTCAAGCTAAGTGCTATAAAATAACATCGATTTAACACAACCACACACACATGTGTAAACCAAACTCGGAGAATTATACGATTTCCCTTTTTGTTCCAATTATGTGAGGAGTAATCGAGGAAGAGGAAACTATGTGAAAATGGATATTATCTTTCTTTGGTCAAGTTTGCTTGGTTTAGGTTAATTTTTCCCTTTCTTTGCCCTTTAATTCATTTTTGATGATTGCAAAAGTGCTAAAAGATATGCATGTATTTCTTAGTAAAAGTTTGATGGGTGCGGCATCGCTCTATATCTTCAAAATCATCTTTTTCATACTTATGTTTTAAGAAAGGCATCACTTGAGCACGAGAGTTGCAACTAAATGGCCGCGATCAGCTTTGGCATTATTCGCGCCTTTTGTCAATGGCTGGATTCTATCCCTCGAGATAGCACTACTTTAAATGATCGGACAGAAGAAATCAGTAAGCAATGGAGTAAGCTTGGTTTTGGCATAAAGCTTGTGTATCGAAGTCAAAGTCAAGGTTCAAGTTTAGTTTATTCAAAGAGGTCAATCATCTTTGCAGCAGACTGGGCCGCAAAAGCCCATAGTAAGGGCTCTCTTTTACCTAATTGGGCCGATTCCCCCCCTCCTCTCTTTGATCTTCTTCTTTCGGACGCTTTAGCTGCAGGTTGTAATATCGTTTCCAGTTAATAGTTATTTTCTCTGTCCAAACAAAAAAAGAAAAGAGGTCAATCATCATCAATGGAGTTGTAGCTTTCTAAGGCCTTGAGGCCGGCCCAGCAGATTGAAGGTGATAATGTCCGTCGTCCTTTGGGGATCGCAACCACAAATGATCGTGGGCCTTCATTGCAACTTTAAGAACCCTATTCTTTTCCCAAGGTTCAGCCCAATGCTCACAATTAGGTTAAAGGATTACCATATTATTCGATGCTTATATTATACGTCGAGCCGTGCCAACGTTCCACGGAATTTACACATCCTTCGAAACTAGGATACATGGTCAGATGAGATACATCGCGTCAGCACATCACTCAATCGCTTGCAGACTGTCTCCTCCCCTCTATATAGTCCATCCAACCTTCTACTTTTCCTGATTTTGAAAAGCAAATGAAATTTGGGATTCCCTAAAGTTTCCATGGCATGGCATGGCATGGCATGGCATTTTCTCCGTCCCAAATTTGGGATTCCCTAAAGTCTCATTCTACGTAAAATTCGCTTACAACATCACTTATATTCCATTCAGCTAAATCATAAGGTGTTAGCTTCATTCATGGCCCCAACATGGGACACGAAGCAATAAAATCACCCCGTAGCTAGGCCCTCTGTCAGAACCCGACCACCGAAACACTAGACTAGTCGCATATGTTAGGTCCGCCGAACAACTCGAGTAGGCAGGCAGTCGCACGGAAACAAAATATGGGACTATGCAGCAATAATCGAACCTGGGTCAATGCGACAAAACAAGAAGAATTAGGTAGCGAAAGCAGCAAACACAGAAGTTCGGCCTTTCCTTTCCCTCTCATTTGGAGCTTTCCACGAACATCATGAGGCGAGTCAAGTCCACATTGATAGATAGACAGGTCCCTCCAACTTGTGCGCTCGAGAGTTATCATCATCATTCACCGATCAGCCTCGAGCTATTATAATGGGGGGAGGAAAAGGAGGGTGGTGCGGATTGCGCCGAGACGACCAGTGAGATCGGAGGGGAAGCGTTCTTGCATGCATCATCACCTTTTGGTATTATATGTTAACAAAAGAGAGGGAAAGAGCAGTGGAAAAAGCCACTTTAGGGTTTCGGCATATTCGAGGGGTATGGGCAGTTTGCTCTTATCTGAGTTTCCTCAATTGAATTTTTTTTTTTCTTGATTGATCCATCGATCCATCGATGGATCGATTGATTGATTCCGCATGGGCCCCAACGCACGACCGAAACGTGAGACGCTGTTGATCCCGAACTTAGCAAGTTGGGTAACCTAACCCTCAGGACATTGCCTCCTAATCTCATGCTTAGTTGATGTTGATGGCTGATGGCGGAATTGTCGTGTGGGGTAGCAGTAGTTTGCTTGGCTTATTTTTTTCTCCCATTATAATCAGGGACTTTCTTTCTTTTTCCTGTGAGAAAATCCGACTTCGAGTCGGTGCTCGTGAATCGAATAATGCGCAAGTCAATTAGGTAATGTGGCCATATCAAAATGTCATAATTTATCCGTACAACAAAGCAGGAAACGCGGATTTTCAAGAAACCAACACGTTAGAGAAGTCACACATGTCGATTAGTTCCGTTCCTTCAATTCAGCGGATCCAAATCAGTGAACGCCGAATGGGTGGGGCATGGACGATCGTAGTACGATTAGAATGCGACAAACCAGCGCATTAGATCAAGAGGATTCAGAGGCGTTCCCTTGCAATCTGCCAAAGTTGTGCAGCACGAGAGTTCTCGTGCAACGTATTCTCCACTGAGTATTATTGTCAAAACATAAGTGATCTAATGCCCACGATCGAAGCCTCAAGCTGGAACGCTTCGTGTGGGCCGCCTGTATTATTGTAATAGGAGATTAGGTAAATGTTGGTGACCTGACACAACATCATCGGCCAATCAGCTCGAGCCGAGGAGGATGCTGATGAATACGTGAGAGAGAGAGAGAGAGAGAGAGTCGCGGTCGTCGTCGTGTTCTGATGGACTGAGAGTTTCTTTCTCGATTATAAAACCCTAAAAAGACTTGGTAAACGATACGTGTAGTGGTCAGGCCATCTATTCCATGTTGGAAACCCTCGTGTACATTACGATCGAGACAAATTGCTACTTCTAGCGAAACCCAGATGCCCTGTGGGGACTATTGATATGGGTTTGCTACATGCCAGGATGATGGGATGGCAGAATACAATTAGTCTAATTCTTTTTCTACATCGACGGAGACTTTTGATGCATCGGTTGACAAACGGCTAATCTCCTGTCGTCATTAACCTTGTCAATACACTCTAGGGTAGAATTTAAAGCATTATCACGCGCGACTTCACGAGCATCGATTAGCCAACTCTTAACCTAAGCTCAATTTATCAGCTCATAAACGAACATAAAAAAGAATGAAATTCACATTAAATAACGCCTAAAAGATATTTACATTGTCAAGTGCTGTTTGATGCAAAGAATAAGAAAAGCATTTCAATGCAAAATGATCTCTTCATTAGCCTCGCAAACATCATCGCCAGGCTTCCTTTCATCATTGAAATTCAATAGATTTTCATATGATATCAATAACATATTTTTTGCGACATAATTTTCGTGGCTTATCTATATTCGATTCTCTTGAATCTATCTACTTCCCTTGTCATCGACCTTTTTCTTTAGACTATACTTTTTTTTTCTCTCTCCCTTTGCTAAGAGACAATTCAGTCGGATGTGCGACGGCACCAAATTCGGACCGATGAGAACACATCGCGAGAAAAACTCGTACGTTGCCAACTCTCTAGCTTCCGGACAAAAGCGGGGGGCGCATCAAATTCGTCGCGTTGTTTTTAACGCGCCCAGGGGGGGGGCCCAGCCACCTGCAAATTCGCCGTCGTTTTTGGGCATCGCGATGTGACGCATCCAAATAATTCATCTTGTCTGCTCGTCCATTTTCCTTCCTCCTGCTGTCGAGGATATCTTGGCTTTATACTCTATAGTCCTCATTTAATGGTTCCTCGCTTACCTTATCCTGGAAGTTAGGGGGGAGGAACGTGCCATCTCATCATGAAGAACAAGAAACATCTTCATTATTTCATTTAAAATTGAAAAAAAAAAAAGTGGCGATCCATCCAAAGTCTGAAAACAACTTGTGCCTTATCGTTTGAATTCTCAGATAGGGTTATCAAGCGTGCTCGATTCGAAATATTGCATTATTCTAAAAAAATTGTAAATATGAATTACAAGAACAATTGAAGTATTGAAAATTATTGATGGTTGAGTATTTCAGAGCCGTTGTTGATTTCAATCGTATAGGTTTGAAAAAGCAAGTGATTGATAGGCGCTCAACTCCTTCATTCACGGCAAGTTCAACTTCTATTTTTGGTGGAAAAAAATTTGAAGCTACATTTTACTATTCATGTACTTTCTACCAACGAGATCCAAAAGCGTAAGCATTTGAGATCCTAGTAGGTAAATTGCAAGGTCTTGAAATTCGAACCCATTTACGAGTTAACGAGAAATCTCACGATGGTTTGCAAAAAATCTAGTGATTTATCACGTCACTTCAATCGTGTGATCATCATATGAATTATGTTTCATTCTCGAAATCAGGGATTGCGAATTTAAGTTATCATGACAGAGTGTCGAAACATGATATAGCATGAGGTACACTCTGTATTCGTCATAAAATTAGGTGCATACCAATTAGGAAAGAGCGGCGACTTACTGAATTAATAAGGCCCGATCTCATCTAACGATTCATATAAGGCGAGCTGAGCCTGCACGGAGAGGCGGGCGGCCCCCACTGTTTGTCCTCGGGAGCGCCACCGGCTTTACCGGTCCCCACGCCTCAATCGCCAAAAGTGGGCTGCGGACTCTTCCTTAATCTCGAAGGAACGCCCCCGACGTGGCACATTGATTTCGCCGCCTACCGGCACGTGGTGATGCGGTGTACGGCTCCCGAGGCCCCCCCGATGCCCGGAATCTCCACCCACACGTGGCAGTCCCTTTTCCACTATTTTCCCCTGTCCCCGATAGAAGTAGATGCGGACAAAGGAGGGGGATGGCTAGTGCTACGTGTTCGTCCGGTCGCTTTCTTCAGACATCGGCCCCAGGATGCCCTCTACCGGAAATACCGGTAAAAACAGTGCTCCCCAACTCCACACGTGTGGGCGGTCGTTCGGTTTCCCGTCCGGGTTGCACGTGGCTACCTCGCCTGAAGAAGGGGTCACCAGGACTCACGGACGGAAGGGCTCCATCCCTCTTTAGTCTTTAATTGACGGAAATTTCTTTCAATTATTGACTTTTTCAACTCCGCCCACATATAATTTTGATTAAATATATATATAACCATAGACAATAGCGCACTAACATAAAAAAGGACACTAAAAAAACAGATTTGGGAAAATTTCCTCGAGTTTCATATCGAGAAACATGACATATGACCCTCCACCAGAGATGAATGCCGTAATTGATTAATTAAGATTTCCAATTGACCACGCTGTACCTCTGTTTTTTCAACGGAAAAAACTTCCTCTCATCAATTTCCGTAGTCTTTCGTTTCATGTCTCAATTGTCAAAGCGAAAAGCAACCCTTTTCTTGCTTTTCACCTTTTTCTAAAGCTAGCCCTCTACATAAAATAATGAGGAATTAACCCGCTCGTTCCCAAAGAAAAGTTACCATTTTCGACTTTTTACACTGTTAAATCGTGGAACTTAAAATACAGACTTCCGATATAACTTTGCATGAGGAAAAGAGTCTCGATTAAGCACGTTAAGATCGGAGCCAAGTCAGGACGAATGATTCAATCATTAATTTGTTTTTTGCATTTAATTATTGCCCGCAAACCTATGCTCTAGCCAATATACTCCTATCGTAAGTAAAGGTGCCAACATGACATGAAAAGCTAAAAACCATTATTATGATTTTTTTGTACAATTTAAGTTTTTTTTTTTGGCCAACGTATAATATAAGTTGTCGAGGGTGCTTTCATTCATATGGTCAAAAGTTGGCACGTGAAAACAACGGAAAAAGAATTAGGGGATTAGGTGGTACGAGAGGGCCAGACATGGCGAATCTCGTGTTGCATGGTGATTTCCCCACGTAAATAAAAATTTTACGCGACGGTCGAGTGGGAAAAGGGCAGGAGGGGACAAACGCTGCTCGGTCAAAAAGGTGGAAATCGCGCTGTCCCATTAACTTTTTGACGGCGAGAAAAAGAAGAAGGTGGACAGACGACAGAGAGGGAAAAAGATCGAGCAACGTGGACGGCGATGGGATCATCCCAACGCCCGACGCCCCCGCAAGGAAAGGCTTTTCCTTCGCCGGCTTTCTTCGCTTCAATCTCAAAGCACGGACGGTGCCGTCTCACGTTCTTCGATCAAGGCCTCCGGTCAGTGCACCGCCGTGCCGACAACCGGTCGAAAACCCCGCCCCAAAAAACCCAGTTAACCCATCGAAGACGGAGCAGAAAACGAAAGACCCCCGTCCCCTCCCATCTCGACAATTCTTGAACCCGACCCGTTTGCTCCAAACACGAGCACTTTAACAATTTGTCCTTTGCGTGGACCGAAGTGCCGAGAACCGGTCGAAAACCCTGCCCTAAAACCCAGTTAACCCATCGAAGACGGAGGACAAAACGAAAGACCCCCGTCCCCTCCCATCTCGACAATTCTTGAACCCGACCCGTTTGCTCCAAACACGAGCACTTTAACAATTTGTCCTTTGCGTGGACCTAAGTGCCGAGAACCGGTCGAAAACCCTGCCCTAAAACCCAGTTAACCCATCGAAGACGGAGGAGAAAACGAAAGACCCCCTTCCCCTTCCATCGCGACAATTCTTGAACCTGACCCGTTTGCTCCAAACACGAGCACTTTAACAATTTGTCCTTTGCGTGGACCGAAGTGCCGAGAACCGGTCGAAAACCCTGTTAACCCATCGAAGACGGAGGAGAAAACGAAAGACCCCCTTCCCCTCCCATCCCGACAATTCTTGAACCCGACCCGTTTGCTCCAAACACGAGCACTTTAACAATTTGTCCTTTGCGTGGACTGAACTCCCATAGGATCGAACCGGGTCCGACTGGATTTACCAACGAGAAACACGAAGTTCCACCTTTTTTGGTCCTGATCAGCTCGTGGGGCTTATGTCGATGGCTTTGCTACCCCTTTTCTTATCGCGTCGACAAGGGGGGTGGGCCGACGACGTGCATCGGGATCGTAACACGATCGGGCAAAAAAGAGAGCTCGGATCGCGCGCCCGGAACGAGGGGATTCCCTCCCCCCCGAACTTTAACCCGTCCGAACGACAAGACCGGACCCCACGGCCGAGTTCAGCTCCACTCACTTCCGCCGGCGGGCCCCCACCACCACCTTCCCCACCATGGACGATGCCCCAAGGGGCGGCTGGTGTTTATCATCGCGTTGGCTCCCGAATCCGGACAAAATTAGATTTCGGCCCACCAACCGCTTCCCGACACGTCACCCCCGGCCCCGCCCCCAACAGCGACCACCGGCTTTGACCGCATCCGGCAATACGCTGCCTCAAGCCGGCCGCCGTGGGCCCCCCACCACCACCACCACCGCGGACTATTAGCTCGCAATATCGACACGATTTACGCATTCATTATCTAGTCAGTAGTCACGAACTTCACGAATCTTCTATTGAAGACTTACCTCGATTTCCCCCTTTTCTTTAATAGAAAACCGGACGTTTTCCTCGATTTCGTATCGTCTCGCCATTAGAGCAATGAAAATGAGTCGAAAAAGGACACAGAGCTTCTAAAAATGGAAACCCAAAACGCGAAAATTAGTAAATCCTTCTTTCTTTCTTTTTTCTTTTTTTTCAACTTCACTTCCAATCCACATATATATTACATGCACTAACATCTTTTTTTTTCTTTTTTTTTGGCTTCTCCCTGGAAATACTAAAAGCTGAAGTGAACCCCAACAAAACCCCGTATTCACATTTTCCCCCCCTTACAAAACCTATATGTATAAAAGCCCTCACTCTAAAAACCTAAAAGCTCACTTCATCTATACGCTTGTTTATTGCTATTATTACTTCCTTCTTCTTTTTGCCTTGTGGTCCTTGACTTCTTAGCTTATTGCATCTTTCACCCCCATCTATGCTTCTATGTACAAAAGAAAAAGAGGAAAAAGAAGAAAAGTCTAGAGAGAGAGAGAGAGAGAGAGAGAGAGAGAGGGCCCCACTCCATACCGGCCTCTCTCTTTGGTGAGAAGCACGGGTACGGAATCGCAAGGACCTCGACTTGCTGAGCGTTGACTTCGTGGCAGCGGGCCGTAATTACGCGTTGAGATGGAGGGCTTTGATCAGTACTCGATGAGGAACCCGCCCGTCGGGGCCCGGTGCGGGATCCCCTTCCGGCGCTTGGCGATCCGGTAGTTGGTGGCCGTCGGCGGCGGCGTCGACGGCGAGAAGCTGTGGACCTTGTGGTGGTGGTGGTGGCCACCGCGGAAGGGGCTCTTGTGGCGGCGGCGGCTGCTGCTGCTGTTGCTGCTGTATGAGTCCTCCTCGGAGTCGTCGGAGGCCATCGCCCGTTGCTTCTTCAGCTTCATCGGCTTCTTCACGAAGTTCTTCGATGTCCCCACAATCTGAAACGAAAGAAGAGAGAAAATTAATCGCTTTGAGCGTACCCGTCGTCGTTCCAGAGAGAAAAAACGAAAAATTTCGACAAATTTGACCGGCTGAATGAGAAAGTTCTTTTCTTGAACAAAAAGTTCATTGACCCAGAAACCCAAATCTCCTCTTTGAACAAATCGAAGAGTCTCTTTCTAGCACAAGTTTTGATCAAAATGGAATTCTCGAATTCAGAGAAGCGGACTGATCGGGTAAAAGGTTTTAACTCCCTCTTCATTGGCAAAGCAACAGGACATATAACCAAGTACTTTTTGTGAAATTTCCGACATTGAAAGAACAATCTTGCATAGAAATATTCCAAAATACATGTGCATTTTGGCAACAATCAAAAGAAGCAATGGACAGCTGTGGAAACGTTGTGCTTTCGGCAAAAAACTTCTTCATTAAATGCCCTTCGTTTTCTTGGTTTGGCACACCAAACAAAACTGTTTCGACTGCAAGAAAAGTCCAAAACTTTTTCCTTTCTTCTTTTGCTTTGAATTATTTGCTTTTAATGTTACCTTGCAACCGAGCGAGCAGAAACGGAAGGAATCAAGGAGGCTGCGCTCGCAGACTTCACAGGTGTTGGTGACGCCCTTCCCGGGCCTTGGCTGAGGTCGCTCGTTCAAGAACACGACCCGGGCACTGTTGATGATGTAGGTCTGGACACCAGTTATGTCCAGCACTTTCTGTATCTCGGACACTCTGATCACATCGTGGTACGACGACCTCCTTATCTGCACAATGAATCACGAAAGCCATCAGATGACGGTATAGCTGAAATTTGCAGATTTGCGGGGCTTATTCAAATATGAACGAGTGTGAATGCCCATAAAAATGAGAACTTTATTGAGGCAAGTGGGGAAAGAGGAAAAAGAGGTAACTTTGATATTGCGTGTGAATTAGAAAGATGCGATGAACCGGTTTTAATGCTGAGATAACCAAGATTCAGGGGATCAGCTAAAAATGTTGAATTTGGGTAATCAGTTAAAAAGAGGAGGAAAGGAGTTCAAGAGTGGGAAAGGAAAAAAGCCGGACCCAAGCCGGGCAACAAAACTTAAGCATTGACGAGCGGAATGAGGACCCAGACGAAAATGGTTAAAAAGGGAATCGTATCGAGAAAATCTCACAAAATAATGGCGGAGAGAGATTTGTGGGATTGGGACCTGAATGGCACGATGATCCTTGTGTTGAGACACGAGGCAGAGAGAGCAGAGAGCTCCGTTCATGCAGTCCAAGCAGTACATGTTGCACTCGCTCTTGTGCGAGTCAGCGTGCGTCTTGCATTGCACGAAGAAGCTCTCGCTGAGCAGAGGCTTCAGCCATGGCGGCCACCTGTTATCGTCATCATCTGGACCTCCAGCACCCTGTTTTTGTTCAATCCAATGGAACAAACCACAGAACCCAACATCAATCGAAACTCGAAAAGAAACAAAAAAGACCGGAAAAAATCACAGCGCAAGGACGATCAACGATCCTCGAAAGAATCTGGATCCTTTTTTTTAACAAAGACCAGAGAAAACAGAGTTCACTTTCAGAAAAGACAGAGGAGATAAACAACACCCATCAGAGATACCAAGAAAAGGCTCAGTTTCTTTCTGCTGAATGCAGCCTCCGAAAGGAGATTGAAAAACGATGAATTCGACACCCATTTGATGTCGCGGTCGATAAAAAAACAGCATTTTTCAGCAAACCCAAGAACAGAGCACAGAGAACAAAGAAGAAAAAGAGAGCAAGAAACGATTTTTCCACAATACCATGATCCTGCGGTTCTTCGGCTTGATTTCGCGGACGGTGGTGTCTTGATTTTCGATCGCCAGCTTGAAGATTGAGCAGTCCAAGTGTCTGGAGAGGGAGGGAGGTAGAGAGAGAGAGAGAGAGAGAGTAATAGTGGGAGCAAGCAAAGCTTCCTAGAGAGAGAGAGAGAGAGAGGGAGCTGTGGAAAGTGGAGGAGATGGTGGTGGGAAGAAGAGAAAATGGGTTTCTCCGTGGCGAGAGGGAATGAGAATAGGTCGTTCTTATCCGCTCGTGCCGGTCGTCCGAACCAGCGCCCGAGCCCGAACCCGGACCCGAACCTGCCCCCTCCCGCAAGAAAAATACTTCGTGGACGATGATCCTAGGTCACGTACAGATTATACGAATTGAACATCATCGGATCTTAGATTAATGTCGCCACGGCGCACATCACTAGACTTTCGACGGGGAAAAAAATCTTTAAATAATCCCGTGGGGGGATTCTACGTATTTTTTTTTTATTCTTGATATTCAATACTAATTGCGACAAAATAAAACAGGGATTCCTAAAACGCGATTGGCCCCGGCCTCGGTCCGTGGCGTTAATAATGGAATAAACTAAATTAAGCTTTACACTAAAGAAGCATTTAGTCGGCTAAAAATGCGTTGGGTGCAAGGAACCAACCTCCTCCTTTCCTTTTTCCACATAATTTTTTTTTAATGAATTATTTTATTCCCTTCTGCGCTTTCATTTTCATGCTCGCCTTGGTCTTGTCAAAAAAGAATTAATGCATTTTTCTTTTTTAAAATAAAAAATTTCCCCCTCTCAGCAATATTATAATATCAGCTTTTTTGCCCTCCGTCCATTATTGGGGATCAAATTAAATTTCCTAACCGGAATATTTAATTCCGCAATCGCCAATTTCCGGGCACACCTGTCCCGTGTCGTCACTGCTCAGGATAAGCATCGCGGGAATTTGGGTGTCTCGGCTTTTCTTTTCTTTTCTTTTCTTTTCTTTTCTTATTCTCTTTTTGAATTACTTAAATGTGGAGCTGGTTTATGTCGCAAATTATATATTAAAAAATACCCCTTTTTTTTCTAACGATTATCGCCGAATTTTGGCAGGGTTTTGTCTGTGGTTTGCCTCTGTTGACTAATGAAATTGTCGATTACTCGGCGGGTCTCGTGGCGAATTTCTTTTTCGGTTCTTGTCGTGTATTAATTTTCTATTTTATAATTTTTAGAATTTTCTCGGTTTTAGCTTAGCGTAGGCCCTACACTTGGCCCTAATATAAGGTCCTATTCGCAATTACGTACGGCTGGAGCAATGTCGACGTCCGCCGACTCAAAATTCGAGTTGAATTTTTTTTTTTTTTTTTTTTTTTTTTTAAATTTCGACGGCATCAATCGTCCAAAGTATACGGTGAACAAGGCAGAACGATGCAAATGGAAGATGGGAGAAGATACGTGCATGATGATACACGTACGTATGTGTGAGCAAGAATTGACTTGCGGGTTCCTTTGGACTTTGCTTTCTCGAACGTATCCGTGATGTAATGCGATGTATGGGAAAGATACATTTTGGTGATGTGACAAGGACATGTACAGCGAAACATAACCGTGGCGGTTTGGACTTTGGATTGTGGAGTAGTTAGTTCGAGGATCCGCTTTGGCCCGAGTCAACGAAGATAGTCGAAGATATCAAGTGTGTCGAGATTGTGCAAATTGGATGATCCTTGTGGCAATGGAAAATAATCGAAACGGTGAATCTTACTCCTACTATAACATCACCACTTTTGGCAAATTATTTGGTGTAAAGAGAAGTGCATTGCTTTTCGGAACATGGGTCTTCAAATTCTTGTTATTACGATTCAAGGAAAATCAATCGAACGGTCTTAATTTATTATAAATACGGATATCAATTCAGTCTTGAACTTTTCAATTTTGTCGATTTATTCCTAAATCCTTATGCAAATTTCAATGCAGTCATTTTAGTCAATTTTAGCTGAAAGTTGCTAATATGGCGTTCTAGTCATTGTTGGTCGTTCTTCCCATATGACACATTACATTAAAATTTCACACAAATGTCTGGTACTAAATTGATAAAAATTGAAAAGTTTCAAATTGAATTAACTTTTGTATAACAAGTTCAAAATTGATTGGACAATTACCCCATCATCAAGCATGTAGCTATCCCTATAAGGTCGTACGGAGATTCTCGAGGGTATTCAAATAATTAGATCTTTATATAATTAGATTCTCTAAACTTTTAGCCATTGCCACTGCTCAGCGTTATGAACCCGCCGAGGAATAGAATTAAAGTATTAGAGTGCTAAGATTGACATGGCCATCCACCGTTTGATTCAAGGGGAACAAGATGTGTACTAAAAAAGTAATAAAGTCATTAGTGGTTTTGTCGTAGGACACTTTAGAAAAATAATAAGACCTTACGAGAAAGTTCAAAAGGTTATTCACTCGGTTAAGCAAGTGATTATGCAGACACGACGGCCTCCGGTGGAAATCACATTGTCTAGCACAACAAGCAAAGGTCTAATCTGACGTTTAATTTGTTGAGCAACTTCTCAAGACTCAGCCAAAAGCTCAGTAAGATTGTTTCTTCTCTCTTGTATGTATTTCAAAATAGTCCTTCTAGCTGCCACGTAGGATAAATAGTAATGATTGGACCGTCACGCAAATCAAGCAAAAATTGACCAGAAGATTAGGAGTGATCAGTTTCAAAATAGATCGATTCCCACCTTGAAACTAGATCGAGTATGGTTAGTTCCCCGTTTGTGGAACTTTGAATCGACTCACCCAATCTTGGAACCGGACTGGATCGACGATTTCTTATTTGGTTTCTTCTATCCCTACAAGTGGGAGTTTTCCAACATTAAAAGAAAAAAAAAATTACTAATCAGGATTGCTTTAGAAAAATAATAATAAATATTAATTGGTCTGTCAATTTTGTTGGTACAATTTGGTCGGTTCAGTTCCTTATGTGGAACCAAGAATCAAACTAATCCCTCCGAGAATCCTCATGAACTGGTTAGTCTGATTTTCGAAATTAATTGAGATCGATGCACACCTCTAAGAAGGATTACATTGGAATTTCGCGTAAAAAGCTAAATTGACAAAATTGAAAGGCTAAAAATGGAATTGACTTTTGCACAATCATTTTAAGATTGATTGGATAATTTTCTCGTGGTATTTATAGATTATGTCAATTTTCAAAAGTCGTGTAATCCACAAGAGACAAGAAACGATGAATCCGGAGATGGTTGTGTTTATGGTGGTCCTTGTCACCTAATGGTTTGCTTTGGACAAAGCCATTACCAAGTTTTCATGATGATAATGAAAGAACCAATTAATGTAATTGTTGGTATCAATAGACTTGTAGCCAGTACATAGAAAATTAGGTGTATAGGTATGTGCCTTAATACAAGTCGCAAGCAACTTAATGACATCGCATGTGCTGTTTGGTTTTCTCTCTAGACTTATATAATGAAGAAAATTACCCGGATTCAAATTATAATCGAATTTATTTAACCGGTCAGAATTAGCGTATTATTCTATTTTGTGGTTGTTTATGATTGAGGATGGTAGCCCAAATAAGGGTTGCCATCGTTGGTTGTTTATGATTGAGGATGGTAGCCCAAATAAGGGTTGCCATCGTTTCTCATTCAATCATAAACTCGAGCTTTCCTGAACGAACCTCTTATCAACTTATATCTTTGACATCGACATTTTGAGACGTTTGGACGAGCTCGTCGATATTGGAGTTGCCGATCTAAGTATACAGTGTAACGACGATTCTAAACCGAGCATTTTGCACGGATAGGGGACCCGACCCTTGTTTTTCATAATCCAGGGTGCATTTAAGTGGGGGCATTATAAAGTGTTGCGATATTCATAGGCATATTTGACAGCACTTCTCCATCAATCGCAATTGTTATTAATAGCACGGAAAACCGATTTTTTTTCAAGTTGATTATGACTTGACGGGAAGACCTTAGCATCCTTTCTAGTGCTCCAAACTATTTTGGTGAACGTCGTCCAGATTAGCAAAATTCGCTTTCTCCTTTAATAATTCGGGAAGAGAAAGGAACCCTCCTCCTCCTCTGAATGCCTTCTTGAATGGATTTTGAAAAAAGGATTTGCTCGCAAAGGTGTTGGGAGTTGATGTAGGTTGCGAGGTTTAAGTGAATATAATTTGATATTATGTAGTTGAAATATGAATTTAATATATTAGTATGAGTAAGCTCGAGAGGTAGTAAGTTCACCAGAAAATGACACAATTGGACCATGATTTTGGCTCAACATGCAACGTTATCCTCGAACTTTTAGTTTATTCAATCTGGCCAAGAACTACATGAAAACATTCAATTCAATCTCCGAACTTAAATCAATGAAAGGATAATATTATATATTTTTATATAACTAAGGATTAGATTGAATATTTACTAAAAATTTAATGATCACATTGAACACATTAAAAGTTCAGGTACAAGTCCATTGAATAGATTAAAAGTTTCAAAAGAGTATTAACCATTTGATCAGAATTCAAGGATCATTTATGTAATAATCCTTAAGTTCATTTAGGTATGTCGATAGGCTAGTAATTTGAAATTTCACTCTCCATATCTCGTTCGAGATATTAAACTTTCATTATTTCTAATAATGGGGAAGGTTCAGTCAATTCGATCTCATGCAAGCTCGAGATGGACAAAATCTACAACAGATGATAACATAGAAAGGCGTGGATCATCAAGTTTTGCTAATTTGTTATATGTTGTCTTTGTCATTGCATTGGCATAAGTTGCCAAGTTTTGCTAATTTGTTATGTGTTGTCTTCGTCATTGCATTGGCATAAATTACCAATCGAACTCCTCCTAGGGCTTCCTTGAGCAATGAAAACAACTCGGACGACTCATCACGAGAAGTGTGAGGTCCCAAGTTTAATTATTACTCAATCGAATCTTTGTATTACAACACGGAAGTAAGCCCTTGAAATCCCTCATCTCAATGTGAATGGCTTTGTACTCGATAGAGCTATTCCTTCTCTCATTAGTGTTATCATTAGCGCGTGTGTATATATAAATATATATACATATATATATATATATTTTTTAAAAGGGCCTTATATGCAAGAGATATGATCGAGATTTATTAGACACTAATCACTAAAGTCTAGAGTGGGGTTGGACCACGATTCCATCCCGGAGAAAAGTCAGAGAGAGAGAGACAATGTATGGACGTATTCAACTGGGGTTTTCAATGCTCCCAAGAAAAAATATCAAGAGAGACTTCAAAGATCAACCCACTCGTACCACAGCCATCCAAAAAGCTGCCATTACAAACCAGGCCTAATCCCACATTTCATTTTTTTTTTTGCAATAAAATATCTGGAAATACCCAACAACAAAAGATTAAATAATATCTCACTGGGACTCAATGGACAATTTTTCGACACTTGGTCATCCTAAGTCGGCAGCAACATGGTCAGGCCAAAAGGGCAATAAACAGAAAGGTAAAAATAGACAGCCATTTGTACATGTCTTTGTTCTTGAGAAGATCATCTTTGTGTTCGTCGATTCCCCTTATTGTCTAAACCATGTGTGAATATTACTTCCTTATCAACGTGATTAGCATGCATAGCATCATTCGTGTGTTGATGCTAGCTAGGTCATTTTCAACTCGTCGATTGGACATTTACTTTTTTTTTTTTAATGAACAACCGTTTATCTTCGACATTGGTGTTCTGAAAATTACAGTCGACAAAATTGTAACGGCCGACAACAAATGAGGAATAGTAGGATCAGATGCTTCTTAGGAAAAATGATTTGGCAATGTCGCTTTTGTTAATGCATACTTAACCCACATAAAATCTTAACTCCCCCCTAAAAGAAAAAGAAAAAGAAAAAAAAAGAACACCATCCTTGCTATGAGTGCCTAATCAATCAAATCTCAAATAGCCTTTTGCTAAAAATTACACGGGCGGTACGGGCTTAATCATGTGGTTCTTAGGGGACGGCCCGTTGGACACGAAATAAAGGTTTATCTTTTCCTTTTACTCAGTTGGAATACAATATCAAAGGAGTAGCCCCAAAAAAAAAAAGTGAGAAAAAACTATATAATTAATATAATTTTAAATAATTTTTTTAAAAAAGTAATGGGGATGGTCCGAATTTGACTGAGGAATGCGGGGTGGTGGTACATTGAGTCAAAGTAAGCCCTTGCAAACCCCACTTGCTATTATTTTATTATTTATTTATTATTTATTTTATTTTATTAAACGCGTGGCGCGGCACGCCACGCTTGACCAACCGAAAAAGGAAGAGGCTTCGTCCGCCGTGTTCCGCACTTTGCTTTTTTTTTCTTGCCGTTTTATGGACTGTTGCCCCGCCTCGTCCTGTCGTTTCGGGTCCCGGCTTCAATAATTGAAACCCCCCGCGTTGGGCCCCACCTCTGTGGGCCCCCGGAACGCTACGCTTAACTTCCTTGAACGGCCGACCTGGTCCTCTTTTTCAACATCAGTCTCATTTTTTTTAAAAATAATTTTTTATTCTTATTGCGTCGTTTTTATTTTATTTTTATTCTCTTTTATCATTAGGGCCAGGTGATATCCGGAATTAGTTTTCAGACGACCGGCGACGGGCTCCAGGCTCTCCGGCCAGTCAAGTTAGAGCGGTCCGAGATGGCTCGCCCTCGATTTTCCTAGGTCCTTGACATTGTATCGGTCGAGCACATATATAGTCTTCGTTTGAGCCATGGAGGTTATTGTGGTGGCAAGGTGGCAATCCTAATCCAAACCTTGCATGCTAGATTGCGCATGGTTTCCTAATTCATCAAAGTGAAATATCCAAATTAGAAGTGGGGGATAGACGATTATCCAGATATAAAATTGAAATCATTCTTCATTTATCCTTAGTTGAATTAAATACATCGTTTTAGCTAACTCGTATCGTGTGGTGCCTTAAAGCATGAAAAAGGAAGAGCTTTCACCAATAAATTTGTATTATTTGTTTTTTTTTTTTTTTTTTTATAAACTAGTATCGGTTATTTACAGAACATCACACTACACTTCACTGTAAATGAGATCAAATAAAAGTGACAACATGATGGGACTCAAGTCCACTTTAATAGAAAGATATACTGTATACTTAATTTTTTCCACACATGGCAATTGATGGCTTTTGATCATGTCAATTGCATTTGACCTTTTAATTATATCACTCAAGTCCTAAACTTTTTGATAATTTATTAATGTAAGTCATTAGTTTTGGCTAAAATTTATTGACATGGACGCCGTCCTACCTATTAGACATAATTAGTACTGACATTAACAAATTTTTATATCTTATTTTCTTTTCCTTCCTTTCCCTCCTTTCCCTCCTTTCCCTTTTTCTCCCACCCACAGATCGATGAGGGCATTGGCCCTCGCCCATATTCAGGAGAGGCCACAACTCTTACCTATTGGCTAGCAAATGACACAAGCTCCTTGCCGGTGGCTAGCAAGGGCATTGCATCTCTTGCTTGGATCTTAGCAAAGGCATGGGGAAGATGTTGGCCATCGCTTGGATCTGGACGAGGGGTGGATGCTCTGCCTATGGCCAACAAGGGCCACAACACCCTCGCCTGTGACTAGCGATAGTCAGCTAACGTTGTCATCTCAAAGTTGTAGAACATAGAAAATTAAATAAAAACAAGAAAAAATATTTTGAAATTTTAAAATCAATCTATGTTAGCATTTGTCATATCACGTAAGACAATCCTTATCTTTGTTAGAATTAACTAACTAGATGGATTACATTGGTAAATTATCATAAAATTTAAGACTCAATCAATACAATTAACAAATTTAGGATTGAATTGGCATAAGTTCAATAGATTTAGAACTTTTTTGTACTTTTCCCCCAATAATTTATCCGTGCATCGGAAGGAAATGTGTAATGAACCCTAATCAAAGGGCATCATCTTCTTCCTTGTTAACTAGCAAGTTGCCAAGGGAGTGCGAAGACTTTAGGAACGCTCACGATGGTTCAGCAACTTGTACTTTGCCTTTTTCGTCGCTTTCTCTCCCTCTCTTTCTCAAAAGCAAGCATTAACAATGCTTTACCCAAAAAATAATTTTTAAAAATGATTTTTAAAATTTTGGGAATGTGACTTCTTGACTCTTTTAATCGATAATGGGACAGATCGAAAGATATTGCCTTTCCATTCATCAAGCCCACTGATCTAAGTATCTATTTTATCTTCTTTTTTTTGTTTTTTTGATTTAAGGATTTGAGCAAGAACAAGTAAAAGTGAGTAGGTAAGCATTCTGTAGATGACTCCATGGTCCATCGCTTGATGTTATCATACTATTATATGTTGCTATCGTAATTGCATGTTGCTCTTGGCATCCCCCTCATTTAATGACATTGTACTTAGTTTTTCTTTTTTTTCTTGTTTCTTTTTGGTTTGTTTCTTTTCTAGTGGCTAGCCCCATGCATTCCACCAAAAGTATCCCTTTCTCCACAGTTAATTTAAGGTTTCCCGGAAAGTATCTCTTGAAGATTTAGGTGATAGATATCCAAGCATTTAATGTTTTCATTTATGTGTCTAGAGACTAAATATCTCAACCGTGCACAACTTAGGATCTGTCGCTCCAATTATACGAGTCAAATTTTACTTTAAGTTTGAAAGCTGCAAAAGAATGGTGTAAAACTACTAAAATCTTGGTTCTGCAAAACAGTTAAGACCTGATAATCGGGTGTTTCCGATAAATAAATTCAACGGTTGTTAGAGTTAATTAAATTGAAAACCTAACTCGTAGTGGAAAAATAAGATATTCCAAGATTATTATGTCAAAAATCTCGAACTGATTGGCTTAAGAGATTGGTGAGATGTCATGGCCAAAATCTGTCATCAGTAGAAAATCTAATAGACAATCTAGATCGAGGGAATGTTCTGCGCTTGTTTTTCAAGGGATTCGATAGAGAATTAGATTAATATAAAACAAGATCCAAGTGCGAAGTTTGGACTTGGAGCTCTATACATCGGAAGGCCATAAGTCATACAATCGGAAAGGCAAATACAAGAGAAAATCAGCATCGTTAAGATGCTTTTTCGTCCTTCTATTTAAAGGCCTGTGACACACGATTAAGTGGTGTTCTTGAGAGCTAGTAAGAGCGACAAATTCATTTTTTAAGCACACGAGAGCAGTGGTTGTACTTAGAATGAAGGCATTAGTTTAGGTGAGAAACAAAAGGTATGAAGAACTCTTATAAGCACTTAAGACCCGCGATTTTAGTTTGGAAAGAGGATCTATCATGCTATGTGTACAAGATATGGGAACATCTATTGGGTGGTCCATAAGTTACTTAAACTATAGTGGGGCTATTGTAAAAGGAAGTCAGGATCAACGCGGTAGCAAGTTCTACACTTATAAGAATGTGGTATTAAACTCTTGGTGTAAATAGTGGAATTAAGCCTATTTAGACCTTTAGAACTAGAAAGAGAGGAGTTCACACACCCAAGGTGATCCTCTATAAATCTCACTTGTAGTTTCTCTTTCCCTAAAACTTGTCAATTGCCACCGCTTAAATTGATAGTTATTTATTGGGGGTTACTTCTACAAAATTAGTTTGTATTTTCTAGAATAACCCTCGAGCCCCTTTTTTAGTTGGTTATGTGGATCTAACAAGGTAATCATCTTAAAGAGAGAGGAAACCGAGAAGTCCCTAAAATTCTTGTGGATGAGCACCAGCGTCAATATCCACTGATGCTTTTCTAATTCCCTAAAATTAACTAAACTTGAGTACTTTAATCAAAGTTAGGGATTCTTTCAAACCATCTTTAAAGGATCATATGATTATGTCAGCATTCCAGAATCTAGGCATGAATGCTCCAGCTAGGCTTCTCTCCCCGACTAACTATTCTTTAAGCATGCCACTTGAATACATAAGTGATAATAATTACTATGTATCTACCTTTATAGATTGACAAAATATCAATATCCAACCCAAGTCATACCGAATTTCATAGGAAATTTTTGTTTGTGCAACTTCTAATTAACTTATTTGATCTATTTGTAGCAAATGGGCACGGAGGGTATCGACCGATAGTGCCGCTCATTCTCATGCATTCGGTGCGTCCCCGGTTGGAATCCCAGGTTCGTTCATCTGGGGGTTGCGAACGCCGTTTGACCGGGCATGGATCCTCCATGATATTGAAAAAAAAAAAAAAAAGAAGAAGAATATTTTACCTATTTGAAACTTCCTGTGGTGGTGGATTTTTTCTATAGATGCTAATTTATGCAGCTACTATTTGTTGAGGGGGAAAGGAACATATGCCGAGGAAAACAAGATAATAGCAATGCGCAAGATTCCAAAGGGGCTCTCCCACACATGGTGAAAAATTCATCTGTCATGGAATAAGAAAAGGCGTGTGGAATCTAAATGATGAAGCATATATGGAATGTGATGGGGATTTCTAGGGAAAAGAGAACTGAGTCTAATGCATACTACAGGAAGAGATATATTCCCATCATGAATGATCATTACATGCGATGACCATAAGACAATTATGCTCTCTCTCTCTCTCTCTCTCTCTCTCTCTCTCTCTCTCTCTCTGTACTTATGCAGAATTGCATCTTCTTTTGTGTCGGCTTGCATCCCATCACTAGCGCTGCATAGTGAATATCGTGTGGAGCTTTGCTAGCTCGAGATGAGTCGGCCGAACCCACGACCGGTTCTACCTTTCAACACGAGTTTTGAGGGAAAAAAAATTGATTGATCATACACGGCACGAGACCTAGTCACATGTTAGCAGTGACTAGCATCGATATCTGCCTGAAAATGAATGTTTCGCCATTTTTTTTCCACTTTGGCCACGGTTCAACCCCAGAAGCAGTCCCATGCAAGGACCGTTACTCAATTTGCAGGAAGAAGATGAGTGTCTTATGTCTAATTTCTCTTCTTCGTCGTTAGATTTCGTAACTACTTCTTTCTGACCTTGTTCGGTGTTCGTTTTTACAGTTGGAAGGAAGTACAGATTTTAGCACAGGGATCTATATGCCTCGTCGACGACTGTTCATATGATTGAAATCCGACCACAAGTTTTCGTGAGGATCCAATGAATATCATTACTTCTGCTGGTGGCACTACCGTGAGAATCTTCAGTCTGCTTTAAAGCTACAACCTTTTGCTTAATGCTTTATTTCACTGTCCACTTATTTGTGGTCATCATCACCGAGTTCCACGACACTTAGAATCTCTCCTTGCCTAACTGCTTTCGATTTCCTCACTTAAATCATTCAAACTTAAAACGATTCGGAAAGAGAGAACTCCAGAATAAACTTAGAATCCAAATTTGACTTCTCTTATTCATATATCCGCAACAGAAGAAGATAAAAAGAAAAGGGTGCAACTTTGCTTGAAAAAGCATCAAGCGCAAGTGGTCAGAAACAGGACCGAGGCAGTACAAGAAAGAATCAGACAGCACAATCAATTTTAGAGTGTGGCCGTGGTCGATTAGATGCTATTACAAGCTGTCTATCCACAAAAAACTTTTTCATTTCTTGATTGCGGATTAAATCCAACCAGCTAGTAACATGGAACGCGAAATACGATTCGGGCTCATGGTTTCTGCCTGAGGATTTTCCTGAGTTCTTCAGAGATCAAAACCTCCGGAGTGGGCACAAAGGACGCAGGAGACTCCCCCGGAGTGCTGCCTTCGCAGTCGCTCATGCAGCTTCTGCCTCTGAACATGTCTCCCTCTCCGTTCTGATTCATCATCACCATGTTGCACGGGATTCTCTCAGCATAGAACTCCCTGTTCTTTCTCTGATGCCTGCCACGACACCATCGACTAAAGTTTAACTAGTCTTCGGACAAGGTATCCTTTCAATGGGCATCCACTGCTTAAAAAAGATCATCTTGTAATGAACATTGATGGGTTGTGCCATGTCGATGCGACAGTGGTCATAATCACGCATTTTACAGTTCGTGAGTAGATGATGCGCCTTACGCAGGCGGTCCGCTTAGGGACCTCACTTTCTCTTGGTCAGAGAGTGTTACTTGGGCTAAATCTAGAGTGATGCAACATGTGCGCGCTCATGTGAAAAACAGTTTACCGTATAAAGGCGAAGGGAGCAAATCTTTTCAAACAAATTCTGATGGTGTATTACCTATCAAAGACAACCCATGTGGCATGGAGGCTTGTGATTTTCTCCACAACCAGAAGCTTTGGAGGATATCCCATCACCAAATCCTTCTGTGGCACCACCTGCAATTACCTATAATACATAAGTAAAATTCTCTAATTCGAACCCCTAAATTTTAAGTTTACCAGGACACTTCCTTTTCAGGGCAAGAAGTTCATCAGGAGAGAGTTGATCTTCGAGCTAATTTACCCCATATTTCTTGCAGAGATCAATCACTGCCTGCAACTTTAGATATTTCACATCACTTCTCCACTCACTCTCTTGTAGATTCGCCAAGGCCTCCCATTCCACCGGCCAAACATCAGACCAGATCTTGCCAGAAACTGTTAGCACAAATACCCAAAGAAACATCTGAGATCATGAAAGCAGAAATAGTGAAAGTCGTGGAATCTAAGTAATTAGATTAGCCCATTGGGTTCAACCCAGTAGAAAACGATACAGCAAGGCAAGCCCAACTTTGAGGCCAGCCTATAAAGCTCCCTGCAATTCTTTAGCGATAATATAGGTGCCCGCTTGTCCGGTCCGTGCCAGTAGGTCGGGTTCTCGACGAGTAATTAGCGGGCTCACACAATATTCGAAGAGAAATTGAGGACTCACGAGGAATGTTCAGCCATGGCATCACGCCTATAAGGGTGACAGTACAGCCGGTGCTGATCAGATTCTCAAGCGCCCACTCCAGCGGAGCTGTCGTGAAGCTCTTCATGCCGTCCATGACTATGACCACGTGCCTCGGGCAGTTGGCTGAGGCCGGCGACTCTTTTGGCAGAAGGGCATCGCCAATCCTTTTCTTCTGGAACCTCGCCAATCCCATACTTGGATCTCACGAAACTAGAAGATGAGCCCAGGAATGTTGAGTAGAGGGATAGTTTTGAGTGGGAGAAGGATCAAAAGAGGCTGCACACAAATTTATACAACTAACTAACACGTTCTTGTCATGAATGTAGGCTGAGATAGCTAGGAAATGGTTTTGTCCTGCTTTGACAAGATCAAGAAGCTTCCTCGTACATGATGACGCCGACGACAAACCGTCGAGGGGAAGCGGCACGCCTGGAGTTTCCATTCTTTCGGATTTTTTAGTACTTGTTCATGCTTTCAGATATCCTACCGTGCGTTTCCTATGTATCCTAATCATTGTAAACAAGTCGCGTTGCGCGCAAAGCCATCGGAGGTGTCCTGCCTCGTTGTCTTTCTGGAACCTCTTGCTTCTATATTCTCGGCGAGGCGAGGAATGCGAAGTTTTGGCATCTCCAAGGACAGCGTGGTGAGATCAAGGAAGAATCAAAGGCGATTAGATCTTGGAAAGGTTAAGTTTCGTTTTTTGCTGGAAAGGTGCATCGCGCGCAGGAAATTTAAGGCTGTGCCGGTCTGCTTGTCGAGTTTGTTCGGACCGTTTTGTTTGGTCGAGATGTCCGTGCTATTCGCAATTAGGAAATGCGTACGAGAAACTATCCCATGAAGCTCAAGGCCCCATTAGGAGGAGCCTGCGCCAAGCATTGTGGCCGGCCGAGGCCGAGGCCGACTTCCCGATGTAAGACAAATTGAGCGATTCTAATTATGTGTTGAATAACAGAATTCAAGCATCAATCAGAGTTGCATGCGGAAAACAGGACGTAAAATAAATCGGACCTCCAGCCATTGTTCTAGTTTGGGTGCCGAGATATAATGGCAATTCAACAGCAATTATGGGCGCACTCTACTAACGCAATCCCCTCATGTAGTATTGGTGTATTTCCAAAAGAGAGGGTTTGATTTAGATCTCATCATTGCCCTAACGAAAATGATCGATCGTCTTTTATAAACTACCATCCATCGAGGCGATTTCCAATGGGTAGTTGCCATCGAAAATTTATGAATGTCAAAAACTGTATGGTGGAATAACCGTTGCTCAAGAGAGAGCATGCGAGTAAAAATAGCAGATCCTTCAAGGGTTGATGCTAGTGGAAATCCCACAAGAAAAACTATCCTAAATTAGCATCCTGAGAAGGCCCTTCTTCAAAACAAGGTGCTTGCTTCTCATACCATTGCTTTTCAACAAATTGTTACAGCTCTTGAAACCATGCGTGAAGGTTTCGGTGCGATGTGAGAACGGCTTGATCGTGTGCACCAGAGAACTGACCAAAGTCTAGAAGCTTCCATCGATATTGAAGAAATGATTAGAAACCTTGAAAAAAGGCTCTCTAATCTTGAAGTTGGAAGAATCCAACATCATTATTGGGAAAACCCGATGGAAGAAATAGTGAAGGTGAAACAGCAATTTGCTGAACTTAAAGACCATGGTTTTCCCCAGCATCCGAAGCAACTAGCTGATCCTTTTGCCTCAATTACTACCTCAAACTCTGTAGCTTAGTAGTTCTCCTTTGAGTTCTAGCAGAAATATCTTAGAAGAAATCTCGGCCAGGCAAGATTTGGCGCCTCGACGCCCTAGTATCAAAACTCTATGAGATTGCGTTGGAGACTCGAAAAAGAAAAGGAAAGTTTCAGAAGCCAAGGATGGAGATCTTCCTTCATCATTTATGATCTCTAATCCTATTAAGTCCTTTTTACGACAACGGCACCAGCAAACTCTTCCAGCTATCACAATAATTGTAGCCGAGTCGTCTCAAGTTGAAGAAAGTTTTGATGATGATTTGAGTACTTTATTCGAAACATTCATAACATTACCTTCACAAGATGGACTAGAGCGGAGGTGTAACACCTTGGATCCACCATTGTATACATTTTGTCCGCTTTAAACACTAAATCCTTACAATTTTGTTCTTCTCAGAACAGCCCGTATTACCCCAAGAAAATGTGTATGCACAGTTAGAGAACCTAGAACCTTATAAGCTAATCCAAGATTCCCCCTAAGCGATATTGGACAGGAGATATGCATTTAGCCTCGTCCGCGTACTGCTGAGGTGCAGCCTCCCCTGCCATTCCTTCATATTGCCCGAGGTTTGAGTCATCATAGAAGTGATGATGGCAAATGAAGATGAACACATGGAGTCAACTGCAGAATAGTTTCAACCAAGCTCATTCAATGTGCTTTAAACAGAAGCTAAAACACAACCTCCCCAAAGGTTGGTTTACTTTGGATGATATTCCATGCTCAAAGTGAAAAAAACCGGTTGCAAGAATTAAATGCTTTGATGACTACCAGATCACAAGACCCAGAATTATCCAAATGGGATATTCTATCCGAATTTGTTAGTTAGTTTACTGGAAGTCTAAGAGGATGGTGGAATTGTCTCATGCCTGCAGACCAGAATCGTTTTCAGGCATTTGAAGGTTTCTGCCATGCCATCAGTTTGATTCACCAATTCTTTATTGGTGATTTCAATGACCAAAAGGAATTGAAACAAAGAGAATTCTTTGATAGGAAATGTTGTTCCTATAAAAGAAATTATCTAGATCAACACTTAAAATAAATAATTAAGCTCTTCTATGATATAGGAGCTGATCCAGCCCTCAAGACGGTCTTCTTAATGTCCATTCTAAAGAGCTTTCCACAGCTGTTGAAAGAGATTTTCAAATTAAAAGAAGATGAATTTTGGATGCTATGTTTAGTGAAATCTAGCAATAAATTCATTTAGCTATTGATGATCTTTGCCATAAAAGACAGACCATCAAATCCTACCTCAAAGCTCATGTTCGGTTCGATAAAGCTTGCTAGAAGCCTGAATTGCAAATCAAGTGTCCAAAAAGACATGCTAATTGTAAGTGCTCTACAAATAAGCGGAAGCATTTCAGGAAGATTAAAATCAAATCTTCCAGGAAGAAGAGATATAAGTTTCTCCGCAGGTCAAAATTTCCAAGAAGAAATAAGAAATGAAACAGATGTTTTATTTGCGGACAAAAGGGACATTTTGCTAAAAAGTGTCCCAAGGCAGCTAAGAAGAATAAGCATATAAAGGTGATCCAGAATCTCGAGAAAACAATAGATATTTCTCTTAACGATGATCTTGAATCCGTCTTCTCTCTTGAAGATGAACCCTCAGAGAATACTATATGTACTATTGAAACTTTGGAAAGTGACGGTGAAACATCTAGTGACATTGATGGCCTATGCTTTCTTAACATCGAATTTCCCCCGGTGTCCATAGACCTACCACTTGAAACCACCTCCAACAATCCAAACCCTGAAACCCTTGAAAACTTTGAGAGTTTTAAAATTACCTCCTCTCATCATCCATATCTTCCCATACACATCTTGCCCACTAAGTACAATATGCCTATCCAAGTTATCGCACTTGTTGATATTGGAGCCAGTGCATCTATCCTTCATCCTAAAATTCTTCCTGATGAATTTGGGAACCACAAATCAGATACTTCCAACTTGCATCTGAAATAGGAATCTCTACAAAAGTAAGGAGCAAGCCCATAAAAATCTAGTTTTTCCCTAAATGCTCTATTACTACTAGAATCCTTGGTTCCTCGTATCCCACTAGAGATCTCATCATTGGATCGGATATTCTCAACCAACTCCCTGCTCTTTGAATATTTCCAAATGGTCGATGTTTCAAAGACCAATTCAAGGAGTTTGTGGACATCAAAAGGATGTTTTCCTTGCAAGCAACCCAAAAATGAAGATATCGACCCAATTAAGGCAACTCACTCCAAGATGAAACCAGAAGATGCAACCTTAGCTCTTCAAAAATGCCAGTAGTTAAATTTCGTTTTTCGCTAGAAAGATGCATCAATCGCAAGAAATTTAAGCATGCGCAGGTCTGATTGTCCAGTTTGTTCGGACTATCTTCTTTGGTCGAGATGTCCGTAAGATTTGCAATTAAGAAATGGATACAAGAAACCATCCCATGAAGCTTAAGGCCCCATTAGGAGGAGCCTACGCCGAGTGCTGTGGCCAACCAAGACCGAGGCCGACTTCCCGATGTAAGACAAATTGAGCGATTTCATCGTGTATTGAGGAACAGAATTCAAGCATCAATTAGAGTCACATGATATAAAATAGATCTGACCTTTAGTCATCATTCTAGTCTGTGTCTATGGAAATTCAACGGCAATTATGGGCGCACTTTACTAATCCAATCGCCTCACGTATTAATGATTTAATTCCGAAAGAGAATATTTGATTTAGACCGTGTCATGCTCTTACAAGAACAATCATTTGTCTTTTATAAACTGTCTTCTATCGAGGTAATGACCAATGGACAGTTGTCAACGCACACAAAAAATCGTATGGTGAAATAGCCATTGCTCAAGAGAGAAAATGTGGGTCACGTCAAGAGGACAAGAGCGGACGGCCGAGAACTGTTCGGCATTCTGCGCATGCCACGTTAAACCCACATGGGAACTAGCAGTAAATCCTCAGTACCGATTCACGCACGTCGAACTAAGTATGAATCCTAATCAGGGCCGATGAACCTTAGGGGGACCGACTTGAACTAAGTCTTACACTTCAAGCCAAGCACTCGCGAAAGGGTCCGCAACCGAAGTGTACGTCGATGCCGATACCGACTCGAGCCCTAATCCGAAAACTCGCTCGCCCGAAGGGTCGTTCTGTCTTTGCTGTGCAGAGAGTAGGAAGAGAGCAAAGGGACGAACTCGCGCAGCATCGACATGGAGGGGTCTCCCGAAGTTTTCCAAGGGATAGCAGCATGACAGTGATAGGGTAAACGAGAGAGAGGGAGAGACGGAGAGACAGATAGACAGAGAGTCAAGTTTTGGGCCCAGACAAAAGAGCAGAGCAGCCCAGCCTACCGAACCGAACCGAACCAGTCCCCGACCTGACAGTGACAGGTCATGCAGCTTCGATCAAGCAGGACAACGTACGATCCACGACGATAAGGCTAACCGACCATAATCAATGAGGCTTTGCGGAAAGATTCCTTTGAGAAAACCATTTGCATTACATCCTAGTGCCAACTAGGTCGAACCTTTCGACCCGAAAAAAAGAAAAAGAAAAAGAACTAGGTCGAACTTATGATAGAGGTCAATATAGGAAAGATCCTCCCGTTCAAAGCAAGGCCTAATTTATACTTGATTCAGAAAGAACGAGCCACATGGGTAATGGAATCCAGTTCGGTTGCAAGCCCGATGGATTCTTTCCACCCATCGGGCATCTCTATAAGTATCCATACTTTTGCGATTTTGCAATGGATATTGTCCTTGAAATTCTTTAACATACCTCATGTTTTGTACCGGATTTTATAGTTTAACTCGTTAGGCCAATGTGAGAATGTGCTCTATGAGCTGGTTGAGGAGCGCAACAATTGATTCGAACACCCTCTAATCGCTAAACCTCCAAAAACATAATATTATATGAATTGCGTTAATCTCGAAGTGAAACTTTGTATTTCTTTGTTTCTTTAATATATACATTGCTTGGCACTTTATTATCGCCTTGTCATCATTGTATCTTTTTTTTTTTTTTTTTACTTTGAGGTTAAAATAATGACAGGACATTTTAACCTCGACGTGCATTTTAACCCCGGGGTTGTTACCTTGATGTGGCATTTTAACTTTAAAGTAAAAATCGAATGATGACAAGGGCACGGACGTTGTTGAGAGTGAAGTGTCGGTGCCACGTCGGACGCCTCCGACAAGGGACAACCTGGAGGTTGATCGAAATTAGAATCACGTGCTGGTAATTGAAATGCACGGTCAAGGTTGCCCACCATCATCATTTGGCTGTTGATTACTCTCTTTGCGTGTTTAGACTCCTCGAAATCATGGTTACTAAAAATAAATTACTATTTCCTTATGTATTAACTATACATAACACGAGGGAAAACATGTATCGATTGCGGCCCGTATATTTTTGACAATGAAAAGAATCACTTTAGATCGAATCTCGATACATTTAATCATGCGTGACAGGTGCAAACGCATCGCATCAAAAATTGCTGGCACTACTTTTCACTAGCAATATTATCAACTCGCCCACTTATTCCTTCACATCCATAGTAAATTTCTTTTTCCCGTTATGGATTCGTACTTGCCACTTGCTGCATTGTAGAAAAAAAAAAAAAAAAAGCCACATTGATCGCTCTCATGACACTATATTGATTACAGCCAATGTACCTTTTCTCTCGTGACACTATTTAGTATACCTTTGAGAATAAAAGATGTCGCTTTAGATTGAATCCCGATACATTTAACCATGCTCAGTAGGCAATTGTAAACAAGTCACATTGAAATTGTCGACACTACTTTTGATGAGCGATATTGTCAGTTCGTCCACTTATTCCTCCACATCCACAGTAAATTTCTTTTCCTCGTTATGGATTTGCACCTGTCATCTACCACATTGTAGGAAAAAAAAAAAAAATCACGTCGACCGCTCCCATCATTGTGATGACTGCTACCATCTTCGGGGCATTGGTCAAGGACAAATCCAATGCGCTCGAAAAGCACAGGAAAGAAATTATAAATTTTCCTTCTAGATCGCCCAATGTTTTACAATTCGCAAAGTTATGAAATCAACACCCTTCGTTTGTAGGTTTATAATCCGTAAATGTACTAATTTGAGATATCATTTTTCTAGTAAATCAGCTCAGGATTTCTCCGCGTCGTTACCCCCAAAAAAAAGAAAAAAAAGAAAAAAAGGAAGCGCCAGCGAAAGCGGGCGTTGCGTTGGACTGATGCAGAATCCGTGGACGGAAGGTGGCCCCCGGGGCCGCACTTCGATCCGGGCGTCTGGGAATCGGGGACGGATTCATGCATCTCCCCACGACGTCCCCCACCCTGACTCCCATTCTTGTTACCTTCGCCCTCGAGGATCACGTGGTTGCTTGGGTTTGTCCGTGGGGCCAACGCCGGGGGGGGCGGCATTTTCCATATTCGAGAGATTCCTGAGTCCCGTCGCCCCCTCCCCACTCCCCTTTTCTGGCCACGCACGACTCGTCTTGACCCTCTCTGCTTTTTTTTTGCCCATTACCATTATCAGAAACTTGTCAATTTTGGACCACCCCCAGAAGAAAGCATTTGCTTTCGCGGCCCCCTGCGTTGATATCGGCTTTTAGATTCCCATATCTTAGTCTCATCCCCCCCTCGTTTGGATCTATTCACAACTTGCTACTCCGAAAATTTAAGCTGCCGGATGAATACGTGATTTATTATTTGAATATTCGAACATACGTATTGAAGATTGGTATTCGAATGAAAAATAAGACCTTTCGGGCGAATCTGATATTGGATTATCAGGCGGGTCGGTGCATCCATGACGTGACTCGATAAAGTCGGTACGAGCCTCGAACCGGCGAAAAATCGATTCACCCCAACCGACCACCGGCCGGCCAATCCTCCCCGGGGGGAGACTTGGGCCAGGACCAATCAAGGTCAAAAATGGCGGGCTTATGGGGGCGGGAACAGCGCGGCGGCTTTTTTTTTTGGGTATGTTGGATAGGCATGAACGCGGTCGTGCGGCCAGCCCGGCGGGGGCCGACGTCACCGCCGACGTTGCAAAGTTTGCGGATGCCGCTGGAAGGGTATGAATCACGTGCATCTGCCGTCCATCAAGTGGGGAAATTTATATACATATTTAATTATTTTTATAAATATATTTTATATTAAAATTGGGACCCCACTCCCACATGCGTGCACGTTTATTTTTCTGTCAATCGTCCCCCTATTTCGTTCCTATTTTCCTTAATTTCTTTTCTTTTGTTTTTTTTTTTTTTTAGCCCTATAATACGGACAGACCAGGGGTGGGCCCCGCCGACGTGTGCCCCCGCGCTTCCGGTGGGCCCCCCGGGGCCCGTCGCCGTATAGAGCCACGCCGCGTCGGCGTCGCCACATAATACCGTTTGGACCACAGCCGCAAGCGACGGAGGGATGCGAGGGCGGCCGCCAGCGAAGGGCAGTTTTGTAATTTTGCCCCCCGAATATGAAAGTCACAACCATTTTGGAGTTATTACGCGAAGTCCTTGCTCGAGTTGTATTATTTCCCCCGACAATGGTCGATATCTTTTTAAGGTGGTCGACTGAAAGGATTACTTAGGCAACTCAGTAAGAATCAATCGAGAGAGGGTTCGTTGCACCACGTCGAGATTTCACCCCATTGTCGAAGCCATGTAAGTTTCATTTTCATTGCTACGGCTGCTTTCTAATTTTCACGTCAGACCGTGACGGAGGCAAAGTCCCTGATTTGATTGGTCGCCGCCTCCTTATGAGGGTACGGATGTCGAGGTGCGGTGTCGACGTGACCGATTGTGTCGCAGCGTCAAGAGAGGCGGATTCCAAATTGGTGCGACGTTGAAACTGCACCCTGATTTGGTGCTTGGTTTTAGTGTGCGGTGCAATGTATGCAATAAAGCGTGACATGTTTGTTTTCCACACTTTGAAAGCCGAAGGACGGTAATGATTTGGGTGACGCGTCAGCTAAAATAGTTAGCTTACCTGAAGATGCTAATTGTGACTTATTGAGAGCATGTGCAAGTTTCCTTTGACTTTGCACTTGGACAAGACCGTACCAGGGGAAATCCAGGGAACCCAGACTATGTTTAGAAAAATTCAATGAAGAATAAAAGAAGCATCCGGCTCCCTTCGTGCATGCTCCACTTGGCTCGAGAGAATTAATAACTCAGCAGTAGGTAAAGCTTTGATGTTGCAATTGGGCCATTGCGATTTCGATTTGGATGTTTGATTGTCTAGACAGTAATAATGATGTCCCGTGTCTGAACCGCTAGCTCGCTTTTTATAAATAATGGGAAAGAGGACGGAAGCACGCAATTAAAATTTTTTTATTGAGATGAATATGGGCTGCTAAGGACTTAGAGGAGGTAGATCCAAAAGTTTGAATATAATAACACTTCGTTATCATTCGATTCTCATATTACATAATCGCAAGATAAGTATAAGTGTTGTTCACATCGCTAGTGAAATGTGATAAGAGTATACTTTCAAAGTAGATGACAAATCCCGTTCCTGTCTACCATCCATCCCATCCCATGCAGTCACATGCAAAAGAAGAAGAAGAAATAAGTAATCTATTTGATCATTGAAGTCATTTGATTCCGTGCGGCACCAATCAATCTGTGTTGATATATTTTCGAAGCTGTTTATTTATATTTATGTAAAAACACTTTTTAAAGTAAAAAAGTAAATTACTTTTTATATGGGATCACTGTTTAAGCAACCATACGTAAAATCAGTTATTAAAAAATTAAGACGTTGCATAATTTATTATCTTGAGAGTAGAAGTTAGAGTGCAAAAGAACATATGTTTTCCTCCTCTTCTTCTTCGAGATGACACATAAGATATTGTTGTCTCGAACTTGTTTTTTTCCCTTTTTTTAACAGTTTGTCTTGTGAGTGATAAGATTATGAACCAACAAGGTCGTTGATCAAGTGGTCCAGGATTTGATTTGTAAGTTGAAAGTCATAGGTTTGATTCTTTAGGTTATCTTCGGTTTTAGGAAACCTTGATTAGTTTAATTTGCTAAGGACAACGGTGTATCGCCAATACGGGACTTCTCATCTTATATTCAGTGGGCTGCAGTAATTGGCTTGCTCAGTGGGCAATAAGTGCTTCGATAGAGCCTTAAAATGAACATGTCAATAGCAATGAGGTTCTCAACCTATTTCAAACTTTTTTCTGAACCAAAAAAAAAAAAAAAAAAAGTGATAGGTTTATGGATTACCAAAGTGCATTAATTCATCTAGGTTTTAAATTTTTAATGTAAGTTGCCCTAGAATTCACGGAATGCTACTAGCTTCATTGCATGTGTCAAAAATCCTCTACATTAACGGCGGACCCGATAAAAATATTTTGTATTTTTAAAAATTTACGTGATGGATAATATATTATATAATTATTGCTCCCTTGTCTTTAAATATTAATACCGAAACGTGCTTCTCTTGTCTTATGGAGCAATAAAAAAAAACAAAATAAAATTAGCCGGCGGTTTAGACATGACAGATGTGATTTAAAAAGAATGATGTTAAATAAGCAATCTATTATCAGATGTGATCAAAAGAAACCTCTGAACCGAGGAATGTTTAGACAAACTAAAAACGAGTCATATGATTTGATTATTTATAAACGAAAATAAATATAATTTTTGAAGTGGTAATCATATGGATTTTGTTGCTAAGCCGACACTGCCTTTTCGTCCACTTAGCAAAGGAAAAAGCACAATTATCATGATTAGGTTCCAATGAAGCACAAGCGACACGGTCCATTCATTCTGTAATCACCACATTTTTAAAACAAGAGAATCCTTAAATTAAAATTCAATTTAAGATATGGTCTCTAAATTCTTAATGGTCTCTAGACTTTAATTTAGCATACAATGTCATCTTTAAATTTTCCATTTGTTTAATGTGATTCGTAAACTTTTGGTACATATTTAATTTAGTCTATGAATTATATTGATTTTGAATTAATGAAATGACAACATTTAATTTTTTCATATAGTTAATGGACTGAATTGAACATATACCAAAAGTTTATGGACTACATTGAATGATTTGAAAATTTATGGATCACATTACATATTAGACTATAATTCAATAATCGTATCGAACAAATTAAAAGTTTATGGACCACATTGAACATTTTGCTTGAGCTTGAAAATCACTTGCGTCATTATTCCTTTTAAAAATGTGATAATACTTGGCAAAATAATTCACTAATATTTTCAAACACTAATTAAAACCTATAAAATTTAATTATCGATCATATCGAATTGGATCATGTTGACTATTATTATTATTATTATTATTATTTTTTTTCAGTCACGACAACTCTACGAGATGCTTCCTTTTGAAATTAGCGAACTTGCGGCTAACAATTCCACACGATTTCCTCAATGTGAATTGAGTTCTCTACGAACAGACGAGCTTCGCTTCATCAAGCATTCTTCCTCTCTTGAATTATCCGATTGGGTGCGCCACGAATTACGGTAAGCATGTGCAGCAAAAATAAAACTTTGTTACCACTATTTATCGGGTCATTTTTTTCTAATCGGCAATATTTTTTTTAATCGACGTGTTGTGATTCAATCGGTAATTGGCTAGCTATTTGCATATTTCCGATGCAATGCATCCAGACGATGCAGTGCATCCAGACTAACCTTAGCTGGTAAAGAGCGGAGACCAACATAAAATTCGTCTAATGTGGCACTCATTTGTAAGAAAATAATCGAGGTATGCCTGAAATTCAGAAAAGCTTAAGGACATCTTAGCAAACTAAGATTTTGTCGAATGCAGAAAACAAAATGCCTAATTCCCTAAAAAAACCTAAACTTTAAGTTTAGTCGAAATTTTGTCGCAAATTTTATTTTGTCTAAATAAAACCTGTAAATTTTAGGTCCTGTACATAATACGCCCCAAATTGGTGTTGTTTAAAAAAATCACGAAATTTAACTCTAATCCTAAATCTGCCAAAAACTCTTCTTCCTTTTTCTTTTTTTAAGAATAAAGTCATAAAATTTTAATTTAATCTCAAATTTGCACTTGCTAAACCCTCCGTCCTTTGACCAAAAAGGAAAAAAAATCCTCCCCTCAAAAATCAACGTTTGTTATTTGTCGTGGCATTCCCACATTAGTAATGTGGAAATGAAACCGTTTTTTAGATGCAAATTAAGGAAATTAGGGACAACTAATGGTGATTTTTGAATGGATGGCTAACGGGATAGATTTTGGTGGGTTTTTCAAGATAAAAATAAGTTTGAGATAGATTTGCAATTGAACTTAAAGTTAGAATTTTTATTTTAAATAAAAAAAAAATTTGAAGGTAGAATGGGGACCGAATTTATAATTGGTTGTTTTTTTTTGTTTGAAGGGATAGGGCTGAAAACAGAAGAGGACAAAAGCAGATATATCGTTATAAAATATGAGGTGGTGGTGGGGCGTTTGATCACATGGGAAAGCGGTTTCAACCACGTGCCCCCACAAAAACGCAAGTTCAAAAAGAAAAAGACAACAAACGTTGTCGTCATTTCCCCACGCGCATCAAACAAAACGTGCTCCAATATAATTGCCATTTCCATTCTTCCCAAAAAATTAAAAAAATATTATATATCCCCCAACACTACTTGCTTAGCGTCTAATTAATTAACTCATTAATTTATTGATTAAACGTTGCGAGAATCGGACGGAGGTTGGATGAGCCGATCGAGGGTTTGGATTTGAATGGACCCTCTTGACGCGTACTCGTCCCTAACCTTTTGCAATTGTCCCCACACGTATCGTTTCTTTAATTAATAGCGATTGATTAATTAACTCGGGTATATATTCGTGAACTGTTATTGTCTTAATCTGATTTTTTTTTTCTCCCATAGGAATTATCAAACTAGAGTTTAGGGGGAAAGGGCTTAACTCGAGTCAAGGTGACTAGTGGTTAGTTGGACCATGCTGCCAATTTTTCCACATAACAACCTAGGGAACTAAAATCGATTGGCGTTATACTATCAAACTAGAGATAATTAGAAAGTGCCCACAGACTCTGTTAATGTGCGTCAAGATTAATGATGCTAAAGGGGTCGTTTGTGTGGACTCATTGACCTTTTTATTTCCTCGTCAAAATCAAGAAGAGGGTTCAAGTTTTAAAAATTATGACAAAAAGTATAAGTAAATTAATGGGTCAATGTTTATATATATTATGAAAGTTTCAGATGTTGAAAATTATAAAAAAAAAAAGTCGAAGTGCACTTACCGTGAAATTTACAAGAAGCGGAAAGTCAAAAAGTAAGGTCACTCTAAACTAATTTTTTTTTGTGTATGGATTTGTCACTAATTTCCCCTTTGCTCTGTAAAAATTAATGCGTAATGGATGAGATTTAGTACCCGATTGTTGCCAGTACGAAAAGAGAATGAGGAGTTTTTTTTTTTTTTTTTTTTTTGGGGGGTGGTTCGTTATGTAAACTGCTTTTAGGACTTAAGTTGTCATGTTTCGTATGTAAAATGCAAGAATTAAGGGTCAAGATCTTGCTACAATTGCAAAAGTTCCATCTATAGAAATACCCCAATCTCAACTCTCATCTCACAGGGGAAGTGGGGAGAATGTGGGGGAGATTTTCTTCATTAATTACAAAGATTTTCAAAAGGGAAAATAATAAAATTCCCAAACTAAATTGCCTGGATTTCAAGAAGCAAAAGATATTCTCGGCATTCAATTACCGTTAACATCTATGCTTTTACCATATTTGCTCACCGCTTCCAAACGGACGTTTTGAGAAGAGTTTTGGATCGAGTCGACATTAGAAAAAAAGCTAAATTAAAAGGTTTCGAATGCGAAGTTTTCGCAAAGAAAACGAGGACCTCTTTTTAACTGGATAAATTAACGAAAATCAAGGCGAAATTGCCACATGAAAATTCCACGGCTGCCGCGTTTGCCAACCAGATATTTCGCTTCGCAGAGAGATAATTCATATTTTACCAAAAACGAGAGAGCAAGAAGAAGGATCTAAGAAAGAAAAAGGAGAAAATAAGAAGAAGATGGAGCAGCAGACTTAGCAGTAGCGGAACAACGCGAGACGGTAAAAAAGTGAAAAAGTAAAAAAGAGTGGGAAAAGTAACGAACGCGGGGCAAAACCCAACGCCGGCTTTTCGATTTAATCGGCGACCAATCCTACGGACTCAACTAACCTCCCCCCCTCCTCCCTTCACACTCCAAAAACTCTCTCTAACTTTCTCTCTCTCTAACTTTCTCTCTCTTCTCCATCTTCTCCATCTCCATCTTCTCCGTCTCCTTCTGCAACTCCAGCTTGCTGCAACCCTTTTACTTTCTCTCTCTAGCTCTTTACCGTCGGAGAGGAGAGAGGGGGGGTGAAGAGAGTCGTATGGAATGAGCGACTACAGGTTGACGCCGAGCATGAACCTGTGGAGCGACGACAACGCGTCCATGATGGAGGCCTTCATGTCCTCCGACCTCTCCTCCTTCTGGCCGCCCCCTCCTCCCCCATCTCCACCCCTCCCCTCCCTCTCCCCCAGCAGCAGCCGCAGCCCCACCAGCCGCAGCAGCCGCCGCCCTCCACCTCCGCCGCCTCCGCCGCCGCCGCCGCCGCCTTCAACCAGGACACCCTCCAGCACCGCCTCCAGACCCTCATCGACTCCACCTCCCGCTACCCCTGGACCTACGCCATCTTCTGGCAGTCCTCCTTCGACGGCTACCCGCCCGCCGCCGCCGCCGCCCCCCCCGCGACCTCCTCGTCGTCGCCGCCGGTGCCCGTCCTCGGCTGGGGCGACGGATACTACAAGGGCGAGGAGGATAAGTCCAAGGGGAAGGCCAAGATCAGCGCCTCCTCCGCATCCGAGCAGGAGCACCGGAAGCGCGTGCTCCGCGAGCTCAACTCCCTCATCGCCGGGCCCTCCGCCGCCGCCGCCGCCACCGACGACGCCGTCGACGAGGAGGTCACCGACACCGAGTGGTTCTTCCTCGTCTCCATGACGCAGTCCTTCGGCAACGACGGCAGCTTGCCCGGCCAGGCCCTGTACGGGTCGGCCCCGATTTGGGTGTCGGGCGGGGACCGCCTCGCCGACTGCGGCTGCGAGAGGGCGAAGCAGGGCCGGATTTTCGGGCTCAACACCATGGTCTGCGTCCCCGTGATCGGCGGGGTCGTGGAATTGGGCTCCACGGAGCCGATCTACCAGAGCCTAGATCTGCTGACCAAGGTCAGGAATTTGTTCAATTTCACTGGTGGGATGGAGTTAGGGTTTGGTGGGAATGGTAACGATCAGGGCGAGAGCGATCCTTCTTCGCTCTGGCTCAATGATCCGGCGGGCACGGTCGAGGTCAAGGACAGCGCCGTCGCGGGGGCGGCTGCCGTCACGGGTTCTTCGAATTATAACGGTAGCAATCATGGGTCTAAATCGATTCCCCTCGAGAATAATCATGTTTTGAGTAGCATGGGCGAGAAGCCGAGCGCCATCCATCGGGACAATCCTCGCCACAATTACCCGCAGAGCAATCAGCAGATGCAGGGCCAGAGCTTCTTCACCCGCGAGTTGAACTTCTCCGAGTTCGGGTTCGATGGCAGCAGTGCGAGGAACGGGAATTCAAATCCCATGAAGCCCGAATCTGGCGAAATCTTGAGTTTTGGTGAGAGCAAGAGGGTTTCTTGCAACGGAAATGGGAATCTGTATTCTGGTCAATCGCAGCTCACGGCAGTGGAAGAAAGTAAGAAGAGGAGGTCGCCTACTTCGCGCGGTAGCAATGACGAAGGGATGCTCTCGTTCACTTCGGGCGTGGTTTTGCCGTCCTCGGGGATGGTGAAATCGAGCGGAGGCGCGGGGGATTCTGATCATTCAGATCTCGAAGCGTCCGTCGTGAAGGAAGCTGATAGTAGCAGAGTCGTTGAGCCGGAGAAAAGGCCGCGAAAGCGAGGTAGGAAACCTGCCAATGGCCGAGAGGAGCCATTGAATCACGTTGAGGCCGAGAGGCAGAGGAGGGAGAAGCTTAACCAGCGGTTTTACGCGCTCCGGGCCGTGGTTCCTAATGTTTCCAAGATGGACAAAGCGTCACTTCTCGGCGACGCGATAGCGTACATCAAGGAGCTGAACTCGAAGCTCCAGACCACGGAATCTGACAAGGAGAATCTGCAGAAGCAATTGGAATCCTTGAAGAAGGAATTAACGAATAAAGACTCTCGGTCTGCTCTGCCCCAGAGCGATAAAGAACTCAGTATCTCGAGCAATCACGGTGCCAAGTTGATAGAATTGGACGTGGACGTGAAGATAATCGGATGGGATGTGATGATACGGATTCAAAGCAGCAAGAAGAACCACCCTGCTGCGAAGCTAATGCAGGCCCTAATGGAGTTGGATCTTGACGTGCATCATGCCAGCGTCTCCGTGGTGAATGACTTGATGATCCAACAGGCGACTGTGAAGATGAGTGGTCGTTTTTACACACAGGAACAGCTAAGGCTGGCGTTGTCGTCCAAAATAGGATAAGCCCATCAGAAGTAGAAGAGGGAGTGATGGTAATTAAACTGTATAAAAGAGCTTGCCGATGTTTGAATTGTCGACGCGAATAATCAGGGGCTGGGATATTTTAAGGCTCCCGGCACAGCAAGTTCTGAAGCAAGAGCTGCCATATGCTGTTTGTTCCTCTTGTAGTTCTTAGTGTAGCCTGCTAGTGTTTCTTATTAGGTAATTTCGTTTGTGGAGCACTGAGAGGATATGAAACAAGGTGGAATTGTTGTCGAAGATAAAACAGCTCCTGATCGAGTTAGTAGCATTTGGTCGTCGGGTCGATTGTCTACCTTGTCTTCCTATGTATATAGATGTTCGGTATTCGGGTCTTATAACGACATTGAGGCTTCAGGCATGTATGCTGTGGTTCTTGTTCTGTCAAGAAACCTCGGTTCTTCTGTTTGCAAATATATACTGTTCTTGTCTCATCCATCTGCATCAGATTTTAATCACTCTGGTTTGGCCACAACGAGGGAAGAAATTCCTGCCACGAGCTTTTTATAGCAATGTCAGAGGGAAGCAGGATGCTCTTTGCTTTCGCAAATGCCCCGGTTCTGCTTTGCCTCGGCCTCATATTTCGTTTAGGCCAGACATGCGTGGATCGGTTTGGGAAAATCATTCGAGCATGTGCGGTCGCGACACTCGCTCGGCATCATGATGAATCGTTCGACAGCGAGAGGCGGCACGACCCAGAACATTCATGTCTTGAAAATGAGATCTTGACGTATCTTTTGAATAATTTTGGATGGAGATGTCTCTCCTGTGCAGAAACATCCAGGCTCGAGCAGTGGCGCGCACGCCCGCACACGCTCGTTATGGTAAAAATTAAAGAATTGGAAACGTGAAAAATGCCTGCCACTGATATGGGCCACTCGAAAGCCGATCGATTCAGCTCGAGAGGAGGAAAGGGAAAAGGACAAAAAACCCACCCGAAATATCGTCGCTGAAAAGTCCAAAAGAAAAGAGTAGGTGAGTGATTGCTTTCTTTTTAAGTTTCTCCTGTCTGCACGACCCGTGCTTGGGCTAAAATACTCCTTCCACTTGCTTAAAAAGTGGTATCGGCTGATCTGTGCCTTTCTTTCTTTATTTCTTTTCTCTTGTGGTTCAGAAATTATTGTGATTCTTTTCGCTTTCTCATGCAGTTTTCTAAGCTGGGGGAGGTGTCTTTATCTTTGGTCCTATAAAACTTAGTCAGAAAATTGTTTGGGGTGGCAGATATAAGGTTCCCAGAACAATAGGAAAGTAAAGAAAGTCTGAAAAAAAAAAAAACCGTGAAATAAAAACTGGGACAGCTGCGAAGAATATCGAGCGAAAAATAGCATCCGTTGACCGAGCGGGAGGTGAATAATCTGCAAAAACTTTCCTGCGAAATCAAGTGACTTTTAAAGGTTATTTGATATGACAGGAAAGGGTGGGGCGGAGGGCAGAGCAAGGGATCGGTGCAATGCTTCGCGGGAATCTTTTTTGCAAGAAGGTAAACGATTCTGTCATTTGATTGATCCTCAACTTTATCGGGTTACAATATATTCTTGATAAAGTTATAGAGATTCATGCATATAAATCACGATTCTTCTAGACAAAGTTGAGCAGAACATCTGGGGGGTAATTCTCCGACTAAACAATTCGTCGGGGCCGAGTTCCTGTTGTTTCTTTTGCCTTTGTCCGTCCATTTCAAATCACAAGAGAATAAAGCTTGCAACTTTGGAAACTGCTTTTCTGATCCCTTTCTAAGTTTTTCTTTTTTCTGCTGCCTTTGGAACTGTTATCACTAATTGGGGGTAAGCCAGCGAAATGGATGTGTTTATATAGCTCATAGAAACTGATTCCTTCAGATGGTCTCCTGATGATATGCAGACTATCAGAAAGCATTTGAAAAGCCTCATAGCAAGAGCATCAGCAACAAATACATCATAGAGGACCGCAATCTTCGAAAGAACTAAAACGATCCAAGAACTACTAAACATGCTTTGCACAGATCATTCATCTTTTTCGTGTCACGTTTCATTCCAATTCCCTCTTGCCATGCGGGTCATGCATGTGACGTCTCTGGCAAACGAGTAATTGCTAAAAGAAAAGTAATTTTTTCGGTCAGAAGAGGGAGACAGTCTACCAAACATATATGCCATGCGTAGGCATTCACACAAGCTCTAAGAAAGGTTCGCTGCGATGGGCCCACGTGGGCATTTTATGTGCTATGATTTGAACTTTTTCGCTTAGATGTCTCATCAAGCCTAATCAAGTTCTCAACATTCTTGTGGAAAATGGAGTATTCAAATGTTTGCTGCAAAAAATTTTCTTATGTCTTTTACATTCTGCTATTCTCACCATTCCTTCATGTATAGAGAGAATGCATTCTCAGCCTGCCTCACCATTTCCATATGCTGAATCATCTCTTGGATAATTTCAGTTTGCTAATTACGCGTCTCTATGTTGTTGACCAGCAACTTTTAAAAGCTTGATCTTTTTATCTCTCTTGACCTTGTCTCAAGGAATGCATCCTGAAAGCAAAAATAAAATTCGGTTTTTATTCAGCAACTTCTTCACAACCGGTATTCACAAAAGCAACAAAAAGAAAATAGAATTTTGAATGGTGAAAACCCTTCATTAATCAGAGGATGCTATTTGTTGTATAGCCACCTTCCAATCCAGAGTGGCAACTTTGACTTCGGGTCCATAATTAGAACTTGCAACTTTTGACAAAGGAACCTGTTTGCAGCTGTCAAATCCTCATTTGACCTCTCTCCCCCATTCGCGTAAAAACGCTCGGTCAATATGCTGAATTATCTCCAGCCAAAACCACGGTAGCTTTTTGCTTCTTTTAACCATCGGCAGAATTATCTCCATCGCCACCACCACCATTATAACCATCTGCAGAATTTCCATCTCTTCTCTGAACCCCATTATAAACTCTCAACGTGACCATGCGTTACTAATCCTCGTTCCTCTTTCTCACGCCTCCCTGTCACACTAGTCCTTGAAGGGCAATATGTAAGCATTTTGAGGAAGGGAAGAAGGGGAAATTCACTAGCCATGAGTCTCAATTGCCTCAAATGCCAAGCCCAGAGAAAGGAAGATACAGAATTAGACTATGGATGTATTGATGAAGAAGGGCCTCGCAGTTTGTGTTGTGTCCTGGTAGATAGGAACTGGTCAGGCCCCTTGGTCACGCCACCTGCGCCTACCACATCACACTATGGGCACATATCTAGAAGTGGGCCTCTTGGGCTTCGCAAGAAGAAGGCGAGGAAGGGCCACCGCCGGCTGTGGGGCACTACGGCCTCTTCCTTTGGTGAGAAGCCGATTGCGGGCTCGGGAGAGGCGAGGCTGGTGCGGAGTAGCGGGATGAGGAGGGATTGGAGCTTTGAGGATCTGAGAAAGATGAGGGATGGGAAGAGCAAGAACAGGAGATGAATGTCCAAGATTTTCCCTAATGTCCATACTTGTTTTATCCCTATCATTTGGTTCCGATTATCCACCCTTCTGTTTATTTTATTTGTTCATCATACTCTTGGTATCATTCATATATCAATTCATATCCCACCTATCTTTACGTCATACTTCTTTTTAGCTTCGCACTTTTTTACACATGAATGATATGCGGAGAGGGGATGCAAAAGCCTCCGGTTCAGATCGGAGTCGGCTTTCCAGTTTTATACATCTTTGAATAGACGAATGAAATCCTGGAAACAAAATGTGAGAACTTAGAAGCGCCGTTGAAGTTAACAATACCAGAAACCGGTTAATGTAGCCAAAGGCACGAGCCTGCTTTAGCTTTTGCACCGCTATGGTGCTGCATAGCATGGTGACCATCAATATGTCTGTGGATGCTTGTAGGACAGGCCTCAAATTGTCAACCAGAGGCAATAAATGATTTTGGCAAAGCTTGAGTAGATAAAACAAGAACAGGCTTTCTTCATGAACGAAGGGAATGAGGTCCCTGCATTGTATGTGATATTGGCAATAAGATCTCCAACATCCTCTCTCTCTCTCTCTCTCTCTCCATCGAGCCAAGTGGGCTAGGACCATCTTACTGTCGGTGGAGACATATATAGGATCTCTCACAGTGATGCCCGAAATAGAATCATCTTCGATTCGTCTAGCGTCCCTCGCCCTTTTCTTGTCTAAACAAATTGTTCGATGAATGGCATCAACACCAACATGGCAATGGAATCTTTGTCAAATCTGGAAAATGATGCTAATCTTCAGTTTCAACTAGAAATTAGTTTTCTATCAGGGCAATAGATTCTCCTTTGCGTGTTTGAGCAATTCAGTATCCGCCCTTATGCTTCAATTATATCGTTTTAAGGGTCCATTTGAGAAAGCATATGGAAAAAATATTGGCACAAATGCACTTTTTCCATATGTGAAGGATTTTAGATTAAAGGGTTTTCAAGAAATGCAAATAGTGTTTGGTAGACCGTAATCAAAAAGTTTATTGAAAAGCAATTTTGATTTAAATACTGTTTCAAATAGACTATACATATGTAAGAAAACTATAGTTTTTTTTTTTCCCTAAAAAAAAAAAGTCTCCGGCGACCTTCAGCACCTCAGGTGACTTCTTGTCGCCGAAATCAGGTAGGCAAGGTGATGTTGAGGTCGTGTGACCTTAGGGAAGCCATATTTGGGAACAATGACAAGGTAGATTTAAAACAGATGTGAGCTTAGGTGATGGCTTGCTGTGTTGGCATGACTAGGTGAGCCTCGACCTTGGAGAGTGACACTCGACGTGCAACCAGGCGAGCCTTGACAGGTGAGTCACATTTGAGAATAGTAGCGAGGCAGACCTAGGACTGAGATGAGCTCAAGCGACCAGCAAGCATCGACCACGACCCTTGTCATGCAACCAAGCGAGCCATATCCAGGAATAGCAGTAAGGTAGATCTGGAATAAGCAAGTATCGACTTTGGTGAGTGTCCATGCACAGCCAAGCGAGCCTGGACAGACAAGCCACATTTGAGAAATGACAAGGTAAATTTGGAATGGGGGTGAGCTCAAGCAGTGGATTGTTAAGATCACGTCACTAGGCTAGTGTCGATGTGTGACCCCCGTTGCGCAAGTAAGCTAGCCTTGACCTTGTCCACCCTCATGCAACAGCTGGAGACCCACAATGAGTTTAGAGTGATGATTTGGTGACCCTTGGCTTTGTAGAGAGATGATGAATGCAAAAATATTAGTGATGGCAAGATTGGTATAAAAAGATTCGTTAACTCTAGGCTTCAGCGGTCCAAAAATGCTACTTTGCCCTTACGTTGAGAAAAGGCTTTTGGAACTGCATTGCATTAGCAAAATGAGTTTTCAAATTGCTTCCCTAAACACAGTCGCATTTTGTGAAAGGCTTTTATATGTTCAAAGTCCCTTAATAAAGTGTTGCTTGGACGCACTTTCTAAGTTCTCATTTTGAGCTGTCGTATTTTGTCATGTCAAGCAATATGAATTTTATCAAACGTTTCTACATCTAGAGTCCCTCTTTTTCTTCTTCCAATCAACACTATCTCTTAATTATATGGGCTCACCAGGTCAAAGCATCTAAATACACTCTTTCTTTAAAGCATGGACATACACAATGATCACACTTACGTGGATCGGATAAGGCTTTAGTCAAGTAACTTAGTCCCGTGTCCTAAAGCCACCCCCCCTCTTCTTTCTCTCGTTGATTGCTGGGGGGGCCCTCCTTCTGTCCCTCTCTCTCTCTCTCTCTCTCTCTCTCTCTCTCTCTCTAGATTGATTTGCTGGGATCGATGAAAGTAAGTTAAAAAAGAGAGAAGGACAACGCGTTAGAATGGGGCAAAGAATCTCTGCTTCTCTCTCTCTCTCTCTCTCTCTCTCTCTCTCTCTCTCTCTCTCTCGTTAAGGGGTGTTGAATTGTCCGGCTTTAATGAATGAGCAAGTGGGCAACTTGCGCCCTTAAAGAAAATGGCCGAAAGGACGGATTGGTGCTTTTCCTTTCGCGGGGGCTCAGCAAAAAGCTCTACTTTGACGGCCACCATGCGTCGATGCATCCATCCCCCCTGTCCAATCCCGCGGACCGAGTTGTGTATATTCTCGTAACCGCACAGAACGAGCGAAGAGGAGCTTAAGATGCTGGATGGTCCCCCCACAGCAGCAGCTCTTGATTAGTATTTAAAGAAAAATTCTGGAACCTTCGAGTATAATTTAAGGAATTTGAAAAAAGAAAAAGAAAGAAAATGCGATCGGGGGATCTCGATCCTCTCGAGTACCCTCCATCCGATTTGAGGATTCGGGTTCTCCCACCCCGATACGAGGATTCGATTTCACTATCTCTCATTCGATGGCCGACACTAATTTCCCTTTCCTATCACCACAAAAGTGTCCCTAATTTCCATCGAGATTCGGGCGCTCTCACCCGATCCGAGGATGGATTCGATTTCACTAGCCCTCGCTAATCGCCCTCCCCTATCACCACAAAAGCATCCCTAACTTCCATCCGTCCGTTCTCGTTTCGTCAGGTTCCATACCTTCAACTCCAAAGAGGGAAACGAGCCCTACTAATAGAACTTTGTTTGACTTCCATGAAGAAAAAAATGGCGCGTGTCATGAACTACTCCGATGCGCCTTTTAGGATGAAAGGATTATCCATCGGGTTCATCGGGCATCAATGAGGCCCGGGCTACGCCACGTAGAAACATGGCGGTCGTGTGCAACCTGCTAATCCCCCGTCAATTCTGTGGGAATCGGGTGGCACCTAACGCAAAAACGCCGACCTCTCTCCACCACACAAAGCTCCAGCCCCATACGCACGTTAAATACTCGCCGGACCTAACATGGCGATGTTGACCGTATGTAGCGGGGTTAGTGGCCGATAATTATCAGCCCCCTGTACATAAAAAAAAAGATCCGATTTTTATGACGACCCAAGATTCCTAATGGCCCATAAAAGAATTTCGTGATGAAAACGAAATGACCCACCAACAAAAAATTTACGAAAAAAAGGAGGGAAAATATCCATACCCTCTCGGAACTTCCAAATCATGGCGTTGACCGTCCTTATTACAGAACTAAACCTAGCGAGAGCATCAATCATTGAGACCGGCTGGCGGTGTTCCATTCATTACTCTCCCTGATTAGCTGATGTTTCCAGATGCGTTGAAGGGGCATTATCTCTTGCCTCTCTCTCGCTACTTAATGGCGTGGAAAAGTAGGTCAACCGTGTGCTCGATTCCGCTGGTTGTAATCATGGAGGTCTTTTTGTCAGATTGGGAAATCGAAATTTCTTTCTGCAGACACTTTCATCAGATCTGGTGGCGACGATGAGGTAGTCCACCGATCTCTCCCCCGAGGAGAGAAAGGTGGAGAACGAGGAATGGGAACGGGTAGGCGGGCGGTATTTAGCCGGGAAAAGAACTAACGACTAACTAATGCCGTCCACACGAGAGATGCGGGCGAGATACGCTCGAAATGGAGCCGAGGTGAAAGGGTTTAAGGACTTACAGATCTAACTCAAGTCCCGTGCTGTTTATGGAAAGGACAGCTCGTTAGGAAAGAACTATTGCTGAATCTATGCTTCTCAGCCTTCGTTCAGCTCACTCCCGAGAACGAACTGCATGCGCATTCCTAGTTTTCTACTCAGTACGACCGCAACATCCCCCCAGAATCACATTGCCTCATCAAAGACGGGAAAAGCGAAAAAAAATCTACCTTTTTCCGGGCCAAATTTTAATGGACAAGACGACAGTGCCTGCAAAAAATTATAACGTTCCCTTTTCCTCCTTTTTCCGTTTTGCCAAATTGGCATTGCAAGTGGCAAAAAAGAGGAGGAAAACACGGAACAGCACCGGCCATTATTAGCAAGAAAACAGACAAAAGGGCAGCAAGAAGAACGGAGAACGAGATCTTCAAGCGGAAAGAACACAACAGCGGCAGAGATGATGGGCAACGATTGCAGCAAGATCAGCAGCAAGATCAACCGGAAATGTCCTCCACATTTTTCCATTGATTTGTCCAAGCAGTCCCCCGGTTTCCCAAAACCATCCCCAAAAAAAAGAACCATTTTTGGTTTCGTTTTGACTCCAGATAATTCGCAAATCAAGAACCCCTTCGGATTCGTAGAAAGAGGAAATCAAAATGAGAAAGTTCAAGTAAGAGAGGAGCAGGAGGTGGGAGGTGGTGCTATTGGCCCTCACCGTCGCGGGCCACCAGCCCTTCGGCGACGGAGGCCAGCTTCTGCAGGTTCAGCTTCACCACGGTGTCGGCGAAGAGGCGGGTGTCCTCCTCGGTGTTCCCCTCCGGCACGTCCACAACGTAGGACTCGAGGACGACGGTCCAGATCCCGCCCTCCTCACGCGCCACCTCGTGCACCGTCGTCGCCGACCGGTAGTTCCGCAGCCGGTGCTCCCCGCCGATGATGGTGAACCCAGTGACGAACCGCTCGTCGTCCAGCACGTCCAGCCGCTCCTCGCTGGTGGACGCCGGGAGGCCGGAGATGACGTCGACGTAGCGCGTGGCCCCCGCGGCGAGCTCGAAGCCGGGCCCCACGGCGCAGCTCTTGATGAAGTGCTTGTACACCTGGGGCTTGTCGAAGCGGCGCACGACGGACCAGACGGCGGCGCGTGGGGCCCGCACGCGCTGGGCCAGGAGGGAGGAGCACTTCCCCGGCCCGAGCTCGTAGGTGTGGTGCTCGACCACCGAGGGGACGAGCTCGGCGAACTCGCCGGGGGTCAGCCCCGGGGGCGTCGTCAGGTGGTGGGCCGTCACCGGCGGCGACGGGTCTTCGGGTTCCCCGGCGGACTCCGATCTTTGACTCCTTTCCATCGGAGTGAGTGACGGACGGCGATCCACAGAGAGAGAGAGAGAGAGAGAGATTTACTTGTTTTAGAAAGAGGTAGGGGGTGAGGAACTAGGAGTTGAAATTTCGGCCGATTTATAGGGGCCATTTCAGTATTATTTAAAAGTTTAGGGTCCTATGTTTTTGGGGGAGGGTTAGATTTTAATTTTTTTCTTTTTGTCTTGATTGAGAGGGGTATGGGATATTTTCTAATTTTAGGGCATCTAATAATGAGTTTATTTTATAAGGGGGATTTTGGCATCGTATAAAACACACATTCGGCCATATTCGATGGCGTTTCATGATTTGCCAGAATTCATAATCCTAATTCGCTTTCATATCAGCTCCAAAGAAATATGATTAGATGGTATACGAAAGGGACGGTTCATACGAAAGTTAGTCATAGTTAAAAAAAAAAGTTTGCATACCCGACATAATTAAGAAAAAAAGAAGAAGCTCTATTGATAGCATCCGAGTTGGAATTGAGGTCCCATCTATGGTGGGTTGTGGCTCCTAAGCTAAGCCCTAACCCTAATTTTGATTGGGAATTTTCTTGATTTTACTGGACGAACGTGAATATTTGTCAATTTAGTAATATAAAAAATTGGATGCTTAGAGAAAATTGGCAATCAAATCACCGCAAATTAATTGGACGAAAACACCGACACTCAGAAAGACAATCTGCCACTAGATGGAATTAATTCTTCCAACCTCAAGTGGATACTTACGTTAGGGATCCGTTAAGTTTTTAGCATTTTGCATTTATGTCGTTGACTTACGTGAGGGACGGGTGAGGGACGGATGTGAATATTTGTCAATTCGGTAATTTAAAAAGATGGATGTTTAGAGAAAAATTAGCGATCAAATCACTGTAAATCAATAGGACGAAATCACCAACGCTCAAAAGGACAATCTGCCACTAGATGGAATTAATTCTTCTTCCAACCTCAAGTGGACGGGATAAGTACGGTGCCATAAGTTGTGTACGGTGCTCACACTTTGGTGCCAAAAGTTTCCGTCGGATCACTTAGGTGTCAAATCGGAGGAAAAACGCTCACTTTGGTGCCACCGGCGAAAGATTCCGGCCAAAATAATTACGTGGTTTTTTTTTTTTTTTTTTTAAATTGACAAGGCCTTAAACGACGTTGTTTTGCTGTCCTACATGGATAGCCTCACAAAAACGACGCCGTTTAACTCATTGAGGATTGAAATTAGGGTTTCGACTTGGTCGCCGAGTGGCCGTCGTCGGGGTTGGGGTCGGGGTCGGGGTTTGAGCCGCGGCCGTCGAGTGGCCATCGTCGTGGTTGGGGTCGGGGTCGGGGTTGAGGTCGGAGCCACTGCCGTTGAGTGGCCATCGTCGGGGTTGGGGTCGAGGTCGGGGTCGAAGCAGTGGCCGCCGAGCGCAAGGACCGTCGGGGACGGCGACGGCCGGAGATTAGGGTTTTGAATTGGGGGAGACACCAAACGGCGTTGTTTTGGTGTTAGGATGCTGACTATGTCCTCTGGTGAGCCACATCAGCTTAAAAAATTAATAAAAAAGTGCCACGTCGGATTTTCGGCCCACCGGATCGGAGTTGGCATTAAAGTGAGCGTTTTTCAAATTTTTTAGCACTTAGGTGATCCGACGGAAACTTTTGGCACCATTAGTGTACTTATCTCTCAAGTGGACACTCATGTTAGGGATTCATCAAGTTTTCAACGTTCTGCATTCGTACTGTTGACTTTCTGAAATATTTTTTCGATTGAAGTGCTCAAAGACACGAACTTGTATATGTATAAACCATGGCTGTCAAACCCTAATAGATCTTTAATGGAATTAATCCTGAGCATTTTCTCTTACATACTGTGTGCGAAATGACTTGATGTCACAATCAAAACCAGTAGTCGCTTGGAAGAAAGACCAACTGCAGTACGTGTACATGCCTTTTAACATTCTTTTCTCTACACGCCTTGTGTACATGCGGTGAGAGAGGGAGGGAGAGAGAGTTGTCAACAAGAAAATTGGAGGAGTCCATGTCAATCCACAGCTGCTAAAGTAAAGAGAACCGTTTGTTTTTTTCGCTGCTTTTTATGGTACTGAAATCATACTAAAGCCTCATGATTTGTATTATCTGGATAAACTAAGTACGTGTTCTTATCCACCTTCTTTGGTTGGCCACTTGAACGACCTCATCACAGGCATCACGCAGACACAATAAACCAATCAAGACCAAAACCTCCCTTTTTTATCTCTTTCCCCATGAAAAAATTTAATGAAAACATCACGAAAGCATTTGATCATCAGCCATGACTTTCTGTCCCTATTTTATGTTTTTCAACATTATCTTCTTCCTCTTCTCTTTGGGTGTCGTGTTCTTGATTCTCGGCCACTCCCTTTTCTTGATTGAGGCACGGACAAAGTAACAAGCAAGAACATACCAGCGAAAGCGCAGGCACTGATCTGTCATGACATAGGTTGAGTGCGTCTTTCCTTAAGGAAAGGGTATTTGAAAAGTAGATGAAAACAAAAGAGAAGTTGAGTGTATTATGGGATCAATCACGTTTCTTTTTCTTAATGTTTGAAATATGGCAGCTCATCGATCAACATAGGCTAAAATTGCAGAGCTGAGGTCATAAGTGACTTGAGGTCGAGGTAGCTTCTGATTCATAAAGTTAGTTGACCAACGCATGGGAAGAAAAAGAACTGAAAAGAAATTTTGCGGCTCCATTTTCCTAGAGGAAAAGCTTCCTAAAATAACAGAGAACGACACGAATAGGAAACATGACTGGTGCATCAACAACCCAACAAGCTCGGTAGTGGCCAATTGCGAGGCTTGTCCTTTCTTCCGACAAGCTTGGATGTTCTCTTCTTGTTATTGCTGGCAATCTTGCTCTTTCCAAGCTTCAGCTTGCCAGGAGCCGAGTGTTTAATCTTTTGCTGCTGTGGAACGTTATCAGATTTCCCCTCTTCCTGCAATCACATGTGAATTACAACTCACATGAACGGGGAATAATTTATTCACCTAGCAGCCCAAAACCCCACTTTGATTTTATGCGCAAGGAGATATTTACCTGGATTTCAGACAAATTTCGATGAAGTTGAGGCAGGTTCGTTTCAGTTTTGTGATTGGAAATGCTGAATAATGTGGAGGATGAGGAACCCGACACTCTTTTGGATTCTTGGCCTGATGATTTTTCCCCGGAAGTGCGTGAGCTGCTGCTCGAATCCATTTCGAGGCATAGCTGAAAAATACATTTTTGTGTGCACGAATATTTAGAGGCATTAAGCAAAGACTGCATTTGAGATCATAGCATGACCGTCTGTCCAAAATTTAAAAAGAGTCCTTCTATCAACGCCTTTCAAGTCAAGTTCTTGGATATGTTGAGGACATTGTTAAAGTAGAACTTTCATAATGAAATGATTATTTCATTCACAGTTTCAATGAATAATTTTAATCATTTACATGACGTATTATGCACTGTGACACTGTCTACGTATCCATGGCTATCGTAGTCCTCGCATAAATAGTACCTGAAGAAGACGTTGTTCGAGGGTTGCCACCCGATCTATCAGAGACCCTTTGAAGTAAGCTTCCCTCACTGCCAAATCCAGTGGCAGAATCTCCCCCGCCTCTCCTCTAACTGTACTTCTCTTGCTCCCCCGTTTCGCCGAATCTTGCTTGCTTTCTAAACGTTTCATCTATACACGATCCAATTTCCCAGGAGAGAGATCGATGAGATAAAACTCTCACTTTAGAAAAAGCAAAGTTCAGAGAAACAAAGTAAACAAGAAAAAAAACAAAAGAACAAAGACGGGAGAATGAAAGTGAAACAGCGTTAGAAAAAGCAAATGATGTCAGAACTCACGATAAAATCCAAATGATCCAGCCTTGAAACAAGTGGTATGCTAGAGTGAGGTGGCCTTGCAGAATCCATACCTAACAACCCAATTAAAAGTTTTTCTGCTTTGAATACCGAGGAGCCTGAGTCTAGTCAGGATGAGTTGTTTATATGGGCTTCAGCTGAATTAGTTAGAGAGTCAATCGGTTGTTTGTTTGTAATGTTTATCTTGACTATTCAATCGGTGGTTTGTTCCTACGCGTGGCACAGCATCTGATGAAGCACCAATGATTTGCTGGTGGTAGTAGTTGACTTTGAATGCTTCCAGAGTCACCATTTCCTTTCACTTTGTAACAGAATCACCTTGTATTGATTACGAGAAAACAGCACTCAAATTCTGTCAAAGTGATACCATTAGCAAATGGGTATAAGCTAGCAGGTGGAGCTCATTTTCAAGGTGCCCAAAGTGATGTAAGTACAGGCAATTCTCAATTTTAGCTATTTTGTGACTTCACTGAAAAGAACCAGGAAACATAAGACCTCGTGAAAGCCGGACGTAGATAGTCGTAATAACTGGAAGCACAACCTTGCCTCTGTATTTTGCATGTACATTGTCGGTCGAATGTACTACTGACTATGAAGTTGGGTAGACGTTCGGGTACCTCTGTCCGGTCAAAATTTTTAACCTCAAGGATGTGAAAATTAGGAAGTAGAAGCGACATATGTTAACGTGCCAGCACAGTTAAAGGCCACCGTATAGCAACCAGAGAGCACCACATTGCCAACCTGAGTCGAAACAACTCCAGAGATGCACAAAAGACACAGGCTGCTATGCAAAAAGAATCATTTTGGAAAGCATTAGAGTTACGAAATGAAGACCTTGCAATTGCTGCATAAAAATGCCACTACTTTGTCAACGTCAATTGAGTGACAATTACAAGACTTTTGAAGAATCGGGATTCTCAAATTGAGGAAGATCATCATGCAATGGCCCCAGTCAACGGATACAAAAGGAAATCCAATAGAAGCAACAATATGTTTGGCCCATTTCATCCCAAGCTCGATCTCGTCATTTCATAAGCCAAGAAGCATGCGGCATTTGCAGGAACACTTCTGGCCATTGCTGGTCCGAAACCCTTGTACAGTCCTTTGACACCCTCTGAGGCCAGAATCTTATTAAAAGCATTGAGAGAACCCGAATACTTTGGATTTTTGTAGTCATCTACCTGAATCACACTCTTCACTACATCAGTTGGGTAGACCATTGCCCAGAAGGATGCTCCTGCCAGGCCTCCAGCCACGATTAACGACCCCCGTCCCAATCCAGAAGTATCACCCCCTCCAGCCAGGTACTGCTTGATCCCCTCATAGACGCCAAACATTGCAGCATTTCCTGGTACTTCACGGGCCAGAGTGGGAAACAAGCCCTTGAACAGACCTCGTGTACCGCCTTCTGATCTCAGAACGTGCCTTGCCACATCCATTGGCCCTCCATACTTAACTGCCACGGTAGCAGTGGGGCCAGCACTTGCCAGAGCGCTTTGCGCCTGCAACCTGCTCTTGCAATGTTCATAAAACTTTTACCATCCCTTCTTTTAATGGAAAGAGACAGAAACATTAAGCCATTTCAATATCTTCTAAACAGGCGCCTCAAGGCATGTCTTAACCATTGCTAGATATGATGAATTTATCATAAAGCACGGTGCTCTCATGCACTCAATAAGATGACATACAAAGCTGCCTCTTTTTCTATGCATATATATTGTAACTGAAGAAGCGTCCTTCGAAACTCATCGTCACGTTCCTTTTATTATTGTAGCATATATTAGGAAAATGTGTTCAGCACTGAAGCTGTGTTCAAAGATTCAAAAAACTGAATCAAGTAGGGAGAAAATGCAAACACTAAAGACACTGACCTGCACTTGATTAATTCGGTAGGGCAAGCAAGGAAGGAAACAGCAACTCCAGCCCCAGCCCCAGCAACAACCTGCTGGTTGATGGTTAAAGGAGCACCAGGTTCGGACCTCAGTAGCGCCTCCATTTGCCCCCTTACAGTGAAGAGGACAGCATTGAAGGCCGCCACTGTGGCAAGTGGGGCCCCCATGCCTTTGTACAAACCCCTTGGGCCTTCGGCAGCCAATGTTTGTCTGACTGCATCCATGGCACCTGAGAACTTGGGAGGTTGGCCGGGGGCTGGAGCTGGCTGACTTTGGAGCTTGACCTTGATGGTATCAAAGGGGTGACCAACAATCAATTGTGCTGCCCCACCAACTGTTCCTGCAGTCAAATCCTTGGCCACATCCCCCATCTGCACATCAAAGAGTTCACCATCAAATTTTGCCCCAGGCATTGGTATTTAAATGAAAAAGACTTGAATGAGGAGATAAGAACATCCATCACAGTGACACGAGTAAAAAGATATTTGTGGAGATTATACAGGCACAGGAGTGCATCCTTGATAATAAAATAACTGACTCTCTCTCTCTCTCTCCTGGTTATTGGCAAATGCAGACAAGCATGGGCCTTCATCAGGAAAAAATGTCACAAGATTTTGGAAAGATGTAACTGCTAACAGCAGTTCTGTTTCTCTATGAAACTTGTTCTCATAGCATATGATGCATCAAAAACTATGCAATTCCAGGAACACCAATCAAAGAATTTTCAAAAAGCATGAGAAAATAGTACAATGCTCATGCTCATTCTTCAGAAGATACCCAATATTAAAACACTTGGAGTATGATGAATGATAATAGAGGATTGCACTTTAGGACCTCAAAAAAGATAATCCTACTAACTAGCTCACAGAGAATATCACCAATACACGAACATTGAGATGGATAAATAATGCAATTTTGAGAATTTATCACTTCCACCATTGTTATGGAATGGTCATTGCAAAAGCAGTAAAACATGAATTTTGCAGACAACACCATGTGACATTTTGCTTTCTCATAAGCAGGCTGAAACAGTCGTGACTAGTTTAGCAGGAGCGGCTGAACTCCCCAAAAGGTGAGATTTTTTGGTCATCAAAGAAGTTAAGCTATGAAATTGCAAAATAAGCAGACTCTGGATTCACCCACTCTGGGGACAGATTCTTAAGCCCTCAAATTACAGAGGACGATGGAAAAAGTTCGAGCATTCCAGTCCCTTGATGCAAGGATGTTGTTAACATAAAACTCGCTGCAATATTACTTTAGGTGCAGCAAGCTTGCTCACTGACCACTATTGAAAAATACACCGACAACAGTGCAAATTCAGTCTGCCTGCCTACATACTAGAATGTTAATACTTCTAATGGTATTCTTATGCGCATACTGGACAAGATAATGCACCTACAGAAGTAATGCAGATCGTCCATCATGGATAACCGCAAAAAGGTTTCCCTTGGCCCTGCCAGCAATCCACATGATTATCGGCAATTTCATGAAGTTAATGAAGTCTTGTCATACCGCATTCCAAGCCAATGACTTTAAAAAAAAAAAAAAAAAAAGTTCACAGATAGATGAAACCTTCATAACGAATGGTTCCTCTTAATATTTTTGCTTGGCATGACAAATCCCTCCATGAATCTCCAGTGGATAAAAATCAGAGCTAGAACAGCAAAGAGAGAAGAAATCAATTCAATAACAGGTGAGGATTTTACCTTTGCGAATCAACTTCGACAAATGCAAGAAAGCAATCGATAGAAGCGTGGAGCCGAATCCAGGCGAAACGAACTTCTACTCAAATTGAAGAATCACCAATCAGCCTGTCCAATCTGACGAAACAAAAACAGTAGAACCATTTACTGATGAAAACCGCCACCCTCAAAGCAAAAAGGATCGCCGATGTGAAAAAGCAACGAAGATATTAACACGAGACAATTACCAATGACCAATACCATATCACCATTGTTGCATAAAACAACCTCACAAATCAAAATAAAAAAAGAACTGGGAACGGAACAAATCGTGCAATCAGTGACGAAAGTTCAGGTTTTGAAGGGAACCCAAGATTACAATACGCAAAACGTGAAGTGGGCAGGCGTCAAAAAGATGGGAAATGCATAAAATTTGGAGGCAGCAGAATGAATCTGGGGGAGAGGCAGAGCCACGCAAGATAAGCAGAGAAGGGGACAAAACAGTTCTCACCAATTTGGTGGGTGGAGGGAGTGGAGTTCACACAAAGTAACAAATGGTTCAGATGTGACCCGGAGAGGCTAACGCAGGTGAGGATGGCGTTTGACGAAAAGCCGATCGCAAGTTCCTGATCTCTCCCCCTCCGTCACTCACCAACCCTCTCCCCGCCTCTCCCTACCTTCCCTTGCAGCCACAAACGAATCAGAAAAAGTCCGCATTTTTATAGGACCAGTTGGCAGTTGATGATCACCGTGAAATCGACAGATTCTCACTTGTATGACATCCTACGGCACGAGTTTTTGCCTCATGGGTCTGTGCTCCTCATGGAAATTTCTCAACATTGGTTTCCTGTAGTGGCGTGATAATTAATATCCTTCAAAGATCATGTCGAGATTCCATTTTTTCGGGGGATTCCGTGGGTGCCTCGTCTAGTTATGGTAATTCGTCCTTTGACCGAGCCGAACGGTTAAGGTTGATATCCTGCACCAAAATTTATCTCTGTATACAAGGGGAAATATTAAAAAAACAGAGCCTCGCATGCTTGGAAATTGCAAAGATTCCAACTTTCATGTACCCTCGTCAGCTACCATTATATATAGTATTATCTCCTGATATTTTTGGCTTTGTCCTCTCAGATCTCATTATAATGCCTGAGGGTTAAACAAGGTAGAAGAAACCCTTTTGCTCTTTTCAGTTGAAGAGGCGGCGGCTTTTCGTGCTTCTGGGAAGTGTGTTGGTGTAAAGGGATTGTCCTCAACACTCAAAAAGTGGAATATGACTGTGCGAGCATTGATGCCCTTGTCTGGTCCACGTTGGTAGGAAGAAAATGCAAAACGTCGCACTCCACAATTGCAGTTGGTAGCGTAGCACACACACACACACACACACGTTACAAATGTTTGATTTTGAATCGCTGGGATGGCCATGTTTTTATCGAGATTAACTTGAAGCAAACTCATTTGCATTCAACAACCAACATTTCCCATTGGGTCGTATGGGATATGGGAGGGGCTTGGATAATGGTTCCAGACTTGCCAAGTAAAACGCAATTATCTTTTTATATTGACAGGCATAAACAAACGATTTCTTTCTTGAACTCGGCTCATCCAATTCGATCAAAATTATCATTGAATATGCAAGCTTCAATATATAATAGGCCGACCAAGCGTGGGCTTGACTGCTGGGCCATGTTGGTGGATCAGCTGAAGCCTGCTCGGACCAGACAAGTTTTCCCTAGAAAAGGTTGATGGGCCAACGGACTAAAAGTCCCATCTTTGCTTAATCCCAGCCCTCAAGTGCTATCTTGAAATATCTTCATGCATTATAAAAAGAAGAGAATAATGATGGAGATGTGCGGATAGTAATCCCTAAAATTTGTTTGTTAGTAGTGATTGACGGGAATGTCTGAACGAACTTATCATCCAAATCATGATTTTAGTAAACGAAAGTTGAATGAAGCGCTTCAATTCTCCTAGTTGTCTTTAAGGACAAAACGATGGTCATTTCTCTAATCTTGACAACAAGAAAAAAGAATGCCTAAAAGTTTTATTTTTACATAATTCTCTAGATTGCTACAGAAGTTATGTGCCTCTTCTAGACATACAATACAGCGGGGAGAACTTTCTAAGCATGAGCTATGCATTACATCTTTCTACTACATCCCTACATTGCTTTCCCTCTCATCTAACAAGATTTCTCTCTCTGGTCAGTTCAATATGAAATCAGATAGAAGCTCATCCACCAAAATACCCATAATCTTAGCCTCAACTTCCAAAGCGATCTCCTCTTTTTCCTCTTCGAACTTTCTCCACTTCTCTCCGCTGTCCATTTCTCTCAGATAAGAATCTTTCTTGCTATTGATTCCCCATTCGCACTTTGCGCTGAGCTCGTTATTCATCCAAGATTTTGCGGTGCTCACCATCATAAGCTCAGAGTCATCGTTTGTAGTGTCGCATCCTGGAGTGGCTAGTTCATTTATGAAGTAGTCCAACAATAGCATATCCACATTGGTCTTCATGCTAAGACCAGAACTTGAAGCTTTGACTTGGTTTAGCAGCATCGTTGCCTTTTGTTCAGTAGGTTCATTTGAGTCTCCCTGTTCTTCTCTGAACTCATCATCCTCTTCTTCATCAGATCTTTCATCAATATCCCCCATTGACGTGGAACTTTGCACATAGGCAACACTTTCGAACTGCCAAGGTTGTCGAAGAAGGAATTGTGCATCCTCTGTTGAAGTATTGCCTCGGCTTTGATCTCGAGACCAGCAAAAGCCTTCATCTTCTCCAAATTCAGCATCAATTACAGAAACAGGACTGTGTTGTTCTTCCTCCTCATAGAATGAGACTCTCTGTGTCAATGCAAGAAACACATACGTAAATAACAGAAACCAGTTTACTCAGGCAAATGTCCAAGTTAATTACAATAACTGGTCAGAACAAAGACAAGGCCAATAATTAATCCTAAGAAAAATAAATGATTAGGCCATTGTTTTTATTATGTTGTAACTTCTATGTAAAAAGGCTTATATTAAGGCAACAATTAAATCTCGTATTTGTTGTCCCCCCAGTTGTACTGCCGTAAAGAGGACAAGAATGACCTCTATTTTGTCTCTTCTGAATTTTGTAGTAAAGTTAATACAAATATACTACACATGAGACAAGAGTTCCACTCCATTATGGAACAAACTACGCGTATTAGATTAATTTAACCAAGTACTATTGCGGTACATGCCAAGTCACATCTGTATTTTCTTAAAGGGGAACATAGACCCTGAACAGTGAGCGCTGAACAGCAGACAACAACCAGCAGACAACCCCTTATCGAAACTTTATAATATGTAGATCTAGCATAATATATAAGTGTTTAAATTCAGCAACTGACCTTGCGTTCAACATCACAGAAGCTTCTTGTTTTTGGTCCTGGTAAAGCCTCCGCTGTGTATTTACCAACACATGGTTCACTGTATTCCTGAAAATTACCATTCCAGGGCGGTGAAAACTCCAGCGTGAAATCACTTTCACACCAACTTGAGCCATTACTGTTGCTCTCAGTACTACTGCTTGACCCTGTGGTCGTCACTGTCGCCGTAGAAGAGCATTGATGTGGTGGCGAGGAACGGAAATCCGACGGCCAAGATCGCTCTTCGGGCAAGTCCCGGAAGGACGTCCACCGTATGATGTCCTTGATCTTGACTGTCATTTTGGCCTGCTCACCGCCACCTCCATGACCATCATCTTTTCTGCTTTTCTTGGGCAATCTTTGTGCTGACAGCTTTCTTGAGAGGCTCCTTAGGAAGATCATTGAGTAGGGCTTATTCACCGAACTACTGAAAGGGATGTTTTTGAATGCACTGATCATGGTCTCTAAGGCTGGAATTTTTCTCGATCTGCTTCTGAGAAGTGTTGCTGCTTCAATATTTGAAGAATGAGGCCGAGGATCTTCTCTAAGGAAGTCCTTGAGCAACATCTTCTGCTTCTGCATTCTTGTCAGTAGGCAGGAACTAGTGTTTGGACGTGCAATGCCAAGGAAATTATCAAGAAACTGAACAAAAATCACCGCGAGTGAGCGGTGCAGACACAAGAACAAAGACAAGGGCTCCCGGCAATGCCTTACCAGAGAAAATGGGTAGTGATCCCTTTTCTCCACAGAGCTGGTTTTGGTTTAGGTGGGGGAGTGGGTGAGTGGGAGAGAGTGAAGTTAAGGAGAAGAACTTAGAGAACTTATAAAGGGGTTGAAAGGAGAGGAGGGGGAGAAGAAGAGAGGATGCTTCCAGGTGGAGATCTCTAGATGAGTACAGCAAGCGAAGTGCAAGTGAAGTGAATGAAAGATTAGAACGCAAGATATGGACAAAACCGGTGTAGAAACCAGGATGCTTCTTCCCATCTCTTCTTAAATCACCAAAAAACAGAAACAGAAAAAGAAGAAAAATCAACCATAGGACGCTTCCAAATTTTCGTGATAACATAATGAGATTCGGTGGATTTGGACTCGGGAAGCATGTCGTCCAAGGGTTAGACAGCGGACCATATTTTATGTGTCAAAATCAATCAGATTTTTCTGGAGGGGGCGCTAATGAAGGTAGGGCATATGGCATGGGGCGTTATAATTGTACTCGCGAGTTATGTCACCACATGGGAGCCATTGGGAGCGTACCAAACAGGGGAAGGATCTCATGATCTTCATAGATTCATTTGCATCAGCCCTCCCACGTCCAATAATGTGGTGGCCAAGATAGATCACAAGCCTTCATGGACCACACCTAGTCTGACACTAAGATTTTGGGACGAGGCAGAGATGCATTCAAGGGCTGAGAATTGACATGCATGCACACAAGTGACTCGAGATCTTTGTTGGGTAGCTTTGGGTTTAGGAAAATATCGAGCTTGAAATTCTATACAGACTTCCACAATCTATGATACGGCGCGATTGGGAAAGTAGACTCGCCCTATCTTTTAATGCACTTTGATTGGGAAAATAGTTTAATAACCCTACAAGCAAATGAACCAGCGTCACAAGCCCTTGTGAGTGCCTTGACATCGGCCATAGCCGCTTGAGCCAAGTGCGCACTTGCTTAGGAGTATTTTCGTCTTTCAATATTTCGCATATCTATTTAATTTCTGAATAATGTCATTTCAAGCATTTATAGTCTTTGCTCCTTATTTGGGAGAGGCTTTCGGGCGAAATTCAAATGAGCGGTGGATATAGTTAGGATTAATGATGCTTGTCAAGCTCTTTAAAGGTTTGAATATTCAAACTCTTTCTTCACGATAAGCACTTTCAACAAACATTTATTATCCAGTCGATTTTCACAATCACGGAGGACATTTTTTTGGCCGACGTGCTTTCTCATATGGCTCATAAACGATGCCGTGATTGTGTACGGGCTTTGTAGCCTCGGCAATTGAAAGCTTTGAATCGGTCGGCGTGTACTGCTAGTCATTGAGGATGGTACACGTGACGCCGTCCTCGAACAAGGGCCACCAGCCCCACACGGCGACGATCAGTCCATAGGATACTAGTACACTTGGATTAATTAGCTCACCTAAGTTTTGGACAAGCTGGAAGAAAAGCTCTTTTTCGGAACCGACACATCACGAACATGACCATCTCAATGTCACGAATCATCTGAGATCCACGCCTTCGACGATCGAGATTCAACTGGTTCAACGATTGACCTGATGTTGAGTAAGAATTCACCCTCGGACAAGCCACTGAGGGCGTCCACGTGGCCACCGGCCATTGGCTAATTACACGTGCAATTAACAAAGGGTGGGGGTGAGAGCAGCACGGCAACCGAGTCAAACGAAGGATCCGATGCTGCATATGGATCGCAAAGTGCTGCACAATTGTCGGTTGGCTCACGCTGCGGGTTCTTTCGTGGTTCTTGTCGTTTATTGCGTTGCAAATGCTGGCAAAACGCATCGTGGCCGGGGGGGTCGACACGGCCCCATGCTTTTCATATTTTCGGTGGGACGTACTACGGTTCCCGTTAGGTCCACTTCGCCAATAAAGAGAAAATAAACCTGCCCCCCATAAGATGCCAACGTTTTGTCACGAGATGGATTTATTATTCGAAACTTCAAAAGGGTATCTAGTCAATCGTTCCACGGAAGCATCAAATGCCTTACATAGCATTTGCTGATGTTGTCCTCGGCATATGACCTAAGCGTTAGTTTGTCGCATTTTCATATGATTAATGGATCGTGGAGTGTCGTTGATATTACTAGAGATAGCATGGGTTTAGGTAGAATTGAGAATCGGCTATAGAAACCAATCCGGTCCTAGGTTCCCACGATTATCGGTTCTTAAGAAATTGGAATTGGTATCGTGCAGTTTGATTCCTGCTTCCTATGCAAGAACAAGATTGGAAATTGGGAACCGATAAACTGGACTTGAGTTAACCATAAATTTTAATCAGTAAATAGAGTTTATAAGTTCAAATCAAATTAATATACATGGCAAGGTTTTCTAATAATTTTTCAGTTTAAAATTGTTATTAATGATCAACTATGCTTGCTATTTTTATTTTTATTTTTGATTTCAAGTGGTTTGAATTTGGAGAATTTTTTTTTATGGATTATTGAGGATTGAAGTTTTATAATTTAGGTCTTTATGCTATGTTTGAAATTTTTATTATTTATTTTATCTTATGTGATCATCTTTTATGTATTGTTGTTATTGACAAATGGGGATTTTTGTTTCTGCGTTCAATTTGATTTTGCTTAAATAAACATGAAAGAAGAAGAAGAAGAAAAAAAAAACGAAATTGGTTGGTTCTTGAGTAGACCCCAATTAATTTACAGGATATATTCTAAGTTCTAGGTATGCCAGTTAGGTTTTAAGTTTCAAAACTGAAGAACTAATTTTAATAGGGTAAGTATTAGGTGAAATTTGGACCGATCGTGAAATTGCTCACCCTTAGATATTACTAATTCATATTTAGTCATGTCTACCAAATCAATCAATGTACAACAACAATCATACATGGAAATAAAAAACGTAGTTATCTTAAATGATTGATGGAGTGATTAAGCGTTGATTTGGATGCAACGGATTCCATATTCAAAACATAGTGTATTCCGATTTATAGGGTAGATTCTAGGTTCTAAGAATGTAGAGTATGTTTTAGGTTTCAAAACTGATGAACCAATTTCTATAAGGTAGGTTTCAAGTGAAACTTGGACTGATCGTGAAACTGTTTATCCTTAGATAATACCCATTCATAATTAGTTGTGCATATCGAAACGAACAACGTACAAAAGCAATTACACGTAAAAATAACAAAGAGTTAATTATTATAAATGATTGATTAAGCAGTTAAACGCTTGATTTAGATATGGCAGATTTCATATTCAAAGCATAGCTTCTCCTAATCAAAGTGATTGGGAGGGTGACACATGTGGATAGGGGAGACTTGCATGAATTCCTAGAGATCAATCGAGCCGAAATTTGATCACGAAAAGAATAGGAATCCGACATAATTCTACTTTAAATCGATCGCACGAAAAATTAATATACTACTAAATTATTTTCTAATATTCCGAGAAAGGAAAAAGGGAACGAGGAAGTACGGAGCAGCGTTGGGCCTTCCCAACGGCCCAGGCCCATTGGCAACGATTCTCTCACCAGTAACGGCACGGAAACGTCCGACCACCGGCCGTCCCCGTCTCCGTCTCCGTCACCATCTCCACACCCACGCGCGGCCTCTCCGCCTCCGCTCCTTTGCTTCCCCTCTCAACCCTGCAATGCGAGTTCGCCGCACGAGGCCACCCGTCTCGCCGCCGCCGCCGCCGACCACCTCGTCAAAATCGAAACTTGAGCTCGACCCGGAGCGATGGGCGTGGGGGGTCACTTCTGGGACCTGCTGAAGCCTCACGCCCGGCGCGAAGGCTTCGACTATCTGAGGAACAAGCGCGTCGCGGTGGACCTGTCGTTCTGGATCGTCCAGCACGAGACCGCGATCAGGAAGAGATCTTTCGCCCGTAACCCGCACCTGAGGCTCACCTTCTTCCGCACGGTCAATCTCTTTTCCAAGGTGGGTGTCGTTGCAGTTGCAGCATTTTGGGGGCAACTCTGTTCTTGAGGGCAAAAGCATGTCTGCCTGCGTTTCATTTTTTGTTGAAAAAAAAGACCTTTTGGTTCGTGTATTGTTCTGTACGAAATGGGTTCGACTGGAATGATGAATTTTGTCGGGTCGAGCTTCGTCTGCGGTTTTTCGTTTGCTGGGGTCTGTTTGGTTGCTTGTGAGATGAGGATATGGATTTAGAATCGAAGTTGTGGTTTCTGCGGAATTTAGGGGTTCTTTTTGTAGTTGCAAGCACTGATCACACTTGGTGATATGTGCATTTGCTTCGGACTGAGTTTTTTGTTCTTTGCTTTTCTAATAGTCGAGTATGCATTAGCTTTAATTTGGCATTAATTTGACAAGCTTCAGGCTTGTGTAGTTTGGAGCTTTTCCTATCTTTGTGGTCGATGGCACTCCTTCTCCGCTGAAATCTCAGGCGAGGATCCAGAGGTTCTTCCAAGCTTCTGGGCTTGATTTGTCGAGTTTGCCGGTGCCTGAGGATGGTGTTTTGGTAGAGAGAAACGGGGCATTTAGAAAATGTGTAAAAGAGTGTGTGGTAAGTTTCAGTTTTGAGTCCTTGACCTATTACCTCACTGAATTTGTTGCCAAACAGCATTCCTGCCAAATTTGGTGTGCCAGAAGCCTAAGATGACAGATGTTTACGCATTATAATGTTTCTTATTTGATGACTGCTGGATTGTTTATCTGTCTTTGTTCTTTTTTTTTTCCATAGGAACTTCTGGAACTGCTTGGTATGCCTGTGCTAGAAGCAAGAGGTGAGGCTGAGGCACTGTGCGCGCAGTTAAACTATGAGGGCCACGTAGATGCTTGTATTACGGCTGATAGTGATGCATTTCTATTTGGGGCAAGTTGTGTGATTAAATGCATCCATCCTAATTCCAGAGTACGTTGCTGCATGTTTTCTCTTTTCATTAAACTTAATTATCCCTTTACACAATGTTCTTACTGGAGAAATTTGTGCCATGTCATTTTTACCTGGCTAGTTGCGGATTCTTCTAAATAGTTTACTTATGATCTCTCTTATCCATTAAAATTCCAAAAGATCGTTTGTATAGTCTAACTTTATGCTGGTTTTTTGATATATTGGATTGAAGAGGCATATAGCTACAGCAGATATCATAAGCTTCCCATGTTAATGAGTTAATGTGGAAGCCTGGAGAGTGCATCATAATGTTCGTTGGACAATCAGGATAGCTTTACATTGAGGTGCAAGTTAGATATGTGAATCTAGGAGGTTAATGTAGAGAAATGGGTTAAAGTTTAGGGTGATGTCAGGAAACTTGAATGAGATTTGAAAGCTCATTTACATCTCCAAACAGGGAGAATTTCAGAAAGAGAAGGCCTAATGTGCAAGGATTTTGCTTATTGCTGTTGGGTAACAGTCATTGCCATCTTGAAGCTGCTATTGTTGGCTTAGTTCTTTTGAGGCAAATATGAATATCTTGTTGCATGCAGGAACCGTTTGAATGCTATCATATCTCAGATATTGAAGATGGTCTGGGGTTGAGGAGGAATCATTTAATAGCCATCGCTCTACTTGTTGGCAATGATCATGATTTACGGGGGGTACAGGGAATTGGAGTAGATACAGCTCTTCGCTTTGTCAAAACTTTTAGTGAAGAAGAAATACTAAACAGGTTTATCCTAGAAGCTTGTCCATGCTTTGTATCATTGTTCTTGAATGTTATTTGGATGATATTAAAAAATATGTTTGTAAGATGAAGCACTATTGTGATGACCCTGCCCCTCTGCACATGTATATTGATGATCAAACAAAACATATTGTAACAGAAACACAAATTTGTCAAAGTGGCTGATGTGCCTGGTATATTTTGCATGACTGCATTTCCAAGTTAATGTTGTATGACTCATCATGAATGAGTGGAAGAAATATAAAAAGACTGAGATACCTGCATAAGAAAAGGATGGAAAAGCTTACCTGAAAAATGTTATAGATAATATAGTTGGAATTAGAGGAGCCTGCATCAAGCATGAGTTTCTTCTTCCTCATTTGCATTGTTTAGGGTTGATGGTGGGTCTCTGTCTAATTTGAGAAATGGGGGAGCGTGCAATTTGAAATGGATTGCTTTTCTTGGCCATATATCCACTAAATTGTTGAAAACAGGTGTATACTAAGGTGTGGAAAATTTCATTAACTGCATCTTCATAGATTGACTAAAAATGATCTTATAATGCAATCATAGGCAAACACAAGGTGTGGACAAAAATGTGTGTATATTGTAGGTGGAGTAATCAATTGATTCACTGACTGAAGGCACTCGTCCTTGCAGTTTAAAGGAAATTGGAAATGGTGAAAAGCTGCTATGTGAAGGGGATGCTGGGTCTGCTGATGATCCACTACATGGTTCAGATAGCATCTCACCAAAGCCGAGACCATCTCACTGCTCTTTCTGTGGGCATCCGGGGAGCAAAAGAGATCACTTCAAGTTCTCTTGTGCTGATTGTATCACTGGTGATGGTCCGGGTTGCCTGAAAAAGCCTTATAAATTTAAATGTGACTGCTCCTCATGTAATATGGTAATAGACATCAATTTCTACATCCACCATGAGTTAAATAGTTTTGAGTTTTGTCCTTAATGAAGTTCATCGTGCACTTCGTGGAATGCTTTCCCGCTATTCTGACATGTGGCAAATGCATTTTGTAGGACAGGAAAAGGAAGGAACAGAAGAAGCATGAAAGTTGGCGAATAAAAGTTTGTGAAAGGATCACGTTGGAGCCAAAATTTCCAAACGATGAGATAATCAAAATGTATTTGTCCAACAATCATGGATACTTTGATGGTAGGTTTGCCAGTGCTTATCTGTAGGACATAAATGTGTTTTGGATTAAGCTTATATTATGGACTGAACTGTGTTTAGACAAGTAACCAGCTTTGTTAACCAATTTTTGTGGGATGGATGTGTTCAGATATTGATTTTGCCCGGTAATGGCATTATGGCTTTTATGTTTACTTAATTTTAGACACAACTCGGAATGTACTTCTCTTCTACCCTTGAATTCTTTGAGCTTTTCGACAGGAAGCAGTGGACCACATATATCGTGGGATAGGCCGCGATCTGAAATGCTGGTTGATTTCTTAGCTTTCCATCAACACTGGGAACCATCCTTCATACGCCAGAAATTGCTTCCAATGATGTCCACTATTTATCTAAGAGATACGGCCACAAATACAGCAGACGAATTGCTCTGCGATCAGTATGAGTTTGACTCAGTCCACCGCGTGAAGACGCGATATGGATATCAACTTTTTGTGGTAAAGTGGAAGAAAGCTGCTCATACAACTGGAGGCACCGTGTGTGAAATCTCTGATGACCTGGCTGGTTCTCGGCAACATGAGGTCATCGATGTTGATGATCAGGATGACATTTTGGAGGAGTCTGAGGTCCCGCAAATTCAGGCTGTTGATGGAACTTGGTTTTTGTTGACTGACGAGGACATAGAACTTGTTACGGCTGCTTTTCCAGAAGAAGTTGATAGATTTTTGAAAGAAAAGGTAAGTAATTGATTTGTTTATTCCTCATCTTAGCTAGAATTAGGTATTTTGCGATATGGTAATTTTACTGTTGAGGATGAGCAATGAGGGATTGAAAAAATTGGCTCATACAATCTACAATTTCGAATTGAGGATTAGAGGACAAATGAGATTTTGAACACTAATTCTCTCTGATTGATGTGGAGTAAAACGCAATCAATTCATAATAGAAGCATTAACAGGATGCCCTGAAATTCAGAAGCAGTACCAGACCAAGGATTGCATTTATTGGTTTATGACACAAATACGCTTGTTGTAGTCTCATTTAAGGTTGTATTTCTACCACTTGCATAGGTCATTTAGATTGGTCAGTGGCTCGTGACCCTGTGAGTAGCACTTGCATTGTTTATTTTCTTGGTCTGAGCCTCATCAAAGTTTGTTTTTCTGATAATTGGTTATTGACAGACTCTTGTACTTTATGTATCAATGACGATTGGCCATTGAATGGTAGAGTTTCTCATTTTTCTCTTTCATGTGGCAAGCAGGAGCTAAAAGAATCAAAAAGAGGAAAGAGCGTAAGCTCGACACCTGATGGGACAGAATCAGAATTAACAAAGTCAAAAGGCGTCCAGCTGAGTATTAAGGAGTTCTATCGCTCCACCAAGGTACCGTACCAGGCGAAACCAGCTGATGACATAGTCAACGATTCCAAGAGTTTCAGGGATGCCTCATCGAAAAAAAGGAGTGCAGGCTCGAGCTCTAAATTTTCCAAATCTGCAAGACGCCGCCTTTTGTTTGATTCGTGAATTTGTACAGTCCTTCCAGAGTTTTTGACTCGCAAGAATGTGGACCCTAGCTCGATGGCTTTTTGTAAATAAGTTCAGGCTTTTATTTTTTTCCTGGTCGAAGTAGATAAATAGAGGTCTACTCATTGCTTCTTCAAATTTTGCAGATGAATTCTGTATATGTCATCTTCCTCTCTTTCTTGCTTTCATTTTCCATTCAATGTTTGACTAAAGCTCCTCTGCATCAGATCCAGTTTCAGGTCTCAGGAACTTAGCATTCTTTGAAAGCGGATAAGTTTATTTCCCATCTAGATCGGCCTTCTACGAATTTAAGGAAACTTAGCTGAACGGTATTTGGTATTCTAGATATTCTTAAGGGGTTTGACCTGGCCCGACGATGCTCATGCCGGTTGGGGTGAGAAATCTGACCGATTCAACTTGAGAACCGGGCCAAACTGGCCTTCAAACCAACCAAGCAGTCTGGTTCTGAGATTGAACCCGTCTTATTACTTTTTTGAAAAAATAGTGAAACGCAATCAGGAATAATGGAACCCACAACCTCCAGCTCCAAGTAGACACACAAGATCACTTGTCTAACTAGACTTTGCTATTAATGGGCCAAAAAATATAATATATAATATATTTGTGTGACTTTACAAAATAAACCGGGAACCAGCTGGTTTTGTTTCCGACCAATTTCGAGTATATCCAGTTCAGTTTTCGATTTCAAGTTCTAGAATTGGGATCTACGAGTAAGTTCCATATTTCGGTTTTGGAACCAATCATTTCTATTCATGGGCCGGTACCCAGAAATTGTTTTTGGCCCTGAAGTTTAGTCGTGGGTCTGGTAGGTTTACCTAGTTTGATTAGGCCCTAGAGTTGGTGTAAGTCAGGCTTAACTTGTCCATTGATCAAGTCTGGTGAGTAGACGAACCTATGTCCATTTACGCTACTCGCTTCCTCTTTCGCCCTCGTTTTGGGATACAGCATGTGGATAATCTGACGATTGCTATCTTCTGTTGTGTATGTGAAAGATAAGAGGATGGATGTTGGAAAGCAAACCCTAAGTTTGCCATGCACATGAAATCTTCTCAGAACATAAAGAAGTTTAGCTGTGGCTTTTGAATTGTCTTATGTTTCTATTTGCGTACGTTATTGAACATGAGGAACAAAACAGTTTCGAATTTGTCTAGCTGAGCCTTATTATAGATTCAGAAATCCAAAGTTGATTATTTCTTTATATAAGCACTTGATGCTTTCTGTTGAATGGACTTGCTCTCTTTTATTGCTTGCGATATCTGCACAGACATATCCACTACGTGCAATGAAATGATAGATAGAATCTGTCAAAGAGCATAAGACACACTGCGCTCCAAACTTTGAGACATTATAGCATTCAAACTTTGTCAATATTTCAAATTCAAACTTTGATATTATTAATACACACTATTAGAATATTTAAACATTAAACTATGCTAATTGTCCTAAAAGCTTGCACTTTTAGATGAAGGCATAGTTTAATACATAAATATTTTAACACACTTGTAGTTTTATGACACACCTTGTCATGCTCTAGTATAACCGGACTATCATCAAGCTCATCATACGAAAAACGTAATTGTGTAAAACCATAACAGAGCAAAGCAAAACGTTGCCACATAAATCTTCGTAGAGAAGACATTTTTTTATCTCTCACACTTCTCCACTCTCCTATATTCTTCAAGCAGCAGTGAACAAGGAAAGTCGAACTCCATCCACGTAGATTCTTACTATCGTGGAGATGCCGCTGGTCCATGTCCTAGTCGAAGCTCCAAATCAAGCCCGTCCCCGGCAGAGTCACCGGAGTTGTTGCTTGTGTCATCGACCTTAGGTGACTTAGAACCGGCTGTATCATATTTTCTGGTGTAACTTTGGGAAGGAGATGGGAGATTGTTGTTGTTGGGTGGATAAGGTGAGACTGAGAGGAGAGTGGAAGGTGGCGATGAAGTGTTGAAGATGCCATTAGGGCCTGGTAATGGGTAAGGAAAGCACAGCTCTCCATTGACGACGAATTCGTTGGCCGGGATCACGAGCAGTGGAGCGGCAGAAGACGGGCATGACTGCGACTGGTGGAGCCTTGCCCGGTCCCTGCGGTGCACGTTCATGTGTCCTCCGAGCGCCTGCGCGGAACGGAACTCTCTCCTGCAGAAGGTGCAGGTGTAAGACCTCGGCGGCCAAGTCGCACCCATCATGTTCCTGGTGTCCTCCGCGAAAGCTTTAACCTCCCACGAGTCGTCATCTTGTTGGGTTTGATTAGCGTTCCACATCCACGAACGGTTCTTCGAGATCGAGCTAGGGTCAGTTACTTGATTTTGGTGTTGGGTCTCTTGAGATCGAGCCTCTTTGTGAGCCTGGGACGTCAAGGAGAGAAGGTCATCAAGACCAATTCCCATGGTTGTAGGTTGAAATGATGAGGAAGTGGAGCGAAGGAGAAGAGGGTTAAATACTAAAATGGTGAATAGACAAAGGAATGAAATTTAGCGGAGACAAGGTGAAGCCCTAACTCTTGATGTACACAAGGATTTTGTCGGAAAACGGTTGATTTTTAGCATGGGCTGGCAATTAAAATAACATGTCCAACTCAACTAGTCGTCTCTTACCTTGGCCACGATACCCTTCCAATTACTTGTTCACTGATCTCACCTCGTGTCATAACTAATTAAAAAATCATTTGAATATTATTAGATGTGAAAGGGTTTTAGTGACTTAACGAGTAGTCGATTAATGTAATTAATTCTATAGGGAAGAGCTAAGTTGTTGAAGAACTAAGCCTCGTTTCTTCTATGTTTAGATGAAGAGATCGTGTGGCATATCCTGAATCAGCTTTTTGCATGCTAGGCGCAATCGTTGTCTCTAGTTCATTTACCCAAACCCGAGCAAGAATCCGATTCCACGTCGAGTTGGAGCCCGGACTCAAGTAATTCCTTGTGAATTGGGCTAACGGACATGTTCTCTATTGATCAGCTTCCTCATGCACAGTAGAGTCTTGACAAACCTGGAACAAGATCTTCCTTAATCTTTTCATCAACTTGTGCAAGATCACATCACTTCCTTTCATATAATTTCACAATCCATCGAGTTTACATCATACACGCGCATAGTTTTACTTGAAATTCGATTGCAAAGGCTTTGGCTTTGGTTTTGTTTCTAGCAAAGAAACCCAACTTTGGTTATTGCCCAATCCGAAAGGTATTACTTTGTATCCTTCGTTAAATAAGGGAAATGATTTTCACCACACGTGTGCTGTAAATCGCATGTCAATCCTAATTCTAGTGATCGGCCTATCATTGTTCTTGTAACTCACCATCCACTGGCAAGTGCATCGAACTTTGCTTCCCTAGGATCCTCTGTAAATTTTTTTTATTACTTGATCATTGTCCTGTCCACCCCAACTTTCTTTCGGTGTCGTTCATTCTAAAGGCAATTTCTTGGGATTTATTTTGACTATAGAATATCACAGCAATCATTTGGCGTGTCCCACATTATTAATATTCGTGCCAGCCAAAACTCAATCCTATTTATTTTACTTTGGTAGGGACAAAAACATTGAGATGATTGATGGTGATCTTCTTATGATTTGTCTTCTTGCTCCTCTGTTATAATAGGGATATATAATCAGAAAACTTGTTAACTTATGCTTAGAAATGTCTTAAAAAAAAATACTAAATTCGACAGAATTTACAATTAGTGTGTCGGATTATTCTGTTTTACATAGTCATTTTTAGAAACTCGAGAACATATGATCTCCTACATTTAATGATTACTAACAAGTGCAATTGTTAATCTTTTTCACGTGATTATAGACTTCCTCCCTTGGCTCTTACTTTTTCTTGACACATTTATAACAGCTGCAGTTTTCTTGGATAAGAGTCTCTCGGGCTGTAAAAAGGCAGGAGCACGGCTTCATTCAGAGCAAGATTCTGTGGATTAATAATTTAATACGCATGCGGAAAACGAGCTCCATCTGGAAGCAAGTTCCAGAAACAACCTGTTGAGGAGGCATAGCATTTTTCGCCTACGAATTCACCGAGAAAACCCTAGTCTTCTTTTTTCAGTTCTTTGTCTTCTTCTCAACTTCACTTCCTGACTATATCTCCCGTCTCTGGGGCCCCAACCACCTGTATTTGTGACATCCCGGATGACCTATCCCAAGTCAAAACTGACCAAAAGACGAAGGGAATGATATAAGCAACAGGCGTTTTATTTCCTTCAGGCCTTTGACTTGAATAATCTGGCAAGTGGGAGTCAAATTTAGACAGAAGATGTTCAATTTATTACTTAGTGACTAACGACATGTTTAGCTAAGATAATATTTTAAATGTCACATTCAACGCCAGTTATTGATCTTATCACTGGAAGGATATTCTTGATTCATGGGCTGGCGTCAAAAGACCAGCTTTCACGAGGGATTAGATTAAAATGCTGGGCCAAGACAAAATAGGTAAAGAACATGAAGAAAGTGCTAAAACAAGGGTAATTAATGAGGAGATTTTACATTTTAATAGTGTTTAGGAAGCTCTATTGAAACTCTCCATGATGTTAATACTAAGAAAGAGCTAGAGATTGTGTTTGTCTACATCAAGCAAGTGGTACATATCACACAAGGAAGCCAAGGATAAGAAACCCAATCATTTACTCGATGAGTTCTTAACTTAGAAAAAATGGCACATCACAGAATTGAAAGTTTGCGTGTTGAAGAGGTAGCTTGAAGTACTTGTCAATTCGGATGCAATAATTAAGTTTTGGGAATGAACAAAGGATGATCTTTTCATGTAGTTAGTTTGTCTATTTATGATGTATCAAATTGGTTATTATTTCCATCTTTTAGTAATCTCGAAAAAGAACATGTACCATATATATGTAATAGCTCTCGCCAGGCGTTGCTCCCATACCAACCCTCGTTAACCCAACCGGCCCTGTTCGGTTGAAACAATAATCTGTTGCGACCATCAAAACCGGCAATTTATTTTCCTTGGCTTGTCGCTACCCAACTTAAGCATATAGCTTAACTCAGCCAGTTCGTTTCAGTTACATAGAAAACTCTAAATGTCCTTCGCTTGTGACATGGTCTTCTTCACCAGTTCAGAAAGTTTCGAGCGCATGATTACAAGACCGTCCCCGTCTCTCATTCTGTTTCTCGATATTTAATTGGCTTTCCACTTCTGTCCGCACGCGAAGCATTGATTAAGAAAGCTGACGTAAACGGAAGCCACGGATGTGATTTCGTGACATAATTCACGAAGTTTCCTCCGCTTTAACCATGCTTATCGTGGGGCCGAAGTTAATTTCTTAAATGGAACTGAAGAGAAAAATCTCTAAGTTGGAAATGCTGACGGACGAAGAATCTGATGATTCGATTGTTTTCTGTGGTTGTTTAGTCATTCGAAGTCAACGCTCTAGAACAGACGACAATTTTTATTCTTTGAACCTTAAGTCCCCATTTTCATTTATAGGAAGGGTAAGAAGGAGTTAGGCCTGCCTTAAACTTCAACTATGGTGTCTTTGTTACTTGTGATCTATCATAGAGGCAATTCTATCATTCTACTATCACCTTCCCAAAAAACGGATATTTTTTTCATAATGGTAGAATTCTAAAAGAGCTAAAAAAAAATTAAAAGTATCCAAATACTATCGATGAAAGTTGGTAACTCCAACTAGTTTTGGGCTACTAATTCCCAACAAAAAAAAAATGATAAATTAAGGAAAAAATTAGACGTTGGTAAGTAATTGAAATGAGAGTCCATAAACTAACACTAATTGGTAATTTGATCCGAGAAAATTTGGGAAATCACTCTAGTTTATGTAGTAACTACATATAAGAGTTAGTAAATTCAAAAAGCTGGTGAGTTAGTACAAAAGTTGCTAGCTTGTAAAATATAAAAAGTTGATTATTTCTTTAAAATTTTGGTAAGTGACCAACAATTTATCTTGAGAAGAAAATTAGCAATCATTTTTTTGGCTGAGCCCTTTTAACGTTACTGATATTTATTGAAATTTATGGGCATGAAAAGGAAAACTGTACTTTTTTGTACTTAAAAATAGAATTCTACCTATTAGATAGCATGAATTGTAGTAGTCTTGATGGTTTCATGACTTCCATATCAGCTTCCAGAAAAGTTTAGAGTAGACATGGAAATGAACCATTATTTGACTTTTAAGCGGTCGAAGAACTAGCTGTAGAAGCTGTATCACGAGGGAACTATGGCATAACAATGGAAAAGGATACATTTCCAATGGCAAAATCGAATCTCTCATGCATAATCTCAGAAATTATTGGTTCCGATATGTAGACCAAATGAACCATTTCGATTAGAACTGCATCAAGTAATTAAAGCAAAGTCACACCTGTGGCTTATTGAGCTTCCAGATCTAGTCCATTTGTATATGCGTCATTCTATTTGATCACTCGAGCCATGCTAGGCCGTAGATGCATGGATTCCGCCACCACGTTTTCGAGATTGCTCCTTGAAGAAATTTCTGGAGATCGATTTTACTGTAGCAGATCAAAACCCAGATCCGTTTGAAGTAGATTCATGTTGAAAAGCAGGGATTGAAAGTGCCTTAAAAAGGATTATCATCAAGAATCTGATAGAAATCTAAGAAAAGAGATCAGAAACAAATGGACCCTCCATTTCAAAGATTGAAAAGGGCCCAGCAGTTTAACCCAAGATTAAAGGTCCATTAATCATGTGCATCACATCTGAACCCAAAAGCCTAGACCACGCTCTGATTGATTAGGCTTATTAAGTAGCGGCTAGCTAGTTCTCTCTCTCTCTCTCTTTCTCTCTCGTTCTTATATAAATTATTATTATTTACTTTATGTTTTTGAGCTCTTTGTCCGATGCTTCTCATGTGAAGGATCCATATATAATTAATTAGGGTTTTGGACCCATTTGATGATAAAACAAAGTGGGTGCTATGTTGCACATGGGAAGGTGGAGGGAATAAACCCTAGCAATTAAAGCTTAGGCACATGCGAACGCATTGATAATTGGGACTCGTGATCAGCACGTGGTCGACTTTCTTTTGGCTGAGCTCTACGCATAATATGCCCATCTTCAAGGGTGCCTTGCGTTTGTACAATGTTCTGTCGATGAGATTGATGCGTAGGCGCGACCTCTCTTTTGTTGATATCTGATCGTGGATTACAAATTTACATGTATTTTTTCATTTGGAGTATATATATTTGTTTATATTTTAACCGAATGATTGCATATCGAACTCCCCTTATTTTTTACTGGACAAGACAAAATTCAAGATATTCATTTCCCTCCATCCACACTTGCTCTCATTCACACTATCAAAGCAAGAGTAAAAAAAGGATAATTGCAAAAAATATTTTGAAGTATACAATATTCTATCAAGAACCGCCCTTACTTTTGAAAACCTTTTGACTTTGCATCTCTTCCAAACTGAAAATATACATTTACCTTCCAAACATTACACTTAACTCTTCCCCTTCCCTCTCTCTTCCTCCACTTTCCTCACGCAGTCACACACACACACGCACACACACACACACACACACAACGAACTCTCTATCTGTCTCCCTTCACCCCTAGCTGCCGCTGCCGCCATGGTCGCCATGGGAGATGATGCCCCAATCCGGTCCAGATCGGCTCGCCCAACCTTGATTTGGACCAGATTTGAGGTGGTGACCGTCACCAGCCATGAGTCCAAGGTTGGCAACGACTGGGGACAGCATGAGGCTGGGCAGGAAGGCGGCAGTGGGCCAATTGCAAGTAGAAGAGAGACAGTGGAGGAGAGGAGAAGTATATTAGGGTCTGTTGGTTTCCTTAAGAGAAATGACATTTCTGAAAGGAAAATGACAAGTCATGTAAATAAGTGAAGTTAGAAGGATGCAAGGTACTATGAAAGTAAAAAACTCACGATTTAAATTATTGGTTTTAAAAGTGGGGATAATAATTAACATCTGAGTGAAAATATGGAAATGCTTTCTATTCTTATCCTTAAAAAAGAAAGAACAAAAAGCAGGTCAAGGTCGTCACCTTCTCTATAAGCGTGTCACTAAAAACTGACAATCCTGAACATATGTATGCATTGGTTTCCCCCTAGATTTCTGTCTTCGTGGAGTGGCGGTTTCAGAGAAGTGAATTTAACCTGCCTTCTTTGCACTGAAATAGAGGCGTATTGATTTCCGAAGGGATGATTTGAAACCCCGAGAAAGATCATCCATTTCCACTCCCGCTTAAATGCAGGACGTTTTTAGCTGAGTCGAAACCTCATATGACTGTAAAAGCTGCTTATATTTGGACCCAAAAAGCTGCATTCACTTTCTTTTGATGCTCCACTGAAATTAACCTATGAAAACATCACTTTGGCACCCAGTTAAAATGATAATCCAGATCATGTCATGCTTTCAGAGACTCTAATGAACCCCAACAGCAGCTGCAAATTCCCATTCCATTAGTCCTTCTCATTTCTAGGGTTTCCTATTGTGTCCCCTAATTAAGCCGGTTGGAATCAATTTCCATTCTCGTCTTCTCCACATGTTCATGAGCAAAAAAGAACATAGACAAAAGAACCGCGTTGCTTCTTGAATGAGGATATATGTTACCCATGAAGAGACGTTCATTTATTTCTATTCTCTAAGCATTTTCTACAAGGGATGCTACTCTTGTCAATTACATATCTTATATACACAATAAATTAAGAACTAGCAGAAAGAGAAGGAAACAAAAGCTTGAGTTAATTAAGGATAAAAAGAGATGGAGTATAAATAGAAAACTAAGCTTTAGAATATATAGCATGATCCAAGTAGGTCTCTAGTTTTTTATTAGTCATATGTACAGAATTCTAATTATCCAATGATTAGACGTTTGGATTAACAACATTTTTTTCAGCAATTCAACTATAATAAGTCAAAAAAGAAATCTATAATAAGTCTTTGCATAATCGATATATAAAGGACAGTTATTATCTTAAAACAAAGCGAATATATTATTGATGTCTCTAAATAAAATAATAGATAGTATAGAAAATTAAACAGCCTTCTTGACGCTCGACACTCCCCATGCGTACTTCTCTAAAAGTAAAAAGGTAGGTTAAAATAATCAATGTTTTGTTCAATCAATTAATTGATTAGTGAAGTTAATTTCATTCTCCTCAAGAACAGATAAAATATTTCTCAGCCGTCTTTTTTATAAAAGTTAGAAATCTTACAACAGTGTCAAAGCAGAGGCATACGACTACTCTCTCTCGTTGTTGTTGGTGAGGAATACTAGGTGAAGAAACAATGTCGATCTATGAATCAAAGATTAGAAAGGACAATCTCTGATTAGTTCGCTGATATCAATTTGATTGGATTTACGCGTAGATTCAAGGGATTTTAATACTTTATAAGCCTCCATTCCAAAGACGTGTCACAATCAGAGGATAACATCGACTTTGAATCCTATGGTCGAGAGCATCGAGAAAGGGCACGGACAATCTCGTTACATCAAAAAAAGACAGACAGAGGGCATGTAATTAGACTACCTCGGAAGCAATCAATAATCTAAATTCACAAGCAAGCCGCACCAAGCGTCAAGGGTGCAAAACAAGAGGGTCATACATTGGATCCAAATTAAGCACTTGGAAGACAAGAGAAAGGAGACGAACTAAATGTCAGAGCAGCTCATTTTGTATCCAACAATATGATCCTTTGCATGAGTCCGCAGCTACTTAAAGAGACTACATGGCAATTGTTGATAACTTCAAATTTCTTGTAAATTTATCATTTCTTACAGCTTGCCATTAGCATATAATTCAAGATATCAAAAATAGTTTTACGTACATGAAATGAAGCTTGAAATTCTGGTCCAAACCCAATATACACGAAACAATTTAGCAGCTTGCATCAAAAGAACATTTTTGATGAACTATTTTCTTATCGTCATTGTTTCGTAATTAATATTGATTGTTACTAGTAAATTTTTCTTGTGCGCAATCGGTCTTAAAATGATAGGTTTTTCTTATTTTTCACAGAAAAAGAAAACTATTTAGTCTGATGAGGATCCAAAGAATTATCAACGGAAAAGGCACAATCAAATGGGGGGGGGGGGTGCGGGGGTCTCGAAGAACATAATAAATTCTCTCTCCATAGGGTGAGAGAGAGAGAGAGAGAGAGAGAGAGGTCAGCTTTTTGGGAAACCCTAACCTGTGATTCGATATACCGTGTGGGAGTATTGGAGAATTTGACTGGTTCTTCAGAGAGGCGCACGCACGCACGCAACGATCAGAAAAAGTTGGCTTCGCTTCAGGTCTCTCTTATTACCCTTGTGGGGCATTGGTTTGACGTATTGACAGGGACGTTGTTTGTGGGTTAGTAATTGGGTGGATCTTTCCAAGGACAGATCTGGTCAACACCCCCATCCTTCCTCCTCCCCAAAGTCAAGGCCACACCCCCATCTCCATCTCTCCTTTATGTAAACTTTCACCCTCTCTGACCCTGCACTGGCAGGTGGTGACTCCCATGGATTTTCTTCAGGTAATGATCTCTCTCTCTCAGTCTCTGCCTCAAGACCAGAGAGAAAGAGAGAGAGAGAGAGAGTCTGAAACTTGTTTTTGATTTTGGAATACTTTTGGAAGGACAAGGTTTTGTACTTCTTTGGCTCTACCCTATGCGAGAGTTACAGTAGCTGATGCAGCAATACATACACATAGGGTATCTTTAGTGAGCATTCATATCCATGTCTGAATATCCTTTTGCTATAAAAACAATTGGAGAGAGAATTACTGTGGGCACGCTTGATTTCAGAGAGTGTTTTCACCTTTCTTCTCTTGGAAAATGAAAACCAAACATAGTTTTCAATTATTCTACCTTTCTAAATTGTGGCTTGAATTATTTCATTTGCCAACTCGATTTGTTATCCACCCCCCGGAAATTTTGTGACAACCTAATCAGTTTTTCGTTATTTTACAAATGAAGTCTATGACGGAAGTAGCGGAGGGCCCAAGCTAAATTCCTGGTACTGTAGCCCAATATCGCATTGCCAAGAGCTACGGAGGGCATTTCCCCCCGCTGTTCAGATCTTGGGTTTTCATAGACATATTCCCTTCGTAATATTTCAAAGGGACTGAGAGATATATGACGAATTTAGAGCGGCCACGATTTTCGAAAATTCTTTGTCTTTTTGTCGTACTCTGAATTTGGAGTAATGAATATTTGTTTCTTCTTTCGCTAGCAAACATAGGCCTCTAGCAGAACCACATATAATTTTCATGTCGATTTTCAAATTTGCCCAACATACTTTCTTGTTAAAAGCATCTTTGACAAGTGAAAAGAAAAAAGTACCCTCATTAATTACACATCTCATGAGTACGCCCAATACGCGACCGTTCAACTTTTAAAGTATTGATTACCCAAAGTACGAGCCAACTTAATCTATCGAGTCTCCTTAGAATAGTTGTTAGTGCAATCGAGAAAGCTTAGATGAAAAACTTCATTTTTTTGGTCAGCTAACTGATATCATTTTGGAGAGAGAGAGAGAGAGAGAGAGAGAGAGAGACCCCCGGGATTTAAGGGGAGGGGAGAGAGAGAGAGGAACAATTCCCAAAGAGAAAATGTGCCTCGTGGCCGACAGCTATACGCCTGCCTCTTCAAAGCTCTGAGTTTTGACTTTGTTAGACCGCACGTGATCCCCTCTCTTGTTGCCCCCCCACTTTTGTCGTCTCCCTCCGATGTTTATAATCGTGTCTGTTTGTACTTATTACCATGCTTTTGTAACAGAAGAATTGCCATCTTTTTAGTTTCAACATAATTGACCATTGGCTCACTAGTTAATACCGAGCATCTCAAATCTCTCAAAGTATCGACACATGAAAGACCATTTTTCAGTGATCTAAAATATTCTCATTTCCCTTTTTTTGCAAATCGAAGTATATTTTTTTGTTCGTAACATTTAAGTACAAGACCAATTTACATTAGATCGATATTGCACGATTCGCAATATCGGTTGACATATATATAGTACAAAACTCTTGAACTTTTCTGTCCCTCCAAAAGATGGATAAGCTTCAACATCCCAATTTTGTCTAGGTTATATGATTTTCTCAATAATAGAGAGAGAGAGAGGCGTGGTTCGCTTCATTAATGCGTTCTTGTTGTTGTCTACAAGGTAACGAGAATTCCAAAGGAAATAATTATAGTAACAATCAAACATTAACCTTTGGGACCATGCTTTTACCAAAAAAAAAAAAAAAAAAAACCTTTGGGACCATGCTGTATATCATTTGCTATCCGGTTTTCTTGCCTTTGACGAGCTCGAGAAAACACCTTAAAGTGCTTAGCTAGGCGGTGCATAGGTAGTCTATGCCAAAGTACAAAAGATGTGCACTTTATCTAACCCCACCAAGAATATTACAATACAACGCTCGCGCATCCATTATATTTTCTTATTCATTTATATTAGTGCCAAATACTAGTGTATAAATAAATAAAAAAATTTCTTGTCCCAAGATGGAAATGCTCCTTTTTCGAGTGTGCTAGGAAGCTATCTCCCTAAGCTCAAATTATGGGTTTTCAAGTTATGTCGCTGAGTTGAGAGAGTTCAATCGGAAATATAAGCGTTTTTCCGTAGCACCTTTGATACGGTTTATACGACTCCAGGATAGGATTGATTAAAGTCGTGTCAATGTAAGTTCTATCGGTTATATACAATAAATTCACATTGGAAAAAAGACTAAATTTCAGCCAAGTTACAGAAGATTTATAAACATAGCATAAACCGCAACTTTCTATTCTTTTGACTTGGTCTAGCTAAAAAAATACAGGGAGGACATTGTAAAAGCTCTTACTCAAAATGTTTTATGGACCGATGAAAATCGAGAAAGTTCACCAAATATAATCTGACTGAGAAGCGATCAATCACTACACTATACTAACTAACTTTGACAGAAACATTATATGGTTCAGTAAAATTCATGTCCTTTTCATGGTTAGAATGGTTGAAATTAGGAAGAAAAGGGCCAATTGATTTTTAAGTCTTGAAGACATCCGTTGTGTTCGCTCTATATGCGTATTAGTGCACTTGACGTTGTAGTTATGTTGTTAGAAACAAAGGACCAATCATGGCGGGATTAGGTGCATCCTTTCTCAGTCAAGTCTCAGATGAAACAAAAGTAAAGTTCAGTAGGACGTGGCCCTACACATGATAATACAAACACCAACGTTGTCTTTCTCCAAATTGTGATTAGACGTGGGAACAGTAATCTGATTGCGCATTTCGTGGTCACACAAAGCACGAGGATTAAAATATAAATCTCCATCAGGCCGCTCCCTTTATCGATATCGAGTATTATAGCTAATAAAATATCTCTTGCGAATAAATTCAACATGTTTTTATCGGTTGGAATAGTTAGGAGAAGATGTCCTGTGGTTAAACTCGTGACCTTGATGATGAAATCTTAGTCAATCCACGTCGAAGAAACGATTCGATATCTTATGTGCATTAATTGATTCGAAGGTTAAAAAAAGGAAGAATGAGGCGACATGCAGATGCTAGATGTTGCATATTTATCTGGCTTCCATTGATGATATTTTGCGAGGATTACGTGGATCCAGAGCTTGATTTGACGTTTGCCATTCGTGCTCTTCTCCAGGTCTTTATTGATGGCAGGAGAGAGAGAGAGAGTCGCAACATAGTCAAACACCTTCCGACCCTTTGGATCAGAGCGACGCACGTCTTCTCAAGGAAGATTAGATGTGCATGCAGGATTCACCTCCTAATCAAATCAATCAAATTTTAGCTTTGAGGTAAGCATAGTTATATTTCATTTATATTGCGATTTGACGTGGGGGTTGTTTTATTTATTAATTGCTAATAGAAATAAGTGGCTCAAAGAGAGATTTCTATTTAAACATACTTATCTTCCAATCAGATCCTCGTGAAGTAATACTTAAGGTTATAATTTGATATGTTAAAGGATGTGCGTGGATTATTCCACAATCTCATATTATTCAAAATTAAGGGTGGTTGAATCGAATCATATATAAAAACTAGACACGTGGGAAGACCTAAATTATCTAAAAATTGCACATATATTAGAATAGTGAATGCAAAATTCATTATTTACAATAAGTTACACTTTTAGAGGGCGATTCATCTCGTGTTTAGTCCGAGCTATTGGCATTGGCTCGTGCTTTTGGCTTTTAAATAATGTGTGATGTTAAAATACCATGCATGTAGTTATCAAAGATAACGAACCTTACTTTGATCTACAATTTTGTTCTTTGTTTCCCCTTCTCTTTAATGTAAAAGTTATAACCGTGGTAACATTGAAGTTACAAATTTTGAGCATTAAAACAGGGAGAGTTAAAATCAAAACAATAACATAAAAAGGTATAAAGTCACTAAAAGAATCCACTGTGATTTCCAAACAATCCCTCAGACATTATTATTGCACATAAGATAGAGCATAATCTATGCTCTTACCTTCTGGCCAAAAGGGAAAGAAATTTGTGTATGTTTGTTTCACAGAAAAAAATGATTTGAAACGTATTTTCTTAAAAATGATTATTTGTATTGCTTACAAAAATAAATCAACAAAAAATATTATCATCGTCCACGAGAAAATTGAGACATAAATTGTTATTGATGATGAAATATTTTTCATCAACTGATTATTTTAAGTGATACAAATAATTATTTTTAGGAATTTTTTTTTTAAATTATTCATTTTTTGAAAACAAAATGGAGTAAGAATAAATTGCCTCTAGAATATCATTGGTTGACCTCGATTTCCATGGCCCAAATTTTCCTCTCTTGCTCATACGGCTACGAATTTGACAAGTAGAACGTGAAGAATTTCCCATCTCTAACTTTCACTGTGTATTCTGTGTACTTTGCCAAAGTTAAAAAAAAAAAAAAAAAAAAAAAAAAGGATTTTGAAACAGTAGATTCAACGTTGAACGACTCCAAATCGGCCACAGGGTTGTCCGCCCTATTGGCCGTTTTCAATTGTCTTCAGCTCTCTCTCTCTCTCTCTCTCTCTCTCTCTCTCTCTCTCTCTCTCTCTCTCTCTCTCTCTCGCATAATCATTTTGTTTATTGATGATTAGGTAGGTCCATAGTCAACTCTATTTATCACCTAAGCAAGAAAAATATGCACATCGTTGTCATATTCAACTTGGTGAGGCAAGGCTTCAAGCATGTCATCCTAATGGCAGATAAGCACTATGAGTACATTTTGTACAAGTACCGACTTTCATGCAGCTATGCAATCTAATCTGTGCATGTCCTCATATGCGTTCACTACAAACACCACGAAGCATCGGTCGGTCAGCTTCCTAAACAAGTATAAGGTGTTGTAGCTGCTATGGTTGTAGACATAAGATGTTTACGAGGTTTCTTGCAAAGCTGTAACCATTGTTGAGAAGTTGTAACACAATCCTCACATTATGGCAAAAGCAAGCCACTTTCTTAGCATATACTATCATCAATTCCCTCTGAACACTGTAAAGCATACCATTGCCTATGCCATTATACTTAGATTAAACCAATCACAAATGCAAAAAAAAAAATGCAATTCTTGTAATTCTTGCATTGCTATTGATTATGAAGTCTGCACAATGAGTCGTGTGGTATTGGGACATGATATATGTACTAAAACATTCACCCATATTGTTAATGCTAGATTTGTTGCCTATGGACACGTTTTAACATGATTTTATAACGTCAACTCAATCATACTTCCCCATCTTGCTATTTTGTTGCACATCCCTACGTAATCCCGTCTTGTTGTTTTTCTATCTAGCTTGTTCATAAAACTTAGGGTTTAGAGTATCCCACTGCGTCAATGGACTTTATATGCATGCCTCTCTTCTAGCCATGCCAATTTAAACTTTTGGAATAATTGGGTACACATTCAATTTTTTTCAACGCAATTATATCCTAACCTAATATATGTATCTCCTAGCTCTTTAAACTTATGTCGTCAATACTTGACCCCAAAAAGAAAAATAAAAAACCTTATATTGGCAATAGAGGCTAGACTTGTGTACTTTAAAGGAAAGAAAGCAAACAGAGAGATTTTGATCCCCTCTCTTGGAGGGTATTGTCAAAAGGAAACAAAAACCAGCCTTTCTAAAAGACATTGACCTGATTAGTGGGTAACCATAATTAATCTAAATTATACCATACATAAGTAAGTGGAAATTGGAATGGGATCTTGGCATATGATACGATAGATTCCTCTAATTTTTTATACATCCCCATTATTAAAAAATTGCCTTTTCTTCTCCATTTGCCTTTCCACATAGAAAATCCAAAGGCATCACCCTAACTAGGAACCCATTTCGCATCTCTAACTGCTCGAAAAAAATGGAATGGATGGCCATCGAAGTAAGTCATAGATTCTCGCGACCACCATAAAAACTTCACCACTAATTATTATATTAATGAATCATTTGTTTATTTCTGGGTATCATGTAGCCACTTTATCTTATCACAAAGTCGGGATCATATAGTCATTCTATTTCTATTAAGTTACACCGATATCGTACTATGGGTTCCCTTCGGACACGTGGTTAGTTCCCTTCGGAGGTCTAGGTTTTAGAAAAAGAGAAGAAAATTACCGACACTAGATTGGTATCAAAACAACAAAGGCTGAACTCATTTTTATATTTGTGAGCAACGAACTAAAAGATCGATGCAATAAAATATAAATCAAGCGAGTCCTGAGATTAAAATAGATTAGTTTACATTGACGTAACTAATGAGTCATTTAAAAAAAGAAAAAGAAGAGGCAGCACCTCTGTTTCAACAAGTTCGTGCACTTGGGAGAGCACTTATATCTTCTCCTTTCGATTCTCGTTCTTGTTTTCTTGCATAGTTTACGATTTAAACCCTAACGACATTTGTACAGCAACATGCATGATTACGAATCAAAAGCGGTCATCAAGTTAATGGAGAGAGAGAGAGAGAGAGAGAGAGAGAGAGGGTGGGGAAGAAGGATTAGTTTATAGAAGATGAAGGACCAATTGATTTTTGCACTTTTTTGAGAGCGGATTAATTGGTCAGTGAGCTCGCTTTCGAACCATGGTGCTGGTGGTGGTGATAGTGGTAGCGTCGTGGTGGTGGGTGGTGGCACTGACGGCGAAAAGGTGGACGGAGAAAGAAGAAGGCCATCCAGGGTGGGGGAAGAGGACAAGAGAGACAGGCCCCACGCGCCGCTGCACCATCCTCCCCTTCCCCACTTGCCCTAATTTCTTCCCTCGTTTCTTGATCATTTCAATCCGAGCACGTCTCCCTCTCCGCGAGAGGCTTATAGTTTCGACTTGTTCTACTAAATCAAGCCAATCAAAAAGTTTAGAAACGATGAAATTTTCGCGTAATTCATTTGAAATCAGGAGTAAAATTCTTTATATTTTGATTGGCTTTGTTGCCTTATCATATCGATCATTGATATTCTGTTTTCTAGGATTCTGTCTCAATCCAACTAATCGGTCAACTTTGCTTAAACCATGGTTAAGTCCCACCTTAGAAAAAGTCTAATTACTCCAAAAACGCATCAATCATCTGTACCGTGTCCAAACGTTCATCTAGGTTTTTTTATAGTTTAATTAATTATGACGTCCATATCTTTTCTGGACTATATATCATATGGAAAAGTTTAATAAGCTTCCGTCCATTAAATTAGTAATGCCTTTTTGTTACATGCCTAGGATAAAACCCAATCTCTAGGAACCCTTTTTCTATGAAAGAGATGTGAGCTCATAGTCGTAAATATATATTAGTTCACATCAACCAAACAATCAAAATATGAAGCTTATGGCTTAAAATAATAAACCTAGAAAACTTTTTTTGCTCATTACATTGTGCTATATATTTTTAAATCATGTCTATCATTTCACTTTGAAATGCTAGTATAGAATTAGATATATAATACATACACATATACAAATATATGCGCAATTAAGCTGCATGAATTTTATATACTTCACGAATTAAAAATTCGTAGGTGTGGGGCTATATGACACCCTTTTGAGTCTTTGTTTATTCCCCTTCCCCCCCTTCCTCTCTCCTCTCTCTCTCTCTCTCTCTAGCTCCATCTTCTTCATTCGCCTTCGTCTCTACTCCATCCTTGCGGTTCCCGTCTTCTTCTTGCAGCTGTTTTATATCATCTTCTTCATCTCCTCCTCCTCCCTTTTTCTTTTCCTTTTTAAAGCTTTTTCTATAATCTCTGTGCCTGTGTATTCAAATCAAGATTTCAAGTTCCCGAGCCCTTCCTTCTCTCTCTCTCTCTCTCTCTCTCTCTCTCTCTCTTTCCCTTTCTTCTCTTGGGTTCTTTATGATTACTGCTGTCCCCGAAAACCTCCACTTTCTTTAAGAACAAGCACGCACTGTGTGCTAGTTTTTAATTTCCCACACTCACTTGGCATAAAAAAAGGAGCAAAGAAATTCTAAATAATAGTTATAATTTTATTTTTTGGCCACCTTGTTTTCTGTTTCATCTTCCCCTTTTTGATGCGTGCTCATGATGGCTGGTCTGGATTTAGGCACTGCTCGCTTCCTCCCTCACCACCTCCAGCTCCAACGTCACGGCGATTCCGGGGACGACGCCAGTAACCCTAATCACAACCAATATTCCGGCGAACCCCACGATGACGGATCCCACCACCACGGCCTCGATCTCGGCCCCGCCGGGAACCCTGGGGCCGGGGACCTCGTCGGCCGCCGGCCCCGGGGCCGGCCCCCGGGCTCCAAGAACAAGCCGAAGCCGCCGGTCATCATCACCAGGGAGAGCGCCAACACGCTCCGGGCGCACATCCTCGAGGTCGGCAGCGGGTGCGACGTCTTCGAGTGCGTGGCCATGTACGCGCGGCGGCGGCAGCGCGGGGTCTGCATCCTCAGCGGGAGCGGCACGGTGACCAACGTCAGCCTCCGGCAGCCGGCCGCGGCCGGGGCCGTGGTGACGCTGCACGGCCGGTTCGAGATCCTGTCGCTCTCGGGTTCCTTCCTCCCGCCGCCGGCGCCCCCGGGGGCCACGAGCCTCACGGTGTTCCTGGCGGGCGGGCAAGGGCAGGTGGTCGGCGGCAGCGTGGTTGGGGAGCTGACCGCGGCCGGCCCGGTCATCGTCATCGCCGCCTCCTTCACCAATGTCGCCTACGAGAGGTTGCCGCTGGACGAGGAGGATCAGCAGCTGCATATGCAGCCGCCGGCCTCGCAGCCCCCGTCGGCGGGTGGGGTCGTCGCGGGTAACTCGTACCCGGATCCGTCCTCGGGGCTTCCCTTCTTCAATTTGCCGCTCAACAACATGGGGTCCGTTCAGTTGCCGGTGGAGAATTGGCCAGGAAATAATTCAGCACCTCGTCCTCCATTTTGAGAAGCTGACAAGAAGAAGAAAGAGGACGATGACGACGAAGATGACGATGCTTAATCCCCTCTCAAAAGGTCAGCAATTTCATCGAAATCTATTTCGCAAGGTTCACGATGGTGATGATGATCGTGGTTTGCTCGGATTATTAATTCTGTGTTGATGTCTCTTTAGCTCTTTCTCCTTCTTTCTTTCCTGGGTTTCATTTTCTTCTGTACGTTCTTCGTTTTCATCTTCTCTTTTGCGGTTTGGAAGTAGTGTTTCCGAGTCTCTCTTCTTGAGCATTGTGGGACTCATCCTTTTTACTTCCCTCTGTGTATGATTGACTGGGTTTGAATGTGAACAAATTGAAGCTCTAGAGAACAATTAATTCCATGGTGTATATCGTCTGTGCTTGAATCCTCAAATTTAGTTTATCATCATGCAGTGAATGAGCCCCCGTAAAAAAGAAAGGGCAGTGCTTATTCCCGTTAGGTTCCTCCTTCTGAGCTCTTCATCAAGTTGACATATTTTTTATGATCTCTTCATGGTGTTTTCCTTTCTGTATAGATTGTCCACAAATTCTAAACACATATAGGTATATGTTCTCTCATTTATGAATGTGCAGGTGAAATAATATAAGATTTTCTCAGCATGGTTATACCTGTTTTTTGCGCATTGTTTTTACACAAAGTACATTTGAAGATTCTTCTTGATAAGTGGGCTTTTGCGTTGTGTCGATGCCTTAGCAGCGCAGGTTTCAGTGTGAAGTTCTTCGACGTTCTATTTGTTTTCGCGATCTCTGCGAAAATAAAAAGGGATTCACGACGATGATAGCTCTTTTTTTGCACACTAAATTAAAGCGTGATAATAACTAGTTTCATCAAAATAAATTACGTGCATTGATAATCTACAACGTCTCTTAGACAAACGATATGTTTAGTAGACAGTACACATAATTACTAATCAACTATTGAAGGTAGCTAATTTTCTCAGAGTAGTTAGCCTCACTTCTATTGTTGTTTTTTCTCTTCGATCCGAACCCTGGCCCAAGATTAGAGCCATCTAAGATGATCAAATGATTTTAATAACCAGCGATGTGCAAAACATTACCTAAAGAAAAATGTTCAAAACGAAGCAGATATAATATATATATTCAAGAAGCATGTTGCCTTGTAGAAAGTACAAGTTCTTTCTTTAAATGTAAGCTGAAGATACTTAAACTAACTTATAGATGTCGTCTATACTCGGGATTTTTTCTGACGAAAGCTTGTCGTGTTTAATTATTTACTACCTATGTCTAGAGCTGTTAAAGGCATACTAATTTTCTATGGTGACACTTTGAGCACACATTGCGGAGATAGGTGCAGAAGATCTTTGTTAGATATATCTCGAGTTTTTTTTTTTTTATGATATTTATTTTTGCTATAAATGGAAACTATATTGAGCTTTTCCATGCACATTCTTCCGTTTGAAAATAGAAGAGATGTTTGATAAAAGAAAATAGAAGAATAGAATGGATGATCCAGTTCAAGTAGAATCAAGCTCTTTAGTTATAATTAAGGATTTTATTATTGCTATATAATCGGTCATGTCTTAGAATGCATCTAAGTATGGTATGGTTTTTTATTACTTCTTACTTATATATATAGTGTCACTACTTGACTGTAAATAATTTTATAAAAGTGATGGAAACGAAATTTGCATAAGTACCTTCACGAGAATCTGTTGATCCGACTGTTCGAATGTCCTATGTAACAATATGTACATATACAAATCTCATACAAGTTGTTGGAGCTTAGTTTGTATACGCGTACCTTCATAAGGATTAGTCGAGCCAAATGTTCGAATACCTATATATAAGTCAAATTAAAAACTTATCATGCAGGGATATCATATTAACACCGATCATTTCCTAAAGTTTAGATTACTCAGTAGTTGATGGGATTTGGTAAAAAAAAATTACTGTAAGCTGACCTACATAATACAATATTAACCTAATCGTGCCGATGCAAGATAACCGGGCCACTTGGTGCCCATCTCATTACTTAGCTAATAGTTCTTTTTGGGGGTCTGAATCAATTTAACCGAGAAAAATGTTCCCCTCCGTACTTTGCCATCTATGGTGCTTTCAGATATCCGCAGCACACGTCGATATAGGATCATACAAGCAGGTTCGGTGCTTTGATTTCCACCGTTTTATTCGACCTTGGGCTTTTTTAACCACCATTTTGCTGACAGATAAAACTTATAAAAAGCTAGCATCTCTAATCTTCGTTGTGTATGTATGAATGTATGATGAGGAAGCCCAATTCCAGCCCTCCTTACAGACAGTATCGTGGATGCTTCGATTTACTTTCTCGAAGTAAAAATCTTCTAGGGCAGTCCTTTGGTTTGTTTAACTTTTGCTCAACAATCAAGAGGAACAGAAGTTAACAATCACGGAAATTGCCACCATTTTTTCCAAATTCCCTACTGCAGTAATTTTTCTATTCGTGTCATGTCATGGAATCTGGAATAAATTTGAACATATTCTTTCCACACCAGGAAGAGGACGGCGAAGTATGATCGCTACGACAATCGCGTGATGCGGTTGTGGGTATATAGCTCAAGGTTCCATTCTTACCTAATATGAGACGAAACCTTCGTTGAGGCATCGCTGTTGATTAAGAAAAGGGAACCTAGCTGTAGTCTCAGAAAGATAAGGTCTTAACTTTTGCTGGTGCAAATATAATAGTGCAAGTGTGAGGTGGAATCGCCCTTAAGAAAACTTGGATTAAGATGCTAACTACGCAGGATCGCATGCGGGGCTACAAATATAAAACTAGTGCCCAAATTCAAACCAAATTTGATTTTGGTGACTGTCGCTTTAGGAACACATAAGCAAGAGCAGTTAAGTCATGCGCATATGTATATTATATATATAAGCTAGCCCCGCCGGAGCTGACAATAGATTTCATATTTTCTGGTAGCGATCAACCACATTTCCATGCATTTGCACAAAGAAAACATGACTAAGAAATTTGTCCGGGCATATGGAAAAAGAAAAAAGAAGAAGTAATCTATAGCATCCTTCTCTTATTTACTTGTAAGACTTTTCTCACTATTGAGTCATATCGTATTTTAAATTGTAATGGAAGTTGACGGTCGAGTTAGAAGAATAGCAATATATTTTTATTTTGGCATGATGAGGATGACATTAACATGCTATCGGTTTTTTTTATTTTTATGGCTATCAATTTTGTGGGTCTAGATTGTTTAGTGAAATTATGAAAGTGAAGATGATACTCCAACATCCCTCTAGGAGTATTATCTTTAGTTTGTACAGAGATTGGGGGGACAACATGGTCCAGAGATCTATGAGAATCGTACTTTCAATGTCCCAAACAATGTCCCAAACACATATGATGGATTAACATGAAGTCGGGAACCAAAGGGTGTGCTGCAATTATGGGAACTCCCTACATTCAATCATGCCTATGAGAGAGATGAAAGAAAAAGTACCCGTTGCTGAGAAGCTCCCGGAAATATGGGGTATTTTAGCTACCCGGTTCAATCTTGGGAGGCTATAGCGGGAGAAAAGTTTTTCCTGATGAATTCTTCCGACCTTAGATGCGGATTGACTGAGTCGGTCTAGCTATTTTGTGTCAAACGAAACTGATTGTCACATTGTTTTACGAAATAGAAAAGAAGATAAAGCCGATTGTATTCATGCACTTATTTACCTAAAAAACAATACATGATAACACTAACCAGTACGGGAAGAATTTGGCTTGAGCTTGACAATCAACGTGTGAACATTGTGAAGAAGAGAGAAAATAGAGTTTCTTGTTCCTACTAGGTTTTAGGTCCATTTACTGTATGCATGTCGTATATATCAGCACCGCCTCAATTACCTTAACGATAAGTATGTTATTGAATTATCAAGACTTTTTCAATACAGAGTATACATGATAAATTTGAAACTTTTTGCCACTTCGTTGATCAATTTATCAGTTTCCTTCATGAACTTCTTCAGGATGATCAAGTAGACAATGAGACATCCTTCGTTCTGCAGGGAATCAAGCCGAAACACAGGGCTTGAATCGCCATTTGGGCTCCATATTCAGCCCAGTTCTAAGATAGCTAAACTGCTGTTCCATTCCAACCCGACTTGGGGGCAGAAGAGTTTCCAGTTTTTATATGAAAGTAGGAATTTAAGTAGCACAGATGCCGTATCAGTTCGATCTATTTCTGTCTTCAAATACTTAGTTTGAGCAGCTGGCAAGCGGAACCAAGTAATAAACCAAGAAGAAATTAAGTTTCTTCAGCTGGTCGATCTAATGGGTTCGTGTTTCAGAGAGCTGGTTGGTTTCGCTCTTCCTTCTTGGTACTTTGCTCAGTTTGAAATTCATACAATCAATAGTACTTCTTTTATCGTCAATTTATCTATAGGCGAAGTTTGTAAAGTGCAATCGATCGAGGCTCAGTTTTTGTTCTTGATGCGGGAATTTGGGGCTTCAAATTACTTCTCATTCCATCATTTTTCTCTTACCAATATCACAATGTTCTCGTCTCTCTCTAAGGTGCGTCGCCTTAAACTTAAGGCCATCGTGGCCTCCGAAAGGTCGAGACTGCCTTAGATCTCAGACCTTGTGCCTCTTATAAGAGAGAGATTGCTAATGGGGATGGGCCATTATGTAAATTTGATGGCAAGTTAGTAGTGGTAGCAACCACATAACCTAATCCCATAATTTTTTTGGGAAAGGACTTTGAGCAAAATATTGAAAGTTTAGAATTGAATATAAAAAATTTAGAACGTGATATTCAACCATAGAGACACTCTCTATGTCACTATCCTTTTTTAGCAAAGATAAATCTATGTCACTTATTATTCAATGGATTATCCCCATGACGTGACGATGTTTTTCTGAAATTTTCTGTCAATAGTTTCACCAATGGATATTCAGTTTCTTACTCAAGTAAGAGCTTGAGGTTGAGGCTAGCTTTACTTAGTATGAAAGTGACTTTCTTCGTGCTTACTTGCAACTTATTAAGTGCGGACATAACATAAACTAAATTGATAATTACTTGCATATTCATTGAACACCATACTTTTGAATGGATGTTTTGGTGCTAACTAGATAGTCGAGAAATTTTCTTACAGAATGATAAAATCTCCGTATGCTTATTTTGCTATGTATGATAAACTTCTCAGGTTGTAATGATCTATTTATGATGAGTATAAAGAAAAATACATATTAGTAGAATTAGAAAGAATAAATTTATAAAATCAGTAAATTATCATTAAAACTCGTGCGATCCTGTCAAAGTGAAGGTTATGGTCCTCAAACTCTGGCTGAGCAAGGATTATGGGTTGTCCGATAGTCCTCAATTGACATTTGATCAAGATCGAGCTAAACTTTCTTATTGGTCTTGTTTGCAGTTTGGATTTGAGAACAATAAAATCGAGGATGATATACCATGCCCCTTTTTCATGCCTATTACATGTCAAATTTGGAATGTAGCAAGTTTCTTCACACTTACATCACTCACAACTAATAAAATGCGAATCTAACTATGGAAGTTGATCAATTCTTGCATATATTTACTAAATTAGAAAGCATTTACTTAGGAGGATTGACATGAATTAAAATCCAACCAAATATTTGATATTGCATGGTTGGAAACTAATCCAACCCTTTATGAGCCATGACAAGGCTGACACATTGTTTGACATGATGAAATTTAAGCACATAGTTCGACAACATTACTCTTATTCAGTCATTGAGTGATTCACAGCTTATGAATATGGTCAATACCCATTAAATTGATCATTTATAATAGCAAAAGGAAAATGCTCCATTCAAGTAAAGTAATTAGAGATGCTCAAACAGTAGTATACCAGAATATTTATTCTGACAGCAATTTTTTGCTTTTCTTGTCTTTGGGTAAATTAGTAATTCGATGATAGTTCGTTCCTTTGGTTAGTATCGACATGCAAGTGTGAAATGATGTTGTGCGATCCACATTAGTAATCTGCAATTAGAGATAATGCTAATTAAGTATTTATTGATTTTCCTGCTATTTCCTCAAGTTCTTCTATTTCTTATCCATATCCCTTTCGTGGTAGTGACTAATTTTTTCCTTTTTTGTTCCTCCCCTTATTGCAGGTGCAAGTGGCCAACATGTACGTGGCATGAGGCTCGGAAAATCCACAAGATATGCTGATATTGCGGTGGATAAATGAGATTATTGTATTTAATTCTATAGTAGAAGTTAAGTTCATTTGCGTCTTTTTTACAATCATTTGGTGAAGATCAAGAGAGATTGTAATTTAAGCAAGAGCAGTCTTTCACTACCATAATTGTGAATCTGCATTTTACGATATTTCTCTATTTGTTGATATTTGTATCATGCCAGTGCACGCTGCTAATTATGTATTTTTTTTTTTCAATTTGCGACTAACAAGAAGGGAGATGCTCTTGTGGTTCCAATTCCCAAAGAGCTAATTGGTTTGTTGAAGATCTCTTTAAACTTTAGGAGTTTTTGTAAGCCTATAGAAGCTAAGGTCATTGGTCTTCTTTTACAAAGGTTTGGTGAAGATTAAGAGAGATTACAAAAGTAGGTACACAAACTTTTTATTAGAAAATTCCTTAAAGTCAAAAAAGCAAAAATCACTATGCCGCATTAGGCAATCTCCTTAGAACTATGGTATATTTGTTTGCTTATTTTGTTGGACAAGACAAACTTCTTAAGTCATAATAATCTCTTTAGAATGAGTATAAAGATTAGTACAATATTAGTAGAGTAGAAAGAACTAATTTATGAAAAATGTAAAATATCCTTAAGAAATTATGCTAATTTATCCAATTGGAGGTTATGGTTGTCAATCATCGGCCGAGTAAGGAATTCGGGTGGTTACATCGATCCTCTAGCTTTGGTTATTCACCATTGAAAAATTCTTGTTTAGGCAGTTCACCCTATCCATACATTGCATTTTTTGACATTTGACGCTAAACTTTCTTGTTAGTTTAACTTGCATTTTGGAAATAACAATCGACAGTGATAGATCAAGGTAGAGCATTTTTTTTTATGCCCATTATATGTCAAATTTGGAATGAAGCGATTTTGTTGGCACTTGCATCACTCACAACTATTAAAATGCAAATCTAACATCTAAAGAAATCATTACTTGCACATATTTAGTAACTTAGAAAGCATTTACTCAAAAGGATCGACATAAATTAGAACCTAACCAAATGTTGACATTGCATGACTAACAATTAATCTAACCTTTATAAGTCATGATTAGGCTAGCATTTGGTCCAACATGATAAAAATTCAAGCGCATAGGTCAGCAACACTATTGATTCAGGTAACCAGTGATCCCAAGCTATAAATATGGTATGTATTCACTAACTTAGAAAGCATTTACTCATCAGGATCGACATGAATTAAAACCCAGCTAAATATTGAAATTGCACGATTGGCAAGTAATCCAACATTTTTTGAGTCATGATTAGGCTGCCATATGATCCAATGTGATAAAATGTAAGCGCATAGGTCAGCGACATTATTCCAATTTAGGTAACCACTAATTCTCAGGCTATAAATATGATTGATGCCCATCAATTTGATCATTCACAAAAGCCAAAGGAAAAAAAGGGAGGGGGGTGGGAAGGGGGCTCCATTCAACCGAGAGGATTAGAGATGTACCTCTGTTCGGGCAGTGATCTACCAAAAAATTTCTTCGACAACAAATTTTGTTTTGCTAATTTTTTGGTGAATCACTGATCCGATCAGAGTTCATTCCTTTTGTCAATATCAACATGGTAATGGTGAAAAGATGTCATGTAATGTACCTCGTTGATATGCAATTCTGAGAAGGCTAATTGAGTATTTATTGATTTTCTTGCTAATTCCTAAATTTCTTATTTCTTATCCAATTCCTTTTTATTGTAATGACGGCTTTTGCCTTTTTGTTCCCTTCCTCATCACAGGTAAAAGTGTCCTTCATGTACATGGCACGAGGATTGAAGAATCACAAGATATGCCAAATGTTATATTGACAAATAAGATTCTTGTATCGATTCTTATCATAGAAGTTAAGGTCATCTGGTCTTCTTTTAAGAACAATTGGTTAAGATTAAGAGAGATTGTAATTCGGGCAAAAGTAACTTTTTGTTACCAATAGTGTGATGATGCATTCTGGGTTGTTTTTACGCTTATGCGATGTTTGTATACCCACTATTAACTATGTGACTTTTTACAATAGACTTGTGTAATGAACGAGAAACATAAAAGAGAAAAAAAAAATTAAAAAGTAGATGCACAAACTATTTACGTGAGAAATCTCTAAAGTTAAAAAAGCAAAAATCACTATGCTGCATTAGGCAATCCCTTTAGAATGATAGTATCTTTCTTTGCTTATTTTGCTGGGTAGGATAAACTTCTCAAGTCATAATAATCTCTTTCGAATGAGTATAAAGATCAGTACAATATTAGAGGAGTAAAAAGAATTAATTTATGAAATAAGTAAATCATCATTAAAAATTGTGCTAATTTATCAAATTGGAGGTTATGATTGTCAATGACTAGCTGAGCATGGAATTTGAGTAGTCCATTGATTCTCTAGCTTTGGTTATTTGCCATTGAAATTTTTTTATTTAGGCAGTTCACCCCATCCATACGTTGCACTTTTTGAGATTCGACGCTAAGCTTTCTTGTTATTTTGCATTTTGGAATTTAGAATAACAACAATGGACAGTGATAGATCAAGGTATAGCATTTGTTATGCCTATTATATGTAGAATTAGGAATGGAGTGAGTTTCTTGGCACTTGCCATCATTTACGGATATTAGAATGCGATTCTAACATCTAACGGAATCAATCATTATTGGACATATTTACTAACTTAGAAAGCATTTAGTTAGATGGATCGACATGAATTAAAACCTAACCAAATATTGACATGGCAAAACTAGCAACTAATCTAACCCCTTTATAGCTCACAATTAATGCTAGCCTTTGGTCCAACGTAATAAATGTAAGTGCATAGCTCAGTGACACCATTTTGATTTAAGTAACTAGTGATTCTTAAGCTTTAAATATGGCATGTATTCACTAACTTGGAAAGTATTTACTCAGAAGGATCAACATGAATTAAAACCCGGCCAAATTTTGAAATTGCATGATTGGCAAGTAAATCAAAACTTTTTGAGTCATGATCAGGTTGCCATATGATCCAATGTGATGAATGTAAGCGCATTGGTCAGTGATACTATTTCGATTCAGATAACCACTGATTCTCAGGTTACAAATATTATAGATGCCCATCAAATTGATCATTCACAAAAGCAAAAAAAAAGAAAAAGAAAAAGGAGGGGGCTCCATTCAAGTAGAATGATTGGAGATGTACCTTTGTTTGGGCAATGATCGACCGAAAAATTTCTTTGACCACAAATTTTGCTTTGCTAATTTTCTGGTAAATCAGAGTTCATTCCTTTTGTCAATATACATGGCAATGATGAAAAGATGTCATGCGATGTATCTCAGTAATATGCAATCCTAAGAAGGTTAATTGAGCATCCATTGATTTTCTTGCTAATTCCTCCGGTTATTATATCTTATCCAATTCCCTTTCTTTGTAACGACAGCTTTTTCATTTTTGTTCCTTCCCTCGTCATAGGTAGAAGTGTCCTTCATGTACGTGGCACGAGGATCAAATAATTCACAATATATGCCAAATGTTGTTGTGATAAATAAGATTCTTGTATCAATTCTTATTGTAAAAGTTAAGGTCATTTGGTCTTCTTTTACGAATGTTTGTTTAAGATTAAGAGAGATTGTAATCAGGGCAAGAGTAACTTTTTATTACCAACATTGTGATTATGTAGTTCATGACGCTTTTATGCTTGTTTGATGTTTGTATATCCACTGCTAACTATGTCACCTTTTATAACAAACTTGTGTGATGAATGAGAAATGTAAAAGAGAAAAAAAATTAGAGAAGTAGATACACAAACTATTCACATGAAAATCTTTAAAGTAAAAAAAGCAAAAATCACTATACTGCATTAGGCAATCTCTTTAAGATGATAGTATCTTTTTCTGCTTATTTTGTTGGGTAGGATAAACTTCTCGAGTCATAATAATCTTTTTAGAATGAGTATAAAGATAAGCACAATATTAGTGGAGTAGAAAGAATTAATTTATGAAATAAGTAAATTATCATTAAAAATTGTGCTAATTTATCAAATTAGAGGTTATGATTGTCGATCACTGGCTGAGCATGGAATTTCAGTAGTCCACTGATCCTCTATTATTTGTTGTTTTTTTTTTTTTTGGTCGAAATTAGATAGTTCATTCGATCATCGAACATAACAAGTCTTACAAGACAACGATGGAGAAAATTCCGAACATAAAATTTCCAAAAGAGGTAAAGGAGGGGTGGTCAACCAATTTAGAGGAAGTTTGTTGGCATGGTGAGTCCTTGCTAGCCAATCCGCTGCTCTAGTTGCTTCTCGGGGACAATAAACCACCGTAACATTTCTGCACGTTGCTAGTTCTTCTCTGCATTTTTGCACAATTTCGCTTAAGTTCCAAGGAGGCTCGGCCCGGCCCATTACCAAGTCCACGACAGGTAAACAATCACTTTCACAAGTCCACTTAAGTATTTGACTTCGAGTTCCTCCCACGTGCCGCGTCTGAAGCCCTTTCAAGTACAGGATCCCATGCAATAGAGACTCAGCTTCAGCGTGTTGTGAAGAGGAAACCCTAGAATCGGAGACGAAGCCCTCGACGACTTGCCCAGATGAATTGCACACGATTTCGGCGACGAAGCAGATAAAATCACTTGGAACCCATGACGCATCGACATTCATCTTCATCTCTCTTTGTTCCGGTGGGTTCCAACAAGTAGGTATACTACGATTTTGGGGTTTTGAGTTCTGTTTCATCTGCCATCTGCTGAAGGTGATGTGCTATTCATGTGCTAGATCCAGTAGATCAGCTGGTTGTGGGCGTTTTGCTCTGAAGATCTAGTTGTTCCGAGCCTTCCAAATATTCCAGAGGACCATTCCTGTGAGCTCTCGTGCCGGTAAGTCACTGTTAGCGTCGAATACTCCCATCAGCCACTAATCAAAGCGCTTTATGTGGCTTGTGGTGTTGACGCCCTTGAATCGTTGGTCCTCCCAGATCTCTTTGGTCCATTTGCATAATAGAAAAAGATGTTATGTGGTTTCTATTCTCGAGTAGCATAACGGGCATAACAGGTCGAGTGTTATTTTTCTTTCGTAGAGATTTTCTCTCATGGGAATGGCATTTTGACAAAGGCTCCAGAGGAAAGTTCGGATTTTCGGGGGTACGGTAAGGCTCCAGATTTGAGTCCATAAAGTTCATGGGGGCTTGAAGGAACAGGATACCTTGTTTTGGTTTGTGCTTAGAGTTGTTGGGTAAGCTCTGTTGTAGCCGCTCTTTACAGAATACGTCCCTGCCCTGTTTCCTGTCCATACTAAACTGTCCGACTTAGGGTTCTGACTCAAGGGGATTGCTAAAATATCATTAGCGATGTTTGCAGTTCCCAAGCTCTAGAGTCTACATTAATCAATTCTGACACCAAGATAGGTTCTTGTTGGTTTGTTGGTCCTCCAATAACCCCCTGCTCTAACCACTTGTCTTCCGGAATTTTAATAGATTTTCCATCCCCCACTGACCATTTAATATCTGCTTCTATTGTGTCTCTTCCAAGCAACAGGCTCTGCCAGCCCCATGATGGTCGTTGGCCCTTGCGAGCTGTCCAGGGATCGCCATTTGGGAAGTAGACTCCTTTCAGAACTCTGCTCCATAGGGTTGTTGGAGAATTGGATAATCTTCAGACTTGCTTACCAAGCATTGCACGGTTGAAGGTTAACAAATCTTTAAACCCCAACCCTCCTTCATCCTTTCGAGTTTTTAAAACTTCCTAGTTTTTCCAATGTGTCCCTCGCTGAGAATCTCCTTTCTGCCACCAAAATGATGCAATTCTTCTTTCTATTGCTCGACAGATAGACATTGGCAACTTGAAGATGGACATTGCGTAAGTAGGAATGACCTGCACAACACTTTTAATCAGAATCTCCTTCCCTGCTTTGGTGAGGAGCTTTTCTTTCCAACCCTCTAACTTTGAATTTACTCTCGCTAATATCCATGCGAACATTTCTTTCTTTGAGTGACTCCATTCCGTTGGAATACCCAGATATTTACTTGTTTTCTCAAATATAGGGACTCTTAGCTCATAGGCCATATTTCTTCCTAGAGGTAAGGGACTGTTGTTGCTGAAAAAAAACCCCTGATTTGTTTAAATTGATAGTTTGCCCCGATGCATAGCAGTACTAGTTAAGTATATGTGCCAAATTTTGACATTCCACAATAGTGCCATCCAGAAAAAATATAACATTGTCGGCGAAAAGTAAATGAGATAGCGTAGGATAGAACCTGTTGAGCTGTATCCCTTTGATGCTGCCTTCTGCAATTGCTTTTTTCATCAGCCGAGTTAAGACATGTGATATTAAGATGAATAAATATGGCGATAGGGGGTCTCCTTGTCTTAGTCCTCTCGAGGGGGAGAAGAATGGGGTGGGTTCTCCATTAATCTTCACATTGAATGACACCATTGAAATACACTGCATGATTAGGGACACCCACTTTGCACAAAAGCCCATTTTCAACATACAATCCTGTAAAAAATCACATTCAATTCTGTTATATGCTTTCTGCATATCTAGTTTTAATATTGCCTGATATTTTTTCTTTCTCTTTGTGATGCGCAACTGATGCAAGACTTCCTGCACTATAAATATGTTGTCCAGTATTTGTCTGCCTTGAACAAAGGCGTTTTGCTCTGGTTCAATAATGATTGGCAGCCACTTCTTTAATCTGTTTTGCTAGGATCTTGGAGATAATTTTGTAACTGAAATTGCATAAGCTAATGGTCTGAATTAGCCAATGATATCAGGATTTTTGACTTTGGGAATCAATGAAATATGGGTTTGATTAAGGTGGGGGTCAAGAGTACCTGTGTGGAAAAAGTTCTGCACTAACTGAAACAGGTCAAACTTGAGAATATCCCATGATTGTTGATAGAAAAGCCCGTTGAAGCCATCAAGGCCAGAGGCTTTTAAAGCTCCCAATTGAAAAACTGCTACGTGAACTTCCTCCATCGTGGGATTAGCCACCAGTTCTTCATTGATGTTCTCGGCTACTGGAGAAGGGCACTAATTAAGGACAAGTTGGTAGTTTCTTGGACCCTCTGATTTATATAAATTCCTGTAAAATGATTGAATATAATTTCTGAGTACTACAGGATCTCGACACCAGCTGTGGTCTTCCATTTGTAGCATGGTAATTTTATTTCTCTACCTCTGTTGTACAATTGTTGCATGAAGAACCTGGTGTCTTTATCATCCCATTGCAGCCACTTAATACGCGATCTCATGCCCCAGAATTGTTCTTCCTGTTTCCTCAATTTTTCTATCTGCTTTATGATGTTATGAGCTTCCTTCCTGCTTGTGTCATTGAACACTATTTCTATTATTTGTTGTTGAAAAATTCTTGTTTAGGTAGTTCACCCCATCCACGCATTGCATTTTTTGACATTCGACGCTAAGCTTTCTTGTTAGTTTAACTTGCATTTTGGAATTTAGAATAACAACAATCGACGGTGATAGATCGAGGCATGGCATTTTTTTTCTTTTTTTTTTTTGGTAAGGTAAGTATAGTATTGACTTTTAACCAAAGGAACTTTACAGCAAAAAAATCTCGGCACCAACAAAACTTGCACTCATAGTGACAAACAAGTCATAAGGAGTGGAATGGTGTCGAGAGTAAAATAAAAGCGGGAAAGCCAAAACTATGGCAACCCTCAAACAAACTCTACAAAGAAAGATTTGACACCTCGGAAGAAAAAATAAGGGGATCAAGTCCCCAATTTCTTTTAATCCTCCTATTCCTTGGCGTGTCTACCACATTGCTAAACAAAATAGCCTTGTCCTTAATAGTTTTGACAAGATGCATTTGCAGCGCAAACACAAACAGAGCTTGGCTCCTAAAGAGGATGTTGTTCCTCGCCTTCCAAATTACATGACAAAGGGCCCCAAAGGCAAACCGGGCAATACAATGTGCAAACTCATTGCCGGAGAGAGATTTGATGGCCCATTGTAAATTTTCCATTCACGACCTATTTTGCCAAGGGAGATTGCATCTTGCAACCCAAATCATAGCAAGACCAGCAGTAATATGGCAGCCAAAAAATAGATGATCAATAGAATTTGGCCTTAAGTTACAAAAAGCACAAGCGCCACCAACAATCATACCATGGGAAAGTAAGAGAACCTGAGTAGGTAACCGGTTTCTGGTGATGAGCCAGAGATGGAACGGGTACCTAGGGGAGATAGTTTTGTTCTAGACGAAGGAGGACCATGGGACCGAGCATTTCTTTGGACGAATGGCTTCCCAAGCAAAAGCAACTAAGAAGGATCCTAAGGAGTGTTCCAGCAAGCATAATCGATCTGGGTGCTGCGTTAGTATAGGGAGGGTATGAGTCCACGAATCCAAGATGGCCTTGGTGGCTTGGCCTTGCAAGGAGAAGAGGCATGGCATTTTTTATGCCTATTATATGTCAAATTTGGAATGGAGTGAATTTCTTGACACTTACATTAATCACGACTATTAAAATGCAAACCCACAATCTAACGGAATCAATTGTCACTTGCACATTTTTATTAACTTAGAAAGCATTTGCACATACAGACGATATGAATTAAAACCTAACTGAATATTGACATTGCATAACCAGCAACTAATTTAACCCTTTATGAGTCATAATTAGGCTAGCATTTGGTGCAACGAATAAAACGTAAGCGCATAGAAAAGTGACCCTATTTTAATTCAAATAACTAGTGATTCTCAAGCTATAAATACGGCCTATATTCATTAACTTAGAAAGCATTTACTTAGAAGAATTGACATGAATTAAAACCTAGCCAAATATTGTCAGTGCATGATTGGCCAGTAATTTGACACTTTTTTGGGTCATGACTAGGCTGCCATATGGTCCAACGTGATGAAATGTAAGCGCATAGGTTAGCGACACTATTTCGATTCAAGTAACCACTAATTCTCAAGCTATAAATACAATTGGTGCCCATCAAATTAATCATCCACAAAAGCAAAAAGAAAAAAGAAAAGGGAGGGGAGAGGGGGTTCCATTCAAGTAGAGTGATTAGAATTGTACCTTTGTTCGGGTACTGATCTACCAAAAATTTTCTTTTACTAATTTTTTGGTAAATCTCTTATATGATTAAAGTTCATTCCTTTTGTCAATTTCAACATGGCAATGGTGAAAAGATGTCATGTGATGTATCTTGGTAATATACAATTATGAGAAGGCTAATTGAGTATTTATTGATTTCTTGCTAATTCCTCTAGTTTTTATTTCTTATCCAATTCCCTTTTAATGTAACGACAGCTTTTTCCTTTTTGATCCTTCCCTTGTCGCGGGTAGAAGTGTCATTCGTGAGCATGGCACAAGAATCGAAGAATTCACAAAATACGCCAAAATGTTGCAGTGATAAATAAGATTCCTGTATCTATTCTTATCGTAGAAGTCAAGGTCATTTGGTCTTTTTTTACGAACGTTTGGTTAAGATTAAGAGAGATTGTAATCCGCGTAAGAGTACTTTTTTGTTATTGTCATTGTGATTTTAGGACGTTTTTATGCTCGTTTGATGTTTGTATACCCACTGTTAATTTTGTGACCTTTTACTACACAACTAATGTGAGAAAAAAAGAAATGTAAAAGAGAAAAAAAATTAGAGAAGTAGATACACAAACTTTTTATGTGAAATTGTTAAAGACAACAAGGTAAAAATCACGATGTCACATTAAGCAATCTCTTCATAACAGTATCTTTGCTTATTTTGCTGTGCAGGATAAACTTCTCAAGTTATAATAGTCTCTTATGGTATTGATAAACTAGAAAGAATTAATTTACAAAGTAAGTAAAATATCATTAAAAAATTGTGATAATTTGTCAATTTTGAGGTTACGGTGGTTAATCACTGGCCTAGCAAGGACTTTGAGTAGTCCCTTTATCCTCTAGTTTTGGTTATTTACTGTTCAAAAATTCTTGTTTAGGTAATTCACATGAGTTTAGACATCTTTTTTTTTTTCTTTCTTTTCTAAGTGGAACTTTGATATATAGATTATAGGGATAATTGTCCAAAATCTATTTTGCAGAGGCCACTAAATTATTTAATTTTAAATTTAGTCTTAAACCTTTTATGATTTGCCAATGTAATTATTTTCACCAATTTTGGTGAGTAGTTGCTAATATAGATGTTGGTCGTCCCAGCACAATCAGTAATGACATTGATAATTTTTACACTTTTTTAAAAATGTTTTATTTTTTTCCCCTTTTCTTCTTTTTTTTAAAAATTTTTTTTTTCTCTATTTCGCTTTGCTAATTGCTTAGACCTCAACAATATCTGGTGGAGGTTGTTGACCATAGGCAAGGTGCCTAGACACCCTCGATAGGCCTCACCCAAGCCCTTGCTAGCCATAGCAAGGGTAGCAATGCTTGTGCTAGGGCTAGCAAGGGCGTAAGGACCTTGGCTTGTGGCTAGCGAACAATGAAGAAAAATAGGGAAAAAAGAAGAAAAGGTTCAAAAAAAATTCAAAAAATTGCAAAAATAGTCAATGCTAATATGAGTCGTGCCACATAGAATAATCAACGTTATTAGATGATTATGCCAGCGATTTCCAATCAAAATTCAAAGGAAAAATTATATTGGCAAATCATTAAAAGTCATAGGATTAAATTGACAAATTGAAAAGTTTAGTACTAAAGTTATACGATAGATTTAGGATTTTTTTTTTTTTGACAATTTTCCAGAATTTTAAAATCAAATCTTGTGAAATTAAATTTAAATGAGTTTGATACTCAAAATCAAGGATTGAACCTAACCTTTTCGATTTGTGGTGACGCTCACATCCACTCTAGATAGCAAAAGAAAAAAAAACATTAGGACCCTTCTCCACTTTTAGATTTTGTTACTTCTAACTTTCATCGCAGTCCCATTAAATAGGTTCCTTCGAATTCTCTCAATTTAGTTTTGGCGGATAGAAGTTATTTCCTCAAAAATCTCTCGACTCTAAAATAGATTCTCGAATTCCGGAAATACATTTGCTATTTCTATTGTTTTTCTCTTTTCCCTCTAATGCTCTATTATCTTCGAGTTGTGAATCTCTCTACTAAACAAGTTCTCAAGGAGTCTCAAATACTTCACTGCCGGCAAAAAAAAGAAAAATTGAAGAAGAATACCAAATCAAATGGAAGCTGCAAATAAACTTATAAGTTGCTCCCTAGGAGAGAGAAAGAGAGAGAGAGAGAGAGAGAGTAGTCGTAGTTATCATAATTCTAAAGAAGACAAAAAAGAGGAGAAGCAAATGAGATCGCGGCGGATCCGACGACGTCCTCGTTCCTTGTACATTTTGCAAGCTATCTACATTGCACCTACCATTAGATTTATCATTTTCCTTCCACCGACAAAATCGTCTACTTACGTTTTGGTATAACATAACTAAAAGTCCCCCACCCCACCCCCCGCCCCCTCCCCCCCCAAAAAAAAAAAAAAAACATACTTGTTCTATTCCGGATCTATTTGCATGAATTTCTTCTTTTCTTATAATTAGTAAACCCTCTTTATATAGATGAATCACGTTCCACAAATGTATATATGTTTTGATTATTAATTTATTCGCTAAACAGAGTTTTCTGGATGAGCCTTTGAATAAATCAATCGGGTTGCCAATCTAACAATGAAATACGGTATCCATCTATCTGGTCGGATGAATGAGTCAAGAAGTGGGTCACGATGTGTGTTGGCGACACTTTCAACATGTACGAGTCTACCGCCTTTCAATTATTCACTACTTATAATAGTGGAAAATGTAAAGTCTACGTCATGGATGATATGTATGTAATAATCGAGAGGCAAACATCGACGGCATATCAAAACGCTCCGTGACAAGAGCACGAACCTTCGCGTCGTCGTACGTGGGACGCGATATGTGCATGCATAGCGCTGGATCGACGACAGACAATCAATGTACCAAGTTTTGTACTATTGTTCATCAGATGATATATACGTCTAGGGCTTCAATTCCATTTTTTTATCCTTTCGGTCTTAAAATAGTTATAGTTAATAACCCAAAACACGCATCAGAAGAAGCAGCATATTATGAAGAGAATAGGTGAATACATTAATGTCTCATTACTTGTATATATACATCCAAATCAAGAACTTAGGGTTCTGACCAAGGACCATTAGAGGATTTCTCACGCCAAGGAAGAAAAAATAACTATAGTTGTACCGATCGAATTATTAAATTAGTTCGCAAAGTTTCTCTACCTTTGGACCTTTTCCAAATGGGTGCTTGTGCTTGTATGTTTCGTCTCTAGTTTTCTTGAGCATAGAAGTCGATGATCTCCTCCACGTTCAGCTGGAACAGCGACGGCCAGTCGTTGTGCATCAGCCACAGCATGTGCTCGAACAAGATTGCGTCGACGTCAATGAAGATCACCCTCTCCCTCCGCTCGCGCCGCTTCCTCGCGTCGGAACCTCCTCCGCCTTTTTTTCTTGTGACGGCGTTGATCAGTACCCTAAACGGGTTCTCCTCGAGCACATATGCATCGACCAAGAACTCCCTCCTCTCCTTCCCCACCACCACGGTCACCGGGCCGTCAGGCTCGCCCAGCCCGTCCTCGACGAGTTGTCGGTAGCGCAGCCTTGATCCCGAGCACCGCCGGCTCAACAAAGCGACCGGCAGTACCAAGCAATCCATGAAATATCACGCGACGGATAACTTTTGTGCGAGGGCAAGAGGAGCTTTTGAAGTCGGGATGAAGGAAGAGATGTGCATGCAGAATCAACTTATATATATGGTACAGTTAGAGAGAGAGAGGGAGAGAAGAATGAGTAAAGGGTTGAAATGGGGTTTCGTAGATTCTGGAGGAAAAAGCGTATGGAGAGAGCATTGTTAAATCGGGAGCGAAAGGGAAGGCCTTTTTTATAATGAGGAAGGAGATTATTTTACAAGCCTTTGACAGGGTCTCCTCTTGAATTGGCCAGCTAACGGCTAGTGAGAGAGAGAGAGAGACAGAGACAGAGACAGAGAGTACGTAGGTAATATCCCTATGCAGATTGTTGTTGGCCGAAGAGGGGGACGTTGGAGTGAGAATTAAGCATATGCTGGAGCGGGGAGGTAGGAATTAGAATAAGACGGCCGACTAGAGAGGGCGAGAGAGAGGACGAGTGGAGTGCTCTTTAATGCATGAATTCATCAGTCGTTGAAAATAACTCATTGGGATTACTAGTCCAAGACTCTCGAGTCGATGCCAAGAATCGGGTTCGATTCCTTACCGTCGATGTGAACAGTTGATCTACCTATCTCCATAAGACCGATGACTCTAATGAGGTGGATTCAATCTTAAGTGAGACAAAGATCGACCCGAACCGCAAACTCTAGAAAACTAGGGATGCCTGAGGCAAAACCGGAGCTCCACATGGGTAGGTAGTAGTAGTAGTTGAAAGATCATATCTATAGTACTGTATAATCTACCCATCCCTTCACATGGCCCCGGCTTCGCTTACTTTGGAGTCCCTAAATAAAGAAGCATCCTGCTGTGTTGGTCAGACATTAGATCTTTAATCACTTTAGAGGACCCTGACTATTGCTGCTTCCTAGTTTACAGTCCCCTCACATTTTCATACTCATGAAGCGTGGTGGAGTAGGATGTCGCAAGCGATTGTATATTGGTCACATTAGACCACCTGTGACCGCGGGAACAAGTGCATAGCCACAGATTCAAACTCGAACTCTCAGTAATCACTTGATGAGCAATTCCTAGTAGTGACTTATTGAATTTACCGACGACCAAGCTTCCACATGCTTAAAAGCATAGGCGCTGCAAGCCTTCAGTGCTTTGTTTATGTCTTCAGGACCGCACTAATGCGGCAAGTGAATGTTGTATATAACTGTTCATTCTAAGCTCGCCAAGGTTCTATTGCTAAAGCCATGCACGAGGACAAATTACGAGAAGCCATCTCTGAGAGTTACCTAGAGCAAGAAATTAAAAGTGCTCCCAACAAAAAACCACCAATTGAAACAAGAAACCAGAGATGGGAAGTAATTGCCGAAACAAGCAAAGAATCCTCAAGAAAATGCTTCCCATGCTATCAACTATCAACAACAGCACCATGTTCCGATAAGATTCAAATTAACAAACCCCCAGTGACCAAGTTCAGAAAGAGAATAAAGACTAAACAAGAAATAAAATGGAGTCGACGAGAGGATGCCTCATTAAGATGTCATTTGGGTGATGCCTGCCAAGTTGGCCTAATGTATATATATCTGCGGCTACGATGAACAATGATCTCAAGTTGAGTAGTACCCAGAAAGCCAGTTATATCTCAGTTAACTTCTTCAGTGAGGAGTTTGGCCAGCCCACAGATGGTGGTACATCTGCATATTGTGGATCGGCTGGCTAGTGTTGTTGTAGAGTCCGGTAGGTCGGTGATTAATTGGGCTATTGCCATTTTCATCAGATGAATCGGCCGATGCTCCGTCAGAGGGGGGGCTCACTGCTGTTCCAGCTGCACCAAAGTTCAACATATGGGATTGTGGACCCTGTGGCGTCAGAGAAGCGTCGGACTTGAGAGCACTCGAAGATGCTTTCTTCGAACTTGCAAGGAAGCTTCCAACAATAACCTGTCACACAATTTGGAAAGAAGTAATGAGAGAAATCTGTATCGACAACATGGTTTCACCGTAGCAGGGCATTTTCTAAGTTTCACTACACCTAATTTTCGACGGGCTAGTAACTATTCTCCTCCCAATTCCTATCTTAATGATCCAGGACATGGAAGAACAAATTTCCCTGACTTTTGTGGACACATAGAGAGAGCAATAAGTTCTTCAAGAACTGGTTAACTTTTAATTGTTCTAGTGAGACCTTTCCCCAAGCAATGCCCCTGTTCTGGGATCAACAGATTACATAACAATAAAACATGGATGGGACTTTGCCTTTCCACTCTGAACAATGCAATCTTTTCTTAAGAATTATGTAAATTGACTTACCTGTACAGGTGTAGCGGCAATTAGCAATCCTGCAACCCCTCCACCCAGCACTCGACCATCCGGACCTGCTAATGACACACTTAATGCACTAGCTCTGCTGCGACCAGTTTCATTTTCTGGACACAGGAAGGATCCAGATAGACAGATTATCTCAAATCGGCCCTGAAAGTTGTCAAAGAGAGAAGGGCAAGTTATGTGATGCTAAAAGAAATTCAAAGTTCGAGATGCTTTCAGAATAGTCCAGAAAACTATTCTACAAAGGACCAAGGATCACTCAATCATTTAAGAATTAACAGCACCAGTGACAATGAGGAAATTCTTACATCATGAATTGACATTGAAGTTGCTCTTTTGAAGCTTTAAAAGAAAATCCTTAACTCAGTATGAGATCATCAGTTATGATGCTTCAAAAGGCGCAAGGAATTAATTTTAGGCATCAACATGAATAGTTGACAATATTGGGGAAAGCGATGCTTGAAATACAAAGAATATTCACTTGAATTATCTAGTCCCAAGGCAAATAGCGACTGGAACATCTATAGGTCTTAAAGCCAATGTACAGTCAGGAGCACATTAACATTAGTCAGCAAGGGCTGCCCAATGAACTACAGAAACAACCGACTAAGTAACAAGTAGAATTGTCTAGCAAATCTGATTCACAAAGACAACTATCAGTTATATGGAAGGCCTCCCCCATGAAGACAGAGCAAGTACTCTTTTCATGAACTGAACAGAAACAGATGAACATAGTAGATAGCAAAAGGTCAGTCAAAACATCCAAAATTCTCAATGCCACTGCATTAGCCATCAAGCCTGTCGCATTATAATCTCAATAGTCATGCAACATACAGTCAGAAAAGTATCGTGCATGTTGTGAAGTAGCACCTCAAGCATTCCATAACATATTGAAATGTTTGGAGCAGATAGTATTGACCTGCATCAACTGACTATGCAACGATGAACCACCAATCATTGCATCAACTGCTCTAGAGTGTCAGGTCAGCAATTGCACATATAACAGAAAGCAAACTTTAGAGAGAAAACATCGCTAAAAACCAGGTTCACTATATAGTTCTCTCATCCTCAACTATTTCATCTATTCAACTTTCCCTAAAAGCCCACAAATATTTTATCCCCATAATGTTGAAAATGCAAAGAGCAAAAAGCGATTCACTAGAGAATCATCAGCTAGTGGTGGAGACATCACCAATCGTGAAAATTTTTGACATGTTGTACATCCTTGACTTTTCCTATTTTTTTACCTATTGATCTTATCAGCCAACCAACCAAAAAGAGGAAATCTTGTCAGCCACTGTCACATTTTCTTTTACCTATTTGCAAAAGAATTCCTATCCTTCCTCAAAAGTCCATCTACAGCATGCACAAGTATGTTGCTCAATAAAGTACCATATCTAGAAATAAATCCATCAAATCATGGTTCCCCACTGAACTAATATTAAATTCATATGCACCCCTTAAGTTATTTCCTAATTCAGATTCAATAGTATAGATTATAGACTTCTATTATTCTCCAATTATTAGCACATCAATACTCAAGGAAATTCTATCAGAGGATTTTAGGTTCTCTCACCAACCCACTATTTCCACTCTTCCTCATCATTATCAAAGTAGCAACATCTCTAGCGTTGAAAGAGCTTTCTCTTACCCACGTAAGCATTTAGCAACTAAGACAAATGCACTCTATGTTCGTGTCTATATCATGCTACTTACAAAAGACCGGCTAATTAGGCAAGAACATGAAGATCACCTCATATGTCACAGTTCCACCATTCATTGCTGGCTGCCTGAGGGTTACATTGCAGATAGCTCCGCTTGCTGAGAGAATACAAATTGTACGAGGTCCTTGCAATGAAAAGGCCATAATTTTAGAGGCTACGTCCTGCAAATCCAGAAAAATATAGCTGAGGACCAGAGTATCTCTATTTGGAACTATGGATTTCTGCTAACAATAAAGAGAAAGCAAATAGGTACTTAGTGCAAGCATTATTTGTGCAAAATTAAATGAGTAGATTCTACATTGCATTGGCGAAAGGAAAAATGACCAAAAACAAAGTCTAAAGTTTTCCATTATGATTCAGACTTCATCAGAAAACAAATCTAGCAAAAACCGTTTGGTTAATCAGCTCTAAAGACTTGAATTATAGCATGATCATGTCAATAAGAAAATATTTTGTCTGGAGTCAGAGAAGCATTAGAAACCAGCATAGTGGCTTAGAATCCTCCAATATCAGAATGCTATTGACAAGTCTTATGAATGAGAAGTGTCCAATTTAGACTCTAATAAAAATTATCCATTACAAAACCCTACTATGCCAGAGCACCTAAACAAAGGCATTATACGAGCTCACAATTGTGTGGGCATGCACAAGAGAGAGTATAGCATCAGAACCTCATATATGCCATCTAATGGCACCTAAATGAAGATATCCGGCACTTATGGGCGCATTGGCACACACATAAGAGAGGAACTTACTATGGAAAAGAGGACCTCATTTATTGTAGTGCTATTGGAAACGATATATAACAATTCTCCCAATAAAAAAGGAAAAAAAAAAAAAACACTAAATTGACTTCATTGAAAATGTGCTCCTGATTAATCTTTATTATTGGCACCTGATCCATCACTCTAAATTAATCCTTTTCCAGTTGCATAGATGAGATGAAACACCTTATGATTGATGGATCATGTGCCAATAATAAAGATTAATCATAGGAGCGTGCGGTCATCATAGATCATCTTCAATGAAGTTAATTTAGAGTTTTTTTTTTTTTTTTCTTCTCTTGGGAGAATTGTTATATATCATTTCCAACACCACTAGAATAGAATAAATGAGGTTCTCTTTTCCATGGTAAGAGCCTCTCTCATGTGTGTGCTGACACGCTCATAAGATTCACTTGATCGATTATAGCCTATTGGCATCCCTATATAGACAAACAAAAAAGAGGACAGCTGGGCTACTTCCATCTACAAAGTATACCAGAACTTCAGGCTTCTCAATCAAGCTAATCACCTACATTCATCTAAAACTTCGAATCGAAAAAACCAGGACGAACGTCAAACTAAAGAAACACTCTTCGCCAAAGACACAGTAGTTAAGAAACTCCAGAACAATCAGCATTGCATCAGCACAAACAAGAGAAAGATTACTGCTTGTCGCGCTCAGAACCGCACCACCATCAAGAACATCCAAAAACTACACACATCAGAACCCTAGTGCAGCTGAAATTCAGTCACCACATTCTTCTCTATTCAAAACAAAACAAAACAATAAAAAAATCCACATACCTCACCAGCGTCAACATGGATCACATGCGGAGTGAAACCAATTCCACCAGCTCCTGCCACCATAAAACAAAACTCGGATCAACATTCGTCAAGATCACACCTTTACATTCACAAACCCAGAACATACACGAGAATGCTCAACCCAACCGACTCCCACGATCCACCAAAAACTGCAAAAGAGAAAAGAATCACCTAAAGCATCCATTTGCTTCTTCCCCATCCCAGGTGGCCTCCCTCTGTGCTTCTTAGCCTGCGGCTCGGACGAGCCCGTGAGGTTCCCATCACCTCCGCCGCCGCTGGTTCCGCCGCCGCCGCCGCCGCCATGGTGGTGGTGATGATGATGATCCCCGCCAGAGGAGGAGTGCACCGAGGCGGGCCCGAGCCCTAGGGCAATGTTGCCCTCGGGTGTGTACTTCCTAGGCCTCCCACGCTTCTTCTTGGCCGGCTCGATGGAGAAACCGCCGGGCCTCAGCCCCGACTGCGACGATCCGTCGTAAATGCCGCCGGCATTACCGAGGGCATCCATCCCCCCCTCGTGCTGCCCCGCCTGCTGATGCTGCTGATGATGCTGCTGCTGCTGCTGCTGCTGCTGCTGGGGCGGCGGCGGGGGGTGCGGCCCGGAGGCCACCATGGAGTTGAAGGGGAAGCGGTGCTGCATCATGACCGCCGACGAATTGGGGTTGATCAGGTGCTGCGGCGGCTGCTGCTGCTGCTGCTGGGGCGGTGCCTGTTGGGGGCCGCCGGTGGGGTAGGAGCCGGTGGACCCCACGACCCCCACCATCCCGGGTGGCGGTGGCGCGTCCCTTGAGTCCATCAGGCGCCTCTGCTTCGAGAATTCCCCCTTTGATCTGCGGAAAGTTGGCCCCTTTTTCAGTCTTCTGGTTTGGAAGGGGGTGTTACGGGAGGGTGGGTTTCTCGGGTGGCTAAAGGTGAGATTTTTATTGTTGGGAAGCGAAGAGAGGGAAATGGGCAGCGTGAATGCAGGTGGGTTTTTTGGTTTTGTGAACTCTCTCACCTTCTCTCTCCTTCTCTCTCTGCTCTTTCTCTCTCTCTCTCTCTCTCTCTCTTTTTTAATCAAGCTTGAAAGTAGAGACCCTACTTCTACTTTCGATGAGAGAGAGAGAGAGAAGGGAGGGCTTGGGGCGGTTTATATAGTGGGGGAAGGGCAAGGTGAATAGGTAGGGTTTTAAATACATTGCCAGTTTTGGGGTGTCTTGGTGTGGATTCTCTTGTGGGATTTGGCTTCTTAATCTTTGGTAATCAGATCCGTTTGGTGCTTCAATGTCCTATGTCTAAAGCATAGAGAGAGGGGTTGTGGTGCTCAATATCTAAAAGCCCAAAGAGCCAAATCTACTATCTTAACCTCACTTGTATAGACACAAAAACGCCGTATGCACCGGACTCATACGTGCTTGCCTGTGACCGATCGCATTACCATTTCAATCTTATTCCTAAAAATTTGCATGCCTCGAATCCGCACTAACACTACCATTAGATTCATGTTTCCCCCCCCTCATCCCACATGACTTATTTGGGAATTCTTGCATGCATCGAACCGGATTGTGGGTGACCGTTAATTTCGGTTTTTCTTCCCCGTTCAATGTGGCTCATTTGGAGAAAGAGAAATTTGCATGCGCCGAAACTCATATCGGGCTCAATAATTAAGGACCGTTAATTTTGGTTTTTCCTAGTTCGACATAGATTTATCTTGGAAATACTTGCATAGCCGAATTTGTACATGCTCAATAATTACAAATCGTTAATTTCAGTTTTATCTCATTTGACAAGGCTTCTTTGGAAAAATTTGCGCGTGTTGAACTTGTGACGGCCCATGTGCGGGGGTGCGTCTCCTATCCCACATTGCTTAGGGGAGAGTCCTGAGGCTAGTTTATAAAGCTTAGTCCCTCTAATCTGTATGATACGTTTTAAAGCCATAAGAACTTAGTGTCCAAAGTAGACAATATTACATGGTGAGGCCCGGGTCGTTACAAAACTCATGCATGTTCAATCATTAACAATTGGTAATTCTGGTTTTTCCCTCATTTGACGGCACTTATTTTCGTAATAATTTTGTGTACTTCAAACTTTATACATGCTTAATTGTCAAAAAGAATTAGCAATTTCAATTTCTCCCCATTCTTATATAGAACTATTTCATACACATCGAACTCATAAGTGCTTAACAAACAAAGAATACTTTATCCTCATTCGATATTGCTTATATGGTAAAACTTCATACACATCGAATTCAGATGTAGCTCAATAGTTATGGACTATCAATTTCAAATTTTCCTCATTCGACATGGCTTATATGGAAAAATTTGTACATGTCCAACTCGTGTGTGCTCAATCATTTACCAATTGTTAGTTTCAATTTTTCCTCGTTCGACCTAACTCTATTTGGAAAATACTTTTGCATCCTCCGAACTTGCACATTTTCGATTGTTAAGTGAATCCTCAATTTCAATTTTCCCTCATTTGATATCGCTTATATGGAAAAAAAAAAAAATACTCCAACCGCTAAGTGCTTGATGAATAAAAGATGAAATTTCAGTTTCCCCTTCTTCAACGTTGCTCATCTGAAAAAAAATTTTGGAACAAATTCTAAATTGCATTCCTTACGAGTAGGAATTTCTTGAACTGTTTGGTGAATTACATATTAGACATAACTCATCCAATGATTCGCTCTCACTAGACATATCAATTACGGAAATTTGATGTCATCAATTCTAATACCATTTATGAAATTAAAAAAACTTTATCCTTATCACTCATCTATTAACCACTTTCATTTGGAGATCTTTCTTACTGAATTAGATGGTCGCGATATTAACTTTTTTGGAAGATTTAATCCATCATTTCGAGAAATCGAAATGGTTACCTTAGAAATCTAAAAGGTAAATTGTTTTCTAGTTACGTATTATGCTCGGGTGGCAACGTCCCTTTTTTTTTATGCCTAATTGCTAGATTGGATTATCCCAAAGATCACAATGTAATAAACGCTGGTCAAACTGCTCGCTACAGAAAGAGTATCTAGAATGGACATTAAAGAGAAAGATCAGATCTCTTCGGATATAACTAGGAAGAACATTAACAGATGGCCATATTTTCCTATGTGAAAGATATAAAAATATTATTTAAAAAAAAAAAATCGAAATGGTTACTTGTTTTAAAGGGGCATACTATGCTTGGGAGGCAATGTCCCTTTTTGGCCCTAATTGCTAGTTTGGGTTCTTTTTGTAAAGATCGTGATGTAATAATTGTTGTCGAGCTGTTCATTATGAAATGAAAAATCTAGAATGAACATCAACTAGAAAGATGATGCCTCTTGGGATACCAATAACTAGGATGAAGTAGAGCCTCCAGAGAGTATGAGAGGAGAAATAAGCGATTCTAGGGAACTTGAATGCCCGGACACTTGTTTCGAGCCCATGAACCATAACTTTCTATCCCATCCCGATATGAAGCGGATACTTAAGACCTTTTCATGCACTAATATCTATTAGTGAAAGACCACCCCAATATTATAAGTACTAAATTATCAAGAAAATATGGAAAACAATTTTCGAGTGGAAAATGATAAAATGTATGGCACTTATGCTCCATTTGTTTTACGGAAAAAGAATGATTCGGATAATAATATTACAAAAATATCCTGCTTGTATCGTTTATAAAAATAAAGAACGAAAAGAATTTCCACCATTCACAAAAAAAAAAATTAAATATAAATTGTTTTTAATAGTATAATATTTTTTCTTAATTAATTATTTCAAGCTAATGATTTTAGGAGAATGTTTTTTGACCCTCAGTTGTCTTATTCAATTTTTTTAGCAATTTTTCTATTAATCTTTTGGAGATTCCTAGTTGCATCTCAAGTCCCTTCACATCTGCGGATATTTTAATCAGGGCAGGAAACTGGAGGAGGGGCCAGGCAGGTAAAAGTGAATCCAAAGCGCCGATCTTTTGCCCTAATGCTTGCTTAAAGGCATCATAAGTCAAACTTGTCATGCCAAATTCAAACATAAAGGTGACAGCTTTTGGCCGCTCCCAAGTCACCCCTTTTTCAAGATTCTGGTTGCATCAAGTCGATGGGGGACCCAATAGTACCCCTTTTTCCCTCCTGTTTCGCAAGAACGAAATGTGGACCGCCCGAATCAACTAAGGCCCAGCGACCAAAAGCTCCGTTCCCACGAGAACTGCCCCCCAGAACCGGCCAATTCAATCCGGTTCGGTCCGCTTCTTTTGCTCACCAACACCGGATCGGCCCTTTTCACTCATCCATGTTTCCAGGGAGAGAGAGAGAGAGATTCCACCATCGGCTCACTCGTATAAGAGACTGTACGAAAAGATCAAGCACGTAGAAGAGAGGAAGAAATGGAAAAACTGCAAGAACTTCAGGATGCAATGTTACCGCGGTAAAGCCTTACGCAAGTGAGTGGAAGACGAAACAATGACAAATAACACAACCGATTCTCGTCGCTTACATGAATAAATCAATGTACAATTCCAAGCTCCAGAAGGTAATAAGACCTGACCTAAAAGTGCGATTCAAAACGTCCCTGTGACGAAAGATAAAGCCTTTACAACCACAAATTAACAACAGTAAACCATATTTGACAGGCTCATATTTGAAAAATGGAAAATTCCTCCGCGGTACAATCGAGCAGAAAGCAAGCCAAATCGTATTCTGCTGCTCAAGGATAACCAAGCCTTCCACTCTCGACGGCACTCCACTTGACAATTTCTCATAATTTCAGCTGCTACTCCAATGCTTATGAGCTCCGAGGCAGCAATACAAATGCTTAGCACCTAATCTCATAAGACCCTGCTTTTGTTATGTAACGGACCCATTCGACCGTGTTGTATCCACTCTTTTCCCACACCTGCAGTGAAGATGATGTTAGCAACCATCCCTGGTCACACGGAGAAAGGCACATCATACACATGGCAATAATACCTTCAGGAAGCGGACACGTAATCCAGATGCTGTAAACATAGGAACCTGCAAACAAGAATGATGAGATCGCTAGAGAAGAGGGCGGTGGATGAAAGACACGGCAGTGCATGTAAAAATACACCTAACTGAGCCATGAGATTGCGAGCTTCGAAACAAACTATATCTAGTCGAAAACTTCATTTTCAACTATTGTTTATGCCAAGTCAGACTGCCATAATTACTGCGGGCAAACTAAAGTTGACGGATGAATGGACAGAGACAAACAAGCCAAAGAATAAAAACAACCACTTTAAAATGCCGAGTTCTTATCAATGATTTTGGCCCCATTTCAAAACAAAAAGCAAAATAAGAGAGAGACATACAGGACCAGCAGGTGGGTAATTGTAATCCTCTAAAGGATTTATGGGAGGAAAAACTGTCTAAGGACACGGATTGCAACATGGAAGGATACTCAATAAAAGCACTGCTAGTGGATAAGGGAAGAAACAATCGAGCTCAACCGAGGACGAGCAAAATCAGTGGTCCAGGATAAAAGCATCCCTGAAATGAGATGTGAAATTTGTTGAATAAACAACAAACCTTATATCCCTTATGGCAGAAAAAGTGTTCATAACTTCTTTCCTCACCAGTTAATTTGGTGAAGAAATGGCACCAAAGAGAATAAATATTACACTATACAAACTTTAAAAACGTTTATCCACTCATGTTATCAATCCTCCAGAAAGAAAATTACTAATCACGCATTAATCTTAAATATTCAGCTGAGGAAGAGAAACGGGCAGGAAGTCAATTTTAGAGAAGCTTAATTTTATAAAAAGGGAACCATATCCTATAGATTCGATTGAATGCCACAAAATATCAGTAATTTTTTCACCTGGAACTCCATCTGAATTGGTGGCCTTGTCCAAGATTTCTTGTCTCCCATTGTTGATATTAACTCAACTTCTGCACTCATAGTTGGTTCCGTTTGTCCAGGGAACTTTCTTATCCTGAGGATTCACAAGACATGATAAGTATGAGTTTCTCAACCAAAGAAAAGAGAGAACCTTTTTGTCTGAATATAAGTCCAGGAAAGAATGACGCAACAAAATTTTTTTCAATGAACCCCATGTAATTATGTGTAGTTTCCCTGAAAAATATCAACCATGCCAAAGAAAAATGATTTTCACCATGTGGCGAAACCAAGATGGCTGATATGGTACAGTAGTAACAAGGTCCAGAACCAACAATAACAAGTGTTTAATGTCCCACCGCTCACTCTCAACAAAGCAGCAGTCTGTTAGATGTAACTCTCTCCCTGGAAATTCCAATTTCAAGTCCAACCATTCTACAAACAAGCCGTTTTTGTACTCCAGTTACTCATGACATGATCAAACGATCAAAATGGGATTCTATCATCCTATATTATGTGCTTTCGTAAAGTGGTGAGGGGCCTGGGAGAACAACAATGTCCCATCATGGACTCAAAATGGAAGTAGGTAATTAGAGCTAGACCATATGCTGGAAAGGAGAAACCAAAACAAATTCCAAAACTATATAATCCACTAAGTTAACATACTCACTTCCAAACCAAGCAATCAATAGCAGCATTATACTTCGCTCGTCCCGATGTCACCTGGAAACTGGTCTTTGCAGTTTGCTTTGGTACAGGAACTTTAATGACAACCCCAAGAGCAAACATTTTTGGGCCAAAAACACTCTTGACCTGGAGATTAAGACAGGTGAGAAACCAAAGGACCATAGACAAGGCATAATCACTTTGCTTTACTAATAATCATTACCAACCTTGACATTTACTTCCATTCTTGTTCGACCAAGTTCCTTTATCGTCGGCAACACTCGGAATGGAAGATTAACACCCTCCGTTATTCGATACCTACAGAATATAAGATGAATCAATTAAAAGAACGCATGATTACTAGCATTAAGGTACTTATACATAGAATAAATGGTAACAAACCCTAAAATAAGCAATTCTCTGTATTGTTCAGACAATAAACAGATGATGCAAAAGAGGAAATCGCAAGCTTACTTCATCAGTTCAAATTCACCATCAGGAGGCACAAAGCTAACAGTTTTTTCTGAGTTAAACCTCGTCAAATTTACACATTGGTGGAATGTGACATCATCGAGCTCGATAGTTTTACCACTGCAAAAAACATTTGAGTGTCATAGAAGAGACATTGAAGAAACACAAATAATTAGTGAAAACTTAAAGGCCAAAATCTAAAGGGAATAAGGTGAAAGACATTGAAGAAACACAATGCCTGAAGACAAAATGATTGGTCCAATGAGCTGGGAACAAATTGATATTAGCAAGGTCATGCGCAATGTGCATTTCAATGCTCAAGCAACTTGAACATCATCAAGCACAAGAAGCAAGAGTCTTTTGATTTGGAGGAACTAATGGGTGACAAACTACCTTTTAATAGGACGAGATTTAATCTGCGACTCTTTCTCAAGGCCAATTTTATCATTTAAACCCAACTTCAGATCAGGCATTCCAGAGAGAAAGCACTTCATAAGAATCTTCCCCGTCACATCACAACGCAGGACGCTTCCTGTATATACCAATTTGTGGTGAGAAACAAAAGAAATCAATATGGTACTTTAGATCCAAAATATTGGAAATACCTTTTGAAGACATAAGAAGATTCACACTTTCCACGATATCTAGAAAAACCTGTAGAAAAGAAGTTTGTGATCACATAAAATGGCAATATCATGGATAAGAGCAAAGGGACAAACTCAAAGTCACCTCATTCTTCTTGTAAACCAGCCCTTCCCTCCGCCAACCGACAGCACCAGTGACTTGTAAGGTAGCATTTGGCACAGGTTTATCTGAAGGCTGTTAAACTCACAGGAAATAGCACAATTAGATATCACCAAAGAAGAAGAAGAAGAAGAACCATGCAGAGAACACTTTCGAAAACCATGTCCGGATTAATTTAAGCAATAAGATGCCAACCTTGGAAGAAAATGGTGAGCGCACTCCTTCCTGAGTAATGTAAAGCTTCAGGATTTCAGGAGAAAGATTTTGGGGATAACCAAAGTCCATGATCTCTGAAATGAATGTTACAATGATGAATGTAAATAATCCATTCCTGTATTGGAGATTCTAGATGATATTCCGAACAGAACTATCTCAACGATTTCGCAGCTCTAGAGAATACATCTAGCTAGCAGGCACCCCAAGCACATGCATGTGAGCTCCAAATATTCTTCACAATTTGAGAATCAACTAAAACTAAACTACATAGATTATACACATGCTTAAATATATTTACTAAGAATTCTGTAGTCATGCTTTCTCACTTTGCTTTTAAAGCAGTATTATCAACCATCCTACACCCAAACATCCCACCCTAAAAATCCATTATAGGTTGATGTCCTGCATTAAGTTAGCTTAACACTGCATTTAGCGCCCTCTCAAAACTCTTCAAAGATTCTGTTTTAATAAGCAGAAAACTCATGTGGTTGTTGTGTTGGCATGAAAGAGAGTCTACCATCATACATACTGCATAATGACAATTGATGAACATGAACAGTAGTGGTATGTGGTAAAGTAGGCATATATCTAGAAACTTTACTCTCGCTTGCTCCACCAGTACAAAGACCAGAATCTTGTCTACCACACAGGACCTTTTGCCCAGGATTATTTACCTCATCGCAACCAGAAACAAACAAATAATTAATTCATGCCTCTAACTTACCATCCAAAAGCTCATAAATGAGAACAAAATTATTACGAATAGCATCTTCATCAAAGGATCCTCCAAAATAAGATTTGAAAAGAGAAACGGCCTGCAAGAAAGAGAAATTCTTTCAGGCATTCACAGCAATCTTTTCCATTAAAATATGATTGCACCACAACGACACTTGTCCAAGAAAAAGACACTTGCTGCTTTATCAGTTACATCATTCATTCTACCCCTCTTGTTCTTCAACAATCATGTATATTTTCTGACGCCTGCAGCATTTATTGTTCTGGTTCTGTGAAAGAAATTAAAATGCTTTGGTGGAAGAAAGTCCTAAGCAGTCTATTCACATCTCCTTTGAGACCACAGAAAATAGAAAAAGACCAAGTCAACAGCTAATGGAAGCACAAACTTCAAGTATCGAAATAAAAGTGGGTGCAACCTGTCCTGACGAAGATTTAGCGGCAATGGTGGTGGAATTTCACAATGAGACCAAACAAGTACCCTATGCACTAAACAGGAATTCAGAATTTGCCGACTTCAAATAAAGACGCCATACAGCAGAAGAAGCTTACCTCCACGACGAATTTAAAAGCACAAGCTACATTAGCGTTGCTGCTGACAACTATCACAATGTAGACATTGCTGATTCTCATGTAAAAGAACGAGCAACCACCAATCTGGCGCACGGGGCAGGTACCGAGCTCTTTTGTCTGCATGATGTGCATGCGGAAAGCATCCACCATATTTCCCCTAGAAGAAACTACCCATCAGAATAATAGGAGAGATCGAGAGAGATACGATAGAAGCAGTGCTAATGGGTTTTGCAGAGAACAACTAGAGGGCCTATTTTACCAAAAAAAGAAAAACTAGAGGGCCTATTACCAGAAAGTGTTATCTTGAGTTCACTAAAGAAATGCAAGGGTTTACATGATGACAACCAATTAAACGGATATTAAATCGGCATGATGGATACGCGTGAGTAACCTCTATATAAATAAAATCGGGATTTCCATTTGGAAACACACTACAATCGAAGGCCATAAAGCCGTCATGTTGCATGTACACTATACACAAAGATCGAAACAAAACCTCCGGCTGCACCACCCCCTACAATTTCATGGCGATCGCAATCCTCTTAGCAGTTTTAATACTGATCCAATGACAGCAAACGCACATCACTTCAAAGCAACACTACGCCAACGCATCGCGCCAAATTTTTCCACAACGCCATCCAATTCTCGCACCTTTGCTACCGTACCGAACACCTAACCCCGATTAGAAACAGGCCCTGTGGTGGATCACCTGGTAACCAGAATAATCCATATTTCTCAAGCTCTAGCAGCAGAACTTCCGATAGGCAGCTCAAACTAACAGCAACAACAACAGCAGCAGCAGCAGCACACGAGTCATAACGATATCCCATCCGGAAACTTCAACTCCACTCAGCTCCCCGAACAAGGGATCCGCAGTTCGCTCATCGGAAGAAACCGACGGCGCGGCCGAAGCTCGCGAAACGAAGGAACGAGGGGGAACGATCGGCCTAGCCGACGGGATTCGGCGGGATCGGAGCCGCCGAATCCAGCTACGCGTAACGTCAACCAAAGCAACGGATGGGACTGTTTACCCGACATCGTCGCGGTAGAGGCGGTTGATGAGGACGTCGCCGCGGAGGTTCAGGAAGTAGATGGCGGAGGCAGCCACCGGCATCGTCGCCGATCCCACTCCTCCCGCTGCTTCCCGGCGATCCAACCGATCGGAGGCCCCTTCTTCCCCCCCCGCCGGATTCGGAGATCTGGCAGCAACGATCTTCGGAGACGAGCGAGCGATTTACCGCATTGAAAATTCAGCGACGAATGGAGGAGGACGAGGGATTGAATTCGGAAAGAAAGAGAGAGAGAGTGTGAGGGAAATTGGGGGAAATGGCGAGCTGCGGTCAGCGAAATTGGGTCGCTTTTCTTGAATCTGCCTCGCACGTGAGGCGAGGCTGCCGGCACGTGCTTTCCTCCTGGCTTTCGAATACTTTCGTTCTTAGCGAAAAGAGAAAAAATTTGGAAAATGCTGAACGAAAGTTATATTTTCATCGGCTTTGAAATTATTCAAATATAAAATACTATGAATGACGAAAATAATTTTTATTGATTAATTATTTCAAACGATATAAGCGATTATTTTGAGGAAAATATTCTCTAAAGTATTCATTTTTCTCGAATAAAAATAAAATGGTCTGGGAAATGCATTATCTCATTCAGAAAAATAAAAATCCAGCCTGACCAAGAGAAATATACTTTTGTAAATCAATTTGATGTTATCTCCTAATGAAATTAACCTCGGAGGGAAAGTATTCGTGAAAATTTATATGCAATATAACTAAATTAGAGAATTCATGTGACCAGTCGTCCTCATTGGGGGGAAAATAGATTCAAGATGTTCCTATACGCATGCAAATATTTTCTATCCAAAAAAAGAATGTTAAATGGAAGTGGATAGAACATTAAAAGTGGATGGATTTATAAGATCTCTCTCGCCAACATTTTTGTTTGGTCAAAAAATTTCTCCCCTGATGAAGTAAGTTTTCATTGGAAGTCGTTTTTCGACTTTAAATTAAAGAAAAATAAGGTTCTTTGCCAATTTTGGATGGAAAAATATCACGAATGATTAGGAACCAACAACCTCGTACAAAATAAGATTGTACAAATGCAAATTGTACCGGAATTTAATTAACAACATGACTTTTAAATTATAGACCAAAGAAAGTAATCAGATGTAAACAAACATTATTAGAATATAATTGACAACACAGCTTGGGAACGTAAAAGTATTAAGTCATAATTTAATCAACAACACAACACCTAGGATAAAGATACGGGTAAAATTTAATTAATGACATGAATCTTGAAGCTACAACTAAGAAAGATAAAGTGTGATTCAAGAGAGACAAAAGATAGTAGATTTATTTGATTTGTGCAGGACCTTAAAGAGTACAGCGTGACTATTTAAAACCATTATAAATTGAAGTTCCAAACAGAAGTTGCAAAGGGAGACTACAAATAGAGATTAATTACTTCAACATTGATAGTTTCTCTAAGTTTACTATCTTGACGGTTGATTTGTTCCCCTACATCAACAGTCGCATCCAACATAAGGACTCCACTTTTTGTTGATTGCTCCGAGTTGCTAATTCATCATGTTGTAAATTCCTTAGGTTGTTGATTGTTTAATTTGTCAATGATTCTATTCATAAATGACCAAACACTGTTCTTATCGAGTAAATTTATCACTTGTTGATAATAACCAAAATTGGACTTTTTTTGGTTAAAACAATAATATAACCAATTCGATAGCATAATAAAAAAGTGAAAATTGCCTAGGAGGTCTTAAACATATTGTGCTTTGTCAATTTTGTTTTAAACTTTTTAATTTCGTCAATTGAGTTTTTAACATTTTAATATTTTTCTAATTGAGTCTATACAGTGAATTTTAGACAGAAATCTGACATGGACGTCGAATGTCCAATGCTAATGTCGACAATCTTGTAGAAGGGTAAATGTATCGCATGGGTATGATTTAAGGTTTCTTATGTCACAAAAAAATTCAGAATAAATGTATCATAGTTGGCATAATTTGATTTTTTTTACCTTTCTTTCCTAAGAAAGAACGTGGGATTAAATTGAATCTAAGGCTCATTTGTTTTGAGAAAAATGTGACATTTATGAAAAATATTTTCCAAAATAATCATTTTGCGGGAAAATGACAATATTTTATGATGTTTGATTGAAACTTGAAAATGAATTAGAAATTATTTTATATTGTTTGGTATGAAAAATTTAATTTGAATTTTCTAAGAAAAATTACCAAAGTATTCAATTTTTTTACTTATTTTTTTTTTCTTTCTTTCTTGACTTGTCGTCTAACAATGGCTAGCGACTAACCACAAGCGAGGGAAGAGCTCACTAGCCTTAGGCAAGGCTCCAACTTCCTAGATACGACGAGATTAAGCTTTCCGGGTGTAAGCAAGGCCCAAGGCCTTACTAGATTAATGCTCGAGCTCGTTAGATTCTATTGAGTTGACTCGAGCCAACCTCGAGCTAGGCTCCACCTTGCCATATTTGGTAGTGGAGGCTCATTGGCCTCAAGCGAGCTTATTCCTTGCGTGTGACTAGTTGCTATGGTCGTTGGCTATCACTATGATCACCAATTAATCAAAGAATAAGAAAAAAGAAAAAGAAACAAAAGAAAATAACATAAATAAAAATAATTAGAAAAAGTGCAAGGGGAACATTCTTGATTTGGGTGAAAGAAAGAAGAGGGGAAATGATTAAAGAGGAAATTATTTTCTCTACTTTGATTTTTTATTTTTAGTGAATCAAACGTCGAAAAATTTAGAAAAAATTTAGTCGAAAGTTTTATTTCGTGAAATGAAAGAAGCACAAGTACGACCAAAAAAAAAAAAAAAAAAAAGAGAGGAGAAGATCTGCAGGTGAAAAATTTCATGCCATTATTTTATTCAATAACAAAAGCGAGAAAGAAAGGAAAAAAAAGAAAAAAAGGAGATCGGAAAATAACAACAATCCATCGCCATCTCCACCTTCCTCCTCCAGAAACGAACAGAACTTTGCGAAATTCTCCGGATATTCTGCCCAGACCTCTCCAAGCTCGACCTCCATTGACGCTCCCGCAGCTCTCCCCCTCGCCGCCCCACTGACGCCGCCGCCGCTGCCGCCGCCGCCGCCGCCGTATCCGAGGCCGAGATTCGCGCGCGCAGCGGACGCGACGCAATGGGATTGTTCCGGCGGATTGCGGGGTTCCTAGGTTTCGGGCGGGACGACGAGGATCAGCGGCATCACCGGGGAGACGACGGAGAAGGGCGAGACGGTGACGGAGAAGGGGAGGATCCCACGAATCCGGCCGGCAGGGGGGCCCGGAGCTTCCAGGAGACCGGCCTCCCCCGCAGGGGGTTCAGCGTCCCGGTCAAGGTCGCCGTCGACCGCCCGGGCCCCGTCCTCCTCCCCTGCGATTCCGGCGACGGCGGAGTTCAGGTCGTCTCTCGTTTTCTCTATCTGGGTCGGTTTCGTTTTCCTCGTTTGTGCGAGCTTCGGAAGTTTAGGCTCGATTGGTACTGCCTTGTGCTGCTTATAGGGGTATCTTTCAGCTGAATTGCGGTGTTTCTCAGTGATTCCGAGCTAGGGCAGCGTGGCATTATCTTGTGCTCGTTCCCTGGCATCGATCGGGGCTCATTGGACTTGGATTTGTTCTGAAGCAAATGCAGATTTGCTATTGAAATTGACATGCATGCGGGGTAACTGGCGCGGGATCTTAGTCTTTGAAAGATGGAAGTATCACACGTCTTCATAAGATGTAGGAACTCCATTTGACTGGGAGCTGATTAGCTTGTAGGAGCTTGCCAGGAGAATATCTGGATACCCGCAAATCCATAACTAAGCTTACTTTTGATTATGTAGAGCTGTGATGTGAATATTTTCTTGGGAGTTGTGGATAGAAAGGCGAGTGAGAGAGAAAGAGCATTGCCATGGCGAAATGGCAGTGGATTGACAATGCTTAAATATGATTGAGCATGAACTTGAAGTTTCTTTTACAGAACCTAGTTGATTAGAGTCATCATGGGGATGTTGATGGAGTCTGCCATCCATTTGAGCGGCGAATTTTTCTGTCATTTTGCAATTCACAGTGGATTTCCATTAGCTAGATTAGTTATGGGCACTACTATTAGATTGGTGTTGATGAAATGAGCTTGTGCTTCATCTGGCATATTTGTAGGTCTATTTTATTATGTTGTGAAATACAATCTAGCCAAAGATTGATTCCTTCATCCTCTGTTGTCAAGGATGCATTCATATTTCATTCATTAATTAGGAGCTGTTCAGTGATGTTGAAGTAATTTCGTGTGTTGTTTTTCTCTTGTATTGCCATGTCAAGATCTTTTAGGTTGCAGCATCTTGTCTAGGATGCTTGTGTGTAACTCTTTATTGATTAAGTGACACTCAAATCCGCATCACCTGCAGTTCCAAACTAAAGTTACTCCGAGTAACACCACACGAACACATGTCTGAACACTAGAGATGCTGTAAGATGTGAGCCTTCTCTTAAGTTCGTATGGGGTCATTTCCATGAAAAGGGCCCGTGTCAAATTGTTTGATTATGACATCCACTGAATGGCTAATTAGACCAGCCATTGGTTCAAGGGCATGTATAACAGTCATCTTGTGAGGGGGTTGACTATAAGGATGGAAAATGAGACGTGATCTGGGATTAGTCCGAGATGGTACTGGTGCTATTGCAGGCTCACTGTCTAAAAGCTTAGAGTATCTGTTGGTTACATCAGCATCACGTTTAAGAAAAACCAGTGTCCATATGAAGATGCAACATATGAGACAATCGTGCTAAGCCCCTTAGGCTATTGGAGTTGTCATATGTGAAAGCTAATTCCAGGAACTTGATTGTTGTGAATTATTTGCATCTGGTGCCTTGGCAAAGATGATCAAATTTTGGGGACTAAACTAAATTTTCTAGGGTCCTATACCTTTGTTAGGATAACATAATGTCCTGAACTTGGCATTAAGATCCTGCCCTTTTTGGGTTTCTTGTAATGTTTTATGGTTGGCTAATAATATATATTTAAGCTGCCCACTCCTGCACAAGAATCAATTAGTTGTTTTGGCTAGAAGCTGCAGCTTAGTTAGCTAGCTTTACCTCTGGGATAGAGCTAAAGCCATAGTATAAAGAAAGATATTCCTGCCACTATGAATTGTGGGAATCTGTTGAATTCTATGAATTGTGGGAATCTGTTGAATTCTGGAACTTTGACATTTCTTGTTGCAAGTTATTTTGAGATTCAGATTTTTTTTTGCTAGGAAAAAAAATTATGAGAGGGGGCTACTAGTGTAGCTGCCTCCTTTAGTCCTTTGGGCATTACTATAGGAATTCCACATCCAAGCTGTTGGATTAAAGAAATTTTGATGTTGGGAGAGATATCAGGAAGGAAGAGTTCGTGATGGATGGACATATGTTCTTTAACTAATATCATGCAAGTCATGGATCAAAGGTTTCCGCAGATTTTCTGGATATCATATGTCCATTATGATTGTGATGCTAGTTGTATCAAGTCATTTTCAATACTTTCCTATTCACGTGCTATCCGCACAAACCTTTTGAGCTATGAAGGTAGATGAAAGCCTCTTGTTTCGTTTATGTTTTTTTCAATCATGACCTCTCTCTATCGACACCATTAAACCTTTGTGGTTTCTTAAATTCCCTAAAAGCGAACGGACGATATATATTGTTTGACTCTTCGGTATGTCTTTTTTTGAATTATTGAAAAAGCCATCGGATTTTGTATCGAACCCTGATGAGTTGCAGTCTGAAGGGTCGGAGGAGAATTGCTAGTTCTGAACCCAACAGCCAATATTGGCGGACGGCTATCTTCTAGGATCTTTTAAGCTTCATTTTCTCACATGTGATGTCAATTTGTGCTCATGAACCAGCAGCTAAAGTTCAATATAATGGCACGCCAAGTGTCTCAGGCCTCGTTGGATTTGTTCACGTTCCACTTCTGTGCAGTCGTTGTAGAGCAGCACCTTTTTCCCCCTCAGTCCTGGGAATTTTTACAGTCTACAAGATTTCTGTGGCCTAAATCTCTTGAGTTTATTTTGTTTTTAGGGTCTCCTGTGGTGCGCAAAACGACTGAGGATCGATGAAGATGGGGATGTGGCCCATGAGTTTCTTGATGAGGTGTTGCCGGATGGTGCTGAGCCGGAGGAGAGGCCGCAGCCGAAGTTCGCCGCGCGGTATAGTACACGACCAGCTACGGTCAAGAATCAGGTAATTTCCCACGATGGCAAGGTCCAACACTGTGTGGAACACCATGGTAGACTAGAGTGGGTATGACCCTAACAAGGACCCTTGGAAGAATGCCCTCCTCCACTTCTAGGAACTTTTATCCTCTCCTCTGGGAATCCTGCATGATTTTTTTTGGCAATTCATTGCGAATTATTCTTGTAACTGTACTGATAGACGGAAACTTCATATTGCAGACATTCCTGTATCCTTATTAAAGGGGATAGTGTATATTATAACTTTTAAACTTTCCCATATGAAAATGTCATATCCTACTCTGAGTTTGCTGCTGGATTCTTATGAAGCATGTGCCCTGTCCTTGTTAAGAGCTGATTTTGACCGAGATCAAGGATTCTCGGATTCTTTAGCAGTTAAGAGTTGCTGGGTTGCTTTACCAAAAAAAAGAGTTGCTGGGTTGCTTTGCTTGTGTGCATCACCAAGATTGCAATTCACAGTAAACCATAAGAGCAAAACAGCTCTGCACAGCTCATTGTGTTCTAAATAAGTTCACTTTTAGCAAAAAGAACCCCCAAAACAAACCACAAGGAACTTAAAAAAAGTGCTAATATCTAGGCCAAGCGAGTCTTGAAACACCAAACCTTGCTAGTTTCTACGGTTCACATGTACTTGTGCGTGTGTCCAGAGTGGGGCGGGTGCCCTCCTAAAGGGTACGTCGGGACGGTGGTTCCGCTCATTGGATCTACAGTCCCGACGGGCCGGTGTCGGGTCTGGTGCCCCGGGGCTCCAACCACCGGCTGGGTTGTTGTGTGGTGAGCTGCCGGCTCGTGGACATGGCCTGGCAAGGTGGGATGCTTGGCAGCGAGCTTCTCAGCTGCATGCGCCGCTTTGGCTTGGTGCAGCTCCATCTTGGCCTCGGCCTCCTTAGCCTTCCTTCGCTGGTGCGCCATCTCTTTCTCCTCCGGCGTCCTCGCCGTAGCTTTCTCCACCTGCAAATATCAAATCTCGGTTACTCATTCCCGTGGAGCGAGACTCCTTTGCCCTGCAATGAATGCAAAAATCGGTATAGGGGGTGTCTATGAGGACCTTTTCTTCAAGTTTGGCTTTGGCTATGTTGATGTGCTCCTTGGCAGAACTGGCCACGTTCTTGAGCTTCTCTCCTGCGGATTGCATTTTCTTGCACTCGGTCTGGAGCTTTCCTTTCTCTGTTCTGGGTTTGCAAATGCTGGGTGATGATGAATGGGAAAGGGAGAGCCTCGTTTAAGGTAGCAAAAGACCGAGGGGAATGTCTGTGCGGTGGATCCTCAATCCGCCGCCACGTAAGCTGCCACGTGCCCAACATGCAATATTAAACGTCGGGTGCGTCGCCACGTTGGACCTCAGAAGAGGCAACTATAACCTCACATAAACCCGAAGCTTAATGAGGAGAAAAATATTCGATAAGCTGATTTTAGATACTTGATGGTCAATTAAATAATCGATACGAGTTTCAATTAATTTGCCAAAATCTTTCTAGTAGGCGTGTTTGTTTCGGAAAAAAATTCATGATAAAGATCACGAAATTATCTTTAAGGAAGATGTATTCTATTTTTCAGATTAGAGGCTTCATTTTCCTAATTTTAAGTACATATATTTTCTTTCATCGTAAATAATTTTTTATTGACTAATGATTTTTAGTAAATTAAACTCGTGAAAGTCCAGAATACTAATTCACGAAAATGCTTTCACGCAAACGAAAAAAGTAAGCAAACTAATAAGTGAAAATAAACTAAGTCAAAGGAAATGAGTGACGTCAGGAGAACGGACGCTGATCAGCTCGCTCACACCAAGACGCGGTCCGAGCGAAGAGGACTGAATTCTCTCTCGAAGCACCAGCGCTATCTCTTCTTCCACACCACCGTCCCACAGCACTCTGCAACGAAGAAGCTCTCCTCTCTCTCCGATGGACATTTCATTGACCTTCACTCCCTCCGCCTCGCTCAACCGCCACCGCCGCCCCTTTCCTCCCGCCGGCGGCGGCGGCGGCGCCGGCACCCGCCGCTTCGCCGCCGCGGGATGCCGCCGCGCAACGACGTCCGGCGAGCTCCAGACGGCGGCCGGGCCCAACGGCCGGGGCGGGAGCTACCCGGCCTCCGTGCCCGTCCACAAGGTCACCGTCCACGATCGGCAGCGAGGCGTCGTTCACGAGTTCTCCGTCCCCGAGGTGAGAATTCCGTGCGGAGGCGATGATGTAGACGGATCATCGCTTCCTTTCCACGTCTGGCGGTTACGCCGTCACGATCTTGCACGGAGATAATGTGGAGCGAGCGCGTACGAATCGTTTGTAGGTTTTCAATTGCAACGTCATCGATCATACTGGACTGAGCTGAACTGAGTTTCTTTATGACACTGTATTCGGAGCTTCTTATGGCTCACCGCAATAGAAAGAGATAGAAAAAAGAAACAGGGAGGTGCCGTTGAAGCGCATTAGGTAGTGGCTTATCGTCATGGTGTCGGTTTTCCTTTGTCTAATGTCAGTGCAATTGAATTCGGATGCAGGATCAGTATATTCTGCACACGGCCGAGGCTCAGAACGTCTCCCTTCCTTTCGCTTGCAGGCACGGTATTGGTTTTGCGCTGTACTTTTTGAGAACATGTTGGTCCGCTGTGCTTAGATTGTGCATGGTGCAGATTTTTGCTCTAAGTGTTCGAGGATAGGTGGGGGGACAACCAGCATTTTACTTTAGTAGCAGTCCATATATTGTTTTCCCACAATTTCCTTCTCGTGGTGTTAGCTTGTATCCTCAATAGTTTCAAGGAATGTACTGAGCCGATGGACCAAATACAAGAAATTCGTCTTTTACTTTTTCATTTTAGAAACGTAAGAACCTCATTGAACAGAGAGAACGAAAGGTTTACTGTGAATGCTTCCTTGATGAGGCAAGAAATGCATTGTCCATGCACCTACTATGTGTTATGCACCTTCAAGTTGCAACCTTTGCAAGAGCTGTCGGTTTGCCATCATGAGAAAATCAGTTGTTGCAAAACACTTACCACCAAAATATCCTTTAATGTCAGTGACTTTGAGATAAATGCGGTGGGCTTGATTGCTATGGACCACCCTGCTCATGCACTAGTCCTGCCTTTGGATCTCACCATCGTGTCATCACTGTTTTTGTAACCTGAAAGTGAATGATAAAGAGGTCCATTTTGCTTGCTTGAGCAGCTTTTGGATTTTATATCATCTCATGCAGTGGTTTTACCGTCCGAGTTACTACTGCTAGTGCTATCTTACTTGTGAAGCACATAAAACAAATTTGCTGAGAGCTACTGTGACAGGTTGTTGTACTAGCTGTGCTGTTCGAATAAAATCAGGACAACTCAGGCAGCCTGAAGCACTGGGGATTTCTGCTGAATTAAAGTCTAAGGTACCATACATTCCTATTCCACTTGGAACAAAATGACGACTGGATTTTGACAATCCTGCATTTATGCAACATTAAGCATATTTTAGACTCCCAACCACATCGCACAGGATGTCTATCTTGGTATTGGGAAGGGACACTTCTTGTTTGAACTATGTATTTCGCCTACTGCTTCCCTCGCTAGTTCATAGTAAGGACATTAACAGCTGGATCTTTTGATCCTGTGTAGTTAGATAGTGGAGAGACTCAGTTTAGGAAGGGGCGTGTTGTATTGACATCTGTAATGATACTGTTTAGGTGCCATGGGTGAGACTGGTGGAATTGACTATGCAGGTCCTCTGGTTAGTTTGCAGTTGTTCCAAACAATGCAGTTCCAATTCCGGAATTTGGTTTATCTAACTGACCAGGAGGCTTCTTCGGCAAAGTGAATTTTAGGGAATTCACATTTGTTTCTCATTAGACGTAAATTCATTGACTAGGAAGAAATTTACCTATCTGATGTGATCATCATAAAGATCAATAATCTGAAGATAATGTATCCTTCTGCTCAGTTGATGAAAGTGCTAAAGCTAACTTTCTGCTAAGTCTGGAGATATTGTTGGATCTTGGGAGGAAATTTGGCTTGTTAAAATATGCAAACTAAATTCCCTAACAATTGGAAGTGTTTTTCGAAATCAGGTAGGTTTTATATTCTTAGTTCTCTGAATATCTACCTATCAGAAGCTCAAATTCAGCTAACAAACCTGGTAGATGAGGGAGATGCCATTGACTTGCCTATTCTGTAGTATGGCAGTTATAACTTCTTGGATAATTTGTTCTTTCTTGGCAATCCAGGGGTATGCACTACTCTGTGTTGGCTATCCTTCCTCAGACCTTGAAGTGGAAACACAAGATGAAGATGAGGTAATGTGCTTAATGATGTCTGTCCATGTATCATCTACGAAATGAGGTCTCCGGTTATGAGCTTAGGATGGTCTGTAGAGTAACCCTTGCTGCTATGAGTTTGAGTGTAATTTGTGCCCATGATTCGTGAGGGAAGCTGTACATACTCATGCACTATGTTGGAACCAATTTACTTCATTTGACTCGGTATATCTTTTTGGTTTAGTTTTTCCTCTTTTTGATAGTAAAAAGCATGCCATCACTTTTCCTCAAAGACTTGGTGCTTTGCTGGAGCATCATAGCTCAAGTATAGGTTGTGCTCTTGGTAGATCCTTTTGGTCTGGAAACATGTCTAATCTGCGAATGTGATGAGTTGGGGAGAGCATAGATTTTGCATTCTGCATGAAGTAAATCTGTCAAAAAGTTAGCCATAGATGTTCTGTTCCTAATTTTTGAAACGTCATTCTTGTGACTTGCAGGTCTATTGGCTTCAATTTGGAAGATATTTTGCGCGAGGACCAATTGTGAGATCTAGATACCTTGTCATCAATATAAAACTTTACATTTAAATTGAACGAGAAACGTAGAGATGTGGAGTAGCAGTTGATTTTATAAATCATCGTACACCAATTGCCTGATTTGGGATGTTCAATGTTCTGCTCCTGAAACATTGCTTGTTTTTTCTGTTTCTGTTGCTGCAGGATAGAGATGATTACGCTCTAGAGTTAGCTTTGGGTGATGAATAAGCCGACCAGATGTGCAATTAGAGACGATAGTTCGAGATGATTTCTCCTTTCCCGAGTCGGACTTTTCACTATGAAACATCGTTCTATAAATAACAGTTAATTCTCTCAATAGTAGCCTACTGTACGTACTTTTATTGTTGGCAAACGAGATGGTCTTCCATAGATGCAAAACGTACACTGCCAAGTCAACGATCTGCCGATGCATCCCAGGATGAAGCCATCATTTGTAGTCTAGAATCTGTTTAGCATCATCCTGGAGGTGGAGGCTGTTTAGTCCTAGCCTAGACTGAACTATCGAAAAACGAAGGGCAATCATAATGGAAACACGCATGCGCGCGGGAAAGCGCACAACCTTATCCAAGCACGACCACCCTCGCTGCACGCTTACGCACTTATGCATGAGTACCCAAGCACTCACATACAAAGTTAATCAAAGAATTGGGATTTATCATGAAGGAAAATCACTGGAGGTTGTCCCATTCATGCAATTGTATCCTATAGCAATTTAATCGGTTCTCATAACCATTCCACTTAAACTTTGCCTCTTCATAGATAAGGCATTTGCAAGAAACGTTGTAAAGATCAGTCTGCTCTAAAGAAGAAGAAACTGTACAAGTGACATTAGGAGAGTGAAAAGATGCAGCCCTTCACACATCAAACTCTTATATACTCGAGGAAAACACACATGAAAAGATAAGAAATTGACAGCCAAGGTGAATCAAATAAACTAATTTAACCAGGAATTTCCACCTGAGACACGAAACATGCTATTTCGTCTAGACTGCTTTCTTAGCAAAGTAAGTCACTAACTCACTCTTCGACTTCGTCAGTCGCAGCACCACGATTCCCATACACAATGGAGAAATAAAATCCCAAGGTTCTCAGTGTAAGGCCAGGAAACCTGTGAGAACTGTTTGGTCGCAAATCGATCTGCACGAATGGCCATCTCATTGCTTCTGCCGCTTCGCACTCCTCCCATCCGTCTCCAATCACACAGAACTCGACATTGGGACTGCCGAAACGCTCCTTAATCCACTCGAAACATTGGAGTTTCCCCACTTCCCATGAGCTGTACACTGGAAAAAAACACGGTGCATTTCAACTCACAATCCTGACCACAGCTATCTTAAAATCTACAAGACAATTCACATAGTTTTTCATTACAATTTTGGAATTGTTACTGGTATATATGCCATCACAGGTCCAATAAGTTGATACATTGACATCAAGAGGACCAAGATCCATCACTTACCATCTTTGTGCTTTATCAAATCATCCAAGCGAAAGAGCAAGCATTTTGCAAGGCTGGGTATCAATGATCCTGAGGTCACTAGAATGTTTATGCAATGAGAATTACTCTTTTCGGCCTTTCCTTTGGCCAAGTCGGGACAAGCAATTGGATCCTCCTGCCCAGTGGAACACTGATCCAGGAAGGACCTGGCTGCAGTTAAAATAAGGATGTTACCTTCAAAATGAGCATTTAAGACAACAAAGTAACAGTCGCAAGAAACCATACCCGAGGAGAGCCAACCGTCCGTGTACTCATCGGTCATTTGGTATAACTGATCCCACTTTTCTGTTAAGTCTTGGTTAAAGATATTGCGCAGACCCTGAAATAATAGAGTTTGAATCCAAAAAATAGCTCTCTTATTAGTATGACAATTGAGCAGGATCTGTAAACTTCTAGCATTGGTAGTTAACAAGCTAAAAATCTATAGGACTTCATGAGGTAAAATTGTCCCACACAATGGCACAACTAAATTATCATGTATAGGATGCCTAACCACCAACTTGATTAAACAATCACTGTATAGAGTGGCGTGACTAAGATCCATCAATCATCCAAAGCAGTTTGAGAGTCTACATCTAAACATAATGTTCTCCTGACATCCCTGTAGAGAAGCTATTGCATTAACACATAAGAGTGAACATGCATACATCTATTCATGCTTTGTATATGTCCAGGCTCAATAGGATTCTCTCAAATCTTATAATGTGACTCGGAGATTGGAGATTAAATGCTGGCCTGCCTATGTATAAAGAACTAAAAGCACCATAATTAGAACAAGGCTTGCTTAAGCTACATCACACTCAAAGAAGCTCGATTTCATATCAGAACAAGCATAAGAAACAATGCAACCCAATGAGGATGGCTAAGGAACTAAGAAAATATTGGACAATACCTTTTCATACATATAGCCTGCGGCTCTGAGTCTGTATGCTAGTTTTCTTTTATTGGCATCATCTTTTGGAGGACCAAGTCCATCTTGATCAAAGTTGTAATCAGAAAGATCTTGCCCATCATCGAATTTGCTCAAGGAATCAAGAAAGGGCTCATTAAAGTTCTCGATCTACACGACCGAGATCTGATGTAAGTTGAAAGGAGCAACCGTGCCCAAAAATTGATGCCGGTATTTGCTAGAATTCAGTATAAGACATTTTTCCTAGCAGAACATGCGAAAAGAGAGGGGAAGCTCACTTGCTCATAGTGGAAATAATCATCGCACAGGTCGAGTATGAGCTTCTCCCACATCTTGCCAATTTCTTTACCCTTCTCTACATCCTTGGAACCGCCGTGCGCCTCCGCGTACGTCCCATTTAGCAAAGACTTGAGCAGGATAAGAGTCTCATCCATGTCCCAAACATATACACTCACTTTGTGATCCTCAATCTTCACATCTGTATTCTTGGCCCTTTTGCTAGGAAATCCAGACGTGTCACCCATAAATTCTATCTGTTTCACCAATCAATTCAACAAACTCGAAATTGTGGGAGCCGAAGAGACCCTGTCAATTCAAAATACCAAACACCAACCCATAAAGACATGTCTGACATAAACACAGCAACTTCATAGTTCATAGGCAATCCTGAACAGCCGATTTTTTGCTGACCTATTGAGGATGAAACTTTGTACGATCATAGGCAAAATACTCAAGAAAACAACCCCAGAAAAATCTGAAAAAAAAAAAAAAAGAAGTATCATCTTCGCCTACCTCAACACAGAGTTCTCCATCATTAATAAGCAAAATAAAAAGAAAAAAAAAAAACCCATCAAAGAACTGATCGATTGAAGTGCCAAAGTCCGAAACTTTTCGAGAAACAGCAGAGAATAAGACGCATCCGCATGACATTGCATCCGCCCACCAAATCGAAAAGGCTCAAGATGACACTAAAAAGACGGCTGCAAATCTCTACCCGTTCGGGCTGATGACCGAAACGCCGTGCCCACCTCAACATACCTCCTTCGAGAGCTCCGGCGTGCGAAGTTCCGCGAGGCTTCTTTCAGGGTCTGAAGCAGCTGAACTCGAAGTGAATCGAAGGCGATCTGGTCTGGTCGTCAGTCCGATGTTGGCGAGAAAGAGATGGTCGAAACAATATATAAAGGACAACACGTGGAATTATCAAGCCCGGCCCGACGGGCCGATCAGCTTTTACCCACAGCCCGCCCATTCGGCCCGCTGTTCCTCCTTTAGAAACCTATATAAAGTCCCCCGACCCCCCACCGACTCAACTCCCTCCTCATCCTTTTCCCGCTTGCGCTCTGTTCAAACCGACTGTCACTCCAAGATCGAACCAGTCTCCATCGTCGCTCAGTCTCTCCAAGATCCTAACCAAACCCATTTGGCCATTTAATCTCTCTCTCGCGATCGTGCGAGCAAGATTCTGTCTTGGCAGCGGCGTCGACCGCGCACGCTCGATGGGTAAGAGCGCAAGAAACAAGCAGAAATCCAAGAACCGGCGACCGCCGCAGCTGCAGAACCCGCAAACCAACCCCCGTAGTCAACCGGGTCGAGCGCCGGGATCCATCTCGGGGACCGGACCCAGCGCGACCCCTCGGAGGAGCGGCGGCGGGGATCGTGCCAGCCGGGACCTGAGCTCCGATGATAGCTGGCTCCTCCTGGACCCGTCCCCGGCGATTGGCCCGACGCTCGAGCGTCCCTCGTTCGAAGATTTCCATAAGTTGTCGGAGGAGCAAGGTTTAGAGAATATACTGCGGAGAGCTTTGGAGGAAATGTACCTAGAAGCGTTGCATGGGCTTCTGGATATGGGGTATGATCAGGATACCGCGCTGAAGGCGATCCTCAGGAGCGGGCATTGTTATGGGGACGAGGACATACTGACGAATATAGTCAAGAACGCGCTCGCTTACTTGACTGGCGATTGCCCCAGCAGGAACCCTATTTTCGAGGCGAACGGGATCGTGTTCACGAGCTTGATGCCTATGGCGGAGCACTCGTTGCGTTGCATGGTTCATGTGCTGCAACAGATTCACCACAGTAGAAGGTTGGCGTTGTGGTCTCTCGTTTTAGGAAAACTCCATTTGGGTTCGGCAATTGCATTGCCTCCCCCTGATGGGAATCCCGACTCTGATAGTAGTAACAAGAACGCGGTCGATGATCATCTGCCGCCGTGCTGTAGGTTCAACCGTTGTTTGGGGATTCAGTGGTTAGAAAATTCAGGGGTTTCCCTGAATAGGTCAGCTGTTGGCAACGAAGGGAATAGCCATCAGCCGAATGATGAACACAGTTCGCAAATATATATCGAGGTCGCAGATAGGTTTGGTTTGTCACCGGAAATGAAGTCAATGCTGAAAAAGAATGTAGCCAAGGTTGCTGCCGCTGTTCGGACAAACTCAATGCATATGTTGCCCCAGACCCTTATGCCCTCAAATGCTTCTTTGATGGGGGATGCCGCGGCGGTTTCGCAGCCTGAAGTCTGTGACGATTCTAGTGTTTTAAGGCAGAAAGAGTGGGTGAACTCTGTGATGGATACACTTTGCGGTGAACTTGGCGATTTAAATCTTGAGGGGAATTTGGGTGATTTGGCAGAAGATAGAAAGGATGCCATTATTCTGCACTTGCAGAATAAAATCAAGGATCTCGAGAAACAAGTGAAGGAGAGAGAGGCGTGGGCTCGCCAGAAGGCGATCCAGGCGGAGAAAAGTGTTGACAGTGCTTTACTGGAACTCGAGACGTTGAGAAAGGAGATGGCGGAGAGTCGTCACATACTGAAGAAAGGTAAACCGACTCTTGATGTGAGCACCATGATGAAACTCTCTGAGAAGCAAAGTGAATTGAAGAAGGTGACTGCCCAAGCGGAGGCTGCTCACGCAGCTATGAAACGGGTTGAGAATGAGAAGGCTGAAATCAAGGCGGAATTGGAGGCTTTCAACCTAAGCGCATCGGAATCTGCAAACACCTATCTGGAGATTGCAAAGAGGGAAAAGAAGAACCTGAAGAAACTCGCGGGTTTTGAGAAAGAGAAAGTCAAGCTTCAAGAGGAGATTGCAGAGGAGAGACAGAAGATCACTGACTTAAAGCAGCAGTTGGTTCGGATAGAGCAAGCCTCGAGGGAAGCTGAGGTCAGTTAAATTCATAGTCCATGCAATACCCAGTTTTTTGTGCCTCTTTATCTGTAATTATGTTTGTTTGTCGTCTGGTCAGATTTGATGCCTCTTGTCAGACTTGTCGAAGTTTAGCTTTATATATATTTGAGTTTGTACAACAGGGAATTTCACTTCTATCTGGCAATTCATTGGCGACTTGACATACAATGACTTCAGTTCTGTGATGAGAGGACCTGCTTCTATATTTTAATGGGTCTGAGACTGGATGACTAGAGGAAGAAATAAGCAATCTGTAGATATCTGATGTTAGGAAGTTATGAGTTGGAACACCACAAGATAATACTGAATGTATAAGATTGGGTTTTTCGTTCCTTGTCAACAACCTATGAAGCATTCCTGTTGTTTTCTGATGAAGTAGATGGAAAAAGAGGGAACTGTTAATGTACTGATCATGAGATTATGGTTAATGTATGTGCCTTGTAATTTAAGCTCACTTAGTCACTTACAGACTTAGGGTTATCAGACTGGCATAGGGGCCTTGATGTGACATCAGCGGTTCAAATCCCTGTACGCACAAAGTATTTCTTCTTTGAACATCAAAAAATTCTCCTGCAATTTACTTGGTGTATTTTCCTTTCTCTGGTTTCCATGAAGTGGGGAGAACTTTCTTCTCTTCCCAGCTTCAACCGTTTCTTTAGTCATCATATAGGTCATTGTACTGTTCTAGCATTCCAAATCTACCTTGTCACCGTCAGAAATTTCTTAGCTGATTCTGTTTCTTTATTGCATTAAGTTGTCATGATCATTATTAGGGGAAGCTGTGCTTAAGAAGTCTAGCCTTTTCAGCTTAATGTGAAACATCTTCAGGGGAACAGAAAGAATATTCAATAGAGCTTTAATCCACCATTTCTTTTGATTACTTTAATGGCAGATAAAGCACATCTTGTTTCTGCCCATCCGATATCTTTTGCATCTGGAAATCAGCTGGCGATACCATAACATTGTTCTTGTCATTTTTTTTTTCTTTTAGAATTTCCGTGTTTGTGATCAACCTTCTGTACATCATATTAAACTGCAGATAAAGTGGAGGCAGGCAGCAGATGCAAAAGAGCTTGCCAATGCACAGCTTAAGGAAGAAAAGCGAGCACTGAAAGCAGCGAAGGCTGATGGTAAGAAAAGGCTAGAAGATCTGCGCTTAAGAATAGAGATAGAGTTGAAGTTGTACAGGGACGAAGTCCTGAGATTGGAGCAAGAACTTTCATCTCTAAAAATGGCAGCTGGGAACACCGAAGCAACAGCGGAGCTTGAACAGGATGGTAGAAAATGCATAATCTGCATCAAAAATGAAGTCTCTGTTATCTTCTTGCCATGTGCCCACGAGGTTATGTGTGCTGACTGTTGTGACCGACATGAGTATAAGGATAGAGTCTCATGCCCTATGTGTCAAGTTCCAATTGAAGAGGCGATTCGTGTCTTCAGAGGTAGCTAGCGATTAGTATTGCCTCTCTCTCCATCTCTCAGCAATGTCAAGGTGCATATAGGTGTAAAGTGATATCAGGGTTACAAGGTCTAGTTTACAAAGTGATGTTACAGATTTTAAGCGGGTGATTAAACCAAGTGGGATATCACCTTTGAACAAATTTTTGTTTTTCTAGCATTGTTCCTGTTGCAAATAGGAAGCAGCCTTCTCTAGGCCTGCGTCTTTTGATTGAAATGTGGGAGTTACTCTGCAATTTGTCAGCAAAATATTCAGAGAAGTTTTTGAAACAACCTTATCTCATCATAGCTTGTACCCTGAATGTTTTGATTGCTCAAGTGAAGTTTGGATGGTGAGAGAGAGAGAGAGAGAGAGAGAGAGAGAGAGAGAGAGAGAATACTTATTGCTAGCGAATGAACAAAGATCTGGATGATGCAGTAGCATTTTGCAAAAGTTTTGGAAGAAGAAATAACTTGACTAAACGCACCATAGAACACCACCCACAAAGTACTCGGTCGATTATGGAGAGGTTTTAGGATTCGCGCCTTTCTTTAGGGTCTCTATTGAGCCTTAAATGCTTCCAAAGCAGTGACTAGCTAAATCAGTTAGATTTAGTTTTGACAGCAGGTTTCACCACTGCACCTCTTTCATATGTCTACTCAATATAAGATGCAAGAGTTGTCTCCCTTCGTATTCTTGAAATCCCTTTCAATTTTACTATTTCGTGTTGTGAATAACCAACAGAAATGAAACGATGGACGGCGCCTGATTAAAAGAATTCAGATGACTATTATCATTATGCCGTGGCAGTTATGCAAATTAGTCTAGCATGTCAAGAGCATATTATATTCTTTTAACAGTAGCTGAAGGAACGTCCTTTTTCATCTCTCGGTTTTGCATCCATCTGTACTGTTTATCAATTTAGTAAACACCAGTATCCAACTTAAGCGGTTCTTTTCATGGTTCCGTCGAAGTTTCGTGATCCAACTATCGATAGGTTCAGACAATCTAACGGTCTATGATACACCACACTTCAAATTCCACATTCAAGTACGAGACAGCGGTCAATTCAATATTGCCAGAAAATGGAAGTTACTCCTTCTCACCATCTTGGTTTGCTCTTTTGTATTATACAGATCCACCATCTTTGTATGCTCTTTTGTCTTGTACAGAGTCAGGGTGCGAGCAGTGCTATGTATACCTTCATCTAATTCATGTTCTTGCATCCAGCAGTTGAATCAAGCCTAAACCAGAATCTCACAGAATGAAGAATCCTAGCTACAAACCATTCACTTTCATGCTTTTTGTTCTTGTGGTGAATTACGTGCAATTCATGGAGGTCAAAGCGCAGAGTTGCCGTGCAAGCGGTCGAATCAGGGGGAGGAAACCGCTGCCTGGACAGTGCTACACGGGTGATGAATCGGACTGCTGCATCAAAGGCAAAATGTACCGTCTATCGGTGTTCACCACCGGTGTCTGCCCACCTCACTCTTAATAGCTTTGAGAAGGGCAGAGATGGTGGCGGTCCATTGGAATGCGACAATAAGTACCATTCCGATGATTTACCAATCGCGGCACTATCCACAGGCTGGTTTGACAACATGAGCAGGTGTCATCACAACATAACCATTAATGGCAACGGGAGGAGCGCGGTGGCCATGGTGGTCGACGAATGTGACTTGACTATGGGATGTGATGCGGACCACGACTATCAGCCTCCCTGCTATAACAACATTATCGATGCATCTAGAGCCGTGTGGGAAGCCCTGGGCGTGCCTAAAGACAACTGGGGATGGATGGACATAACATGGTCCGATGCTTAAGGCTAGTTTTTCGTCTGGAGGAAATATTACGTCGATCTAGTTGTTGTCTTCTCGTTGTTCTTGGTTTTTTCTGCTGTTTCTGCCGTGTGTGTGGGCTTATGGCAGTGTGAATTATGTTTATGTACCTTATGCAATGTAAATTAGAAAAATCAAGACAGTCTGCTCTGGGCATGACTCCAAAGGTCGGTCTCTTGTATTAATTTGTCTCATATTAGTTCTTGTTTCTATTTCGGTCCATGAATTGCCATAGATTATATCATGCGGACATGTTTTTCTTTTCTCGAGAGAAGATGCTCTTGTATCCTTTAAATAACAGGGGTTGATAAATTAAAATTTGTACAATCCCAAACGAGGTGCGCTGGGCGCTCGAGAATCACCAGATCAAGTGGCCTCCGATTCCAGCTGTGTCGATCCATGTCATGTCAATTTGTGTCAGTTTCGAGTTGATTGTTACCGATCCGAGTCCTATTTGAATTTCCCTTGGTTGAAATCTTCGCCGCAGCTTCATATTGAGTCCCATTCTCGTCACGTGAGAGGTCCCTTCATGCCTACAACACCAAAATGTTTTTTCCCTGTTGCCCAATAAATCCAGTGGTTGGGCCAGAGCCAGATTCAAAAATTCTGTGAGGCCAATGCGAGTGCCACATGGCATCACCTGAGCTCCCTGTTCGTGGGCTACCAGTGCACGGGCGTGTCTGATTCTTGCACATGAAAACATCGCATTCAAAGATCAAGCGACTAGCTGTATTGAGAAGTCACAGACACCGTTGAAAAACGTATCCCAGCGAGTTTGATGTTAGGTTAACGATCAAAGAACTCTCCCTTTTTGCGTCTTTCCTTTTCTACCAAGTTACGAAAAACTTTTTCCGGATCCCTTTACATGAGCTCGGTTGCTGCGTTGCTCGTGAACTCCCAAGGGTGTGCATCGTTGCAGCTGGGCAGTTCCAGTTGTCTCTGTCATTCACCGTCTCCAGCCTTCAATGCTGCTGCACTTTTTGTTGTCGGTCAAAGCTCAAACCCATGGCTGAGGTTGCTTGCTTTTGCTGATGTCAACGACTGTAGAGGAGATTTTACCGACCATTGACTCACAAATTTCTTTTTCTTTTTCTTTGGGAGGAGATTACATTTCGCTACAAACTCATATACAGCAGAATTATCTTAGCTCGGGAAACAAGACTAGAAGCAAAAAAAGCAAATACCCCTCCAAGAAAATTCAGCAAAGAGGCGCCAACAATATAATATTAAAGAATTTTACAATGCATACTGATAAAAGGAATCTCCAATATCAAAGTTTAAGCTGAGGTCCTGTGTTCTTCAGGAGGTATATAGAAGTATTTGGCTTGCATATTATGAATGATCGAAGTAGTTCAATTGTTTGCATAAGCTGCATATTCTTCTGTGACACAACCTTGTTTTCGCTCATTAAGCATAACAAAAGGCCTAATCTTGCTTCTCTTTTCTTGAACACTTTTTCCTGACTTAACCGACCTTTTTCGCTGTAATGAAATCCTACACAGAAAAATTGGATTTTGTTAAAGATTGTCACGACAACATTCTTTAAGAAAGGTTGAAATTATCAATACGCTGGTTTTTGACGTGAACGGTTAATGTTTTGAAAGGCGCATATATTATTGGTAAGCATGCTTAACTAGTTCCCTTGTTCCCATGCTCACAGTTGGGCAGTGTTTAATTCCCATTGAGTTCATTAGATTTTGGAACACTCTTGATTTTTTATGGCACGGTTTTTCCCCTAGTTCAACAAGCAACAAATATTTTCTGCTTGCTTTTGACTTCTGGCCGAAATGAAAGCTACCGTCTTTAGAAGCCTGAAGAACTTTATTGGGAAGAGACACGTGAATTCCAGGTAGGGCAGCAACATCTCTCTCTCTCTCTACCCCCTCCCTCCCTCCCTCCCTCCCTCAACCTCTCAATAAATAAGTCTGACCTTGCTGAGAGGAAAAGGAGGAGTTTGCCGCTAGAAGCCGAACCTTCTCTATATCAAACCAGAAGCCAATGTGGGGACTGACATCAATATAATGCCTACTTGTCCCACAGCCTGATACTGAATCACACATGAACTTCCTGAGAGATCAGAGCCAATCTCACATTTTGCCTTATTATGTCTATCTTTCTCAGAATAGCGCTAGCATCAATTGATCATACCCTCCAGAAAATGTTCTCTAAAGCTCATGCGGGCAAGGATATGGCAGTGGCAACAGACCGGGGCGCTTCAGATGTAGAGATCACTAATGAGGAGAGGTTTCCTGGAAAATCTGCTGAGAAAATCAAGAGGCTGCCTGGGAAAATCTGGGGAATGATGTGGAAAGTGGGCAAGGAAGATCCCAGGAGGGTCATCCATTCTTTGAAAGTCGGGTTGTCTTTGACATTGGTCTCGTTGTTGTATTTGATGGAGCCGTTGTATAAAGGGATTGGCCAAAATGCCATTTGGGCCGTGATGACCGTAGTCGTGGTGCTAGAATTCACTGCAGGTTGATATCCAGAAATTTCCAGTTACTTTGGATTCTTAATGAGATTGTTCTAGCCTAACAGATCATTTTATTTTCCTCATTGATAGGTGCAACTTTGTGCAAGGGACTTAATAGAGGATTGGGCACTCTTTTGGCAGGGTCCTTGGTATTTCTAATTGAGTATGTTACAACGAATTCTGGTCACATGCTTCGAGCCATTTTCAGTGGAGCCACAGTTTTTCTGATTGGTAATTTTTATCTCTCGCTGATGATTAAACAAACTGTGCTATCCACTTATGAACTCCTCTTCGAACATTCATGGTCATATTTTATTATCATGAGTCTGTTTATAACTTTTCTGCCTTTTGTTGCAATATTTACAGGAGCTATAGCTACCTACATGAGGTTCTTTCCGTACATAAAGAAGAACTATGACTATGGTGTCGTGATATTTCTCCTTACATTTAATTTGATCACATACTCGAGCTACGACATTCATAATGTGTTGAAGATAGCCCAGGAGCGCCTTTACACCATTGCCATTGGGTGCGCCATCTGCCTTTTCATGACTCTGATGATATTTCCTAACTGGTCGGGGGAAGAACTCCATAATTCTACAGTATCCAAGCTAGAAGGCCTGGCAAGATCCATCGAAGGTAACTGGAATGTGCTGATGTGGTGACAAAATATACTCTTCAGCATAACAAATCGAAGTTTAAACTTTACTCGTAATTATAAGAAGAGCGGTTGATCACTCTGATTGAGAAAATATCGTTTTGCAGCATGTGTTAACGAATATTTCAATGAGGCGAAGTTAATAGAAGAGGTGAATGAACCATTGGAGGATCACATATACAAGGGTTACAAGGCTGTCTTGGACTCTAAGACTAGTGATGAAACTTTGGTAACATTTTCGATTTCCTTCAAGAAAACTAAATTGATCTTGGATTGACATGAATATAAGATGAGACTTCACAAATCTTTGTGCCATGAATTTTCAGGCACTACATGCTAGTTGGGAACCAAGGCGTAAAAGACGCTGTTATATCTCCCCGTGGCGGCAATATGTTAAATTGGGAGCCATTTTACGCCACTTTGGTTACACGGTCGTCGCACTACATGGATGTTTGAGAACAGAAATACAGGTATCCTTTTTTATGTCTCGTCCATCAACCAAGATGTCGAAATTAATATCATCATTATTGTCCATGAATATAGATAACCGGCGAGCAGCAGCGTGTCACTGACGAGTGGTGAGCGTGCCATTTATAATCTGTCTTCAATTTGTCACATTCATGAGGAAAGAACTGAAGATTTATGTCCCTTGTTATTCTCTATAATGGAACCGGCTTCAAGTTCCTTGTTATTTCTCGAAACTATGGTCCTGCTTGTGCAAATAGGATGTTGCGATTCTTGTAGGGCACACGTTTTCATGAATCTAAGGCTATCGGGCGGAGGACTAATCTAAGTAGTCTTTTATCTGTTGATTTCTAGACTCCACTTGCAGTCCGTGCACTCTTCAAGGACCCATGCATTAGACTTGCCAAGGAGGTGCAAAAGGTCCTGATGGAATTGGCCGATAGTGTGAGGTACCGCCGCCAGTGCTCGCCCGAGATACTGTCCGATCATCTTCACGAGGCCTTGCAAGACCTAAACACCGCGATCAAATCCCAACCTAGGCTCTTCCTAGGTTCGAATGATAATCAAACATCAAACATGCTTGCCATGGCAGCTGCACAGGCCAGCCAAAAGAACCAAAAGGCCTCCAAAGTCTCGTTGCCCAGTGTAAAGACGGACAGTTCTGCCTTACTGGAGTGGAGGACCAAAAGGACTTCCGAGCAATCGAGGGAGAATGAGAGGAAAGTCCTGAGGCCACAGTTGAGCAAGATCGCCATCACAAGCTTGGAGTTCTCGGAGGCACTCCCCTTTGCAGCTTTCGCCGCCCTGCTGGTCGAGACGGTTGCAAGGCTCGACCTAGTGATCGAAGAAGTAGAGGAATTGGGACAGGTTGCATGCTTTAAAGAGTTTAGACCCGAAGATCAGATCTCCATCACTTGCGAGCGCCCACCTGTGGGTGTTTGTCATAATAATTTGCCTTCCCATGGAGCAGAATAGGTTACAGGGTCCCTAGAAAATTACGTATTAGAGAGCTAGCCACGTTGATTTGGCTTGTCATCACACATCTTTGGGATTCATTTACAGGGATCATGTTCTTCGTGGATTAGTGATATTGAAAACCATTTCATTAGCACAGAGTGCTCAGAGGGACCAAACAACGTAACACTCCACTATCCTTTAAGGAAAAAATGGAGCTAACACAAACGGAGATTGAAGCTTCATCAGGCCTAACTGAAGTATCTGCTCATCTCCAGTGAATCTCAATATGTCTTGAATATAATTTACCCATTTCGAGGGAACCCGGTGTTCTTTCACCTGATCAATCTTTTTTTTTTTTTCAGATACATCGATCACTCACAATCTACTATAAAACAAATTTTGTCGATATTATTACAGAATCACACTTGGGTACACCCAATTAGTCCTCGGTGAACATTGTCCTAGATTAATCTAATCATTGTTGATACTAACAATTAATCTAATCCATCGCAAATGGAGAGATGGGCACGCTTGAAGCGAGTGCTTGGATGGACCATCCAAGAGTCAATCATTCGGCGAAAGTACCTTACAAGTGCCAAAATTTAGCAATAATGGCTATTTAAGTACAAAAACTTTTAAAAAGTACACTTAAATGGCATTTAAAAAAAAAAATTGGACACTCAAGTGTCTACTCCGATAAAGGTAATTAGAAATCCGATGTGGCATTATTTTAAGAATAAATGTGGTTTACATGACTTGCTAAAATTGTCTACTTGTGCAAAACGGCGTCATTTTGCCCCAAAAATTGATTTTTAATATAATATTAATTAAATTAGATTAAAAACTAAATTAAAAAGGGGTGTAGCAAAGTAGCGAGGGCCGGCCGAAGGAAGAAGGAGAAGAAGAAAAGGAAAAAGAAAAGAAAAGAGCAAAAAGTCAAAATACACTTGATTTTAGAGTTATTTTCGGGAACAAAGAAGTAATTTTTTTTTAACTTTTTGATTCTATTCCAAATTTATTCGTTGGAATAAAAAAAGTTACCAAATGATTTTTTTTTTTTTCGGGAAATAAAAGAATAGAATTAAACATTTTTTGGCTAGTTATCAAATAGGGCCAAAGTGTACCTTTGGCAATTGGTTAGTCCTTCCATATATAGCGCATGTTACCCACGTTACACCCTCTTTATAAATTAGACATCTGGGAGATTTGATTTGGTATGATTGGCTCATGACTTTTGCTGATTCATGTACGGCTTAAAGTCTCTCCAAACCAAAACAAACGCGTCCTCGATTGGAAGAAATAAGGCAGTCCAAAGAAGACCGCAGGAAGCACCCACCCCGGATGGATCTTTGCTGTTCCTTTTCCGGTCCTCCAACCTCGGCCCAGCTTGACCTCCCCCAGAAACACCATTCTCATAATCAAGTTTCGAGAACATGAAGACTTGTCCAAACGTAGCCATCTGTCCCTCGGGATCAAGCGGTAGTACTCTGGGAATCTGCCCCAGGTGACATTGCTTCATACATTTTAATATGCTCCACGATTGTTGATTGCCTGACCCATGTATTCCCATAAATAAACAGCTAAAAAGGTACTGGTTTGACACTGACTTCCGAATTTAAAACTAGGAAGACCGGTTTACAGGAAGAAACGTTACTAGTCTTCTTGGAAAGCTCGCCAACGTACGTACGATCGGTCTGCTCTGTATATGTTAAAAAGAGGAAGGGCTATTTTGCATATTAAATTGACCGGTGATGTGCGAATACGATGGGCCTTTTCCATTTCAGTGTGCTATATAAATGAAGGCAACAACAGCCGTTCAAAGAGAAATCAAATTCGTCTTCTCCCCAGCTGGGAAATTTTCACAGAACAAAAGTAGAAAAGAGCATCTGTGGATTAATCAGGGGGTTTTAGATTGCAAATGGCGGGGAGTAATGAAAAATCAAATCTCAGAGTTTCTGCTGAGAAAGTGCTGAGATTTCCAGGTGAGGTGGGTGTTATGATGTGGGAGATGGGCAAAGAAGATCCAAGAAGGGTGATCCACTCGATCAAAGTTGGTTTGGCTTTGTCATTGGCTTCAATGCTGTGTCTGTTGGAGTCACTGTATCAAGGGATTGGCCAAAATGCCATCTGGGCTGTCATGACTGTTGTTGTTGTCCTTGAGTTCACTGCAGGTAACTTCAATCTTAGCAAAAACCAAAAAGGATACAAAGAAAGTAAGAAGGAAATGATCGTTGCTGATATGGGCATTCACAATTTTTGTGAACATGTGTAGGGCTTTTGCGATTTAGTTTTCTTCCTTTTCATCGTGTTCTATTACCTTTGTGCGATGAGAATATGTTATTTGCAGCTGAAACACCAAGATCAGAAAGATTTTTTACCATTGAATCACCTGACTTATTCTTCGTATGACAGGGGCCACACTACGTAAAGGGCTGAACAGGGGCGTTGGGACGCTGTTAGCGGGAGTGTTCGCGCTCTTTGTTGAGTATCTCACGGCAGATCGGCCTACACCCAGAGCAGTGGTCATGGCATGGACAGTTTTTGTCATTGGTGAGCGCTAAGTATAAGGCATATTACGAGTCATTGTTGGATGGCCTCAAACTAAATTATGCAGTTTAATAGATCCCAAGCTCCATCGTCACTTGTTAACATTTCAAATTAGACATTAGGCCAAAGGAATTGATACCAACTATAGATCATCTTTTGTTACTCAAGTATTTCATCAAGTCAATGTTCTTTTATTTTCCCGTTTCGAGCCAAAGTATGTCATACAATACAATGCTTCTCTCTTCTCTCACTCGGCATCGGTGCCACATTGTAAATGTCACAGGAGCTGCAGTTACCTACATGAGGTTCGTTCCCACTATAAAGAAGAATTATGACTATGGGGTCATGATATTCATATTGACCTTCAGTTTGATACTAGTGTCCAACTACCGTATTGATGATACAACGAGGATGGCGCGAGACCGCCTCTACACTATCGTAATCGGTTGTGGAATATGTCTTTTCTTGAGTCTGCTCATCTTTCCAACTTGGTCAGGTGATGACCTCCATAAATCCACAATAGCCAAGCTTGAAGGACTAGCACAATCTGTCGAAGGTATGATAAGCATCTTTTGATTTCAGCTCGTATTCTTGCGAAATGGTTCAACTCAACTGAAGTGGGTTCCTCACAGCCTGTGTTGGGGAATACTTTGGTGATGCTCAGACAAAAGAAATCCAAGACGAATTGTCGAAGGATTCCATCGACGAAAACTGCATCAAAGTATTGGATTCCAAGAACACTGATGAAACTATGGTATTGCTCACTTGGTTTCGTGACTGTCAATTTGAAATACGAAAAACCAATATTTGACTAGTCTCGTTGCAATTTTGCAGGCGTTAAATGCAAGTTGGGAGCCGAGATACCGATGGAACTGTTACAAATCTCCTTGGCAGCAATATGTGAAGTTCGGAGTTGCTCTACGCCGTTTTGGTTACACAGTTATGGCTTTACACGGTTGTTTGCACACCGAAATCAAGGTATTGAAAATCGATTCCTATTGGAGTTATCATCAATACGACCAATGTTTTCTTAAGTAGCTGTTGCTATGACATCCACAAGCGCAAGTCTGTGTCCCGTAGAGGCAACTGTCAATAGCCCAACAATTTAGACAATTTTTTAAAGAGTTAGGTAAATCATTGCTACTGACATTCATATATACTACACGCAATATTAGCATATCAGATTAGAGTAGTTTCTCACGCGTAGATTACTTGACAGAAATTCTACCAAATTTTTACCTTCCATAGATGCATCATTTTTGCCTTCAATAAAATCGGAGACTAAACTCATTGTCAGGCTATCTCTTCTCCGGGAATCCGTTGTGTATGTTCTTTTCTCTAACTAAAGCGCACTCCTAGACACCTATGATCATTTGCGCTGCCTTAAGGAAACATTCCTTAATTATTGGATCTAATTATGTTTCTTCCTTGGTACTATATTCATGAATGTAAATGTAATGTTGCTAGACTCCACCATCTGTGCGTGCTCTCTTCAAGGACCAGTGCACCCGTTTAGCTGGAGAGGTATCACAAGTGTTGGTGGAACTTGCTAACAGCATGAGGGATCGCCGCCATTTTTCTCCGGAAATTCTCTCCAGTCATCTCCATATAGCTTTGCAGGACCTCAACACCGCACTACAGTCCGAGCCGCAGATTCTCTCAGACTCGATGAACAGAAAGGGCTCCGGAGTCTCTCTTACGGCAAGCTTGGAAGCCAATTCTTCTCCTGTGCACGAATCAGCAACCGCAAGACCTCCTGAACAAGTGCACGGCATTCAGAAGGTGTTAAGGCCACAGAGGAGTAAACTTGTTATAGCTAGCCTCGAGTTCTCCGAGACGCTTCCTTTCGCTGCATTTGCTTCTTTGCTAGTAGAGGCCGTGGCTAGGCTTGATCATGTTATTGAGGAAGCTGAACAACTGGGGACGATGGCTCGGTTTAAGGAGTATAGAGCGGGTGACGATGTTGCTGTGACACTTGAAAGAACGAAATCGGACTTCGTAGAGAATCATTTCCCTCCATCGGGAGCAGAATAGTGGGGATTTTACTTTTTGGGATGAGTGCCCTCTAAGGTTCTGGTGCTATTTTCTCTTCTTGTAGCACCTTTTAGGCATATTATCTTCTCAACAGGTCTCGTATAGACCAGCTGATTTGAAAGGGCAGAACCTTATTCTTTTATTGATCAGATAGATTTGTTTTAGTTATAATGGTAGTATTAGAAACTTGGTCCTTATTAAGATAAGAATACTACGAGTGTCATAACTTTCTACCGTGTTTACTTGAGTGCCACGACTTATTTATTATTTTTTTACCTTACCATTAAATGCCATAACTTCTAAAAATGTTCACTTGATTGCTATAACTTTCAATCGATCGTTTATGTGCAAAATTTTTATAAAGATGTTCACCCAAGTGCTGGAAATCTGACGTGGCATAGTATTTGGGGTGAACTTTTTAATAAATTTATGGAACTCAAGTGAGGGATTGAAAAGTTCACTGCATCAACTGATTGGTGATACTCTGCCAATATTGAGCTAGCGTTGTACAAATATGAAGTCACTGGTGGTCTTGTTGTAACATTCATTTGAAGAAGAATGTAGCCCTTGGCAGATGAAGAGCACAGCTGAAAACCAGACGTCAATGCTTGCCTAGCAGCTGCACAGGCCAGCGAAAAGAACCAAGAGACCTCCAAAGTGTCATTGCTCTGTGTAAAAAGAGACACCTCTGCCTAATTGGAGTCGGACCAAAAGGGCTTCAGAGCAATCGAGGGAGAATGAGAGGAAGGTCCTAAGGCCGCAGCTGACCAAGATCGCCATCACAAGCTAGGAGTTCTTGGAGGCGGTCCCTTTCATGGCTTTTGCCACCCGACTAGTTGAGATGGTCGTTAGTAGGGGTTGAGAGTGCTAGTATGAACACCTAGAGGGGAGTGAATAGGTGTAAAAATAAATCTTGGCAAATATATGCGGAATAAAATAAACTTCGAGTAAAACAAATGAGTTAGGGAAGAGAATAAGAACACAAGATTTATAGTGGTTCGGCTTAATCCAAGCCTACGTCCACTCTCCCACGATAACAGCCTTCTTGGCTGGATTCCATTATGCAATCAACAAGAGATTACAACTTCGAGTGCAAACACTTAGTAGATTACACTATCTCACTAAGTCACTCTTTTGGTATTTCTTTCACGATCACAAACGTTTAAGCTCTCAAGAGACAAGTATATGATCGAAAGTCGCTCAGACTTTGGAATTATAAATTCTACGCTCCGTCTCTTACTTGCTCATCGGTCCTTTATCTCCTTAAATACTCCTCCACTTCCAAACTAGCCGTTGGACAACATCCCGGAGAATCGTCTTCCAATATACCCATTGGACAGCTCTGTATCTAGAAGATTTGGTAGCCGTTGAGTGACAAAGGTAAAATCCCAAATTGATTCTGATCGCCCATACAAACGAAATCTTGGTTTCCATAAGTAAAGCTCATTCGTATAGAAAGTTCTTGTATTCAAGATCCAATCCTCAATCAATTAGATTGAATCAATCAAATCAACCTTGATGTGGAATCCAAACCAGATCACTAGCCGTTGTATGATTGGGCTTGAGTTACGATTCATCGAATCTGGATGTAAAGTCTGAGAGTCTTTAGACTTTACAATCTGAGTCTGAGTGTGATAGACTTTACAATCTGAGTCTGAACATATTTTGCTTCTGAACAGATTTAGCTTTAAGGTCTGTACCCAGTTCAGCTTCAGCATAGAGTCTGTCTTTTTGAGTCTTGAGTCTGGCAGTCTTCAGACTTTGAGTCTTGAGTCTGGCAGTCTTCAGACTTTGAGTCTTCTGGTCGTCTTCGCACTTTGACAATATCCTCTACATGTTCTAACATCTGCATGGTCTATTACTCAACCATCAAACATGTTAGTAGCCTTTGATTTATTTTGTCATCTTCAAAACATCATAAGGGATTTCCCTAACAGGGGTAAGCATGGTCCGGTTGGGCGGGTCCACCCCCTAACCTTAGGACCAACCCGCACAATGTTGGTTTTCAATTTTTGGGATCGAGGACCGACCCTATTGAGCTTGGGACCAAGGACCGGACCGACCCAATGGGTGGGTCCGATTCTAGGGTCAACCCAAGACCAACTGATAATTTTTTATTTCATTTTTTGTATTCCTTAAAAAGGTTATTGAGGACCGGACTGACCCAATGGGTTTGGTCCGGTCATTGGGTCAGTTCGATTTCAAGGTCAACCCATGATTAACCAATAATTTTTTATTTCATTTTTTGTACTCCTTAAAAGGGCAATTGAGGACCGTACCGATCTAATGAGTTTGATGATAAGCAACGTCAGCTAAGAAAGGCAAGTGGTGAGGGTCAAGTGGGGTGAGCGTCAAACAGAATGAGCATCAAATGTCGAGCCGGGAGCAATAAGCCAAGCGAGCATCGAGCGGCGAGCGGCACAAGTGACCTAAAGCGAGCGAGGTGAATGTTGAGTGGCGAGTGGAGAAGTTATTTTTTTTCGATTTTAACAAATTGAAGACTAAGAGGACAAATAAGACAAAAGAGAACAAATACTAGAGAAGAATGCCATAAGATGCATTTTTGGACGCCGTGAGAACTCCTCACAAAAACATTTTCCTCTTTCATAAATTATGACTATTGACACCGTAAAATATATTAAAAACCTAAGTTATTAAAGAACAATGTAAAATTATTTGAATTCTTTACTAAAGAGCTATTTAATATTGTTGACACCGTTTATTTTAAGATTTTCTCTATATAAGAAATTTATATAATATATTAGATATATATATAGTCAGGGTTAGTTCGAGTTGGACCGACCCACAACTCTCATGATCGAGGACTGACCCGCACAGTGCTGGTCTAAGAATTCTAGGACTAAGGACCAACCCAGTCTCCTTGGGAATCAGACTAGGATTGGCAGGGTTGAGTCGGTCCAAGGTTGGTCCAGGGTTGACCCTAGACCGATGCTCACTCCTAGTCGCTAGGCTTGAACTAATGATCGAGGAAGTTGAGGAATTGGGATAGGTTGCATGCTTTAAAGAGTTTAGACCCGATCAGATCTCTATCACTTGTGAGCGTCTGACCGATGATGTGTGTCACAATGATTTGCTTGGAGCAGAATAGGTAGATGATCAACCAAAACACTAGAATAGATAGAGCATAATACTACCTCTAACGATCATCATTAGGCGAACGTTTCAACCACAACACCAATATCTTGATATTTGCATGACCTTTGCTCATGATTAGCACGACCTTTGCTCATAATCAGCACGTGCAAATTATCACCAGTCATGGATACTGTTTACAGACAAGTTGCACGAATATGACTTGCGATCTAATTTCTAGGAAAATTACTAAGCAAATCAGCTACCAAAGACTTCATCACCAAAATTCCATTTTGATGGAGCCATTATCTAAAGGGATCGGCTGAAACTCCATTTGGGCCGTGATGATTGTGGTTGTGGTGCTAGAGTATCAAGAATATTCCAATTCCTTCAAATTTGTCATGAGATTGTTTTAGCCTAATAGATCATACTATTTTCCTCATTGACAGGTACAACATTGTGCAAGAGACTTAATGGAGGATTGGGCACTCTTTTGGGAGGGTGCTTGGCATTTTTTATTAAATATGTTACAACGACTTCTGGTAAGGTGCTTCAAGCCGTTTTCATTGGAGCTGCATTTTTTCTTATTGGTAATTTTGGTTGATAAAACAAACTATATATCCACTTGAAGACTTCTCTCCAAACATTCATGATCATATTTTCTCATCATGAGTCTGCTTACAACTTTTTTGCCTTTTGCCGCAATATTTAGAGGAGCTCCAACTGTAGTTCTTTCCGTACATAAAGAAGAACTATGGTTACGAAGTCGTAATATTCCTCTTGACGTTTAATTTGATCACATACTCGAGCTATGGTGTTCAAAATGTGTTGAAGATAGCCCACGAGTGCAGATAGCCCACGAGTGCCTCTACACCATTGCCATTGGGTGCACCATCTGCCTTTTCATGACTCTGGTGATATTTCCTAATTGGTCAGGGGAAGATCTCCATAATTCTACGGTATCTAAGCTAGAAGGCCTGGCAAGATCCATTGAAGGTAAATGGAATAGGCTGATGTGGTGACAAACACGTACTCTTCAGCATAAAAAAACTGAAATTTACACTTAACTCATAACTATAAGAAGAGTGGTTGACCAATCTGATGGAGAAAATATTGTTTGCAGCATGTGTTAACAAATACTCAGCAAGGCGAAGTTAGCAGAAAAGGTGAATGAATCATTGGAGGATAATATATACAAGGGTCATAAGGCCATCTTGGACTCTAAGACTAGTAATGAGACTCTCGCAACATTTTCCATTGCTCCTTTAAGAAAACCATATTGATCTTGGACTGACATAAATAAGATGAGACTTTACCCGTCTTTGTGCAATGAACTTTTCGGGCACTACATGCTAGTTGGGAACCAAGGCATAAAAGATATTATATCTCCTTGTGACAGCGATATGTTAAATTGGGAGTTATTCTGCGCCACTTTGGTTACACAGTCGTGTGCTACATGGATGTTTGAGTATAGAAATACATTTATCCTTTTAATGTCTCATTTATTAGCCAAGATGTCAAAATTAACATCATTATTGTCCCCCGATAGACATAGTTGATCGGCGAGCAACGGGCATGCCAGCGGCGAGTGGCTGGTGATCGTGCTACTATATAATTTGTCTTCAATTTCTCACATTCATGAGAAAAAAGCCGAGAATCTATGTTTTTTGTTATTCTCTAAAATGGAACCGGCTTCAAGTTCTTTGTTATTTCTCAAAACTATGGTGCTGTTTGTGCAAATTGTATGTTGCGATTTTTATAAGACACACATTTTCATGAATCTAAGGCCATCTGGCGGAGGACTAATCAAAGTAGTCTTTAATCTGTTGATTTCTAGACCCTGTGTGACAGTCTAATTTTTCCACTTCTGTTTTTGATTGAATGAGCCGGACTTTTCATCGACACGTCTATAGTGCTATTCTTTGAGTCGATCACTTATGAGATAACTAGACTATTTGGGGAACTCATAAAGGGATTTTAATGCAACAGGCTTGAGAATTTGACCATGAATTGACTGCTTAACCGTGTTAGTCTGCAAGGGTCATTACGGCATAGTCGAAAATCTAGCAGAGACTGGAGATAGGCTGATTCGACCGAGGTGTGTGATTAAGTGTGGGTGATTCCACCTAATTACAAAATTCTCATCGAACAGCACTAAACCGATTTTTCTGTCATTTTGGTACCATGTGCTTGTATTTGAAACCTTGAGATTTTCACGGCAATCGAGGGTTGCTAATGTGTTGAAGAGGTACATTATGATTCGAGATAAATCGATCACGGGTCAATTATACCAAAAATCTCTAAAAACTACATGATAGCTTAAGTCACGTTAAAATCGTGTCAGATCGAAATTAATCACGAAATTTAATTTGATTTTGGAAATCGAGAGTTTTACCTTGTCACAATCAATTCTAGGAACATTGATGCACCCTCTCAAGGCCTTTTTACAAACTTGAAATTTTGGTGGGAAATTCAAATTGCAGCAAATTAAGTGAAAATGGGAAATGCCATAATTTAAATGGATTTTTGGTCTTCAATGTGGAATAATTGGAGATGGGAATTATAAGGATTTAATTGAGGCCTTATTTTTGTTACCTAAGGTTATTAAATGTCAAAGTGTAAAAGAGAAAATCTAATGTGAAGATTATGAAATTCGGAGCTCTACACGCCAAAGGGGAATTCAACTTTATTTGAGGTGCATTTGGGGAAGATAGAGTCGGGTAGGCCCCTTGATAGTGAGATGGCCCAAAGATTCCATGGAAAATGGACAACTTGATGTGGAAACTAAGGGAGGGACCCTCCACGATTTTTTTTTTTCTCTCCTTTCCCCCTCCATTCGTGCGGTTTCCCTTCCCCCTTGGCCTGCTCGACCGTCCCTCTCTCCCTCTCACTTTCCCTTCCTTTTTCTTTTCCCTTTTCTTCCACCAACTCTTTTGTCTTGGCATTCTTCAAGTGTTTCGGCTTCCCCTGTGATGGATTTATTAGATGGGCTTAAGGCCCATCCGCTTAAGTTGGGCCCAAAAGGGCCCGGCCCACGGGAATAAGGCCCGTGGATGGGGAAGGTATAAAAGGGAGGAGAGAGAGAGGGAAGACACCCTTTTTTTTTTTTTGGCCATTTGAACGTACGCTCTTCACTCTCTCTTTTCTCTCCAAACGCTTAAGGCGACGACGCGCTCCCTTTCAAGGAAAATTGACATCATCGGATCGAGAATTTCTTCCTCAATCTTCGGCATTGGTGTTTAATCTGTGGCTAACAAGGTACGCTCGAATCCGTGGTGTCTTTACGATCGGTGATACGTGTTTTCTCGGGCTTCGTCTTCCGCATTGATTTAGGGGTTCGATTTAGTGTCGAATCCGGTTTTCGATCCGTTATTCCCAACATTGGTATCGAGCCCTAGTTCACGTTTTCCCGATCAATTTGATGTTTTTTGATTGAATTTTCGCGAAGAAATTCTCGGCCGTACGGATCGGGGCAAAAATCCCGACACCCGAGCGCTGTTCGGCCATTTTTCTGAGTTTTCGTAAGTCAAAAACGAATTCTGAAGGCACTGGGAGAAAGGCGACGTCGAGACGAGTTCGGCGACATGTCGCACGCCGCCGAGACGCCGCACGCGCCGGAAGCGCCGGCTACGCCCGGCGCGTGCGCCACACGCGCCGGTGACGAACCGGCACGTGCGCGCGCCGGCGACCGGCGAACGGCACGCGCCGGTCGGCGAACCGACGCGTGCGACGTCACCCGATGACGTCACCCAACGGCCGATAACCGTCGGGATGACGTCATCGATGACGTCACCCAACGGCCGATAACCGTCGGGATGACGTCATCGATGACGTCGGTGGCCGGGTGGCGACCCGACCCGACCCGACCCGCTGGCACGCGCGCGCGGCACGTGCGAGCCGACGTCGCGTGACGTCGGCCCGGCTCACGCGCGTGGCACGTGCCGCCGACGCTCTGCGTGACGCCAGCCCCCGCACGCGCGAGGCACGTGCGGTCGGTCCGCGCGAGCGGTTCGACCGGGCCGACCGGCCTGTCCGGTCCGACCGGTTCGACCGTCGCGACCGGTCCGACCCGCGCGCCCGTTGACCGGACCCGTTGACCGTTGACCGACCGTTGACCGTTGACTTTGACCGTTGACCGTTGACCCAAAAAAAAAAATTTGTTTCTTTTTCAGTCATGCCTATGTGGGTATCCATTTTTATTCTGCATTTGTTGCATGAATTTTGGAAAATTATGTATTTTCCTTATGAAAATTATGGATTATTCTGCATTTGTTGCGGGGGTATAATGAGTTATGCGCGAGATACCGCAAGCCCTTAGAAGGGGCGAGGGAAATGCAAGACTTAAAAGGCGATGTCGATTTAGCTAATTGTCGGTGGCATGACGGTGATTTAGTATCACATGTGATCAAGGTCAATCGGATGATACGAAATCATCTGGAATGGTTATCTTATGCTTGGGACTTTGAGAAGGTGCGGCTTTGGTGAACACTCTTCCACCTGAATGGCAAGCAGTGTTGGATCGGCTATGGGAGGTCAACGTGGTCCCGGATTATAGGAAGCTAGTGGAAGCTTTTGTAAGAGAGTACTATAGGATTGAGTTGGCCAAAACTTCAACCCTTAGATTGAGCGCCACATGGCGCCGAGTTAATGCGCCTTGGTGGCGACATGAGAGCTCTCCAAAAGTTTTTCCATGGTTGGCAAATGTGCCTTCGCCTTTCTCGAGATGTTTTGAATGATAGATTAGAAGGGACTTTCCCTATTTATCCCTTGGATTAATTTAAGATGTTTTTGATGTGAATATCTCTTTCCATGTTGATATTTTTTCCCTGTATATATATTGCTTAGTGTAATGTATAGTTGTATTATGTGAAAGCATTGTTATTTTATTAGATATTAGATTTTATTTGCTTTTCATTATTGCTTTGGTTCTTTGTGGGTAATTAGTCAGGGGTAGTTTTAGAAGCTTTTGTAGCTTCATAGAATTGATTTTGCATATGACAATCATATTAATGATAGTTTTGAGTTAGGATTTTGGAGGATGATTGGAAACATAGTGACCTTTTGATTCTCAAGCCTTACTTGAAATTATTTATTAATATGATGGGTCTATACAAATAGGGATGCATAAATGATAGGCATTAATTATTCGTGCATAGATGTCGATGTGTTCGAACGATGGTTCAAAGAACTAAGAACGTGATTGCTTGATATGAACGGTAACAATTGTGAAATATTGAATAAGAAGATTCAATATGTGCTGGAAAAGCAAGAAGCACTAGAAGCTCTTGACCATGTTATGGAAGATCTTAAGGATGCCATGCGCCACCTTGAGCTAGTAGAGGATCGCCTAACGGCATTTGAGCCGAAAACGGATATTTGCAATGCTGTTTCTAGCTCAGAAAGGGCTTTGTGCTCTTAGCGCAAATGTATTGATTCGTTCAATATGTGGGAATGCAAAGGATCAAGTCCTTATTGCAAGAAATCAAGAGTTAACCAACACAAGAGAGGAAAACGTCCTCAAGTGAAGAAAATGTCAAGGGTGAGATGTTACAATTGTGACAATAGAGGTCACTATGCTCGCAATTGTTGTGAGCCGAAAAGGTAAACACCTCTTGTACATTTGAGAGCTTTGCTTATGTGTCAAGTTCTCAGATTATTGGCTGAATCCAATCCTTTGTGGATCGTAGATTCAAGAACGACAGACTATATAGCGAAGGATAAAGAATCCTTCGTGGAATTTCGACGAGTACCAACTGGAACTGAGTGGATCCATATGGGAAACAACTCTAGAGCTGATGTAAAGGAATTGGCACCGACCAATTGAACATGAGTGGTGGGCGCACCTTTGATGTTCTATATGCTCTGGAGATTCGTCGAAATTTAGTGTCTGTCTTAGCGTTGGTTAAGCTTGGTTTTAGTGTGAACTTCCATAATAGAAGTGTAGATTTGTATTTGGATACAAACTACTATGGTTGTGATTATTTTCTGGATGGTTTTATTGTACTAGATGTTCACTATGGTGATGTCAATATGTTATTTTCTTGTTTCACGTCTTCTACCTAATATGATAATGATGTGAATATGGTGGCATGCTAGACTTGGTCATATGGGCCAACAACGTATGAATAGACTAGCCAAAGAGGGCTTGTTGGGCAATATTGAAAAAGTCGATTTGTCCATAAGTGAGCATTGCCTAGTAGGGAAAATGACAAGGAAACCATTTAGAAAAAGATAAAAGAGCTGAATTTCCTCTACATTTAATCCATTTGGACGTCGTGGTTCAATGAATGTGAGAGGAAGGCAAGGGGCTTTTATTTCATCACTTTTTTATAGATGATTATACTCGAGTCGGATATGTCTATTTGATTTCTCATGAATCAAGCATAAGTTGTTTCGAAGGTTTATGAACCTAGCAGAAAATCAATTAGACAAGAAAATAAAAGTATTTAGATCCGATCGAGGTCGAGAATATTTATCGATGAGTTCGAAAATTATGTGATGAAAAAGGAATAGAGAGATAGTTGTCTATTCCAAATACTCCTCAACAAAATGGTGTTGTAGAGAGAATAAACAGAACCCTCTTTTGGAATGGTTAGGTCAAGATGGCGCATACTAACTTACCTATCACTCTTTGGAGTGATGCGTTGTTAACTTCTTTGCCAATATACTTAACCGGATGCCTTCCAAATCAATTATTTCCACTTCATATGAGTTATGGACAGTTAGAAAACCGGACTTAAGTTTTCTTAAGCCATGGGGTTGTCTTTGCCTATATTCATGAGTCCTCTCACAAGTTTGGGAAATTGGGTCCCAAAGGAAATAAGAGTATTTTCATGAGATACTACGAACACTCGAAAGGGTATGTGTTCATAGGTGAGCGGGAAAGTGGGAGTATAACTGAATTTGAATCACGAGATGTTACATTCTTAGTGGATGAATTTCCTAAGAAGGGCGAAATAAGGGAAGATTGTTCCCTATTTGAAATCTTGGATCAAGATAATGATGTCAGTAGAGTTCGTCCAAGTGGGAGTAATATGAGATGTGATGAATTGAATTCAACTCATTCTCAATTGCAACCACCGATGTGACAATATCATCATTACCTAATCCAAGTGGGAGCATGATGGGGAATGATGTGCTAAGTGTACAATCTCCCATACGGTGAACAAGTCGCCAAAGTATTCCCCGTCAATGTTTTGACATTGAAAGGGAAGCTTTTATGGTTGCTCCACAAGATGAGGATGAGCCAAGAAATATTAATAAGGCTCTAAATTGCCCTAATAAGGAAAAATGGATTCATGCAATGGAAGAGGAAATGGAGTCAATGAAGTCAAACCATGTTTAGGAACTGGTTGATCTTCCAAAAGGACGCAGAGCTATTGGGAACAACTGGGTTCTCAAAATAAAGCGAAAGGCTGATGGCTCGATAGAAAGGCATAAGGCTCGCCTTGTGGCGAAAAGGTATAATCAACAGGAAGAAATTGATTATGAAGATATATTTTCTCCTGTAGTGAGATTTACCTCGATTCGCATTATTCGGCAATAATGGCAAGTATGGATCTTGAGTTACATCAAATGGATGTAAAGACTGCTTTCCTCAATGGAGAATTAGAGGAAGGAACATATATGGAACAACCTGCTGGTTTCATAGTGAAAGGCCAAGAAGAAAGGTATGTCGACTTTGGGGGTCGATATATGGCCTTAAGCGTCGTCAAGATAATGATATATACGTTTTCATAATGCCATAATGGCATATAACTTTACAATGATAGATGATGATCATTGTGTATATATCAAAATATCCATTGATCAATTTGTGATCATATCATTATATGTTGATGATATACTAATTGCCAGAAGTAATATGGAGTTTGTCAATATTGTCAAAAATTGGTTGTCTTCCAATTTTGAGATGAAGGATATGGGTGAGGTTACATATATTCTTGGAGTTAAGATTTCAAGATTGTAAACCCATAAACACTCCTATTGCAAAAGGTGAAGGATTGAGCCATAGTCTGTGTCCAAGGACTCCACAAGAGAAGGAATAAAGGAAACATGTTCCTTATGCTAGTGCTGTTGGAAGCTTGATATACACTATGATGTGTACAAGACCTGGCATATGTTTTGCAGTTGGAATGGTGAGTAGATACCAATCCAATCCGTGTCCAAGACAATGGAAAGCCGTTAAGAGAATACTTGAGGTATCTAAAGGAGACTGCTGATTATACGATGAGTTATAAAGGGAAAGGATCTGCGACTCTAAGGCTATCCTGATTCTGATTGGGAAGGAGGAGATTTAAATGAAAGGAAATCTACTTCTGGGTTTGTTTTCTTACCGAATGATGGCACCATATGTTGGAGCTGTAAGAAACAAACATGCATAGCCTTGTCCACGATAGAAATTGAGTTTGTGGCATTATTAGCAGTAGTGTAAGAAGATGTTTGGCTTTAGAGATTTTTTGGATCATTTAGGTGTTAGTGGAAGTGCTGCAGATTTGTTATTTGTTAACTGTGATAGCCAAGCAGCGAAAGAGTACACCAAAGATCTAAAATATCATGGCAAGACCAAACATATAGATACCAAGTATAATCTTGTCAAGGATATGGTTGCACGAAAAGATGTGAACTTAGAGTACATACTACGCATAGAATGGTAGCGAGATCCTATGACAAAGCCAATGCCCGAGAGATGTGTTTTGTGGCCATATGAAATCTCTAGGGTTGCGTAGAAGGATGTACTTGAATATTGTAATTTCCCTAAGTGTTCACAATTTGATGAATTTGTGTTTTCATCATTAATGCCTATGAATCTTTGTTTGATCTTTATGCATCTTAATGCTCGGTGCATTACTTTAAGTTGAGAAGTATGTCGGACGGATGTAAGATTAGCCCACTCACACGGGTAATCGCCTATATTTCTTGTGTGATAAATAGAGATGAGACTGTTTTTAAGCTTATTATCTGGTGATAATCGAGAGCTCAAGCTTAAAACACGTATGTCGCCTTAACTGAGTGTTAAGATGAGGACATAATACTTACTATGTCTGAAAGTAAAATACCCCACATATTTTACTTTATCTGTCTAAGATGCCAGATGTGAGTTCTGATGAATTTTATGATTGAGTAGATACGTGAACTCAAGTTAGACATTGGGTATGTCTTAACTATCATCTGTACGGTATTGAAAGGTGTAGACATACGCTCCATGGGAAAGGAGTTAATACCGTAATAAGTATTTCATACTACGTATGCATGAGACGACCAATAAGAGTGACAAAAGTTTGATCTCAACTTTTATGTCGTGTGAGACTCTTGAGGACAAGAGAGTTCCTCAATTTTTAGTCCCCTCATGACTCTTACTTATTCTCGAGATTTCTATTTAGTGTTTGCTATCTTAGGATGTTGCCAATGGTCATGAGTGATTCGATCTAATGGGGCATTTCTAGAAAAGCAAGTTGAACTGAAATTGAGAGTTTGAAGGAAAGAGGAAGATCGATTTTGGAGAATCACATTGTAATTTTGTATTCACCGGTTAACCAATTATGATTGTCTTTGTGATAATCATAATTGTGAATACAATATATATATCATTGTTTAAAAGAGATCAAGAGAAATATAAATGTGATCGATCGATCTAGGTGCTTGCATACTAAATTTACTCGGGATGTGATGCCCATTATGAGCTGCTATATATTCCTAACGGATGTATGGCAACGAGCTCTCAAAGTATGCTGGTCGCACGGATTATTCACCGGTATGAATGTTGAAGAGAGGAAAAGAGGATTACATTCGGGCCACCATGTTAAGTGAGAGTCTATGCTGGATTTTTCTCGATGGGGATGAGTAAGGCTGTCCGCCCATGTTGGTTTTGCACCACCATGTGCGAGTGGGAGATGATGGATTTATTAGATGGGCTTAAGGCCCATCCACTTAAGTTGGGCCCAAAAGGGCCCGGCCCACGGGAATAAGGCCCGTGGATGGGGGAAGGTATAAAAGGGAGGAGAGAGAGAGGGAAGACACCCTTTTTTTTTTTGGCCATTTGAACGTACGCTCTTCACTCTCTCTTTCTCTCCAAACGCTTAAGGCGACGACGCTTCCCTTTCAAGGAAAATTGATATCATCGGATCAGAATTTCTTCCTCAATCTTCGGCATTGGTGTTTAATCTGTGGCTAACAAGGTAGGCTCGAATCCGTGGTGTGCTTTACGATCGGTGATACGTGTTTTCCCGGGCTTCGTTTTCCGCATTGATTTAGGGGTTTGATTTAGTGTCGAATCCGGTTTTCGGGGATCCGTTATTCCCAACACCCTGACTGACCGAACAGCAGCCAAAAACAGAGAGGGACTCTATTTTAGTGTTGCTGGTTTCTGAACCAGTACAACCCTCCACCAAGCTGCCCTTCATGTTCCATTTCTCTTTTATTTGACCTCTAATCTCTACTCAATCACCTCCACCAACAGTCCGGCAGCCCTACAAAACCGACGTGACCCCTGCATCTTTGTGCTGGAAGCTTAGCACCTCTGTCCATGGTTGTTGCAGCGTCTCCTCAGCTCATCCCTCTTCTATTTTAGCTCACTAACCTCATCGAAGACCACCACCCCTTCGCTGTTGTTGCTGCCCTGTCGCAGGGACCTTAGCTGCATCGGTTCAGCCCATCAATTGACCAAGCGGAACCGCCGTGCCGTTGCCTCGCCCTCACGGTTTCCGCGCTGCTGCTGCTCAACCTGAACTGGCCGAGAAGACCGCCTCTCAGCTGTGAGCTGAGGGCCTTGCGGTCCTGTTCTGGGCCGACCGGACCCCCTCCGGTACCCCGGAGGCCAAAGCTTGGTTGTTGTTGCTTCGCCACTGCCGGAAATCATTAGTTTTTAATTTAGGTGAGTTAATTTCCTAAGTGTTGATTAGGGGTTAATTATTAAGTGATGGATTAAGTTAAATAGGATTAGCCAATAGCCTAGTTAGGGTAAGTATTAGTTAGCTAAGTTAGTCGGGAGAGAACTAAATAGTTAGACTAGTTAGTTAAGTTAGTTAGGCCATTTAGTTAGGAATTTAAATGTTCAATTAGCATAGTAGCCTAGGAGGTTAGTGTAATAAATTAGTTTAGTTAGGTATTTAAATAGTTGATTCAAATGGTGACTGATTGTAACTAGTAATTAAATTTGGTAAATGGTAATTGGTTAAATAATTAATTTAAATGATTTAATTATAATTTAATTATAATTTAATTATTTATTTAATATTTTCCGGAAATTATACCGGGATAGCCAAAGTGACCGGAATGTTGTGCTAATTGCAGTAATATGCTTGATTTATGCAATTGACTGTTGAATTGCAATTGAGTGATGATTATTAATTTTTGGGTATTTATCTCAAATGACATAATTTCGGTAATTAATTAGAAAATACCAGGTGCTAGATTTTGATACCGAAAATTGGTTTTAAATACTATAAAAACCGTGGGACTTTAAGAGATAAGTTATCCAATTTTCTGGATCGAAAGGATCCGTATATTTACACCCAATTATTTTACTATATATTTTAATATAAAGAAAATAGGCTATGAGCACTATATTTTAGTTGAGGCATTTGAGTACAAAGCACGGTGTCTTGGGTTGAAATTGGGTGAACGCATGAATGATATGAGAACTTGTTACGAGCCTTTGGGGTCGAACAATGCTTTTTCGGGAATGCCCCAAAGTCAATGGATGCTGGTCGCAGTGGATGTTGGGCCGATGCTTCTAGATGGAATGCCGTTTAGATGTAGACATTGCCGTGCTCGATGATGCGAGACGATGCCCGATTGTGCCGGAAGATCGGTAACTGTTGAGTTGGCCGTGGCCGGTGGGTTGTAATCAATTGGACATATGAACAATTGAAATTGAGGGACCCGATTAGAAGGCGGAATTGTGTGGTGCGGTATGGGACGTACCATAACGATTTGGTCTGATAATTGAGGGCCCGTGTGGTTGTGATGACATGTACGCATACACATATACACATGTTGAAATGTTCCAATGATGTATGATTTCAATACAATTATATGCGAATTGAATAGTACTAACATGCAGGAAAATACTGGTATTAAGTGGGTTTCGAGGAGATGTGGTTAGAATGCACGTGAGTGTACTTTTCTTCTAACCGGAATTTATGGACTAAACTCGCTGAGACGTCGTCTCACCCCGTTGTGGGCTAAATTTTTCAGGTTCCTAAATGGAAGATTGTCAAGCAATGTGCAAGGGTTTGCAAGAAGTGAAGTTTAGGTTTTTCTTTAGCCCCTGCCAGATGTTGACGGATCTTTCGTTTGAGTTGGACAGTGGGTGACAGTTTTTTTTTTTTGGTAGCCCAGGGAACCTCCGCTCGCCGCTTCGCGGTGGAACAATGGGTGACAGTTCATCCTATGGTTATCGAAAAGTCTGACAGGGTTGTAGGGAGGGACTTTGACCCCATGGACGAGGAGCTCGGAGCGTAGATAGCCTAAAAGCTCTCCTTTTTGAAGTAGACCTATGTTGTGTTAGATTTTTCTATATATAAACACTGTTGTATAATAAGTGTGCTTGGTGAAAATATTATCCTACGATTCAATCCTATGTCTGTGTTATCTAGAGATTATTATTACGTTTTTGCACGTGTGTTAAAATGAATGGGTCGGCAACAATTCTTGAGATGTTGCAAAAATTTTATCGACCATCGAAGAATGTGCATGCGCTCGAGGTTCGGGTCGTGACACCCTGCTTGCAGCCCGTGCACTTTTTAAGGACCCATGCATTAGACTCACCAAGGAGGTACAAAAGATCTTGATGGAACTGGCTAATAGCGTGAGGCACTGTCGCCAATGCTCGCCCAAGATACTGTCCGATCATCTTCACGAGGCCTTGCAAGACCTAAACATTGCGATCAAATCCCAACCTAGGCTCTTCCTAGGTTCAAATGATAACCAAACATCGAACATGCTCACCTCAGCAAGGTCCATTTGGGATCGGCCGAAACTCCATTTGGGCCATGATGACTGTGGTCATGGTGCTAGAGTTCACAGCTGGTTGATATTCAGAATTTTCCAGTTAATTCGGACTCGTAATGAGATTGTTTTAGCCTAATAAATCATTTTATTTTCCTCGTTGACAAGTGCAACTTTGTGCAAGAGACTTAATAGAGGATTGGGTACTCTTTTGGCAGATCCTTGGCACTTCTAATTGAGTATGTTACAATTAATTCTAGTAAGATGTTTCGAGTCGTTTTCATAGGAGCCGCAATTTTTCTCATGGGTAATTTTCGGTCCCTCGCTAGTGATTTTGTAAATTCTGTTCTAAAATTCATGGTTAAATCATCATGAGTTTGCTTACGACATTTTCTTTTTTTGCAATATTTATAGGAGCTACAACCATTAACATGAGGTTCTTTCCATACAAAAAGAAGAATTAGAACTATGAAGTTGTGATAGTCCTCTTGATGTTTAATTTGATCATAGCGTCGAGATATCGTGTATAAAATTTGTTGAAGACGTTGGAGAAATATCCCTATAAATTTTGATGATTTCAAAATTATCTTTGATATAAAATCTATGATGATATGTGCAAATATTCATGATAATATTTAAAAAGAAGGATTGCGATGATATCCATTATTGCTATTAAGTACGTTGGAATGATGAAGATTTTGATAAGATATGGGCAAACAAAATAGGAGTTTGTCATCATTAGAATTTGGAGGAACCATGGTCGATCTTTTATCATGATGAAATTTGTGGTAGCTGATTTGCTTAGTAATTTTATTGGAGGTCAACTAGAGTCATTTCTCTTTTATTTGGCCTCTAATCTCTGCTCAATCACCTCCACTAGCAGTCTGGCAACCCTCCAAAACCGGCGTGACCCTTGCATCTTTACGCTAGAAGCTCAGCACCTCTGTCCACGGTTGCTACAGCGTCTCCTCAGCTCATCCCTCTTCAATTTTAGCTCACCAACCTCATTGGAGACCACCATCCCTTCGCCGTTGCTGCTGCCCTGTCATCGGGACCTTCGCTACGCTGGTTCAGCCCACCAATCGACCAAGCGGAACCGCCGTGCCACTGCCTCGCCCTCATGGTTTTCACGCCGCCGCTACTCAGCCTGAACCGGCCGAGAAGACCGCCTCTTAGCCGTGAGTTGAGGGCCTTGCGGTCATGTTCCAGGCCGACCGGACCCCCTTCGACACCCCGGAGGCCAAAGCTTGGTTGCCGTCACTCTGCAACCGTCGGAAATCATTAGTTTTTAATTTAGGTGAGTTAATTTCCTAAGTGTTGATTAGGGGTTAATTACATTTATTAAGTGATGGATTAAGTTAAATAGAATTAGCCAATAGCCTAGTTAGGGTAAGTATTAGTTAACTAAGTTAGTTGGGAGATAACTAAATAGTTAGACTAGTTAGTTAGGCCATTTAGTAATGAATTTAAATGTTCAATTAGCATAGTAGCCTAGAAGGTTAGTGTAATAAATTAGTTTAGTTAGGTATTTAAATAGTTGATTCAAATGGTGATCGATTGTAGCTAGTAATTAAATTTGGTAAATGGTAATTAGTTAAATAATTAATTTAAATGATTTAATTATAATTTAATTAATTATTTAATATTTTCCGGAAATTATATTGGGATAACCGGTGACCGGAATGTTGTGCTGATTGCAGTGGTATGCTCAATTTATGCAATTGACTGTCGAATAGTGCAATTGAGTGATGATTATTAATTTTTGGGTATTTATCTCAAATGATATAATTTTGGTAATTAATTAGAAAATACCAGGTGCTGGATTTTGATACCGAAAACTGGTTTTAAATACTATATAAACCGTGGGACTTTAAGAGATAAGTTATCCAATTTTCTGGATTGAAAGAATTTGTATATTTACACCCAATTATTTTACCATATATTTTAATATAAAGAAAATAGGTCAGGAGCACTATTTTAATCGAGACATTAGAGTGCAAAGCATGGTGTCCTGGGCCAAAATTGGGTGAACGCATGAATGATATGAGAACCTGTCATGAGTCTTTGGGGTCGGACGATGCTCCTTTGGGAATGCCCCAAATCAACGGATGTCGTTCGCAGTAGATGCTGGCCGACGCTCTTAAATAGAATACTATCTAGATGTAGACGTTGCCGTACTCGATGGTGCGAGACAATGTCCGATTGTGTCGGAAGACCATTAACTGTTGAGTTGGCTATGGCTGGTGGGTTGTAATCAATTGGGACATATGAACGGTTGAAATTAAGGGACCCGATTAGGAGGTGGAATTGTGTGATGCGGTATGGGACGTACAATAACGATTTGGTCTGGTAATTGGGGCCCGTGTGGTTGTGATGACATGTATGCATACACATATACACATGTTAAAATGTTCCAATGATGTACGATTTCAATACAATTATATGCAAATTGAATAGTACTAACATGCAGGAAAATACTAGTGTTAAGTGGGTTTTGAGGAGATGTGGTTAGAATGCACGTGGGTACTTTTCTTCTAACCGGGATTTAGGGAATGGACTCACTGAGACGTTGTTTCACCCCATTGTGGGCTAAATTTTTCAGGTCCCTAAATGGAAGATTGTCAAGCAAGGTGCAGGGGTTTGCAAGAAGTGAAGTTTAGGTTTTTCTTTAACCCCTGCCAGATGTTGACGGATCTTTCGTTTGAGCTGGACAGTGGGTGACAGTTTGCCCTATGGTTATTGAAAAGTTTGACAGGGTGGTAGGGAGGGACTTTGATCTCATGGATGAGGAGCTCGGAGCGTAGATAGCCTAGAAGCTCTCCTTTTTGAAGTAGACCCATGTTGTGTTAGACTTTTCTGTATATAAACATTGTTGTATCATAAGTGTGCTTGGTGAAAATATTATCCTACGCTTCTATCCCATTTCTGTATTGTTTGAAGGTTATTATTATGTTTCCACATGTGTGTTAAAATGAATGGGTCGGCAACAATTTCTAGGATGTTGCAAATTTTTTATCGACCACCAAGGGATATGCATGCGATCGAGGTTCGGGTCGTGACACCCTGCTTGCAGTCCAGTGCACTTTTTAAGGACCCATGCATTAGACTCACCAAGGAGGTACAAAAGATCCTGATCGAACTGGCTAATAGCATGAGGCACTAACGCCAATGCTCGCCCAAGATACTGTCTGATCATCTTCACGAGGCCTTGCAAGACCTAAACATCGCGATAAAATCCCAACCTAGGCTCTTCCTAGGTTCAAATGATAACCAAACATCGAACATGCTCACCTTGGCAAGGTCCATTTAGGATCGGCCGAAACTCCATTTGGGCCATGATGACTGTGATCATGGTGCTAGAGTTCACAGCTGGTTGATATTCAGAATTTTCCAGTTAATTCGGACTCGTAATGAGATTGTTTTAGCCTAATAAATCATTTTATTTTCCTCGTTGACAAGTGCAACTTTGTGCAAGAGACTTAATAGAGGATTGGGTACTCTTATGGCAGATCCTTGGCACTTCTAATTGAGTATGTTACAATTAATTCTAGTAAGATGTTTCGAGTCGTTTTCATAGGAGCCGCAATTTTTCTCATGGGTAATTTTCGGTCCCTCGCTAGTGATTTTGTAAATTCTGTCCCAAAATTCATGGTTAAATCATCATGAGTTTGCTTACGACATTTTCTTTTTTTGCAATATTTATAGGAGCTACAACCATCAACATGAGGTTCTTTCCATACAAAAAGAAGAATTAGAACTATGAAGTTGTGATAGTCCTCTTGATGTTTAATTTGATCATAGCGTCGAGATATCGTGTATAAAATTTGTTGAAGACGTTGGAGAAATATCCCTATAAATTTTGATGATTTCAAAATTATCTTTGATATAATATCTATGATGATATGTGCAAATATTCATGATAATATTTAAAAAGAAGGACTGCGATGATATCCATTATTGCTATTAAGTACGTTGGAAACCAACTAGAATAATGAAGATTTTGACAAGATATGGACAAACAAAATAGGAGTTTGTCATCATTAGAATTTGGAGGAACTTGATCTTTTATCATCATGAAATTTGTGGTAGCTGATTTGCTTAGTAATTTTATTGGAGGTCAAATAGAGTCATTTTCATATGGCATGTCTGTAGACACCTAAATTTTGGCTACCCATTTAGTAATTTGTCGCATTAAGAAATTAGGGGTTAATTTAATTCCTAAAAAAAAAATGTTAATTGCATAGCATATAGATTTAAGTTGCGTTTATTTTTTATTTGCATTTTTTGCATCGGTGGCGGATATATTCAAATTAGATGGATCAGGCCCACGAAGCGAGCAGGTTGGCCCAAGCCCGTGTTTTTTAATAATTAAAAATTATCTCATGGGAATATAATATTTTAAAATTTTTCCGAGATATGAATCTTTTTTAGATAGGGCAGATAGGTAAAAAAATTGCGATTTGGCTTTGAAAGATTTGGATTTTTTATAAAAAAAATCTCATTTTAATCTCGAATCCTTATCAGTATAGGATGAATTTTGTGAAAAAATATTGCGATATTGCGATTTATCTTTGCGAGATTTGGATTTCGAGAAAATATTTATCGTAATCTTGAATTTTTATCAATAGTGATCGGTTGGTGAAAATGTATCGTGGATGTAGATTTGAGGGGGAAATCGAAAGCTTATCTCTTACCTATAAAAGCAATCGTGTAGGGAGGCTTTTGAGGGGGTTTTTCTCTCCATTGGAACAAAAGGAAAAATTGAAAGAGAGGGAAGAGAGCCTCGGTCTAGGGCTTCTCTCTGTTAGGAAAAGTAAAAAAAAAAGAGAAAAAGGTCAAAAAGCAGTAAAGGAGAACTGCAGAGGAGCAGAAAGTGCTGCAGAGAGAGTGGAAGTGTCAGAGAGGAGACGTGAGGTAGAGAGAAAAGGAGAAAATATAAAAAAAGAGAAAAAGAAGAACAGGGGTTCTTCTTCTTCTTCGATTCCGCCGGCGACACCTTCTGCTCAGAAGCCGCAAGGCCGACGCCTGCAGCTACCGCCGCGCCCCGCCAGCGTATCTCCGCCCTCAGCCCGACGCTGCTACCTCGCCGCAGGCCGAGCGATCCACCTGCAGATCCCGAGTTGCTGGTCGCTACCGCTGCGCCAGCATCACCGTGCCCCACCTGCGAGCCTCTGCGTGACCGACCATCTGAAGCCTGCGATTTGCAACTCGCGAGCACCCCTCCGCCGACGCTCCCTGCTACCCGCTGATCCGGCCACCGTTTGCCTCCGCCCGTTCACCAGAATCCAAACCTGCTGCAACGTCGGTTTTCCCCTTCGCCGGAGCCTGACGTCGTCGCGCCTCAGCTACCGCGGCTCCGCCTCTGCAGCAATCGACGCCATCGCGCCTCTGCACCCGCGAGCTCGCCCGCCGCCGGTTCACCCTTGCCGGAGCTGCCCTGCCGGACCGACGCCAATTGCCTTAGGTGCCCTGCCACGAGCAATCCGTGCTTGGGAAGGGAAAAAGAAAACAGAAAAACAAAAGAAAAAAAGAAAATCAATTAGGTAGTTTTTTTTTTACTTTATGTTATTTTCATTTATTTACTTTGTTTTTTAGTAGGATTATTCCTGAATGTTGATTGAGATTCCAACATGAAATAGTCCCTCAAGCTAGGGATTGACAGTCCGATTTTCGCGCCCGAAATCCGACTCGCAATCCCTTACAAAAATCGACAATCCAATCTCAAGCCCGAGATTCGATTCGCGATTTAATTTAAAATTGGCTAACCCGATCTCATACGTGAGATATGATTCGTCAATTTTTGGATATCAATCTTATCTTTTGTTTGATTTGCTATCGTCAAGTTGGTTGAGTCAAATCTTATTTTCGTAAAATAAAAAATAAAAAAATCTCAATTAGGATTAGGTTTGTTGTCATCTTGCATATTTAGGATTGCAATCTTATTATGAATTTTTAAATAAAAAAATCCAAAAAAGAAAGTGCATTCATTTAAGTTGTTAGTTTTTTATTTGAAATGCATGTTAATTATGTATTAATTTTAATTTCAAATTTCTTAAAGAAAAATCCAACAAAAAATCATTGTGCATATTAGATTAAAATTGCATGTATCATTTTAAATTTAGATCATCTTTTTTAGATAAATTGCATTTTAGATTTAGATAGTGTCTTAGTTTAAATTAAGATTTAATATGACTTAATCCCTAGTTTAAATTAGATAGAATCTTAATCTAGCTAGATCATTTCAAATTTCATAAAATTTGTCTTAGGATAAATTAGTTGCAAATTCTAGGATAGATTGCATTTTTAAAATAAAAAATGTCATTTGCATGTCATGTAGAATTAGGTTCATGAAATGCACGTCATTTAGTGATTATTGTTAGGTTCATTTCTAATTAGAAATTGACCGTCATTAGATTAAGTCATTTAATAAATGTCGCGTGACATATAGCTCGCATATTAAATTATATGTCGCATGTCATTTTAGTTGAAACAATTTTGTACGTCATTGCATTGCATTGCACGTCATTAGAATTAAGTCATTTTGGTTAATTTAGATTGCATATTTAACAATTGCATGTTCATTAAGAGATCATCAAATATTTATTCATATGTTTAGGACATGTTGCCATGCCATATCATTTCATATTAGATTAAAAGCATTGCATTGCATATGGATTATAGTCTCATTTAATAAGAGAAAATAAAGAGAAAGAAATTGCATGTTAATTAGAAACCATATCTAGGATTGTTGATGTGAATTTTAATTTAACACTGCAGATGCTTTCGTTGCTTTGAGGTAAGTTCTGCATTATTTAATTGCTTTCCTGGGTGTTAAATTGGTGTTTTGCGCATCTGCATGAACACCTCACATGTTAGAGAAATAGATTTAAAATCAATCCAAATTGCTTGCCAAACATTTTTCAAAATAAAAAGAAATGTACCGAAAGGGCGTTAGAGAAATCTAACGTAACCAAGTCCCCGTACCCTTAGTTTCTGGTTCGTAGGAGTAAAGTAAATCTCCGTTACTTTACTAGGGTTTCTAATCGACCCACCAAAAATAGATTAGTGGCAACTCCTAGTTAAAATTTAATTGCATGTTAACAATTTAAACCTAAGTCGCGAATTGGTATGGGCTTGGGAGAGCCCAAGTTAAGTCTAGGCTTAACAATCCATTAGCCAAACCTAGGTGGTCCAAACCCCAAAAAATTGGTCGCGACAATGTCCATTAACAGCATCAACTGATTGGTGATAATATGCACGTGCTGATTTTGAGCAATAATCGTGCAAATATCGCATTGTTGGTAGTACTGTGGGAACATTTGTCTTAACAAAGAATAGTCATTGGCAGTTGAAAAGCGCGGTATGAGAACCTAGCTCTCCCTAAGTTCAGATGATAACCAAACATGCTCGCCCAAGCGGCTGCACAAGCTAGCCAAAGGAACAAAAGGCCTCCAAAGTCTCATTGCCCAATGTAAAGACTGTTGGGAATAACTGATCCCCGAAAACCCGGATTCGACACTAAATCGAACCCCTAAACTCAAGCGGAAGCGTAGCCCAAGAAAACGACACGTATCACCGATCGTAAAGCACACCACGGATTCGAGCGTACCTTGTTAGCCACGATTAAACACCGACGCCAATGGAGGGAGAGAATTTGTCGCCGTTCAATTCGATGAAGCCTTGAAAGGGAAGAAGTGGAAGCCGTATGCCTTGTTCTTCTTTTGAGAGAGAAAACGCGGGAGAGGAGAGCGTACGTCAATTCGATTCCAACAGTACAATCTCTCTCTCTCTCCTCCCTTTTATACCTTGCCCCTTCCACGGGCCTTATTCCCGTGGGCCGGGCTTTCGGGCCCGGCTTGGGCGGATAGGGCCTTAAGCCCAATTAAATAAAGCTTTCATCTCCCACTCGCACAAGGTGGGCCGAACGGGATTCTCTTTACCTCTCTTCAACATTCATACCGGTGAATAATCCGTGCGACCAAAGATACTTTGAGAGCTCGTTGCTATACATCTGTTAGGAATATATAGCAGCTCATAATTGGGCGTCACACTCCGAGTAGATTTAGTATGCAGTACCCTAGATCGATTGATCACATCTATATCTCTCTTGATCTCTTTTAAACAATGATATATATATTGTATTCACAATTATAATTATCACAAAGACAGTTATAATTGGTCGACCAGTGAATACAAAACCACAATGTGATTTTCCAAAATCGATCTTCCTCTTTCCTTCAAACTCTCAATTTCAGTCTAGCTTGCTTTTCTAGAAATGCCCCATTAGATCGAATCATCCATGACCATTGGCAACACCCTAAGATAGCAAACACTAAATAGAAACCTTGAGAATAAGTAAGAGTCCCGAGGGGACTAAAAATTGAGGAACTCTTTTCCTCAAGAGTCTCACACGTCATAAAAGTTGAGATCAAACTTTTTGCCACTCTTATTGGTCGTCACATGCATACGTAGTATGAAATACGTATTACGGTATTAACTCCTTTCCCATGGAGCGTATGTCTACACTTTTCAATACCGTACGGATGATAGTTAAGACATACACAATGTCTAACTTGAGTTCACGTATCTACTCAATCACAAAATTCATCGACTCACATCGGCATCTTAGACGGATAAAGTAAAATATGTGGGGTATTTTACTTTCGGACATTGTAAGAATTATGTCCTCATCTTAACACTTAGTTAAGGCAACATATATATTTTAAGCTTGAGCTCTCGATTATCACCTAGATAATAAGCTTAAAAACAGTCTCATCTCTATTTATCACACAAAATAGAGGCGATTACCCGTGTGAGTGGGCTAATCTTATATCTCGTCCGACATACTTTTCAAATAATGCACCGAGCATTAAGATGCATAAAGATCACACATAGATTCATAGGCATTAATCGATGAAAAACAAAATCTCATAAATGTGAACAACTCAGGGAAATTACAATTCAGTACATCAGACTCTACGCAATCCTAGAGATTTTACATGACCACAAAACACATCTCTAGGTATCGGCTTTGTCATAGGATCTCGCTACCATTCTATGCGTAGATATGTACCGTAAGTTCACATCCTTTCGTGCAACCATATCTTTTACAAAGTTATACTTGGTATCTATATGTTTGGTCTTGCCATGATACTTTGGATCTTTGGTGTACGCTATAGGCTTGGCTATCACAATTAACCAATAATTGATTTGCAGCTTTCTCAATAACACCTAAATGATCCAAGAATCTCTTAAGCCAAACTCCTTCTTGTACCGCTGCGATAATACCACGAACTCGGCTTCCATCGTGGATAAGGCTATACACGTTTGCTTCTTCTTGCTCCATGATATGGCGCCATTGTTCGATGAAAGCAAATCCAGAGGTAGATTTCCTTTCATCTAAATCTCCTCCCCAATCGGCATCCGAATAGCCTTCAAGTCGCAGATCCTTTCCTTGATAATTCAACTTAAAATCAGCGGTTCCCTTCGATACCTCAGTATTCTCTTCACGGCTTTCCAATGTGCTGGACCCGGGTTGGATTGGTATCTACTCACCATTCCAACCGCAAAACATATGTCGGGTCTTGTACACATCATAGCGTACATCAAACTCCCAACAGCACTAGCATAAGGAACATTTTTCATTTGTTCCTTCTCTTGTGGAGTCCCCTGACACGATCTATGGCTCAATCCTTCACCTTTTACAATAGGAGTGTCTATGGGTTTACGTCTTGCATACGAAATCGTTCAAGAACCTTATTTATATAGGTTTCTTGTGAAAGAGACAACGATCTCTTCGAACGATCTCTTGAAATCTTAACTCCAAGAATATATGCAGCCTCACCCATATCCTTCATCTCAAAGTTAGAAGACAACCATCTCTTGACGGTACTAACCAACTCCATATTGCTTCCGGCAATTAGTATATCATCAACATATAATGATATGATCACAAATTGATCCTTGGATCTTTTGATATATACACAATGATCCTCATCAATCATTGTAAAATCATATGCCATTATTGCATTATGAAAACGTATATACCATTGTCTTGATGATCGCTTAAGACCATATATCGACCTCAAAAGTCGACATACTTTTTCTTCTTGGCCTTTTACTATGAAACCAGCAGGTTGTTCCATATATATCTCTTCCTCTAATTCTCCATTGAGGAAAGCAGTCTTTACATCCATTTGATGTAACTCAAGATCCAGACTAGCCACTATTGCCAGAATAATGCGAATCGAGGTAAATCTCACTACAGGAGAAAACGTATCTTCATAATCAATTCCTTCCTGTTGATTATATCCCTTCGCCACAAGGCGAGCCTTATGCCTTTCTATCGAGCCATCAGCCTTTCGCTTTATTTTGAGAACCCATTTGTTCCCAATAGCTCTGCGTCCTTTTGGAAGATCAACCGGTTCCCGACTTGGTTTGATTCCATTGACTCAATTTCCTCTTCCATTGCATTAATCCATTTTTTCTTACTAGGGCACTTCAGAGCCTCATTGATATTTCTTGGCTCATCCTCATCTTGTGGAGCAACCATAAAAGTTTCCCCTTCAATGTCAAAATGTCGACGGGGAATACTTTGGCGACTTGTTCGCCGTATGGGAGATTGTACACTTTGCACATCATTCCCTATTGTGCTCCCACTTGGATGAACTCCATTAATATCTTTATCTTGATCCAAGGTTTCAAATAGGGAGTTATCTTCCCCTATTTCGCCCTTCTTAGGAAACTCATCCTCTAAGAATGTTACATCTCGAGATTCATATTCAGTTATACTCCCACTTTCCTGCTCACCAATGAACACATACCCTTTCGAGTGTTCCGAATATCTTATGAAAATACTCTTCTTTCCTCTGGGACCTAATTTCCCAAACTTGTGAGAGGACTCATGCGTATAGGCAGCACAACCCCATGGCTTAAGAAAACTTAAGTCCGGTTTTCTACCTGTCCATAACTCATATGGAGTGGAAGTAACTGATTTGGAAGGCACCCGGTTAAGTATATAGGCGGCAGTTAATAACGCATCACTCCAAAAGGTGATAGGTAAATTAGCATGCGCTATCATGGACCTAACCATTTCCAGTAGGGTTCTGTTTCTTCTCTCCGCAACACCATTTTGTTGAGGAGTATACGGAATAGACAACTGTCTTTCTATTCCTTTTTCATCACATAATTTTCTGAACTCATCGATAAATATTCTCGACCTCGATCGGATCTCAATGCTTTTATTTTCTTGTCTAATTGATTCTCTACCAGGTTCATGAACCTTTTAAAACAACTTATTGCTTCAGATTTATGAGAAATCAAATAGACATATCCGAATCGAGTATAATCATCAATAAAGGTGATGAAATAAACAGCCCCATGCCTTCCTCTCACATTCATTGGACCACGTACATCGGAATGGATTAATTGCAGAGGAAATTCAGCTCTTTTTCCTTTTCCAAATGGTTTCCTTGTTGTTTTCCCTTCCGGCAATGCTTACATACGGGCAAATCGACTTTTTCAATATTGCCCAACAAGCCCTCTTTGGCTAGTCTATTCATACGCTGTTGGCCAATGTGACCAAGTCTAGCATGCCACACACTCACATCATTATCATATTTATTAGGAGATGTGAGAAGGGAATAACAAATATTAGCATTAACATAATCAACATCTAATACAATAAAACCATCTAGAAAATAGCCATAACCATAGTAATTTGTATTCAAGAACAAATTCACACCTCTACTACGAAGTTCATACAAAAACCTAATCGACCAACACTAATACGGACACTAAATTCCGACGAATCTCCGGAGCATACGACATCATGAAGGAACAAAGTGCGTCCACCGCGCATATTCAATTGGCATGTGCCAATTCCTTTCACTTCAGCTGGAGTTGTTTCCCACATAGATCCACTTAGTTCCGGTAGGTACTCGTCGGAATTCCACGAAGGATCCTCTATCCTTCGCTACATGGTCCGTCGCCCCCGAATCCACAGTCCACAAAGGATTAGACTCGATTAAGAACACGAACTTGACACATAAGCAAAGTTCTGAAAAGTACAAGGGGTGCATACCTTCTTTGGCTCACGACAGTCGCGAGCATAGTGACCCTTCTTGTCACGGTTGTAGCATTTCACCCTTGCTAGCTTTTTCATGTGAGGACGTTTTCCTCTATCATGTTGGTCAAATTTGGGTTTCTTCCCCGAAGGACCAGCTTCTTCCTTGCCTTTACCCTTATCAAACCGGTTAGGGCGCTTGCGCTTGGAGCACGAAGCTCCATTTGAGCTAGAACTAGCATGATATAAATCGGCATCCGGCTTAGCCGCCAATAGGCGGTCCTCTTCCCGGCTCAAGATGACGCATTGCATCCTCAAATGTTTTGATATTCTCATTATGAGTCGGTGCACCTTCATATGCTCCCAACTCGAGGCAAGGAACGAATCACCGCTTGCACTGTTGTTCATCCGTGAGGACATGGCCGGCGTCTCTCGGCTCGGTTATCATATTTGACATCTTTCTAAGATGTTGCTTCATGGTCGACCATGAGGCTTCTTATAAGAGTCAAATCGATAGTGAGCCGCCTCGCCTAGTCACCGAAGTATGACCAAACCTAGCTACCGTGCCTCCCACATTTCCTTGGCGTTGTCAAAACGCCGAAACTCTCGCATGACATCATTTTCCATGCTTTGCTCAAACGTGATGCGAGCTAGAGAATTCATTCTTTTCCACGCAAGAAAAGCTTCTTTATCCTTTTTGTCTTTGTTCAGTGGGTCCCTCTTCAGGTTCTACCATGGTCATGACAAGAGCCTCAAGAGATTCTTGCTCTTCCAGCACATACTGGATTTTCATTTGCCAAATTTCATAGTTGTCTCCAGTGAGCTTCTCACCTTTGTTCATTTCGGAACTATGCTCTTTGTGGTCAGCCATTGATCCGAACACATCGACAAATATGCACGAATTATTAATGCCTATCATTTATGCATCCCTATTTACATAGACCCATCATATTAATGAACAATTTCAAGTAAGGCTTCAGAATCAAAAGGTCACTACGTTTCCAATCATCCTCCAAAATCCTAACTTAAAAAAATTATCATTAATATAATTGTCATATGCAAAATCAATTCTATGAAGTTACAAAAACTTCTATAACTACCCATAGCTAATTACCCACAAAGAACAAAAGAATAACGAAAGCAACAAATAATTGAATTCCAATAAAACAATAATGCTTTCAATCAGTACAAATAGGTAGTTATCATTACATAATATGTTTACAAATCACACTTAACATATATCAGTCACTACAACTAACACCAAGCCAGCACACGAACTGGGAAAGATCCTATTTTCTTTAATTTCTTGATCTTTTCCTTTGAAACAATACAGTAATATTCATTTGCAAAAATCATTACAATTTTCTTATAGGAAGCAGCTCCGTTGACATCCCATATGCGATTCAACACATCTTGCCATTCAGGTGGAAGAGTCTTATGAAAAATCGCGCCATCTCTCGATCATGACATAGGACGACCATTGCATATGACCTTTTGAATTTTCGCGTTGACTTCAAGGACGTGATCAATTAAGTCACCACTCTCCCATCGATGATCGATCGCCCGCCCATCGCCAGACGACCTTTCCTTCGTTCATCGGAATCGCGCGAATAGGTGTGCGCGCACCTCGGGGAGGCATTGCTCCCGCAACACATGCAGAACAAATAAGGGATTACATATAATCCTCATAGACTTAATTGAAAAAGAAACACATTCTTTTTCCCCCTTTTTTTTTTTCAACGGTCAACGGTCAAAGTCAACGGTCAACGGTCAACGGTCGTCGGTCAACGGTCGCCGGTCAACGGTCAACGGTCGTCGGTCAACGGTCAACGGTCGCCGGTCAACGGTCAACGGTCGTCGGTCGCCGGACCGGTCGGACCGACGGACCCGGTCGGGCCGTCGGGCGGTCGGACCGCTCGCGCGGACCGACGCGCACGTGCCGCGCGCGTCTTCGGGCGCGTCACGCGGGCGTCGGCGGCACGTGCGCGCGCGCACGTCTTGCCGGCTGACGTCACGCACGTCGGCGGCACGTGCCGCGCGCGTGCCATCGTCGGCGGGTCGGGTCGGGTCGGGTCGGGTCGGGTCGGGTCGGGTCGCCGTGGGCGGCCAACCGGTCATTGCGACGCGTCGACGCAGAATGACGTCACCCGGCGGTTATTTACCGTTGGGTGACGTCATGATGACGTCGGCACGCGTCGATCCGCGGACCGGCGCGTGCCGGTTCGCCGGCGGCGCGCGCACGCGCGCCCGATTCGCCGCCGACCGCGCGCGTGTGCCGCACGCGCTGCCGGCGATCAGCTGGGCCCGGGCGCGTCGCGCCCACGCGCGCGCCTTCCCGGCCGCGCGTGGGGCGCGTGCGGCGCGCCGGCGGCGTTCGACACATCGCCGGACTCGTCTCGACGTCGCGCTTCTTCCTATGCAATCAGAATTTGGTTTTGACATTCGAAAACTCATGAAAAAGGCCGAAGAAGTCTCGGGTGTCGGGATTTGTCGCCCGATCCGTACGGCCGAAGTCCCTTTTGCGAAAAATCAATCAAAAACATATCAAATTGATCGGGAAAACGTGAACTAGGGCTCTGATACCAATGTTGGGAATAACTGATCCCCGAAAACCCGGATTCGACACTAAATCGAACCCCTAAACTCAAGCGGAAGACGAAGCCCAGGAATTGACACGTATCACCGATCGTAAAGCACACCACGGATTCGAGCGTACGCTTGTTAGCCACGAGATTAAACACCGACGCCAATGGAGGGAGAGAATTTGTCGCTGTTCAATTCGATGAAGCCTTGAAAGGGAAGAAGTGGAAGCCGTATGCCTTGTTCTTCTTTTGAGAGAGAAAACGCGCGGGAGAGGAGAGCGTACGTCACCCCGATTCCAACAGTACAATCTCTCTCTCTCTCCTCCCTTTTATACCTTGCCCCTTCCACGGGCCTTATTCCCGTGGGCCGGGCTTTCTGGGCCCAGCTTGGGCGGATAGGGCCTTAAGCCCAATTAAATAAAGCTTTCAAAGACGAACACTTCTACCTTAATAGAGTCAAGGACCAAAAGGGCTCAGAGCAATCAAGGGAGAATGAGAGGAAGGTCTTGACGCCGCAGTTGAGCACGATTGCCATCATAAGCCACGAGTTCTCGGAGGCGCTCCCTTTCGCGACTTTCCCCAGCCTGCTAATTGAGACAGTTGCCAGGCTCAAACTAGTGATCGAGGAAGTCGACGAATTGGGATAGGTTGCATGCTTTAAAGAGTTTAAACATGATGATCAAATCTCTATCACTTGTGAGTGCCCGCCTATGGATGTCTGTCACAATGATTTGCCTTCCCATAGAGCTGAATAAATAGATGATCAATAAGCAGGAGAGACCATGGTTGATTTGGCTTGGTATCATATCTTTCCTGGGGTGAGATACATATATTGGGATCATGTTATTTATAGATTGGCGATATTGGAAACTGTTTCATTAGCACAGAGTGCCTAGAGGAACCCCAATAACGTTACACTCCACTATCCTTTAGGGTAAAAATAAAATTCTGGACCTGACACCAATGGAGATTGAAGCTTCACGAGGCCTAACTGAAGTATCTGCTCAACCTCAATTAATCTCGACATGTCTTGAACATAATTTACCCATTTTGAGGAACCTAGCATGCTTTCACTTGGCCAAATTTTGAACACTCCTGACTCTGCCTTATTTTTTAGATTTATCAATCTCTAACAATCTGCAAAATAACAAAATTTGCGGATCCTATCATAGGGTCGCACTTGGGTGCACCTTGTTAGGTCTTAAGTGAACATGGTCTTAGATTAATTAAATCATGTCATGTTGATGCTGACGACTAATCTAATCATCGCAATTGTTGAGAGTTGGGCCCGCCTAAAGTGAATGTTTGATTGGAACTTCCAAGAGTTGGTCCTACCTTATAGCCCCTCTCACCAAGATCAGACTCTCTGTCAAATTTCAACGTTTAGGATATTTGATTCGGTATGATCTCGTCATGACTTTTGCATATTTATGGTTGCAATATGACTTTAGGTAGGTTGCATGTATATATACATATATGCAATATAAATAAAATCTTGAAAGATACGGATAATCAACAGAATTATCAAAATGTCTATATGAAGGGAAATTATCCTAGTGAAATCCCTAATTATCTCTAACATTGAGACTTAAGTCCAAATGTAAATTTAGGACGATGCGTATACAGGAGAATATCAACGGTTTTGTCGTAATAGTTGTTAACTTAGGATCAGTAGACATTAAAAATCATGAAGTATATTTATGGAGATATTAGGGATATAATTTGATATTTTGTTATTTTTCAAAATGGTTGATTTCCATGTTGGATTAGATTATTTCCTTCCTTATATTCATATTGTCTGAGCATAAATAACCTTCTTGAGGATAAATACAGATGTAGCCTTTATTGATTCTCTTGAATATTCTTACACACACACACACACACACACACACACACACATATATTAAAAACAATTTTGCATTTTAAATTGGTCAATGATGATTGAATATCTTGAGCCTTTTCCATTTCAGTGACAGAAAAATACGGGACTCTAACCATCATCTATAAATGAGTGCAGCAACAAATGTTTAAAAAGGAACCAAGTCTTAGTCTTCTCACCTTTTCGCAGAAAAAATAGAAGAGAAGATTCGTGGATCAATTAGGAAGTTTATAATTACAAACGACTGGGAGTTTCAGTGAGAGTTATGAGACTTTTTTCGCTGAGAATGTTATGAGATTTTCAGGGGAGGTGGGCAAAGAGGTGGGTGTTATGATGTGGTAGATGGGCAAAGAAGATTTAAGAAGAGTGATCCACTCCATCAAATTTGCTGTGTCACCATCTCAATCGATTGGCCAAATTGTCATCTGGGCTGTCTTGTTGTCCTCCTTGAACTCACTGCAGGTAACTTCAATCTTAGCAAAGAACTTAGAAATGATCATTGCCGATATGTGCGTTCACTCTTTTTATGAACATGTGTAAGGCTTTTGCTGTTAAATTTTCTCACTTTGCATCGTGCTCTTTTACCTTCGTTGAGGAGAATGTGACATAAGCAGTTGAAATACCAAATACTGCCGCATCACCAATATCTTGATAATCAGCATAATCTTTGCTCATAATCAGCACATGCAGATTATATCGCTCAGTCAATGCTGTTTACGGACAAGCTGAATGAATATGACTTGCTATCTAATTTCCAAGGATATTACTGGGAAAATCAGCTGCCAAAGACTTCATCAGAATTTATAGGGATGTTTCTCCAACACCATTGCCTAATACTGAATCACACATAACTTCCAAGAGAATCAGAACAATTCTCACATTTTGCCTCATTATCTCCATCTTTTTAGCTTCAATTGATCATATACTCCAGAAAAATGTTCACTAAAGTTGATGCAGGCAAAAGGATATGGCAGTGGCAGCAGACTAAGCTGTGGAGAACACTATTAAGGAGTGGCTTCCTGGAAAATCTGCTGAGAAAATCAAGAGGCTTCCAGGGAAAATCTGGGGATTATGTGGAAAGTGGGTAAGGAAGATCCTAGGAGGATCATCCATTCTTTGAAGGTCGGGTCATCTTTGAGATTGGTTGTATTTGATGGAGCACTTGTCTAAAGAGATCGGACAAAAAGTCATTTGGGCCTCATGGTGCTAGATTTTCTGCAGGATGATATCTAGAATTTTCCAGCTACTTTGAGATTGTTTTAGCCTAACAGATCATTTTATTTTTGTCGGTGCAACTTTGTGCAAGGGTCTTAATAGAGGACACTCTTCTGGCTGGGTCCTTGGCATTTCTAATTGGGCTGTCATTACTGTTGTTATTGTCCTTGAATTCACTGCAGGTTACTTCAATCTTAGCAAAGAACAAAGGAAATAAAAAGGAAATGACCATCGCCGATATGGGCATTCACTCTTTTTTATGAACATGTGTTCGGCTCTTGCTGTTTAATTTTCTTCTTTTTCATCGTGTCTTCTTACTTTCGTGTAAGGAGAAGGTGCTATAAGCAGCTGAACCGCCGAGATCAGAAAGATGAATACATCTAGGACAGATTGCGGAAATTAAATTCTTAAGTAGTTATATAAGACACATCGAATCAGTCTTGACTTATTGTTCGTATGACAGGAGCAACACTACGTAAAGAGCTGAACAGGGGCATCGGGATGGTGTTAGTGGGACTGCTCCTGGTCATTGTCGAGCATCTTTGGGCACATCGGCCTATACCCAAAGCAGTGTTCATGGGGTGGACAGTTTTTGTCATTGGTGAGTTCTAAGTATCAGTCATATTACGAGTCGAAGTACGTCAAACTATGCAATGCTTCTCTCTCTTTTCTCCCTCAGCAGGGGAAGTGCATTGTAAATGTCACAAGAGCTGCAGCTACCTGCATGAGGTTCGTTCCCATTATAAAGAAGAACTACGATTACGGGGCCCTTTATTCATTGTGACCTTCAGTATGATACTCGTGTCCAACTACCACGTCGACAATACAACCAAGATGACGGGAGACCGCTTTTACACTATCGCAATTGGTTGTGGAATATGTCTTTTCTTGAGTCTGCTCATCCTTCCAACCTGATCAGGTGATGACCTCCGTAAATCCACAATAACTAAGCTTGAAGGACTATCCCAATCTGTAGAAGGTACGATATGCTTCTTTTGGTTTCGGCTTGCAGTCTTGTGAAATGGTTTTAAGTCAATTGAAGTGGGTTCCTCATAGCCTGGGTTGGGGAGTACTTTCACGATGCTCAGATAAAAGAAACCCGACACGAATTGTCGAAGGATTCCATCGATCAAAACTGCATCACAGTATTGGACCAAGTGCACTGATGAAACCATGGTAATGCTCACTTAGTTTCGTGACTCTTAACTTGGAGTACGAAAAGCTGATATTAGACTATTCTTGTTGCAATTTTGCAGGCATTATATGCAAGTTGGGAGCCAAGATACCGAGGGAACTGTAACAAATCTCCATGGCAACAATATGTGAAGTTCGGAGTTGCTCTATGCCGTTTTGGTTCCACGGTTATGGCTTTATATGAAAAAATGATTCCTCTTGGAGCTATCATCAATTCGAGAAATGTTTTCTGAAGTAGCTGCAGCCATGACATCCACAAGCGCAGGTCTGTATCCTGTAGCGGCAACGGTCCATAGCCCAACAGTTTAGATATTTTTTCGAGGAGTTGGGTAAATAATGCTACAGATATTCATTTATACTTCATGCGATACTGGCATATCCAATCAGAGTAAAGAATTTTCACTTTCACATTAGATTCTCAAGTGTAGATTATTTGACAGAAATTCTACCAAATTGTTACCTATCATGGAATGTGTCGTCTTTGCTGATAGAGGCCGTGGCTAGGCTTGATCATGTCATCGAGGAAGCGGAAGAACTAGGGAGGATAGCTCGGTTCAAGGAGCATAAAGCGGGTGATGACGTTGTTGTGACATCTGAAAGAAGAAAATCGGACTTCGTTGGGAATCATTTCCCTCCATCGGAAACAGAATAGTGCCCTCTGAGGTTTTGATGCTATTTTCTTCTCATTGCAACACCTTTTGGGCATTTTGTCTTCTCGACAGGGCTCTTATACACCAAATTATATACAGATTCACCACATTCTGAAATATTTTGAATGGTCAGAACTTTAATATATTATCGATTAGCCTGGTTTGTCTCGCTTATAATAATAGTATCAAAAACACTATTCTTATCCTCAACTAAAGTAAACTGCTTTTTAACTGACTAGTCTGGTCTAGTGTCTCTCCTGTTTCTGACATGATGTTACGAATCCCGAGGACCATTTGCGACATACCAGACGAAGTATCATTCAGAAACATTAATAGTCAAAACCTAATCGTTCCACTCTCTCTATTGATTCTTCATCGCATTTTCCAAGTAGTGGAGCATTTTCTTAAAGTTGATTCTCAATAACTACCCATTGATTAGTTTAGCCTCTGAAAAGAGAAGGGGCCACACGGTTGGTAGGGGAAGGGGAATCTATGCATCAGACGTATAGTTGGGAAAGAACTTGTAAAAGGAGAAATTTAGAAATGCTAGCCGAAAGATGGAAGGTAATATTTTTTATGTACTCACTGGGCACTCTTTTAACTCTTTAAGGCGCAACTTCACATTACTTATCAATCTCTTTTGATACTGCAAATACAGAAACTCATTCGTCTAATTGATTATTCAGGACACTAACATGAGTTCTGCATAAAGTAAAAAATTGGTCCTGTTAAAGCGCCCCTGAAGAGAATGAATCTAGACACGTTGGAGATAAATGAGACCAAAATCTTATCATATCTCTCTCTCTTTTACTGGGGTCAGAGGATATCATTCACTCAGGCACATCTTCCTGAAAGGAAAATTTCATGTCCCTTTTGGTAGAAACTCGTATTCAGATAATGTACCTAGGATCCTGTATTAAGATAGTTCAATCGTCAAAAGAACAAGAAAAGGAAATGGATAGACTTCAAATGCGGACAGAATGATCCTCTGAAGACTATAACTGGCTTTACATCAACCTTTCAGGTAAAGGTCTTCCATTTATTTTGTGAATGTACAGAAAACCATCACAAGAAGCTTACAAGGGCAACAAGGGGCTTCTAGTGATGGATGTGTTTGAATTGAATAACTCCGAACGATGGATTATTCTTGAGAGGCAATAGGTACTTTATCAGCTTCATCGTTCAATTCGACCATTCTTTGTTACATAAACGTACACTAGCATTTAGTACTGTGTCACTCCTTTACGCCTCAGGAAATGAACAGTGAACTTCAAACATTAACAGTTACCATCTGAGACAGAGAACTTCAAGTACAAAGTAAACCGCAACCTCTGGTTTGATCTATAAAATTGATTTCCACCAGCAGGCGTACTCTTATCTAAGCTTAACCCCATAAAGTGGAAACTGAAATGACATTACAACGGAAAGTTGAAAAAGAACAACAGATAATAAAAATCTTCACTTGGAACTTTTTTTGGAGTAACGAGGAAGGGCCTTTAGCTGCTCTGGCTTATCTCCCACTCCAAGAACCAACATAAAAAGGCGTTGTCCCGGATCAGATTCTTTTTTGTTTTAACAGGGTGGGCAAAGCTATGTGAACAGCTTTCAATTGACGGTCATGCTTAGGGGAGGACACCATGTTGCAACCGTCGTTGCTGCAATTTATGGTTGAGTTAACCCGTCCAATCCTTCTCACTACCCTCCTCTTCTCAGAAAGGTTTTGGATAACCTAACGAGCCGGCATTATCATAACCTCCGTATGGTATGTCCCCATAATACTCCATGTAGTCCCCATGTCCCGAGTATGGCGACACACAGCTGAAGCGATTGAGCTCATCAGGAAGTTCGACTTCCCCTGCCAAATTTGAGTACGATGAGCTGGGAGAAATTTCTTTGTGATCACATGGCTGCCACGAAGTCATGGGACTCGGAAAATCATGCTGTTGGTGTTGGAAGTTATGAGGAACCGTGTATTGTCCTTGTGAGTAGTCCTGCGAGAAGTAAAATGAGAAGGTGAAATGCAAAATATCAGTAACGCGTGGGAGTGGTCGACATGTATGCGGAAAGAGTTCAATGAATAAAGATCATTTTCTTTGCTCATATAGTAGTTTTAGTACCTTTGAAGAGTCAAGAATCATATCAGGGGAGACCCAACAGCTTGCAGGATTGGTCTCTGTCAAGTAGGGATTCAAATCTGCCATTTGCGTAACTTCATGTTGAGACGGCATATGGCTAGGATAATGAATTTCATTACATAGGTAACTTCCTTGAGAATAAGTGCTGTTAGACATGCTTAAAGGCTCACTGCAAACTTCCATTGTCTCACAATCTCCAAAACTCGAACTGTTTCCAACCATTTTGCTTTTTGGTTCTCCATGGCAATCGCTTGTCTTCTGAGAAAGCTCGTTCCTTTTTACAATACGGCACAGTGCAAATGGCCCCTGAGATGAATATTAATCACATGGAATACCTCAGGCTCCATTCTGTGAGAAACTAAATAGACCTATTACTCTTCTTGCTTCTTAGATAGTGGATATGCATGTATATCTATTATTCTATAGATTGTCAAACAACAGCCGAGTCGACGACATCTGTAGTATTTGGTCCTGAGAAATATTACCTGAAAGTTTTGGGATCCTTGGGAAGAATCATCACAGAGGCGATATTCGTGCATTACCCAGTCGGTACGATCACCTAATGGGGCCCGTCCACGGTAGAAGACGAGGGTCTTTCTATAACCAGTGACAGAGGACTGACAGGCAACCCTCCGGTCTTTCCCTGTAGCCTTCCAATAGCCGGCTTTAGTGGCTCGATTTGTTCGAGAGCCATTCGGGTATTTTCTGTCCCGCGGACAGAAGAAGAACCACTCCATGTCTCGTTGAGGAAGGAATGATTTATCTGCAGTATGAAAACTCATCCCCATTAGATAGACTTCTTGATATGATAAAAAGAAATATGGAAAGATGCTCTGTCTAGGGCATTCTTTCGTATGTCACTGCACAGTTTATCAGACGAAAAAAGTTTGCAATCGTAGTGGAATTATCGTTTGGTTTGGTCCAAAAAGAGGCGCAAAGGAAGAGATGATTACAAAACGAATCACATGGCACTTTTTGAAGCTAAAAAGTTTCTGTTCACATTCGGTACACTTAAAAGTAAGCTTCAACCTCAGAACTTATCACAAACATTTGAGCTAATGATAGAGTTCACTGTGCTTGCATACAAGCATGTACCTGGAAGCTCCCAAGGGTCGAATTTGTACAAATCGACAACAGGAATCACTTCGAGTTCAAACTCGTGTCCCTCAATTTTTCTTTTCAGATAATATCCAACCAATTCTTCATCCGTGGGGTGGAAGCGGAATCCCGGCGGCAGGGATGCACTAGCCATTATATCTCACACCAGAATCCACCTAATTTTTTTTTTTACAAACAAAGTGAAATACCAAAGAACACTGGAGAGGAAGAAAATGCGCAAGGTCAAGAGCCAAGGAGCTGTTTCAAAGACGAGACTCGGAAATATTCGGCTAAGTGCGTATGCTGTATCTATTGAAGATCTGGAAAATCCAAAAGTAGAAGCTTTTCCCGACAATGGATTTCCTAGCAAGAACCGAGTGCGACCTCCCCAGAATGCACCCGTTGGAGGTCAGAATCATTGTCTTGAAAAAAAGTTCTGGTATTTCTTATGATTAGGCCGTTACAACCCAACCAAACCCCCCAAGATCTTCCCAATTCCCAAATCAAGATCGAAACACGATCGATACCCGGAAGGCTCAAGCAGTTCCTAGCTTCAGTACTAAAGACGTTCCCAAAACCCGACACCCCGAAGTGGCTAAAACTTCCAGAACTGGAACCTATTGGTGCCTGCCGAGGCAACCATCCATGAATGTTTTGTGAGGGCAGAGAGAAGAAAGATTTGGTGACCCCAGAAGATCAAATTATTGAAAGAAGAGATCTTTTCTTGTGTGTGTGTGCAAGAAGAAGCAGAGAGAGAGAGAGAGAGAGAGGGAGAGAAAAGAGGTGAAGAGTAAAAGCAGAGGAGTGTAGGATGGGGTTATATATAGGAGTTGGGATGTGTGGGAAGCCAACAGCCCCAAGACACGACCGAAAGGTTGAGATTGCTTGTCTGAAGCATCCCTGAAAATTCCAAGACGTGTGGACCCGCGATCCCGAACCAGTTCACACACATAACAGTTATTCCCGCCAACTTATAGACACTTTGACCTTTGCTTGAAACGGTGTTTTGGGTCTTAATGGCACTTGCACTGTCATGAAAAATGAAAGAAATAAAAGAAAAAGTACTAATAAGTCCCAATGTTGTTGGGATTTTTAAGGCGTGTTTGATAACGATTTTATTCCCGTGAACAATTTCTAAGTATTTTAAACCGTTTGGTAACTGCTCAAAATTTCTAATTTTGGAATAGAATAGTATTTGATACCGTGCTCAAAATTTCTACTCAAAATCATTTTCTTTTAATTTTTAAATATTTTTTTTTACCTTTTTACTTTTTTTCCTTTCTTTCTTCTTCAAGTGGTCGATTGCCAGACCGGCGACCGGCCAAACAAGGGCTGGCGACCTCACTGGAGCATCGTCGACCCTCGATGAGGCCGGCCCTTGTCGGCCGAGCCTCGTCGGCAGTTGGGCGAGGCTCGCCCAACCCTGCTGAGGCTCAACCTCGCTGGTGGTTGGGCTTGCCTTCGCAAGCTCGCCGGATCAGTTGCCGACAACTGACGGCGGTGGGCGGTGGATAGCAACCAATGGCAGTAGATGAAGAAGAAGAAAATGACTTGATTCTTAGATTTGTTCTCAGGAACAAGATTAAACTTTTCTTTTATTATTGATTATGTTCCAAATCTACTTCCAAAAACAAAAAATTAGAAATTTGTTTTCGGGAACAAAAATTTTACCAAACACGATTATGTTCCAAAACTACTCCCAGGAACAAAAAATCAAAATCTAGCACTATTGGGATGGTTACTAAACAGACCCTTATTAGAACCAAGGCCTCTCATGCCAAAGAAGTTGCCAATAGACCAAAAAGAAGAGGTCTGATTCCCTTTAAAAAAAGAAAAGAAAAGAAAAGAAAAAACTAAAATTTAGGTCCAATTTCAATTTTGCCCTAAACTCTTTTTTATCCCGTAACAAATCCATAACTGTCACTCCTCCCTAAAATTTGCCCATTTACCCAAAAATCGGTGATAGTTTATTCAAAATTATCTGTATTAGAACAAATTAGAAGTTCTTTATCAGAACTTGCATTTTTATCAACACCCTCATCTTGTAAGGAAAAATAGCAAACTTCTTATGTTAATAATATTGAAGAAATCAGTGGTTATGTTTGGATGCGCGAGCAAATTTGAGACAAGGGTGGAAGTTGGGGATTTATTATGAGACAGAAAAAAATAGTGTAGAATTGGAATTGGACCTAAAGTTAAGAAGGATTTATTAAGAATATAATCCAAAAGAAGAGGAAAATGTTATATACAGACATTGTGTTTGTGCACTGCAATGAGTCTAAGACTATATTTGTTATATGACACTAAATGTTTGTGTGGATCTTACTTTCTGCAAGTGATATAGTGTGCAGAAATTAAAATGAAATAAATATTCACATCTATCAATTTCTACGCTAGAGTTCACATGAAGCTTTTATTTAAAGTGGATTCAAAGTCCATCGGGTAAGTTCATCTTCCGACTGAAAGAAAAATAGTCGTAAAATTGCAATATTTATTGAATCACAATATTAGCAAATGCAATATTAGTGGATAAAAGATTGAAGTAGCTTTCCTTAATTTGTCGAAATCTTCATCTTCATGCCATCGGCGTGGTTTGGAAAAGGTCAAGTAATTTGTAAGATGGCTGGATAGAAAGTTAGAAGTGATTTTTTTTTTAGATATCTTCCAAATTCATATATTTAAGTTTCCTTTCTTTTGGAAATTCTTTGTAATCTTTATGGTAGCCATTTAATGTCTTAGCTATAATTATGCATTTAATCATAAGAGCCATCACTAATCTTGCAATTTGTCATAATTATTGATGAAATATGGAAAGTTGTGTATGCGTAAAAGATATATTTTTCCTCAATTAACACAATGTTTTATTTAAAATATTCAATTATTTGTAAAAATGACGTATAATCTTTGTAACGATCCTCTAATAAATTTTATTTGCCAAATCTCAGCTGTTAACTTTTTTTTAATGATTATTAGACATCATTTGTTTGTGAAAATATTTTTTTATGTTGTGTATCCATATATTATTGAACTCTTTCAAAAGTATCTAAATTGCAAAATGATGAGAGTGATACGTGGTTATGCATTTAATCATAAGTGTTGCCATTAATAATGTTTTAAGAAATGATTGGATGATGATTTTTAATCTACTATGCAATGTGTTTTAGACTATAAAAAATAAAATAACAAATAATTATAAGTTAATGTGGGGTCCACTTTTTCAAAAATTCTTAGCTCATAACAAATTGTTATTCTTATTGAAGTCTGAAGATTCATGCTAGCAAAGTCCATATGTTTTTAATCATATTGATTCATGAAAAATGCACGATCTTGCAACATGACCTTTCACATGTACTACAAAGTTTACCTAATTGAAGGGCTCTTTTACTTTCTAAATAAAGATTGATCTATTTAATATTATATTCAAAGATTAGTTAAATATGAGATGGAGATCCATACACTGTTAAACTGTTTCATAATCTCATCATAAACCATTCTTTTAAAGCCTTCATATAGGTACTTCAAAATAGAATCTATATGTACATAAACTTTATCATTAAATTATTATTACCTGAATTGTTATAATTCTATTATTGTATATTGATTAAACATTTATTACCAAAGATAGATTTATTAACAAGATATGCATAAAAGTTGACTAGAGATATATCAATTTCTGTATTAGAATTAGTAACGAAAAAATTAGAGATTCGTTGTAATTAGAAATTTGTCTAAATTGACAATAAAAAAGACAAAGTACCTAATACAGTTTGCACGCGAATGTGACATGTGACCCAACCTCATCAATATATGTTGCAGAGTCCTGTGAAAGCCGCTGGTTTCATTTGCATTGTAAATGGCCAAAAGGAAACTGCAATTTGCTCAATCATCACGTGCTTGTCATGGACTTCAGCCACCAAATTGTGAAACGAGTACAAAAATCTGACACTTCAGATGAATCAAGAATTACTTTTCTTAACAGACCATTTTTTATCAGATAAATATGAATTTAATACACTTGGGCTGCTAAATTTGATGGTATTCCACAAAATGGTGAGAAAGAAGGAAATGGAGAAAGACCGCACAGTTCCAATTGGACTCACCAGTGCAATGGAAAGTGCATGCAGTCTCAGCTTTGATTGAGGGTTTCTTTGATCTTGTCCTTGCAGTCTAAGCTCCTTCCACATCATCCTGAGTCAGACAAAACACTTTTATATCCCTCTCTCTCTCTCTCTCTCTCATTAAAGTGATGGTGTCATCCCTAATCCAGTGATTCAGAGTGGGAAAAAAAAGAGTCCTAAAAGTGCGAACTTGCAGTATTTTTTACCTTTTGGAACGACTAAAGACGCCTTATTAGTGGTGCAAGCTCAAAGCCTTGGATTCACACGTAGAAGAAGTTGTAGACTTCCTAAAATTCCCCATTTTATAAGTGGGTCCCTCTGAAAGCAATTGATTCTTATCAAATAACCTTACAGATGGTTAATGGACCATGACAGAACCCTAGGGATTTTTCTAACACAACAACAGAAAAGGGTGGTAAGAAAGATTATTCTCCCACTTATCTATCTTTAGGTTAGACTTACAATATTGCAAGATGTGTATAGATTGGTCATGGTGGCACTTAATGCATGTTATTTTTTTTCCTTTGGATAGAGACTAGCCTTGGTTTGAATTTTAAAGATATATTTGATTGGAGAAACTATAGATAAGTGGTGGGACTTTAATCTTTTCACACTACTATAAAGCACCCACAACCTTCCCCTGGGCCTTTTATAGGTTGATGGTTGGAACTCATCTCTCTCTCTCTCTCTCTCTCTCTCTTTCTCTCTCTCTCTCACAGTGGGTATATTAAATTGTTTATTATTCTAATGAAGAAAATATTGGGCCAAACAAATAAAGTTGAGCCATAAATCTAGACCTGTCTTTTTGCATTATAGGACAGCAGAAAGGGGTAAAGAATTATCAGAAAACTTGCTTTAGACTTTGAGTGTTGGGTTAGACTTATATGTCTATTCTCTCTACAATTAGCAGAGGAGTGATCTCAGCTGATTAAATACTATTCCTATTGCTTTTTCTTGTTCATACCAGAGCAAAAGAATAGGGAGACAGAGATCGCGTGTAAGACTCTAATGCTATATGTAGAAGTAGTGTTTTGTCTCTTGCCCGTATAATGGATAGAATCTAACATTAATAGCGTTTACAATCACTTACGTGCAATCCAATGATTCTGGTAAAAAACAGCACGTAAATCTCTCTAATTAAGCTTTTGTCTTCAAATCATGTCCATATTGCCTGTTTTGAGGCACTAGAAGAAAATTTTATCAACCAATGCTGACTAAAGTGGTAATGGAGTATTTCACAGCTTTTCTTGATTATGGCAATTATTGCTCTTCTTTTACTGTTTTTCCTTATCTGATTTGAAGTTTATTTTCTCTTAAAGTTAGCTAAGTACAAAGAGCAGTTCGTGCATTTAACATTTGAAAAATGCGTTGTTTTCTTAAACTAGATTTATTGCAAGATTACAATCAAAGGGCCTTTTGAAAAAGTGCGGAAGGGGAGGATGTTAAACAAGACAAGTGTCATTAAGAAAGGGAGTCATAATCTTAAGTGATGAGGTAGCTTACAAAATGACCTAAAAAGCTTAAAGACCAGATTCAAGTGTGAAACTAGTAAGTAAACGAGCCTAGACTTTTTTAGATATATCAATCCAATCACATTTTAAGATCTGATCAATCTTTATTGGACTCTACTTAAAACAAACGTGGACTATCTAGAATATTTTGAATTGTGACGATGACTTCTGACGTCTGTCATGTTGGCAATTATACGAGCTTATGCTACACATTACTTTATTGGTATCACAAAATAGATGGAGGTAGTCTAAGTTTGAATGAGTGAATAATGACGTGGAAGAGACAAGTTTGTAATGATGGGGTTTTCTTGGAAAATAGGAAGACTAAAGAAGCTCACAGTTGTCGCTGTTTTGTGCCCTGCTTTCGGTCACTTTTGTTCTTCGGTAAACATTGCCGCTGTGGTGCATATGATGCTCATTGTGTCTCCCTTCAAGCAAGGGGCGCAAGTCAAACACACATGGTGAGCCGATCAGCCTGTGTCGAAGACGAACGATCACTGGCTCTTGAGTTGACTTACTGTTCAGTTTATGCACTATTTCTGGTCTTTGACAAAGAAATTTCCGGACAGTATGATTGCAAGTAACACGATAACTGATCCAGCTCCCATTGCTCTCTGACATATAGCCAATCTGGAAAAGAAAAACCACTAATGTGTCAAATGCTCTGTGTCCTACCATTCCCACATCGTCGTGTTTCTTCCCTCTCTTCGGCGTCGCCATCTTGATTAGCTCTTTTCACATACTCACAACGTACAATACAAATTATCCACCGAAAGAAGGTCTTGTGCGATTGTGCTTAGTATATGTCCATTTTTCAATCATTGCCAATTTATCTGCTTTTGACTCGATATATCTAAATTGATTGACAGTTACACATAGAATTATTGAAAGACCGAGAAAAAGAAGTACTGTAGATTCAAGACAGTAGATACGTCAAAATCCTTAGAATGGTCACATCGGTAATACATATGGTGCCCCATATTTGACGGAGCTTCGAATAATGATTATTCCATACCCAATTACGATGCGAATAACAAAAAGAGGAGCTCGAATGACGTGAAAGATACCCCGCGAAAGTCTATTTACAGGAAGGCCTGGAGGGGAAAAAAAAAAAAGTAGGGTGAAGAAGCTGCTTTTCCCGCGTCCAAGGGTTAAATGCTTTGGTTTTGCAAAAAAGAAGATCCTGCTCAATTGGGGCTACAATGTGCCAAATTATGGTCTTGTGGACTGACCCCCCGTAAAAAGAAAGTGCAAGCAGCTCATCTTTTGCTCGTTTTGCATATTCTTAGCTTTGAGATGTAATCATGGTGACTTGGAAAAGCACTGTAAAGACAGCCTTCCAGCCACTGTTGGCGCTAAGGGACAAGGAACACAAAAGTTGGATCGCCTCGCATTGCAGTCGTCTCCACACTTCCCATCAAATTCTAATTTCTCGATTCACATCATCTCTACCATCTAATAATAATCGCTTCTTTTCCCCACGAATTGACCATCACCTTCACCCCTTCATCTAATCAATCAATGGAGGACAGCCGCTTGACAAGGGGGTACGATTTGTATGAAATACATATCAGTGTCCTATAAAAAAAAAAAAAAAAGTCATATGAAATCATTATAATTGCCCCCTTGAAGTTACATATAGCAATTTTTTTTATCCTCTCAACATTGTTTTCCCAGGTTGGTTTTCAGTGCGCGCCGCTATACAATCACGGGACACCTCGAACGAGCTAAACGTTGTGTGCGACTATCTTCCTCCGCCACTAAGAGATTTCTTGACAAGGACGTCTGGTGGACCACGGGATAATCGAACTGCGCGGAGAAAGTTAATGTGAGGTGGGAAATCGGGTATCTAAATATCTGATCATGATGAGTTCCCGTTTGACACGAACGAGCAAAGTGACACGAGAATCATGCAGGGAAGGAGGACAGGATCCAAGCGATCTGGATATGTGTAGAACAAAAAAAGGAAGGAGGAGCAGATTGATGGGTGCCTAAAAGTGGCCACGAACAATCTATCTTTGCTGCTTTGCTTTTATAGGTGTAGTTTGTAATCATTTCCCCTTTAGCAGTTGCGAGGTCTAATCGCATGAAACAAGGGCGTCTCGTCAAACGCATGGTTTTCCATCTCGTTCGTGTTTATTGAGACTGAATGTATGGCGGGGGAGAGAAGAACGCAACGAGGGTTTACGGAGCAATTTGAGTTTTGGGGAAGGGACGGAAACCTATGGATGAGATATACTTGGATAAAAGGTGCCTCGAAAATTGGCGAAGTAAAGTATAGTGTAGATTTAGGGGGATTGAAGATGGTGATCTCCACTAGCCCTCTCGGCTTATGGTCGCCATAAAAGATACGAGATAATATGATGGCATAAATAAGTCAAGACTAATTTGATCTCGCGCAAAAACTTAATTTGGTGATTCCAATTGAATTTTCAGTTATACAAACTAAATTGATACGAATGAAATCATTATTCACTTGAATTAAATTAATAAATTTTTAGACAATGTGAACGCTGTTTTTTGCATGCACTTTAGAAAATCTGTAATTTTTGGTGAGAACCAAAAAAATACGTATGTGGCTATAACTGAAATATTCGCATAAAATCGCAAAATTTCTCTGATTTGTTTATTATTTTTCCATGCGGCTCAAATTGATTTCCTCCTCACAATTTTTGTGAACCAATCTTATTAATAACAAATAGGGAAATAAGGAATCAGAACTTGAGTAGTTATGATGAGAATCCAGGAGGCATCAAAGGAGATGTCCCGCCCGTAGAACGCCTTGATAATGTTGACGATCCCGACCGCCATGGGAAGGCTAGAAAATTTGAAGCTACAGTTCTTATTAAGGTGCGTCTGATATATGAGAGTATCTTTACTTGTTTTGTCAGACGGAAAATTTGAAGATGCAGTCCCTTTGAAGAGATTGGCAGGCTCCTGCCGATTCACTTTGGTCAACCTTTTTGTCCTCCAAAACTCAAAAAGCTAGATCTCGGAGGATCGTCCTTTCGTTTTCTCATTCTTCTGATTGAGAATTTTGTCTAGCAAATCACAGGCAGGGAGGGGAATTTCATGATTAAATTACTATTTCTTTGACCTGCGATTTTCTTCTGATTGACGTGTGTTGGTTTTTGGTTGCTTTCTGATGTCAAAGATGGAGGTGCACACTCAAATGCTGCAACCAAGTTTCTGTAATCTTCCTTCCCTAAGCTAAAGGGAATCGAATTGAATCGAATCAATTTTCAAGTTCCCAGATTGGTGAGGTTTATTCCGTCTTTGGTTATAGAAAAGCTTTTGAACTCATATGGAAAAACCCCTTTGAAACTGGTTTGAAATTTGTCATTCAAACATAATAAAGGTGTATCCTCATTCATCACATAATATTTATATGTACATCAGATAACAATGTTTAAAAATTCTCTCCTCATCAAATGAATTTCTAGTTTTCAAAAAATAAAGAGAAACTGGGGTTTTCAAACTATGGAGCAGGCTCAGAGTGCACAAGTTGCATTTACGTATGTCAAAAACCCATTTTCAATTTGTTATTTCGAAATTGCTTTGGTAATTACTATGTTAATATTTGTGTTCTCCATCTTGTAATTCTGCTCATGATTTAAACTCATTTAACTGTAACATTTTTACATGAATTTCCCATTTCCTCCTAATCCAATACGAAAACAGACAAAAAAAACGCCTCGATTTCTACAAAAAGAACAAAGTCTCGTATTTTCTAACTCGATGAAAATCGTTTTCTAACCGAGAGGCACGATGCGGGACATGTTTGCAGATTAGTCTTTCCTTTACCAAGAAAGTCAAAATAAAACGACATAAAATAATCCAAGACCTTTAAGCCAACTTCCGACAGCCTTGTCTTGCTCTCAATGAAAATGAAAATGTGAAGAAATATAAATAGAAAAATACTTTGCATAGTCAAAAAGGAAGTTAGGAATATAGGCATGTACGAATGTGTTAGGTAATATTTCTGCCCCGGAAAACAATTTCTTTTTTTAAATAGTCTTTCTTTGTTTTTTTTTTTTTTTTTGGTGACCCGGAAACCTCCATGTGCGCCGCTTCGCAGGAGTAAAGCCTGGGAAGCACTGCAGACCCACCACCACAGACTCCGGGTAAGATGCTTGAGGGCACCGCGGGATTCGAACTTCGTACATCTCGCTAAAGGAACCTAGGCCCAAACCAACGGTGCCACCGCCACAGGTGGTTTAAATAGTCTTTCTTTATTTATATTCTTTGGGACAATTTCAAAAAAAAAAAACGCGTTTGATAACTATACAAAATTTTTATTCTCGGAATAGAAAAATAATAGGAATATGTTTGGTATTTATAATGTATAATTTCTTTCAATTTTTTTTTTTTATTTTTTTAGATTTTTCTTTTTTTTTCCTCTTCTTGCTCCTCTTCTAGCCAGCGGTCGGCAACTGGTAGCAGCTAGCAAACAACAAGGAGCGGCAAGCAGTGAGGAAGAAGAAGAAAAGATAAAAAGAAAAAAAAAAAAAAAGAAATGCTTATTTCCATAATTATTTCTAAGAACAAATTTCTTATTTCTATTCCAAATCTATTCCTCAATTACTTTTTTAATTGACATTATCAAATGAATTTTTATTCTTTTTTTTTTTTTTTTTTTGTTCTGAAGAATAAAAAAATTGAAAGAATAAAGAAATTGAAGTGTTACCATGCAGGCATGCACACCTTAGGATTCTAATGGCCAACCCTGATTCTTTACACAAGAAAAAAGGCAAATTCAAAAGAGAATACCAGGCCACAGCCCAGCTCAATCGAAATGGACCAGGATCTCTCCATCAACAAGCACCACCACCCAGCTTCCTCAAACCGAGCCCAAACCCATCAACCATCGCCACCGCGTGCCACTGCAACTCACCGGGTCGACTCTCAGACAGCTATGGCGACCGGCGACCGATTCTCCTCGCCACGAATTCAGTGACTCGCCGTGGTCTCTGGTAGCCAGTTTCGTTCTTGGTCTTTTCTATCCCCTCTTCTTCTTTTCCATCCATCGTTGTTGTCGTTGGTGGTGAGCAGGAAAGAAATTCAGAAGAGCCATTCAACCAACCGGCGTAGGCCATCACCGCGGTGTTGATCCCGTCATTTTGCAGATATGCACAGCTAACTGATGCGGGACAACTGACGAGAAGCCTGCTACTTGAAGCCCGTGCGACCTGTTAATGTCAAACCCAACCTCCAATTCATAGCCGACGACGTCAAGTGCTCCCATGGAGCTGCAATAAGCTGACTTAGGAGTAGAGGTGTTAAATGGGTTGTGTAACCCATTTATGGACCCATTTAAACATAAATGGGTTGTTAATGGGCCGGCCTCATTTCTTAAGACACCCTGATGGGTTTTAAAAAAGAACTAAAATAAATGGGTCTTAAATGGGTACCCATTTAAGACCCATTTACAAAACCCATTAGTCTGAAGATGGGTTCAACCCACGTCCCGCGATCTGATTCTCTACTCTACGTCTACGGTCTACCCTACCCAGCTACCCCTTTTCGCTTCCGCGAACCCATCGTCGCCTCATCGCCGCTTGCCACCGCCCATCGTCGAGCACAAGCTCCGCACCGTCGGTAATCTCTCCAGTCCCTTCGTTTCCTCTACTCGAATCTGGAGCTGTTCCTTGCGTTGCGCCGAGCCGGGTTCGTTTTTGCTCTCTTCTCGTTTTTCCGATTTCTTCTTCTCTTTTGATGAATTCTTCTAGGGGGTGGGATTCGCAGTTCTCTCGTGGCTGAGCGGGATCGCAGCTCGACCGCCTACAACCGATCGCAGCCCAACATGAAGACCAAATAAGATCATTCACGCCAGGTACATATTCCCTTAAGCAGGACAGGGACTTAATTCCTTCTATATTAATTTGTCTTCCTGTACTCCTTTTAAGTACATGGCGGTTGGTTGTGTAGGGTTGCTTTAGATAGGGTGTATGAGAAACTTTTGACGATTGGTCAAGCAAAAGTAATAAATCATTGAGAATTTTCCTGTCGTTGAGATGGAAAAATAATGGGTCATGGGTGAATGACGCAAAGATTGGGATGGTGAATTATGCAGTGAGGCGTGTGGCATCTTGGGATTTGTGGCATCCGGTTATTAATATGCACGAACAAGGTAGAAAGCTAGAAGAAGAGGACAATGGGTTTGGGGGATTGGGGCTGGTGGCAGGGAATAAGATTGGATCACGGCAAAGATGGTGATGATGGGCTGGAATTAAATTTGTTCGAAATGACTTGTAATGCAGTATTGATAAGATTTGACAAGTTCACATGTAGACGTAATATGCGGCCACGATAAATTGCCATTGTGTGGGAAGGCATGGGTTGAAGGAGCAACTATTGCAAATATTGAAATTTAAAGTATTTGAGGTCATCATTATGTGAGGAGAGGTGAAAATAGGGAATACTTCCATAGAATGTATCCTCATTCCTCAAGAATGATAATTGATTGAGGATTTTGTTTTATTCCATGTCGAGTGCATTTAGTCTAAATATTTGGTCTTTCTTTGTCCCTGAAACTTTCGGATTATCCTTTTTGTGAAGCTCCTGCTAGGCGCTAGGTCATGAATATTTTGATCAATGCTCGAGCTACGCATTAAGGAATATCCCGACTACCTCACAAAAGGTTTTGTTGGGACTTGATGGTAGAAGCTGGTCATTGCAGCTCACTTTATTGCTTTAATGGTGTAATTTAGTTTGTATATTGTAAAGGGAAAAATTGTATTGTATTGATCAATAAAATTCTATATATACATTAAGTAATCAGCAACAATATATACCCTAAAGCCCTGAAGAGCACTTTACCCTTTTATACCTCTAACAGACCACTTTGCCCTTTTATACCTCTAACATAAATCGTGATTATTTGAAATGGCTGTTTTGTTGGACTCTCTTTGGTAACCTTCTTTTTTATCTTGTCTTGTCCATTATATATCATTTTTTGCACATGTTTTGGTTCATCTTTGCCTGCTTAATTAGAAATTACCATGAGATCTCTGTCTTTGGCTAATAATACTCTCAAACAAGGCAATGTTCCCTACTTTGTTGGTTCTTTCTTTTGAATTTTCTTTTTCCCTTATTCTTCTGCAGATAGAACCGATCGCAAGTGGGAAATCTGCCTCCCGGTTTTGATCCGAGTACTTGCTGCAATGTGTGAGTCTTTGTCTAGACTGTCTTCCGTACTTTTATTTCCATTTCTCTATTTCAATCGCCCGTTTATTGGTTATCATATTTCTTTGGTTGCCTCAAATTGAGTAGCTATGTAAGGCTCGGATTACAATGGATAATTGCTCATATATGCCCATTGAGTTGGAAATGGTCTAACAAAGGACACTTTTACTTGAAGATGCACCGAAATATTTCTTATGGGTTTTCTCTCATCTCTGTTTGAATATAACTCGGGATGCTAGGAGTTTGTTATTTGTTAAATTCTTGAGTTAGAAACTTATTGTTTTTGGCATTTGTTGTATAATGCAACTATGTGGGCAACATCCATACTCGTGACTGAACCACTTCTTCAAGAGGTTTTTGCTAGTACAGTCCCGTTGAGGGCTGCAAACTCATTACATATGTAAGTGGGTGAGCTACTTATCCTATTCTCCATCTTGTTGAAATTTGTCTATTATCTTGATGTTAGAAGTAGTTGGCGATTGGTTGGTAGGGTTGGTCTCGCTTCTGCCGTGACTTGATAGATTTGGGGTAATCCTATCATCTAGTAATTATCTTGGAACTTTAATCTTGTTCGAGGCTTACAATGCACCATTTTCTGCGATGTTTTTCTCATTATCTGCCCGTGAGCGAGGTGATCTTTGTTATAAAATTGTCTGGATATCTCTACCGCTTTGTGAGGTCAAGTACCGCAGCTTGAACTTCATTTTTATTTCCCTGCGTTTCACTCTACCGCCGGTGGTGACCGCTTTGTGAGTTACTTGTCCAAGGACAAGATTGGCGCGAGCAGTGCTTGGCGCCCGGGGAGGGAGAGCCGGATCCGGTGGAGTTGCAGCGGGTGGTATCTTCCGAATAGAGAATTCGAATGTGCTGCTGTGCTCCCGAATTAGGCTTGCTTGTCCTTTGCATTCTCCCATCAGCAAATAGGGAGAAGGGCAAAAGTAGAAAAATGGGCATATCGAGTTGGCTTGATGTATTTATGGTTTTCCTGTTGGGGTTGAGCAGATGTTATGTTTAAATTATATGTGCTATGTAGATTCCGCTTAATGGATGTCCAAAGACGCGTGTACACTTTCTCTCGTGACTTGCTAAAGCTGTCGAGTGTGCTCGTTAATATGTTCAATAGCTTTCTTCCTTATCCCCAGAAATGGTTTGTCCTTTTTGTACAACTTACTATGAACAATTCTTCTTTTGCATTGTCTATTTGGTTATTCCATCTGATTCTTGCGTATTTTCATTTAAGTACTTGTTAATGTTGGTGGAAAACAAATGGGCCACGTGGAACTCCAGGATGTTAATCGTAAAGAAGAGTTTGTGAGGAGGATTGAAGAAGCTGCAAGAAGTAATCTAATCCTGATTTTCAGCTAACTAATAGTGAAGCAGCACATATAATGATGTATTCTTGGTATACGTTTGTGGCCTCTATAGGACTGGGAAGCTACAGTTCCATGCAAGTGATGATGAGATTGTGCAACAACGTGACAAAGTAATGAGGACATTAACTTTTATAGTTCTAAGTTCCCCTTGAGACTCACATAATCCAGCATATTTTTTTTTGGTTTTTGATGTGCATAGTTAATATCTTGTTGCACGTAATATTTGCTTCAGTAATGCACTTTTGACATGTAACTTCTTTTTTGGGGCTTCGTCAAGGATTAGATGCTGTGGATCCAAACGTGTTGGGTATTGTGTGTATTAGCAAATGTGGACTCTACACACATTATGCCACATCTATTTTAAAAACAAGTTTAAATGGGTCGGGCCGCCAGCCGTCGTCGTGGCCGACGACCGGCCAAAGAAGAAGAAGAAGAAAAAGCAAAAGGAAAAGAAAAATTATATTTAAAAATAAATAATAAAAATTTATTTTTAAAAAATAAGAAATAATTAAAATTTGATTTTTTAAAATAAATATTTTAGAAATTATAAAAATTGTCCATTAAATTTGTGTTTTATAAAATTATTTCAGCAATACCATTTTTTTTAAATATATATATATATAATAAATTAAGTTAGTTAAATGGGTCGGGTATGGGTTGGGTATGGGTTGGGTCGGGTATGGGTCAAAATTTTTGCATTGTAATAAATGGGTCATAAACGGGTTAATGGGTTGATTTGGGTCGAACCATTTATGACCCGACCCAAACCTGACCCAACCCACCCGTTTATCAGCTATACTTAGGAGAAAGCCAGCTGTTCTACTTCCATGCACGCAGCGTCGACGTGAAGGACAGCAAGAATGGCTCTAGTTTTCTCTTTTGGAGCCGAGGTGGTACCGCCGCTGCCCAATTCTTTCGTCCAGAAGATGGTCGAGAATCAAATTAGAGAGTTGCGGGATCCACAGTGAAGAGACCGTCACTAAAAGGAGTTTTCAGGATTGTTCTTTAGGAGGATGAAAATAAGGATGGAATGAATAAGGATGGAATGATGGACTTCAATGGATGATCAGGGCTACCAAAGACAAAGACTTAGTGGCAAGGCTTCTCAAGATAACTTTCTTAACAATCACATACTACATTTGGATGGAACATACATGTAGATATTTCCAAAACAAGTAAAATGATTTCTTATCATCATGCTTAAAATTCATAAATTTCCTCGAACTTCATATTATAAATATTTTAGACCTTCCTAGACAAATGTAATATTGACTATTATATGGAGACTCCCTGGCTCCATTTTTTCACGTTTTTAGTTATTTTTATAATGCTGGGGAATGCCTTTAAGCTCTTGTACGTCATCGTATAAATGCTACTTACATTTTAAACCAAAAAAGAGAGGAGCTTTCGGAATTATGTATATTGTGCCTTCTTTTCTCATTTTTCATTTTTTCTTTTTATATTCCCTGGGACTTCCTTTCCACCAACGATCCAAATTGTATTGCAAATACTTTAGCAGATTGGGAGAAATAGAAGGGTAGATTTCGTGTTCTGTAGTGAATATTTTATAGACAGCATTGCCACCGGCAATGGGCAGCGGCCACAGGCCAAGGTTTTTAGCTTCTTTTTTTTTTTTTTTTTTTTTTTGTTCTTGAGTTATATATTTAAAAAAACCATGTCTTCATTTTTCGTGAGTCAAATTGAACAGTATTAGCATCCTTGGCAAGGGTCGGCCCTCACCTGTAGCTTTCAAGAGCGGCCTCACCCAACCCTCTTTGGGTATCACCAATCATCGCCTGAGACAGGCCGCTGGCGAAAAGAAAGAAAAAAAGGGTAAATATAAAAAATGATAAAAAAAATTAATGATGAAAATTTCCTTAACCATGGTTAGGTCCTTCTTTAAGACTAGGGGTAATCAATTCCTTAGGTGGTCTGGGTCCTACCCTCCCCAAAAAATCAAGAAGCAAACCAACTTGTCTTGGGACCACATAGGTCCGGTCCAATTCCCGAGCTGGCCAATGGAGTCGGTAAATCAAAATGAAAAAAAAAAAAAAAAGATTGTGTGAAACATGCTCTCATCTTTGAGTTCCTGGCATTGATATTACAACGCTAATTGTGACATTTGGTCAGACAAAAAAAAAAAAAAAAAAAAACTTTGATATTTGGTCATCTTCTCTTCAAGTTATGGTGAATTGATTTTATAGGTTGGTTGCCAATTTAATTTTGATACATTGAAGGAAAGTGGCAACTATCTTTCCAATAATGATTTGAGTGGAATATTATTTCTTTCTTTCTTTTTTTTAGTTGTGGAAGGCAAAATCCCACAATTTAAGGAAAATGTCTTAAAAGAGAAACAAATGTTTGGCTATCTATTGTAACTAAATCCTACCTACTCTTATTATCTCTATGTATAGCAAATCAAATTAGAAAATGATTTCCATCTCTCCCCATAAGTTTCATGAAAAATCATGGTAAATTGTGATGGTAGATTACCATGATGAGAAATAAAATCGCAATTTACAAGTTAATTTAATCTCTTATCTTTTCAATTTATCTTTTCTTAAATTTTTTATACTTTCAAATTTATATTAGAAATAAAATCACCATTCACAAGCTAAGGAAAAGGAAAGAATCTTCAAATTATCTTTTCTTAAATTTATTTCTTAAGATAAAAAATCTTCGATCTAGTCCTATTCCTCGCGGAACTAGGGACTGGACCAAAAATCATTGATTCCATAAAAATGGAACCAAGATCCTAATCAATGAACTTGAGAACTGCCCAAAATCTAGTCCGATCCGAGCACTATTTGATTAATGTTACTTATTATTATTTGAGATTGATATGATCACTTTATATCTTTATTTTAAAAAAATAATGATACTTCAATTTTTTATTTGAAATAAAATTTTTATTTGAAAAAATGAAAATAATTCGGATCATCATTTAGAATTTTTTTACGGTCTGGATTTGGTGAAACAAGGAAGCTCCTCGTTTCAGCCGCAAGTGGAACCCAACCACCGGACTTTTTTTTTTTTTTTTTTTTTTTTTGGTCGATCCTACTCTATTCCTACTCTACACTCACCGGACTTGAGTTTGTCCCCATCCCAATAAATGCACAATAGACCTCATTACGTACATATTTGAAAAATATTTTTAAACCATTCAATTTTTTTAAAAAACAATTATAACCTCAGTGCGCAAAAATGCAGTTCTATTTTCTATCAATTGACACCTTATTCTAGTTAAATAGCGTGAACAATAAAAAAATAATAATAATACAAAAAAATTGTCAAAAAATATATTCATTTAAAATAAGCGATGAGCTGGCCAAGTTTGTTAGAAGAAAAACAGAAAGATGGAATTTTGTTTGTTGAAGGAGGGGAGAGAGAGCTCGCTCGGCAGGGGTTGGCCTGACGGAGCTCCACATCCAGAGCGGCTGGCCGGCCGCCAACCTTTGTGGCCGACGATTGGAGAGGACGGCCACAGAAGGGTTCGCCATTGGGAAGAGAGAGATCGGCGGTTCCCGGCAACGTTTTCGAGCCTCATCGGCGCTGATTCTCGCCACTTCATTGCACGGAACACGCTCGTCGGTCCGGCGGAGGACCAGTCATTCTTTCGACACGGAGACGAAGACTTTGTCGGGAATCAGGTAAAAACTTCATCAGATAGATTTGTGACTAAATCATGTGGTGCTGTTAAAATGTCGAGTATTGTGTTTAAGCTAAATATGCAATTTGAGATCAAAATGCTGAATCGCCCCTGTCTAGATTAAATTCCTGAATGATGAACTGAAATTGCTTTTCTGAAAGTCGATAATTGGAGCCTCGTTTTATGTTTGATTTTTTCTTATGATTGTCGAATCGTCACTGAATTTTCGTTTTCCATGTAATTTCGTTGCATATACTCCAACTCCACCGTTCGAGTCGGCCGTGCACTCCCCATTTGCCAGAGATTTTTCCCGCATCGGCTCCAGTCAGTCTTTTCTCCCTTCTTTGATGTGCATGTGTATTTTGTTTTTTATCCTAGAATTTATAGAGTTTTAGTATGTGCGATTTCGGCGCTTGAGGATTCCTCGGCGGAGATGGTCCGGCGACAGGAGCATCGATCGCAATAGGCGATCCGTGAGGAATGATTTAGGTGGTGACCTGAGCTCCGGCCAAGGCTTGTCTGAGAGATGTACGGGCTTCGTTGAAGAGGCAGGGCGGAGACCATTGTTCAGGCGGATGAAGAAGACCTAGGGAGAAAGAGAAATTAAAAAAAAAAAAAATTCGGATAATAATCCGAAGTGGGTCGGATCCGGATATCCGGATCGGGGCAGGGTCGGATTGTGGGCCATTTTTGATAAAATTGGACTGGCCTTACGTCCGGCCCAATTTCAAGACCCAAACCCGGACCATTAGGGTCAGGGTCGGCGAGTTGGGCCGAGTCCCCTGACCTGGTCCGAAGTCCATTTTTCGTAATAAAAAATCGTAAAAAATAATAAAAAATGAGAAAATCCGAAATGAAAATTTGCATGGTCATAAAAACGGAAAACAAATAAAAAAATGAAAAACTGGAAAAATGTTCAAAAAATGGCCTCAATTGATTCTATTAGAGTCTTAAGGCAATTTTACAATTAGACTTTCCTTATTCTTGAATGAAATGTGAAAATCCTTTAAAAAATCTTAAACTCAATTGAATAAGCTGTTAGAGCTTTTACAATAGGGATTGTTTTGTGTTGTGTTCTTTTTAGAGACGATGCCTAGGTCGCTGCTTATAAATTTCAATTCAATTTTACTTAATTGCACAATTTCAATTCATTGGTTGTTGTTTTCTTTTTAGCATAGTTAGGATATTGATAAGAATATCACATGAACACTTAGCGGATTAGCTTTAAAGTTGATGAAAACACTGCATGAAAAAACATTTTAGTTGACAACATAATTAAGTTTAGGTACCGAAAGGACATCATTAGTTATATAGCTAATGTACTCAAATACTCAAGTCTGAAATCTTTGATTATGTAGAAATTGAGACGACACTTCCGTGTCTCAATTGGTTCATCTCAATTGATTTTTAATCAACTTTAATTGGCTAGTGGTGACACTTCACGTAGAATTTTGATAGAGTTAATTTGAGCTTAAAATGAAAAATCCAACGTTACACGAGGTATGGGATAAAGAAAACCCGCATTTATGATCGAAAGCCTGTTTGCAGTGTTAGCAAATGATGGCTCATTTGAAACCATCATTTATATTTACTATTCGGGTTGTTTCATAAATAATTACCTCTAAACCTATCTCTCGAGGATGGCCTTCATGGGTAGATTGTGACAATATGGAAGTAGATGAAAATGGATAAACCTAGAAGGTCTCATTTCACCAACTCTACATAACCAATTGGATAGCATAAGGGAATTAAGCAACCGATCGTATGAATTTTTTTTTTTAATTCTCTGTTCCACTGGGAAAGAGAAAGAGGAATGAAAATAGATGGATAAAGTAAAAAGACTTCTCTCATTATCACCATGTCATTACTATTTTCGCTAGTTAATTATGCATGATCGAGCGCAACAATCTAAGAGAATTTATAGTCCCAATCATTATTTTGTGGAAAAGGGTTGAAAGTTACGTCAAGCAAAGACAAATTTTATTTGTTTTTGCTAAATAAGAAAGATGTGGGATTAAATCGGATTGATAGATAAAAAAATTTCATCACATTATTTTCTACAATAGGAAAAGCAAAAAGAAAGAAAAAGAAATATGTGGGATTAAATTGGATCGACAGATAAAACTATCGAGAGATAGCCTTCCCAAAACAAAAGTATGTTCTGTAGAAATTTAAAATCATGAAGTACATTTATAAAGATTAAATATTATCCATTAAAAATATTATTAGATATTAGGGATATTATTTAATATTTCGTTATTTTTTTTAAATGGCTGATTTCTTTTTTAGATTAGACTATTTTCTTTCTTATGTATATTATTCGAACATAAATAACATTCTCTAGTAAAGCCTGACGATGAAATCAATTGAGTAGAAATGTAGTTTTCAATGATGGTTAAATATGTTGAACCTTTTTCCAGTTCTCTAGAAAATATGGGACTCTTAACCATGCACCCATAAACTAATGCAACAATAAATGTTCGAGGAGGAACTAACTCTTCAAGTCTTCTCACCAGGGTTTTGACAGGAAAAAATAGAAGAGAAGATTCATGGATCAATCAGGGAGTTCAAGACTACAAATGACGGGGAGTTTCAGGGAGAGTCGTGAGAAATCAAGTCTCAGAGTTTTTGCTGAGAAAGTGCTGAAATTTCTAGGGGAGATGGGCAAAGAGGCGGGTGCTATGATGAGGAAGATGGGCAAGATGATGTGGGAGATGGGCAAAGATTGGGGTGTTACATTATGGAAGACGGGCAAAGAAGATCCAAGAAGAGTGATCCACTCCATCAAAGTTGGTTTTGCCATGACGTTGGCTTCATCGCTGTGCCTGTTGCAAAAGGAGGAGCCACCGTTTCGAGGGATCGGCCAAAATGCCATGTGGGCTCTCATAACTGTTGTTATTCTTCTTGAATTCACTGCAGGTAACTTCAATCTCAGCAAAAGAACAAAGGAAATAAAAAGGAAATGATCATTGCTGATATGGGCATTTCTCTTTTTGGCGAACATGTGTAGGAGGGCTTTTGCTATTTAATGTTCGTCCTTTTCATCGCGTTCTTTTACCTTCGGTTGAGGAGAACGTGCTATAAGCAGCTGAAACACAAAGATCAGAAAGATGAATATATCTAGGACAGATTGCGGAAATTAAATTCTTTACTAGTCATTTATGACACATTGAATAACTCGACTTATTGTTCGTACGACAGGAGCAACACTACGTAAAGGGCTGAACAGGATTGTTGGAACGGTGTTAGGGATACTGTTGGTGCTCCTTGTCGAGCATCTTAGTGCACATCGGCCAATACCCAGAGCAGTGTTCATGGGATGGACAGTTTTTCTCTTTGGTGAGTTCCAAGTATCAGGCATATTACGGGCCAAAGTACGTCATACTATGCAATGCTTCTCTGTCTTCTCACTCAGCAGGGGCGCTGCTACGTGGTGACTGTCACAGGAGCTGCAGCTACCTACGTGAGGTTCATTCCCACTATAAAGAAATACGATTACGGGGTCCTCGTATTCATTTTGACCTTCGGTATGATACTAGTGACCAACTACCAGGTTGACAATACAACCAGCATGGTGCGAGACCGCTTCTACACTATCACAATTGGTTGTGGAATATGTCTTTTCTCGAGTCTGCTCATCCTGCCAAGCTGGTCGGGTGATGATCTTCATAAATCCACGATAACCAAGCTTGAAGGACTAGCAAAATCTGTTGAAGGTATGATATGCATCGTTTGGTTTCGGCTCGCATTCTTGCAAAATGGTTCTATACAACTGAAGTGGGTTCCTCACAGCCTGTGCTGGGGACTACTTTGGCGATGCTCAGAGGAAAGAAATCGAAGACGAATTGCCAAAGGATTCCATCGACCAGAGCTGCATCAAAGTTTTGGATTCCAAGAACACTGATGAAACTATGGTAATCCTCACCTGGTATCGTGACTCTCAATTTGGAATATGAGAAACCGATATATGACTATTCTTGTTGCAATTTTGCAGGCATTATATGCAAGTTGGGAGCCAAGATACCAAGGGAACTGTTACAAATCTCCATGGCAGCAGTATGTGAAGTTCGGGGATGCTCTTCGCCGATTTGGTTACACGATTATGGCTTTACATGGTTGTTTGCACACCGAAATCCAGGTATTGAAAAATTGATTCCTATTGAAGCTATCAGCAATACAAGAAATGTTTTCTGAAGTAGCTGTAGCTATGACATCCACAAGCGCAAATCTGTATCCTGTAGAGGCAACGGTCAATAGCCCAACAATTTAGATATTTTTTCAAAGAATTGAGCAAATCAATGCTGTAGATATTTATATATACTACGCGCGATACTGACATATAATATTAGAGTAAAGAATTTCCACTTTCATATTAGATTCTCAAGTGTAGATTATTTGACAGAAATTCTACCAAATTTTTACCTATCATGGACACGTCGTTTTTGTCTTCAACCAAATTGGAGACTACACTCAAATTGTCAGTCTAGCTCCTCTAGAACCTGTTGTATTTCTCATTTTCTCTAACTGGAGCAGACTTCTAGACAGCTATGATCATTTTCGTTGTTTAAAGAAACATTTCCTATTTATTGGGTCCAATCATGTTTCTTCCTTGATAATAAATTCATTTATGTAATGTAATCTTGCTAGACTCCACCATCCGTACGTGATCTCTTCAAGGAGCAGTGTACCCATTTAGCTGAAGAGGTATCAAAAGTGTTGGTGGAACTTGCTAATAGCTTGAGGAATCGCCGCCATTTTTCTCCGGAAATAATCTCCAGTCATCTCCATCTAGCTTTGCAGGACCTCAACACCGCACTACGGTCCCAAACACAGATTCTCTCAGACTCGATGAACAGAAAGGACTCCAGAGTCTCTCTTACAACAAGCTCCGAAGCCAATTCTTCTCCATTGCGTGAATCAAAAACCGCAGGACCTCCTGAACAAGTGCATGGCATTCAGGAGGTGTTAAGGCCACAGAGGAGTAAACATGTTATAGCTAGCCTTGAGTTCTCTGAGGCACTTCCTTTCGCTGCATTTGCTTCTTTGCTATTAGAGGCCGTGGCTAGGCTTGATCATGTTATTGAGGAAGCCAAAGAACTGGGGAGGATAGCTCGGTTCAAGGAATATAAAGCGGGTGATGACAATGTTGTGACACTTGAAAAAACAAAATCGGACTTCGTTGAGAAATATTTCCCTCCATCTGGAACAGAATAGTGAAGATTTTACTTTTTTAAACGGGTGCCCTCTGAGGTTCTGATGCTATTTTGTCCTTCTCGTAACACCTTCTAGGCATATTGTCTTCTCAACAGGGATCTAATAGACCAACTGTGACATCCCAATTTTTCTCAAGTTTATTTTCAGTCAATTGAGTCGGGCAATTCATCTGTGCATATAGTTCGTCTCTCAGAGTTGGCCACTCACGAGGGAACTAGTCTATTGAGTGAGGTGATTAAGGAATTTTGTCGCGTCGACTTGGGGACCGATCACCCTCGGGTTGGATGCAAGAAAATTTCCTAAAAGCCACTCAGTGGACCAGGCGCTAAAATTGCACCGAGTGAAATTAACCGTGAAATTGAAATTGAATTTTGAAATTTGAAAATCAAAGGGTGTTGCAAATCTTATTAGGAACATCGGATTATTTCATGGATTTCGATTTGGACTCAATTAAAAGAGAATTGATAGAGATTGAAGTAATTAAGTGTACAAGAGCTTGGACCCCGGCGGAAAATGAATTGAACCTATTGAAAGATGTTGTGAGGATTTGAAATTAGTGGAGAATGACATCAGCAGGTGATGTCATTGGTGGAGGCCAAATTTAAGGAGAGCTTGACAAGTGTCACAAAGCTAATTGGCCACCTAAAGTGGAGATGTCACTTCCCTCTCTTGTCTCCATCATCTTCAACCTTGAGAGGAGAGAGAAGAGGAGAGAGGAGGGCAGCAAAGAGGAAACTAGCGGAAACCGCACACCCCCCCTTCCGTCCGCCTTGGCTGCTCGACCGTTGCCACCGCCGTCTCGCCCGCCGTCGCACGCCGTCGCCGTTCGCCGCTCGTCCGCGTGTGAGGCCCCGGTGCAAGCCCGCGTCTCCGTCGCCGCCGTCTCCTCGCCGAGCCGCTGGTCGCCGTTCGTCGTCCGCCCGTCGCCGCCGTCCGCCCGCTCCGCCTCCGCCGGTTCTTTGCCCGAGCCGTCACCGGTTCTCCTCCGCCGCCGCTCTGCCGTCCCCGTCGCCATTCCGCCATCCCCTCAAGCTCGGTTAGTGCTGGAAAGAAAAACCAGCAAGATCTAGGATCTTCCGTGCTCATTTTGGTCTCCTTTTAATGCTTATTTGGTCTCGATCCGTGTAGGTTTGTCGTCGGCGTCGTCGTGCTCTTCGCCGAGACCAATCGGAAAGCGATTCCGGTGAGTTTACCTCACTAATCCGCGATTAGCGAGTTAATGACACCTTAAGTATGTTTAGCTTAAGTTGATTGGGATTAGGTGGCTAGATTGATTTAATTAATCATGGATTATATTAAGGTGATTAATTAAGGTTAAGTGTGTTTAGTTTAATGGTTAAGTATGTTTATTTTAAAATAAACCTTGATGTGACTTAAAGGAGTTTATTTATGATTTAAATAAATGCTTCGAAATTGTTGGATTATTTAATAATATATCTTATTCCGAAATTCATTAAAATATTATTTTAAAAAAAAAAAAAACTCGAAAATTTTATTTTGACCCTAGTTGCTCGAATTTCGTGCCGATCGCCGCCGTGCTTGTAGAATTTGAAATTGATGATTGGTTGTGGCGAATTGAGTGTGATTGCGAATTATGAGGATTCTTTAGAAAAACCCTAAGTGTGGGAATTGATAGGAGATTGGCCGTGATTGACCACCTATTGAGGTCGTGCCTAGTGAGGCCGTGATTAACCACCCATTGGAGGTCGTGCCTAATAAGGCCGTGATGAACCACCTAAGAGAGGTCGTGCCTAATGAGGCCGTGAAATTACCACCTATTGAGGTCGTGCCTGATGAGGCCGTGAAATTACCACCTATTAGAGGTCGTGCCTAATGAGGCCGTGAATTACCACCGATTTCGGTCGTGCCGAGTAGGGCCGTGATTGCCACTGGTTATTGAATCTTCCTATAGGGTCGTGATTGTGAGCAATGATTGAATTGCTAGAATGACATGTAATCGGCCAAGTCGATTGATCGCTGAGACGATCCAAGTGGTTGAATTGTTCTGATGATGTGATTGTGCCACGGTTGTTTGGTTATCATAATTGTACGTGGTTGAATTATATAAATTGTGCTAACCTGCAGATGAGGGCTCAGATGAGGTAAGTCTTCTTGATGTTGTGGCTAAGATACTTTGGGGCGTATTTACTTTCTAATAGGGGTTTAGGAGGGGTGAACTTGCCGAGACAAAGTCTCATCCCGGTTTGGGGAATTATTACAGACCCTAGATGGCGGGACCCCCGAGAAGAATGGCATCCCGGTTCGATTATCGAGCAGTGCGCGCGCCCGACCCCGGAGTCATTGGGTCTATGAGCCGATTAGGTCTACCGTGTGGATCCGGGAGACCGAAGACGTTAGGGTGCCCCATAGGTATAGGGCTTGGTTCCGTTTTGGGGCCAATGGTTTTAGGATTGGTCCACTTGACGCTTTGACATTCCCCCGGCCGTGATGGATGCTCTCCGGGAGAGGGGGTAGCCGACCTTCCCGATGGCGGGGTGGATAACCCACCATCTCCGGCCCGGCGCGATCGGCGGTGGAGGATGTGGGATCGTCGAACGAGTCCAATTAGTAGCTATAGGACCGTTCTTCTTTTTGTTGTGGGCTGATCCATGTTGTGTAGGCTAACCCCTTTTTGATGCACATAAACTCTGACCCATTTTTGGTGCATAGTCTCTGGATCCTGTTGATGTACCTAAACCTTGTAATGATGTTGATAATGATGATGATGATGTATGAAAGTATGTTGTTTGATTTTGAAATTGATGTTCCTGCTGTCCTATCCCGTATGCTTTTGTAAGGGGTGTCTTAGTACGTTCCGCTTGTGCATTAAAAAGAAACTTTGGGGTCGGCGACACTACCTGGGAATGTCGCATTTACATGACCATGGTGGGTTGTTTCACGTGTCTCGGGGTTCGGGGCGTGACAACCCCGTATAAGTGGTATCAGAGCATGGTTGTGTATGGAGTGATAAGGACGATGAGTCATGGGATAGTTAGTAGGAAGAACTTTTCATATTCTAATGCCTGTGATTGTTAGTTGTTTGTTAGCTTGATTGAAAGGTTACTCAAATTCTAATATAGTATTGGAATTCGCCAATAGGCATCTATATTGAGCCTGTAGCATGAGTGACCGAGTGCCAAGAGCTGCTAGGAAGAGAGCAGTAGGCCCCGTGTTTCGGGGTGGGCCATCGATGAGAGTCGGTGCCCGAGGTGCCTTGGGGAGAGCGCAGCCTGAGGCCGGTGCGAGTGGTGCGGTGTCACCTCCGGAGGATGCAGAGCCCCGAGGATCCGAGGTTTGCTTTGGGATCATGCGGATGCTTGAGATGATGGGTGACAGACTGGACCAGCAGGCCGCCGTTTCAGCCGCCGCTATCACCGCTGCCACTAATGCTGCTAATGCCGCCAATGCTGCTGCTGCCGCTAATGCCGCCGCTGCTACTGCCGCCGCACCGGTTGCCGAGCCAGAAGAGGAACTCGAGGAAATTCCCCTCGAGGATGTGGCCGCTGGGAGGCCTAGACAGAAGTTGGTGCAACACTTTCTGAGATTGAATCCACCAACGTTCACGGGAGCGGGAGATCCTGAAGCTGCAGCACTGTGGGTTCAGGAACTAGAGAATGCCTTTGAGCTGCTGTTGTGCACTGAAGAAGAGAAGGTCGTGGCTTTGGCGGCCTATCGCCTTGAGGGGAACCGCAGCCACATGGTGGAAAACTAATAAAGGGATAGTGTTCCCGATGGAGTAGATCGAGAGTGGAATGCGTTCCTAGAGGCCTTCAATGAGAAGTACTTTTCTGATTGTGCTAAAGAGTTGAAGATGGCGGAGTTCCAACGCCTTCGTCAAGGTACAATGACAGTTGATCAGTATGAGGCAAAGTTTACCGAATCACAAAGTATGCCCCCGAATTAGTTCGAAACCGATAAACCGAATTCGAAGGTTTAGAGATGGGCTTAGACCGGAGGTGAGGAGCTTTTTGGTGCCGTTAGACCTGAAGGAATATAAGGATCTTTACAAGCGGGCCCAGCTGATTGAGAAAGACCAGAATGAGAAAGCCGCTGCATCTGGGTCGCGGTTTAATTCAAACAGAGGTGATAATCGGTTTGGAAAGAGGCCGATGCCTGGGGGAAGGTACCATGTTCCACCCAATAGGAAGGGTGGAGTGGGGAAGTCGTCATCGAATTTCAATGGAGCATGTCATTTGTGTGGAAGGCGACATGGCTCAGCCCCGTGCCCTCTTAGGACGGGTGCCCGCCGAGTGTGGCCAGCGGGGTCACCGTGTTAGGGAATGTCCCGGGAGACTTGCGAGGCGGCCTCGCTGCCACCACCGCCACCGCCGGGCCAGGCCGGAACGAGGATTCGCACCGCAGATCATGCCGCCGGTGGATTGAACCGACCTCCGGCTCGGGGAAGGACTTATGCGCCGACTGAGGACGGGCGGAGGATGCGCCTAACGTGGTCACGTGTATGGTCTCGCCGAACGACCAACCCGCTTATGCTTTATTTGATCCCGGAGCTTCGCATTCATTTATAGCCGAAAGATTTGTTAAATTGATAGAATTAATTCCCGAATTGTTGGAGTCTCGTGGTTAGTATATCTACTCCGTTGAAAGATAAAGTGTTAGCTACAGTAGGTTGTCTCGATTGCAAGTTAGTGATTGGTGAGCGAGAGGGAAGAATAGACTTGATAGTCCTAGCCATATATGATTTTGATGTAATAATTGGCATGGACTGGCTCACCAAGCAACGAGCCAAAATGGACTGTTATCGCAAGGCGATTCAGTTTAACCCATTAGGGGGTGAGAGCTTCGAATTTATTGGGAGTCGAGGAGGACCCTCGATTTCCTTAATTTCATCGCTCGAAGCAACTCACTTGTTAGGCAAGGGTTGCCAAGGTTACTTAGCGACCGTCGTAGACACGACGAGAGGAGTTAAAGATTGAAGATATCGCAGTGGTACGAGAGTTCCCAGACGTGTTTCCGAAAGAATTACCGGGTTTACCGCCAGAGAGAGAGATAGAGTTTGTGATTGAATTAGCTCCTGAGACGGAGCCGATCTCTAAAGCTCCTTACCGAATGGCCTTGTCAGAGCTTAAGGAACTAAAGGTGCAAATGCAAGAGTTATTGGATAAAGGATTTATTCGTCCAAGCGCATCACCTTGGGGAGCACCGGTATTGTTTGTGAAGAAGAAAGATGGTTCATTACGCTTGTGCATCGATTACGAAACTCAACCGGTGACAATTAAGAACAAGTATCCGTTGCCATGGATTGATGATTTGTTTGATCAGCTTCAAGGAGCGTCGATATTTTCTAAGATCGACTTGAGGACGGGGTATCATCAGCTAAGAATCAAGAAGGAAGATATTCCGAAGTCGGCGTTTCGCACTCGATACGGCCACTATGAGTTTACTGTGATGCCATTTGGGTTGGCAAATGCCCCGGCCGCTTTCATGGACTCGATGAATCGGGTGTTCAAAGAGTACTTAGATCGGTTTGTAATTGTTTTCATCGACGACATCCTGGGTGTATTCAAGGAGTGCGAGGATCATGAAAAGCACTTAAGGATAGTGCTTCGTACTTTAAGAGATCACGAGCTATACGCCAAGTTTAGTAAGTGCGAGTTTTGGCCGACTCGTGTGGCTTTCCTAGGTCATGTCATCTCGGAGAAGGAATCTCGGTGGACCCCGCAAAGATTGAGGCGGTGATCAACCGGCCGAGACCGACGACGTGACGGAAATCGAAGCTTTCCGGGTTTAGCGGGGTATTACGAGACGGTTTGTAGAAGGGTTTTCAAGGTTAGCATCGCCAATGACGAGACTTCGAAGAAGGAAGAGAAGTTTGTGTGGACGGATAAGTGCGAGAGTAGTTTCCAAGAGCTTAAGCATAAGCTAACTACCGCACTGTGCTTACTATCCCATCCGGTCCCGGGAGGGTTTGAGATCTATAGTGATGCGTCATTTAAGGGATTAGGTTGTGTGTTGATGCGGCATGGTAGAGTTGTTGCATATGCGTCCCGTCGCCTTGAGACCTCACGAGTTGAATTACCCGACGCATGACTTGGAGCTTGCAGCAATCATCTTTGCCCTGAAGATTTGGAGGCACTATTTGTGCGGAGAAAGATTTCAGATCTTCACTGACTATCAGAGTCTCAAGTACCTATTCTCTCAGAAGGAGTTGAATATGAGACAGCGTCGATGGATGGAGCTCTTAAAGGACTATGACTGCGAGATTTTGTATCACCGGGAAAGGCGAATAAGGTCGCCGATGCACTAAGTAGGAAGTCTTCGCCTTGCTCGAGATGGTACTCAAGGAATGGGGCCTAATTGAGAGAGCAAGAGATTCATATTTTAAGTTTGAGGTGGGCCACCTTTCGAATCTCGTGCCACCCTTAGAATTGAACCGGAAGTGCGAGTCGGAATCGAACGCTTCGGCGGACGGATTCGAGATGTTCAGAAAATCCTACAAGAGGATGCGGAGAAAAGGAAGGCTGACTTTCAGATTTCTGAAGATGGAACATTGAGGTTCCAAGGACGATTGGTTGTACCTAACGATGTGGAGCTTAGAGAAGAAATTCTTTCAGAAGCGCATCGTAGCGATTCTGACATTCATCCCGGTAGTACCAAAATGTATCAGAATCTGCGTCAACACTATTGGTGGTGTGGCATGAAGACGGACATCGCCAAGCATGTCGCCAAGTGTTTGACGTGTCAACAGGTGAAAGCTCAGCATTGCAAGCCGGGAGGACTTTTGCGACCCTTTGAGATCCCAGAGTGGAAATGGGAGCATATCACGATGGACTTCGTGACGGGGCTACCGAGGAGCCAAAGAGGGAACGATTCGATTTGGGTAGTGGTCGACGAGATCGACAAAGTCGGCTCACTTCATTGCGGTTCGAAGAGACTTGAGTTTGGATAGACTCGGCGGATCTATATGTACGTCAAGTGGTTCGTATACATGGAGTGCCGATTACAATTACTTCGGATAGGGACCCAAGGTTCACCGCCGCTTTTTGGAAGAGCTTGCAATCCGCTTTAGGAACGAAGCTGCAGTATAGTACGGCCTATCACCCGCAGACTGATGGCCAGTTTGAGAGGACAATTCAGACTCTTGAGGACATGCTGCGAGCTTGTGTTTTGGACTTCAAAGGAAGTTGGGAGGAACAGCTTCATCTGGTTGAATTCGCCTATAACAACAGTTATCAGCAGAGTATTCAAATGGCTCCTTTTGAAGCATTGTATGGCAGAGCATGCGAACGCCGATGTCTTTGGGATGAGGTCGGAGAAAGAAAGATCACCGGTCCGAGTTGGTTCGGCGATCGGTAGAGGCGATTGCGGTTATCGAAATGAGATTAAAGACCGCTCGAGCCGCCAAAAAAGTTATGCCGATAAGCGTCGAAGGCCATTGGAGTTCCAAGTTGGTGAGCACGTCTTTCTGAAGGTGTCACCGATGAGAGGTACTTCCCGTTTTGGCAAAAAGGGAAAACTGAGTCCGAGGTACGTAGGTCCCTTTGAGATTTTGGAAAGAATAGGGACTCTGGCGTATCGTCTTACACTGCCGCCAAAGTTGTCACATGTGCACGACGTCTTTCACGTGTCGATGTTGAGGAAGTATGAACCTGACTCGACTCACGTTCTAAATTTCGAGGAATTAGACGTGGATGACAAAGTGTCATACGTTGAAAGCCCGGTTCAAATTGTAGATCGCAAAGAACAAGTTCTGCGCACCAGGACCATCCCAATGGTCAAAGTGGTATGGCAGCACCATGGCACTGAAGGAGCAACTTGGGAGACTGAAGAGTCGATGAGAGAATTGTACCCCCACCTATTTGAGCAAAGTATGTAATGGTTTAAATTTCGAGGACGAAATTCTTATAAGAGGGGAAGAGTTGTGACATCCCAATTTTTCTCAAGTTTATTTTCGATCAATTGAGTCGGGCAATTCATCTCGTGCATATAGTTCGTCTCTCGAGTTGGCCACTCACGAGGAACTAGTCTATTGAGTGAGGTGATTAAGGAATTTTGTCGCGTCGGACTTGGGGACCGATCACCCTCGGGTTGGATGCAAGAAAATTTCCCTAAAAGCCACTCGGTGGACCAGGCGCGCTAAAATTGCACCAGAGTGAAATTAACCGTGAAATTGAAATTGAATTTTGAAATTTGAAAATCAAAGGGAGTTGCAAATCTTATTAGGAACATCGGATTATTTCATGGATTTCGATTTGGACTCAATTAAAAGAGAATTGATAGAGATTGAAGTAATTAAGTGTACAAGAGCTTGGACCCCGGCGGAAAATGAATTGAACCTATTGAAAGATGTTGTGAGGATTTGAAATTAGTGGAGAATGACATCAGCGGGTGATGTCATTGGTGGAGGCCAAATTTAAGGAGAGCTTGACAAGTGTCACAAGCTAATTGGCTCACCTAAAGTGAAGATGTCACTTCCCTCTCTTGTCTCCATCATCTTCAACCTTGAGAGGAGAGAGAAGAGGAGAGAGGAGGGCAGCAAAGAGGAAACCAGTGGAAACCGCACACCCCCCCTTCCGTCCGCCTTGGCTGCTCGACCGTCGCCACCGCCGTCTCGCCCGCCGTCGCACGCCGTCGCCGTTCGCCGCTCGTCCGCGTGTGAGGCCCCGGGTGCAAGCCGTCGCGTCTCCGTCGTCGCCGTCTCCTCGCCGAGCTGCTGGTCGCCGTTCGTCGTTCGCCCGTCGTCGCCGTCCGCCCGCTCCGCCTCCGCCGGTTGCTTTGCCCGAGCCATCACCGGTTCTCCTCCGCCGCTTCTCCGCCGTCCCCGTCGCCATTCCGCCATCCCCTCAAGCTCGGTTAGTGCTTTGGAAAGAAAAACCAGCAAGATCTAGGATCTTCCGGGCTCATTTTGGTCTCCTTTTAATGCTTATTTGGTCTCGATCCGTGTAGGTTTGTCGTCGGCGTCGTCGTGCTCTTCGCCGGAGACCCATCGGAAAGCGATTCCGGTGAGTTTACCTCACTAATCCGCGATTAGCGAGTTAATGACACCTTAAGTATGTTTAGCTTAAGTTGATTGGGATTAGGTGGCTAGATTGATTTAATTAATCATGGATTATATTAAGGTGATTAATTAAGGTTAAGTGTGTTTAGTTTAATGGTTAAGTATGTTTATTTTAAAATAAACCTTGATGTGACTTAAAGGAGTTTATTTATGATTTAAATAAATGCTTCGAAATTGTTGGATTATTTAATAATATATCTTATTCCGAAATTCATTAAAATATTATTTAAAAAAAAAAAAAAAAAACTCGAAAATTTTATTTTGACCCTAGTTGCTCGAATTTCGTGCCGATCGCCGCTTGTCTTGTAGAATTTGAAATTGATGATTGGTTGTGGCGAATTGAGTGTGATTGCGAATTATGAGGATTCTTTAGAAAAACCCTAAGTGTGGGAATTGATAGGAGATTGGCCGTGATTGACCACCTATTGAGGTCGTGCCTAATGAGGCCGTGATTAACCACCGATTGGAAGTCGTGCCTAATAAGGCCGTGACGAACCACCTAAGAGAGGTCGTGCCTGATGAGGCCGTGAAATTACCACCTATTGAGGTCGTGCCTGATGAAGCCGTGAAATTACCACCTATTAGAGGTCGTGCCTAATGAGGCCGTGAATTACCACCGATTTCGGTCGTGCCGAGTAGGGCCGTGATTGCCACCGGTTATTGAATCTTCCTATAGGGTCGTGATTGTGAGCAATGATTGAATTGCTAGAATGACATGTAATCGGCCAAGTCGATTGATCGCTGAGACGATCCAAGTGGTTGAATTGTTCTGATGATGTGATTGTGCCACAGTTGTTTGGTTATCATAATTATACGTGGTTGAATTATATAAATTGTGCTAACCTGCAGATGAGGGCTCAGACGAGGTAAGTCTTCTTGATGTTGTGGCTAAGATACTTTGGGGCGTATTTACTTTCTAATAGGGGTTTAGGAGGGGTGAACTTGCTGAGACAAAGTCTCATCCCAGTTTGGGGAAATTATTACAGGACCCTAGATGGCGGGGCCCCCGAGAAGAATGGCATCCCGGTTCGGATTATCGAGCGGTGCGCGCGCCCGACCCCCGGAGTCATTGGGTCTATGAGCTGATTAGGTCTACCGTGTGGATCCAGGAGACTGAAGACGTTAGGGTGCCCCATAGGTATAGGGCTTGGTTCCGTTTTGGGGCCAATGGTTTTAGGATTGGTCCACTTGACAGTTTTGACATTCCCCTGGCCGTGATGGATGCTCTCCTGGGAGAGGGGTAGCTGACCTTCCTGATGGCAGGGTGGATAACCCACCATCTCCAGGCCCAGCGCAGTCAGCAGTGGAGGATGTGGGATCGTCGAACGAGTCCAATTAGTAGCTATAGGACCGTTCTTCTTTTTGTTGTGGGCTTATCCATGTTGTGTAGGCTAACCCCTTTTTGATGCACATAAACTCTGACCCATTTTTGGTGCATAGTCTCTGGATCCTGTTGATGTACCTAAACCTTGTAATGATGTTGATAATGATGATGATGATGTATGAAAGTATGTTGTTTGATTTTGAAATTGATGTTCCCGCTCGCTTTGTCCTATCCCGTATGCTTTTGTAAGGGGTGTCTTAGTACGTTCCGTTTGTGCATTAAAAAGAAACTTTGGGGTCGGCGACACTACCTGGGAATGTCGCATTTACATGACCATGGTGGGTTGTTTCACGTGTCTCGGGGTTCGGGGCGTGACACCAACTCTTATACAGATTCGCCACATCTTGAAATATTTTGAAAGGTCAGAACTTTATTTTATTATCGATAAGCCAGACACTCAATCATTATAATAGTATTAAAAACACTATTCTTATCCATCAACAAAAGTAAACTGCTTTTATTGACTAGTCTGCGACATTCCGGATGAAAAATCATTCAGAAAACATCAATAGTCAAAAGAATTACAGGCATCAACCTGAAGCCTTCCGCTCCCTTTGCTGATTCTTCACTGCATTCTCTATGCAAGCAGTGAAGCACTTTCTTAAAGTTGATTCTCAACAACCACCGATCGATTAGTTTAGCCTCTGAAAAGAAAAGGGACCACACGATTGGTAGGGGAAGGGGGAATCTATGCACGACAGGTAAAGCTGGGAAAGAACTTGCAAAAGGAGCAATATAGAAATGTTGGCCAAAAGACGGACGGTAATATCTTTTAAGGCACTCAACAGGCACTCTTTTAACTCTTCAAGGTGCATCTTCACATTAGTTATCAAATTCTTTTGGTATTGCAGGTATAGAAACTTGTTCTCCTATTTGATTATTTACGACAATGTCATGTAGTTCTGCAAAAAGTTGAAAAGTGTTCCTATGAAAGCACCCCTGAAAAGAATGAATTCACTTAGGCACATCTTCCTGAATGGTAAAATTTCATGTTCCTTTAGGTAGGAGCTTGTATTCAGGTAGTGTCACTAATGGTTCGATCATCAAAAGTACAAGAAAAGGAAATGGGTAGACTTCAAATACGGACAAAATGTTCCCGTGAAGACTATAACGGGCTTTACATCAACCTTTTTGGTAAAAGTCTTCCATTTATTATGTGAATGTACAGAAAACCATCACCATCACAAGAAGCTTACAAGGTCAACAGGGGGCTTCTACAAATGGATGTGTTTGAACTGAACAACTCCATACGATGGATAGTTCTTGAAAGGCGATAGGGACATTAGATGCTTCATCGTTCAATTTGACAATTCTTTGTTATGTAAACATACATTAGCATTTAATATTGTAACTCTCCTTTTTTTTTGGTCAAAAATTGAAACATTTCATTAAATAAGCAAAGATAGAGGCCGGTAAATGGGCGTCATTACATAAGAGGTCCAACAAAGTTTGAAGATGGGAGAATACTCAATTCAAAGATAAGTAATTTTTCTTGTGGGCTTTGGCTACCTAGTTTGCAACAAAATTGGCCCATTTAGAGCAATGAACTATCTTAACATTTGGGAAGGCCCGCAGTTTTTCCTTGCACTTACTTACAATACTCAAATGCTTTGAACTGTTCATGGCTTGAACTAGTTGCAAACTGTCTGACTCAAAGATAAGTACTTCGTGTCTTTTAGGGAAGAAAAAGTTAAGGGCTTCCCATAAAGCTAGGTTTCAGCCATCAAGGGAGAAGAGACTCTAATCGCTTCAGCCACACCTCCCACCATCCTCCCTCTTATATCTCGACAGACGCAAGTTATGGAGTTCCCCAACAAACCGGGTTTGTACGTCCCATCTATGTTAATCTTCAAAGCTCTTGCCTGTGGTGGAATCCATGTCCAAGATGGTTCAGCTTTGTGAGTTCCAGATTTGCCGTTTTCGTGGGTCCTCCAGCCAGCACCACTTCGATGGATTGTAACTCTCCTTTACGCATCAGGGAAATGAACAGTGAACTTCAAGCACTAACAGTTACTATTTGAGACACAAAACTTCAAGTACAAAGTAAACCACAACCTCTGGTCAGCCATGGCCGACGCCCAATAGCCATGGGGCAGCAGCCACAGGCGAGGGAGGGTTACCAGCGGTCGACAACCTCGCGTTATTCTATGTGAACAAAGATAAATTAGGAAAATACTTTGCACAATCAAGAAGGAAGATTGGAATATGGGCATGTTGGATTCCAATAGCCAACAGTGATTCTTTAAAAGAGAGAAAAAGGCTGATTCAGAAGGAATACCAGGCCACAGCTCAGCCCAATCCAAATGGACCAGCAGGATCTCTCCATCAATAAGCACCACCACCACCAAGCTTCCTCAAACCGAGCCCAAACCCATCAACCATCACCGGGTTGACTCTGAGATGGCTATGGCGACCGGCGACCGGTTCTCCTCACCACGAACTCAGTGACTCGCCGTAGTCTCTGGTAGCAACCAGTTTCGTTTTCCTTTTTTTTTTCTATCCCCCCCTTCTTCTTTTCTTTCCATCGTTGTTGTTGGTGGTGGTGGTAAGTAAGAACGAAATTGAGAAGAACCATTCAATCCATTGGCGTAGACCATCACCAATTCATCATCGTTTGTTCACTGAGGAGGCAACCCACAACAACACCGGCAGCAAAAGATGGCTGCTTTGGCCTTCCCTCGCCACATCCGCACCCCGCCGAAGCCTTCTTCCTTCAGCAACAAACCGAATGCCAAGCCCAGAACGAGAATCTCCGTCCGATCTTCGCTCGCCCCTCCTCAACTGGGTTTCTCCGACCCTTTCGTTCTCGAGCTCGCGGAAGCTCTGGAAGACTCCCTCCCCTCTCCTTCTTCTCCAAAGCTCTCGCCTTTACAGAGAATCAGGGACGTTTCCTCGGAAACCCTGTTGTCGACTCCGTGGCCTTCGCGCAAAGACGAGCCCTTTCGCTTTACGGACACCTCCTTCATCAAGAACTCCACCATCTACCCTGTTTCGCGCCCTCCTCCGCAGAGCTTGGAAGCTCCACCGGCCTCTTGCGAAGAAACCCAGTTGCCCCAACTCGCCATCGTTGATGGGCACATTGTGGACTTCGGCTCCAATTTGAGCGTTTTGCCCGATGGGGTTTATGTGGGCAGCTTGTCGAACGCGACCTCAGAGAGTCTGGTCGAACGGGTTGGTGAGTTTGTGAGTGGTTTCGATTGGGGAGACTTGTTTTGGTCCATAAATGGTGTCGGGGCGCCTGATTTGGCAGTCATTTACGTGCCTGCCGGTTGCCGGGTTGAAAACCCGGTTCATTTGAGGTATTATTCTGCCGAGGCTAGTGATGAAGGGTCGAACAGATTGCCGCTTTCGAATCCGAGGGTGTTTGTGTTGGTGGAGAAAGGAGGGGAAGTTGATATAGTTGAGGAGTTCATGGGTGGTGATGGGAATAGATGTTATTGGGCTAATCCAGTTTTAGAGGTAGTGCTTGGAGAAGGTGGGAAAATTAGACATTCTTATGTGCAAAATCAATCTCCATGTGCTGCTCATATTAAGTGGACTTCGGTTCGGCAGGTAACTCTTTGAAACTTTTTGTTATGAGTCAATTTTTTTTCTTTTTTGTAGAATTCTGGGTTAGATAGCTGAGCTCCTTGAAGCTTAACATTAATGTTGGAAATGTCACAAACCTGAACATGTGGGGATGCTTGCAAAGTTGGTGCTTTTTCATCTGCAATTGTAAGATAGAGGAATATCCGATATGGGTGCAGACAGTCTATGATCTTCGGCTCTGATTGATGGCACAGCATTTGTCCATGAGAACTTGCTTGCAGTTGCACTTTTGAAAATATGTTCCCACAGGAACGGAATGCCCTCTTTTTCTGTGTGCATTTGATCATATATCTGCTAACTCAATCCATAATTTTGCTCGGCCTCCTTGGTGTGCATCTGAGTTCTGTTAATTGAGAGGTTGCTTTTCATGTGATTAATCTGATGAACTCCATCATTCCGTAGTCTTATTATTTTGTAATCTCCTTTAATGTAATCTGTTACTGGGTCTTCCTTCTCCGCTTTTCTTGGCAAATGACTTCCTATTGAGCTGTTTAATAGAGCAAAGTTGCAATAACAGTGAAGCCTTCCCCGGATATATCGTTCATCCGGAAAGATATCTTGCTTCACCATGTTCTCTTGAATATCATTTCCTATCTAAGCTCCAACTACTAAGGTGTAGCGTAATTCCATCTATTAAGAAATAAGGGAAAAAAGGCCACGTGTGTCTACTTAATGCAAGCATTGGCAGAGGAAACCTTGAATGTCTCTTTGATGCTTCCACTCCCGTTGATAGGATTTTTGTTTCCTTCTGATGGAACAATGCAAAACTTGAACCCCATTTTCCAGGAAGCAGAAAGTAGTTATCAACTCGTGGAGGTTAGTAGTGGCGGGAAGTTGAGCAGGCATAATCTCCATGTGCAGCAACTGGGGCCTGACACTGTAACAGAGCTATCCACTTTACATTTGGCCTTCGATGAACAGACTCAAGATTTACATAGTAGACTAGTCTTGGATTATCCACGTGGTAGCTCCCGTCAGCTTCATAAGTGCATTGTGGCAAACTCACAAGGACAGGCAGTATTTGATGGAAATGTTAAGGTTAACAGGTAACTTTTACTATTTAGATTGCTTTTGTGTGTATATGTTTTGGAATCCATTTTTGCAGTATATATACATGCTTATCTCGCTGGTAGGCCATGTAAGCATCTCATATGAGGGATCTAGTAGTTTTCATTGTGGATTCCATCCTCAGAGTATGTCTGCTATATTGTTCAGTCAGTTGTAGAATCTTAGCTTGCGCAAGTATTCCTGTTAGGCATTGGTGTAACAGTGACACACAGATAAAGATGGCAATTTCATTTTGTTGTCATATGAGAGCAAGTTTGATATGTATAGGTGTCGTTTTCTATGAAACTGTTCCATAGGATGACTTTAAATTTCAAGTAGGAATCGTTAGTATGTTAATGACTTTATCTTAATGTTCCTTTTGGGGATTTTTGCTGAAAACCACAGGCATTCTAATTATTTCATTGTGGAGTTCCCTCCGTCTATGGATCCCATCTTGCTTGCTTTTGTTGCTCCCCCATCTCTTTCTTTCTTAGTACGTGTGCAGTCAGGATGACTCCTTTTTTTTCTTTCTGTACTTTTTTGACGAATTTGGAGAACTGGAACTTATTCTGGCTCTAAGATAAATGCAATTGTTGGTCTTTTCCCATTTTCTGCTCCCGTCAATGTTATAGGATATTGTTTGTCTTGGAATTCATGCAACTTTTAACCATCTTTAGCAGAAAGTCATTTTAAGTTGCTGCTGTAGCCAAAAATTGTTTCATCCAGTTGTTCTTAATATATTTGCTCACAGCGATCACATATGGAGTTATCTTGATCTCATCATTCTGCAGATATGCACAGCAAACAGATGCGGGACAACTGACGAGAAGTTTGCTGCTCGAACCCCGTGCGACTGTAAATGTCAAACCCAACCTCCAAATCATAGCCGACGATGTCAAGTGCTCCCATGGAGCTGCCATAAGCGACTTAGAAGAAAGCCAGCTGTTCTACTTCCAAGCGCGCGGCATTGACCCGAAGACAGCAAGAAAGGCTCTAGTTTTCTCTTTCGGAGCTGAGGTGGTATCGCAGCTACCCAATTCTTTCTTCCAGAAGAAAGTCGAGAATCAAATCAGGGAGTTGCTAGATCCACGGTGAAGAGAGTCAAGAGACTGCCACTGCGAGGAGTTTTCAGGAATCTTGTGCCTTTTTTATCATTTTCAATTCTTTTGATACTCCCTTGGGACTTCCTTTCCACCATGGATCCAAATTGCATTGCAAATATTTTTGCGGATTGAGAGAAATTGTAGATTTTGTGTGCACGTGTCTCAAGACTCTCAACTCATGTACTGATTGTACTGATTAGTAGAAGCAATCAATAAAGCTCCCTTGTCTTGTTCCGGCCTAAAGTACGGATTTTGTCTTGATATAGCTACCACTGTACCAAGAACCATATGCAAAATGGGCGTGCTAAGTGATCCAATTGACTCTCATCAGTGGTTAAAAATGTCTTGTTTTTCCGAACGTACATTTGCAGTTTATCACACTATTTTCCATATCAATAGACTCGACCAGTCCTAATATAATAACATTACTCTACAGCTAAATGAACAATCTCAATGGCAGTTTCCAGTTAAGTACTTGAAGGGAAATCATACGCTTAAAAATTTGACGAGGTGAATTTCAACGCGCGTCTAACGACCAAGAGCCAGCGCGGCGCAGGTCTTCTGTTGTGTTTGGGTGCCGCAATCTTTTGGAATCAATGAATGAAAAGGAAGTGAGAAACTGCGTAATCTGGTTAAGAAAGCGCGAGAGTCCCACATAGAACAAACAGAGTCTCAAATGTCACTTTATAATTCCTGTTCTTTGTGGTTTGGCTGTGTTCGTAGAAAGGAGAGATGGTTGGCATCTCCCCTGACAGGGACGGGAACAAGTCTTCGGGCTTTACCTGTTACCACACATCCGGTTAAGGCTACCCATCTCTTGGTGGATCTATAACCCAATTTTTTTCTATTTCTTTTAATTATCTCCGATTGTTCACTTTTTTTAATTAATTTTTATATTACAAAAAATCCAAAAATGTTATATTTATTAAAATTAGATTATTATCCTAAAAAATCACAAAATTAGTATAACTGTAATAAGCGGAGAATAAAATTTCAAATCGATACTAATCAACTGTTACATGTCATCCGATTCAATAATTGTATAGTAAAATTTAATTGAAACTAACAGAGAATATATTTATTATAAGTGTACTAACCTGAGTATTTTAATATATTAATTAGAAATGAATTTATCAGAAATTTTCGTGATATTAATTTTCTTTTAATTCATTTGCCTTTGCTTCCTGGATTTCGAGCTTTTCAGATAAGGCCTGGCAGGAACATCTCTGATATTTTCTCTCATTTCACGATCCTAAAACCTCTGCAGTTCGCAGGGTATCTCACCCTCCCTCCTTAGATATCTTTCCCATTTTCAAGATTCTCTCTCTCTCTGTAATGGCTGCTACTACTCTCTCCACAGCTCTCGACCTCCATTGCGCAATCTCGCACCAACCAGACCTCAAAAGATCCAACCTTTTCCGTTCACCGTTCAGGCGGCGGCCGACCAGAAGGTTCACCGTCTCTTGCAACTCTTCCTCCTCCCCGCCGAAACCTCCTCAGAACCTGTCGGAACTCGACCGGAAGAACCCGCCCTTGTCCGAGCAGCTCCGGCCCCTGTCCACGACCACTCTGTCCCCGGCCAAGACGGCCCAGACCCACGTCCTGAAGTCGAAGCCGAAGTCCACCTGGGTCAACCCGGCCCGACCCAGGCGGTCCGTGCTGAACCCGCAGAGGCAGAGGCGGTCGCACTACTCGCGCAATCCCCAGATTAAGGAGCTGAGGGCGTTTGCGGAGAAGCTCAATGACTGTGAGTCCTCCGAAACCGCTTTCTTGGCGGCGCTTCAAGAAGCGCCTAATCCGCCGACTAGGGACGACGCGCTCTTGATTTTGAATAGTTTGAGAGCGTGGCAAAAGGCCCATCTTTTCTTGAATTGGCTCAAGACCCAGAATTTGTTTCCCATGGAGACTATCTTCTATAATGTCACAATGAAGTCTTTGAGGTTCGGTAGGCAGTTTGAGCTCACTGAGGACCTAGCAAATGAAATGATAAGGGATGAAATTGAGCTCGACAACATTACTTACTCGACCATCATCACTTGTGCCAAGAGGTGCTTTAAGTTTGACAAAGCCGTCCAATGGTTCGAGCGGATGTATAAGACCGGGTTGATGCCGGACGAGGTGACTTACTCGGCTGTTTTAGATGTTTATGCCAAGTTGGGCAAAGTTGAGGAGGTGTTGAGTTTGTACGAGAGAGGGAGGGCCACCGGGTGGAAACCCGACCCCATTACTTTCTCTGTTCTGGGTAAGATGTTTGGTGAAGCCGGGGACTATGATGGTATTAGGTATGTGCTGCAAGAAATGAGGTCTCTTGGAGTGCAACCTAATTTGGTTGTGTACAATACATTGTTGGAGGCAATGGGCAAGGCCGGGAAACCCGGGTTGGCTCGCAACCTGTTTGAAGAAATGGTCGAATCGGGTTTAACGCCAAATGAGAAGACATTGACGGCACTCGTAAAGATTTATGGAAAGGCTAGATGGGCAAGAGATGCACTAGAGTTATGGGAGCGAATGAGGTCGAACGGATGGCCCACTGACTTCATTTTATACAACACATTGTTGAATATGTGTGCCGACCTTGGCCTTGTAGAAGAAGCGGAGAGATTATTTTATGATATGAAACAATCTGACAATTGTAGGCCAGATAGCTGGAGCTACACTGCAATGCTTAACATATATGGTAGCGATGGAAACGTAGAGAAGGCGATGGAGTTGTTTGAGGAATTATCCACATTAGGGGTTCAATTAAATGTGATGGGTTGCACTTGTCTGATTCAGTGCTTAGGCAAGGCTGGGAGAATTGATGATTTAGTTAGAGTATTCAGTTTGGCAGTCGAAAGAGGGGTTGAACCAGATGATAGGCTTTGTGGATGTTTGCTCTCTGTTGTATCGCTGTGCAAAGACAATGAGGATGTGGAAAAGGTCCTTTCATGTTTGCAAAAAGCCAATCCCAAGTTGGTGGCGTTCGTCAAGATCCTAGAAGGAGAAAGCACCGATTTTGATATGATAAAAGAAGAGTTTAGGGGTGTGATCAGTGAAACAGCAGTTGAGGCCAGAAGACCCTTCTGTAATTGCTTGATTGACATTTGCAGAAACAGAAATCTGCATGAGAAAGCCCACGAGCTTCTCTATTTAGGAACTCTATATGGCTTGTACCCAAGTCTACATCATAAAACTGCTGATGAATGGAGTTTAGATGTTAGGTCACTCTCTGTCGGTGCTGCACATACTGCACTCGAGGAGTGGATGAAAACTTTGTCGAGAATTGTGAAACGTGACGAGGCATTGCCGGAGTTATTTTTCGCTCAAACAGGTAGTGGAACACATAAGTTCTCTCAGGGATTAGGTAATGCTTTTGCCTCTCATGTGGACGAACTTGCTGCACCTTTTAAGCAGTGCGAAGAGAAAGCCGGTTGCTTTGTAGCGACTCGGGAGGATCTGGTGTCTTGGTTGCAATCCCAGAACCCATCGGCTGTTGCAGCATAAAGTATCTGTAGGTCTGAGACTCACCACCATGAAATGCTTATAAATGTCAATACTTGGCTCTTGCAACATGATGCTTAACTATTTCATTTATGAGCAAGTCCTCTGCTTTTTGTCCAATTTTGCCTACATCTTATCAGAAAGTTATAGAGATCAACGTGCCAACAAATAATTTCTCTGCCTTGCTGAATGCTATTATTTGATTCTCTCATGGATCTAAAGGAGTAGACAAAAATTCTTACAGAGAAAGCCGCGCATTAGGGTTCGAACAATGATAGAAGGATTGATTGATTCACAAGCAGTAGTTTAGGCTCTTGGAGTTCATCTTAACTTGCCCAGTTTACCGCTTTATTGCACTCTTTATCTGTCTTGTTTCTGCATCTGAAACTATCTATACAAGTCCTTTTCAGTTCCTTCCCTTTTAGTCGTCTTTTCATTTGCTTAATCATTTTCTTCTCTTCTTTTTTGTGACTTTTGACTGTGCCTGAATGCATCCATCTGGTGTCTAGGCTTTCTCTGCTGTTCACTGGTGTTTCTTGAGTCTTTAATGCTTCTCACAATTTATCAGTAACGAAGCAAAGATTGGTAACATTGGCAGCAGGAATTTTCGACCGAACAATCGATTAGTAATTGCAAATCCCACATTACCCTGTTAGTGTAGTTCTTCACAAGGCGAAAAACCGATGCTGCCTATCAAGAGAGAGAGAGTTTGAAGATCAACGCAAGAATGCGAAAAAGAAGCTACTGAAGAAAAAGTTATGCATGAGCCGGTAAACCGCGACAAAGATGCTTAATCTGCACCAGGAACTTCTTTCGCTGAACCGTGTAAAAAACACAGAACTTGTAATCAATTCAGTCCGGGCGCACTCGAAGACAATCGCATATCGGGGTAGACATTGACCTTAAGATATCACGGGAGAAGGGTGGTTGTTCGCACGGTGTTTGATTCAGATCAATCGGGTCTAGATGAGGATATCCGGCCGACACGCCCGTCCCGAGTCCAACCTGAGCATCGACTCGGCTCCATATGATATCTTTCTAATTGGCTCTCGAATGCTCATCAGCGAAAGTCATCGCCCCACATAAACGATGGTTGGTGGGAAATGAATGGCAGCCTCAAGTCGCTATCAGTCCGACTCATATCGATGATGCCCATTTGCTGGGTTTTGCCCACGATTGACGTTGCTCACCTGCTCAACAACCACCAAAGGACGAAAGCACTTTCCATCCCAGATCCCATCCCACGCGTGAACAACGCATTCCACCCTCATTTCGGAATTTAAAATGATAAGATAGCACCCCAAAGTAGAACCTTCTAAGCATTCTAAATTTATTAATTCAGAAGGAAGGGATTTTTTTTTTTATTTTTAATCCAGCCCTGAACTTTTCAATATTGCTAACGTGACCCTAAATTTTTACATGAAATTATAATATAATCATTTTCGGTATTACCACCATAATCATTTTAAAGATTGATGATGACATTGATAAAACTAAGGAATTTATAATTAAATTGATATATGTATAATTAGTTTAGGAATGATTAGGTATTACCACCATAATCAATGCGAATTACCTAAATAGTTTGGTTAATTAAGATGTTTCTTAGAGTTGAACTCGAGCTTGAAAAACACTTTTAACTCAAGGAGCTCGGTTTAGGAATGATTAGGTATTACCACCATAATCAATGCGAATTACCTAAATAGTTTGGTTAATTAAGATGTTTCTTAGAATTGAACTCGAGCTTGAAAAACACTTTTAACTCAAGGAGCTCGGTTTAGGAATGATTAGGTATTACCACCATAATCAATGCGAATTACCTAAATAGTTTGGTTAATTAAGATGTTTCTTAGAGTTGAACTTGAGCTTGAAAAACACTTTTAACTCAAGGAGCTCGGCACCGAAATAATTGCATCATGCTTATTTGCAGTATAGACACATCTGTTCGAAATTTTCAACTTTAGCCTAGTTTTCAAACCAAAGCTCGAGTTCGACCAGAGCTTAGGCTAAAAGTTTGTCAAACTAATCGAAACGAATCGACCTTATCAAAAAGACTTGATCCGAACGGGCCAAGGGCCCGAGTATTGACACTTGCGTCAAGTCCAGACGAGCTCGAGCGGTGAATCCAGTCGACCCGATCCGGCACAAATTACAATCTGGTTCCGATGTCAAGGTGGGTAGGTGCCAATTTTGTAAATTACCGTTTCTTCCTGGGCTCCGCAAAATGCAATTTCGAAGAAGTCGTGGGGAGAACTTGTAAAATCCGAAGAAGAAAAGGTCAAAGTTGTATTTGCTTATAAATTCTGGCCTCACGGACCAAAAGGTCCCAAAATCGCCGCCGTACGCCCCGAAAGCTCCAAAGGTACGATTTTCTGTGTCTCAAATTCCAATTTGAATTCGCGTTCTTGTCTCGCGGTCATCTATTCCCTTTGAGCCATGCGTCCGTCGATCCGCTTCAATCTCATTTTCCTGCTATTTTCCCGGGAAAATTTAGCGAGAAAATGAGGTGGAAGACGGTAAGAACGGTCTTCCTGGTTCCAAACCTTCGTCGCTGTCCGTTCTTCGGATGATCCTACGCTGTGGTTTCATCCGTTTGATGTTCAATTGACTCGATTTGGGTTTTTTTTTTCTGTCTTCGTCCCAATTTTGCGATCTAGGGTTTTATCCTCTTTGGGGGTTTTTCTTGCATAGCCGCAGGTTCTGTTCTTTGACTTATCTTTTCTCGATGCTTGCGCGTTCTGAGCTTGGGAATTAAATATAGGGCTACGTTGAGCTTTTTTCTACGTGAAGTCGGATGTGGGGGTGACTCTGAAAACTTGCATTCGTTTCGATCTTGTATCTGATTGTGGGTAGATTGCCCGAATTCGAATCGAGGTACAAGGAGCTTGATTTTCTCATTGAAAGGGGATGCTGGACGTCTGCCTGCTCCTTTTGATGATGTGTCGATGGAGTCGGAGCTCGAATTGCGTTGTCGAGACGAAGCGGGTCTTCTTTTATCTTATGTCGCCGAGTATGATAGTCTTTTTTATCGGGGCATTGAGAGGGAAGTACCGCCGCGGTGGTGTTCTAGTTCTTCGACTGGATTCAGTGAGATGCCAGAAAGGGCCATAGTATAGTGGATCTATTTTATGCCTTACCTTAGTGCTAGTCTTGAGCAGTAGCATTGGAGGTTAAAATTTATGGACCTTTACAACTGCCGCGAAAAAGGAAAACAAGAAAAACTTGAGAAATTGTAACATGATTTATGCTCATTAAATTTGGAGGACAAGTTTGTGCCAGATTGTAGCTAGATTGTGCATTTAAAAGCCATGAAAGGCCTCGGAATATAACATGTGGAGGACAAGTTTTTGCGAGATTGTAGCTATAGATTATGCATTTAAAAGCCATGAAAGGCTTTGGAATTTTTATTTTGCTCCGTGCTGTTAAGTTACCCATGTAGCTGATTTTGAAGAGACGGGATTGTTTCTTATATTGCAGGAAAAAGTTTATAGTATATGGATAACAAATCATCACCGTCCAAGGAGGTTGCTGACGAATTGACTCGGGAGTCACTTATCGCGATCTCTTATTTAGAATCGGATAACCCTGTCAATATGAATGTTCAACCTAAGAGCTGCATCGTTGCAAATGATGATGCAGTGACTAATGGTGACAACACCGAGAAGTACAGGTCAGAGCTCATGTCCATCTCTGAATTGCCGCCGCCTAATACTTCACCTGTTGCTGTGGATCCTTGAGGAGTAAGGGGGTTTCAATTTCTTTGAAAGACCATTTTGACTGCGTGACAAGCTTGCTTTGATGTAGAACAAGTGGAATGTCTTTTAATGCTGCTTTCTTCTTTTGTGGAGCAGTCAAATTCTACTGAAAATATCTGTAGTATCGAACTCCATGTAAAAAAGTGATGTAAGATCAGTTTGAGAAAATGCACAAAGAAATTGGTTTGAACTTTATTATATCCTTGCCTTTTGTCTCTTATTTGTCTGATTTTCGTTTCAGGAGGGTGACAAGTATTCTAGATCCGATTCGATCATCTCATTGTTCACTTTGTTTTACCTCCAGAAAACCTTGAGACCTATACTCAAATACCAAACCCAAAATGCTACTCTGATGAGTTAGTCTTGGTTATGTTTGCTTGCTCGAAACTCACAGATTGGCCGTCTGCCTTTGTGTGGTGGTAGCCTTTGCTGTGACTGGTTATTTTACATGTTTCCCAGAGACTGAGATGATCTATTCTTCAAGACAGCAAACTGCTTTCAGAGCCCAAGCACGAGGCATCATTCATGCAAGTTTTTTCTTATGCCTCTGTGGGTGCCGAGAACTTTATTATCTCTGTAGATAAGTCAGTGCTGGCTCCGCACTTTGCCTGTGATCTTTTACTGGATTGCTTATGTTAATTTGCGAAGGATGCATCAGCTAGAATGCTGGATTGATGATAAGTTTGATGGGTTGCTGCTTAAACTTCTGAGCCATTTTCGCGGAAAATTCTTTCTCGATTTCTTTACAGCCTAAGTACTGATCCAGATTCCAGTTCTCGACATCTCATGTTTATATAAGCTCAACTATAATGTGAAAATTTCCGTGGCTCTAGGATCCTTGGGCTTTCGTTTGCTGAACCAGGATCCGTGAGCTTCTAATGGGAGACAGCTATCGATCACAGCTTGCATCATGCTATTAAGTCTCTTCTCTTGCTCCGTTGCATACAAATTGCGGCCGTTTGAATATAGTTACCCGGCGACAAAGGACTGCTGCTCTTGCACAAGTGTATCGTCGGGGAAAGCATGCGCATTACCAAAAAAATTGCGCGGAAGTTGCATGAAATTTCAAAAAAGCGAGCTACAGATCTCTATATCATGAAAAACCCCTACCTACATCAACGACATAACACGATAGGGACCTGTCGTCTCTCATGCTAAAATCATAAAAAAATCCTTTCTGTTTATTCATGTAACTGGTGGCCTGGAACCGATACTACTTGAGAGGCGGAAGGGATGCTACTAGACAGAAACACCACAGAAGTCCATGATCAAACTCTGCTGCCAAAATCTAGGAAGCAGGGAGAGGATCTCCTCCAAGCAAATTACTGCAGAACTTGTTGATCTGGTCACTGAACGAGATGCCGAAGATGGGTAAGGGGAAGATCCATGTGAAGCAGTTTGTGGGGAGGCCGCCGATGACCTTGCAGCAGGCGGGCAAGAACTTGACGTTCTTCTCCACCAGCGACTTCACGAGCTGCTCGGTACACCCCTGTACGTCTCCAATGAACTGCCAGCATTTGGTCGGATCCCCGAAGGCCAGAAGCTTTTGGCCAGAGATGTCCACGCTTGCGGTCGGAGATGGAGCGGGTGCGAAGGCCACCGCGGCCACTGAGAAGGTCAGAAGCAACAACGCCGGTAGTGCCGATACCATGTTGGCCAAGCTATTTTCTCTGCTTTCGCTGGAGCTTATGCCTGATCTGTTCTTCTGCTCCTGCTCGGAGATTTGTTCGTGGTTGCTTCATGAGCTGGAGGTTTTCGGTTGTTTATGTAGGCTTTCATCGGCCTTGAATATCTACTCATTCTGTGAGAGAGAGAGGGGGAGGCAGTTACATGGAACAAAAGAAACTCATGTTTGGCACAATTTAAGGAAGATGAGTTACAAGAGACTTGCATTAACTTTGCTTTAAAATGTACCAATCAATGCCTAATGAACCATAATGTTACCAATTGCTGATCAACAGAAACTCATTGTTGTGTTCGAGATTCCATCAATTAATTTTTTTTCTTTTTGGTCGATCCTATCTATAACTCTTGTTTTTCTTTCATACTTTTGCCTTCTCAAGCTCAAATGCAAAAGTTGAACCCTGCACCTGTAACACTAATAGCACCAACTCCCAATTCCCTTACTCTTGGGTTGTGTACCCAATTCTTCAAATTTAGAAAACAATAACATATGCTTATGCAGCTAAAAATAGGTTGTGAATTATGTCAAGACATATTTATCACGATCGATTTCATTGCTAATGGTAAGCACAATATCTATCACAGCAAAATCTTTTGATTTCGAACATGTTTCTTTTTCGTTTCTTCATTTTTCTTTTTGGTGAATTTTTCGTTTCTTGATTGAATCTTACTCGAGTGATTTCAGCCCTCAGATCCTTCTATATCTCTCCAAAAATGTAGGAGCCGGCGGGACCGGCCCAACGGTTCCATTCATCGGTCGGGGAGACGGTTCGGACCATGCGTCTGAGCCGGCCGGGTTGGACCGGTCTCTCTCTCTCTCTCTCTCAACTGAAAAAGAAGAAGGAGAGGAAGCAGGTCGTTGCGAATCGAGCAATGGCGACCTCATCGGCGAGCGGAAGAGGGAGCGGCGGCGGCACCAGAGAAGGCGGCGCGAAAGCCATCGTCGCCGATCAAATATCGCAGGCCGTTCAGTCCACCTCCAATCTCCTCCACCTCATGCACCAGTCCTCTGCTTCCCAGGTTGTTCCTCTCTCTCTCTCTCTCTCTCGATCTCTCGATCATGATCGTGTCTGGTTGTAGCAAGCTGGTGAGTCCGATTCGCATACGTAGAGAGGGGATCGGTCCGAGTGTGATGTTATGGAGATGGAGCAAGTTCTGGTAGCTGAAGATGCTAGAACCGTTTGCTTTTTTTTTTTTTTTTTTTTTTTTGACTTGATACAATTTGGCGGCTTGAGCGTCGATTATCAATCCGGTGTTGTTCTTTCATTCAATTCGAGGGTGTGGGCTGATAAAGGAGTGGGATTGGGATAATTTTAGGGATTTGCTCTGCTGAAGGAAGTAGTTTTTGGGAGGAAGAGGGTTGTCAAGGTTTTAGCTAGGATTTGGCGACTGAGGAAATGATTCTCCAAGTTGATTGTCGACACATGAAAACGGCAAGGTTGCTTTGTCCTGCGAAATTTAGTGAGGACCAGGTCAGTTGTCTCGTTTCACCTGCCCGTTCAGATTCGCAGTGGGCAAACGATTGCAATGCAGAATTATGGACGTAAATATTTCGAGACTGGAATCTTCAGAGCAATGTTTTGTATGATATTTAGATTTGATGCTAGTCAGTTGTTCTTCAAATTAAGTATATAGTTGTCTTAGAGAATCTTTTAGATCTCAAATGTGTTTTAAATGGCTGGTCAGCTTCAAGGTTCTGATTTCGATGTGTGGTTTTTCTTGTGCTACATTGTAAATTCTTTCTTGGCATGTTCCCCAGGCCCGGCTAACAATGCTTCCCAAGAAGCTTCTGGCAAAAACAGCAACAATAGGGAATACTGGGCGAGTATGCATATAAATCTGGCTTTGTTGATTGAGAGTGGTGTTCCTCCGCTTAGAGTGCTGATGCCATTATTACCTTCCATTTTCTGGTGTAGGTCTTGGAAGAAATGCCTCGGGTAATTTCAGCTCTGGATGCTCACGTGGAGACTAGTTTGCAAAGGTTAACGCCTTCAATATTTGGTATCATTTTCTGAATTAAGTAATATATGTAATTTAGCAGTAAATTTTTTTCTGCATAATGGAAAAAACTGACTAATACCTTGTGAAAGATGTGCTTAAGAACTGCTATGTGTACAGTGATTATGCCCATTTAGTTGTATGTTTTATTTTTTTGGCAATCTGAAATCCGAGGCTGCAAAGCAATTGTGGCCATCTCTCTTCTTCTTATGTGTGGTATGTCGATAAAGGCCATGTGAGTATTGTAGTATGAACCATGTCAACTTGATGCTTTCTGTAATAACTTTTGCAGTGTTCCTCATCTGCAAACGGTGGTCCAGTTACTAGCAAACATGGAAAGCAACCAGCTTAATTCTCTCTCGAAAGTTCATTTTGCTCGAGAGGTATTAGGACCTTTCCTCTCCTCACTCCTCTCCTCAACGGACAAAAAATGTGGTTGAAATTGTGTCACACACTTTACCACTGAAAACTGGACTCATGTCCTAGTGTCGGAAGTGTACTTCAGATTCTGTCTCACTCTCATAATCTTCTCTTTCTACTGCATCTTGACAACTGCCCTGAACTTTTCAACAGGCTTCTGATTGACGCATCCCTCTGCCAAAGAAATCAACTGGCAAATCAACCTCCTGAAGTGCCATAATTGACTTTGTTTCACTGCTTTATAGCTGAGGTGTCAAACAGGAGATAGAAGAAGTGTGCAGACAGGGTTTTTGTCATCGGAAGCTAAGGCTATTAGGCTTTATTGCATGTGGAGGTGTGCAGTTATCTCTTCCAACTGCTTATAACGTCCATCTTTTTCTTTTTCCTAAGGTCGTGTTGTTCCACCTCACAACCTAATTGTATGTCTAAAAATCTCTGTAAGTTTCGAGAATATTGCGTCGTTAGTATATGCAGTCTTGGTGGGGAGTGATTTTTTCTCCAGAAGAAACATCCTACCCAGCTGCCAGAAGAGAGTGCAACATTAAAGATGCCATACTTGTTTGATCCATTATGGGCCAAATAAGCAACGCTCATTTCATTTGATGCCCCTGTGAGCTTGACGAAGGATGCAACCAAGAAGGTTATTCAAGCCTCACTGATGCCAATTAATCTGAGCTCCTGATTAATAATTACACAATGGGATCATGCAACTATTCAGTGGTCTTACCGGAGACTCTTGAGCATATTGAAGTTTTACAGCCTTATAAAGTGGTCTTTTATGTGAGAGGAGGGACCATACTCCTGGAATACTTATTCATGGGTTTCTCATTGCTGTTTATGTACTGTGATGTGTGTAGTAATATGTGTATTTGGCAAACTGTTACTGAAGCTGTTGTACCTGGAAACTTAGAAGTGGTCGGGTAATACAGTCAAGGGGATGTTGCAATGAGTGTGTTGCACCTGCTAGATATATACTAAACACCATCTTTCAAAAAGTTGTTTTACTTTTGAAACTTAGTAGTGGTCTAAGAACTTTTTTTGTTTTTTCCAGATCTGTAGATAAGTTGTGCTGGATCTGCACTTTGCATGACATCTCTACGGGATTGCTTATGTTAATTGGCAAAGGATGCATCAACTAGAACGCCGGGTTGATGGGAAGTTTGATGGGTCACTGCTTAAACTTCTGAGTTTGTTTCCCTGAAAAATCTTTCTTGATTTCTTTATAGCCTAAGTACTGATCCAGATTCAAGTTGTCAACATTTCATGTTTATATAAACTCAACCATGATGTGAAAGTTTCCTTGGCTTTAGGATCCTTGACGATAACAGAGCCCTGCTCCTGCCGAGAAAAGGAAAAATTACTAAAAATGGGTCGCAACCCGCAATTTAACCAATGCCGTTTGCTAATGATAAATGCAATATCTATCATAGTAATTCTTTCGTATAGTTCCCAATTAATCTTTTCCGAATGTCCTATTTTCTTTGTTATATTGTTGAATCTTTTTCGAACCGTTCCGGCCATTCTCCTGCCGCGTTCGGCACAGCTGCAAAATGCTGGAAGTGTTTGGCAATGAAAATGCAATGACCCTTGAGGCAAAATTTATTATTTCCAAAGGTTTTATGTCCGATGCAAGTCCCATTATAACAATGCTGCTTTCAAGGTTAATGATGTTTTTTTCTAACAAACTTTTTGCCCTCATTAAATTATCTAGATTTCACTTTTACCCTCATCTTCATTTTTTTTAGTACATGTCAAACGATCGACAATCTAAATCTAGCGCTAATGAATTAGACTTGACACTAGCAAAAACCTCTACAAGGTTGGAAGTGTCGTGACCTTGAAGTGGCATCGGAGAACTAGTGCCCATGACCTATAGCAAGGCTCTAAGGTGTCACGACCTTCGGATGGTCTCAACAGAAGTCACACGACCTTTAAGGCCTAAGGTCATGCAACCTCGGCATGGCATCGCCGGGGTCGTGGTGGCTCCGCACTCAAGTTGGGTTGGGCCTGATCCACAGTCCTCACGTGAGTATCTCTCTTTTTATTAATTTTTATTTTTAAAAGTTACTTTTTAAATTGAATATCAAATTTCATAAAAACAAAAAATGTTCACCAAACACTACTGTGCATATCCTAAAACCTCCCGTCTTAAAAATCCATGCAAAATCCATTCATATTCTCTCTCTCTCTCTCTCTCTCTCTCTCTCTCTCTCTCTGTGCACTAAGAAGCAGGTCGGTGCGGATCGAGCAATGGCGACCTCAGCAGCGAGCGGAAGAGGAAGCAGCACCAGAGAAAAGGGCGCGAAAGCCATCGTCGCCGATCAAATATCTCAAGGCGTCCAGTCCACCTCCAATCTTCTCCACCTCATGCAACACTCCTCCCCTTCCCAGGTTGTTCCTCTCTCTCTCTCTCTCTGTCGATCTCGATCATGTCTGGTTCTAGCAAGCTCTGAATGCAATCCGCATACGTAAAGTTCTATGAGCTGGAAACGGGGGAGATGAGGATGCCGGAACCATGTGCTTTTTTCGACCTCGATACCATGTTGCGGCTGGCCGGAGCGTCGTGTTAACAATCCGTGTTGTTCTTTTATTCAATTCAAGGACGTGGGCTTATAAAGGAACGGGATCAGATATTTTTCTGGGTTTTCTCTAAGGTGTTAGCTTGAAGCTGTCATCACGGGAATGATTCTCCAATGGTTTGTCAATACGAAAAAAAACGACAAGGTTGCTTTTTCCTGTGAAATGTAGCAAGAACCGAGTGAGTTGTCTCATTTCATTTGCTGTATGGAATCTCAGTGGTCAAGTGATTGCAATGCAAGCTAATTTCGATGGTTGGTACCGATATTGTTCTCTTGGGTAATAGTAGGTATAGATTCTTTTTCCTGTACCTGAAATATGCAGGATTCAAGCTTTGCTTATCAGATTAAGATCCAGATTAGGAAACTAATGTGTGGCTGTTACGAGGCTAACTCATGACATTTGCCCATATCTAAGTTTTCTGTGCAAAAGTCAATTGTCTTTGTCGATCCAAAGGCATGAGTCGGTTCGAGTGTTGGCAAAAGAAGTTCAACTGAATTGTTTGTAGTCCAGGCATGAACCACCCCTTGGTGACTTGAGCAATGGCAAGAGTATGGACTTAAATTGTGCTGAGACCGGAATCTTCATGGCAATGTTTTGTATGATACTTAAATTTAGTGCTAGTCATGCAACAATCCAATTTCACAGAGGATTGAAATCCATCGCCTCATGAATTTCCTCAGTTGTTCTTCAAATTAAGTATATAGTTGTCTCAGAGAATCATTTTGGTTCTTAAATGTTTTTTAACTGGCTGGTCGGCTTCAAGGTTCTGATTTCAATTTGTGGGTTTTCTTGTGCTATTCATTGTAAATTCTTTCTCGGCATGTTCCTCAGGCCCAGCTAATGATGCTTCCCAAGAAACTTCTGGCAAAAACAGCAACAATAGGGAATACTGGGCGAGTATGCATATAGATCTGGCTTCGGTGATAAGAGTGGTGTTCCTCCACTTAAGAGTGCTGATGCCATTATGAACTTACATTTTTTGGTGTAGGTCTTGCAGGAGATGCCTTGGGTAATTTCATCTCTGGATGCACACATGGAGACTAGTTTGCACAAGTTAACACCTTTGATATTTGGTATTATTTTCTAAATGATGTAATATGGTAGCAGGTTTTTTTCTGCATAACGAAAAGAACTGACTAATGCCTTGTGAAAGACGTGCTTAAGAACTGCTATATATAGGGTGATTGTTCCTAATCAGTTGAATTTTTTTTTTTTTTTGGCAATTTGAAATTGAGGCTGCAAAACCATTGTGGCCATGTCCCTTCTTACTTTTTGCATGTTGATAATGGCCATGGGAGTATTATAGTACAAACCATGTCAACTCGATGTTTTCTGCAATAACTTTTGCAGTGCTCCTCATCTGCAAATGGCGATCCAGTTACTAACAAACATGGATAGCAACCAGCTTAATTCTCTCTCAAAAATTCATTTTTCTTGAGAGGTATAAGACCTTTCCTCTCCTCACTCCTCTCCCTGATGGGCAAGAAATGCAGTTACAATTGTGTCACATACCTTGCCTCATGGAAACTGAATTGATGTCCTAGTGAGGAAGCGTACTTCAGACTTTGTTTCATAAGCATAATCTCCTCTTTCTAACGCATCTTGACAACTGCTCTGAACTTTTCAACAGGCTTCTGATTGATGCATCCCTCTGCCAAAGAAATTACCTGGCGGATCAACCTCCTGCAGTGCCATAATTGGCCATATTTCACTGCTTCACTACTGAAGTTTCAAACAGGAATGAGGAGTAGTGTGCAGACACGGTTTTTGTCCACGGAAGCTGAAGCCGTAAGACTTTGTTTCAAGTGGAGATGTGTCCAACTAATTATAATGTCCATCTTTTTCTTTTTTCTTTTTTTTCCTAATGTCATGCCGTTCCACCTTGCAACCTAACCTAATTGTATGTCTGGATCTTCTTAAGTCCTATGGTAAGTCTTCAAAAGAACTTTGTCGCTGTGGTATGCACTTGGCAGAGAGTGACATGTTTTCTCCAGAAGAAACATCCTCACCCTGCTACCAGAAGAAACTGCAATGTTAAGATGCCATACTCGTTTAGTCCGTTACTGGCCAAATAAGCAACACTCATTTAAATTGATGCTCCTCCGTGCTTGACGAAGGATGCAACCGAGAAGGTTATTCAGGCCTTACTGATGCCAATTAATCTGAGCTCATGATTGATAATTACACAATGGGATCATGGAAGTAAGATGCCACAGTCCGGTGAAAGTAAACTTTGGTTTATTTTACCGGAGACTGCATATTGTAATGTTTAACAGCCTTATTCAATAGTCTTTTATGTGAGAGGAGGGACTATACTCTTGAAATACTTATTCATTTAGAAGTAGTCGGGTACTCCAGTTATGGAGATGTTGCAGTGAGTGTGCTGCACCGCTAGATATCTAACGAACGTCTATCAAAAAAGTTGTTTTACCTTTTGAAGATGAGACCTCTAGCGGATTGCTTACGTCAATTTGCAAAGGGCGCATTGACTAGAATGCCGGGTTGATGAATGATAAGTCTTATGGGTCATTGCTGATAATTCGAGTCAGTTTCCCTGAAAAACCTTTCTTGATTTCTTTACAGTCTTAAGTACTGATTTAGATTCAAGTTGTCAACATATCATGTTTATATAGACTCAACCATTGTTTGAAAGTTTCCATGGCTCTAGGATCCTTGAGCTTCCTTTCGCTGAACTAGGATCCTTGAGCTCCTTATGTGAGGCCAGTCCCGGTCATGTCACTATTATCATCATTTGCACCTTGAAGAAACTAGTGAAATTGTGTGTAGGTCTGGAAAATTATTAGATGCGGATAAAATTGGAATTTGGAAAGTAAGGTTAACACGATCGGTTTTTCTATTAGTTTGGGAGTAAAACTCTTAACTTAGAGGGCGGAAAAGCATTTGATAAATGGTAATATCAGTGGGGTTTGAATTATATCATTAGATGAAATTTGGTGTATTGGGGATACTTTACAAAGTAACCTGGGCTCTAAAGTCCAGGGGGCTTGGAAGTTGTGATGTTTGGTAAACCTTTTTTTGAATACTTCAAATTAAAGTTGCCTTGGCAAATCCCAAAAATCAAGACAGGTACATTACTGTGACCAGGAAACTTTTAAAGAAAGCAACTTCCTTTCAATTAAGCTAACTTTTTATCCTTATTTTACTCTCATAGACTTCTCATATTTTCAAGATTACCTTCATCTTCTTCGATTTGTTCATGAGAGAGAGAGAGAGATGCATCGGTGCCACCACCATGCTTCGGCGAGTTGCCTTGGAGTTGCAAGACCTTGGCAAGGCTGGTGAGCTCCTTGCGTATGGAAATCGATCCAAGTGAGGCATATCTTGCTTGGGCCGTTGGAAGCCCGACCGCCTTGTCAAGAGGTTGCATGATCTTGGGAGGTACCTATCTTGTCTCCTTCATGGACAGCATCTGTTTTTTTACCTCATTTTAAAATTTTATCTTATGTGAGTATTTTACACACACACACACACACACACACACACACACAATGTATACTATTTGCTTTCAATAAAAGTTTGTTAACTTAGGCGCGCATGACAACTATTTAATTCCGAAATAGTTTTAGAATAGAAATAGATTTTTCATTTCTATTTCTGTAAGAAAAAGTTTAGCGAAAATAACCGTTTAATAATGACACAAAATTTTATTCTAAAAATAAAATTCGTTTGATAAAAACACAAAATTTCTTCCTTTCGGACGGCGGCGGCGACGATCGACGACCTTTAATATAAAAAATAAAAATAAAAATGATTTAGTAACAAAAAAATAAATCATAAAATAAAATAAATCATAAAAAAATAAAATAAAAATATCCTTAAAAATAAATTTATTTTATTTATTCTATTTTATTTTATTTTACGAATAAATTTATTTTAAAATGAATAAAAATAAAAATAAAAATAAATTTATTTGGCAAAACACTCAAGCAAATAAAAATAATTTATTTTTATTTATCATAAATAAATTATTTTAAATAAATTAAATAAATTTATTTTTAATAAACTAAAAATAAAATGATAAATACAAATAATTTATTTATTTTAATAAATTTATTTTTATTTTTAAATGAATATATTTATTTTTATTTTTAATAAAATGAGGAGAGGCGGAGGAAGAGGAGGAGGAGGCAGAGACGTAGAGGAGATGAGGGATGACTCATTGAAATTAGGGTTTAGTGAGAGAAATTATTTCTAATTTCTAATTTCTCTCCCAGAAATCAGAAGTAGAAAATTTCTACTTCGATTTCTTTTCCAAATCAATTTCCGGAATAAATCTATTCCGTAAATGTAAAAACTAAGTAGGTTTATCAAATGTTTTATATTCCGTAAACAGTGCCTAAATAGAAAAATTATTTCTGAACAAGAATTTTGATTATCATACACCCCCTTAGAGTCTTTCGCCTTGAGCAATAATTTTAAAGGTAAAGTATTGCCAAACTCATCAGGAAAAAAAAAATGTCACTTAAGATGAAATGGAGACGATTTCAAGGAATTTCAATAGTGATGAGCTTAGGAGATCATTGGGCCAAGTTCAAAGATAAAATAGGAAAAGATGAGAACTTTGAAAAATAAAGGTCACTTCGATAATTAATTAGGTCAAAATGATCTAATTGATAAAATAATTTAGAATAAAATTGAGTTTTGAAACCTTTTAAAGAAGGTACGTCTTGGATTTATATTTCCCGATAGCATGTAAAATCGGCTCCTATATATTGTCAAAAAATCTCAACAAGAATCTCATATTTCCTCATTAGTGGTCCTAATACATGCAATCTAAAAAATGCAAAAATCTTTATCCGGTTCCAATCTTATTCTCCGGAAAAGAAAATTCGGAACTTTCACAAAATTCTCTAGGGTTTTCGCCGCCGCAGGCCACCCCAACCCCAACCCCAACCCCAATCCCCATCTATAAAAACCCCCTCTTTCTCCTTCCCATGTCACCTTGCCTCCTGCCTCCGCTTCTCATCCTTCCAGTTTCTTTCCTCGGCGCTGCTTCTGCGTCAAATGTCGGATCTTGTCGTCTTTCTTGTCTATGTTCAAGCGCTTCTCTTTGCTAAAGCTCGAAACTTTACGAGGTTCCGCAGTGATGAACTGATTATCTCGTGTACCAGAGACGGTCTCATCTTTGGGATCCGCCCGTGACGGTCGCACAACCCTCTAAGAAGTTCTGAGTTCACGCCTCCTCTCTTTCGGTCTCTTCAGATACCTCGCGGTTTTGTTCTTCTTTGCTTATTTCTGCTAATATATCGATTTCGAATATGGTCTTGTGTGTTCGTCCGTTTGCCTCTCTGTCGGTCTCTCTTTTCTTTTTTCTTTTTTTGGTGTGGCTGTTTCGATCTCTGTGTGGGTTGTTTCGAAATGGGGAGCTGAGCTGAAGCGAGGTGACGATAGAAATTCATGTCTGTCAATCCACTGACTTACAACAGCGTGATGTTATCGTGAATCCCGACAGGTTCCGATCGCTGCTAGCTCCTCTTTCTCTTCCATTAACTTGTTAAAAACCTTTTTTTGTGTTTGTATTGATGCTTAAAGAACCGAACTTTTGGAAAAACTGCGAGAGCAGGAGGGTTTTTACTGTGATTGCTCGACCATTCTGTAGATGGGCAGGTGATGAATCTCATACTAACAAATGGGTAATTTGCGTCTGAACTTATCTTGATGCTATATCACCTTGGAGAACTGATGCCCTACTAGTGTTTTGCTCCTTTTTGGACTAGTAAGTTGTTTTGGACTTGAAGTAAGAACATTTGTCGACTGATTCTTGCTTGCTTTTGTGGGACTTAGTCCTTTACTTGCTTTTACCCTATGTGTTTTTGTTATGGTTTAATCGGAATTCGATGGTCTGGCCATGGTGTTGAAGTTCTTAATACTATTACTTGTGGCATCTATCGAGAATGATATCTGCAGATTTATAGATTTCTCCATTATGCGCCATTGTTGAAGTTCTTTCTTGCACTAGTATCATGGATTACAGATTTGCTAGATTTTGGGACTCACTTGATGATTCAATTCACATTCTCAATTAAATTCAAATCTAGGGAAGATTTTCATGCTCTTTATCTTGTTGCTCTTTCAGAGCTGACATGTTTTGGGAGCTTGCAGGATTAAAGGTTTTCAATAGGGTAAACAGTTAGGTGGTCTTGGGATTACCTATTTCTAAAGAACTTGCTATTAGTAAACTAATTGCAAGCGTTAGGTAGTCTTGGGATTACCTATCTTTTCTCCCTTTTGTAAACCATTATTAACCCTGACCACATGCAGTTGCTAAAATCTGAAATAAGTGTTCGTTGTGGATCGGATCAGTCATTGCCTATAGTGGATATTATCTAAATCCATCATAAATCAATGGCTGTGATGTGTTTGGTTTCCAAAGATCAAATTTATTGAAGAGATACATAAAATTGGGATTGTTAGTTTCTAGTAGGGGTGATAGGACCCTGATCTGGTTCGATCCCACTTAAGAACCGGATTGATCCTTCCCCATTTCTAGCATCGGGAATTGGATTGGACTGATGGTCTGCGAATGGGATTGGAATCGGATTGGACTGATGGTTTGGTTTGGTTTGGTTTGGTTCCTAGTTCCACGACTATTCGATTCGACTCTTGATCCTCAATCAACTCAATTGAATTAATGATAAATCAATTTCTCTTCCCCTTTAAAATCAAGCATTTGCTCTTTACCCATGAAAATATCAAAATGCCACAAAATTTGTGTGAACTTGACACTTAACTAATATTATAATTAATTTTAGTGGTAAGTGCATTGAAAGTTCTAAAATTTGTCATAAAAATATAATTAAGTTCTAAAACTTTTAAAAAATGTAATTAAGTCCTAAAATTTTCAAAAAGTGCAATCAAATCTTAAAATTTATCAAAGTGGTTTAATTTAAGTCCTCATTGCATTTTTTTAAAGTTTTAGGACTCGTTTGTACTTTCGAGGCAAGTTTAAGGACTTGATTGAACTTTCTTGATAAGTTTTTAGGACTTAATTATACTTTTTGAAAGTTTTAGGACTCAATTGCATTTTCATGATAAATTTAGGACTTATAATACACTTATCCTTTAATTTTAGCTAAATGATCAAGAAAGGTATGCTTTGGTTGGAGTATGACTTGAATTTTATTCACAACTTCTTTTGCGATCTTTGTGTGACTATTCAATGTGGCACTATTGTATGACTTGTCTAATCTGTTGTGTATTAGCACTTCATGCAAATGCCTTGAGTGTTGGACTCTTAGCTTGTCTCTATTGTTTTGTCGAGCTATGGATGCCTAAAGTCTTACGTCAAATGTTCACACAAAGAATGTGAGGGGAGTTGTGCATAAAAGTCATCAAGCTATACTCCAACCAAAGCATGTATTTTTTTGGTTTTTTGTCTGAAAATTCTTAAAAATTAAGAGTGAAAATTATTTTTTAATAATTCTGAAAGAAATAAAAATAATAATCATCAGGCCAAGCCCAATCCGAATTGGAAACTAGACTGGCCCCCCTTGAGACTAGACCAAATCAACTTATTCGCTCCGGTCGGTTCCTTTTGCTCACACTTAGTTTCTAGTGTGGTATTGGTAATTCAATTTGAATGATGCCTTTAGAAAAATTAAACTTTAATCGTGGTATGGTGTTATTTTAATAATCAAATTGTATAAGGGGTGGCTTTATTGTCAATAGCATGGCCTCTTGTCAATAAAATATTAATCCTACATTTACTTAATACCTTCTAAAACTTGTATTTGGGAAAGGAGTGGATGGGGTCTGCAAAATAGAAGTCCTGAAAATTTCGAAAGAATTTGAATTTTTGTGAGGACTTGAGGGGTGAAAATTTGCGAAATATTTCCAACTTTTCGTCTCCTCTTTGCAAAAATTTATGTTTCTTTCCCAATTTTCTACGCTCATTTTCCCTCCCTCCTTTTCCCAAATATAAGCCTAAAAAGGCAATTAAAATGAGACTGTCCATATAGCTTTAAGGTGGGGATAGCTTCTTTGACACATTATACTAGATAATAGTTGGATTGAAAGGAATGTTCATTATTGTCAGAAAATAATGATAATGGTAGCTATGTTAATGGTTGCATTGATGAGATGCGAACTTGATGATAATTGTAACTATTGTATTCATGCCGTTCATTGGCATGGCTTACATGCACCGATCGCATGTGTTCCATGTCCATTGGCATGGCTATCACATGCTGATCACATGTGTTCCATGTCCATGGACGGTGTGGATGCGACAGTTGCAATTTTCATTAATAATATGGCTGGTCATATATCTTACTTTTCTAGTAATGCAAGTTATGAGTTTTGATGAGAGGATTTTTAATTCAATTTTGGCCAATTCTATCTCTAATTGTGATAACGGAACAGATGTGTGGAGCTGCTGATTGTTGCTCTATCCATGCAATGTATTCACTAATTTGTTTATATTTAATATGGCCATTTTTGAACGAGGATGATGGTATTCTCAGTTCAATGAAATTAGAGTTTTAAGTTGGGTAATTGCATAAGAACCAGTGGATGGCAAAGATATTATGAGCTACTGCAAATATAATTGAATATGCTGGATGGCCCTTCATGTTGGATCTTGTTATTTACACAATCTTTTGCTCCTGATTTTGAAGAAACATCTTTATTTCTGCTCATGCCTCTACCAATTTTCAAAGTCTTAACTTTACAAAACAATAGAGAAAGTGGTTTTCCATCTTTATTTACACAATCTTTTGCTCCTGAATATCAAGACCTTTTAAAGTAGCTGGACAGGTGGTGAATCTTACTACAGCTAATGGGTTTGTCCTTTTGAACTTATATGCGATGCTACTTCACCTTGGAGACCTGATGCCTTTCTGAATACTCCATTTTTCTTTATTTACTTAATTGGTGGTTGATGTGTAGCAAGTGGATTTAGTCCATAAGTAATTGGATCTCGTGTGCATCATCTATTCATTTTCTTCTATGCTTTCGTTTTTTGAATCTGATGCCATTTTATCTGTTATGCTCTCCAAAGTCTTTCATATAGTAGCATTATTTGTATAATCATGCCAAGACATGCTGTATTAGGTGTTGATCAAGATAGTAATTTCCACCTCGAGCTTAGTCAAGCACTCACTCCCTTTATTGCCTATACAACTACGGCGAGTTAATCAGTAACGAAGAACCTTTTTTGATGTCTTGACCCTTGGTTTTGAAGTAGTCGTTGGGCAAGAACTTGCTTTTCAAACGTGGAATGAAAATTTGGTGGACAATGAAGAAAAATTTTAAATTTTCTCACCTCTCCTAATAGAAAAAATCTATAATTTTAAAATTGTTGGACAGGAAGAGGAGGGAAAACTTAAAATTGTTGCTTATTTTCAGACCAAACTCGCATCATCTCCTTTCTCATTCGGCAAGCACAACCATAGTTGCATAAAGGTTTGATTGGGGACAAAAAGTTGGTTCTGGGATTAGCAATCTTTACGACCACTTGCAAATGAAATTATGTCATTTCTTTTGAAAGACCATCATTTCCATGTGAAATATGGTGATGGAGGTTAGATTATCTTTCATGGCATTTGGCTTTTAGCTGGTGCAGATAAAGATAGGTCGTTCAAGGATCGTCTATTCTTTTCTCCTTCATGTAAACCATTATCCACCAAGACATAAGGAAGTTGGAAAAGTCATGAATGTGTACAGTTTTTATGGACGGGATTCATCATGATCATTAAATACATTGGGTTCTAGTTGATGCCATCATGAATCGATGCTTGCGGTGTGTTCCATTCACAAATATTGACATTGTCAAGATTTATCCAAGTTTTGGACTTCGATCTTGGCGCGCAACTCCTTGATGTCCTTCCCCACCAATTGGAGCTTTTATTGCATGTGAGAGAACCATTGGTCTCTATAGCTTGTGAACTGTTAAGTTCATTGGTCTCGTGAATCCGACGGTTGATATGTTATAGAGAGAATGGTTTGATCCTAAGAAATAATTTTCCCACCAAGTGGGCAGTTGGTTGGGGTTGGTGGCAACGGTGATATTTGGATTATAGACGTGTGAATGTGGATGCAACATTTAAGGTAGTGTTTTGTTTTGGCAGGGGTGAAAGTCTGGAAGACATTATTTTCTTTTAAGCAACAAGTAGGGATAAGCAAAAGAAATGGATTGGACTAGGAACTGCCTAGATTGGAGTGAACCAGCCAATTTGGTCGATACTCGGGGGTGCTAGTCCTATTCTTGACTCCAAGAAATTGGAACTAGTGATTTGCAGTCCAATTCCTGATTCCAAGGATGGAATCGCCCCGACCGGACTGGTTATTTTTAAAAAATTTAATTTTATTTCTTTAAAATTATTAATAAAAATCATTTGAACTCGTAATTATTCGGAGATTTTCTCAATGTTGTGGGGATGCAAATATTTAGTCAAAAGGTTGAGAAATATATGTTTTCAATAGGTATATAGCTTGATTTTTATTCATAACTCTTTTGATATGGGACCCTCCAAAAAAGTCGCATGGCTTGTCATTAGAGCTTTCCATGCGAATGTTGAGAGTTCCCCTTCAAATGAGCATACAAGGACTGTAAGAGGAGTTGCGAATAAAATTCAAGTTATGTGCCTATCGTAGTATGCCTTTCTTAGCCTTTGGCTAAGATTAAGAATGATCGGTTCTTGATCGATCGTCCAATTCAATGGAATCAAACATTTTTTTTTTTTTTTTATTTCACTAAAGAGTGGCCATGTGATGATCTAGTTTGGTTCCTTGGCAGTCCAATAGAATCGATTTCACATGTTTCCACGTGCAAAAAAGTCAATAGACTACACCTGTTCCCACGTGCAAAAAAGAACTCCACTTGTGTTCACATATTTCACGCTCCATCCTAGCCAAAAAAGCCATATTCTAAATCTTAGCCAAAAAGGCCGTATGATTTGATTTGGATTTTATAGACAATCTCTAGTCTTTGAGTATTGCCTGATGCGAAACTAGAATGCGTTGTCTCTTGCAAGTGAGGAGGAGACAGCGAGCGTGAGTGAGAAGTGAGGGTGTGGCTTTTGGAGCCTTAGTCTTACATCGGATAGAAAGAGAAATTAACAAGTAAGCTTCCTCTTTACATAACGAGGAACAAAAAGAGTTTTTGTGGTCTCTTGGCCAAATGTAAGATTGGATGAATGAAGAAACTAACAAGTAAGCTTCCTCTTTAAGTAGCAAGCCATTCTTGTTCCTCTACTTAAAAGAGGAAAACTACTTGTTAGTTTCTTCTTCCATTCGATATGAGATTAAAGCTTCAAGAGTGTGTGTATATATAAAACAATTGGTTCAGTTCCTACCTTGGAATTGAGAACCGGATCGATTGACCACCAATTCCAAGAATAAGAATTGGGAACCGAACTGCCACCCATGGGAACCGCCAAAAACTAGTCAATCCAAGCGATTCCTAGTTCAGGTGATTCCCGTTGCACATCCCTAGCCTAGCTAAGATCTAGTGAAGTATTCCTTAAGTGTGTCATGCTCACAATTTTTGAAGTATTTTGAATTTTTTGCGAGTATAGAGTATATGCTTGATTTTAAAGGAGGGAAACACTCAAATGAAATGTAAGTTCTTGAAATTCGGTGCATCAATGCATCATTGTAATCTTTCAGTTGTTCCATTAGATTGCCCGGGAACTAGACTCGTCTGTCCAATCCGGTCTGGTTCCATCCCACTACTATGGTTCCCAGTTCCAGAAATGGGGAATTGGTCCCAATTCCCAACTTCATGGGTAGGACCGGATGGGATCAAGAACTAAACACCCCTGGCAACTAGTCCTAGTCTTTAGTGTAAAAAAAAAAAAAAGAAAAGAAAAGAAGGAGAAGAAGTAAATTTGGTCTCCGGCCTTTGGTTTTTTCCTGATAAGTGACGGTCGGACATATTCGACGATCTGCTGTTTGCTCTATCTCGTTTATTGATTATGCATATGTCATTGAAAGACGATAAACTCACTAAGTAATTCAGTCCTTTGAATAAGGTATTTACCGCTTTCTTCATTCTACCGGATTTTGAGGGGTTTCAAATTTTTTTCAGTTCACAAGCAGGTGTATTTGTGCGGGGTCGCTTGAGGAAGTGCTCTTGCATTTAATATCTTGGGGTTGCTCTATTTTACTAGCTCTGAGTTTTGGTTTGCTATTCATTGCTTATTCTTGTTTTGTCACTTCCTATTTTCATTTCAACCAGTTTCGTTGTTAGGAATAGTTTCTTAGGTTCATTCACAGGTTTATTCAGCGAAATCCAACATATCGATGATGAATTTTCTCTCTGAAGATTGCCGTTCATGGCTTGCAAGAGAAAGATCAATGGAGTGCCTCGAGCTAAGACGGCTTCTATAAGATTACGGACAATGGGGCAGAAGAAGACATGGAAGAAGTGCAGTTTGTTTTCCAGGATGGCAATTGTTCGAGAATCAAGCTTGTTTACTGATCACAATGTTGCCATGTATTTCAAACAAAGAAACTTGGGAATGATTTGCATGAGTTTGTGCATTTGAAAAGAGTGAAGTCTTCTTTCAGTTCATTTCTGTGCATCTTAGAAGTTTGTCATCTGAAGAATCTTCTCTCTTTATCTCCATGTTGTGTCCTGAGTTTCGCTTGGATTGATGACAAGTTTCTTGTAATCTGTCGTCCTATGTATCAGTCTCTTCCCTAACAGGCTTTGGCCGGTTTTCAAACACAACATTTATCCGCAATATTGGTCCCTAGCTTTTTGTGCCATTTCAAGTCTTTGACTTAGTATAGTATACCTGAAGTTTTATTTAGTACTCTCTTTACTTATTTAGAGTGAGAGGTCACACTGATGAGGCACACTTTCAACTCTAAGTATGGTACCCAAATGTTGCTGATTTTCAAGGTTCTTGGCAAATGAAATTTTCTCTCATTACGATGGACGAGTAAAACATGAAGAATGTTGTCTTAATTTACGAGAGTTCTCCAATGAAATCGGATGGGAAAATGGTAGACAGATGCAGATTCCCGCTGATGAAAAAATTTGCCAGCAAGTTCTACAATCCTTTTGCCCCTTTAAGTTAGCTATCTAGATTTACAAATCAAAGTACTGTGCACCAGCAAACCTGAAGCCCTGTATACCAGCACTCTAAAATCGAAAACTTGGTGTGTTCTGACCCTATGAAGATGTCCCTCTTCAAAAGAAAAAAAGTCCGGTCAGCAGAATCTTTAATCCTGCCAAAGAAAGGGATTATTATGATATTACTCGGTACATGGTGATGGGGGAATAAAATTGACAATTTGGGGAGTAAACATCTGAGCAACAAGGGAACAAAGTGTCTTCTTATATGGATCTTAGTTACCTGCAATTTCCAGATTATAATTCAATCTTCATACAGCAGCGGTTCAGGGTGTATTGCAGCACTCGTGAAATTGATAGCCCTCTGGAGCTTCCGATGATCCAGAACTTCGACTTCCACTGAGAAGATTGAACTGACCGGCCGATGATCCGAGAGCCTTATATCTGCTCGTTTGTAAGAAAGTTGCTTTACTCGTTTTCCCAGCCATAGTATGCGGTCGCACCTGCAGATATGGCCAGAAGTAATTTAAGATAGCCTTCCAATCATTCATGTTATAGCCGTCATCAACTCTATTCAAAAAGCGAATGAGATCCGACTTCGAGGAAAACAATTTTCAATGAAAAACGCAGAATGGGGTCGAGTCTACCAAACCAAAAGAAAGCGAGAATATATGTGGGGCATGATCAGGTCATATCAGTAAAACAAGTCATTTGGCTAAACAAGTTCTATGGAATCAGTTGAAACCGCAGAAATTCATATCATGTGTAGCCTCCCCGTCGGGGAAGCATAACTCACCATGCCGGCGATCTTATTTTTTCCCCTTCTCTTGGGTTCTGGCCAACGTATCTGTCAGAGTTGATTTCATATTTGTAAGTGGGCGGAAAGTTTATCATGCCTTCTTTCCACTCCTCGAAAACATGTCCTTTGCGGAGTTCTCTGCTTAACTGCAAATGAAAGATATCTTCAGCATTTCCTTCCATCACAAGACTAATCATGCTTGGTAGTGAGAAAAATTTGACGGAAAAATAGGAGTTTATTTCGTCAGTTCTTGCAAACCATTTTCTTTCTCTTTTATCATACATAAAAAACTATAAGATGAATCCACCTATTTGCTTGATTAACAGGTGTCTCTTCGTTGCACTGAGATTCATGTACTCAGTTCTTTTGATCTGTATTTCTTTTATTCTAAGATACAGTATGAAATCAAATTCAGTTTCTCTGAATCACTGACGCTGCCTAATGCCCGTATAATTGAGATAACCAGTCAGAAAACACGTTCTTTGAAATGACATAGTCACGTTTTCCATGAAATGGGAAAGGAAACAAGAAACAACCAAAAAAAAGCATGTTGGTTTTTGCGAAACAGTTTTTTTACTCACCTGATCGTAGTTGATGAGTTCATCCCACTGTTTCTTAGCAACAAGCTTTCTTACTTCCGCATCCAACATATTGAGACGGTAATTTAAATCACCAAACCAGAATACCTGACTGGTTACAGAACAATCCAAATGGGTCAATTTTTGACAGACATGATCTAAACTCAATAACTAAGGCTCAGACAGATTTGACAGTTTTACAATTCTATTGAGGCAACCAGCAGGCATTATCAACTCAGTCTCATAGAAGTCTGCACTGAAGCACTAATAGAGTTCCATGTTAAACTAGCCTTAGGACCTTTATGTCCGATAATCACTATCTTGGGGACTATTGTAGTGCTATTTGTTTTAATCCAATGACACAGCTTTGGTTGTCATGAACCATTTTCTGCGGAGATGCTTCTCTAATCTTGCCAAAGCTCACATTTACTAACGCTCAGGACTTCTAGAAGTCAGACATCTCTCCATTAGATTTGTACTGCATAATCACCAGCCTTAAGGAATTTTTTTCTACATAGTCACATTTGTGGGATCATAAAAGCTCTCTGCTTTGGTTGAGCGATGAGAGTTTCAGTTGTCGAGAATCATCTTCTGCAGAGGAAAAAATTTTCCCCCACCGAATCCAAGGTGAAAGTTAGGTTGCTCATGCAAATGTCTTCACCCAGACTCCGACCCTATTCTATTAGTCCCCTCTGCACTTATATATATTATTTTGAAGAAAAGGGAAGGCATTAAGTGTTATCATGGCCAGTGTCAAAAACAAGACTAATGACATCGTGCTATGGCTAAGATTTCCAAGTACTAAACCCTTAGAATCATGAAAAGGGTTTCATTTTGGCTCTGGGACGTCAAAAAGATGCTGTTTGCTAAACCATGCCTAGTGAACGGATCTCATGACTTCTAGTTGATGCCACAGTAGGCAAAATTGTTTCTTACTATGATTGCAGCAAGATTAACACTTAATATCAAACCATCCAAGCAGAACAGGGCAAGAAGATGAATTGATGCTTCCAATATTGTGATTATTGCAAAATGATACTTACTCATGACATGGAATTGTCTGTGGTTGATCAGAATCAAACATTGATGAGAAATGAGTGCGGCGCAGGATCTCATTCACATTGGAATTGCGTCTTTGTTCAGCTCCATCCTTCTGACCGGAGGTCAGGTGAGAACAGACAAAGCATATCGATGACTGAAAAAGTGACATGCTCACAGATACAGATCCCTGTATCAGAAAAGCAAAGTATATTGCAGTGAAAACAATAATATATCAAATGTGTTGATCATTATCAACACACAAACATGACACTCGAAAGTAGCTGTAGCCTTAGGCTTTTTCTCCACAGGCGATGCAAGTCTTGCAAACATTTTATCATGTACAGATAATCAAGCGTGGCTATTATTCAGGTTTAGGCGTCATCCCAAAAGTAAGGCTATTAACTCAAAGGGACTAAAAGAAGATGCTTTTGTCGTGTCACCATCTTTGCCATAATGTTTCCGTTAGTCTTAGCGTAAAAGAGGAAAGAGCTACCTTATTTCCCATGTAGCCCATGAGGCCGACTCCGACGGGAGAGACTTTAAGATTGTTTATGTGTCTCCTCAACCTCCTACGCACCCAGATCGAAATGTATATTCCCACCATCTGCTTGCTGACTATTCGAACATATGTAGGGCGTTGCTTCGCCTTATCTTTCATTACTTCATTCACATGCTGCAGTGGAGTTGTTTCCTCAAAACTATCGTCTTCTTCCTCTGAATAACTATCTACAGTATCAAGAGGGGAATCGAGGACATCGGGTATTTGTTGCGCCTCCGTCAGAGCCAATCCCAGATTTCCAGAGCTCCTGTATGATCTCCTTAGTGGGCTGTCGTTAACGACAAAGTTTTGAGAACTAAGTAAAGTATCTGTCCATGTAGAGCCAATCCTCGCAGAACTACTCAGTACTCTTCGCAATTTGGTGCCGGCAGAGATTTGAGGAGTTGTATCCAGTGGACGTTCAGGCCAGTCAAATTGACTTGGGGTGTCTTTGCTAAATATCCTCCTTATATGTAAATTCCTCCCCAAACCCATCATTTCTTGGAAGTTTTGCGGGTCAAGGTCAAAGTCACAGCTTGTTCCATCATTTTGCTCGCTCATCATCTCAAATGCGTGACTCTCTGCCTCATCTGCTAGCGAATCAGCAGCGGAGGAAGTTCTTAGCCCTGGAGAGGGTGGAGCGCTGTAGCTCTTGTGCCTACTTTCAAGTTCCAAAGGTTTGTTCAAGGTTCTACGGATGATAGCCTCCCATTTCGGTATCGGCCTGCTATCCTCTGCTCCGAACACATTGCCAGCGTTCAACGGAACCACTTCCTGGAACCTGGAATTAACTTTGAATTGGAATAATCAGATCAAAGCTGGTGAACACTTTGTCATCTAAGTTGTCTAACTATGTAATAGGCCGAGATTTTTTGCTGACACCAAACAGGATTCTCAGACAAAAGCACGGAGGAAAGAAATCTTAATCCATGAGGCAAGTAAATCTGGGTGCATGTCGGCCATAAGGTACGACCTCACAGTCAGTAAGAACTTTTTCTCTGTGTCATGCAGTTCAAGCTAAACTAGTCAGTCAGCCTGATATGTTCTTGCTGGTTTAACAGATTGACTAAGAATGATCCATAGATGTAGTAACTACTGTCTAGCATAGCCTCATCAAGCATCACATGGAACTATTGAAATCATGGAGGACCCCCGGCATCAGAAGTCAACTACTATGTCAATGACAGGCTTAGAAAACAGTCTAACACAGTATATGAACACTTCCAGATTTCATGCAAATAGAGAGCTGAGAGAGGGGACAGAGAGCACTAACCCAATGATGTACATATCTGCTGGTTCTTTTGTGCAAAGCCAGTCATCGATCTCAAGATCCTCATTTGGAGGTCTCCCAGCAACATTCCAGGTGCCTATAGTCACCCTTCATAAGCAAAAATACGTTTGAGAAAAGAGAGCCATATAGGTGGTAGTCTAATTGCAATTGTACGATTTTATCATTTTGCAAACCTCACATCCTTTGTATTAATGTACTGAACGCGCAAAGTCTCCGACTTCCCTCTTCTGTGTCTGAACTGAGAGCACTTCACATGTGATTCTGCAACACGGTCATCACAAAAGCAAACAAGAGACTTGATGAGATGAGAAGGGACAGAAGCTCAAGAAGATGAGTGCAAAACCACTGGGATTAAATAGTCTGTGACCACAAGATGCTTCAAGAATAATACGACAACCAGAGTCCTGTCGGTGTTAGCAACAAGAGAAACTCGGCAGAACAATCTTTTCATGCCATTCCTAGTCCTAAACAAAAGAGCGACGGAGAAACGATAACAGCAATATCCATGTGTATTTAAGACGTCATGCTATGCTATTCTCCTTAAAATGGGAAGCATCTCGAAGAAAATTCAAGTGAAAGATAGAAGGTATAGTACCTGAAGTTGGATTTGGACATTCGGGTTGGTTCCTCTTCACAGCGTGAGGATAATTGCCGCTTCGATGAACTCTTTCATCTTTAACAGAGGAAGCTGGATGATTATTGCAGAAGGGATGAATCAAGCACAAAACAACCATCAATATTCATAAAGACAAAAGGCCGTATTGAAATATACCATCATCTTCGCTCTCGGTTTCGGTGTCGACCTCATCTTCACTGAAATCATACACCTGCGGCTTGATGTTGAGCCATTTCTTCATCATAATGGAAGGCCAGAATGCCTGCAACCAATGCAACAGCATTAACATACTAAAACCAGCATCACTAGATATTGGATAAAGAAAAGTGGTGCTTAGGAACACACACGATTACCTCAGACCGCTTTCCTCTCCGGGCTTTCATTGTCTGATGATCAAACTTTGGAAAGGCAAGCTCAACAACAATAGTACAATGGACTTTTGAAAGCAGAAGTCCCTGAAGGTGTAAGCAGGCACAGGCTAATCAAGGTCGCTGTTTTGAGGAGACTTGTATTTATACAGTGGTCTTTTTCCTTCTTTTTTATTTCCTATCAAACCACTAGCGAACAAGAGGTATTGAGGAGACGCTTTGTTTGATGCCAAATACATGGAAGATTCGTACTTAGGACCAATTAGAAAGGACAGAAGATGCATGGCCATACTCCATAGACAAATTCAACTTGCAATTGAAAGGCAAAAAAAAAAAAGAAAAAAGAGAAAAGAAAAGAAAGTGGAATTTAAAATGGTCCATAACTCACTGGCATGATATTGTTAGAAATTCAGAGAAATCGAAGACAACTCCCAAAAAAGAAAATCAAAATACCATTTTCTTGACAACAAAATTGTTGCCCAAAAAGAAAAAGTCACTTTCTGCCACAGCCATTGCTTTCAGCATCACAGCGAGTCAAATGGTATATCGTACGCAGAACAGTATAGGATGCGAAAATAGCATTAGAAAATAAAAGAATAATATAATAAGGTGAATGATTGGAAAACAGTGACCACACCTTAAATTCTCAAAATTCAGTCAACCCACAAGCCTAAAACAGCAGATGATTACGATAATCCAGGAGGGCATTTCTTTCTTTTTATCATTTATTGAATAGTCATTGTTTTCGTTTCATTACTACAATCCAGCTGGGTGTTTTCATGATTATGTAAGCAGTGACTTTTTATAACACACCAAATTGACCCAATTCTCAAAATAATCTCCCACCACAATCCTTGAAAAGGGCTGACCCAGCAAACAAAGCAGTATAAGGCAAGGCCTAACCCTTGATTAAGACTAGAAACTAATAACATAATGATATTTTCTATTCGAGTGGGTGGGATAACAACTTTCAAGAGCCTCGTGGCCAAAATTTGGCAATTTAAGCAAAAACAGAGGTTTGAAACTTAAGAAGAGAGCGACAGGGGGACAAAAAAGAGAGGAGCGAAACCCAAGTCAAACAAGTAACTGATGGGCTAAGCAAAACAGACAGGCAATTTTCCATGTCCACCTGTGCGTTCATTGGTAGGACGGTTGAGCTTCAGCTCTTCCTCTGCAAGTAACATTCTAACATTTTATTTTCTCCACTGACATAATCAAAGCAAAAGAAAAAAAATGGCTTGAAATAGCCAACACCGGATGACGTTGACCACCGTTAGCCATGCAAAATTAAATATTTTCCACCTGGTGGGTACGTATGACAACAGCCTACAAAAAAAAAAGAAATAAGAAAAAGGAAAATATCTTGCCTTGATCATCTATCTTGACTTGTTCTTTATGCCAAGGGGGCGAGGGTAAGCACTAGTCATAGTTTCATATAGCTAGAAAATATACGGAGAGTCTAAAGAGGGGAGCCAGCATGAGATGGGTTAGAATAACCTTTTTTCTGTCTTCACGAGGGAAAAAAGGAAAAGGAGAGGAAAATTGACCCATGCAGCAAGTGGGATTTGATTATCAGTTGTGGACCCCGGGCACTATATGTGGGTGAGAATAGCCCCTCAGTTGATTGACAGCAACAGCCGATAGATCCTATACGGTTGGCATTTTCTTCCTAGTTGAGTTAAAAAGGAAAAAAATAAAATTATCTTAGGGATTACATAGATGAACTTTAAAATACAACTAATAAAAAAATGATTTAACTTGAAAGACTATAAATATTATTTGGTCCGTTGTTTTTCAAGTACTCTGGAGACTCGCTAACAGATTTTTCGCATGAAAATGAATTTGGTATGAATGAGTCGGGTATGATTTGACGGCAATCTTATGAGTAGGTTGAGAGTAAGTAAAGTTATGTGATATTTTTTCTCTCTTGATGAAATGGACTTGGCTTCTTTTGTACTCTTATCGTTGGAATGGATTGGTCCTTCTTTTCTGTCTTGGTGCAAGCCCTAGAATTCTATCCAGTTACGGAAAATGTCCGTGCCCCCGAAGTTGAAGTTGGGGACAGTCCATGAAGGGGGTGTCGACAGTTAGGCATTGAAAACAATGCGTGGTCGACATGGAAGTGGGCAAGCGCGCAGACGTGTCCTCGACTGCTTCAAAGAGCGTGCGAGTTATCGTGACGATTGGGGTAGTTCTTGATTCAGGCGATGCTAATGATGACCTTGATCCCCACAAATCGGTGCTTCTCGAATGATTCTCAAAATCTTCTTGAGATGTTCTCCATAAAAAATCGATTCTTGAAACGTAGGACTCAATTACGATATCAACTCCTTCTTTTTCATTGTTAGGTCATCAAATAAGGAAGCGTGATGACAAAATAAAAACTTAGGCTCATAAATAAAACACGGTTTAAGGGCCCTCATTCAAATTATTCCGCAACTTTGTTCTCTATCTCGTCAAGGGTCGAATTAGGCCGAGTGCATATGCCTTGTGGATGTATTCATGCTTCTTCCTAAGATATACCGAAACTTCAATTGAAGTCACTTCTTGGCTGTAATGACCGGCCAAGGCACTTGATTGTGAAACACCCCTTTGACCCTACGAAGAGATCAATAGCGTATGATTTTGCAAAACACGAATGATTATCAGAAATAGAATTCTTCAAGTTGCTTAGTTTTGGGGTTCCTTGATAACGCTTGATTAATCAACTTGCTTACTTTCATAATATTCCTCAGAAGAAACCTTATCTAGAACCGAATCATGTATATATTGCCATTTTCATTTTACGATATGTGATCAAGTGTACCTTAAATAATCTCTAGATTTTGAGTTTTATCGAGTAATCGGCAACTGTGGATTCAGTTGCATCAATTTGCCTCATAATATGTTTGTACATAGTTTTATTTCCCTAAATTATTGCAGGAAGCACCTAATGTATATTCATTGTGCGTCCGATTATGCCATTAAGAAAGCGATCGGTGCATGCATGGTCCTAAGATGTAAAGAGAGAATCTTCTCTCATGATGATTCATCCAAATCTTCTAACCGATGGTTGAAAAATGCAAAAACCATCAATTTTCAGAGTAGCCTATCTTCTCATTCTGACTTCTTGGGTCATTTTTTCTTTTCACGGTACCGACGTTAAGAAAAGTTGATAAAAGTTGGGGATAAGTGCCAAATGACATCGAAGTGAAGTTGATTAAGGACACATGCAACATCCAAGCGTGACTGAAAAGCTTTGCCTCTTAAGGATTAGCTCTATTTGGTCACTTTGGCCCCTTGTGTAGCGACACTGAATACATGCTTACCAGCTCGCAACATCATGTCGTCTAGTTCAATGTATAAAAAGCAAAAGCTCTCTAGAAATTGATGAGACAAAAATGAAAAAATGACAAGAAAATTTTGAAATTTTCGGTCTGCCTTCTGTTAGTGAAAAAACTGATATGAGCAAGTGGGGCATCACACCACCCTTTCAGACTCATAGATATCGGCTGTCGATAGGGACGACCCAAGTCATTCGACCTTGCTAAATCAACAAAACTCCAAACACAATTTCCATAAATTCATGCGTCTATTTTGAAAAGTGCCAATTGACTAGTTTGGATGCTGCAACAAAGTCATACACGCCCACAAAAATCCCAGAAGAAACAACGAACATGTAGGGTAGAAACCAAATTACAAGCCTGTTCGAAAACAACACTGACAACAAGATAAAGGCGAGAAAGAAAAGGACGGACTCAAAGTCTAGCGTGGCCTTTACATGATATACTCAGTTTAATCAGATCGAAACGCTTGGTGGAAATGAGCTGCAGCCGCCCAAGGTCGACTTTGATTTCTCAGACTCGTCTCGGATTGGTTATCAAGTCGCTATATGAAGCAAAACATCGATGCATACCCTCAACGAATTACCAAACGCGTCTTGAAGAAGGAAAGAGACCATAGAATAAAACAAGGTAGTTGGTGCATAAAATATCATATACGATCCCTTTTGATAAGAAGATTATCTTGTATGATCGAGGGAAGAAGGGGAGAGGACCAATGAAGGATGATGGGCGACTTAGGGAGGCTGTCATTTGCGGTTTGCTCGGCAGGAGTTATTGATCAAAATAGTTATTAAAGGAGGTCGGCCTAAGCTGCTGAGCATATTCACACACGCGAATACACGTACATGTATATCGTATAATATGGCGAAACCCGTGTTGCGTTCATCACATATGCCTTTATAAAAAGCCAAAAGCGCACGCACGGCGACCAACTTGCAGTCGCGATCTGGACCACATTAGTGGGAAAAGGGATAGAGCTGCACCGGAGATGACAAGCCCACGGCATTAGCGCCCATCAGGCCGAGTAGTCACTGTTGGTGATGACAGATAGTTTGAGCGATTCTGTTCTTGAGGGGGATTCGTGGGATTTGTATAATGAAACAAGATTAGAAAGGACGGTGGTGGGGCGGGGTGGGGTGGGGTGGGGTGGGGTGGGACTTCAATCTGCTAGCGCAAATCCCACTGGAGAATGTATGGACAATCGCCGATGGGAACTCGTCATAGAAAATAATGGCATTCGGGTCAGTTGGACTTAATCAAGAGGCATTTACACGTGTGGACCCTCTTCTTCACATCAAACATCTACATCAGCAGAACTTTGGGCTTATGACCAAGGGGAAACCAAAGTATCTCGGAACTTTTTATATCTTTTTGGGACACTAGAGATTGGCGATAATTGTCGAAGTGCACGGCTGCGCTTTGAAGGAAGACAAGATGCGCAGACCGTCACGATTCGACTGATTTGAGTAACCATTAGTAGGAGATTGAGCTGTAGATTTGCTCTATCCCGGTACTAACTGGGAATTTTGCCCTCCTGCTCTGTTTAGTTTCTGTTCTCTCCTCTCTGGGACATGGTATTATTGTTTGTTGCCTCTGCAACGGATCAATTTATCACTGCATTTTAGACATCCTAAGCGTTCTGTTTGACTACACCTAGTCCTTTGTGTGTATATCTCTCACAAGGAGGTTGAATTGGATTCAATTGATTTTCCAAATTACACCGGTTGTTCGTCTGGTTATTAATTTCCATTCCCCCATCAAGTTGCAGATCATTCGATCGTGAGATAAAAAGTTAGTCGACAAAAGAATAAAGGTTCAATAAAACAAGGCAATCCGTCTCGTGACATCATCATGTAAATAGACGTTCATAGTTACTACAAGCAGTATAACTCAAACTAGAAGAAAGATTTCGAGGTGACTTAAAAGAAATGTCGCTACCAATTGAACTACATTATATGTTTTATACCGAAAGTATGTTCACAGGCACAAATTTATAGAGAAAAAGAAAGCGTATTCATCAATAATAAGCCCATCTTGGCAAAATTGGCTAGCGTACTTTCAGTCCACAGTTCCATGAAGAACTACCTCAATAAGACACTCATCCAACTGGGAAAACACAATTCTCAACCAACTCTCAGGTCACCCGCAACTCCGCACTGAAGAGCAGAAGCGATATGATTTTACACACGAAACTCGGTAATGTACTCAACATCGTGAGTAAAACCTTGTGAGCTCCCAAAAACATTTGTAAGATACAGAGACTCAATTGGAAAAGGCACACAGGTCTCCTCAAAATCAACATTATCAGATTGCACCTCCGTCCACGTGCTCAGCCTCCATCAGGTTGAACCAATGGGATATATGTCAGCTACATGATGGTGCAGCGACTCCTTTCTTCTGCATTCTGCGGAGGCACTTGCTGATGCCTGCTTGACTCAGATGGGTTGTATGTAAACTCGGAGGTGTCTAGCCCATACTGGTCCAACGAGAAAAGCATCACAAATTAGTAACGTGTCAGGGTACGAAGTACATATCTGAATTTAAGCAGGATTAGTCTACCAGATCACGGTCATACATATGACCTTTGCACCCAAAAGTCAAACAATAAGGTTCCACAGCTAAAACTGCTATGACACGACAGGCAAATGAGAATTTAACTTGGAATACTTTGCTTTTGAGAGAGGGGAGGGGAGGAGATTTTAAAACCTATTTAAAGTCTCTGTGGTCAGAGTGAGATATCTGAGGAGGCCATTTTTTTTTTAAAAGGCAAAACCCAATTAAATTTGGTCTGTTGAGGAGGCATTTGCAATTTTACACGGTTGTTGTCTTCACAAGTGCAATAGCAAAAGGACCAGTTTTGGCAAGAAATATTGGAGGGATTTCAAAAGGATGAGAATGCAAAGGCTCATGAAAAGGCTGGAAAGAAAGCAACGTGTAAGCTTCATCCTGGAATTATCTACCAGTAAATGGACTCTAATTGTATAATATAGGAAGATGCAAAATGGTGGAAAGGAAGCCACATATTCTGGAATGTGCCGTGATTGATCAAAACAAACTGTGTGATTTTAAACAGTCAAATAATGCAAAAGACACTAGTGACATAGGGAGACAACTTTTACTTGAGATTGTTTATCTACTCAGGTCTTCAGACTCTGGGAATCAAATATTGGTTATCAACCCAAGGTCAATAATGAACTGAAGACTTATAATGCAAGAAGAGATTGGACCTTTTCCCTCATACGAGCAGTCCAGGCATCGTTTCTGATTGGTCGCTGATCAAGGGTGCCAGCAACAGGTACACCAGTTGCTGGTGGTGGCCTGTTGAGAAATGGCTGACGGATCTGTTGTCTTGGAGCAATATACTCATCATCACTGTCATACTCCACTGGCCTGTTTGCAGCCCTAACCATAAGAGCTAACAAGAAGAGCAATGCCTGCAATGGCAATGGATATCATCATTAAGGCTACTACCACACTAAAGTAACTACGACAGCCGACAAATGAGGCTATTATAGTCAGAAAAGGCCTCATTTCTCATATTTCTTGGTAAGATAAGCCTCTAACATCTTCAACTGCAGTTCATACCTAGCAAAGTCATAACTCTTGAGCAAACCCCACTCTCAGTTAGCACTACTCAAAGAAGTATTTTAAAGCCAGGATCATTTCATCTGAAGTCTCGATTTGCTCACAAATGATTGATCTTGGTGTTGAATAGTTAACCGCCTATGAGATCATACCACGTGTTCTACTGATTAGTACACAACCGTTCATAATGCAATTTTCCCCGCTTCCACCCCCAACAAGGAGCTCCTCCACTATAATAAATTTTCATTGGAATGCACTGCTTATGCAATGTAGCAGATAGTGCCCAGCAGATTAAGAAAACTGAAAGGCATTAGAATCTCAGCATTCAAACAACCCAGGAATTTTTTCCTCACTGGCATCCGCATGAAACAGATATGGTATCCATGCTGTTGACCTTGCAATGATTATGGCTTTTTTTTAATGAATACAGTTAGCACACTGAATTTGGATCACTTTTGCTCATAAATTAGCACATCTGGGATATTGCCAGAACATTTTCCCAAAAGCATAGATGAGAACTAGTTTACAACGGCAATCTGGATTATTATATTCACTGTATCAATCGATGAGAGAGAGAGAGAGAGAGAAGAAAATTAGGAGCTTACCTCCAATACAACTAACCCAAGAGCAACCCATTTGACAATACTCCAGTGCTCTTCCAGAAAATCATATATCATGGCAAAGTCCCCAGTGTTATCCGTAGGAAGTTCCTACAAGTCAAAGAGATTTGTAATATTATCTGATGTTATAGAAACTCTAGGAAAAAAGAAAAGTGGTACCATACTCACATCTTCCCAGCTTTTGTCGAAGTATATGAAAGCTGCACATCCCAGCTCTACCAAGATCAATATGATCACCAGCACTGAGTACTATGTCTACTTAAGAAAAGCATTGGCTACAAATTCAAAACTTAAACAAGAATTAATGCACTATTAAAGGACATGATGTTCATGCTATATAAGAATAACATGAAACCATATTATAAGCTAATAAAAGCTACTAACATGTGATGCAAAATGAACTTAATATCATGCATCGAAAATATGGTCAAACCATCAATAAAAGAGTAGAGATTGAAGTTCTTAGGCATGTACTCAGCCTCGAGCTACTCTGACAGAAATGCTGATGACATGCCGGAATATGCGAAAATAAGAACTAAGAAAAAAAGGGTAACTATTTTGAAGTACTTCCCATTAGCAAAGGGGAAATCAATATGTTTGACCAGATAATTTATGATAGTGAAAATAAGGATACACAAGACAGGCAGCATCCATTCCGTGTAGAAGCTCCGATACAACCAAAACAAGATATAACGAAGAGGATCACTCCAACGCCCATAAATAGGTAGATGAACCTGCATCAGCATAAGATACAGAGATGAGTCAGACACTTTCAACATATGCCGACAGACAAAAACCGTATCAGATAACAAATGCAGGCATCAATGAACATCGGCTCTGAACTTGGAGATCCGTTTGTCAGGATCAACACTCATCCAAATGCAAGAGTGTGAAATAGAAAACCAAAAGAGGCAAAAAGTTGAAATATCAGCTGATAGGAATAATACTGGAGATTGCATAGATGCACATTTTAACTGTAATCCAGTGAGAAAGGCAGTCACGACTTGCTCGAGCACATCATACCCAATTCAATCTAGACATATAGCCATGAAGGCAACTTTTAAGCTCAGAACCCCAAATAAAAGAGTTTCCAGCAGCCCACTAATGGTAGACTGGAAGCATTCATTATAGATTTAGAAACTGTAATTCTGGAGGATACCACGCATACTTTGGTATTATGATACTAAGAAAGATTGGCAGTTCTACAGGAAGCCTCCCTGCATGTGCTAGGAAGGCACACTTCGTGCCCAATGACCCAACTAATCTCCATAAGGTCCACTAGATAGACTGTCTAGAAAAACATTTTCACAAGTTTAATTCTAACATCTGGGCTAGCTCAAGAACTGAAATTTTACTCTCCCTCCATCATTAAGGTTTCATTTGTTTCGCGGAAAATGTTGATTTGGAAAGCATTTTCCTAAAAGTAATCACTTGTATGCTTGAAATAATAAGTCATTGACAAATATTTCATTATCGCCAATAATTCATGTCTAAACATTTTCGTAGTCGATGAAAATTTTTTTTATTAGTTACTTTCGTAAGCAATACAAGTGATTATTTTTAGGAAAATGTTTTCCAAATCATTTATTTTCCATGAAACAAACGGATCCTAAATGAAAGATTTTTTTTTTTTCTTTTTTTGTTGTTGTCGTAAAATGAAAGATCTAGGCACTAGTAAGTAATGATTATGCATGCTGGCATAATCAGATGATGGCAGAATGAATCCAAAATCCTACTTCCCACAACATCAATAAAATATTCGTTTCAATAATCGTGACCCAGTTACTTGAGATATTCTAATTTCAGAAATAATCACACATATCAAAGTGCCATTTTTCAATTATACTCAATCCTCTATCACTTGACCAGAGATATAAGAGGAACCTGTCCACCTAATCACAAACACAACACTTTCTTTCCTATCTATTACTTCTAAGGAGAACTGCTCTTCATGAATTATTTTTTTCATGCCTTCATGTAACTAATCATTACTTGATGAAAATATCCTGATATTTTGAGGCCCAGCAAAAATAAAAATAAAAAAACACAGGATACTGATTAGTCTAGCCCTTACATAAACCTACTACAAGGTCCAGCTTCATCACGGCCATAATAAGCAAATATTGATGGACTCAAGAGTGTGAAGCAAATTCAGGCGAGAAAAAACAAAAAAAAAAACAAAAAGAGAGCATACCAAGCTTTGGGCAAATCATCAAAGATGCTGTCTGACAGAGAGACTGCTGTGAGCATCGGTCGGCCAAGCTCTATCAAATTCCCGCCAGTGCCCACAGGCGAAACTGAGACAGCATCGCTGGACGAATTTAGGTACATGACGAGCAAGTAGATCCCATAACCCACCATCGCCAAGCCCGCGAGCGTGAACAAGAAGTTCAAGAGCTTCAAGAGGCACCCCAAGCACCCTCTGCACGCCATCCCCTATATCCCTCTCCTCTCTCTCCTCTACTTTCGCGAGATATCAAGCCGGTCCCGTCCGAATCATCAACCGACTCGTCACCTAATCACAAGCACAAAACAAAAAACAGATCAAACACAAGACCCCTCTGTAGGAACTCGAAACCAGCGACGCGGGCCGACCGAAAAGCCGGCATTTTTCCATCCCAAAGAAAAATGGGAACATACCCACATGCCTCACCGAATGAATTACAACCTCAGCTAACTTACAGACAAGCTCGACTTCTGTCCTCAGCATTTCTCAGACCGTACCCAACATCTAATTCGACCTAGCAGGACTCTACGCGCTACGCATGCCGATTCCCAGCAAAATCGAATGGAGAACACGGAATTTTTCCCAGCAATCGAAGCTAGAAAAAAAAAGAGAGAAGACCGATCGCATCTCCGGCTGAAACAAGCGGCGCAAACCGTCGACGGAACGCAGATGGAACCGAGGGACGATTACAGTACCGATCGAGTTTCGAAAACTACACGAGATCGAACGGAGAACTTACGGGAGCTTTGAGTCGGATTGACTCTCCGGATTCCGGAAATCGCAGAATAGAGAGAGAGAGAGAGAGGTTGTTGAAGGTGGCGAGGAAGGTTAGAATGGCGTTTCTTGTTTTTCCCTTTCTTTTCCAGAATTTGCTGGTTTCGATTTTTGCCAGGTTGGCAGTTTTTTTTTTTTTTTTTTTTAATTTCCCTGTAGCCCCCCCAACAAAAAAAAGAGAGAGAGAGAGAAAAGGAAATTAAGAATATTCCCTATGTACCAGATTTATATTTTGAAAGATTAGAATAATAACGTAGGCTCCGTTTTAATTAGTGCGAATGATTTGAAAAATATTTTTTAGAAAATGATTATTTGTATTATTTATAAAAATAAATTAATGAGAAATAGATTCGTCGTCAGGCGAAAATGTTTGGATATAAATTTTTGTCGATAATGAAAATATTTTTCATTCATTAATTATTTCGAAAGATAAGAATAATCGCTTTTAGAAGAATATTTTTCAAATCATCAAATTTCTACGAAACAAATACAATTGTCGTGGAAAATGAATAATTTGGCAAAAGAATTTTCTAAAAATTATCGTTTGCATCGATTGAAATAATTAATTAATAGAAAAAAAAAATTCATGGACAACAAAAATGATTTTCGTCAATTAGTCTTTATAAGCAATAAAAGCGATCAATTTAGAAAAAAAAATCAAATTATACATTTTTCCTTAAAAGAAACGAAGTGGTGGACTTCCTTAGTTTTATTCTTAGGCAGCTCCCTAATTTCAAACGTGCATCCATGATCTTATCTATGAAATATTAGAACCTAACAATGGGTACCGTCCTATAAATAAATCTTCAGAAATCGACATCATCTACGGCTCGATACGGTCAAAGGAAAAAACATGATTTTTCCATAGAAAACCCCAATTTTCTTTTTGGTCAAATATAGAAAAACCTAATTTATAAGTGCACGATTCAACATAAGTTGTTGGCGTAGCGGGGCGGAAGGTCTCCGTGGCGGCCTCCGTGTGTTTTGACCGATCCATCCGCACAGGGCGATATTTATTACGCATTCCCCCGTCATCAATCAATTGCTCTCATCCATATTGATATAAGTTTTAGAAATCACAACGCATCGCTTTAAAAGATGAGCAACTTCATCAATATCGATATAAATTTTCGAAATCACGACACAAAGTGTGCTAAAAGATGAGCGGCTTGCCATTGTACACACGATTGAGAGGACTCTTAACCATTTCGGAGGCCCTTATTATTGCTCATTTTTGGACCACTTTGCGGGTTCATATTCAAGTAGTGGGTCCATATTCTGGCGGCAAAGAGAGTTTTCATTCATACATTTGAAACCCATTTGTTTTGCGGACCGCTTGTATTGCTTGCAAAAATAAATAGATGAAAACAATCTTCATCGGCCACAAAAATGTTTAAACACGGATTACCGTCGACTAATAAAAACTTTTTACTATTGACAACAGATCCTATAGAGAAAAAATGTTTTTCCAATTATTCATAATTCGCGAAACGGGCGGAGCTCCAATACCAGCTTGCATATGAAACATCAAAATCGGTTGCCATATTCATGAAATTGAAGCTCAATTAGGGTCCAGGAGATTTAGGAATGTGAACATGAGCTGGTCAGCACAGAGATGTCCTAGCCCTTCCCTTTTCACAAAAGATGAATGGGGGTAGGGGTTTGGACGGTGCGACAGCGATCGGATCATCGTGTGTTGTCCATTTCGTAGGTTGTCCCAACCCCAGTAAAAACACCACTTTTACATTCGTGGATTAGACGACCTAACATAATGATAACCGGATTTCCTTGTTCTTGTTGTTTAGAGAAAAAATATTGCCTCGAAGAATCAATTTTTTTTCCATTAATGGTTGTATTTTGTTCTTGAATGTAAGATATTAGGATGCCATTGAAATCCTAGTCTGAGATATCACTAATATACGAAGTATAAACATTAAGGGTTTTTCTTAATAATTAAAATAAAGCAATGTAAAAAAAAAAAGTGAGCCATTGGTTTTATGGATCCACTCGGGAACCAATCTCTAATCCCTACAAAATTGCATTCATCAATTAATATCACGATGAATCTATTTTATATTTAGAGCACCAAAGCTTGTTTGGCATTATATTTGAATAGAATTGTGAGCCATTGATTTTGATTAAGGATTGAAAAATATAGGGCAAAACAAATAAACAATACTTATTAGTCAAAAAATTAATTTCTTCTAAGGTTATGGTGTAGTCCTCTTACGGTTCCCCGACACTAAAAATATTAGGAGAATTACATTCCTAAAATATTAATCATTTGATCCATATTTTTTCCACGTTAATCAAATTTAATCATAAGAATAGCTAAGGAAAGACCTAATTATACTCTTAAAACAAACCGTTGGCTCTAAATTTTGTATCATGATGACAAAGCAACACAACATTTATGGACATCTCCAATCGATTCTCTCATTCCTCTACATTTGTTTATTTTGTTTTGGTTGAGAAGCAAGTAAATGAATTATTAAAATGGAAAAAAAAAAAAAGAGAGTAGGGGTTTAATCCTATTACACACCCAAGAAATAAAATTAGTCAATAATGTCAAATAACTACAAATATACATATATGTTCATATATATTTGATCGAAAAACTATAAAATAATTAAGTAAATGAGATGAAATTTATTTTTTTAAATATATATAAGTTTGGTCCAAGTGGGTGGGAGGATGATTCTATGCCTAGAATCATAAACTAGATTGGTACTCATCAGTTCTATTAAATTGAAACTGAGAATCGTACTGACCCTTATGAGAACCATTGGTTTCGATTCGATGCCGTCGTTTTGGGTAGTTTCCAGTTTTTTTGTACACCCTTAATTGGGGAGACCTTTTGATGAAAGCGAAGCGTTAGGGTGGGAGTCATCATACTTGAAAGTGAGACAAAATAAGTCTTTCAATATCTGGATTTTACTTTGAAATTTTATTTTCTCCATTAATGACTATAAATTTTATTCTTAGATGCGAGATATTTATAAGATATTAATAACATACTAAGTATAAAATTTTAAGGTTTTTTTTTTTATCATCAAAATGAAGCAATGTAAAAAAACAGGATATCAAAAATATAGAAAATGCGGAAAAAAAATGAACAAATTAATCTCCCAATCCTCGTTAAGCTTCACGCGGAAAAGGAGTCTGGGGAAAACAATTTATTCTTTTCTTAGAATGGAGAAAGCATTTTTCGCAACTTTAAGTGCGACGGTCACTCCAATTTTTTTCCCCCGTTGGTCATCCATTTTTAGCAGATCGAACACTCGTGAAAAAACAAACGCGTCCTAAGAATTTAGCACGGCATGGCACGGCAATGCACGCCCTTATGAGGGGACAATGTACGTGCAATTGGGGGGGGCTTTCGATGAGAGCGAAGTGTCAAGGTGGGAATCATTGTACTTGAAAGAGAGACAAAAAAAAAAAAAAAAAAAAAAAAAAAGACTTTCGATATCTTAATTTTACTTTGAAATTTATTTTCTCCATTTATGACTATATTTTGTTCTTAAATGTAAGATATTTAGATGATATCGAAGCCCTTCTCTACGATATTACTAACATACGAAAGTATAGAATTAAGGTTTTTTCTTTTTTTATCATCAAAATAAAGCAATGTAATAAAAGAGGGACACTGAAAATATAGAAAATGCAAAAAAAAAACTTAACAAATTAATCTCTTGAAAAGATGAGTTTGGAGAAAAACGTTTTCTTGCTTTCTTAAAAGGAGAAAGCATTTTCCGCAATTTTTTAAATGTGATTATCTTCCCTAACCGTAAAATATCTTTTTTCTATTGATCATTCACTTTCAGCAAATCGACACTCGTAAAAACAAATGACATCCTAAGAACATGGCACGACATGGCACGGCAATACACGCGCTCAGATTTGGCGGGAGAATGTACGTGCGATTGGGGGGGGCCTTTCGACGAGAGCGAGGGAAGCGTCCGGGCGGGAATCATGGTAACGGTCGTTCAAGACAACCAACTAACGGTCAAGTTGAAGACAGACAAGTCCCACACGTACGCAATAATAATTGAAAAGGTCCTGGGGACAACGTGACCACTGATTTTACTAATATCATTACAACTAATTTTTACTTATTTTCTATTCACGTAATGATGAAGAAGTGCTCACATGCTTCGAAGTGAAAAGGAGGGTGAAAAGGACTTTTTCTATTTTATTTTTTAAGTTCAATGCACGAGGGATCTGAAATTATTGAAGGGAGGGGACAGGGTAAATGATGGTCAGTAGTTCCGTATAATAATACTGATGATAATGATAATGATAATAATGATACTCTACTAGCAAATATCAGATTTCGAAATTTATCACGTGCAAAACATTGACCAGATTAGATTTTGAAATTAAAAATGTTAGAGACCGGAAGTAAATTACAAAAGCGAAATGCTTGGCTACTATCTTGAAGAAAATGTCCAATTAATTCGAAACATATATGTACAAATACTAATTATATCCCAAAATTTTTAATTTTGCTAATTTAATCACAAATTCTACAAAAATTCCGATGTAGCATTTTTAGCTGTTTTTTGCCAAAAATACCAATGGGATGACTTGCCATGTAGGAAGGATGATAATGATCGAACTACTGAATCGTATACGATGACTACAGTCGCATCAACTAATTGGTCAAGCACACGTATCTTGTTCATGAACCGAAAACATCACTAATCACCATCCGCCGAATTGAATAACCACGTGGCTGCACATTTTCTTCCTCTATCCATTCAACATTATTATTGTGACAACCCCAACATTTCTTTCTTCCTTTTTTTCATAATACCTTGAAAAAACTCCAAATTGATATACCTTTGATAAATTTACCTCAAACTGGTACATTTGTGACAAATTTACCCTCTGTTAGTTTTTGTTAAATTTTACTATCAAATTATTAAGTTAAATGACACGTGACAGTTGACTGGTATACCAATTTGAGATTTTACGCTTTGTTGATCACAGTTTACAATTTTTGTGGTATTAATCAAATTTAGTGAATGGTATATTTGTTACAAATATACCAGTTTGGAGTTTTTTGTAGTCGAATAAATTAGTTTGGAGTAAATTTGTCATAAATGTACCAGTTTATGATTTTTTATGGTCAATTGAGGTAAATTTGTCACAAATGTACCGGTTTAGGGTTTTGTAGGGTATTAACCCTTATTTCATTTCTCCCCACCCCCAATTTTTTTCCCCAAAATTCAGTCACATTTGTACATACAAAATGCTAAAACGACCCATTATTTGGAGAGACTAGACTCACCTAAAAAAGCAGGGACAACGTGACGAGTGATTTTATTAATCATTATAACTATTTTTTAATTATTTCTTTTCACTAAATGATAAAGAGGTGCTCACATGCTTCAAAAACTGAAAAGGAGGATAAAAATGATTTTTTTTTTTTTAAGCTCAACGATGCACAAGGGATTTGAAATTATTGAAGGGAAGGGACAAAATAATCCGTTGGCAAAGAGTAGGTTTCCAAATCTACCACGTGCAAAAGATTGACCATATTATACCGTTTACAATGGTAGGTATCAAAGGTAGATATCAAAAGTAAATTATGCAAGGAAAATGCTTGTATCCTAGCTTCGGCGAAACTATCTAATCACTTCAAAACATATATGTAAAAAAGCCAATGAAGTTCTGAACTTTTTAATTTTGCTTATTTAGTCTTAAATCTTTGCAAGATACCCCAATACAGTCTGTTGGAATTCTAGTCGGCGGAAGACGACTTACCGGATTCCGATGCGCAAACAGCAAATAGCCCCGGAACGAACGTTGAATTGCCAATAAAACACGAACAACACTTCCTCATGTTAGTTTGGATGCAATCACAAGGAAAACACCCGATTTCCACGACGTAAATGTCGATTGTTCTTCGTAAAAGTGAAATGGAACGCTTTACCTCTTTTTTGGAAATGGAAAGAAACTTTAGTACAAATGATCTGCAAACCATCCCAACGGTTGTGTTCGAGAGACTTTTATACGTCTCCCTTTGTACCCCTCCATTTGTGTCTTTCTATTGTAGCATATCAAGTCCAAATGGTGCGGTCCAATCGCATCCCATTATAGACGTACCAGCTAAAGTACTACATCTTCCACTCGGACATGATGGGCTTAATAGCGCTCTATCAAGAATATAAGGCATTCAACATTCATCAACTTTACAAAACAATTCATACTGGCAAATAAGTCGTGCGACCAGTGAGTACACCTGCACTTGGGAGCTCAAATTATGCACTTGTTAGGGATGACATAATGGCTTCAACCCTAAAAAGAAATAGACAATCGATGTCTCACAATGCCCTAGACATATTTTGTTACATCAGTCCAAGTATACCTATCCCTTAAAGGCCATACTTATACCTATTAAACGGGTGGGTCGGGTCGGGTTTGGGTCGGGTCATAAATGGTCCGACCCAAATCGACCCATTAACCCATTTATAACCCGTTTATTACAATGCAAAAATTTTGACCCATACCTGACCAAATCCATACCCAACCCATACCCGACTTATTTAACTAAACTTAATTTATTATAGATATATATATTTTAAAAAAAATGGTATTGCTAAAATAATTTTATACAACACAAATTTAATGGACAATTTTTATAATTTTTAAAATAATTATTTTTAAAAATCGAATTTTAATTATTTCTTTTTTAAATAAATTTTTATTATTTTTATTTTTATTTTTAAATATAAATTTTCTTTGTCCTTTTTATTTTTTCTTCTTCTTATTCTTTGGCCGGTCACCGGCCACGACGACGGCTGGCGGCCGGACCCATTTAAACTTGTTTTTAAAATAGATGTGGCATAATGTGTGTGGAGTCCACATTTGATGATACACACAATACCCAACACGTTTGGATCCACAGCACCTAATCCTTGACAGAAGCCCCAAAAAAGAAGTTACATGTCAAAAGTGCATTATTGAAGCAAATATTACGTGCAACAAGATATTAACTATGCACATCAAAAACTAAAAAAAAATATGCTGGATTATGTGAGTCTCAGGGGGAACTTAGAACTATAAAAGTTAATGTCCTCATTACTTTGTCACATTGTTGCACAATCTCATCATCACTTGCATGGAACTATAGCTTCCCAGTCCTATAGAGGCCACAAACGTATACCAAGAATACATCATTATATGTGCTACTTCACTATTAGTTAGCTGAAAATCAGGATCAGATTACTTCTTGCAGCTTCTTCAATCCTCCTCACAAACTCTTCTTTACGATTAACATCCCAGAGTTCCACCCGGCCCATCTATTTTCCACCAACATCAACAAGTACTTAAATGAAAATACGCAAGAATCAGATGGAATAACCAAATAGACAATGCAAAAGAAGAATTGTTCATAGTAAGTTGTACAAAAAGGACAAACCATTTTTGGGGATAAGGAAGAAAGCTATTGAACAGATTAACAAAGCACACTCGACAGCTTTAGCAGTCACCAGAGAAAGTGTACATAAAACTGTGTTGGACATCCATTAAGCCAGAATCTACAGAGCACATATAATTTAAACATAACATCTGCTCAACCCCAACTGGAAAACCATAAATACATCAAGCCAACTCGATATACCCGTTTTTTCTACTTTTGCCCTTCTCCCTATCTGCTGATGGGAGAATGCAAAGGACAAGCAAGCCTAATTCAGGAGCGCAGCAGCACATTCGAATTCATAAAAACAAACAACACGTTTTAAGGCGGGATGGTATGTAGACCTGGAGTCCTCAAAGTATACCAAGAATACATCATTATGAAGACAAGTGTATTAAATCATTTGAGCAAACGAAAAGAATGAGATGAAAAAAAAGTACCTAATGCAAATAGTCTTGAAAGTCAATGATGAGAGACTCCTCATCCAAATCTTCCTCAGGCGGAACTCCAAATAACCAATTTCTAGTGCACAGCTCAGCCTCTACGCTTTCAGGGGAAAGTGAACTATGATATTTATTTAAAATGCGTCATCCAATGCTAAAGGCTGATTTTGAGGCAACGGTAGTAATAGGAATGCTCAATATATCACGTGCCATGAGGGATAACTCGGGATACCGATGAGAATGAGTCTTCCGATAATCAAGGACATTGAGATCAGGGAACTTCTTTCTATCAAGCCTATTCTCCTCCAAATACAAATCCAATTGTGACTTACTAGATTGTGATCCAAAGTGTTCACTCTCAAATGCATCATACTCATCAATGTCATCCCCAATGTTTTCATCGATGCCCTCAACTGAAATGTTACCTCGAGTAGTTGAAGAAGTAAAGCGATCATCTCTAGACATAGATGTCACATATTCATCAAAAAGTGTATAGAGTTTTTCTCGAATGCCCCATACAAATTCCACATGATCATCCATGTCCAACTTTGAGTAGCAAAACTCTAACAAGTGTAACTTATAACGAGGATCTAATATAACAGCAAATGATAAGACAACACTATAACACTTCCAATATTTTTCAAACTTTTTGAGTATTGCCTTAGCCATAGAACTAATAGCCTCATCCTCAGTATCCCCTGCATGTATTAAACGAAGCTGAATCTGCCATACTCCATAAAAATATGAATTCACCGTGGGATATCTAACTCCAGAGAGCAGAGTAGAAATATCATAAAAGGGTTTCAACAAGAAAGCAATTTTCTTTCCTCTAACCCAATCTTTAGAAGATGGACATATAACAAAGTTATGGTCAATCAACTTCAAATGTGAAAATGCACATTCAAAGAAAATGGCACCCTCAAGCATTAGGTATATAGAATTCCATCTCGTAGCCACATCTTGGCGTACCTTTTTACTGGTCTTTAAGCACGACTGCGATATACATTCGGCAAATTTCACTCTCCTCCCTTGTGTAGCCCTCACATACTTGACAGCTTCTCTAATATTATGTAAGGATCCATCAATAACCTTTAAACCTTCCTGTACAATAAGATTCAAAACATGTGCACCACAACGCACATGAAAAAACTATCCATCACATAACAAAGAGGATCTCGTAGAAGGTGTATATCTCCAAATATCAACCATACTGTCATTGTATGATGCATTATCTAAAGTAATGCTGAAAATCTTTCTCTCAATACCCCATTCTCTTAACAAAGTCAGCAATTTTTCTAAAAGTATGGGACCACTATATGGGGGTGGCACATAGGAGAAACACAAGACTTTTGAATGCAATTCCCAATCCTCATCGATATAATGAGCAGTGACAGTCATATAATGATCCGTAGTAACAGAAGTCCATAGGTCAGAAGTCAAACATATTCGGCTCGAAAGAGATAATAATTTGGATTTCAAAATTCCTTTCTCTTTTTCATGAACTTTTAGCACATCATTTCTTGCTGTAAACCTTGAGATATGCTTTACATTAGGGTTGAGGTAACTAAACAACTCTCTAGTAGCCTCATGCTCCACAAAAGAGTATGTATAATTGTGTTTGATTATTGCTCTTGCTAGCATATCTCTAAACACACCTTGGTCAAATTGTACTACGGAACCATCAACATTAACCTCTCGGTTGGGACAAGTATCTAAATGACGCAACAAATTTTTTGTCCCATGGCTAGCCGTATAAGTTACTTCACACCACTTACATTTAGCCTTCTTCATGCCATCACCATATGTGAACTTTTCAAATTCAGACCATACAATCGAAGTGCATTTTCTTGAACGCTTAGAGCAAGTAGAGTTATCTTCATCATCCTCATGAACTAAGGATGCAACTCTATGTCTCTCGAATTGTTCCGTAGTTGAATATTCTTCTGGATCCTCGTTATCTCTTGACATGTCAACTAATTAGTTGGAGAAAACATAAATTAGAACATGTTCAGGATTGCATGTTATGAATTTAACATAAAGGGTAAAGAATGAGCTGCCGAAAAGAAGCTCTAATGATAGAGTGGAGGAACACGATGTCGAAAGAGCAACTTCTGTTCACTAGAATCGCAGTAGTCATCAAATTCATCCTTACCTTCTTTTAGAACTTTATGGGCCTAAGCTTGAGGAACTGCAACAATTCTCTATTCGGAAGATACCACCCGCTGCGACTCCACTGGATCCGGTTCTCCCTCCCTGGCGCCAAGCCTGCTCGTGCCAGTCTTTTTCTTGGGCAAGTAACTCACAAAGCGGTCACCACCAGCGATAGAGCGAACTGCCGGTAAGGGAAATAAAAAATGAAGTTCAACTGCAATACATGGCTGTCAATGGTAGGAGCATCACATAGGTAACGCTACATCTTACCAGCAACAATTGATTTGCCTCAATACACGAGGGGTCTTAACACGGTGGACTCACAACCAATGTAACTTACAAGTCAACATCTACGCATTCAATTCTCGCAAAAGCCGAAGTAATATTCTCAAGCCCTACCTAGAATTCCTACCAAAAATAAACAAAGGGCACAAATTTCCCCAACTAGAGACAAGCAATCCAATCAGTAAGAAGCTAAAAATTACAAGGGAAATGGGTTTCGAAATCCGTATCCAGACTAACAAAACGTCACAAAAGATAAGGGTATGTACCTGGCGTGAATGATCTTGACGCTGGTCTTCATGTTAGGCTGCGACCAGTTGTAGGCGATCGAGCTCGCGATCCCGCTCAGCCACAGAGAACCTACGAATCCCACCCCCCCAAGAAGAATTCATCAAAAGAGAAGAAGAAATCGGAAAAACAGAAGAGAGCGAAAACGAATCCGGCTCCGGCACAAGGAACAACTCTAGATTCGAGTAGAGGAAACAAAGGGACCGGAGAGATTACCGACGGTGCGGAGCTTGTGCTCGACGATGGGCGGTGGCAAGCGGCGATGAGGCGACGATGGGTTCGTGGAAGCGAAAAGGGGTAGCCAGGTAGGGTAGAGATTACCGACGGTGCGGAGCTTGTGCTCGACGATGGGCGGTGGCAAGCGGCGATGAGGTGACAATGGGTTCGTGGAAGCGAAAAGGGGTAGCCGGGCATAAAGAATCGAGATCGTGGGACGTAGGTTAATCAGATGAACCCATCTTTAGACTTTAATGGGTTTGTAAATAGTTCTTAAATGGGTACCCATTTAAGACCCATTTATTTTAGTTCTTTTATTTTTAAAACCCATCAAGGTGTCTTAAGAAATGAGGCCGGCCCATTAACGACCCATTTATGCTTAAATGGGTCCATAAATGGGTTGCATAACCCATTTAACACCTCTAGCCATACTTGACTATTCTAAAAAACATCATGTATTTACAATTACATCCACAACCACATAAGGTGATATAATTGGTCGACCCGGTAAATACATGTGATATATGTAAAACAACAATAGTCTTCCTTCACACTCATGTCTCTCTCAATTTAACAACTGTTTTCCTAGACATGTCCCATAGGCCATATCTATTCATGACCGCCCGTAACATGCTAAAGTAGCAACATTAATCTTTCACTTCGAGAACATAGTCAGAAGTAACATAAGGCACAAAATTGAGGTAAATTATAAATTACCTCAATGGCTCACACAATGAGTAAATAGGGATAATTTTACTCATCTTCCCTTATTAGTTGTACAATGCACATGTAATATGAATTACATGCTATAGTGGATTACTCTTTCTATAAGAGCGTATGTTATTTATCAAATATATCCACTATACGGATCTTAACCTAAACATAGTCACGTGCCTCTCATACACTCATGTTTAGCCTGAGTGCTATATCAACTCGCTTTCTACAGCGCCCAATTAAGCAGTCGCATCCGGCATTTTTCGGCATACATGATTGTGGGACTATCATGTTCGGTCTTATTATAAACAAATCACAGACCTCATCTTGACTCCAATCAAGGTGACATATTTTATATACTAAACTTGCTCTTCAACATTTATTTGTACATAACGTCTCATCTCAACGTGCCAACTACAGCACTTGAGGCGATTGCTCGTGTGAGTGAGCCAATCATTGCCCGCTGATATACTTTTCAATAATATATGTGTGTTTGTGCTAGTCTCATAGTGGATTTGTACTTATTGATAAAACATCAAATCACTAATAAATAAACAAATATAATACATCTGTCCACAAATACATAAACCAATGATCATCTACAATAACATATATTACATTCTACACAATCCTAGTGACATCCTATGGGTTAAGAATATGTCTCTACGAACAGCCTTCGTAAATGGATCAGCAACCATTCTATTGGTTGAAATGTATTGCAGGATCACTTCTTTCTGCGCTATAATATCTCTGGTAAAGTTATTCTTTATGTCAATGTGCTTTGTCCTTCCATGATACTTGGGATCTTTCACATAGGCAATGGCTGCTTGACTATCGCAATAAACTGTCATCGGTCTTGGAACTTCAATGACAGTGGCTAAATTTTCCAAGAAACGTTTTAACCATACTACTTCTTGCACTGCGGCTGAACATGCAACAAATTATGCCTCCATCGTAGACAAGGCCGTGTATGTCTGTTTCTTGCTATTCCAAGAAATCGCACCTCCGTTAAGCAAGAACGCATATCCATAAGTCGATTTATGCTCATTCAGGTCTCCACCCTAATCGGCATCTGAATAACCCAATAGGCGTAAATCATTCCCTTGGTAATAAAGTCGATAGTTCATGGTGCACTTCAAGTATCTCAGGATCCTCTTCACTGTTTCTAGTGTGCTTGACCGGGATTTGATTGATATTGGCTCACTAATCCTACGACATAACATATGTCGGGTCGAGTACACATCATAGCATACATCAAACTTCCGACCGCACTAGCGTAAGGAACAGTTTCCATCACTTTAATTTCTTCTGGAGTCTTAAGACACATCTCAATACTTAGGCCTTCACCTTGCATGACAGGGGTATCAATGGGATTACAATGCCGCATTTTGAAACACTCAAGAATCTTCATAATATAAGACTCTTGTGATAAAGTAAGGAGTTTCCTTGATTGATCTCTTTTAATCTTAACTCCTAATATATAAGCAGCTTCTCTCATGTCCTTCATCTCAAAATTGGAGGACAATCATTCTTTTATGGTGATAACCAAAACCTTGTCATTTCCAGCCAACAGAATATCGTCCACATAAAGTGATAAAATCACAAATTCATCTTTGGGCTGCTTGACATATACATAGTGATCTTCTTCGATCATCGTGAAACCAAAAGTTATTATTGCTCGATGAAAACGAAGATACCACTGTCTAGATGATTGCTTAAGGCCATATATTGAGCGATGGAGTTTGCAAACTTTACGCTCTTGACCTTTAGCTATGAAACTTATTGGTTGTTTCATATAGATTTCCTTATCTAATTCTCCATTGAGAAATGCCGTCTTTACATCCATTTGATGTAATTCAAGGTCCAAACGTGCAACGATGACTAGAATAAGGCGTATTGAGGCAAACCTTACAACTGGTGAAAAAGTTTCCTCATAGTCTATACCCTCTTGTTGATTATAATCTTTTGCTACAATGCGAGCCTTATACTTTTCAATTGATCCATCCGCCCTACATTTAATCTTGAAGACCCATTTGTTTCCAATGGCCTTATGATTGGGTGGTAGATCAACCAAGTCCCAGACATGGTTTGCCCTCATAGACCGCATCTCATCTTCCAAAACTTTTCTCCATTCTTCCTTATCAGAGAATGAGAGAGCCTCTTGAATAGTCTTAGGCTCGGCACCGTCTTTTTGAGCAATTATAAATGCTTCCCCTTCAATCTCAAAACGACGACGATGAATACTTTTACGATTACTTTTACGCAATTGAATTTCTCTTGAATTCAATTCATCAGGCGATGCAACACTCCCACTTGGTCTTGTGTGTTGAGGTAAATCTTCATTTTCCTCTACAACATCAGTGGGTGTGTTATCAAGATCTTCCATTTCATATAATTGGAAGTCCTTATCAATCTTACATCTACTAGGAAAATCGTTCTCCAAGAACGTGACATCTCGTGACTCCATTTCGATCACACTTCCATCAGCTTGTTCACCTATGAACACGTACCCTTTGGAGTGTTTGGAATATCTTATAAAGATATATTTCTTCCCTCTATGACCTAATTTGCCATGTTTATGGGAAGAATCATGAACATAAGCTGCACATCCCCATGGACGTAGACTACTCAAGTCTGATTTCCTACCAGTCCATAATTCATAAGGGATGGAAGTGACCGATATTGAGGGCACTCGGTTAAGTATATAGGCAACAGTCAATAATACATCTCCCCAATAGGAGATAGGTAAATTTGATTGCGCAATTATAGACCTAATAATTTCCAATAGGGTTTTATTCCTTCTCTCAACTACCCCATTTTGTTGTGGAGTACCAGGAATAGTCAATTGTCGTACAATTCCCTTTTCATCACAAAGAGCCTTAAAATTGTTCCGATAGATACTCACGTCCACGATTGGTTCTCAATGCCTTTATTGTTTTGTTCAATTAATTCTCTACCATCGCTATATATCGTCTAAAGCAGTCTAATGCATCTGACTTATGGGAGATCAGAAAGACATAACCGAAACGTGTGAAGTCATCTATGAAAGTGATGAAATATGAGGCTCCATGCCTTGCCCTCACATTCAAAGGACCACAAATGTCAGAATGTATAAGATGCAATGGAAATTCAGCTTTAGTCCCTTTATCGAATGGTTTTCTAGTTGCTTTTCCCTCTAGACAATGTTCACATACGGATATACTAACATTAGTGAGTGACCCTAAAAAGCCTTCTCTAGCTAATCTTTGCAATCTTTGCAATCCAATGTGACCTAATCTAGCATGTCAAGTACTTGCATCAATCTCAACGTTATTAGAAGATGCAATTAAAGAAAAACAACCATCAACATTAACATTGTACTGATTATAGTCAATAAACTATTCTATACAAAATGTCAATACAATCACCATGGAAATTCAATACATAATCTAAGTTAAGAAGAACAATTACAGAGACCAAGTTTCATCGAATATCTGGAGCACAAAAGACATCATGCATGAATAGGTTTCGATCATCACGTAAAATTAATTTACATGTGCCGATACCCTTCACTTCAACTCTTGAGTTATTCTCAACATATATCCATCTTCTTCCAGGCGGTATCCGACGATACTCCACAAATGCTTCTTGGTCTCTAGCTACATGGTCTGTTGCTCCTAAGTCTACAGTCCACATTGGATGTGATTCAGCAAGCATTATAGTACTAGAAACAAAAGCATTAGTCAAAGTAATGGAGTAATAGGGTACCTTTTTCGGCTCAGTGCATTCACGAGTAAAGTGACCCATCTTGCCACAATTGTGGCACTCCATCTTGGTCTTGTCCTTCTTCCCACCACGCTTCTTGCGTCGGAAGATCTTAGCCCTCTTAGGTGCTTGATCAGTCATCTTCCCTCTGTTGTTAAATTGAGAATTCCTTTTGCACTTGAAGCCCGAAACCTTGCGCGAACTCGATTCAGCAACATAAGCATGGGTAGAGGATCTCGCAGCCTCTACTATCTTGAAGAAAATGTTAGAGATCGAAAGTAAATTACAAAAGCAAAATGCTTGGCTACTATCTTGAAGAAAATGTCCAATCAATTTGAAACATATATGTACAAATGTTAATTAAATCCCAAACATTTTAATTTTGCTGATTTAATCATAAATTCAACAGAAATTCCGATGTAGCAGTTTTAGCTGTTTTTTCTTTTGCCAAAAATACTGATGGGATGACCTGCCATGTAGGAAGGACCACAATGATCGGACTACTGCATCAAATATGATGACTACAGTCTCATCAACTAATTGATCAAGCACCCTTCGCACACGTATCTTGTTCATGAACTGAAAGCATCACTAATCACCATCCGCCGATCTAAATAACCAGGTGCTGCACATTTTCTTCCTCTATCCATTCAACATTATTATCGCGACAACCCCAGCATTTCTTTCTTTCATTTCCCCCCATCCCCCATTTTTTTTTTCCAAAATTCAGTCACATTTGTACGTACAGAATGCTAAAACGACCCAATATTTGGAGAGACTAGACTCACCTAAAAAAGCAGGGACAACGTGACGAGTGATTTTACTAATCATTACAACTATTTTTTAATTATTTCTTTTTCACTAAATGATGAAGAAATGCTCACATTGCTTCAAAAACTGAAAAGGAGGGTAAAAGGGATTTTTTTTTTTTTTTTTTTAAAGTTCAACGATGCACAAGGGATTTGAAATTTTTGAAGGGAAGGGACAAAATAATCCATTGGCAAAGAGTAGGTTTCCAAATCTACCACGTGCAAAAGATTGACCATATTTTACCGTTTACAGTGGTAGGTATCAAAGGTAGATATCAAAAGTAAATTATGCAAGGAGAATGCTTGTATGCTAGCTTTGGCGAAACTATCTAATCACTCCAAAGCATATATGTAAAAAAGCCAATGAAGTTCTGAACTTTTTAATTTTGCTTATTTAGTATTAAATTTTTGCAAGATACCCTTCTAACTATTTTCTAGCCGAATATCGCTGACTTGGTAGTGTGCTATATAAGACAACCAATGATGACTAGACCACCACATCAAATGTGATTGAGTACAGTCGCATTGGCTAAATGATCGGGCAACCTTTGCACGCGCATCTTGTTCATGAACCAAAAGCATCAATAATCACCCATCCGCCGAATTGAATAACTCGCAGCTGTGCATTTTCTCCTTCTATCCATTCAAGATTATTATCGCGACGGCCCGGCATTTCTTTCCTTTCTCCAATTCCCCCCACCCCTAAAAAATTTCGAGAATTTAGTCAAATTTTTGTACATACAAAATGCCAAAACGACCCCATTTATTTCGAGAGACTAGACACACCTGACAGAAGCAAGGGCCCATACCCCTCAATCCTCAAAAAGGACCAACATGGGAAAACATGCAAACATCGACACGACCCGAATCCAACAAAAAGAGGCTCCAACTGAAGCGGCTCCAATTGGAAGACAGTCCTGTCCCTCTTTTCTTTGCTAAACGCGACATGACTCCTGTCGTTGTACCACCACAAAAGAGGGCCCACCAACGTGTGGCGAGGCATCGACCTACGTGGCCACTCCTCAGCCGCCCACATCGGCCCGCCTCCTTGAAGCTTCTGGTTGCCCGCCTTTATTCTCTGCCGTCGGATAAGATCGCGCGCGTCGTCGTCGCGTCACATCCTACCCAAAAACGGCGCGTCATTCTCACGCGCCCACTTTTTTTTTTTTTTTAATTTTTTTATTGAACGTTGAACGGCCAAATTTGGGCGGGCCGAAAATATGAGCCGATGGATCGGGTCGGTCCTCCCCGCGCCGGACTCGAGGGGGCCTGCTAGGTTTCGTCAGGGGGGATGGAGCCGGCGCGACGCCATGCTGCGTCAGCATGGGCCGAGCCGGTCGGCATGCGAAGGAATGCTGTGGATGCCTTGCCTGGAGAGCTCGGCGAGGACGCAGTCGGTGGAAGGCGGCTTGAGCCCCAGCGGCAAGGGCAGCCACGGCTTGCTTATCGCCTCTTTCATGATGTTGTCAATCACTTCCTCGTCCTGCAACATACAAAAATGTCACACCAATCGTTTGCATCGCCCTAAGGGCAATTTGCTTGTCCTTATGATCTGTGACGACTCTAGATCTTAGTATGTCCTAAAATTGCTAACGATGCCTCCCATTGGGGTAGAGAGGAAAAAATTATTACCCAGGAACTCAGGGGGCCCTGGATAACGATAATCTTTAGTGTCCTGAGATGTCTGATAATTTCCTCCATGACATGTGAGGAGTCAATAATTCAAGCACAAAGAACCAAACACAAGATTCCAGGACTAGGGTGGTATCACTCCTGTTTGTGAAAACATCAGGGATTTAGGCAAGCTGCTGCATTTTTTTTTTTTTTTAAGGGGGGGCCTAGGACTAAGATCCGCCACGTAATGTTTGTAAAATGTCAAAGAGAATGCCCATTTACCGGATGATAGTCTAACGAATTTCCAGCGAAGCTGTTTTCCAATCCGTCGGGGCGATGGCAACCGGGTGCATTCTGTGATTTACCGCAAAAGACCAAATTATATTCAGCACTCTAGGACAAAGGAGAACCTTCTACCGATTATTCAGGACGCTCACCTGAGGAAAGGCAAAGCTGGGACCGTGATGAGAAGGTGGCATCACTGGGCAACCCCACACGTCGGCTTGCATCTAAAACCGCAGATACAGGAATGGTCACTCGCTGAAAAACTTTGCGTATGTCACTGTTGAGAGTGACAGGAGTTGCTTACCGCAGGATAGGCAGGCTTCCAATGCCAGTTTTCAGGAGCAGGCCATGGCGGATAGCCAGGCGGCCCCCACATCTGCATGCCGGCCGGATGATTACTGGGCGGTGCCCCCCACACAGGATAGGCTGCTCCTGGTGGAAGGGGGTGACCAGGATGGTGAGTCGGATAGGCCATGATAGGTCGATGCGGATAGTAACTCCTGGTGACACCATCGCGAGAATGTGGCCATCTGCGTTCATCTTCCTTGGGCAAGATGTGTCTCCTATGCATTCGGTATTTCTGCAAAATGCAAATTCACATCAATTTCCACAGGGCATGAAGTCATGTCGCTGTAAGGCCAATCGATAACATGAAAATGAGAGTGTGGACTTGCACGAATTTAAGTAACACTTCGATCCTACTACAGTGAATAACCGATAACATAAGATGAATCTTAGACAAGAGCAGTTCACTGACCTGGAGATGACTCGCCACATTGTGCCTCGTCAGGCCTTCGACTTTCATAAGGTCGAGTATGCGAGAAGGTATGGCTTGGTCCACGCCTAGCTGCTCCACTGCCTGCACAAATTTCTTGTGCAGTTCTGGGGTCCAGTCAACCTGAAATGGAGGACGACATGGACCAAACGGACTAAAGTCACTGAATCACAAGGCTCTCCCGCCCGATTGTCAACTGAAAGTTTAGCTAGCACTCATATAGCACTAATAATTCTACATAGGAAATCACAAAATACTTGTATCTACAAAACCTACGGAGGCTAGGTAGGAAAGTAAATTTTGGGACCACTAGGATGGGAAGGAGAAACAGCTAAACCAATGTAGATGTTTGCTGCTCAAACAAGGGAAGCTGGACAGCGACAGATTTTGGACGGTTCTCTGCAATTTCAATGAACAAGACATAGTGTTTGGACATATTTGAGGTCTACTCAGAAAGTGAACCGTGTCTTCTGTAACTATTATGGCTCCTACATTATGGCAGGGGTCACCAGCGGAACGAAGATTCTTTCCACGCATACAAGGGAAAGAAGAAAATGTTTTTCATAGGAAAGATGATGTTACATTTTAAGCTTTTCATTGCAATTATCTGAAGGTGGATCAGATCAAACCCATTCAGCTAAAAGGAAATCAATCATCACAAGCATACCTTCATCTTCTTCCTGTTAACCCGTGTTCTGGCAGAATTATGAAGACTGGATGCTTTGCTTAGATTATCATTGCAACCATGTACATCGCGGGACCTATCTTTGTTTTCGGACAGTGGAGATATCATGCTCTCGCACTTGGAATTGTCGGCTGAATCGTCCTCTTCTTTTACCAGAACATCCCTATCTCTCTGGTCTTGAGCTTCCTGGATATTCTCAGACATTGAATCATCACAAGTTGTTTCGACAAATTTTGACTCTCCATCTTGCTCCCCACTCTCCTTCTCGACCGTTCCATTCGTTTGATCTTGGCAATCCCCATCATCTAGGAGCCGTGTGCCTCCCTTCAACTGTGGAGTCGATGGTGCAGGATACTTATCACTTGCAGCGGACATCTCTTGATCGGCTTCATGAACAGACAGTTTTCTCATTTCTCTTGACTCGTCATTGTTCTGCTCCTCATTTTTCAATTGACGCTGCAACATTGAGACCGAAGTTTCTTTGACAGGTTTCAAAGACTCTGAGACCTCGCCGACCCCTGCATTAAATGCCTGCTTGAATTTCATGATCAGAATGATTATTTGCTTCGCACTCTCGCATAAATAGACAACAAACTCGGCAAAGAAGAATTAAAAGAACACAGCCAAACCTTGTGGGCGACATGCTGCCAAATATTCCTGAGTTTGTCCTCGCAGAGCGGTTTGTGGAGGAACTCAACCGCACCAAGCTGAAATAAATGTGAACTTTATGTGAAATAAATCTGACCAGTTTATCATAGAGACTGCTAATATCCAATCTAAATTTTGCAGTTGCAGCAGTAAATATATGATTGCCCAGGTTACAAGATAAAGAATCCAAGTGTAGGTGAATACCATGAGAGAAATCAATTTCAAGTATTGAACAAGTGAAAAAGCAAAAACTTACAGCTATACACTTCATGATGGTGCTGAGACAATGGTTATTTGACATCACTGCAATAGAAGAGGTCACTCATTGCGTGAGAAACTGCACAAGGACTAATCCTTCAATACAATGCATATTAGTTCTGTGATGATAACAAGGTAATTTTTTTTTTTTTTTTTTTTTTTTTTGGGGGGGGTGGATTTTGCTAGTGAGCCTGGCAAAGCAAATTGAAAGTTGAATTTACTTAAAATTAAGGTCAATTAAGGGCGCAACAAAAGAAAATCCACAAAAAGGTTCATCATTGGCATGCTGATCATACATGATCATCGATATGAAAATTCAGGGGCATAAATTCAAACTTACTGATGGTAGGCAAGTCTCTAGCAGCTTTGAGGAACTCAAAACTCCCATTACTGCTTGTATTCACCTGCACCCATCAACGCATACGAGATAAAAAAAATGAATAAAGGAAATAAACAAGACGAGATGAAAGTCAGTTTTTCTTCATTGCAATTAGTAAATGAATCGACTGAGTGGTTAGTTTGATCCAGCTGGAATAACCATATTGTGGCAACAATATGATACAGAGATGCATTCCGAAGAAAGTAGCATCCTTTGTCACAGAATTCCACTCTCACAAAACGTGTTCATAAATTTTCAGATCTCAGACTGAGAAATTGATGGTGCTTATACCCCTACCATAGCTACGTGGAAGCTATCAGGTTTGCTAGCTATTGCCGATAGAGCCTCGTCCTCATTGCAGAATGTAAAAACTGTCAAAATGAAAGGAGAATTAAAAGCTTATCAAAGACATGGAAGTAGGCTGGAATTCACATGGAAGATACTAAAAGCTTTCAAGACATCCTCGCTTTAATTAATAGCATCACTGAGGAGACTGGGGAGAATACCACTCAAGGAAATTCTCACGTTAAGAAACCATAGGATCCGAAAGCTTTAGTAAATGCAGTCACAGGAAACACCCTAATCTTTACATAGGACGAAAAAAACTGTTTGGTGATTAAAGAACAATGAAACAAAATCAAAGTATCATTTGGAAAGTGCTTAAAAAAGGACTTTTGCCACTCCTACAACTGCAATGCACCAAATAAGGACAAGAAAAATTGCAACGTGGAACTGGGTATTGCATTTGGATCCTTTTCTGTGGTATCCCTTTAAAGTTGGATATTCACCCTTGCAAGGAAGTACATCAGGATCCACAAATAACATCATTCACGATTATTGCAAAGAGTTGTGCATAAGTCAAATTCCAAGACCACTTTGGCATCAAGAACCAAACTTCACATTAACTGAATCAATGAGGCTCCAATAAAGATGCCCTGAAGGAAAATCTGGGACCAGTTCGATGCTGTCACCAAAAGATTAGTTGAGGCAAGGAGGGTGAAAAGGGTGAAAAGGGTGAAAAGGATGAAAAGGTGCAAATTTTCAGATTCAGGAATTAGAATCTCTACATTTATGGTAACTAAAGAGGAAGAGAAGAGAATAATCTTACCAACATAGTCCATTAACTCCAGCTTTGATCTTATCTCTGAAGCAGAATCAGAGTCCTGGTCAAGAAGAAGGACCTTGAGTCCCTTTGGGAAGTCCTTCCATTCTTGTAGATCACTGGCAGTGCAAACCATAGCTGGTTTGGCATTGTTTCTCAGGCCACCAGCATGTCTCTCAAGTCACACTCCACCGAAAAGATTCTGCATAAACCCAAATGAAAATCGAATTCAATTCCGAGACACCTTGAGTTTTATGTTACTGCTGGTGACAAAATCGATCCCAGAGAGAGGAGAGAAGGGCCATAAGTAAAGAAACTTCACATGCCAGGAGGGAAAAATGTACGAGTTCTCCGGGATCTGATGAATCTACACAGAAATGAGTTGAGGAAAGAATTCTATGACTCACCCACCAGATCACTCCGATCTCATTGCTAATGCAACTTTCCAAGATAAAGGTTCCTCTAGCAGGAAGAACTCAAACAAGCATGTGATAATTCAGCTGAGACTGACCAAATTGTGAGTGATCACCACATAAGCATGTATAACAAGCTCAGCAGAAGAGGAAGATCTTCGTTCAAAAGCAAAGATTTTTCCTGCTTGATGGGTTTCTGCAGAACAGCAAATAAACAGAATCACAGGTAAGATCATGAATATGGAAAAGACGGAAGAAACAGAAAACTCAGCCGGAACGAAAAAAATAAGTTAGAAAAGCCCAAAACACCAACATAGACAGTTGTGAAATCTTCCAGGTGACTAGGAAGGGAGATGAACAGCTATGAAATCCCAAAACTTGAAGCGACACACAAACAACAGCATCACCGAACCAACGCACACGGAAAGAAGTCAAGCCATTACTGAAGTGGGTTTTAAGAAATAAAAGAGGAGAAGGGGGTCTATTCTTTTTATCTTTTGTCCTTCAGTTTTCACCACCACCTTGGGTATCCACTGTACAGCGAGCAAAGCCTCTCTTCCTAGATTCACCACAAAGCTACCTTTTCACTTTGGTTACTCCGCAGGCTTGGGTGCATATATAGAGAGAGCGATAGCGAGAGAGAGAGAGAGAGAGCGCCTTCCGACGACGGGCGTTGTGCTGCAAGAAGGAAGAGAGAGAGAGGGGTGTCTGATTTAAGTGCACTATCTGAAATGGTGCCTGTGACTTTTCGAGTAGTTGCCATCAGTTGCTACAGGCCACAGGATATGGGAAAAAAGATGACTTTTTTTTTTCATATTTTATTTCGGACAAAAGAGGGGTCTTCCCAAAGGGACATGAACTTTTTTGTTGAAGGCCTCCTTTTTAGGTGAATGTCTCAACGATCCATAAAAAAAGAAAAAAGAAAAAAAAGTTGACAAAAAGTCTTACAGTGGCGAGATGAATGCTTTGCAAAGCTTTTCGGGGAATGCTTGTCTATCATGTTATGCTCATGCTATATGATAAAAGTTTATCGGAAATGTATATTTTTGCAATGAAGAAATGTCAAATCGTATTTCATTTGAGCTCGTGTCCCCGTTTTCAATCTGTGAATTTTTCGTATTTTAATGATGTCCTCGGCACGAGGACATCGATTTTCCAAATCTAAACCATAATTGTCTTTTCTTGCATGAATGGTACGACTTGGTGCATCATCGTATGATTGTTTCTCGATCTAAATTTTTTAATTCAAGAGATTTAGTTTGTAATTATTAGCTTTTGATTGACCGTGCGCTGGGTCTCCCAACTTTTCTGTTGTCCCTTGCCCCTCGTTTCGGCTTGGAAAAGTCGACGCACGGGTTTCACTCACGTGGTGATTAGGGATTAAAATATAATTTTACTCGTGCAGAGAGACAAATATGCTGCTCCTCCAACGCAATTTGTGCTTAGACATGCTTGCTTGGGATTAAGTCGGTAGTTAGTTAGTTAGTTAGTTAGTTAGTTTATTGATTATATTTTAGGTTGAATTTATGGGGCATGCTTGACCGCATTTTCTTTATCGTGAGTTGCCAATCTAATAAATCTCACCGTTTACTTTATTATTATTATTATTATTATGAGATTTTCCAAGTTTTATCCCGAAAATGGAAAGCTGGTCCTCCTCTGCTTATGAAATGGTAATGATAATCGAATTGAGAAGTGATTTTTCATCTTTAATTATCATTAATAGTGAAAAAATAATTAATATCACAAAAAATCCCAAATTATACTTACCGTAAGACAAATATCTCGGACTTTGTTTTATATCACTAAAAACCTTAAATTTGCTCATTATAATATCAAAACTCTAACTTTTTTGTGTCATAAAAAACTCCAAACTTAGATAAGCGTGACAAATTTACTTTGGATAAAACTAAAACAGGTGTATACATGTCACACATGTATAAGTTTAGGATATTTGTGTCGCGGTGGGTATAATTTGAGTTTTTTGTGCTATTTGCTGAAAAAAACAACAAAAGAATCTTCACAAGCACCATAAAAGAACCATAACAAGAAGGAGCCAATGTGGGTTTGCTTTGGTTATGAAAAAAAGGCCAAAACCGAATTTTTATTTTCCGGTCACATTTATATATGATTTTTTTTTTTGGTAAATAAACATTTATATATGATTTATATTCTGAAAACTTATGAAATACTCTACGTATTCCTAAATGCTGCTAAAAAAAAACTCTATTTCTTCCTAAAGTAAGAAATCGCGGGACGGAAAGCGACTCTTCACATCCCCTTTAAAAGGTTTCGAACATAGCACATAGAAAAGTGAAAATACGCGCACCACAAAGTTTGAAAATGAATTAAAAAAATATTTTGTTTCCAATGTCGATATAGGAATCTAGAATTCCCTTAATAATTATTCATATTTGATAATAAAACATCTTTGATGTTACTGCTTTCTAAATTGTGAAATGCAAGGTATCTAAGGAAACATTTACTAAAATGTGATCTACTAAGTGAAATATATCAAAATATGAACAATTTGCTCTCAATCCACCGGATTCAATTTGCCCAAATTATATAAGACACACAACAACAATTTCTCCAAAAAACGTAAATCTATGTAATAACAAAATCAGACGAATGACATGTCATCCTGAGCAGGATAGGAGTCAAAAACGGAAAACTTGGTACTATCACGAGCCCCTTGTGACTCAATTATATACAGATCAATTGCAAGCATCCTAGTAACAAAATTTCCGTGACATATTTATATAATTAACTAAAAATAATTGAAAATATTTTGACCGCTCTTTATTGCATTGAATAAGTCACTGAGCTATTTTAAAAATATGATGAAGGAGCAGAGTTGATGTCTTGCACATATGCCACGGATGAACACGTTAATTATGATTATCTATTAGTGGAAAGGATTATCTTGTATGATCACGATATTTTGATGAGGAAAAATAAAAGTTCGGGAGAATGATGCAAATGGTCTCTAAAATTTGGTCTAAGGTGCAATGTCGTCATTAGATTTTTAATTTGTTCAATGTGATATGTGATTTGTTAGTATATATTCAATCCAGTCTATAAACTATATGAAAATGGTCAATCTTATTCTTTCGTTAATTTAAATTAACGGAATCTTTTTGACATGACTTCCAATCTATTAAGTTTTAATGGTGGACAAAAGAAAAATACATGCAAATTATCCAAATGCAATATTCATCTCAAATCATGATATAATAATTTATGTCGTCATATAATGAGCAACATGTTAATGCCCTAATTCTTTTTTTACCTTTTCTAAACATATAAAATTAAAAAAGTAAGTATGTTAGACTAATCACTTTTAAGAATCCAACTCAGCATATAATACTTCACGTTATTAAATAATGATTGGTTTGTCGTTTGACCAAATAAAACAATTATGTTGAACATTTAATAATTTATTAACTACATTGAACAAATTAAAAATCTATAACATTGCAATCAGATCAAAATTTAGAGATTATTTGTGTCAATCTCTCAAAAAGTTTTACACTTTTAAAAGCATTTGGTAAGCGAAGCAAGTGAGTCTAATAAATTATGTCGACGATGTTGTCCATCGGCCTATTACATAGTAATCACGTATATATACATTGAGATGAAGAAAGATTCGCACAGCGCTCAAACTCGAAAGCGAAATATGAAACTTTCACATAAAATCATAGTAATCTATAAAAGTACAGTTCCTAATCCAGCGCGAATTTGTAAAATTATCGACAATCACATGACTCCAAAATTCAAGTCTAGTGTCAAGCCAAAGCAATGTCATAATCCAAGCGATTGGCGACTGCTATTTCGACTTGCGTGAGAAGGTGGAAGATCATCACCTGTGGTGTCTAAAATTTGAAAACTCCAAACAGGGGTTCGGGCTGGATAAGGATCCAATTTCCACCTTCATGTGAACCTCGTGGAAAAGGTACACGCATCATCTCAAGACTTCCCATGAAATGGAGCTATCTTTTCAAATGTCGAAGACATCTGCTTTCGCCGCAAGAGTCCACGAATCATCAGGCTCCAGATCGTAGGTATCTCGAGGTTCATAGGAGAAACGATTCCATGCATTTATAGACCATAAAATCTGTTATGAAAAGCGAGCGATCGAACAATAATATAGACGGAATGAAAAAATAAATCAGACACCGGATTTACGTAGTTCGGTCATAAAGATCTACGTCCACGGAGAGAGCAGCGACGAATTCACTATAGATCAAGCGATACAATGAAAATTTACACATTTGAATCACTCAAATATTCTTAGTGTTTCCCAAACCTCAATTACACCAAAAAACGCAAGCAGTGTTTAGCTTGAAATTTCTCAAGAAATAATCTCTCAATTTCACGAAGGAATTACACGCAAATCTTTAAATCGGCTACAAACACTAATATTTCTTAGATGTAATTCACGAATAAGAACGACAAAAAAAAAAAAATCCCTCCCAAGCACTCGACGACGAGATGGCACTTCAAGACCACTTCTTCATGATCAATCATTTACCACCCATGGCTACAAGTCTATATATTATAAGCGAGACCCTTATTCTTTTCATAGGATTCTGTTTCCTATCTTGCTTGACACGTTAATCCCAAGATGCAGATCAAAGTCAACACAAAACTTTCTTATTTTGTTGTTATCTTGAATGATTTTAACCAAAACATAGCTCTGTATATTTTAAACAAAAATCCAAGTCCAAGTCAAAGTTGGACTTTCCTATTTTAGCGGCCAAATTCTCGATTCGAATTTTGGGAAGTTGATCTTCAGATCTTCTTTACTCGATTTCGAACGTTCGCAACATATCCAATTCAAAATATTCGAAATTTTGCATTGGGCTCAAACTCGAAACATATTTTAACAATTTGTGAACTTGACATCTGACTAGACCATTGCATCAGACCTTGTAACATTGCCAGTTTCAAGAGTTATTTCTTTAGATTTGTGATCTGATAGGTAAGAACATTTAACGACATTTGCTACTGTTTCGTCAAAAATGGCTGTCAACGAAATACCTTTCACCAAAAGTTGGATCTTCAGTCTTTTGAATGAATCAGATTCTATAACAACTACGGCAGGTTGCAATGTGTATGGAATGAATTGCTAACACTAACGGAACTAATGGGACTAATCAGACTGAAATAATAGAGAATTGCGAATAAAAATGATAAAACGATAAATTGAACTGTAGAAATTTGTTAAGTGTTGTTGATTGGGGATCTTTTACAATTGATTCTACTCGGCCTTATATGACCTTGTATAAAGTATAACCATCAATGTGTGGTTATCTTCTAAATCATGAACTTCAATAGCCTCCAAAATTCTCAATTCGGCACTTCCCGATCTTTAGTTGCATATTCTTGTCCGTAGGCAGTTACAGTCTTCAAGGTTTCTCCCAATTTGATTTCCTATGGATGTATTTGACTATGTCGACAGCTGCTCCAGTTTCACTTGATCGATTGTACTATAATCTCGTTGCGTCAACCAGTCAGTGGTTGATTTGCAATCAAGTTACTTCGACCATTTTCATTGATAACTCAATCTCAACACCTTCCGCTATGTCTTGGATCATTTTTGGGTGTCAACTCTTGATTTGCCAAATGAACGAAGCCCACATGATCCTATCAGAGAAAGTCTCCACCAATATATCCAATGCATGCCTAGGATTAAACAAGGACAGATTACTCTTTTTGCATCTCCCATGCTATGTAATGATACACGTTCGTGTAACAGCAGAAACGAAAGAAAATAGGTTAGATTCTGCAGCAGCGATCTTTTTCAAGGTATCATTTGCATGATCATGTTCTTCCCTTTTGCTGGGCTCTCATGCATGACAGAAAGTAAAATCATATCAGCATGGCTCAAAAAAGCACAACGAAAAGACCCACCCGAGCTCTGTCGTTATTATGCAATTATAGCTTTCTAAGTTTCCATTGTTTATAAAGAGTGCTTCTTTGGCTCTCGCTTGATCTTAGTAAATGCATTTTCAGAGCACACTAATTGAAGTAGGCGGATCTGTTAAGAAGAACATCCGGATCCCTAGAATGTCAAAAGTTGGCATAAAGGAACACTTAAGTGTCAAAAGTTACAAAAATGACACTTAAATGCTGAAATTGGAGCAAAATGGATCATTTAATGCTAATCCGGCCAAAACGCTAATGTGTCAATTTTCCAGCGAAACAAATGTAAAATAACGTCATTTTGGTGCTGACGTGGTAAAAAATTAATATAAAAATCAATTAAATGAAATTTATTTAAAACCTTTAAAAATAAAAATACAAATATTTAAAAAAAATTTAAAAAAAAAATAGAAAAAAGGGAAGGTGGTTGAGGGCTGAGGGCCACCGACCCTCGCTGAATTAGGGCAAGGGCTCGTGGGCCCTCGCCACCGCCGGCCAGGTCGTCGGCCCCGGCTAGGGCCCGGTGACCTCGGCCGACCCTCCCCCCTCCATCACCAGCCCTTCCCGGCGACAGTGGGGAGGCGGAGGCGGCTGAGAGCCCTTTTAAAAAAAAAATTAATTTTTAAAAATATTTGTATTTGTATTTTTAAATATTTTAAATATATTTAGTTTTAAATTAAATTTTATTAAATTTTATATTAATTTTTTATCACGTCGCACCAAAACGACGTCATTTTTTTGCGTTGTGTGGCTACGTCGGCGTGCAAAACGACACCGTTTTGCATTTATTTCGCCGAAAATTATACACGTTAATATTTTGGTCGGATTGGCACTTAAGTGATCAATTTTTCTTCGATTTTGGCACTTAAGGGCGCGCATGATAAAATTTATGTTTCTTGATTTCTCTATTTCTCTGTTCCCCGGAACATATTTATAAAAAAGCCGTTTGATAACCTATGAAGCACGGACACTCTCCGGGACCCTTCGTGTCGTGTCCGACACTCCGACACGTGTCCGACACGCTTCGACACGCTCCGACACGCTCCGACACGTGGTCAACGCGTGTCGTCGAAAAACCGACACGCGGTCAACTCTCTCCGACACGCTCCGACACGAGAGTCGGAATTTCCGACACGTGACTCCGACACGCACGGGGTTATTTTTATAAATTTCCAAAACTTTGGGGACTAAATATAAATATATGAAAAAAATTAAAAAAAATTAAAAAAATTAAAAGTTGAAACTTAGACTTCGCACGCGCTCGCACGATTTCGTACTCTTCTCTTCGCCTTCACTTCAGATCGCACACGCTGAGTTTGAGGTGGATTAGTAAATTTCTTGAATTTTTTTGTCTGTGGCTTGTGTGAATGGGTGTAATGGGTGTTGTTGCGTGAATCTTGTCATAAGAACTTAAAATCTTCATTCATACGGGCTTATGAATATTAGTTTTTCCTTGCATTGATTTAAAACTTATTATTTTTCATACATCTTTTGAAATTCCCACAAGTCTCTCGAACTTGCTATTTGTCAATGTCTTGATGAGCGGTGAGATTTGAAATAACTCTCTCTATTTTATAGTATTGTTAGACTTTTATTTTATCCTTTCTCTATATTGACTCATTGATTTTAAGTTTTCTATCGAAGAGTAACACCATTCAAAGTTTCCCATCAAAGTCAATTTCAAAACTTGCAAACGATAGAATTTATAGTCCTATTCTGAATTATACGAGACCTACTTATTTATACATTTATATATAAAAATATTTATTTAATATTTAACGTGTCGGAACGTGTCGAAATTCTTTACTTTTTGGGAAATGACGTGTCGCGTGTCGTGTCGTGTCGTGTCACGTGTCGCGTGTCGCGTGTCGGTGCTACATAGTTGATAACATAATTTAATTTCTCTATTTCTGAAACAGATTTCTATTCCGGAAATGAGAAATAGAAAAATCGTGTTTGGAATTTTTAGCTTCTCAATTTCTGAAATAGAAATAGAAATTTTTTTCTCAACTTTTCAATTTAGTTAATTTAGTCCAAAATATTTTAATAATTTTTTAATATAATCATTTCAATCAATATTGATTGAAAATCTTAACCATTAGGCCAGATGGTGAGAATTGAATGAACAAGGCTTAATTTGTTGCACGCAAGAGATTTCACGAATGGTAATAGTCAACTTGCCATATTTATATCCAACGAGTTTTTCTTCACCTACCCTTCCGTAGTACGCCAGACAATGGTTCTATCTGGCTAACTATTTTTTTAATCATAAACTTCATATTGAGGCGGTAAAAAGGTGTCAAATCATTAGGGTTTCATCCGATTTTTCTTTTATATAGTGTCCTCACTTATCAAGATGCGGGTGAAAAGAGATCTAATAAGGAATCTGTTGTTCTTGTAAAAGTGTTGATAAAAATACAGATTTTGATAATAAATTTTAAATAATCCTAGTGTTGATAATTTTGAAAAAAACTGGTGACAATTTTTGAACATGGTGAGGATTTTTTTTAACAAAATTTGGAAAGAAATTGGAATTAGACTTGGAGTTAGGATTTTTTTATAGGAGATTAGACTATTATAATCATGGCTATCATTAGACTTATTTGATTAATTTGAAATCAATTTCGGCAAAAACATAACGACATATTCACTACAATTGAATTTCAATTGATTTTTTTTTGCCACGTTGTTTATTTTTTGAAAGAAAATATTACATAATAGGAAACATAAGTACATGTAATAAGAAATTCCATGAAATTGTATTTTCAACTTTTGTAATGGTATTATTTCGACTATTATTTTGTATTTTGAGGATTTTCTATGTTGTTTTAGTATTATTTCGGCTATTATTTTGTATTTGAGGATTTCTTATGTTATCTAATCAATTTCTATTCCTAGAAATAGAAATTTTATTATGTTATCAAACTTTTACCCAAAATAGAAATTTTGAATCGTTATCAAACTGTTCTTTCTTCGAAACTGTCGAGAATAGAAATTGAAAAATCAATTTCTGGCTAAAAATCAATTTCCGAAACAGAAATTTTGTCATGCGTGTCCTAAGTGTCACTTTCGTAATTTTTAACACTTAAGTGTCTCTTTTATACCAACTTTGAACATTTAAAGCATACTTTTTCATTAAGAAGTGTGATTCTTTTATTTTTCAGGTGTCTTGGAAACCCACCCCGGATCGACCCAATGGCAAAGGGCCGACGCTTTCGATGAGCAGGAATGGACAGCTGTAGGTTTGATCCCCACCCTGGAGACCTAAGCAGGGGCCAGGAGGTGAGTTGTCATGCTGGTTACCCTTCGAGTAACCGGTTAAACACGGTCGGGCATCACATGTTAGTTGCTTTTATTTTTAGACGGTAGGCCCTAGATTATAGATTTGCGGTACACTGATAGCTAATATGATGTAAAATAAACACTAAAATATGATCTCCCACCGTAAAAAACTCAAGTAAAAACATAGACATTGGACCGACCGCAAATCAGGGTCTTATACCTTTTTGATATTTTGTCGTGATACTTTTGGTGCAATAATTGCTACGCTAGGACAGACTTGGTCCTGTCTCCAATATACATAACTTGTGGCTATGAGGACAAGCTCAACCCCAGATTTTCACTCCAGTTTGAAATTGAGTTGGCCTTCTTTGTCAATTCTAGTCACTATGACATGTACTTGATTGCGACCATTTCTAGAGTCCTCCCTGATCCTGTCTTCCAATTTCGAAAGGCCCACCGATGTGGCAAAAACAATAGGTCAATATGAAAATTTGGAAGTTAGAAGAAGTTTATTCCAAGACATAATGAAATTGACCTCTTATCCTATCTAAGGTTCCATAGTTTGCAATTTGAATTGTAGATGGAGAGACCAATTTGGTTTCTTCAATTGGGTGATCTTTTTTTTTTTTTTTTTTACTGTAAAAATTTATTTTTCCTTCTTCCAACAGCCACGCAACGCGGGGCACTTTGCCTATGATCAAAGCAAACATAGGATGAGGCAACGGAGCCCTTGGATGTTCATATCATGAGCTGTTTCACATCCTGCCACGTAATTTGAGTAAAGTAGCAGAGGGATTACCATGATTGCTACTGGCCAAAATTCCCCGTGCAACAATTTTTTTTCCTTTAAAGAAGAAACATTACATCGAGAGAATAACAATTTTTGGAAAGCTCGATCTTTTTTTCGCTCCAAATATGAATGGAGAAGTCCCTAACATTTTGAGTTGAGGACGTCATCTTTTTCAGGTCTCACTTTACTATCCTGTTGGAATTTAAAAATTTCGAATTGAGGAGACTAAGGCAAAATGTGAAGCCCAAGCTTATGCCTTGCATCTTTTCCTTCTTTTGTCTGTTTAAATTTTTTATTTGACGATGGAACTAGTGATTCTCTCTTCCAAAAACGAGTAGGTATTTACCCATCTAATTATTGTGTTGAAGGGTTGTGGATAGCTTTTAGTACTAAGAAACCTTTCTTTTAAGAATAACCTAAGCACTAGAGTAGCGAAGAGAAGCATCGATTAGATTTAATGAATGCATTTGGTTTAAATAAGATTATACTATATGTCGTTGTAATTTGATTATTTTAAATGCTCAACTTTCATTTTATTTGATGAGTTTAATTGTCCAATTACTATTGATTTATTTTATATTAATTATAAAATGAAAATTGAGAAGTTTAATACACATACTATAAACGTAGTGACATAAACTAATGTATTAGTCATACGAAATGCACTCATTAAAACTAGTCGATGATTGTCTTCACTCTTACTTGTACTTAGTGCAAAATAAAAGGATATATACAACTAATTCACACAAGGGTTTTGCTAGAATAATATTCTTTTGTTACTGTGAGAATAATAGCTTGTTGTGAGTTACAAATTATTAAAGGAGTGGAGTACGTTTGATTTTTCATGATTTAGCACATATTATTTTTCTAATAATAGATTAAAGATTGTTAATCAATCGTTTCTCTTCACATAATAACTAGTTCTCCATCTACCAAATAGACTAATTTTTTGTGGAAACAAAATTGTCAACGTGAATGGAAAAAAACCAAAAATAGAAGGAAGAAAAGGCAAGAAATAAGCTTAAATCAAGAGTGAGCTCAATATTTGACCTTTTTCTCAAAACTTTTAGGATCTAATAGCATGCTAAAGTGGCCCGCAAGGGATAATATTGTTCAAAGTGACAAGAGTATCTTCAGCCATATTTGGGTGGAAAAAAACACAAGCCTTGTTGGATTTACAACAGATATCAATTTATCCTGGGCTTTGCTAAATGTAATTAAATATGCACGGATCTATTAATTTGAAGATAAATCACACGGTGACAAAAGAATTGGTTTTGTATTAACAATTGGATTTATATTCAACATGATGAAGAAAGCACCTATAGTCCAATTGCAGTTTCCCGAAAGGAAAAAATTTATAGAAGGAAAAAAAAATTCAACACGTGGAGATCCGAATGATAATAATTTAATAGAAAATAAACCTTTATATGATTTTTTTTTTGTGCTCCTTAGGCTTTATCTTCATTAAATCAAATGATTTTGCTAGCTCTACTCAATTTAAGGAAAGCTTTTGGTTATTGTTTTTAGGGAAAAAGCTACAAATAATAATAATAATAATAATAATAATAATAGTAATAATAATAATAATAATAACCAACTGTGATATATTTATCATAAACTATTTTTTATAACAGAAAAAACTTTAAACTTAAATAGTGCGATACATTTACCTTAAATTTTTTTCTATGACACTAAAAATTCCAAATTTTTTTTTTGTGACACCAAAAACCTCCAAAAATTTTATGCGACATTAAATTTTTGAGGTAAATGTGTCACATGAATATAAATTTAGAAGTTTTGGTGTCACAATAAAAATTTGAAAACTGTATAAGTTTGGAGTAAATATGTCACATAACTTTTTTTTTTTTTAGGGTAAATGTGTCCCAATTGGTATTGTTCAAGATTTTTGGTGGCTTTTATCAGAAACGTATTAACAGTCACTTGAATGAAGTATTATCTCAGTAACACAAGGCTCAAACTCAACGTGAAGATAAGACAAGTAAAGCTTTTTCTCTAGTCTTTTTATAGAGATTTTTTAGAATTTCTTTTTTTGTGGAAGACTTAGTGGGGGAAGCCCCACAGCATTATTCAGTAGATCTTTCATCTTTGTCCCCTCAATCAATTGTCTGAAGGAAAATGGGGGAACCAATCATTTTCAATCTCGAACGACCATCTAGTCTAAAACCCAAAATCTTAAAAAGATAACAATGGATTCTTTAAGTCCAAGGATCATTACAGATGAATAATGAGATTGCACGATTTGTTCATCATTTGGGACACGCACCTTTTAACCTGCTTTCATCATCTTTTGCCTTACGATTAAGAGCCATAAATTGCTTAATGACCCATCTAGCACTCGGTTTGCATATCAAACATGATAGCACGTTCTCTCTCTCTCTCTCTCTGGTGCCATGTCACTGCATGAGCACACAGAATCATATGAGCACACAGAATCATATTGATACCAGTTCCGGCAAACTGACTGCTAAAAAACTCCAAACCCACTCACTAACGTCTATACCCAGATGGGAAAATTGAAACTTCAAGATTCTTGACGTGTAACTGTCCAACACCTATCATCTCCCTGCGCTTTTCAGCTTACTTTTGTGGGTTAGTTGAACGTAGACCAGTGAAGAAGGTTGAAATCAGAAAAGGGCAATGCAAGTGCGTTTCTCCTCCCATTTCCTGCTTAACTGATGAGCTCACAAACATTGAAAAATCATCATATGAGACCAACTCGAACCATACGACCTAAATGAGTAATTAGTGCACTAGAGAAAACAGATGCAGAAAATGGTGGATAATGTCAAAAACCAGCTGATTATGTAGGGAGATATGCTTCCCTAGTGTCGGTTCTGAGTTTGCAGAACTTGTCAAGCAGCCATTCTTTACTTTATAGGTGCATGAAGGATGAAAGACTATTTATGGAATAATCCCTTGAGTTTTTGGACTTTTACTTTTTTAACCCCCTCAGCCCAAACGCCTTCTCTGAATTTGCATGGTCTAATTTAGTTTAGTGCTTAAGGAATAAAAAGGTCTACGACTAAAGCAGGTAATATAGGTTCCATATTTTACTGGTGTTATTCCCTTGCGATGGATTGCTGGCTTAATTCTCTAAAGAAGTATGATACTAAATGTTAACAATCTACTACGTGATATGCCAAAAGATATTGTACATGTGATCTCACTTTTTCAAGTCCGACTTTAGTTTGAAGATGGAATCGCCGGTGGAAGTAAAGGCTACATCTCTTTCTCTTGCTTGCGAAGCTGCTTAATCCCTTGGCAGCGAGGTTTTAAAAGTGATTGCAAGGTCTTAATTGATGCTATTCAACCCAAGGGCCTTTGTCCTTGTAGTATTCATCATTTCATCTTAGACTCTCGCTTCCTATTTAGCAACAACTCGAGATGGACTTTAAAGTGGACCAGTAGACTTAATAATAATGTCACTCATGAACTTGCAAATTGGGCTTTTCATCGAATAGGAATTGCATCTTCATTTCTTTTTAGTAATCTCCCATCTAGAGTTAAAAATGCAAATTTAGTAGTCTTTTTTGATTTATCATTCTAATGTAGGCACCGCTTCTTCTTTGAAATATTTCGATGGCTTTTCCTGGAATGGAAGGTTAGGTTTAGAAAAAAGGAAAAAGGGAGTCACGAGGTTGATGAATATTTCAGGGTCGTGATATCTTTTAGGCAAAAGAATGTGGTGCCTCCGGCATCCGCGGTTAAATCAAATGCCAGGTGGCCACAACGGATGGCCCAAACACATGACCCCAGCTTTGGCAGATATCCACGTTAAGAAAATTTTCATTGTCTGTTGAGAAGTTCATAGAGCAAAATCATGTGCTCAGCCCACAGATTTGGGTATGACAGTGGACGGACGATTTTGAAATCAACGCTCAGACAATGATGGCTTCGATTTAGTCCAGTACTGTCCTTGATGTTTAAGTTGACGCAAAAGTCTCAGATTCAACAGTGTCAAAGTTTGGTATGCTTTCACTTGCTTCAAGAGGCGCGAGCATCTTTGATGAAATTGCCTAAGTGCATGCACAAAATGTGCCATTCGTTAAGGGGTACCGAAAGGAATTTCTGACTCTGGGATTAAATATTTAATGTAAAAAGTATGCTATAGGCTTTCACATTTCACTGATCTTGACAGTAGAATCTAGGCTTTAGCAGGCTTCTGTGTTTCCTTTGAATGATGAACGGAGAAGTCTGAGATCTTTTTCTTCTCCTTTGGAGGGAAGGAATCGAATCATAGTAGAATCGCTACTCTTATGTGGGATTCATTTCTTGGTGTTTTTAAATAAACAATCGCAGCAAAAAAGAATATTATCTGCTGTTTGGGCCTGTGTTTTTCTTATAAATGACCGTATGGGGGTGTTGGGTGGTGCACAAGCCAAACCTCCACCACAGAGGAAACGAAATTTCCTGAGATAAAAGAGTGACCAGGGGAGTATAATTTATTACAAGGAGGCTCCAAACCATATAAGTACAAAGCATTAACCAACTCGATCAACTACCTTAACGGCACTAGTCTCGTGAAAAATTATTACTTCACCCTAAAAAGAGACTGCATAAACTTCACGTGACCTAAAACTAAGTTTAAATGTCCATATATTCATATCTTTTAAAGATTTAGAGTGGTCAATATTAAATATATCAAGTGCTAAGATGCAAAAAAATGAAAGTGAAAATCGTTTCGACAGACCCCAAGTCCAAACTTCAAAGAGGAGTATTCCATTGCTTAAAACACTGCATCTCATTCCACTCACAAGCATCTAGTTCTTTTATTATTATTATTATTATTATTATTATTATTATTATTTTTTTTTTTTTTTTTAATTTTTAATTTTTTTTTTTTTTTTTGGGTCTGAACAAGCATTTAGTTCACTTACAATTATTCCAAGGGCAATAAATGGTTCGATCTCTCGTAATTTATCTCAAGGAGAAATATTTTTCCGACTGGAATTCGCTTGCCACCCAATAACCAAATAGTCTTGATCAAAGGCAAGAAAATCAATTGTGTCTCTTGCTTTCTTGGGTGCCAATTATAGAATAGCAGGAATCCAAATTTTGTTTCATTCTTGATTCCATTTCATTACATGATCCTCTGCATTCTGACATTATTCCATTTTTATCATACCAAACATACGAATAAGTGAGCCAAATGGTTGAGACCAACTGCTGTATCTTGATAATGTTTGGTGGCCTCTGCCTCTGTCGGCCATTGCAGAAAAACAGGAGGGCCATTAGACCAACCGCAGACGAGCGGGAAATATTAGGTCAATGTGTTATGATGCCTTCATTTCCTTTGTGCTGGTACATGAGAGGGGGTCCAAAAGCAACAGTGAAAAATAAAACAGCAACATTTTTGTCTACAGTTATTACACAAACCACCATTGATGCACCGGCTGGAACACTTACACACTCAAAAGACAGGGAAGAATAAAGGTCTGTCAAGGAGTTGCATTCGTATTTTCTAGTTCTTAACAAAACTTCATGGAAAATAGTTAAATAGCATCGCTGTATCAAGAAGAAGACTCATGTTCCCAAAGCACAAGCGCTGCCAAGTCTTTGCTGTTGGAAACACTATGTATCGTGTGTGGAGTTCGATCCAAGCTGAGCACTTCAAAAAGATCATACGCAATCCCCAGGAAGTATATCCACCTTATCATCTTGAAAGCATTTGGCCAGATCCAGATGATTAAGGGCAGTGCCTTCATTATGAATGAATTCCCTTGCGTTCATCGATCCAATGTGGGCTTGCTTGAAGATCTGTTCAAAGAGTTATTCTATCCATTATCCCATTTACAAATATAGCATAACAAAGTTAGGCATTTGCCAACTTAAGGATCATAAGGCATAATTCCTATAGTAAACTAGTTACACGCTATAATGACCCACCTAAAACTTTAAATTATCTAGCCATCTGTACGTGACAAGTGAAAGGATAACTCATGACATAGCAGCCTGACCTTAGCCATTAGGCTCAGAGTAGGCGTGATGGTTCAAGCCATCTTAGCTAGATCTTTATTCGGTTCTATTTGCAGAACAGAAAAGAGACCTATGCTAAGTAAGATGTCCTCGAGTGGGCTTCATGTCAAGTGACGATCCTTGACTTCCAATTATGCTTACATGACACTACGGAATGCCTCAACCTCTCCAATACCATCTTTATGAGTACATACTGATCTATCAATGTTTAAGTAGGCTCTAATTGTAAACAGATGCATGTCTATATGATAAATGATTCTGACAGAGATGTGCAATCATTAGATATAAAGAGAAGTGGAAACAATATCCACAGTCTAACGGCTCACCTCTCCTCAATTCATGGGATGGTTGATCAAAATTCAAATGCCTTCCATGACTAGACTTAAGCTTTCCTTGTTCTCCCTTCTTCCTTGATCTTAAGGAGCTCAGAGAGCCTTCAACTAATGAAAACAAGAGAATTGAGTCAGGAATAAATCAGAGAAAAGGGAAACTTCTTTAGATTAGCACTATCCAGGTTGAAAAATCTTGTCCAAACCAACTCATAATGTCAAATTAAAATAAGATCCTTCAACATTTTGCATGTACTACAGACACTACAATGGTTATATGTGGCATGCATAGTACAGATTGTTCATCAAGCACTATCATCCACCCCCCATGAACTCCTCTTCCTTTTCTTATCAGTTGAGCAAATGAACTCTTGTTCTGCTGCAAACAAGATATGTATTCGTAATTGTACACTCAGCCTAGTGATGTGGTTATACATGTCCAATATATATATATAAGCAAAAAGATAGGCGATTCTGCTTCAAAAACATCAAGTTCTGCATGTAATTGATGAAAGAATGTCGTGTAGCTATCTTAAAATAGAGTATATGTTCATCTCTTCTCCTTTCAAACCCCTTTTCCTTCTCCTCTCTGCTTTCTTGTAAATGAGACCATAATATTATACCCAGAAAAAGCTGCAACATTTTTTAAATCTCAGTGCTGTCATCTCATGATTGCATAGTTATTGAACTTTTCTCTGTTATATTTGTCATCTTAACAATGAAATAAAAGGATCAGATGAGTTTTTTCATCTAGGAAAAGTTCATTTTGTCCAAAACACACAATTCAAGTTCGTAGGCAGAATTTCCAAAATATTCAATGGACACTTCAACTACACACAAACCATGAAACAGATGACAAATGACGCTGGTTGATAACATGTTGACATTTCTTGTGAGGCACAGAATGCAGAAACTACAGAACCTAGGAAAGTGCAGCACCAGGGATAAAAACTGTCAAAGCATTTGCAAATACAATGGCGTGGAATCTTCTATGCACTGCGTTTCTGGTAGAGAAATGAACTAAAGCATTCGTGACAGTGCTTTCAATATTTCAAAAGAATATCTAACAACGACAAATGACCATTCTGCTGTGACCCTCTTCAGGTTCCAACTTGTGGAATTATGTTACAACTTACATAAGTTAAACATGTGCAAGTTCCAATACCTTGCCACTCCCAGACCACTTTTGATTCACCCTTAACCAGCTTTGGATATCTATCTATGCGAGAATCTTCCTGGACCAACTCCTCAACCTGCCACACAAATGGATATTAATACAGACATCAGCTCTTTCTCACTTTTTTAAAGGTAAATGAACAAGAAGAATTACCGAAAAATGCCAGAGCACACAGGAAAATTTGTCCTTAACATGTTTATCTGTATCCAGAACTGTGAATGTACGAACCTTCTTCCACAGAACACGATCTTTCCTTTCTTTTGGTAAGAGAAGGTGATCTCGTAGCCTAGCAGCAACTACCCATGGTTCAGTTTCGCCATTACCCTTCTTTGATGTCAAGGCATTATCCTCGAGTATGTCACAAACCTATTAGTAAGATTGCAATCAATGGTCTGACATGAAGTTGCAAGTAAAATGGAGGAACAGTATGAGATTAATAAATAGCTTAAATAGCCCATTAAGCTTGGACACCAGACCTCTGTTATAGAGTTCCATGTACAGTTACTCCATTGACATCATAGACAATTCTCATTGCACTATGTGATCAAATATCACGTCCCATCCAAAAAAAAATTTCTTGCCAGGTAGCAGGAATATCAGCACTAGAAATATGGGCAATAATAAAGTCATCATTTTTTGACATTGACTCCACATTAACCGTACGACTTTTTATTACCCTTCCGAGCAGAATAATCATGCCATGGCCAGAAGAACAGGGAGATTTAAATCTCTCGAGGTGTCTCATTATTGGCTAGCTAATCTCTCAATTGTTTAGGAGGTTGGAATCATTCTATCAAATCATCTCTCTTAACTTTCATAATGGAAGAAAAAAAACATAAGCTCAAGGCCCCTAATCATCTCAAAAACAGGTAGTCGAAGTCCTCATTTAAGAGAAGTGACTGAAAAATACCTGAAGGGGCAAAAAAATTGCAGATTAAAAGATGGGTCACAATAACTAGTGAATGTATTCCAGGTTTAAGCAGGTTCTCCATGAGGACAACTGGACAAGAGTGCTAATATAGCAGAGACAGCTGTAATGAGTACAAAGCATGTGCTGACTCCAATGAATCAAATTACACTTACGTCTTATCTTTACTTTTAGTTATCTCCAAAGAAACAAGTACTTTTTTATAATCTGCCAGATATATCCCTTGACTACCTGATGATAAAGCTCTTCCACTCTAGTTGACAAAATCCATCTGCGACGGACTTTCCAGATTAGCATTGCAGAAGCCACGAGCTGTATACCTTAACACAGTCAACAAGCTTTGGTAGCATAGATGGTAAAACATAAAAAGTGAGATCTGCCCAAGAATGGAATACCAGCAAAGAAACTGGCACAACCAATAACACATGCTTGAAAATCCATAGACGGATTCGGCAGGTGTATGGCTTGAAAAGTTCCGCTACCGAGTCTGGACACTTCAGCACTTTCATCCTGTGCAAAAGCACCAAAAAATATAAATGCAGGATCCTCATTATAATCCTTCATCTGACTTTTCAATAAATGCAAACAAATTACCCAGATAAATCTGTCCTGCTCTCCATTATCTTTCCAGCGGCTTCTACTGCCTTCTGTTTCGTATAATTGAAATTAGCAGTGTCCCAGCCAAAGTTCTTCATCAGTGGGTGTCCATCCAAATTGTTCCATATCTCTTCAGCTGGAACCTGACAATACTTAGTTAGTTGTTTGATATAACAAGTAATGTGGAACATTATTAAAAGTAAAGAGACTTAAAATGAGGATGTCATTGTCCCAAAGAGACAGAGGAAGAGACAGCAAGAACATACCCAAGCTGTCCCAGTCCCATAGCATAGAAGCTGAGCATTTGCTTCACAAAGACAATTTTCAACCCATTCTGACTGAAATCAAGATGATAAATTACACGAATGGCATCAAGATATTCCACTGAACCAAAATGACACTACAAGTACAGCAGAATCAATGACTCTTTTAACGTACAAGTTTCCTGGCTGTTTCATTTATATCTCCATCTTCCATACATGACCTTCCAACCTTTTGGTATCCATGAGCACAATCCAGTTTGCCCTGATGGCATTCTCCGTGACTTGGACAAGGCTCACAATCATCTGTAGTCATGAGAGTAAATATGACAATACTGCCGATGTTAAGCATTACCTGGTAAATTATAGCCACGTAATTTATACATAAAATTGCAAAACAAAACTGCTACTAGAAGGTTCTGCGAGAAAGAGTTTGGGTAAAAATAATTCAGTCTTTGCATAAAGAAACGCTGAGACACCTTCAAGAAGAGAACCCATCAAAATGCCGACGCACAGCATGTCAATTCGATGTGCCAAAGAAAACCAGCTTCAGTTTTCTGACATTAAAGGGAGCACAAACACCAAGTGGGCCAACAGGCAGATGATCAAGACTTACCCATGTGAGAGCAGCTACCAGATCTTGCTAAAGATTCTACCTTGAGCATGCCAAAAGGAAATTACATTATACAGAAAGCGAACTCCAACTCGAGCGGCCGTTTATACTCATAATCCCAGCTAAAATTCCGCTTCTCATCGCAGCTCAACAACACAATTAACAAAAACAAAGAACGCGAGCGCAACAACAAACGGACCCACGAACCGGGCACCGAAGACCCACGACTGGAGAAACCCATCAACATTAAAAAAAAGGGAGGGAACCTGCGAATGCGTCGAGGGGGCCGAGGCCGCTGTCGCAGAAGGGCTTCGTCTGGGGGCGGAGGAAGCTGGCGAACAAGTGGCAGGCGACGGCGACGGCAGAGGCGATGGCGAGCACGGCCGCGAGCCGCCGCAGCTCCTGCCTCGACGGGAACAGGTGTCGCGGCGGCTCCAGCGCGATCGGCGATTGCCGGGACGAAGAGGGAGAAGAGATTTTGGGTTTTAGGCGCTTCTTCGGCGTGGCGGACGACATTTTTCTTTTAACCTCTTTTCTGCATCGGAATGACTGGAGGTCGGAACTGCGGTTTGCTCTTATTCGGCTGTTTCGTGGGACAGTAGATTGGTAAATTAAATAAGTAATTAATGGATGAATGTACTAAGATGTTCATTTTCTAAGTAAGAAATCAAATTAAATGATGAAAATGATTTATGGCAATTAGTTTCTTTTCTTCAATTTTTTTTTTTTTGAGTGGGGGGGGGTCTGGATAAAATTTGTTTGAACAGTAATTACAAGTTTGAACATCCTTTATAGAGTTTGAATTGAGCTTGAAAAAAGAATAAATGAAATGCTTTGATTCATGTTAGGTGCAAAGGAATATTTGGGAGGAAAAGGATTGGAAAAATAATTTTAACTCGTTTGTTCAATTGTAAGGAAAATAAATGATGATGATTCGATAAATTTTAATTGGGATTTTATCTTTTAGTAGCATTTACTTAATGCTATAAAGTTAAAAGAAAATTTCAAATAAAAACCTGAAGTGGGGTCATTTTCTAAAAAGGGGCATAGAGTAGACGTTGTGTCAAATAAAGGCATGAAATGTCCATATTAATCTCAAATAAGCACCTCAACTTGCCTGTCGACAACTATGTGACTTTTCTGGCAACTAGAGCAGGGATAATTTTGTCCATTTGAATTAAGAAAAGCGAAATTTATAAAGGTAAGATCCCGATAATGTATCTTTCTTCCCCCAACACACTTAAAAGAATGAAGGTGAGATTTGAACTCTTGGCGGCATGCAAACAGTGCATGCGACTGGTGGTGATGTGCGACTTGTGACGACGTGCGACTGGCAGCAGCACGTGATGACGTGTGACTATTAGCAGCGTGCGACCTGCAGCGATGTGCAACTGGCAGTAGCGTGCAATTGGCGAGTGTTGATGGGAGAGTAAACAAACAAGAGCGTGGGTTGATTAGGATAGGTTTGGAAGCAAATTGAGCTACTTGTTGCCGGTTTCCCGAAAATTACGGGAAGAAGTTTCAACCGGCAAAAACCGAGTTCTTTAGTAAGTGTCGTGTTCATACCAAGAGTTTCCAAGAGGTAGTAACTCTTACATCGATTTCTTGTTCAAATTTGCACTTCATGATTTGGGGTAATTCATATTGAGTTTTTCATGTCCACATTTTTTTATAAGTAGGTAATTTTGTTTAATTGTATGCCTTTTGATCTAGTGAATTGTGAATTGTGTTAATCTTTATCAATGGTTTCTTCCTTTGGGATCATTCAAGGATAATACTTGAGGAGAGTTTCACACTTTGTTCCATGACCTTAGGAAATAATAGATGATATGAGCTATCTTTGCTAAAAAATGCGAACTCGGCATTATTTAGTTGGGTGGAGAGCTTTGTGGTTTTCTATTAATATATAATTGATTGATTAGTCTTGCTTACTTGTATCCACATGATGCAATTATGTTTTTCATTTTTTTCCCCACTTGTATAGATTGAAGGCAGATTCTACTATGATTGTCATGCTTTGAGTTTGTGTGCTCTTCTTTTGTTTGCGTTTGCTGAAGTTCAAATTCTATTAAGTAGCTATACATATGGGTGTGTCATCAATTTCTACTTTCATTTTCTTCATCAGTAAACTTTATGGAATAAGGCCTTTTTTTTTGGTCTCCCTACATCATCTTCTTTTGTTTGTCTAACTTGTTGAGTATCAGTAATGATGTAAATGACCAATTTTGCAACTCCAAGATTACAATTTGGAAGTTTCAACTCTCCTTTTGATAAAGCTTTGATCTTGAAGGTACTGAATTCTATCTTTTGTTTGCCTAATTGAAGCCATAGGCATAATGCTAGTAATCTGGCATCATTTTGTTTTATAAGAGTGTTTATGTGAAGTAAGATGCAAATGCATATGAGTGAATTTGTTTACTTGTTAAATAAGCATGTACCACTAAAATTGATAAAACTGTATAATAAGTCACAAAAGATTGAGCCAAATTTAAGTGGGCACTGTATATATCTTGTTGGTCAGTTTCTTCCTTGATATTTTGTTGGTTTGATTTGACAACTATGTCTCTAGTACTCATTTGATTGATCTGATTTGCAAAAATGATGGTATCTGGAAAAATCACCATGGGCAAGATCCTACCTCAAGTACATGGATATAATTTTTGTGACAGGTTCATCTATGATTTCTCATTTTCACTTTGAAATTATTGCAATTGAGAATAGTGGAAGTATTAACATAAACAATTACTAGGAACATTCCATCCCATACATGTCTTCAATGTTTTTCTTGGTGAAATGTTTTAATTCAATATGCATTTTCATATGTTATTCAGGACATACATAAGACAGGGGATTAGTGTTTGGTTAGGTGTGCCTTTGGAAGCATTGGCAGAGCGAATTGCCGTTGTGAAAACACATTCTTGCCCACTTTTGTAAGACGAATCAAGTGACAGCTACACAAAGATGAGTTACTTTCATTGCAGACCTAGATACACAACTTGAGTAATTCTTCATTGAAGCACGATTTAATATTGTGCCATTCTTGATACTAAAAAATTTCACACGGGCATTAAAGCACTTGTCTAATCTTTTGGTATATGTTGATATTTGCAGACTAGATTAGGAGCCTGTATCCAAGCCACCAAATCATCTTTGGGCTCTTGTGAAAAATAAGATTGATTGAAACCTACCTTTAACAAAGCAGAAAGAGAAAAGATTCTATTATGCGTTAAGATGATTTCATGGGTAATAATGTATTACATTTAGGAAAATGTGGGAGAATTGTGATTGATTGTTATTTATAAATATCCATAATAGGGTGGGCTGTGATTAGTGGAGCTTTCTATTAAGTGTTGTAAACTCATCTGTTGTGCATGCTATGCCCACACCTTTTGTAATGCAGATATTAAAGTTCAATGAATTCAAGTGTTAAATAATGAGTTATTGATGATCATCATGATGCTTGCTTGATGATGCTTGCTTGATGATGCTTAATGATGATGTGGTGGATCTATTGCCAACAATAAAAAAAAAGAGCAATTGGTACAAATTGAAAAAAAGCACAAAATGACCATATGAGTAAATTGATAAAAAAAAAAAAAAAAAAAGTAACTCTTTTCAACAATAGGCACAACTCAAAAAAAAGCAAAATAAATTAAATAGCATTAGACAAATTTGAATTGATCCATATTATTTGATGGAAAAGAGAAACAATACAACATAATACATCTTCCCAACAAAGTAGATCTAAACATTCTTTAAGATGCTTCCAAAACATACTCATATAGACATATTCATATCAACTATCAATAAAACAAAAAAGAGTTTGTGCTGTTGGTTTTGTTAGTCTAGTATATCTCCAAAAAATTGCTCATCTTTGATACTTTTCATGTTTAGGTCTTTAAATCCTCCTATTTACCTACAAAATATAAATAATTAGTCAAAACAAATGCACACAAGTAATGAGGGTTTTATGATAAAGTTAAGTATAGATGGATACTTGCATTTTCACTCTTCCCATAGATAATATTAAGCTTAAAATGTTGCTAAAAATGACTCAAACAATTTAGCTGTCTTAGTTTATGATGTCAGGGCTAAGGGAGTGCTTTCTACCACACCTTGTGAGCATACGACAAATGTAGGAGTTGCTTGGATTGATGATGCTGCTGTTATTATTGATGATATTGATGGATTCTTACAATGATACTTATTATGGCTTAACCCATCACATTTTCTATAAGTGATTGTGGTATTTTGTCTTTTCAACTTTATTTTTATAGACTCTTGCATAACTTTCAACATCTTTGTCTTTGAATTGTTATCAATAATTTCATTCGTCAACTTTGTTCTTTGTTTCTTCTTTCTGCCAATTTGCTTAGGCACATTTAGTGGGAGTAAATGCTCTCTAGCATGCCATGTATCCTTGAAATCTATAGTATGCACAACATGACCATAAGTTTGCTTGAATGTTTCAATATTGAAACATGTGTGAACCCATTTTTCAGGTTGTTTCCTCAAGTATACAAGAGTTACCATAGCATGGCAGCAAGTGATTCAACTAATGTCCCATCTTTTGCGGTTACAAGATTTGTGTCTTAATGTTAACAACTCTCATATCTCCATATGGCCCACTCAATTCAAACTCATCATCCCCGTTCCATGTAAGGATCTAGAATGTTGAATACTCTTTTTGAAGGTGCAATATCTCTTGGATCTTAGGACAAATTACACCAATGTACTTAAGATGCGTTTAGGAATGACTTACCCAAAACCCCTTGGGTGTTCAAAGCCCCTTAGGCCAAGTTGTAAGTGTTTGGCAAATTATTTTGAAACCCCATTATGCAAGGGCTAGGCTTTTGAAGGCTAAAAGCCCAAGGTAGTTAGGAGATTTCCTTGACTTTCCAACATTCTCGGCAAGCCATGAGGCAATTAAAGAAAAAAATTGTTTTTCCTTTATTACCCTCAGAATTTTATTAAAAATCCAAATTTAACCATTTTCAAATAGATATCCTAATCCTCTACTCCAAGGAGCCACTTGCCTTTTCCTTTGCTTTTCTGAAGATCTCGCTCTTCTTATGACTTCAAAGCTCACCTCTCCAGTCGCCTACAGAAGCTCGCCTCTTCGATCGTTGAAGCTCACCTCTCCGATCGCCTGCTGAAACTCGCCTCTTCAGTCGCCTCTCTCTGGTAGCATCTTTTTTCGTTCAGTAATTGCTAGTTTCTTTTAATTTCAATGATTGATTTCACGATTGCCTACTTCAATGATTCCATTCCTTAATGTTGCTTTTGCTATCTCTTTACTCATATTCGTTATCAATCGCTATAACTTATCATTCTTTATTCAACTAAACTACATGTACTCTATTTTCTGTTGCTATTGCTATTGTTTGTGTGCAAAACGACTATGTGCACGGTTGTTTTTATGAAAACTTGTTTGAGTTGCAAAAAGAAAACACATTTTCAAACTCTATGCCCGAACAAAAATGAAGAGAAGGAAGAAATAAAAAGAAGGAAAGTCTTCATCTAGACAAACCAACTAAGGTAGGGTTTATAAAAAAATGGGCATTCAAAAGCGTGAGAGGAAGAACAAGAAGGTTTCTTTTGCATTTTGTTATTGCAGCTACTTAGGGGGAGTGGGGCCAAGAAGATTTCAAGTATGAAAGAAGTTTAGTTTAGATGCTTGATTGACGCTGTATTAATAATTTGAATTGGTGCTCCTCTGCCGAAATGTATACCACCTGTTTGATGAAATTCCTGAACTAAATCCGTGTGTATTTTCATTTAGTTCTTGATTGAGTATTGCCTTCGTTACTAGATTGCTGATCTATTATGGTCATATAAGCGTATTTGAGTTCTATTTCTTCATTTAAAAAAAAAAAACATTGGTATTCAATTTCAAACTTGTTTGGAATTTGCTGGAACCTCGTCAATATTTGTTGATTCGCCATTGTTGCAGCCCTAAGTTGATGTTGATTGATCATTGATTTTATGCTATTCCACTCCCGTAAGCATGTGTAGTGATATAAGATTGTGTATGGTGAATTTCGTGTTTATTTGGAAAAGAAATTATGTCATGAATGAATTAAATTATACTGAAAATCAATCTGTGTATGTAAGTAAAAATTGTTATGATAATAATGACTCTGCATAATTATATACGATGAAATGCCATTAATGATAGACATTTTGCTAGAGCAGATTTGAATCTCAATTATGGATATTTAGTTGATTTTGATGATACAAATAAATGGCTAGTACTTCAAATGATAATTTATTTTCTAACATAGCAAGTTTATGTGATCAAATAACAATGAGTTTATTAAATACTTAAGGATGCTTGTAATTTTCAATGATAACCTATTTCTTTCCTAGATGCATATGTAACCATGTTTATTATAATGAAATTACTCTTTTCTTTTATTGAGAAAAAGTCCACTTCGATGTGATTTTTTTTATTTATTTATGAATTTGTTAATATGTCTTTTTTACATTACATCTTAGCGTAAAAATATAAAAAATAGTCATTGTTTTTATTTTCAATTTTAAAAAAAATTAAACTTAAAAAAGCTTAAATTGGTCACACCAAATGACTTCCTCAAATATATGTTTACCAAATAGCTTTTCCCTAAAGTCGCTTCCAAGGCTTTTTTCAATTACATTTTACCAAACAGTTTTTGTATTTCATCAAAATCTTTTAAATTAAAGGCCTTTGCATTTCTTTAAAGGTTTTCCCCAAAAGCTTTCATAAACGTACCCTTAGTCAAATAATCCCTTTGCTTATGAATCCTCTCCCTGAGTTGCACTTTTATAGCTTCAAGCAATGTGATTATATGCTTATCCCTAGCATCAATAATGCTCGTTGAAGCTTTCACATCAACTATTCAAGGAATCATCACAGTTTAAGTTTGTCTTGAAATGAGACTTGTTCCATTGCATCGGTAGCCTTTGGGACAACCAATTATAAACTTAAACAGAAATGTTAAGTTTAGGCCATACTGAAGCGTCGCCAGCCTTAGGCAAGGCTGAGCCTCGCCGGTGGCTGGGTGAGGCCGCCAGCCCTCATTGGCCGGTCGTCGGCCATGGTTGAGGCTAGTGACTGGCCAAAAGGAAGAAAAAAATAAAAAATAAAAAATAAAAAAGGAGAAATAAAATAAAAAAACTAAAAAATTAAAACAAAAAAATTATACAAGTTTACCAAAAGTGTTTCTGTTCTTTTTCTATTCTAGGAACATTAATTTTGTGTAGTTACCAAATACGTTTTTCTGTTTAAAAATTATTCCCCAGAACATAAATAGTTTTTTCTATTTCTATTCCATGGGACAATTTTTGAACAGAAATGTTACCAAACGCGCCTTTAGTCCCCCATAAACACCACAGTTGGGTGTAGGCGCAGGTCACACACCGCTAGTCGCATGACGTTGATCTCTCAAGCTTTCATAGTCAACCTTCGTTTTTTGTGTTGGGGGAAAGAGAGAAGCATGGTTAGGTCTTTTACCTTTATAAATTTGGCTTTTCTTAATTCAAAATTTTTTTGGACAAAATTATCCTTGTTCAGATAGCCAGAAAAGTCACATAGTTGCTAGCAGACGAATTGAGACCCTTATTTGAGATTGATTTGGGCACTTTAGGTCTTTATTTGACACAACGTCTACTCTAAACCATTTTTTTAAGAAAATGACCCAACTTTAGACCTTATTCAAAATTTTCCCCAAAGTTCATGCCATTCATGTTTTAGATAAATACTATAGTAATAAATATCCTACATTTTTTTAAAATAGAAATTCTTGTGTGTATACATATATATGGTATTAAAAGGGCGAAATTACACCAAAACTCACTTATCGAATTTAGATCCAACCTGATCTTCTATCTATAAAAGGAATCAACTTCTTAGTAGCCTATTTAAAATTAAGCTGTCATTCACATTACAAAATGAAAGACCTAATTTGCTAATCAATCAATACATGAGTTACTTAAAATTATGCGAAACTTTGTCACATTGAAAATACATTAAATGATTATGAATTTGAGAAATAAGCATGTTACCAAAGTTGAATGAAAACGTCATTGTAAAATTGAATGGGCAAGTTGTTAATTTTAAGAAGACCAAATACCACCTAAATTTATTGTATCCATGTAGCTTGACTCTCTAGTAGTCTCTACAAACTATTTTTGAAATGAGAATTCTTTTTCATTTTCATCTTTAAAACTTAAATTTGCTGAAATTAAGGCTGCGTTTGGCAGTCAGGATAAAATTCAGGATATCATATGATTTATTCTATCCTATGTTTGGTGCTTGCTTGGGACAGGATAAAGTCGAATATAAAAGGGATATAAAAATGATAAAATTATCACATGGAGAAGGTGGGATAAAGGTGGATAAGATTTCTAATGTCCATACTAGAAAATTTATTTCTCTCGAATAACAAACTTATTAAATTAATAAAATTGAAATGATATTTCAATATAAATAATATTTGAATTATAATTTAATAAATTAAAAATAAAAAAATTCATTTTTAATTAATCCTATTTTAATTTATATTTCAATTTTAATTCTATCTTATAATAAACATTCAATCTATAAATTAAATATTTATATTTATTATATATTTTAGGTATTTTTGTATTTTAGGTATGTTAGTACATTTTATTATTTGATAAAATTTTATTAAATAATGATGAAAGGGGAAAAATAAATAATAAAGAAAATAATATAAAAAAGAGGAAAAATAAAATAAAAATAAATTAAAGAATAGTGTTACGAGAGATTTTCACTATCTCCGTTTATGAACATTTAAGTTAATTTATAATGATATACTTGTTTATATAAATAAAAAAAATGTACATAATATGATGAAAATATATCTAACTTTAATACTGCAATTCACCAAACAATGAATAAAATATAAAAAAATCATAGGATATCCTATCATATCCATCCAGTCCTATTTTAATTAAAAATTCGAACGACCAAACGTAGCCTAAGAGTACATTCCAATTCAATCGGATGCAACCAAAATACCACCGGTGGCAGTTTCCTTGGCTCTCCGCTCTCCGCTCTCCCTCCGCCTTCCTCTTCCGTGGCCGTTTCTTAAAGAACCCGCAAATTGCACGCAAGATTCCGGGCGGACAAGGCTCAATCTTTAGCTTCCTTCTTTCTTGAATCTTCTCTGCAATTCCGACCCTTTTCCAGCCTTTTTGCCAGGTGCGTTTCCGTACCCTTTTCGCAGCTTGATTCGGCCGGTTGGGTCTGGAACTTTCTCGGACGTCGCTTGTCGTGAGCATACTTATCCAACGATGTTGTTTCGCGGCCCTTTTTCGGAGATCCCATGTCGTTCTGTGGTTGCATCTGGGAAAATGTCGGAGATGGTCGACGTTTGCCGCGACGTTTGCCGTGGGGAGTCAGATTCGATCGGAATCTTGCGATTCGAGTAGTTTCGTTACTTTTGGAAGGAGATCTGGTTTGGAAATTCCATCCTTTTACTGGGCTGGGATTTCGTTTTCGTGACCCAATTGTGGGTAGTTGGCTCATGGTTAGAAAGATTGATAAGGATGAAGCAGAAGAGACCCCAGTATTTGTATGATTCATAGATTCGTAGACTTAAAGTTGTGATTTTTTTCCTTCTCTATTTTGGTTACTGACTTGCAGTTGTGAACTTGACCAGCTAAATTTTAAGACGTGTAGTTAAGAATTGCTTCAGTGCTTACAATGTGCCTGTACCTGATGGTCTGAGCCCTTCATTGGTTTTCTTGAATGACAGATGAAGCAATCGCTATCACAATACAGTTTATTTCGAGTCATTGGATTGAATGTGTTTCGCATGCTAAAATGGTCGTGCCTATATTTTCTCGTGATTCATATGCCATAACTAGACGGTGTTTAGTTCGGCTATTTAATTGCTTTCTGTGATACTTCATTGAAGATTGAGGCTGCTGAAGCACTCGGTGAGATTTGTCCTTTTAATCTGGAGGATGTATATGTTGGGTTTCTAGAAGTATTGGCCATGCATACTTTGCATTCTTGTGTTTTGCCTCTTTCTGCTGCATATTGATATTCCTCCTGTATATGGGATGGCTCTCTAACATGTGTGTATTGAAATTGTCTTCATTTCAGTCTCGATCCCTTATGAGGTGACCAGAACTGGATTTGCTTAATGGCAGACTTACCAGGGTATATGCGTGCCTGCTTGCATTCAGGAAAACTTGCTTTATTGGCAATTTTGGTCTCTGGTGGAATTGTGTTGCAAATTTTGGTTAGTATCAGTGGTTTTACCAGAACTTTGTTTGAGTGATATAATCAAAAAGATTCCCCAGCGAAGTACCAAGTGTCTTCTGACATTCTAAATGATGTGCTGCAGGCATGTGCTTTATATGATAACTGGTGGCCAATGCTAAGCTGTAAGTGACTGTATCCTGGAGTATTGGATGTCATAACCTTAATTTGCATGAGCCCATCTTCTGAAAGGAATTTGGATTCTCCAGTTCTTCTTTTATTGTACGGCATCTTAGCTTTTGAAAAATTAAATATGTTCATAGTCGTATGAGATTGAATCAAGTATCAGTAAGATTGCGTCCTAACTAATTATCCTAGTTTGGAATGCTTCATCTTATGATCCATTGTCATGATAACATTTCCAGAGACAGACATAACTGCAAGAAGTTACCCTAACCGATGCTTCTTCTTTTGTACCTTAGGGGATCTACCTGATGTACACTTTCTAGCTGACCACGCCTGTGATAATCTTAAATATCAACTCCTGGATAAATTTGTTGCAGAAATCAAGAATTTTCAAAGTGAATTACCATTCTGTCAGTAAGATGCTGTTCAGAGTGTATGTGTCTATGTTGAACTTCTCATCGACTAGCATATCTAGTGACAATATGCCCTTCATGGTTAAGTAGCTTTGCTAATTTATTGGTCATTTTTTTGGCTTATCAAATTGTACTTTTGGATCCTATAAAGATTTTTTGAAGCAAGAGAGGAATGTTGTATGACTTCATATTCCTTTTGCAATTGAATTTCAGTCATATGAAAATGCATTTTATGTACGTGGTTCAAGTTGCTTGAGTACATGCATGACTTACGAAATCCTCATCCTTTCAGTACTCATGTATGTGCTCCTGCCTATGCCTTTGCTCTTCTTCGCTGGCTCTGATGGCTCTGCTCTATTTTCTGAATCTGATAGCGGGTTAGTCCAATTTCCTCAAAACAAGGAGTCCTTGTCCTTTCTTTTTCCTTTTCCATTTGTCTGAGCGAATGCATGAGAATGATAATTCCTTTTGGTGACCAATAAAATAGATGGGTAAATGCAACCAAGTTCCTAACCGGAGCTTCAGCAGTCGGAAGCATTGCCATACCTGTGATCTTGAAGCACGCTGGCGTCATTGGCTGGGGAGCTCTGGCTATGGAGCTGTCGTCTTTCTTCGTGATTGTGCTAGCTATCATGTGCTTCATTCGGACGAGCAGTGAGGACGAATACAGCATACTGTGAGATACAACATAGGAGCAGCTACAAAGAGAGCCCCCTTAGACCATTTGCATCTTGTATGACGGTGCACTTCGTTACCTCGGATACCGTATCTGCCTGTGTTGACGCAGGAGTCATTATTGTTTTGAGTGATTGATTCTTTTGCTTTGTCCAACGAGAGCTTTGTTGCGTGATGACTTATTAACCTCTTGTTGTACAGACACTGATGATGTTAATGAATTTGGGAAGAAAAACAAGGAATACTCTTCTGTTTTCCATGAGCAAGGTGGCGTTACGGCAGAAAAAGAACTTGTGCCCTCTCTATTAGTTGACAGTTGACACAGGTGCAGCTAAGAAAAGTTGAAATATCTGGGGGGTCACTGCCAATATAAAAATGAACTGAAAGATAACTTTTTATAATCCGTTTTTGACTATCGCAAGGGTCTTTTTCAAAATTCTATTATGGGTTGATTTCAACCAGATAAATCGAGCCATTGATTGATTCTTCAGTAATATGTTCTCGCCATACCCAATGAACATACTAATAGCTCTAGCCACTGGGCAAACGATAGGACGGCGGGGTGGCGTTGGTCCGAAACAAAACGATAACAACTGCAATCGCCGAAGAAAAGTGCCAACAATGAGACAACGTTCATGGACGTTGGAAGAGAAGCACCGTGGAAAGAACGATATCCCCCGCGAACACCCATTGCAGTAGTTTGAGTCGGTAGCGAATTGATGCCATCGAAAGTTGATAAAATCAAGCTACATGCGCCAACTTTAGACCGCTTGACGAAATCCCAAGTAAATGAAGTCCCTTTTCTGACAAAAATTCTTCCTTTGACCATTCTGCTGCTTTGGTACCACCTAGTTTATCTCTCTCTTTTTTCCTTAAAAATGAGAATTATTAAAAAGCCTACTTGAAATACAGTTGATGCCCGCCTCGCGTTTCGTTTAAACTCAACAGTCGTGTTGTCTGTAAAATCGATGGAAGATTTAAAATCCTCCATCGTCGTCTTCCCATTCTTTCCCGTCTCAACACTCAGTTGACAAAGCTCCGGATTTTGTCAAGCCAAGCACTCATCCAATGATTCCGAGATACTGTTCGCGCTCTTTTCTGGATAACACGATGGGTTCGACCTTTCGATGGACACTGTATTATCTCCGCAAGGGTCAGCTTCCATATGCGCGGAACATGCTCGAGAGAATGCCCGAGAGAGGACCTCATGGCCGAGTTGGGCACTGGACTTCGCTGCTATCGAGATTTTCTAGATTTGGTTTCATTGATGAAGCTAAATCTCTCTTTGATATCATGCCGCAGAAAAACCAAGTGACCTATAATGCGATGTTGTCTGGGCTCGTTCAAAGTGGGAGAATTAGTGAGGCTTGTAGCTTTTTTGAGCGAATGCCGGAGAGGAATGTCGTATCATGGACTTCAATGCTTTGTGGGTATGCAAATGCGGGGAGAATTGACGAGGCGAAGAGGTTGTTCAGTGATATGCCGGAGAGAAATGTTGTCTCTTGGAACGCCATGGTTGTTGGGTTGATTAGGAATGGCAATTTGGAAGAAGCGAAGTGGATTTTTGACGCAATACCTGTAAGGAATGTAATTTCTTGGAATGCTATGATTTCAGGGTACACTGAGAATTTCAGGATGGAAGAAGCTAGGGTTTTGTTTGAACAAACGGAGGAAAGGAATATTGTTACTTGGACCATTATGGTAACTGGTTATTGTAGAATTGGAAATGTAGAAGAAGCTCATACTTTATTTAAGAAAATTCCTGAGCAGAATGTTGTTTCTTGGACTGCCATGATTGGAGGGTATGCCTGGAATGGCTTCTACAGAGAGGCTCTGTCTATTTTTCTTGAAACAAAGAAGAATTTCAATCTCGAACCAAACAAGGAAACTTTCATCTCACTCGCATATGCCTGTGCTGGGGCTGGATTTAGTCGCCTTGGCAAGCAGCTACATGCAAACTTGATAATCAGAGGAATGGAGTCTGATGATGATGATGGGAGGCTGAGCCAAAGTTTGATACACATGTACACTCTGTTCGGAGTAATGGACTTTGCTCATCACATTTTTGTCAGAAACATAGGGAGCTGCTCCGCCCAGTTGTGTAATTTGATGATTAATGGATATATTCGGAGTGGACAGCTGGAAAAAGCTAAAATTTTCTTTGTCACCGCACCCATGGGTGATAGGATCTCATGGACATCCATGATCGATGGTTATTTGAGTGTTGGACAAGTTTCTGAAGCACGTGAACTCTTTGCCGTCATGCCTGATAGGGATAGTGTGGCATGGACAGCAATAATATCAGGTTATGTCCATAATGAGCTGATCACTGAGGCTATTGAGTTGTTTTCCAAAATGCGGACTCAGGGGTTTCATCCTGTTAATCTTACATATGCAACTCTTATTGGAGCAGCTGGTGCAGTGGCAAATCTTGACCAAGGAAAGCAGTATCATTCCCTCTTGCTGAAATCTAATATTGAGCATGACCTGATTGTTCAAAACTCACTGATCTCTATGTATGCGAAGTGCGGGGAGATAGATGATGCACATAGTCTATTCATGAGCATGATAGATCGGGATATTGTTACGTGGAATTCCATGATCATGGGTTACTCGAACCATGGGTTGGTGAATGAGGCTCTGCAGGTTTTTGAGTCCATGCAAAAATCTGGAAGCCACCCAAATTCTACGACCTTCTTGGGGATTTTGTCGGCATGTAGTCATGGAGGGCTAGTTGACCGAGGGTGGGAGGAGTTCAATTCCATGAGGGAGGTCTATGCAATTACTCCAGGCCTGGAGCACTATGTCTGCATGATTGATCTCTTGGGCCGGGCAGGAAAACTAGAAGAAGCTGAAGACTTCGTGCTGCGGCTACCTTTCAAACCAAATTCTTCTGTTTGGGGGGCTCTGCTTGGTGTATGTGGACTAAAGAAAAATTCTGAAATTGCTGCTCGTGCTGCCGAGAAGCTTCTTGAACTGGATCCTTTAAATGCACCAGCCCATGTGGTGTTGTGTAATGTATCCGCGGCAAATGGACAGTACCTTGACGAGAAAATTCTGAGGAAAGAGATGGGTCAGAAGGGTGTACGGAAAACTCCTGGATGTAGTTGGATACCACTGAAAGGGAGAGTTCAGTTGTTCCTATCGGGGAGCAAAATATCTTCGGAAGCCGATGAAATGCTATCTCTCCTGCTTGGGAATCTTGATGAGCGAGACTGTTTTATGGATTGCATCTAATAACTCCCTATGTGTCTATTCTGAACTGCATCAGTTAACAGTGTTCTTGTTGGTACACACTCAGTGGCACTAGTCATGTGATATCAGTCCTGTTAACATGCTGCCAGTTGCGCAGTTTGCACATGGGATATCATATTAATCGAGAGAAGATTGAGCTGTTTTGTGAAAGTATAAGGAGAAACCAGCTGAATAACGAGGTGTAGATGTAGCAAAGCAGCCAAGTTATCGCAGTGAAAAAAAGTTTGCGACATTAACTAATTTGGTGAACGAAGGTAACAGTCAGTTCCTCTGTTATGGAGTGAGATTCTAGTTACGAGAACAGAAATGCAATTGTAGTTCTTGGAATTGTACCTGCTGCCCCACACTTCTTCTGGAAAATTACTATTTGCTTAAGGCACGAACCAGCAAAGGAATTGAGCTCACCACGCCCCATCCTCAAACAGAGTAAGTTGGAGGCTTCTTCTTGCATTCGATTTTTCCAGGTCTTGCATTCGATGTTAAATTGAGGGTATGTGCAATATCCATCTGATAGATTCTACTGACCGGTACAAATTTTCCCTGATTGTCGTTGCAATTTTTTTCCCTTTTTGTTTTGTGGGGTGTCAAGTGTCATACTTGATCATTCACAATTTTGCTGCTTCCGTTCACATGCTTGACATTAGGATTAATCTGTTGGGACAGGGAATTTCCCTGTAATAGGATCAAGGAGCACTTCATGTTTGTCTCGACAGGCTTCTTCGACATCAACATTTTTAATTGAGACAAGATAATAAGCGTTCGTTCTCAAGTGAGCACTATTGATGACTTATCAAGTTGAATGCAACCGAGCTTATGATGAGAGCCTCTCTTCGAGTCTTCGCATTGATGATGATAGAGAGTTCTTGATTAACGATTGGAGCTTCTTCTCATCATGGACGGTAGTGAATTACCATGCAGACATCACGGAGAATGCCAATTATGCTAGGCTCTCGCCTTGTTCTCTACATTTTTATCTTCTGGGTTTACTGATGAGTTGGATTGCAATCTCGCAATGCTGAATCAAGAGGATTTCTGCATCTACAATGTGAAAAGGTAACTGCAAACTTTATCTATTAGACAAGTTCATTTACAATTTATCTTCAAGCTGTGTAGCGTGCAGCTCGCAGGTGGTTTATCTGAGAATTGTGCAAGTGCAAGCATCCCATTTCTTTTGATCAAATCATACTCATCGACATTAACGTCCCTTCACAGCAGCGCTCAAATTTAATTCACAAAAATTGCATTTTTCCTTAATGTATCATCATGGAGTCAAATTTCATACCCAATCCAGATACAGACCAAGAAGTTCATATGAATCATCATCCTCAACAGTCATCATCTATATAACAGCAAAATCATATCTTTCTCCCCTCAATCCAAGACAGGATCTCCACAATTCACGCTCTTATTATACAAAGCGGGATACCGACGAGCAGGGTCGCTTTCCCCTCCTCCTCCTCCTCCTCCTCTCAGAAGACCACGCGGAACTGCGGCGCGTCGGAGCCGGCCGCCGGGAGGACCTCCCAGCGGCAGGGCTCGAGGTCGTCGGAGACGGGGCAGAACCCGGCGAGGGTGACCTTGTCGGCGGTGGCGGCGACGGACCCGAACTCGAAGACGGTGACGTTGGCCGCCCGGGGGACCTCGACGGCGCCGTTCATGCCGGGAGCTTCGGACGGCGAGCTCGCAGCAGTCAACCCGCTGGTTGGCTTGGGCTCGGACTGAGGTTTGGGAGAGCCTTTGAACCAGGAGAGAAGACCCATGGCGGCGCGTCTGCAGGTTCGTTCCTTCTGCAAGATTTTTGTGGATTAGGGTTTTGCAGGATTTGGGGATTGATTGTTTTTGTGGGGGAGGACGGAGGTTGTGAAAAGACCTAAATGCCCTTCTTGCTTTTCTCCCCATAGCAAGAAAATGATGCCCTTTCGAGGTTGAATGTTAGCTTTCCGTCGATTGATCGGTGCATTGCCATAAAAAGAATAAGATATGAAGTCACTTTAATACGAGCTATCTAAAGTATATATATAAGTTCTTCATGCGAGGTGTTATGTTTGATTTACAATTTTGGGATCGAGCAAATTTTTATATCACAGTTGAGTAAGCGTGGCAAAAAGGTACCTATTTGGATTTTTTATGATACGAGAATTAGTTCCAAGGTAAGTGCGGTATAGATGTATTAGATTAAAAGTTTTTGTGACCCAAAAATTAATTTGGGATAAATGTGGCACGATGTACATGTTTGATCTTTTGTGATGTTAAACTATTTTCTTAGGGATAACAATATTGGAAGTTCTAAAGTCCTAACACTCTTAAATTGATGCAATTAATTTGGGTTGACCAATTTCTAGATGGGCCAACCATAAAACGAACTTATGGCTCCTAGTCCTCAGTCTTGCTAAGCACAATTGTTCCCATTTTGTTCTCTATTGCTTTAAAAGTAAAAAATGTTTTATGTCCTTTGTCTTGTAAATCAATACAAGACACTTTTTTAGGATGATTAAGGGTTTATTTGGTAACTATTCTATTTCCAGAAATAATTTATGTTCAAAAATGATTTTTTTTTAATCTGTTCCTTGGATAAGTTTATGAGATTTATTCTCGAGAATAAAAAAAGTTATTAAATAGATTTTTGTTCTTTTTTTGTTCCAAGAAACAAAATAATATAATCGGGTATTATTTGATTAGTTACCAAATTGGATCTAAAAGTGGAAAAGGTAAAATAGAGCCCAAGTGAGAGAACCCACGTCGGTTTGCAAGGAAGGAGACATGCTACCTTTCAACTTTTTAAGACAAAATAGAGCCAAGTTAGAGATCCCATATTGACTAATGTGAGTTTATTATAGTTTATGGATTATTAGAACATACATAGTGCTATTTGATTTAAAAAAAGACGATTGAAGGTGTTAAACAATACCGATTTAAAAAAAATTGGAATCAATTACCACTCATAATCGATTGGCAGGGTTTGGTTCTTGGTGTTTGATTGAAAAAGAAAAAGAGAAAAAGAAGACTAGTGAAGGTGTTTAATAGTACTGATTTTAAAAAAATTGGAATTAGTTACCACTCATAATTGGCCGATTTGGTTCAGCTCTTGGATTGCAACCTAACCAATGCTTACCTCTACAATTAAGTTCTTTTGTTAACTTCATTCAACTTGTCAATAGAAGATGTTGTTGTCTTTTTTAGTTACAAAAAAAATGCTGAATTTGTATTTTTGTGACATATTTACTGTCCATCAATGATAATCATTAAAAATTTACCTACATGGATGTTAGAAAGCAAACAATGATGATGTGGCGCCTATGTGGCTTAAATAAAATAAAATAAAAAACATTGTTTTGGCTGAAAAATTATATAACGGAACTTTGATGAAAGGCAAATATGTCACATATGTATAAATTTGGATTTTTTTTTTTATGTCCCAATAAAACTTTTGAAGTAAATAAATATATCACAGCAAGCATGGTTTGGGGTTTAGTTCACGATAAATATGTTATAGAAGGTGTAGTTTGAAATTTTTTTGTAACTTTTTCCCTATAATAAATCTCATTATTATCCAATCCGATAAAAGGATACGGATAATGCCAAAGCAATTGCTGACGTTGGTGTCTTGATAAAGAAAAAACGGTAGGGAAATAACGTCATTCTTAATTACTGCAACTAAATATTGCTTTCCGTTAAGGTTGCAACTTGATAACTATACCTTCGATTTTTTGGATCTTGCATTTCTCCAAGATCCAAAAATACCAAAACTCGAGACAATCTGACATTAAGACCCATTGACCCAAATCAACCACGCCTAACCACGCCTGTCTCCAATAATCAAAACCCAAATCTCTCTGTCTGTAAACAAAACCCGGGAGAAATGGAGAAGTGTCGAACCAAGCTCCGTGCACTGGCAATTCTGCTGGCGATTGCATCATGTAGGTGGCTCCTTTCGTTCATTCTCTCCCATCCCTCACTTATCATCATTAGTATTATCGTTGTGCTAATGATTGTTCCTTCTTTTAAGGTTTCGTGGCATCGCATGCTGAGCACGTGACTTGCGAGGTCGACCCTGATTGCAAGCCTAAGCAGTGTGCCGTTGGGTTTGTTCCCATCTGTGCGACGGTAGGCTTATGCGACTGCAAGAAGACCGTGCATGGCTCGAGTTGCGACAAGCCTGAGGATTGTCGCTATATCTGTGGTCATCCGACGGAGCCCAAATGCTTCAAATGCGTCGAGAGACACTGTCTCTGCTTGTGTTTCTGAGCGGGTGCGTTGGAGATTGTTGAACGAATCGATCTTCCTTCTCAATAAGACGCCCACACAAGCTATTCACTTATTTTTTCAGCGCTTGCTTCGTTTGTGTGTACTAGGGTGAGCAAAAGGAACCGCCCGAACCAAGTTGAACCGCCCGGTTCTGGGCGGTCCTGAATTCTATGTGTGGACCTACCCACTCGGTTTTCTTTTTCGAATCTGTCACAAATCAACCCGGCTCTTACTCAGACTCTCGGACACAACCCTCTCGCCTGAGCCGCATCACCGCCGTCCGGAACTTGCTATGCAATGTCGTTGAGAGGAAGGCGACGACTTGTCTAGTTTGCTGGTGCGACTGAGCTGCTGGGCGGTGATCGGGAGCGAGTGAGAACACTCCGGGGCAGCGAGAATGGAAGGGCGTGATGGACAGCCCGGCAGTGAACGGACATCTCACGATGGCAAGAGTCCAACTCGGTTCGTGATATTAGATATTGGAAACCGGCCCTCTGATCTGATCCCGGTTCTGATTACCCTTAGATAACGAGAACTTAGAAAGGTGGTCTTCTGATTGAGAAGGTCCCTCCGTGGTCACGGACGTTTTGACCGGCAATGTATATCGATTAATGCTTATTGATGGAAAAGAAATGCCAACGTGGAGATTAATTACACGGCCTTCGCATGCTATTAATGCTAATCTAAGGTTTGTAATTTTGGACTCGCTTATGATATGCTGTAGCAATTTGGGAGAAATGCTTGCAATCATATTGTGTGTACAATCGACTTTAGTAACTGTAAAGCTCATTTGTGGATAAGTAAGCTTCCGTCAAACAAGATTCAAGCCTGGAGGTGGACCTCTACTGCTAAGAGCTTGTCTTATTTACTTGCGATCTCAAATTTCGTTGTCCTTTTTGGTAGACTCAGAGGACGAGAAGATGCCATCGGAGAAAAATCGTAAGATTTCTTAACATCCTCACTTAGATGGTCATTTGCTCTTGTCGAAATTGGGAATTTACTTATAAACATGTAAGCAACTTTCATTGTGATAGCTGTAACTCTCATTGTGCTCTTTGCAATCATGAAACGGTTTTCATCAATATCGTGTTTCTCATCCTACAATGTCTCGTTGTTTGAATAGCAATCAACTTGATCATACTGAATTCTCATATCAAGTGAGTTATTGATGCTATGTCTTTTACGATAGCTACAATTTTTTTGGGAGATGAAACAAATCTTTAAGTTCATGTGCACATCAACATCTTTGAGACTTAGAAACTTTTTCATTCAATTACAAGTGAATATCAAAAATTCTTTCAAAATTGATATTGTAGACCGAGGATAATCATCCATGAATAACAACTACACGACTCAACTAATTGGCGGTGGCAGAGTTGGGGAGGACATTGCCTAGTTGAACTTATTTGAAAGAGAACGCTTCACATCTCGAGTGAGAAAGAAGCTACTTAATTTTTAATGCAAAGATATTGAATAAAATTGAAACCTTGCTAAGCTATTTTGTCGAACCTATCGATAATGGGCACGTGATATCACAGTTCTGTAAGAAAGTAATAATGTTTCAAACTCAATTTTCATCTTTTATCAAGCAGTCTTTTGTTTTCATTTTCATGCCGTGATTACCTCCTAGAATGGTGTTTGGCATATGAAATGACAAGGCATGGGGAGATCGAACCTTGAACCATAAATGCAACTTAGTATAATATTGTCTTTTAAAATATTTTCCCTACCTTAAAATTTTCTTTTTCTTAAATTAAGACATAACTTTATTTTGATTCCGCGTTTTATTCACCGACCGTGATAGCTTATTCCAATTAGTTCTCTTTCATTTTGATTATGTGATTCCCATTCTAAGACAAAAACCAAAGTGAATGAACCTAGAAAACAAATAGTCGCATTCTATATATTCATTGGAAGAGTTTGATGGAGGATTCTATAATCCCCGAGAAATCGTTTTTGGGGAATCGGTGACCATTGGATCAAAAAATAACATATATCGACCATTGGCTGAAAACTTCAAAAACTTTTGATGTTTTAAGACACTTTGTACAGGAAAAAAATAATGAGATCACGATAAGTAATGACCGTAGAATTCGTCCATCGAGAGATCATAGAAGTAGTCTCTTTGTTTGCATTGAAGATAATTTTCATATGGCACGCACATTCGACTTTGGAGAGGTTCCAATCAATCGTCATCATACATAAGCCTCCACGACCGGAATTCTCAAGTAACGACAATGAGCCGTACATGCTGTATGAATTACATCACTGTCATTCCCAGGAGTGGATGCATAAAAACTCAGGTTGATCTACCAATTTTCGGCACATCTGCGACTCAAGAGAAGTCAATGCACTCTCAACAGCAGGCGTTCCTATAAGAAGACCAGAACCCCCTAAATTTTTTCATTGTGGGGGAAACATAAGAACAGACAGCACCCAAAATCAGGAGGAGAATGGAGAGCAGCATCAACATCAGCAGTGTCATATAGCTACAAAGATGATTCTTCAGCTCAAGGGTTTCCGAGGATGGTCTAACTAGATGCAAATGTGCCCCGGTTCGAGCACTAGATGCTCATGCAGGCGGATTACAAAAGGAACAAGAACAGTGAAAATGACTGAATTGGAGGAGTTCACTGTCTAACAATAGAAAGAAGAGACCAAATTTAATGAGAGAAACATAGCGAAGTGAAGCTAGCTCCTTTATGCTGGAGCTACAGGGGAAAGAAACAAGCCCAACTCTGAAGTCTGCAGCTTACAACGACATCATGTGAATGTTCATGCCATGCCGTGCGAATCTGTAAAGTGACAGAATATCAATCTACCCGATATCCAGAGAAGTCACTTTGGAGATTAGTAATGATTCATGACAGCACACATTGCAGCGGCTTGTAAAGATTTACTTCTCTCCATCTAAAGCTTGCCAGTGCATTGCTGACACATTCAAACATGAAACTAGGTCTTGCACTGAAGGTCCAACAAACTACACGATACAGCATTGGACAAACAATTTTGCGTCCACATTGTGCCCAATAGGAGATACAACAGTGTTAAGTATAGCCATTCATTCCTCAAAATTGGTGTCTGACTCAATCGAGCAGATCCACTGTAATTGTTGTATACAACACAAGTTTCTATGTCATGTAACAGCAAATGCAAAAATACCTCAGAGAGCTAAACAAGTTCAATAACAAGAGGATAATTCAGTGGCAAAACGACATGCCCATCTTATTGGGAGTGTATGGTGTATAGAATCCCAACAGGACTGTAAGCTCATGATCACTTATCTTATTCGATCCTCTAATCCGGCTACGATAAACCACTCAAGAATTCAATCTGCTGAACAAACAATGGTAAATCAAAGTCAAAATTAAGTGAAACCTACCAATCCTCATTCTTCCATCTGTCCCTCTTTGGCGGCTTTAGAACTCCGGAAATCCTTCTTCAACTCGGAGACCCTCTTGACACAATCCACCTTCGTCTTCCCCGGGACCGCAGCCGCAATCTTCTCCCACCTCATCGGCACATCCTTCGGAAACGCCTTCAATGCATTGAGCAGCGCAATGTCTTCCCCGCTGCTCCATTCACTCTCTCTCCTGACCTCGCCACCGCCGTTACCGTCCGCCTCCTCATTTAGCCTCTCGTCCAGAGGCTTCCTGTTCTTCAAGAACTGCGCATATGAGTCCTTGTCGCTCGACTTCTTATCGGCCAATTCCTTTGCCTTCTTGATCACGCTCTCCACCCCGTGACCCCCATTGAAGGCCTCCGCGATGATCTCCCACCGCCTCGGCTTCCCCGCTGGATTCTTCACCAGCTGCTTCCTCAAGAGCTCGATCTCATCCTCACTCCAATCCTTCTCCTTCCCCTTCCCCTTCTCCTTCTCCCGAAACCCTAGATCACTCTTCCCCTGAATCGCTACCCCATTTCCCTCGCTTTTCTTCCTCGATTGACCATCAATTTCAGCAATTGGCGGTGAAACCACAGCATTATTACCTGGAGGCTGCCCTTTCGGCCGCTTCTGAGACGGCTTCTTCTTCGCATCCTCCCCGGCCGGCGGCTGCTGCGGATCCGGGAACTCGACGACCGGGCCGTGGCCGACGCGGACGGAGCCGCCGGTGAGGGAGGACGGGGCGAAGGGGCCGACGAGGAGCGAGAGGGAGAGCCAGAGGAGGAGGGACCGCGAGGGCTCGGAGGGGACGTAGAGGAGCGCGAGGGAGATGAGGACGGCGGAGAGCGCGGTGGTGGCGACGAGGAAGGGCTTGTTCGGCAGCCGCCATTGACCGGCGGCGGAAGGAGAGGAAGGCGACGGCGACGACGACGACGACGGCGGAGGAGGAGGAGGGTTCGCGCGCGCTTGGAAGAGGAAGCGGGGGCGGCCCTCGTCGACGAACTCCATGGATCTCCTCAGACTCCTCCGAGACAGTACGGTCACGCCATTTCCGTAGCTTGCGACTTTAGGTGATTGGGCGGGCTCGGGGCGGGCTCGGGGCGGGCCTCACCGGGCTCAAGGATAGAATTTCAATTCTTCAGAAAAAATTGTCCAAATATTTATAAATCTATGACATTTTTACCAATTTAATTGTAAACCTTTCAATTTTACGATTGAATGAGTCCATCTAATTAATTTTAGCTAAAATTACAGACATTATATGTTGGCCGTCTTATGTAGCACGAATGGCAATTAGGAGTGAGTATATTCTAGATTGAAGCTGTCCAACCCTTACCAAAGGTTCGCACGCTTGGAAGAGGAAGTAGGGTCAATTGTCGTCAACGAACTCCATGCGATCTCCACTCCTCTGAGACTGTTTGATCACTCCATTTTCTACAGCTTGCGAGTTTGTAGTCGCATACGGTTGGTTATTGGGCGGGCTTGACCTAGTCTATTTATAGAATTTCAATTTTTTTGAGAAAATCCTCCAAAAAATCCTAAACTTATTATACTTTTATTAATTCAATCCTAAATATTTTAATTTTATCATTTGAGTTCTAAATCTTTTCACTTTTTGGCCAATAAACATTTTTTAATAAATTTTAATAATTTTTTATTTTTTATTTAACTTTTTTTTATTTCCTCGATTAAAGGCCAATGAGGGCGGCCAACTGACCATCAATAACATTAGGTGAGGATGTTGCAACCCTTGCTTAGGTTCTTGTCGGCCATAGAGTAGGTGTTGTGGCCCTCACCAAGTGTGGGTGATGATTGTGGTTGGCGAGGGCATCGGGCGAGCCCTCGCTAGCAATAGTAAGAACCACAAGCCCTCACCTAGCGGTTGATGAGGGCATCGCTGCCCTTGCCTAGAGTTGGCAAGGGCTGCAACGCCCTCGCCGCCCTCACCTGGGGCCGGTGAGTGTTGACTGCCCTTAATCTAGAAAACTAAAAAAAGGGTTAAAAAAGAAAAGAAAGATAAAACCAAAAAATTGAAAAGAAAAATCAATGTTAGCTCTAGTCATTTAGTCATGTCATGTAAAACAATCAGTGTTTACGTTAGTAATTACTAGTCAAAATTGGCTAGAGGAACTTAATTGACAAAATATGAAAATATTTATGACTTAATCAGTAAAATTGAAGGGACAAAGCAAGCTGAGGGCATTGGCAATTCTACTGGCGATTGCATCATGTAGGTGGCCCCTTTCATTCATATTCTCTCCGATCCCTCAGTTATTATCGTTATTGCAATACTATAATTGTTCCTTCTTTTAAGGTATTGTGGCCTAGGCGGTGTGATGTTGGGTATGCTCCCTCACGCGTGGGCGGCCTGTGCATATGCATCAAGACCGTGAGCCTGGATGGCCCGATCGCGAAATGCAGCAAGCCTGAGGATTGTCTCCCAATCTGTGGCCATCCGACGGAGCCGAGATGCTCCATCTGTACCGAGGGATATTCCGTGTGCATGTGTTGATGATGCGCGCACGCCTGGTTGAGTCGGACATTGTCGAATGAATTGATTTCGTTCTCAATAAGATGCGTTGACGGACACAAGCTGTTACCTTGTTTTTCAGCACTTGCTTCGTTCGTATGTACGTAATGGCTATGCCCCCCGTGAGATTGAGCTCCTCCATTGTAAAAAATGACATTGACCCGAGTTTTGACAATAATAGGATGCATTTGTCTCGCCAACATTGCATGATAAAGGAAAATATTTTGCATGAAAATCATTTTTTAAGTGCCGTATAAAGAATGTACTGGTCTTATTATTAAGCCTCAAGATAGCAACCCTCATACCCTACATTCAAATTGAGTCCTGTTTCTTGTCTCAAAAATTAATCTACTAAGACTAAAGTAAATGCATACTAACTAAAGGAAACTAAGCTAAATCTAGGACTAAGGTCACACAACCAGATCAGGACATATTCCTAAGCTTTTTTTTTTTTCTAGATTTTTATATCTTTTATCTTTAGAAAAAACGTGAGATGAAATACGACACAAGTTGCTCCCATACCAAGTTTTCCTACTCACTTTAATGTATCCTAATCTTGCGATGAAAAGGAGAAATGGAACAAAGGACGTGACCCTGAACTTTACATGAAAAGTGACGCAATAACTAAGAATTACTACAGTGAGCACTAGAAACATGGATAGCAGGAATGCCAGCCAAAGATCGTGTCCTGCTATTTTTTGCGTACGGGAAGTAGCCTCTCAGAATGTTTGACTAATACTCACAAGAGGCCCAACAGAAACGACACTAGCTGCTGCAATAGACACGAAGACCTCAGCAAAAGTTAACGGGAAAAGTACCAAAAAAAGTCCTAAAACTTTTGTATTTGTACCGATTCAGTCCTAAACTTTTCAATTTGATCAATTTAGTCTTAAACATTTTTACATTGGTACCAATTCAGTCAATCCGGCTAATATAAGTTGGAAATTGTTGACATGGCCATTGACGGTCTTATGTGGCGCTACGTGGAAAAAAATTATAATTTTTTTATATTTTTTTCAGATTTTTTAAATTATTATTTTTTACTTTTTTTCCTCTCTCTCTTTTTTTTTTTTTTTTTTTTCCTTTCTCCTTACCCCTTGGCCGGCGAGGTCGCTGGCCAACCATCGCCAACCACATGATGGTCGGGACGAGGGCCCCCGTGACCTTGCTGGCCACTTGCGAGGGCCGCCATGCCCTCGTCGGCCATAGGTGAGGGCGTTGGCCCCCACCCAGATCTAGGTGAGGGTCGAAACCCTCACTCGTTGGCTGACGAGGGCGCAGCGGCCCTCGCTCATGGCGGACGAGGGTGCGGCGGCCCTCACCTAGATCCAAGCGAGGGCCACCTCACTTGAGGCGTCGCGGCTCTCACTTGCCATGAGCGTGGGCCTTCGCACCCTCGCTTGTGGCTGATGAGGGTGCGGAGGCCCTCACCCTTGGCTAGCGAGAGCCACCACGCCCTCGCCCGTGGCCAACGACGAGGGTGCGCTGGCCCACGACAACCCGCGCCGGCCAAGGGGTGAGGGCACGGCAACTCTTGCCAGTGGCCGACGAGGGCGTGGGGGCCCTCGCCTCAACCAGCCTGTGGTTGGCGATGGTTGGTCGGTGACCTTGCAGGCCAAGGGGTAAGGAGAAAGGGAAAAAAAGAAAAAGAAAAAAATAATTTAAAAAATCTGAATTTTTTTTTAAAAAATTATGAAATTTGTCCACGTGACGCCATATAAGACTACCGGCAGCCACATAAGTAATTTCTGGCTTAAATTAGCCGGAAGTACTGAATTGGTATCAATGTGAAAAAGTTTAGGACTAAATTGATCCAATTAAAAAGTTTAGGACTGAATTGGTACTAATGGAAAATGTTTAGGACTATTTTGATACTTTTCCCAAAATCAACCCATTGAGATTATTACTCGAATAGTAGAAAACCTTCCAAAGGCAATAGTCATTGGTGTAAAAAAACTACCATGGATTCATTGCAACGGATTAATCAATTTAGGTGCAAAATTTCAATACCCAATTCTAACAACTAGAAGACCCCACCAGAACATCCATTCCTCGCGATTTTTGCTACATTGAACCTATTTTTCATAGAGATTATTGTTGTATTCTTCTTTTTTAAGCCACCACGTTCGTTAATTCACAAATGAATAATTATCAGATGGCTGAATCAGAAGTATTCTTCACTCATACAATGCGAAACAATGGAAAAAATATTATTTTGCTTATAAAAGTATCACGTTAAATACATTTTGTTCTTTTGATTGTAGCTTGAAACTTTTCATCTTGCATATGTAATTTGTGATATAGAAAAAGATTTTGAGTTTACAACATGAATGATTTTTTCAAATGAATATCATATATACGTGGCCTGTGCAATTGGCAAATGATTTAGAGTGTGAAAGGTTAAGATCATTAGAAATGCCAAAGGAGAAATAACCCAACGGACTTTTAGGGCATTCTATCAACTCTTTGGATCCCAAAAAATATATGAGATGTTTAAAGTTAGATGCGGTTGTTTTACTCATATCAAATATAAGGTTGATAATGATATTTTTGAATCCATAAAGTGTGTTTCAAACATAATCACGCATATATGAGAAGATCAAAAGCACTTAATAATATTTAGAAAAATGATATCCGATACGTGTAAGGTTATTTTAGTTGATATGGCTAAAACTGGCATTAGGAGGAGTATGGCATTTAAGTTCTTGGAAAACGAAATAAAGGAAGCCAAAACTTGGGTTTCCATCTTGCGTGATTGTCAAAAAATTTTATAGATTGAAAGATCTAATAAAATGAGTGGGGAATATTATCAAACTCTTCCAAATCATTTTCATTGCATACAAATGCAAAACCCAATGCTTTTCTACACTATGGAGGTAGAGCAAGATGTTATATTGACAAATCTATTTTGGAAAGATAGTTCGTTCAAATTTGATTATAACCATCTGGGTGACGTGTAGGTGTTTGATATCATGTATTGTACCAATAAACATAACATGACATATTCTTTGTTAGGGTCAATCACCTTTCAAAGAATACTTTACTCGGTTGTGAATTTTGTTGGACGAGACTACAAATTCGTTTACTTGGTTATTTGAGGTGTTTTTGAAATTTATAATAAATAACACTCCGAAAACCATATTCACTGATTAAGACCAAGCCATGACAAAACTCATTAGAATAGTGTTTTCGAATATACAACACCATTTATGCACTAAGCACATTTGAAAAAAGGCCAATTGAAACATTCCATAGCGCTAATAAATTTGAATCTACCTATGGAAGAGGAGTGGGGCACTGAGAATATCAATTGACTTCATAGGTTATACAACCTTAGACGTAAATGGAGTTCGGCTTTTGTTCATAATACCTTTATATATAGTATAAGATCAAGTCAAAAGAGCAAGAACACCAATAATATCTTCCAACACTTGTCGAATAAGATATTTACCCCTGTAAAATTCGTCCATCACTATAAAGAACAACTGAAAAACATTAGAGAAATTGAAAGTTAAGATGATTACAATTCTCGTGATTAGCTCAACTTACAGGTTTTGAATAATAGGATATTGATGTTTGCTGTTTTGGTGCATACTCGTACGGAAAGAAAAAAAATCTCAAAATTCTTAATATGTAATTACATGAGAGATATAATAGGATTGTTGACTTATGTATTTTTCTATCACAACATGTAAAAACAATTAGTTAAGGATATTTAGGAAAGTAAAGAACGATTAAATCCCTTAAAGGTAGGATGAATGGCACGAATTAGTGAATCAATGGAGTGAAGAAAAGTTAGGGATGATTAACATCTTTTGTATTGATGGACAGTAGCATGTATTTTTCTGACCGTTTGGATCTTTTTCACTGGTAACGAAAGTTTGATTTACAGTCAACAAAATGATAAACGATGAGAAATCAGTGACATTTTTGTAAATATGAATTTAGAGCCAATTTCAAAAGTTTGCTTTATAATAATTAGACTCCAAAAAATCCGAAGTGAGTGCCTGAGCGAGTCATGCAAACTAAAAACACAATAAGTTGGATTTCTAATATTCCCAGTTTGCACTTTATGCGGTAATCCTCAAAATATGGTAAGAGAATCTCCAATTATCCAAGACATGCTCAAATTATGGTAAGAGAATCTCCAATTATCCAAGACATGCTCAAATTATGGTAAGAGAATCTCGAATTATCCAATTGCATACCATGAGTACTTATTGTCTAACCTAGTAAAGCAAGCGCGAATTTCAATTGAGATCCCCAAAATAAATGTAACGAAAAAAAAAACTCAGATAATTCTATCAGCAGGTGAATATGAATATGTAGCAAGTTAATTACTGCTCATTCAATTTCAAATCTTGCATTCACTCTAACTCTGAAGATATCATACTTAAAACATCTATATAAACCCACTTCAAGAGGACTCATGACACATATCTTCTGCATCTATCTCTAATAATCAATCCTAAAATACTCTCTGCATAATCATACCTCAGACAATCAAGCCATCGTACTTGAAAATGGAGAAGGGTCAAGCCAAGCTCAGTGCATTGGTCATTCTATTGGTGGCAGCATCTAGTAGGTTTCTTTCTTTCTTTCTTTTGGCCGAAATCTAGTAGGTTTCTTTCATCTCTCATTTATTATTAATATCATTTCTAAATCTAGAACTGCGCTAATGAATTTTCCAAAACACCCCTCTTTTAAGGTCTCACTGTCTCACAAGCTGCAGAAGGAGGAGGCGTTTGTATTCCAGAGCAGTGTGAATTCGGGTATCGTCCCATCTTTAAAGACGGCAAATGTATATGTGTTCCATCGGAGCGCCAGGTCTTCTCGAACGGTGCCATATGTATTCCAGAGATGTGTGATCCCGGGTCTCATGCAGTCTTTAGAAACGGCAAATGTATATGTGTTCCATTAGAGCGTCGGCTCTCAGGTGTTTGGTGAGCGTGTCCGTGAGAAGGAGGGAAAGCAAGAATAAAAGGGAATAAGAGAGACTTGCGCTGCATGTGTAAGAGATTTTTATGAATCAATGTTGCTATTATTAAAATGGGTTGATGTTATTGAGTATTTGATTTATTCTTTTGCGGTCTAAAAAATTTCTGTCGCAACGACCTTGGTTGAACATCGTGACTTCAATCCAGTTATTCCTGTCATCAATAGCAATAGTGGAGGATGCTCGAGATGTGATTTCGTAACTTCTCCAAGATTCGGTAGCTCTCCTCTCCATTTAGATTTTGGTATAGGTCTAGAACTTTACTCTCCTAATACAGATTTGAGATTTCATTAGAAGCGATTGATTTCTGCTGAAACGCGGACCTCTTGAGTGCCATAACTTTGCAGAAATTGACAGTTAGGGTCTATTTGTTTTCATTCTTTTTTTCTGTTTTTGAACAAAATTTATGTTTTTTTGTTCCATGAAACAAAAAAAGAACAGAAACGCGTTTGTTTGCATTTTTGTTCCAAATCTATTTTTTTTGTTCCCAAGAACACATTTGGAATGTAAACAAGAAAACAAGAAAAAACGTGTTTCTTGTTTCTAGAACAATTTTTAAGAACAAATTTTCTCTCTCCTCTCTTTTTCTTCTCTTTTTTTTCTTCTTTTCTTTTTCTTTAGCCGGTCGTCAGCCTCGGCCATGGCCGGCGACCTCGCTGGAGCCAGCCAAGGCGAGGCCGAGCCTTGCTAGCGCGGGGCAAGGCTGGGCAAGTTCGGGCTCGCCGGATCTGGGCGAGCCTGAGCTCGCCCAACCAAGGCGAGGTTGAGCCTCGCCCAACCACAATGAGGCTCGGCCTCGCCGAGGGCCGGCGAGCCTCGCCGTGGCTAGGCGAGGCCGCCGGCCCTCGTCGGCCGGCCGCCGCCATGGGCCGAGGCCGGCGACCGGCCAAAAGAAGAAAAAAAGAAAAAAAGAAAGAAAATTAAGAAAATTAAAATAAAAATATTTAAAAATTAAAAGAAACAAAAAAAATAACATAAATTTACCAAACGTGTTTTACTGTTCATTTTTTATTTCCAGAAAAAGTTTACCAAATGCGTTGTTTTATTCAAAAATTGTTCTCCGGAATAGAAACATTTTTTTTCTATTTCTATTCCCTGAAACAATTTTTAAACAGAAATGTTACCAAATGCGCCCTTAAGTGCCATAACTTATGAAAGGTATACTTAAGTGCCAAAATCGGAGCAAAATGGCTCAATTGAGTGCCAATCCGGCCAAATTACATACGTGGCATTTTCCCGGCGAAGAGAGTGCAAAACGACGCCGTTTTGCACGGCGACGTGGCCAAATAATGCAAAAATGGCGTCGTTTTGGGCGACGTGGTAAAAAATAATATAAAAATTAATTAAATTAAATTTAGTTAAAATATTTAAAAATTTTATAAAAAAAAGAAAAAAAAAAGAAAATGGGGGAGGTGGCTGAGGGCTTAGCCCAGATAATTAAAATTAAATAATAGCATTGAGGAAAATAAAGAATTATTAAATCGCTTAAACGTTGGATGAATGGCACGAATTAGTGAATAAATGGGGCGAAAAATTGTGGGTGATTATCATCTTTTATATTAGTGGACAATGGCATGTAATTCTCAAACTGTTTAGATCTTTTTCACGGGTGAAGAAAGTTTGATTTACGGTCAACAAAACGATAAACGATAAGAAAATCAATGACATTTTTGTAAATATGAATTAGATGCCAAATTCGAAAGTTTTTTTCTTTTGGACGGAAAATTCGAAAGTTCGATTTATAATATTAGTGGAGTCCAAAAAAAATCCGAATTAAAGTCCTCAGCAAGTCATGCAAACTAAGCAGCCGCTGAAGAGGAAAAGCTTAAAACCCAGTGAGTTGGATTTCTAATATTCACACTTCGCACTTTGAGCGGTATTATTTGCATAATTTAATCGGGTCAAACAATGATATTTTAGAAAGCAAAAAAAAAAAAAAAAAAAAAAAAAACAGAAAGAGAGAGGGAGAGCATTTGTCTAGGGAGGAAATATATACATGATATGATACATGTCTTTTCTTATTATGATAGGAGAATCTCAAATTATTTAAGAAATGCTCAAATTATGGTAGAAGAATCCCGAACTATTCAATTGCATACAGCAAGTACTTATTGTCTTATCTTGAAAAGCAAGTGCGCATTTTAATGGAGACCTATGAAATAAATGCAACCAAAAAAAATCCAATAATTATAAGAATATATAGCAAGTTAATTAGTACTCATTCTGACCCAAAAAAAAAAAAAAAATACTATTCATTCAATTTTGAATCTTGCATTTACTCTAACTCTAAAAATATCAGCCTTTAAACATCTATATAAACCCACTTCCAGGGGCCTCATACACATATCTGCCACAGTTATCTCTAATAATCAAGCCTAAATTTTCTCACTATAATCCTTAAAGACTCTCTGCACAATTATACCTCAGACAATCAAGCCAAATTACTTGGAAATGGAGAAGGGTCAAGCCAAGCTCAGTGCATTAGTCGTTATATTGGTGATTGCATCCGGTAGGTTTCTTTCATCTCTCATTTGTTATTATTATTTATCAATGTAGAATTGCACTAATGAATTTTCCAAACTTCCCTTCTTTAAAGGTTTCGGTGCCTCACAAGCTGCAGAAGGAAGAAAACCTTGTTTTCAAGTCGGCGAGGGCCAAGGTGATCTGTGTCCTGTCGGGTATCGTCCCATCGTGAAAGATCTCCAATGTTTCTGTGTTCCGTCACAGCGCCAGGATACCTTAGCTGATCGGGAAGGAAACGGAGGTTGTAGTCCAAAGCTTTGTCCTAATGGGTCTCGTATGGTCTTTGCGCACGGCAAATGTTTCTGCGTTCCATCAAAGCGCCCAGATGTCTCGGTGAATCAGGTTGGAGGAGGCGCTTGTAATCCGGAGATGTGTCGTGACGGGTTTCTTCCCATCCATGAAAACGGCGAATGTGTATGTGTTCAATGGGACCGCAAACATTGATTGTTGTGTATGGTGAGTTTGTCTGTGAGATGAGAGGAAGCAAGAATAAAAGGGAATAAGAGAGAGGTGGGCTGCATGTGTCAGTCAATTTCATGCATCAAATCTTGCTCTCATTAAAATGGATTGAAGATATTGAGTATTCCGCTTCTTCTTCTTCTTTTTTTGGCGGTCTCCAAAAATTCCAACTATTCAAATCGATGGACTCTGGGGGTTGCCATTAATGGCATTATAATGGTTGATAACTCAAGTGATGATTGTACTCTTTATGTATGGATTAGACGGACCATTGACAATTAATAAGACAACAAAAATTTCGATATCTAGAGTTGAAAGACAAAGTCCAAAAAGAGCAACAAACTCGATATCCTCACATCTTCAAATTTAATGGAAAAAAAATTTCAAAAATAGTTTGAATATTCCAACTACACTTGCCCTAGTTTGACAAGAAAAATAAAGCTTTATGAGATTACAAAGGGAAACCGGAACATATCAAAGATCCATTTTTGTAGTATTTGTATTTGACTATCCTTCCGGATCTCTCCACAATTAAGCTATTATAAATACGCAAAGACTCATCCAGTAAAGGTCAAAAAAGCTTATTTTTCCCTATTTCCAATTAAAATAGATTATTTACAAATATGGGGAGAGATTATTTGGAACAAAAAATGCTTAGAAGACGATATTGTCACTTTATGGAATGTAACTTACCATCTTGACCATATCTTTTCAAATGTGTTGTTAAGTAACAGATTTTGTCAATAGTCAAATTAGAAATACGTGATCTGTCTAAGCATTGGCTCGTTTGGAATACCACATTCAAAATTTGGAGTCATTTGAGATGCGTGCCCCTCTAAAGGTTCTTTCGAAAAAAATGGATCCAATGAAGGATATTTTGGAGATTTCACCTTTCTTAAAATTTTGTTTGGTTGAGGAGAGGAACCTACGAGTAGGGGTGTTCAACCGGACCAGGTATACCCGGTTCCCGAACCGGCCCACCCGAAAAACGGGGTCGAGAACAGGTTCCCATTGAAACCGGTCTGGGAACCGATTCCCAAAATTCGGAACCGGTTTAAACCGATCGGAAAACAGATTCCGAGGGATTACCCACCTGAAAAGCAGCCTTCCTAGACCGATTTTGGAACCGGTTCCCGAACCGGTTTTGTAAGTAGAGGTCCAAAATTCTTTTTTTTCCCCCCTATTTCTATTCTTACTCCCGCAATCACATGACGTTTTTCCTCTTGGCTATCTTAAACACGCACAACACTCCTCTTTTGTCATTCCTCTTCCTCACTTGCTTCCCTCCCTCACCGGCTCCCTCTCGCACCGTATGATGGACAGACGGTGTTCATCGCTACCAAATTCTTGTGTATCATATGGATTGATTCGCCTAATTTCTCTTGCATAAATGAGTAAACTTCATGTAGTAGTTGTGGGAATAAAACTAATATTAGATTCATGTTTGTTGTTAATTCTTTACTTTATGATTTTATTTATTATTATTAGCCTTGTGAATTCATAATTTTTTGTTTAGTCAAAAAGTTAATATATTTATTTATTACAAGTGCTTAATATTTCGATACAAAATAGGAGGATTACGTTATTTTTTCACGTATTAATATAAAATTCGAAATCGTACAAGATATCGAAAAATTGCAAAATAGGTTCTAGTGGAAACATAATTGACCCTGAAACTGGATTGGAAAAACAAGGTGGGTTGGATACGGGATTCAATACAAATAGGGTCGAGTATAGGGTTCAGAAAAGAGGAACCGGTTATAATTGGGTCGGGTATAGGGTTTAGCTCTAGACCCTATCCACTTTGGACCCGATCACTCCTATCTACGAGTATGCGATCCAACTTGGAAGGGGGAGATGGGAGTTCAAATCCCCACCTTCTCAAGAGGGCTTGAGAATGATTTCATTTCAGGAGTGGGCTTCGACTCCCAGGCCTTGCAAGGAGGCGGGGGAAAAAGTCTAAAAGTGTGTGTTAGAGTAGAATTAGAATAAGATCAACCAAAAAAAAAAAAAATCAACCTCAAACCCCACGAAAACGAACGGCCACCGCCCCACCCCTAGATTCGCCCGCCACTCTCCGACCAATGTCCAGCCCCAGGAGAGCCAAGCGCCTCGTCACGCTGTACCACCCGCTCCGGGGCAAGCTGTACTCGCTCCTGCGCAAGCTCGACTCGTGCAGCAGCGTCGCGGAATTCAACCAAGTCCACGCCCGGCTCCTCGTCTCCGACCACTACTTCCCCACCAGCCAAGCCGTCGAGAAGCTCTGCGCTCTAGGCGCGGTCGCTCACGCGGTCCTGCTCTTCAGATCCACCAGCAAGCCCAACGCCTCCCTGTGCAACACCATCATGCGGACTTACTTGGGCGGGAAGGACAAAGGCAGCGCCATGAGATGTTATCGGGATGAGATGGTGGGTAATGACGTCGTGCCCGATCACATCACGTTCCCCATTGTTCTGAAGATGTGTGTGGAGACTGGGTCGTTGACCGAAGGAGAAAAGGTTCACGGCAGGGTGTTCAAACTCGGGTTCGAGCCGGATTTGTTCGTGACGAACGCGTTGATTCACTTCTATTCGGCTTTTCAGAAGACCGGGATTGCCCGCTTGGTGTTTGATGCCGGGCCTGTTCGGGATTGCGTCAGCTGGAATACTATGATCGATGGTTATGCCAAGAATGGGGAAGTTGATTGTGCACGTGAGCTGTTCGATGAAATGACTGAGAGGGACGCTTTCACTTGGACCTCGATGATACTGGGCTACAGTAGGAGAGGGGAGATGGAAGAGGCAAGAAGTTTGTTTGATAAGATGCCATCTAGAGACATCCCGTCGTGGAATTGTATGATTGACGGGTATGCAAGGATCGGCTGTTTTTGGGTGGCTCTTGAGTTGTTTAACTCAATGCCTTCCCGGAATGTGGCCTCTTGGAATACCTTGTTGAATCATCTTGTCCGTCATGAACATTATAGGGAGTGTTTGAGTTTGTTTGATACTATGCTCCAAGAGAGAGAGATTAAACCCAAAAAGTTTACTCTTTTGCCTGTCTTGACTGCATGTGGCAATCTGGGGGACCTCGATAGAGGCCAACTAGTCCATTCTTACATCACGAGAAATCACATTAAAGCTGATGTGGCACTCTCAACCACTTTATTGACATTGTATGCAAAATGTGGGGCTGTGGACGTGGCTAGGAATCTGTTTGATCAGATGCTTGATAAGAATGTTGTCTCATGGAATGCTATGATTCTGGGGTATGGAATGCATGGGCATGGCGAGAAAGCCCTAGATTTGTTCCTGGAGATGGAGAAGAGAGGTCAAATACCAAATGAGTCCAGCTTCGTCAGCGTCTTATCTGCCTGCAAGCGCTGTGGAATGGTTTTGGAAGGTTGGTGGTGTTTTGACCTAATGTCTCGAGTTTACAAGATTGATCCCAAAGTACAGCACTATGGTTGTATGCTCGAGCTTCTTGCTATGGTCGGGTTGATGAAGGAAGATATAGAAGAGTTGGTCAAAGAAGTCCCAACGGGGGCTGGATCTACCCATTCTACCACTGAACTAGGAGAGACTGTGACCGAGCGATTGATCGAGTTGGACCCGACTGATGTTGCGCCCTATGTGCTCTTGGCAAACATGCATGCAGCAGAAGGTAATTGGGACGCTGTCGAGAACGTCAGAAAGATTATGAAGGTTATAGGTTTGCAAAAGGAAGTCGGGTCTAGCCTCTCTCGACTCGGAGGCATCGAGTCCAAAGATGCCGAAAAGGATAGTTTGCCCCATCGAAGAGTTATGATTCATTCAATGTTGAGTGAGATCGGTTCTCATATGAAAGTGTACTGTAGAGACTCTAGAGTTGTAGAGGAACTAACATTGAGTTTGGTGGAGTTGATTAGAAAGGAAAAGAAAGAATTTTCATGATCGGTAGAAAAAGCATGCTGAGGGTTGAGTTACAACATTGCATGGATACTGGTGAGGCAAAAACATGAAAAAGAACACATGATGACATAATCTCATTATATGTTTTTGAGAGTTAGAGGAGTAATCCAATGAAGACAACGGGGGTTGTTAAGTTACTTTAATTGAGTTATTCTTTTATTTTCAGAGTTTTATTTATTTTTTATTTACATAAGGGTATTATGGTTATATACAATTTATATTTAATATAAACACAATGGATGTAGGGCTATTACTACAGAAATCTACAGTGTTTCTTTGTTTCTTTCTTTTACGTTCTCCTTCTTCTTCCTTCTCTCTTCTTTCTCTCTTACTATTTGCTGCGGGTTCTCTAATTAGCTTTGTGACAAAGGCAATGGTTGAGGCAATGTTGACCGAGGTGATGCGGGATGTGTGCACAACGAGCACGTGTGGCGGTGGACTCGAGGCTTTCAGCCTCAAAATGAAGAGAGAAGAAAATCCAAGGGGAGAGGGATGGGGAAAAGGGTTTGGCTATGTGGAAAATCATAGGGTGTGGCTGCGTTCACAGGTGCACTTACATAACACCAATAAACGAGCAATACTTAGTGAGCAGCATCTAATTCTTACCCTTTTCTAGCTCCTTACTCTTGCCCCCCAATGCCTTCAACAAACACACTATGACAATAGGTGAAAAGTGGGACTTTGGAAAATGAGAAAGATGAATCATTTTCATTTGTGAATTAACTTGTGGCTTCTAAAATTCGCGTGATCGTTCAAAGTAGTAATTCCGAACTGCAAAGGAGAGGCTCCACGGGTAAGGAACGAAACGAGCTTGGAGCCTTGGGCAAGTGACTGTCCATGAAAAAGAAAGGCTTTTGACATTGAAAAGACAGTGGATTGATCTTCAACGTTAGCCCCAAGTATTGATTCCTAGGATGGTTGGGACCCAACCTCAGGTGAATGTGCGGGCTTTTGATGGGTTACGACTTCATGTAATTACCAGAGTCACGTCTCTAAATAGAATAATGAGATATTCAATATAACAACATAGGCATTGTCATTGATATAAGGATAAAAAAAATGATGATGGTGACCATGTCTAGCCCTCCCATCGTCAACATTACAAAACAGAAGTAAAAAGGAAGAAGAAGAAGAGGAAGAAAAAAAGAAGATCAAAAGTAGCCCCAAGATAAGTTTGGCCCTTAGATGATGGTACAAAAAACTTGAAGGGGCCAAAGACGACAAGCAGAAGAAGTGCCTTCAAAAAGAAGACCAAGCTTTTGTTCCTCCGAAGTCTCGTTTTCCAGTGCTACACCTATATCAAGTAGACATGTGAAGCTAAACATACTTCTCAGACAGAGATATCTATCTCGAAGGAGGAAAACGTGTTTAGAATTAAAAACAAAAAGGAAAGGCAAACGTATCGATTTGATTTCAAAGATTTTTCCTAGAAGATGAGAGCTTAGGGCTACCTCAGCATATAGAGCAAACACATAGAGCCGTATACATTGCTGCTCAAACCTTTCATGCCACTGCAGGATAATCAACTACTCTCTCCAAACCAATATGTGCCTCAGAATTCACAGGACGTTCCCCAAGTACCACTGAAACCTCCGGATGGTTTTGGTAGATTGGGGGATCCCAATTTTTACAATATTTCTTACTCACCGGAGGTTCCAAAGTCTTTTAAGGAATCAACACCACTAAACTCTCAAGAAGATGTTGATATGGAGAATCTTACGGTGCTAGCAACGGCTAAGAACTAGATTGTTGACACCTAAATTTTGGCGACCCATTTAATCATTTATCGCATTAAAAAATCAGGGATTAATTTTTAAGCCCTAAAAAAAATATATATATATATATATATATATATATATATATATATATTAATTACATAGCATATAATTTTAGGTGCATTCATTTTTTTATTTATTGCATTCGCATTGGATTAAAAATGGTAGATGGACTCAGGAGAATGAGACTCTAAATATTTTCTTACAAGGTCGTGGAATATACTTCATCGATTCCTTTGTGGTGGCGTTTGCATAATCTTGAACTTTTGGCAATTGAAAATATGAATCTTTCCTTTTATGAACAAGTCGCTTATCCTTAGCATAATATACGGAATCGACCAACTCGTGAGCTGATATTTAGTTGGAAGAAATAAAATCGATAAAGATTATTCAGCATATACGATCAAAAGGAAAGAAATATGCACGAATCGTCAAAAGATGGACTCAAATTCAAAAGGAGGGAAGAAAAGGACAAATCATGATATCATTTAAGCAATCAGAAGATGAAATACGATCTGCTTTCTTTCTTCGTAACCCTGCCTGTTGACGTATAAAAGGAACGCTTCACGACCAAAGCGAAGGGGGAGGCCACACAATTGAAAACATACGGCCGCAATTGAGAGAAAAAGGAGCTGCAGCCCTAGAGAGAGAGAGAGAGAGAGAGAGAGAGAGAGAGAAGAGAGAGAGTCCTCTCTCGGCCGAACCAAGGAGACCCCTTGTCGCGGTGCCGCACCTGAGCCGCCCGAGTTGCCGCTGCACCGTCCTTGCCGCATCGCCCCCAGCAGCAACGACAGACTTGCTGCTGTGACTTCGCTGCTACCGCAACAAGCCGCCAATCCGGTGCCGACCACCCATCATCATATTCAACACCAGGCTTCAAAGGGGTCCACTTATCATCCCCACGTCCCATTCCTCCGTGACACCTCAGTCCATTCAAGCCAGCTCTGACGTTGAAGTTCTACGGCTAAAACAGCCAAATTCGGTCACCGCAAGCCTCTTGCAGCGGGCGACCACGCTGTTGTTGTGGCTTTGCCACACGATGGCGCTGTTTTTATGGTCTCGCCGTGCGGACAACGAAGCTGCTGTTCCCCCATCTCGACACGCTGCCCCTGCTGATTCCATGCCATCGCTGCACCGTCGTTTGCTGCACCGCGCCACGACCCTTCGGTGATGACTCACTACTGGTGATCACCGTCGAGGAGCTGTTGCCCGTGTCCCACAACGGCAACATCGCCTGCCCGCACTGCTCTGACGTCAAGTTCTACTCCCACGAGTGTTTTCAGAGTCCTGACGATTTCTCCGAGTTTGGGCTGCCACCCCGACGCAAGCCGCATCCGTGTGGCCCATTAGGTCATCCGTGGAATCCCCAACCACGCATACTGGTCTTTCTTTGCAGGTGGAGAATCTGTGGTCAAAGGTTGAAAATTTAGTGGGATCATCAAAGGATTAAAGGATCCCACGGAGCCAACAGTGAAGAACAAACCTATTGAAAAGGAAAAAAGTTGTTTGTGCCTGCGCCCAATCACCGACGAGTCCCTTGTCGAGCTTACAAATTCTTGTTTCGTGGGTCTCGTGGAGCCCATCGGGTGACTTTCGAGCAACCGAGCACCGCCACGTTACATTGGGTAGTCATTCGAGGATCGGAATTCGGAAACCAATATTCGAATTAGGTGATTATCTTATCTATTTTGATTTTTGAAAATTCCATTACCTTATTTGAGATATTTGTTGATGCATATAATGGAAATTCCAATATACCATTTGATTCGCAACCAGGATTTTTTTTAAATGAAATAATTAATCAAGTAGGAATAAAATTGATATTTTGATCTTTAAGACTTAAAATCCATTTATCGATTTTACTAGTGAAATATTATCCCTTGATCTTGATTGCTTTATTTATCTTGAAATGCTTTTGAGTTAGAATATCACAGCTTTAGGGTAATCTGCATATTTTAAGCATTTTTATTTATTATGAATTGTCGAAATGAAAAAAAAAAATACCAAAAAGATATCAATTTAGGATGTTAGATTTTTGTTTCATTAGCTTAAATTGCATGTTTAATTATTTGACATCTTAAATTAATTAAAAAAACAAAAACAAAATCATCATGCATATGTCATGTAGAATTAGGGCATCCTTTGTACTTCATTGCACATTAGAATAAAATTGCATATTTCTTTCATTTTAAGTTTAGATTGATTTAGATTTATTGCATCTTAGGTTAGAGATTGATAGGGACCTAATCCTTAATATAGAATCTTAATTTAGCCAGATAATTTTCATATTTTTCTAATTTCGAATTTCATAAAAAAAATACAAAAAAAATGCCTTAGGATAAGTTAATTCCATAGATTGCACATTTATTAAGAAAACACAAAAAATGTCATTACATGTCATATAGGATTAGATTCATGAAATTGTCATTTAGTAATATTGCATTGCATAATGCATGATTTTCATTGATTAAGTGAAAACAAAAAAAAGAAATTGCGTGTTAATTAGAAACTATATCTAGGGTTGTTGATGTGGATTTTAATTTAACATTACATATGCTTTCGTTACTTTGAGGTAAGTTTTTGTAATTTATTTATTGTTTATATGGGTGCTAAATTGGTCGATTGCGCACCCGCATGATCACCTCACATTAGGAAAGTAAATTTAAAATCAATCCAAACTGCTTGCCAAACATTTTTCAAAATAAAAAGAAATGTACCGAAAGGGCGCTAGAGAAATCTAGCATAATCAAGTTTCCGAACTCATAAATTTCTAGTTCGTAGGAGTAAAGTAAATCTTTTCTAATCGGCCCATCAAAAATATATTAGTGGCGACTCCTAATTGAAAGTCAATTGCATGTTAAGAACTTGAACCTAAATTGCGAATTGGTATGGACTTGAGAGCCCGAGTTAAGTTTAGGCTTAGTAATCTATTAGCTAAACCCTAGGTGGTTCACACCCCGAAAATTTGGTCGCAACATAGATTCATTTGTATAATTTTCAAGTATTTATTATGGTTGAGCCAAGAGTGAGTGGTTTGCTAACTTCTCAGATCTTTAAAAAACTTCGCTTTCCTAATCATACTCGAGCTAAGACACAAGGTTTTTCAGGAGTAACGTGGTTATTATGGTGAGACGCTTCTTTTACTATAGAATTAGTATGGATAGATCCTCATTTTATTCACTTTCAAATGAAAAAGGGGGCTAATCGTATATGGTGTTTAACTGGTGTTTATGTCAAACTCGTTGAACTAAGTAAAATACAGTTGAAGGCTATGCCCCAAGATTGAGCTCTTTCATCTTGAAAAATGACGTGGACCAAAGTCGAGACCATCTAATATCTGAGCTCAACTCGCCTTTTCTCTCTCTCTCTCCCTCCCTCCCTCTCCCTCTCTGCTAGATGATTATTATATAGTCTACTCCAGTCTATATTGCATTGAGTGTAATTCATCTATGGAAAATATTTAACGTCAATAACGTGCGCAAAGATAATAATTCGATTGCAGATGTGCGGCATGCATGCATGCATGTAAGAAACTGGCCTTCGAAAGATTAGGCAGATGACTTAATCAGTACATATTCGAATTATTAAATTATGGGACGAAAATTTTGATAAAAAGTTACTTTACAAAAAAATCAGTTAAGTACATATGCAAAGAGAAAAATTATCTCAACATCTGAAATATTTTAGGAATCTCGTTGTAGGATGGAAAGCTCCGAAATCTAAATCTTTAATTCTATGAGAGATATAATAGGATTGTCGACTTTTGTATTTTTCTATAAACACAATATGTAAAAACAATTAGTTAAGGGTATTTAGGAAAGTAAAGAATTATTAAATCGCTTAAACGTTGGATGAATGGCATGAATTAGTGAATAAATGGGGCGAAAAATTGTGGGTGATTATCATCTTTTATATTAATGGACAATGACATGTACTTCTCAAACTGTTTAGATTTTTTTCACGGGTGAAGAAAGTTTAATTTACGGTCAACAAAATGATAAACGATAAGAAAATCAATGGCATTTTTGTAAATATGAATTAGATGCCAAATTCAAAAGTTCGATTTATAATATTAGTGGACTCCAAAAAAAATCCGAATTAAAGTCCTCAGCAAGTCATGCAAACTAAGCAGCCGCTGAAGAGGAAAAGCTGAAAACCCAGTGAGTTGGATTTCTAATATTCACACTTCGCACTTTGAGCGGTATTATTTGCATATGTTAATCGGATCAAACAATGATATTTTAGAAAGCAAAAAAAGAAAAGAAAAAAAAAAACAGAAAGAGAGAGGGAGAGCATTTATCTAGGGAGGAAATATATACATGATACATGTCTTTTCTTATTATGATAGGAGAATCTCGAATTATTTAAGAAATGCTCAAATTATATTGTAGAAAAATCTTGAACTATTCAATTGCATACAGCAAGTACTTATTGTCTTATCTCGAAAAGCAAGTGCGCATTTCAACGGAGACCTATGAAATAAATGCAACAAAAAAAAATCCAATAATTATAAGAATATATAGCAAGTTAATTAGTATTCATTCTGCTGACACATAAATTTTGGCGGCCCATTTAATCATTTATTGTATTAAAAAATTAGGGGTTAATTTTATCCCTGAAAAAATAGTTAATCGCATAGCATATAGTTTTAGTTGCATTTATTTTTTTATTTGCATTTACATTGGGCCGAACGGATGGGTTCGAATTGATGGTTACAAACTTTAATTTGATGAGTCGAGCTAAGCCCTACGAAGAAAGCAAAAATCGGCCCAAGCCCGTATTCTTATAGAGATTTTATGTATTTATCTTTGTGAAATTTCAATTCAAAAGAAATATTACGTTTGGAAAAAAAAAATATTATGTTTCGAAAAGAAATATTCGTGGATATGGATTTGGAAAATTTAAAAATATTGTGTTTAGGAAAAAAAATATGTAGGGTTGGGGGGGGATACGTTGAATATACGGCCGTACAAAGGGGGTTTCTCTCGAGTTTAGGTCAAAAGAAGAAAAAGCTCTCCCTTGGTTTTTCCTTCTGCTGAAAAGTGCACCAGAGCACAGCAGGAGACAGAGAGAGAGAGAGGACATGAGAGACGGGTGAGAGTGACAGAGAGAGAGAGAGAAAAAAGAGGAAAATAACTAATGTTCGTCTTCTCCAGAGCTTCCCCCCGACGCTGCTGCTCCACGCCGCAGCACTCGATCCTTCGTCGAACCGCCGCAGCCGCCGCTCGTTCCCTCGCGACTCGCAGCACCCGCGAGCCTCCCTCGCCGTCGCTACCGTCGGCCACCGTCACTCCGAACTCCCCTCTGCGACGCCCGGGCCGCTCAGCCGCTCTGTCCTGCTACGCCTTCTCCACGAGCCGTCCCCTGCTACTGCGACCTACGCTTCCGGCGCTTCTCTTGCTCCGCATGACCTGCAACCCATTCACTGTCGCTTTTGTCCTGTACTCGCGTGCCTCCGCGACCCGACGAACCGCGCCTGCCTCTCCGCCCGAGCGTCGACGCGCGCTCGTCCTCCCGCGTCTGCTGTCGCTGCACTGCAGTAGTACCCCAACGCCGTTGCTCCTGCGCCGCTCACAACCTCCAGATCCCGTGCCTCTGCCTGCGCCTCCGCCTCGTTTGCAATCTGCAGATCTCGTGACCCAGCACTGACGCCCGCCGCTGATGCTTGTGACCCCGTCCACCTCATCGCCGCTGCAACCTGAGGCCAGAAGCCACCGCTCGCGTCCGCCGTCCGCCGCTTGCAGTGCCTCTGCTCCGCCCATGACCTGCAGCAGCTGTGCCCCCCGCTCGCCGTCTCCGAGCACCACTGCTGCTGCGACCCGACGCTAGAAGTCGCCGCACCACCGTAACATCTCCGGGTGATCCCAAGCATCCCAGCAGCACCACGAATTGCTGAGCCACGCCCCGAAGATTACTACTCTTTGTTTTTGCAGGTTTACCGGTGCCTTTGTCTACGTCCAGCAACAAAACCGTGGTGTCTCACGTGTTCGGAAAAGAGAGATAAAGTTGCCGCAGGTGGAAAAAGATCACAATTTGGTCAAATAAGCGCAAGCGGTGAATTTGTCTTCTGTTGAGTTTTGTCTCGTATATACAACTTGTGTGTTTTATGATTTCACTTCATGCAAGAAGAAGATTAATTTTAGGCTGGGAGCTCATGAAGAATTTAGACGTGTGGAGATATTCTTTAGTGGAAGAATAGATAACAGACTTCGGGTCTCCTGACCGCGAGTACACCGCTGGCCAGCCTTGGTCGTGGGTCGTGAAGCCGTGTTCATCGTCGTTGAGCCACGCCGAGCCACCGTTATGAGCCGCGTTGGCTAATTAGGTAGATTTCTTATTTATTTATTATTCATCTTGTTTATTTATTTGAAATAATCATCAATGTGTGATTGAGATTTCGACATGAGATAGCTTATGAAATTTGTGACTGTCAGTCCGATTTTCGCGCCTGAAATCCGACACGCAATCACTTGAAAAATCGCCAATCCGATCTCCCGCTCGAGATTCAATTCGCGATTTATATAAAATTGGACAACCCGATCTCATGCGCGAGATATGGTTCGCCAATTTGTGGATATCAATTTGTCGTCATGTTGGTTGAATCAGTTTTATTTTTGTAAAAAGGAAAAATCCAAAAAAATTGTGAGTTAGATTAGGTTCGTTTTAGAATATTTCTCGTTTTAGGGTTATCTTGCATGTTTAGAATTGGAGGTTTATTATTTCAAACTTTGAAAAAGAAATAAAATCAAAAAATGCATTCATTTAGGATGTTAGTTGTTTTTTTTTTTTAAATTAAGTTGCATGTTTAATTATGTGGCAATTTTAATTTCGAATTTCATAAAAGGAAAAAAGAAAAAAATTAGAATTAGAGCATTCTTTGCACGTCATTGCATATTAGGATAGATTGCATGCTTATTAAGAAAATAAAAAAATCATATGCACGTCATATAGAATTAGGTTCATGAAATGTACGTCATTTAGCGATTGTTGCTAGGTTTATTTAATTAGAAATTGTCCGTCATTAGGATTAGGTCATTTTGGTTAATTTAGATTGCATATTTAATTATTGCATGTTCATTAAGAAAACACAAAAAAAAAAAATATCTTATTCATTCATATAGTTTAGGCTATAGTGCCATGTCATATCATCTCATGTTAGATTAGTAGTATGCATTGCATAAGGCATGATTCTCATTAAATAATTGAAAACAAAAAAATTGCGTGTTAATTAGAAACTATATCTAGGATTGTTGATGTGGATTTTAATTTAACATTGCAGATGCTTGCTATGAGGTAAGTCCTGCAATTTATTTACTGCTTTACTTTGGTGTTAAATTGATGGTTTGCGCATCCGCATGATAACATCAATTCAAACTGCTTGCAAAAACCTTTTTTTCAAAATAAAAGAAATAGTATTGAAAGGGCGTTAGAGAAATCTAGTGTAATCAAGTCCCCGTACCCAAATCTCTGATTCGTAGGAGTAAAGTGAATCTCCCATTGCTTTACTTGGTTTCTAATCGACCTACCAAAAATAAATTAGTGGCGACTCCTAGTTTTACTTGGTTTCTAATCGACCTATCAAAAATAGATTAGTGGCGACTCCTAGTTAAAAATCAATTGCATGTTAAGAACTTGAACCTAAAGTCGCAAATTGGTATGAGCTTGGGAAAGCTTGAGTTAAGTCTAGGCTTAACAATCCATTAGCCAAACTCTAAGTGGTTCACACCCGAAAAATTGGTCGCGACACTGACCCAAAAAAATTACTATTCATTCAATTTTGAATCTTGCATTTACTCTAACTCTAAAAATATCGTACTTTAAACATCTATATAAACCCACTTCTAGGGGCCTCATACACATATCTGCCACGGTTATCTCTAATAATCAAGCCTAAATTTTCTCACTATAATCCTTAAAGACTCTGCACAATTATACCTCAGACAATCAAGCCAAAATACTTGGAAATGGAGAAGGGTCAAGCCAAGCTCAGTGCATTAGTCATTATATTGGTGATTGCATCCGGTAGGTTTCTTTCATCTCTCATTTGTTATTATTATTTATCAATGTAGAATTGCACTAATGAATTTTCCAAACTTCCCTTCTTTAAAGGTTTCGGTGCCTCTCAAGCTGCAGAAGAAGAAAACCATGTCTTCAAGTCAGCGAGGGCAAAGTGTTATTTATTTTTCTTTTGTGATCCCACATTTAGACCCAATTGTTGCGACTATTCGACATGCTTCGTACCCGTTCGTGATAACCGCTCGTCTTGATGGGAGACGATATATATAAGGAACGTACGTTCATTTTTGACGGGCGATCACAAGGTCTAATACAAAATCCTCACATTTAGAATACACCATCAGTACGTGAGGAGATTTGGTTAGTAGAGTGTGCCTATTACTTTGATTTTTCAAGACATTCGACGAACGTGAATACAAACAATGGCTGGAGGTTTGTCTTTTATCAATCCTGGCTTCCGCATATGAATTATTTTACGTATTACATTTGGTATCAGAGCGTATCTAGTGCCTCTGCCTTGTTTTGTTGTATTTTTTGTGTTTTTTCGGTGTATTTTCGGGCTTATTTTAACATGAACAGTAACTCGGATTTTGAGGCCGAGAGAGAAACTTGTAAATTCAGGCAAAATCCGCGCGACCCACCCCTTGATTTCGGACCCTCACGGTTGCACCGCCATAAGGAACATTAGCCATGAGTTTTTCCGGTATATCAGTGTTCGCCGGAGGCTAATCGGGCGGCGGAAGGCGCGGGGTTGAAGGAATCGTGTTTTGGGAAATTTTCGTCTGATTTTGGGGTCAATTTTTGTTCATTTTCGCCGAAACTTGGACCCATGTGATCGTACCGGCATGCTCTTCAAAACCCATAAATTATTTCGGTCTTAGATGGGCTGCTGGAGAAGAAACGGAGAAGAAATGGCGGCTGAAAATGGCGAAAAACTGACGGAGAGGCCTCTGTTCACGCGAGAAAGAAGGCGCGTGGAGCCCACGCGGGTGCTGCGGTTGCAGGCGCGTGGATTCCACGCGCCACGCGCTCACACGCGCGCTCAACCGCGCGCGTGCGAGGCACGCGCCTGCGCGCTGAACCGCACGCGCGGAATTTTGGCGCGTGCTCGGCACGCGCCCGTCACCCCTCACCCGCGACTCCTATTACGCTTTTGCCTCAAAATTTTTAAAATTTTTGCAATCTTGCCCTTGGCCAATTTATTTATTTACTGTTTTGCCCTTGATGTATTTATTTATTATGTCATTTCATGCATTTTTATGAATATTTTATGCATGAAATTAAATGTCCAATGGTCCATATATTTAATTAATTAGGGAGTGGCCACAGCATATTTAATTAATTAAATTATATATTAAAAGCCTCCGGATCATATTTAGAAATGGACATTGATTGTAATTAATTATATTAATATGATGAATTTTATCCCACAGAATTTTCATTATATTAATATGATTAATTAGGATGAAATATCATATTATTTTTCTTAATTTACCCACAGGGATTAAGAAAATGCATATAATATGGTAGTTTCTTCATGAAGTAATTATGAATCTATTTAAATTAAAAACTTAGCCCACAGGTAGTTTTTATGTTATGTGATTTATATTGTGACATGTTTACATAGGTAAAACATGATTTATTTATATTTGCCTCAAATTTTGTGACATAAGTATGATTATTTGATATGCAGTTTTGCAACCTGTGAATTTCTCTGAATTTAAGTTTGATGTTCCTATACTGAATGGTGAGAACTATAAAGTTTGGAAGGAGTCAGTTCTTCTTCAATTAGGGTGGATGGACATTGACTATGCTATAAGGAAAGACGAACCACCGCTCCTACCGATTCGAGCACTCCAGCTGAGATAACTCTTTATAACCAATGGGAGCGGTCCAACCGCGTTTGTGCCATGTTTATAAGAGCTAAGATATCTTCAAGTATTCGTGGTTCGGTTGCTCAGCATAGCAATGCTAAGACTTTATTGGAAGCCATAGATGTGTAGTTTGAAAGTTCTGAGAAGGCGCATGCCATGACCTTGATTATGAAGTTTTCATCATTAAAGCTCACTAGTGTTAGAGGTGTGCGTGAGCACATTATGCAAATGAGGAACATTGCAGCTCAGCTTAAGAACCTTGAGGTTGAGATATCTGAATCCTTCCTTGTGTATTATGTTCTCAACACTCTCCCACAACAAGTATGCACCTTTCAAGATCTCTTATAACACACATAAGAATAAATGGTCTATTAATGAACTCATGACCATGTGTGTTCAAGAGGAAGAAAGACTGGTTATGGAATTGGGAGAAAGTGCTCATTTGGCAACACAATGAAAGAATAAGGGTTATGGCAAGCATAAGGGAAAAGGTAAAATACCTCCCCAAGCTGACATTAAGAAAGAATCCAAGTGTTTCTTCTGTAGACAGAAGGGGCATATGAGGAAGGATTGTGTCAAATTTAAGGCCTGGCTCGAGAAGAAAGGTAATCCAATCTCTTGTGTTTGTTATGAATCTAATATGACTGATGTAAGTCACAACACTTGGTGGATTGATTCTCGGATCTACAATCCATATTTCAAATTCCTTGCGGGGTTTTCAAAACCACCGGAAGCCGTGGGAAGTGAACAAAGCATCTATTCAGAAACAAGATGCGTTCGCATGTGGAAGCTATTGGGACATATAGACTAGTTCTCAATAGTGGTTTTGTTTTAGATTTGGAAAAGACCTTTTATGTTCCTAGTTTTTCTAGAAACTTAATTTCAGTTTCAAGACTTGTACCTTTGGAATACTCTTTTAACTTTTCAGATTCAAACTTTTGTTTATCATTTAAATCTGAAATTGTTGGGAGTGGTATTTTGTCTGATGGTCTTTTCCGAATTAATTTACAAGACAATGCCTATTATGATGCGATGCATGTTCATGATAAAGCTGGTATAAAACGATGTGTTGTGAAAGAACATTCATCTATGTTGTGGCATCGGAGATTGTGACATATCTCCATAAAAAGAATTAGGCGATTAGTAAATGATGGAATACTTGGTACTTTAGATTTTACTGATTGTGATACTTGTGTGGACTGCATAAAGGGAAAGCAGACTAACAAGTCAAAGAAAGGTGCCAAGAGGAGTACGAAATATTAGAAATCATACATACGGATATTTGTAGTCCGGATATGGACTCATGTGGTCGAAATACTTCATCTCCTTTATAGATGATTATTCACGTTATATGTATCTCTACTTGATTCATAATAAATATGAAGCATTAGCTGCCTTTAAAGTATTTAAGGCGGAAGTAGAGAAACAATGCAATAAGCAAATTAAGATCGTGAGATCGATAGAGGTGGAGAATTCTATGGTAGATACACTGAAGATGGACAAGCACCTGGTCCATTTGCAAGATTTCTTCAAGAGCATGGGATAGTTGCCCAATATACTATGCCTAGTTCTCCGGACCAAAATGGCGTAGCGGAAAGAAGAAATCGGACCTTATTAGACATGGTGCGTAGTATGTTTAGTAGCTCCAAACTTCCTAAATTCTTATGGACTGAAGCACTTAAGACGGCAGTGTACATATTAAACCGAGTTCCGACCAAGGCTGTCCCAAAGACACATTTTGAGTTATTTAAAGGTTGGAAACCAAGTTTGCATCATGTGCGCGTTTGGGGATGCCCGTCTGAAGTAAGATTTTATAATCCACAAGAAAAGAAGTTGGACCCAAGGACCATAAGTGGGTATTTCATTGGATATGCCGAAAGGTCTAAGGGATACAAGTTTTATTGTCCATCTCACACCACTAGGATTGTGGAATCAAGGAATGCTAAATTTCTTGAAAATGACTTGATCAGTGGGAGCGATCGACCAAGGGATCTTGTTCCTAAGGAAGATCATTCAGACACTCAACTTTCCACCTCAAGTTTAAGATTGGTTGTTGCTTATAATGCCCCTTCGCCTTTAGCCGGCTATTGAACAACCAATTGTTGAAGTTCCACAACCCGCCGATATTGATCCAAAGATCCAGCTGTTCAACAATTACCGTAAACCGTTGAACAACCGGTTGAGCAACATGCTCCTCAAGAGAATGTTGATCCAACATTGAGAAGATCTACTAGAATAAAGAAATCGGCTATTCCTAGTGATTATATTGTGTATTTACAAGAGTCTGACTACAATATTGGAGCTAAGAATGATCCCGAAACGTTTTCACAAGCCATGGATAGTGATAAATCCAATTTGTGGTACAATGCCATGAAGGAAGAGATGAGTTCTATGGCATCTAACAAAGTCTGGGATTTGGTTGAGTTACCTAATGATGCGAAGGCCATTGGTTGTAAATGGGTCTTCAAAACTAAGAAGGATTCATTGGGTAACATTGAAAAATATAAAGCTAGACTTGTTGCCAAAGGATTCACTCAAAAGGAAGGAATCGATTACACGAGACTTTTCTCCCGTATCTAAGAAAGATTCTCTTCGTATTGTTTTGGCTTTGGTTGCCCATTTTGATATGGAATTACATCAGATGGATGTGAAAACGGCGTTCCTCAATGGAGAACTAGAGGAGGAGGTTTACATGAAACAACCTGAAGGATTTTCCTCTAGTAAATGTGACCATTTGGTGTGCAAGCTTAAAAAATCTATATATGGCTTGAAACAAGCATCTCGCCAATGGTACTTAAGGTTTCATGATGTCATCTCTTCATTTGGTTTTATAGAGAATGTCATGGATCAATGTATATACCGAAGGTCAAGTGGGAGCAAAATTTGTTTCCTTGTGCTTTGTATGTGGATGATATACTACTTGCAACCAATAATAAGGGGTTGCTACATGAGGTGAAACAATTCCTCTCTAAGAGTTTTGACATGAAGGATATGGGTAAGGCATCTTATGTCATTAGCATTAAGATCCATAGAGATAGACCTCGAGGAATTTTAGGACTATTTCAAGAAACCTATATCAATAAGGTTTTAGAGAGATTTCAGATGAAAGATTGTTCACCAAGTATAGCACCCATTGTGAAGGGTGACAGGTTCAATATGAACCAATGCCCGAAAAATGATCTAGAAAAGGAACAAATGTACAATATTCCATATGCTTCTGCTGTTGGAAGCTTGATGTATGCTCAGGTTTGCACTCGACCTGACATCGCTTTTGCTGTGGGAATATTGGGAAGATATCAGAGTAATCCAGGTTTAAACCACTAGAGAGCTGTAAAGAAAGTGTTGAGATACCTTCAAGGTACCAAAGACTATATGCTTATGTATAGACGGACTGACAACCTAGAAGTGATCGGTTATTCGGATGCGGACTTCGCGGGTTGCGTTGATTCATGAAAATCAACATCTGGATACATTTTCATGTTAGCTGGCGGAGCCGTGTCATGGAGAAGTGCCAAGCAGACATTGACTGCTACTTCCACTATGGAGGCTGAGTTCGTTTCTTGTTTTGAGGCTACCTCGCATGGTGTATGGTTGAAGAGTTTCATTGCCGGGCTTAGAATTGTTGATTCTATTTCTAGGCCATTAAGAATATATTGTGACAATTCAGCTGCAGTTTTTATGGCTAAAAATGCCAAAAGTGGCAGTCGAAGTAAGCATATCAACATTAAGTATTTAGCCATAAGGGAACGTGTTAAGGAGAATAAAGTGGTTATTGAACACGTTAGCACTGAATTGATGATAGCCGATCATTTAACTAAAGGCATGCCACCAATGAAGTATAAGGATTATGTAACTAGTATGGGAATAGGTCCCATCATGTAATTTGTCGTCATTTGAACGATTTTTGTTGTATGAAACTCTTATTCAGTTGTAATGTTGATTCTCAATTTTTGTGTACACATTTTGTTATTTATGAGAATAACATTTATTCTTGGTTTTGGAATAAACATGGGGTTTATTCATTAAGATATGTTGTCACATATTGGCTGACATTAAAGAAATAAGATGCATTGTGATACATGGAAGGTATTACTCACTCTTAGAGGACATGTCGCCATGATCCATGTGTTTTGTTTCTTTTCTTTAAGCATAAAGTTTTCGTGGAATTAGTTGGATAATCCATATGATGAAAATGATGGGATCAAGTGGGAGAATGTTATTTATTTTTCTTTTGTGATCCCACATTTAGACCCAATTGTTGCGACTATTCGACATGCTTCGTACCCGTTCGTGATAACCGCTCGTCTTGATGGGAGACGATATATATAAGGAACGTACGTTCATTTCTGACGGGCGATCACAAGGTCTAATACAAAATCCTCACATTTAGAATACACCATTAGTACGTGAGGAGATTTGGTTAGTAGAGTGTGCCTATTACTTTGATTTTTCAGGACATTCGACGAACGTGAATACAAACAATGGCTGGAGGTTTGTCTTTTATCAATCCTGGCTTCCGCATATGAATTATTTTACGTATTACATAAAGATGATCTGTGTCCTGTCAGGTATCATCCCATCGTGATAGATCTCCAATGTTTCTGTGTTCCGTCACAGCGCCAGGATACCTTAGCTGATCAGGAAGGAAACGGAGGTTGTAGTCCAAAGCTTTGTCCTAATGGGTCTCGTATGGTCTTTGCACACGGCAAATGTTTCTACGTTCCATCAAAGCACCCAGATGTCTCGGTGAATCAGGCTGGAGGAGGCGCTTGTGATCCGGAGATGTGTGGTGATGGGTTTCATCCCATCCATGAAAGCGCCAAATGTATATGTGTTCCATGGGACCGCAAACATTGATTGTTGTGTATAGTGAGTTTGTCTATGAGATAAGAGGAAGCAAGAATAAAAGGGAATAAGAGAGAGGTGGGCCGCATGTGTCGTCAATTTCGTGCATCAAATTTTGCTCTCATTAAAATGGGTTGAAGCTATTGAGTATTCCGCTTATTTTTTTTGGCGGTCTCCAAAAATTCCAACTGTTGAAATTGATGGATTCCGGGGGTTGCCATCAATGATATTATAACGGTTGATAACTCGAGCGATGATCGTATTCTTTATGTATGGATTAGACAAACCATTGACAATTGATAAGACAATAAAAAATTTAATATCTAATCTTGAAAGACAGAGTCCAGAAAGAGCAACAAACTCGATATCCTCACATCTTTGAATTTGATGGCAAAAAGATTCAAAAATAGTTTGAATATTCCAACTACACTTGCCCTAGTTTGACAAGAAAAATAAAGCTCTACGAGATTACAGAAGGAAATCGGAACATACCAAAGATCCATTTTTGTAGTATTTGTATTTAACTATCCTTCCGGATCGCTCCACAATTAAGCGGTTATAAATACGCAAAGACTTATCCAGTAAAGATCAAGAAAGCTTATTATTTCATATTTCCAATTAAAATAGATTATTTACAAATACGGGGAGAGATTATTTAGAACCAAAAATGCTAAGAAGACGGTACTGTCACTTTATGGAAAGTAACTTACTATCTTAACCATATCTTCTCAAGTGTGTTGTTAAGTAACAGATTTTGTCAATAGTCAAATTAGGAATACGTGATTTGTCTAAGCATTGGCTCGTTTGGAATACCACGTTCAAAATTTGGAGTCATTTGAGATGCGTGCCCCTCTAAAGGTTCTTTCGAAAAAAAATGGATCCAATGAAGGGTATTTTGGAGATTTCACCTTTCTTAAAAATTTTGTTTGGCCGAGGAGAGGAACCTACGAGTATACGATCCAAATCAACCTCAAACCCCACGAAAACGAACGGCCACCGCCCCGCCCCTAGATTCGCCCGCCACTCTCCGACCAATGTCCAGCCCCAGGAGAGCCAAGCGCCTCGTCACGCTGACCCACCCGCTCCTGCGCAAGCTCGACTCGTGCTGCAGCGTCGCGGAATTCAGATTGAGTCCAATTTCTCGTCTAAAAAATTAATCTACTAAGACTTAACTCATATCAAATGTACTCACTAAAATCCCCAAACTAAATGCATGCTAGCTAAGTGAAACTAAGCTAGATTTAGGCCTAAGGTCACACAACTAGATCGGGACATATTTCTAAGCTATTTTCTTTTCTTTTTTTTCATTTTTATATTTTTATGTCTTTTATCTTTAGAAAAAACGTATATTACCTAAACGTTTGAGAGATGAAATACAATGCAAGTTGCTTCCATACTAAGTTTTCCTACTTACTTTAATATCCTAATCCTGCGATGAGAAAAGGAGAAATGGAACAAAGGACGTGCCCGTGAACTCTACATGAAAAGTAATACGTAATAACCAAGAATTACTACAGAATAATTATGTGATGAATGCTGGAGAGGCCGAAAATATGTTTTTGGTAGTGTTGGGAATAACGAATCCCCGAAAATCGGATTCGACGCTGAATCGAACCCCTAAATCAATGCGGAAGACGAAGCCCGGGAAAAACAACACGTATCACCGATCCTAAAGCACACCACGGATTCGAGCGTACCTTGTTAGCCACAGATTAGACACTGACGCCGACAAGAGGAAGAAAATCTGGCCCTATTCGATCCGATGGCGCCTTGAAGGGAAGAAGAAACGTGCCTTTATGCGTTACTGTTTCTTCTTTTTCCTTTTTTTTTTAGAGAGAGTGCGCGGGAGAAGGGAAGCGTACGTTCTAATTGTTCCAACAGGTGTCTCCTCTCTCTCTCTCCTCCCTTTTATACGTCCCTCCATCCACGGGCCCTATTCCCGTGGGCCGGGCTTTTTGGGCCCAACATGGGCAGACGAGCCTTAAGCCTATCGCTAATAAAACCTTCATCTCCCACTCGCAAATGGTGGGCCGAACAGGATTCTTTTTACCTCTCTTCAACATTCATACCAGTGAATAATCCTTGCGACTAGCATACTTTAAGAGCTCATTGCTATACATCTGTTAGGAATATATAGCAGCTTATAATGGGCGTCACACTCCGAGTAAATTTAGTATGCAGTACCCTAGATCGATCGATCACATTTATATCTCTCTTGATCTCTTTCAAACAATGATATATATATTGTATTCACAATTATGATTATCCCAAAAACAGTCATAATTGGTTAACCGGTGAATACAAAACTACAATGTGATTCTCCAAATTCGATCTTCCTCTTTCCTTCAAACTCTTAATTTCAGTTCAGCTTGCTTTTCTAGAAATGCCCCATTAGATCGAATCATCTCATGACCATTGGCAACATCATAAGATAGCAAACACTAAATAGAAATCTTGAGAATAAGTAAGAGTCATGAGGGGACTAAAATTGAGGAACTCTTTTCCTCAAGAGTCTCACACGACATAAAAGTTGAGATCAAACTTTTGTCACTCTTATTGGTCGACTCATGTATACGTAGTATAAAATACGTATTACGGTATTAACTCCTTTCCCATGGAACGTATGTCTACACCTTTTATACCGTATAGATGATAGTTCAGACATACCCAATGTCTAACTTGAGTTCACGTATCTACTCATTCACAAAATTCATCAGAACTCACATCTGGCATCTTAGACAGATAAAGTAAAATATGTGGGGTATTTTACTTTCGGACATAGTAAGTATTATGTCCTCATCTTAACACCTAGTTAAGGCGACATACGTGTTTTAAGCTTGAGCTCTCGATTATCACCTAGATAATAAGCTTAAAAACAATCTCATCTCTATTTATCACACAGTAAATAGAGGCGATTACCCGTGTGAATGGGCTAATCTTATATATGTCCGACATACTTCCTCAACTTAAAGTAATGCACTGAGCATTAAGATGTATAAAGATCAAACAAAGATACATAGGCATTAATGATGAAAACACAAATTCATCAAATTGTGAACACTTAGGGAAATTACAATATTCAACATCGCCTCTACGCAATCCTAGAGATTTCATATGGCCACAAAACACATCTCTAGGTATTGGCTTTGTCATAGGATCTGCTATCATTCTATGCGTAGTATGTACTCTAAGTTCACATCTTTACGTGCAATCATATCCTTGACAAAATTATACTTGGTATCTATGTGTTTGGTCTTGCCATGATATTTTGGATCTTTGGTGTACACTTTTGCTGCTTGGCTATCACAGTTAACCAATAACAAATCTGCAGCACTTCCAACAACACATAAATGATCCAATAATCTCTTAAGCCAAACATCTTCTTATACTGCTGCTGATAATGCCACGAACTCATTTTCCATCGTGGACAAGGCTACACACTTTTGTTTCTTACTGCTCCAACATATGGTGCCATTATTCGGTAAGAAAAACAAAGCTAGAGGTAGATTTCCTTTCATCTAAATCTCCTCCCCAATCAGCATAAGAATAAACTTAGAGTCGCAGATCCTTTCCTTAATAACTCAACGTATTATCAGCAGTCCCCTTTAGATACCTCAGTATTTTCTTAACGGCTTTCCATTGTGCTTGACCTAGATTGGATTGGTAACTACTCACCATTCCAACTGTAAAACATATGTCAGGTTTTGTACACATCATAGCGTACATAAAGCTTCTAACAGCACTAGCATAAGGAACATGTTTCATTTGTTCCTTCTCTTGTGGAGTCCTTGGACACAGTCTATGGCTCAATCATTCACCTTTTGCAATAGGAGTGTCTATGGGTTTACAATCTTGCATACGAAATCGTTCCAGAACCTTATTTATATAGGTTTCTTGTGAAAGAGACAACGATCTCTTTGAACGATCTCTTGAAATCTTAACTCCAAGAATGTATGCAGCCTCACCCATATCCTTCATCTCAAAGTTAGAAGACAACCATCTCTTGACAAAAGATTAACAAACTCCATATTGCTTCCGGCAATCGCATATCATCAACATATAATGATATGATCACAAATTGATCCTTGGATTTTTTTGATATATACACAATGATCCTCTTCTATCATTGTAAAATCATATGCCATTATGGCATTATGAAAACGTATATACCATTGTCTTGATGATCGCTTAAGGCCATATATCGACCTCAAAAGTCGACATACCTTTTCTTCTTGGCCTTTCACTATGAAACCAGCAGGTTGTTCCATATATATTCCATCCTCTAATTCTCCATTGAGGAAAGCAGTCTTTACATCCATTTGATATAACTCAAGATCCAGATTAGCCACTATTGCCAGAATAATGCGAATCGAGGTAAATCTGACTACAAGAGAAAATGTATCTTCATAATCAATTCCTTCATGTTGATTATACCCCTTCGCCACAAGGCGAGCCTTATGCCTTTCTATCGAGCCATCAGCCTTTCACTTTATTTTGCGAACTCACTTGTTCCCAATAGCTTTGTGTCCTTTTTGGAAGATCAACCAGTTCCCAAACTTGGTTTGACTTCATTGACTCAATTTCCTCTTCCATTGCATGAATCCATTCTTCCTTACTAGGGCAATTCAGAGCCTCATTAATATTTCTTGGTTCATCCTCATCTTGTGGAGCAACCATAAAAGTTTCCCCTTCAATATCAAAATGTCGACGGGGAATACTTTAGCAACTTGTTCGCCATATGGGAGATTGTACACTTAGCACATCATTCTCCATTATGCTCCCACTAGAATTAGATAATGATGACGTCGTCTCATCATATGGTTGCAATTGAGAATGAGTTGAATTCAATTCATCACTTCTCATATTACTCCCACTTGGACAAACTCCACTAAGATCATTATCTTGATCCAAGGTTTCAAATAGGGAGTAATCTTCCTTTATTTCGCCCTTCTTAGGAAACTCATCCTCTAAGAATGTGACATCCCGTGATTCAAATTCAATTATACTCCCACTTTCCTGCTCACCTATGAACACATACCATTTCGAGTGTTCGAAGTATCTCATGAAAATACTCTTATTTCCTTTTGGACCCAATTTTCCAAACTTGTGAAAGGACTCATGAGTATAGGCAGCACAACCCCATGGCTTAAGAAAACTTAAGTTCGGTTTTCTACCTGTCCATAACTCATATGGAGTGGAAGTAACTGATTTAGAAGGCACCCGGTTAAGTATATAGGCAGCAGCTAACAATGCATCACTCCAAAAAGTGATAGGTAAGTTAGCATGCGTTATCATGGACCTAACCATTTCTGGTAGGGTTCTATTTCTTCTCTCTACAACACCATCTTGTTGAGAAGTATATGGAATAGACAACTGTCTTTCTATTCCTCTTTCATCACATAATTTTCTGAACTCATCAGATAAAAAGTCTCGACCTCGATCGGATCTCAATGCTTTTATTTTCTTGTCTAATTGATTCATAAACCTTTTGAAACAATTTAATGCTTCGGATTTATGAGAAATCAAATAGACATATCCGAATCGAGTATTATCATCTATTAAAGTGATGAAATAAACAGCTCCATGCCTTCCTCTTACATTTATTGGACCACAGACATCAGAATGGATTAAATGCAGAGGAAATTAAGCTCTTTTACCTTCTCCAAATGGTTTCCTTATCATTTTCCCTACTAGGCAATGCTTACATATGGGCAAATCGACTTTTTCAATGTTACCCAACAAACCCCATTTGGCTAGTCTATTTATACGTTGTTGGCCCATATGACCAAGTTTAGCATGCCACGCATTCACATCATTATCATATGAAGTAGGAGACGTGAGAAGGGAATAACAAATATTGACATCACCACAGTCAACATTTAATACAATAAAACCATCCAGAAAATGACCACAACCATAGTAGTTTGTATTCAAATACAAATCTACACTGCTATTACGGAAGTTCACACTAAAACCAAGTTTAACCAACACCAAAAAACAGACACAAAATTTCGACGAATCTCCGGAGTATATAGAACATCAAGATGCGTCCACCACTCATGTTCAATTGGCCGGTGCCAATTCCTTTACTTCAGCTCTGGAGTTGTTTCCCATATGGATCCACTCAGTTCCAGTTGGTACTCGTCGGAATTCCACGAAGGATTCTCTATCCTTCCCTCCATGATCTGTCGCTTCTGAATCTATATTCCACAAAGGATTGGATTCAGCCAATAATACAGAACTTGACACATAAGCAAAGTTCTCAAATGTACAAGAGGTGTATACCTTCTTTGGCTCACGACAGTCGCGAGCATAATGACCATTCTTGTCATAATTGTAACACCTCACCCTAGACATTTTCTTCACTTGAGGACTTTTTCCTCTCTTGTGTTGGTTAGCTCTTGATTTCTTGCAACAAGAACTTGATCCTTTGCATTCCCACATATTGAACGAATCAATACGCTTGCGCTTAGAGCTCAAAGCCCTTTCTGAGTTAGAACCAGCATTGTAAATATCCGTTTTCGGCTCAAATGCCGTTAGTCGGTCCTCTACTAGCTCAAGGTGGCGCATGGCATCCTCAAGATCTTCCATAACATGGTCAAGAGCTTCTAATGCTTGTTGCTTTTCCAGCACATATTCAATATTTCACAATTATTGCCGTTCATATCAGCAATTACGTTCTTAGTTGCTGAAACCATCGATCTGAACACATCAGACATACATACACGAATAATTAATGCCTATCATTTATGCATCCAGTTTGCATAGACCCATCATATCAATGAACAATTTCAAGTAAGGTTTTAGAATCAAAAGGTCACTATGTTTCCAATCATCCTCCAAAAATCCTAACTTAAAATTATCATTAATATAATTGTTTTATGCAAAATCAATTCTATGAAGCTACAAAAGCTTCTAAAAACTACCCACAACTAATTACCCACAAAGAACCAAAGAATAACAGAAAGCAACAATATCTAACATCCAATAGAATAACAATGCTTTCATCTAATACAACTATACATTACACTAAGCAATATATACAGAGAAAATTATCAACATAGAAATAGATATTCACATTCAAAAAACATCTCAAACTAATCTAAGAAATAATTAGGGAATGTCCCTTCTAATCTATCAGTCAAAATATCTGAGAAATTTGAAGGCACATTTGCCAACCATGGAAAAACTTTTGGAGAGCTTTCATGTCGCCTCCAAGGCACATTCACTCGGCGCCATGTGGCGCTCAATTTAAGGGTTGAAGTTTTGGTTAACTCAATCCTATAGTACTCTCTTACAAAAGCTTCCACTAGCCTCCTATAACCCGGGACCACGTTGACCTCCCATAGCCGATCAAACACTGCTTGCCATTCAGGTGGAAGAGTGTTTATCAAAGCCGGCACTTTCTCAAAGTCCGACATAAGATAACCATTCCAGATAATTTCCTATATCATCTGATTGACCTTGACCACATGTGATACTAAATCACCGTCATGCCACTGATAATTAGCTAACTCTGTCATCAGCTTTTTAAGTCTTGCATTTCCCTCGTTCGTTCTCGGGATTGCAGGTATCATTGCATTGCGCATCATAGTTCCTGCAACAAATGCAAAAGTAAAAATGGATCACTTATTATCCATAATAAACATAAGGGAAAATAAATAATTTTCCATGATTCATGCAACAAATGCAGAATTAAAAATGGATTACTTATAACCCACATAGGCATGACTGAAAAAAGAAACAAATTCCTTTTTTTTTTTTCGGGTCAACGGTCAACAGTCAACGATCAGTCAACGGTCGGTCAACGGTCAACGATCAACGGTCAGCGGGCGCGCGGGTCGTCAAACCGGTCGGACCGGACGGATCGGTCGGACCGGTTGGGCCGGGTCCGACAAACCGACCGGCACGTGCCGCGCGTGTGAGCAGGCTGACGTCACGCAGAAGTCAGCCGGCACGTGCCGCGCGAGTGCCAGGCGTCCGCGGGTCGGGTCAAGTCGGGTCGAGTCGCCGGCCGGCCAACGGTCGTCGGCGATGACGTCATCGATGACGTCATCCCGGTGATTACCTACCGTTGGGTGACGTCAGCACGCGTCAGTTCGCCGACCGGCGCATGCCAGTTCACCGCCGCCGGCGCACACGTGCCGGTTCGCCGACCGGCGCGTGTGCCGCACGATCTGGGCAAGCTAGCGCTTCCGGGCGCGTCGCGCCCATGCGCAGCGCCTTCTGGCCGCGTGCGGCGTCTTCCGGCGGCGCACGACATGTCGCCGAACTCATCTCGACGACCTCTTTCACCCAATGCTTTCAGAAATTGATTTCGACTTACGAAAACCCAGAAAAAAGGACAAACATCGCTCGGGTGTCGGGATTTCTCGCCCCGATCCGTACGGCCAAATTGCATTCGCGAAAAATCAATCAAAAACATCAAACAAGTCGGGAAAAACGTGAACTAGGGCTCTGATACCAATGTTGGGAATAACGAATCCCCGAAAACCGGATTCGACGCTGAATCAAACCCCTAAATCAATGCAGAAGACGAAGCCCGGGAAAAACAACACGTATCACCGATCCTAAAGCACATCACGGATTCGAGCGTACCTTGTTAGCCACAGATTAGACACCGACGCCGACAAGAGGAAGAAAATCTGGCCCTGTTCGATCTGATGGCACCTTGAAGGGAAGAAGAAACGTGCCTTTATGCGTTACTATTTCTTCTTTTTCCTTTTTTTTGAGAGAGAGTGCGCGGGAGAAGGGAAGCGTACGTTCTAATTGTTCCAACAAGTGTATCCTCTCTCTCTCTCTCCTCTCTTTTATACGTCCCTCCATCCACGGGCCCTATTCCCGTGGGCCGGGCTTTTTGGGCCCAACATGGGCGGACGGGCCTTAAGCCCATCGCTAATAAAACCTTCAGGTAGGCCCGACTGCAGTTGTTCATCTTGGCACCTCTTTGGCTATTGAAAGAGAGGAAGACCTCCATATTAAGGGGAAAGAAGTGGTTATTTACCAAGAGATCTGCCGGGATGAGTTCCATGCGAAAAAAAAAGTATGGGGAAGAAAGAGGACTTGAGGAAGTTGCACAAAATCATTAAACCCTCAGCAAAGAAAAAGCTTAAGAGGTATAACCATTCTAACTCTCCCCCAAATGAGCTTGCTACACTTGATGAATCTTAGTTGCAAGAGACCCCAATCAGAGTTTCGACTAACACAACTAAATGGGCTTTGGTGGCTAGCCCTAATAAGCCATTGGGTTATAAACTAACGTTCTTTATTGGAACTTTCAAGAGTTGGGCACACCCTTGACAATTTAAGCTCTAAGGGCATTGGCAGCCCAAGATAGGCCTAGTGTGATCTTCTTAATGAGGACTAAAAACCAGGATTCTGTTATCTTGCGTATGAGGAAACAGTTAAAATTTTAGTCCAGCTTTGTGGTGAAACTAATAGGGACTGCAGGGGGATAGCCATTTTGTGGAATGAAATGGTAGCGATCGGAATTGAATCGGCTTCAAAGGAGATGATAAATGTAATATACGATGATTCTGCTAGAAGGATAAAAATGCGAATGATTTTTATTCATGCGCCAAATGATTTTAGAGAAAGATTGACCCTTTGCGACAAGTTGAGGCAAATCAGCAGTATGGATGCTCTCTCCTAGGTTTCTTTGGGGGATTTTAATGAAGTTCTTTACCATTGAGAGAAAGCTAGAGGACGAACAGTGGACCATTATTGTTTAGCTGCATTTCGAGAGTGCTTGAATGATTGCTCCCTCATGGAAGTTGAGTGTAAGGGGTGTGCATTTACATGGGCTAATAATAGGGAAAGAGCACGGTTTGTTAAGGAGAAACTGGATAGAATCATTTGCAATATTGAATGGCGATTGTGTTTCTTAGAGGTAAAAACCTTTGGTCTCCCAACTATAGGATCTAACCATAGCCCCTTATTGCTCTCTTTATTTGCAAAGCTAGTTAAAAGAAAAAAAGAATTTCGATTTGAAGCATTTTGGGCTGATAATCCATAATGTTAGGAAGTTGTTGCTAATGCATGGAATTCATATTCTGTGGAAAACATGAAACTTTTTGAAAAGCTGGATTTAGTCTCAAGAGTTTTAAGAAAGTGGAGTAAATAGAAATTCTCAAACAATCAGCATAATTGGAGCTCTTAATCAAGAACTCCAGAACATCATGAATTATCGGGGAGATTCCTTTAATAAGGATAGAATGCTAAGTATTAAAGGGGAAATTGAAGACCTTTACAGATGTGAGAAGATGTATTAGGGTCTACATTTGAGAATTAATTGGCTAAAGTGGGGGAATAAAAACACAACGTATTTTCATGCAATTACTATTCAGAGAAGAAATCAGAATAGACCACCGGCTGTGATGGCTCCGTTGGGTAGGCTTTAGTGATCCTTTGAGGGAGAGGTGAGAGATTCGAAGCCCTTGCAATGCAAGGGGGTTGGTGGAGTTACTTGGTGACTTACCTGGTGGCATGGGGTGGTGGTTTCCCCATGTTGCCCCTAGGTTCTTCCCATCGGCTGTCAGCTTTCGAGGTTTCTTGGGTCACAAAAAAAAAATCAAAATAGAATCTTTATGCCGAAGTCTACATATAATGACTGGATTCGGGATGAAAATATTCTTATGCAAAAAATAGTTGATTGTATAGTGAACTATACACTTCAGTGGGGCCTCAAAACTTTTAGCCTATAATTGAGTTATGTCCATATATAATCCAGGCTAAGACGAATGAGTTTTTTACTACAAAAGTCACCGTGGTGGAGGTTAATGAGGTGGTTTCTCAGCTAGGATCCACAAAAGCTCTGGGCCTGGATGGACTAAATGGTATCTTTTTTAGACATCATCGGAATGTCATTAAATTGGAAGTCTTTGCTACAGTGAATTCCTTCTTTTGTATGGGTAGATTATGCCTTGAAATGAATAGAACCCATATCCCTTATTCCAAAATCCTCTCACCCTAAAAAGCTTGAGCAATTTCAACCCATCAACCTTTGCAATTTTGCTTATAAGATTATATCAAAAATTTTGGCAAATATACTTAAGAAGTGGTTGCCTTATTTGATAGCTAAGGAACAAAGTGATTTTGTTAGTGGTAGGCAAATCCAAGATAATATTCTTATTGTACACAAGGTTCTACACCAGCTGTGATCAAGAATCGACAGAAAAAATTTCAGGCTATTTTGAAATTAGATATGCAAAAGGCTTATAATCGTGTTGAGTGGGATTTTCTAAAAGCATGCATAATTAAAATGAGTTTTAGTGATAAGTGGATTAGTTGGGTTATGCAATGAGTCACAACAGTCTTTTTTTAGTGTCGAGTTTAATGGTGAATCTCTCCCTTATTTCAACCCAATCAGAGGTATCAAATAGGGTGATCCTCTTTCCCCCTATTTGTTTATTTTAGTTGTAAATTGCCTATCTTTTATTATGAAGAACGCAGTGGCTAATGAAAGCATATGAGGCATTAAGTTGAACATATATTGTCCAACTCAATCCCACCTACTGTTTGTGAATGATTCCATCTTTTTCTTAGATGGTACTATCTTAGAATGTCAGAATGTTTCGCTATTGGGGTGCATCGAAGAAAATCATGTTCACATGGATTTTGGGGAGAGTTAATATGAAACTAGAAGGTTGAAAGGAACAACCAATCTCAAAAGCAAGAAAGGAGATTTTGGTGAAGACAATAGTTTAAGCACTTCCTCAATATGTAATGTCTTGATTTCAATTTGTAAAGTAATTGAACAGAAGAGTGCTAATTTCTTGGGATAAATAGCAAATCAAAAACTGGCATGCATTGGAAAATATGAGATATTTTGAAGATGAGAAAGGATAAAGGAGGAATGGATCTTAGAGATTTGGTTATCAACAAAGCTATGCTAGGAAAACAAGCTTGGCGATTAGCTCAAAATCTAGAGTCTTTATGGAGTAAAATCTTTAAAGAAATCTATTTCAATCAAGAGGATTTCTAGAGGGCTAAGAGAGGAGCGAGACTATCTTGAGAATGGCAAAGTTTGCTTATGAGTAGGGAAGCCATATCCCACTCGGTTATGTGGTTGATTGGAAATGGCGAAAAGGTGAACATCTGGGAGGATAAATGGCTGAAACAAGGAGTGTTAGGGGGACCGACAAACAAAGATGATCCGATTATGGTTTCGGAACTCATAAATTATGAAGAGCAACAGTGGAATAATCTTGCTTGACCTCTTTAATGATCAGACGGTTTAAGAAATCTTGACCATCAACACCAGACCTCAAAGTTCACAAGACAAGCTTGTTTGGACTGGGACGAAAAATAGTCATTATACAGTTAAAAATGGCTACAATCAACTTAGCGATAAATTGAAAAACATGCAGAGAAATGAATTAGCTACCTCATCTTTCCAAACACCCAAATCTCTACGGCAAGCAATGTGGAACATGCAGATAGAATCCAAAGTCAAGATATTTATCTGGTCTCTATGCCAAAATGCAATTGCAACCCCGGAAACTCTATGGAAACATAAGATTGTACCTAATCCGATTTGCTCCCTATGCTGAAAAAGGAATGGAGACCATTTAGCACATATTCCTCCTTTGCCCATGGACCCAGCAAGTATGGTCGGACCTCAACTTGAACTTGACGATTGACAATAAGCATATAACCAAATTTGAAGTATGGTTGATAAATTTCTTAGAAAAAGGGATTGATGCACTGCCTTCGGCTACTATGACGTCTATTCTATGTAGTATTTGGAAATTCAGCAACAACTTTGTGTTTGGAAGAAAAATCCTAAATGCGCAACAAACCATGGAATCAACAAGATTTATGCAAGCAAACTTCACTAAATGGAACACTCAGAAGTTGACAATAAGGAGGCAACGAGATCTTATCAGAGGACAACGTTGGATATCGCCGAAAGAGGGAGCCTTAAAACTTAGCGTCGATGGATCCTTTGTTGAAGGCTCAATAGATGGAGCAATTGCTCATATATGCCGTGACCACACTAATAGTCTCGTCGCTGGCTTCGCAAAGTCGGCAAAGGCATCGTTTGTGGTACAAGTGGAATCCTAGCTTTGTTGGAGGCACCCACCTTCGTCTCCAAAGCTCGTTTTCAGTTCAAGTCGTACTTTCTTGAGTCTGATAGAATTGATCTGGTAAAAGTTCTGACAAGTCAAGCCACAAATCGATTTAACTGGGAAGAGCAGTTGCTACTTAAGATTGGACCTCCTTTCAGCCCATCCACATGTTACTCTAGCCCATTGTCCTAAGTTGTCTAATTCCGTTGCAGATTGGGTTACGAAAGCCTAGATATTACATAGCCTTCCTTATAATTGGCTTTTGGTCCCGCCCCAACCCCTTTCGGCTCTGCTTTGTTTGGATGCTCTTCTCATGGGTTTTATGAACTCGTATTAGTAATGATATACATCTCTCTTTGACAAAAAAAAAAAGAAAATTCTAAACAACTAGAAGACGCCATTGGAACTTCCATTCCTTGTGATTTTTGCAACATTGAACCTATGTTTCGTAGAGATTGTTGTTGTGTTCTTTGTTTTAAAGCCACCACATCAGTTTATTCGCAAATGAATAGTTATCGATTAGCTGAATCAGGGGTATTTTTCACTCATACAATGCGAAACATATTTTGCTTTTGTCAGTAACGGATTAAATATTATTTTGCTTGTAAAAGTACCACGTTAAATACCTTTTGCTCTTTTGGTTGTAGCTTACGATTTCTCATCTTACATATGTAATTCGTGATATGAAAAAAGATTTTGAGTTTGCAATAAGAATGATTTTTTCAAATGAATATCATAGATATGTGGCATATGCAATTAACAAAGGATTTAGAGTATGGAAGGTTAAGATCATCAGAAATGATGAAGGAGAAATAACCCAATGGACTTTTATATGTAATTGTAAGAGACATTCTGTCAACTCATTTGATCCCCAAAAAAAAAAAACCTGAGATGTTTAAAATTAGATGTGGTTGTCTTGCTCTGTCAAATGTAAGGTTGACAATAGTGTTTTTGAAGTCACAGAATATATTTTCAACATAAGCATGCATATATCGGAAGATCAAAAGCACTTGATAAGATGCAAAAGAATGATGTGTGATACACGCAAGGTTATTTTAGTTGACATGGCTAAAACTGGCATTGTAGGGAGTATGGCATTTAAGTTCTCGATAAATGAAATAAAGAAAGCCAAACTTGGGTTTCCATCTTGTGCGATTGTCAAAATATTTGGTAGATTAGAAGATCTAATAATATGAGTGGGGAATATTATCAGACTCTTCCGAATTATTTTCATTGCATACATATGGACTCAATGCTTTTCTACACTTTGCAAGAAGATCAAGATGCTAGATTGACAACTCTATTTTGGAGAGATAGTTTGTCCAAATTTGATTATAAAATTTTGTTGATGTGCTAGTGTTCGATACCATGTACGGTACCAATAAACATAACATGATATGTGTATTTTTTGTTAGGGTCAATCACCATTAAAAGAATACTTTACTTGGTTGCGCTTTTTTGTTAGACGAGATTGCAAATTCGTTTACTTGGTTATTTGAGATGTACTTGAAATCTATGGGAAATAATGCTCCAAAAACCACGTTCGCAGATTAAGACCAAGCCATGGTGTAAGTCATTAGAATGGTGTTTTTGGATACATAACACCATTTATGCACAGAGCACATTAAGAAAACTACCAATTAAAACATTCCCTTTCTTTACCATAAGTTGGGGGTTAATGATAAATATTTCTCAAAGCTTACATATAGATGCAAATTGGAGGATAAATTTGAATTTACCTAGAGGGAAATGGAAGAGGAGTGGAGCACTGAGAATACTAATTTACTTCAGAAATTATACGATCTTAGACATAAATGGAGTTAAGCTTTTGGTCATGATACTTTTACATGTAGTATAAGATCAAGTCAAAAGAGCAAGAGTATCAATAATGTCTTCAAACGCATGTCAAATAAGATATTGACCCTTGTAGAATTTGTCCATCATTATGAAGAACAACTTAAATGCATTAGAGAAATTGAAAGTCAAAATGAATATAATTGTTGAGGTAAGCCCAAATTGTAGGTTTTGAATAATCGGATACCGACTAAGTGCATACTTGTATGGAAATAAAAAATATCTCAACGTCGGAAAATTTTTTGGAATCTTGTTGTAGGATGGAAAACTCTAAATTCTTAATTACATAAGAGATATAATAGGACTGTTGACCTATGTATTTTTATATGAAAACATGTCAAAACAACTAGTTAAGGATATTTAGGAAAGTAAAGAACGATTAAATCCCTTAAAGGTAGGATGAATGGCACGAATTAGTGAATCAATGGAGTGAAGAAAAGTTAGGGATGATTAACATCTTTTATATTGATGGACAGTAGCATGTATTTTTCTGACCGTTTGGATCTTTTTCACTGGTAACGAAAGTTTGATTTACAGTCAACAAAATGATAAACGATAAGAAATCAGTGACATTTTTGTAAATATGAATTTAGAGCCAATTTCAAAAGTTTGCTTTATAATAATTATAGACTCCAAAAAAATTCGAAGTGAGTGCCTGAGCGAGTCATGCAAAATATGAATATATAGCAAAATAAATGTAACAAAAAAAAACTCAGATAATTCTATCAGCAGGTGAATATGAATATATAGCAAGTTAATTACTACTCAATTCAATTTCGAATCTTGCATTCACTCTAACTCTGAAGATATCATACTTAAAACATCTATATAAACCCACTTCAAGAGGACTCATGACGCATATCTTCCACATCTATCTCTAATAATCAATCCTAAAATACTCTCTGCATAATCATACCTCAGACAATCAAGCCATCGTACTTGAAAATGGAGAAGGGTCAAGCCAAGCTCAGTGCATTGGTCATTCTATTGGTGGCAGCATCTAGTAGGTTTCTTTCTTTCTTTCTTTTGGTCGAAATCTAGTAGGTTTCTTTCATCTCTCATTTATTATTAATATCATTTCTAAATCTAGAACTGCGCTAATGAATTTTCCAAAACACCCCTCTTTTAAGGTCTCACTGTCTCACCAGCTGCAGAAGGAGGAGGCGTTTGTATTCCAGAGCAGTGTGAATTCGGGTATCGTCCCATCTTTAAAGACGGCAAATGTATATGTGTTCCATCGGAGCGCCAGGTCTTCTCGAACGGTGCCATATGTATTCCAGAGATGTGTGATCCCGGGTCTCATGCAGTCTTTAGAAACGGCAAATGTATATGTGTTCCATTAGAGCGTCGGCTCTCAGGTGTTTGGTGAGCATGTCCGTGAGAAGGAGGGAAAGCAAGAATAAAAGGGAATAAGAGAGACTTGTGCTGCATGTATAAGAGATTTTTATGAATCAATGTTGCTTTTATTAAAATGGGTTGATGTTATTGAGTATTTGATTTATTCTTTTGCGGTCTAAAAAATTTCTGTCGCAACGACCTTGGTTGAACATCGCGACTTCAATCCAGTTATTCCTGTCATCAATAGCAACAGTGGAGGATGCTCGAGATGTGATTTCATAACTTCTCTGAGATTCGGTAGCTCTCCTCTCCATTTAGATTCTGGTATAGGTCTAGAACTTTACTCTCCTAATACAGATTCGAGACTTCCTTAGAAGCGATTGATTTCTGCTATTTCAACATGTTGTGATTGTCTCTATATGGAAATGGTGTTGAGTACATTAAACCTAAGTGCACACCACAAGCTATTAGAGCAGGAGCCTGGCATGTGCTTGACGTAGCAAAAGATATACTCAGAAAAGAATTCCAAAGGATAATTTTTATTCTAAATAATGAAGCGCCGTTTACAATGTCTTAGGCGCCCGTCTATAGGAAGGTTGCCCTTTAGGAAACAATCAAATAATTAAAATTAAGTAATAGCGCTGAGGAAAATTATTGTTAAGGGTAAAGTCTTCAAAATGCATCTTGAGAATCTGCAAAACACGTCCAGAATCTTTGGAGGCCTAGAAATCAAGAAAAAAGCGTGTTTTAAAGGTCAAACATTGACCAAATCGGTGTAGTTCATTTGCAATTTCGAAGATCTCATTGTCCTTTTCAATTTGATATGTTGTATGCGTCAAAACTCATCTTGAATAAAAAGTTACGACTGTTTGAAGTTGGCCCGTCATTTGTGGCGTAGGTGGGACCATCTATTCTCATGACGCTCGAAAGCATTTGCCAGCTATTCTACATTTGTCTCCTCAACTTCAGAAGAACTTGATTCCAAGTTATTTTCACGATAAAGGGATGTATATGGAGAATGATTCACAAATAGGTTTGCCACATTGAATATCCGGAGATGTTGGGGTCGCCCAAAAGATCAACAACATAGGCATTGTCATTGATATAAGGATTAAAAAAAAATGATGATGGTGACTCTATGACTAGCCCTCCCATTATCAACATTACAAAACAGAAGTAAAGAGGAAGAAGAAGAAGAGGAGGAAGGAAAAAAGATCAAAAGTAGCCCCAAGATAAGTTTGGCCCCGAGATGATGGTGCCAAAAACTTGGAGGGGCCGAAGACGACAAGCAGAAGAAGTGCCTTCAAAAAGATGACCAAGCTTTTGCTCCTCTGATTCCAGTGCTACATCAAGTAGACATATGTGAAGCTAAACGTACTTCTCAGATAGAGATATCTATCTCGAAGGAGGAAAACGTGTTTAGAATTAAAAACAAAAAGGAAAGGCAAACGTATCGATTTGATTCCAAAGATTTTTCCTAGAAGATGAGAGCTTAGGGCTACCTCAGCATATCGAGCAAACACATAGAGCCGTATACATTGCTGCTCAAACCTTTCATGCCGCTGCAGGATAATCAACTACTCTCTCTAGACCAATATGTGCCTCAGAATTCACAGGATGTTTCCCAAGTACCACTGAAACTTCCGGATGGTTTTGGTAGATTGGGGGATCCCAATTTTTACAATATATCTTACTTACCGGAGGTCCCAAATTCTTTTAAGGAGTCGACACCTCTGAACCCTCAAGAAGATGTTGATATGGAGAATGTTACGGTGCTAGAAAAATTTTTGAGTGACTGCTAAGAACTAGATTCATTTGTATAATTTTCAAGTATTTATTATTGTTGAGCCAAGAGTGAGTGGTGAACAAACTTCTCAAATCATTAAAAAACTTCGCTTCCCTAATCATACTCGAGCTAAGACACAAGGTTTTTCAGGAGAAATGTGGTTATTATGGCGAGACGCTTCTTTTACTATGGAGTTAGTATGGATAGATCCTCAATTTATTCACTTTCAAATGAAAAAGGGGACTAATCGTATATGGTGTTTAACTGTTGTTTATGTCAAACTCGTTGAACTAAGTAAACTACAGTTGAAGGCTATGCCCCAAGATTGAGCTCTTTCATCTTGAAAAATAACGTGGACCCAAGTCTCTCTCTCTCTCTCTCTCTCTCTCTCTCTCTCTCTCTCTCTCTCTCTCTCTCTCTCTCTCTCTCTCTCTCTCTCTCTCTCTCTCTCTATACTCGTTGAACTAAGTAAAATACAGTTGAAGGCTATGCCCCAAGATTGAGCTCTTTCATCTTGAAAAATAACGTGGACCCATCTCTCTCTCTCTCTCTTTCTCTCTCTCTCTCTGCTAGATGATTATTATATAGTCTACTCCAGTCTATATTACATTGAGTCTAATTCATCTATGGAAAATATTTAACGTCAATAACGTGCGCAAAGATAATAATTAGTAAATAACTAAAAATTGCACATGTGCGGCATGCATGCAAGAAACTGGCCTTCGAAAGATTGGGCAGATGACTTAACCAATACATATTCGAATTATTAAATTATGGTATGAAAATTTTGATAAAAAATTACTTTACAAAAAAATCAGTTAAGTACATATGCAAAGAGAAAAATTATCTCAACATCTGAAATATTTTAGGAATCTTGTTGTAGGATGGAAAGCTCTGAAATCTAAATCTTTAATTCTATGAGAGATATAATGGGATTGTCGACTTTTGTATTTTTCTATAAACACAATACGTAAAAACAATTAGTTAAGGGTATTTAGGAAAGTAAAGAATTATTAAATCGCTTAAACGTTGGATGAATGGCATGAATTAGTGAATAAATGGGGCGAAAAATTGTGGGTGATTATCATCTTTTATATTAATGGACAATGACATGTACTTCTCAAACTGTTTAGATCTTTTTTCACGGGTGAAGAAAGTTTGATTTACGGTCAACAAAATGATAAACGGTAAGAAAATCAATGACATTTTTGTAAATATGAATTAGATGCCAAATCAAAAGTTCGATTTATAATATTAGTGGACTCCAAAAAAATCCGAATTAAAGTCCTCAGCAAGTCATGCAAACTAAGCAGCCGCTAAAGAGGAAAAGCTTAAAACCCAGTGAGTTGGATTTCTAATATTCACACTTCGCACTTTGAGCGGTATTATTTGCATAATTTAATCGGGTCAAACAATGATATTTTAGAAAGCAAAAAAAGAAAAAAAAAAAAAAACAGAAAGAGAGAGGGAGAGCATTTGTCTAGGGAGGAAATATATACATGATATGATACATGTCTTTTCTTATTATGATAGGAGAATCTCAAATTATTTAAGAAATGCTCAAATTATGGTAGAAGAATCCCGAACTATTCAATTGCATACAGCAAGTACTTATTGTCTTATCTTGAAAAGCAAGTGCGCATTTTAATGGAGACCTATGAAATAAATGCAACCAAAAAAAATCCAATAATTATAAGAATATATAGCAAGTTAATTAGTACTCATTCTGACCCAAAAAAAAAAAAATACTATTCATTCAATTTTGAATCTTGCATTTACTCTAACTCTAAAAATATCAGCCTTTAAACATCTATATAAACCCACTTCCAGGGGCCTCATACACATATCTCGCCACGCTTATCTCTAATAATCAAGCCTAAATTTTCTCACTATAATCCTTAAAGACTCTCTGCACAATTATACCTCGAGACAATCAAGCCAAATTACTTGGAAATGGAGAAGGGTCAAGCCAAGCTCAGTGCATTAGTCGTTATATTGGTGATTGCATCCGGTAGGTTTCTTTCATCTCTCATTTGTTATTATTATTTATCAATGTAGAATTGCACTAATGAATTTTCCAAACTTCCCTTCTTTAAAGGTTTCGGTGCCTCACAAGCTGCAGAAGGAAGAAAACCTTGTTTTCAAGTCGGCGAGGGCCAAGGTGATCTCGTGTCCTGTCGGGTATCGTCCCATCGTGAAAGATCTCCAATGTTTCGTGTTCCGTCACAGCGCCGGGATACCTTAGCTGATCGGGAAGGAAACGGAGGTTGTAGTCCAAAGCTTTGTCCTAATGGGTCTCGTATGGTCTTTGCGCACGGCAAATGTTTCTGCGTTCCATCAAAGCGCCCAGATGTCTCGGTGAATCAGGTTGGAGGAGGCGCTTGTAATCCGGAGATGTGTCGTGACGGGTTTCTTCCCATCCATGAAAACGGCGAATGTGTATGTGTTCAATGGGACCGCAAACATTGATTGTTGTGTATGGTGAGTTTGTCTGTGAGATGAGAGGAAGCAAGAATAAAAGGGAATAAGAGAGAGGTGGGCTGCATGTGTCAGTCAATTTCATGCATCAAATCTTGCTCTCATTAAAATGGATTGAAGATATTGAGTATTCCGCTTCTTCTTCTTCTTTTTTTGGCGGTCTCCAAAAATTCCAACTATTCAAATCGATGGACTCTGGGGGTTGCCATTAATGGCATTATAATGGTTGATAACTCAAGCGATGATAGTATTCTTTATGTATGGATTAGATGAAGCATTGACAATTGATAAGACAACAAAAATTTCGATATTGAAAGAGAGTCCAAAAAGAGCAGCAAACTTGATATCCTCACATCTTCAAATTTAATGGCAAAAAGATTCAAAAATAGTTTGAATATTCCAACTACACTTGCCCTAGTTTGATAAGAAAAATAAACTCTACGAGATTATAGAAGGAAATCGAAACATATCAAAGATCCATTGTTGTAATATTTGTATTTGACTATCCTTCCAAATCGCTCTACAATTAAGCCGTTATAACTATGCAAAAACTCATCCGATAAAGGTCAAAAATTCTTATTTTTCCATATTTTCAATTAAAATAGATTATTTACAAATACAGAGAGGGATTATTTGAAACGAAAAATGTTTTTAAGGTACTATCACTTTATGGAAAGTAACTTACCATCTTGATCACACCTTCTTAAGTGTGTTGTTAAGTAACAGATTTTGTCAATAGTCAAATTAGGAATACGTGATCAGGATCGTCCTCTAGAGCATTGCTCGTTTGGAATACGACATTCAAAATTTGGAGTCATTTGGGATGCGTGCCCCTCTAAAGGTTCTTTCGGTAAAAATGGATCCAATGAAGGGTATTTTGAAGATTTCACCGTCCTTAAAATTTTGTTTGGGCGAGGAGAGAACCTACGGAGAACGATCCAAATCAACCTCAAACCCCACGAAAACGAACGGCCACCGCCCCGCCAGATTCGCCCGCCGCTCTCCGACCAATGTCCAGCCCCAGGAGAGCCAAGCGCCTCGTCACGCTGACCCACCCGCTCCTGCGCAAGCTCGACTCGTGCTGCAGCGTCGCGGAATTCGACCAAGTCCACGCCCAGCTCCTCGTCTCCGACCACTACCTCGCCACCAGCCGAGCCGTCAAGAAGCTCTGCGCTCTGCGCGCGGTCGCTCGCGCGGTCCTGTTCTTCAGATCCACCAGCGAGCCCGACGCCTCCCTGTGCAACACCATCATGCGGACTTACGTGGGCGGGAAGGACGCGGGCAGCGCCATGAGATTTTATCGGGATGAGATGGTGGGTAATGACGTCGTGCCCAATCATATCACGTTCCCCATTGTTCTGAAGGTGTGTGTGGAGACTGGGTCGTTGAGCGAAGGAGAAAAGGTTCACGGCAGGGTGTTCAAACTCGGGTTCGAGCCGGATTTGTTCGTGACGAACGCGTTGATTCACTTCTATTCGGCTTTTCAGAAGACCGGGAATGCCCGCTTGGTGTTTGATGCCGGGCCTGTTCGGGATTGCGTCAGCTGGAATACTATGATCGATGGTTATGTCAAGAGTGGGGAAGTTGATCGTGCACGTGAGCTGTTCGATGAAATGACTGAGAGGGACGCTGTCACTTGGACCTCGATGATAGGGGGCTACATTGGGAGAGGGGAGATGGAAGAGGCGAGAAGTTTGTTTGATAAGATGCCATCTAGAGACATCCCGTCGTGGAATTGTATGATTGACGGGTATGCAAGGATCGGCTGTTTTTGGGTGGCTCTTGAGTTGTTTAACTCAATGCCTTCCCGGAATGTGGCCTCTTGGAATACCTTGTTGGATCATCTTGTCCGTCATGAACATTATAGGGAGTGTTTGAGTTTGTTTGATACTATGCTCCAAGAGAGAGAGATTAAACCCAATAAGTTTACTCTTTTGCCTGTCTTGACTGCATGTGGCAATCTGGGGGACCTCGATAGAGGCCAACTAGTCCGTTCTTACATCACGAGAAATCACATTAAAGCTGATGTGGCACTTTCAACCGCTTTATTGACATTGTATGCAAAATGTGGGGCTGTGGACGTGGCTAGGAATCTGTTTGATCAGATGCTTGATAAGAATGTTGTCTCATGGAATGCTATGATTCTGGGGTATGGAATGCATGGGCATGGTGAGAAAGCCCTAGATTTGTTCCTGGAGATGGAGAAGAGAGGTCAAATACCAAATGAGTCCAGCTTCGTCAGTGTCTTATCTGCCTGCAAGCGCTGTGGAATGGTTTTGGAAGGTTGGTGGTGTTTTGACCTAATGTCTCGAGTTTACAAGATTGATCCCAAAGTACAGCACTATGGTTGTATGCTCGAGCTTCTTGCTATGGTCGGGTTGATGAAGGAAGATATAGAAGAGTTGGTCAAAGAAGTCTCAACGGGGGCTGGATCTACCCATTCTACCACTGAACTAGGAGAGACTGTGGCCGAGCGATTGATCGAGTTGGACCCGACTGATGTTGCGCCCTATGTGCTCTTGGCAAACATGCATGCAGCAGAAGGTAATTGGGACACTGTCGAGAACGTCAGAAAGATTATGAAGGATATAGGTTTGCAAAAGGAAGTCGGGTCTAGCCTCTCTCGACTCGGAGGCATCGAGTCCAAAGATGCCGAAAAGGATAGTTTGCCCCATCGAAGAGTTATGATTTATTCAATGCTGAGTGAGATCGGTTCTCATATGAAAGTGTACTGTAGAGACTCTAGAGTTGTAGAGGAACTAACATTGAGTTTGGTGGAGTTGATTAGAAAGGAAAAGAAAGAATTTTCATGATCGGTAGAAAAAGCGTGCTGAGGGTTGAGTTACAACATTGCATGGATACTAGCGAGGCAAAAACATGAAAAGGAACACATGATGACATAATCTCATTATATGTTTTTGAGAGTTAGAGGAGCGGATGAGTGGTGATAGCAGAGCTCCGATGAAGGCAACTAGGGCAATGGTTGAGGCGATGTTGACCGAGGTGATACGGGGTGTGTGCGCAACGGGCACGTGTGGCGGTGGACTCGGGGCTTTCAGCCTCAAAATGAAGAAAGAAGAAAATCCAAGGGGAGAGGGATGGGGAAAAGGGTTGGGCTATTTGGAAAATCATAGGGTGTGGCTGCGTTCACAGGTGCACTTAAATAACACCAATAAACGAGCAATACTTAGTGAGCAGCATCTAACTCTTACCCTTTTCTAGCTCCTTACTCTTGCCCCCCCAATGCCTTTAACAAACACACTATGACAATAGGTGAAAAATGGGACTTTTGAAAATGAGAAAGATGAGCCATTTTCATTTGTGAATTAACTTGTGGCTTCTAAAATTTGCGTGACCGTTCAATGTAGTAAATCTGAACTGCAAAGGATAGGCTCCACGGGTGGTAAGGAACGAAACGAGCTTGGAGCCTTGGGCATGTGACTGTCCATGAAAAAGAAAGGCTTTTGACATTGAAAAGACAGCGGATTGATCTTCAACGTTAGCCCCAAGTATTGATTCCTAGGATGGTTGGGACCCAACCTCAGGAAAATGTGCGGACTTTTGATGGGTTGCGACTTCATGTAATTACCAAAGTCACGTCTCTAAACAGAGTAATGAGATATTCAATATAACAACCCTTCTTGTCATTTCATATCGAGGCACATCCACCAGAATTTCTCTTGTTTTCCAGAATTCTCTCCCTTCTCATTCTTCTTAAGTTCTCTTGAACGTTGTCGTTTATTGCAGATGGTTCTATTAAGCTAATTCGATGGATCATTCTACAAAATCCAAGATTTATTGCTTCATACATAGTACATGAATATTTCATCCAAATCTGCAAGAATACATATAAGCATTTCTCTAGCTAAGTCATTGCTCATCTCTAAGGAGAACAATTATTGTACAACTCATTAAAAGAACAAGAATGCTCATGGGCGATTATTTCTATTGAACATCTTGCAAAACACTCAGCTGCATTTCCACCATTAGCTGATCTGTACTCCGGTATCATATGTTGCTCCGGCTTTCCAGTCTTGAGGTATGTTGTTGACAGGAACCAACCACGTCTCATCTCCATCATCGCCACTGAGCAACATCCTCAGGGCCAATGGACCGCTAGGGGGCGAGGTGGTTGTCCAAACTGCACCATAGCTCCGGTCCAGGAGCTTGCAAACATAGTTCTGAGTCTGCCCAATTTTTTGATAAAAAAAAGTCAGAAATACCATCCTCAAAGTACCATTGCTACTGAGTGCGGTTCATCATAGAGCAATTATCAGCAAATTTTTGTATTTTGATGCACGTGATACCATTTTTTCTGTAAGAAGCCGGAGTGGATGACTGTTTGATACGAGAGAAATCTTGCAGAAAGCATGGAAAATGCGAGAGTAGATGGACTAGATTGACGTTAAAACCAGTTCATATATTTCGTAAACCTATGGTTCTGGTTAATTACTGTCAGATGCTCCTTTATGCAACAACAAGAACAAAATTACACAAATTGACAAATGGACAGGACATATTAGCACGAATCGGTAGGTTCATGAGGATATAGATTTGATTTTTGAGACAAAGTGGATGGTTTTATCTTCTACCATAGAATAACAAAAAATGCAAATTTTAGCTTCTTAAAATCTGAAAGTTCATGAGGATCTGAAACATGGTTGCAAGGCAGGTTCATGGTTCCTCATGGAATTGACTAGTTTGACAGGTTTTACACGGAAGAGGGGTCAGTGCATATCGTGAAGTTACTGTTCATTTAACGGTTCGGGAGCAATCTATGATAGACAATGAGTTACCTCACATAGCTGCACGGCGGTGATGTCCTTATCGCCCTGTTGATACCATATCACAAAACCCAAATAATAGGGGTTATTGCTGCTCTCAACGATCTTGATGGTTATATTGTGGTTTGGGTAGCTGCAGGAAACACTGCGGAAAAATTGAGATTCTTGGATTAGTTCGAACCTTCATTCTGCATGCCGTTAACATCTCAGCACTTCATCTTGGAATTATTAGGTAATACTTGTACTGTGGACGGGCATCTCTGAGTTTTGCTTAATTATTAAAAACACACTCTTTGGCAAGAGCTTAACCATCACATCAGAGGTATGTGCATAAGAAAAAATTTCCAGTTACCTCTTTGCTCTTTTCTCTGGTTTAGCATAAGCTATCGCAGATCCACATGATACCAATGAAAACTTTCCAATAGTGTACATGTCAAGCACTAACTATGATCTTACCGTCTATATTCGATGTCAACAACACCAAGTGCATATATGGAGCTGGCGGCATCGGGGGTTTGAGCCATTCGGCCATAGGCACGTTGGCTTAGAATGAAATCCGTGTTATCACCCGAACCTTGATCAGTTACAACGATGGTTACGCCTTTGTCTGAGCAGTACTTACTGTTGGTGCACCTCACCTGAAGTTGTTATGCATGTATTAACAACTTTTGTATCCTCATAAACACTAATTATAGTTATTCCAAAAATTCGGTTAACAGGATTCTCACCTGGTAGCAAGCGCCACAACCAACACCACTGCGATAGAGATTAGATGCTGCCGAGACATCCCCGCCATTAATCATAGCTCCAAATGAACCAAACCCACATGCCCCAGCTGCGGTTGAATAAGAAATATCCATTTGTCAATCGTTCATTTTATCACATAGTATCTGCAACAAAAATCTACAATTTTACTCGTTCTAATGTTCCTTACTCTCTGTTCCTTGTTCAGTCGAATTCGGGTAGTAGGAGGCACGAGAAGAGACAAAGCAGTTGCTGCAAGTTGCACCATTGGCCGGAGTTTGCATAAGAAAGAGGGTGGCTGAGAGAGAGAGAAGCAACTTGAGCTTAAGAGCCATTATGCGATAGCAGAACGAGGCAACTCTCAAGCCCAAGAATCCCAATGTGGTGGTGCAAGAAAAGCAGTGAACTTTCTGAATATTTATAGAGTACATTCTACTGGTTTGGTAAAAACTTTCCGGCTTTGACGTTCTGCAAGTGGTATTAATGTAAATGAAGCAGTTTGACGCACGATCCTTTTCAGCTAATAGTTAGACTAGGAATCTCCCCTTTATGGAATATAGCGTCCAAATGTGCCTTTCTGACTTGAAGAATATTTTGTTAAGTGTTTCATTCTTCCTTCTCTTCTTGTGTTCCAGTGTCCTTGCGTAAGGAAAGAAAGTCATTGATTTTAACTGTTTCCATGTGAAAGTTCAAATTAGTATTCATTTTCTTGAACCAATATGGTACCAGCTATTTCACTCCTAAGTTTACAACCAACCTTTGAGTTTGACTTCCAAAATGTCATCTGATGTATTCCTGCTAGGCAGAGTTGACCGCTAAGTGATCCTTACCTACCTAGCGTACAAGAGAGAAAAAAGATGGAGAGAATTTGACTTGCAAAATGTCATCTGATGTATACGTGCTAGGCATAGTTGACCACAGAGATATGATACTGACCTACCAAACGCGAGAGAGAGAGAGAGAAGTCTAAAATGGCGATATGCTCTGACTGAGAAAGTAGAGAAGGCAGGATTCAGAAGACAAGGAAGAAAAGAGATGTCAGTTAGGTGGTGGTGCACTAGCAAAGAAGTTTTAGGCAATTCTTGAATTTCCCCCTTAACGGCTATATGCTCTGCTATGTTAGCCATGTTCATATTGTTCTCTCTCGTTGTAGGCATTATGTATTCCGGCAACTTACCTGGTGAAAAACTATGTAATCCAGTCTATAACATGGGAAGAATCACTTGAACGTGAACATGAACCTCAGCACTTCGCCTTTTAGGTGCGTATGCTCATGCTCCTGCTCATGCTATGTATACCGGCACCGGAAATCAGCCAATTATCTGTATTGTGTGCATGACCTAGCAATCCTGTGAATGTACTGCTTCCCTCCAAATTGGAGGAATCTAGCTGCTACTGTAGTGCGCGTGCTGCGGCCCCGGTGCTATCTCCTCCGAACACCATCATATCAACGTTGCCGCCCGTGAACATTACTTTTCTTTTTTTATCTAGCTCTATTATTGCGCCACATACATCAAACTTAGGAAGTCCCTAGTAATATAATTCATATTATCTTGTCCCCACAAGATGTACATGATCATAACATGGGGCTAGATTTTCTACCCGGATTATGTCTTTTTCAGTTCAAACCATCAGGGTAATTCTTAAACAGTAGCATCGAAGGAATTGTGGCCTGATCAGCCAAGAGTCCTTTTTTTTTTTTGTTGGCCAAGTAATCAGCAATAATTCAAATGCGATTGCTTTCTTAAGCACGTCCTATTCTGGCTAATTCCCCTTGATTGAAATTTGAATATTTGGAATTAGCGGCCCAGAGACGATGGTACGAAGGAAGCCAATCGAACTGGCATGAGAATTGTCCATTGAACCTAATCTGCAATGACCTGGAAACCATTACGGAGTCATGGACCCCCAGGCCCCACGCCCCATCACCAGACCAAATTGCCATTCCTCAATGATGAAAACTAGAGAACGCATGGCCAGAGCAAGAACTTTATAGACTTAGACTTAGAGGTGGACATGTTTGACCGTGACTGCAAGATGTGCACTGTTTTATGTCCGCTGTCATTCTTATCCGCAAGCAGCCTTGGGATTCCTTCCCATGAAGAAATTTAACACCATATCGACAAATTGCCACGACTTCCCCGTTTAAACGATGGGCAAGCTTGGCCAAGTCTCCGCCATAGGAAGTCTACTATATTTGGTACAAAAAGTACTCACGCACTACCGACCTAAAAAGTACCGACACTCTGTGTCCAATATTTAGACACGTGTTCTATAGGCTCTGATACATTCCAACAAGTTCTAACACATAGTGGGTGTCGGAAAATCCGACATGTGATCAACTCTCCTGACACGCGAGTTTAGAATTCCAACGCTATTTCAACACATAGGGGTCAATTTTAAATTTTTTAATAAATGAGTGATCAAAATGTGAATATTTAAAAAATAATAAAATGAGAAGAAAAACTTAATTATCTATTCCCTTTTGACTCTCACTTTCCATAACTCATGATTTTTAGTGTAAATTCATTCTAAACTCTTTATAAATATTTATTTATGTGTAAATTTAAATCAAATTAATTTGAATGAAATAATCATAAAAAAGATAATTTATCATGTAGATATAAAAATTTACAATAAATATACAATATATCTCAACACGTCGAAATTCACTATATTTTGAGAAATGACATGTCGGCATATCATGTCATGTTGCGTCGCATATCAGTATTAGGGTTACTTAACTTGTGACTATATTGCACCTATGAGGCTTGTCTGTCATCAGAATGCTTAATAAGCTAGTTTATGCATGCTAATCTTTTGAGCGGACTACAATTAAGCACATATTTCGTGATGGCTACAAAGAGAAGATGCAGAGAGATGCCATTACAGCTAATAAATAACACAAGCATGTTTGTTCTGATAACAGTCCATCCAACTGTCAACATCTGAGTACCCATCCAAGCCGGAATATACACATATATACACCACTCAAAAGTACAAGCGACAAGCCTAAAAATGCAACAAAGTACACATGGTCATCAAGACAGCCCTAGCCGTTCATCTATTCCACGACGGATCTTCATCAAGAAGTATGCGAAACCCCTCATCTTGACCAAGAAACTGAGTCTATCTCGTCCCGAGCAGATTTATATAACTCGAGCCTCCTGGTGCATCGCTGCCTTCTTTCCATCAGTGCAGGATCTTCATCCAACAACTGAGCAAGCTGATTGGCCTAGAGGATAGAAAATGAAGCAATCTGTGATCGTGTGGCAAAATATGCAATGGCATAATCATGTCATGCTGGAGATTGTGGGTGACAAGTGATGAGACATTTACCTCCATTTTGCCCAATTGAGTATAGAAATGATCTAGCAAAGATCGTTTTGCTTCTCTCACTTGGCAATGGACCACAGCCTTTGGGATTGTGTTCCTCAGCGTCTCAGAAATCATCCCAACGTAAGAGAAAACATTTGATCCAATCCTGCGGTAATGCCCCTCTGTGTACCGATCTGCAGAATTGGCAGCTTGATTTCCGCCCTTTTCTGCTTCCTGAGGAAGTCTCCTAAAGAAGTCCACTGTCAGGAATGAAGACTCCATGTCCACCAGCCGCAAAGTTGTCTTCTTGCCATCTTCACGGAACCTCTGCAGTGCTTCACCAGCGGCTGCTTGGATTTCCGCTTGAAGAGATGGAAAACGCTTCAATTCCTGCTTGAACAAACCATTCCATAAGATTTATGCTATGACAATATCAGAATCTTCTGCATAACCTATTTCAGACCTGACCTGAGTTTGTCCAATGGATTTTCTCACAAGCTCCTTCAAGATGTAATGAACCTGCAATAACAAATCATAAAGGGTGAAGAACTTACTCAGCAACAGAAGCAAAAAAGAGTACTCCACAATGGCACTTACAGCATCGACTGATGCTTCAGCTGGCCCTCTAAAATAACTAAGAGCGCCATCAATAAGCCGTCGATAACCCTGCTCAGGAGCAACAAGATGGGGCTGGTAGCCATCCGACTCTGAGACCACCTTCCTCACATTTTGCAGTGACAGGTGCCGATCAAAAGGAAGCTTTCTTAAAGCAGCGGGGAGTTGATTGTCAAAAACACCATAGATTCTAGCACCACCAGGTCGTCTAAGAAAACTCAAATTAACAAGAAAGAATTAGAATTTTAGCTTCTCAAGAAAACTTCTAACTCTAATGACACTAACATGTATCCATTTATAAGCACATCCAAACAGAGAAAAGCGTGAAATTTAGAGATAGTTGCTTCTGAGAGCTGTAAAAAATCAAAGAACGAAATTAGTAACAGTCTGCCTCATCTATTTTCAAGCAAAGTGATGTAATAGATGATAAAAATGATTACACGAAGAAGCTAACAAAAGGAGTTTAGGTGAGAGAAAGGGAGCACACTATTACCCTCCTTCCAAATGCTCCTTGAAAATTCGGTCAAACGCACGGCACAACTCTAATATGGTATATAACTGGGCCTGTAGCAATGCCAATCATCAAAACTTAATGTTCATGTAGAATCCATACCTATCCAGATGTAAGAGAAAAGGATGGAAAAAAATCCTCACCCCAGCATCAGCAGCAACAGATCTACCTAGATGATTCAACTCTGCTTCAAGTTCATCAATTGTTTTATTGATCAAAGATGTTATGTCCGGTATGCGAGCTCGAATGACAGACTCTAGATGCTGAAACCAAGTCAAGATTCATCATGTAGACAGCTCAATAAAAATCTTTGGGAAAAGTCCCAAGGTCAAAGACTCGAGCAGGTTATTGTGAAATGCGGGGAAAAAGGAGGAACCTTAGAAAGGAGTTTCGCAAGGTACTCTGAGCCCATTTTACTAGCCAAGTGTCCATATTCAGCGCTTGTTGCAAAGAACTCACGTTCCTTCCTCCGAGCAAAGATCATGTCTACGTTCTTATTTATATCAGCTTGGGAACGGTTCACTATACCAACCCAAGGGTGTTGAAGCCGATAAGACCTTCCTTCTAGAACCTTGTAACAACCCCAAAGGTATACAGATGTGAGAGAGAGAGAGAGAGAGAGAGAGAACTAATGCTTTTGGATCAGATACCAAGCTGGAAATGTGTATAGTCTAAAATCACTTACCTCAATGGCATTAGTGCCCTTGTCCATTAAATCAAGCTTTGTCAAGACGCCAAATGTTCTCTCACCTATGACCATGACAAAGTTATTCAAAGTTCCATGCTAGGAAACCATGTATATAGGCTGTACCTGAAGGATCAACTTCTCTTGCAAGCTTGATAGAATCAGATGTAGCAATATCTTGATTCGCTGGAGTAATAGCCAAGATAATGCAATTCGGCTACAATAGAGAGAAAAAAGGAAACAAACTGATGCTGGAGTTATGGCCAAGATGATGCAATTAGACTACTTATATGCAACTAAATCATGGCTTGTAAATTTTGACATAATAGAAGCTATTTCGATCCAAAGTGATACCGAGCATGAATGAAGCATGAAGAAAAACATGTATTGTCAATTAATATAGCAAATTCCTTGGGTCAACTTGATCTGCGTGATCCATGACATAGTGGGTTAACCAGTAAAACGGTCTGCATATAAGACACAGATTAAGCTTGAAGGAGATTTAGTAATATCATTCAATAGTATTATTCGAACTTCTATGAGTCCTAATTTTAATATTAGTCATTCCTACTAGTTTATACGGTAGTACAGTATCAGCCCATTGCCATCATGCAAAAAAAGTGAGCTCAAAAGTTTGACAAATGTGACCAGAATTAGGGATTGCTCTGGCTGACTTCGAGCTCAAGGGACCTTCTTGGTAGATCATAATTGAGAAAATAATTCTTCAAATCTGAAAGAGAATTTAAATTCATCTCTCAGAAACTTAAATCTATTACACCCATTGCTAAGGTCCCTTTGGTTTCAGAGATAAATTGCTGGACCGAGGTCAGCTGCCTAGAGCTAGACTAGCAAGAATTAGCATGAAGTTTTCCGACCAACAACAGCTCAGTACTGAGTACTTCGAGCTGATAGTTCCTTACTTAGACATCTTCTCTTGTTAACTTTAAAGGGACACTTGTCATGATGAAGCATGAACAAAAATATGTATTGTGAATTAAAATAGTAAATTTCTAAAGTCAACTTGATTCGTGTGATTCATAAAATAATGGGTTAACCAGGAAAATGTCAACCTAGAAGACAGAGAAGATTTGGTAATCTAATTTTACAGTGATATTCTAACTGCTATTGTCCTCATTCCAATACCAGCCATCCCTACTAGTTTCCAAGGTAGTACATTATCCAATCAGTTCTATCATGCAAATAAATTGAGTTCACAGTTTGACAGGTAACCACAATTAGGATTACTTTGACCAACTTTGAAATCAAGGGGCCTTCATGATAGATCATTAATTCCTTATGTAAAAAATAATTCTCCTAATTGGATCGAGAATTTAAACTCATCTCTCTCAGAAACTTAAACACATTACACCAGTTGCTAAGATCCCTTTGGTTTAAGAGATAAACTGCCCAACTGAAGTCAGCTGCCTAGAGGTAGACTAGCCAGATTTAGATTGAAGAATCCGATCAACAACAGCTAAGCACCACAAATGGGTACTTCTAGCTGATAGTTTCTTATTTACAGGTCTGCTCGTGTTACTATTTACAAGATTCGCCAGCAAAAGTTGAGGTTCAGATGTGGTAACATAGATACAAGCCTTTCTTCTTTAAATTCCTTGATAAGGAGAGTTAATGAAAGCAGAGAGCATCCTTGCCATAGAAGTGCAAGTTTTGATATATAGGCAGAACATATATCTTACCTTTTCGACATATGACCGGACCATAGTTTCAATGTCATGGACAATACTATCTGGCTGTCCCTCTATCAGCAACAAAAAGATATCAAACTCCTTTGAGATCAATAAATCAAATACGAAATCCAAAGCTTAAAGAAATCCATTTCACCAGAAATGGCTGCATTCACAAACATACCTACAGCAACTTTGGTTAATCCAGGCAAATCTATCAAAGTTAAGTTGACAACTGCCAGCAAAAAGAAGCTGTCAGATAACTCGAGAAATGAAACAAAGGATATTTAGGGAGTTATTAAACTGAATAATGAGAACAAGAAGCTATCAAAAAGACATGTTCTTTCATAAAAAAATCACAAACAAAATATGGATCAAAATGACCAATTAAGGCGGGGGTGCATCTAATGCACATTAATCAACTATGAGTAAATTATTGTCTTGCAAAACAAGGTGAAAAACCAAACTTTTGAGAGGTGACTCCAGCACCCCCAAAAAAAAAAAAAAAAAAAAAAACAAGTATGGGTATTAGAGGGTTAGATCTTGTGACAGGTCGAACAGACCAACTTCTTCCAAATGGAGAACAAGGATGAATTCTTGCCCTCCCTCACGTCGTGTATCCTACTGCCATCACACTAGCCCATGGGCCTAAATCGTGAAGATACTGTACTTAAAGCTCCATTTATCCCTTCCAAGACCCTCCGATATTGATAAACTGGGATTCAGACATATTTTCAGGAAGCTGCTCACTGTTGCTGCAGGAACAGCTCGTAATTGTTCCTTTACATGGGCACAGTAAAAGTACACTAATAATGATGCATCATAGTAACCAAAACACTATGGTCCAGAAAAAAAAAATGATTGCCAATCTACAATTGTTAGATTTAAATTTCAGATGTTATTACCATTAGGAGAATAGATGCTAAGATGGATGGGAATTGGAGATATCTGTTTCGACTTTCCAGTCAATCTTTCGGTCTCGTCCTGAATTTCATTGCGAACCATAGCTGCAAAAGAGCAAGTAAGAGTCAGACAACTGCTCCTATTGACATTTCTTTTTCAAACTCAGAAATGCCAGAGTACATAGAGCACTATCAATCTCATTTCACACAAATTGGAAAAAAAAAAAATCGCAATCTAAGTGACTACTGATCAGAAAGGAACATAAAAGGAAGTCGATCCTTTTAATAGACTAAAATCTATAAACAATTCACTATGCAAGAAAACAAAATATAGGACAGCTCAAAGCTAAGCTTGCTGATTAAAGTACAAGAAGCGCCAATAGTGTGCATCTTTTAATGTGGATATCAGGCAAACCATCACGTGAATGAGCAGATAGACAGCTATCACAGGCAATCTAAAGGTGACATATGACACTGATCTTGAAGTCAAATCTCAAACTTAAAGATAGCAAGCAAATTACTCATATCAAGTTAAGTGTGCAAAAAGACAAATTTGCAGATGGTTTCAAGAATCCCAACTTGAACAGTGGGGTGTAGACTTGATCTCAAGATGCTTCACTAGGTCTATGCAATTGCATTAACTCCCACTGCAATCATAAAATTGTTGACTGAAAACAATACTTCCGGATGCAGTAGTAAAGGTTCAAGAATGAAATTGCTTTACCAATTAGCTTCAACATTTTAGCCCTTTTTTTTTCTTTCGGCTGATGGTGCTAACTTAAGAAAAACCACAATAAGTTGAAACAGCAAATGCGCAATATCGTCTCTTCAACATAAGGTTGACATACAGAAGTCGGTGAATCTTCTCTTTGGCAAATGTAGAAATTCTGCATATTCTTGTATCCCAGACTCTGTCTTATGCAGCTGCAGCACCAGAGGCCGCCTGGTCACAATTCCTGGGAGCAATTGACGAAATAATATAAGAACCCAGAAGGTTTGGACTGAAGATAAAGGAGTGCTTTCCATTTTGGATTATTCTCAGAGGAGAAGATTCTTCTTTTTACCAAACATCTACGGATCCAATCACAATCTTATAATAAGAACAAGAGATCTTTCTTGATCAATCTCCTTGCCCCTCATTCTTCAAGAATTAGAAAGATCCTTTTCAAGTTTGAATTTGTTCATTTGAAATCTGGGTTCTTCTACTTCATTTTTATTTACTTATTTTTTTATTATTTTTCCCTCTCTTTTTTTTTTTTATTTCTTTTCTTTTTGATTTCTTTTTTATTCCCTTCCATCATTCCTTAAGTCCCATAGGTTTGATCCTGTAGAATCTGACCTGTTTTCTCATTGAGCGAAGGGTACGAAAGATTGATTTTTCAATCAAAAGTACTATGTGAGTGAAATCTTCCATTTTTTCCTCTTTCTCTATCCCTATCCCAGTGCCTACACGAACTTCAAAGAGCCTAACTCTAAAAACAGCATTATATTCCAAAATCTAGACGAATCAGTTTCAGCACGATCGAAAAACAGAGGTGTAGCACCTCCAACCCACATGTCCAAATGCTCCACGCGTCTCCTTATAAACCAATTTCGCAAACTGGACTGAGCATCCCTAGCATCACATGCAAATCTATAACGACGACTGATATACATATATTAAAAAAAAAAAAAAAGGAATTCTTTTTAAAGATCATTCGCGTCTCCCTTCACTAATTCCTAGACCAAAGTAACGCAAAAGCAACTAGCAACTACACGAGCACGTACCTGAACCTCGGGGCAGAAAATCTCGGCCGACAATGCTCTCCAGCACAGACGATTTACCTGAGCTCTGCAACAACACCAGCCTTCACGACGCATTTCCAAAAAACGCCCAGCTCGAAACCGGAAACCAACGAACACAAACCGACACACACGCACGCCACGAGCGAGGAGAGAGAGAGAGAGAGAGAGAGCGGAACCTGGCCGCCGACGACGACGACGGAGGGGAGGGCCTCCCAGAGGGTGGGCAGGGCGGCGCCACCGCGGTCGCCGCCGCCGCCGCCGCCGTGGTCGCCGAGGACCGTGCAGGCGCGCTGAATCCGGTTGACGAGGCCGATCAAGCTCTCCATGGTGGCCATGCGGCAGGCGGAGGAAGCGGGCCCAGCTACCGAGCTGGAGCTCGAATTCGAATGGCGGAGAGGGAACCCGAGGACGAGTGCAGTGATGGCGATGGTGATGGTGAGGATGATGGAGATGGAGGAGAGGAGGAAGAGCAGAGCTATTTTCGCTGGCGTTTCTTGCTGCTCTTGAAAATGGGAATATTAAAAAAAGAATTCCTTGAAAGGGACGTCGGAGTGTGATGGCGATGGCGATAGAGATGAATTTCTCGGCCGGACTTGTTGTTGTGGGCGCACTTTGGCTTTGCTTTTTCTCGATTTCTGTCGCTGCGCCCGTGAGCAGCGTTTTTAAAATGAGATGGTCAGCGGAGGGTCAGCTCGTTCTCTCTCCTATTTCGAACTTTTTCTTTGGAAAATTGACTCATTTGTCCTTCACCTTTAATTTGATCCTGAAATTTTAATTTATTTAATATATAATTCATGAATTTTAACTCAATATATACTATAGTTCTTGAATTTTTAATTTATTTAATGTAGTCCCCGAACTTTTGATTCATATTCAATACGATTTTTAAATTGTATGAAAATATTCAATGTGGTCATTTCATAATTATTCAAGACTAGAGATTATATTAAACATTTTCATCCAACTCAGTGATTATATTGAATATGTACTAAAAGTTCGGAGATTATATTGAATAAATTAAGAGTTCATGGATCACAGTGCACATTAGATTAAAGTTCACAGATTACATTGAACAAATTAAAAATTTAAAGATTAAATTGCACATTAGACTAAAATTCATAAACTATTTGTGTCATTATTCTTTTTTTCCTTCGCTCCAATGAAAAGTTAATTAAAGGTATGCTTGTAATATATAAAAAGCTACGACAATTTTTTTATGCAATTATATGTGTTAATATCCACATGAGATTTCGGGTATTAGGTATTAAATTAAAGTTAAAGTTTGAGGGATGTAAAGCAAAAAAAAAAAAAAATGAAATTACTTATAAGAAATCAAATTTCTAGTGGATAATAGCAAAAATGTTCCTTAAATTTTAGTGTAATGAACAATGTTGTCCACGAATTTTTAATATGTTTAATGAGACTCCTGAATTGTAGCTAAATATGCTTGTCATCGCTAAATTTTTAATTTGTTTGATATGTTCCTTGAACTAGGGGTGTGCAAGAGAACTCCAGGACCCGCCCGTCAGACCGCTCGAAACCGGTAGTTCTTAAGAGAACCGGTCTAATTCCCAGTTCCAATTTATTGGGAACCGGTGCATACCGATCCGATTCCTGATTCCATAGGCGAATCCACCCACCCGCCCACCCGAACCGAACCTAGGTTATATTATAATATATATTAATTTTTAATAATAAAAAATTCAAAATTAGCAAATCTAAAATTTAGAGCTCCAATTATTATCTTGTCTCAATTTACTACTCTCCTACTCCATCTCGTCTCACTCAATTCAAAATCTCCCCAAGCTCCCTCTTCCTCTTCGATTCACCTCTGGATCTACTCATCTCCCTTTGAGTCCTAGTCCGAATTCGGCGAAACAGTGAGTTAATTCTCTTTTCCTCCCTCAAACTTGAATTCTCTCTCCATGTCGTCGCCACCACATTCACTGTCACTATCGTTCTCTTCGTTGTTAGGCTCGTCCCGCTTCTACCTCCCCTCTTCCTCCTCCCCCTCCTCAGGCTTCTCCCCATCATCCTCATCTTCAAGGACGGGTGAATTCTAGGTCTAAGAATAGCTCATCGTCCTTGTTGTCCTCCTCATTGTCGGTCTCAAGGGAGGAGTGGGATACAACGGAGGCGGTGGCCAAGATGGTGGTGGTGGCCAGGACAAAAGCGGAGCGAGAGTCGCAAACGGTTGAAGGTGAAAAGGGGAAGGCGTGGAGGTTGGACCGATTCTATGGATTCACTGGGGAACCGGACCGGACCGGTGGTGCGGTTCCGGGGTGGATCCATACAACTAGTGGGCGGCTCCTGGTTCTTAGCGAGCGGTTCCCGGTTCTAGGTCGGAAATCACCCGCCCGGACCATACACACCCCTACCTTGAACTATTAGTAAATATATAATATATTCCCTAAATTATATGGAAATATTTAAAAGTCCAAAAATCATATTAAATATTGGACCAAAATTTATGAACCATATCATACATTGTATTAAAATTAAAGGACAAATGGAATAAATCAAAAATTTATGGACGACATTGCACATGAAATCAAAGTTCAAGAATCATATATATCATTATGTTAAATAATGGTAGTTGTTCTGATTGACATTTTTCACGGCTTTAAGTCATCCGACTAGCGATAACCCACACGTCTATATTTGTCAAAGTAACAATTACCAAAAGAATGAGATGGCTTGAATGCTATGGTATCTATAGATTTGTAATGAAAGAAATTCCTAAAGATTTGATTGGTAATCGCTTGAATTGTGTTGCTTTCAACTCAGAGCAATCACGGCAAACCCACACGCCAGAACAAATTCTAATGCAGGTGATTGAATCATTGACAACCTTTTGACTACTTCCTGCTTGTTCTCTTCTCACCAACCGCCTTTCTCTACAGAGAATTAAACGGACTCTAGGAAATGAAGGCTATACAGCAAAAGACTTTTGCAGCAAATTGTAACATTATGAATACAGGAAGTTTTCGTCACCGAAATGCTACCAGCTAATTGCCCTTCACGCCAATTTTGTTCTCGTATTGGATCGTCCCACCTCATGCGGAGAAATTATGCTCCTGCCGAATGAAGCAATCTTGCTGCATACGTCGCAGCTTTTTCTTGTATCGGACCATCAACACATCTCTGTCTCACCCCCGGAAACCTCAGTGACATTGGTTTCATCTTTTCTGGATTTAGCGTCATCCAAGTAATGCTGATAGACGTAAGAAATGAATCCCCAGATTGCCAAAATCATAGCAATCACCTTAATTCCATCCATCTTGTCATGGAAGAATAGCACAGCAAGAATCGGAACAACCGGCAATGCCAAGGTACTGATGACATTGGAAAACAGCGACGATACCTCAAAAATCAGCCCGAGCATACCGATCGAGGAGATCTGCCATGTCAGCGCTGTCCAAATTAATGTCATCAAGTATGACACTCTTCCCTCCTCGTATGCCTTCATCTCCTCACCTAGTTTCCTCCACTCTCCGCTCGCGAAAAGCCCAACAACGCAAGCGCAAGTCGCCACAAAAGACGGGTATATTTGCATATCCAGCACAGCAGAAAACGTTTCTCTCTTGATCACTTTCTCGAAGGAAAGCTGAACTAATGAAAGATACAACGAATATGTCGCAGACGCTCCCAGGGTACACAGGAATCCGATCACATACTTCGCTCTTGAGATCTTTGTGGTGTCCGAGTCCGAGTGGACCGCGAGGAGCGAGGCTGACACGGTGAGCAGAACGATGGAATTGAGAATGAATGGGGTGAACTTTTGGGAGTTAAGGAAGAAGGAAAAGAGTGCATTGAAGGCCAATTGAGTTGCACACAGGAGAGAGTAAGTGGAAACGGGAAGATAGAGCAGACCGTATGAGTACATCATGTTGTCACCGGTCAAGAGCAGGCCAAAGGCGAGGTAGAGGAAAGCTAAGGAAGAGAGCTTTGGTTTGCTTGGAGATTGAGTTCTTGTAGACTTGGTTGAATTGGAGAACATTGGTGAGAAGAAAATTAGAAGAGGTATGAGGATCGGGAAGCCAGCAGATTGAACAAAAGTGGCCATCCATTTGCTATTACCGCCTTTGTCATAATACAGTCTGCCTAAAAGGGTCGCCGCGGATTGGCCAGAGAGGAGAAAGAGGATGTAGGCAGCGACCCGTATCCACCATTTGTAACTTCTGGTCCTTTGATAGGGAAGATCAGGATTGTCCATATCCACAACAGTCTTCTTCATTCAATTTCGGTTCTCCCTGCTCTTCGCTCAAAGAATCAGTAAGGAAAAAGAAAAAAAAAAACAGGGTTACAGCAATGAGGAGATCACCAAAATACATCATGTATTCAAGATTGATTCGAAATTCTCAAATTTCTGTACATTAGCAAGCTTTTGCTCAGTGACTAACCTCCAGTTTGTAGTTGCAGTTCTCTTGCTGTCTCCACGAAGAATGATTAAAAAGATATGAAAGGCCAGATCTATTTGTTGGATAGCTATATGAGACAAGTTAATTGCCCCAAATAAGAAGGTTACTAGGAGCTTCAGCAACCTTTAAAAGAGATATGAAGGTTGACAATTTGAAAATGATCTCCTGCACTTTCTCTTTCACATTTGAAACTGGAAATATCCACTGTTGTGACCTCTTTTTATGTGGCTGTTGAGGTGCCAAGTCACAAGTCGAGTCCAAAGCACCAACATTTGCTGAGGATCAGACCAAAGAAAGTCAAAATTGGCTCCTTTCTAATGTCAAATCTTGGAAAACTGGTACCTCGCCTCGTTGAAATTTACAACAAACTGCTTTTCCTTTGAATGCCTTTCATACACTTTTAATCTTTTACTCTTTTGGAAGTTTTATTAGAATGTGACGTAATCTAATGACGTACCAACGCCATAATAGTCTAGGAAAACAAACACATAGACATTGCCCCACTATCTCCTATGTTCTGTTGAATCATATAGCATTTCTTCCGTAGCTATGTCTTCAATTATTGTGCTATATCTACCCTCGAAAATGGGGTGTGGGATCTCCAGCAAAATCGAGGGAAGGTGCGAGGAAGAAGCATGGCCAGGCCCACGTGTAGGTTTTGTCAAGTAGCAACTAGCAAGAGACAGAGACCAGAAATGGCCTGTCTTTATAAAGGTAAGGTTTAACTATGCAACAGTTCTTTCCTCAATTAGTGGCTTCACTTTAGACACAAATTTCTCTTTGATGAAAAACTTCTAGTGAAATTAGATTTAGCTGCACTTAATTAATGAGAATATGAATGAGTATGGTCATCAAATGTTCTGCTCTGGGGGGTAACTTCTTTGGAAAGTAGAAGAAGTCCCGCTGTATTGCTTAGCTTCCAGTTCTAGCAAACGCCAAGATATTATTGAGGTAAAACCATACCGGGTTGATATTCAAAATATGGAGATTTATTTTCAACACAAGAAATGTAGACTCTGGCTGGCTAGAAGATGGCCAACCTTTTGGTTTCTCCAAAATAAACTCCATCAGCCAATCTTATTTGCTAAACGGTGTCATAGATTTATTTGCACTGGAATGACCTAGCAAATAGCATCACAACAATTTTAGAGAGAAAGAGAGAGAGAGTAGACCATCACAGTCAGGTAGTACATTACTGCTTAAGAAGGAAAACTCAAAGAAAGCGAGCGAATGATGCATAGAGCAATATCACACAGCTGAAACAGGTCATAATTCTCCTTTGTCAGTGGACAAGCTTCTCCTTCTCTCTCTTCAAACCCATCCTCACATGTCGGTGCTGCTTCCATGGCTGCACTCACCTGCATGTTAGCAATCCCATAGTGCCCCACCATGAAAGCCCCAGTTGCATCAACCAGCGTCTTCGATGCATCCAAGTAAAGATCCTTGCAATCCCTCAAGCAACCCAACTGAAAAGGGTCAAGACTCCCATTCCTTAGCATTTTCTCTATGCTTGAGATGGTGGTGGATGCATTTAACAGGGCTAGCTCCATGGAAATGATTCCTAGGCCTTGGAGGTTAGTGAAATGGCTCACCGGGACGGCTTGGAGAGACTCCAAACAGAAGGTATAGTTAAAGACGGGGGATTCTCGTGAGCACTTTTCGCAGGTTAGGTTGAGTATGTCCATGGTTTTCGCACTCATTGTCAAGTGGGTCGTTGCTAGGAGAGCAAGCAGGCAGAAGAGGCAGCAGCAAGATGCTGGGGAGAACAACGAAGGGTCCTGCATTTCTCGGTCATTAGTGGAGTGAATTGGGCAATATGCTGAGGCATTTATCAGCTGGTGGACATGGAGTTCACATTTGGAGGAAGCTTCCTTAGAGTGGCAGATTCTTGTACTTAGTACTTGAAAGAAAAACAAAAAACAACCGCATTACTTTTCAGAAATGGGTGAAACTTTACAAGACCAGTACTATAGCTTGATTGGGACTTTGAAATCAATAGCACGGAGAGACTCTTAAGTCGACTTGACTTGCATAAACTGGACTTCAGTGAACCATTATTATGGGCAACCTCCACGTTTAAGTTTCTAATGGCGCATAAACAAATATTACCTTAGGTATATACCCGATCTATATAAAGATTACATTATCAGAAAAGGCTAGTCCTTCATCAAAAGCTCTGAATCTTATAACTCTTACATTTTGAGATTCTCGTGCTGCAATACAAATTACCAAGACCATTAGAGGACTTGAATAAGTCCAAGCGAATGTTTACAGCCATGTCACATACGGCCACAAACTGAACAATTAACAGTTATCATGTTCCTCGGTCCTGTACATATGCAGTAATTAACAGTCACTACTAAATTACTATTGCCTCAGACTTGGCCCCAGGAGTCCATGAGTCACGACGAGATGGACTGCTTTGTGTTGATTCTTGTTGAATTCAACTTGGAAAACTTGATTTTAACAGGATAACATAAACTGCCTTTGATATGTTAAATTTGTACGTTGGAAAGTCGAAGCAACTTCAGCAGAACATTCAACCGAGCCTTGCTTTGGTAATTATTTTTATCAAGTAACGCTTTCCAAAAAAATAATTATGAAGAATCAGTATCCAATACAATCCTGATACTTTGTACAATTTTCAGAAACACAGAAGCGTTATTGATGATCTAGTATGATTGGAGTGGATTCGTCATTCATCTGAAGGTATTATATATGTAAGTGCACAAATTTCTTGAAATTTTTTTCGAAGAAACACGCTAAAATTGTTCTGTATACAAACCTCATCAAGCCAACATAATTAGCAGCTAGAAAATGCGTCCGGTGTCAATCGATTTCAATGTAGCATTTTGATGAAAGCGAGGGAAATCGCATTCAATTGGAAAAACATGTCGTTCTCTTTGGTCAAAGGAGACGCTAGACCTTCCCTCTCTTTAAACCCATCTTCACAAGTGACCGCGGCATCCATCGCTGCACTTACATCCACATTAGCTTTGTAATAATCTCTCGAACCAAGATCATCCACAACGCCTTTCAATGTAGAATACGCATCGGAGTACAGCTCCAAGCACGTTGTCAAGCAGTCTCTAGCGAAATGATCAAGTGTCTTGTTCTGGAGGAGTTTCGATATGCAGGAACTGACCTTGGTGGCATTTGAGATGGTGAGGTTGATGGACATGAGAGCGAGATCTTCAACATTTGCAGGTTGGCTCATCCGGTCGGCTTCAAAGCACGCGACACAGAATTCGTAGCTTATGTTTGGATCGCCGTCAGCAGCTCTTTTGCAGCTCCCATGAACGATGTTGTTGTCCTGATCATTGGCCTGTGCAAGATAAAACAGAAGGCAAACAAGAGTTACCACAGGCAAGAAAGACTTCATTTGTTTCGTATTCAATTTCCTCTTTTTCTTCTTGGTGTTGGGAAATGAAGGAAATTTTCCGAGTCTGAGAAATTAAGGTGCACAGTTTGATACTTATAATGAAGCGAAACAGACTCGGGCAATTGGGCAATTCAAAGAGTCTTTGTCCTTTCTGTTTTCTATTGTGATCTTGTAATTGTGTATGGAGATACGTAAGTGCACTATCGGTTGGGATATTTAGCACGTAATCCATGCACATGCCTCGTGTACGTGTGGTGCAGAAATGATCCTAGTGGAGCTTGCCATATTGAACCTTTTGCTAATTGAAAAGTCAGCGCATTTCACGGGCAGTTCTCAGCTTTTGCCTAGAATGTTCTGTAGTAAACCATTTCACGGTTTGTAATTTGAATTTAGAAGAGTTCATGTCTAGAATCATGAAATGAATCCCGATTACCTAGATGATTTATTCAACTTTTGTGATCTATCCAATCTATCAATTCAACTATATATAACCATATTCAACTTAAATTGTTTCTCACATGTCGCATATATTATCTAGTAATTAATTGTGAGGTCTGTGATCATCACCCTCATCATGTCTCATCCTTAAATTATCTTTTCACTATCTTATGAAGCTCTATCATGGAGTTTTCCTATGGTCCTAAGCAACCTCACATATGTTTCCTTTCCTATTCTCTTGCGTTGTCCTTAATGTTGTCTAGACAACTGGGCAATCGTCAATTATAATCCAACATTGCAGGTGCACAGTAATCTCCAAGGCTAGTTTTATTCTCAATTCAGCCGTCCTTTTTGCATGTGGAGTATTGTGGACACTTCAGACCATCTGCCCAAGCAGCTATCCTAAAGCATGGTTGTACATGCTCCTTCCTATCATTGAAATCTTTTGCTATCTCTCCTTGTCATTTCTTTAGGAATATAGTCTCAATAGGGACCCTCGACATGCGATGTTTCGTAACTTATATATGCACCACCTATCACTCTATACGTGTTATAGCAATCACAGATTCAATGTCATAAAATATCTGGTAATATGGTTACACGCATAGAAAGTCAATTTCCATTTTAACGAATGGACGGGGGCAAGCCATTACATCCCGCCGCACAATTTCCTTCTTCCCAAATGTTACATTTGACCTAATGCCACTGGTGTGTTTGTTTAAAGGGTATGGTCAGCCGAACAAGAAATAGTGACATGGAAAGGAAATAGCCTTTTGAAGAAGTGGCCAGGAGAGGAGTCCTAACAATATAAGCAGATGCCCATAAGTTTGTTCGGTGATTATGTGGAGAAGATAAGTCTGGCTGATGCAAGACATGGGTGTTTGTTGCAAGTCGAATTAAATTAGAAATCGAGAATCGAGGCCTACTCCTTTGGAAAAGCACAAGTTTATCTCTTCGGACAATTTCTCCTTCGCGGACACATCTATCCTCTAGGCAAGCACAAGTGTCCGCTTCACTTGCAACGTGGCCGATCCTAGAGAAAAGCTCTCTAATTTAATTGGGACCGACCAAGAACACTAGGAGACAAAGTAACCTAAGTATTCAGCTCGCGTTTTGCAGCTGCTCCGGTCAAACGCCCCGGACGTTGAGCTGAAGCTGAGAAGAGCGTGAGTCACGGGGCAAGAAGAAGGAGAAGAAGAGAACGATGTCGGCCTCGCAAGTCGATCCGCACGACAAGATGAGGTCGAGAGACGTTAACAAGGTGGCCAAGGGCGAGCAAGCGCCTCGCCCCGCCCACGAGCCCGGCACCGTCTCGCGACCCCCTCCTCCGAAACAAGTGGACAGGGAACCAGCCAAGTCCAAGGTCCTCGATCCCCCACTCCCTCGAAAGGTTTCGAAGTTTAGTCTGAATTTGGCACGATACGAGTGTGAGGAATGGATTAGCTCGAGATTGAAGTCGTTAATGCTTTGGCAGGGCTTGAATTTGTTAATTTTCTGTCTTTACGGAAGGATGTGAGCAGGAAATTCATCAATGAGAGGATGTCACTCCAATAAATCACATTCTATTTAAGGAAAAATATGGCACATGTAGAGAAAATTTTATATAGTCTCATTAACCCTTAATTTAAGACACCGTCAGTGTATGCTATAATTACTCTTAAAAGAGTTGGTTCGGGATCAAGCCACATGCTCCATGCTCCATCCTTGTGACAGGCAAGCACTATGGTTGAGCTAGAAAAATTAGATGGATTGATTAAGGGTTGGTGCTCGGGTAGACTTTTTGATCTAGCAACTTAGTCAAGTATAACACGTGAATTTTCATTGAAACATTCAATATGATCTGTCTTCAAGGTTCATAAAACAAAATTTGGTAGAAAAATTTGGCGTCGCTCTAGATTACATTTACATGTGTGACCGTGCATATAAATATCTTAGACACATGTACATTCAATGTCATTTTTCGTCAACCCGTGTACCTTCTTTCCCGTGAAAGGGTTCTGTTCATCCCAATGACTGCAAAGCGTGAACAGGACAAACGGAGCGACAATGAGAAGGAAGAGATGGTAGATCTTGAAACAGCACCGGCGGACATGCGATTTCCCTTTACTAACCAAACGCGTCACTGTTACGCGCGGTATCTCGAGCACATCAGGTAACGATATTTCATGCAAATCTTGGTCCGGATTAATATATAGTTCGTGCAAAGCTTGGTTCGATCATATATTAATCCTGAAGGCATGCCATCAAGGAGAAGCACGATTCAAATTGGACTCTAAACAAAACAAAATCAGGGTCTCAGTCCTATGCAACGTGCACATAATGTCCTAAGCCTTAATTTATTGAATAGATATATGATCTCAATAGGACTTAAGTTCCTCATGCTGGCAGGTGCATTCAAGAGAAGGGAGAGAATGCGCCGGAATGCGAGAAATTCGCAAGATACTACCGGTCAATATGCCCTTCCGAATGGGTAAATGGGTTTGACTCGTCGTCTATTGTTGAACATGAATTTATTTCCTCGTTCTCATATCCTTTCGACCGGTTTATCAATTGGCAGATTGAGAGGTGGGATGATCAAAGGAAACATGGAACATTCCCTGGTCCAATCTAAGGGGGCTTCATGTGCGCGAGTGCCTTTGAGATGCCTCAGGCAGGATCAAGGGAGGTAAGAAAAGCTACTCATCCATGTAATTAAAGGCGATGTAATCCGAGTCCTATTCGCGAGAGCTTACGTGTTCCACAATATCATATTATAGACTGTAGTAGAAACCGGTCATGTTCATCGTTTTTAAATGGGCACACAACCTGACTTATCCATGTTCTTGCGAGTTTGACGAAGCACCGAGCATTCACATAGCTTGAGGATGTTGGTCACTTGATGGAGAGTTTGATTGAAAGAAATTGCCATGGTGATTCACTAATATAGGACAATCTCATTGCTGTTTGGCTCGAACCTTGGGCTTAGAAGAGGATGCCAGACATTCAAGCTTGGCTCCTCGGGAGTGTCTCAAATCGGACTTATACATGTTTGGTTATACGACACAATTGGCTAATGCGGAAGCTCAATGAATCATACGGTGTGAATAAGAAAAGAAATAAATTGGAGAAATGAGGAGGACTTGAAAGGATTTACGTAATTTGACGATGCCCCGCCTTTTCTTATCCACTTTTCCGAGAGAAAGAGATTGGTGAGATGGTCACATTATAATTGAAAAACTTAAGATTATAATCGTAATTGTTTTTCAATCTTAGATTAAATCAAATCTACAGGAACCTTTTTGGACGATGATTTTCAATTTTCTCTTGTATCTCTCGCAAGTTCACACTTGTTAAGGTCGCTCACTTTGCATACCAATCAAGACTCAGCAACGGAATGTTTATGTGTAAAAAGCTATGAGCTAATTCTCCAGCATCGACATGGACTTCATCCTCAGAGAGAAAAAGGAAGTGAGAAATTAATTTTTCTAATTTTTTGCGTTATCCTGCTTTGCTTGCAATGCGATTATGAATCGGAATTCAAATCAATCGGGGATTTCTAGGAATGATAGAAACCTGAGAACAAAAAAGAGGTGCAATGAAGCATCATTACATAAGCACCAACGCACCTGTCCTGCTGGGAGTGGTTCCCAACAAATGGATAATCCCCATCTGTCGGTCGGCCCTTCGTGATGCTCTCCATGGTTTTGGAACAAAAGAGGTTGGCGCAGCGCATATACATTCTCCACCCCCCGCAACAGGAAGACAGCCATAAGTTTCGACTACATTTCTATCTCGCGAGAACCCCACTTAAGCAGACGTTCAATCCACGTGACATTTCGCAAGCGATATGTAGTAAATCTCGATTCCCATAAGGATCTCCGGTCCGTTTATCCGCACCAGCTTTCTTCAGTAAGAATTGAGCTTGCTTGAATTTCATGATATAGGCACAGTTATTTCCTGATTTAATCACTAAGAGATCAACGTTTATGAGACTAAAAAATGCCATATTTATCACAAGTATGATCTATTGAAGATGGACATATGAAATTAAAGTTTTCCACAGAAAGCATAAAAGAAAAGGCCAATTAGGTTCAATGTGAAGGTCGTCGTGTTCCCTCAGCCAATCTACTGCACGAGAAAGGGGAAAATTCTTGATCTTCATATTTTCCTTCATCATTCATCTCATGACATAGCACATTGGTATATGATAATAGCACAGCTGCACTAAGCATCCGCGTCCCAATAGATGGCCATCAAAAGAGCATCATGAGGAAGAGAAAATAAGGGGAGATACTAAAATCATTCTTCATAAAGGAGGATGATACTGTTAGTATCATTGTCCCTTTTGCATCTGAACATTATCTAGAGGATGCTAACAACAATATTATTTCTCTCACCCCGGCTTGTACTTGGGAGATCGAGAGCCAGCTTGTTGAAAAGTTGTGTCAACTGAACAAGACCCTCCTTTTCATGGCACAATACATATAACATAACCAAGCGCAGATGATTGATATCAAACACATTTTCATTATTGAGAAGATTTATCGCTGCCTAAATGAAATATTTAGGATCGGATTATGAATCATTCATTATTGCCTAATTCTCTTTTTTGCATTATTTTGATTTGGTTGCAATGCGACTATCACACCACAATTAACATATGAAATACATGAATGTGATTTTACTTTGGCAATTTCTCAACAAATTGAATACAACAATTCGAACAAATTGAAATGATGCCACATACATTGGGCAAACTTAGCTCACGTCCTATCTGACTCACGAATTTAAATGACTGTTTTATGGCCTTGAGATTTGTGGACATAAAGTAGTCATTTATATCATTGAGCATCTCGCATATTAGTATGAGGTAGCTGCTGACGTAGGGCGTTTTCATGCGTTTGGGTGTAGAATTTATGGGTCAATGGGCCAGAGCCTTGGAATCCAACAAGAGGTGCAAACACCCGTAACCTCATCCATGACGAATTTTGGAGTCGCGTTTTGTCCTTTTTAGCTGAATGAAAAGCCGCCCTTTTAACCTTTTCCTGCTAAGAGGAAAGAATATTTCTTTGCGTAAAAGTAGTGTGGAAAATGATGTGATTTTTGAGTGGCCTCAAACTGGCGGTCGGTTGTAAGACTTGACCAGAGGGGTAGCCACTCAAGCATAGGCCATTTCACATCCATTCGTTCATCCCAAATGCGAGACACTATTATACTTACTTACCCGATGATAGTTATGATTAAAATCCTGACGTGATGTTTACCTTTACCATCATGAGCTTCTCTAATTTCTCCTCAAATATTTTTTTTACGGGAGATGACATTGCGGGGTCTTCCACCCCGGGGCCAATCTCCTGCTTGTTTCTTCTTCCTTAAGCTTTCCAAGGACCTACTTAGGTCCAAGGGTAAGAAGACGTCTTGGCCTAAAGATAGTGTGGAAATTAACATGATTTTTGAGTTCCAAGATTTGAACATTACAAAATGGATATTACTTTTTTTTTTGTTATCAGCAAACTAGCAAAATCAAATGTATTTTGGGTAAGCAAGACCTCTATAAGCAAAATTTTCTATCTAATTTGAGATTTAACCTCATTTAATTTTAGCTTCTTTTTATTTTGTTTTGTTAATTTTAAGAAAAGCGTGCATTGCTAAAGCTCCATTTGTTTTCATGAAAAATCTATGATTTGAAAAAGTTACAATCGATAATGAAAACACTATTCATTAATTAATTTTTTTCAAACGGTCCAAATGATCATTTTTAAGAAAAAATGTTTTCCAAATCATTTATTTTATGTAAATTAAATTGAATTTCTGTAAGCGATATAAGCAACTATTTTTATAAAAGAAGTTATCAAAATCATTTATATTCTACGAGATGAGTGTATCATAAATCAATATCATGAAGGATGAGATGAAAGTAGTGTGGTTATAGCACAAATAGATGGCGTGTAAAGACCTTAATATTCTCTCTTCCACATCACGAGCACAAGTCCAACGGCACCCTTCACACAACATAAATGATCGACCCATAACCTTTCTTGACCAATTTCTTCTTCATTGTATTGCATACCATATACCTACCGAGAACAGTGTGATCTTATGAACTCGATATATAGCGAAGTTAAAAAACTTCGATTCATTCTGCTCATATGTTTTCTTTAAAAAAACAAATTATATTCACTCGAAACAATTGGGATGAATGAACTCCTATTGCAAAATTGTACAAGATTAGCAACCTTCTTCTACAAGGCACATAAATCATCCTCTTCTTGATCAAGCTCCAGTTCAGCTCATTCACCTGAATCAAGCATTCCCAATGATTACTTCCTAATTTCGAGCTAGAGAAGGTATTTCATCTAAATTTCAAGTGGGAGCACTCGTACTCCAAATTACATAACTGATCGACCAATTTCTTCTTTATCATATCATATACCACATACATATTGAGAACAACACAATTTTATGAAGAAATATGACAATATTTAAACAATTTTAACGAACTCCTTCTACAGCGAAACAAAACGAATTACATTCATTTGAATCGTTTTGGATGGACACAAAATCGTCGGAGATTAGCAATTTTCTACGAGGGACGCAAATCATCCTCTTCCTAATGCGTTTTTCTCCTTAATTTCGAGCTAGAGAAGGTATTTTATCTAAATCTCGAGCGGGACCGCTTATTATTATCCAAATCACGTAATTGGTCGATGCGGTCGTATGACGTGGACAGTACGACGACGCACCATCGACCGTCCGGTTCAGCCGCGAAAATGACATTTTTCTCGAGTAGAGCGAGCCGGAGTCGGCTGAGAGGAAATACGCACCGTCGTCGCGCGTGGGGGCGACGCGCGCATCTCGCCATTTCCGTTTCTTCTCTCATGCTTTTTCAGCTTTCTTCCCGACGTTAATAGGCTCCCAACCTCTCTCTCCTCCTTTCTCTTTCTAATTTCCTTCTCTTTACCAGCGCCTTCCTTCTCTCTCTCTCTCTCTACATCCCTCTCATCTACTCCTCCTCCACCAAACCCTAACCCGGCGTCGCTCCTCCTCCTCCTCCTCCCGAAACCGCGGCCGCTCACGGCGGCGGCCCCTAAAACCCTAAATCGGCCGCGAGAGACGGGCGGCTCCGGCGGGCTATGGATTCCCAGCAGAACAGCCTCTTCGAGACGGCGTCGCAGCCCGACGCCGGCAATGACGCCTACACCTTCTACGAATTCAACACCCAGGGCGACGGCGATTTCGATTACCCCGAGTTCCGCGACCCGATGCGGTCCGCGTGGCCCACCCCGTCCGACTCCATCGCCGCCGACCCCACCGCCGGCGGCCCCTCCTCCGCCGATCAGCAGTCCGACAATTCCCCCGTGTCCGCCGCGCCCGGCGGCGCCACGAAGAGCCGCCGCGGCGGGGGCGGAGGGGGCGGCGGCGGCTCGGGGAGCAGCAGCGGAGGGGGCGGGAATCAGACGGTGGATGCCCTAGCCGCCGGGATGAGCGGGTTGAATTTCGAGGATACGGTCGATGACGATAGTTATGAGTACGGGAAGGGCGATTTCATGGAGCACGCATGTCGGTACTGCGGGGTTTCGAACCCTGCGTGTGTGGTAAGGTGTAACGTACCGTCGTGCCGGAAATGGTTCTGCAATTCGAGGGGAAACACATCCGGGTCACATATTGTCAATCACCTGGTGAGTTTGCGTGCTTCTCTCTCTCTCTCTCTTTTCCTGCGGTTTTGGATAGTTTACGAAATCGGTAGGTTTTTATTCTTTGTGAGGGAATATGATCTTGGCCGGATAAGCAATAGAGTTCCAGCGATGTTGGGTTTTGCTGGTTGTCAATAGCTTTGGTCAAATAGGTGGTTGAAGTGAACTTGGGTTTTAACATGCTCGTGCGTGAAATTCACAAAAGGACATACGGATTTGTTTTTTTCACAGATAGGAAATGCTCAAGACCGTAGCTTAAGCAGGCTTCTAGTTTTTGTTTTCGTGTCAATCATTTGGAATTCGTTAATAGATGCACTTGGAAGTTGGAAAGGAACAACAGGGGCAAGCCTTTACGTCTCTGTACTGAAGCACTTTATCGAGACATCTTGTTCTATCGAAAGGAGAAAATGTTTTGAGGTTCTTATGAAATGAAGATATAGGTGTTGAAGTTTTGTTTCATTGAGATTTGGGTTATAAAATAAGCAACTTAGTGTTCATTGCCATTGGCTGTGTACATGTATGTCTTTTGGCTGTTAATCCTGTCAGTCAGTACTTCAAAGCGGAATTATAGTGGTCATGTAGGATCGAAGCCTGGGAAGCTGTGTGGTCCAATCAATTAATTGTAGATTGATGCGTGTTTTTTACACTTTTTCCTAAGATGATCTGCAAACAATATTTTTTTGGCTGTTGGGTTTCAGTGAGCTATGGAGCTTTTTTGTCCTTTGCTATTTCCAGTTCTCTAGACTTCCAAAATTTTGTTTTCCATCTACTCCATCTACTTTTTATCCAGATCTAATAAGCTGAACCAAATAGGCTCTAGGTAAAGTCTGAATGTTGCCAATGAATTGAATGATATAAGCTTCTTCTGGTTAAGTTTTTGCTGCACAATCCAGTAATTTTGCTGCTGACTTGACGGATCCAGATAGGTTGCCCATTCAGCTACAGTTTCAGCTTTCATTTATAATTTGGCATTGCTTCATTGGTTCTCCTGCAGGTCAGAGCAAAGCACAAAGAAGTTTGCCTTCATAAGGACAGTCCTTTGGGGGAAACCATTCTCGAATGCTATAATTGTGGATGCCGTAATGTTTTCCTTCTTGGATTCATTTCTGCCAAAACTGAAAGTGTTGTTGTTCTACTCTGTCGGGAGCCCTGCTTGAGCGTCAATGCTTTGAAGGACATGAACTGGGACCTGAGTCAGTGGTGTCCTTTGATTGATGACAGATGCTTCTTGCAGTGGCTTGTTAAGGTCAGTTTTTCTCATTTTTCCAAGAGAGATGAGACCTATCAAATTTATTATCTAGAGAGCCTGCTCACACTCTGTACCCCACAGGTCCCATCAGAACAGGAGCAGTTGAGGGCACGCCAGATCAGCGCACAACAAATAAACAAGATAGAAGAACTGTGGAAGACGAATCCTGATGCTTCCCTTGAGGATCTTGAGAAGCCTGGTGTGGATGATGAGCCTCAGCCTGTGGCACTGAAGTATGAAGATGCATATCAGGTTCCTACATTGACTGTGGTTCAGAGAGTGTCCTTTATTACTAATTGCAACTAACTTATGGATGGTGCTGTCCGCTGCAGTATCAAAATGTTTTTGCTCCGCTCATCAAGCTCGAAGCTGATTATGATAAAGTATGTGTGCCTTATCTTTTTTGTGCTCTCATTAGAAACTTCAACATTTATTGATGATGCCTTTATCTTGTAAAGAACTACTCATTTCTGCTGCTTATATTCTGTTAAGAAGACATTTCTACTTACCTGTTTGGTGAAGCTTACGGCATCTGTATCACTGAATTTGTTGTAGATGATGAAAGAATCTCAGAGCAAGGACAATGTCACTATTCGATGGGATATTGGTCTGAACAAGAAGCGCATTGCATATTTTATTTTCCCTAAGGTGATTTAAGATGCATTTATTCTTGCGAAATATGCTGTTCTTTTTCTTTGCTTTGCTGCAAAGTTAAGATGCATCTGTTGTCAATTTAGGAAGACAATGAGTTGAGACTAGTACCAGGTGATGAGTTGAGGCTCCGCTATTCAGGAGATGCTGCTCATCCAGCATGGCAATCTGTGGGGCATGTGGTATGTCTTTCAAATTGCGTATCTGCCCAAAAGATACATTAACTCTTCTTTTTTGGTTCAAGTGTTGTGGGGGCTCACTTAATACTTTTTCATTTTAGATTAAGCTAACTGCACAAGAAGAGGTTGCTTTGGAGCTTCGTGCCAGTCAGGTTTGTTTTTAGAGTGCTGTCTTTTACTTTCTTTTGTCTATTTATTTTTGCTTATAGGCTACTTTAATGTTTAGGGTGTTCCAGTTGATGTCAATCACGGTTTGAGTGTTGACTTTGTGTGGAAGAGTACAAGCTTTGACAGAATGCAGGGAGCAATGAAGACATTTGCTGTGGATGAAACAAGTGTCAGTGGGTTAGTTTAATCTCCATTTTCCATCGTTTTTTTAATTTGTTTTGTTCTAACATTTTTTATTTCTTCAGGGTTAATTTTTAACAGCAATTCTTTTGTAATCCCTGTTAATTTTGAGGGTGTAATACCTGCAGACCATTTATATGTATATGTATCATTGTTCAGTACTTTAGACATCTGAATATGACAGTGAATGTTGGGTGTGGGTCTAAGAACATGTGGTGCACATTGTAGGTTTTTCAATATTATGCTCTACTCTCCTCATTGTGGGGATGTCCTAGATGTCCTTTTGTCCTGAATTGAGTTGGGGTGTCCGATGCCTGTTGGCCTCCTGTTATGTAATGATGGAGCATTTTGTCTTATCTGCTTTTCTGCCTTTGCTGGCCTTTATGCCAATAGTCTGTTCTTCATACTTTTTATCTGCTACTTGGGTCTGTTTAATGCTATCACTTCTTACAGGTATATCTATCACCACTTGTTGGGCCATGAGGTTGAGCTTCAAATGGTCCGGAATACGTTGCCTCGTCGATTTGGTGCACCTGGACTTCCTGAGCTCAATGCATCTCAGGTACTTTTGTCTGCTGTCTCACTGTCTATCATGTATGGCTGAGGTTTTAATCCATTCTGGCATAGTATTTTACTGTTTTACCATGTGTTAATGTTTGGTTATTTTGGAGTTCTGGCATGCTTGATCTTGTTGGGTGTAAACCGCTTAATCCATTTTCTTTTTGGGTAGGAAGGGTTTACCAATATCATTCTGACACTGTTTACATAAAGCACAGCAAGGGGCAAGGGTGAATTGGAAATTCTTCTGAATCTATTGATTTCTTGTGTTAGTCAGTCATCCTGTTTAACTATGGGATGAAGCACTCATGTTGTAACATGGTTGTTCAATTACTGGTTTCTTCTTGCAACCTCCTCCCTCCTTTTCTTTGTGGATGTGCATCCCTTTGTTTTTAACATGAATAGTGCGTGAATCACTGGGCTTAATTCAAGTTTCTGCATTTTCTGCGTTGCTTTGTTTTTTGTTTTCACTGCATGCTTACCGAATGGTCGTTGCGTATCAGGTTTTTGCTGTGAAGAGCGTTCTCCAGAAGCCCATAAGTTTGATTCAGGGTCCTCCTGGCACAGGCAAAACTGTTACTTCAGCGGCGATAGTTTATCACATGGCTAAACAAGGACAGGGGCAAGTAAGCTTGGGGACTTTTCTCTTGAATCCATCTCTCTCTCTCTCTCTCTCTCTCTCTCTCTCTCTCTCTCTCTCTCTCTCTCTCTCACACACACACACACACACACACACACGTGTATATTGACATATTGGATCTCTTGTGCACATTTTCATTTGTATTTCTATATATCATTGGAGATTATTCTTTTGTGCTAATAAGAGTCCCATGGATATAGAACCACAACCATTGGTTCTAATAAAATTGTCTCATGAATATGGAACCATGTCCATTCTTACCTATGCATGTCCCCTTTCTAAATTACAAGGTTCTGGTCTGTGCTCCAAGTAACGTTGCTGTGGACCAGCTTGCTGAAAAGATAAGTGCAACTGGATTGAAGGTAAGAGATTTTTGTATTGTTGCTAGTTCTGTTTTGGCATCATCACTGAATGATCTTAGTACCCAAGATCACTTTATATGGGTTCAGCTTGCATTGTATTGTTACTAATTGACTAGAGGTGATTTTACCAAAGGAAACTTAGTTTTACACTACATAAAATTCTGAGATTTAGGTTTTTGCATAGTCCTATAATAGTGTCTTCATTTTCTTCCCCTTCCTGTGTTTTTTGACTCCGGTTGCTATTTCTTTTAAAGGTTGTTAGGCTTTGTGCAAAATCCAGGGAAGCTGTCAGTTCCCCTGTTGAGCATTTGACCCTCCATTATCAGGTTTGCAAACTTATCAATTGTTGATGATTTACAATATCTTGTATTTATGTGGCAGTGTTTTCACAGAGTGATCAATGTATCATCTGTATTGCAGGTTCGACATCTTGACACTTCTGAAAAGAGTGAGCTTCACAAATTACAACAGTTGAAGGATGAGCAAGGTCATTTTTTCTGATCCTGCAATTCTAGTTTCCTTTGTTGTTGACTTCCTTTGGGGTTGTGTTCTTTCATTCTTACTTTCAGTGGAGTTTTTTTAAAATCATTTGGTCAATATGTTGCTTTCGGTATATGAAAGTTGTTGGCTACTTTTTAAATTGAGCCTCTTTGTGCCTCAAATTCGGGTTGAAAATTCTTCTTTAGTGCAAGAAAAGGTACAGTACTTTTAAGTTGTAGCTGATGGTTTAGAATTCTTGGACCTTTTATGCAGGTTACATTAAAAATATGAGAATTAAATGATTCTTTTTACTGATGATTGTGTTTATGCTGTAAAATGTCGAGGTTTCTTTTCATTACTAAGGTGATGGACTTAAATTTGGTGTGACTATATCAGAGGCATAATATAGATGGTTTAATCTTAAGAACTACCACAGCCTTCTTTCTCTCTGGAACTTCAGTGGCATGTCTAGTTGTTTTAATTGCTTTGTTTTCTCCTCCTTTTTCCATGTAATGTAGCTCTCTTGACATGTATCTTGATATATAACCAGGGGAACTGTCAAGTAGTGATGAAAAGAAGTACAAAGCTCTAAAACGTGCCACCGAGCGAGAGATTTCTCAGAGTGCTGATGTCATTTGTTGCACGTGTGTCGGTGCTGGAGATCCTCGATTAGCAAATTTTCGCTTTCGGCAGGTATAATATAGTTTGCACAAATTTTCTGGTGCCCATTTAACTTTTAAAGCCAACTAAAACTGACTGACTGTTGTTACTTTAGGTTCTAATAGATGAGTCAACTCAGGCTACAGAACCTGAATGTCTGATCCCCCTGGTTCTCGGTGCCAAACAGGTGCTGAAAGTTGAAGATAGTTGTGCTTTTTGTCTATAATTTTTGGTTTACCTTGCTCTGAAAGTTCTACTTCAGGTAGTGCTAGTTGGTGATCACTGTCAGCTTGGTCCTGTCATTATGTGCAAGAAAGCTGCTCGAGCTGGACTGGCTCAATCGTTATTTGAACGTCTTGTTCTTCTTGGGGTAAAACCAATCAGGCTGCAGGTAATTGTTCTATTTTAGGAGTACCTACTCCACGATGTTTGAAACTTGGACTGAGGCGAAGATGGTGCAGTTGGCAACTCTCGTTAGCAATTCTTGGATCTTGCATATTATGTGCATGTCTACTGATTGGAACAAGAGGATGGAGGTTTACTGGTCCTTCTTTGTAGGTTTAATGAAGTTTGGACATATGGTTTGCATAAATTGGTCACTTTTAATTGCTTTCTCATCAATTACCACCAGATGCTGGGGTTTCATTTTGACTGTGGACAATCTGTAAGAACGAGTCTGATTGTGGTGTTGTCCATTCAGGACAGTAGATGGTTTGGATGCCCTTTTGCATATAGTGGTAGGCATAATGCTCCCCTCTGTATTTGGGGTCAAGATTGCAGATATGCAACCCTGCATTTACTTGATATGGTTGGATCTCCAAAGTGCTGTGAACACTTTCTTAAGTCTGTTGATGTCCTGTTTCAAAGATGTTGAAAATGCTTTCTATTGGAATTTTTGTGTATTGATATAAAATTGTCTACAAATTCCTCTCTGATTTAAACAATATTAATTTCGCCATAGCTATCAAGATTCATACCTGGGGATGCACTCCAGTTTTCTGTGGTTGACACAGCCTGTCCTCTTCTTTTGCCTCAGGTTCAATATCGTATGCATCCATCTCTGTCTGAATTCCCATCAAATAGCTTCTATGAAGGTACACTGCAAAATGGAGTTACAATCAATGAAAGGCAGTCCACAGGCATTGATTTTCCTTGGCCTGTGCCAAACCGCCCCATGTTTTTCTATGTCCAGGTATGATTGTGCAAAAATGCATTTTTGTAATTCAACGTATTTCAATTATTTTGGTCATATGGTTGCTGAACAATTTAGGATTTATTAAAATAATTATTGTGAGGAAATTGAACCAAGGGAGGAGTTATTTCAGTGCTGGGCTGCTTGCCAAGGGGCTATGGACGTGGCTTCTTTCAGTTTAATGTGGGCCAAAAGATACCTTAAAAGTTTTCTTTTTTTTAAAAGAAAAAGAATGCCAGTAGGAGTTTGTTGAACCATCTGTTTTATAAAAAAATCAGTGTATATAACCCTCAGTTTTAATGAGTTCTTTAAGAACTGTTAGGCTTCTAGCTCCACCTATGCATCAGCTGTTTCTTTTTTTTTTTACTTAAGTTTCTCAGAGGCCACATTTAATTTTCAAGCTGTTTTTTAGATGGGACAAGAGGAGATAAGTGCCAGTGGAACATCTTATCTTAATAGGACTGAAGCTGCAAATGTTGAGAAAATCGTAACAACTTTCTTAAGAAGCGGAGTAGTCCCCAGCCAGGTATAATACTCCTCTCTGAATTTGCATGCATGTCCTGTTGTGTTTTTCTAACAGTCTTTTCTCCAGATTGGAGTGATAACACCATATGAAGGACAAAGGGCCTATATTGTCAACTATATGGCAAGAAATGGTGCTTTGAGACAGCAACTCTACAAGGAAATTGAGGTGAATTGTTGTCTCGAGTCATCACTTTTGATGCCTTATATTTTTTAAATGGGACTATTTATGAACTTTTTACCCCTTACAGGTTGCTAGTGTAGATTCATTTCAAGGAAGGGAAAAGGATTACATCATTTTGTCTTGTGTACGCAGTAATGAACACCAGGTTAGTAATATTATTCTTGTGGCTTACATAATTGAAGCAACTGCTTTTAAATCTCATGAACGAATACCGCTCAATGTGATACGTTGCTTGTCACTTCTCTTTCCCCTTTGGGTTTTCATAGACTCATATGCTTGTTATGTACTGTATCTACTGGGCAGTAAGTCTAGTAATTTTAATCGACCGCTTATTACCTTTTCGATAGTTTGTGCAACTCAGTTGCAGCTACTTCCCATATAATCATAGTTTTGTTTGTTCAGGGAATTGGATTTCTGAATGATCCTCGCAGGCTCAATGTTGCTTTAACACGTGCTCGATATGGAATTGTTATCCTGGGAAACCCTAAAGTTCTAAGCAAACAGCCTCTGTGGAATAGTTTATTGACTCACTACAAGGTACTATTGACATTCTACCATTGCGAATGTCTCAGTAGATTGGGATCTTCTAAAGCTGATTGATACATGAATTACCTGAAGTCTGTTTTGGCAGTACACACTAATTATTAAATAGTACATGTTAATAGTTAAAACTCTCATTCTCATGGTGTATCTGGATGATAGATGGAGTTGGTAGTCATTACCTGCTGATTTTTTAATGGTTCTGTCTGCTAATTCTTTTTCTTTGTTTTCTGAAAATGTCTCATCAGGAACATGAATGCTTGGTTGAAGGACCTTTGAATAACTTGAAACAGAGCATGGTTCAGTTTCAAAAACCGAAAAAGGTAGGCTACTGAACACTCGACAATGCTTCAAAAAGTAGCTTAAGATGGCTTTGTTGTTTTGATGCATATGAATGTTTGATGGTTATTTTTGGTACTCTAATTTGGAGTAGATCTACAATGATCGGAGACTGTTCTTTGGTGGAGGACCTGGGATTATGCCACATGATGGTTTTGGTCCCATTGCATCCTCTAGTCCAAATGCTGATAGGAGAAGCAGCCGTGCCCGAGGTGAGTCATGCTTTAATGATTAAATTATAGAGTCGGATCATCTCCCCCTTCCGCTTTTCTTCTCAAAACCAACAATGCTATACACATTATTAACTATTAATGTAGGTAGAAGATAAGCAACGGTATTTCCTCTTAATGTCCACTGAAGACATTTTTTTCATTTATTCCGAAGTGGTTTTCTCTAGTACAAATGATGCTAAATGCTTTTAATGTGAATTTGTTGTTTCTATAAATGATATCATTCATTGTGATAGCAATGTTCCTTTGAACAGGTTCTTATGTGCCACCTGGCCCACCAAATGGCACTCACAAGACAGGAGTGCATCCAGCTGGATTTCCAATGCCTAGAGCCCCCATCCATCCATTTCCTGGTGCTCCCCCTTCTCAGCCATATGCTATACCAACTCGAGGAGCTGTTCATGGACCTGTTGGAGGCGTTCCTCACGGCCCTCCACCTGGAAGTCGTGGTTTTGGGGCTGGACGTGGCGGTGCTGCTCCTATTGGCAGTCATCTGCCGCACCAGCAAGGGACACAGCAAACTATTGGTGGTTCTAATTTCAACTTTCCTCCTCTGGAGAATGCAAATAGCCAGCCATCTGCGGGTGGCCAACTGTCTCAACCTGGATTTGTCAATAACGTATGTAGCTATTTAGTTGCCCACATCGTCCCTCCTAAAGCCCTACTGTTTTCCCTACTTCTTATATTTACTTCTGCCACTATTTGTCTGCTTATCGAAGACATTTGTTGTAAGAATTGCTTTGTCCTTGCTCCACAGCTACAAACACAGGGATCTGGCCAAGCTTTCCGTGATGGTTTCTCCATGGGGGGCATGTCACAAGTATGTCTTTGCTCTACTGGCTGAAACTTTCCTCATCAATTCATACTCCCCTCATTTTCTTATAATATTTTTCTGTATGGCTGATGATCAGGATTTCTTGGGTGATGACTTCAAGAGCCAGGGATCACATGTTCCCTACAATATGGCTGATTTTTCTACACAGGTACGTCTGGAACTTACAATTCTAATTTGAATTGGTTCGATGTTCATACATTGACTCCACATAGCACTAATGCTGTGTTTGGGAAATGAAGGAAAATGGGGAGAAATGAAATTTTGAGTGGAAAATGGGGAACAACATCAAAGTTTCCATGAGGACAAGGGAATACTTGAAATTCCGTGTTTTCTCCCTAAAATTTTATCACCCCCCCTCCTCTCGAACGTAGCATGAAAGTTGCAGTTTTCCTCCGCGATCCCTACCTACTTAGAAGCAATTGAGATAAAGATTTCTCCAGTTTGAAACATTTTAAGTAGTGCATTAGATGAATTAATTGTTGCTATATCTACCTTTTCTGATTATTCATCGGAAACGGTTGATGGCTGCTCCTTATTGCTCTGTGTTCATCATGTGTGATACCATATATTCATCACCATGGAATACTGATGATGTTTTGGAATTTCTCCAGGCTTCTCAAAGTGGGTATGCTGTTGATTATATGACACAAGGTGGACAAGGTGGCTTCCCTGGGAATTTCCTAAATCAGAATACTCAAAATATGTATTCTCGTTTTGGCAGTGGAAATGATTTTATGTCTCAGGTATGCTACTAATTTTTCTTATGCAATGCCTGTCCTTACAACATGGTTGTGCACTGTCATTGATTCTGTGGATCTTCTTTTGACTTATGTTTTTTTTGTTGCAGGATTACATGACTCATGGATCACAAGCTCTATTTACTCAAGTGGGTTTTAGTGAACCCTCACAAGATGATCCATCACAAAGCCACTTCGGGATGAGCAGCCAACTGCAGACTCAGGTTTCTACCCCTTCTCTTATGCCATCTGATAAGATTCTGATGTCAGCTTCATTATAGCATTGTTACAAACACAACTGCTAGGTTTCCATCCCTGCATCCATTTATTGGGATAACCTCGACTCAAATTTTGCCAAAATTTCTCTTGCTTATTTATGGTTTAAGTCTTATTGTAAGTGTGGGTGAGCTTTTTGATTGGAAAGTAAAGGAGCAATAACCAACACTCTTGGTAGAATAAGAAATTGGTTATTTGTTCCCTTATTTAGTGCTCTTTTCTTTACACAAGTTTTTCTTACTTCAACGTATATACTTTATCTCCTTGAATTCACGTGGTATACAACTCTTTTGCAGGGCTTGATGAATTCTCTTTATTCTCAGCCTTTTACACAATATGGCATGCAACCTCTGAACCTGCAATCTTCTCAACAGCCGCAATCTCAGCAAGGTCAGGGCTCACAGAATCAGAAGATTCACTATGCTGGTTAAGGGTTGAAGTGTGGCTATAGCTGTGATGGGTCATACTCCTTTTGCATTCAGCAGCTTGGTCTGTGCTATTCTGTCTGCGTAAAAGTATTGGCTTGAAGAATGGGGAAGCAGAAAGTTGTTTTTTGAGGCCCATCGGATCCTCTTGGTGATGAGGTTAGATGGATCTTGAATTGTGGAAATAAAGAGGTAATTTGAGGATATAAGTGGTTATTAGCCATGACGCAGACACAGCAGCACATATTCACGGCTGAGAAAGAAAGGATAGCCCCAGTAAACTGCTTTTATCCTTCCTCTCATCTCCCAAGAAAGTGCGACTTTTTGAGAGATACAGAGAATTTTACATGGATGGTTTTGTCGAAAGGGTTTCCGAGGCTTTCAAAGAAATGAAGCCACTCATCTTGCGGGTTGACAACACAACACACAGGGAAGCAATGCCAGCCAGAGATTTTGTACAGCACTGCCAGGAAAGTCACCGGACCCTTTTAGCTTCTCCTGACATGTAATCATACTCTCTAGACAAGTAATCAAGACAAAGATAGGTAATAGATTGAGTGTGCCAAGAATAGTCTAATGATTTGTGCTGGTGATTTGTTAGTGTTATGGGGTTCCTTGATCATGCCCACTCGGTATGCTATGCTTTATTAGATTGGAGACGGGCGAATTTTACTTTCTGGTCATAGTGAACGGGTGATTGGTTGACTGGAATTTGGCCATACTTTTTCAACGTTGTATTTGTGGAGTTGTGAATGGGTGCTTGAGTTGTTTCTTGCGTTTTTGGCACAGAGACCAATGGGCATGGTAGACGAGTGGAAATAATTTTAATTCCCTTTTGCCGTAGGTATCGCGTTTACTTTTACCGTTGTAGAAACGATATCAAGAGTGCAATGAATCAACCTCATAATGGTCCAGCCAAGAAGAAGGATCGACTGACAATGAGCCTTTGTTGTTTTCCTTTTGTGCGTTATATATGTCCTTTTCTTTGTCAGCCGAAAGGGGAGCGTCGAGGAGCACAAATAGCATCAGCCCCAAAAAGAAGTAACGTAAATGTTACTACAGTAGTATCGATAAGAACTCGACCGCGTGCGTAGGGAGCCTAACTTGACTACGAACACAAACGCTCAGACCTCCACTTTGCAGCCATACTCACTGCAAAACTTTCCCCCGCGCCTCGGCTCCATTTGCTTCCATTTTACTCAGCCCCGGAAGGATCAGCACGATGTTAGTGAGGACGACGTGGCAAGCCCTGAGCCGAGCTGCCATGAGCCCTGGGAGGCTGGTGGACTCGGCACTGAGCTCAATGACATCCTTGCTGGTAAGAGGGAACGAGTGTAGGTGAGCTTCGGTGGCAAGCCACTCAGAGAGGAAGAGGGAGGAGTCCCTGAGCCAGGAGTCGGGGAGGGGATGGCCGGTGACTTGAGTCACAAACGTCTTCCTGTTCGAGGACGGTGTACTGGTGTCCCACTATTTCGATCTCCCTCGTCGTCATTGAACTCCGTCCTTGCGAGCTGCTTCAACGGCTGATGTGTCGGTTATCTGTTAATAGCAACTACCAAACGATACGTTATGTTGATTGTGGCCCCTTTTACCTTTATTTGGTTCTGTGAATGCCACAGCCAGCTTGAGTTCAACGCGGACTCGAGTCGGTGCTTCGACTTGTCATCAAAGTTCCGTAATTCTCGGCCCAAGACTCTTCCGTCAATGCTCGTTCTAGGGTCGACACCTGCTCCGGGTTGACTTCTTGAGTTCTGCAACTTAATCTGCGTTTGCTTCTTATAAGCGATTGTGTACAAGCAGACTCACATAAGATTAAATGATTGTATTTGATGCCATCCAAGTAAGTTGAAGGGTACTATAAATTTCATGATTAAGGAAATTCATTTTCCAAAAATTCATTTTCAAATAAAATAACTAGTTCTCGTTTGTTTGATAGTTTAGGGAAAGTGTTTTCTTTCTTGCCAAGAGGAGAAATTCGTTTTCTCCTGATCTAAATTTATTATTTTCAATTCATGAAAAATATATTCTGTTATCGAAAATTCATTTTCCAAAAGCAGCTTTTCATCAAACGAACTGACTTTTAACTGCAACTTGTCAATACTCGGGTCACCGTTCTTTTTGATCCACTGAAATCGAAATTCGTCTTGGTAGCTTTTCCCTAATGAGAAGAGCATATGGGCCACCATGGACACCAAATCTTCTTGACGTCCTTGTCCCCCCGTGAGTGGCCTCATTTCCATTCCAAGGGAGAATGTAGACTCTAGACTCGGCCCACTTTTCCAACCGGATAAGCATGAAAAAATGAACAGACGCTCTGGACGGTGGCTCTACGTCCTCTTCCCTTATCATCTTTCTTCTTGTTTTTTCTCCTTTTATCAAAGATTCTATCAGTCGCGGATCGGATCAGATCAAAAGATTCCCCGGATATGTGGAAGTATGGACACCGAATTGATGAGCTATGTAATGTGTAATGTATAAAATAAGTAGAAATTCTTTGGACCCAAACGATGGATTCCATAAGTTCCTACTAGTAACCAAGCTTGTTGAATACAAACATTAAACTAAACGCGAGCTTAAATGTCATGTAGTCTCTCATGTTACCTTGATGAATCGAGCCATGTCTCACTCTACAGCATTGGATTTTGCTGTTAATTATCGACCTCCTGCAGATATTGGAGCATGTCTTGTCTACTACTTCTGTAGAAGGAAGACGTAGGCTAAAAATTATCCAAAAAGATGGCTCGACAATGAGATAGGTACTTCAGAAGCTTCATCCTATCAAACTTATCGCAATCAGACAAATAAGGGAGACGTGCCTTTTCAGCTTGATTCTACGATTTTTTTAAATAACATGTTTTTTCATGAGAATTCTCTTGAAAGGTTAGGTGAGGAACTGAATGCTATAAGCAAAAATGAAGCACTGCTAGCAAAATCCTTCCCCAAGTAAAATCTATGCAAAGAGCATGCTACACTTAATACAATTAACACCGACAAGGTCAACTTTTCACAAAGAATATCCAAACTTGCTTTAAAATTTGTATGAATATTACCATAAATCAAGTCAGTCACTGTTCTATAGAGGAGCATTCATCATAGCAATTCGAAATATCTAATTTCAAATTTTGAAATGTTTTCATTAGAATATTTAAATAATAAATAATACATTCATCTAATAAATTAAATTTTTTCAACAATTGATAATAGCCCTGTAAAATCTCACATTTTTTGTGTCTTGAATTTTCTTTTTTTTTTTTTTTTTTTTTTTATGGGTAAGGAGAAGCCTTCGGTTTGGTCATTCATATGAGGAAGCTAAAATTAAAGATGTGATTACTGAAAAAAATCGCAATTGCTATCACCAAAATAGGAGAAATAGAAAACACGAGACAACCAAAAAGGATAGAAAATCTTCAAAAAGCAGGAAAAGAGAAGGGTAGGTGAGATCAATCTTGGCTTGTAATAGATTCCAGTCCGAGGAGAAACTCCTTGCCGAACGAACAGCGACCAAATCAAGTAATTAATTTAATCTCCGTTTTGGCGTGGGATAATTAACGACTTTTGTCGCCTTCTCAATAATTAACGCGACGCCCAGGGAAAATGAAAGCCAGCGAGCGGAGGCAAAAGAAAACAACACTCCAATCCAAGCCAACCACCAAAAAGCGCGCGTCCACGTCAGCGCCCGACGCCTCAAGAAAAAAAGCGTGAGGACCGAAGACCGCGTCTCTCCCCCCCGTATCGTAAAAGATTCGTCGTAACCGATCGGGGCGGAGCGCAACTTTAAATCGCAATTAATAAAAAGCCCACCCCACCAGTAGAAAAAAATTTGAAAAAGGGAAAACGAAAAGAATGCGAGAAAAAGCGCAGAAGCATTTCTAGAGAGAGAGAGAGAGAGAAGCAGCCGCAGCAGGAGCTTTGGCAGGCACCTGAAGAGAGAGAGACGCGAAGCTTCGCTTGGACTCTCTGTCACTCTCTCTCTCTCTCTCTACTGACAAACCGTACTCTTTCTCTCTCTCTCTCTCTCTCTCTCTCTCTGTGAATGTGTGTGCGTGCATGTGGATGTGCTGTGATGGTTGGGAGTAGCAACTTCGGTTCCGCGATTCGGAGGAGTTCATCCACCGCCGATCGCCTCTTCTCTCGTTGATTCGGGGAATGCACCTGCAACCGAGCTGAAGATCAGAGAGATCGGAGGCGGCGACGTACTCCTCCTCCTTTCTGTTCCTCGCCTCACTTCGTTTTGAGCGGGAGGAAGCTGAAGCGAGGTCGCCGGAGAGGAACGTGGAGCCGCATCGGTGGGCTTGGGGATGCGTAGCGTGAGTTCCTCGAGTTCGTTTGTTTTTCTTCTTTTTTTCGCGTTTTCCTGGATTCTGTAGCGGAATCGGCTAAAGGTTGTACCCCGGTGGTGTTTTGGAAATCGATGATCTGAGCATGACGAGTGTTCGACATAAGATGCGTGTGCGCGGGTCGGTCTGTGCATCGACTCGGCGGTGTAGCTGGGAGGAAGTGTTGGTAGCAATTGCTTCTAGAATTATCTATCAAGCTGCATTTGATTTGAGGTTTATGCTTTTAGACTTCGTGCAGGGGGATGAGTTTCGAACCTATGTGATTCTTAAATACAAGATTCTGGTCCGGTTTATAATTCCTGTCAAATGTGGAGTTTAATAGCTCTGTGTGAACGCCTGTCTGTCGCGCCTGCTTTTAGAGAGTCTTGAAGGAGTGCAACTTGCTGCTTAAGTGTCGATGGTTTGCTGAATTCTGATATCCATATTTGAGAATCAGTTCCTGTATGCTGCTTACTCTCAACTTAGTTGAATCGTTTCCTGTGATAAATGCGTTCATCATTTACAGCATATATTCTATGACAAAAACTTTTTTTTGGAGATCTCCTATAGATGCTCTAGCACCGGTAGAGAGAGAGAGAGAAGAACACTGCTGGACTTTGATATTGCTTATTCTGGTCACTACATTCGATGAAGCCAAAGCATACGCTATACTCACTATAGGCAGGGCATGGAATAATCTGAGTTAATGACTAAACAGGATTTGCACTTTCCAATCACGCATGGGTCTTTCATCGTGTTGATAAGTGATATCCCGATCAGAAACGAAAGTTTCTGTTTAACTTCACGATTTGCTTCTTGATTTTAAATCTCACAAAGCTCCATCATTTGATTGCAAATTCACCTGTCATTCTTATAGATCTCTTTGAGTGGAACTGCTGTGATGTATGCCATTCTATAAGTTCCTCACAAGTCTTTACTCTGTCGCCACCCAATATCTTTGGAATTTCACTTCCACCGTATAATTTTCAGCTCTTAGTTTTTACTATTAATAATTGGTCACCGTGTGGTGGTTTGATGGCAGGTTCAAATCATGGGATCCCACGGACTTGGCTTAAAGGGTAGCACCTAAGACTGCGTGAAAGACAAATAGTTTGAAGTAAGGATGATGTTGTGGTAGGAAGAACTTTGGCGACATCTTAGCTAGTCCTTGGCTAAAGGACTGACAATATTACCTGATGATTCTCTCGCTCCAGTGCTTTTGGAGTTTACTGTCAACAAGGACAGTGCTGTCAGTTGACTCATTATAACGAAAGCTACGTCTCAACCTTGATATGAAATTTACAGATCAGGATGCACTCATGAGTAGTATGTTTTGCTGAGAGAGTGGCTTCCATAACCTTGACCCCTGTGGTGCAATCCTAACTCATGCGTTGCTTTATTATCTGGTGGTTTTTTTGGGGTTATTTCTATATATTTCCACCATCTAAAGGCTTAAGGCTTTATGGAGGAGCAGATGATAGGTCAGGTCATTTGCACCGCCCTGGGTCAATTATAGGCTATGGTCCGTGGGTCACGAGCTTTACCGACGTTGGGCAATTGACATTTTCTCCTTTAAATGATTCGGTATCCTGTGAAGATCTGGAAGGTGTAGGATCTTTTAATACAACCTGTTTGCTGAACTCAAATTTGTACCTGAGTTCTGATATATACATATATGGTACAGGAAATATTGAGATACTCCCTCGTATCTCCATCGCTTGTCCAGTTGAGGGCTGCACAATTACTTTCAATATGTCCGGCAATGTTAAAGTAGGTCATCATGCAGCTATAATCGCAGGTTCTGTTGTTTTCTCAGCAGCAAATATGACTGTGGAGGATAAGGCTTTGATAAACACTTCTTCTTTAGGTGGACCACCACCTCCTCAAACTAGTGGTACGCCAGTTGGTTATGATGGGGCCGGTGGAGGACATGGGGGTCGAGGTGCTTCCTGTATAACGAGTAATGATAAAAGTAATTGGGGTGGTGATGTTTATGCTTGGTCCACTTTGTCTAAGCCTTGGAGTTATGGGAGCAAGGGCGGTGGAATATCTGACAAGAGAAAATTTGGAGGAAATGGTGGTGGACGTGTTAAACTCTTGGTGAAGGATACACTATATTTAAATGGATCTGTGATGGCAGAAGGTGGGGATGGAGGGTTGAGTGGGGGAGGAGGATCTGGTGGAAGTGTTCATATTTATGCTGTGAAGCTGTGAGTTCACAATCCTGCGTGCCCTAGTCTTAAAAATTTTCTGCAGATGCCCACTAATTCAAGTCTGCACACGCACACACGTACAATCATGTAGCTTGCCCCTTTTTTCCTGTCAATAATTTTAACTTGTGTGTCCCTACTTCTGGTGAAAAAGAAGTTCCTTACAGATTCATTCTTGCCTGTGCTCGTTCTTCATGGAACTCATCCTTTTGGGCAGCTTTCCCTTACTTTTATGTGCTCTTGCAAATATCCAGGAAGGGATATGGTACCATTAGTGCAGCTGGAGGGAGAGGATGGGGCGGAGGTGGTGGAGGAAGAATTTCACTAGATTGCTACAGCATACAGGAAGATGTGAAAGTTACTGTGCACGGTCTGTGCTCATCAGGATTCTGTATTTTTAGTAGCAGAATCAGTTGATTATGTGCTAATCTTTCTTCCTTGATATAAAAATCCAACATAAGCGTGTAACTGCAATAATTGCAACTTTCGTATGAACGTACATGAAGTATGTATACACATTTTTCATGTGGGCTATACCTAAAGTTGTCACTGGCATGAAATCTCCTAGATAATCTGTTTGCATTACTTAGATGTGCACCTTGATCAGGATATGTATCATCTTGATAAGAGTTGTAAGCACTGAGCCCTTGAAGGAATATTAACTGCTGTTCATTTAATAACGAGTAAAATTAACTACTATCGTAACTTTTCAATGAGCCTATTCATGTGAAAGATCGAGGCGTAGTTTGATAGTGTGTCTATCTTTGGTTTGTTCTGTGTCTACAAATAACAATTTGTTATCCTTGGCCATTTTGTCTATAGACATAGACAGAGAAAGGAGAGAGTAGGTGTTTGGATAGAGGTAGGGGAGGTTGGAGGAGCTAACTAGCATGTATGTCTGTACCTTGTCTATGTAATTGAGGTGATTTTTGGAAATTTAGGGTGTGTTTTGAGATTGCTATAGCAAACCTAACCAGGTCATCTTTCATTTCTTTTGTGTTTGTTTTTCTCTCTTGAGTTTCAGATACTCCGCATGTACATTGACCAGAAAAAAGAGCTCTTCATTTTTAATAATTTCTTCAAGAGCACTTCTGGGACGTGTCAATCATTTCTTAATTTTCTTTTGCGGCAGGTGGATCAAGCATTGGCTGTACGCAGAATGCTGGAGGAGCTGGGACATACTTTGATGCATATTTTCTCAGTTTACGTGTTGGCAATGACTATGTTACCACAGAAACAGAGACCCCTTTGCTTGATTTTTCTATAAGTCCCATATGGTCTCACGTGATTGTGGAGAATGGCGCAAAAGTGCTGGTTCCACTTGTTTGGACTAGAGTTCAGGTAACTTAAAAGTGTCCGAGTTGCAGATTTTTGCTTTTATTTAGTTACTTATTTTTTTTTTCCTCTAGATCTGTAGTTTAAATGGTAAATTGCTTGAAGCACCTGCAAGTACCTAAAAAATTCTATTTGCTATTAGGATGATATATGATACACATAGCAGTGGCAGACAAAAGTTTGGAAGTATATTAATCCATATTGTTCTTTGAAGATTTCATTTTGCATCTGTTATGATCCACTTGACACCTGGCCCCTGGGCGAGGCATTTTCTCCTGCTGCCGTTGGATCATGGTGGAGTCTATGGAAGAAATAGGCCATAGTATGTGGAGATAATGACTGAATAAGACACTTCTTCATATTGATGAATTGCTTGACCAGTATTCAAATTTTTTATTTTGTAGAATCCTTCTTAGAATTTTCCCTTTGTTTAGCACAAACAAGTTTCCCCTCTATATTTCTTATATCTTCTCAAGTTTTTCCTTTACATTTCTACATCTGCTATCTACTTTACATGCAAAAGTCTTAGACGGGTCTCTTACCTTCCTGTTAAATTATTGTCTCTTAAGGTTAGAGGCCAATTCAGTGTGTACAGAGGAAGCAGCATTGCTTTTGGATTGGCCAAATTTCCAGTCTCAGAATTTGAGCTTGTAGCTGAAGAGCTTTTAATGAGTGATTCTGTCATTAAGGTACATCATTTGCAAATTTATGTTAATTTGGCTTTTGTCTATTATGCTTGCTAGCAAAAGGAGTAATCATCACAAACAAAAATTGAAGATGAAAGCCTTGCACAAGCATTTTATACTGTGGTCATCATATAGATTCTAATGGTTTTTGCAAGATCATGTCGTGGAGGTCTTCATAAATATGGAAACCATGTCTCCAATCGGCATTATAAATTTATAATCTTTATTTCTCTAGCGCCGCTCCTAGTGTGTGTTCAAGAATACAGGATTAATTTCCAACTTCTTATATATAATTTATGGCTTGTAGTTGTGGATGTTGTGACTTGCTTTGCCTGTATAGAGTAGTGGCCAATTACATCCATAATGTATAGCTTTTCGATTAAGACACATAAGAAATGCAGAGCTTTCATAGATGCAGATGCGTTGAAATTATGTCTTTACTCCCGAAAGACCCAAAAATACAGAAAAAAATAAATTGAAGAATCCAATGAAGTTAAATATTAGCAGAGCATTTCAAGGTTCTCACTGCTTATGTCTTCTGATCAATAGCCTCTGCAGGAAAGTTCATAATTGGCAAGTTAGCACATAATTATTCGATATGTTAAGAAGTATCCTCCTATAGTGCCAACTTTCTGGAGAGATACACATGCCTTAAAACATTGAATGACTCTATGTTGACTAAAAGTTGGAAAGACCTATTAAAGCTCCCTAATATGTTCTGAAGTAGTGGGGTATGGATTTGTACTAGGAAGTTGAGGCAAGAAAAACCAGAAAATTATGTTAAATTCAATGCTATTAGAAAGCATTTAGTGTTTTGGCTGATGACAAAAAAAAAAAAAAGAAGCTTTACGGGAGATCCAATAAAGATTGAAAACATTGGCATGGATGTTCTGAATAGTGTGTGTAAACAACTTTGAGCGGCAAACGTGAATTAAGGGAGTGAATATTTGGCTAATTGTCTTGCTTGCTGAATTAAAACCACTAAGACAACTTACGATTTTCTGAAGATGTATTTTCTGATTTAGGGTTCCTCGGTTGCTCTTTTAATCTTACTGCTGGAATTACTTACTATTTGCTTTGTCTGTATAATAGAACCCCTTTTCTTTTATTGAAGGTCTATGGTGCACTTAGGGTTGCCGTCAAGATGTTACTTATGTGGAACTCAGAAATTCGAATTGATGGAGGGGGGAATACTGTTGTCACCACCTCTGTCCTTGAAGTCAGAAATCTGGCAGTCTTAAATGTATGACTTCCTATGGTATTTTTGTGCATAAAACTCCAAAATGCATATTATTTTTCAGATGCATGATTACATTCGTTGTACTGCAGCATAACTCCATCATTGGATCAAACACAAACTTGGCTGTGTATGGTCAGGGATTACTGAAGTTAACAGGTCATGGTGATGCAATCAAAGGCCAGCGACTTTCCCTGTCTCTCTTTTATAACATCACTGTAAGACATTGGTCATGTAGTTTATGCCATCTCTGTGCCTGTACTTTTTCTTGAATCTTTTCATTCGATGTTGTGTGAGAGAACCTCCTTCATTTACTGTTGACTTAGTGTTAGATATCCATTTGTATCTCCAAAATTGTGTCAATTCACTTGAATAAAAAAATAATGTGTACAGTTGAAAGTGAGCAAGCATATCTGCCTGTATGCATTGGGAGCATGCCCCCGCGTAGCCAGGGGGTGGTGGGGGAAGTATTGTAAACGTAATGGCTAAACAGTTGCTATACTTCCCAATTTTGTAGAAGTTGCAGAGAAAATGTTTATGACCATTAAGTTTAATGCATATAATAAGAATTATGTGATAAGGCTATGGCATGCTAATAGGACCATCCCATGCGCTCATGCCAAAGTACCCTATGCTCTTTCCATTGCATAAAGGTCTTTTTAGCATTAAAGGTCATTGCCAAGTCAAAATATAGTACATTTTTGTGGTCATAAACAATATCAGCTTAGCTGTCCTCTCTTCGTGATATGTGCATGTCTTACGTGTGAGAATTTGTGTGTTTTGGTATATTGATTAGAATTGTTGCATTCCAAATTCAAGAACTGCTACTTGTATCTTTAGGGAAAGGAGTATCATAGTGCTTTTCTTGTTTTGGTCCTGTAACATGTTTTGAAAAATGACATTATTTAAGCTTCAGCTGTTACATCTGAATGAATAATATGCTATCTATACCATGTCACTATCATTCCTATATGATTATTACAGTTCGTGGGATGCCTACCAGTCTATATATTTTCCGTACTTTTCTTTGTTATAAATGTTCTATATTTACAGGTTGGGCCTGGAGCCATACTTCAGGCTCCTTTGGATAATGATGTGACTCGGAGAGTGTGAGTATAATACGTTGATTTTTTCCCAGAGTTCTGATGGGTGAATTTTGTTTTGACTACTTCTTTATCTTCATAGGGTAACAGATTCCCTTTGTGGGAGTCAGACCTGCCCAATGGATCTCATTACTCCACCTGATGATTGCCATGTTAATTACACGCTATCCTTTTCTATCCAAGTAAGTATATGTTTGACCAAGTCTTTGACGCAAAAATATATTCATACCTAACATACTGAGGAAAAAGCTTGATTTGGAAAATCCTTCTATGAAACATGCTATATTTGTGGATTCCGATCGTCTCCCACTGGCATAGTTTCTCAACTTATTCATTGCGTATTAACTTTTGGCACTTTGGTCTGCAATATACCGTTGTTGCGTGAATGAGGTAGTACAGCTCAAAGGCTTAGACCCTGTTCACCTTGGCAGATCTGTCGTGTTGAGGATGTCCTTGTGAATGGTCTCATCAAGGGAAGCATAGTTCACTTTCACAGAGCAAGGACAGTCATTGTTGATCCAGATGGCATGATTACTGCATCAGAATTAGGTAATAGATACTCTACTTAGCTTTAGCAGCTCCCGTTTGCTTTGTTGTTTCCCTAATTTATTTCTCCTTTCACTATTCTGGTTGAATAAGTGAATCTCTTCTCTAAAATTAAAATATTCTACACGTTCACCTTACTAATATATTTTGGAAAAATTCTTCAGGTTGCAATGGAGGTATTGGAAAGGGGAACTTTTCTAGTGGGGCTAGTAGTGGTGCAGGGCATGGGGGAAAAGGTGGTGCTGGATATTTTAACGGGATGGTGTGCAGTGGTGGTATAGATTATGGTAATGCTGATCTTCCGTGTGAACTGGGAAGTGGAACGGAGGGGCCTAACCAGACATATGGACAGACAGTTGGAGGAGGAATAATTGGTAATTTTTCTTCATTTGGTCATGCAATCATTGCTGTTAGCGGTCCCTTCTCTATAATAGATAACAGGGTAAATTCTATTTTCGATTTATCAACTCATCCTCTCATTTATCTTTAGTCAATACATTTCATATTGTTTAAATTAATTCACTGACTTCATTTTATTTTTTTTCCCCTCAATTGGATAATTCTACTACTCTAATAGTAAATGGCATGTTAAAAGTGATAAAAGATTGTGAAACAGTGGCCCATCAGTTGGTCTGGAGATATTAGGGTGACACATCAGTTGAACATCAGCTTATGATAGTCAATTAACTCGCTATGCTGTGGCTGTGTTAATCAACCATCAAGGACTCTTCATTGACTGACGTATTCCCGATTTCACTTGACAGCCCATGTAAGGCTGATATGATTGACCAATGTGTCTGCAGATTTTAAGGCAAGACGGTGTGCTTAACCATTGTTTTTTTATGGTTGAGCATTTCTTGTGAAAATCTTACAAAATTAAAGGAGTGAAATATAAAGCTGATTGACCTAATCATAACAAATTAAATTTTTATCACCAATTGAAATGAAGTGATAAATTGAGTATCAAAAGTGATCTTTGGTTAATAATCACACTTGTAGGAGGTCACAGGTCATTCATACTTTAGAGCTGCGTGTTTGTAATAGTAGATAGTGTTTTCACTAATTTGTGTGAACTCACATTTTTCTTTGATGCCAATGTTTTTGTATTCCTATAGTTATGGGATCAAATCAATGGCCACTTCTTAGACTTGAAGTTTATGGATCTTTGAGAGCTGATGGTCAGAATTCTGGAACTTTTGGTACATCTATAAGGAACAGCAGTAGTTCTCTGGCTGGTGGACTTGGTGGAGGTTCTGGGGGAACAATACTTCTTTTCCTTCAAGAGGTTATACTTGGAGAGAATTCATATATGTCTGTTCATGGTGGAAAAGGTGGCACGCTTGGAGGTGGCGGCGGCGGAGGTGGTAGAGTCCATTTTCACTGGTCTAAGATTGGTATTGGTATGGATTATGTTCCAGTTGCAACAATAAAAGGCTCCATTAACAGCAGGTATGACCAACAATTACGATTCCATTACAAATAATAATGATATTTGAAGTGGTTAGTGTCTGTGTGGACTTAGATGTTTATTGCTGTGCAGTTTTAATTTCTTAGTAATTTTTTTTTTTGTTTGGCTGGTAACTTCCCAGAAAGTGGACATACAGTTAGAGAAGAGAAAAGTTTTTGCAGGGAATAATACATCAGGAAATGATGTCTCTTAAAGTCGGTTCTATTGTCTGTAGGGTGTTATTAATTATGAGTTATTCTAATCTTCTACTTCCTCTGTTACCTGTGTTTATCCATGAAAATTCACAACATGCATTATTCACATCATTTAGAGATTGGTTTGGCAAAGAAATGAAAAACGTGAAGATGTGATGCCCTGCTTGCAGAGATGATGTGTATTTTATGGAAAAAGATATGGTGGAATTCTGAATCCTCATTAGCCTTCGTATGCTCTTGGGTATACTGGAGACTTGTTCAGCATAGATCTCTATGTGATGTCTTTATTTTTATCCTTCTGGTGGGGTGTCATCCTGGGGGGGTGGAGTTTTTTTTTGGGGGGGGGACTTGGGCCTGGCTCAGGTTTTCATGGATGATCAGCCTATAGATGATAGTTTCCATTTTCAGTGAGCCATGGTGTTGGGGTCCGATCCACTCTACTATCCAGCATGTGATTTATCCTAGTTAAGCGGCTATGTCAAGACTGTTCTATGTTTGACCTGCGTGAGGCTTTCACGAGAAAGTCAAATCTGAGCATGCCCATCATGTGAGAGATTTCCCTCATGTTGTGAGGATGCAAAGAAATGCTATAATAATATTGCAAATCTCTTTGTACAAGCTTAGAACTTGTCTGAATCTGTGTTCATAGTGGAAAATGCTTACAACCTCATGTTCGACAGTGGAGGTGCTGGTGCCAATGGTGGTTCTGATGGAGAGAAAGGTACCATTACAGGGAAAAAATGTCCTGCAGGCCTTTATGGTACATTCTGTGAGGTACTAAAGTTCTGCAGCTTGCTCGTCATTGTCAATACCTGTTTACCATGGTGCCCTTTGTTTTTTCCTTGTACACCTGAGTTTGAGAAATATCGTATACAATTTTCCTATTTTTCTCCAATTTTTTGGCAATCCTCTTCAAATATTACTTGGGCTTATTCAACTCAGGGAAAGACAGTTATAATTGTGTGGTTTCCTTAACCCAGTCCAATCCTGATCAAATACATAGCTAACATTTCATGTACTCGAGCTTGTATAAAAATGTATCTTTGTTAATAAATGGGCATGGCGATGGGTTGTAATTATCCAATAACAAATATTTAATTTATGGTCCTTAGAGAGCTAAATAAATTTTAAGATTTTGATTGTTCCGAAGTGGTTAGTTATATTGATCGCTTGCATAAGTTTTAATAATTGAATTTAGATATTCCTGCAAGTACTTGAATTAATAATGCTGCTAACTGACAGGAATGCCCTATTGGTACTTACAAAGACATCGAAGGCTCTGATGCAAGTCTTTGTATTCCTTGCTCACTTGACCGCCTTCCTTACCGAGCAAATTTCATATATGTACGCGGTAAATCTTTCAGCATTTTTGCCTTAACTCTGCTTTCATTCCTTGTCCTTCTTTTCTTTGGTTATTGCATACTATGAGAGTTCACGCTTGCTGCAGGAGGAGCTATTCACCCATTTTGTTCCTATGAATGCGTATCTAGCAAATATAGAATGCCAAAATGTTACACACCTCTCGAAGAGCTGCTCTATACATTTGGAGGGCCATGGCCTTTTGCACTTCTTTTAGCATTCTTATTGGTGCTTCTTGCTCTATTATTAAGTGCTTTGAGGATTAAAGTTGTTGGACTGGGCAGTAGTTGTTATAAGGATAATGCAAATGAGCACCCGAGTCGTCATCATTCTCCCTATCTTCTTTCCCTGTCAGAGGTGTGTTTTTTCTCAAAACCTTCACTTCTTGTGGTTATGGCAAGTTAAAATGTCACAATATCATACCTGGTAAATCATCTCTAATTTTGATTTTAGGTCCGTGGAACAAGAGCCGAAGAAACCCAAAGCCATGTACACAGAATGTACTTCATGGGTCCCAATACCTTCAGAGAACCGTGGCACCTTCCTTACTCCCCTCCGGACTCTGTTATTGACATTGTGTAAGAAGATATACCTATTCGAAAACTGGGCTCACTATAAAATAGATTGGCATTAACACTGAGATATCATACATCTAATGCAAACTCTATTTTTTCACTTTGAAGTTGTTATCGGGTAAATGCATTGAAGTAGCTTAATTGTTGATAGTTTCCATCTGCCAAGATAATTTGGTTGCTCTAGCCATTGAAAGTGGAAAAGATGTCATCACTAACATTGATCGTTACAGAGGCTCACATGCTCCTGAGTGCTGATTTTGGGTCTGATATCATTGTTTGGTAGGTATGAAGATGCTTTCAACAGATTTATTGATGAGGTTAATTCAGTTGCTGCATATGATTGGTGGGAAGGCTCAGTGCACAGCATACTGGCAGTTCTTGCCTACCCTTGTGCATGGTCCTGGAAACAGTGGCGGAGGAGGAAAAAAATCCACCGCCTTCAAGAATTTGTCAAATCTGAATATGATCATTCATGTCTTCGCTCTTGTAGGTCGCGAGCTCTCTATAAGGGGATGAAGGTCTATCTCTACATTTGTTATTTTTACATGATTAGTTAATTCTATACGTCGCTACTTAATGTGTTAACTGAGCTATGGTCACAATAGATACTCATTCATACCACAAATTTCCATCACCGGTGCCCAGACATATTGCTATGGTCAGTCAATACACATTGCTTACATGTTGATTTTTTCTGCATGGTGTAAGATGAGATCCACACATTCCATTTGAAGGATAGCATGTTGCTTTTAATTTTTCTTTTCTTTTCTCAAGGTCTTCAAGCAATTCATTTCAAATTCCACATACCCCAACAGTTTTAGCCCCTTCTAATACGCAATTGAGTACCCTCATGCATGTGTGCATGTGTGCATGTGTGTCCACATTGTAATTTATGAAGTTTGTGTATCCTGAATATCTGCTATGTAAAACTTGCAGAGATAATAATGCTATGGGCTCTTGTTAAATTGTAGTCTATTATGATCATTAGATGATTTGGGATACAGTCCCAGGTGGTGTATGTTTCATCTCAGTTTAAGTGGGAATTGTTGCAGGTTGGGGCAACACCAGACCTCATGGTTGCATATATTGATTTTTTTCTTGGTGGTGATGAGAAGCGCTTGGACATCGTGTCAATCATAGAGAAGAGGTTCCCAATGTGTATACTTTTTGGTGGGGATGGAAGCTATATGTCACCTTACAGTCTTCACAGTGACCTTCTCTTGACCAATCTTCTTGGCCAGGTTCATGATCTCTTTTTGATTCTTTTAGTGGGCTTTTTCACTTTTCAAATGTTCCTCCAATTTGCTAATTTATGCTACTTTACAAATAGCATGTCCCAGCATCTGTTTGGAATCGCTTGGTGGCTGGTCTGAATGCTCAGTTGAGGACAGTGAGGCATGGATCACTACGTACTTCACTACGTCCCCTTGTTGATTGGATTAGCAGTCATGCAAACCCTCAGCTTGAGTTTCATGCCATTAAAATTGAGCTTGGATGGTTTCAAGCAACAGCTTCTGGTTACTATCAACTGGGTATATTGGTAGCAGTCAATGATTATCCTTCTCATAGCTTGAACTCCTGTGACTTTCTCGATAGGAGCAGTGACTCTTCAAGGTAACTACAATATTTCATGAGAAACATTGAGAACATTTTCATCTGGAAGAAAAATAGCGATCATTGGTTTAGGATATCTCTTTTTCCTGTGGATAATCATATGTTTCTTTCACCAAATTAAAGTCTTCTCCACGTTCTTACTACTATAAGTAGGGTCTTGGCCTTCTCTTGCCTTAGAAAGCTGAAGGAGGATTTACACACTGTTGACTAGTCATCTCTTGATGTGGATTTTTCCCATATATAGCACAAATGCAAGAGAAGATCTTGTCCCAAAGTTTTGCATGAATTTTCATGTGGTCGCATGCCTCCCAAGATAGGAGAAGGAAGGATTAGGATGCATGAAGGAGAAGGATAGCAACTTTAATTGTTTATACATCCTGTGGAGTTTATGAGCATGTCTAAATCTTAACAATTATCCTTGTTGTTCTTGTGCTGAAACCAACTTAGAAATCACCATTATTTCAAACGCAGTTATGAAAGGATTGCAAATGGAATTAATTCCATTGGCTATCTAAACCTTTTTAATAGGGTTTATATCGCTTATGCTGTTGGCTATTCCCCTGTGGGATTAAATATTTCTGAATTTCATGCCTGTACTTATTTTCCTTTCAGTAGTGACATGTAGCCGGATCAACTACATGCACTAGACTACAGTACTTCATTAGTTTCTATAGGAATTAATTCGTATGGCCGTTTCAATACTAACTTACCAAATGGTTCTCTATATACATACAGAAGGAATGCTGCATCTGCTGCACAAAGCACAAAGCAACTGCAACTGAGTCAGACATATGGTAGTCAAGCGTTAAGTCGTAATAGAAGAATTACAGGCGGAATCAATGGTGGTATTATAAATGGCATAACCCTGAAATCTTTGGAATTTAAGAGGGACTTTGCCTTCCCTATGTGTCTCTTACTGCGCAACACAAGACCAGTTGATCGACAGGTGCATTGATACGGATGATTTAAGCCACTATGATACCTGATTGTTCTAGTTCAATTTGTTCTTATGTTAATCGTACTCTGTTTTTCAGGGCACTTTGCAGTTTTTGATCACCATGATGCTTTTGGCAGATCTATCCATCACTCTCCTTACGTTGCTTCAGTTCTATTGGATCTCTGTAGCGGCATTTCTAGCAGTACTACTCATTCTCCCTTTGTCTCTGCTCTCTCCTTTCCCAGCCGGCTTAAATGCCTTGTTCAGCAAAGAACCTAGAAAAGCTTCACTCGCTCGTGTCTATGCTCTATGGAACTCTACATCACTCTTCAATATCGTAAGTGATGCTTTCCCAGCCACACATTCATTGACAAAGTGCATATCCATGGGAGAATTTCACAATAAAATGCATGCATTGCAATCCGCATGATCAATCAAGTCGCTAGGTATTATTAGCAGGGTACTCTTAACTTCCTAGTGGACACGGAATGATTTTTAGTGAAATGCTGCTATGCAACTTCTTGAGGTGGATAACTAGTTTCGCAACTGTGGATAAATATCATGCTCCCGTTATTTGACACCATGATTTCCTTTTGCACATCAAATAAATTTTGTTAAATTGCTCTCATCTATAGTGATAAAAGGAACTTCTCATCCAATTTGCTGGTTTCTTTTCCAATTTTCTCAGATCGTGGCCTTCATCTGCGGCATTATTGCCTATGGCTCCTCCTTTTTCCAGCCCACTGACAAAGCCCGTGCTTGGAACAGTAAAAGGTGAGGCAGTCTGAATAGAAATAGCCTTGCCATAATGAGAGAATAAATCTGCTAGACCTCCAAAAAGCTCCAATACTTATCTGCCGAATCATGAACTGCACCAACCAATCAACTTATGAGCTCTCCCCACACTTCGGGGTTTCATTTCGTAAGCCAAACGCCCTAATAAAAAATCGAACTTACGCTTTTGACAGGGACGACGATGAGTGGTGGCTTTTGCCGGCGGTCCTCTTCCTGTTCAAGTGTGTACAAGCTCGCTTCATCGACTGGCACATAGCAAATCTCGAAGTCCAGGACTTCACTCTTTTCTGTCCAGATCCGGATGCATTTTGGGCCCACGAGTCTTTGTGACAAACGAGCTTTTGATTTTGGCGTCGAAGCTTGCCTTCTCACCTTTTGGAGGCGGTCTCCTATTTCATGCATTAATGCATTTTTTGTTCTTTTAGGAGTATTATCTGTTTATGTTCAGATGTATATAAATATAAATATAAATATAAATATATGTATATAGGTTTTCTCTTTCTTTATTATCGTTAGTGGTAGTTGCCTATAGTTTGTGCGATCAAATTTGGAAAATCAGTTCATTTTCAATGCTCTTGAGTGGGAGTTGTTTGTAGGTTTTCGCTAGTCGGAAGTAGGTTTATAAATGCTGCACTGAGGCTCATTGATTGGATCGAGGATATTGTGGCTGAAAATTGCCTTGCTCCGAATGTCAATTCGAGCTAAATGGTGAGCTCATTGGACCCATGGTTTTGAACGGGTTACTTGGGGCCCGGATATGGTTAGGCTGATTTGTTCCAGGCTAATGGAGCCTGATGTAGTTTCGGTCTATTCGGGCCTAATATAGTTGGGGGAGACTGCTTATTCAGGTTGCTTCGGCCTGAACAGATTTCTAATTGGGTTGTCTGGTAGGGCTGAGCATGGTCCCGATTGGGCCGGTCTACTCCCTAATCTTATGACCAATCCATACAGTGTTGGTCCTCAATTTTTGGGACGGAGGATTGACCCTATTAAACTTGGGACCAAGGATCGGACCGACCCAATGGGTTCAGTCTGGTTTTGGGTTGGTCTGTTTTCAAAGTCAATCTGGACCAATTAATAATTTATTATTTCATATTTTGTATTCCTTGAAATGGAGAAAATTGTCCAAAAAGTTAAAATCTATTACACTTTTGCTTAATTCATCCTAAACCTTTTAACTTTGCCAATTGAATCCTAAATCTTTTTCATTTTTTGCCGATTAAGTCCGGAAAATGCCGACGTGGACGTCGGCGGTGCCATGTAGGACTACCGGCGCTGGTGCCATGTAGGACTACCGCGGCCGACGTGGAAAATTTTTAATAATTTTTTAATAATTTTTATTTTTTTTTTGAATTTTTTTTTTTTTTTTTTTTTTTCCTTTTTTTTTTTTTTTTCTTTTTGGCTTTTTCCTTGGCCTTTTCCGGTGGCCGGCCACCGGCCACAGCGACGGCCGGCCACCGGAAAAAGCCAAGGAAAAAGCCAAAAAGAAAAAAAGAAAAGAAAAAAAGGGAAAAATAGAAAATAGAAAAATAAAAATATAAAAATTCAAAAAAATTATAAAATTATAAAATATTATTAAAAATTGTCCACGTTAGTGTCGGCAGTCCTACGTGGCACTGCCAGCGTCCACGTTAGCATTTTCCGGCCAAAATTGACCGGATGGACTTAATTGGCAAAAAATGAAAAGGTTTAGGACTCAATTGGCAAAATTAAAAGGTTTATGACTGAATTAAAAAGCAAAAGTGCAATAGGTTTAGGATTTTTGGACAATTCTCCCCTTGAAATGGGAACTGAGGACCGTATCGACCTAATAAGTTCGATGATGAGCGAGGTTAGCTAAAAAAGGCAAGCGATGAGGGTCAAGTGAGGTGAGCGTCACATCGAATGTCGAGCAGAAAACAACAAGCTAAGTAAGCATCGAGCGGCGAGCGACACGAGTGACCCAAAGTAAGCAAGGCGAGTGTTGAGTGGCAAGTGGAGAAGTTGTTTATTTCGATTTTGGCAAATTGAAAACTAAATTGACAAATAAAATAAAATAGAACGAATACTAGAGGAGGATGCCATAATGAGTTGTTTATACATTTTTGGACGCCATGAGGACTAACATTTTCCTCTTTCGTAAATTATGATTATTGATACCATAAAAAATATTAAAAATCTAAGTTGTTAAATATTAATATAAAATTATTTGAACTCCTCACTAAGAAGCTAGTTTAACGTTGTTAACGCCATTTATTTTAAGGTTTTCTATATAAAAAAATTATAAATAAATAAATAAATATATATATATATATATATATATTCGGGGTTGATCTGGATTAGGCCGACCTGAAATTCTTAGGACCAAGGATCGATCTGCATAATGCTAATCTAGAAATTCTAAGACTAAAGACTGACTTAATCTCCCTGGAACTAGACCAGAACTGACAAGATTATGCCAGTCCAGAGTTAGTCTAGGGTTGACCCTGGACCGATGCTCACCCCTATCGTCTGGGCCGTATATACTGTAGGCCAGTTGGTTTCTGGCTACTCAGGCCTGATATAGTCCACTTTAATTGGTTTCGGACTATTTGGGACTAACATTGTTTAGACTGATTAATTATCAGGCTATTCGCCAAAAACAAATAATTTACAAAATATTTTTTTAAATGATTAGTTAATAAAAAAACTCATTATCAATAACAATTATATAAACATTTTAGTGGACAATTTAACTATTTCGTTCATTTAATTTTGTGTCAATGCAAGTAACTTTTTTTTTTTTAATTATTTTTCAAATTATTCATTTTAGCAAATTAAAAAAAAAAAAAGCCTTGAAAGTAAATCTTTTCCTGAACCAAATCAAAACAAAAATTAAAAGGACACCATGCGCCATAAGAAACAAGTTGGTTGGGGGGTTGGAAAACAGAAGGGGGGAACGCTCTGCCCCCCACTCATAAATACAGCACGAAGCCAGAATTCATATTACAGACACAAAAGGAAACTCGAAAGGCTCGATAGGGGAGAGAGAATCTGGGCGACTAATGGAAAATGCCATTTTCAATGGCCAGCTGACGAGGCCAGATTCAACAAACTGCCGCGGTTCCTAAGAATATGCACTTGTTGAGAAGACAACGTATGAAACCTCTGGCTCAAGGATTCTCGTACCACTGATTTTCCAAAGGGGCAAAAGGTTACGGGGGTAGCTTGAACGAAAGCTACAGTTAAGTACATTGCCCGGGAAAGTTGCTAGATGATCCAGGACTCCAGGACCTGTCATAACCTCGAGTGCTGTCTCCAGGGGCACCCCCCATCAAAAGCCTGCTCCAACACTTCCTCCATTCTCTTGACGAGTACTACCTGTTAAATCGAGTTTATGCTTGCGGATCAGAAGAAAGGGGGAACGCAATACCACCCCACTATATTTGTTAGAACTAGATGAATGCATCACTGATCTGACGAGTTCGTTTCAATCTTATTCTTTCTTTTGCGTTGCAAAGAACAACCTAACATCTTGAGTAACACCATGCATTTGGGGAGTAAGTAGTAACAACTTTGACAGGATACTCAGAATCATGCATCTGGCGATAAAGTACTAGTTCAGAAAGGCAGTCCAAATGGGAGATAAGTCAACTTTTGGCTAAGAGTGAACTAACTTCCTACATCTTCGAGCAAAACCCAAATAAAACTTCTTGCTGATGAACTCATTCTGCAGACGCACCCCTACTGCTATAGTTAGAAACACACGCACCTAAATCTTTTAAGCATAATTCTCAAAGCTTCTACATATTTTCACCAGAAGATGCAAGTACGTCGGGATCCCAAAATAAGCCAATTGGGAAATGTTAAATAGACAAAAGGCCCAAGCCAAATGAAGGTACCTCCAGATTGGCTAGCACGGCTGATGGTACTTCGACCAAGTCCTTCAAATTCCTCTCCGGCAGTATGACTCTCTTGATGCCATGACGATGTGCGGCCAAAATCTGCAAAATAGAGATGGGGCCTTTCTTAGTTTTAACACGAGTTCCAGTAACTCAGTACCCTACGCATTGAGTCGCATCTTTCATTAGACAAGAAAAGCCAACTGGTCCTATAATGCTCATAAGAAAATCTCACAGTAAAAGCAATTGGACTTTAGTTTTACCCTGTAAATTCTGGTGCAAGTAAAGGATTAGAACCTAAAACTAGACAAATTGACATGTAGCCAAATGCTACGTTTCACGGCCCCCAGGTTGTTCATGCATTCCCAGATTTGAGATCAGTCCATTATCAGAATCATTATGTGCATGCGCCAACAGATTATTATATTGATTTCATGCAGCGATAGGGTGCTTGCTTGCGCCACTTAATGCTTAACAGTAACAATTTACCCACTGGCTAACCATATACATGCATCCTACTACACACATTAACAAAATCTCAATCGTAGTCCAATTTTAACCCTTAATAGTTTTAGTAAACACATGATAATAGTAATGGAGATTTAAAAGCTTTATCCTAACCCTCCAATAGTAGATTTTCCCCCTAATTTTGTTACTGCCTAAATATTACAAAATCGCCTTCATGCATCTTTTAGCCTTCATGACCGTTCAACGCATGGGTCTTCTGGTAGTCACATCAGAAAGCTGTCGCTTTACAAAGAAATTCTTGTCCAAACAAATATGAAAACTTCCATACCATATATATGAAAAGATGAGATTCGATGTCTAAACAAATACCAAACACTTCTAATATGTAGAAGCAGACCAGAATCCAAACAATTTAAAATGGATTAACAGATCATTTTCTGTGAGACTACTCAATATCAGTCCAACAGACTATGCCAAACAGTTCTAGAATAACTTGGGCACGCACTGAGCTACTGAAATCCAAATCAAAGCACAGCAACAACTTTTTATGAACTATAGCATATTTAGCACCACGTTTAAGATTGACTGCCTCTAGCACATATTTTCTTGACAGCATAAGAAAGAGAGGACCTATTTAGTTATTAAAATTGAATGAAAGGCTACTCCAGCATCGTCAAAGATATCTCAACAACATGCTTCTTATTAAATCCCTCATGTTTTGCTTGAGTGCCCCCATACAACTGTAAGAAGCCGTGATTAAGTAAAGAACCATCCTATGATATACAAATGTCGCATGACACAGAAATTCATGACCTACTGCACAATAGCTGTACGCTCTGTTTTTCAACAAGACTAGCTGAAATGATACTAAGAAGAAGACGAACCTTATCCTTAATGCCACCAACTGGTAACACAAGACCTCTCAAGGTCATCTCGCCAGTCATTGCTGTATCTGCTCTAACACTCTTCTGACCGAAAAGTGAAACCAATGCCGTTACAAGAGTAATACCAGCTGAGGGTCCATCTTTAGGAACTGCCCCAGCAGGAAAGTGTATATGAATGTCCCTCCCTTGAAGTAAATTAATTTCATCCGTAATAGCTAACTTGAGATCAGCTGCCCTGGCTCTTACCTGCAAAAGCCACAGAAAAACAGTTGCTGTCACTTTGAATTCTCAATAGAACATAAAGAACAAGTCTGGCTATCAATATCAAATACTTCTAGCAGGTTTCAATTCAATAGTATGTATTTACTCAGAAAGGGCATAAAACGTGACAGGACGTAATATAAACAAGCTGTGGAACGTGTTGATAGTTAAGTACTAATTAAATTGGCCTGTACAAGATACAGATCTCAAATCACATATCTTTAAGCAAGAAGAACGATCTTAACACACTGTAATAATGTAAAATATATGCAATAATCTGATTGAGAACAAACAGAATAGACAATGATAAACCACCACATGGAATCCCCAATGGAGCAAACACTCAAAATCCCAACTTTTGTTGCTACTTATCAAGATATACCTTGTTTTTTATCACAAGGAGGATAATTTTAACTTCTAATTATAGAGGAAACAGAAAAATCTTATCAACTGTGCATCTACTGAATAAGTAAATTACCCAAGTAAGCGCTATCTGTGCTGATTCCTTAATAACATCACCAAGTTGCCCAGTGAGATGTAGTTCACCCTTTCCCACCATAGCTGTGGCTTCAATAAATTGAACTTCTCCACCAAAATTGGTCCAAACAAGACCGACAGACACACCAGGAGTTGCAACGCGTTCTGCAGCTTCCTTGTCATCGAACCGGGGAGGCTGCATTTTACACAAGTACAGACTTTAGACTTTAGAGCAATCGATATATACGGGGTAACTGAACTGGCTCCTGAATAACAAAACTACGAAAAAGGAGATCAAGATTAAGAAAAACCACTTAGTACCAAAAGCTGAATTGAGAGAATTGTCACACATTTTCAGCTTTTCAATCAGTGCAAAGGCTAATGGCACGTTATATTTTGTAGAAGCTACCATATCTGCTCATGAAGGGGAGCCTTGGCACAACAGTAAAGTTATCACCGCATGACCTGGGGGTCACCACTTGGAGCTGTGGAAACAGCCCCTTGCAAAAATTGCAAGGAAAGGCTACATGCATCAGACCAAAGCGGTCCAACCCTTCCCTAGACCCCATGTATAGCGGGGGCATCATGCACCGGGCTGTCCCTTTTAATTATATCTGCTCATTCGTTCACAATAGTTTCCACTTGAGGTCATGCCCAATGGACCCTTCTAACATCTAACCTTGTGAGCATCATACAAATGCATGTGTTTTCTCAGAATATATTAGCTACACTGCCACATGTTGACGAAGTTTAAATACACTATGCATGAGACTAGAGAAATCTTCATTAGATAAGTTCTTGATAGAACATATGAGCAAATATAGAGCAATTTCCTTCCATAAAAACATTTTTCCTTTCAATTTCACGAGAATAAGCTATCGGTTGGCTTATAAACATTTTGAATGCTCTGATAATAGCAACATTCCTAAGAGCAAAAGAGTGAAGCAAACTTTTCACACTTTTTTATCACAAGAAACATTAGGAAGTTGGAGATTATATGGCAGGAAATTACCCCAAGTACTTTTTCCAGCATTGACTCATCTACTACCAAAGGTGAGGCAATGTTTAATGCGCTAGATATTTCATGGTTGTTTTCACCTATTGGTATGACTTCCATTTCCACTTCGCCTCCACCAGCAAGTCTATTTTCCACCAATGGTGATGCCAGCCGGTGCATGTCATGATTTAATGGAACAACTTGTTCTTGCTCTGCAACTTTCACAGCTGCTGCCCGAGCCAAGGCAGCCAAGTTTCTCTCAAGATTCCTGACGCCAGCCTCTCTAGTGTATCTCTGAATGATAAGTGTCACCACAGCCTGCCAAATAACAGGCAAAGGAATTTTTACACATTCATTAAATACATCAAAAAGAAACGAATGTGTAAATAGGGCAAACACACTACAGAATACACAAACAAACAAATGCACTTTTGTCAGGTTTTCTATCCTTAATCTCTTTACCGCTCCAATGGGATCCACTTGGATAGTTCCCTCTCAATCGGCTTATGTTCTTCAGCAGATCATTGAGCACTTTTCACTACATGTCTTTGCTCATTTTACTCATCTCTCTTCCGTTGTCTAAATTACAGCCTAGATACTAACTGCTGTGATTAATAAGGATCATATTCAACAAGCAGAAGAAGGCCAAATGTAATTGCATTTCAATTTTTCAAGAACTAGTTAAATAATCAAGAGAAGCACCAGTAAGTGCTGTGATTTGAGGATCTTATTCAACAAACGGTAACTGATGCATTTAAATACTAATTAAATGTTCGCAAGAAGCACCATTAATTCAGACGATAATTTTACATAAATGACTATTATTCAATGAGCTTAGCTTTGAATCCAGAATATGAAACTTGTTGCCTATGTAGGTCTAAAGTTCCTGAATTCTTCACACGCAGGTTCTCCATCAAGGAAAGCCAAGATCCATTTGCATAATGCACTGTCCCAGAAAAGGACACGCGCCAGTCATCATCACTAGATACAATTTAAAAAATGGAGACAACAAATCCCCAAGAGATCATTCCACAGTATTGCAAAGCAACATAGGCTATCATCAAATGCCCATCCTTGTCTAAACCTAGCCAAAGGTCTTCTCTTGCAACTACCCTAAATAACTTAAATGCAGGAAAGCTGCTATAGTAGAAGTGCAGAAATATCACAATAATCCCCTCTTTTCGGAAAAAAGTAAAGTAAATGAAGTGAGACATTCGACTGAAATCAAGAAATGAAGATAAGCATCCGTATTTCAAGAGAACATGTGAAACTCATAAAAAAAATATATAGACCATCAAACTCTAAAAGCATCATAATTCTATTCCATGACAGGCCACATGCCAGATTGAGTACCTCAGGGATTTGAAGGAATTCAGAGCTCAATCCATGCTGATCAAGAACTCGAGGAATCAAATGCTGCATGGCAATTCTCAGCTTCTCTTCAGGAGTATATCCTGGAAGCTCAATAACTTCCATCCTATCAAGCAGCGGTGGAGGTATAGGCTGCAGTCTATTTGCAGTTGCTATAAACGTCACCTTTGATAGGTCGAACGGCACATTTAAATAGCTGGGATCAATTAAGGAAACACTGATACAATGCATAAAAAGTTCGTGCAACTGAAAGACTCGCAGATCATGATTCAAACACCCAGAAAGCATCAATAATTCCAGCTCACTATGATCTGATATAATGAAAAACTCATATCAGAAGTTCAAAACCCTGTGCAGGAACAACTCCTAAAAATTATGTTCTGAAGTTCTCAAGAATCCAACTTAGAAGAAGGCAAAAGGAAAATAATATGTGGTCACCAAATGAATTGGAAGAGCATAGACTTAGTTGATAAGCTAACTAAAATTGCAATTACTACTAGGCAAATGAGATTTAGAGATATTACAAGCACAGACCATAACTAAGATCCATTTATTGTACTCTGCAGCTGTAATGACAGCGGGGAAGAATCCATTGATGTAACCACTTATAGAAAACAGCTCAAAGATGAATCGAATAACTTAAGTGCAGCACCAATAATGCACAACTAAAGAACACTTATCCAACATAATGCTAATTGAAAAAAGAAAAAAAAAAAAAAAAAACAATGGAGGATACTGATCATTGAAAGTTTTGTTCTGTTCAGGATCAAGAACCTCCAAGAGAGCCGAAGCCGGATCACCGCGAACATCAGACCCGGTCTTGTCAATCTCATCCAGCAACATGACTGGATTGCAAACAGCTACCCTCTAAAAGCCAAACAAAGAGAAAAATTATTCATAGCTTCAAAGCCAAAGCACTTACAAGCATAGCCAACCAGGCTCATTATCCAGATCACAAGGTAAGAATAGTCAAAGATATTAGAACCAATGCCAAAGGTGATAGAGAGGAAATCTTTAAAGAAAGCCAACCAGCAAGCTGTCCAAAAGCGTTTTGACCACCCATAGTTTAGATGATCTACTCATACTCAATCAAACTGTGGGATTAGAAAAAAAAGCAAATTGACTCGCAATTATGACAATGATCCAGTCCAGTCCTCTTATGCAAAAGAGACACTTCAAGCTAGAGACGACATTTAGTAACAGAAAACTAAGAGCAAGGAAGTATGAAGAAACCAAATGCTTGGAGCAAGTCAGCACAACTGCCATGACAAGATTTATCAGATAATAGTCACTACTACCACAAGAAAAGCAATAAATCTTCCTCACATTACTATGATTAAGGTGTACTCTGGCATTTAAGCAAAGTCTCTCGCATAACTTGAACTTCTAACCTAAAGAGTCCTGTCTGGAACCGATTCTGTAAAAGACTAATGCTAGTCCGCATAAAATTAAAAGATTAACATTCAAATGCATCTCATTGTTGAAATAGAGCAAATCAGCAAATCAAAACTTCCCTAAAAGCCAATGTGATATGTTAAGTTTTCCTTCCCTCGCATGAAAGGCATTAAAAGCATCTTACTGATGGATAGGTCACAAAGGAGAGACAAAAGTAGGGAATCTCTATAAGCAGATGGTAGACACATTGAAGAGATATCTGATCATCAAGGACCTTCTCTAGGTGGTTCAATGGTTACATGCACAACTGCAGATCCATAACGAATGAGCTAACAGCATAATTCTGGAACTAGACATCTGTGGACACGATTATCATTTTTAATTGCCTAGTCCTGTGATGCAAGAAACGATTATCTCATGCGCTGATTAAAAAACCAAACTACATTCTATCCGATACCATGTCAACAGAAAGCCTGAATCCCCATGATGAAACTTGATGTCTCTTAATAATATTTACTAAGTCGGCCAAACTCATCACAATGATGTAATATATTTTTGCATTGTCCTACATAAAACTAACAAAGGGAAGTCTCTACCTTCAATCCATCAATAAGACGCCCAGGCATGCTTCCGATATATGTCCGCCGATGCCCTCTGATATCAGCCTCGTCCTTTACACCACCAAGAGAAATTCGGATAAATTTTCTTCCCAGAGCAGCAGCAATGGATGAAGCCAAAGAAGTTTTTCCAACACCAGGTGGACCAACAAAGCACAATATTGGCCCTCTCGCATCTGGTTTAAGCTGCACTGAAGAAAAATCATAATTGAAAAATCTGATTTCAAGCTGATAAAAACTAGTCTCTGAGGTTAAGTAATAAGCCAACCTTGCGAACAGCCAGATATTCTATAATCCGCTGCTTGACCTTGACCAGGCCATAATGGTCACTATCCAGACGCTCTTTTGCAGCTTTCAAATCGAATTCATGTTCTTCAGTAGCCTTTTGCCAGGGAAGATCCGCAAGAAGCTCTAGGTAAACACGAGAGCTGTTGTATCCAGGTTGCTGTGGTTGCATTTTTTTAAGTCTCCTGGAATTTGACAAAAGAAACCAAAAAATTTCAGTTTCCAACCGTTTGTGGATTTTAAAGCATTGAATATATGCAGAATCAGCAACCTGAAGATGCCAGACAACTGACTTCTCAGTCCTAAAATGGTACGAGTTCACAAGGACAAGAGAAGCAATTAAACTGTAGCCCTAATAAGGAAGCACATTAACTTCAAAGTTATCATGAAAGCCTCTTGACTAGGTCTGACGATAGTTCAAAATAAGCCTTACGATAAATAGGAGAAGCAAGTACCATAGAGACAAACTTCCATCTTGTATCCAAAGAAAAGTACTAGCTATAGCCAGATGATGGCAAGCATGCATTTTCATCATCAACATCCATTCAGAAGTTTTAAGAGCATTTAGTGTCTCATCAAATTGACCCATACCTCAACTCTCTTTGCGCATGCTTCCAAATATTGGAAGGCATCCCAGCACTTTGCATTTTACCTTCTAAAGCAGCTAAATCATCCTCATCATCATCATTGTCACCAAGTTCCTCTTTGATTGCCCTCATCTGTAAACACATCACGTGAAGAGGACAGTTGCTGAATCAAATTGCTATAATGTGAATATTATGGTTCCCTTGAATAAGACTATACAGACATCTATACCACCAAACAAAAGAGGGTCATTGAATAAAAGACTTGCCACATCAAATATCTTACTCATAAAGAATTTTTCAAACAACTTCTCCATTTAAGTTTCCTTGTTATCAAGGATTAATTCAAAAGACACTACTATCCATGCCTTACTCATCTAAATTAAGTTGACCATAGATAACTCCCCCCTCTCCTCTCTTCTTGATGGCATTATTAATTGCTTCCATCAGAAAAGAATAATTGACTCAAAATTTCTAACTGGGCTGAGAAGATCAATACCAATACTAACAAAACATCCTTTTAGAAATATCAGAAACATAATCATCCAAGTATTCATCGATTGCTTCATCTTGAGCGTAGTACATGATAATTCAAAAACATGGCATTCAATAAACTTATATATTGCTGTCTATATGTTGTTGTATTAAACAAAATAATTAGCATCCTGTCCTATTCATTTGTTAGTTTCACTGTATCTCCAACTTTGGCTTTGCTATTTCTAATCGTACTACTGGAATTTTTCAGTTTTGTTTGACCAGGATAACCCCTGACATATGCCCAATCAACAGAGTAAAAGATTGACAGCAAAGACTGGAAAAAAAGCTGAGTCAATGTTGAAGGTAAGATTGGAGCTGATTTAAGGATCAAGAAAATCACCTGTTGACGTAAAAGAAATTCCTTCTGGGATTTTGATAACTGTCCCTCGACCTTTTGTGTGATCTTCTCTGCCACACGTATTGACTGTTGCATGAGCATACCAATGCATCATCCATCAAGACAAGATAATGCTGGCACAAGCTACAAAATAATCAAAACAATACCTGCAAGTGCCTATCAACTAACTCTGTTGCTTTTGACAGGCGTACTTTCAGATCAACTGAATCCAACATGCACAACTGTTCTTCGAAACTTATTTCAAAGCTAGCAACAAATATATCTGCCAATTTGTGTATCGGAACTGTCTCCAATAGAACTTTTGTTCTTCCACCTGCTTTTTGTTTCTATAGGCAAAAACAAGAATCAAAGCATGATCGTTATGCACCAAGGCCACAACCAAATGCCAAACATCATGTCTACCTGCCAAATGATTAAAAGCATAACGCATTTGAAACCAAGCTCTAGAAGCATGTGGGACGACAGCATGTATATGCTAGGCTTTAAATGATTGTAAACAGATTCCATAGTTTGGTCAAATGGCACTCGAGGAAGCGAGAAAGCCCCCGGGCATATTGAGTTATCTCCTCATCTTCCTATTGTCAAGTCACAGCTTACTCATTTATGCTTTATTTTGACTCGCCTGAACTCAGTTTGTGAATTTTGTGCCAATCTGAGTCAGACTACTAGGAGCCATGCATGCATTGAGGACCTCCGTGGTACTTCAAAAGGCTTATAATGCATGCACAGGTCTCAAAACTGCTTGTCCATATTTTGTCATGCTATAGGTCATGATAAATAATTGAGTACTCAAAAGGGCTTTAACTACCACTACAAATGGCACTAATGTGTGTCAGACCAAATTTTCACTAGATTCAACTGTGCACGTGCAGAATCAACATACCATAAAAGTTTACTGGCAGTATTACCTCGATGATAAGTTAAGATGAATAATGCTAGAGATACAGCTGAATGTTAAAGAAATGATTTACAAAGTAATGAGGCAGAATTTTGGTGGGTAATGAATATGGCTCCTCGTTGAAGTGTCCACTTACAACATGCGATGCAACTTTATAAACCAGTCTTAGTATCCTTTGCATTTCTATATTAACAAAATTCAAAAGAGAGTGGATCAACTACGCTAATCAAATGTAACTAATAAATCCATTACCTACTAAAGGCACAATTAATGAGGACAAACATTGCTCAATAGCACAAATTAAAAAAAAAAAAAAAAACTATCATGATTAGCTCCTGAAGGAAATCTATCGTATTTTTACCTGCTCTAGTAGAGAAATAAGCTCCATTGCAGTGGCTTTGAAACGGCGAGACAATGATATAAAATCTGGATCTTGCTCCACATGTTCCATCTCTAATAGATTGAAGACATATACAATACTCAGCATATTGATGGAGAACACCAAGTACATTAGCAGAATTCAAATCAATTTGACTCAACAATTCCCTCAATTTTGTTCTGGTTTGGATTCAGTTCAGGAAAGTGTCAATCTGAGATCTCTCTTCTATTTTACATAATATTGCATGTAAATTTCCTGTAATAAGTGTGTGATAGAAAAATCACCAGCTTTTGTCATCTCCAAAGGTGTTATCCTTGCAATATAATATGTTCCTCTGGTGCCCAGCTCTTGAACACTAAATCTGCATAGACCTTCGAGGACAACCATATATGTGACCCTGCCACTTGGTTTCTCCACTCCTCTTGACAAATGTAGAGCCCGAGCAGCAACTCCTCTTATTTTGGAATCAAAGATAAGCATAAAGATCTCACCAAGTGAACGATTTATATAGGGGAAGGAAATGCAGCATCGACTCATAATGTAAATTCCGAAAGGCATAACAGGACACCGAAACTTCGACGAGTTATTACGGGAAGTGCACGTAAATGTACCTGGCATGCCAATGAATAACTTCCTGTGGGTTTTTCCCATTTAACTTGTGAGAATCTGTTGAGCTAGCTTGAGTTTTAGAGCTACGTTCAGTTAAATCAGTTCCCACACCTGAAGGACATGAAGGTTCACTTTCCTTAAACCATAAAATCAATATCAGCAATAGTAGACACTAATTGCACCAAAATGGAAGCAAAATGAGCACCATGAGATATCACAGGGCTAACAGATGGCGTCTCTTCAGCATCTCGCACAGGCAAAATGCCAATCAAACCCTTCTCCTCCTTCTGCCACAATTCCTGCTCCACCAGCTTCACACTGCAAAACCAACAAACGTTCAAGCGCTTCATAACCATGAAATCACTTCATGATTAACTGTGAACACTCAATTAGCACCAGAGTTGACGATATAGAAATGTCAATTGCTCAGACAAAAGTAACTGTCCTGAGCTTCAATTTTCACCCCAAAAAGAATATGCCTTTCTTGGACCATTGGATGTTGGTTTCATTCAATCGAGAAAGAGAAAGATAACTGTCTTGAACTCTCGAATCTACAGTGTCCGAACTCAAGATCACCGAACAACTGACATGGAAAACATCTTAAGTCCATAACGCACAATTTCTGCAAGAAACTAGTAGGGATCCCATAATATTTATGTCTCGCTGCATCGACAGTCTTCCTTTGGTTTTCACACCTAGGACGGTGGGCTTTCAGAGTAGATGTGACGTCCCTGATTCTCAGCTCAGCAAAATATCCACAGATTCCAATTTCAATATACCAAACGCATATAACATAGAAGCCATCCTTAATCTCCATCCTTTCCAGCGCAAACTCGTGACAGCAGAAACTTGCACACGAAGAGACGGTGTACGTAAATTAAATTAATTGAAACAAAATCTCCAAGATAGAGAGACTGTAAGGCTCTCGAACATGAAGAACCGATAAGGAGGGAAAACAAATTGGGGTAAAATTAGACGAACGGAAGGCGCTTCGGTCGACTCTGTTTTTCACGCCGGAGAGCAAATGTCGTGCCAACGGGAATACGTCTCGAGTCTAGAATTCTCGGCTCAACGAGGTACGTCGCCGTCGAGCTGCGGCGATCCTAAGGCACTCGAGGCCGCTAGTCCGACCGATCACGAAATCAACGCCGCCGCCGCCGCCGCCGCCGCCGCCGCCGCCGGCCGTCCGCCGCAATATCAAGGGAAGCACAAACTCGACCGCAAACCGAAAGCGATCGGCACGACGAGACAAAAAAAAAACCAAGAAGGAGAAGGAGAGATTGACGACGGCGAGGAGGAGGAGGAGAAGGAGCGGGGGACGGCGGTTACCTGCTCGGGGAGGTGCATCGAATGCGGATGATGGCGCCGGGGAGGAGGACCTTGTTCCTGAACGGGAGGATCGCGAGCCGGCTCGGGAGCTCCACCGATTCCGCCATGCTCGGAGGCGCGTCGCGTGGCTCCGGCCGCCGTAACGGAATCCAACCCCCGCGCGAGAGAGAGAGAGAGGGAGGGAGAGGAGGGAGGGGGCTCTGGTTGTTGGTGGTGCGAGGAATGGAGAGGGGAGAGCGCAATAAAGGGCGAGCGATGATGGCTTTCTGTTCGTTGTTTCTCGCTTCCGCTGCCGTAATTTTCTTTTTTCTTTTTAATTTTATTTTCATCCTTTTCGTTTTTTGCACGTGATTATTTTTATATAAAATCATTCGAGGGAGCGAAGCCACCCCCGCTCGGGCCCCCTCCTTGTGCGTGTGAATTTAATAGAACGCCCGGTCGATTATATGACAAATACTCTGTTATCCTCGTGCGATCGAAGAGTATATCCTTTGATAAGTAGGAATCGCACCTATCACCATGACCATGGTTTTTAGACTTCGTTCATTTCGCAAAAAATAATTTTCTAAAAAAATTTTTTCAAATTTTCCAACATTTATTTCACAGAAAATAAATTTTTGGGGAAAATATTTTCCATGAAAGGAAAAGATCTTATAAATTAAGGAAAAATATTTTCCACTTTTGAAAAGTGGAAAACATTTTCCTCACATAACTTCTTTTATCTCACACCTCTACAAATCCTCAATTCCTCGTCCAATTTCTTCTTCTTCTTTTCTTTTTTTATTTGAATAATTTTTAAATTTTCTTTTTCTTTTTTAATTCAAATTATTTTCAACTTTCTTTTTCTTTTCTTTCTTTCACGTCTTCTTCTTTCTTGGCTAATTATCGGTATCGTCACCAGGTGAACCTCAAGCTCGTCAATCTTAAGCTAACGCTCATCGATCTGGCGAGCCTCGAGCTGATGCTCGCTCGCGCCGCTCTGGGGAGCGGAAAATATTTTCCTTACCGAACACCAAAAAATATTTTTCAAAATATTTTTAGGTTTTAACCGAATACCAGAGAATATTGTCATTTTCCTAGAAAATGATTTCTAGAAAAATATTTTCCGGAAATAGCATATTTTCCGCGAAACGAACGGACCGCACATTTTCATGTCAAATTTTAATCGACCGAGTTAATTCTACCACTTCTTCAAGGGATGAGTTACTTGCAAGATCAGAATATTAATGGTCTTGTATATGCTTTTAAATTCAATCGGGCATAAAAACTGCTGGCGCCAATCACCTATTAAAAGATTACATCTTGATAAACTTTCGTGTTCTTAATATGATCATTCCATTGAATAGAAAAAGCATATGGGTTACAATTGGTGCTTCTTTGTCATTGGAATTTCACACAAAATTAATGTCATCCAAATTATCATTTCACATCTATAGGGAAGAAGCTATTTTTGTTTCTTAAGAATAAGAGGATAAGAAGGATGACCGACACAGATATCCTTATGGGTGATTTTACGAGGGCTACATTATCCGTTACGAAATATTTTATTTAAGTTATCACTACTCAATCAATTCATCAATGTACAAATCAAAAAATCTTTCCACGTGGACTAACAAATACACAAGGCACCATCCATCGGAGATTCGCTCTCAATATGTTGTCAATTCATGACTTCACAAACAAGTTGTGACCATTTTCTTCATCGATAATTGAAATGAAGTGTGATGAGAGATACATTGTACACGGTACCAATTTCCAAAAAATGTGGAGTTTTACTTAAATAATTCGGATGCATGAAATCCGATGTATCTGGCTAATTGATATCGATGGATTTTAGGCGAAAGTGATATGATTAATTGATGTTACTGGATTTCACGCGGGATCATAAAATGAAGCGTTGAAATTCATTGGTCTCACATGTAATTTCCGAGGATTTGTCGAGAAATTCAAGCTTTCATGACGGGGGGCCCGGATGGAAAAGACTTGAGTTCAAAAGCTGTGGAGCCAATGGATCTTCCGGATAAGGTGGTGGCGCAACGCGTCTTGGCCCCTTTTCGGGGAGAAGGGAGGAGGGTGGTTGGAGCATGAGTTCTCGGATCATTTTTCCTCTTTTCTTTTTCTTTTTCTTTTTATGTGTTATTTTAATTTATGTGGCAAATGTGAATGAATGACTTCTTTAAGACACTAGTAAATAATAAAATATATAAGTAAACGAACCCAGGTCGTCTCTCCATCCTGTTCATGTCCCATAAGACACGTAAAACCTCTATCTTTTTATATATTTAAACCAAAAAAACAACATGAAGAGTTATCTTTAACGAAGTACTTTTAACTTTTCATTCCACACTAGGCCATTGTGTTGCACAATTTATAATAAGCACATAATAATATGTTCAAACTCAGACGTCCACGCGAAAATTTGAACATTTAAATACATCACGATAACTTTTAAAAATAAGTCTAACTTTTATATAATGTTGATAAAGAATATCATATCTACAAAAAAAATCATATAGAACTTAGTCAAGATTCCTTAGGATCTGTTTGGTAACCATTCTAATAGTGTTAGATTCGATATTCTTCTTCTTCTTCTTCTTCTTCTGCCACCACCGCAGTTGCCATCCGCCGCCCACCACCGCCGGTCGCCAACAATCGGTCCGGTGAGTTAGCCGGAGGCAAACCCAGCCACCGGCGAGGCTCGGCCGACGAGAGCTGGTGACGCTCCGTGAGGTCACGGCTCTTGTCTGGTCGATCGCCAGACCAGCGACCAACCACTTGAAGAAGAAGAATAAGAGAGAGAAAAAAAAAAGAAAAGAAAAGAAAAAAATAAAAAATTATTTAAAAATTAAAAGAAAATGATTTGAAATATAAATTTTAAGCATGGTACCAAACACACTTATATTCTAAAATAAAAAAATTTGGACAGTTACCAAGCGGTTTAAAATGCTTAGAAATTGTTTTCGAGAATAGAATAAAAAAGAATCATTTCTGATAAAAAAAAACTGTTTATGGGAACGGAATCGTTACCAAACGCGTCCTTATTATTTTAATTTTATAAACATGTGCGACCATAAATTTAGCTTATGCTTTTACTTCTTTATGAAGCCGAAAGACTACCCATTGCCAATTAGTTAACTTGCTTTCAAATGCGTTTGCTTTTTTGACGTGGACACACATTTGATTGACAAAACTGGAATTATATATCATCATAAAAAGAGAGTGTAATCCATCAGCAGACCTCAGTTGTGGTTTCGTCAATTTTGAGTTTTCGAATAACATGCAAATATTACTCGATTTTTGTCATTCAAAATGACATAGTGATATATATGAAATTTCGAGTTTATCAAAATCACTGACACTGATCGCTCCTCTCCCCCTCAACATTAAAAGAAAAATCTCAAAAGTTCGAGAGTTCAAACATAAACTCAGAGATTGAAGTGAGCGACAAGGTTCCCGAATTCATGAGCGCTATCTCATTGTAGGATGAAAATAGACTGATCCATGTATCTAATATAAAATTCTTAAATCACCCTTTTTTTCCGACGCCGCCCCCCTCTCCCTTCCATAAATAGTCATTAGTCACTCATTTTCGTTCTCTTTTTTTAGGTATTAGATTTCCTAAGCCATCCGTACCTTCATATACATAACTACTCATTTTTCGTCCGTATTTACCAAATCATGCACACGAGCTAACATATATATATATATATAAACTAAAGAAAAAAAATTACAAAATAGTGGGTGGGAGGGCCGGCACGTCGGCATGGAGGTGTGGGGCCCTGGGGATGATGCCTGACACGTGGTGGATGTGGATAGGGAAAGGATGGTCGTGGCGGGTTCGGGCGCGCTGGAGTCAATGCCGACCATTAGAATCGGATGGGAACGAGTAGAGAGCTTCGCCATCCCCCATCGCTGTCCTTCACATCCGTCGGATTCAAATCATTTGCTCCCGGCGTCGCCGGCGGGTCGAGTTGCCGGGTCTCGCACGCGGGCGTATCTCGTACGTGCGCATCAGGACAACATCAATCATTGACGAGCGCGAAGCTTCCCAGAAGGTCGTCCCACGTGGAGATTCATGAGAACTTGAGGAAGTTACTTCTCTTGTTTGAAATGAACACCGAGCTCGGGCAATTTGAAAACGAATCTCGAGAAGGAAAAAAATGGAGGAAAATACCAAAACGATAAGTATTCTGCATTGACCTAGGAAAAAGTTACATCTATTTCGAATTTTCTACATTGACTTAAAGAAAAGCGTGTATTTGATTTAACAAGATTGGCACCCTCTTTTCAAAACTGCTTTTACATCGTATTTTCGCACTTACTTACATCTAAATTCTAATCGATGAGACACAAATTCTTGTTTTTTCTTGAGCTACTTGCTTTTTCAGCCCCTCAAAGCCCAAAGCCCTCAATCCAAGGTGACCCATGGCATCCCAACCTTAGATCAAGGCAATGGCTACTCCCGCTGAGGCCAGCCATTGCCCGCAAGAGAGAAACTAGAGAGATAGTGAGTTATTTCAATAGATAATTTCGAAAAAATAGAAAAAATTTAACTATTTTTTCAGAGCAATATCAGAGCATAACATTCAATGCGCGGAAATGAATCTATGAAAAGTATCACCATCTCATCATCTTCATTTCTAATTTCAAGTGCTCTCGAGACATAGCATAGCGTCGGTTCACGCAAAAAGTAATTTTTGATTCTTGAAACATTTGCGGTGTATTTCCCTTATCAAATGTAAGAAGGCATTAGCAATGAATGCACAAGATCCGTTTCACATCTAGATATCGAGATATTTTCGTGCAATTACGCAATTAATGTCCAGAGATAATTACTTGACAATGGATTGGAGGTTTCAGCGTGTCGACCACTTACGTAGATAGCGCTGACATCGGCCTCGTGTCGTCACCGTCCTTCGTCACCGCCGCGTCCACCCAAGCGGAAGGACGACGATCGGCAGATGGGCGCTGCCGAAGATTGCTAGGAGTGCACGTCTCTGCTCTCTAGAAATTCGTATCGCTGTACGGCCGAACAAATCTCGATCGATCCTAATCACACCCCACACGTCGCTTTAGCAATGGATGGTAAGGTGCACTGTCATGGGACGCGATTCTTTGTCGGGACGGAAGAAGCGAAACCAAGACCGCCTTGCATTGACTGGAACATCGAGAGCAAGAAGCAGCCATCGGCACCGGCGAGAACGAGGGAAGAATGGTATACGTTCCAAGGCTTTGACGGTGAAGTCGTAGGGGGTAAAATGCTGAATTTTGCGAGGATTGATGATGGAACGAAAGTTTAGTGGAGCAATTCATAGCATATAGTTTCCTTGTTTCTTCTCTATAATGCGTTATTGAATCTTAACTTATTGTTGAATCTCATCCAATGTGATTATTTTTGCATTCTTAACATCGATAAAAACGATTGTTAATCTGAGGATTGAAGATTGAATAAGTTCATGGAATTCTTAATATCTATTCTCAAAGATAGAATATTTGCTCATTTTATTGATCTCACCATATAAGAACGTGATTGACGCCGATAGTAGTTGTCGATTATGTTGATGATACTCGTATATTGTATCGACACTTCAAAAATCTAAATGGGTATAACTTTTTATTGGATGATAATTTATTTTATATCAACACAAGGGTAAAAAAGAAAAAACTATGGAGGCCAGCACCACCAATCAAGACAAAAGAAAAATCAAAATAAGAAGAATCGTTTCTCAATCTACACCATACAAGAATTGATCAAAAAAAGACAACCGATGCATCATGGCTTTGGAACTTAGTTCTTTCTAGACCGCTATCCTCCCTCTTCTTCCCCAGGGCCAAGCGCAAAAAAGAAAATGCCAAATGTAAGGATGATTCGAGTTAAAACCTAAATGCCAACGAGTCTTGTCTTTGTTAGAACTTTACCTACTCCCTGATCGGATTCCTAAACTGCAGAGGCACAGGAAACATCATCTCCCCATCCCACATTCACATAATTGACAACGGGAGAGAAAATGTGGGCGCAGGAGAGTTGGTTTATCATCATTAATCTACATTATCTTTGCTTCCCCAGTTTTCAAAGTAGAGAGTTAAGCGATGCCCGCGTTCACATTTCGTTCGCAATAAACAAAAGCAGCTAGTAACAATAATTAATTGACCATTGCGTTAGCAAATATTCACATGACATTTGTCAGTGCGTCACCGTTGATAGCTACATGCAAAATTAGCAATCAATCCCTATGCAATTTATAGGAGGTTTGATTTTACCTTCTACGATTGACCAAGACTTGCAACGTGTCCAACTTAAGAATGCGAATCCAAGAACAAGATCAAATCAATCGTCAAGACTATGATTGAAATAGAAAGGAGAGGAGGAAATCAAGAAAAGCCTAATTGGAAGGAAAGATGCACCTTGCGGGTTGGACTCTTTGATTTAATAAGAAAAGCGTACCGTGTCAAGCCAGGCCAAGCCAAGAGAGGGAGTATATGTATTGACCATGCCGTGTTGCATACTTCGCCCATGATTCCATTTTGAAGTATTGTACTCTCTTGCATTGTAAGGGTGCCTCGGCATTGAAATGTCTATGTTGACACCCAAAAATGCCCGATTTTTAGTTATTATCGATATTCAATGATTGTTCGAAAGTAACAAAAATAGACTCAACAATCTCATATACAACTATCAAAATTAACAAAGAAAAAAGAAAAAAGAGGGGAGAATATACTATCCAAACATATTTGATCATCCGTGGAGGAGGTCAATTTAATGGATTGAGGATTAGTCAATATTATATGGAGATGATCAATTCAGAAGATTGCATCTAAGGCTCAAGCACGTGTAAATCTATTGAGGAGATTGTGGAGAATAGTTAGGTGAAAATGGAAAATGAGATTGCTATTTTGAAAGGAATTGACAATGTGGGAAAAAAACAATTCCTTGGAGATAAGGCAGCTATTTTGAAGGGAATTGACCGCGTGGGAAAAAACAACTAATTGGAGATAAGGCTATTATTTTGAAGGAAATTGACAACATGGGAATATGGGACCATTATTTTCAGAAGGGTCAAACTATAATTCAACCACGAAGAAACTGCTCCAAGACAAATATGATAGAAGGTATAAACATCAAGTTCTATCAATTGGAAGAGACCCCTCTCGATAATCAAAATGTAATCTTTTATTATCTTTACTTTCTTGCACTTTATTTTTCCTTAGTTATAGTTTTCCGATTCATGTCGTCGATTAAATTTCAACATGTATCTTTATCCTGATGTTTCGTTGTCAATTCAATTTTGGCATGCATCTCTATCATGGATGTCACACCGTCAATTAAATTCTGGCGTTATATCTTTCCACATTCTCAATCTTTGTAGTCAATTAAATTCCGACATAGTTCGTACACATGTATTGTTATGGAAATACTTGTATTTTTAAGCCTTGTTGTTGATTGAATTATGGCACGGTTTGTATGTACAATTTCGTTCAAAATTTGAAATAAAGGTTTGTAGTTATTTCTTCTCTACTTGGATATTTCCTATCAAGAGTCGCCGTAGAACTTGTGTCCTCTCATCAAAAGCTGAAGAACAGCTTTTGAAAAAGATGTTTCGTCATGGATTAAATTTCGGCGAAACAATCTGCATGTCCCTTTTCTATCGCAAGGTGCCAATTGAATCAAAGCGTTTTCGCACTATAACATTTAGAAAGACGAAGCGATGCTTACTAAAAGTTTGAGATCGAATGGCGTTGAAGAAGATGAATCAACCTCGGTTCACATTTTTTCTCATTGGGCTATGAAAGTGTTCGTAATTTGGATCAAAGCAAAAGCGACAAATAAGGTACGGCCCATCGAGAATTGGACTTAGTGAGGTTGGTCTTTATGTGATACCGTTCATTGGATCATGGGCCATTAGCCCATTGCGAAGGATTGGCACCATTGGACGTAGAATCAAATAGCGGGTCACGTCAAATTTGAGCATGGGACCCATCAAATTCAGAAAGTTGCGCCAATTCATGCAATGAATTTTCCTCTTCCACACCATCTCATACATTAGCAATATCCCTTTGCAATCATATGGGTCTATTTATCGCGCATCTTGTTTAAATTTTTTATTCTTTTGAGTTGAGTTGAGCACGACGTCGATACAAAGAGCGTGGTTTTGCTACAGATGCGATTCTTTTGCGTCCCCAAATAACTCCAAAGTCTTGATCATCTTCAAGTATGATCATAACACGGACCTACCAAAATAGGCCATATATTCATTTTTAACTTGTATTTGATGAGCTAAGATGTTATATAAGTTAGTAATATTCAATAAATGGGTCGTAAAAAGGGTTTAGAGTGGTAAAATCCAAAATAAAATGAGTGTTAAATGGTCAATAACTTATTTATATCCAACCTACCTCTATGACTATTTCTTCACACTCTCAATTTCACTCGATCTTGCACTCATTTACTTTGCACTTTCATCTTAGTTTGGATATAATTTTTCCTAGATTGAATTAAATATTAAAGTGTTTAAACAATATGGTTAAAATTGGCTATAGTTTGGACATGAGTTGGATCATATATAAATCACTAGATTTGTATTGCATAGAACTTGATCAAAACTAGTTAAATGTATCGGTTTGGATCAAGTCATTTTCAATTTGATCCGATTCACCAGTCTAATCATACGTGATCATAAATGCTAATCAATCCATCACTCGTACTACCTTGCCGACTTAAGTGAACAAATTCTTCTTTTGTTTCTTTTATTTATTTATTTATTTATTTATTTTTACATTTTTGCCATAGGTAGCGTTGGCCACTTGCATATAGACGGCAATCATCAGCACAAAGACATGCATTCCGAGTTAGGCAGGCAGCCGAAAGCTTCAAGTTCATTTAATCCATTCAAAAGAAAAATTTAGACTTTTAGCTGGTAACGATAGAGGAAACGAAAATGAAATTGTCTTGGACAGAAGAATCTGGTGCATAAAACGACATAAGTGATGAACATAGATAGATACGCATCGGGATGAATTTGAAGTGGGACGATGGCGACCCCATTACATTTAGCTACTTATCATAGCTCGACAAATTCCCCACGTAAATGTCGTGGCTTCGAATTTTGATTTTCTTGCAAGGGTTGTTTCTAGCGTTGTTGCAGGGTCTAGAATGGCCAACGAATAGGGGCCGGGCTTGCAATTTTTTGTCTATTATAGCTAGCTAGGATAGCCGGAATAATTCATTTATTATCTTTTCACGCAAAAAAAAAAAAAAAACATATATTTTAAATGGCAAAGAACGTGTGCACGAAGGAACTGCTCCAATCTAAAACTTCTTCCTTTACGATTCAAGGGCTAGGACATGAAAACCCGATTAGCGATGAAGGAGACCCAATGTAAAAAACCTTTAAATGTCTCTCTCTAGGAAAAAGTTTGGTTCGAATATCGGATCATATTAATAAATATAATACATATTTACACGTGCTTGCACGCGTCCAAATATATACAAAACCAATAAGTTTGGCATGTTCTATCTACCCTTCCTTATGTTTTATAAGTTAAATATTCAGTAACATATGTATTTTGCCTCCACGAGACTAATCAAACGCTACGAGCCACCTGATGAGACGGGGCTGACAACGTGGAAAGAGAAGGGAAGAGGGCGGTGGAAAACAATAATATCTCTGGCCAATTCAAACGCGAATCATGAAAATATGTCATTACACACCTACCTCTCCGCCACCCGTTACTATCGTTTTAAATGACCATCCAGCAAAAAACCAGTGGGAGAAACAAAGCGAAAAGACGGAGGTGAAAAAAGGGGAGGAGGAGGAGGAGGAGGAGACAAGGAGGAGAGCGCGTCTGAATCAAATCGATGCGGTTTGGTCCCACCTGCTTGGAGAGATATGCTCGGATAACTTGGTTCCATCGCCTCCCCTTTATTCCAAGTTATGAGTTTTTGGTTCCCTGATTTAACTTCTACGCTACTGTAGCTAGGGTTAAGTACGGGTTTAGTTCTTCAAACTTCGATGTACGAGCGATTTGGTATTCTGACTTTTGCGTTTTGCGAATGAGTCAGCTAAATTGTGCTTTGTTGATTCAAATCTTCTGACATTCTTGACCTAGACAATCAAGTGCTTCTTTTACCCGCAGCAACTGATATTATTGTATTGGGGTTTCTATCTTCTTATTTTTTACAATTAGTTTTTCGCTAATTTGGCATTACATTAGCATCATGTAACATATTTTACCACAGTGACAATGCTTCGTCATTAATTGATTTCACTATTTAATGAGGGAGGTGGACTGAATGATTGCACTGCAGAAATTGGGAAACTTATAGAACTTGATTGTATAGCATAAAACTTAGAGGACCGTATTGTACAAAACACAAAGAGAGCGTTTGATTGAACAAAATATACGTTGGACTGCTTTTTATGACAGGTGGCAGACTTTTGCTACCAGCAACAAAGTCTAAAGTCCATCATCAATGACTAGAGGTCGATTGCCCCGCTAGCGCAAAACCGCCTCGCCTCGCCTCGCCCCGCCCAACACATGGTGGTGCCAAGAAAGTTTTCATCTCATAGGATGGAGATAGGGGATGTGATCCTCACTCCCGCACACGTCGTGTCCATCCCTAAGAAAAATGGCTCCATCTTGCTTAGAGCAAAACGTGGGAAAATTGTTTAAATAATCATAGAATTATTACATTTTTGTCAATTTAATTATAAACCTTTTAATTTTATCATTTGGGTCTTAAACCTTTTTAACTTTTGTCAATTGATCTAGCTAATATTGATTGAAAATATGATGTGACTAGCATTGACGTAAATATTTTTGGATTTTTTTTTAAAAATTTTCCTTTCTTTTTTTCCTATTCTTTTTATAAGTGGCCAAGCAAGGCCAACCCTTGCCCTTGTTCGGATGGCTTCGCCAAATCTAGCGAGGCTAGACCTTGCCAACCACCGCCAACCACTAGCAAAGAATAGTAAAAAAAAAGGGATAAAAAAGGAAAAAAAATCATAAAAATTAAAAAAATTACTTAAAATGTTAATGTTAGACTTGGTTATCTTATGTATAAGAATTTCTAATCAAAATTGATTAGATATACTTAATTGATAGAAGGTATAAAGGTTCGGGCCTCATTTGACAAAATGAAAAAGTTAATATTGAATTGTGAAAAGTGTATTAAGTATAGAATTCTTTGGACGATTTTTTCGAACGGAACATTGAATACCATCGATGCATCGCATTAGAAACGTGCCATTGATTAGGCCTAGGTATGCAAGCGGGCCCAATCCAATTTTCTTGGTACGAAAAACCCTCCCTCTCCAGCTGTCTTTTGGCCAACTTCAACCCCCACCCCGCCGGTCCATCATTTCTCGTTCTCTCTCTAATTTTTCTTTTCTTTTATTAATTTTCTTTATTTTATTTTTGCTGACACCATTAAAATGATACGTGTCGGTGTGCGGTGTGCATCATCAGTTGTGTCATCTAAGCAATCCGATAGGAGTAAGTGAGAAAAGAAGAAAATCCGGGATGAAATGGGAGAACAAAATGTGCTATAATGATGCATGAGAAGACTAGTTCCGAATTTACAGTTCTTCTACTATATAATGACATAAAGAAAATTGCACAAAACATAAAGGGTGAGAAAGAAAAAACATGGTGTCACTAAAGAAAAGATAAATAATAATGTTTAGCGTCAATGATCTTCTCATTTTTTTTACATCCTAATGGTAACAAAAGTCTTATCAAGATAGTATTATAATTAATTATTATCTAGTTCTTCATTGATTTTATGTCATATAGATTTACAAGTCATGTCTTTTGAGATTGACCCAATTCATCAATTTATTTTACAATTATAGTGACGATATAGCTTTGATAATCAAGGCTCTGCAGTATATAAAATAATGGGATTCCTAGAAGAAAGTCTATGTCCTGTATGTTTTCCTCCCAACCTTGCTTGCTTATAAGAGCAAAGTGCGATCTAAGGTATGCTTTACAGCTTAATGATGGACAGATGCCTGCCAAATGATGAACTTTTTCTACTTCACCGCTGTAAATTCAATGAAAGAGATGCATATTTGAAGCTCTTTTTCCTCTCTATCGACGTATATATAAGAAGCTTTTGACTCGGTAAGAAAGATAAACTTTGCGGGCAATTGAATAGTGCAGTTATGACAGGTTTTTGGCGAGCAGATCTTGACATCTCCACATATGAGAAACGTACATCCTCAGCTGTTGTAGCAAGAATGACTGAATATACAATTTGAAGTTAGGTGAGGGAAATGAGGGGAGCAGCTTTAATTTGAAATGGGAATATGTGCCAAATCAATTAAGTGCAAAGATGGGGAAAGCATGAAATGATATCGGCAGGGAAGTGGAGAGTCACGGGAGGGAAAGAAAGCAACGACGTGGAGGCAAAGGAAAGTAACGAAAGGACCTCGAAAAAAAGAAAACAAGAAAAGTGGGTTGAAAACAAGGTTAGCATAATGAATTCAAACCCTTTCCCATGCCTCTTCTTGCACCATCGACCAATTACAAATTGCCGACTGTCTCTTTCTCCGAGTCCCAACCTCAAACGATGGCAAGATGTACGCCAACCACAATAGATTTGTCAAACCTGTTCTACTTGATTTTCTTTATATTTCTATTTTGGAGAAAAGTCAATGCCCTTGTTTCATTTTTTATAATTGGGGCACAAGCAAGAAAGTTTGCTATCGGAAAGCTCAGGAAACACTATACACGAACTAACACACCAATTAATTTAGGCCTTTGTCCAGTGCAAGTGGTTCTAACAAGGAACAATTTGCATGTAATTAATAGAATTTGAACAAGTGCCCTCAAATTCTGAATTTGAATATTTCTTTGATGCCACAATCAATTGTCTCTATTTCGTCCATGATAGTCTAAGCTTTTTTTTGGATTTTTTTTAATCTAAAGTCAAGCTCATTTAGTCATCTTGATTTTAAAGGAAGATGTTATAAATAATTCGAATATTTCTCTAGGAAATGTCTAAACATCTCTAGTAGTCCCAATTCTAGGTTTTAGAAAAAGTGAATATACTCTCTGTATTTGTGCTCCTACACGTTAGGTGTATGGCAAAAGGACTTTCAAGACAACTTAGAATATAAGGATTTTATCTTCAGTCGAGGTTCCTTTCGAATTCCATGGGTGCAGATCGGTAAGAGAGATCTGTAAGGATAGTTTGAATACAAAAGAGCTATATGGATAATTTTGGCATGCATTGACTGTGTTAGTCTTTTGTGCTTCAAAAGCCCTCTTTTGATAGGGGACGTATTTCTGGTATCCCCTACTTTGCATTCATCTGTTGTCTTCGTCTTGAAATCGTGACACTAGTCCACTCTAATTTAGTTCGCACTAAACTCAGTCCAGATTTCACCAAACCCTAATTACCATCTTGAAATCTGAGCTTGACCTCCGTGCCTTTCCGCACCGTAGCCACTGCAGTGTCCGGGACGATCCACCGTGAATTCTTTAGCTAGGTAATCTCTATTAAAGCTTTATCGTTGACTCCGTGTAGGGATTTCGGTAGACAACCTATATATGAGGATCTCAAACACATCTAGAGCAAAACCCGATCAAAGCTTTTATCAACGACTCGAAATGGTACCATTGTTGCCTTAATTTGGCACATTTTCTTTGTTGCCCTTCATGAAAAAATGCGATGCATGCGCATGAGAAGGAAATTTTTCTTACATGATCTGGGTGCATGCGATTCCAATGCATCTGAACTCTAGACGTTGGTGGAATTAGATTACGTGTTTTCAACAGAGGCTTTTGTTGTCTAATTTGGGCCCATCGGCACCTCTTCTTTTCTTTCCATTTACTTCTTGCGGTAAAAGAAACTCGATGTTTTCACTTAGGAATTTATGTAAATTCGATAAAGAAAAAGAAAAAAGAAAGACGTGGTGGAGGATTCCCAAGTGACAATTTTGACCGTCGGAGTTATGCTAAGCAAAACCAAACCGGGGGAGCTCACAACTGAGACGTAAGAGTAAGGCAAAGTTTCGATCAAACTTAGCCCCTTCCAAGTGAATTAGTTGGTTTCTTCTACTTTCGACTTTCAAGATATTTCTAAAGACTAAATGTTAGAGCGAGAGAGAGAGAAAGCATGTCCCGTCCATCTCGCCTTGTAGAGTTTTTCTTGGTCGGTTTTCCTTTCGCGGGTCAACTCTTGGAAAACCTTTCTTAATTTCATTTTTTTGGGAAATAAAAAAAGAAATTAAATGACCAGCTAGAGGTTATGGAAGTTAGGCTACGGTCCTCCTCTTCTTTCGTGGCGCACATAGTGGAAAGTCGGGTCCTCAGCGTGGTGCGCTTGTTTAAGCTCAATCCAATCTCATACTCAGGTGGAAAACAAAAGGGTTTTCGCCTTTCACAGAAAAGGACATAAACCAAACTCTGCTCCCACGAGTCCGTCGTACACATAGGTATAATAAAGCAATATGCGAAACCCCATTTTAAAAAGAAACTTTGGTATATAGGTATACTCTCGACTACGCGTGCACATATACTTATACCTAACAATGTACAATGGAGAAGTTATGCTCTCAAGAAGAGAACTAGACAAACGAGAAAGAAAACAATAGTGCGGTTACTTACTCTGTCCAAATGAACGAATGAATCACTAGGACACGGTTCTTTTTATGTTTCGCACACTTTTCTAAGGAATAAGTCTTTTTTCTGTTAAAGAAAAGGTGAAGATGCTGAAATCTTGATTGTTGCGAGCGTTTTGTTTTTGATCTTTATTGGATTCTCACCGGAAAGAAAAACAAAGAAGAGCTGTGGGGAATCATCCGAGAGAGATTGTGCTGTTCTTTCGTTATGGCAATGTCATATGCTTCTTCCGATGCGTATATGTTTGTTGAGCTTGATTATCAGAGTAATCACATCATTGTCCTCCAAGAGTCAGTGGCCAGTCCCTTAGATCAAGATCTCTCTCCAGAGCAATTCACAGATAAACAGCAGCATCGCCATTTGAAAGAAAAATGGAAGCTTCCAAAATCTATTCGTGTGGGAACAAGCAAGTCAATAACATCCATTCACGGGTTTTGCCTACTTTTGAACAAATCCAATAAGATTCCACTTCCCATGAAAAAAAGATCACGCCCATCCTTTGGCGTGATTCTCCCCATGTCATCAATTCTTTGTACACCATCTTCCTAACCCTGGTCCCCCTCCTCTTGAAGAAAACCGTGCAGAGAGAGAGAGAGAGAGAGAGAGAGAGAGAGAGAGAGAGAGAGAGAATCGGATTTGGAGGGAAGATTGTTCAAGCAAGAAAAAGTAAACACCCTAAAAAGAAAAGTAAGAAGATATATGCATATATTTGTGTGCGTGTGTGTATGGACTGACAAGAAGCTTTATATGCATCCTCCTTTTTCCTCCCAAACACAAAAATCGAGAAATTTACTCGACCGGTAATGCCTGCTGATGAAAAATTGAACAAATTAACTATATTGTAATTTCGTACAAAGACTTAAGATTAAATTGATAAAATTGAAAAGTTTAATATTGAATTGACATTCATATAATAGGTTTATTATTGACTAGACAATTTCCCCTGCAAAAATTGATATCATGCCTCCAAAAAATTTGCATTCAATCAATGTCAGATGATGGATCATTTGGGATGCACATATAATGATGCAATGGCCGACGTCCTCTATCTAGGTTGTGTTTACAAGGTGGGGCATGCAAATTATCGTCTGACTAAACTATTTTATATTCGATATGACAAAATTGTGTTTCAGGGTGGCTCCAATTTTCAACGATTAGTTAACCTTTCTCAAACACGATTATTATTGTTTCCCAGTTGACTGTTTACTGTCTTTTTTTTCCCATCCCGTCGATACTTATAAAGGCCTGAAGATCATTTGAGGATTCCGTTTTCTTATGCCGTGGAACATTGCAAGTAATTATTTAACTAAAAGTCATAGGCCGTGACTTAGAAGATAGAGATATCCCACTTTCGACTCGTAGGTTTTTGAAATCTTGTGCCACGAACCACAAGGAGAAAAGATTCCTCAGACCCACACCACACACCAAGAAAAGGAAGGCACCCAATGGAATAACTACGGTTGAGAATGCAAGTTGATAAAACAAGAAATTACTAGTTTATTCATCTTATGATGATTGATCCTAAGGGAGCATATGTAGACAAATCAATATGGCGATTTACATTTTAGACTTGACTCATGTGGAAGATCCAACTCTACACGTGGCAGTTCATTAGGGCGAGCAATTGAGCTAGTTGTTGCTCGCTAGTTCAAGGCCTATTCACAACCGGACTGGTCCAATCTCATCTCATGAAACTGAAATTTGGCCTTGACCAGTTCGATTCTCGGTTATATGTCCCAAACCAGCTCATTTTCCTCAAGCATCTAAAATATGGAGCCTATAAAGTTGCTTTCATGGTAGAACTTAGAATTGAGTCAGTTTTGAACTAATTAGTAATTACCCCTACTTCTAAGTAGTTCTTTTACCCTTTTTTAGAATAGGAAAATATATGTTGAAATTGAATATATTTAACATGCTATCTTCAAGTAGAAAGAATTATATTCATGTTTGACATATGGATTTAGCCAAATCATATGCCTTATGAACCAACTCCTTACTACCGAAACTCGTAATCAAAACATTATACGGAAAGATTAAATCTGAAGATTGTTTTAGAAATGTCTCTTTTTAGGCTTGCCCTTAAATTGAAGGGGGAAAAAAAGCCTTGGCTGCTTTTGAATTAACTCTAGAATCAGCCAGTTCTAAGGTCAACAGAATAAGTTTCAAGGGCCTATAACTTATTGAACCCAGAAACGATCACTCTTATTGTCCAAGAAACACAAACATTATTAGCGAAAAATAATTGAACAATTGTAGATACATATATAAAAAAAAAAAAAATATAGGCATCTCTCTCATTTATTTTTCTCACAAATTGAGAAAACAATACCAATGGCTTATGAAGCTTCAGGGGTGCAAGGCTATCAATTGGGAGGATGCGCAAATATGAAAGGAATAGAAAAACGTATATAGAAAAATCTGTGATGTAAATTGCCAACTAAGCTTTCGACCAAAAAAATAAAATTTGCCAACTAAGCTGATGTGAGAGGTAAATTGGCTAACCCATATTACAGTTGGCCATTTTAGAGTAATTAATAATTATTCATAGTGTCGTAGGACCACTGGTTTTGTGAATTTATTGCTTTTGTTTGAAGCAAGGTGCCACCGATTCATTATTTCTGAAATTGGCAGAGCTTTCTTGCGCCGGAGAAATAGTGCAATTATATCTGAAAACTTGGACGTTGGAGCATATATATTCCCATTCAATCACATCATGGACCATCTCTTCTCTTCTCGTTTAAGGAACTCACCATCCACATTATCTTCATCACATTTAGCTCTAACCTAATTTTCTATCGTTTTAAATTTAAATCCCAACCCAGTTTAATTTTCTCGCCCATTATGTTATCGAAATAATTACGTAAGCTTAATGTGCCAAATGACATGGGCCTCGATAATGTGACGATTAGGGGTAAAAATTAATATTGCAAATGCAAAAGGGCCCAATTTTGTCAAAATACAAAGTTTTTTTTTTTTTTTTTTTTTTTTTAATAATCTCATTGAATAAGGTAGACAATGTGGATAAAGTGGGTAGATGGTAACTCTAAAGTATGTAAATCTACTGAATCTTTACTAAGGATGAATAAAAAGTTTGACTCTTTAAAAAAAATCGAGACACTATTTTCGATAATATAATAAAGGTCAAATATGTAAATTTACTAATGAAATTGACAACAATGAAAAGAAAATAGTCATTGTCTTTTCATTGTTGACCAAGAAATGCTTGGCATATTGAAATTTATTCAAAATGGAATCCAGCCGCCTCTTTTTTGTTGAGATTGAGCAAGATTCATATGAAAATATCGACTGATTTTATCATATAGCTTTACAAATGAGTTCCGTAAATCGAATTTTAACATAAGTTATAATTAGCGTAACTCAATTCACTGTCAACTTTAGAAAGGAAAAAGGGGAAAGACAATAAAAACACCATACACACTACCTCCATTAGGGGTGTAATTGAGTCAAGTCGAGCCAATACGGTGTCAAGCTCGAGCTTGACTAGATTCATGTGCTTAGTACTCAAAACTTAGCTAGAGCTCAATCAACTATTAAAATTGAGGCTTAAGTGCAAATAAAATAGAGCTTCCGAGTGCCTGCGCTTGACTTGACTATTATACAGTAATATATAAGCTAGACTGTTTCCCCTGCAATTGTAATAATGAGAGTAGAAACCAGAAGCTTATGGATTTATTTGTCTTTTTCAATTATAAAATATTTTCCAATAAAAAAAAGAAGTTCGATCGTGTTTGCATGCATGTCAAACTTATTATTGCCAAGTTGGAGCTTACACGCTCAAATAGCTCGAGCTCGAGCTCAACTCGAAATCAGGGAAGTTGATCTTCAGTAATCAAAATCGAATCCAAAAAGCTTTCATCGAATAGCTGGATTCAATTGCTCTAATGGTCACCATTCACCATTACCTACCCACACTCCCTCTCTCTCGATTTGTCAATTGTTATCTTTCTCTATGCCTCTTCTTACGACACCATTATCAAAAAGAGATGGTGCATCATCCCCCACCCCACGAATCGTACTCACCTTCACAAGTCTCTCATAAATCTTTGACCCATCTTTCGGTTGACGTGATGCATCTGCTCTCCTTCCTTTTTCTCATCTCCATACACACGTATAGACCTAATTTTCTAAAAAAAATCTCAACTTTAAATCTAATCTCAAGTCTACCCCAAACATTTTTCATCTAATAGAAACTTAAAACTTTGAATACAATTCAAATCTACCTCGAACTTTTCTTTATTTAAAAAAAAAAAAAAAAAAAAAAACCCCTCAATTCTAGGTCTAATTCCAAATTTACTCCAAACTTCATTTTGTCTAAATCAAAAGTCAACTTCTACTCTAATCTCAAATACGCCCCCTTTAGCCTTTCTTGTCCAAGAATCATCATTAGTCATTCCTAATTTTTATCCTATAATGGTTTTATTTGGAATATAATTTTCCAAATTAAGTTGGGAGTGGACCACATGAGTAGATTTTAGAATTCATTGAAAGTTGGAGGTTTTTTATTGACAAAACAAAATTCAAAGCAAGTTTGAGACTTGATTTGAAGTTTGAAGATTTTTCTGAGATAAAAAAAAAAAAAAAAATTGGCGTAGATTTGGGATAAACCAAAAGTGCAGGATTTTTTCCGAGACCAAAAAGTTTGGGATAAAATTGAGGTCGGATCTAATGTCGAAGGTTTTTTTTAAGGATATTAGGCTTATATAAATAATCTTCTCGACTTGGAAAGTATGCCTCATTCTCGGCCTGCCCTTCCGACGTTTAGGAAGGACAGCACATCAACTGGACTTTTTCTGGAGTTGTCCTTGCATTAATTCAACGCTCAACGCGCATGTTCAAATATATATCATGGAGATTATTTTATTTTAGTTTTATTTTATTTTATTGTTATGGAGTATTAAATCTTTGAGAAGTCATAATGAAACTCTCCTATGACATTTTGAGAATTGAAATAATTGTCTACAGAAAAAACCGTCATAAATCACGCAAACATAGAGAGTCATGTGCGGGAAAAAAAATAGTATTACTCAAACGTCGGATTTGTGCTAAGAAACGGTATAACTTAAACCATTGACCAAAGATCGTCACATGTGATTAATCAAGCCCATTTACATAGGACTATACGAGATTACATGAAATCTACAAGATATTCTAAAAAAACCCGATACAAATAGGTCTTTGTATTGCAAAAATGTTTACTATGTAGATGTAATACAATTGTGATCCTCAATCAATTGCCAAATCTACATGAAGAGCGGGAAGTCGTACAATTTTCATCAAGCGAAACCCTAAAAAGGGACTTAATTGAACAAAACATCACAAAAGAGAAATTATCAGATCAGCTCCAATCCAGCTCTTAGCTAGTGAAAAAGCACATAATGATGGGGACATAAGTTGGTCCTAGGGTGAACTAAACTCTCAGCTAAGATCCAAAAGGTCTCAATGATTCAAACCCTCACCTTCTCCTTATTCAAGTATACACAACAAATGCTAAATGATAGGACAAAACCAATAACAAAGCCATTGGTTGATGCTCACGCCTAAGTTTTTTGTTCATATTTTCCCTTATCAAACCACTCTAACATTAGTTGGCTAAAGATTACATTACATGCATGATGGGCTGAGATAATATAGTCTATTGTGCACTAAGCAATTGTTGTAATAATTGTGGCACGCACCCATGTTGGTCTTCCCACCACCTAATTACAAACCCCTCCCCTCTTGCTTTCTTCTTTGGTAAACGACCCTCTCTTGATTTGATTAGATTCCCCCCCCCCCCTCTCGATCAACACGGTGTTAATTCCAATAGAGTACATCGTGTACGCAGAACCAACCCATTGGAACATGCCTTTAGTGGAAACTAATGAAAATTAAAATTTGAAAAAAAAAAAAAGTCCAAAGTCAGCACTTCAATGCCTAGGGTTTTGCCTTCTGTATCTTTTTCTTTAGTCTCTTATTTGGCCCGAGAAGAAAGAGATTATGTAGGTGCGAAGTGGGTAGTGGTTTTGGCATGAAGAGATTGAAAGCCATGAATTATAGGCAGTGGGTGGAAAGGAGTAGACATGAGTGGGATTGGAGGGCCTTTATAGGTCGAGGGATTGCATGTATGAATTATTAGGATTAAAGAAATATGTCGTCCTTATTCAATTTCTTCTTCGACCCAATGGTGAACATGTGATTTCTGCAAGCTTATTGAAGTCGATGAAGATCTAAATTAGTTGGAAAGATTAATGCCGTCGAGCTAAATATATATATAAAAGAAAAGGGATTAATCCACGGATAATGATGTTTCCACAACCAAAATTTTCTTCTACGACATTTTCTTTTATTTATAATTTCTATATTTTGATTAGACTAATTTGCCCTCAGAGCTCATCCGCAATATTCATGAAGATTCTTGAAAAATGGTATGCTGTGATTTCAAATACAGACAATCTATTTATAAATTAGTCTTTTATAATTAATTTTTTTGTTGGACTTTTAAAATACCGTGGTTATTTTCCAAATTATCTTTCTTATCTAGGATTTTTTTATAAAAAAAAGTTGTTTCCCCCATTTCAGATTCTCTAAGAGGTAAGTAAATGGAGATGACATATAAGCTAAAAGCTCATTGTTGAATGAGTGTAGAAAACCACAACAACAAGAAGAAAGAAAAAACATTTCGACAAGAAGAAAAGACTCTTAGAAATTAATAGGAAAGTCGAGTCAGGCTTTTCGCCTTGAAAGAAAAGGAAAATGTGAGTTTGATTTGTTAGAGGGTGATTTCCTTTTTTATAATTTTCAATGATCCTCATTGAAACTGTGGATGAATAGTTAAGGACAAAATAGTCCAATCAACACAATATAAAATAGCAAAAGGTTGTGGAAGAAGGGTTTCTGACTATAGAAATATAATCCCCCTTTATTCACCGACTCACCCCTTGCACTAAATGACAATCGTGGGCGTTGTAGATTAGGCGATCACACTACTATGGACCTCCCCTAGAAGAAAAGCATCCCATCAAAGAACCAGAGGCGCATAACGGGACAAGTAAGATTTGCCTTACGAATGCAAAAGGATGGGGGAAGCAACGTCCACGAGATTAAAGCGTAGAAACTACAAAGAAAGAGACACTTTTGGAATATATAAATCTCCTAAAGAATTCTGATCGTCGGGCGGAAAAATTCCGTGTTTCCAACACGTGAAAACCTAAGGAATTATCACATCAATCGGCCCCTAGCTAGGGCTTTATCTCTTTATAACATACTCGAAAAGGGTCGTATCATCTTTTTACGGGATTCATTAGCCGTATGTCGACATCGATTTATACAAGTCCATGATGGAGATGGAGATGTGCATAGGGGAGAAAGACAGATCCCTTCGCCCTTTTCTTTAATAAGCTAGGGTTTTGAGTGGAGGAGGAGCTTCGTTTGTACCGAAGCGGGATTTAAATTTGCTAGGAGAAGCGAGATGAGGGGATGCTTCACGCCAATACATGATTCCGATCTAACTTCAATGCGCGAGGTCAAACCGAATGTGCTGTCCCTGTTGCTTTGGCTTTGGCTTTGCCTTGCTTTCCCTTTGATTTGAATATGATGGGGAGGGAACAAATTACAATGGCGCTCCATAAAATAATCAAGAAAACGTTCAGCTCACTTGGTCCTCTTGGATCTGATCGAGAAAGGGTCTTTTCCTTCTTTTCTTTTCTCTCTTTTTCTTCTTTTTTCTGGTGAGTGTGGTTCTTGTTTCTTTCATGATTACAGTTTCAGAGAGGAAAACTTATCCTCAGTGAATGACATGTGCGTCAGATATCAATCGCGGCAGATGAGCTGCTGAGGCAGCATATGGCATCTTTTCTCGTGCATTGGGGACACCAAAACGAAACGGACAAGTTGAATGATTCCCATTTAGCCATCTATATGCAAATACCACCGAGGAACCCTGGTCCAATTTGCCTAACAAAATGATGCAAAACCCCATCGATTGGAAGCCACACGTAGGCCAAATTTTGTCATTAAAGCTTCTTCCGTAAGTTAGGTCGTGGGGGAAAAAAATAAATTTCACTCCGCATTATTTGATCAACGATAGGCGTTTTATGCCGACATGGACGGAGTCCTTGAACGTTAGTTGGATTCATCTTACTTTCTAAGGTAAAAATTCACCTTCTATAAAGAAAAGGGGGGTTGTTTTAATTTTGGGTAGATATAATGAATAGGGAATGGAATTCACTACGGAATTGGGCAAAACTTAAGAATGCAATCCAGCGCGATCGACACATAGAGTCTTGAATGACAGATGCATTACAGATAGGCAAATCAAGTCATGAGACAAAGTTTTGCTCCGAAGCTCAACTTTCCCTTAATGTCTCGCGTGTTTGTATGCCCCAATCAAATGCTAGTATACTACAGGTGAAAATGATTTTTCTTTATACGTGGCGCCATTTATAGGATTTCACACGTACGCATTTCACCTTAGAATAATCAGGTAATCCGATGGCTTGACATGAATACAAATAATGCTAGTAGATCTATTGAAAGATCTCACTAAAAGATCCTTTGCACTAGTAGTTTGACAATTTTTCACCGGATGACGTCCTGATTCATAAGAAAAAGCCACCAATCTTGCATCTAGAACGCATCATCCATAGGTAAACTTTTGGAACAAGAGCAAGGTTCTTTTTTTTTTTTTTTTTTTTTTCACGAGGCAATAGATGTTGCCGTGCGGGCGATTTCCATTGTCAAGATGAAGCCACCTCATGTGGGTCACGACCGAAAACAAAATGCTTTCGATCGATGCCATTCCATCAAACACATGCAGTGCAACTGGCTCTTCTCCCCATTTTTCTTCCCTTTGCTTTTGGTGGTTTCTCCTCTCCCTTTCTTTATCGCCTCCATTAATTAACACGTCTCCATCCCATCTTGGGTCATGGCGGGCAAAGATCGATCATCACCGCCGACTCGAAACACCCCCTTTTTCTCCCGATCCCCTTTTCCATCTAGAAAAAGATTAGGCAGGTTGCTTCTCAGTGGTTGCAGCTCTTTAAATTGTACTCATCCGTTCCGACCCATCACTTTGAAAACGCCTCGATTTTCTTCCACGAAATGCATAAATTAAAGTGATCGAGAAATCTTGAAAATTCAGAGATTGGAAAGATTAGAAAGGGTCACGTGACCAACTGGTCTAATAACGCCCACGTACGACGGAATCATCTACGTATTCGGTTGTTGTATGTTCCTCTTTCACATATTCCTCAAGATAACCCTCATGATTTTGTCCTTATACCCGGATGGAGTTTCCATCCATTTGGCTTATTCCTTCAATGATTTCGGCATCCACGCAACGCCCGTCCCTAGAAATTAGGGTTTGATCTAGTCCCACCAAGGCGGGAATTGCTGAAATGATGTTTGTGAAATGGACCTCTCCAACAATCTCTAGACCACCAAGACGAACCCCACGATCCCAGCCACGTTCAGCTTCTTGAATACACAGCTTCGTCCCTGAGTGGAACACCCCCCTTTCCCTTTTCTTTAATAATCTTCCCTCTTGTCGATGGACATGACACGATCATTTTGAAGATATGCCCTTACTGTTTTCGGCTCCTCCCCGCGACCCAACTAACATGGGAAATAATTCGATTTCCATATCCAATTATCGCGATCATGGACGCAATGTTCCACTGCTCTATCCTCCCTTACACAATTTCGATTCGCATTGGCTTCGAGAGGGGTCCAGCTCATTAAAGCGAGGCGTAGCCCCAAGTTGCCTCGTTACCTGGCAAAGAAAAGAAAAAAACTTAATAGCCACTCGATTAGCACTCATTCATCGAGCACTAGACAATAAGTACGTCCTTTCGCTTAGTCAAAGCAGTCGAAAATGCCTTGGGGATTAAAAGAGGGTTCAGTCACCTGTAGCCGTATTGAGATTGGAATGGAAGGGGACAGCGTTGGCGGTCGGTCTGAAAGGAAGAAATCTCGATCAAGACAACCACTTTCGGGGGGAGATGGACAGGAAGGGACTCGACCACCAACCTTGTCTAAGTTAGGTTGCAAGTCTTGCGATCTTTTTCTCTGTTTTACAAGACAAGGCATGAGAAATCGAGGGGTGAGGGCCTGCGGGTTGTGGGGAGCTATAATACAACCACCTCCACGACCAAGTAAAAAGCCTTAAAAAAATCCAGCCCCAAAGTGAGCAGTCTCTTGAGAATTTTTCAAGACCCATTTGCTCAAATCAAAAGGTCATCCCTCTCATCTTTGTGTTTCCGCTTCAGCCCTTCCAAACTTATTTTTCTAAGCGTAAAGTACGGAAGAAAAAGAGGTAAAATTGACAGAAGAAAAATGAAGAAAAGGCAACCCGAAGAAGCTAAGTACACAGTTTCTATCAAGAAAGTCCCACTCGGTAAAATTTATTCATTGTCCTCACAAAGCGTTAATCAACCCCATTAGAATTTGTATAGTGATAAGAAAAACGGGTAAGTTTTTCCATTCTTTGTTAAATTAAAGAACCATCATTAGCTTACAACATGATGAATGAAAATTAATCGTGCACCCATGAATATAAATGTATATATTAGGGAAAACAAAAACCCGAATCTTATGTAGATAACCATTTTGAGCACCTAAGGGAATACCAACATTGTACATTTTCAATTGAGCTTTCTTGTGCTTATTTTATTTACAAGAAGATAAACCGCGCGGGCGCACCCATCAAACAACTGTCCAGCTACAGCACAACCCGTTCCACCACGCCATCGCCTTCCGTCTTTCCAACCAGAAATTTCCACACTCCCAATTACTATAATCGAAAGGAAAAAAGAAAAAGAAAAAGAAAGACTTTAACCAAAAACAGAAGCAGAAAATGATGATAATAGTGGCTAAAATCGCTGATTATTATATCGACCCCAATCAATCGACGCAAGGGGGGAATTGATTAAGTGGGTGGTGGTGCTGTCGTTGCAGATAACAGGAACGACTCACAAGAAGCACGAGACAAGACCAGACTCTTCCTCCAAAGGCAACCAAAAAAAAAAAAAAAAATAAAAAAAAAGAAGCCTCCCTCACGCCAAAAGAAGAAGAGAAAGAAGAAGAGGAAGGAGGAGAAGGAGAAGAGGAGAAGGAGAGAACAAAGGCAAACCGAGCCAGACCCAAAAGGAAGAGCACCCACCAAAATCACATCCTTCTCTCTCCTTCTCTGCTTGATTCGATTCCCCTCTCTCTCTCTCTCTCTCTCTCTCTCTAGTGAAAACGAAGTCAGAAAAGAGATAAAGGAAGGAACTTGGGAGCCAAGGTGGTGGTAGTGGTGGTGGTGGATTTATCTGCGGAAAATTTATTCATCGTTTCTTCGATTCCCTCCTGCTCTCGAATACAAGAAGAGCCTTGACGATTCCGCCATGCCCTGACCGCGCCGCGTCATCGCCATCGCCCTATTCTTCCTCCTCTCCTCTTCCTCTTCCTCTCCCCCTTCCTTTCTCTCTCTCTCTCTCTCTCTGGTCTTTCGCCTCCCTTCGTCGTCGCTCGTCAATGGCCGTTCAAGCTCAGTACCCTTCCAACATCCTCTTCCTCAACAGGTACCATCTCTCTCTCTCTCTGTCTCTCTCGCCGTCTTCTCTCTCTCTCGTCGTTTTCTCTGTGCGTGACATTTCGCTTGCTCTCTGCAGGAACGTACAGGAAGGGCGGGACTACTCGGGGCAGGCGCACCCGGGAGGACACCTCGATCAATCTAACGCCTTGCTCAACAATGGAGGTGAGGACCGGCCGCGACCGACCCTCGTGAATCCTCTCGCATTCAATGCCCGCATTGAATCTCGGTATCTGATGCCCTGCATTGTTCGTGACAGGGAGCGCCTACCCACGCAAGAGAGGGAGAGAAGCCGCGATTTCCCCCGACAATACCTCGTCGTTCATGGAGCTGTACACTCTGCAGCCTCAGCCCCAACCTCAGCCGCAGCTCGTCGACCTCGCGCAACTTCATAACCAGCCATCGGCGAATGCCGTATCCATCGGCCTGCGGTTATCTCCCTGCGACCTGCAGAATCAGCACCTCTCTCGCCGATCAGCTACTCCGAGCCCGAGCCCGAGCCCGAGCCCGAGCCCGAGCCCGACATCGTCGCTTTTCTCCAATGATTTCGCTTCCCTAATCAAGCAGCAAAGAGAGGAGATAGACCAATTCCTCCAAGCGCAGGTCGGAAACAGAGCCTGCCGAGCGATTCGTTTTCTTCTTCCTGTTCGAGTTCGTTCGTTGGTTTTTCCTTGACCGTTTCGCTGAGGGTTGATGGTTCGGTTTCAGGGAGAGCAGCTGCGGCGCACGCTGGCCGAGAAGAGGCGGAGGCAATACCGCGCGCTGCTCGTCGCGGCGGAGGAATCCGTCGCCCGGAGGCTGCGGGAGAAGGACGCGGAGGCGGAGAAGGCCGCGCGCCGCAACGCCGAGCTGTCCGCGCGCGCCGCCCAGCTCGGCGCGGAGGTCCGGGCCTGGGAGGCCAAGGCCAGGGCCCAGGAGGCCGCGGCGGCGTCCCTGCAGGCGCAGCTGGTGAAGGCGCAGGCGATGATGGTCTCGGAGAACAACGGCGGCGGCGGCGGCGGCGAGGCGGGGCCGCCGGAGGCGCAGGCGGAGGACGCGGAGTCGGTGTACGCGGACCCGGACCGGGCCGTCGGGTCGGGCCCGGGGTGCAGGGCGTGCGGGGAGCGGGTGGCGACGGTGGTGCTGCTACCGTGTCGGCATTTCTGCGTGTGCGCCGAGTGCGACCGGGTGGTTGGGGCGTGCCCCGTGTGCTTCTGCATGAGGGGCTCGAGCGTGGAAGTCTTCCTCCGCTGAGGGGGCCCACGCCGAGGCCCAATCTCAGGCCCATTTCCAGGCCCATCGCGTCGGAAGCGACAGGCCCTCCCGGTAAAACGGCGGAGGAGACCTCGGAGAACCCGAAAAGGAAAGAGGAAATAAACGGAAAAAAAAAATATGGGAAATTTCATAAATCTTATTACCACTTCGAGAATGAGAATCCCCCTTCCCCCTTCCGTTCCCTCCCTCTGTCTCTCTCTCTCTCTCTTACATTTTATTCTGTTTATTTCTTTTCATTATTATTTATTTTTGGGTGTGTGTACAGGGCTGCTGCTGAAGTTCACTCGCATTTTCATTTTGTTCTTTCTTTTCTTTTCTTTTTTAATTTTGAATTAAGCAGTATATAAATTCTTTCATTCGGACATAAAAGGTTCCCACTCTCGATCCTTAGTCAAGTTTATCGTGCGGGGTCGAACGTCACGGAGCACTCCACGAAGACTCGTAATCTCTTTTGGCCAAAGAAGGTTAAAAAAAAAAAAAGCTGGCCGTCCTTACGATGCTGCATCATAGATCAGACCCGTCATACCCTATCAAGCTACGGAAAGTCGTCCCGCTGCAGGAAATTCCAACTTGGGATTTTCCCCCTTTCGATGGAAACGACAAACGACCTGGTCTACCACGTCCTGGACTTGTATTTATCTTCAACTCCATGATTTTCAAGATTGTTGCGTGAACCCGAAATCGGACCCCGGGCAGAGAACCATCTCAAGTTTGGTCTTTTCCTCCCGAGCCTTGCACGTGCATGCCCCGAGAGTTCACCCGACTCCACGGACTTGTTTGCCTAAACTTATTAAGCAGGGGTTAATACGCGCAAAACTCCTTAGGTAGTAGGTTCAACTCTTCCTGGTTTTAGCAAACCTTCTAGTGTTTCTCTATGAGCTAATCCCCCCCCCCACCCCACCCAAAAAAAAAAAACCAATTTTAGGTCGAATGATAATTTTGAACCTAAATTTTGTCTCGTAACAAATCATAAATTTTCACCCTTATCCCATATTTGGTCCCCAACGTTAACTCTTTGTCTAAAGTCAACTTTATTTCAGAAAAAAAGGTTCTAGTCTCTAGGCGGGCAGTGGTCTACACCTTTAGATTGCGACAAAACCGCAAAGTCTGGCAAGAGAAATTCAATATATAAATCTTTTTAACTCGCTGGTGAAACCACTGGGGTTTACCCCACCACCCCTCCAACTTGGAAAGGGGGTGGGGGATTCGAATCCCTACTTTCTTAGAGGGTTGAGGTGGGGACAATTTAGTTTTAGAAGTGGGTTTCGATTCCTACGCTCTGTAGAGAGGCAGAGCAAAAATCTAAGGGAGTGAGTGTTAGGGTAGGAATAGAGTAGGACCGACAAAAAAAAAAAACAATCAGCAAAACACCGGCAAGCGAGTACACATGGATTTATTGTCGAGGACAATCAATGGTTCTACCTTAAGAGGGGCAATTTAAGTGAAAATTTGTGATTTTTTTGAGATAAAAAAAAAAAAAAGTTTTGGCCAGAATTGTGCTCGACCTAAAATTGGCTTTTTGGGGGGGAATTAGGCCGTTTTTATACTTGAAACTAGAATCGGTCCTTTTTGCCTACCTCTTTCGGTTAAAGATTTGTCGGGCCACTATGGGGCTACGCCCAATCCAAGAAATATCCAATAATGGACGTCGATTATCGAGCCCACGTAAGCCCATGAAGTATCACGTAAAAAAGCCATGCCCCAAGTAAAAGGCCTGAAAAAGAGCAAGAAGCTCGTCGAGAGTTGGGAGCCCATTTAGAAAATTGGGCTGGAAGAACCATCATGCTCCTCTATCATTCCCTCTCGTTACACGCCCAAACCTCGCGCTCCTGAGAATTGATGATTCATGGTCATGTGTGATTCTACAGTGACACGAATATGAGCTGGGAACCGCGTTTTGTAATTTGGATTTGAGTCCGGATAGGATAATTTGTTATCCTATCCAATGTTTGGGAATGTCCACCTGATCGGACAAATTTGGATACATATGGATAAAACGCCAAATAAAAAATCTGCGGAGAGGATGGGATAAGCTCGGATTGGATAAGATTTTTTTTTTTTTTTTAAGGAAAGAAAGAACTTAACAAAAAGAGAAGATATTGTAAGCATCTACATCATGTAGATGCCTCTGCCTCTCCGACTCATTATCAGCTCTCTTCTTCCACTTCTTCTCCCATCTTTGTTGGTGCCTCTTCCTTTGGATCATGGACTCACTAAATTTGATGATCAAAAGTGGCTTTTTGAGACGAATATGGCATAAGTTTTCTCATAGGCATCTGATGCGGGAGCATCCAACGTAGCTCCATCCACCAACTCGGTACCATCAATGTTTATCCAAGCCAAGAGAGAAATTGGACATTATGTGCTTCGTTGGATTATTTTCAATGAATAATGTCAATTATTTATCGGTACTTCATGGTATATCGATAACTTTCAATGGGAGGCCATTCTAAATGTCTTGAATGACCAGTTGATGAAGTTTCAGAAGGATTCTTTTCTTGTAGGGAACATGGCGACCGATCTCTTCTTAGCATCCGCCCATATTGTTTGAGAAACTTGCTTGTCGCACCAAAAGCATCCTGGCCAAGGACGAGCTCGTGTTGTGCCTAGTGAGCCGAGACACTAGGCCAACCTTCTCTCAACGATTGTTCCCAATAACAATATCACGAATAGCATGGACCGCACCACATCCAACTTTGTTCGGGCATCCAGTCCCTCAAGCAAGATATACGAGATCATTTCAACACAACCTGTTTTTCGACCGCCAAGGCCTCATCGAAAGCGGCATCGGCTCCCGACCGGTTTGTGCACGGGAGGCCAACCCCGCCTTTAGAAATCCTCTAAAATGATAATCATCACAACCCTAGATTCCTAGCACAAACACTCGATGCCACTCCGATAAACCAGGTTGTATCAACCCCGCCGCATTTCTTGCACTTCACCCCGATGCCACAAAGCGCCCACTTTTCAACCCCCATGGGTACAAGAGAAATTGGAACTTGGGCATTCTCACCTACCCAATTCCAGCAACACCCTTGTTGCAAGCTATCTTGTTGCTTCCTTGCGTTCTTCAACCATCGCGCCACTCCCACGGGACTTACATGAATGGCAAACGCCGCCCAACAAAACAAGCCACTCCACACCAATGGTTGCTCCCCCGATCAAAGCCGTTCGCGAATCTTCGTCACTTGCGCTCTCCCGACAAGTGTGGCATTCCAAGCCAACCGCACTACTTTGGCAGCACTTTCTTTCGCCTACTAAGCACTTTGTTTCGCTTGTTCCGTCACTTCCTGGCATTCTTCAACCACCACCGCCACTCCCGCGGGACTTACATGAATGGCAAAGACTGCTCCATCCACCAACTCGGTACCATCAATGTTTATCCAAGCCAAGAGAGAAATTGGACATTATGTGCTTCGTTGGATTATTTTCAATGAATAATGTCAATTATTTATCGGTACTTCATGGTATATCGATAACTTTCAATGGGAGGCCATTCTAAATGTCTTGAATGACCGCTTGATGAAGTTTCGAAGGATTCTTTTCTGGTCAAGGGAGGAGCTCGAATTTGAAGGTTCAAGAATGCAGAAGGCCGAAGATTAAAGGCATTTAATTACCGTGTTAATAAAGGCTTTTATTAAGTTATTATGTGTCTTTACTTGTTATGCAGTCAAGAGTCGAAGGTTTCGGTTTCTAGGCTATTAAGGTCTGTTTTTTAATATGTATTAAGGTGTCAGTTTCTAGGCTATTAAGGTCTGTTTTAATATATATTAAGGTGTCAGTTTCTAGGCTATTAAGGTCCGTTTTTAATATGTCGACAAGAGCTGATGCCGCCTTTAGAAATCCTCTAAAATGATAATCATCACAACCCTAGATTCGTGAACAGCTTTGATCGGGAAGAAGAAGTTGTGGAGAAAGCCGATGATGGTGAGCTGTTGATCATCCGAAGAGCATTGCATGTTGAAGTTTCTCCTAATAAAGAGCAAAGGGAGAATATATTTCACACACGTTGCACTATTAATGGAAAGGTGTGTTCGGTGATCATCGATGGTGGGAGCCGCACCAATGTTGCTTCAAAGAACTCTTGTCGACAAGTTGAAGCTTCCAACAACGAAACATCCTCAACCATACAAGCTCCAATGGCTCAATCAAGGCAATGAACTCAAGGTAACCAAACGCGTTCTTATAGCATTTTCGATTGGGCAAAACTATCGAGATGAGGTTGTATGTGATGTGATGTCCAACCACCACCGCCACTCCCGCGGGACTTTGTTTCGCTCTGATACCAATATTTTGATGCGTGATGGGTTGAGTGATTCAAGAACGGAGATTTTTCAAAGGGGATTCTTTTGTAGTTAAGTGTATGGAGTAGTGTATAAGGTGAAGGAACGAAAAGGAATTAGAAAAGATAAAACAATCTCCTCCCAAGGTATAAAGGCCACGCCACCAACCGGAAGAGGATCGAGATCTACGAAGCTCACCACCAAGGCATAAAGCTTCCACCAGCCAAGGATAAAGGACTTCGGGATAGGAGAAGCTCACCACCAAGGCCTAAAGATTCCACCACCCAGGATAAAGGGCTTCTTGGCTCACCACCAAGGAGTGATCTATGCTCCAAGGATAAAGAAACCGAAAGGAGTTATCCACTCTCCAAAGGAGTTCACTCAAGTTGAGGAAATCTCACCATTCTCATTCATGAAATTCGTATCCCTTACATTTGATAGTTTTCCCTCTTTATAGGAGGGTTTTAGTGTTAATACACATTAAAAACGGACCTTAATAGCCTAGAAACCGACACCTTAATATATATTAAAACAGACCTTAATAGCCTAGAAACCGACACCTTAATACATATTAAAAACAGACCTTAATAGCCTAGAAACCGAAACCTTCGACTCTTGGACCGCATAACAAGAAAGACACATAATAACTTAATAAAAGCCTTTATTAACACGGTAATTAAATGCCTTTAATCTTCGGCCTTCTGCATTCTTGAACCTTCAAATTCGAGCTCCTCCCTTGACCAGAAAAGAATCCTTCTGAAAATTATTCAACTTATGACAAAGAGTTCTATGCCATTGTCCGAGCTCTTGATAATTGGAGTCATTATTTGAGGCCAAAGCAATTTGTCCTTCATTCGATCATGAGGCGCTTAAGTTTATTAGTGGCCAACGCAAACTTAATTCGAGACATGCAAAATGGGTAGAATTTCTTCAATCCTTTTCTTTTGTCTCGAAATATAAACCCGGGCACACTAATGTGGTAGCGAGATGCTTTATCAAGAAGATATTCTATGCTTGCGGTTTTGGACTCAAGGATTCTCGGATTTCAATCAATGAAAGCACTTTATTCGAAGATGCGGAGTTCTCATCCATCATCAACGGTTGCAAGCGAGGAGTTCAAGGTATATATTCTTTGCAAGATGGGTTTCTTTTTAAAGGAAATCAATTATGTGTACCGAAGAGTTCTTTTCGCGAATTGCCGATTCGAGAAGCGCATGGTGGAGGATTGGCTGGTCATTTTGGTATTAACAAAACTCTTGAGGTTCTTCAAGAGCATTTCTATTGGCCAAAGATGAGTGGAGATGTGCATGCTATCATCTCAAGGTGTGCAACTTGTCATAGATCAAAAAGCCATTTCCATCAAGGTTTGTATACTCCACTTCCGGTACCATTGCAGCCTTGGGAAGATGTTAGCATGGATTTCATCGTGGCTCTACCAAGAACTCAAAGAGGAAAAGATGCTATCATGGTGGTGGTTGATCGGTTCTCTAAAATGGCTCATTTCGTGCCATGTCACAAGACCGATGATGCATCTCATATTGCTGAATTATATTTCAAAGAGATTATCCGCATTCATGGAGTACCAAAGACCATTGTGTCGGATCGTGATTCCAAGTTCTTAAGCCACTTTTGGAGGACTCTATGGAGAATGCTTGGTACAAGACTCTTATTTAGCACGGCTTGTCATCCCCAAACCGATGGCCAAACGGAGGTAACAAATCGTACTCTAACCACTCTTCTTCGTGGTATGGTGAGTAAATCATTGAAAGATTGGGATTTAAAGCTTGCGCATGCTGAATTTGCTTACAATCGATCACCAAGTTATACTACCGGTCGATCGCCATTTGAAGTTGTGTATGGAATTAATCCTCTCACACCCATTGATTTAATTCCAATTCCGTCTAACTCTCAAGTGAGCTTTGATGGTAAGAAAAGAGCCGAGTCAATGAAGAAGCTCCATGAGCAGATTCGATCCAACATTGAAAAGGCCAACGATTCTTACAAGAAGAAAGCTAATCAACATCGCAAGAAGGCTCAATTTCAACAGGCGACCTTGTATGGCTTCACTTGAGAAAGGAGAGATTTCCATTTCGTCGAAAGAACAAGCTCATGCCCAGAGCTGATGGTCCCTTTAAAGTTTTGGAGCGAATTGGTGACAATGCTTACAAGATTGACCTTCCAGAGAGTTTGGAGTTTCAAAGAACATTCAACGTGGGAGACCTTTCTCCTTACTTGGAGGATGAAAACCTTCTAGATTTGAGGACAAATCTCAAACCACCTGGGAGGATGATGCGGGAGCATCCAACGTAGCTCCATCCACCAACTCGGTACCATCAATGTTTATCCAAGCCAAGAGAGAAATTGGACATTATGTGCTTCGTTGGATTATTTTCAATGAATAATGTCAATTATTTATCGGTACTTCATGGTATATCGATAACTTTCAATGGGAGGCCATTCTAAATGTCTTGAATGACCAGTTGATGAAGTTTCGAAGGATTCTTTTCTCGGTCAAGGGAGGAGCTCGAATTTGAAGGTTCAAGAATGCGAAGGCCGAAGATTAAAGGCATTTAATTACCGTGTTAATAAAGGCTTTTATTAAGTTATTATGTGTCTTTACCGTTATGCAGTCCAAGAGTCGAAGGTTTCGGTTTCTAGGCTATTAAGGTCTGTTTTTAATATGTATTAAGGTGTCGGTTTCTAGGCTATTAAGGTCTGTTTTAATATATATTAAGGTGTCGGTTTCTAGGCTATTAAGGTCCGTTTTTAATGTGTATTAACACTAAAACCCTCCTATAAAGAGGGAAAACTATCCAATGTAAGGGATACGAATTTCATGAATGAGAATGGTGAGATTTCCTCAACTTGAGTGAACTCCTTTGGAGAGTGGATAACTCCTTTCGGTTTCTTTATCCTTGGAGCATAGATCACTCCTTGGTGGTGAGCCAAGAAGCCCTTTATCCTTGGCTGGTGGAATCTTTAGGCCTTGGTGGTGAGCTTCTCCTATCCCGAAGTCCTTTATCCTTGGCTGGTGGAAGCTTTATGCCTTGGTGGTGAGCTTCGTAGATCTCGATCCTCTTCCGGTTGGTGGCGTGGCCTTTATACCTTGGGAGGAGATTGTTTTATCTTTTCTAATTCCTTTTCGTTCCTTCACCTTATACACTACTCCATACACTTAACTACAAAAGAATCCCCTTTGAAAAATCTCCGTTCTTGAATCACTCAACCCATCACGCATCAGCATCTGTGGAACTAATTGAAGCATTGCTTGTGCCACCTCAAACATGGGTGGCTGGAACTTTGGTTCCACTTGCACCACTTCTTTAACAATGCTAGAATCCTTACGAAGTATGTTGGACATCTCAAGGGAAGAGGGGAAGATGGTAATGGTGATGGTGATGAAGCAACTATAAATCTTTGGTATCGTCGACAACTTAGGACCTTGATTGATTTGAGGCAATGCAAAGACTACTCTGGCAGTTGCCTAAAATTCCCCCATCCACCCTCTCTATCGTAGTCTAAGATTTACCGATTTGCATGGTGATGTTGGTGCTGACCGTTTTCAATGGTGGCCACAATTCCTAGATCTAGGGTTTTTCCATGGCCTTTAATTAATCAAAATTTTTATTTTATAATTTTATAATTTAATTGAATATTATATTTATTTTTTAATCTTATGTTGAAGTGCGCCAAACACTTGATAGGATTATATAGGCCTGCCTTTATTATTTGGAAAATTTAATATCTTATTTTATCCTATCCTATCCTATCATATCCTTATTATTATCCTAATGATCAAATGCAACCAAAGGGTGCAAAGCATCATATAGATAATATTGTGGGGAAAAATATATAAAAAAAATATTAAACTATGATATTTGTATCAATTCAATTATAAACCTTTTAACTTAGTCAATGTGGTCAAAAACATTTGCTTTGATTTGCTAATTTAGTCATTTAGACTAATTTTAACTAAAAATTGCTAACATGACATAGCACAACTTTGCTAATGTGAATAATTTTTATAATTTTTTATAATTTTTTGTTATTCTTTTATTCTTTTTTTCCTCTAAGCCCCACTAGGCAAAGCCCCTTACTTGTGGTCAACGAGGGTTGATCAAACCACCCATGTGACTAGTGAGTGTCAACTGGCAACCCTAGTCAGATTTCATAAAAAGACAAGAAGAGGGAAAATAAAGAAAAATATAATAAACTAAAAAGATATAAGAAAATTTAGAAAATTATTTTAAAAATTTTACAAACTATTTATATCAACGCTTGCTATACCATGGGACAGATTTCTTTCCTTTTTAAAAATTTTGTCCATTGTTTTGGAGGGGAAGGAGCTAATAACCGGCAAATAGAAGCAATGGATACGTTTTAACCCAAAAAAGAAAAAAATAAAAAAAAAAAAAAAAAGAAGAAGAAGAAGAAAAGGGGGTGCATCCAGTTGGAGGCCCACGACGACCTAATCAAGAGGGTGGGGGGACAGGGTCCACGAATTCGACGGTTTCCCGGGGGAGGTGGGTGGGCCCCATCCCCAAGTTGGTCCTCCCTTTTTCATTTATCAAAACAAGTGGAGAAAAAGCGAAGAAAACGACGAACGAATCCGCCTTTTTTAATTTTATTTTTTAACATTTTCCATTTATTTATTTTTTTAAGAGAAGAAAAAGGGAGCGATGTGAAGGGCGGAGTTGGACCCGAAGCTTGAGGTCGGCGAAAACGGTGGGGCCTCATTCGCCGTCCCTGGCGCGTGTAGCGCACGCTCCCGGAATTCACGAGTGCCCATCTTCACGGGGTGAATAAAAATCACATCAGCATTGATGACTCCACACAAAAAAAAAAAAAAAAAAGAAAGACGGGGGTGTCTTTCCACCAACCTACCAAATTCCCTTTACTGGTAATGAATTCGATTTGACGAAAAACCCAATTTTTTCACCGTCGGTAAGAAAGATGCGACATCATCACGTCTTCTTCAATCGCTCGGAACCATCCGAATACAACCCATCACTCCATATAAGGGGATTAGTATATACAAGATTGTTTCTACCTATCATAGGATTGGGGATATGGACTTAACTTTAGTGGGAGGGCATCGCCGCATTGGTTCCTTACGCCGGATCCCAGTAATCGAATGACAAAGGCAAAGTCCATCTGGTATTCCAAGGGATATGTTTCCGGTGCCGGTTCCGGAGAATTATCTCCAGTTTTCTTGGACCGGAAGCACGAACGCTGCAAGTGCGATCGTGACGTTAACGCGCAAAAGCGCCCGCGTGGGGCCCGGCGGAAGCCTGATTCCGTCGTCGGAACATCTGACGTTAATAAAAAAAAGGGAATCAAGAAAATAGAACAGGAGGAAACAAAAAAAAGAGAAAAAAGAACTTAATACCGGACGAATCATGTGGGGGTTAGGTGGTGGGTGGGGCCCCCTCCGCTCCACTTTTTCTCTTCCTTTTTTTTTTTTTTTTTTTCTTTGGCTTTCGAGAGATGGAGAGAGATCTAAAATAGGATCGCCGTCACCTCCCGCCCTCCTTTTGCTCTTTATTTACGAACGCACCATCCTCACCGGACTGAAGCGGGCACGACGCTTGAGGGGCAATGGCCGTTTCGTCATTCCGCGGCAGGGGGTAGGGGGAATTCGGTAACTTTGCGTCCCTCCCCGATTTTTGGTTTTTTTTTTTCTTTGCCAATTCGAGATTGATGATGCAGGTATCTTTTTCTCAGCCAATGGATTCTCCTCCACGGTTTCTTGAAACCTGGCCGTTGTTTCCTCTCCCTATTCCACTCTCCCACTCCATAAAAGGAGAGCGCTTTTTATAGCTTCGTCTCCTTCGCTTACACAAAATCTTGCGATAAAGAGAAAATCACACGGCCCGTTTCCAGAAGAACAGCGAGAGAGAGAGAGAGAGGTGGAGGAAGGATTTTTCATCATGGATGGTGGCGCGACTACGAGGAGCAGTTGCTTCATCGCCGACGACGACGACGACGACTGGCTGGCCGACATGGAGGCGGGGTTCTCGGAGAGCTTACACGCGCCGATGAGGAACGTGGCCAGGTCGTCGCCCGTCGCCTCGCCGAGATCCCCCGCCACCGCGAGGTTCTACGACGCGAGGTTCGAGGACCACCACCAGCCGCATTTCCTGGAGACCTGCTTCCTCTGCAGGAGGAGGTTGGGGAGCAACAGGGACATCTTCATGTACAGGTGAGGTTGGTTGGTTGGTTGTTGGGTCGGGTCGCTGTTTCTGTTGTTGCTGTTTTTGTAATGTTTGCGGCTTTCGTCCGTGAGGGCGGAGGTTAGGTGTTCTAGAATTTCGAGGGGATTTCGCAGTTTGGGTACTTGACCGTTTTCTGGTATGATTTTATGTGGATATTCCCCAGGTGTATGTTTTTGTTCCCCCGCCTAGGTGAGAATACCTCGAAATTTACGTCCCAAGAACCCAGACGAAAGAACCCAGACGAAGCAGTTTAGGGACATACTCTGATCCAGGGTTTGATCATTTAGATAGCGATCTAAAAATTCACTGCCCTATTTGCTGGAAGAGAGAGAGATTAAAATCTGCAGAAGAAGCCTGCCATGCGCTATCCGTGCCTGAAAATGATATCTTGAAAATACAATTCTAGAAATGTCCGTTTTTTTTTTTTGTCAAAGATTCGAAAGAACTGAAGTCAAATATATAGCAAATTTAGACTCGCGCTCGGTCGGCCCTCCTAGGATTTTTACCATATGAGGAAAGAATGCGCCTCGAAATTTTTGTGCGCCTTTGGAGCAGTCTGTTCGTGAAGGGTTTCTTCTAGGGTTGGTGCTGATTTGACGTTTCGTTGCGAATTTGCAGAGGGGAGCTCGCGTTCTGCAGCGAGGACTGCAGGCAGGAGCAAATAGAGATGGAGGAAACCAAGGAGAGGAGCTGGAACCTCTCTTCCTCCGTGAAGGCCCTGAGGAAGAAGGAGCACGCCAAGTCCACTTCTGCTCCCGAAGCTCAGGACCCGCACTTACCCAGTAGAACCGTCGTTGCCGTTTGATCCGAGTGTTCCATAAAGTTTGAAGATCGTATACATATATATATACATATTATACATATAACCAATACTCTTTTAACCTGTAATTAAGCTTTAGTCGCGTGTATTGTATCGAAAAAGATAATGGTTATGTCGCTGGCCTCTCTGGAACATGAAGAAGGCCGAGGAAGAGAATAGAGTGTACAGTAGCTGAAGGGGGGAAGATTGCTGTTTTTGAGGATCTTCCCAGTTTCGCTCTTGTTAGTTTTTGCTTGTTTTTGTTGGAACTCTTTCGTGTATAAGCCCTCAAAGTATATAACAATGAGTGAGCCTGGTTTATCTTTCTTTACCTCCATGATGGTGCTCCCTCTTCCTTCCTTTTCCCCCTGCGGTTTCTGTTCAGTTTAGACCTAGAGAGCAAAGAAGAAATCCTTTAGCAAAACCACGAGCGGAAGTCAAGAGCAGTGCCCAGAATACTGGAGGCGATGTTGACCTGGTCTTGAGAGAATTAAAAGTAGGAGTGAATGATCACCTCCAGGGAAAGGGAAGCTTCCTTGAAAGTTCTTTTATTATTATTATTATTTTTATTTATTTATTTATTTATTTTTGGGGTGGGTGCCGTGGGGGTGTGAAGAGTCAAATTTCACGTGTCTGGTTTAGTTTCACCTCCTCTATTTGAAGATGATGAGGAACAAGGTGATGATGATCATGATTGAGGCAGTCATGGCGGTCACAATACCTGCAATAGAAAGTAATCATGACCTGGGTGTTCTCAAGGATCCTTGGAGAATGGATTCCCGACCCTTGATTGTCGGATGAAAATAAAGTAAATCTCGCTCATTGATTGTAAAATCTTTAGTGTACCATGACACTGTGTTAAGAATTATAAACAAATAGAAGGAATGATAACAAGTTATGGTCAAGAGATTAATCCTTGGATACCATAAAAATGTCCAATATGGTCTCCATTGAAGTTGGTGTCTAAGGGTGCGCGTACGACAAAATTTCAAAACAAATGAAAATTTTTTAATGAATTGATTTCTCAATTTCTATTTCAAAACCGAGAAGTTTAAAAATTTTAGCTTCGATTTCTTCTTCAAATTTATTTCCTGAATAAATCTTTTTCGAAATAGAAAATCAAATCGTTATCAAACGGTTGCTCCAAACCTCGTTCTAATGGGGAACAGAAAACCAAAACAAAAAAAAAATTTTATCATGCGCAGCCTAAGATGTGTCAGGAACATAATCCATTCTTGGGTTTTGGGACTTTCATCTATCTCTTTGTATTTCGATTTAGTTCATAAGCTCACTATATCATCACGAACTCACTAATATGACTGAACATTCAAAACACGGAAAATGTGGATTTCCTTTTCATGTTTAGACTAAACCAAGACTTATTTTCTCCCTCAAAGCTAATGTGAGTCATAGAAAAAAGCCAAAACGCTCGGAATTTACATTGCTTCAATCAATGAGGATAATGCCTCACATCATCATCAAACAGCTCAATGCAATTCGATACAAGAAATCCAGACAGAGTTTGACTCCATGAAATCAGTACTAAAGAAGCATCAAGAGCACCTGAGAAAAGAAAACAGAAGTGAGTGGTTGGTGAAAAGAAGATACCTTCCTCTATTCCTCCCTCAATCTTTTAAGCTATCTCATTAGTTTTTCTTGGGACCTTGTTCCAGTTATATATTGCCAAAAGGAAAAGGACGAAGGAACCAAAGCTTCCTGCGATCTCAGTCTTCACTGTAATGGCCTGCTAGGTGCCAATCCCGGTCATGCCTTGGGCCAATTTGATTGGGCCTGATGAGGAGACGTTGAAGAACACACAAGACATTCTCTCTTCCTAGTTTTTCCTTGAATACGATGATAGCACTTTTGCTCTCAACGCAAGGTTGGGTTGGGCCTAACGTACGAGCTATATCTTTTTGTCGGCCAACAGGATACCGCTCTCATTGCTTTGGATCGTTCCCCCTAATGGCCTATGAACGAAGCAGAGCATCATGCAGATGTCACGGATCGGAGGTTTCGAGATCCGACCGATCGAAAAGATAGCCCAGATGATAGGCAAGATATGAAGTGTCCTGGCCCTTAAGGTTTTTCATGAGGATTCTAAAATACATTTAGGGATGGTATTGGGAATGTATATTTTTTTTTTCAAGATATTTCTTGTATTTAATGGGGTAGATGGTAGTCTTGTATTTAATAGAATGGACGATAGTTGAGGACCATTTGATCAAGTTGATGAACGAAAGAGGTGATGCCCTCGAGACCTTGATTGGTGACCTTCAAGAGGAGCTTGAGATTGTCAAGGATGCATTTAAAGCTCACAAGTCATTCATGGCAAGAGAGTTAAAGATGGTCAAAGATGAGCTCAAGGCTTGCCAGGCGGCCATGACACAAGGAGCGGTGACCATGATGCGAGTACAAGGATTGTTCTTGAGGCAAAGGAGTTCAAGGGAGACCAGTCCGTCAAAGAGGGGAACAACTTCCTACGGGGGCATGAAGCAATACTCCGATACCATGGGAATCAAGAACGACACGACTAATGTACGAACTCCATCTATGTATTTGACTGATGTTGCTTTGTTTTGGTGGTGGGGGGTGGTGTAATGATGAAAGGCAGGGAGCCAAACCGATCATTCGTTGCTCTGACTTTCTTGCCACTTTCTACGAACAATTCTTCCTCGAATGTGCCAAGAATGAAGCTCGAAGTAAGCTTCACCGTTTCTGTCACAAGTAAGATATTTATAAGTATGTGCATGGGTTTTCCGAGCTATTGTTGAAGGTTCTTAATATGACTGAGTTACTATTCACATTCATGGATGGGCTTAAGCCTTGAGCAAGGTTGCAATGGAGTGAAAGAGCTAACGAGAGCTCTTGCCATAGTCGAGTCCTTGATTGATTTCCATCGGTCTGAAAATCCTAGATCCAAGGAAAAAGGTGGGGGAGCGGATCACTATCATGACGAGGATGAAGAGGAAGCTACCCATGGTCGATGGGATAAGAGAGGAAGGCCTCCTAGTCACAGGTGGACGAAGCCACAAGGTAAGGTGTATGGAAAGCCAATCAAGTGTTTCTTTTGCGAAGGCCCACACTTGCTCAAAATTGCCCAAAGAAGGGTTTGGCAATTCGATGCCGGGAGGAAGAAGAGAAACCAAAGCAAGAGAAGAGAGAAAGCGGCTTGGTATAGTAAAGATTTTCAACTCAGTGAAGACTCAAGCACCACCCAAAAAGCCTCCAACTACAAGTTTGCCACTTGTGGAAGTCAAGATTAGTAACACAAAACTCTATGGTGCATTGAACATGTTCTTGTTGAGGGAAGCGGCAAAGAGTTTGGGACTTCAAGTGCAACTGATCGAACATTGGTTCAACGTGGTCAACTCATATGGCGTACCAAGCGTCAACATTGTTCGGAATGTGAAGCTACACATCGGTGATGGGAACGACAAATTCTTTATCAAGATAATTCCGCTTGATGACTATGATCTTATTTTGGGTTTGAAATTCTTTGATAGTGTAAATGTCATGATCAACACAAGAATCAACTCATTGTAATCAATTACCAAATTGCCCATTGGTGGTACCAATGTTCTGTGGGTTGACGGAGACCAAGAGCATCTCCATAATACAATTTGTGGATGATAGTTCAAGAGTTGAGGAGCTCGTACTTGAGTCAAAGGTGATGTTACGACCTTTGAAGGAGCCAAAGGCGGAGTAGAGCAACCTACTCTATCTCTAAGTAAGATGCCCATCCATGTGCTTTTTTTGGAAGTGAGAACTAATTGAGCGAGATGGAAATGGCCAAACTAAGGTGTCGCAACCTACCCTCGGGGGGAGGGAACAGGTTTAGGGGTATTGCTTGCAAGGACGCCTGGGCGCCCATGATTAGCGCGGGCTCCCTGCCCCATACCCCGCGTGACATTGGGATATTTTTTTTAAAATTTCGCACAAAAGGAGTCGCCACTGGCCTATTGAGGTTGGCTAGAAACCAAGTGAGGCACGGGAGTATGCCACACTTTCTACGCAACCAGAGAATCTAGGGTCGGGGACTTGATTACACTAATTGACCAGTTAGTGCCCTTTCGGTACCTAATCTTGTTCATTTTAAAATAAAAGATTTTTGTCAGGCAGTTTGGATTAATCTTACATCTATCCATTAATATGTGAGGTGATCATGCGGGTACGCAATCATTAAAGTAACGATCACAACTACCAAAATCCTAATTGCAGTAAAATCGAACACGTGTAATTAAACATAATCAAATATGCAAATTAAACACGCGATATAATCAATGCACAAGCAAATAAAGATGTAATTATACTAACAAAGCAAGACATAACAATTGCCAACCAAACCCTACAATTTTTAGATTTTCGAAATTTTTTAATTAATTTTTTTAATAAAATAAAAATAAAAATTAATTTTTTTTTCAATTTTTTAAGTTAAGAAAAGGTCGAATTTTTAATGCTTTCTGAGTTTTTGAATTTTCGGAAATCTTTTTGAATTTTTATTATTTTTCGAATTTTTTTTTTTGATTTTTTGATTTTTTTAAATTAATATATTTTTAATATTTAATATTATTATATTCGAAAAAATGGGTTCGGGCTGGGTAAATCTGATTCGGCCATTGACCCGACCCAAACCCAGATTTGACCCTGTCGGATTGAAAAAGAAAAATAAGATTTTTAAATAATTTTTTAGTTTTTTTTTTTTTTGCTTCTTCTACGTTTTGTCTTTTTCACTGCACCATCTCCTCATACACGCCACCTTCGCAGGACGTCTGCCCCCACGCCATTTCCACCTTTCTATCTTTTGTTTTTGTTTTTTGTTTAATTTCTTTTCACTTACCCTTTTTATTTTATTTTTTAATTTTTTTAAGCCTTTCTTTTTAGTCGTTTTCGGGGTGTTTGGTTGGGCATTTCCAAAGCCCTTTGACCCCCAAAGCCCATTTGGGAAAAAAATTGGTGTTTGGCAAAATTTTTAGAAGCCCCTTTTTGCCCAAGTATGAGCATTTGGAATGCTCAATGCCCAATGCTGGGGAGGGGCAGCATTGGGCATTCGGCATTTGAGAAATGCCGAGCCACTGTTCATCGTTTTTCGTCACCTGTCCGTCTTCTTCTTCTTCTGGTCTTCTTCTTCTTCTTTCCGCCACGGAGCTTCTCCGGCAGCCACCGCCGCCGCCGCCCGAGGGTCGTGCGTCGCCGCGACCACCGTCCTGGGTGCCGCGACGCGCGACCAAGCGGCGGACCTCGGCGGCGTCGACGGTTCCGAGCGAACCGGCGACGCCGCCCGAGGTCCGCGTCGCCCGAGGTCGCCCGAGGTCGCGCGGACCTCGGGCCGCCAGATCTCGGCGGTCGGAGGCCGGATCTGCGGTCCGGCGCCGATCGGCCTCCGGACCGCCGGATCGGCGGCGGCCCGAGGTTGCGCGGACCCGGGCGGCGCGCGCGCGACCTCGGCGACGTCGTCGCCGCCCGCTGGAGGTGCGACCTCGGCCGCCCAGATCTGGCGGTCCGGAGGCCGATCGCCGCCGGACGGCCGGATCGGCCTCTGCGCCCACGCGCCCGAGGTCGCGGCGACGGCGTCGCCGCCCGAGGTCACAACCTCGGGCGGCGGACGGCTAGACCTCGGGCGGCGGACGGACGGCTAGATCCGGCCGTCCCGCATCGCCCCGCCGGATTTGATTTTCGATTTTTAAAAAGAAAATTAAAAGCAAAAGCTCGTTTGGAATAAATTTTACCAAACGGTATTTTCGCACAAAGCAACTTTTCAATGCGTAATTTGCCAAACGGCCGAGCATTCCCGAAAACCCCTTTATCCTAAAGATATTTGCATTTGGCCAAAGACATTCCCCAAAAGCTGAACCAAACGGGCCCTTCTTCCCTGGTCTTCTTCCCCGCGTTCTACTCCCCTACGTCTTCTTCACCGATCGTCTCTCTCCGTCTGCAACTCATTTCTAGAAAACTAAAACTCTTAACACCTGCATTTCTTTGGCCGCCGACTACACAGAGCATCGACGACGAAAGTCCAGTGACAATATCGGGTTTGGCCGTTGACCCATCTCGCGACCCGCCGCTTTGCAACGGACCGGTCGTGACGGAGGTGGTGCCTTTGTCACAAGATGTTGCGTTTCGAGTCCAACCGAGGCGTGACGGCACCGCCTTGACCAAGCCGAGCCTAATGCTCAGCTCTCGTCCGACCGGAGGCGACTCGATGTCCACGAGATCCGTCGCTTGTGCCCCGGAACAAAAGAGATCCGCGACCTTTGTGCGTCGCAACAACAGCGGCCGTGGGTCGAGTGGTGTGGCTATGTCTGAGACGCTAAAAAAATCACATGAAAACCTCGGCTAGGTGGGACAGTACCTAAACAACTCAGACTCCGATTCAAAACGACGAAACAAGACTAGATCTCATTCAGACATTTTACCGAACAGGTGGAGTGCGCTGCCGAATCGCACGGTTTCTAGCTCAACCAGGACCCGGACCCGGACCCAAACCGAGACTCTCACCAACAAACAATAAGACATACAACAACCAGAGAGGGAGTGGACGGGGCCGGAGTTCACGCAAACCAGTCGATCGCAAACTCCGGCTCGGGATGTACAGAACAAGGTGAAAATAGGTTGTGAGAAGGACCTACCGGGTTCGACTTGAGGGCGTTGGCTGAGGGGTCGTTCGGCGGGGCTCGCGCGCAGCTGAAGCGACAGCTGAAGCTCCTTTGCTCTCCCTTAGTAGCTTCCGGGCTCGAACTTCTTCTCTCTTTGTGCGTTCTCTCTCCTTCTCTCACCGTGCCCCCCGTGTCGCTCTCTCGTGTTTTTCCGTCGGTCCTTAGCTCTCTCTTGGCTTCTCACAGTTCCAGAAGAAGGGGGTCAAGAAGTGGGATCTCGTGCACGGTCGAGCCTCTCTTTGGCTCTCCACCTCCTCTCGAGCACTTCTCTCGCTTCAGCTCTCACTCTCCCTGTGCTCTGGTGTGTGGTGTGCTGTCCTTTGTGGAGTTCTTCTGCTGAGCTCGTTCGGGGAAGAGTTGCGGTGGACAACGGCGGGCAGACGGGCCTTCGGCAACAGCTAGCTGTTCCCTCGAGCTCCCCTCCTCGTTCTGGTTCGCTCTCTCCTCGGTTTCCCCCTCCTCTTCTCTCTCTTTTTTTTTTCTTTTTGCTCTCTTTATCTTTTGCAGGACCTCGCACGAAGACCACGGCCATGCTAGTTGCCAGCCAAGCATTCCCGACCCGCGGATCACGCTGCCATCCCGATCTCCCTGCTCCTCCATCGCCGCTCCTTCGCTCTTTCTTTGCTGATCTCATTTCTGTTCTTCCTTGCGGTCTTGCAAATAAGACCGGGAAGGGAGGAAAACGAGCGTGGGCTAGGCCGAAGGAGAAAGGATGCTTGGGTCGGCCCAACGCGGGGGAGGAGGAGAAAAGAAAAGGGGTGGGTCGGGCCAAAGCTGAATCCGGTCCGACCCGACCATTTTCGATCGTTTTTTTTTTTTTTTGCAACTAATTCCTAATCTTGTACACGATTAAATCCTAAATAAAATGGCGAAATTTAGGTGTCAACATAAGGAAAGAGTTACTTGTCAAATGAGTTGGGATTAAAGAATCCATTAAATCAAGAAGGGAAAGACCAAGTGGCATAAAAAACCCAAGAAATGCCAACGTTTGAGGAAATTGGCAATCCATGGGAAGGATAGGATTGGGCATGGACAAGTGAAAGACTCAAGGTTGAGAATGCCAAGGGCATCTTCGAATGGATGGGAGAGAATGTCATAGATGGGAAGTTTCGAGACTTAATCAACCGAAGAAATAACCTAGATAATCGATAAGACTTATTTTTATGAGAATTCTAAAATCTTTCTAGAGACAATATGAAAAGTGTATAACGATAGAAGATAGTTGAGTAGAGTGGATCTTCACCGTTTGATCATGAGATGATTAATGATGATAATTAGAATGCCTTGTATATAAATAGTGGTGCTCTCCCTTTATTAGTATGCTGCAACATTTAAGCAACAAAAGTTTACCGAACTTCTGTATCTAAGTACATTCTCTCCAGGATTTGACTTAGGGCTTCACGGTCCGCAATCTAATGCATATGTGACACGCACGGACATGGGTACGTGATTTCAGATCCCAATGAACAGATAAATCGTCAAAATTCACATCGGATCTTAATCTAATCTAATGAAATCTAACACACGTGTCACCCCGTCTCTGGATTACGTACTGTCGGCAGAACCAGAGGAAGTGGGGGCCACTTTCCGCCCCAAATCACAAGATTGCCATTACCCGCCTCGCCATATCCGTTTCTTTAACGTTATTCAACTGCCCTTCCCAGTCAAACTCTTCTCCAGATCACATCACGCACGCAGACACACTCTCTTCCTCTCCTTCTCTCCGCGAAAAAATATCTGTTCCCGCTCCGCAGCGCAATGGAGGGCTTGATCAAGGGCCTGATCGACGTGGCCCTCGGCGGCCACCATGAAGACCAGAACCGCGAAGACCAGAACCGAGACTCCGACCAGCAGCAGTCGCGTGATGAGCTTTCCAGATCCACCTGGGCCGAGGTCGGTGCCCGTCGATCGAGCCGTTTCCTTTCTGCTCTCCGTTTCCCTGTAACGGACGTGATCGGTCTGGCGATCGATGGTGAAACGAGAATGTGTTTTTTTTTTTTTTTTTTTTTTGCAGGTGGTGTCGGGAGATCAGGACGGCGACGAGGGACGGGGAAGCGAGGATCGACGACAGGGATATCGCCGTACTTCGTGGAACGAGGAGGTTCGGCTCAACATTTGAAATCGAACCCTTTTGGGTTATTTCTTGTGGTGCAGGATTTGAAACTGGGGCCTGATCGGGATGTGGTTTTGCAGGAGAAGAGCGAGAATGAGCACGCGGGGTGGGGGAGCCCGGAGTCGAGACCTTCGAGGCGGCCCCAAGTGGTAAAATTTAGTTTTGATCGGTGCTGTTGCATTGGATCTGCGCAGTGTTGGAGTGGTCTGCGTGTTGATCCAGGCTTTTGTTCGAGTGGTTCAGCTAGTGTTGGTGGGATCTTTCTAGGATAAGGGGCTTGCAAATGCATGTAACGGAGGTTTACATGTACCGCGTCGGTTCTACAACCTCCTTGAAAGTCATTATCGATATGATTTATCTCCGATTAAATTGTATCTATTAGTATCACACAAATGGTGATAATATATAGTAGGCATGTGAAGACGGTTTCGATGTCAAGTCTGCGATGCTTTTGTGTGTAGCTGGATTCGTTTGGGGTCCCTGTTTTCCGCATTTGCCTTGGGTAGTGATACATGCTAGGTAGAATTATTTGCATTGTGTTCTGGAGCTGGTTGTCGTGGTTTTCACTTCATGCTTTTGCTTTTGCCTCTCCATTTTATCATCTGCATTTTGTCTTCAATATTTCTCCAATTGCCGCAGGCTGTAGATCAGGGGTATGAAACTCATGAAGATGGCAGACGACATAACTACGACCAAACCTCTTGGAACAGAAAGGTGTGCAGTTTTTTTTTCCTTTTTCTTTTCCTGTTTCTTATATGAGAGACCCTATTACGAGACACGAAAATGAAATTTTGTGTGATCACTTTTAACAGGAGGACGACCAGGAGAATACTGACAACTGGGAAACTGTCGGCAGAAAGCATCAGAGGCAACCTCACAAGGTTCTTGTTATATCAGAAAACAATTTGAAGGATAGTGAAATGTGGACTGCTTTCTAAAGTTCCTTTTGTGGATCAAATTTAAAGTAGTGTCATGAGTTTTTGGATTCTTAGCTTAGTTCTCTTTGTGCTAAGAGATCATGGCCGGACAGATTCACATTTGTGATATAGATGAAAATGATGTTAAGGTGAGTTTTCATTAGGAAGAAATAGGATAACAGCAGATAAGAAGTCAAACTGATTACACTCATCTACTTTTTGATCACCTTAGACAATATGAACATGGTTTTAATTGTGGGCGATTTGGGGACTGATATATGGCATGTATAGATCACTTACTTTATGACCAACCTAATAAGAAAGAGTAACATGCCAAAAATAATAATAATAATAATAATAATAATAAGAAAGAGTAACAATTGTAGAGGGAGCTTCACTTGTGAAGGATTTTTCATATCATCATCTTGCTGGTCCTTATTTGTGTATTTAGCCTAGACAATCCACAACAAGATTTTGGCATTGTGCTAGCATGATAACCATAATCTATTTGATGTTTAACATTAGTATTACCTGACAGAACATCTCTAGTTATTGTGTTCTTGACCTGTTGCTATAATTTCTGTCATTTTAAGAACTTTAATCTACCCATTCAGGTTCAGATGGATCACTGGCATGGATACAAACGGCCTCCTAGTGAGCAGGAGTACTCGGATGAGGTTGAAATTGGTTCAGGCATAGAACCCACAGAGGAGGAACTGTCTGACTTATCACAAGCCTGTAGCAAACTCTGGGAACTTGATTTGAACCGATTGATACCAGGCAAGGACTATCGGATAGATTGTGCTGAGGGAAAGAAGGTCTATCAAAAGGAAGACATGGCAGAGGGAAGCTTATTTAGCTGGCTGAGTGAAGATGTATTCAGAAAGCCTACTTATTCTCGCTTTTGTTCTCTTCTTGATAATTACAATCCTAATGGAGGTTGTAAAGAAACTGTGACATCTGAAGAGAGGCAGGAGCAGGTCGCTTTTATAGAAGAAATTAGCAGAACAGCACCAATCAAGTATCTTCACAAGTATTTGTCGTCCAAGGGCATGGTATCTGGTGACCGTGAAGAATTCAAAAGTGTGATGATGCGGCTGTGGTTTGATCTTTATGGCCGAGGTGGTACATCCAGTTCCTCATCTGCTTTTGAACATGTTTTTGTTGGGGAAATCAAGCAACGTGGTGAAGAAGAAGAAGTTTCTGGCTTCCATAATTGGCTTCAGGTAACCTGTCTAGCTACATTTCCTTTCTTGCTCATATTTAAAATAAGGATGAGGTAAATGATTATAATACTTGGATCTTTCAATTGGAACTGTCGAATTAGTTTCAGATTCTGCCATCACTTTGTTTATTCTTTGCTTACTGATGCACTTAACTAAACAGTGTAGGTTCATAGTTTTAAGAAGATGACTTTAGTTCTTACTGATCATTTGCACCTACGTGTATCACTGTAAAGTATTTTGAGATGCATCTTAACTAAAAGGCCAAAAAGTAGAAATTTGTTTGTACATTATTTTCTTTGGTACTTCTCTTTCTGTCTTAGACTCAGTATCATCTGGCATTTGTCTTTCCACCGTGACAGAAGTAGAATAAATTATATGCTATGAGCAAAGTCGAAGTTGCTGTTCATTTTTATTTATTTCTCACACTTCTCTTTTTTTGTCCCGCCTTTCCAGTTTTACCTAGAAGAGGCAAAAGGAAGAGTTGATTATCAAGGTTACATTTTTCCTCGGCGCCGTGGGGAGATTGTAAGTAATAGCAATCCTACCATACCTGTCTGTAACCCACGCTTTTGGGTATATGTTCTACTATAATCGGTTGTTCTATTTTGCACGTTCTTTTCTGTTAGATTCTCCTCACTACTGTACTAAGCTTTCCCTTTTGACATCGAAGCACTGGGAAAACACACGTGCGCATAAGCTGGATAACATTCATCTAGAGTACCAAGCATTGTGACATGCTGCATTCTGTGGGGATTCTTTTCTATTGCAATATATTCGTTGCATGATATATATTCTAGATCAATCATAATTCAAGAGATAATAGGCCCGGAATTTAGTGACTGCAGGAATCTGTAGCTGCCACGCCTCTTGTTTCATGTAGGTTGGAGGGCATTCTTTCTTGGAGTTGAGCTGTTGAACCAAGGGGCTATTAGAAGGGACTTGTACTGCATGTTGACGTTTGTCAATTCACATGTTGAAAAATTAGGAATCTCTTTGAGATATTCAGGGGAATTACATAGTTCTTTTACAAACCACATAGTGATATATTTGATAGTGTTGTGCTAATCCAATAGTGAAGCCCCTTTACATGCTTCTTCTGGAATGTGCTTCCATATGCAGTGCATCAACTGGGTATTCTTCAGTACGCTCTGTTTTCCATGTTCTGATACTTGCCATTTGTTCCCCTGTTTTATCTAAATGCGAATTAACAATTACCATATCTCCAATTGGAGCCGAGCAGTTTGCCTTCTCTTAATATGGTAGACATTGGATGAAATTTAATGAGGTAGATTAATCTTACAATTGACTCGGAAATATTAAGCTAACATGTGATCTTTTACTTAACTGCATTTTCAACTACTAATTTCTCTCGTCATTCCACTTGCAGCCGGACTCTGAAACCCAGTTGCTCACTGTTCAGTTTGAATGGAATGGGATTCTCAAATCCGTGTCCAGCACATTAGTTGGTGTAAGCCCGGAGTTTGAAGTTGCCCTCTATACTCTATGTTATTTTGTGGGTAGAGAGGACAACCATGTCCAGCTGGGTCCATATTCTGTTAACATTAAATGCTATAGGTTCGGGGATAGAATTGGATCGGTGTTCCCTATATCTGAGTGCTGAAATTTGGTTATTGTGAATATCGTCATTTTGCTCTCAAGAGCTGTGTTGCAATCATCAGAAATTTTCTTGCTGGAAGGCTGTAGTGAAGAGGAAAGCTCATTCCGCTTACAGAAGTTTACAAACGTTTTAGTCCAGTGACATAAGATGTCTGTGTATAATGACATTTAGTAATGCATGGCCATCATTTCGTGGATTTTCTCCTGTTAAGGATGTTTGGTAGTAGACCTACGCATTGTCATATCAATCTATGATATTTCCTTGATTTGAGTGTTTCATAATCGTAACAGAGGTAAGAGACCTAATGGCTCATGGCTCTTTTCCTGAATCCGGCCAACTGTGGAGTAGCATTTCACTGTGAAGATAAGCCTATACGTCGTTCCATCAGTTCGTGTTTCTCCACCCAAGTTGACTGTCTTTTCAGACTCTGATCTTTTAAATGATCCGACAGTTGTCTACAAGCAATGTATCATAATATTAAGCAGGATATAGGCGAGGTCGACTGATCATTGATGGAAAATAACTTGTTCCGTTTCTGTTTGAATTTCATGTTAGCAAGTCGAATTGGGTAAATAAGGGGCATGGTTCATTTTTCCCGATGGCTCAACACAGGCAAGATACTAGTCTCTGCAGTAAATATACTATTTGGACATGTTTCTTAATGTCTCACGAGTCACGATTCTCCCTTTGAGTTTCTCTATGGATCCTTCTCTTTCTCTAGACCTGTGGTTTTTTGTTGCGAGCAGACAAGGATAGATAAGGACTGCCTGATGCGGGTCCCTGAACTGGAGAAAAGAAGACGGCCGGCATAAATATCCATACCTAAGACTGACAGATTCCAAGAAATATCTCGATACTTTGAAAGATATTTCTGTATACAAGAGGCGAGTCTTGATATTTGAATGCTATATCGTTTGGCAGGAAGGGTTCATGGATAGTAGGGAACATGGAATTATGTTTTTCTTTTCCTTGATTCATTTTTTTAACCAGTTAAAGACGCTCGGTCTAGAAGTTTATCTGTTAGGAGTAGCTGAGACACACTCATCAGCATCCGAAACATCTGATCAGCCATGACCAAAAGAATGAAAGAAAGAACATTTGGTGCGTCGATTGGCGATATACTTGATATTGTTGGCCGCTTAACTATGGAGTGACCCTAACAGTTTCTGCTTCAATTGATCAGTGTCGAGTTCACCATCACCGAAACACCTAATGATGCCAAACTTTAAGCTAGACAAACCCAAAATCTTGTTTAGCTTACAATCTAACGTTACTTTGCAAAATGAATTTCGTAACCCAGATTTGTCAATCTTGGTAGCCTAAGTTGTCTGTCCTCTCTCTCTCTCTCTCTCTCTCTCTCTCTCTCTCTCTCTCTGAAATTTTGCTTTCACGCTAAGTACACGCACAACACACGTAAAGGCATGGAGGGACCACGAGCATGTGCGAAGAAAGAAGCGGACAAGTTTCGACAATGAGGAACCACGAGCAATAGGGGGAAAAAGAGGAGGAAGGAGGTGTGAGATTGAATGCAAAAGGCCAATTTAAAGTTCTCACTTTCCAGGCCCATGGAAAGTGAAGCAAGTCAAATTGCATTTTCCTTCACATGGGTCCACCCCAAAGGCAGAAACAGACAGAGAAAGCAGGTTAACCGTCATTAACGTTTGCTTTCTGTACTGGAGAAGAGAACTGCGGCTCTTGTCATAGCTAAGGTTCAAACCAAGTCCCACGGTCAATTGAGTTACAGCCATTTTTTCCTATCAAGAATCCGTATGGTTGTGGGAGCAAAGCCCAATTTTAGTAAGAACAAAATAGCAATTCGCCAATAGAAGTGAGACAGACGGACACGAGCCTTAGTGTCGTGGCCGATGCGTTTAATGGTACACGACTCCTCGTCGAATTGACCAAAGACTTCTCTAGATGTATTGATGTTGGGATTAAGTCAGACCCAACTTGTGGTCCCAAATAGAATTTGATGTGTATATTAGTTTGGTAGCCCAAAGGGAGAACATATATGATATGTGTCCAATTTTAGTAGGTACAATTAGGGGTGAGCATGATTCCAAGGTAGAATAAAAATCAGAGAATTACATTGGTGAGAACCAGTTCGGTTTCAAGTTTCATAAAATGCAAGGTCACTTCAAATTCTAAGAATTGGGAAACCTAATCTGACAATAATGTGGAACAAGCTTCTGTGTTTTTCTTATTCTATGTTTTCGCGTCGTCCTACAGTATTTCATAATGTCTAATGATAAGTGTGTAATATAGAACTACTAGTTTAAGCTTCCATTTCCAACGATATATATGACTGAACTCTTACTATATTTATTTTTTATGTATCTAGATATGAGTTGCGATTAGTGAATTGTAGTAAAATAGTAACCATTAAAATAATGATTTACTGCAATAGTTCAATTAATAATATATGTGGAGCTTGGATTCACCTCGAAACTTGTGATAGGGTAAACTCTAAGTTTCCAAGTGTGCAAGATAAGTTTCAGTCTCTAAAAATTAGTAAACTTGTTTCAATGGTAAGTTTCAGATTTCAAGTGGAATCCGAACAAACCTTAGAACCACTCTCCCCCTAACCACAATATACCTCTCATCCTTTTTTCTTTTTTCCAATAGTTGCTCTTTATCGTACTTTGGCTTCTTTACTTTCTTCTTATTCTTCTTAGTTATAGAATTCATTATGAACAAAAAGATTTAGCACCCTAAGCCTCCCCTTCCATCAGTAAGTGCAGTCTATCCTTGTCTTTCAATTTGAAAAAAAATTTGATGGTGCTTATTCCTCATGTTTCAGCGTAAGGAGATAAGGCCTCTCGTCCTCCACAAGAAAATGGGGAAATGGTAGGCCTAGGGTTTACACGGTGGGAACAGCTAAACCCTCCTTTGAATTAGGACCATAACATCCACATCAACCTGTCCAGAAATTCCAAGATATCACCACCAGTTCAGGTCCCACCCTCTCGATGCACTTGATCGTCGGCACAATTGGATCTCTAAAGGTGAACAGTTCCAAGGCAAAAGCAGTTCCTTTCACTTCTCCTACAATCTCGTGTAAATTCTCTTCATGGAGATTAAACTTCTAAGTTTTTTTATTTCCTGAAATGAAAACAGAATTAAATTTTGAACACAATAACTGCGTGAGTATCAAGTGCAGGGTCACTTTTCCTCTATTAGAATGGTGAATTTTCTAGCTAGAAACATAGATCACGTCGAAGATTATCATAGGATACATCAAAATCAAACAGTCATTCCTGCAACCACATACGAGAATTGGGTTGAGAAAAAAATTTCCAGTGAAAGATCTGAGAGAAAGCAGTGTATTGAGCTTAAAGTAACAGCATATACCTTCCATTGTGCTTCTTTTCATAATATCTTCTGTAAATTCAACAGTAGAAAGTGCAGAACATTCTCATCGTTTGGATACTGTTTGATCATGAAAGTGGGATCCCAAGATGAAGCAACAAAAGTTATCAGAGGATTATCTAAATGACACATAGGTAACTATTTTTTAATATACTGTACAAAACACAATTTGTGAATGCTTAATCCATGATGAATTTTCTAAATGGCTGAAATTACGGGCTGATTTGGTCATTTTTAGTTAGTCGATGATGTGTTTATTTTTCATGAAGAACAATATTCATCTGAGCGGTAGAAATCTGACACCATCAATATTTGGGTTACATCCTTGTATGCACTGTGGTGAAAAATTAAAGCGCGACTCTGCCCCCAAGCATAAAATCCCGCGTCCGCCACTGTGTATATATGAAATTATAGATAGATTGGGAAGAAAAAAGTATTTCTTAACCCAATAGAACAAGTCAATCACATTTTGAAAACACAATAAAATCTATCTGAAAGCTAAAATAAGGGTGCAGCACCTCAGAATTTCTTATGAGGTAAGTAATTACTACGTTACATGAATAATAATAAGGTTTCTATCTCTTTTATAGTTCTAGATATTATGTCGACATGAGAAGAAATATGAACACTATTTCCTTATCTTTTGAGTTGAATAACTTTGATTTAAGAGATGTGATTTTTCTATTGATAATTTTTTATGGTGAAATCCTTATTGGGTATGTATGAATAGAAGGAGATTATTCGCTGATTATGGAAGAAATCAAGAAGAGGAGAAGTTAAGATAGTAATTACAACAAGTCCACTTCGTACCCGTAGATTTGTGCATGAGAAAAAGATGCAAATTTTATAATGAAAGACACGGAATGGCTGAAGATCTTTACTTTTTGAATATCACCATTGACTCAGCACGAGAGATGCGACTTTCGATCCTTTCATCGTAGTATCCATCAAACGCGTCCCTCTGATATCCCTAGATTCGGACGAGAGATGCGACTTTCGATCCTTTCACGGCCGACCAACAAATCACAAACCCGAAAAGAGAAAACCAAGTCATTAAAACGTGGCAAGAAAAGGTTATATGGTGAATCAGTTTCAGAAATTGAACTTTCATAGCAAACGGACAAGAATCCAAGAACCGAAGAGCACGGAAAGAGAGCAACTTCATTGTCGACCGCGAGAACTTGGCCCGAAAAGGGCCAGCACGCACTCTTATCTTAAGCAAACCAAAACCAAGAAAAATCTCATAATTCTGTCTATTTTCTCGGCAACAACAAATTCTCGATTTTTTCGTCCACAAGAATGGAATTCCAAGAAAGGAGGAGAAGGACCCGAGGGATGGAGGCTAATTTCTTTGACGTTTGCCCGGACCTTGACGAAGCAAAGCCACCCGTTGTTTATCACGTACAGGAGATAAGAGTGCAAACGGTGCGGGCTGCAAGAATGTATCCGATGAAGAATGAATAATAAAAGCAAAAGTAGGTTGGATTTACCGCAAAAGTTGCTGTATTCAAAATGATAAATAAAATAGCAGAAGAGTAGGCGTAGCTCCAAGTTAAATTATGACTTCACGAAGCGATTAGCACATGTGAGATTATGCATGCGGGCAAGCAATCCATGGAGTAACCAATCATTCCAAGCAAAGCCTATCAAAGGTGTCTTATTGGCCATGCAGCGACGCCCCCATCGCTTCACCACAAGAGCTGTGTGAAAATATGCAAAGTAATTTTCGTATCGACAGGCATGCAGAATGAATCCTAGAGCTGAAGGGTTCAGGAAAAAAACTGTGAGATTTTGTGGGACCACTGCCAACTGTTCTAAAAGCTTAAGCTGTTAAATGAAGGCGTGGTTTATTATTTAAATATTCTAACACTTTCCCCTCACGCTTACCCTGGTGCTTTTCGCTGCTAAGACTAAGCGTGGAAATTTAATCGGGGAGGCGAAATAGGGGCTGGAAGATTTGAACTCGGGGCACCTCCTACTCTCGATACCACGTGAGATTTTGTGGGACCATCGCTAACCTGTCTAAAAGCCTTAAAAATTTGTTAGATGAAGGCGTGGTTTATTATTTAAATATTCTAACAAAAACATTGCTTCCCAGGCCAAGTAGGATGATATCACGTGCTTTTACTACTACTCTCATAAGTACCGAAATTATTTCTGCCTTTTGACTCTCTTAGGATGAGGTTATTCTAAGATATAATAATTAGGATAATAGGTGCCAAGAGTCAGAACGGTTTGTTTAAGTTTTTAGACATTTAAGCAATGTTTTTGGCTGAAGATTACTTATGAGAGGTGACTCGACGGAATCGTCGACCAGCTGAGGTGACTAGACGGAATCGTCGACTAGCTACAAGCCGAACATTTACTAGAAGTAGAAGTCTTTGCACTCTTATCATCAAAATGAGTGTTGAAAGGGTACAAAACACCGACCGGGGATCAATCCAAATGGCTAGGATCGAAAAGTTGAGCCGACGAGGATTTGAATATTTTTGCGCTTTTCAACTTTTATGCCCCAGAGCCCACCATCGTTTTCTCCTTCAATAGGCCAAACACGCTTTCCTTTTATAAATAAAGACACATTCTTCATCCATTTCCATAATTCCCCACTTCCACAATTCCCCACTTCCCACAAATCTCAGAACCAAAATGGCTCTCACCCTACGTTCATCCACGTCTTTCATCAATCTGAAAGATAACAAATCCTTCAAAACCCCCGATGAAATCTTGGGCACGGTTAGCTTCACACAAATAAAGCCCTCACGTCGTCTCCGAGCGAAAAATTCGATGCATGAGATTTTGGAAAGAGGCATAAGTACGGAGGTGACAAGGAAAGATATATTGGAAAAGCTCCATGCTCTGACGGTCTCTCATGCCCAGCAAGGCACAAAGGTTCCGGTGTACATCATGTTGCCACTTGATACGGTAACGCACGGAGGGAATTTGAACAAGCCGCGGGCTATGAATGCGAGTTTGATGGCTTTAAAGAGCGCAGGAGTTGAAGGGGTGATGGTGGACGCATGGTGGGGATTAGTGGAGAAAGATGGACCGATGCAGTACAACTGGGAAGGGTATGCGGAACTGGTGCAGATGGTGGCAAGGCATGGCTTGAAGCTTCAAGTAGTCATGTCCTTCCATCAGTGCGGAGGCAACGTTGGTGATTCCTGCAGGTATGGGTCGAATTCGAAGCATCTTTCCTCGTTCATTTATTTACTAGTTTAAGTCATGAATTAAAATCACAATCGCCTCTTACTTAACCATCAAGAAGATAGTTCACCAGGGCTGAATTAAGTATTAGAATCAGAACCTTCTTGCTGTCAGGTAGGTTCGCTAAGTTGAGCTAGTGTCTCAAACAGAAAAAATTGTAATTGCCCAATTCATGCATTTTCTAATTTCTTATTCCAGAACTTCAAATCGATACTGTCTTAAATTACGGATAACTTTTCCCTTTGATTATTGTGCCATGGATGAAGGTTGTGAAAACTTTTTTCTTCATTGATTCTAGCATTCCTCTACCTCCGTGGGCGCTCGAAGAAATCAGTAAGAATCCTGACCTGGTCTACACAGACGGATCTGGCAGAAGAAATCCCGAGTACATCTCCTTAGGTTGTGATTCATTGCCAGTGCTGAGAGGAAGAACACCCATTCAAGTCTATGCAGACTATATGCAAAGCTTCCGGGACAGGTTCAGTGGTGACCTGGGCAGCGTTATTGCGGTAAGCATCAATCACATCCCATGACGCTTAATTTATACTATTTAATTCCAATCCTTATAAGCAGCCAGCAAAGTACAACTTTCAGGAGTGCTCTCTAACTTATAGCAGACCTAACGAAGATATTTTGGACACAATTCCTCGCAACATTTCTCAAATTGAAAACATTGTAGCAACATCTTTTTATCCACTCCCCTGAATATGTATTTACCCCGCAAAACATTCCATTCTTAAAGCTAGAGGCTTAATCATCAACCGGGCTTTTTGCCTTAGAATTAGCATTAAGAATTCACCTAGAGAAGCGTAACCATCCCTTCAATCTATATAGGAATTTGAAGTACTGCAAGCCACTTGGACACATTTGAATGGATTCTACACAAGCATTAAGCAGAAAATGGTGCATCTGGATTATTAGTGAAGATTTAAGAAAGGCACAAAAGATAAAAATCAAATCATGAAGAGATAGCATCAAAATATCACAAGAGTGTGCTATTATCCAAGTGGTGGACCACTGGCATCTAAAAACATGTCTAAAATATCCTCGATTGACTACATAATTATAATTGAGAACATTTTCCTACCATGAGTATTAACTGTATTTCTTAAAGCGCATATATTAATCTTGGTTTTCACTGCAGGAAATTCAAGTTGGGATGGGTCCTTGCGGAGAATTGAGATATCCATCTTATCCTGAAAGTAACGGAACTTGGAGGTTTCCTGGAATTGGAGAATTCCAGTGCTATGACAAGGTAAATGTTTGGACAAGAGATTCTCAATCTACACTGACCCCACTGTTTCTGGAATAGTCCAACGATTAAATTATAACGATGACCACTTATTGCTCAAAGTCAACTAGTAACAGATAAACAATAGAGTACAATACTAATAAATTAGTCGATGATTAAATCAATAAGCATGAACAGTCACTTTTATTACTGAATTCTGGTAAATCTCACTGTTGACACTGATTTGTCTTAATGCAGTACATGAGGGCTTCACTGCAAGCATCAGCAGAGGCACTAGGGCACATGGACTGGGGAAAGTCTGGACCCCATGACTCTGGACAATACAATCAGTTTCCCGAAGAAACTGGGTTCTTCAGACGGGAAGGGACATGGAACACTGAGTACGGAAAGTTCTTTCTAGAATGGTACTCCGAAAAGCTATTAGAGCATGGTGACAGAATCCTAGCAGCTGCAAAAGGAGTATTCCAAGGAACCCAAGTAAAGCTCTCAGGAAAAGTGGCTGGTATTCACTGGCATTACAGAACAAGATCCCATGCAGCTGAATTGACAGCTGGATACTATAACACCAGATATCATGATGGGTATCTACCAATTGCACGAATGATGGGAAAACATGGGGTTGTGCTGAACTTCACGTGCATGGAAATGAGAGATGGAGAACAGCCTGAGCACGCGAATTGCTCTCCAGAAGGGTTAGTTCGACAGGTGAAGGTGGCAGCTAAAACTGCAGGAACAGACCTTGCTGGGGAGAATGCACTAGAGAGATATGATGAAGGTGCATACGCACAAGTTCTCTTAACAAGTAGGTCAGATTCTGGCAACTCGTTGAGTGCTTTCACATATTTGAGAATGAATAAGAGGTTGTTTGAAGAGAATAACTGGCGAAACTTAGCTGGGTTTGTGAAAAGCATGTCTGAAGGTGGGAACAACAGACTATCTGAGTCCGACTTGGGCAGGACTGACCTCTACATTGGTTTTATCAAAGAGAAAAGTGCCACCAAAATTAAGGAGGCTGCTCTTGTGTAGAAAACAATATATGGGCATGCTAATGTATGACTATGCAGCATAGTGTGGAAACTATTATACTATCATAGCAAATATACAACAAATTTTCTGGCATGGCATGCCACATGTTTAGAAATAGAAGTATGAAAAATGTATGGGTCAATTGTGTAATTTTCCGAAATCATGCAATATACAGGAAGAGGGGTAGACCCAATATCGGGGTTGACTATAGTCCATCTTTTTCTCTCAAATTTCGTTTGCTCTCTGGTTGACAGAATCTGAACTACAATAGCAACTTTTGTATGCAAGATTGATTTGTTTTCCATATTTGCCTTCTTCAGTACGTCTTTTCCCCCAAACAACTCTCCAGAGAAAAAATTTGGGAGCGTTTCTTCTCTTATTACCTTTTCTGAAGGGTTGAAGGGGTGGCTGCTACTTTTTTCATCCATTTCAACAAGATGACACTTACCATGTCAATATGTTAAACTGCATATCCAGAACTCTAACTTTCCTGGTCTGTTGCAACATCCTTAAGACCTTACTCTCAGGGTCATACTGAATATTAACCGGTTTTGCTCATGAAAGTAACAGCAAGATCCGTCAGCGTGTTAAAAAAATAAAATAAAATTATATAATGAATACAAAGACACATTTGCATACAGGCTTCAAACTTCTGACCTATTATTGATATTGCATTTTGAAGCCTAATGTCTACAATATGGATGTACTGCACATCTATTTTTACAAAGAGTACTCTACTCTATGCTAATCAGACTATCCCCACTTATCCAATGTCCACATCCTTTTCGAGGTTAATGAATTATGCGAACGACAATCATTTTACAGGTGATCATTGTATTTCTGATAAATAGGTTTTATCTTTTTTTCAAAATAGGAAGGAGAATGAAATATGTGGGCCAACTTTTGAGCAGTAAAACTCTCTTCCTCATACCAGTAGTAAAATTAACTGACTACTTGCTGACAATTCTGACCAAAAAAAAATCAAATTGCCGATAATGACATAAGATTGAGAAGACATAGCATGGGGAAAGATCCCTTCAACTTGGTAATTACAAGGATGCAATGCTTCTAGCGAAGAAATGAACTATTTAGAGTACTTTAGATGTGCTATTTCTTAGCACGGCAGTACCGATTATACAGTTTAAGAGAGGAGCATACAAAGACATGAAAAAGCATGTTCCAATCTGATAATAAACAGGGAATGGCAGCACTATTGGGGTATGTAATGGGAGTAGTGCAGCCTCGGTTAGAAGCTTGTGTACATTTCCATAACTTTTGACAGTACAAGGGAGGAAAGGAAGCACGAAATCCAATTAAGCTAATCGATCGTGTTTTCAGACGAGACGTGCTCAAGTGTAGTAGATACGAATCTCTGCTACCGCACCGTTTCATCTCGATCCTACCTCGAATTCACCAGAAAACCGGAAACTACATTTCTCGTTCCGCTCGCAGTCACCGAATCCGAAGGCGCGATCAGAACACAATTCTCGCCACCCAAAAAAAAAAAAAAAATGCTAAAAATCTGCAGCACACGCCGAGCTCGGAACTGAACCTGAGCATCGAACGAGACGTACTTTCACGGATGAGACGCGGAGTCCGCACCGCCGTCGCCGCTGTTCCTCCGGAGGCCGTCGATCAGGTCGCCGAGCTCCTTGCGAGCGGATTCTCTCCCGAACATGAACCCGTACCTAGGCCAAAAGCAGGTTCCGATCAGGACGCCGCCTCCGAGCTCGGAGCTCCCGGTTCGGATACGACGAAAAAGCGAGGGAGGGCGAGTGTTACCAGAAGGAGATGGCGGAGAAGACTCCGGCGGTGGCGACGGTGTGGAGGAGCGTGAAGGTCTTCTCCATCGGAGACGGCCGACGAGCGGAAATCGGAGAGAGGATTTTTGCTGGGTTTAAAGGCGAACTTGAAGGTTTTTCTCCCCCGCGGAATGTCCCCAGGAAACCTGACGAGAAGTAGAAGCCCGATGAACTGGGCCCGGGGCCCATGGGCCCAAAATGACTGTTTAAGCCCAGTCTTCGACAAACATCTTAATTTTATATTTATTTTTTTTAAGGATTTTCATTGATTCCACCGTCGCGTATTTGACACACTTACCCCCGATTAACATGTGGATTGACTTAATTGATAAGTTAACTCCAAGCGCACATTTCATTTAATCCATCTTTGAATGCATAAGGCTAGTTTTACATTGAAAGAGTTTAAGATTGATCTTATTTTTTTAAAGTAGTATAATAGAAAGCACATCTCTCTTATATTCCATTCATTTCGTGGATAATATGGCGTTTTTAGCTAATAAGCTATTTTCTAGGAAAATAACTATATTTTCTGGCATTCAACTGAAATTTGAAATTGATTTAGAAAATATTTTCCGTCGTTCAAGAAAGATAATCTTTTCCTACATGCACTCATTTTTAATAAATTTATTTTACTTTTTAATTGTTTTTTTAATTTCAATTTTTTTTCTTTCCTTTTCTTTTGTTTTTTTTTCTTCCTTAGCCTTTTCGTTTTTTTTTTCCTTTATTTCTATTCTTCTTCTCCTTGATGTTGGCAGGTCACTGGCCACGGCGAAAGTCTAGGTGACCGCCAAGGAAGAAGAAGAAGAAAAAAAAAAAAAAAATCAATTTTTTAAATAATAATAAAAAAAGAAAACATAAAAATACAAGGAAAATGTGCTTAGCAAAAAAAAAAAAAGTAAGGTGGAAGAAGTTAAAGAAAATGTTTTCCAGTTTTCATTTTCAGTGAAATAAACGGAGTTTTAATGAGAAGTAATAATTATGCTTAGAAAGTTGTGTTTTTAATTATAGCAAGTGAGATATATATATATTCAATATCAAGAGTTATCTATTGTGCATTGAGAATTGTCATTTCCATCCTTAAATTCTCATTTAGTACTAGTCGAACACTTATTAACAAACTGAAAAAAAAAAAGAATACTTATTAACAAAACCCTCTTTTACGGTTATTGCCCAACACAACCCCACGATTGTTGTAGGCCTACCACCACTATGGAAGTGATTAATGCCCTTGTCATAAATTTTTTATCTGAAGCAAATCAGTCCAGAAGTTTCCACAAAGGTTGTTCAGTCGAGAGTTGCCCATGTGACATATATAGAGAGTGCGCCGTCCTAAAAATCAGATAGCTCTGCAAAACTTTTAAGACTTATTTGCAATAATTACAAAGTATTAAGTCATCTTCCATTGAGTTGCTGATGCCACATATCATATGTAAGTGTGCCAACACCATCTCTATGTTGGAACTCAAGGAGGAGAAAAAGTCCAAACACAACCACCTCAACAGCAACAACTGCAGAAAACAGAACCAACAGAGGACCAGAAAAAGGTTGATTTACACAGCAATGAGAACAACATCCCCCAGATTCTCAGTGACCACAGGAAAAAAAAAGAGGAAAGAATAGAAATTAATCTCCTGAAATTTCTCCTCACAAGCTCTGTAATGGCTCTAACATTTACATCAAATTAACAGATTCCATCACGCATCTGCATCGCCTCTCTCTTCTTCTTGCACAATTGCGTCCTTTGTATATCTAGAGATACTTTAGTTACTTATGCCGATCTCGACATGGAAGTAGCAGACCTCCATGGATTAGATTGATTCATGTTACTTCCTCCTTTGACCAACTTTTTTAGTACCAGATGATTCAGCATTCCCACCAGTGACAGAAGGTGCTGCCTCTCCTGATTGCTCTATTGCCTGCTTTAAGGTCAATACCACCTGACTCATTGCGGGTCTTTCTTTTGAATTCTTGTGTAAGCAACTCTCCGCCAATTTCATGACCGTCCTAGCTGAAGTGAAAGAGTACTGATTCCGTAGCCGTGGGTCCATTATCATTATGAACTTCTTGCTGTCCGCAGGGAAATCTTTCACCCAGTCCAGTAGCTTCTGCTCCTTTGGCGGGCGGCTCCTCTCCACCGCCCGCCTCCCTGTGAGGATCTCGTAGAGCACCACCCCAAACGTCCATATGTCGCTCTGGATCGTTAGGTGGCCCGTCTCGACATATTCTGGTGCAGCGTAACCGTATGTTCCCACCACCTGATTATAGTTATCACAAGAAAGGAAAATGCCGTCATGTCTATGACTAGGGTGATTCTCAGTTATTTACCGATTATTAATCATGCTTCACATTGATGCCTATAGAACAGAAAAATGTGTCTAAAACAGAGGTTTCAGTTGATAACTCTTACCGCTGTAGTCACATGAGTGCGGTCATCTGCTGGCCCTTCTCTTGCCATCCCGAAATCAGATAGCTTCGCGTTTAAGTTTTCGTCCAAAAGGACGTTGGATGATTTAAAATCTCGGTAAATTACCTGCACAATCAGTCACAGGAATTGCTTCAGCGATTCGTAAACATGACGGTTGACTACAGCTTAATAACACCTTCAGAAGCCGTGCTGCATTCTTTTGACTAAGTAGGTGCATTGGATCAGAGAAACAGTTACAAGCTGGATAGGGAAATTTCAATCCTTTTAGTAAATTACCAGGCTCAAGTGCCTTAAAATCCTACCGAAAATGCTAATCAAATCATACCATCATATATATATATATACATACATAGATGGAGTTAGAGCATCATGTACTCAGACATTAAAGACACATCCTAATTGAAACAGATACAATCATGTTGTCAACTAACTCGATTGTGTTGGCCATAAGTTGTACCTTGGGTTCCATGACCTCATGCAGATAAGCCAGTCCCTCGGCTGCTCCAAGAATGATTTCTAATCTAGTTTTCCAGGGCAAAGTAGGCAAACCCCGGTTGAAGAGGTGGTCGTCCAAGCTCCGGTTCGGCATGAACTCATAGACCAACAGGAGCTGCACGCCCCTTTCGCTTTCCACAGAGCAGTATCCTAAAAGCTTCACGAGGTTCGGGTGATCCACGATGCTAAGACATTGAACTTCTGTAAGAAATTCTTTACGACCCTGCACATTGAAAGACAACACCCATTGGAAAATGAAATCAATCTGCAGGTCTGGAGGGTGGACAACAGATACAGCTAAATTGATAAAATGAAATTGTGTGGATACTATTTTGCCATCGAATTCAACATTAGGAAACCAAAAACAGTGCCCTAGAAAGAGGTAGCCACCATTATCTCCAGAATTTAATGCCAGAAACAATGCCGGGGCTGATGATCCTCTCAAGTGCAAAATGTTGTACCGCTTTTCGCATCCTCACTCAGTTATCGGATTTTTTCCTAATTATTCCTAGGCATAAGCACTTGCACCAGCTTCCTCATCTGTGTTCATTTGCAGCAATATTTCGAAAATTTTCACACTATAGGCACCAAATAGGACACTGACTCGATTAAATGTGAATTAATTGCTGTTAGCCATATCAGATCATGAACTCCACGTCAATAACTAAGACAAGTAGATGAGATTATGCATAATCCAAATACCATTAGCCAAAAAAATAAAATAATCAAATGCATCTTCACCACTTGAAACACCTGTTCAATCTCCTCCATCTGCTACAATTTCGTATGTATCTGTCAATCCTTATTCCTCATCTACTGCAAATGACTCATTAAATCAAACTGTAGATTACAGAACCAATGCAATCACAAGCAACATCACAGAACAACCCGACTTCCGAAAGAAGGCCAATGCTACAAAGATGTGAAAAAAGTCTACAAGCACTCAACAGTGATAAAAATGATTGAACTACAAAAGCCATCATCACCTGCAATCCAGCCTGATTAAGCTTTTTAATGGCAACCACGAGAGGACGACCTTTACCATTGGGAGGGCGAACGGTGCCCTTATAAACACTCCCGAAACCGCCTTCGCCGATCTTCAACATCCTGCTAAATCCATTGGTGGCTTCCCTCAGCTCCTCGAAGGTGAAAACCCTCATGGTGTGCTGTTTTTCTTTGTACAATTCAGGTATGCTTCTTCTAGGGGATGGCAATGAGCTCATTGACTTCGTCGTCCGAGCCGAATTGCCGGGTTCTTGCCCGGTTCCGATTTCCGGGGCGGATACAGCTTTGTCCTTGCCCTTGAATTTGTTCTTGAAGTAAAAGCACATCATCATTCTTTCTCTATCGATTCGAATTCTCAAGAAAATCCCAGGACAGAACCCAAGTTCAACCTTTTTGGGAAGATCAATCTGTCTACGACAGAGGGAATGCAAATGGGTCGCGAAGGAGAGATCCTTCGCAGCAAACAAGAGGAGTATATAAGAGAGAGGAAAAGGGTAAAACCCAAGTCGACGAATCCGTGGAAGTGCCTGAAACAGAACAAGCTATAATGATAATTTAGCTGAATATAAAGCTAAACTTTCAGCTCAAGAAATTGTACAGAAGATTGAAAGTTCAAAGGGTTGAGGTGTGAAAGCCGTGTCATCGAAGAGAAAGCGTGGAATTTGAACCCCAAAATGGGAGAAAAGATGGGTAGAGAGAGAGAGAGAGGGGGGCCAGCAAAACAAAACCCAGATGCGAAAATGAGAAAGTAAAAATGAACTTGTCTAGCAAAAGCTCATCAATCCATTCAACACCCATCCGGGGATGAGACAGAGAGAGAAAGAGAAAGAGAGGGAGAGGGAGAGAAGGACTTGATGTTCAACGACATGGAAGACCGAGATGACCGAGAAGACTGTTCATATCCAGTACCTGAACATCCGCTCACCAGGACTCCTCCATCGGTCCTCCGGTTCTTGTTTTCATCCATCTAAGCGCGTGAGGGTCGCCCTCAGCGTTGCGTCGTCAGCCTTTGAATCTTGACTTTAGGACAAAAAGAAGTCGGGATCGTCTCGTCTGGACAAGCCCACACGCAGGGTGCGCCCGGGCACTTCCCGTCCTCGCGTCTGAAAACGACGACGGGAAACCTTAAAGGCTGCCCGACAAGGATGGGCGTGCCCGAAGAGAAAATGCGCAAGAGAATGTGGTGGACCGCATTCACTTTTCATACCCCAAAAAACCAGGAAAAAAAAGAAGAAAAAGAGTAGGCCCGCCGTCGTAGGAATGGAGAAATTTGATATTTGGGGACTAAAAATTTTGTCATGCAAGATCACGAGGTATTATTAGCAAGATTCTATTGCACGATATGAAACATGAGGCAGAGGCCACCAGGATCGTGTGTAATAATATTAAACTCCGCGTGTGCAATGCTCGTCGACTTGGCATCAAAAGCACTCTTTGCGGTTCAACAAAAAATTTAAAATAATATGGCACTACTTTTGAAAAGTTGAATTATCATATATTCTCGAATATATTCGGGTCGATTTATAAAGTAAATTATATCAAATTTTCGAATGAGACCAACCAAACTTAACAATTGATGTGTACACACTTGGTTTGTGTATTAGATGACTTGTACAAAATTTACATACCATTTTCTATATGAATCAGGTGTGCCCAAAATTAATTTGTGATGAAATCTTATGTGACTATTGCCTCTAAGCTTGCCACTTAGCATTGTAGGTTACTAGAATTGGACTCTCCTTGTCACGAGAAAAAAAATTAACTTTCTCCATAGAAATTAGCTCAACATATGTGCACTAATTAATTGCCCTCATCCTTCCCTCTCTCTCTCTCTCTCTCTCTCTCTCTCTCTCTCTCTCTCTCTCTCTATTATTTAATTCTAGCTCGTTTGTATTTAATAAGTATTTTTGCTTAAGATAATAACATAATCTTATGCTTTACCATGGTAGGTAGACAAAAACTTCTATTTTCTATAAGCGTTCCAAGATAGTATAATATTTATGCCATATAATATTTTATATCATGATTGTGAATTTTTCATTACATCAATTAGTTGCTCCATACTTTCATAATATAATTTTACGAATAACTTTTACAGCTAATGATATGGTACAAAATATTGTATTTATACTAAAATATATCGTGCTCCATTTTAATTATATTTATGCTAAAACGTTTCCTTTGTTAAGGAGTTTTAAATGCAAATCTTTATTTGTTATGTTTTTAGAAGATGAAAAATTGGCTCTTCTTTTTATTAAATTACATTTCCCGAAAAGACCACTTACAAATTAATATTTTAACTTTCTCAGTTTAGTTCGATGGCCTTTTTTTTTTTTTTTTTTTCTTTTATCTAGTCTTTCCTTCCTAAATCTCCTAATAAATGTCTAATCCCATGCAACGCGTCGGTAAACGTTTTGCTTAATGGATACGTCGCCCTAAAAAACGCAAATGAGAAGGATCGTGAACATCATTGTCTTGAAAAGTTAGCACAAGTTTTTGGAAAGCGCAACATTAATTTTCAACGGTTCATATGTTAGGAAATAGGATAAAAAGTTCATATTGGTCTATCTAATTGTCTATCTCGTTGGCCCTTTCTTTTACCTTTTTACCCTCCTCTCTTCAATTCGTGGAGCGCCATAAGTCAAGAGGCTGGCCTGAAATACTTTGAAATATGATCAAGCAAGAATTAGGTTCATAGAACAGATTTGACCCTGATTTAGATCTGCAACATGCATGCTTCAAGTGCAATTTCTCAATTAATTTGCAATCTCCCTATCGATTTCTAAAGTAGCAATGGTTCGGAGCATCACTTTATTTAGGTAAAAAGTTAGGTGGTTATGGATCACTCAGTAATTAATAATTAGTGCACTCATTACCATTCAAAGTCCATTGCATATATATTTATGATGCCTAATCTCGGCTAAGTAACAAGCCGGGTAGAGATGGGAGGAGGAGGTGCCTCTTTGAATTACGTATCGACTTTAAAGCTTGAAGATTTGCGAGTCGATCTACGCAGTAATTACCTCTCTCTTTCTTGGGGACATGACTAACTGACAACTGCTATTAGAAGTAGTCAAACGTGTAGACTAAGGCCATGCACATGGTATGGTCATGGTCTGTTCATGTTGGTGTTAATTTGCTCAAGTCAAGTTGACTTTGGTGGACCAAAGCTTCTCACCAACCCACCACTTACCCACTTTAGAAACTTGCAAACTAGACCCGAGATCCAAATACCCTTAAATATTCAGTGTGAATCCATCTGTTTTGAAAGTTTGCACCATGCCCCCCCTTAAAAATTGAAACGGGAGCGTAATAAGCGAACAAGCAAACAAGAAAATAACAAGTCACCAGCGAAATTGTTATAGGCGAATTTCCGACGGAATGACATGCGAAGGCGTGCCGACATTCAAATCATCGGTGTATGCGCGGCCTATAATGTCCAAAAAGGCTATTCAAAACCGGCCGAACGGCTTCAAAGGTCGCCGGTTTCAAAGTCAAAACGTCAGTCCAAAGGGCAATCTCAGAACGTCACTTCCGTATATAATTTCTTAATCGCCAGCTCTTGTTTTTTTTCCCCCCGACGTCGGGCCGTGTGGGGGAGAATCGAGAAGATTTTATTAGTGTTTCTGACAAGGATGGAAGTAGTTATGCAGATTATAATATTGCAACAAGGAAAACAATCCTGGCCAAAGCGAAAAGGTCAAAGGAAACGAGCCACGGAGGCCCGGTCTTTAATTGGGCGTTCAATAAATTGTACAGACATGTCAATTTTCTTACGATGCTGAGAACTTGTAATTTAATAATGAGTAGGCCATCTTCCCTTCCTCCTTCCTAGAAACCGTGGCCTGTCGAATCGAATTGCTTTTGTCCAATCCTATCCAATCAAGATCGGTAGCCACATAAACGGGTTACGGCATCTTTTGGCCCCTTTCGTTTCTCTTTCACACTTTGGAAAGCGACCCGACTCGTCCAAATGCGAAATCAAAGTCAATCCGATTCATGCCGATACGGATCAGGAATTTGTGCTTGCTAATGAGAAAAACCTGTAGAAAGACCCGAGAAAAAAGAAGACCCAACAAAATTACGTGAACTTAAATTGACTCGGGGCGTTTTGCTTTTGGAATGAATGAAAAGGGGAGAAAAAAACAGAAGGGTTGACCGGTTGTGATCGTCGTGCTAATGCAATGATGAGATATGGCGCTTCCTGCGTTTGATTCCGCTATCCTATTCTGGTCTCGTTTTCCCTGCAGACCTTTGATAATCCCTTTTAACATGACACTCCAGCAAACGATTTTTACATTATCTTTTAGCGAAATTACAGCAAAGTTACCTTTCCTCCTCAGCTATCATTGGGTGCTAATAGACTTGATAAACACTAGGGGTGAGCGATTTTAGGTTTCACCAAGAACCTAAAATCTATTCTACATATGTAGGTTCCTGAAACTTAGTATGCCACAATGTCGATTTTCAAATCTACTCGACTTCCACATATACTCTTAATTGAATAATTACAGTGAATTATATCTCTAAAGATCACCATTTGTTGTAATCCTCTAATTGCAAATCATATTTAGACATGTAAAAATTATGAAATATTAATAAAGTAAAAATTCAAATAATATATCATTAAAAATGGAAGTTCAGATTAGTGATTTCATATTATATAAATATCGCAAGATTGTCTAAAAACATTTAAAAAAAAAAAAAAAAACATAAAGACTTGGTATAGATTTTGGGTTTCAGGTTTCTAATTCTATATGAAATCTAGAACCTATTTTACACCCATCAAATGTATCCTAAAACCTGGACCCATGGGAACTTGTTTGGTTCTCAAGTTTCGATTCACCCCGAAACCATACTCATCTATAGTAGAAGCAGCCAAGATATATGCCAAATTGAATGACACCTGGAATCCACCAAGCAGCCAATCATTACCGATGAGCGCACATAGCAGTTTCCTCGTAGATTGTTTGGGTGCACCAGCTGGAAAGCAATACAGAAAGTGCAGCAAATTGGCACAAGATGAAATGAAGGGGCGGAGCAATGCAACATTGAACCTTAGCATAACTTGAGACAGTTGTTTTGGGGTCCCGATCCTACAGGACTTCCACGCGAAAGGAGCTGCTTTTCCACTAAATACGGAAAGTGATCCATTAGGACACGCCGCTCCCATTCCATTCCAGGGTCAACTCACACTGTCCCAACTTGGACTTCAACCCGAGAGAGGCATCGAGGGGAATTCAGAGGCTGTAAATAACCTCATCAATTCCAATAACGATGCAAAGAGCGCATGATGGACGACTTTAAGGGGAATTTAGTGGACCGCCTTTTTCTCGTGGACGAGGGGGAACATTCAGCTCGTTCATGCCAAGTGAGCATTCAACTTGCTCTTCCTCAGTATAACTCACGACATTTGATCGTCAAAGGGTGTACAGGGAGATAAAGATATGGAAAGTCAGCAGTTGAACATTAGGCTTGGCATCCAAACATAGTCAAGTTTGACTAAGTACAGTATAAGTGGATCCACACTTGCATGAAAGTTAAACGTGCGCAGTAATTCAACTCTTAACATCCCGCCTCTCCTCAACAAGGTCAAAATTGCGCAACATGCATTGAGGACTCATTTTACACTTGAAGGGGAAGGAAGAGACAATTCCTACCTTTAAAGTAATGATGGGTGCAACTCCAATCACAACTCGAACCTGACATAGTAGAACACAATGAGATATAACTCGGAATCGACGCGTCGGCACGTTTTAATCCATTTTTCATGAAAAAAAAAACACGTTGTAATCACATGCAAACATTATGTAGCATTTTCAATTTGCTTTCCGACTAATTTATTCCAAAGTCCGTGTCTCAGTACGGTGTTCCCATTGTTGTCGCCATACTATTACCATGTGAATGAGAGATGTATGTTTTTTGTTCTTTATGACTGAGGACATCCGCAGTTGAAATTGTTGAGGTACCAATGAACGCATGATGTGGGGATGGAGGATCTTCAGCCAATTTCAAGTGGTCTGCACTTGTTTAAAATGTGATCCTTGGACATATTCTCTACTGTACTTTTTGGCTTTATGAAATTCTAAGTGGCCAAACTTCAGTTCAGGTGTCTGAAGTCAAACAAATATTAAGGGAGTTTCATCACCGTCCGTCCCTGGAGTCCAGTTCATGGACAACCTACTTATATTCTCAGTCTGAATGGATAACTCGCTGGGTTAGATTCTTCTCAATCCGCATGCTTCCCATATGGGAATAAGAAGCAACAAGACGTAGTGAGAAAGAGAATCTGCTTTCAGAAACAAACTGAACCTCGGCAGTTGCCACCGTCTAAATTCCAACATCAGTAGTGTCTTGCACGGTCTAGAATGTAAAATTGAAAACTCAACTCGTTTTTGTAAGCCAATAGTGGAGGGCAAGCATCCCGCTCATAACGAAGACTCAGACCAGAGAGGAAGTGGTGATTGTCAAGCTTAAAGTGAGTTAGATTTTGCTTCTGTTGTAGATGCTCCAATCAATGAATATATCTCTGCTACCAGATTTCCTGGAGCCCATGGCTGAACACATAGCACCCTGTTCAAAGAAGTTCATCAACTCAATATCAAGTCCTATCTGAAGTTTTTAACTTTGAGGATAGGATTTAGCATCTAGTTTACATCAACCTTGCATCAAACAAGAGTACCTGCAGATATTGAGTCATCATAAATTTAGAATCTTTATAAGAGTCATTTGGAAGCAAATGAATTTTTTTGACCTCTCAATGGCTTTATCAGTCTCGTCCAATTCCATAGTCCGCTTTCCATGATTTATTAGCTGTTGATTTGTCATAGCTGCAAGAATGAAATAATGGTTCTCATATGGACTTAGCTGACAACATCAAGTCCTTCCAATACAAAAGACGAAGGAAAATGGATTGCAGTTCTGGAACTTATTCTGAGTTTTCAAACTAGTAAGTAAACTGAAGGACTAGGAATTTAGGATAGCACAGATGTAATGATGCTTTTGAGTTTTGAGCCAAATAGTCTCATGAAAATGTCCAAGGTCAAAGGATTGCAACATAGAAGTGCAAAACTAGTAAATTGAGGATGGGCAAACCAACGTGACTAAAGCATTATTGCTTCGGTAGATTATACGAAATTGGGAACATGGAAGTGGAACTTCCCTGCCTAGAGGGAGATATGACATGGGTATTATGGAAAAAATTGATTTTCTGCTGTTCTTAGGACGATCTATACAGGTCGTATTTGGGCAAACCAGCGTCTCTGAAACATTGGTCGCAGCAGTATACAGAATGAAAACAGGAACATGAAACTGGAAATCTCACTAATCCAAAAAGTGATATGATAAAGGTTGGCTGTTTCAGATTGTGTAGCATGGAAAAAAATGATTAGTTACAATTGACGGTTGGATGTTTGATGCACCTCTAGAAGACCATACATATATTTAAAGCTTCAGGACCCCTCCCTCTAGGACCAGAAACCTTCTTATTTTCTGTTTATTCCCTTAAAATCCTCATTCAGGACTTGTGATCGTCAGTGTCCAATTGCCAAGTTCCTTGAGTACTTGCTAACACCCAGATTACAGATGTGAGAAACTTAGCATTCAAGTAGTTAGCAAAAAATGTTCTGGTGACTGTTGTGCTAACAAATATTATTTATCATGGGAAAACAAATTGAATAAGCTGGTCAAGAATTTTGTCCCTGACTCCAAGGAGGATCCTGCACGCTCGAAATGCCATCACAAACTCTACAGGTTGAATGACTAGATGAAACAAAGTCAAGAAAGTATACAGCAAGAGCACAAGATCAAAGTGCATTTAATATCTGCCAAAGAAAACATTTCAGTAGGCACTACACAATACTCTTTTTAGAGGCTGGATCATCGAGATGAGAGGTGAGCGCACAATGACAGCAGACTTTCCTGAGCAAAAGAGCTGCAATAAACATTATCTGTCACATTGAACTGGTGCACTGCCCCCCAAACTGAAAGCTCAGTTGGTATTAAAACCTTTGCTGTTAGCTAATAAACCCACACATGTCAAACCCACACATGTCAAGAGGAACGTGATGTGGCATGTTACAAAATAAACAAAGTCTAATCTTGTGAACAACTGTGTGCATTTGATACCAATGTAGCCAAGGGTGAAAGTCAGTTTGCAAGCACAAAGATTTTCCAGTGTCGTAGAGCAAGAAAGTAGATGAGATCGATGCTGAGATACCAAAACTGCATTTGAGACTGATTGCATTGCACAACATCCAATGAAGCATGGGCCCATAAGCAAGCATAGGGAAATCTTTTGCTGATATTGTCCCCGCTGTATGCACATATATTGTCCGCTTTGGACACTAAGTTCTCACGGTTTTGTTCATCTCAGGGTAACTCATACTGCCCCAAGAAAACGCGTATGTACAATTAGAGGGCCCATTGCCTTATAAGCTAGCCCAGGACTCTCTCCCTAAGCGGGACCGAGGTGCGGACGCACCGCCATCCCTCCTCCCCACGCACCGCCGCTCGGGCCGTCACACTCTCCTCGTCCGCGTACTGCCGAGGCGATCTTAGTCCGTCCCTCCATACTGCCCCGAGTCTGGATCGTCACATAAATCACTGCATTAACTATACTCAATTAGTCCAGACATCTGCAGAATTCAGGAAGCATCATAGTGAACGACAGCAACTCCTTTTCCTAATCAACATTACAAAAGTGACTTCATAGAGGAAGCAAACATCCAACACAAACCCGTATCGCCCCGTAGTCAGCCTTTGTCCACCATTTATATTCATTTTTCCAACTTGACTGGTCGTGATATGGACAATGTCATCAGCTCATGAGGAAAATGTTGGCACCCTGTTTCCCCTACTTTCCACACGATGTTGAGTGAAAAAATACACACCCATCACAACTATCATAGAGGTGTAGAGGAGAGTGGTGAAGATTCATACCCGTATGAAGACCTTTTTTCTCTCATTATGATTGAATTTCAATCCCATTATTATAACATGTGGTATTAGATTGGTTTATTTAATCACATGAACATGAGATTAAATTGATAAATATAGCGTACTCAAATAAAAAAAAAGAAAAAAAGAAGAAGCCATTACTGATCCAATGAGAAAAAAGATGTTTTCTTGAAGATATGAATTTTCGCTGCTCTCTTCTAATAGCCGTGATGGGTGTGTTTTTGTCTTTCAACAATTTTGTGGAAAATAGGAGAATGTGGTAATTAAATGCCAACATTCTCCACTAAAGAGAGACCTTATGTAGAGTACTGAGATGGATCCTAAAATTGCCAAATCCCAATCGTCATCAAGGTTTAGGATATGAGTTCTCCATACCTAATTGGATGTCGTAATTATATGGCCCATAATATATTTAATTGAATTTAGCCATGTCATATGTTAAATAGAGGATCTGATGGGCCACATAATTGGGTTGGACCTTGTCGAGCCTAATAGAAAATAGCTAATTGCAATGGACTAGTGATTCTATTAACACGGGTGTCAAATAGGCCATTCAAATCCACCAGAGACAAACTGGCGAAGCGCAGGTCTATGGGGACCACTAGAGATGAATTGCGGGCTCACCTTAAAGTAAAGAGGATGTCCTACTGCTAGGCTGTATATATTTCCTTGCCTAATATGTTCAATTACCTAATCCCCAAATACTGTATCCACGAACAAATGCATCAATTCACGATTCCATTCTGTTTCTCAAGTGTTCCGAAACTAAAATTTGAATCTTTTGTATCTTATCGAAACGGCTTTAGAAAGAGTTTTCTCTTTTCGTACCTATATATACAATTTATGGGTATTGTTTTTTCTTTTTTTGGTAAAAATGGGTATTGTTTACATTTATCAACCATTTCCACAATTACCAAAAGTTCTAACTTTTCGTAGTGAAATGGTTCTGTCAATCCTCAAATGTCAATTCGTCTCTTTCATGAGTGGGAAAAGAGGAAAGGAAAACTGACGCACGATATCCATTAACGGAACAAAGTCCCTTTCATCGAGTGGGGAGGGAAAAGAGGAAAAAGAATAATTGATGTCTACCTGCGCAGCCTCTCTCGACTGCCATTCCTCGTGCATGCATGAGGTCGACCCCTTTTTAAGCTGTTTACATGGAAAGGGAAAGGGAATGAACCCGATGCACGCGTAAACGAATCGCGAACGAGCACGCTTTAAGATTACTCGTTGCGTACAATTCTAGTTAGAATAATTCAGTTTTCGAGATATTGATCTTGTACTGGCGCGTCGCCAGTCACTCTGTATTCTAAGAATACCCAGTTTTGGAGCCCGCGCAGAGGGGAATCGAGGACCCGGAATAAGCAAATGGTCGCTTTCACAGCTACGAAAACGCACTCTCCTCTTTGTTCGAGGCAGTGCAGTGGAGTTATGATGAGTCAACAGAGGTCTTCACGAGCAAAAATCATCAGAAAAAAAAAAAGAAAAAAAAGAACTCTTCGGGGTGGGGGAAGGGAGAGGGGATGAGGATGCATTGTTTAAGATGGCAAGGATGAGTCACTAGGACGTGTAAAAAGAATCGGAACTTTTCCAGATCACACAAAACGGGACCGCACCGGCCCAAAACCAGTGATTTTTAAGGACATTGGTAGGTATTAGTCCGGTTCCCAATTCAATAAACGGAACCACCCACCCATCCGCTTGGACAGACCGATATTATAATAATATATTAATTTTTAATATAAATATAAATTAATTTATTATTGATTTTTTCTTACTTTTACCAAAAAAATTATTATTAATTTGGTTTCTAACTCTTGATTTGGTTTTTAGTTTCTTTCACTTTCAGCTTAATATTCTCGCTTCTAGCTGCTTCTAGTATCTAGTTGTTGTAGTGGTTTTTTTTTCATTTTCTTTTGTTCTTATTAAGAACGTTGGCTTATAGTTTATGATTTTGGTTTATAATAAGACCGGTTCCACATACTTTTTTTTTTTTGTTTTACTTTATGATTTTGCCACAAAATATATAGGGTTTCTGATTTTGCTTGTTATATGTTGTAACGATATATGGATAGGGCAATGTATACTTGATGCGTGGGGAGGTTGTTTATGGTATGGACTTTACGGTCAAATGAATGAAGATATTTGGTTGACTTTGGTGAGACCGATTTCATGAATCCACCCAAGAATCAAACTGGATCACGGAATCAATAGGTGATTCCTGATTCTGATTTTTTGAACCGGTCCTTAGTAGGTGGTTTCCCGATCTTAGGTTGGGGACCGCCCACTCGAACCATGCTCATCCCTATGAGTGACTACGCATGAAATTATCCATCTTCGATGAAATACTTCACCTCGGCGTCATGGTCATGGTTGGCCAGCCTCCCTAAGCCGGTGATCCCCCAGGCTCTCGTCCTCATCTAGTTTGGAGCAGTCCAGGTGCTGGTGGTGGTGCGATCTTCCTCTGACGGAAAAACTTCTGCTGCATAAAATGTAAGTGAGCTGATCCATCTGATCTTGAATTCCGACAGCAGATAAAGAGTGTTTCGCCCTCCATTAACACCGTCCACCTATCCGAGTGATTACCGTTTTAGGATACAAAAGAAACTCAAAACCATCAGAAACAACCTCGATTTTGCACGAAACATGGAGGGTCCTCCTCCTCGTCCTTGTCTTCTCCCTACTTTTCTTCATTTATACAGAGTTACGTAAGCTGTCGACCGGCATTAGCAGATCTTCATGATTTCTTTCCCTCTGCAACAACGTTTTCCTTGTACTCGGTCCCTTCCGTGCAGATCCTCTCGTTGTTCAACTCTGTTCAAAAAGAAAAGAAAAGAAATCGTTTCACTGACCAGCATAGACGGATTCTTCTAGAATCAGGATTCCTCTGTCTATTCTGGAATTAGGTCCTGTGCAAGCCACCAGCGCTACAGGATTTTTCGATTTTCCCGCCGTTTAGAAGAGTGATAGAGACATAATTATATTATGGGTTGACTTAATCATCTGGCGAGCCTACAACGAATGATCGAAATAGGGCTCTGGTGAGAGTTGCATTCAGAAAACACCTGAGCACAATTCATGCTGGGGTCGCATAGTGTAGATGTCCGACTCGTACATATTTTATTATTTAGTTATTACCATAATTATTACTATCGCCAATTAATTCAAAATATTTAAATTAGTCCATTCATATTTCATGTAATTATTATCATAGTTATTACTATAACGGACTAATTCAGAATTCAAAATTCAAAATTCAAAATATTTTGAATCAGTCCACGTAATTACTGTAACAACTAGTAGATAAACTCAATAATACAAATGCTACCATTGAGTCAAAGGATAAGCCAAACTCGTGCTCAAAACTCAAAATCTATTTTTACACCAATGGCTTATTATATTTTAAACCATCGAACGAGACATTCTTTCTAGAACGATTTGGAAAAAAGTCTAAAATCATTCATGAGCCATAGCGAATGACTAAATGGTCTTGATTAGTGAGTTTAGATAATGTTTACTAGAATGAGGCGCTAGTTAAGTTAAGATAGGTCAATCTCAGCATGCGAAACATAATAACTGATTTTATTATTATTATTATTATTGCCCAATTTGAGGTAAGGAGTAAAAGTTTTTTGGGTACAAATTAAATGTAGAACTTTGACTATTTAGACTCTTGTAATAATTAATGGGCTTTGTCAACATAATAGTTTTTGAGTCATTGTAAGAATAGTAGTTTGTTGCGAGTTATAAATTCTTAATGAAGTAAGCATCGCAACAATTTATGAATGTTTATTATTTGATTTTTTATGGTCTAAAATACATTGTTATTCTAGTTATAGGTTAAAAACTATCGCATGATCATTTCTTCTAATCAATTCCTACTCCTTACTCATAGTCATAGCAAGCGGCTTGACCAAGGATTCCTATTTATTGCAAATTTTTTTTTCGGGAAAATGGTAATTTCTCGGAAACATCCTAGGCTCCCTCATTTTTGCACGAGCGACGGGGACATCTCGCCCCCGACGTCGTTTCCTCCCCCTCTCCCCTTCCCGGTGGGACCCCGGGGCAGGGGCAGTTTCGCCATTTCACCTCGCCCGCAGAGGGACAACTTTTTTCACCTTGACGATTGCCAGTCAACGCACGGACGCCAAAGAGTCCACGCCGTTTCCACTGCCGAAACGCTCCCTCCCTCCCTTTGGCACTTGCATGCACTGTTCGTTCGCGCTCTTTTCCCTCCCCCTCCCCTCCCGCGATCTCGCCGCCGCCGCCGCCGCCCCCGGCGGCCCTCCCCTCCCGGCGCGCCCGCCTGCGGCCTCCGCTCTTTCTCGAGAGAGCTCTTCCCGCGCGCGGCCAAGGCATTGGATCGATCTCTCTCTATCTCTCCTTTCCTTCCTTCCTTTTTTTTTAACCCCTGTTGCTTTTTGAGGACTGTCAGTGTAGACGATGATAATGCGGTTGCGCTTCTCGAATTGTTTTTTTATTTATTCTTTATATTTTTGGTTTATGGCTGAGGGACGGATGGTTCTCGTTCTCGTGTTGCTTCGTAGATGAGTTACACCGTGCCGGTCGCGAAGCGGACTCGGGCGCAGACCCGTTCGGGCGGCCGTCGCGATCGTCCTCGTCGTCGGAGGGAGGGAACAGTCGTCGCGGGAGGTGTCGACGGGGACGTAGAATTCTTGGGGGTAGCGCCTCCGGCGTCGTGGAAGGGGCGGAATTCGAGCAAGGGTTTGGCGGAAGCGGAGGACGTGATATCGATTGACTCGGGCGATTCTGGTGATTTGGGCGGCAGCGGCGATGGGGCGCTGCGCGCGGTCGCGGGGAGCGGGGTTTGTGATTCTGCGGCGTCGAGTTCTCGCGGCGTGAAATTAGGGAGGCGGTGCAGTGGTTCTGCCCGTGGCGGTCGTGATGAAGGGGCTGTTTCTAGTGATGAGCCGGTTGAGGATTGCGCTGTGTTGGGTTCGGATTCGACAATGTGCGGGAAGCAAGAGGGTCCAATTGAGAATAGTGGGGCTGCTGTGGTGGGGCGAGATGGAAGCATTGGTGAAAGTGGTGGCTCCAAATGTGACGGTGGAAAGAACGAAAATTTGACGTCCTCTCCTGGTGGAGGAATGGTAGATACCGGTGCCTCGAAGGTTGATGAGGAACAGAGCCATATTGAAATTATTGAGGTGTTGGATGAGATGGAGACGTCCTCTATTGAGGATGAGATGTCGTCGAGTGAGGATGACATCACAGATTATGAGGATGAGGATTTCATGGGCGAGGAATCAATGAGTTCTGTTAGCACAGATAACTCGAGTTCTTCTAGTGAGGAGGAAGTAGGAGATAGTAAAGATTCGAGCCAATGTGAGTTTACAGAAGAAGAAAGTGCTTTCAATGGACCTCAAGAAGGGAAACCCTTGCCCAATTTGAGAAACAGGAAAGCAAGCCCACATAACATTATAGAAGAAGAAAGTGCTTCTGACCAACCTCGAGAAGGGACACCCGTGCTCGATTTGAAGAAGAGGAAAGCATTTGGTTTGAAAATCCCGAGTAATTCTCTTAGTGATGAAGATGACAACAAAGAGAGTGCTGTTAATTTTGGTGAAGAGCGCAATTGTGTGGCACGGCGAACTCGATCACATTTTGGGAGGCAAGGGAGGGATACAATGAAGGTTGGCACGTTCAGCCATCCACTTGATGTCGACAATGATGATGATGATGAGGATCTTGGCTTATCTCAAAAGTACCATGTCAGAGATGAAATTCTCGTTAATCAGGACAGTCACTGTGTAAGAGACAAAACTGATTTCGCTGCCGTGTCAAACTATATAAAAGCTAGATCAAAGTCATGTTTAGATCAATCTAAGGACGATAAAGATGACGACATCTCTGATAGTGAAAAGCACAACCCAGAAAACTTTTCATCCAAATCCATTAAGAGAAAAGCTGATTCAAACATGGATGATGGTGCAGAATGTCCGCTGAAGGAATGTAGGAAAGGTGAAGATTTTCCATTCCTATCCAAGAGAAAGCGCGTTCGTTCTCCCCAAGATTATGATGTCATCAAAATTCTGGTGGATTCTATATGGGATAAGGGGGAGATTACCCCCAAAGAAGCAGATGCTTTTAGAGACGCAACTTGTGAAGGAGAAACAAATAGGCAAAGCAGTGAAGGGATTCTTCCATTGAAATTTACTTTTGGAGAAGAGGAACCAAAGCAGCTGGAGAAATCAGATTACGAGAAAGAACTGGACAAGCTGTGGGATGAGCTTGACTTTTGTCTCCGGGCTAGTGAGATTGACTCTTACAATGCCGATTTGGTAAGTGGAGAGCGAAACATCTCTCTTCCTTTTAAATTAAGGATGCAGTAATTATACTTTGTCGTCATTTTAAGACCATTTTGCTTGGTTTAGAGTAACTGCAATTCTTCTTTTTTCTCACATTATAGTGGAGCCACGTTATGAATTAGTTTGTCATGCTTACTGAAAACTTTGGTCTAATTTCACGTGGAGATCGTGTTAGATTTCCTTCTGAGCTGGGATGTTGTCAAGTTTCAGCATTTAGTGGAAATAGGCTATAATCCGAAGCACTTATTATATCAGCTGTCAGCGTGTCACGCCCTAAACAAACACATGCGATTCTCAATGAAACTCAGCCTTGTATTTGCATGTCCAGATGACTAAGCAGCCTCAAGTGCATACTTCCTTCTAGCTCTGGTAGCCAGGACCTCCAATGTTCTTTTGACACACATTTGAAAGACATCATTTCAAGTTGGAATATATTTGATTCATCGTATCAGTAGTTGCTAATTTTCTTGGCTCTGGGTTGCCTTATTTTTTGCATGATTTAGTGAAACATCACATCTGTTTACACAAAACTGGTGTTTAATACTTCTGTATTGCTCTCTCCATATGTGATTACAAGGAGTAATTCTCTTGCGCACGTGCTAAAAGTTCAACACAAGTCAGCTGCATCAGAATGATAGTATCCTGGCCTGGTTATTTGATAGACCTCAGTATCTAGAAATCTACATTTAATTTGTAATATGTTAATATCTTAGTTTACATATCTGTCACAAGAGCTTTTTTGATGCCATAAGTTTGACTGATTTAAAGTAGCTCATCTTTGCTCCCAGGTTGAAAGCAAAGATGTTGACCCTCAGCCTGACTTTGATAGAGTGACCCTTTGTAGTCAGGGGAATCATGAGTTTATTCTCGATGAAGAAACCGGAATCAAATGCAAACATTGCTTCTTTCTGCAGCTGGAGATCAAATATGTTGTACCACCATTTGTAAGCCCTGAAATCCTTTTCTGCTTACGACCTGGTTTTTGATTCCTCTGTATTGGCTACCCTGGGTGTCAGCTCAAGAGAACGTACTCTTTCGATCTGCAATTTTATCCCACTTAAAATGACATAGATTAAGTTTGGACTCATGTTCAGTGGATTTGGAGAGAATTTCATATTTCCATTAGATTGCGCTGTCTGTAAATTTCACCCTTAAAAAATTTAGCAAAGGGCAGATTAAATGAATCCAGTTTGAGATGACGTAGCTTAAATTCTAAGGAAGGATACTTTCACGACTTGCTTTCTTCATATTTTCTTGGGTTCGGTCATTAATTAATTAACTGATGATTAGAGAAATTTGATTAGAGTTCACTTTCTCTTCATCTGCTTTATGATTTAGAAATCTTATTAGGCTTATGACTTCTATCTTTATGCCTACACTTTTCAGAGTAATGATCCCTTGGAAAGGTCAGGGCGAGGAGTCTTTGGTAGATATGATTATGAGGACTATTTGCTTGAAAAAATTCGCTCTCAAGACTCCAGTTGCAATCTCCAAGCTGGCCTTCCCTCGGCCAATGTGCATGGCACGGTTTGGGACTTAATTCCTGATGTAAGGAGTGACTTGTATCCACATCAACGTGAAGGGTTTGAGTTCATTTGGAGGAATATAGCGGGAGGCATTCAGCTTGATGAGCTGAGAAGGCAAAAAACAGTTGGCTGTGATGGCGGATGTATCATATCACATGCTCCTGGAACTGGAAAATCTCGGCTGACTATTGTTTTCCTTCGAACATATATGGAACTGTTTCCAAGTTGCCGGCCCGTGATCATTGCTCCTCGGAGCATGCTCCTCACATGGGAAGAAGAGTTTCAGAAGTGGAAGGAGGATATACCATTTCATAATCTCAACAATCCCGAGCTTTCTGGGAAGGAAAGTAAGGCAGCTTTGAGTCTTCTAAGACAATTTAAACATGGAGACCAGAGCACCAAACATGTTCGTATGGTGAAGCTGTATTCATGGACAAAAGAAAGCAGCATCCTGGGAATAAGTTACACACTCTTCAAGTCCCTTACGGGGCAAAATAGGAAAGACGGTTCACCTCGACATACAACTGAAGATGAGCAGAGGAAAATACTTCTAGAGCTTCCTGGTCTTCTAGTCCTTGATGAAGGACATACTCCTCGCAATGATCAGAGCCTGATCTGGAAGGCTTTGTGTAAAGTGGAAACGCAAAGACGCATCATTCTGTCTGGAACTCCTTTCCAGAATAATTTTGACGAGCTCTTTAATACTCTCTGCTTGGTGAGGCCAAAATTTGCTGAAAGAATTTCACTGGGGTGCTATGGTAATTTTTCTGGAAAGCGTGGACGCAAAAGAAGCAAGGTGAGAGGGGAATGGGATGTGATGGCCCAATCTATAGTAAAAAATGACAACGATGGACTAGAGAAGCTCAAAGCTATGATTAATCCATTCGTGCATGTACACAAAGGTACCATACTTCAAGAAAGACTTCCTGGGTTGCAGGACTCTGTGATTGTTCTTCGGCCAGGAAAATTACAGAAGAGCCTCCTCGAGAATGTGCAAAGCATGAAGAATCCGTTTCTTTTGAGTCACCTTGTTTCCTTGATATCCGTTCATCCATCTCTTGTCTCTCAGTGCTCTGTATCTGAGAGGGAAGGGTTAACAGTTGACATAAGTGACTTAGAAAGCCTTAGAAAGAAACCAGAAGCCGGGGTCAAAACCAGATTTCTTATGGAACTCATCCGTCTTTGTGAGGCAACGCATGAAAAGGTCCTGGTTTTTAGTCAATTCATTGTTCCCTTGAGCTTTATAAGGGACCTGCTCAAGTCCAATTTTCATTGGACAGATGGCAAGGAACTGTTGTACATGGATGGACAGGCTGACATCAAGCAGCGCCAATCCTCCATTAATGCCTTCAATGACCCAACGAGTGAAGTGAGGGTGTTGCTTGCCTCTACCAAAGCATGTTCCGAAGGGATTAGTCTGGTGGGTGCTTCAAGGGTCGTGTTAGTAGACGTTGTGTGGAATCCGTCAGTTGAGAGGCAGGCCATAAGCCGTGCCTACAGACTTGGACAGAAGAATGTGGTCTATATTTATCATCTGATCACTTCTGGGACAATGGAGGCTGAGAAATACTGTCGACAGGTGGAGAAGGACAGGTTGTCCAAGTTAGTGTTCGCTTCATCGGATGGGACTGGCAATTTTGGGCAAAAAGTCACCTCAACGGGATCGGATGATAAAGTCCTGGAAGAGCTGATAAATCATCCTACCCTCAGCGATATGTTCGAAAATATAATTCCCCAGCCCAAGGAGTCTAACTTGATCGAGACATTTAATTTGGTGGACACTTCGCAGGCATTTGTTTAGGATGTCTTTGTACAGATTCTGCCAGTTTAGGGGAAGGAAAAAAGCTACAGACTATGCTCTCTTACAATAGTTCTCTTCTATTTTGGGTAGGGGTTCTAAAGACATTTTGGTGGACCATTCACGGACATCTGTTTAGGATGTCTCTTTGCACATATTCTGCCACTTTAGGGGAAGGGAAAAAGCTACAAGGTTATGGTCTTTTACCTATAGTTCTCCTGTTTTGGGTTGGGGTTCCATTGACACTATGGTTGTGAGGTCCCTGACCATTCTTTTGTAGATATACAGATGTTTAGATGACACCACGGCATGGCTTGACATGTCACTCCTTTTGAGAAATGAAATTTCTGCTGTCCATCTCATTAAATGTCCATGATGCTGGTAGTGTATGTCGGGAATTTCGACCAAATGGAAGTTGTCGGCAAGGTGAAAGCCGTGCTAAATTGCTATCGTTTGGGTCGACATTTAGCACATCGCTTGGGTCGAATTCAATTCTTTTAGTGAACCCTAAATCTTAAATCCTCATTTTTACTCCAACCAGGAGTTTTCACAGATTCATGGTGCTTTTTGAAATTGGAAGAATCGTCGCCCTCTAGACCGACGGAGGACATTGCCATTGTTGATTTTTTGTATTCAAACTTTGATAATTCGCTCTAGAGTGCTTAAATTTCTAGCTAAATCGTGACCGATTTAGAAATAATTTTATCCTTGCCGTTTAACTTCGGCAATGCATGCTAGAGTAAGGACTATCCCCCCCGGGCCGCTCGAATAGCAATCAATTTGGACTCGATCGACACAGAACTGATTGCACGGAAAAGTAAAGAGCAGGGGGTCGATCGAGACCGGGCCAGAACTTCAGGGCCCATATTCGAAATTTCCCAATTTATGTTCGTTGGTAATCTAATCAAAGTTTTCGACTGCATAAACGTATAAAAAGCGGAATTAAAGCGGTTTTAGCCAAACCCTAAACAGTCTGCTCCGCTCCAGTCGCCGCCTCCTCGGTTGCTGCTCCATCTCGCACGCCAGCCATGGTTCTCTCTCTCTCTCTCTCTCTCTCTCTCTCTCTCTCTCTCTCTCTAGATTTGCAGTGGAGCTTCATGGTCTTGTTCTAGGACGTCTTCGTTTTGTGCAATGACGTGAGTTGTTGCTCCTCATTCCCCCAATTTTCTGTGATCGTGTGATGCGATTGAGCGGGATGACATGCATATATGAGCTCGAACGTCGACCGCAACTGGGTCGTTTACATGCATTGTGTTTGCGTTTTCAAGGGTCTCTTCCAGTTTTTCGAAAAACTCAATGAATTTCGCACCGTTTGCTTTGTTTGCAGTCCAAGAGGACGAAGAAGGCAGGCATTGTCGGCAAGTACGGTAAGGATCGCGACGATCTCATAGGCAATTCCTAGGTGCAAATAGCTAATTGTCGAATGAATGCATGGTGTCGACCGTGCCGACCTCGGGAATTATGGGCATTGGTGTCTGAAAGGGAGACGTGGGTTGGATTAAGGACTTCTGTTGATGAACTTGGATGTGCTGATATAGTGTAGAGGCCTATTGGCACTGCTTTCTTTCTGATTTAACTCTGTCGTGTGTTGGGCAATCTGGGAATATTTATGTCGCAAATTTGCGAGGATGATTAGATTTGTGGCCTCAAGATAGGGATAGGAATTGGGTCTAGTGGAATTTACTTTAAGGTTCAATGCCAAAGTGATTTGCTTTACGGGACATTGCTGAATGGATCAACTTGCTCCGGATTGCAGGCACCCGTTATGGGGCGAGTCTGCGTAAGCAGATTAAGAAGATGGAGGTCAGCCAACACAGCAAATATTTCTGCGAGTTTTGTGGGAAGGTAAATCCTTTTGCTGCTGTTTTGTAGTATTGCTTCTTCATTGTGTTTCTAACTCTGTTCTTCACAGTATGTTGTGAAGAGGAAGGCTGTAGGAATCTGGGGATGCAAGGATTGTGGTAAAATCAAGGCGGGCGGAGCATACACTTTGAAGTAAGATACCTTGTTATGATACTTCTTCTTTTGTGCTCCGCGTTCTTCATGTTAGGACAAATGACTGAATTAGTTTTTTCTCATCCTCAACTTCTATGCTACAGCACTGCTAGCGCTGTGACAGTAAGGAGTACAATCCGGAGGCTGAGGGAGCAAACTGAAAGTTGAATGGCCATTCGCCACTTCAACCATTTTTGTTAGCAGCTAATTGCTTAGATAAACAAACAATGCTTTCTTTGGAAGCATCTTCTTCTTCGGTGGTTGTTTCACTTTCATTCCTTTTTTTAATTGAAGAGCATCTGCTAGGATGATAACTAGATAGAGCAACTGTTCTGTCTGCTGCCTTTTTGTCTGATCGGCAGAATGTCATGTTTTGATCGTCAATTTACAGATTCTATTAGCAATTTTTTATTTTTTCATTGTTGTTGGTCCTGTGGATAGACTGTATCCCGGCATGCGGGCGATTCAGATTCCTATTTGCTCCCAGTATTTAGTATCTTCCACCTTTCTTGCCAATTTTTATGAATTGGCCAGAGGCTGATGCTGTGTTCGTGTATCGAAATTTATGTAGAAAGGCTAGTCTTGACGCGTGAATTAAATAAAGTCGAGCACTTTGTCGAAGGTCGGGGATATTGCAAACACCATTTCGCAAGAACTCATTAGTGACACTTTTAGGCCGTGTTTGGCAATTTCCGTTTCTGTTCCCCGGAATATAAATTTTTGTTTTTTTTGTTTCGGGGAACAAAAAAAGAATAGAAATGTGTTTGTTTATAGTTTTGTTTTTGGGAACATATTTAGAATAGAAATGTGTTTGTTTATAGTTTTGTTTTTGGGACATATTTGGAACAGAACAAAAAGTAGAAAAAACTTGTTCATTTTTCTTATCATTGTTCACTTTCAAAAAACAATTTTTTTCTTATCATTTTTTTTTTCTTTTCTTCTTCTTTCTTTTGCCGGTCACCGGTCTTGGCCATGGCCGGCGACCTCGTCAGAGTATCGCTAGCCCTCGGAGAGGCTGAGCCACGGCGAGGCTCGTCAGCCCGAGCCTCGCCGTGGTCGCATAAGGCTCAACCTCGTCGGGCCACCTCTAGGACGACATCACCTGGCAGTGGCTTGGCAAGGTCGACCTCGCGCTGCCTAGGCGAGGCGGAGCCTTGCCCACCACGGCGAGGCTCGTGGGCGGGTGAGGCAGGCTGCCGGCCTCGGCCATGGCCAGCAATCAACCAAAAGGAAGAAAGAAAAAATAAAATAAAAATATTAAAAAATTAAAAGAAACAAAAAAATTATATAAGATTACTGAAATGTGTTTTACATTTTTTTTATTCCAAGAACAGAAATTTTGTATAATTATCAAACATATTCTTCTGTTCAAAAATTATATCCCAGAACAGAAATAGTACTCTTGTTAGAATAGCTGTACCACTATGTGACATCTCATTTAATAACATTAATGATGGATTAAGCTCTTGTAAGTTTCACTCAACCTTCTAAAGCCCTTTGGGGAATACAAATTGTGCTTGGTTACCACTATCTAGCATTTCATTTAATAACATTAATGATGGATTAAACTCCTGTAAGTCGACCTTCTAAAGCCCTTCAGGGAATACAAATTGTATTTGGTAAAAACTCTTGGCAAAAGAATTTTGGGTTTAAGTAGTTTTTTGCCAAAAAACTTTTGGAATGGGCTTTAGCTATGGTATTTCTACTTTTTAATTAAAAAATAAATCAAACCCTTCGACAGACTGGCAAAGAGCTATGGCTACTAATGAGCCAAATCTGATGTTGGTGGTTGTTGGCCCTCGGACAACCTTTAATAAGGGGGGTGACCTCCGACAAGGGCTACACGACCAAAGTGAGGGCCACCTAAAGTCGCATGACCTCGAGTGGCGTGCAAACTAGGCGATCGTCGCTTGGGGTCGCATGACCTTGAGTGAGAGTCATCAAAGGTCGCATGGGTAGCACAACCCTTGTAGGCCCTTCACTAGCCACTTGTTAGCCCTTTGTCGTTTAGATTTGGCCTTGACGACCACCCTTGCATGAGAAGATAAATAGTTACAACGAGATGTAAAATCAGAACTATAAAGAATTGGTAAGGATAATTTTGGAAAGAAAAAAATATTTTGATCATAAAGCTCTTTCAAAATGCTTGTCAAACACTTCAACATTTCTTCAAAAGACTTTGGAGCCTAAAAACCCATCGGGAAAGCTAAATCAAATACACCATATATGTGGGAAAATTGTCCAAAAAGTCCTAAACCTATTGTATTTTTGTCATTTCAGTTCTAAATCTTTTAACTTTGTTAATTAAGTCCTAAATATTTTCACTTTTTGTCAATTCAGTCCATCCGGTCAATTTTGGCCGGAAAATGCCGATGTGGACATCGGCGGTGCCATGTAGGACTGTCGGAGCTGACATGGACAATTTTTAATAATTTTTGAATTTTTTTTTCTTTTCTTTTCTTTCCTTTTTTTTTTTTTTTTTTTGGGCTTTCTTGGCCTTTTCCAGTGGCCGAACACCGGCCACAGGCGACGGCCGGCCACCGGCCACAAGTGACGGCCGGCCATCGGCCAAGGCCAGCTAGCTGGCCTCGTCTGCCACAGGCGAGGCCCGGCCGGGCAAGGAGGAGCCCCAGCAAGGGCCGACCTTGCCAGATTAGGCGAGGGAGCCCTCGCCGGGCTCGCCCTCCCCAGCGAGTGTCGGCCTCGCCCGGACTAGATCCGTGAGGCCGACCCTCGCCCCTAGCCAGGCGATGAACGAGATGTCGCTGTCTACTCAATGCAAAATCGTCGCCGTCGCTTGTCACCCGACGTCACCGTCGCCCGGCCCGAGGCGAGGGCCGGCCTTGCCGGATCCGGTCCAGGCGAGGCCGACACTCACTTGGGGGAGGGCAAGCCCTAGTGAGGGCTCTCCTCGCCGGATCCGGCGAGGCTAGCCCTTGCCTAGGCCGGGCGGCCTTGCTCGGCGTCACCGTCCCCCGGCCAACGCCTAACAAGGCCACCCTGGCCTGGGCAAGGGTCGGCCTCGCCCAGGCGACCCTCGCCGAGCCCTTAGGCGAGGGCTCCCCTTGCTAAGGCTCCTCCTCACCTATGGTAGGCGAGGCCAACTGGGCCGTGGGCCGGTGGCTGGCCATCGCCCGTGGGCTGGTGGCCGGCCATTGGAAAAAGCCAAAAAAGAAAAGACAAGAAAAAAACGGAAAAAATAAAAAAAATTCAAAAAATTCAAAAAATTATTTAAAAATTATTAAAAATTGTCAACGTCAACTCCAGGTAGTCCTACGTGGCACTAACGGCGTCCATGTCAGCATTTTCCGGCCAAAATTGGCCGGATGGACTGAATTGGCAAAAAGTGAAAAGATTTAGGACTCAATTAACAAAGTTAAAAGGTTTAAGATTAAATTGACAAAAATGTAATAGGTTTATGACTTTTTGTACAATTTTTCCCCTTATATCCTCAAGGTCACCACAAGTAGTGTCTTTCCAGAGGTGATAAGCAATAATTGTTAGAATCCAGAATCCTATTTAAAAAAAGGTACGGATCATTTGAAATAGCAACTTTCTTGATCAACCTTGATAAATGTAGGTTGATGAACAAAGCAATTAGGCCAGGTTGCAATCTGCCATCAAGTGTGTTCTCCATATATCTCTAACGTCACCTCTATATCATCAATACCTGAAAATTTCTTTCTAGTTCTTTTCTGTTTTTTAGGTCAAAATTTTCTTTCCAATTCATTACAAAATTTTACCAAGAAGAAAGACGGCTTTGCTATCAAAGTAATATCAGCGCCACCATCATCCATCATAGGCAACATCCTTCGGTAAAGAACAAAAGAAATAATCCTTGCCACCAAAATTAACAGATGACTATTTGGCGACCCACGATTGATGGAGAATCATTACAACTACGATACCAACATGGCCAGATGGGTGGGCACGGGGAGAGAGAGAGAGAGAGAGAGAGTCCCTTCCAGCATAAAGGTCGCATGCCATCGACCAGATTCATCATCAAAATGCCAATATTATCATCTACACAAAATGGAGAGAACGAAACTAAACCCACGGATGGATACTCGCTAAACTCCGCCAACAGATAGAGCAGATGCATAGTTTATGATGGCAATGATGAATCACTGAACATGACATTCTCAATCTTCGTCAAAATACTTCTCCTCGGCATCATCATTGGCCTCCCTAAGCCAGTGATCATCCAGGGTCTCATCCTCATCTATTTTGGAGTAATCCAAGTGCTGGTGATCTTCTCCTGACAAAAACTTCTGCTGCATAATGTAAGTGAACTGATCCATCTGGTCCTGAATTTCCATAGCAGATAAAGTTTCGCCCTCCATCTGCCCTGCAGCGGCAGTCTGCATACCACCATCCAACAATGCAAGTGGTTACCATTTTAGGGTACAAAATGAACTCAAAAACGTCATAAACAACCTTTGTCCTGCATGAAAGAGAGAGGTTTTCATGACAGTTGGAATTCTGATTTGCTCAATGATATCATCTAATGAAAATATCTAATCCGTCCATGCCACCAGAATTATCTTTCAGCTCTTCAGATTAATTAATATTGATGAAAATATTGCTTCATGTCTTACACTGAGGGTTTGTATTGTATTGAAAAGGACAAGCAAAAGGGAACCTATAGAGTCCTTAGAAGGAGTTTTAAAAGCCCAAGAGGATTACAATTTTCACAAATTACCTCCGCGTGATTGGAAGGGGCAGCAGATCCATTGGCTTTCATGCTGTGATCTCCTTTTGCTGGCTCCAAACCCCCCTCATCCTCCTCCTCCTCGTGATTGGAAGGGGCAGCAGATCCATTGGCTTTCATGCTGTGATCTCTTGCTGGCTCCAAACCCTCCTCCTCCTCCTCCTCCTCCTCCTCCTCCTCCTCTTCCTCCTCCTCTTCTTCCTCTTCCACCTCTTCCACTTGATTTCTTTCCATACCAATCCAGTCCCTCTCAGCAACACCTAACCTTTGCTGCTCCCTCCGTATCTCTGCAACCAAAAAAGCTTCTTCTGACCTCCTCATCAATGTCTCCGACCACCTCTCCCCTGGCCTGGCCATACTCCTCCCACTAGGATCCTGGAACTTCCCCACATACTCATGGTGCAAATATGGCTCTCTCCCCCTCATAGCATCCTCCGAAAAGTATTGCCCATCAGATATTAGCTTATTAAGGTAAGCTCTCCTGCGATTTTTAACAGTGATTGATCTCGACCGTAACTCATCCGAAGTTGGACTCATGATGGTCCTCAGGTGATTCAGATGCCAGTTTATTTCATAGTCATCCTTGAGCGCATCAAATTCTTGAAGCTCATCACTCGTCAAATGAGTTCCATAACGTTCTGTATATCAACAAAGAGGGAACAACGGTTATTAAGATCACTAAATTTCTCATTTACCATCTAGCTCTAGAAAGGCCTATAATGTAGGAATCTGACCACCTAGGTTAGAAACTCTCATGCTAGAACAAAAACAAAGTCATACAAAAGCCATAAGAACATTACATTGAGTGCGATCCTCATCATATGAGGATCTCAAAACAAGGGAAATCAATGTCATCAGAAACAAGCTTATAGAGAATTATATCAAATCCAACTATTCATCATTGCGAGAACACTAAAGATAAAAGCAATCAACTCACAAAGGAAGAACAGGAATCTAATTGAGGATGGTAGATTCAACGAATTAATCACTATGACCATGGAGGACGGGCGCACTGACGGACAGAAAAAGAGCACAAACACAATGAAATATAAGTTCACAGCCACCACATCAAGTCCCGTGGCCCAAACAAACCGGCCTAAAGACCACAGAAGGATGATGAGATCACCACTCGTCCCAAGATACAAAACAAGCATCACCCAAAATCGAGCAACATTAAAATTCCGCGATTCCACCAAAACTATATTGCAAGTGCTCAATCATAACATCCACCTTGTTCTTCTTGAGGTCCACAAAATTCAACAGAAAGCATCCAAAACACGCCCCAAAAAAAGAAAAACACTAAACCCGCCCCAGATTGTTCCTTCCATTATCACACAAACTCGCTTCGGGACACACGCCGCTCAACATCGCCGGAACTAATTCATCTATCAGTCGCTAGCAACAGCGACACTTCCAATTCTCTGTTCATAATCACATACAAATGTGAACATATCTCTCCTTCACCTTCCATATTGAACTGATTCCGCCGCAATAATAACATACAATCAGACCTTACGAAATCACCCACTAAAAAAAAAAAAATGAATAAATCGACGCGATTGCTTGCACAGAGGTAGAGAGAGAGAGATAGAGAGAGAGACCTAAGAAAACGGCGACGTCGCGAGAGAGGAGGTCGAGGAAGATGGACTTGCGCTGAGCGGAATCGGAGGCCCGTGGCTGGACGGCGCGGGGGAAGTAGAGGTTCTCCAGGGACGACAGCCTCTCCGCTATCCTCTCCTTCGCTTCTCCGTTCATCTCCCCGCCGCCGCCGCCGCTCCTCCTGCTCGTGCTCGTCTCCGCCATCGTCTCTCTCTCGCCGCCGTCGTCGCCAGCGTCTCCGCGCGAGAGCGGTGTAGAAAATGTTCTTCAGAGGAGTTCCAAAGTCGGCGTCTTTCAAAGCTTCAGAAGCTTTGTGCAGTCACGGTGATGTCACGTGATATGCGAGCGACGTCGTTTTGAATTTTTTAATTATTTTTATTTTTGTCAGAGGTTTTCCCCAGCAACTTCAACGATTCGGTAAGTCGATGAACAGGGCGCGATTACTCCTATATTATTTGATCAGCGACGAGGACAGCGAAGATTTTTAGGCTCCGTTCGTTTCGCGGAAAATATCACGTGTTCCTAAAACATTTTTTCGGAAGTCATTTTCTTGGAAAATGACTCTATTTTATGGTGTTCGCCAAAATCTAAAATTTGAGTAGAAAATATTTTCCGCCGTTCGTTAAATTTCATTTAATTGTTTAGAAAAAATTATCAAAAATTAAATTTTAATATTTTTAATTGACCACAAAATTTATTTTATTTATTTATATTTTTTAAAAATAATTTTTTAATTTTTTATATTTTTAAAAATCGAAATATTATTTATTATTTATTTTTCTTTTCCTCCTCCTTCTTCCTCCTCCTTCCTCCGCCGTCGCCTCCTTCCTCCTCCTTCTTCCTCCTCCTTCCGCCGCCGCCACCTCCTTCTTGCCTGACGATGGCCGGCTGCCCAGCGGCCGACCAAGACCCGGTGGCCAAATCCAGCGAGCTCGAGGCTCGGCCGATCTCACCCGAGCTCGTCGGATCTGGCGACAAAGCTCGAGCTCGCCCGGATCCGGCGAGCCGCGAGCCGCCGCCGATCCGGCGAGCTCGAGGCTCGGCCGATCTCACCCGAGCTCGTCGGATCTGGTGACAAAGCTCGAGCTCGCCTGGATTCGGCGAGCCGCGAGCTCCGCCGCCAGATCCGACGAGTTCACGGCTCGCCACCGCACGACGAGCGGCCTGGACGGCGGGCTCCTCCGCGAGCCTCCGGCGCCGCCGCGGTGCTCCCTCTTGAGCCGGATCCTCCCGAGCGGCTTCGAGCCGCCGGGGGAAGCGGAGCGCGCGGCGGCGGCGGCGCGCGCCCGGCCGAGCAAAGCGGGCGGGAGCGGCCGGGGGAGGGCGGAGGCTGATCCCGGAAAAGGACATCGTCGAAGCCGGCTTCGCAGCAGGGAGAGCAAGAGAGAGAGAGAGAGAGAACGCGAAGGAAGAGAGCTCGTGCGAGAGGCGAGAGGCATGGAAAATGTTTTCCTCTTTTGAAAAGAGGAAAACATTTTCCAAGATGCCAAGAAGGAATTTTCTGTTGATCGGAAAATGTTTTCCTTGACCGTGATTTTCCGCCCACCCGAATACCGAAAATTTCGGAAAATATTTTCCTGGAAGTTATTTTCCGCGAAACGAACGGAGCCTTAATCTTTTCCAATGGATCGATGAGATATTTCAGTTATTATTTTTTTTTTATGTGATTGAACCTGTAAAGGGTAAAATCTATTGGCCTCACTTGCCAACGGTAGAAGGGGTCTCCACCTCATTTGTTAATGATATTATCCATTTTAAACCGATGTCTTTTAGGTTTCTCTCCAAAAAGGGCTTATTGGTAGTTAAGACCGGTACTACTTATATAACACATTACATTACTACATTCAAGCAATGTGAGATTCATTTCATTCCTGTCCTAATGCTATTCTAGAGTTGGAATTGCATCTTATTCAGGCCCTCTCTAGCCCCAGCGATCCCCTTGTTGAACCGGATCGTTAGGGCCCAATAGCTTCCACACGGTTCATGGGCCCTCTTTAGCCCCATTAATCACTCATGCCCTTGTCAAATCAAATCGTTACAAGCCCAACAACTTCGATGCGGTTCGTCCCTAATCCTAGAGTTGGAGCCACACCTTGTTTAGCCCCTTTCTGGCCCCGGCGATCACTCCTGCCCTCCTTAGACCGAATGGTTACAAGCCTACTAGCTTTCGCACAATTCGTCCCTGAACCTCACATTTCTAGTTGGGTTATTGGCACTGATACCTTTGTAAGAGCTTACCTCTAGCCTTACTTGTCAATGATATTATTCACTTCAGGCCAAAGCTCGTATGATTTTGTTCTTCTAGGTTTTGCCCAAAAAAATCCTTATCGGTTGTTAAGACTAGCGCTAATAGCACATCATCTCATCAAACCCAAGTGACGTGGGATGTTTCATTCTTGCCGCCATGTCATCCTACAGTCAAAGCCATACTTTGGGCACGTTTGATTAGACTTTTGGGAAAAGTCCTTAAGAAAATGTAAATGACTTTAAGTTAAAGAGGCTTTTCAAAATGTAAATTGCATTTGGTAAATTGTAACATAAAAGTTCATTGTAAAATACCTTAGAGCAAAATAATGTTTGGATAATCATATTTACAAAATCTTTATTATTAAAAAAAGAAAAACTTGACCGATGAAAGGCAATGGTCAACGGCGGCCATCATCTGAGGTTGCCAGACCTCAGGCAACCCCCGGAGACCACCGACAAGGCCCACCTGGGGTTGGGCGACCTAGGCAAGACCCTCGCCTAAGGTAACGTGGCCTTGGAGAGGGCCACCTGCAATTGGGCGACCCTCGACAAGGGTCGCATGACCCCAACTGAGACCCTCGTCAAGGTCGCTGACCACAGGCGAGACCCTTGCTTGAGGTCGCGCGGCCTTGATGAGCTCGCCTATGGTTGATGACCTCGGTGAGGTCTTGGCTAGGGTCACGCGACCCCCGGTGCAGCAACCCTCGCCAAAGGTCTCACCTAGGTCTCGCAATCCCCAGCAAGACCCTCACCTGAGGTCACGTGGCCCGAAGGCTGCCTGTACCCTTGCCTAAGGTCGTGTGACCCAGGCAAGACCTTCGAAGAGGGCCGCTGTGCCAGGGGTTGCACGACCCCATTGACCTCAGGCAAGGGTCTCGACGAGGGTCGCATAGCCTAGATACGGACAGAGGTCACGTGATCCACTAGCAACCGTCACTTGGGTTGCCATGACCGTCACTAGCCTCTCTATGCTCTGTTGCCGGCCCTCCGCAACCTTACGCAACCCATACATCCACCTCAAAAGAGAAGATGAACGGTGTTTCACAAGGGTTTATCGAAGGCTGAAAGCCCAAGGCATGGCTGAAAGCCCAAGGCACCCCAAGACCAACCTTGGGCTTTCAGCCTTCTCCTAATAAGATTTGTAAAATCTTTCCCGAACACCTAATATTTGGCCAAAAGGCCTTTAGGTGTCCAAAGCCCATTTTCAAAGCAAGTCATAAATGCACTCTTTGTCTAAACCCTCTCTGGCCCCAACAATCGCTCCCATCCTCCTCGGATCATGTCATTACAAAATCTTTGAAACTTTTATTTTTATTTTCTCAAATTAGTCGTTCCATTATTATCCAAATCTACTTCATATTACTAAGTATGTGGGAACGAATGGAAATGAGAACCACTCAAATTCTGAACTTCCTAGTCATAGCCAAGCCACACCACGACACTCCTTGATGAGAATTGGATGCGAAACACAGCTCAATGTATAAATCCTAAAAACAGAAATACCGACATGGACGATGCGTTTGGTCAGATGACCCTAATTGCCGATGATCGCCAGGATTGCCCAAACCCCAGTTGGCAACAGCCGAGGTCGCGCGTGCCGGCAGACGGCAGCCGGCAGCCAGCAAACCCGCCTCCCTCCCGATCAATGTTACCAATTTCTTCAGACTCCCTTTTCTCGCTAATTCTTTAAAGATCATTTTTCGTTCTTTAGTACATTTTATTTCTGAATTCTTTTATATTACATTTTGAATGCCACTTAGGACATCACGTAAGCATTTAATAACGACTCCACCTGCATCGATGTTTCCATCCATAATTTTGACGGAAGAACCAACTTAGAATATTAAAAAAAAAAAATGCAATAATTTAGGGATCTAAATGCCAAAAGAAATACAAACCAGGAACAGTTCAAAAAAACATAATTGAAAATTTTGAAAAGTTGAGAAATCCCTAATGCCTGTTTTCTCTATTTGACAATCATCTCGTATGAAGTGTAGGGGTTTCCAAGACTTGTTTTCCACTTGATAAGTTCGTCTTCTCATCTCTGTTTTACTGTCTCGCTATTCTCACTTGATATGTGGACAAATCCATTTCAATCAAACAAACCAAACTCTCACATAGTTGCCTCCACAAGGCATGTCATCACAACACAATTGAAACGCTCTCAATGCAACACCCTTGCCGTGCCATGCCGTGCAATAGTCGACTGCGTTAGACATAAAAACAATGACTACAAATTGCCAATCCCATCAATGATGCTTTACATTGCTGCAGACCTTCGAGATATTATCCTCTAGCCATCAGCAAATTGAAACGGGAGAAAAAAACCATGTCGACCCTGAAACTCTGTTTGTCTCCATCATTTCTAAATTAAAGCAATCTCTAGTACTGAAGTCTAGGGACATTAAACATCCCGCACCCTGGCTTCCTCTATGTAGCAATCTCATCGACTTCAGAGTTGAACACAAAACTAGGAAAAGTAGTTGTTATGTCCCTGTAGTTCAAGAGGAGAGCAGAATAAATATACCGAAGATGACCATACAAATGGACGAGCGTATGGGAAAAGGGAATCACCTCAAATAAGGGAGGGTCATGATTTTTAACAACGATGGGTTCTTGGAAACGAAGTTCTGCCACTCATCCCTATCGATTTTCCCATCCTGGTTCACATCAGCTTCCAAGAAAGTCTGCAGACAATTAAAAAATTAGGTATCCACAAAGACATGGATTGGGACACATAGAGTTCCCGCACAACGGGATGGACATGCACGCCTTGCTGGAAGGACGTCCAATGCCGTGCTTCTGCTTAAATAGGCGACAGAGTTTCCCATCACTAAGCTTCATCTTTTATTACTTCAAAATGTATAACCACTCGAAATAAGATCACTTCAGTAGTAAAACAACAGACTTACTGTCTCAACCTAATAATTGGCCAAAAACTACAAAAGCAAAAAATTCATGGATATAATTGGTCTTTTTCAATCCTTCCAGCACAGTAAGACCTCCTGTCTGATGCTACTCCTATCCAAGTAAAGGCGACTCACCTTATCGAGTATTATCTCAATCGTGTCATCAGCCAATTTCATGTCTGACTCACATAGAAGGGCAATCAACATTTGCTTGACCTGCCAAATCAAGCACCTAATGAGACTGTGTTAAAACTGGTAATCCATACATCAATCAGCGAGACGTTCTTTTCTACAAATTACCTAATGCTTGCACCATGAGTCAAGCATTTAATTTCAAAATTGAATCGCTTGGTTTACTAATACCATATAAATTGGAGGGACAAAGTCAACTGAATAGGGTGTTTTGGGGCATAGTTGACACACAGAACGTAAACACCAAGTACATTTATTCAGGATGGTCCCCATTGAATTGAGATGATTCGAGTGTAATTCTCATCCTTCTATTCTATACTCTGACACAGGTTCTTATTGGAGAGAAAGCAGTTGAGGTAGTGCTAATATATAGCATCTGTAACTATCGCTCGATGAACTTTGCATCTCACTTACATCTTGACGTCCGATAAATCCAGTACCATGCAAATCATATAGCTTGAAGGAGACTGCAATTGAGCAATAAACGTGTCAAAATTGAAGAATAATATGCTTAGAAAAAAAGTGAGGAACAAGAGAAGGGTGGCACTTGAAATCGAATTCTATGGCAGCCAGCACAAAATCTGCACTTTGTGAACTTACAATCAATCTTATCTTCTTGAGAAGCATTTGGATGGAAGACATTAAGAGATCTAACGAAGTCACCAAAGTCAATGGATCCCTTATGCTTAACATCAAAAAGATCAAAGATCTGCACACAAGAGAACAAAAATTAGGAGTCCAATTCGCTAATTACTCAACAAAAGGTATTATGCTGAATGGGCACAGAGTAACTAAATTGGATAATTGAGTTACTTAATGGTAAATCCAATTTTGAGGCAGCTTTATTCAATTGCAGAATATTTACTATAGAGGGGAAAACTTTATACCAGGATTTTGAAATTTATCCAAATCAACATAATATCTGGAGGATTTTATAACAGCAAAGAGGAAACACAGAATACTCATGGACATACATGACATGTAAAGGCATGGGCAACATAAGAGAAGAAACAAGCAAACCAAGTCAATTACCCGATTGGCAAAGAGATTCTCCTTCTTCCTGTTCTTGAATAAAGCCAACTGAAACTCTTCCTGGAATACACGGTAAGCAAATTCTTTTCACAAATGAACCAGAATTTGCGAACAAGAGCAAATCAAAACACACACAAGAAACAAAGGAAAAATGAATGGACTGAACATACTATCTCAAAATGGAGATTTTTCCTATCATCATCCCCCACCCCCTCCCTCAACCCCAATGACAGTACAATTTAAGTTGCTTTCAACAATGCTTTGGATCCACATGTTGCTGGATATAAAGAACCATGAGAAGGGGACATGCGGGAGAGCAGAGGGCATGGATGTCCTCCCTACCATCGTACCTCTGTTTTACTTTAACTTGAAATTTGATCAGAACATGAAGAAAAACAAAATTTATGCTACCAAACTAATCATGAGATTATCGGTCTGCTTACAGATCACTATGAATTTCTGAGATTAACTATTCACTGGTAAGATGACCATGCAATTATTAACTGATAAAAAAATAAGTGTCATCTACTTTTCCACAAGATTGGCCTATGGAAGAGTTTGTAAAGGGAAAGGGGGAAAGCGCTTTTAGCTCACAGACTTATTAGTCACAAAAGCCTGAGACTGATACCAAAATGCATAGTTTACACATTATTCAGTCTTCTGCTCAAAGAAAGGACTATAAAAGCAGGCAAAATGGCATTGCAAGAAAGACCCACTGGGTCAACAAAGCAAGAAAAATTTGCTGAGTCTGGCTGAAGAGCACACATTTCCTTATCCTCGGAAAAATCTTCTTCTATATATTCTAGATTTTCTAGGGAGAAGACATCTAAGGTGAGAAAATGAAATTAAAGCATGCTGTGCAATGACACGATAAAAAATTAAGTGTTCCTTACCAATCAGAGGTGCATCTTACCTTATTTATCAACCCATCATCAACTAGAGAGCCGCTGATGCTCTTGTATAGCTCAAATAGTGCTTCAACTTCACTGACACTGACTGAGAAACGCAAATTGATAGGAGTCAGGATATTTGAAGGAAAAAATTGCTGACCAGACAAGCATGACTCTCACCCATAGCCTTCATGATCATTAAAGGATGATAAAGCATGTGTTCAGATTTCCAACCAAGAAATTTGTGAACAGATCACAGTCGCATCATTCCTATTGTATCTCAAACCTAAGCAGAAAGTTACATTACCTCCTACAGTCACATGCAGGCTAGCTAGTGAACTTTTCTGAATTAGCGTAAGACAAAAGCTGATTGCTTTGGAACAGAGTTTGGTTCCAAGAGTTAAAATTACCCATTCACTCAGAATTATCACTATTGCACGACTAAAGCAAAATTAGGAAAGCACCAGAAAGCGACACTGAAATCGTTTGCCACTGGTGAATTCTCAGAGATACTCACAAGCTGTCTGCGAGGCAAGAGTCACAGGGTCCTCGTAACCAGGGAATTGTCTTCTTTGTGTAGAGTGGAAGCAGCCCATTTACTGAAAAAGTAGCAGATAAACAGCCACAACTGGACTGGGCGCCTACGCCTCAACACGACGTACTCGCCGAAACCATCTTTTTTATAAACTGCAAAATCACAAAACAAATTCAAAACCGACCATGCCAATCAGCTAGTTACTGAATCGACGCCACCTAATTTGCAACCAAACAAGAAAAAGAAAACGGAACAAGCAAACCAGAAGACAAATTCTTGGTTTGATCGAAAACACCACCAAGGCATTCTCTTCTGGCCTCCCAATAGCAAACCGTGAGATTTGCAGGCACCCAACAAGCGAGACAAAAGAAAAGAAGAAGAAGAAGAAGAAGAAGAAGAAGAAGCGCTGATCAAACAAGGCCTCGATTGTTCCACCACTAAACTAGCTACCTGACAAGCACAGCTAATCACGAAATCCACACACTTTTATCTACCCAGCCAAATTCCGACACTCTTCCATCTGGAACAAGACGACGAAACCGAGAAGAAGAAGTCCACCCGCACCCACGAAGCATCACATCTCTGATCAACTGGACACGTCCAGCTAGCAACCGGCACACGAAACACTCCCAAGAAATCGACGACACCCACCACTTAAAACCACAACCAGAGCCCGTAGCATCATCAAAGGCCACACAAATTGGAGACGAACAGATCCCCAGAGAGCAACACCCCAGAACACATGGCTGGAAAGAGCAGGAATCAAGCAAAGGCGCGAGATTGCTTACAACGCTCGCCGATCAAGCCTTCGGTCGGACAGTGCCCCTTTTTCCTCTGAGCAAGAAACGGAGAGCGTCTCTAGAGAGAGAGAGAGAGATCTGGCAACCCACAGTAAGCTGGTAGGATGTGTTAATGGTGGCAAGATTTTTCCTTTTTTCGAAGGTTGCCTTGCAGGGGGTGAAAAAAGGCAGCCAAGAAGCGCGTATCCTCCCGGGGGAGAGAGAAAGGTGGGGGAGGCGAAATCGGAGGGCCGAGGATGTTTCGATCGGACGGACGGGAATCCATGCGGGGAGTTTTGACCGTGCGGAAATCGTTTTGAATACGTTTTTTGTTTTTGTTTTTGTTTTTGTTTTTGTTTTTCTTCTTCTTCTGGAAGTCGGAAAAGTTGGTGAGGAGGAATTTGGAGAAGCCACTGGAAAATTGTTGAACTATTTGGACCGTGAAGAGAGTCCTATGAGCTCTCATCTATGCCCTAATTTTTTTTTTTAAATTAATATTTTAGGAATTTCCTCATTGACCAAAAAAATTTCCTTAATCTCGATGTATGCGGATAATCGGATAGGCAAAATTGAACTTAGTTCTGCACCAATTTAGAATATCACAAAATTGCTACGTTAAAGAATAAAATAAAATTCCAAAATTACGGATGATATAAGGGAAGTGTTGTTTGTTATCTATGTTGTATGTCAATGAAATAAGGGAATTATGAAGATAATGGTTTTTTTCCTTTTCTAGAAGGACGGCAGATTATACACACTTTTGAATTTTTTTGGTAAGAAAGGATGATTTAAGTTCAGCTAGTCTAATTTGTTCCCTGGGATGCTCCCAAAATTGTAGCCGTACAAAGCAATTGTATACAAATGCAATAACTGATGAATTTTGTTTCCTATTTAATTATTAATTTTGAGAGGATCGATGACTTATATTTATTAATCATATCAATGTATATTTTTTTGCTTTAAATCTTTGAAAGAGGAAATCCTCCATATCTAATCAAAATTCAAGATTAGATTTTTTTTTTTTGAATGATGGATAATGTGTTTGATCTAAATTTTCTCAAAAAATTTCGTTATACAACCCCACAAGAATTTCAGTGTTAAAAAAAAAAAATTCGTTAACCACTAATTTTAGCCAGAAATCGCTAACATGGACGTCGGGCCTTTTACATGACATGGGGTAGTTTTACGGTCTGTTTTTAATAATCGCAAAACATAATGTTACTTGTTTCGAATAGGTCGTGTATGTAATTTATAAACCTTCCAAAGAAGACAACGAGATATTAAGTCGTATAGATGTCCTTTAAAGATAGCGTGTGCACATGCAAGTGCATCGGATTCTTTTTGTTAGAAAACACACGGGTAAATGATGACAGCGACACACGGTCACATGAATTTCACCCACCTTTTTGTTTCCCAATTTGCTAAATTACACGCATAAATTTAAAATTGATCTTTGGATATTCTAAAATGTTGCTCATGGAATATCCATGAGATTTTCACAAATAAGTTCTTCTTATTATTATAATTTGGTTTAATATCACGAAGAATCTTAAACCAATATAAATGTAAATTTATGACCAAACTAATTTTATATTACAAAAAATCCTTAACCAATATATGTAACCACCAAAAAACCCAAACTGATACATGTATTACAAATTTATTCTTTTTTTTTTTAATTTCAGCTAAATTTGATTAATACCATAAAAAATCACAAATTAGTACACTCGTGACAAACGAAAAATAAAACCCTAAACCGATATACATGTTCACTATCTTATCTTAATCTCAATTCGAATTGGATGGTAAAATATAATGGAAATTAATTAAGGGTAAATTTATCATAAATATATCGGTTTAAAATTTCTTGTAATTCGAAGTAAATTTGTTATAGATATGTAAATTTGTAATTTTTCATGATATTAATATTTATAATTTTAAGAAAACCATTACGGAAATGATCAAAGATTCGATCTCCAAAGAAATGGCCTTTTCTTTCATGGGACGTTCCTTGGCTCTTACTTTGTCGCCGTCTAGCGCCATCCCAAGTTTTCTTTCGGTGGACTTTTCCAAACGACCCTTCCCACATGGCGGCCAACGGGTGGCACCACGTCGGAGTACGAATCGAGACCAAAAATTGCGCGGCTCCCTATTGTCGATCGCGTCGATCGTGTCCGGGACCTGAGCAGGTCCTTAAAAGGCTCGACATCTCGGAAAGACGGGATAGTCAGGGATCCTGGGGACGAAAAATATTCCGCCCCACGGCCGTATGGCCACAAACCCCCTTTACGGGGGAACGGGCGGCCACGGCGTGTCCGCTCTCAATAATTCAAGCAGACAGCATCGAATTTGTATTTTATAATCTCGGTTGCCAACCCCAAAATGACCGGGGAGGGCCTACTACGATCTTTGTTCTAAAAACAAAATAATTGTGGAGGAGCAAGAAGGTGGAGTTAGCCCGTGGACGTCTTGGAGAGTCAACACCCAATCAAAATTCGACTTCTATATTTTCAAGATCCATCACCAAATGTTATCTGGTAGGCCTGCCAAATGAATAAGTTGAATAAAAAAAGATCCATCTCAAATTAACTCATTTATATATAATGTCAAATCATCGACTCGTGCCTACTCCGATCCAACATTGTTCATATCCAACTCAACCTTATCAAAGATCGATATTTAATAATTTTTCTCCTTAAATTGTCGCATTTGAAGAATGGATGATTCCATGAACCCGCTTCATTTTTAATTTGAGTTGTTAGTAGGCTACTAATCGAATCACTCATATCCATATTTCTTTGGGTTTTACTTTTCAAAATTCATTTATGACTCATATATAGAAGCCATTTAAATAATTGCAGAGTTAATATATGGGATTATGACTCATTTTAACAATTCTAATATCGAGATTACATGGTATGCCTAGCTTATTCCGTCTGTCGTTTGTAGTATCCATCACTCGAATGATGCCGAGTATTTTTCATCCACCGTCATCTGCTTGAAGAACTCAACGGCAGGTTCATTCCTCCGATTCCAAAGCGATAGAATGCTTATAAAGTCGAAGATTGGCGGCCTATTATGTTTTGTGACATCACTAATAGAAGGATCTCGAAACTCTTGGCTAACCGTCTCAAATTCCTCTCGTATCCTGGGTCTATGTCCGAGGATGAAGTTGCTTCCTTGGCCGCCGGATCACAAGAATACGGCCGTCGCTTTAGAGTTGCCTCATGAAATCAATCAGTATCGTGGGGCTGGGTGATCGAGTTGGAGTCAAATCGGGCATGCATGAAGCTTATGAACGAACAAAACGAACCATCCTGGCGGATGCCCGGCTTGCAATTGGATTTTGATCGGAGACTGCTAGCTCCCGTCTACGGCTTCACGCACGGTGCTGATTAACGGTTGGTTCCCTTGCCGATTCGACGGATTCTTTTTGGTCATTTTCTACCATCTAACGATCGAGCATAAACCTTTTGACCTGCGGACCGGGGCAAATTGTCCCAACTGCTATGGAAACCATAATTCTTATCCGGCAGAATATTCCCTTAGCGGGCCACGTCTTATTCTGCCTTTTGAGTAGAAAAAAAGAGAGGCATGGAGTTTCAGCTCCGATTTTCTATGGGTCCACTTTGATTTTTCCATGTGGACCACGCGATAATGAGTGTCGGATCCTGACCAAAACAATTACGCATTTCCGGAGGTTCCGACCAGAAGAGAAAAGACTTGACAGGCTATCATTCTGCCTTGGTCTAAGAGGACGACAACCTTACTCATCTTGTACAAGCATGTTCACATGACTTGTCAGGTGGTACCTTGTTGGTCGGCAATATCGATTATTTATATATGGTACCACCAAACATTTTACTAATAGATGTCGGAATTTAATTATTCGAAAGTAGAGTGATTACAGATAGATATGCAAGAAGAAATGAAATTAATCAGATTCGTCGATAAAGCACTAACTGGAGACAAAGCAATAAGTTCCATTTACAAATGAGATATTTTATGTGTGTTCATTTGTGGAATAGTTTATTCACCATTCTTTTACCTTCTTAGACTTTCTAACAAGCAAATAAGGAACCATCTCAATATATATAATATATTTTAAGTTTACTTCTCTCACATACGAGTTGTAAATTCATGAATGCTGGTATCTTATGTCTATATTTAGAGACACAAATGTGTAAAAGAGGCAAACAAATACGTGAGTGTTGAGGAAAAACGAGAGAGAGAGAGAGAGAGAGCCTGATGGGAGGTAGTAGAGCAAATCCATTGATTATTGTATCGACGTAGAGAAAATCTACAACAATTTGGTGGATAAATTTGATAGTGAAAATCAGTTTGAATATTTTATCTTTATCTAATAGGAAGATTGAGTATGAAAGGAAAATTTAAACATTTTTCATGTCAATAAGTGTAGGATAAGGGTGTAATCGAGCCAAGCCGAGTCAATACAACATTGCCAAATTCGAGCTATCAGTGCTTGAGCTCTTCCAAGTATTAATTTTCCTACTCAAATTTGACTCAATTAGGGTATCAAAATACTCAAGCTCAATTTGATTACTGTCAAACTTACAATCAAAACTCGAGCTCGAATTTCATAAGCTAGAATAACATATCTTCATATATATTGTTATAGTTATTACATACTTTTAATAATGAAAGCTCGATTAGGTACCGAGCTAAGTATCGAAAAGCTTGAACTCGACTTGATTAGATACTCAAGGGATTTGACCTCAAGTTTGACTCAAAATTAACCGAGCCGAGCTCAAGCTACTCTCGAGTAACTCAACTCAACTTTAGCCATATGCATGAGTAGGTGTCAAAAAAGCCCACAGCAGCCCAACTTGATCCGATCCTAAAATCTAAGGTATTTTGCGGTTAAGCCTTAGTCATCTTTGGATAGGGCTTTTTAGATGTGCCGGCTCGGGCTTTTTTGACACCCAATATAGGGTAGTTTTGAATAAATTTCCGATTTTGCCCCTTCAATGGAACCATATTACCCGGCCCGTTCTCTTGTATTAAATAATATTCGAGTCTCGGGCGCATCGGTCGAGCCAATCACGCGCCTATAGCGCTTCAGGCCGGGTCAGATATCATGATAACCCGGCCCGTCCTGACCCCTTGACACCACTATCCATGAAGAGTGAACCCTTCATAGGCCATTGTTACAGATTAGGACATGGGCTCCAATTCGAGCAACCTCTTTCGGCCCATCTCTGCATCAAGCTCCTGGTTGACGAAAGTGAGCGAGTTAGCGAAGAGCAGCTTCCGCGGACTCATCTTGTCCGACGTTTGTCGCGACTTCATCACGTGCGGCCGGGGAGCATTACCCATATTACCCACCTAACCCTGTCGAATTAATTCGCCTTCGTTTGGTGGGCCCTGTGCAGTGCATGCTTGTGGTCGTAGTTCGGTAGTTGTCTCCTGTCATCCGCATGCTTTTCTGCTTTTTGAATCGTCAGCATGTATCTGTTAAAATAAAAATAAAAAAGTCATAAAGAGTCTAAAATTATGCTAGCTAATTTTTGGTTGTAACATAAAAACCCAAATTTATATCTATTGTATCACATTTACCCTAAAATTTTTCTTGCAACATCAAAAACCCTTAGATTTATACATGTATAATACATTTACCCTTGGTGAAGGTTTTATCAAGGCTCTGTTTGGTAATGTTCATATTTCTCTCAATTTTTGTTAACTTTTGTTCTCAGAATAAAAAATAAAAATTTATTTGATAACATCAATTAATTTTTTTATTTCTTGAAATAAAAAACTGGCTAGGAACAATTTTGAAATATAAATAAAAAGTAGAAAAAAGCAACTCATTATTTCTAGGAATAATTTTTAGAAATAAGTCATTTTTTTTTTTTTCTTTTTCCTTAGCGCCCTCGGTTCATTGCCCCTCACCGTCGGCCGCCGAATGTTGGCCACTGGTTGTCATCAACCGTATAGAAATGTTACAAAATAGATCTTATTTTTTAGTTAAAATAAGGTCGTTTTTATTTTACTTCAACCACGCAGGATGCACGAATCCTCAATAAAGAGTAAATATGTTGCACGAATATAAATTTGGGAGTTTTTGATGTTACAGAAAAATGTTAATGATTAATGTGTCACAATGAGAATATTTTAAGATTTTCACCGATCTTTTTAGAAAAAAAAGAAAGGCCTTGATGTACTTGACCAAGATATATTAACTACCTTTCGAAAATTGTTTGTTCGTGATCATATGCTAAAAAGGGATTTTTCTTTAGCTCGTAAGACATTTTAATGTGCATATAATAATGTCCTTACTGTGGTTCTTAATTCTTATGTTCGTAGGCTAATTATTTTCCCACGGACCATCGAGGCCTGAATGGCCCATTGATAATCTTTTTTACCATTGCTCGCATCGTTTCATGTTGCCGTAAATCTCTCAATGTCAGATTGTTTAAAGTTGAATGAACTTTTCAAAGACCATTTAGCAAATTAAGAAGATGGATAAGCACCGGCCGATCCCGATATAAAAGGAAGATGTCAAAGGGTGCTCCTTATTAAATATGATTTGAAAATTTGAAGTTCGTTATTTGAAGTAAGCGATTTTATTAAAATGTCTAGTAATTTAATTTTTAAATTGTTTTGAAAAGCGTTACTTTTACTTTTCTTCATATTTCTTTTTATAGAAGTTGGCTGGGTTTACACCAATTGGTCAATACCTTGAAAGGTTCCGAAACTTCATCAATGCTTCAGAGACTTCGGTAGGTGGAACTAAAGGAAAAGGCAAGCAGGACTACCTCCACCTTTCGAACATGATGAACCTGGACATCTTCAAAAACCATATTCCTTGCTATCTCTATTAAGCCCAGCAATTTGAAGAAGTTCTTTTTTGATTAAACCCAATGCCGTTGCAAAATGCCGATTTACATGGTTGTCGTTACATAGATGTTAAGTGGAAAGGTACAGTTGAAGTTACTCAAGCTGCCATCAACACTGACCATGCAATATTTTACCAAATTTTTATGGAAGTTTCATACTCTTCCTTCATGTCCATCACTACTCATTCTAATAAAGTCCCCGTATTTTCAATCGTTCTAAAGTTAACCTACATGAACACCCACACTAAATGATGAATAAGTAGAAGAACAACGCGTACATAGAAAATAGCATGGCAATTGAAGCTCTAGATAGAGTTTTCGATGACCACAAGTAGTAAGATCTACTCCACATTCTAGCACCATTCAACAGACATGTTACTTAGACTTGGCTGAATTTGGTGCTGGAGAGATTGACTAGACATGTTGTGTGAGCAAAATTAGGAGTGTGCATGGTTCGAGCGGGTAGTTCTCTATCTAGAACCGGGAACCGCCCATTAGGACCGGTTCCGAAAAATTAGAACCAGGATCCACCCATTAGTTGCATGGATCCACTCGGGCTGCATCACCGGTCCAGGTCAGGTTCCTGTGGATCCATGGAATAGGTCTCATGATAATAATAATATCATTTTCTCGAAAACTCCGATCTTGACAGGAAACAACTTTGGTTTTCGACCAAAATTGCTGGTTCTTCGCCGCTTGACCTATTCTTCTTCTCCTCCTCTTGTAGCCCTGCTTCTTCACGTGTTTGCTTTTTGCCCACCAATTGCTCGACATTTTGTCAAGGTGCACTTTGGACTTTTTAGCTTCAGTACCTCTCTATTTGGTTTGATTGGAGATCAGCGTCTCTTCATTTGGTGCGCTTTGGACTTTTTTCCCACTTTAAGTAATTTTTTTAATTATTTGATTTGGATTTGTTAATTTGTAATTTCATTTTTTTAATATTAAAAATTAATATATGTCCCATGGAACTGGGAATCGGACCGGTATCCACCGGTTCCCTCAAGAACCCATGGTTCCATCTGGTTCTAGGTGGTTTGGGCGGGTCTCGGTTCTTTTGCACACCCTTAAACAAAATCATTTGATTGGAAAAATTAAAAAGCATAGACACTCCTTCGAAAAAGTAATGGAGGTACAGTAGTAAATATAACTTTAAACATCTATCCTCGAAAATCTCCTTGTAATTGAAACGCGGGGTTTACTAAGCAGTTTTTTTTTTTTTTTTTTTCTTTTTGAGTGAGCAAGGATGAAATTTCTGTTGTGAGTTGGTTAAGGATAAACTTAAAAATAGTATGATTAAACAAAAAATTATGAATACCTCGGATTATCGAATTGATGTTAGGGTCCGTTCGTTTCACGGAAAATATCATGTTTCCGAAAAATATTTTCTTAGAAGTCATTTTCTAGAAAAATGACTATTTTCCAGTGTTCGGCCGAAATCTAAATTTCGAGTGAAAAATATTTTCCACCGTTCGTTAGCTAATTTAATTGTTTGGGAAAAATTATCAAAAAATGAATTTTAATATCTTTAATTGACCAAAAATTAGTTTTAATTTTTTATATTTTTTAAAAATGAATTTTTAATCATTTGTATTTTTAAAAAATCGAAAATTTTATTATTTCTTTCTTTTTCTTTTTTTCCCTTTTCTTTTCCTTCCTTCTTCCTCCTCCTTTCTCCGCCGCCACATGCCTGACGATGGCCGACTACCTAGCGGTCGACTAAGACCCAGTCGTCAGATCTAGCGAGCTGGGCAGGGCTCGGGCATCGCCCAAGCTCGTCGAACTTGGCCCGAGCTCCGCCGACAGATCCGGCGAGCTCGCGGCTTGCCAAAGCTTGACAAACCTCTGTCGAGCTCGGGTGAGGCCCGAGCCCCACCTAGGTCGCTGGATCTGTTGGCGAGCTCGGGTCTTGCCAGATTGGGTGAGGCAAAGTCCCGCCGGCCTAGGGCGAGGCTCAAGCTAGCTCACGGCTGGTCGCTGGCCGTCATCGTGGCTGGCGACCAGCCACCTAGGAAGAAGATGAAATGGAAAAGAAAAGGAAAAAAAAAATTACAAACTCGATTTTTTTTTAAAAAGAAAAAAGAAAAAGAAAGCATAAATGTGTTGGTGAAAAAAAACGGGGTGGAAGAAGATATGGAAAATGTTTTCCTCTTATCAAAATGGGAAATCCTTTTCCACAATCTTACAAGGAGATTTTCCATTGACCGGAAAATATTTTCTTTGACCATCTATCTTCTTCGCCATTTGAACACCGGAAATTTCGAAAAATATTTTCTCGAAAGTTATTTTCCACGAAACGAACGGACTTTTAATGTTTGAATTTTGTAGGTGTGGGACCGACAAGAAGAAGAAAAGGCATATATGCATGATGAACCTGGAGAGCATCTCGAACCAAATTCCCATCTCCAAGCTCGGCCATTTGTGTATTAGTGGACTAAGTCAATGAATTATTTCGCACCATGCCACAGACGGTGGGCGTAGATTTTTGGGTCCTTTTCTTGACGACGGTACTATGAAATATCTCACTAACTTTATAAAATAAATAAAAATTCCATTTTCAATTCGAATGGACATCTAAACTTAAATTCCTTTAATTTTAATAACAAAAAGATTATCGCGTCATGCTCATGATTTGCTTACATCGTGCTTGCTCTTGAATTCCCGAACGAATTACGAATCTAACAAGATTGCTCTTTTTTTTTTTTTTTTTTTCCAAGAAAATGAAAAACAGCAATCTTATGATCAACACAAAACATGCAAGGCTCAACCCTCGCCAGATCGGGCAAGGCTATCCTAGCGCAAGGCCGCCCTTGCAGCCATTGGCGAGGTGGCCGGCAAGGTTGACCTCGACCTCACCGACTGGAGGAAGAAGAGAAAAGAAAAAAATAAAAATAAAAATAAAAATAAAAATAAAAATAAAAATAAAAAACTCTAAAATATTAAAATATTATTAAAAGTTGTCAACATCGCGCTAATTATGCCACATTAGCTAACCGGCATCCAGTCGGAAAATCCGGTCAAAATTGGCCGGAAAGGATTGAATTGGCGCAACGTAAAAATGTTTAAACTAAATTGGCACAAATACAAAAGGTTTAGGATTTTTTTTGGCACTTTTCCCATTCTTCTTCTCCTCCTCCCACGGCCCTGCTTCTTCACGTGCTTGCTTTTTGCCCACTAAATGCTTGACGTTTTGTCAATGTGTACTTTGGATTTTTCAGCTTTAGTGCCTCTCTATTTGGTTTGACTGGAGATCAGCGCCTCTCCATTTGGTGCGCTTTGGATATTTTTCTCACTTTAATTATTTTTTTAATTATTTGATTTGGGTTTGTTAATTTGTAATTTATTTTTTTAATATTAAAAATTAATATATTATTTTAATATAATCGGTTTGGTCTGGGTGAGCGGGTGGATGGATCCGCCCATAGAATTGGGAATCGGATCAATATCCACCGGTTCCCATAAATTGGAATCGGGAACTAGAACGATTCCCTCAAGAACAACTGGTTTCGGGCGGTTCCGGGCGGTCCAGGCGGGTTTCGATTCTTTTGCACACCCTTAAGCAAAATCACTTGATTGGAAAAATTAAAAAGCATAGACACTCCTTCGAAAAAGTAACGGAGATACAATAGTGAATATAACTTTAAACATTTATCCTAAAAAATCTCCTTGTAATTGAAACACAGGGTTTACCATGCAGTTTTTTTTTTGAGTGAGCAAGGATGAAATTTTTGTTGTGAGTTGATTAAGGATAAACTTAAACATAGTACGATTAAACAAAAATTTATGAATACCTTGGATTATCGAATTGATGTTAATGTTTGAATCTTATAGGTGTTTGAATCGGCACCAAAAAAAAATTTAGAATTAAATCGGCACAAAGACAATAGATTTATGACTTTTTTTGCACTTTTCCCATTCTTCTTCTCCTCCTCCCGCAGCCCTGCTTCTTCACGTGCTTACTTTTTGCCCACTAAATGCTCGACATTTTGTCCAAGTGCACTTCGGACTTTTTAGCTTCAGCACCTCTCTATTTGGTTTGACTGGAGATCGCCGCCTCTCCATTTGGTACGTTTTGGACTTTTTTTTCCCACTTTAATTAATTTTTTTAATTATTTGATTTGGGTTTGTTAATTTGTAATTTTATTTTTTAATATTAAAAATTAAATATTATTTTAATATAATCGATTCGATCCAGGGTGGGCGGGTGGATGGATCTCGCCCATAGAATTGGAAATCGGACCGATATTCACAAGTTCCCATAAATTGGAACCGGGAACTAGATTGGTTCCCTCAAGAACCACCGGTTCCAGGTGGTTCTGATCTGGTTCTAGGCGGTTCGGGCGAGTCCCGATTCTTTTGCACACCTTTAAGCAAAATCACTTGATTGGAAAAATTAAAAAGCATAGACACTCCTTCGAAAAAGTAACGGAGGTACAGTAGTGAATATAACTTTAAACATCAGTCCTCGAAAATCTCCTTGTAATTGAAACGCGGGGTTTATCAAGCATTTTTTTTTTTTTTGAGTGAGCAAGGATGAAATTTCTGTTGTGAGTTGATTAAGGATAAACTTAAAAATAGTACGATTAAACAAAAATTTATGAATACCTCGGATGATCGAATTGATGTTAATGTTTGAATCTTGTAGGTGTGGGACCGACAAGAAGAAGAAATGGCATATGTGCATGATGAACCTGGACAGCATCTCGAACCAATTCCCATCTCCAAGCTCGGTCATTTGTGTATTAGTGGACTGAATCAATGAATTATTTCGCACCGTGTTACGGACGGTGGTGGGCGTAGATTTTTGGGTCCTTTTATCGACGAATATCTCACTAATTTTATAAAATAAATAAAAATTCCATTTTCAATTCAAATGGACATCTAAACTTAAATTCCTTTAACTTTAATCACAAAAAGATTATTGCGTCATGCTCATGATTTGCTTACATCGTGCTTGCTCTTGAATTCTCGAACGAATTACGAATCTCACAAGATTGCTCTCTTTTTTTTTTTTGGCAAGAAAATGAAAAACAGCAATCTTGTGATCAACACAAAACATGCGTGGAGAGCAGCTCGTTGCCCTTTGATACCATTTTCACTTTTTTTTTTTTTCAACATGATCTGATAATTTAAAATACACTCTTAACTATTTTCTTGCTGGTCACATGAGAAATCAATATTAATTGCGATGGCTTAATACGTAATCAAAGAAGTAAAATCATAATATGAAAAACTCTTTCCATTCCAGTCACATGAAAAGTTAATGTCTATTGCGATGGCTTATTAAAATAAAATCATAATATGAAATTAATTCGAGTCTCTCACGCTTCAAAATCACGCGATTACTTGTATTTCCAGCACCTTCCAAACTTAGATTTGAATTTTCATATTTTGGCTTATTTCACACATTTTAATTTTCTTCTGTAAAGTTCCGACTTTCCACGTACCCTTTTTCCAGTGAAGGACAAGAAAAAATCACTTCACTGAAAAGACGACTATACCCCTTCTAGGATGCAATAAATGTGACGCTTCATCGTCGAGACAGGAACCCCGCTTTTTAGCGCTCTCTCTCCATACCTATCTCCCGCTGTCTGTCCATTCACAGCGAAGTAGCTTCCAGAAACCGATCAAGTTCGCCGGAAAACACCGTGCCTCCGCCGTGAAAACCACTCCGAGATGGCCGAGAAGAGCAAAGTGCTGGTGATCGGAGGCACTGGAGACATCGGAAAGTTCATCGTGGAAGCGAGTGCCAAGTCCGGTCACCCTACCTTCGCTCTCGTGAGGGAGTCCACTCTCTCCAACCCCGCGAAGGCCGGAATCGTCGAAGGTTTCAAGAGCCTTGGCGTCAATTTAGTTCACGTGAGTATTCATTCCCGTGCAATCTCTGTTCGTTTCCCGCGTGTGGTGCTGCTTCGAGGAATCGAAGCGTCGCCTGCCGTTGATCTTGTTCGTCATTCGGAGAAACGTCTCTGGCGTCGATTTTTATCTCGATCTTTCGCAAGATCGCAGTTGACGGAGTCACCATACCATTTGGTGTTTCTCTTTCCCTCCTCTGTTATTTTGTCATTTTGTACGCTGACTGACGAATTATCTCAGCTTCGCATGCTGATACGAACGTGTACATTTGAAGACAAATGTTGTGAAATTTTCCATATGTAATGTACTGTGTAGATGAACTTTTTTGTAGAAGTAAACGTGGCAGATTTGTTCTTCAGATGCCATGGTAAGAACCGTTAGATGCCTATTTCTACTACGGATAGTTGTCTTTTTATTTCTCATGATACTTTGTCTCGTCTGATGAAGGCATTGAAGGTTTTAACTCCATCGGATCGTGTTTTTCTCATTTTCTTAGTCTTCCTACTGCCAAAATAGGATTTTTTTTTTTGGTGATTGCTGACTTTATTGATTGTTTATTTGATCCTCAGGGAGACATATACGATCAAGAGAGTCTGTTGAGTGTGATTAAGCAGGTGGATGTGGTAATCTCTGCTGTGGGGCAAGCGCAGCTAGCGGACCAAGACAGGATTGTGGCTGCCATCAAAGCAGCCGGGAATATCAAGGTCGTGCTGTTTTTTAATAATTTCATCGCGATAGCTTATTCTTTTTTTGCTTTTTTTTTTCCCGGTATAAGTGCATCGCTTTCTCCTCGTGAGATTTGCTGTGATGAAATGGGATGGATTTGAATTTTTAGTCCGTAGACTTCACTACTTTCCTTTTTTTTTATATAGTCATGACTTTGTGTAGAAGTCGTGAGCAAAATTTGAGTACAGCCATTTCAAATCCGAGTACCGGACAGTGCGGGCTTCACTGCGGTTGGGTTTACTCTAGGTCATTGAAAAAGTTAAAAGGTTTCAAGCACTCACTATGGATGATGGTTATCTACCGTGCTCTTTGACCATGAATGAAAAACATGAACTGCTTAATCCTTCAAGTGGTCTCTCTTCGGTGGTTTCATTATTGTTGTAAATAAGTTACCAAAACCCAGTTAGTGGATAGTTTAGTAGTTGTTGCTTTGGGGGATGACGGTCCATAGTGAGTGGAGCTCAGCATATGCTCACGAAAGGCATTGGACTTGCCTAATATTTTACTTGTGAAAGTGTCCAAGCAAACGGCATGTTTGCATATTTTATACTTGACAGACTTATCTGGCTGATGCCTTGACAATTAAATCTTCAGTTTTCTTTTCTTCTATTTTTCTAATAGCACTTGGGGTTGAATTTGCTTCATTGCTTGTATTGATTCACTTATAATCATTTTTACTCTGTTATAGTAATGTATTAAAACCTGAAATTCAGTCTCGAGTAAGTTTGTTTTCTTTATTTGCCAGAACTCATGTAAGTTTGTTCGATAAGGGGAATATACTCTAGTTTTTTGTTGCTTTCTAATAAAAATGTTTCTTCTAATTCAGTTAATTTTCTTCACAGAGATTCTTACCTTCAGAATTTGGAAATGATGTGGATCGTGTCCATGCTGTGGAGCCAGCAAAAACTGCATTTGCTATCAAGGCCAAGATTCGCCGCCTTGTTGAGGCCGAGGGAATCCCTTATACCTATGTGTCTTCTAACTTTTTTGCAGGTTACTTCCTTCCAACATTGTCGCAGCCTGGGGCTACAGCCCCCCCTAGAGATAAAGTAGTTATTTTAGGGGATGGAAATGTAAAAGGTAAGAAGCAATTTCTTGAGATGCACATTTTAATTTTTTTAGTTTTTTCTGTACATTTTTCACAACTTAATCAAGGTAGTGATCAGAGTGGGGCAGTTCTTGAAGCTTGCGAATTCCAGGCATCTTCTGTGTCTGGAGATGTTGGCCTTTTACATCCATTAGTCTTCACTTTCAGAGACTAATAGATGACATGGAAGTTATTTGGTTTATCTTGGCACAATACCGCCTAGGCAGCAGATCATGAAGGTTACCTTAATGTATTTGATAGAAAAAAGAACGTATGGATGCATTTGTGTGCGAGTTGTCTGGGGATTCTGTTTACCGAGAAAATTCTTCTTTGAATGCGAGCTGAAAGTAACTCTAGGAATATTAATGGCTTATATTTATCAACTGAATTTTAAAATTCTCCCTGTCAATATACAGCGGTGTTTAACAAGGAGGATGACATCGGCACCTATACTATTAAAGCTGTGGATGATCTGAGGACCCTGAACAAAATTCTGTACATCAGACCTCCTGCCAACACCTACTCGTTTAATGATCTCGTGTCTTTGTGGGAGAGAAAGATTGGCAAGACCCTGGAGAGGGTTTATGTTCCAGAGGAGCAAGTTCTGAAGAATATTCAAGGTCAGGGATGCGTTTCTATTTGATTTAAGCATGTAGAATTGTCTATTTCTCTGAGATTTAAGTATTCTGATGTTGATCGGTCTACTTGTCCGGTGATATTGCAGAGGCGGCAGTTCCACTCAATGCGATATTGGCCATATCTCATTCTGTTTTTGTGAAAGGAGACCAAACCAACTTTGAGATTGAGCCGTCATTCGGAGTGGAAGCTTCAGAGCTCTATCCTGACGTCAAATACATGACCGTGGATCAGTACCTTGATCAGTTTGTCTGATGGCCGAAACTGCCTGAAATTGGTTGATATTTCACAGCAGTTTGAATCATGAATATTATAGGATTCTGCTTGTTAGGATCCTTGCATGAAATGTCGCTCCCACTGATCATCTTATGGCGTGTACAACCTTCAAATATGAGGACATACTATGAACATTCGGTTTGTTTGCATCTATGCAGTGCTTGGAGAAGTTTCTTCTGTTTTGGAGTTGATATCGTTTTTTATTTATGGGAAAGCAAAAGGAAAGGCATTGGGTTCCTCTGATTTTGTGTATTTTATGTGGTGCGTCCTTGGTGTGGTAATGAATTGGAGCCTTTGACGATGAGGTCCACCTTTGGCAAGGATGTCGTGGCCTTTGCGCAGGCCTGGCGATTGGCAGGGGAAGAACGGGGAATGAAAAGAAACAGAAGGAAAAAAAATAAAAAAATCAGTTTTTTTTTTAAATTGATTTTTTTTTTTAACGTTAGTATTGGTCTTGTTGCATTGTTGATGTATCGCCAGGTAAATTGTTAAAAGATTTAGAATCAAATTAATTAAATTTAAAAGTTGAGGATTGGATGAATGTAATTGTCAAGTCATTCAACATTTCAACTCTCATAATGTTGCTTTTATCGGTGGAGGTTGTGAATTGTGAATGTAGTCACCTTGGCCAAAAAATTAAAGAGTTAGTATTAAGAAAAATTTTAAATTGGTATATTCGTGATAACTTTATTCTAAATAAATTTTTTGATCATCAAAAATCTCGAATTAATATATTTATGATAAATTTACTCTAAATTGATAAACTCGTGATAATTGCTAAACTTTCCAACTGGTGTGACTGATAAATTTACCCTTTATTAATTTCCATCAAATTTTATCATTAAATTTGTTAAGATAAATGACACATTGTGACGTGTTATGGTGACATGGCAAGTCCATGTAATAATTCATAGGATTAATATCACAAAAAATTTCAAATTTATTATAGGTTTATCGTTAAATATATTACAAAAGTATCGTTAAATTTATTATAAGTATATCGGTTTTAAGTTCCATGTTAGCAAATTTAACAGTAAAATTTGACAGAAGCTAATGGAAAATAAATTTGTCACAAGTTTATAAGTTGAGTTTTTTGTTGTTAAAATATTAGTTTTGAGTAAATTTGTCAGAATCTATTAATTTGGGATTTTTTGTGACAAAATTAATTCAATGTAAATTTATTACAGGTGTACCAGTTTAAGTTTTTTTATGGTAAAAAAATTAATTTAAGGTAAATTTGTAATAAATATACAGAATTTGGGGGTCTTTCATAGTAAAAACATGACATTTAATTAAATAGAATCCCTAACACTTCACAATTATGATTACTTAAATTTATAGCACCATCAAAATTAAATTTTCTTGTTTTTTGCTAAGTTAAATCTATCTTACTTCACAATAATTTAATTGATCACTGAAATTGGACAAAATTGTTATCTTTTGTTTATTTTCCCACTTTCCATGTGCCCTTTCCCCAGTGAAGGATTGTCTCAACAAGTAAGATTATTTCACTGAAAAGACGATTATGCCCCTTTCGGAATCAAAATCCATTGACAATCCATCATGAAGACAAGAACCCCCCCTCTCTACAGCAGAGTCGCTTCTGAGACCGAACAAGTTCACCGAGAAATACCATGCCTCCTGCTGGGAAAACTCTCCGATGGCTGATTAGAGCAAACTCCTGATGATTGGAGGCACTTAGGGTTTCATAATACCCTAGCTCAATTTGATTATAGTCAAACTTACAGATAAGGTGTTTGCACTTTTGAGATGCAACGAAGAAGAGAAAGTGGTATTGGCGGTGTACCAACTGCAAGGTAACGCCAACATTTGGTGGAGAGCCGCCAAAGAGTCATTGTTTCTGGAAGGTGTGGTCCCGATGTGGGATGCCTTCCTCAGAGCATTTAATGATCAGTATTTTTCGAGTAGTGCCCGAGAACAAAAGATGAAGGAGTTTCAACGTCTTCGCCAATGGGAATATGACTGTCGACCAGTATGGGGTCAAATTCGCTGAACTTTCTCAGTACGCACCAAGATTGATTGAAGACCTTGAAGACAAGGCTTGAAGGTTCAAGAATGGCCTTTGGAATGAATTGAAATAGCCGTTGGTGTCGTTCGATTTGAAGGATTACCGAGAGATCTATAATCGAGCCTAGCTACTAGAGAGGAGTTTGAACGAACAAGCCGTCTCGTCTGGATCGATGTTTAATTCAAATAGAGACGCGATTCGTCATGGAAAGAAACCCATGACTGGAGGTAGATTTCAGATCCCGCCCAACAGAAAAAGTGGTGTTGGCAAGCTAGGGCCAAATCAAAATGGGTTGTGTTGCTTTTGTGGAAGGCGACATGGTATAGCTCCGTACCCTTGAAGGCCGGATGTTTGTTTTGGATGTGGTCAACAGGGCCACATGGTTAGGGATTGTCCTAGGATAGATCAGAGGGTATGCGCCGCTGCCACCGTTAGGACAGATCAGAGGGTATGCGCCTCAGAATGTACCGCAGGGAGGACAGCTCAGACCTCCAGTTCAAGGTATGGTGTATGTTATCACTCAAGGTCAAGCAGAGGTTATGCCTAACGTGATTACATGTATTGTTTCACTGAACGACCATTCTGCTTATGCTTTATTTGACCTAGGAGTAACTCATTCCTTTATTATCGAGCAGTATATTGAGTTGATAGGATTAAGGTTCTGGAGTATGTTGTTAGCATATCTACACTATTGAAAGATAAGGCGTTATTTGCTTTGGGTTGTTCTGGTTGCAAGTTAGCGATTTGTGAGCGAGATGAGAAAATAGATTTGTTAGTCTTAGCTATGTATGACTTTGATTTGATAATGGCATGGACTGGCTCACCAAGCAATGAGCTAAAATGGACTGCTATCAAAAGTCAATTCAGTTTAATTCGTTAAAGAGTGAGAGCTTCGAGTTTGTAGGGAACCGAGGAGGACCCTCAATTTCCATAATATTGTCGCAAGAGGCAACCTGTTTATTAGACGGGGGTTGTCAAGGTTACTTGGCAACTGTCGTGGATACGACAGTTGAGGAGCTGAAAGTCGATGATATTTCAGTAGTGCAAGATTTTCCAGATGTCTTTTCGAAGGAATTGCCAGGATTGCCACCAGAGAGAGAGAGAGAGATTGAGTTCGTGATTGAGTTAGCACCTAGGACAGAGCCAATCTCTAAGGCTCCTTACTGGATGATGTTATTAGAGTTGAATGAACTAAAGGTGCAGATGTAGGAATTGTTGGATGAGGGATTTATATGTCCTAGTGCATCACTTTGGGAAGCATCGGTTTTATTTGTCAAGAAAAATGATGGTTCGTTGCACTTGTGCATTGACTATCGACAACTCAATCAGATGACGATCAAGAACAAGTGTACATTACCGAGGATCGATGACTTGTTTGATCAGTTACAAGGAGCGTCAATATTTTCGAAAATCGACTTGAGGACATGATATCATCAGCTGAGGATCAGGAAAGAAAACATTCCAAAGTCAGCATTTCGTACTCGGTATGGTCATTACGAGTTCACTGTGATGCCATTCGGGTTGACAAATGCTCCAGCTACTTTTATGGATTTGATGAACTAATTGTTTAAGGAATATTTAGATCAGTTCGTGATCGTGTTCATTGATAATATTTTGGTGTATTCGAGAAGTGCTGAGGAGCACGAGAATCATTTGAGATTAGTGCTCCAGATCTTAAGGATTCATTAGTTGTATGCTAAGTTTAGCAAATGCGAGTTTTGGTTGACTTGTGTTGCGTTCCTAGGTAACATGATTTCAGGAGAAGGAATCTCCGTGAACCCGTTCAAGATTGAAGCAGTGATTAACTAGCCGAGATTGACTATCGTAACAGAGATCCGAAGTTTTTTGGGTTTGGCAGGTTATTATAGACGGTTCGTAGAGGGATTTTTAGCTTTAGCGTTGCCATTGACAAGACTCATGAAGAAATGTAAGAAATTTGTGTGGACAGACAAGTGCGGGAGTAGTTTCCAAGAGTTGAAGCAAAAGCTAACTACCTCACTTGTGCTGATGATTCCATATGGTCCTAGAGGATACGAGATCTATAGTGATGCGTCGTTCGGACGACTGGGTTGCGTGCTGATGCAATATGGTAATGTTGTTGCATATACCTCCCGCCAGTTGAGACCTCATGAACTGAGCTACTTGACGCATGACTTGGAACTCGTAGCAATCATATTTGCATTGAAGATTTGGAGACATTACTTGTGTGGGGAAAGATTTCAAATCTTCACGGACCATTAGAGTCTCAAGTACCTGTTCTCTCAAAAAGAGTTGAATATGAGATTGCGCTGATGGATGGAACTTTTGAAAGATTATGATTGTGATATTCTATATCACCCGGGAAAAGCAAATAAGGCCATCGACGCTTTAAGCCGAAAGCCTTCAATTGCTCATTTATTGGTTAAGGAGTGAAATTTAATCGAGAGAGCTTGAGATTCGGTTTTCAAATTTAAGGTAGGCCACCTTTCTCATCTTATGGCCACCCTCAGAATTGAGCCAGATGTGCAAATCAGGATTAACTGACAGACCCGAATGTTCAGAAAATTTTGCAAGAGGATATCAAAGAAAGGAAAGCTGACTTTAAGGTTTCTGATAATGGAACATTGAAGTTCTGAGGACGATTAGTTGTATTTGACGATGCGAAGCTTAGAGAGGATATTTTATCAGAAGCTCATTGTAGTAGTTACCGCATATATCCTAGGAGTACCAAGATGTATCAGAATATGCGTCAACACTATTGGTGGTCTAATATGAAGGCGGACATCGCAAAGCATGTCACCAAGTGTTTGATGTGTTAGTAGGTCAAAGCTCAGCATTGTAAGCCGGGAGGACTTCTGTAACCTCTCGAAATTCTAGAGTGGAAGTGGGAGCATATCACGATGGACTTCATAATTGGATTACCAAGGAGTCGGATAGGTAACGATTCTATTTGGGTAGTAGTCGACAGGTTGACAAAGTCGGCTTACTTTATTGCAATGCGAAAAGATCTTGACTTGGATAGGCACGCTGAGTTGTATGTGCACCAGATAGTTCGACTACATGGAGTGCCAGTTACGATAACTTCAGATCGAGACTTGAGATTCACTGCCGCTTTTTGGAAGAACTTGCAAGGTGCTTTAGGTACAAAACTTCAGTACAATACGACATATCATCCTAAGACGGATGGCCAGTTTGAGAGGACAATTCAGACCCTCGAAGACATGCTGCAAGCTTGTGTGCAAGATTTTAAAGGAAGTTGGGAAGAGCAGCTTCATCTCGTGGAATTTGCCTACAACAATAGTTATTAGCAGAGCATTCGGATGGCTCCTTTTGAAGCATTGTATGGTAGAGTGTGCAGGATACCAGTGTGTTGGGATGAAGTTGGGGAGAGAAAGATCATAGGCCCAGAGTTGGTTCAACAATCAGTGGATGCTGTCGCAGTAATCATGAGCAGGTTAAAGACTGCTTAGAGTCGCCAGATTAGCTACGTAGATAAGCGTCGAAGGCTTTTGAAATTCCAAGTTGGTGATCATGTTTTTTTGAAGGTGTCGTCAATGAGGGGAACTTTGCGCTTTTGCAAGAAAGGAAAATTGAGCTCGAGGTATGTAGGTCCATTTGAAATTCTTGAGAGAATCGGGACCCTGACGTATCGTCTTGCATTACTGTTGAGATTGGTGCAAGTGCACGACGTCTTTCACGTGTCGATGTTGAGGAAGTACGAGCTTGACTCGACCCACGTGTTTAATTTTGAGGAATTAGACGTGGATGACCAAATGTAATACGTTGAAAGCTCAGTTCAGATCGTGGATAGAAAAGAGCAAGTTCTGCGTACAAAGACCATCCCGATGGTCAAAGTGGTTTGGCATACCACGGTACTGAAGGAGCAACCTGGAAGACTGAAAAGTCAATGAGGCATTTGTACCCCCACCTTTTTGCTTAAGTTTTGTAAATGTTTAAATTTCGAGGATGAAATTTTTATAAGAGGGGAAGAGTTGTGACATTCTAGAATTTCGATTCTTCTTTCAATTGAATAAATCAGGCATTTCATCGATGTGCCTATAGTGCTATTTTCAGAGCTGATTACTCGTGAGATAACTAGACTATGTAGGGAAGTCATTAAGAGATTTTAAGGCAAATAGACTTGAGAGTTTGACTAAAAATCGGCTGCTCGATTGTGCTCATCTGCAGAGATCATTACGGCACAATTAAAAATCGCTTAGAGATTAGAGATAGGTCAGTTAAAAATACCAATTTGATCGGGGACTTAACAACGAAATTTATAGAGGCCAAATTAGATTGAATTAAGAGGCAATTGGTGTCCAATTGTGGGGAAAACACATAAAATTCGTAGCCCCCCACCACTCATGACTTACGGACCAATTCAAGCTTCTAGAATGGAGCTTTGGTGGCTAATTTTCAGCCAAGGGGTGTAGCTGGTGGAGGGGAATGGTCAAGGGGACCAATTTGATAAGGTTGAAGGCTTGGTAGGCCCCTTGACCCCTCATCTCCCCCTCTCTTCCGAGCCTGCCGTCGACAGCCTCTTCCTCCTCCTTCATTGTGCTTTGAGGACTTCCAAATTTGCAGAGAGAAGCTAGCCGAAGCCCTTGCCGTCGTAGAAGCCACCACCCATCATCGTTCGCCGCCCCACCTCGTGCGTGCCCCCGGGCCTTGCTCGTGCTCCGTGACGCCCCAGCCATCTCCGTCCGATTTGTTTGTGCGTCTAGCAAGCCCTTCAGCCAGCACGGGCTGCCGTCCAGCTCACCTCAGCCACCGTGAGGCCCCGCCGTTGGCCGTCGAGCACCCTTGTTGCCTCCGCCCCCCTTGCTCGCCGCAACCAACCCTTGTTTTCCTCTCATTAAGCCCAAAACAAGAGCTGAAGAAGTGGGTTTCTAGCAGCATCTTTGGTTCGTTTTGGAGGTGTTCCGGACCTCGGTTACCAAGCCCACTTTGGAGATAGTTGAGCCTCGCCGTGTCCCCATCGTTTCGAACCGAGCGGTTTGTTAATCAAGTGAGTTTAACTCACTAATCCCCGCTTAGTAAGTTAATTATGCTTAGGGGTTGATTAGTTTAGACTAAGCTAGGATTATGTGGTTAGTTAGATTTGATTAGTGAATTTAATTAATTACCGATGCATATTAGGTGGATAGTTAATGAAATTAGAGTCTAGACAAGCTCTAGTATTTAACTAGAGTAGTTGGGAAATTTTCCGGGCTTGTCTCGGCTTCCAATTAGGCTTTACCAGGCCTAAGTTGCATTTATTGTATTTATTTATTAATTTCCGTAATTAATTAATTATTTTTCGGAAATTAGAGCGAGATAGTCGGTGACCCGAATTTTGTGTCGATTGCGGTGGTGTATTCTGTTTAATTAATTGATTGTTATTTTGTGCAAATTGGCCGTGTTTTGTGAAATTGGGTATTTATCTGAATTTTTATTAATTTTAATAATTAATCGAATATTTGTCGAGAGTGGGTCTACAGCGCCAAAAACATATTTCTAGACTGCTGAAACTAGTGGGAAGTTTAATTTTGAAATTATTGCATTTTGGCTAAGGCCGGCCATGTACCCACACACGGCTATTTTTATCGGGTATGATAAAAATGATAAATTGATTCGATGATCAAAGTTATATATTTTAGTATCAACTTCGGGTGAGCTATATATGTGTAATTTATTATTATCAGTTTTGGGTGAGCTATATATGTGATTGATTATTATCAGCTTTGTGCGAGTTATATATATTTATCAGCTTTGGGTGAACAAAATAAATTATCAGCTTTTGGCGAGCTATACTATCTATATTTTCAGCTTTGGACGAGCGGTCCTGATTTGATAGGACATTATAGATAGTTTTGATTGAGTTGACCGAGGAGTGGTCATGATGATATGTAATCGACTAAGTCGATTGATTGATGGTTCGATTTGATTTAATTGGGTGATATGGTTGTCAGTATTTATTAATTGAACTGACTTGCCAGAAGAAGTTGAGGCCAAGGTAAGTTCTCTGACGCTTAATTGTGCTTAGACAACCCTTAGGGCATATTTTCTTTCTAATCAGGTCTTAGGGGGTTGAACTTGCTGAGACGTCGTCTCAACCCGTTGTGGGATAACAATTTCAGGCCCATAGATGGCAGTCCCGCCTGAACATTTTGGACAACCGAAGAAATTCATAGAACAGAGTTACCACATTCCGATACATGGGCACCTTGAAGGACTAGAATATGTGTTAGTGAAATCCATAGTCTAGGTTGATGCGGGTTTACCCAAAAAGGTGCCCCATCAATACCGGTCATGGTATCACCGTTATCATAATGGTCAAAGGGAGGGCCTCGTACCATAATGTGAGATACCTCTGTATGTGATTGAGGTTGCTTTTGGAAAGGGTATGTTAGACCCTAAGGATGGATCGGTGGTTGACGCGAAGGATCCTAAGTTTGATGATCCAGATTCTCTGGTGTACTCGGCAGAAGGCTTCAATGAGAACGAGGCTGTGGAGTAAGAGGAGTTTGAGGAGGACGAGTAGCCGTAGTTTGAGAAAACCCCACCCATGTTTGCAGACTTTATTTTTTGACTGGTTTATGTAGGACCTGACTTGGGTAGTTTGGATTGTAATATATGCATTTTGGCGTGCAATATATATAAGTGTGGTTATGGTTTTAAAAATTGATGGCCCTACTTTCTTATCCCATTATTTTATTGTCTGGAAATTATATATCTGCTTCCGCATGCGTATATTAAAATGAATGGGTTGGCAATATGTCCTGGGACATCGCTAATATTTCGATCAAGTAGGGATGAGCACGGGCTTGGAGGATTGGGACGTGACATGCCCCTTTATGGGATGCCCTATCAATGGATGCCGGTCGCAGTAGGGCCGGTTATGGCCTTGTAGTTGTTCTTGGTGTCTTGTTTGCTAGAAAATGTATATTTGTGTGATTTGGTTGATTGTCAGCATGCTGAGAACTCATGCGTGACATTATGTAGATGGTTGTTCTATGATGATTGTTTATTATTATTGCAAAAGATGGCATTATGGGCAATTATTTAGAAAAAAACAATGAGGTGTCGGGTTTGGACACCAAAACTTATTTGCTCAACAAAATAATGAGGTTTTAAATTAGGTGTGTGCAAAGTTTGACGGATTAATTTTGAGTACGAGAGCACCCATGAATTTATTTTCAAAAGTTTTGAACAAAAAAAGGGGTTACTCTAAATTGTTTCCAAAAAGAGGGGTTGGACAAAGAATTAGAAAAGAAATATGGTGTTGGGTTTGGACGCCAACTTTTATGTTCTTAATAAAACCGTGAGGTTTCAAACTAGATGCATGCAAAATTTGATGGGTTGATTTCAAATACGTGATCCCGCACAAATTTAGTTATGAAGGTTTTGAACAAAAAAAAAAAAGAGTTGCAGGGTTTATTATTTGAAAATGGGATTTTGGTGTTTTGGGCTAATTGACAGAAGATAAGAAATGATCTGATTGATAGTGTGCTAGTGTGATCGCCTAAATACCTTGATGCGTTTACGCGGGGTAGTGAACCTGTCCTGATAAGTTTATGTGGGACGATACTTGATTAAGTTCGGATGCCCCACGTCAATGGATCCCGGTCGTGGTGGAGGCTGAGTCAATGCTCCTTTATGGAATGCCATCTTGATGCATTTACGCGGGACGATGCTGTGCTCGATGGAGTGGGACGACGCTCAGTTATGTGGGATGACCGCCGATTGTTGAGTTGGCCATGGCTGACGGGTTGTAATAACTGGAACACGCCTGAGTGGTTGTGATAGCTACACTTGATTATAGGGTAAAATTGTGTGGCATGGTATGGGACGTGTCATAACGGTTTTACTTTATAATTGGGACCCATGTGATTGTCTAAAGGATAAGATTGATGTGTTTCGGTTATTAAATATGTTTGTGATATGTATATTGGTATATGTGATGCACTAATGTGCAGGGACGCGCCCAGGTGAGGTAAGTTCTGTACGGTGCATGTTTAGGACCGCCTTTGAGGCGAATTTGCATTCTAATCGGGGTTTAGGGTTTTGACTCATTGAGATTTATCTCACCTTGTTGTGGTTAATATTTTTTTCAGGCCCGTAGTGTGGAAATTTGCTGAGTGCGGATGTGGTGAGCGCGAGATGCAACACCTTTTGGCTGACCCTATCACTAGTGAAGTTTAAGTTGACCCTAGTCCCTGAAGATTTTTGGGAGGGTCAATAGGAGGTGGCCGTAGAAAGGCTTGCACCATTAAACTTCCTAGGGGTAACAGTGAATAAATGAATATGTGGTTTTCGGCAACATTTGTTGCGTTTCTACTATCCCTATTGTTGCTGGTTGACCAGGTGTTTATTTAATTCGCTTCCGCATGTGCTTAATCGAAAGATAAAAAGAATGGGTCAGCGACGCGTCTTGGGATGTCGCATTTTTAAGTCGACCACCGAGGGATGTGTGCGTGCCCGGGGTTTAGGGCATGAAAGAATTCGATCTATGTTGTGTGACTAGAACCACTAGATTAGAAAAATTAAAAGTATGGAGACTTGATTAAGAAAATAGTGAGGGTACAGAGATGAATATAACTTTGAATACTTAATGTGTGACATCCCGAATTTCAGGTTATGTTTTCGATTGAATAAGTTGGGCTTTTTATTGACGCGTCTATAGTTTTTTTCTCTGAGTTGGCCACTCATGAGATAACTATTCTGTCAGGTGAAGTCGTTAAGGAACCTAAACGCAGTAGACTTGAGAATTCGGCTAGGAATCGACTGCTTGACCGTGCTAATATGCAAGGGTCATTACGGATCAGAGACCGAAGATAGGTCGACTCGACAGAGGTATGTGAGTAGAGTGCAGGTGATTCCACCTAATTGTAAAATTCTCGTCGAACGGCACTAAATTGATTTTTTTTTTTGTCATTTCTATACCCTATGCTTGTATTTGAAATCTTGAGATTTTCACGATAACCGAGAGTCACTAATGTGTCAAAGATATACAATGTGGCTCAAAAATAGTCGACCATGGGTCAATTGCATTAAAAATTCTTAAAAGCTACATAGTAGGTTAGATCATGCTAAAATCGCGCCGAAATGAATTAACTGCAAATTTGAACTTGATTCAGAAATTGAAAGTTCTGTCATGTCACGATTCATTTTAAGAACGTTGACTCACCTTCCGAAGATTTTTCTACAAACTGAGATTTTTGGAGAAAATTCAAAATAGGGCCGTTTTGGATCAGGAAAATTAGATGACCATTTTTAGGTGCACCGTTGGCCGTCAAGTTGGTTCAATTGATGAGGAAAAATGTGAATTTAAGTATGGGCACCTTGGTTGAATTTTGGGCTTCAATCGGATTGAATTGGAGTTGAAATTGAATGAATTTAAGGGGAGATTGCCCAAAATTCGTAGGCCAAGGGGGTAGCCACATTTTGGACCATTTGGGAAGTTTGTTGAAGAACTGGAGGGGAAATTGGCTGTGGGTGACAGCCTTGGCTAGTGGGGTAGCCACTTGAGCACTTTGGGATATTTACCTTAACTTTTGAGGCAATTGGGCGCCCTTCAAGCTTCAGCTGGCTTCTTCTTTTTCTTTGAGCATGCTTTATCTATTGTTGAGCATTTGTGGGGCTCAAATTTGCAAAGAGAATCTAGAAAATGTCCCCCCCGCCTGTTAACTAGCTGGACTGCCTTCCCTGCTGCCTGTTTACCTGTTGCTGCCGTCCAGCGCTGCCCACGAGCCTGCGCAATCGTCCCTCGCATCCACACCTCTTGCTCACCGTCCCGACGTCGTGGAGCCCTCCGTCCAACCCTTCAAAGCATCACCATCGCCGTCCAAGCCGTTGAAAGTCCCACTTGGACTACTGCTACCGTTTGCCATCTCGTCTTGGTTGTCCCAACCCTGAGCAGCCCTCCTTCGGCCTAGAGCAGAACTAAAGCTTCAGCTTCGGGCTGAACCTTCATGAGGCTTTTTCGTGCCCACTCAGTCCTTCGTTGGTGTCGCCACAGGCTTGGTTATCACCCGCCTCTGCGCCGCCGTCGCCGTGGATTCATCGGATCACTAAATCGGTGAGTTTACTTGCTAAACTCTATTTAGGGAGTTAGGAATGATTAGTTTAGGCTAATTAGGATTTATGTGGTTAGTTAGAATGGATTAGTGATTTAATTATCCGTTTGTGCATATTAGGTGGTTAGAACGGATAGATTAGGAGCTAAAGTAGTCGTACAATTTATCTAGATAGGTTTGGAAATTTTCTAGGCTTGTTTAGGTGGATAAATTAGCATTTCCAGGCTAAGTGAGCATTTATGGTATTTAATTTGCATTATTTAATTAATTTTGGAATTTATTTAATTATTTAATATTTTCCAAAAATTATACCGGGATAGTCGGTGACCGGAATTTCGTGCTAATTGTAATGGTGTGCTTAGTTTTTGCAATTGAGTGTTAATTTTTGCAATTTGAGTGTTGATTGGAATTTTGGTTATTTATTCCAAATTGTGAAATTTTTTATTTAATTATAAAATCCTGGGTACCGGGTTTTGACACAAAAAATGGTTTTAAATACTATATCAAATAGTGAGATTTTAAAAAGAAGGATATCAATTTTTCAGGTTCGATCTGACTGTGTATCCACACAATTATTTTCATCGGGTGTTTTTGATACGAAGAAAATGGGCCAAGCGCATTATCTTAATTGAGACATTTGAGTGCAATGCTCGGTGTCCTTGTCCGTAATTGAGTGGTCATGTGTTGGTTAAGAGAACCTGTCGTGAGCATTTACGCTGGACATTACCCTTATATGGGACGCTCTTGGACAATGGAAGCCAGTTGCAGTAGATTCTGGACCGATGCTCCTTTGGGATTGCCGTCTGATAGAGACGTTGCCATGCTCAATGGGGTGAGACGACGCCTGACTACGCCAGAAGACTGCCAAACATCGAGTAAGCCGTGCCAATTGGGCTGAGATCAAAACTGGGAACGCATGACTGGTTGAGTTAGACGTGTCGGATTATGGGACAAAATTGTATGACAGGTATGGGACGTGTCATAACGATTTGAACCTATAATTAAGACCCCTGTGATTGTTTGAGATTAAGTGTGGCGTTCCAATTGTTTGAGCTTGTTTACTGCTCATGTCTGCGATATGAATTGTGCCAATATGTAGGAAGGATTTGAGACGAGGTAAGTCTCTGTGATTGTGTGGCTGTGTGGTTAGGACGCCTTAAGCGTATTTCCTTCCTAGTCGAAGTTTAGGGGGTGAACTTGCTGATGCATTCTCACTCTATCATGGACTCTTTTCTTTTTAGGTCCTTAGATGGAGTAGCATAAATGTACGCTATGGGGTTCCGAGGAAGGTAGATTTCCAGTGTTCCTATTTCTCAGTTCCTGAAACCGACCTGACCTATGAGCTTGTGGAGTCCACTGTTTGGGTCGATGAGGGTTTACCCTACATGGTACCTCATCGTTTCAAAGCATGGTACCTTCACAGGCCCGATGGGAATCGGGAGAGTCCTATATGTGGTTTTGATGGGCCTCCTGTCGGGACAGGAGAATGGGAGATAGGGCACCCTCTGGATATCTGACACCCTTGATGGCGCCATGGAGGACTCGGAGTCGAGGACGGGAGAGCCTGGAGTTTAGAATCTCCGTAGCCCCCTTTTGATCTAGACTTTTGTATATAGGTCTTTTGTAGACTTTTGTATATGATTTAATGTATATATAAATGCGTGTTTTGGTTGTGAATATGTTTTCTTGCTTTTTTATCTCATGCTGTTTACTGTTAGGGGATTTGTTTATTTATTTCCACGTGTGCAATAAAATAAATGGGTCAGTGACGCATCCCGAGACGTCGCATATTTTATCGACCATCGAGGGATGGGCACATGCTCGAGGATCGGGGCGTGACATAATGTGTCCCTAAAAATCTCCTCGCGGTTTTACTTGGCAGGTTTTTTTTTTTTTTTTTAAGTGAGCAAAGATGAAATTTCCATGGTGAGCTAATTAAGGATGAACTTAGAAGTAACAAGATTAAACAAAAAACTATGAGTACTTCGGATTTTATCGAATTGATGTTAATGTTTCAAGGAATCTTGTCGGCGGAAAACTGACAAGAAGAAAAGGCAGATGCGCGATGAGGAAGCTGGACAATTTCTCGGACCAAATTCCTATCTCTAAAGCTCGACCATTCGCTCATAGTGGGCATGCGTCTTTTTCTTGATCACGGTGCTTTGAAATATCACAATTACTTTATAAATTACGTAATGGCCAAACTTAAAATCCTTTTACATTTACTGATAAAGAGATCATGCGTCCCTGATTTGCTTATGTCATGCTCGCTCTTTAATCCCTTAATGGATCTGACAATGTTGCTCTCCTTTTTTCAAGAAATTGGGAACTAATTATATAGCTCATTACCCCTTTGGACCATTTTCACTTATTTCTTTTGATACAATAAAGTAAACCTAAAATGCAATAACAACTTTTTCCTTACTAGACACATGAAACACAAATGTTAAATATGATGGCTTAATATGCAATCAAGAAATAAAATCATAATATGAAAATTAATACACTTCAAAACTATGCGACTGCTTAAATCTTCAACACCGATTAACCTTAAATTTAAATTTTCTTTCTTTGGCTTATTTCACGCATATTTGATTTTCTTCTGTTTAATCTTCAAACTTTTATTTTCTGTCGAATTGTTTATTTTCAAACTTCAATCCACCCTTTTTTCCAGTGAAGGATGTTAAAAACAAGAAAAATCATTTCACAGAAAAGACGATTATGCCTTATAGAATCCAATAAATTTGACGTTCCATCATAAAGATGAGAGCCCCGCTTTTTAGCGCTCACTCTCTCTCCAGTTACAGTAGAGTCACTTCCAGAAATGGATCAAGTTTGTCGGAAAACACCGCGCCTCCTTCATGAAAACCACTCCGAGATGGCCACGAAGAGCAAGGTACTGGTGATCGGAGGCACTGGATACATCGGAAAGTTCATCGTGGAAGCGAGTGGTAAGGCTAGTCACCCCGCCTTCGCTCTCGTGAGGAAGTCCACTCTCTCCAACCGCGCCAAGGCCAACATCGTCAAAGGTTTCAAGAGCCTCGGCGTCAATTTAGTTTGCATGAGTAGCCATTCCCGCGCGATTCTGTTCGTTTTACCACATTTGGTTCTGCTTTGAGGAATCGAAGTGTCGCCTTTTGTTGATCTTGTTCATTGTTTCGATAAATGTTTTAGCAGTAGAATTGGAGTCGACTTTCATCTAAATCTTTTATGAGATCGCAGTTGATGGAGTCACGTCATGATTTGGCGTTTCTCTTACTGACTGACGAGTAAGTTTAGCTTTGCGTGCTGATACAAACGAGTACATTTGTAGACAAATCTTACGAAATTTTCCATATGTTATGTACTGGGTAGATGAATTTTTACCGTAAGATGCCTTGTTATATAGCCTTTTGAAGATCGGTAGGCAATGTGTGGACAGGCGTTATACTACGGATAGTAGCTTTGTCTTTTTATTTCTCATGATACTTCGTCTCGTCTAGTGAAGATATTGAAGGTTTTATCTGCATCGGATTATGCCTTTCTCATTTTCTTAGTCTTCCTACTGCCAAAATAGGATTTTTTGATGATTGCTGACTTTATTGATTGTTTGTCCATTCTTTTGGTTATATGATTTTCAGGGAGACATATACTGTAACATCCTGGGTCTCAATTGTACACATATTGTCTGCTTTTGACACTAAGTCCTCACGGTTTTGTTCCTCTCGGTGCAGCCTGTATAGTTAGAGGGACCCAAGCCTTATAAGATAGCCTATGACTTCCTCCCTAGGCAATGTGGGACAAGAGAAGGACTCATTCATTGCGCACGTCTGAGGACCGAGGCGCGGATGCACCGCTATCCCTACTCCCCACGCACTGTCGCTCGGGCTGTCACACTCTCCACCCCTTAATAGAATAGCATCCTCGCTGTGGCCCCACATGTGGTCGAGAGTCGGCTCTGATACCACTTGTAACATCCCGGGTCTCCACTGTACACATATTGTCCGCTTTGGACACTAAATCCTCATGGTTTTGTTTCTCTCGAGGCAGCCCATACTATCACAAAAAAATGCGTATGTACAATTAGAGGGACCCAAGCCTTATAAGATAGCCTATGACTCCCTTCCTAGGTGATGTGGGACAAGAGAGGGACTTATTCCTTGCGCACGTCTGGGGACCGAGGCGCGGACGCACCGCTATTCCTCCTCCCCGCGCATCGTTGCTCGGGCCATCACATATACGATCAAGAGAGTCTGTTGAGTGCGATCAAGTAGGTCAATGTGGTAATCTCTGCTGTGGGGCGAGCACAGATAGAGGACCAAGACAGGATTGTTGTTGCCATCAAAGTAGTCGGGAATATCAAGGTCGTGCTGTTTTTTGATAATTTCGTCCAAGTTACTACTTTTTTTCTTTTTTAGCGTTTGACTGATGATATAGGTTGGCATTTGTTTAATTCTTATCTTTTGGTATAAGTGCATTGCGTTCTCCTCATGAGCTTCGCTTTGATGTAATGGGATGTATTGACATAATAGCTACGACTTTGTGTAGAAGTCGCCAGTGAAATTTGAGGATAGCTATTTCAAATCCAAGTATAACATAGTGTGGGCTTCTAAGTGGGCTACTTTAGATCCACACTAATGCTTTTTGATGTATTCATTTGGGTAGGGAATTCTGTCATTATGGATGAATGGTGTACCATCTAGATGAATTCATACACATCCGTATGTGTTACTCGGAGATCGACATCTTTACACAAACAAAAAGGTTCAGTTGGGAATAACGGATCCCCGAAAAACCGGATTCGACACTAAATCAAACCCCTAAATCAATGCGGAAGACGAAGCCCAGGAAATACACGTATCACCGATCATAAAGCACACCACGGATTCGAGCGTACCTTGTTAGCCACAGATTAGACACCGACGCCGATTAGAGGAAGAAAACCTGGTCCTGTTCGATCCAATGGCGCCTTGAAGGGAAGAAGAACGATGCCGTTTGCCTTACTATTCTTTTTGTCTTTTTGGAGAGAGAGAGCGCGCGGGAGAGGAGAAGACGTACGTTATGTTCCAACAGGTATCTTCTCTCTCTCTCTCTCCTCCCTTTTATACCTTCCCCCATCCACGGGCCCTATTCCCGTGGGCCGGGCCTTTTGGCCCAGCATGGGCGGACGGGCCTTAAGCCCATCACCAATTAAAACCATCATCTCCCACTCGCACATGGTGGGCTAAACAGATTCTCTTTACCTCTCTTCAACATTCATACGGTGAATAATCCGTGCGACCAAAGATACTTTGAGAGCTCGTTGCTATACATCTCGTTAGGAATATATAGCAGCTCATAATGGGCGTCACACTCCGAGTAGATTTAGTATGCGTACCCTAGATCGATCGATCACATTTTACATCTCTCTTGATCTCTTTTAAACAATGATATATATATTATATTCACAATTATGATTATCACAAAAACAGTCATAATTGGTTAACCGGTGAATACAAAACTGCAATGTGATTCTCCAAAATCGATCTTCCTCTTTCCTTCAAACTCTTAATTTCAGTTCAGCTTGCTTTTCTAGAAATGCCCCATTAGATCGAATCACTCATGACCATTGGCAACATCCTAAGATAGCAAACACTAAATAGAAATCTCGAGAATAAGTAAGAGTCATGAGGGGACAAAAAAATTGAGGAACTCTCTTCCTCAAGAGTCTGACACGACATAAAAGTTGAGATCAAACTTTTGTCACTCTTATTGGTCGTCTCATGCATACGTAGTATGAAATACGTATTACGGTATTAACTCATTTCCCATGGAGCGTATGTCTACACTTTCAATACCGTACAGATGATAGTTCAGACATACCCAATGTCTAACTTGAGTTCACGTATCTACTCATTCACAAAATTCATCAAAACTCACATCTGGCATCTTAGACAGATAAGGTAAAATATGTGGGGTATTTTACTTCGGACATAGTAAGTATTATATCCTCATCTTAACACCTAGTTAAGGCGACATACATGTTTTAAGCTTGAGCTCTCGATTATCACCTAGATAATAAGCTTAAAAACAGTCTCATCTCTATTTATCACACAATAAATAGAGGCGATTACCCGTGGGAGTGGGCTAATCTTATATTTGTCCGACATACTTCTCAACTTAAAGTAATGCACTAAGCATTAAGATGCATAAAGATTAAATAAAGATTCATAGGCATTAATGATGAAAACACAAATTCATCAAATTGTGAACATTTAGGGAAATTACAATATTCAGTACATTAACCTCTACGCAATCCTAGAGATTTCATATGGCCACAAAACACATCTCTAGGTATTGGCTTTATCATAGGATCTGCTACCATTCTATGCGTAGTATGTACTCTAAGTTCACATCTTTTCGTGCAACCATATCCTTGACAAGATTATACTTGGTATCTATATGTTTGGTCTTGCCATGATATTTTGGATCTTTGGTATATGCTTTTGCTGCTTGGCTATCACAGTTAACCAACAATTAATCTGCAGCACTTCCAATAACACCTAAATGATCCAAAAAGTCTCTTAAGCCAAACATTTTTTTACACTGCTGCTGATAATGCCACGAACTCAACTTACATCGTGGACAAGGCTATACACATTTTTTTTCTTACTGCTCCAACATATGGTGCCATTATTCGGTAAGAAAACAAATCTAGAGGTAGATTTCCTTTCATTTAAATCTCCTCCCCCAATCAGCATCAGAATAGCCTTTGAGTTGCAGATCATTTCCTTAATAACTCAACGTATAATCAGCGCCCCCTTTAGATACCTTAGTATTCTCTTAACGGCTTTCCAATGTGCTTGACCTGGATTGGATTGGTAACTACTCACCATTCCAACCGCAAAACATATGTCAGGTCTTGTACACATCATAGCGTACATAAAGCTTCTAACAGCACTAGCATAAGGAACATATTTCGTTTGTTCCTTCTCTTATGGAGTCCTTGGACACAGACTATGGCTCAATCTTTCACCTTTTTGTAATAGGAGTGTCTATGGGTTTACAATCTGGTATACGAAATCGTTCAAGAATCTTATTTATATATGATTCTTGCGAAAGAGACAACGATCTCTTCAAACGATCTCTTGAAATCTTAACTTCAAGAGTGTATGCAACATCACCCGTGTCTTTCATCTCAAAATTGGAAGACAACCAACTTTTGACAAGATTGACAAACTCCATATTACTTCGGCAATTAGTATATCATCAACATATAATGATATGATCACAAATTGATCATTGGATATTTTGATATATACACAATGATCATCATCTATCATTGTAAAGTCATATGCCATTATGGCATTATGAAAACGTATATATCATTATCTTGACGATCGCTTAAGGCCATATATCGACCCCCAAAGTCGACATACCTTTTCTTCTTGGCCTTTCACTATGAAACCAGCGAGTTGTTCCATATATGTTCCTTCCTCTAATTCTCCATTGAGGAAAGCAGTCTTTACATCCATTTGATGTAAGTCAAGATCCATATTTGCCATTATTGCCAGAATAATGCGAATCGAAGTAAATCTCACTATAGGAGAAAATATATCTTCATAATCAATTTCTTCCTGTTGATTATACCCCTTCGCCACAAGGCGAGCCTTATGCCTTTCTATCGAGCCATCAGCCTTTCGCTTTATTTTGAGAACCCAGTTGTTCCCAATAGCTCTGCGTCCTTTTGGAAAATCAACCAATTCCCAAACATGATTTGACTTCACTGACTCCATTTCCTCTTTCATTGCATGAATCCATTTTTCCTTATTAGGATAATTTAGAGCCTTATTAATATTTCTTGGCTCATCCTCATCTTGTGGAGCAACCATAAAAGTTTCCCTTTCAATGTCAAAACATTGACGGGGAATACTTTGGCGACTTGTTCACCGTATGGGAGATTGTACACTTAGCACATCATTCCCCATCATGCTCCCACTTGGATTAGGTAATGATGATGTTGTCACATCGGGTGGTTGCAATTGAGAATGAGTTGAATTCAATTCATCACATCTCATATTACTCCCACTTGGACGAACTCCACTAACATCATTATCTTGATCCAAGGTTTCAAATAGGGAACAATCTTCCCTTATTTCGCCATTCTTAGGAAATTCATCCACTAAGGATGTGACATCCCGTGATTCAAATTCAGTTATACTCCCACTTTCCTGCTCACCTATGAACACATACCCTTTCGAGTGTTCGCAGTATCTCATGAAAATACTCTTATTTCCTTTGGGACCCAATTTCCCAAACTTGTGAGAGGACTCATGAATATAGGCAGCACAACCCCATGGCTTAAGAAAACTTAAGTCCGATTTTCTAACTGTCCATAACTCATATGAAGTGGAAATAATTGATTTGGAAGGCATTCGGTTAAGTATATTGGCAGCAGTTAACAACGCATCACTCCAAAGAGTGATAGGTAAGTTAGCATGCGCCATCTTGGACCTAACCATTCCAGTAGGGTTCTGTTTATTCTCTCTACAACACCATTTTGTTGAGGAGTATATGGAATAGACAACTATCTTTATATTCCTTTTTCATCACATAATTTTCTGAACTTATCAGATAAATATTCTCAACCTCGATCGGATCTAAATACCTTTATTTTCTTGTTTAATTGATTTTCTGCCAGGTTCATAAACCTTCTGAAACAACTTATGCTTTAGATTCATGAGAAATCAAATAGACATATCCGACTCGAGTATAATCATCTATAAAAAGTGATGAAATAAACAGCCCCTTGCCTTCCTCTCACATTCATTGAACCACAGACGTCCAAATGGATTAAATGCAGAGGAAATTCAGCTCTTTTACCTTTTCCAAATGGTTTCCTTATCATTTTCCCTACTAGGTAATGCTCACTTATGGACAAATCGACTTTTTCAATATTGCCCAACAAGCCCTCTATGGCTAGTCTATTCATACGTTGTTGGCCCATATGACCAAGTCTAGCATGCCACCATATTCACATCATTATCATATAAGGTAGAAGACGTGAAACAAGGGAATAACATATTGACATCATCACAGTCAATATTTAGTACAATAAAACCATTCAGTAAGTGACCACAACCATAGTAGTTTATATCTAAACACAAATCTACATATTTATTATGGAAGTTCATACCAAAAACAAGCTTAACCAACATTATGACATACACTAAATTTCAACGAATCTCCAGAGAATATAGAACATCAAGATGCGTCCACCATGCATGTTCAATTGGCAGGTGCCAATCCCTTTAACTTCAGCTCTGGAGTTATTTCCAATATAGATCCACTTAGTTCCAGTTGGTATCGTCGGAATTCCATGAAGGATCCTCTATCCTTTGCTACATGGTCCGCGCTCCCGAATCTACACAGTCACAAAGGATTGGATTCAGCCAATAATATTGAACTTGACACATAAGCAAAGTTCTCAAATGTACAAGAGGTGTTGACTTTTTTGACTCACAACAGTTGCAAGCATAGTGACATTTCTTGTCACAATTGTAACACCTCACCCTTGACATTTTCTTCACTTGAGGACGTTTTCCTCTCTTGTGTTGGTTAACTCTTGATTTCTTGCAATAAGGACTTGATCCTTTGCATTCCCACATATTGAACGAATCAATACGTTTGCGCTTAGAGCACAAAACCCTTTCTCGAGCTAGAACCAAAGATAGCAAATGTCTATTTTCGGCTCAAATACCGTTAGGCGGTCCTCTTCTAGCTCAAGGTGGCGCATGGCATCCTTAAGATCTTCCATAACATGGTCAAGAGCTTCTAGTGCTTCTTGCTTTTCCAAAGCACATATTGAATCTTCTTATTCAATATTTCACAATTGTTACCGTTCATATCGGCAATCACGTTCTTAGTTCTTTGAACCATCGTTCAACACATCGACAACCATGCACGAATAATTAATGCCTATCATTTATGCATCCCTATTTGCATAGACCAATCATATTAATAAATAATTTCAAGTAAGGCTTCAGAATCAAAAGGTCACTATATTTCCAATCATCCTCCAAAAATCCTAACTTAAAACTATCATTAATTTGATTGTCATATGCAAAATCAATTCTATGAAGTTACAAAAACTTCTATTAATACCCACAACTAATTACCCACAAAGAACCAAAGAATAACAGAAAAAGCAAATAAAATCTAATATCCAATAAAATAACAATACTTTCACATGATACGACTAACATATCGGTTGTTACATCAACAACAATCGGGTAGTAAACATTACATAATTAATCAAAGAAATAAATAGGGAATGTCCCTTCTAATCTATCAGTCAAAAACATCTGAGAAAACTGAAGGCACATTTGCCAACTATGGAAAAACTTTTGGAGAGCTTTCATGTTGCCTCCAAGGCGCATTCACTCGGCGCCATGTGGCGCTCAATCTAAGGGTTGAAGTTTTGGCTAACTCAATCCTATAGTGCTCTCTTACAAAAGCTTCCACCAGCCTCCTATAACCCGGGACCACGTTGACCTCCCATAGCCGATCCAACACTGCTTGCCATTCAGGTGGAAGAGTGTTCATCAAAGCCGGCACCTTCTCAAAATCCGGCATAAGATAACCATTCCAGATGATTTCCTGTATCATCTGACTGACCCTGACCACATGTGATACTAAATCACCATCATGCCACCGATAATTAGCTAATTCTAACATCAGCCTTTTAAGTTTTGCATTTCCCTCGTCCGTTCTTGGGATTGCAGGTATCCTTGCATAACGCATCATAGTTCCTGCAATAAATGCAGAACTAAAAATGGATTACTCATAATCCATAATTTACATAAGGGAAAATACATAATTTTCCAAAATTCATGCAACAAATGCAGAATTAAAAGTGGATTACTTATAACACACATAGGCATGACTGAAAAAGAAACTTTTTTTTTTTTCGAGACAACGGTCAACGGTCAAAGTCAACGGTCAATGGTCGTCGGTCAACGGGTCAACGAGTCGGGTCAACAGGCGCGCGGGTCAGAGGACCGGTCGGACCGGACGGATCGGTTGTACCAGCCGTGCCGGTCGGACGAACCGACCGCACGTGCCGCGCGCGTGCGCTGGCTGACGTCACGCAGACGTCAGCCGGCACGTGCCTCGCGCGTGAGCGTGCTGACGTCACGCAGACGTCATCCGCACATGTGCGGCATGCGCTAGGCTGATCGGGTCAGGTCGGGTCGCCGGCCGGTGACCGGCCGGCCAACCGTCGTCGGCGCTGATGTCATCAATGATGTCATCCCGACGGTTATCGACCGTTGGGTGACGTCAGCACGCGTCGGTTCGCCGGTCACCGGCGCACACGTGCCGGTTCGTCACCGGCGTGTGTGGCGCACGTGCTGGCCATTGCCAGCGCTTTGAGCGCGTCGCGCCCACGCGTAGCGGCTTCTGACAGCGCGTGTGGGCGCGTGTGGCGTCGTACGGCGGCGTGCGACATGTCGCCGGACTCTTCTCGATGTCGCCTTTCTCCCCATGTGTTCAGAAAATGATTTCGACTTATGAAAACTCAAAAAAATGGCCGAACAACGCTCGGGTGTCGGGATTTCTCGCCCCGATCCGTACGGCCGAAAATTTTTCGCGAAAAAATCAATCAAAAAACATCAAATTGATCGGGAAAACGTGAACTAGGGCTCTGATACCAATGTTAGGAATAACGGATCCCCGAAAAACCGGATTCGACACTAAATCGAACCCCTAAATTAATGCGGAAGGTGAAGCCCAGGAAATACACGTATCACCGATCATAAAGCACACCACGGATTCGAGCATACCTTGTTAGCCACAGATTAGACACCGACGCCGATTAGAGGAAGAAAACCTGGTCCTGTTCGATTCGATGGCGCCTTGAAGGGAAGAAGAACGATGCCGTTTGCCTTCTTGTTCTTTTTGTCTTTTTGGAGAGAGAGAGCGCGGGAGAGGAGAAGACGTACGTTATGTTCCAACAGTATCTTCTCTCTCTCTCTCTCTCCTCCCTTTTATACCTTCCCCTATCCACGGGCCCTATTCCCGTGGGTCGGGCCTTTTGGCCCAGCATGGGCGGACGGGCCTTAAGCCCATCACCAATTAAAACCATCAGGTTCTTTGACCCCAAACTCGTACGCTCGCCAGTCTCGGTCCTTGTATGGATATTGGGCCGCCTGCAAACTCTAGGAGGCTTTATTTATTCATAACTTTTGTGGTTGGGTTTCTTCTAGGTCACCAAAAAGAGCAAAGAGTGTTTAGCACTCAATATACTGGACATGGTTATCTGGCAAATGCCTTAATAATTAAATCTTTAGTTTTCTTTTCTTCTATTTTTCTAATAGTTATTGGGATCGAACTTTGCTTCATTGCTTGTATTGATTCACTTGTAATCATTTTTTTACTTTGTTATAATAAAATATTAAAATGCGAAATTCAGTCTCGTGTTTTCTTTATTTGCCAGGACTCATGTAAGCTTGTTCGATAAGGGGAACATGCCCTAGTTTTTGTTGCTTTCTAATAAAAATGTTTCTTCTAATTCAATTAATTTTCTTCTAAGAGATTCTTGCCTTCAGAGTTTGGAAATGACATGGATCGTGTCCATGCTATGGAGCCAGCAAAAAATGCATTTGCTATCAAGGCTAGGATTCCCCATCTTGTTGAGGCTAAGGGAATCCCTTATACCTATGTATCTTCTAACTTTTTTGCAGGTAACTTCCTCCCATCATTGTCATAGCCCGGGGCTACAGCTCCCCCTAGAGATAAAGTTGTTATCTTAGGGGACGGAAATGTAAAAGGTAAGAAGCAACTTGGGATTCACATTTTAATTCATTGGGATTTTTCTGTAAATTTTTCACAACTTTATTAGGGTAGTAATTAGAATGGGGCAATTCTTCAAGCTTGAGATTTCCAAGCATCTTTTGTATCTGGAGATGTTGGCCATTAGTCTCTCTTTCAAAGATTGATAGATGATATGGAAGTTCTGTGGTTTTTCTTGGCACAATACCGCCTAGGCGGTAGATCATGAAGGTTATTTTAATGTAGTTGGGAGAGGAAAGAATGTATGGATGTAGTTGTTCGGTGATTCTGTTTACCGAGAAAGTTCTTCTTTGAATGCGAGCTGAATAGAACTCTAGTTATATTTTCAACTGAATGAATTGGGCTTTTTATCGACGCGTCTATAGTTTTATTCTCTGAACTGATCACTCACGAGATAACTAGTCTATTTGAGAAACCTGTTAAGGGATTTTAACGCAATAGATTTGAGAATTCGACCAGAAACTGACTGCTTGACCGTGCTAGTCTGCAAGGGTCATTACGACATAGTTAAAAATCGATTAGAGACTGAAGATAGGTCGACTTGACTGAGCCATGTGATTAAGTGTGGGTGATTCTACCTAATTGCAAAATTTTCGTTGATTGGCACTAGACCGATTTTTCTGTCGTTTTGGTATTCTGTAATTGCATTTGAAACCTTAAGATTTTCATGATGATCGAGAGTCACCAATGTGTCAAAGATGTACAATGTGGCTCGAAAATAATCGACCACGGGTCAATCACACTAAAAATTTCTAAAAACTAGCCAGTAGGTTAGGTCATGCTAAAATCGCGCTAGATTGAAATTAACCACGAATTTGAACTCGATTTCAGAAATTAAAAGTTTTGTCATGTCACGATTTATTTTAGGACCGTTGACTCATCCTCCGAAGAGTTTTTTGCAAACCGAGATTTTTGGCGAAAATTCAAAATAGGGCCGTTTTCGATCGGAAAATTCAGGGGACCGTTTTTGATCGTGTTTTTGGGATACAAGTTGGTTCTATTGGCAAGAAGAAATGTTAATTTAGTCGATGACACTTTGATGAAATTTATGGGGACCAAATTGAATTCAATTTAAGGAGAATTGATCTAATTTGGGGGAATTTGTGTGCAAATTCATAGGCCATGATTCCTACAACCTTTGGACCATTTTATTGGCTTGCTAGGGAAGTTTGTGGGCTGTCAAGGGGCCATGGATGACAGCCATGGCTGGTGGGATCTTGTCAAGGGACAATAGGATAGAATGGAAGGCTTTGGAAGCCAAGATGGACCCCCAAGCCTTATGCTATCCCCTTTTTCTTCAGCAGAGCTACTTTCCCCATTAGAGACCATTTGAAGCTCCAAAAATTGTAGAGAAACCAGCCAAGTTCCCCCCTTCTGTCGTAAGCCACCCCGAGCTGTCGGAGCTCCTTCGCTTGTCGTCGCACCCCCGTGTGAGCCTGCGCTCGTTCGTAGCTCCACCTCCAGTCGCACCCAGCCCCGTCCCCCGAGCCTCCTTGGTCATTGTAGGGCTCAGCCAGAGCCTCGTTGACGCTGTTTAGCAGCCGTCGTCGCCTGCCATCGCCCTTGCTCGCTGTTGCAGTCCAGTCCACCCATCCCTTGCCGTTTCCAGCCTTGGTTCCAGCTTACTCGATCCTTGGATAGAACCGAGCAGCCTAGCCAGCTGTGAGCCTTCGTGGTCCATTTTGGGCCGCTTCTAGGCCTTGCTTGGCTTTGTCGCTAGGAGGTTTGTCACCCATCTCCACGTTGCCATCGCCGTGGACTCACTGGATCGCTAAACCGGTGAGTTTACTCACAAAACTCTGCTTAGTGAGTTAATGACGTTTAAGGGGTGTTTAGATTATGCTAATTAAGGTTAAGGTGGTTAGTTAGAACGGATTAGCAATTTAATTATTTGTTTATGCATGTTAGGTGGTTAGAACAGCTTAATTAGGGACTAGATAGATCATGCTATTCATCTAGATTGGTTCAGAAATTTTCCGGGCCCGTTTCATTATTTAATTAGGCATTTTCGGCCTAAGTTTCTATTTTTGGCATTTAATTGTATTTATTTAATTATTTTTAGTATTAATTTAATTCTTTATTATTTTTCAAAAATTATACCGAGATAGCCGGTGATCGGAATTTCGTGCGGATTGCAATGGTGTGCTTGATTTATTTAATTGAGTGCTAAATTGTGCAAATTGAGTGAAATTGGTGATTTTGGTTATTTGTTCCAAAATTTGGGAATTTCGATATTTTAATTAGAAAATACCGGGCATTAGTTTTTAACGCCGAAAATGTCTTTGTGCATTATATAAATAGTGAGATTTTGAAGAGAAAGATATAGCATTATTGCATGTCAACTTGTGAGAGCATTATTACACGTTAGCTTGTGAGAGCAGTATATTATATCAGCCTATATGAGCTTGATATGTCAGCTTGTGAGAGTAGTATACCTTATTAGCTTGTGTGAGCTATGATCATTTATTAGCTTGTGAGAGCAACAATCCGTATATCAACTTGTGCGAGCTACTATCTATCTATACTAGCTTGTGAGAACTATTACCGTCTATACTTCAGCTTGTGTGAGCAGTAATCGAATCGATTGATTAATAGATGGTAATAATTGATAGATGGTATCGATTGATAGATAGTATTGATTGATAGATAGTATTGAATTGATAGATGGTATGGATCTTATCGATTGTGTCAAATTGAGTTGATTAATTAAGTGGATTGATGGATTGATGACTTGAATTGAATTGATTGGTTGAGCATATGAATCGTACTGACTTGCAGGAAGGAATTGACGAAAGGTAAGTCCTCTGTCTTGTGTGTGCATAGACTGCCTTTAGGCGTATTTCCTTCTTAGTCGGAGTTTAGGGGGTGAACTTGCTGAGACATTGTCTCACCCCGTTGTGGGCTCAAACTTTTCAAGTCCTTAGATGGTGGCTCCTCCAGTGCGTTTTGGCCGACCCATAAGGATTACTAAGCGGGTTTTTAGTTACCCCGATCTCGGAAGTCATTGCGTTTATGAACTTGTGGTGACCACTGTCTGGGTCAAAGAGGACCTACCTCATAAGGTACCTTATTGATTTAGAGCGCGGTTTCGCTATGGACCCAATGGATTCAGGGTGGGTCCCTTTAGGGGTTTTGAAATCCCCGTTGTGGTAGTTGATGCCACTCTAGGTGAGAGTGCAGCTGATCCTCCTGATGGTGTGGTGGTGGACCCGACGTCCCCGGAGCCTTGTGGAGACCGAAGAATCAGCGAATGAGTTCGACTTGCTAATCTTAGGACAGCTTCATTTTGAGAACCGGTCTTTTGTAGACTTTTGCCTATAGACTAGTATTGTAAATAAACTAGTCAGCTGTGTATAAATGTGTGTTGTGGTTGTGCAATTGTGGTCCTGCTTTTCTATCCCATCTTTATGCTGTCTGGGGATTTATTTATATTCTTCCGCATGCGCATTAAAATGAATGGGTCGGAGACGCATCATGGGATGTCGCATTTTAAATCAACCACCGAGGGATGGGTATGCGCTCGAGGATTGGGGAGTGACATCCTCGCCCGGAGTGTTATCAGAGCTGATCGATAGTTGGACTGATAAGGTGCGATAAGTTATGGGATAGTTAGTAGGAATGGCTTTTATTTCATGCTGGTGCATGTCAATGATAGCTGTTTGGTAAATTGTTTGTGGGGACTGCTTAGCTTCTAATTCTGTGTGGAATTGGAAAGTAGATTTCTGTAAAGAATTTGCATAATGAGTGATCAGGAGTAGAGAACTCCTAGAAAGATAACCATAGGATCTGTTACCTGGGGTAGGACGCCGACGAGGGTCGATACCCGAGGAGGTCGTGGTAGAGCACCAACTTAAGCTAGCGCTAGTGGAGTAGCACCACCTTCTGTGGGTGCTGGGGTAGCAGCCCCTGGTGATCTCAGGATTGAAGGGATCATACAGGCTCTTGATGCAATGGGAGCACTGATGGGGGCAGCAGGCCTAGAATCAAGCCGTCGCCGCTCAAGTTGTTGCTATTGCTGCTGTTGCCGCCACTGCTGAGGCTGCCGCCACTGCTGCACTTGCCAAAGTTCCAGCTGGGAATGTGGTTGTGGAGAGGGAGAGACCTATTCACAAGTTGGTAGAATAGTTCTTGAAGTTGAACCTGTTGAGGTTCACTGGTGCTAGAGATCTCAACACTACATTGCTTTGGATCCAAGACCTAGAGAAAGCCTTTGCATTGCTGATGCGCAATGAGGAGGAAAAGGTTGTCCTGGCAATATATCAGCTGCGTGGTAACGCAAATACTTGGTGAAGGGCCACCAAAGGCATAGTATTTCCGGAAGGCGTAGTCCCAGTGTGGAATGCTTTCCTCAGAGCATTTAATAGTAAGTACTTTTCGGGTAGTGCCCGTGAGCAGAAGATGGAGGAATTCCAGCGCCTTTGTCAAGGGATGATGACCATGGACTAGTACGAGGTTAAGTTTGTGGAGCTGTCTCAGTGTGCTCCAAGATTGGTGGAAGATCCCAAAGACAAAGCTCGGAGGTTTAGGAATGGCCTTCGACTAGAGTTGAAGAACCCACTAGTGCCGCTTGATCTAAAGGACTATAATGAGGTGTATAGTTGGGCCTATCTGATTGAGAGAAGTTTGAGTGAGCAAGTCGCCTCGTCTGGGTTGAGGTTTAGTTCCAATAGAGATGGAATCGGTATGGGAAGAAGCCAATGACCGGAGGAAGGTTCCATATTCCGCCTAATAGGAAGGGTGGAATAGGCAAGTTAGTGCCGAATCAGAATAGCGTATGTCACTTCTATGGAAGGCGACATGGTTCGGCCTCGTGCCATCTTAGGATGAGTGCATGTTTTGAGTGTGGCCAACAGGGTCACATGGCTAGAGACTGTCTCGGAAGGTCGAGAGGACTACAATAGTTACTGCCGTTGCCGCCGATGGGTCAGAATAGAAGGTTTGTGCCGTAGATTGCACAACATGGAGGACAGAACAGACCCCCAGCGCAAGGACAAGTGTACGCCATCACGAGAGGACAAGTAGAGGACTCGCCTGATGTGGTTATAGGTATGGTTTCGCTGAATGACCATGCTGCATATGCTTTATTTGATCCTGGTGTGACTCATTCGTTTATAGCTGAATAGTTTGTTAAGCTGGTAGGATGGAGTCCTGTGTTGTTGGGGTTAGTGGTTAGCATATCTACACCGTTAACGGATAAGGTGTTAGCTGCATTGGATTGTCCTGGTTGCAAGTTAGTGATTGGTGAGTGAGAGGGGAAGATAGATTTGTTAGTCCTAATCATGTATGATTTCGATGTGATAATTGGCATGAATTGGCTCACCAAGCAATGAGCTAAGATGGACTGTTATCGTAAAGCAATTTAGTTTAACCCGTTAGGGGATAAAAGTTTCGAGTTTATTGGGAGTTGAGGAGGACCCTCGATTACCTTAATCTCGTCACTTGAGGCAACCTGGTTGTTAGACGGGGGTTGTCAAGGTTACCTAGCCACTGTTGTGGATACGACAGTTGAGGAGTTGAAGATTGAAGATATCGTAGTGGTTCAAGAATTTCTAGACGTGTTTTCGAAAGAATTGCCAGGCTTACCACCGGAGAGAGAGAGAGATAGAGTTCGTGATCAAGTTAGCACCCGGGACAGAGCCAATCTCTAAGGCTCTTTACCGGATGTCGTTGTTTGAGTTGAAAGAACTAAAGGTGCAGATGCAAGAATTGTTGGATAAGGGATTCATATGTTCTAGTGCATCACCTTGAGGATCACCGGTTCTATTCATGAAGAAGAAGGATGGTTCGTTGCATCTGTGCATTGACTATCGTCAACTCAATTAGGTGACGATCAAGAACAAGTATTCGCTCTCGAGGATCGATGACTTGTTTGACACAACTATAAGAGCATCGATATTTTTGAAGATCGACTTGAGGACAAGATATCATCAGCTGAGGATCAGAAAGGAGGACATACCAAAGTCAGCATTTTGTACTCTATACGACCATTATGAGTTCACTGTAATGCCATTTGGTTTGATGAACGCTCCAGCTGCTTTTATGGATCTAATGAACCGAGTGTTTAAAGAGTATCTAGATCAGTTTGTAATCATGTTCATCGATGATATTCTAGTATATTCAAGGAGTTCTAAGGAGCACGAAAGGCATTTGAGGATGGTACTTCAGACCCTGAGGATTCATGAGCTGTCAGCCAAGTTCAGTAAGTGCGAGTTTTGGTTGACTCATGTAGCGTTTGTAGGTCACGTGATTTTAGGCGGAGGAATCTCTGTGGACCCATCTAAAATCGGAGCAGTTATCAATTGGCTAAGATCGATAACCGTGATAGAGATCATAAGCTTTTTGGGTTTGGCAGGTTACTACAGAAGGTTCGTGGAAGGTTTTTTAGCATTAGCATTGCCGTTGACTCGACTCTTGAAGAAGGAAGAGAAGTTTGTGTGGACGGACAAGTGCGAGTGTAGTTTCCAAGAGCTCAAGTAGAAGCTGACTACCGCACTTGTGCTGACTATACCATCTAGTCTTAGAAGATATGAGATCTATAGTGATGCGTCGTTTAGAGGACTGGGTTACGTGCTGATGCAACATGGTAGGGTTGTTGCATACACATCCCGTCAGTTAAGACCTCATGAATTGAATTATCCGACGCATGACTTAGAACTTGTAGCCATCATTTTTGTTTTGAAGATTTGGAGACATTGTTTGTGTGGAGAAAGATTCTAGATCTTCATTGACCATCAAAGTCTTTGTTGGAGAAAACTCCTTTATTGTTTTGAAGTTAACAAACGTTTCCATCAATCTAGTTTGAAGACTTGTAGACTCAAGTGTTAAAGTCTAAAGAACTCCAGACTCTGCTGACAAAGTCTAAAGACTGCCAGACTCAAGACTCGAAGTCTGCCCTCACTGACAGTTTCCAGACGAAGAGAGAAGACTTAACCAGACGACGGATTATCTTCAAGAATTCGATTTGTATATTTTTGGAAGACCTTTTTGGTTGAATACATCATCAGCAAGATTGATTATTCTTATTGGATTCTACTCCAATTTGAAGATCTTTTGAAAGGCGAGCAAACTTGGAATGTTCTACTTATGGAAACCAAAGATTTTGATTGTATGAGCGAATATGATTGACAGGCTTTCATCACTAATCTTTCAACCACTCGAGATCACCTTAATCGATTCTGTCTAACGGGTATATTGGAAGAATTCATTCAGAAAGTGCCAACGGTTATGAAGGCATGAAGGAATATTTAAGGCAAACTCTTTAGTTGTTCAAAGCAGTGCCTGAAAGAAGAATTTCAAAGTCTGAATCTCTTCGTTCCTTGTTCTTTCAAATCATTGAGCTCAATTTGTTTACAAAAGAGAGAAGCACATAGTGAGACTTTGTGAAGAGACTAGCTGAGACTCTCTACTGAGGAAGTCAAAGATCACAAGCTGTATAATCTCTTTTGATTCATAATGGAATTCAGCCAGTGGGCTGTCAACGTGGAAGAGTGGACGTAGGCTTGGATTAAACAGAACCACTATAAATCTTGTGTTCTAATTCTCTTTCCTTAACTCCTTATCTCATTGCTTTATATAATTTTTTTTTATAGGATTATTCAAAGCAGTTTACTTCCCTAGTTAATCTTTTTAAAAGGCAATTTAGTTTATTAAGTCTTGCGAATAAATTTTTTTATACACTTATTCACTCCCCTTTAGGTGTGCGATCTAGCCCTTTCAATTGGTATCAAAGTAGGTGCTCGGTTTATAAAAGTGTCTTTACTTTTAAGCTAAAGATCTTCTATGACTAGTATCTTGGCTTTAGGTTTGGTTGAAGGTCAAAGTAACACCAGACCTCCATATTTTGATGGGAAGTAATACAACATTTGGAAAAATAAGATGAAGGCATTCCTAAGATCGGAAGATCCATTGGAATGAGATGTGGTAGAAAAGGGAATCATTTCTAAAGCTATGTCAACATCTGGGAAGGAAATTGCAGATGCTGGAGAATTGACACAAGCATAGATAACCAAGAGACAATCTCTTGATGCGAAAACAATTTATTCATTATATTGTGCTTTATCTTCTACTGAATATAATATAATTTCATCTTATGAAACAACCAAAGAAGTCTGGGATAGATTGCACGTCACCTATGAAAGAACTGATCGAGTTAAAGAAACGAAAATCAATATTCTACTTGGACAGTATGAAGCCTTCAATATGAAATCAGGAGAATTTATTACTGACATGTTTAGTCGTTTTACAGAAATTTTAAACGGTCTAGCATATCATGGGCAGCCAATCTCAGGACCAATGAAGGTCAATAAATTACTAAGAGGACTCTCCAAAGACTGGAACCATGTGAAGACTTCTATAAGAGAAACCCATAGGATCATGCCTCTTTCTATAGATGAATTGGTTGGCACACTTCAATCATATGAAGTAGAGCAAATAAATGAGGAAAAAGATCCAAGAGGTAAGAAGTCAATTGCCTTAAAATCTAACCATGATTCTGATGATACAGACTCTAAAGATGACTTGGATGATGAAGAGCTAGCACTCATGATAAGGAGATTCAGGAAGTTAAACAGGAAGGGAAAAAGGTTTAATTGGAAGAAGCAAGGTAATTAAAGATTTCAGAAGAAATCAAACGAGGATAATGAGACCAACAAAGATGTGATTTGCTTCGAATGTAAGAAAAATGGGCACATCAGACTCAACTGCCCTTTGTTGAAGAAAAAGAAAGAAAAAGCAAAGAAATTCAAGAAGGCTCTCAAAGCAGAGACATGAAGCGATACAGAATGCAAGGAAAGTGATGAAGAGTATGCAAACATATGTTTAATGGCAAATTCAGAATCAGACTCAGATTTTGAGATAGACTCAGATTCAGATTCAGACTTAGACAGTGAAGTCGATGTTAGTAATTCTAAAATTTCCGTTAAAGTCTCAAAATATATAGATAAACTTTGTCTCAGCCTCAAAACATCTCTTAAAAGGATTTCCGAGCTAAAGAAGGAGAATTCCAAACTGAAGCAACATGAAATTTCTTGGAAAGAAAAATTTGGAAATCTAGACAAAAGTTTTGTTGATTTGAAAGAAAATGCAGATTTTCTTTTGAAAGAAAATACATTTTTGAAAGAGGACATTTCAAATATCACAAAAAGGTTTTCAATAGGATCTGAGAAGTTGGAAAAGATTTTTTCAGTATAAAGACCCTATTTCAATAAATTTGGTTTGGGAATGACACCAGGAACCATTTCTCTAATTGATTTTCCAAAGGTTAAGGAAAGAATCAAACAAATAACTACAAAAACATTTTATAGAAATAATTTTTAAAGAGTTTTTGTAAAACCTGTTGGCCGAAGTGCTCTCAAATGTTCAAAGTGTAACAGCTTAGAACATTTTGAGAAAGAATGTCCCATGATTTGGAAACCTGTTAAGAAGGAATGGGCAAAGACTGTGTTTCGTACCAACTCCCCTAGACCTAAGAAAGTGTGGGTACCAAAGAAAACTTGAATTCTTTGTATGATTGCAGGTCACTATCAAGAAAAAGATCAAATGATATTTGGATAGTGGCTGCTTGAGACACATGATAGGAGATTCAAGTTGTTTTATAAAGCTTGTGCAAATAAAAGGAGAAAAAGTTTCTTTTGGTGGAAACAACAAATGAATGATTGTTGGATGTGGAACTGTGAGGATTGGAAGTCTCACAATCAACAATGTTTCCTTGGTGGAAGGATTAAATTACAATCTTCTTAGCATTAGTCAACTGTGCAACATTGGATTCAAGATCAATTTCCTAGAAGGAATTTGTTTAGGAATTAGTAAAGATCTATCTCAATCCTTCACTGGACGAAGCCATGCGAATATTTATCTTCTAGATATAAAACTAGAAAGCTCTCAGTGTCTAATATCTATTCAAGATGAAGCAAATCTCTAGTATCGAAAGATTGGCCATGTTAATATGAAGCAGATTGCCAAGATCTCCTCTAAGAAGCTTGTTTGTGGATTGCCCAACTTGACGTATCAAAAGTTTGAATTATGCACATCATGTGTATTGCGAAAACATGTTAGAAGTACCTTTAAATCTATAAATTAGGTTTCTACTGATCGTATTTTGCAGCTTTTGCATATGGATCTCTTTTGACCAACCAGAACTCAAAGCATTGGTGAAAAGAGATACTGCTTAGTAATCGTGGATGACTATTCTTGTTTTATATGGGTATACTTCTTGGCAAGTAAGTCTGAAGCATTCTCTCACTTTTCAAAATTTGCCAAGAAGGTACAAAATGAAAAAGGTTATGCTATTACAAGCATATGCACAGATCATGGAGGTGAGTTTGAAAACTAAGATTTTGCAAAATTTTGTGATGACTATGGTTTTTAGCATATGTTTTCTTCTCCATATATTCTAGAGAAAAATGGGATTGTGAAAAGAAAGAATAGATCTTTGTAGGAAATGGTTAGAACACTCTTAATTGAAAGTAATGTTTCATCTCGTTTTTGGGCTGAAGCAGTTTCTACAGTTTCTTATATCATAAACAGAGTATTCTTAAGGCCCATTCTGGAGAAAACTCCTTATGAGTTATTCAAAGGAAATAAGCCGATTGTTTCTTATTTCCATGTGTTTGGTTGTAAATATTTTATTTTAAAGAATGCAAATGATTGAACTAGTAAGTTTAAGGAAAGATCAGATGAAGGAATTTTTCTTGGCTACTCAACCTCAAGCAAAGCCTATAGAGTATTCAACAAGAAGAGTCAATTTGTGGAAGAATCTATGAATGTCAAGTTTCAGGATTCAATGCAGAATCAACTGGATCAGACTCAACTTGAAGAACCTGAACCTGCTCTGGATATTGCAAAATCTACTTTCTTCGAAGTGGTTTAGACTCCTGAGGTTCAACAACAAGATGAACTAGAAGATTCAACTAAAACAGAGGATTAGTAGACTCACAAACCAACCAGCAACTAGAAGCATAAGTCAAGTCATCCCAAGTAACTCATCGTTGGCAACATTGATGAAGGAATTAGTACCAGATCCAAGAGGTGTGAAGAGTCTAGTGCTTTAGTACTTGTTTTTGAGATTGAACCCAAAACTGTAGAAGAAGCCTTGGCTGATGAAAGTTGGATTGAAGCTATGCAAGAAGAGCTCAGACAGATCAGCATTAATGATGTTTGAGAACTTATTCCTAAACCTAAAGATTATTCCAAATGGACGTAAAAAGTGCATTCCTAAATGGATTTATCCAAGAAGAAGTCTATGTGGAGCAACCACCTAGTTTTGAAGATCCAAAAAAGCCAAACTTAGTCTATAGATTGAAAAAGGCCCTATATGGATTAAAGCAAACACCTCGAGTTTGGTATGAATGGTTAAGTAAATTCCTAACTCAAAATGGTTTTGTTAAAGGAAAGGTAGACCCCACCTTGTTTATTAAAAGAGAAGGCAAAGATTTTCTACTTGCTCAGATTTATATTGATGATATTATATTTGGTTTACCTAATGAAAATCTGTGCAATAAGTTTTCAAGATGCATGCGGGATGAATTTGAGATGAGTATGATGGGTAAGTTAACATTCTTTCTGGGATTACAAGTTAAACAATCCAAGGAAGGAATTTTCATTAACCAAGAAAAGTATGCAAAAGATCTCATCAAGAAGTTCAGGATGGAGAATTGCAAAAAGATAGAGACGCCTATGTCAAGTTCTTCGAAGCTAGATAAAGATGAAGAAGGAAAGAGTGTAGACCAGAAGCTATATAGGAGCATAATTGGTTCACTTCTTTATCTTACTGCATTTAGACCTGACATTTTGTTTAGTGTTTGTATTTGTGCTAGATTCCAATCAAATCCCAAAGAATCTCAGTTACTTGCTTCAAAGCGCATCATCAAATACATTGCAACAACTCCAAAGCTAGGACCGTGGTATCCAAAAGAAGGAGACTTTACTCTTTTTAGGTATTCAGACGCAGATTCAGTAGGCTATAAAGTGGACAGAAAGAGTACTTCTGATACATGTCAATTACTTGGAAACAAGCTGGTATCGTGGTCTTCAAGAAAACAGAGTACTGTAGCTCTTTCAACCGCTGAAGCAGAATATGTAGCTCTTGGAAGTTGCTGCTCTCAAATTTTGTGGATTTGACAATAGCTAAGAGACTTTGGAATTGAAAAATCATGCACCGAGATCAAATGTGATAACACCGGTGCCATAAATCTCACAAAAAATCTAATCCTTCATTCAAGGGCAAAGCATATAGAGATTTGACATCACTTTATCAGAGATCATGTTTAGAATGGAGAAGTTATGATAAAGTTTATTGACTTGAAGAATTAGCCAGTAGACATATTTACAAAACCACTGGAGAAAAGTCTATTTGAGTCTATTCGCATCAGACTGAACATCACATCTTTTATCGAGTAAAGTCTGGAAGTGTTCAAAACTAAGAGGTAAAGTTTGAAGGTGTTCAGACTTAGAATGACTAAGAGTTACGACGTAAGTTATTTCGGTACTAGCAATTTAATTTTTGGATAAAAATTTAAAAAGGTACACTTACTTTTTGAATCGTTATTTACATATTTTTAGAAGTTATCATTTTCGATTTTTGAATTTATGACAGTTTTATTTTATTTTATTTTCAAAAAGGCAGTTTTTACTTTTTCTTTTATGGCGATCCGTATACATCATTTCATCTCCTTTATATACTGTTAAAATTCATCTTCTCCATTTACATTCTCTCAAACCCTAGAATACGGAGCTCCACTTTCACTCATTTTCTCTCTAGTTTATTTCAAAAGATTTCACCTTTTTTTTGAGCAAGTTCAAGGATTTCTGCCATAAAGCAGCAATGTCTTCAAGAAAGTCTTCTAGAATCACAAGTAGGGGATCACGGCACATGCCTGAGGGTCCTACGCATTTCGATTTGACCGAGGAAGATGACTCTTCTCAATAGCAGCAACCAAGTTAGCAACAACATTCTCAATAGCGTCAGTTTCCTCCATTGTCTCAACCTGAAGAAGAAATATTGGAAGAAGTTGAACCTGTAAGAACACTAACACCTAAAGTTGCTTCCAAGCTTTATTCTAAGTTGAAAGAAGGAGCTATTGCTATGTCTTTGATTGATGAGTATCTGAGAGAGAGAGGCTGCAAGAATGAAACTTTATTCTTGCGTGATATGGAGAAGTTGGGCATTGCGGAAAAAAGGGTTGGCTGAAAAGACTTTTGCTAACTTTCTTAGTGACCTGCGTTTTGGCACGTTTAATCAGCCAAAAAGAAAGGACGATGACAAAAGAATGTTCACACATTTCTAGCCTAGGATGGGAGTGGCTGCAAATGTTGAAGGTGATGGAGCGAGTCTATTCAGATCGAAGGACCACAAGAAGGTTTATTCAAAACTGATGAAGAGAGGGGTTATGAACCCTAGAAGCGTTGATTTTGATTTTCTTGATTCTGTGCAAGTAAATCTGAGGGAGAAGTTTGCACTTCTTCAATTGGAGCGTTTTTGTTATGAGACAACAGTTGCTTATCCAGAACTCACAACCTATTTCTATTCAAATCTATTTTTTTGGATGGGAATAGATTCTCTTTCACTGTTAAAAATAAGGAATTTTTAGTCAGTGTGGACATTTTGGCTGACTTGATTGGGGTGGAAAGAGCGTTTTTCCGATCAATCAGTGTGTCCGTTGCTCATGCTACACCGGAATTGGTAAAATACAGGTTTGCTAAAGGCAAGATCTCCTACACTAGGATGAATGCCTCCAATATCTTGCTGCATAAAATAGTGATCAATTGCATCCGTCCAAAATCAACATCCAAGACTGATGTGTCTCGTTCTAAAGCAAAGTTGATGTATGCCATCAACATTGGCTACAAGTTCTCTCTGCCTCACACCATACTGATGCACATGTACAGGACAATGGTGAAAGACAAGGGACAACTCCCTCACTTTGCTCTTGTCACAAAAATCTTCAGACACTTCAACATTCATTTACCTGCTCCCTTGTGCTTGCGAAGCATTGCTCCTATGGTAATTTGATTGAAGATGGTCACCAAGATGCGTCTGAAGGAACTCAACAAGGTGTTAGAGCAAATGAAGAAGCAATCCCCTGTCAAGACAAAGAAAAGCTCTGCAGCATCAAAACGAAAAGGCAAAGAACCAATGACAGAATCTATCAAGAAAAGGAGAGCCCTTATCTTTGAAGATGAAAATGATGAGGATGACATCACTCTCTCTGCCTTTGCCCTTCGCAATTCACAGAGTTATGTTAGTTTTCAAGAGACAGAAGGAAGAGAGACCAGGGAAGAGACAGAGAAGAGAGATGAAGGAAGAAGAAGTGAAGAAGAGAAGATAATAGAGGAAGAGGAAGAGGAAGAGGAAGAGGAAGAAAGAAGAGAAGAAGAGGAAGAAGAGGCTCGAGATGATTCCTTTGAGCCTACCTTGGCTGTATCCTTGACGAGTGATTTAGAAAAGACAAGGAGTGGAACTGTTGAAGAGAAAGACAAAGAAAAACATCACTCTGATGCTGAAGCTGAAGCAAAAAAGGAAGAAGAATTCACTTCTCCACTTGAAGGCACACAAACAGAGGGAGTTGTTGAAAAACGAGGTATTTCTTCACCTATTATAACTAGTGATGTTAGTCGATCTGCAGTAGATCCAGAGGACGTGTATGCCTCTCACCATCAAGAACTAGACTTTTAGGCATTCACTCTTAGTCATAGTAGACGAATTGTTGAAGAACCCTCCAATCTCAAGACTCCAGGAACAGATTCGGTTGGACCCAGTGCCGCACTAGAACAATTAGCAGACTTTTTAAGATTGTTGGATATCTTGTTGGATTTAAGGAGACAACAATATGATTTAGAGTATGAGATAAAAGATCTCAAAAATGCTTTCTTGACTACTTCAGTCTCGTTGCAAGAATAGTTACTTGCCCTGAAGAATCAAGTGCAAGATACTGTGAAGGGTGGAGATTTATAGCAACTGAACGAGACTCTTGGAAAGCTTAAGAAGACAGTAAGTTCAATGGGGGAATTCCAGCTTGTTCGCTTGCCAAAACAGTCATGATTTTCACACCACTCTTTTTGTTCAACTCTTTTTGCTTATTCTCCACTTTTTGCTGTTGACAAAAAGGGGGAGAAGTTGTGCGCAGATTTGACTTTATTTTTATCTTTTGATGACCTTTTTAGACTTTGGTATTTTTGTTTGGTTGTGGACTTTTGACTTTGGATCTTGACTGCTATCGTGATTTGAATCTTTGATGCTTGCAATAACTTAGCTTGAGATATTGATTGTGGATGGATAGTTATCTTGCAGGGTTAATATGTTTTGTGGTTGCAGAATTGATACTATCAAAGTCCTAATACACTTATTTTTATAAGTTATCATGTATTGCTTAAGTGTTGTTTTGTAGGACAAAAGTTTTCAAATCTGCAGGAAAGTTTTTGTTACCATCAAAAAGGGGGAAATTGTTGGAGAAAAATCCTTTATTATTTTGAAGTTGACAAAATGTTTCCATCAGTCTAGTCTAAAGACTTTCAGACTCAAGTGTTAAAGTCTAAAGAACTCCAGATTCTGCTAACAAAGTCTAAAGACCGTCAGACTCAAGACTTAAAGTCTGCCCTCACTAACAGTTTCCAGATAGAGAGAGAAGACTTATCCCGATTACGGATTATCTTCAAGAATTCGATTCGTATGTTTTTGGAAGACCTTTTTGGCTGAATACATCATCAACAAGATTGATTATTCTTATTGGATTGTACTCTAATTTGAAGACATTTTGAAAGGCGAGCAAACTTGGAAGGTTCTACTTATGGAAACCAAAGATCCTGATTTTATGGGCAAATAGGATTGATGAGCTTTCATCACTAATCTTTCAACGACTCGAGATCACCTTAATTGATTCTGTCCAACGGGTAAATTGGAAGAATTCCTTCAGAAAGTGCCAACGATTATGAAGGCATGAAGAAGTATTTAAGGTGAACTCTTTAGTTGTTCAAAGCAGTGCATGAAAGAAGAATTTCAAAGTCTGAATCTCTTAGTTCCTTGTTCTTTCAAATCATTGAGCTCAGTTTGTTTACAAAAGAGAGAAGCACATACTGAGATTTTGTGAAGAGACTAGCTGAGACTCTCTATGGAGGAAGTCAAAGATCACAAGCTGTATAATCTCTTTTGATTCATAATGGAATTCAGCCAGTGGGCTGTCAACGTGGGAGAGTGGACGTAGGCTTGGATTAAACAGAACCACTATAAATCTTGTGTTCTAATTCTCTTTCCTTAACTCCTTATCTCATTGCTTTATATAATTGTTTTATAGAATTATTCAAAGCAGTTTACTTCCCTAGTTAATCTTTTTAAAAGGCAATTTAGTTTATTAAGTCTTGCGAATAAATTTTTATATACACCTATTCACCCTCCAACTAGGTGTGCAATCTAGCCCTTTCAGTCTCAAGTATCTATTCTCTCAAAAAGAGTTGAATATGAGACAATGTCGCTGAATGGAACTTTTGGAAGACTATGATTGTGATATTTTGTATCACCCTAGAAGGATGAATAGGGTCGTGGACGCTTTGAGTCGGAAGTCTTCAGTTGCACAGATGGTAGTTAAGGAATGGGTTTTACTCAATAGAGCACGAGATTCGGTTTTCAAGTTTAAGGTAAGCTACCTTTCAAATCTTATGGCTACCCTCAAAATTGAGTCGGAAGTGCAAATCAGGATCAAGATGCTTTAGTTGACAAACTTGGATCTTCAGAAAATCTTGCAAGAGATATCGATAAGAGAAATGTTGATTTTCAGATTTTTGAGGATAGAACACTAAGGTTCCGAAGACGATTGTGTGTATCTGACGATGCAGAACTTAAAGAGGAGATCTTATGAGAAGCTCATTATAGGAGTTACAGCATTCATCCTAGTAGTACGAAGATGTATCAGAATCTACATCAACATTATTGGTGGTTCGATATGAAGGTGGACATCGCCAAGCATGTCGCCAAGTGTCTGACGTGTCAGCAAGTGAAGGCACAACATTATAAGCTGGGAGGACTTCTACAACCTCTCGAGATTTCTGAGTGGAAATGGAAGCACATCGCGATAGATTTTGTGACAGGCTTACCAATGAGTCATAGGGGTAATGATTCCATTTGGGTAGTGGTTGACAGACTGATGAAGTTGGCTCACTTTGTTGTAGTACGAAAGGACCTTGATTTGGATAGACATGCAGAGTTGTACGTGCATGTGGCACCCACCGACGGCCCCTATATCCGTTAAGGTCGCCACACTTCTTACCTTGTCCTGGATGTCCTCCTTTTTCAGATCAATGGACTTCAAGGAATTCTCGTGGGGGTTCTATCACACACTTCATTGGTCCCTACGCAATATATATGGTGGAAGCGTATCCAACAACTCCCTTTCCTATGCTAAAAAATGATGCACACCAAACATACACTCTAACCAGGCACCTTTTATTTATATATACATGTAACAGATGTTGCTTGTCAGTACATTGAAAAAGACCAACTATTTCTATATTGGCCATATTTGTACTAAAAAAAAACTAACTATTTGGTTAGCCATCTACAACGTCATTTGTCTGCAGTGCTAGTGTCCAAAAATTTCCTGCAGCCTCTCGTTCTCCCCCACTCTACTCGGTCCCGCTGGATCCTTCGTCATCCTCCTCCAGTGGTGGTGGCAATGATCCAAACGTGTGGCTGTCCAACTTGACATAGAGGACGATAAAATTCTGGACTACCGGACTCGAAGGTAGGCCGGCATCAAAAGTCAGGACTGCTTGCACTTGGATATAAGTCAAACTTGGCATGTCTGGATTCGGATGTTTAGTTTGCTCCCATCTCATGTCAATGGGGAGATTGTAGAAGGTGCTGGGAGGTAGGGGTAGTAGCGACATTCTTTTCTAGTCTGAAATATGTTAGTCCCACAAGGGGTGAGTACTACTCAACAGTTAAAATTCCACTAAACTATATTACATAAATTGGCTATCGTTACCCAATTTATGTAATTTAAAACAATATGTTGACACCTAAATTTCTCCATTTCATTTAGGATTTAATCGTGTACAAGATTATGAATTAGTGGCAAAAAAAAAGGAAAATAAAAGAAAAGAAGAAAAAAAACAAAAAACAAAAAAAACAACAAAAAGAAAGAAAAAAGTAGAAAAAATGTTTAGGGGATCGAGTCAGGTTGGATCCAGGCTTGGCCCGGCCCACCTCTCTTTTCTCTCGCGGCCCAAGCCGTTTCCCCTTGGCCCCGGCCCAAGCCAGCTTTTTCCTCCTTCTTGGACATTCTCGCACACGAGGGACCTAGGGAAGGAAAAAAGCAACAACAAAGCAACATTGGGCAGGGGCAGACCTGCAAGAAGAAAAAGAAAAAAGCACTATGACAGAACAGAGAAAAATGGAGAGAGAGGGACCAAGACAGAGGAGACGTGAGGAGACAGGGGGGAGAAAGAATTTTAAAAAATAGGGAAGAAGAACATTGTTCTTCTTCCCCGGTCGACTCATTTACCATTGGCCACGCTTCGCCTTCTACCTGCCGTGCCTCCTCAATTGCCAAATCCCCACGTCAGTTGAGTCCCACACCCCTGTCTACTCAGCCCCCGTGCCGGTCGTGGCCTAGTAACCAAAGCTCGGTCCTTGCTCTGTCGCGCCGGACGCTGCAACTCGAAGCCCACGACACCCTTGTCACTGTCGCTTCGCCTTGGCCTGATCTATGACACTGGAGCTCCGCCTCACCCGCAAGCTCCGTTGCTGCGTCTGTTGTCGCTTCTATTGACGCCGCATCTTTGAGCGACCCACTACACTAGCAACGGTGCCCCCCGATTCACCTCTACTCCGCCTCCTCCCCGTTGCTGCCGGAGTGCCATTCGCTCACGCTTAGCGCCCACACCTGTGTCAGCTCGCCTACTATCTTCCCTCTGCTCGAGCCGAGTTGAGACGCTCCACCCACAGCCCAATGAGCTGCTGCTGTGTGCCGCCTCTGCCTCGCCGCCCCTGCCTACGCCTTTGCCTGATGATCACGCTAGCAGCTCACCCACAATCCGACGCCCACGACCAGCCTCCGCCTTTGTCCTCGGCGACCACTCGACATCGCATCTCCGTTCTATCGTAGCCCACGCTGTCACCGTCGCTGCTTGCTGCCCATGCTGCCGCCACCTGCTGCGTTGCCGCTGCCATTCAGTGTTAGCACCGTGAAGAAGCCCTGGAGAAAAGGGCACGAAATTAGGTATAAGCCGGATCAAAGAGACGGGTAGGGTTTTTGGGCGAATGTGGGCCGGTTTTAGGCTTTTGGGCTTTCGGGCCTGTTTCGCTTTGTGGGCCTAGCTTGTTTTAAAAAGAGAGGAGGGGGACCACTTGGGCTAGGCCCACGCTTTGAGCCCACATGGGCATGTCAAACCCGATTCGCGCCGACCGGCGAAAAATGGGTCGGGTCGACCGGATCCAACTTGGTTTGCCCATTTTTGTAAATTATTTTTCTAAAAAAAATTAAAAATATAAATATTTTTTTTTAAATTAATTTAAAATGTTTTTTAAAAAATTAAAAAAATTAAAAATTTCGAAAATCCAAAAATGTAGGTTTTGATTAGGAATGGCCTTGTATTGCCTTTATAGTGTAATTAGGCCTTTAATTGCTCGTATATTGATTATATCGCATGTTTAATTTACCTGTTTAACTATGCTTGTAATTGCTTAGTGGCATGTGTTAATTTTACTGCAATTAGGATCTTGATAGCTGTGATTGTTACTTTAATGATTGCGCACCTGCATGATCATCTCATATGTTAGTGGATATGTATAAAATCAACTCAAACTGCCTGCCAAAAATCATTTTGTTAAAATGAACAAGAATAGGTACCAAAAGGGCACTAATTGGTCAATTAGTGTAATCAAGTCCCCGACCCTAGATTCTCTAGTTGTGTAGGAAGTGAGGTATATTCCCATGCCTTACTTGGTTTCTAGCAGACTCCAATAGGCTAGTGGTGACTCCTTTTGTGCAAAATTCCTAGAAATATCCCAATGTCACGTGGTGTATGGGCTTGGGAGAGCCCGTGCCTAATCATGGGCCTTAAGCCCATCCTTTAGACAATACCCCTAAAACCTGTTCCATTCCCTCGAGGGTAGGTCGCGATAGCTTGGCGACTCCACTGGGGACTTGGTTTTAGACCTTAGAGGACTTAGGCCAAAATTAATCTTGTTCAAAATTTTTTTTGTTTGGCAGCGAGGATTCCAGGTATGCCCTTAACATTAAAGGTGTTAAATGTTTTTGCAGAATGAAAGGTATAATGGGAAATGTTTGCTCTCCTTTGTCTTACAGTGAGGCGTAGGAATGCATGGTTTATTTTTTTATGTATGAAGTGCTGATTGCATATAAATTGTCATGCCCGCGTCCCCTGCATTGCACTACACTATAGCACACACTACTTGCCACCGGACTTGGGTTGCATATGATCACTTAGTATGGTGTTGAGGTGGATACCACTCCGACTACAACCATGTAGTACGAGTCGCCCATCTCAACCTCGAAATTTCTTTCTTCATGTCGAAGGTACCCACCCCGGTCTGCGAGCACGTGACGCGGGTTGGTTCTTTGACAAAGCCGGAGCCATGGATAACACGACCTAGCCACAACCTTGTTGGTTTAGTTCAGTGATCCTATGACTTCATTTTGAGCCGTATAATGTAGAAATCGAACCACATCTCATGTGCATATCTATGTAAAAAGAAAAAGAAAAAGAGAAGAGTCAAAGGTCGGCACCCATTATAAGTGTCATTTCCCTTTGTATTTGCTCATTTTGTATTTCATTTTCATCTTGAAATTTGCAGAAATCAATCGAATGCTCTCAGTGATGTAGGCTTATGATTGAAAAATTGGCAATCACTTTTGACAAGTGAACATTTGAATGCAAGTTCTAAACATTTTGATTTGGCCCTGTTGAACACATGATTTCACTTAAATTCCTAGTTATGGGCTCAAAATCACATTTAAAAAAAAAAGCCAAAAAAAGGGCTTGCAAGTTGCGATTATATATTGGGGCACAAAAATTGAGATTGTATTTTTGATCAAACTCTTTCCTTCTCACATTTTGGGACTGAAATGCAAATCACATTTTGTATAGATTTCTCAAAATAGAAGTCACTTCATTTTTTGCAAGAGTAAAATCATAAAATCAATCTCTTAAAAAAAACCAAAAAAAAAAAAAAATCAATGCCACTTTTGCATACGGAACTTTTGGAATAAAAGTGGACAATCGATTGATGGACGTGGATTGATTATTTAAATGATGTCTTCTTTTATGATAAAATGTTGGCGAAATACAAAGATCCCGTAGTAAGGATTATGGGGATGTACCGTCGCCTCGATTTTGTTGTAAGAAGCGACCTCATTGATCACGTACTGACATTGTTGTCTTTTTGCAAGGTAATGCATGATGCTCCTTGACATTCTCATGGTGACCACATTAAGAAGTGAATTATAGAGTTAGGACATGAGTTGATTTTTACTTTCATCTGTGCAAGAGTTTCTTCTATTTTATAGTTGTCTTTATTCTTGTTAAGAACCATGTTTTCCGTTTTGGGTTTTGATTGTGAATCCAATTGATGCTTTTGTAAATCATGCGACTCATTTTTTTTATGATGGAATTCAACTTCATGAAAATCATCCCTTAAAAAAAAAATGAACTCAGAAGTGTTTCAAGTGAATCTTTACGTTTACCTTCCAAAATGAATTTCAAGAAAGCTTTGCTTAAGGCTCTCTCTTCACGAAATCGCTTTCTCTGATAAAAGTGTAGGACGATGAGTTTATTTGAGATCGACATTTGCCCATTCTAAAAGATAAAAGTGTAGGCTCGTGAAACTTGAGGAGTAAGCATGCACCGAGGATGCCTCGGTGCCAATTTTCCATAGAGGAGGAATGAAGTTGAATTCCATTTTGGGAATTTTTGTTATTCGCAAATGCCTTAGATGCCAAAACAACCCATCGATCTCGTACACTTTGCATGATGAGAAAAATGAAAGGAGTTGGCAAATATCCAAAAAGGCGAATTCGAAGGAAGAGTAAAATGTATCAATTCCAATTATCCATTTTTGATACTGTTTTTGACATGATTTTCTTTTCATTGTCAAAGAGACATCAAGAGTACCAAGTTTTGTAACATTCCAACAAATGCAATGGAGCATTATTGAGTCCTGTTCATCTTAAACAAAAAAAGATTCAAATGAAACAGAGGGGCAATATTTTTCATTCCTCTATGAGAGATACCTTGGGATGTTGATCACTCGACTTTGAAAAGGATGTATCTCGTTCCTAAACTTTATTCTCTTCAGCATAAAAAATGACATGTCCTTTTCTTTGATACAGGACAGACTCGAACGGAACAAATGTTTGTCATATAAAGAGTGGGAGAACAACGTTTGATTTAGAGAAAAATCTCTCATTCACCCATCAATGAAGTGTGCTGGAACAACATTGTCGAATTCATCAAAAAGGATGTATCATTCCTCAGTTGAACCTAACTAAGAATAGAGATAACTAGTTTCATCTCCCCTTCTTACAAGGTGATAAATAAAAAAAGTTGCACCTTGATCGTAGAAGCGGCGCCTTCTACCAAGGAATCAGGAAAACGTCAAACACTTAAAGGTAAATGCAAGGGAAGGGTATTGTTGAGTTACCAAATATCCACGAAGCTGAATCCAAGAGATGTTAGCGCCCAAATGATGAAAGCGAATGAATGGTAATAATGTATCTTTTCCAACATTTCAATCCCTAAAGATTTTTGCACTAACATATTCTTTCACATTCTTTACAGGGTTACCGAGTTACCATACCGTAGGTAAGTACCCTTCTTCTCAATTTTTTTCCTTAAAAAAAAGAAGAAAAAAGAAAAAAAAACAGAGAATTTCCTTAAAAAAAAAAAAACCTTTGGCGCTTTCCTAGAGACGAGCATAAAAATGAATAATTGAGAAAAAAATTTCTACAAACTTTTTGAGCATCATTTTTATCTCAAAATTGTTTTTTTGTTTTGTGGATTATTCATTTTGAATCAAATTTCCTTATGGAGATTAATCTACTCAGATAATCTCAAAGAGTGAAATGGAGACGTTAATCATGCCAAGAAGAGGATACATAGGATGAGGAAAGGAAAGCCATTTCCAAACACATCCTTCAAACACTTTTGAGAGTTGAGTGAAAGGTGATCTTCTCTTAGGACGAAAGATTCATTCACATTGAGCGCAAAGATTGGAATGATAAAGGTGTTTCTTTCATCAATCCCAAGTACCGTACTAATCTCTTGCTAGCCCTTTGGCCCAAATAAAGATGATCATTCAAAGTACTCCTGTCGAGAACAACCCTACATTAGAGCAGCATAGGAGGTTACAGTCGTGTTGTAGAGCAAAAGATTGAGAAAGATTTTATTACTTTCACTTGCATCAATCTTTTGGTGATAGCTTCAGAGGAATCTCATTAGAGCTTGACTCATCCCAAGGTGAAGAAGAGCATTTCCTTCTCTACCCAAACACCGATATCCATTGCTTTAATCAGTTTGGGCCTGATTATTCATTTCTAAACCTTGAGCGGTGATCATCTTGCTTCACTAGGGCAAGGCATAAGAATTGACCAAATGCAATTGACAGTTACGAGAAAATGTGAAAAGCATCTCAACAGTCATAAGAGTTACAAAAGTTCAAAGAGCAAAAGTTCAACAAATTAGGGGGGCATGGAAAAGCAGTGTGCTTGGTAAAAGTAAGGCCAATGCTCGTCGAGAAAAAGAGCCAAAAGGTTGCATCTTATGTGATTTTTTTTAAAATCAAAGTCCAAGTGCCTACGCAAAAAAATCCATCGCAAGTGCAAAGGAAATTAGGAAAATGGGCAAATCTCTCATGCGGAAATGATTAGTCAAGGGACTTTCGAGATGCACTGTGTTTCAAAAGCCAAATGATTTCGAAAGATCGAGTGACTTGGTCACGATGCCATGATGATCACTGACTCTTAAAAACCCTCTTGAAAATTTTAAGCCTTTTGAGCCTCTCCCAAACCAACCTTACAACTCTCTTCCGAAGTCTCTTCTGATTGGGATGGTTTGAGTGAAAATGAGAATGTCACAAAGAAGCTACTGCTTGAAGGAGTGGAGGTAATTCTATCTCGTCTTATCTTCCAAGTTCTTGACTTGTAAACTCGATGAAGATAACAAGAAATGTTCATTTATTAGCCTCAAAGCAATAATCCCTTTGTGTAAGCCCATGATCAAATCTATATTGCGGTCCTTTAAAAGACCTTTGTGATCGATCAGATTGTGCTCATTACGAATTTTTCTGAAAGCCTTACACATAGGTTATGTGAGATACTCTCAGCAATCAGTTACTTCCCACGTAAATGGATGGGATCAAGCAGCCTTTTTATTGAGAGTATGTGAGAAGCCCTTTCTGACTAAGAAGCTCCAATTTGGCATGCTTAATTAGTCTTTTTCACGAATAGAAATCATTCTGATAAGAGCTTGACTCCCAGAGAATTTGATGATTAACAATGCATTCCCGAACAAGATGATAGTTTTGCGCCACTTGATGCTGATTGACATCGAATATATATATTTTTAAAAGCAGTCGGACTTAACTTGATTAGCTTGTTCAATTGATGCTGCAATATTGCTAATACATCTCTTGATGACGGCTTTAATGACATTTGCTCAAGTTGAGTTTGATAGGATTTTTCAGTGAAGCCATGTAGTTTTCAAGAGGTTAGCAGGTGCTTTCTTAAACCACAAGGTTCGTGGGTTTATCCTTAAACCACACGATTCGTTGGTCTATCTTTAAACTACGCTTTTAAAATGTTCGTGAGTTTATCTTCAAACTGCGATTTTTCAAAAGGTTCATGGTCAACTTTAAACCATGTCATCTACAAAGATTCATTGGTTTTCCTCAAATCATATATTTTCAACTCGGTCAAAACCCGTTGTTACACGGTGATACCCCATTTTTTCTCTTCTTATGACACGACGTGCTTTTGTAGCTCAGGTTCTCTTCTTCTTCTTATGACACGGCGTGCTTCTGTAGCTCGGGGTCTCTTCTTCTTCTTATGACACGGCATGCTTTTATAGCCCAGGGTCTCTTTTTCTTCTTATGACACGGTGTGCTTCTGTAGCTCGGGGTCTTTTCTTTCTTCTTATGACACGGCGTGCTTTTGTAGCTCGAGATCTCTTATTCTTCTTATGACACAACATGCTTCTGTAGCCCGGGGTCTCTTCTTTTTTCTTATGACACGGTGTGCTTTTGTAGCCCGGGATCTCTCTTTCTCTTATGACATGGCGTGCTTCTGTAGTCCGGGTTCTCTTCTTCTTCTTATGACACGGCGTGCTTTAGTAGCCCGACGTCTATTCTTTTTTGTTATGACACGACGTGCTTTTGTAGCCCGGGGTCTCTTCTTTATTCTTATGACACGGCGTGCTTTTGTAGCCCGGGGTCTCTTCTTCTTCTTATGACACGGCGTGCTTTTGTAGCCCGGGGTCTCTTCTTTCTTCTTATGACATGGCGTGCTTTTGTAGCCCAGGCTCTCTTCTTCTTCTTATGACACGGCATGCTTCTGTAACTCAGAGTTTGTCTTTCTTCCTATGACACAGAGAGCTTTGTAGCCTGGAAAGCTTTTGTAGCTCGGAGAGCTTTTGTAGCTCGGAGTGCTTTGTAGCCCGGAGTCCTTCCTATGACACAGAGAGCTTTGTAGCCTGGAGAGCTTTTATAGCCTAGAGTGCTTTGTAGTCCAAGGTCTTTTTTCTTCTTATGACATGGAGTGCTTTTGTAGCCTGGGGTCTTCTTTCTTCCTATGACATAGAGTGCTTTTGTAGCCCGAGGTCTTCCTTCTTCCTATGACATGAAATGCTTTTGTAGCCCGGGGTCTCTCTTTCTTCTTATGACACGGCGTGTTTCTATAGCCTGGGGTCTTTCTTCCTCTTATTGACAAGATGCACTTCCATAGTTATGAGTTCGTTTCATCGACCTGACGCGTGCCTATGCACCCATGGTCTCTCTATCGCCCAAATAATTTAGGTGTCTTCTGTCTTTGAATGCAACCTCTTCGAGCTCCCATTCAAAGAGGGGCAGCTGTTGACACCTAAATTTCGCCATTTCATTTAGGATTTAATCGTGTACAAGATTAGGAATTAGACGCAAAAAAAAGAAGGAAAATAAAAGAAAAGAAGAAAATAACAAAAAACAACAAAAAGAAAGAAAAAAGTAGAAAAAATGTTAAGGGGATCGGGTTAGACCAGATCTGGGCTTGGCCCAGCTTGCCTCTCTTTTCTCTCACGGCCCAAGCCGTTTCCCCTTGGCCTCGACCCAAGCTAGCTTTTTCCTCCTTCCTGGACATCCTCGCACGTGAGGGACCTTGGGAAGGAAGAGAGCAGCAATAGAGCAACATCGGGCAGGGAGGAGGAGCGGGGGCAGACTTACAAGAAGAAAAAGAAAAAAGCACTGTGATAGAACGGATAAAAACGGAGAGAGAGGGACCAAGACGGAGGAGACGTGAGGAGATAGGGGGAGAAAGAATTAAAAAAAAAAAAGGAGAAGAAGAACTCCCTGGTCGACTCATCTACCGCTGGCCACGCTTCGCCTTCTACCCGCCGTGCCTCTGCAGTTGCTGAATCCCCGTACCGATCGAGTCTCGCGCCCTTGTTTGCTCGTCCCTTGTGCCGGTTGTGGCCTAGCAGCCGAAGCTTGGCCCTTGCTCCGTCACGCCAGACGCTGCAACTCGAAGCCTGTGACACCCCTGTCACCGTCGCTCTGGCTTGGCTTGATCTGCGACACTGGAGCTTCGCCTCACCTGCAAGCTTCGTCGTTGCGTTTGTCGTCGCTTCTGTCAATGCCGCATCTCCTAGCGACCCACTTCACCAGCAATAATGCCCCCTGATTCACCTTTGCTCCACCTACGCCCCATTGCCACCAGAGCGTCGTTCGCTCACACCAAGCACCCACACCTGTGTCGGCTCGCTTGCTATCTTCCTTTTGCTCGAGCCGAGTCGAGCTGTGGGTCGAGTCGTTCCACCCACAGCTCGACGAGCTACTGCTGTGTGCTGCCTCTGCCTTGCTGCCCCTGCTTGCGCCTCTGCCTAACGATCGCGCCAGTAGCTCGCTCGCAATTTGACACCCATAGCCAGCCTTCGCCTTTGTCCTCAGTGACCACCCAATGCCGCATCTCCATTCTGTAGCAGCCCACGCCATCACCGTCGCCGCCTGCCGCCTGTGCCGCCGCCTTCCACTGTGTCGCCGTTGCTGTTCGGTGTCAAAGAAGCCCTGGAGAAGAGGGCACGGAATCGGGTATGAGCCGGGTCAAAGAGACGGGTAGGGTTTTTGGGCGAATGTGGGATGATTTTAGGCTTTTGGGCTTTTGGGCCTGTTTTGCTTTGTGGGCTTGGCTTGTTTTAAAAAGAGAGGAGGGGGACCACTTGGGCCGGCCCATGCTTCAAGCCCACCTAGGCATGTCGGACCCGATCCGCACTAACCGGGTCGGGTCCGATTGGATCCGACCCGGTTCGCCCATTTTTGTAAATTATTATTTTTAAATAAAAAATATAAAAAATATTTTTAAAAAAATAAAAAAAATTTTAAAAAATAAAAAAATAAAAAATTTTGAAAATCCAAAAAATGTAGGTTTTGATTAGGAATGGCCTTGTATTGCCTTTATAGTGTAATTAGGCCTTTAATTACTCGTATATTGATTATATCGCATGTTTAATTTACCTGTTTAAGTATGTTTGTAATTGTTTAGTGGCATGTGTTAATTTTATTACAATTAGGATATTGATAGCTATGATTGTTACTTTAATAATTGCGCACCCACATGATCACCCCACATGTTAGTGGATATGTATAAAATCAACTCAAACTGCTTGCCAAAAATTATTTTGTTAAAATGAACAAGAATCCGAAAGGGCACTAATTGGTCAATTAGTGTAATCAAGTCCCCGACCTTAGATTCTCTGGTTGCGTTGGAAGTGAGGTACATTTCCATGCCTTACTTGGTTTCTAGCAGACTCGAATAGGCTAGTGGCGACTCCTTTTGTGCAAAATTCCTAGAAATATCCCAATGTCATGCGGTGTATGGGCTTGGGAGAGCCCATGCTTAATCATGGGCCTTAAGCCCATCATTTAGGCAATATCCCTAAACCTGTTCCGTCCCCCCGAGGGTAGGTCGCGACACAATACACATAACTGAAGAAGTAGACAGGCACTAAACCGATAAGATTGTCTATGAAAGAGTATGATATAGTAGGTCCATGAAACCTTAGAATTCAATAAATTTTGCAGTTCACTAACATCTACTCCTAGAGGACCAATGTTTGCATCCCTCTATGCATTCGTACCCAACCTAGTGTCACGAAAGTCTCTGGTTCCATATTTCAGTCACCGGGTGTCTAGAGCATGTTGTGTCACACCTCTAGGCATCTCTCACCTCACCTAGAATCACAAGGAATCGTCGGGGCTCGCCATGTCAGTGGTTGCCCCTACCCTCCGGAATGTGTATCGACATACATCTAGGCATCCTGACACTTCCAAGGAATCTCTGGGGCTCACTGGTCCCCAGGCACCCAGAAGCGTGACCATCGTGACCCTCCAGGCAATCCCGACTCTCGAGGTATCATCTACCCAAGGGTTCGACGGTAGCAGTATTCACAATTATGGTATAGTAGTCTAATAAAGCAATTTCATATCAAAATCATTCATGCTATTCATACACAAGAACAAATTACTTCCGAAATCTTAATCATAACCAAATTTATAGTGCCGACAAACCTTTAAAAATATACTGGCTCGCGTTGATTGAAAATCGTTCACAATTCAAAGGCTTATTATTGAATCCTTCGAAATGAATTTGCTACGGTCTCGCCCCAAATATTTTTGAAATATCCAAGCATAGTTTTAGTACAATCTCATAATTTTTGGATTTAAAATTTCTTCATAACCCGATTCTCTACATCGAAATCTCAGTCAGATCAACTACTTATGAATCAATCTATGTAACTATCCTAAAATAATGTTACGGAATATATTATCAAGCAACGATGTAGTCTACACGATATAGGTTAGTGGATATCGACTTGCCTTAAGTCTTGCGACGTTGACGGCGAGGGGGTGGTGCGGTAGCTGCGGCTCGGTCAGGACGGCTGGATCGGCGCGGTGGGGGCGGTGGCTGCGCGTGCACAAGCGAAGGGGAAACAGTCCTCCTCTTCCTCTCTCTCTCTCTCTCTCTCTCTCTCGCAGTTCTCTCTCTCTCTCGGTTTCTCTGTGTTCCGTAGTTGGCTTTGTTGACCAAATCAGTCAACAATTTTACTTAAGTCTCCGCGGCTCCTCCAGCGAAGGACAGGTGGGACTTGCGTGGCCTTCATTCGGGCCTTTCCTCGCCACCTCAAGACCGTAAACGTGTGTCTTCAGCAGGTGCATCCCTCTGGCGCGGCTGCGGGGCCGAAGAGTGGCCTTCTTTCTTGACTAATTAGTCAACTTCCCCTGCTTCTTCGTGGCTGCATGAGGGAACAACGGCTGGAACGGTGTGTCCATCCGCTGAGTCGCCGCATGCCAGCGCGCGTCTTCTCCATGCAAGGCGTGTCTTCAGCAGAGCCACATTCCCCCATTTGCTGTCCACCGAATGAAAAGCTGCGTGGCTTTTAGTCAACTTCTCCACTCCTTTGTTGACTCCTCATTCGGCGGGTGCATGAGCTGCATGACGTGGCCAGCGCTCGGTTCTCCTTGGCCAGCGCAAGAAGAGGCGGATGCGTGGCTGCTTGGCATAGGCGTGTCCTCATTTTAGTTGACTGCATGAGTCAACTAAATGAGTCTTCATGGCATGCACGAGCAGAAGCGATTCGGCGCCAGCAACTGCATGGGGATTTCTTCACGTGCATGCTTTCATGGGACTTATGGGAAGATAGAAGAGACGTGAGTGTATGGCCGTGCATGGGAAATTTTTCTCCGAAAGTCGATGTTTCAAGATGGCAGGTGATGATGGAACAATGGTCGAATGTGGTGCCGATGATGACGATGATGCGATAGTGTCCAAAATTGGTGCCAATGATGCAATCTGATAACAATTTCGTTGATCCGTGACGGCCGTTATTTTTCTGAGGTCCGGCGAAATCCAGATGTCACATCAAATTGTTTGTCTGCATGGAGGGACAGCGACGATTACATCAGATTGAGACCCGAGGTTCATAATTACCTTCTAGAAAAGTTTGCAGATTGCCTTGGGAACAAAGCTGTAGTACAGTACGGCTTATCATCCTCAGACGAATGACAAGTTTGAGAGGACGATTTTCAAACTCTCAAAGATATGTGCGAGCTTCCATGTTGGATTTCAAGGGAAGCTGGGAGGAACAGCTTTATCTTGTCTAGTTTTTCTACAACAACAGCTATTAGCATAGCATTCAGATGGCTCATTTCAAAGCATTGTATGGTAGAGCGTGCATAATGCCAGTGTGTTGGGACGAAGTTGGAGAACGAAAGATCACAAGCCCAGAGTTAGTCCAGCAGTCAGTGGATGCAATTGCAGTTATCAGGGACAGATTAAAGACCGCTCAGAGCCGTCAGAAAAGCTATGCAGATAAGTGCCGGAGACCATTGGAATTCCAAGTTGGTGAGCATGTCTTTCGGAAGATGTCACTGATGAGGGGTACTTCGTGCTTTGGTAAGAAAGGAAAGCTGAGTCCAAGGTACATAGGTCCCTTTAAGATTTTGGAAAGAATAGGGACTCTAGCATATCGTCTTGCATTGCTGTTGAGGTTGGCGCAAGTACATGACGTTTTTCACGTGTTGATGTTGAGGAAGTATGAGCTTGACCCGACCCATGTGCTGAACTTTGAAGAGTTAGATGTGGACGACAGAGTGTCGTACGTGGAAAGACCGGTTCAGATCGTAGATCGCAAGAAACAGGTTTTGCGCACCAAGACAATTCCGTTGGTTAAAGTGGTCTGGCAACACCACGGCACAGAAGGAGTAACTTAGGAAAGTGAAGATTCAATGAGATGATTGTACACCCACCTTTTTGTTTAAAGATTTGTAATGGTTTAAATTTCGAGGAAGAAATTTTAATAAAATGGGAAGAATTGTGACATCCTGAATTTCAAGTTATATTTTCAATTGAATGAATCGGACTTTTCATCGACGCGCCTATAGTTCTATTCTCTAAGCTGATCATTCATGAGGTAACTAGTCTATCTGAGGAAGTTGTTAAGGGATTTTAACGCAATAGATTTGAGAATTTGATTAGAAATCGACTGCTCGACCATGCTAGTCTGCAAGGGTTATTATGGCACAGTTAAAAATCGATTAAAGACCGGAGATAGGTTGACTCGACTAAGTCATGTGATTAAGTGTGGGTGATTCCACCTAATTGCAAAATTCTCGTTGATCGGCACTAGAATGGTTTTTTTGTCGTTTTGGTGCCTTGTGTCCACATTTGAAACCTTGAGATTTTCACGATATTCGAGAATCGCCAATGTGTCGAAGATGTACAATGTGACTCGAAAATAATCGACCACGGGTTAATTGCACTAAAATTTTCTAAAAGCTACTTAGTAGGCTAGGTTAAGCTAAAATCACACTAGATTGAAATTAATCACGAACTTGAACTCGATTTCAGAAATTGAAAGTTCTGTTATGTCATGATTTTTTTTAGGATTGTCAACTGATCCTCCGAAAATTTTTCTACAAACTGAGATTTTTGGTGAAAATTCAAAATATGGCCGTTTTCGATTGAAAAATTTAGGGGACCCTTTTTTATACCATTTTTGGGATGCAAGTTGATTTTATTGGCGAGAAAAAATGTTAATTTGGTCGAGGACACCTTGGTGGAATTTATGGGGATCGATTGAATTCAATTTAAGGAGAATTGATCCAATTTGGGGGAATTTGTTGCAAATTCGTAGGCCATGGTTCCCACAACCTTTGGACCACTTTATTGGCTTGCTAGGGAAGTTTGTGGGCTGTCAAGGGGCCATGGATGACATCCATGGTTGGTGGGACCTTGCCAAGGGACAGGATAGAATGGAAGGCTTTGGAAGCCAAGAAGGACCCCCCAAGCCTTCTGCTATCCCCTTCTTCTTCAGCAGAGCTGTTTTCCCCATTAGAGACCATTTGAAGCTCCAAAAATTGCAGAGAAACCAGCCAAGTTCCCCCTATTGTCGCAAGTCGCCTCGAGCCATTAGAGCTCCTCTTGTTGTTGTTGTGCCCCTGCACGAGCCCGCGCTCATCCGTGTTGGAGAAATCTTCCTGGAGTATTTTGAAGCTGACAAAACGTATCCATCAGTCTAGTCTGAAGTTTTGCAGACTCTACTATTTAAAGTCTGAAGACCTTTGGACTGCCAAACTCAAGATTCAAAGTCTATCCTCATTGACAGTCTTTAGTCCGTTGAAGAAGGGCTATCCAGAACTGGGTGTTTCATTAAGGATTTGACCTTATCGACTGGAGAAGATCTCTTGGTTGGATATGACATAATGGAATCCTTTATTTGATCATGATTGATCCAGAGATTAAGGATCCGGTGATTGGCGAAGTATACTTGGAAGGTTCTACTTATGGAAACCGAGATCCTGATTTTATGGGCGAGCAGGATTGATGGGCTATCGACATGTTCCTTTAATAGCTCAAATTTTAATAGCTCAAATGATCTTCCTAATTGATTCCGTCTAACGGGTAGATTAGAGGAATTCCTTTGGTAAGTGCCAACGGGTATGGTGGCATAAAGGAGTATATAAGGAAGATGTTCTAGTTGTTTTTAGTGTGTTCGCGATAGAAGAATTCCAAAGTTTGAAGCTCTTTGTTCTTAGTCAATTCATTTGTTGAGCGAAATCTTGTACGCAAAAGAGAGTCTATATCTTTGAGAAACCTTGAGGAAGTGTGGTAAAGTATCTACAATGTGGAATCAAGGGAGAGCTTTGCTGTAACAACTCTTTTGTTCATAGTGAAATCCAGTCAGTGGGTTGTCAGTGCAGAAGAGTGGACGTAGGCTTGGAATAAGCCGAACCATTATAATCTCTGTGTTCATTTTCTCTTCTTTACTCTTTTTACCTTGATCATAATTCGTTTTTGCTAACAAAAGTCGAACTTCCTTTCTATTGTCTATTTCGTATTGCTCACTTATCACGAGAAATTATTATACACCTATTCACCCCCCCTCTAGGTGCTTATACTAGATATCTCCATTGGTATCAGAGCCTGTGTACTCACTTTGTTTGAAGTGTTTTACTTCAGAGTTAAAGATCCATGGCTAGTATGTTAGCTCCAGGGCTGGTAGAAGGGTAAAGTAATACCAGACCGCCTTACTTTAATGGAAAGGATTACAACATATGGAAAAACAAGATGAAGGCGTTCCTAAGATCAAAGGATCCTTTGAAATGGGACGTTGTAGACAAATGAATCATTCCTAAAGCTGCACCTGTCTCAGAGAGAGGAAAAGATACTGTTGAGTCTAGTGAAATGATTCAGGAAGAGATAATCAAGAGACAAGCTCTTGATGCAAAAGCAATTTATTCTTTATATTGTTCTTTGTCACCTACTGAATATAACAGAATATCTTCTTGTGTTACATCGAAAGAAGTCTAGGATAGATTACATATTACCTATGAAGGAACCGATCAAGTGAAAGAGACCAGAATCAACATTCTCCTCGGTCAATACGAAGCCTTTAAAATGAAATCAAGAGAATCTATAACTGACATGTTTAGTCGTTTTACAGAAATCATGAATGAGGGCTTGAAAATTTAGGTCAACCAATTTCTAATCCCATGAAGGTAAACAAGCTACTGCGTGGACTCTCCAAAGATTGGAATCACATAAAGACCTCAATAAGAGAGACACAAAGAATCATGCCACTATCTGTTGATGAGTTGGTTGTGACTCTTCAGTCTTATGAAGTGGAACAAATCAATGAAGACGAAGATCCTAAAGGTAAGAAATCCATTGCATTAAAATTCAATGATGATTATGATGTTACAGATTCTGAAGACGATATGGATGATGGGGAGCTTGCTCTCATGATAAGAAGATTAAGAAAGCTGAACAAAAAATGAAGAAGATTCAATCCAAAGAAACAGAGTTTTCAAAAGCAACAGATTAAGTCTGTTGAGGATGATGAATCAAATAAAGATGTAGTTTGCTTTGAATGTAAGAAAAAGGGACACATCAGACCCAACTGTCCTCTTTTGAGAAAGAAGAAAGGAAAAGCTGAAAAGTATCAAAAGGCTCTTAAAGCAGAAACCTGGAGTGATACAGAGTGTGAAGAAAGTGATGATGATTATGCCAATATATGTTTGATGGCACAATCGGATTTAGATTCAAACTCTGAGACAGACTCAGATTCAGACAATGAATTTGAGGTGAGTAACTTTAAAATCCCTATTAAAGTTTCTAAATACATTGATGAGTTGTGTTTTAGTCTTAAGACTTCTCTTAAAAGGATTTCTGAACTCAAAAGAGAAAATTTTGCACTAAAACAACAAGAAAATGTTTTGAAAGAAAATGTCAAAGTTTTAGGGAAAAATGTTTCTACCTTGAAAGAAAATGAAGGCAATCTTTCAAAATAAAATGCATTCTTGAAAAATGATATCTCAAATATTTCTAAAAGATTTTCTATAGGATCTGAGAAACTGGAAAAAATTCTTTCTGTTCAAAGACCTTATTTCAATAAATCTGGTTTGGGAATGAATGCGAAAACTATTCTTTTAATTGATTTTCCTAAAGTGAAGGAAAGAATTAAGCAAAGACCCACAAGAGATGCTTACAAAAATCATTTTAATAAGATCTTGGTAAAACTAGTAGGTCGCAATGCTCTCAGATGTTCAAAGTGCAATAGTGCATATCATTTTGAAAAAGAATGTCCTATGATCTAGAAACCTGTTAAGAAAGTATGGGCAAAAACCGCATATCATACTAACACCAATTGACCCAAGAAAATATAGGTACCAAAGAAAGTTTGAGTCTCTTTTTTAAATGCAGGTCACTATCAAGAAAAATGTAAAATGGTATTTGGATAGTGGATGCTCAAGACATATGACAGGAGATTCAAATTGCTTCATAAAGCTCGTTCAAGTAAATGGTGGAAAAGTCTCATTTGGAGGAAACAATAAAGGAAGAATTGTGGGATTCGGAATTGTAAAGATTGGAAACCTTACAATCAACAATGTTTCCTTAGTGGAAGGACTCAACTACAATCTACTCAGTATCAGTCAGCTGTGTAATACTAGTTTCAAAATCAACTTTCAAGAGGGAATATATTCAGGAACCAGTAAAGATTCTACTCAGTCATTCATGGGTCGAAGACATGGAAATATCTACCTCTTGGATGTGAAACCAGATGAATCGCAATGTCTAATCTCAATTCAAGACGAAGCGAACTTATGGCACAGAAAGCTTGGGCACATCAATATGAAGCAGATAGCCAAAATTTCAGCAAAGAAGCTTGTTCGTGATTTACCAAATCTATCATACCAAAAGTCTGATCTATGTACACCATGCATATTGGGAAAGCAGGTAAGAAATTCCTTTAAACCAATGAATCAAGTTTCCACTAATCGTGTAATGCAGCTTCTGCATATGGATCTCTTTGGACCAACCAGAACTCAGAGCATTGGAGGTAAGAAATATTGCCTAGTAATTGTGGATGACTACTCATGATTTACCTGGGTATATTTCCTGGCAAGTAAGTCTGAAACCTTTTATTACTTTGAAAATTTTGCTAAAAAGGTCCAAAATGAAAAAAGGGTATGTTATTTCAAGTATAAGAACAGATCATGGAGGTGAATTTGAAAATTACGATTTTACAAAATTTTGTGATGAATCTGTTTTTCAGCATGTGTTTTCCTCTCCGTATACTCCAGAGCAAAACGGAGTTGTGGAAAGAAAGAATAGGTCACTTCAAGAAATGGCTAGAACTCTTTTAATTGAAAGTAACATCTCCTCACGATTTTGGGCTGAAGCAGTTTCTACAATTTGTTATATTATTAATAGAGTTTTTCTAAGGCCTATTCTAGAAAAAACCCCCTATGAGTTATTCAAAGAAAAGAAGCCTATTGTTTCATATTTTCATGTGTTTGGATGTAAATGCTTTATATTGAAAAATGCAAATGATCGAGTTGGCAAGTTTGAAGAAAAATCAGATGAAGGCATCTTCCTTGGGTATTCAACCACAAGCAAAGCGTATAGAGTCTACAACAAGAAGACTCAATCTGTGGAGAAATCAATGAATGTCAAATTCCAAGATTCTATGCAAAATGAATCTATTCAGACTCATCTTGAAGAACCTGAACCTGCTCTAGACTCTACAAAGTCTAAATCTCAGGAAGCAGCTCAGATTTCGAAAGACCAAAGAACAAATGATTGTTGAAGATTCAAATGAAGGAAGTGATCATCAACCCGACAAATCAACCAAAGAATTGGAAGCATAAGTCCAGGTCATCCCAAAGATCTTATTATTGGCGACATTAATGAAGGAATTCGCACAAGATCCAAAAGGCGCGAAGAGTCTAGTTCTGTGGCTCTTATTTCTGAAATAGAATCCAAAAGAATAGAAGAAACTTTATCTGATGAAAGCTGGATTGAAGCTATGCAAGAAGAACTTAGGCAATTCAGTATTAATGATGTCTGGGAGTTGACTCCTAAACCGAAAGGTAAATCTGTTATTGGAGCTAAATGAGTTTTCAGGAACAAGATAAACGAGAAAGGAAAGGTCGTAAGAAACAAAGCAGGACTCGTGGCCAAGGGATATACGCAAGAAGAAGGGATAGACTATGACGAGACTTACGTACCGGTAGTAAGGTTAGAAGCAATTAGATTATTACTTGCTTTTGCTTGTTATAAGAATTCCAGGTTATTCCAAATGAACGTCAAAAGTGCTTTCCTGAATGGATTTATCCAAGAGGAAGTCTATGTGGAACAACCACCAGGTTTTGAAAACCCAAGGAAACCAGATTCTGTATTCAGACTTAAAAATGCTTTATATGGTCTAAAACAAGCACCTCGAGCTTGGTACAACAGGCTGAGTAAATTTTTAATTAAAAATGGCTTTGTCAAAGGTAAAGTAGATACTACTCTGTTTATCAAAAGAGAAAGCAAAAGTTTTATGCTTGTTCAAATATATGTTGATGATATTATTTTTGATCCCCTAATGAAAGTCTGTGCAAGAAATTCTCTAAGTCTATGCAGGATGAATTTGAAATGAGCATGATGGGTGAGTTAACCTTCTTTCTCGGGCTTCAAGTGAAACAACTGAAGGAAGAAACTTTTATTCATCAAGAAAAATATGCTAATGATCTTGTCAAAAAGTTTGGACTGGAAAATTGCAAAAAGGCTGATATACCAATGTCAAGTTCCTTGAAGATAGACAAAGATGAAGGGGGAAAGAAATTTGATAAGAAGTTATACAGGAGTATCATTGGTTCACTTCTTTATCTTATTGTTTCTAGACCTGACATTTTGTTTGGTGTTTGCATTTGTGCCAGATTTCAAGCAGGCCCTAAAGAATCTCATCTAAGTGCTGCAAAGCGTATTATCAAATATATTGCATCAACTTCAAACTTTGGTCTTTGGTATCCTAAAAAGGGAGACTTTACTCTTCTTGGATACTCAGACGCAGACCTAGCCGGATGCATAGTTGATAGAAAGAGCACCTCGGGTACCTGTCAACTACTTGGAAGTAGGATAGTGTCTTGGTTTTCAAGGAAGCAAAATACAGTAGCTCTCTCTACAGCAGAAGCAGAATATGTCGCTCTTGGGAGTTGTTGTTCACAAATTCTGTGGATAAAACAACAGCTAAAAGACTTTGGAATTGAAGATTCATGCACGAAAATTAAGTGTGACAATACCAGCGCAATCAATCTCACTAAGAATCCAATTATTCACTCAAGAGCAAAACATATAGAGATTCGACATCGCTTCATTAGAGATCATGTTCAAAATGGAGAAGTTTCAATTCAGTTTGTTGACTCAAAGAACCAACTGGCGGATATATTTACAAAGCCTTTGGAGAAAAATCAATTTGAAACTATTCGTTCCAGACTCAAAATCTTAAAGTCTGAGGAAATTCAGACTCAGGACTGAAAGTCTAATGATACCCAGACGATCAAGTTTTTCTTTCGTAAGTTATTTTACTTTATTATCTCTCGAATCTCATCTCGAAAATGTACGATCATTAACCGTGTTTGATTATTACTATCTTTAATTGACGTGATTATTACAACGTTTCCTTTTCGAAAAAGAAGTTATTTTTGAAATGACAATTATCTAATTTTTTGAAAAGGCAGTTATTTTTTTAAAATGCATCTTTTTACTTTCTTTTATGACGTTCCGTATGCCTCTCTTCAACTGTCTTATATACTGTTGTTTCTTCTTCGCTTTACTCTCAAAAACCCTAAGAGAGCACAGATCTTCCATTTCTGTCTTCTTCTTTTTTTTAATCTTCGAAAAGTTGTCATCTTTCTTGGGAAAGTCAAGTTTGGAATCTTTCAAAGATTGTGAAAGATGTCGTCTCAAAGGAAGTCTTCGAGGATCGCAAACAGGGGACCACGGCAAATGCGTGAGGGGCCTACGCACTTTGATCTCATCGAGGAAGACGAGTCTCCTAGTCAGCAGTAGAGCCCACAACATTCTCAGCAGCGTCCATCTTCTCCATCTAGACAACAGGAAGTTGCTCGACAAGAAGAGGAAGAAATAATCGAAGATGCGGAACCCGTAAGAGTTTCTAAGCCCTCTTTTATCTACAAGCTTTATCGTGCTTTGAAAAGGGGTGGAACTCCTTTGAACTACATTGACGAATTTCTGAAAGACAAAGGGTACAAAAATGAAACCTTCTTTTTACGCACAATGGAACGGTTGGGAATTGCCCCTACTGGATCAACAAAAGAAGCAATGGCAAATATTCCAATCGATCCTCGTGTTGAAGGGCTGAATCAGATAGATGGGAATGATGATGACAAGTTGTATAGTCAATTTCAACCGAGAATGGGTGTTGCGGCAAAAATTCGGGGAAAAATGACAGACTTGTTTCGATCGGAGAAACAAAAGCATTTATACTCTAAGTTGTTGAAGCGTGGGGTGATAAACCCTAGAAGTGTGGATTTTGATTTCCTTGATGCTTTGTGAATATTAATTTGAGGGAAAAATTCAGTCTTCTTCAACTTGAACAGTTACGTTCGACTCACTCACGAAGCCTATGCTTGAACTCATCGCATATTTCTATTCGAATCTCAGTTTCTTGGATGCGAATAGATTCTCTTTTAGTGTCCGAGATCAGGACTATGTGGTGGATGTAGATATGTTGGCTGATGTGATTGGGGTTGAGAGAGGGAGATATCAACCTATCAATGTCTCTATTGCTCGTGCTACGTTGGAACTTGTTAAGGATAGAAGGACAGAGGAAAAGATTTCCTACTCGAGGATGAGTGCATTTAACATTCTGCTTCACAAGATTGTCATTACTTGTCTCAGATCAAAATCTACTTCAAAGACTGATGTTTCAAACTCAGAGGCAAAGCTGATGTATGCCATCAATGCTAGGAAAAAGTTTTCTCTTCCTCACACTATTATGTTCCACATGTATAGAGCAGTGGTGAAGGACAATGGTCAACTTCCTTATCCAGGTCTTGTGACAAAGTTATTCAGACATTTGAATGTTCAGCCTCCACGAATTCTCTGTGTTCGATCTTGTGATCAAATGGTGGTGGGACTGAAAATGGTCTCCAAAATGCGTCTGAAGGAACTCAACAAGGCGTTGGAGAAATTCAAGGAGAAAACCCCGTCAAAACTCATCAAATCTCTTCAAGAAAAAGAAAAAAAGGGAAGGAGCCCATGGTTGCTCCATCCAAGAAAAGAAGAGCTCTCATCGTTGAAGATGAAGATGATGAGGAAGACATCACCATTTCTATGGCATTGAAGAACCCGAGTCGTTACTTCCCGAGAATCAAAGGAACGACAAGAGAAAGACTCGGAAACAGGGACTGGAGAAAGAGAAGATTTGGAAGCAGAAGAGAAAGAAACAGAGGAGAGAGAAGCTGAAGAAAGAGATGCAGAGGAGGAAAGATTTGAAGAAGAAGAAGAAGAGGAAAGAGGAAATCAAGAGGAAGGAGAGCATGAGGAACTCTCTTCTTCATCTGAAGGCATGGAAACAGGGGAAGACCATGAGAAAAGAGGAATGTCCTCATATCCTACTACCAGTGAAGGAGTCAGTCGCTCTCCAGCAGATCCAGAGGACATCTATGCCTCTCAATTTCCTCAGGAGGGACATGATGTTTCATCGCCCAATCTGCGTGACTATGCTGATTTGCCATTGTTTGCCTTTACTCCATCTGATCGTGCGAAGCCGACGCGCATCGATAATTCAGCGGACTTTCACGCAATTCTTGATGTTCTCTTGGAAATGCGGGGTCAGATATATGCTCTGGGATACGAAATTCAGAATTTGCAGACTGTAAGTCAAGCTTCTTCAGTTTCTTTGAATGATCAGATCCAAGCCCTTTCTCTTTAGATTCAGGCAAATGCTAAGGGTGAAAATGTGGCACAACTGAAGGAGGAATTGAAAAAGCTGGAAGGCATTGTCCAGTCAACGAGAGATTTCCAGCTTGTTCGTGTTCTCAAGCATACTTGATTCTATTCTCTTCCCATCTAAACCTTTTTTATGCTGACAAAAAAAGGGAGAGATGTGATTTGAAACTTTGAACCTTAAACTTGTGAACTTTTGGTTTGTTTTGATGTTTGACTTGACTTGACTTGACTTTTGTGTCTGGATGTGGACTTGGATGTGGACTGAATTTGGGATTTGGATTTGACTGTTTACATTAAGTACTATTGATATCTTATAAATGGCTTTACTCACATGAAAGACTAACCTATTTTCTGTGGTTGCAGATTCTAGTGTTATCATTTAAGCCATATATCTTTATGAGATATCTATATTTGCTTGAATAATGTTTTGCAGGTCAAAGTTATCCAAATTTGAAGGAAAAATTTTGTTACCATCAAAAAGGGGGAGATTGTTGGAGAAATCTTCATAGAGTATTTTGAAGCTGACAAAACGTTTCCATCAGTCTAGTATGAAGTTTTGCAGACTCTACTATTTAAAGTCTGAAGACCTCTGGATTGCTAGACTCAAGATTCAAAGTCTATCCTCATTGACAGTCTTTAGTCCGTCGAAGAAGGGCTATCTAGAACTGGGTGTTTCATTAAGGATTTGATCTTATCGACTGGAGAAAATCTCTTGGCTGGATATGACATAACTGAATCCTTTATTTGATCATGATTGATCCAGAGATTAAGAATCCGATGATTGGCGAAGTATACTTGGAAGATTCTACTTATGGAAACCGAAATCCTGATTGTATGGGCGAGCAGGATTGATGGGCTATCGACATGTTCCTTTAATAGCTCGAATGATCTTCCTAATTGATTCCGTCCAACGGGTAGATTGGAGGAATTCCTTTGGTAAGTGCCAACGGGTATGATGGCATAAAGGAGTATATAAGAAAGACGTTCTAGTTGTTTTTAGTGTGTGCGCGATAGAAGAATTCAAAAGTCTGAAGCTCTTTGTTCTTAGTCAATTCATTTGTTGAGCGAAATCTTGTACGCAAAAGAGAGTCTATATCTTTGAGAAACCTTGAGGAAGTGTGGTAAAGTATCTATACTGTGGAATCAAGGGAGAGCTTTGTTGTAACAACTCTTTTGTTCATAGTGAAATCCAACTAGTGGGCTGTCAGTGCGGAAGAGTGGACGTAGGCTTGGAATAAGTCGAACCATTATAATCTCTATGTTCATTTTCTCTTCCTTACTCTTTTTACCTTGATCATAATTCGTTTTTGCTAACAAAAGGCGAACTTCCTTTCTATTGTCTATTTCGTATTGCTCACTTATCATGAGAAATTATTATACACTTATTCACCCCCCTCTAGGTGCTTATACTAGCTATCTCAATTCGTAGCTCGTTTAGCCTCTAGTCGCGCCCAGCCCCGTTCCCCGAGCCTCCCTGGTCGTCGTAGGGCTTAGCTGGAGCCCCATCGATGCCGTCCAGCAGCCGCCATCGCCCGCCGTCGCCCCTGCTTGTTGCTGCAGTCCAGTCCACCCATCCCTTGCCGTTTCCAACCTTGGTTCCAGCTTGCTCGATCCTTGGATAAAACCGAGCAGCCCAGCTAGCTATGAGCCCTCATGGGCCGTTTTGGGCTGCTTCCAAGCCTTGCTTGGCTTTACCACTAGGAGGTTTGTTGTCCGTCTCCACATTGCTGTCGCCATGGACTCACTGGATCACTAAACCAGTGAGTTTACTCACTAAACTCTTCTTAGGGAGTTAATGACGTTTAAGGGGTGTTTAGATTAGGCTAACTAAAGTTTATATTGTTAATTAGAATGGATTAATGATTTAACTATTCATTTATGCATGTTAGGTGGTTAGAATGGCTTAATTAGGGACTAGATAGATCATGCTATTTATCTAGATTGGTTCAGAAATTTTCTGGGCCTGTTTCAGTATTTAATTAGGTATTTCCGACCTAAGTTTCTATTTTTGACATTTAATTGTATTTATTTAATTATGTTTAGTATTTATGTAGTTATTTCTTATTTTTTAGAAATTATACCGGGATAGTCGGTGACTAGAATTTTGTGCTGATTGTAATGGTGTGCTTGATTTATTTAATTGAGTGCTAAATTGTGCAAATTGAGTGGAATTGGTGATTTTGGTTATTTATTCCAAAATTGGGGAATTTCGGTATTTTAATTAGAAAATACCGGGCGTCATTTTTTAATGTCGAAAATGTCTTTGTGCACTATATAAATAGTGAGATTTTTGAAGAGATAGATATAGCACTATTACATGTCAGTTTGTGAGAGCACTATTGCACGTCAGCTTATGAGAGCATTACTACGTGTCAGCTTGTGAGAGCAGTATACTATATTGGTCTATATGAGCTTGATATATCAGCTTGTGAGAGCAGTATACCTTATCAGCTTGTGTGAGCTATGATCGTTTATCAGCTTGTGAAAGCAACGATCCATATATCAACTTGTGCGAGCTACCATTTATTTACATCAGCTTGTGCGACCTACTATCTATCTATATCAACTTGTGCAAGCTACTACTATATATATCAGCTTGTGCGAGCTACTATCTATCTATATCAGCTTGTGAGAGCTATTACCGTCTATACTTCAGCTTATGTGAGCAGTAATCAAATCGATTGATTAATAGATGGTATCGATTGATAGATAGTATTGACTGATAGATAGTATTGAATTGATAGATGGTACGAATCTTATCGATTGTGTCAAATTGAGTTGATTGATTGAGTGAATTGATGGATCGATGACTTGAATTGAATTGATTGGTTGAGCATATGAATCGTACTTACTTGCAAGAAGGAACTAAGGCAAGGTAAGTCATCTGTCTTGTGTGTGCATAGACTGTCTTTAGGCATATTTCCTTCCTAATCGAAGTTTAGAGGGTGAACTTATCGAGACATTACCTCACCCCGTCGTGGGTTCAACCTTTTCAGGTCCTTAGATGGCAGCTCCACCAAAGTGTTTTGGTCGGCCCATGAGGGTTACCGAGCGGGTTTTTAGTTATCCCGATCTTGGAAGTCACTAGGTCTATGAACTTGTGGTGACTACCATCTGGATCAAAGAGGACCTACCTCATAGGATACCTCATCGATTCAGAGTGTGGTTTCGCTACGAACCCAATGGATTTAGGGTGGGTCCCCTTAAAGGTTATGAAATCCCCGCTATGGTAGCTGATGCCACTCTAGGTGCGAGTGAAGTTGACCCTCATGATGGTGTGGTGGTGGACCCGATGCCCTCAAAGTCTGTGGAGACTGAAGAATCGGTGAATGAGTCCGGCTAGCTGATCTTAGGATAGCTTCGTTTTGAGAACCGGTCTTTTGTAGACTTTTGCCTATACACTAGTATTGTAAATAAACTAGTCAGCTGTGTATAAAGGTGTGTTGTAGTTGTGCAATTGTGGTCATGCTTTTCTATCCCATCTTTGTGCTGTTTGGAGATTTATTTACATGCTTCCGCATGCACATTAAAATGAATGGGTCGACGATGCGTTTTGGAAAGTCGCATTTTAAATCGACCATTGAGGGATGGGCATGCGCTCGAGGATTGGGGCGTGACATTATATTTTTTAACCAAATTATAAATTTCTCCTTGTCAATACACAACGATTTTTAACGAGGAGGATGACATTGGCACCTATACCATCAAAGTTGTGGATGATCCGAGGACCTTGAACAAAATTCAGTACATCAAACCTCCCACCAACACCTACTCATTTAATGATCTTGTGTCTTTGTGGGAGAGAACGGCAAGACCCTTGAGAGGGTTTATGTTCCAGAGGAGCAAGTTCTAAAGAACATTCAAGGTTAGGGATTAGATTTAAGCACGTGTATTGTCTATTTCTCTCCGAGATTTAAGTATTCTAAAGTCAATTAGTCTACTTGTATTGTCATATTGTAGAGGCGGCAATTCTATGGAATGTGATATTGGCCATATCTCATTTTGTTTTCATGAAAGGAGACCACACCAACTTTGAGATTGAGCCGTCTTTCGGAGTGGTAGCTTTAGAGGTCTATCCCAACGTCACATACATGACTGAGAATCAGTACCTTGATCATTTTGTCTGATAGCTGAAATTGACTATGTTTGTTAGCTTTCTCACATCAATTTGAATCATGAATAATATAGGATTTTGCTAGTTAGGATCCTTGTGTGAAATGTCATTCCCGCCGATCATCTTATGGCGTGTACAACCTCCAAATACGAGGACATACTATGAACATTCGATGTGTGTGCATCTATGTAGTGCGTAGAGAAGTTACTTCTGTTTTGGAGTTTGATATGGTTTTATGTCTAAGCTATGGTAAGCTAAAAGTTAGACACAGGTTTCTCTAATTTTGTATGTTATATGTGGTCCGTCCACGGTGTGGGTAATGAATTGGAGACACGAGGTAGAGCCTTGCCCCAAGCATGTGAGGTTGACCCTTGGTGAGGGCATTGAGGCTTTCGCCAAGGCCTGGCAATTGACGGAAGAAGAAGAGGAAACAAGTATGTAAGAAATGAAAAGAAACCAAAAAGAAAAAGAAGGGTAAACAAGAGAGCAAAAAGAATACTTCTTTTTTACTTTCAAAATTTTTTCATGTGAGCATTGGTCATGTTATGTTAGAAGGCTGACGTTGATTGTATCTAGAAAGCATTGATACTCTTTGGGATGTATCCAACACTCTAACACGTGTTCAATATGCTTTGACATGTTCTGACACGTGGTCAACATGTGTTGAAAAATTCGACTAGTGATCAACTCTCCCGACACGCAAGTTCGGTGTTACACTTTGACACGTTTCGAAACGTGGTCAACAAATATCGAAAACTCTGACACGTGGTTAACTCTTCCAACATAGTTTGACATGCAGGTCCAGAATTCCGACACGAGATTTCGACACACACGGGTCGATTTTAAATATTTTCAATAGACGACGAGTCAAAATGTAAATATGTACAAAAATAAATAGTAATAAAAATAATAAAAGGGAGAAAGGAGAAAACCTAATCTTTTCTTCTCTTTTGACTTTCACTTCCTATAATTCACAATTTTTAGTGTAAATTCATTCTAGTTTTTTTTTTATTATTTATTTATTTTTGAATTAGAATTAAATTAATTTGATTGAAATAATCATAGAAATGATAATTTATCATGTATACATAAAAATATATATTTAATATATGATGTATCCTAATGTGTTTGACTTTTTTTATTTTAGAAATGACATGTCGGCATATCAGGTCGTGTCGTTTTGCGTGTTGCGTATCGATGTCAGTGCTACTTAGGATTGTCTTGCAAGGTAAATCATTAAAAAATCTAGAACTAAATTGATCAAATCAAAATATTTAAAATTGAATTGGTATACATGTGAAAGGTTTAACAACTTTCTACTAATCATTCTATGTTTCAACTGTTGACATCTAAATTTTGGTGACCTATTTAGTCATTTATCGCATTAAAAATTAGGGTTTAATTTTATTCATAAAAAAAATTTAATTGCATAGCATATAGATTTATGTGCATTTATTTTTAATTTGTATTTTATTTATTGGACTAGTGGCGGATGGGTTCAAATTAGTTGGACTAAGCTCACGAAGCGAGCAAGTTGGCCCAAGGCCATGTTTTTTATTCATTGAAAATTATCTCGTGGAAAAATAGAAATTTTGAAATTTTTTCGAGGTATGAATCTTTTGGATAGAGCATATGTATGAAAAAATATTGTGATTTATCTTTGCAAGATCTAGACTTAGAGAAAAATCTTATCATAATCTTGAATCTTTATCAATATGTGATAAGTTGATGAAAAAATTTCACGAATGTAGATTTGAAGGGGAAATCGAAAACCTATCTTCTGCCCCCTAGAAAAGCAACAGTGTACGGGGAGAAAAGGGGTTCTTTTCTCGATTAACAGAAAAAAAGGGAAAATCGGGCACAATAAAAAAGAGAGAAGAGAGCTTCGGTTTCTGGGGTCTTTTGCCGAATGGGGCTTTTCTAGGGTTTTATAGGTGAAGAAATTAAAACACAAAGGGAAAAAATTTTCTTCGTTGAAAAAAAAGCCAAAAGGGTTTTTCCCTTTTTGCTGAAGGGAGTACAGAGGCTACAGTGACGGGACAGCGCAAGGACGTGCGGCAGCAGAGGGAAAAGGGAAATCTACTGTTCATCTTCCCCGTTGGATTCCCCTCCGGCGTCCGTTGCTTCATCGGCGCCCGCGCTGCGCCGACGCCATCAAACCGCAAGCTGCTCGGACTCCCTCGCCGCCCGATTCGTCGCGCCTCCGCAGCTGTGAGCACCGCCGCGCCCGGCGTCCAGCGACCGCATCTCAGATCGCCCGCAGCTCATCTCCATCGCGCCTCCGCCACTGTCGCTCTGCCCCGCCGGTTGCCGTTCGTGAAGCCCGACGCCGGAGCCGCTCCTGCCCTGTTCTGCCACTCGTCCGCGACTACCCGGCGCCAGTCTCCACCGCGCCGGAGTCCCGAGTCACCTGCGCCGGCACCAGCAACCTGCGAGTCCCCAGTCCTCGCGCCTCAACCAGCCTCGCGACACCAGTCAGTCACCGTCGCGCGCTGCTCTTCCCTAACGCCTCAGATCCCGAGCCACACCGCCAATCTGCTTGTCTTTGCCAACCCGATTGCGACTCCGACGCCCAGCAAGCACCACGCCAGATCCGGACGCCCCCAACTCGCCAGCTTCCACCCTCCGATTGGTCGCACCAGCTTCGCCCGAAGTCAACCTGAGCCGGATCTGCAGCTTTCCGCCTGCGACGTCCACACCCGGAGTCCTCTGCCCGCAGCGCCCTGTGCCGGAATCCGAACGCCGGCAGCTCCGACCATGACGCCCTGTTCGCCGGCCGGTTGTCCCCCGCCGCCCGGTGCCACCTCGTTCCTGCCCGTCCGCCCTCGTCGGAGTTCTCCTTGCTGGACCAACGATCAGTCTCCTTGCTGACCGAGCACAAGGCTTGAAAAAGAAAAAATAAAAGGAAAAAAGAAAATCAATTAGGTGGTTTTTATTTTTATTTTTTCAGTTATTTTACTTTGTTTTGTTTATATTTTTAAGTTTAGTTATTTAAATTGGAACATTGGATGTCAATACTCATGAATCTTGCAGGCATTATCCGCAAGAGTTTTGTTTAAAATTATTGTAATTATTAATTTGATTCGTAAGATATCGATTATTTTTTTAATTATATTAATTTTTGGACATTTTGACAGATATTTTAATTGTTAAGTCATTATAATTATTAATTTGATCCGTAAGATTTTGGATTAGATTTTTAATTATTTTGAACTTTTGGTCGTGATGTTTAGGGGTAAAATAATCGCTAATTTAACCCGTGAGACGACATGTTATTTTTTCGATTATTTAATTCTTTATTTGATGAATGTCTTGATTAGTTTAGATATAATATTTATTTGATAATTACTTGTTTTGGAAAAACACTAAAAATCATTAAAAAAATCAAAAATCAAATCTTGCATTAGAGTGTGTTGGTTTAGTAAATTAGGATGGCATTTTTAGATATTTTTGGAATAGATTAGGATTGATTTTAAATAATCTTTGCACATTTCAACAATCTCATTTTTCTAAAAAATAGTTTTCTAAAATAGGATAGGGTTTAAATCAAATTAACTCCTAAAACATATTAGAAAATTATTCATTTTTAGATAGTTTAATTAGGGTTTTTATTAATTCCGAATTTCAATAAAATACAAAAACATTAGGTGCATGGTTCATTTAATTAGAAATAGCTCGTTAGTAAAATTAGGTTAAATAGTAAAAGTGCATGTTTTAATTTTGAGATAAAAGAAAACCCGAAAAAAAATCGTTTGCTTTGTGTGTCTAATTCATTCGATGCAATTTATTTTATTTAATGATTGGGTATCTGTGTGATCACCCTATTACATTATAGTATTTTAGGTTAAAATAAATTCAAGCTGCCTGCAAAAATATTTTCAAAATTAAAAACGAAATGGTATCGAAAGAGTATTAGAGAAATCTAATGTAACTAAGTTCCCGTATCCTTAGTCTCTGGTTTGTATGAGTAAAATAATTATCCCCTTATTTTACTTAGGTGTCTAATCGGCCTACTGTAGACCGATTAGTGGCAACTTCTAGCTAATAATCTTTTGCATTCTAAATATTTGAACCTTAAGTTGCGAATTGGTATGTGCTTGGGAGAGCCCAAGTTAAGTTTAAAGACTTAATAATCCATTAGCATAAACTTAGGTGGTGCACCCGAAATTTAAGTCGCGACATCAACACTTGTGTTTTTGCTTTTTTCTCCCATAGAGGTTATGAATTACAAATATAGTAATCTTAGGTTGGCCAATTAAAGAATGGTAATCTTGTGTCAACCCTCCTAGGAAAAAGAATTTATTGAACCTCGAAACAATAGCATAGCGGCTATGAAACTGTATTATATCATGCTACCATATAAATGTGGAGTAGCTCATTGCCTATTTCATACCATTTTCTAATCTTTTTCATATGATAAAAGTCAACGTAAAAAGGTAGTTTCAACTATTTCCTCATCAATTATGATTACTTAAATTCATAGCACTATCAAAATTAAATTTTCTTGTTTTTTGCTAAGTTAAAATCTATCTTACTTCACAATAATTTAGTTCATCATCAAAATCAGACAAAATCGTTATCTTCTGTCTATTTTCCCAGTTTCCATGTACCATTTTTCCAATGAAGGATTTATCTCAACAAGAAAAATCATTTCAATGAAAAGATGATTACGCCCTTCTGGAATCATCCAATGACTCTCTATCTTGTCACGAAGACAAGAACCGCCACGTTTTAGCCCGGCACCGCCACCTTTTAGCCTGCCACGTTTTAGCCCACAGTCTTTTAGCTCTCTCTCTCTCTCTCTATATATATATATACACACACATACATGCACACATACAGGTATAACAGAGTCACTTCAGAGATCGATCAAGATCGCCTGGAAGAACGACGCCTCCACTGTGAAAACACCCTCTGAGATGGCCGAGAAGAGCAGAGTCCTGGTGATCGGAGGCACTGGACGCATTGGAAAGTTCATCGTGGAAGCAAGTGCTAAGTTTGGTCACCCGACCTTCGCTCTCGTGAGGGAGCCCACTCTCTCCGACCCAGCCGAGGCCAACATTGCTGAAGGTTTCAAGAGCTTAGGCGTCAATTTAGTTCACGTGAGTAGTTCTTCTGATGCAATCCTGTTCGTTTCTCGCATTTGGTGCTCCTTTGAGGAATTGAAGCGTCCCCTACCGTTAATCTCATCCGTCGTTTCGAGAAATGTCTTTAACCGTAAAATCAGAGTCGCCTTTTATCTCAATCTTTCACAAGATCGAGTTGATATTTGCTGTTTCATTTTCCCTCCTCTAGTAATTTGTCCCTATATTATTGGCCATTTTTCACATTGACTGACGAATCACCTCAGCTTCGCATTCTGATACGAAGTACGAATAGAATACATTTTTAAACAAATCTTATGAAAACTTCCATATTTTACGTACTGCCTAAATGAACTTGTATATACAAGTGAATGTGACTGACCTGTAATTCAGATGTCACCGCAAATCCCTTGCTATAACCTTTCAAAAAATTTGGTAGGCAATGCATGGACGATAATTCTGTGGATGCTTTATTTCTTATAATACTTTTTTCTTGTCTGGTGAACGTATTCAAGTCTTATCTGCATCGGACTTCATATCTATCCTTTTTCGTAGTCTTCCTACTGGCCAAGATAGGATTGATTGATGATTGGTCACTTCATTGATTGTTTGTCCATGCTCTTGGTTATTTGATTCTCAGGGAGACATATATGATCAAGAGAGTCTGTTGACTGCGATTAAGCAGGTTGATGTGGTAATCTCTGCTGTGGGGCCGACACAAATAGAGATCCAAGATAGGATTGTTGCAGCCATCAAAACAGCCGGGAATATCAAGGTCGTGCTGTTTATAATAATTTCATCCAAGTTACCATTCCTCGTTTGACATTTGACTGATGATATAGGTTGGTGCAAGCTTAACTCTTTTTCTTCTGGTATTAGTGTATCAGGTTCTCCTTGTGAGCTCCACTTTGATGAAATGGGATGGATTCACTTACTTATTTGTAGACTTCACTTCTTTCTTTATTAAACGGTCATGACTTTCTGTAGAAGTCGTCAGTGAAATTTGAGGCTAACTATTTCAAATCCAAGTACCGGACAATGCCGGATTCACTGTGGTTGGGTTTCCTCTAGGTCAATGAAAAAAATAAAAGGTTTCAAGCATTCGATATGGAGTATGGTCATGTGCCCTATTCGCTGATCAATAATGGGAAGCATGAACTACCTATTCCTTCAAAAGGTTTTTTTCGGTAAAATTAATATTATAGCAAATAAGTTTTTAAAACCCAACTGGTGGATAATTTAGTAGTTGTTGCCTAGGGGGTTGACGGTCACTTCTTTATTTTTCAAACGGTCATGACTTTCTATAGAAGTTGTCATTGAAATTTGAGGCTAACTATTTCAAATCCAAGTGCCGGACAATGTCGGATTCACTATGGTTGGGTTTCCTCTAGGTCAATGAAAACAGTAAAAGGTTTCAAGCACTCGATATGGATTATGGTCATGTGCCCCATTCTTTGATCAATAATGGGAAACATGAACTACCTATTCTTTCAAAAGGTTTTTTTTTTCCCCGGTAAAATTAATATTATAGCAAATAAGTTTTCAAAACCCAACTGGTGGATAATTTAGTAGTTTTGCCTAGGGGGATTGACGGTCGGTAAAGAGTGGAGCTTAGCATGCTCACAAAAGGCAATGTACTCACCTGATAATTTATTTCTTGTGAAAAGTGTACAAACAAGCAGCATCTTTGCATATTTTATACTTGCCAGAGTTATCTGGCTATTGCCCTAACAACTAAATCTTCAGTTTTCTTTTCTTCTACTTTTCTAATATCGCTTAATTGCTATTTTGACTCACTTATAATTATTTTTACTATATTATAGTCCGTTTGTGAAAAAAGAGGTGAAATTCAGTCTCATGTAAGTTTGTTTTCTTTGTTTGCTCTTTTATAGTCACATGTTGAAGAAAAAAGTGAAACATAGTCTCATATGAGTTTGGTTTCCTTTTTTTGCCATCACTCATGTAAGTTTGTTGGATGAGGAGATTTTGCTCTAGTTTTTTGTTGCTTTCTAATAAAAATGTATCTCCAGATTCCAATTAATTTTTTTTTTCTAGAGATTCTTGCCTTCAGAGTTTGGAAATGATGGGGATCGTGGCCATGCTGTGGAGCCAGCAAAAACTGTATATGCTATCAAGGCCAAGATCCGCCGCCTTATTGAGGCTGAGGGAATCCCTTATACATATGTGGCTTCTAACTATTTTGCAGGTGACTACCTTAGGACATTGTCACAGCTCGGGGCTACAGCTCCCCCTAGAGATAAAGTTGTCATCTTAGGGGATGGAAATGTAAAAGGTGAGAAGCAATTCATCGAAATGCACATTTTAAATAGTTAAGATTTTTTTGTACATTAATCACGATTTAATTACGGTAGTGATTAGTGCGAGGGGCAGTTCTTGAAGCTTGAGAATTCCGAGGCAACGTCCTTGTCTGGAGATATTGGGACTCTTACATCCATTAGTCTTCACTTTAAGAGACTAGTAGATGATATGAGTGTGTTGTGGTTTATCATGGCATAATACCACCTAGTGGGCAGATTGTAAAGGTTCTCTTTATGTATTTGGTTGAGAAAAGAACATATGGATGCATCTGTTTGTCGGTTGTCTGATGAATCTGTTTACTGAGAGAATTATTCTTCAATTCGAGCCGAAAGTAACCCTAGGAAGATCAATGGCTCTGTGATTTATTTATTAGCCAAATTCTAAAACTCTCCATGTCAATATGCAGCGGTGTTTAACAAGGAGGATGACATTGGCACCTATACCATTAAAGCCGTGGATGATCCAAGGACCTTGAACAAAATTCTGTACATCAAACCTCCTACCAACATCTACTCTTTTAATGAGCTCGTGTCATTGTGGGAGAGAAAGATCGGCAAGACCTTGGAGAGGGTATATGTTCCAGATGAGGATATTTTGAAGAATATTCAAGGTTAGGGCTGCATTTCTGTTGGATTTAAGTGCATGAATCGTCTTTGTTCTCTCTAAGATTTAAAGCTTTTCCGGTTATTGCAGAGGCGGCCGCTCCGCTCAATCATATATTGGCAGTATTCCATGCTGTTTTCGTGAAAGGAGACCAAACCAACTTCAAGATTGAGCCATCATTCGGAGTGGAAGCTTCAGAGCTCTACCCCGATGTCAAATACACGACTGTGGATCAGTATTTGGATCAATTTGTTTGATTATTGAACCCAACCGTGCTTGTTAAATTTCTCACATTGGCTTGAATCATAAATAAAATAGGATGCTGCTTCTCAGGATCCTAGTGTGAAATGTTGCTTCTGCTGATCATCACATGGCATGTACAACCCCAAAGTTTGAGGACATCCTATGAAGTGCTCGGAGAAATTACTTATGTTTTGGAGATTGATATTGGGTTCATGGGCCAAGCCGAGCTAACACAAAGACATGGGTTTTTCTATTTTTGTATATCGTATTGTCTTTCACGTCTAAATGATTCACGGATGACCACTATCGTGAAGTCAGATACTTAACGTGTTAGCAAGGATGAATTTCCGTCGTGAGCTGATTATGGATAATCTTAAAGAATGACAAGTTAAAACAAACGTAAACCGATTAATGAAGTCCTCATAAACGAGTTATCGTTAATGTTTTCGGGGGCTTTTATAGGCTGCAGGGAATGAACACGAACAAAAAGAGGCATGTGCTATAAATCTGGACAACTCTCGAACCAATTTCTTATCCCAAAAGTCCGGCATTTTGTGGATTGTTGTCTACTTAGGAATGTCTTTGGTTCAGTTTTTCCAAACCCACCATAAATCAGGAATATTTAATGAAGAAATATAAAATAGCTTATTTTGTCAGGAAGTAACAATCAATTACTGTAAAAATATTTCGTTCTTGAATTCCATGGAGAACATGCAACCATCATAAGTCAGGGCGTCGATTTCTTTTCTACCTTGATGGATGTTTGATCGACATAACAATCAATTTTCTAGGTCAAATTCAGACAACTTTTGGTAAGTCAAGTTGTTGTTTTAAAAAAATTTATGTCATCGGCCAAATTCAACAAAATCGATAGATAAGTACTTTGCACGTGCTCCTTCTCCACCATAAATTTCTTCTGTCCTTCGCGGTCCACTTTTGTATGTGCTCATTTTCCGAGCGAAGGATGCTGGGTGTGGGAAAGTCAATTCACCGCAAAAGACAATTATGCCCTTTTGGAACCAAAATAAAATGACGATTCATCTTTATGCGCGCCAATAGGCAACAACAGTTGCAGCACGACACCGAGCAAGTTCGCCGAGAAAAACCATGCCTCCACCATGAAAGAACCCTTCGAGATGGCCGAAAAGAGCATAGTGCTGGTGATTGGGGGCACAGGATACATCGGAAATTTCATTGGGGAAGCGAGTGCTAAGTCCGCTCACCCTACCTTCACTCTCGTGAGGGAGTCCGCTCTCTCCAAGGCTGGCATTGTGGAAGGTTTCAAGAGCTTAGGTGTCAATGTATTCCAGGTGAGTAGTTATTCCCGTGCGGTTGTGTTTGTCCGCCATTCTGAGAAGAAATGTTTTTATCAGTAGGATTGGAGTTGATTTTTATATTTATCTCTCTATTGACCGAGTTAATGGAGTCACGTTACAATATGGTGTTGCTCTTTCTCTTCTCCGATATTTTGTCTTTGTGCATGGATGAAATCAGAAATCACGTCCCTCTCCTTTTTCAAATGCCTGACGAGATCTCAGCTTTGCATGATGATACGAACGTGAACATTTTCAGACAAAATCTTATGGGAAACTTTGATATGCTTTAGCTGTTTCTGAGACTGCTATAGCTAAGTAGCTGCGCTTTGCTGTGTAGACAAATCTTGCCAGTAATTGCCAACTTCATTGATCATTTGTGCATACTCTTGGTTATTTGATTCTCTGGGAGACATATATGATCAAGAAACTCTACTAAATGCGATTAAGCAGGTCGATGTGACAATCTCTGCTATGGGGCGAGTGCAAGTAAAGGACCAAGACAGGATTGTTGCTGCCATTAAAGCAGCTGGGGATATCAAGGTCGTGTTGTGCCTAGTAATTTCAATTTCAAGTTACTATTGTTCATTCAGCATTTGACTGATGATATAGGTTGGTGTTACCTTGATTCTTGTCTCGCTGGTTTAGGTGCATCACGATCTCCTATTGAGCTCCGCTTTGATGAAATGATATGGCTGGACTTATCTATCTGTAGACCTCACTTCTTTCTTTTTGAAATGGTCACGACTTTGTGTAAAGAGTTTTGAGTGCTCAATTTCGATTTTGGACGATTTGCCTAGCTCTTTGATCATGAATTAGTTGGAAACATAAACTAGTTAGTCCTTTAAATGGTCTTTTTCAGTAGTATCACCATTGTTGGAATATGTTACCTAATCCCACTTGCTGGGATAGTGATGTACTTAATGAGTACGTCCATGATGGGGTGCGATTGGAACGCATTGTTTCGTCTTGATATGCTGTGATGGAAAGACACCATTTGAAAGGGTATTGTTGGAAGATATGCAAGAATATTTGATTGAAGATTTGATTTGATTAGAGCTGATTGCGATTATGTACATATCAGCCGAGATTAGATTTAGATACAGATCGATACACAGGATAATTTACTTTCTTTAATTACATACTCATTGTATTATATCTACGAAGATCCGTACATTTACAATTAATTGAAGTGAATAGAATACAATCTTCATCCTTCATACTTCTTTCTCGGTTTCTTTCATGGTATCAGAGCCTCCAGGCTTCTGACCTTAGCTTCCGCTCCAATCTTCCATCTCGACTCCTTTGCCCAAATTCTGACCTACAAAACAGAATAACATCAGGCATAAGTGTCACTCTTAAGGAAGATTCTCTCTACTCACCATGGCCAATCCGCAAGATGAAGTTTCTGCCACCGGTAACCCATCCGCCGAGGAGTCATTCCTCGATCTCGCAGCTCGAATCCTCCCGCAACCTTTCCTTCAATCGAGCAATCCTCGGCAATGGTGCAACAGCCGTTCCCAGACTCAACCCACTCGGTGGCGACCCACACAGCTCGGTTCAATATGGGGCAACCCATGATGGGCCAACCTTACCAAAGGGATTCCTTATCCGCTCTACATTGGGCCAAGCCCAAGTTCATCATCGCCCGGATCGTGAGTCACCGAGCCACGTCCACACCAACGGAGGCCCGCCAACCACAAATGGGGCAAACCCAACCGAAGGAGTGGAGCGGACAAATGGGTCGGGTGAACCGGGTATGGGAACAAATCCCTACCCGGACATTACAATGCGGATTATCCAATCGGGTCGGGTGAATCGGGTCTGGGGACGAATCCCTACCCGAATTTCGGACCCGGTTTTCTACCGTTTCCAACGGCGACCTTCGCCGGACGACCAGAACCCGGCGACCCTCTGTTCGTCTCGACAGCCGACGGACCAGAACTGCGGCTAATCAGCCAGCAGCTAACTGGGCCAGAAAATTATCCCAAATGGTCGCAGGAATTCCGGCGCGCCCTAGCAACGAAGGAAAAAGATGGTTTTCTTGACGGAACCGTTCCGATCCCTGTCGATGAACGCCTGGCCCGACTCTGGAGGAAGAGCAACCGCCTCGTCCGTACTGGATCGGCAATTGCATCTCCCCGCATGTCTCGGCCGGACTCCCACCGACGAGGATGCGAAGAACATGTGGGAGAATATCGTAGAAATGTATGGTAAATTGGATCAAGCCAAAATATTTAACCTAATGCAGAACTCGGTGAGTTAAAACAGGGAAACATGACGGTCACGGCTTGTTTTAACAAGCTATCGTCACTATGGAACAACCTCGAAGCCGCCGAGGAGAAACTTGAGGGTCCGTAATCAACAATCGGCAATACAGATCTATCAAAGACAGGGAGAAAGCCACACGGTTTCTCCTTATTTTGAACGATACATTTCTCACCTTTCGCTCGCAGAGATACTTGCAATGGAGCCCATGCCGCCGATCGGTCGGATCTTTCAACTTGCCGTACAGGAGGAGAGCCAGCGCCTCGCGTTGCCGGAACATGCAAGGAACAGCGAGAGCATAGCCCTTGCAGTTCGCGGCGATCGGCGAGACGGGTTCAACCGAACCCTAGCACGCGAGAAAGAAAAAAGGGGCACAATAGGGTTCGGCGGAACCGACTCCTTCTCCCTTAAAAGGGAGGTCTTCAACGGCTCAGATCGAACGCGGGGATCTAACGGCTCAGATCGAGCGCGCGGATCCGACGGCTCACGGGCGGCCGATGCTTTAGGTGGATCGAACGGTGGAGATCAGCCCGCGGAGAAAGAGATAGACGGTCATATCCTAGCCACGTCATCAAGGATTTTCGGGCAAAATTTCAAAGGAAAGGGTAAATTATTTTGCGAATATTGCAAGCGCTCTAACCATGTGATTGACAGCTGTTGGAAATTACATGGAAGACCAGGAGAAAAGGGAAAGAAATTTTCAGCTGCTGCTTATCAAATCAGTGGATCTATTGGTCCAAATGCTGATCCTCCTATTAGTTATGGACAATACCAACAGCTGATGCAAGCAATGCAGAAATTGAATAATTCTGACAAAGAAGGGAGTTTCTCAGGTATCACACATTGTTTGATTAATTCTATATCACGGAAAGTATGGATTATTGATTCAGGGGGCAAGCGATCATATTATATGTGATAAAGTTTTTTTCTCAAGTATAAACGAAGAACTGGATTTTCCCGTGTCTCGTTCAATTACCCAATGGAAATATCACCCGTGTTAATGTGACAGGAACCGTCAATCTCAGCTCCCAGATTATTCTTCGAAATGTTCTATATGTTCCGGAATTTCAATTCAATCTCATTTCTGTGTCAAGAGTCTGCAAAGAGAATTCTTGTCAAGTATTATTCAATGCCGATACTGTCTCTTTCGTGCCCTTTCGACCGGGAGACCGATGGGCTGGGTAACCTTTCCGAAGGACTGTTTTTCTGGTCACACCATCAAAGTAATTTTGATTTATCATGCACCTCTTTGAATAAACATTCCTTATGTAATTTGAGCATGAATGACAAAAATTTCCTTATGCACTTGAGATTGGGTCATAGTGCCTCCTTTCCTTGTCATCAATGCCCTATATGTCCTCTTGCAAAACAATCTCGCATACCTTTTCCGTCCGAATTCCCGTACTAGTGAAATTTTTTCCTTACTTCATGCGGATATTTGGGGACCTTATCACACCATTAATCATGATGGATCTCGTTACTTCCTCACTATAGTCGACGATTATTCTCGTGCGACATGGATTTTTTTGATGCGACTAAAGATCGACTTTCTCCTATTTGAAAACATTCATCACATTATCCAAGAATCGGTTTCGTAAATCCATTCAGCGGATTCGTACGACAACGGAGCGGAGTTCTTCAGTCACAATTGCTCCTCCCTTTTTTTCATCTCATGGGATCCAACATGAAAGTTCATGCGTTTATACACCACAACAAAACGGAGTGGTTGAACGCAAGCATCGTCATTTACTAGAAGTTGCACGTGCTCTAAAGTTTCAAGCTTCAATCCCAGAAGATTATTGGGGAGATTGTGTCATCACGGCGGCCTATTTAATCAATCGTATGCCCACTCGGGTTCTCAATGGACGAACGCCATTTGAATTATTATTCCGGAAGAAACCTGAACTAAAACATCTCAAGGTTTTCGGATGTCTATGCTATATTACAATTGTGGGTCCGCGTGACAAGTTCAGTCCACGTGCTCGACAATGCGTTTTCATGGGTTATTCAAATCTCCAGAAGGGATATCGAGTGATGGAGCTTTCCACAAGGGAATTTATTGTCAGTCGTGATATAATATTTCACGAGAACATTTTCCCTTTCTCTCGAAGACATCTTCGATGAAGGTTCGGGATATCTTCAAATCCTCGTGGCCCATTATTCGAGGAAGCATCCCCTCATGATTCTTATTACATCTCACTGGAACAACCCAAGAACATTTCTATTCCCACTCCAGAAACACCAGAAAATGCAGCCGAGAATCTCAACTTATCAGAAAATACACCCGAAGACCCCAGCATCGATGAGGAAATCCAGATATCTTGCCATTGCCTTCCAATGAGAGCATCCAAAATCCTATCGAGGTCGATCAACCAAGACGTTCCGTCGGGCCACACGACCTCCAACCCGGACCAAAGACTATGTCTGTGCCACTCACAATTCACCAGGTATCCAATATCCTATTTCATCCTATGTTTCCTTTCATAGATTATCACAGAACATAGATGTTGCATTAGTCGTCCGTCGAAGGCACGAGAACCATCTAGTTATGGTGAGGCGTCTATTGATCCGAAATGGCAACAAGCCATGCGGGCGAACTAAGGGCACCGATTGATAACCATACCTGGGATCTTGTTACCCTGCCACCTAATCGCAAGCCAATTGGGTGCAAATGGGTCTACAAGATTAAATATCATGCCAATGGTTCCATCGAACGATATAAGGCAAGATTGGTAGCCAAGGGATTCACTCAACGAGAAGGTTTCGACTACCACGAGACGTTCTCCCCGCTTGCCAAAGATGTCACAATCCGTTCTTTCTTAACTGTTGCTGCCATCAATGACTGGTCTTTACACCAAATGGATGTCCACAATGCCTTCCTTCACGGTGATTTAGATGAAGAAATCTATATGGATATTCCTCAGGGTTTACGAAGACAGGGGGAGAATAAAGTATGTCGTCTTCGCAAATCCCTTTATGGATTGAAACAAGCCTCCGGCAAAGTGGTATGCCAAATTTGCGGAGGCACTTACAACAAAAGAGGCTTCCAAAGTCAAACATGACTATGCCTTATTCACACGAAGCAAAGGTATGTCATCTATTTATTTGATGATATATGTCGATGATATTCTCCTCATGGGAAATGATAAAGCTGCCATAGAAAGATTCAAGGAATATTTGCATGCCACATTTCACATTAAGGATTTAGGGGCTCCTAAATATTTCCTTGGAATCGAAATTGCACGATTCGACCAAGGGATTTCCCTTAGTCAACGGAAATTTATTTTGGAGATTATATCGAAGCGTGTCCGTCGGATGTAAACCACTTGTAATTCCCATCGAGCGAATACTAAACCGACTTCGCAGATTATGATAAGGGTATATCTAGAAATGATGACCCAACACTCGAGATCCATCGGGGTATCGAGACTTGTCGGGAAGCTTATATATCCGACTATGACCGGACGACATTTCTTATGCAAATGTATTACACTTAGTCAATTTATGCATAATCCGAAGCAATCTCATTTGGATGCTGCCTTGAAGATTGTGAAATATTTAAAAAAATGTCCAGGACTTGGGATACTTCTATCCAAGAAATGTGACATGAAAATGACAGCGTACTGTGATGCAGACTATGCAACATGTCCTATAAGTCGAAGATCAGTGACTGGATATTGCATCAAATTGGGAGAATCACTTCTTTCATGGAAGACCAAGAAGCAACCCACCGTGTCCTTGTCCTCGGCCGAAGCAGAGTACAGAGCTATGGCAAAGACCACTTGCCAAATAGTGTGGATACGAGGCCTTCTTAAGGATCTCGGAATACAAGTGCAAGGACCAACCAAGTTATACTGTGACAATGATGCTGCTCTCAAACTTGCAGCAAACCCTATAGTGCATGAAAGAACCAAGCACATAGAGGTAGATTGTCACTTCACACGGGAGAAGATTCAAGAAGGAGTGATTGAGACAAAAGGAATTGGTACAACGGAGCAACCGGCGGACATCTTTACCAAGCCCTTATGTCAAAGACAACATGCATATCTTCTTAACAAGCTAGGAGTCTTGGACATCTACAAGCCACCAGCTTGAGGGGGAGTGTTGGAAGATATGCAAGAATATTTGATTGAAGATTTGATTTGATTAGAGCTGATTGCGATTATGTACATATCAGCCCGAGATTAGATTTAGATACGATCGATACACAGGATAATTTACTTTCTTTAATTACATACTCATTGTATTATATCTACAGAAGATCTGTACATTTACAATTAATTGAAGTGAATAGAATACAATCTTCATCCTTCATACTTCTTTCTCGGTTTCTTTCAGGTATGGAGAGAGTTGTATAAAAGTCTTCTGAAGATAAGCATTGGCACGGTTGGCAGAATTTACGCTCAGAAATTCTCCATTTCTTGTTCCCTTTCCATCAAAGAAAAAGGAAGGCGTTCCATTTCTCCTTTACAAGAACAATTGGCATTTATGTCGTGGAAATAAGATGTTTTCCTTGTGATTACATTCAGACCAACATGAGATAATATTATTCGTGATTCATCCGTAATTCAACGATCGTTCTAGGGTAAATTGTTGACTACGCATCGGAAACATGTAAGTTGTCTTCCGCTTGACTTTCATCCAACATTGGTGTCAGAGCCCGGTTGTGATTTCTGCCTTGTTTTTCATCGAATTTTTCTCATTTACCATTTGATATTGAGATCAAAAGTATGAAATATACACTGTTTGGATATTTATTGCTCAGAATTGCTATCTGAATCGTCGAAAATGAACTGAAGTGAAGAACGGGTTCGGGGTCGTGTACATCCGTACGGTTTTGGCCATTTTTCGAAATATTTTTTTGGCCAAAATAAATTTTCAACTATACAGGATAAAAGTACTCGTTGAGACGAGTCTGACGATGGGTAGAGCGCCACCGGAGGACGCTGGACGCACCCACACGCGTGGCCAGAAGCCACTGCGTGTGGGCGCCACACGCGTGGCCAGAAGCCACTGCGCGTGGGCGCCGCACGCCTGACGTGCTAGGCACGCCAGTGCGTCACCGTCACGTGTGCATCGATGAAACGATGCGTGCTGACGTCACTGTGACGTCATCGAGACGTCATCCAACGGTCGGTAACCGCCGAATGACGTCAGTGGTGATGTCACCATCTGCTGGCGGGAGACCCAACAAGAGACTCGACCCTTCCAGGACCCGACCCATGATCCGACCCGACCCGACCCGTTCGTTGACCAGTCAATGGTCGGACCGGCCAGGAGCCTTTTAGGCTCACTGGCACGTGCGCCACACATGCCACACACTCAGGCAACATGTGTGGATGCGTGTGACGTCAGATGAGAGCGTGGTCGGCGGCGTTTGGTTCGTATGATTGTTCTCTACATTGTGGTATATTTATTTTATATTTTTGAGTTTTTTAAATGTATAAAACAATATGTAGGGAACCTTGAGTACGCGTATGTTTGGGGTTTAAATATGTTATTTATTCTTTTTGTAGCTTGTATTTCTTATGGTTTTGGAAATACAGTAGTTTGCCTAAATAAAAATGATATACTATATGCTGTGTAGAGCTCGGTTTGATGGTAGCATGTATATAATTTAATATACTTGCAATTTTCTAGTTACAAGAAAATTCGAACAATGGTAAGAAATCCTTGTTTTTCCGTTTCATGTTGAATTGCGTTTTTGATTGAAGTTGTAGCATGATTTATTTTTGTACGTTGGTTCAAATCTTGCTATACTTTTGTGTTAATGGAAAAATATAAAAATTACATGAGGTCATGTAATTATTTTTTCTAGTGGGAGTTCGTAGGTTGGTAGAATTCGAAGGAGTTCTCACCTAGAACTTAAAATTTGTGCAAATTAAACTAATTAATGATAATAGAACAATCGTACAAATGAGCTAATTGAGAACATAATGAACTTTCGTTTCTGTTTCTTTTGTTGAATTATTATTGATTTAGTTTATCTTTACTGCAAATTAAATATGTGTGTTATTCTGAAAAGTGTGCTAGTATTGATTCTACGTTTATTATGTCAATGTGTTATAGCAATTGATTATGGCTTTGGCATCCAAAACCATTGTGGCTAATCTCAATAAGGGTGAGAAGTTGAACGGTGACAATTATGATATTTGGCAATGAAAGGTTCAGTACATCTTTGAGAAGTAAGAGGTTTTGGAAACTTTCAACCACACTATGGATGAACTTGAGTATGGAACTTCAGCTCAACACAAGAGAGATCTAAAAACTTATCAAACTTGGAAAAAGAAAAATAGCATTGCTCGCATCACGTTGTTGAGCTGTATGCAAGATGATCTCATGTGTGAGTTTGAAATTTATGATAAAACTTGAGTAATGTGGGTTGCCTTGAAAGATAAGTTTGAAGGTACATCTGCCACTAAGTTGAGGAGACTCACCATCAAATTTGACACATACTGAAAGCGCCCAAATATAATGATGAGATAGCACATTTGAAAGATGTCAAACATGATTCGTGAGTTGAAGTCGGCAGGTCACTCTCTTATTGATGAACATCAAGTTCGGGTTGTTATAAGGTCTCTTTCTGACAATTGGGAGCATATGAAAATCAATATGACGCATAATGAGAATATTGTCACTTTTGATGATATTGCGCGTCATTTGAAATTAGAGGATGAGTGCCTAGAGGCTGTGAGATCCTCTACCCATGCTTATGTTGTTGAATTGAGTTCGCACAAGGCTTCGGGTTTAAAATGCAAAAGGAATCATCAATTCAACAATAAAGGGAAGAGTATTGATCAAGCACCTAAAATGGCTAAGACCTTCCAACGCAAGAAACGTGGTGGAAAGAAGGACAGAGCCAAGATGGAGTGCTACAATTGTGGCAAGATGGGTCACTTTGCTTATGAATGCACTGAGCCGAAAGAGGTACCCTATTACTTCATTACTTTAAGTAATACTTTTGTTTCTAGTATTGTAATGCTTGCTGAATCCCATCCAATGTGGACTGTAGACTAAAGAGCAACAGACCACGTAGCTAAAGATCGAGAAGCATTTGTGGAGTATCGTCAGATACAACCTGGAAAAAGATGGATATATGTTGGAAATAACTCAAGAATTGAAGTAAATTGTATCGGCACATGTAAATTAATTTTATGTGGTGGTTCCTACATGATGTCATTTATGCTCCAGATATTCGATGAAACTTGATCTCCGTAGTTGTTCTTTTAGCTTAGGTTATGTATTGAATTTCCATGGTGATTGTGTTGACATTTTGTTTGGAATAATTTATTATGGTTCAGGTCATGTATCAAATGATTTTATGGTGTTAGACATTGACTATGATCAGTACAATGTTAATATCAATGGTTGTTTTTCTTTAATTGCATCTTCTAGTAATGTTGAGATCAATGCAAGTATTTGGCATGCTAGATTAGGTCACATTGGCTTGCAAAGAATGCAAAGATTAGCTAGAGAAGGCCTTTTAGGGTCACTCACTAATGCTAATCTACCCATATGTGAACATTGTCTAGCGGGAAAAACAACTAGAAAATCATTTGGTAAAGGGACTAGAGCCAAATTTCCATTGCAACTCATACATTTTGACATTTGTGGTCCCTTGAATGTGAGGGCAAGGCATGGAGCCTAATATTTTATCACTTTCATAGATGACTTAACGTATTTCGGTTCTGTTTTTCTGATCTCCCATAAGTCAGAAGCATGAGATTGCTTTAGACGATATATAGTGATGGTAGAGAATTAGTTGAATAAAACAATAAAGGCATTGAGAACCAATCACGGACGTGAGTATCTATCTGAGCAATTCAAGACTCTTTGTAATAAAAAGGGAATTATACGACAATTGACTATTTCTGATACTCCACAACAAAATGGGGTAGTTGAGAGAAGGAATAGAATGCTATTGAAAATGGTTAGATCTATGATGACTCGAGCAAATTTACCTATCTTATATTGGGGAGATGCGTTATTGACTGTTGTCTATGTACTTAACAAAGTGCCATCAAAATTAGTCACTTCCACCCCTTATGAATTGTGGACTGGTAGGAAACCAAACTTAAGTATTCTACGTCCATGGGGATGTACAGCTTATGTTCATGATTCTTCCCATAGATATGGTAAATTAGGTCATAGAGGGAAGAAATGTATTTTTATAAAATATTATGAACACTTCAAAGGGTATGTGTTTATAGGTGAATAAGCTGATGAAAGTGTGACCGAAATGGAGTCACGAGATATCACGTTCTTGGAGAACGGTTTTCCTAGTAGAGGTGAGATTGATAAGGACTTCCAATTACATGCGATGGAAAACCCTAATAACACGCCCACTAATGTTGTAGAGGGAAATAAAGATTTATCTCAACATACAAGACCTAGTGGGAGTGTTGCATTGCCTAGCGAACTGAATTTAAGAGAAATTCAGTTGCATAAAAGTAATCGTAAAAGTATTCCTCGTCGTCATTTTGAGATTGAAGGGGAAGCTCAAAAAGACGATGCCGAGCCAAAGACTGTTCAAGAGGCTCTCTCATCCTTTGATAAGGAAGAATTGAAAAAAGTTTTGGAAGATGAGATGGAGTCTATGAGGGCAAATCACGTTTGGGACTTAGTTGATCTACCACCTCATCGCAAGGCCATTAGAAATAAATGGGTCTTTAAAATTAAGCAAAGGGTGGATGTGGATTCATTAAAAAGTATAAGGCTCGTCTTGTGGCGAAAGGTTATACTCAATAAGAGGGTATAGACTATGAGAAAACCTTTTCACTAGTTGTAAAGTTTGCCTCAATACGCCTTATCCTAGCCATCGTTGCACATTTGGACATTGAATTATATTAAATGAATGTAAAAATGACATTTCTCAATGGAAAACTAGATGAAGAAATCTATATGAAACAACCAATATATTTCATAGTTAAAAGTCAAGAGCATAAAATTTGCAATTTTCATCGCTCAATATATGGCTTTAAGCAATCATCTAGACAGTGGTATCTTCGTTTTCATCGAGTCATAACAACTTTTTGGTTTCTTGATGATCAAAGAAGATTACTGTGTATATGTCAAGTGGTCCGAAGATAAATTTGTGATTTTATTACTTTATGTGGACTTTATTGGCTGGAAATGACAAGATTTTGGTTATCACCATAAAAGAATGGTTGTCCTCTAATTTTGAAATGAAGGACATGGGAGAAGCTACTTATATATTAGGAGTTAAGATCGAAAGATATCAATCAAGGAAACTCATTGCTTTATCACAAGAGTCTTATATAATAAAGATTCTTGAGCGTTTCAATATGCAGCATTGTAATCCCATTGATACCCCTGTCATGCAAGATGAAGGCCTAAGTACTAAAATGTGTCCTAAGACTCAAGAAGAAACTAATGTGATGTAAATTGTTCCTTATGCTAGTGCGATCGGAAGTTTGATATATGCTATGATGTATATTTGACCCGACATATGTTATGCCGTGGGATTGGTGAGCCAATATCAATAAAAACCCAATCAAGTACACTGGAAAGCAATGGAGAGGATCCTGAGATACTTGAAGGGCATCATGGACTATCGACTTTATTACCAAGGGAATGATTTACACATATTAGGCTACTCAAATGTTGATTGGAGTGGAGACCTAGATGAACGTAAATCGACTTCTAGATATGCGTTCTTGTTCAATGGAGGTGCAATTTCTTTGAATAGCAAGAAACAGACATGCATGGCCTTGTCTACGATGGAGGCAGAATTTATTGCATGTTCTGTTGTAGTGCAAGAAGTAGTATGGCTAAAACGTTTCTTGGAAAATTTAGCCACTATCACTAAGGTTCCAAGACCGATGATAGTTTATTGCGATAGTCAAGCAACCATTACCTATGTGAAGGATCCCAAGTGTCATGGAAGGACGAAGTACATTGACATAAAGAACAACTTCATAAGAGATATAATAATGTAGAAAGAAGTGATCCTACAATACATTTCAACCAATAGAATGGTTGCTGATCCATTTATGAAAACTATTCTTAGAGACATATTCTTGACCCACAGGATGTCACTAGGATTGTATAGAATGTGATATGTGTTATTGTAGAGGATCATTGGTTTATGTATTTGTGGACATATGTATTGTATTTGTTTGTTTATTAGTGACTCGATATTTTATCAATAAGTACAAATCTATTATGAGACTAGCACATATATATATATATATATATATATATATATATATTATTATTGAAAAGTATGTCAGCAGGCAATGATTAGCTCACTTATGCGAGCAATCACCTCAAGTGCTATAGTTAGCATGTTGAGATGTGACGCTTTGTACAAATGAATGTGGAAGAGCAAGTTTAATACATAAAATAATATGCCGCCTTGAATGGAGTCAAGATGAGGTCTGTGATTTATTTATAATAAGACCGAACATGATAGTCCTATAATCATATATGTCTAAAAGATGCCGGATGCGAGTACTTAATTTGGCACTATAGAAAGCGAGCTGATGTAGCACTCGAGTTAAACATAAGTACGTGGGAAGCACGTGACTATGTTTAGGCTAAGATCCATATAGTGGATATATTTAATAAATGACATACGCTTTTAAAGAAAGAGAAATCCACTATAGCATGTAATTCATACTACATGTGCATTATTCGACCGATAATGGAAGGTAAGTAAAATTATCCCTATTTACTCATCGTGTGAACCCTTGAGGTAATTTATAATCTATCTCATTTTGTGCCCTATATTACTTCTGACTATGTTCTCGAAGTGAAAAATCAATGTTGCTACTTTAGCATGTTATCAGCGGTCATGAATAGATATAGCCTTATGGGATGTGTCTAGAAAAGCAATTGTTCTAAAATGTAGAGAAACATGAGTGCGAAGGAAGACTATTGTTGTTTTACATCTATCACATATATTTACTGGTCGACCAATTATATCGTCTTATGTGGTTGTGGATATAATTGTAAATACATGGTGTTGTGAGAATAGTGAAGTATAACCTTTAAGGGATATGTATACTTGGATTGATGTAACAAAATATGTCTAGGACACTGTAAGATATCGATTATTTATTTCTTTTCGGGGTTGTAGCCATTATGTCATCCCTAATAGGTGCATAATTTGAGTTCTCAAGTGTAGGTGTACTCACTGGTTGCACGGCTTACTTGCCAGTATGAATTATTTTGTAAAGTTAATGAATGTTGAATGCCTTATATTCTTGATAGAGCATTATCAAGCCCATCATGTTCGAGTGGGAGATGATGTACTTAATGAGTACGTCCATGATGGGGTGCGATTGGAATGCACTGTTTCGTCTTGATATGTTATGATGGAAAGACACCATTTGAAAGGGTATGAAGGGAGTTGTATAAAAGTCTTCTGAAGATAACCAGTGGCACAGTTGGCAAAACATACACTCAGAAATTCTCCATTTCTTGTCCTCTTTCCATCAAAGAAAAAGGAAGGCATTCCATTCCTCCTTTACAAGAACAATTGGTATTTATGTTGTGAAAATCAGATGTTTTCCATGTGATTACATTCAGACGAACGTGAGATAATATTATTCGTGATTCATCCGCAATTCAACAATCGTTCCGAGGTAAATTATTGACTGCGCATCAGATGTCTAAGCAAGTAGAATGTCACACCCTAAACCTCAAGCGCATGCCCATCCCTTGGTGGTCGATAAAATTTGTGACGTCCCAGGACGCGTCGCCGATCCATTCATTTTAATGCACATGCGGAAGCGAAACAATACCCATGACAACAACTAATACGGGATAGAAAAGTAGGAAACATATTCACAACTAAAACATTTTTATAAACACTTCAGTTTATATACAACACTAGTCTATAGACAAGAGTCTACAAAAGACTAGCTCTCAAAAGAAGCTGTCATAAGACCTACTAGTCGGACACATTCACCGATCCTTCGGTCTCCATAGGCTCCGGGGGCTTTGGGTCCTCCACAGCACCATCAAGAGGGTCAGCTTGTCACGCCTCGAACCTCGAGCGTGCGGACATCCCTCGGTGGTCGATAAAATATGCGACGTTTCCAAGACGCATCGCCAACCTAATCGATTATGCACAGCGGAATCAAATTAACTAATCCCCTGACAACAACATACATGAGATAGAAAAGCAGGACAACCAAATTCAAATCAAACACACTTTTATAAACAATTTGGTTTACACATAGAGGTCAACTCTAAGGTCTAAGTACAAGAGGTCTATTTCCAAACAAAACTATTCAGCCACCCATGCTTCTGACCCTTTAGCCTCAAGCTCCGGGTTCTTCACACTAGAGACCTGAAAATGGTAACCCACGACGGAGTGAGATATAAATCTCAGCGAATTCACTCCTTAAACCCCGATTAGGAAGATAATACGCTTAGAGGTAGCTTACACATACACCCAATGAGACTTACCCCGCCTCAGTTCCGTCCTGCACATTAGTACAATTCTTAAAACATATGCACATACTTAATGCACTCATCAATTGAACATCTCATTATCAAACCAATCACACACAGGAGTCCCGATTATAAGGCTAAATCGTAATGACATATCCCATTCCGTGTCACACAATTTTGTCCCATACTCAGGCGCGGGTAACTCATATCGGTTGTTCAATCCACACCCGTTATTCACTCTCAATATTCCAATTCCTAATTCAAACTTGTTGGAGAAAACTTCCTTAAGTGTTTTGAAGTTGACAAAATGTTTCTATTAGTCTAGTCTCAAGACTTGCAGACTCTTCCATCAAAGTCTGAAGACCTCCGGACTGCTAGACTCAAGACTCAAAATCTATCATCATTAACAGTTTCTAAACCGTTGAAGAAGGCTTATCCGAAACGGAGTATTTCGTTAAGGATTTGATTCTATCATCTAAAGAAGATCTCTTGGATAGATATAGCATGTCAGAATCCATTATTCAATCAAGATTGATTTAGGGATTTTGGATCCATTGATTGGCGAAGTATACTTGGAATGTTCTACTTATGGAAACCTAGATCCCGATTGTATGAGTGAGCAAGATTAATGGGCTATCGTCATGTTCCTTAAATAACTCGAAGATCTTCCTAATTGATTCTGTCCAACGGGTAGATTGGAAGAATTCATTTGGTAAGTGCCAACGGATGTGATGGCATAAAGGAGTATATAAGGAAGACGTTCCAGTTGTTCGAGTGTGTGCGCGATAGAAGAATTCCAAAGTCTGAAGCTCCTTGTTCTTAGTCAATTAAACTATTGAGCGAAACCTGGTACACAAAAGAGAGTTTATTTCTTTGAGAGACCTTAAGGAAGTGTAGTAGTGTCTCTACACTGTGGAATCAAGAAAGAGCTTTACTGTAACAACTCTTTTGTTCATAGTGAAATCTAGCCGGTGGGCTGTCAGTGCGGAAGAGTGGACGTAGGCTTGAATTAAGCCGAACCACTATAAACTCTGTGTTCATATTCTCTTCCCTACGTTCTTTTACTTTGATCGTAACTTGATTTGTTTACAAGAGTCTAATTTCCTTTTCATAATCTATTACTAATTAAAGTTGCACACTTCACTTTGAAAATTTATTTTTACACCTATTCACTCCCCTCTAGGTGCTTATACTAGCTTTCACAAAACTCAATACTCACTACCAAGCTCAAGGTTCTAGAGGTGTCTCCTCCCCACGAAATTCCGGTATCGTGTGGCACTTAGTCTCTAACCACAATCAACAATAGCTCGAGGTACTAGAGGTGGCTCTCACGAAGTCACACCGTCGTGTAGCACTTAGTTCTCAACTATCATAAGCAATATCTCAAGGTACTAGAGGTGGCTCCCACAAAGTCACGCTGTCGTGTAGCACTCAATTCTTGGCCACAAAAAGCACTAGTACAAGGTTCTAGAAATAACTCACATGAAGTCTCGCTATCATGTAGCACTTAGTTTTTGATTATGCACGACAAAAATGCAAGGCTTCTAGAGGTGGCTCCCATGTGACTCAAGTCACCCTGTAGCACTTAGACTTTAACTACACTAAGCAATGGTACAAGGTACTAGAGGTGGCTCACACGATGATTCATTATTGTGTAGCACTTAGTTCTTTACCAGCTCACAACCCATTGGGTTTCCTCAACACAACATATGTCACCTCATTTTTCAATAGTCATCTTGCCCTGACTATAAACCAACACACGATCAATCAACCACGACCAAGGCCATTGTGCTTAGCACTTAAATGCCTTAACTAAGGTAACGAACTTGGTCTATTTTCTTCATACTAAAAACACTCGGTAAAATAATCGTGGGTACACGGTCAGCTTGAACTAGAAAATTGATATCTTTCTTTTTCAAAAATCCCACTATTTTATATAGTACTTAAAAACATTTTTGGTGTAAAAAACTAACATCTGGTATTTTCTAATTAAATACCAAAATTTCACAATTTTGGAATAAATAACCAAAATTCCAATCATCACTCAATTTGCACAAATTAACATTCAATTGTATAAACTAGGCATATTATTACAATCAGCATGAAATTCCCAGTCACCAGCTATCCCTGTATAATTTTTGAAAAATATTAAATAATTAAATAAATACAACAAATAATTAAATAAATACCAATAAATCCAATAAATGCAAACTTAGTCGGGAATGCTAATCTAACCACTTAAACATGCCTAGAAAATTTTCGAACCTATCTAGATAAATAGCACAACTTATCTAGTCCCTAATTAATCCATTCTAACCACCTAACATGCATAATTGAATAATTAAATCATTAATCCATTATAATTAATCACCTAATCTCATCTTAAGCTAAACTAATAACCTCTTAAGCATCATTAGCGCCCTAATGAGAGTTTAGTGCATAAACTCACCGATTTAGCGCAAAAACTGGTTCACAGAGACGGCGGCACGACAGCGGCCGAAACTCGGGCTTACAGCGGCGCCAAAGGAAGCTCGAATTGGGCTAAAAACAGTCCGACACGTCTCAACTAAAGCTGAGATTCAAACTTGCTTCTATGGAGGGCTGCTAGTTGCGGTGTGAGCTAGTTGGGCGACGGGACTAAGCTAGGTATAGAGGATCGCTGGGTTGGTGGCTTGAGGAGAAGATGAAGCTGTTGTGTGAGGTTGATGACTATGGAGTTAGGCCTGATGTGGGTGCCATAGCAACTAAAATGAGGGAAAGTAGACTGGTGTGAAGGGTGAGCTGGCAGGTTGAAATGGTGAGGTGGTGGTTTGGTGGGGGATCGGGCATTGGGGTGAGCGTGCAGGGGAAAGCTAGATGGAAGGACGGCAGCTTGAGGGAAAAGAAGAAGACGTGTGAGATGGAGGGAAGAAAAAAAAGACAGAAGGGGAAGTCGGCAGCTAAGGGGGGAGAGAATTGTGCGAGAGAGAGAGGGAAAGAGGGAGAGACGTGCGTGAGAGGGAGAGGGTAAAAGGAAAGGGGGTCTGCATGTATGGAGGGAAAGAGGGAGGCCAAATGGTCAAGGGAAAATATCTTTGTGATGATTATAATGCCCCTAAAGTCCAAGCTTCATCCACAAGTCATTTTCACACCCAAAACTTCATCAACAAGCCGAAGGTCAAGAAAGGTCCATGCAGCTACATGAATTTCCTCTTCATTTTCTCTCAATTCTTCTCCAAATTAAGTCAAATTAAGGGCCAAAAATCCCATGGAGGCAGCCCTTATGAATTTACACGAAGTCTCCACAATTTACTATAATTTGGTAGCCAGAAAATCCAATTAAAGAGACCTCTTTGAATTTCTTTTCTTTTCTGAATTGTCCGAAATTGATTTTCCTTAAAAATTCCGGGCTCACCGAAAATTTCTCGAAAGATGAGACGAGATCCTAAAAATAAATCGTGACATGCTTGAACTTTCAATTCCTGAAACCAGGTTCAATTTCGTGGTTAATTTGGATCGGACGTGATTTTAGCGTGATTTAACCTACCGGGTAGCTTTTAGGAATTTTTAGCACAATTGACCTGCGGTCGATTATTTTCGAACTACATTGTACATCTTGGACACATTGACAACTCTCGGTTGTCATAAAAATCTCAAGGGTTCAAATATGGACACGGGGTACCAAAACGACAGAAAAATTGGTCTAGTGTCGATCGACAAAATTTTTGCAATTAGGTGAAATCACCCACACTTAATCACATGGTTTGATCGAATCGACCTATCTCCGGTCTCTAATCAATTTTTAATTGTGCCGTAGTGACCCTTACAAATTAGCACGATCGAGTAGTTGATTCCTGGTTGAATTCTCAAGTCAGTTGCGTTTAGATTTCTTAACAGCTTCACCTAATAGGCTAATTACCTCATGAGTGGCCAACTCAGAGACAAGAACTATAGGCGCATTGATGAAAAACCTATTTCATTTAGTCGAAAGCAGGGTTTGAAAATCAGGATATCACATAGCTACACTCTCACCTAGAGCGGCGTCTACTACCACCACGGAGATCTCAAAACCCTAGAGGGGACCCTTCTTGTATCCAATGAATCCATGGCGAAACCACGCTCTGAATCAATGGGGTACCCTTTGAGGTAGGCCCTCGTCAACCCAGACGGTGGTCACCATGAGTTCATAGACCTAGTGACCCTCGGGGTCAGGGTAGTCAAAACTCTGCTCGAAAACCCTCATAGGTTGACCAAAACGTTCCGGAGGAACCGCTATCTAAGGACCTGAAAAGATTGAGCCACGACGGGGTGAGACAATGTCTCAGCAAGTTCAGCCCTTAAACTCCGACTAGGAAGGAAATACGTCTAGAGGCAGTCTATGCACATGAGACAGAGGACTTACTTTGCCTCAGTTCTTTCCTACACATCAGTACAATTCATATACTAAACCAATCCATTCCTTCAATCGATTCAATCGATTCCAATTTGATTATTGCTCGCACAAGCATGAACTACCGACACATATCAGTCCTTTGGCGTAGCCAAGGATTACTGCTCACACAAGCTGAGATAGACTATTGCTCACACAAGCTGACAAACCATTGCTCACACAAGCTGACACAAATCATTGCTCACACAAGCTGACAGATCATTACTCACACAAGTTGATACACTGACTCACATCGGTGATGGGTTCACTTAACCATCACACGATTAATTTGAACAAGAAAAATTGATATTCATACTTTTAAAATCTCACGATTCGATATAGTCCTTAAAACCATTTTCGGTGCTAAAACCCGACACTTGGGATTTTTCTAATAAAACATCAAAATTTCACAATTTTGGAATAAATAACCAAAATCACAATTATCACTCAATTTGCACAATTTAACATTCAATTGCATAAACTAAGCACACCATTGCAATCAGCACAAAATTCCTATTACTGGCTGTCTCGACATAATTTTCGAAAAATAATAAATAATTAAATAAATACCAAAAATACCAACTTAAGCCGGAAATGCTAAATTAACCACCTAAACGAGCCTAGAAAATTTCCGAACATATTTAGATAAAAAGCACAATCTATCTAGTCCCTAATTAGGCCATTTTAACCACCTAATATGCACAATTGAATAATTAAATCACTAATCAATGCTAACTAATCACTTAAACCATAATTAGGTTAAACTAATCAACCTCTAAGCATCATTAACTCCCTAAGCAGATTTTAGCAAGTAAACTCACTGGTTTAACGTTCCGATGAGTTCACGACGACGATGACACGGAGGTAGGCAACAACCAAGCCTGCAGTGACACCAACGGAGGACCGAGTGGGCTTGAAAACGGGCCATGAAGACCTAGGGCCCTTGTTGGCTTCAGCTACTGACCTTGGGCAAAAGGAGCTAGCATAAGGCTGCTGGCTAGCTGAAATGGCACAAAGGTGGTGTAGCGAGGCCAAGCGGTGCTCGACGGTGGCTTCGGCGGCTTGGATATCGATGGATGGTGGCCTAGTGACCTGCGATGGCCTGGACAGAGGTTCAGGGAGCGACGAGGAGTTGCGAAATGAGTGGAACGGCAGGGACACTCGGTTGGGCTCGCGGCTGGCGCGACGGGCAAGCGAGCGGCGTGCGGCGGCTCTGGTGGCTCCAAGCGGTGGTCGATGAGCTAGGGGGGCTTGCTCTATTTTCCTTTGATGTGTACAACCTCCAAAGTATGAGGACATACTATGAACATTCGATGTGTGTGCATCTATGTGGTGCTTAGAGAAGTTACTCCTATTTTGGAGTTTGATATGGTTTTATGTCCAAGTTATGGTAAGCTAAAAGTTAGACACGGGTTTCTCTAATTTTATATGTTATATGTGGTTTGTCCTTGGTGTGGGTAATGAATCGGAGCCATGACGCCGAGCCTTGCCCCAAGCATGTGAGGTCGATCCTTGGTGAGGGCATTAAGGCCTTCGCCAAGGCCTGGCAATCGACGGAAGAATAAGAGGAAACAAGTATGTAAGAAATGAAAAGAAACTGAAAAGAAAAAAGAAGGGTAAAAAAGAGACCGAAAAGAATACTCTTTTTTTCATTTCGATTTTTTTTTTTCATGTGAGCATTGGTCATGTTATGTTAGAAGGCTAACGACGCTTTAAAACTTTAACACCTTTCGATACGCGATCAACAGATATCAAAAAATTTGACACGTGGTTAACTCTTCTAACACTGTTTGACATGCGAGTCCAGAATTCTGACACGTGATTTCGACACGCTCGGGTCAATTTTAAAAATTTGCAATAGATGACTTGTCAAAATGTAAATATGTACAAAAATAAATAGTAATAAAAATAATAAAAGGGAGAAAGGAGAAAACCTAATCTCCTCTTCTCTTTTGACTTTTACTTCCTATAATTCACAATTTTTAGTGTAAATTCATTCTAGTCTTTTTTTTTATCATAATTTATTTATTTGTGAATTTGAATTGAATTAATTTGATTGAAATAATCATAGAAATGATAATTTATCATGTATATATAAAAATATATATTTAATATACGATGTGTCCTAATGTGTTCGATTTTTTTTTCTTTTTTTAGATATGATGTGTCGGCATGTCCTGTGATGTCATTTTGCGTGTCGCGTATCGGTGTCGATGCTACTTAGGATTGTATCACAAGGTAAATCGTTAAAAAATTTAGAACTAAATTGATCATATCAAAATATTTAAAATTGAATTGGTATACATGTCAAAGGTTTAACAACTTTTTACTAATCAATCCATATTTCGACACTCGGGTTGTGGCTTTTTTCTCCCATAGAGGTTATGAATTATAAATATAGTAACCTAATGTTGGCCAATTTAAGAACGGTAATCTTTTGTCAACCCTCCTAGGAAAAAGAATTTATTGAACCTCAAAACAATAGCATAGCGGCTATGAAGCTGTATAATATCATGCTACCATATAAATGTAGAGTAGCTCATTGCCCATTTCATACCATTTTTTTATATTTTTTATATGATAAAAGTCAACGTAAAAAAGGTAGTTTCAACTATTTCCTCATCAATGACGGTAACTTAAATTTATAGCACTATCAAAATTAAATTTTCTTGTTTTTTGCTAAGTTAAAATCTGTCTTACTTCACAATAATTTAGTTCATCATTGAAATCAGGCAAAATCGTTATCTTCTCTCTATTATTCCACTTTCCATGTACCATTTATCCAATGAAGGATTTATCTCAACAAGGAAAATTATTTTAATGAAAATATGATTATGCCCTTCCGGAATCATCCAATGACTCTCTATCCCATCACGAAGACAAGAACCGCCACCTTTTAGCCCACCACCTTTTAGCCCACCCCCTTTTAGCTCTCCATTTCTCTCTCTCTCTCTCTCTCTCTCTCTCTCTCTCTCTATCTATCTATATATATCAACACGTACACACGTACGGTTATAACAGAGTCACTTTAGAGACCGATCAAGATCACCAGGAAGAACGACGCCTCCGCTGTGAAAACACCCACCGAGATGGCCGAGAAGAGCAGAGTCCTGGTGATCGGAAGCACCGGAAGCATCGGAAAGTTCATCGTGGAAGCAAGTGTTAAGTTTGGTCACCCTACCTTCGCTCTCGTGAGGGAGTCTAGTCTCTCCGACCCAGCCAAGGCCAACATCGCTGAAGGTTTCAAGAGCTTAGGCGTCAACTTAGTTCACGTGAGTAGTTCTTCTGATGCAATCCTGTTCGTTTCTCGCATTTGGTGTTCCTTTGAGGAATCGAAGCGTCCCTTACGGTTAATCTCATCCGTCGTTTCGAGAAATGTCTTTAACCGTAGAATCAGAGTCGCCTTTTATCTCAATCTTTCACAAGATCGAGTTGATAGTTGCTGCTTCTCTTTCCCTCTAGCAATTTGTCTCTGTGTTATTGGTCATTTTTCACATTGACTGACGAATCGCCTCAGCTTCGCATTCTGATACGATGTACGAATAGAATACATTTTTAAACAAATCTTATGAAAACTTCCATATTTTACGTACTGCCTAAATGAACTTGCATATAAAAGTGAATGTGACTGACCTGTAATTCAGATGTCACCGCAAATCCCTTGCTATAACCTTTCAAAAGATTGGTAGGCAATGTGTGGACAATAATTCTGTGGATGCTTTATTTCTTATAATACTTTTTCTCTTCTGGTGAAGCTATTGAAGTCTTATCTACATCAGACTTCATATCTATCCTTTTTCGTAGTCTTCCTACTGGCCAAGATAGGATTGATTGATGATTGGCGACTTTATTGATTGTTTGTCCATGCTCTTGGTTATTTGATTCTCAGGGAGACGTATACGATCAAGAGAGTCTGTTGACTGCGATTAAGCAGGTTGATGTGGTAATCTCTACTGTGGCGCCACAACAGGTAGAGATCCAAGATAAGATTGTTGCAGCCATCAAAGTAGCCGGGAATATCAAGGTGTGCTGTTTATAATAATTTCATCCAAGTTACCATTGCTCGTTTAACACTTGACTAAGGATATAGGATGGTGCAAAGCCTAACTCTTTTCTTCTGGGATTAGTGCATCACGTTCTCCTTGTGAGCTCCACTCTAATGAAATGGGATGGATTCACTTACTTATCTGTAGACTTCACTTCTTTCCTTTTTAAACGGTCATGACTTTCTATAGAAAACGTCAATGAAATTTGAGGCTTACTATTTCAAATCCAAGTACCCGACAATGCCGTATTCACTGTGGTTGGGTTTCCTCTAGGTCAATGAAAAAAGTAAAAGGTTTCAAGCACTCGATATGGATTATGGTCATGTACCCTATCCTTTGATCAATAATGGGAAACATGAACTACCTATTTCTTCTAAAGGTTTTTTTCGGTAAAATTAATATTATAGCAAATAAGTTTTCAAAACCCAACTGGTGGATAGTTTAGTAGTTGTTGCCTAGGGGGTTGACGGTCGGTAAAGAGTGGAGCTTAGCATGCTCACAAAAGGCAATGTACTCGCCTGATATTTTTTTTCTTGTGAAAAGTGTACAAGTAAGCAGCATCGTTGGCATTTTATACTTGCCAGATTTATCTGGCTATGGCCCTAACAATTAAATCTTCAGTTTTCTTTTCTTCTACTTTTCTAATAGCACTTAATTTCTAGTCTTGATTCACTTATAATCATTTTTACTATGTTATAGTCCGTGTGGAGAAAAAAAAAGTGAAATTCAGTCTTATGTAAGTTTGTTTTCTTTGTTTGCTCTGTTATAGTCACATGTTGAAGAAAAAAGTCAAACATTGTCACATATGAGTTTGGTTTCCTTTTTTGGCCAAAACTCATGTAAGTTTGTTGGATGAGGGGAATTTGCTCTAGTTTTTTGTTGCTTTCTAATAAAAATGGACGTGCGGACCCCTCAAATGCCACAACTTTGGCCAAAGGGACACTTAAGTGCCATAACTTATGAAATGTACACTTAAGTGCCAAAATCAGAGTAAAAGGGATCACTTGAGTGTCACTCCGGCCAAAATCCGGCTAAAACGCCAACGTGGCGTTTTTCCGGTGAAGCGCACCCAAAACGACGCCGTTTTGCACGCTGACGTGGTCAAAACGGTATCGTTTTGGATTAACGTGGAAAAAAATAAATAATTAAATAATTAAATTTAATTTAAAATTAAATATAGTAAAAATATTAAAAAAATAATTAAAAACTTTTAAAAACTTTTAAAAAATTAAAATTAAAAAAAAAAAGGGCAACGGGGAGGCGGCCGAGGGATAAGCCCTCCGCCGCGCCGCCGCCCCGCCACCGCCGGAAGGGCCGGCGACGGCGGGGGGAGGGTCGGCCGGGTCGCCGGGCCCTCGGCCGGGGTCGGCGACCCCGCCGACCGGCGGCGAGGGCTCGCGAGCCCTCGCCGCTGATCCGGGCGAGGGCCACGAGCCCTCGCCGCTGGATCGTAATGACATATCCAATTCTGTGTCACACAATTTCGTCCCATAATCAAGCGCGGGTAACTCATATCGGTTGTTCAATCCACACACGATATTCACTCTCAATATTCCAATTCCCAATTCAAACTTGTTGGAGAAAACTTTTTTAAGTGTTTCGAAGTTGACAAAACGTTTCCATCAGTCTAGTTTGAAGACTTGTAGACTCTTCCATCAAAGTCTAAAGACCTTCGGACTACCAGACTCAAGACTCAAAGTCTATCCTCACTGACAGTTTCTAAACCGTTGAAGAAGGCTTATCCGAAACGAAGTATTTCGTTAAGGATTTGATTCTGTCGTCTAAAGAAGATCTCTTGGCTAGATATAGCATGTCGGAATCCATTATTCAATCAATATTGATTTAGGGATTTTGGATCCGTTGATTGGCCAAATATACTTGGAAGGTTCTACTTATGGAAACCTAGATCCTGATTGTATGGGCGAGCATGATTGATGGGCTATCGTCATGTTTCTTAAATAGCTTGAAGATCTTCTTAATTGATTTTATCTAATGGGTAGATTGAAAGAATTCCTTTAGTAAGTGCCAACAGGTGTGATGGCATAAAGGAGTATATAAGGAAGACGTTCCAGTTGTTCAAGTGTGTGCACGATAGAAGAATTTCAAAGTCTGAAGCTCCTTGTTTTTAGTTAATTAAACTGTTGAGCGAAACCTTGTACACAAAAGAAAGTTTATATTTTTGAGAGACTTTGAGGAAGTGTGGTAGTGTCTCTACACTGTGGAATCAAGGAAGAGTTTTACTGTAACAACTCTTTTGTTCATAGTGAAATCCAGCCGATGGGCTGTCAGTGCGGAAGAGTGGACGTAGGCTTGGATTAAACCGAACCACTATAAACTCCGTGTTCATATTCTCTTCCCTACGCTCTTTTACTTTGATCGTAACTTGATTTATTTACAAGAGTTTAATTTCCTTTTCAGAATCTATTGCTGATTAAAGTTGCACACTTCACTTTGAACATTTATTTTCACCTATTTATCCCCCTCTAGTTGCTCATACTAGCTTTCACAATTGGTATCAAAGCTTGTGTACTCATTTTTTTTAAAGTGTTTTACTTCAGAGTTAAAGATCCATGGCTAGTATGTTGGCTCTAGGATTGGTTGAAGGGTAAAGCAATACCAGACCGCCTTATTTTGATGGAAAGGAATACAACGTGTGGAAGAACAAAATGAAAGCATTCCTAAGATCAAAGGATCCTCTGAAATGGGATGTGGTAGACAAATGAATCATTCCTAAAGCTGCACTTGTTTCAGGAAGAGGAAAATAAGCTGTTGAGTCTAGTGAAATGACTCAAGAAGAGATAATCAAGAGACAAGCTCTTGATACAAAAGCAATTTATTATTTATATTGTACATTATTTCCTACTGAATATAACATAATATCTTCTTGTGATACAGTTAAAGAAGTTTGGGATAGATTACACATCACCTATGAAGAAACTGATCGAGTGAAAGAAACCGGAATCAACATTCTACTCGGTCAATACGAAGTATTCAAAATGAAATCAGGAGAATCCATTACTGACATGTTTAATCGTTTTACAGAAATCGTGAATGGTTTTGAAAATTAAAGTCAACCAATTTCTGATCCCATGAAAGTAAACAAGTTACTGCGTGGACTTTCTAAGGATTAGAATCACATAAAGACCTCAATAAGGAAGACACAAAGAATTATGCTATTTTCTATTGATGAATTGGTTGAGACTCTTCAGTCTTATGAAGTGGAGCGAATCAACGAAGATGAAGATCCTAAAGGTAAGAAATCCATTGCATTAAAATCTATTGATGATTCTGATGTCACAGATTCTGAAGACGATATAGATGATGGAGAGCTTACTCTTGTGATAAGAAGATTCAGAAAGCTAAATAGAAAGGGGAGAAGATTCAATCCAAAGAAACAAAGTTTTCAAAAGCAACAGTCTAAGTCAGTTGAGGATGACGAATCCAATAAAAATGTAGTTTGCTTTGAATGTAAGAAAAATGGACACATTAGACCCAACTATCCCATTTTGAGGAAAAAGAAAGGAAAAGCTGAGAAATATCGAAAGGCACTTAAAGTAGAAACTTGGAGTGATACAGAATGTGAGGAAAGTAATGATGATTATGTCAATATTTGTCTCATGGCACAATCAGACTTAGATTCAAACTCTGAGACAGACTCAGATTCAGAAAGTGAATTCGAGGTAAGTAATTTGAATATCCCTACTAGAGTCTCTAAATACATTGATGAATTGTGTCTTAGTCTCAAAACTTCTCTCAAAAGGATTTCCGAACTTAAAAGAGAAAATTCTACACTAAAACAATAGGAAAATGTTTGGAAAGAAAAGGTCAAAAGTCTAGACAATAGTGTTACTACTTTGAAAGAAAATGCAGATAATCTTTCAAAAGAAAATGCATTCTTGAAAAATGACATCTCAAGTATTTCTAAAAGATTTTCTATAGAATCTGAGAAACTTAAAAAAATTCTTTCAGCATAAAGACGTTACTTCAACAAATCAGGTTTAGGAATGACTGCTGAAACCATTCATCTAATTGATTTTCCTAAAGTAAAAGAAAGAATTAAGCAAAGACCTACAAGAGATGCTTACAAAAATCATTTCCAAAAAGTTTTTGTAAAACCAGTAGGTTGCAATGTTCTTAAATGTTCTAAGTGCAATAGCTCAGATCATTTTGAGAAAAAATATCCTATGATTTGGAAACATGTTAAGAAGGTATGTGCAAAAACCGTATATTACACTAACACCAATGGACCCAAAAAAATATGGGTACCAAAGAAAGCTTGAGTCACTTTTCTAAATGTAGGTCATTATCAAGAAAAATGTTAAATGGTACCTAGATAGTGGATGCTCAAGGCATATGACAGGAGATTTAAATTGCTTCATAAAGCTTGTTCAAGTTAATGGTGGAAAAGTTTCGTTTGGAGGAAACAACAAAGGAAGAATTGTGGGATACGGAACTGTAAAGATTAGAAGCCTCACGATCAGTAATATTTCTTTAGTGGAATGACTTAACTACAATTTGTTAAGTATCAGTCAGCTGTGCGACACCGGTTTCAAAATCAACTTTCAAGAGGGAATATGTTCAGGAACCAGTAAAGACTCCTTTCAATCTTTCACGGGTTGAAGACATGAAAATATCTACCTCTTGGATGTCAAACCAAATGAAAACTAATATGTAATCGCAATTCAAGAAGAAACAAACTTATGGCACAGAAAATTTGGGCACATTAACATGAAGCAAATAGCCAAAATTTCAACAAAGAAACTTGTTCGTGGACTACGCAATCTGTCATATCAAAAGTCTGATTTATGCACATCATGCGTGTTGGGAAAACAGGTAAGAAATTCATTCAAACCAATAAATCAAGTTCCTACTAGTCGTGTACTGCAGCTCTTACATATGGATCTCTTTGGACCAACCAGAACTCAGAGTATTGGAGGTAAGAAATACTATTTAGTAATTGTGGATGATTATTCACGATTCACTTGAGTATATTTCCTGGCAAGTAAGTCTGAAACCTTTTCTTATTTTACAAAGTTTGCTAAAAAGGCCCAAAATGAGAAAGAGTATGTTATTTCAAGTATAGGGACAGACCGTGGAGGTGAATTTGAAAATCAAGACTTTACAAAATTCTATGATGAATCTGATTTTCGGCATGTGTTCTCCTCACCATGTACTCCAGAGCAAAATGGAGTCGTGGAAAGAAAGAATAGGTCGCTTCAAGAAATGGCTAGAACTCTTTTAATAAAAAGTAACATCTCTTCTCGTTTTTGGGCTGAAGTAATTTCTACGGCATGTTATATTATTAATAGAGTCTTTCTAAGGCCTATTCTGTAGAAAACTCCCTATGAGTTATTCAAAGGAAAGAAGCCAATTGTTTCATATTTTCATGTGTTTAGTTGTAAATGTTTTATATTGAAAAATGCAAATGATCGAGTTGGTAAGTTTAAAGAAAATCAGATGAAGGTATTTTCCTTGGATATTCTATCACAAGCAAAGCTTACAGAGTTTACAACAAGAAGACTCAATCTGTGGAGGAATCGATGAATGTCAAATTTTAAGACTTTATGCAAAACCAATTGATTCACACACATCTTGAAGAATTTGAACTTGCTCCAAACTCTACAAAGTCTAAATCTCCAGAAGCAGCTCAACCTTTAGAAGACGAGCAACAAATGATCAACGAAGATTCAAATGAGAAAAAAGATCAACAGTCTGACAAATCAACTAGCAACTGGAAGCATAAGTCCAGTCATCCCAAAGATCTCATTATTGGTGATATGAATGAAGGAATTCGCACAAGATCCAAAAGGCGTAAAGTGTCTAGTGCTATGGCTCTTATTTCTGACATAGAACCCAAGAGCATAGAAGAAGCTTTAACTGATGAAAGCTGAATTGAAGCTATGCAAGAAAAACTCAGACAATTTAGCATCAATGATGTTTGGGAATTGACTCCTAAATCGAAAGGTAAATCCATCATTGGAGTTAAATGGGTTTTCAGGAACAAGATGAACGAGAAAGGAAAAGTCATAAGAAACAAAGCAAGACTCGTGGCCAAGGGATATACGTAAGAAGAAAGGATAGACTATGATGAGACTTACGCACCAGTAGCAAGGTTAGAAGCAATTAGATTATTACTTGCTTTTGCTTGTCATAAGAATTTCAGGTTATTCCAAATAGACGTCAAAAGTGCTTTCCTAAATGGATTCATCCAAGAGGAAATCTATGTGGAACAACCACCCGATTTTGAAGACCCAAGGAAACCAGACTCTGTATTCAGACTGAAAAATGCCTTATATGGTTTAAAGCAAGCACCTCGAGCTTGGTACGACAAACTAAGTAAGTTTTTAATTCAAAATGGTTTTGTCAAAGGTAAAGTAGATACTACATTGTTTATCAAAAGAGAAAGCAAAAGTTTTCTACTTATTCAAATTTATGTTGATGATATTATTTTTGGATCTTCTAATGAAAGTCTATGCAAGAAATTCTCTAAGTTTATGCAGGATGAGTTTGAAATGAGCATGATGGGTGAACTAACCTTTTTTCTCGGGCTTCAAGTGAAACAACTAAAGGAGGGAATCTTTATTCATCAAGAAAAGTTATGCCAAAGAACTTGTCAAAAAGTTTGGTCTTGAAAATTGCAAAAAGACCGATATACCAATTTCAAGTTCATTGAAGATAGACAAAGATGAAGAAGGATAGAAAGTTGACCAGAAGTTATATAGGAGTATCATTGGTTCACTTCTTTATCTAACTACTTCTAGACCTAACATTTTGTTCAGTGTTTGTATTTGTGCCAGATTTCAATCAGACCCTAAAGAATCTCATTTAAGTGTTGCAAAGCGTGTTATCAAATACATTGCTTCAACTTCAAATTTGGGTCTCTGGTATCCCAAAGAAGGAGACTTTACCCTTCTTGGATACTCAGAGACCTAGCCGGATGTAGAGTTGATAGAAAGAGTACTTCGGGCACCTGTCAACTACTTGGAAGCAGCACGGTACCTTGGTTTTCAAGGAAGCAAAGTATAGTAGCTCTTTCTACAGCAGAAGCAGAGTATGTAGCTCTTGGAAGTTGTTGTTCACAAATTCTGTTGGTAAAACAACAGTTAAGAGATTTTAGAATTGAAGATTCATGCACCGAAATCAAATATGACAACGCCAGCGCAATCAATCTCACTAAGAATCCAATTCTTCATTCAAGAGCAAAACATATAGAGATTCGACATCATTTCATTAGAGATCATGTTCAAAATGGAAAAGTTTTGATTCAGTTTATTGATTCAAAGAATTAACTGGCGGATATATTTACAAAGCCTTTGGAGAAAAATCAATTTGAAGTTATTCATTCCAAACTCAATATCTTAAAGTCTGAAGAAGTTCAGATTTAGGACTAAAAGTCTAAAGGCACTCAAACTCAGACAATCAAGATCTACAATTGTAAGTTATTTATATTTTAGAAACTTATCTCTCGGATCAAATCTTGAATAGGTATGATCATCTATCCAAAATTAATTGGTGTTATTTTCCCAATTTTCGTGATTAGTGCAATCCTTCCTTTTCCAAAAAGAAGTTATTTTTGAAGTAACAGTTATCTAATTTTTGAAAAGGCAGTTATTTTTTAAAAAGGCATTTTTATATTTCCTTTTTACAGCGTTCCGTATGCCTCGTTTCGACTGCCTTATATACTGTCAGTTCTTTTTTGTTTTACTCACAAAAACCATAAGAGAGCACCGATCTTCCACTTCTGTCTTCTTCTCTTGTTTAATCTTCGAAAATTTCTCATCTTTCTTGGGAAACAAGCTTGGAATCTCTCAAAGACTGTGAAAGATGTCGTCCCAAAGAAAGTTTTCGAGGATCGCGAATAAGGGACCACAGCAAATGCGTGAGGGGCCTACACACTTTGATCTCACTGAGAAAGAAGAATCTCCTAGACAACAGCAGAGCCCACAACATTCTCAGCAGCGTCCATCTCCTCCATCTAGACCTCAGGATTTTACACATCAAGAAGATGAAGAAATCATTGAAGATGCAGAACCCGTAAGAACTCATAAGCCCGCTTTAACTATAAGCTTTATCGTGCTTTGAAGAGGAGTGGTATTTCGTTGAACTACATTGATGAATTTCTTAAAGACAAAGGGTATAGAAATGAAACTTTCTTTTTACGCACAATGAAACGACTGGGAATTGCCCTTGCGGGGTCGGCAGAGGAAGCTTTGGCGAATATCCCAAGCGATCCACATGTTAGAGGGATAAGTCAACCAGATGGGAATGACGATGATAGGATGTACAGTCAGTTTAAACCTAGAATGGGTGTTGCAGCAAAAATCCGAAGTAAAAGGACGGATTTGTTTCGATTGGAGGAACACAAGCAACTGTACTCTAAGTTGCTGAAGCGTGGGGTGATAAACCCTAGAAATGTGGACTTTGATTTTCTTGACTCTGTGAATGTCAATCTGTGGGAAAAATTCAATCTTCTTCAACTCGAACAGTTCTGTTCTGAATCTACAGAAGTTCATGCTGAACTTACTACTTATTTCTATTCGAATCTCAGTTTCTTAGATGTGAATAGATTCTCTTTTAGTGTTCGAGATCAGGACTAAGTGGTTGACATGAATACATTGGCTGATGTGATTGGGGTTGAGAGAGGGAGATATCAACCTATTAGTGTGTCTGTTGCTCGTGCAACGATCAAGCTTGTTCAGGATAGAACAACGGAAGGGAAGATTTCCTATTTGAGGATGAATGCGTCGAACATTTTGCTTCACAAGATTGTGATTAACTGCCTCAGACCAAAATCTACTTCAAAGATCGACGTTTCAAACTCGGAGGCAAAGCTGATGTATGCCATCAATGCAGGAAAAAAGTTCTCTCTTCCACACACTATTATGTTCCACATGTATAGAACAATGGTGAAAGACAAGGGTTAACTTCCGTATGCAGCTCTTGTGACCAAGTTATTCAAACATCCGAACGTTCAGCCTCCCCGGATTCTTTGTATTCGATCATGCGATCAAATGGTGGTGGGACTGAAAATGGTCTCTAAGATGCGTCTGAAGGAACTCAACAAAGCTTTGGAGCAGTTCAAAGTGAAAACCCCTGTCAAGACTCATTCAGTCTCTTTGGCGGCAAAGCGAAAAGGGAAGGAGCCCATGGTTGCTCCATCCAAGAAAAGAAGAGCTCTCATCATTGAGGATGAAGAGGATGAGGATGATATCACCATTTCTGCGATGGCATTGAAGAACTTGAGTCATTCTTGTTGGAGAAATTTATCCAGAATATTTTGAAGCTGACAAAACGTTTCTATTAGTCTAGTCTGGATAATTGCAAGCCTTCTAGCGTCTGAAGACTTTTAGATCACCAGACTCAGTACTCAAGACTCAAGACTCAAGACTATTCTCATTGACAGTTCTTCTAATCCAGTGACGGAGGCAATCCAGAGCCGAAGTATTTGGTTGAGGATTTAGTCCTATCCTCCGGAGAAGATCTCTTGGCCGGGATTAATATAATGGATTCTTTCATTCGTTATCAAGATCGTTTGAAGATCCGATGATTGACGAAATATTCTTGGAAGGTTCTATTCTTGGAAACCAAGATCCTGATTGTATGGGCGAACAGGATTGATGGGCTATCGTCAGGTTCCTTTAATAGCTCGAATGATTTTCTTAATTGATTCCGTCCAACGGGTAGATTTGAAGAACTCCTTTGGTAAGTGCCAACGGGTATGATGGCATAAAGGAGTATAAAAGGAAGTCGTTCTAGTTGCTTTAGTGCATGATCGATAAAGAAACTCCAGAGTCTGAAGCACCTTGATTATTAGTTGATACATTCTGAGCAAAATTATACACACAAAGAGTGTCTATACTTAGTGATACCTTGAGCGAGTGTGGTAGATCATCTACACCGAGAATTCAAGGGAGAACAACGCTGTAACATCTCTTTGTTCATAGTGGAATCTAGCCAATAGGCTGTCAGTGCAGAAGAGTGGACGTAGGCTTGAAATAAGCCGAACCACTATAAACCGCGTGTTTAATTTTCTCTTCCCTTCTCTCAGTTTTACTTTGATTATTGTTTGTCTCAAATCTATCAACTGTGTAGTATTGTGCATTTATCGAGAAAAATATTGGCATATACCTATTCACCCCCCTCTAGGTACTTAAACTAGCTATATCAATTGGTATCAGAGCTCGTATACTCACTTTATTTGAAGTGTTTTACTTCAGAGTCAAAGATCCATGGCTAGTATGCTAGCACCAGGGCTGGTGGAAGGGCGAGCAATACTGCATCACCCTACTTTGATGGAAAGGACTACAACATCCGGAAGAATAAGATGAAAGCCTTCCTTCGATCAAAGGATCCTCTGGAATGGGACGTTGTAGAAAAGGAATTACTCCTACAAAGCTGCATCGGTCTCGAAAGAGGGAAAGAAACCGTTGAGACCAAATGGAATGACTCGGGAAGAGATTATCAAGAGACAAGCACTTGATGCAAAAGTAATTTACTCTTTATATTGTGCTTTGTCACCAACCGAATATAACATAATATCTTCTTGTGTTACAAAGAAAAGAAGTTTGGGATAGATTGCATATCACCTATGAAGGAACAGATCGAGTGAAGGAGACCCGTAATTAACATTCTTCTCGGTCAATATGAAGCCTTCAAAATGAAACCAGGAGAATCTATAACCGACATATTTAGCCGTTTTTTACGTATATTGTCAATGGTCTTGAGAATCAATGACAAAAATTTCTGATCCCATGAAGGTAAACAAGCTACCGCATGGACTCTCCAAGGATTGGAATCACATAAAGACTTCAATCGAGAGACGCAAAGAATTATGCCACTATCTGTCGACGAGCTGATTGGAACTCTTCAGTCTTATGAAGTGGAACGAATCAATGAAGACAAAGATCCAAAATGTAAGAAATCAATTGCATTAAAATCAAATGATGATTCTGATGATACAGATTCTGAAGATGACATGGACGATGAGGAGCTTGCTCTCACGATAAGAAGATTCGAAAACCGAATAGAAAAGGAAGAAGGTTCAACTCAAGGAAACAAAGTTTTCAAAGACAAAGCAGATCAAGTCTCGTTGATGATGAGGAACCAAACAAAGATGTAGTTTGCTTTGAATGTAAGAAAAAGGGACACATAAGACCCAACTGTCCCCTTCTGAAGAAGAAGAGAGGAAAAGCTGAAAAGTTTCGAAAAGCTCTCAAAGCCGAAACTTGGAGTGATACAGAGTGTGAAGAAAGTGATAATGAATATGCAAACCTATGTCTGATGGCACAATCAGACTCAGACTCTGGATCAGACTCAGATAGTGAATTTGAGGTAAGTGATTTTAAAATTCTTGTCAAAGTTTCTAAATACATTGATGAGTTGTGTTTTAGTCTTAAGACTTCTCTCAAAAGAATTTCCGAACTTAAAAAGGAAAACTCAGCTCTAAAACAAAAGGAAATCGTTTTAGAAGAAAAAGTTAAAAGTTTAGACTTAAATGTCTCCACTCTTAAAGAAAATGAAGATAATCTTTTGAAAGAAAATTCCCTTTTAAAAACTGATTTATTGAATATTTCAAAGAAATTTTCAATAGGGTCCGAAAAACTTGAAAAAATTCTTTTAGCTTAGAGACCTTACTTCAATAAGTCCGGTCTAGGTATGACAGCGGAAACTATTCCATTGATTGATTTTCCTAAAGTAAAAGAAAGAATTAAGAAAAGACCCTCGAGAGAGGCTTACAAACATCATTTCAAGAAAGTTTTTGTAAAGTCTGTAGGTCGAAATGCCCGCAGGTGTTCAAAGTGCAAAAGTCCGGATCACTTTGAAAAAGAGTGTCCTATGGTTTGGAAACCTGTTAAGAAAGTATGGGCTGATACTGTTTATTTTACTAACACTAAAGGACCCAAGAAAATTTGGGTACCAAAGAAAGCTTGAGACTCTCTTTTAAATGCAGGTCTCCGTCAAGAAAAAGGTAAAGTGGTATCTTGACAGTGGATGCTCAAGACACATGACAGGATATTTAAATTGCTTCATAAAGCTTGTGCAAGTAAATGGTGGAAAAGTTTCATTTGGAGGAAACAGCAAAGGAAGTATTATGGGATTTGGAACTGTGAAAATTGGAAATCTCACAATAAGTAATGTTTCCTTAGTGGAAGGACTCAATTACAATCTTCTCAAAGATTAGCCAATTGTGTGACACTGGTTTTAAGATCTTCTTTCAAGAAGGAACATGTTCGGAACCAAGAAAGACTCTACTTAGTCTTTCATGGGTCGAAGACATGGAAATATCTATCTTCTGGATGTGAAACCAGATGAATTGCAATGCCTAATCTCAATTCAAGACGAAGCAAGCTTATGGCACAAAAAGCTTGGTCATGTCAACATGAAGCAATTAGCCAAAATTTCATCAAAGCAGCTTGTTCGAGTTCTACCCAAATTACAATACCAAAAGTCTAATCCATGCACTCCATGTATTCTGGGAAAACAGGTAAGAAATTCATTTAAGCCAATAAATCATGTCTCTACTAATCATGTACTGCAGTTGTTGTATATGGATCTCTTTGGACCAACCAGAACCCAGAGCATTGGAGGTAAGAAATACTGCCTAGTAATTGTGGACGATTACTCCCGCTTTACTTGGGTATATTTCCTTACAAGTAAGTCCGAATCCTTCTCGTATTTTGAAAAATTTGCTAAAAAGGTTCAAAATGAAAAAGGTTGTGTTATTTCAAGTATAAGAACAGATCATGGAGGTGAATTTGAAAATCAAGATTTTACAAAGTTTTGTGATGAATTTGGCTTTAAGCATGTGTTCTCTTCCCCATACACTCCTCAGCAAAATGGAGTTGTGGAAAGGAAGAATAGATCTCTTCAAGAAATGGCTAGAACTCTTTTAATTGAAAGTAAGATTTCTTCACGATTTTGGGCTGAAGTCAAGTTTTCAACAAAGATGCTATATAATCAATAGAGTCTTTTTAAGACCTTCTCTAGAGAAAACCCCTTATGAGTTATTCAAAGGTAAGAAGCCTATTGTTTCATACTTTCATGTGTTCGGTTGCAAATGCTTTATATTGAAAAATGCTAAAGATCAAATTGGTAAGTTTGAAGAAAGATCGATGAAGGCATCTTCCTTGGATATTCTTCATCAAGCAAAGCCTACGAGTCTACAACAAGAAGAGTCGATCCGTGGAGGAGTCAATGAATGTCAAATTTCAAGACTCTATGCAAGACGATTTCGCCGACTCATTATGAAGAGTCCGAACCTCGCTCCGCACCCTCCAAAGCTTACAACTCAAGAAGCATCTCGAAACTCGGAAGACCAAAGACCAAGCCGTTCATGAAGATTCAAATAAAGAAAGAGATCATCAACTCGACAAATTAACCAAGAATCGGAAGCATAAGTCTAGTCATCCCAAAGATCTTATCATTGGCGATATCAATGAAGGTATTCGCACAAGATCCAAAAGGCATGAAGAATCTAGTGTTGTGGCTCTCATTTCTGAAATTGAACAAAAAAGCATAGAAGAAGCTTTAACTGATGAAAGCTGGATTGAAGCTATGCAAGAAGAGCTCGGAGCATAGTTCAACATTAATGATGTCCGGGAATTGACATCTAAACCAAGAGGTAAAACTGTTATTGGAGCCAAATGGGTGTTCAGGAACAAGATGAATGAGAAAGGAAAAGTCGTACGAAACAAAGCAAGACTCGTGGCGAAGGGATATATGCAAGAAGAAGGAATAGACTATGATGAGACCTACGCTCCAGTAGCAAGGTTTCAATCAGATCCTAGAGAATCCCATCTTAGTGCTGCGAAACGTATTATTAAATACGTTGCTTCATCATCAAGCATCGGTCTTTGGTATCCTAAGAAGGGAGACTTTAATCTTCTGGGATATTCAGATGCAGATCTGGCCGGTTGCAGAGTTGATAGAAAGAGCACTTCGGGAACTTGCCAGTTGCTTGGAAGCAGGACAGTGTCTTGATTTTCAAGGAAACAAAGCACTGTGACTCTCTCAACAATAGAAGCAGAGTATGTAGCTCTTGGAAGTTGCTGTTCGCAAATTCTATGGATAAAACAACAGCTACAAGACTTTGGAATTGAAGACTCAAGCACAGAGATTAGATGTGACAACACCAAATAAGCAATCAATCTCACCAAAAATCCAATCCTTCACTCAAGAGCAAAGCATATAGAGATTCGACATCATTTCATTAGAGATCATGTTCAAAATGGAGAAATCTCGATTCAATTTGTTGATTCAAAGAGCCAACTAGCGGATATATTCACAAAGCCTTTGGAGAAAAATCAATTTGATTTTATCCGTTCCAGACTCAACATTTTGAATCTTGAGGAAGTTAAAGTCTAGAGACTTCCAACCCTCAGACTCAGACATTCATGGCTATCGACTGTAAGTTGTTATTATATTCAATCTCGAAAAGGTACGATCATTAGTTCAGTTAATTTATAATTTCCGTAAAAAACGAAATCGTGTCTTTTCAAAAAGATTAACTTAAATTTGGTAGTTATTGATTTCAAAAGAGACGTCTGTTCATTTTCCTTGTGCCGATTGGTTATATATATATACGCTTTTTCTCGATTAAACTTCAAAACCCTAAAAAGGCATTCTCCTCCCAATCCTGTCTCTACTTCGTGTTCATCTTCGAGAAAGTTGTCAACTTTTCTTTGGAAAGCGAGTGAAGGAATCTTTCAACGACAAGGAAGGATGTCTTCTTCGAGAAAGTCATCAAGAATCGCGAACAGGGGACCATAGAGAATGAGGAAGGGGCCTACCCATTTCGATCTCACCGAGGAGGAAGATTTACCGAGTCAGCAACAGAGCCCGATTCACTCTCCTCCACGTCAATCTTCACCATCTACCCCACAAGGTGTGGGTCATCAACTGGAGGAAGAAATAATCGAGGACGCAGACCTTGTAAGAATCCAAAAACTCGCTTTTATTTACAAGCTCTATCGTGCATTGAAAAGCATTGGGTCTCCGCTGAATGTCGTAGATGAATTTCTTAAAGATAAGAATTATGGGAATGAGTATATTTTTCTGCGGAAAATGGAGGATTTGGGAATTGCTCCCAAAGGAAAGGCTGAGGAAGCACTTGCGAACATTCCAAGTGACCCTCGTGCATCGGGTCAGAATCCGACTGACGGGAACGATGATGATAAAATGTTCCTTGAATTCCTACCTAGAATGGGTGTTGCAGCAAAGGTGAAGGGAAATCGGATGGATTTGTTTAAATCGAAGAATCAGGAGAATCTGTTTTTCAGACTGTTGAAAAGAGGGGTGATAAACCCTAGGAGTGTTGATTTCGACTTCTTGGATGCCATCAATGTGAACTTAAGGGAGAAGTTCAATCTGCTTCAACTTGAGCAATTTTGCTCCGATACCACAGACGGTTATGCACAATTGACAGCATACTTCTATTCAAATCTCAAACTTTTAGATGCGAATAGAATATCCTTCAATGTTCGAGACCAAGACTATGTGGTAGATGTGGACATGTTGGCAGATATAATTGGAGTTGAAAGAGGATGCTATCAACCGATCAAAGTTTCGATTGCTCGTACCACACTGGAGCTTGTCAAAGACAGGGATACAGAGAAAAGAATTACCTACTCAAGGATGTGTGCCATCAACATCGTGCTTCACAAAATTGTGATCAACTGTCTCAGGCCAAAGTCTACATCAAAGACTGACGTGTCTAACTCCGAGGCGAAATTGATGTACGCGATCAATTCAGGGAAGAAGTTCTCTCTCCCTCACACCATTCTCTTTCACATGTACAGAGCAATGGTGAAGGACAAGGGCCAATTGCCTTACGCAGGTCTTGTGACCAAGATCTTCAGACACTTGAACATTTAGCCTCCACATACTCTTTGTGTTCGACCATGCGACAAAATGGTGGTGGGTTTGAAAATGCTGATAAAAATGCGTCTGAAAGAGCTTAATAAGGCAATGGAGAAATTCAAAGTGAAGACTCCAAAGATCTTCGCATCAAAGAGAAAAGGGAAGGAGCCCATGAGTGCTCCATCCAAAAAGAAAAGAACTCTTATCTTGGAGGATGAAGATGAAGAGGAAGATCTCTCTATTCCTGCATTGAAAAGAACCAGACGTTCAGTACCAGAATCAACAGAATAGAGAGAAAAAGAGAGACAAGCAAAGAACAGAGAGGCAGAGGAGCAACAAGAGAAAGAGAAAGAGGCTGAAGAAGAAGAAGAAGAAGAAGCAGTGAAAGAAAAGTCTGCAGATGAAGCGGGAGAGAAAGGGAATCAAGGCGCTGAAGAGCATGACCATCACTCTTCCCCAATTGAGGTCCTAGAGACAGGGGGAGATGGCGAGCAAGAAAGGACTACACCGCATGCTGTTCACAATGAAGATGTGAGTCGCTCACCGAAAATCCGAAGATTTTCGGGGTTCTCAAATGCCCGAAGAAGGACATGATACGTCAACACCAAATTTGCTCGATGTCACTGAAGCTCCATCGTCTGACTTCACTCCATCTGAGAAAGCAAATGCAAGCACACAGATGGACAATTCAGCAGATTTTCGTCGTATCCTTGATGTTCTTCTAGAAATGCGTGGTCAAATATATGCTCTGGACTATGAACTTCAAGTCCTGAAGAATGCTGGACAAGCATCTTCTACTACCCTGGCGGATCAAATGAAAGACATCGCTCTTCAAATTCAAGCCAATGCCAAAGGAGAAGAGGTGGCTCATCTACGGGAAGACTTGAAGAGGCTGGAAGGCATCATACAGTCAATGGGAGATTTCCAGATCGTGCGCGTTCCCAAGCAGAATTGACTCTTTTCTCACCTTTTTTAATGATGACAAAAAGGGGGAGAATTGCAATTTGAACTCAACTCTTTAAAACTTTGACTTTAAATTTCTTTTTTGTGTGTTTGAATGTTTTTGAGTATGACTTGGGTGTAAACTTAAATTTGGCTGACTTGGATGTGAATTTTGATGCTTGACTATTTGCATTTATATCAAGTATTGCTATATGGTTTTACTCATGAAAGACTAACCGATTTTCTATGGATGCAGAGTCTGGTTGTTGATTTTATTAATCTTTATGAGATAGCCATATTGCTTGAGTAATGTTTTGCAGGTCAAAGTTGTTCAAATCTACAGGAAAGTTTTGTCACCATCAAAAAGGGGGAGATTGTTGGAGAAATCTATCCGAGAATATTTTGAAGCCGACAAAACGTTTCTATTAGTCTAGTCCGGATAATTGCAAGCCTTCTAGTGTCCAAGACTTTCGATCACCGCACTCAAAGACTCAAGACTCAAGACTCAAGACTATTCTCATTGACAGTTCTTCTAATCCAGTGATGAAGGCAATCCAGAGCCGAAGTATTTGGTTGAGAATTTAGTCCTATCCTCTGGAGAAGATTTATTGGCTGGATTAATATAACGGATTTTTTCATTCGTTATCAAGATCGTTTGAAGATCCGATGGTCGATGAAATATTCTTGGAAGGTTCTATTCTTGGAAACCAAGATCCTGATTGTATAGGCGAACAGGATTGATGGGCTATCGTCAGGTTCCTTTAATAGCTCGAATGATCTTCTTAATTGATTCCGTCCAACGGGTAGATTGGAGGAACTCCTTTGGTAAGTGCCAACGGGTATGATGGCATAAATGAGTATAAAAGGAAGTCGTTCTAGTTGCTTTAGTGCATGATCGATAGAGAAACTCCAGAGTCCGAAGCACCTTGATTATTAGTCGATACATTCTGAGCAAAATTATACACACACAGAGTGTCTATACTTAGTGATACCTTGAACGAGTGTGGTAGATCATCTACACCGAGAATTCAAGGGAGAACAACGCTGTAACATCTCTTTGTTCATAGTGGAATCCAGCCAATAGGCTGTCAGTGCAGAAGAGTGGACGTAGGCTTGAAATAAGCCGAACCACTATAAACCGCGTGTTCAATTTTCTCTTCCCTTCTCTCAGTCTTACTTTGATTATTGTTTGTCTCAAATCTATCAACTGTGTAGTATTGTGCATTTATCGAGAAAAATATTGGCATATACCTATTCACCCCCCTCTAGGTACTTAAACTAGCTATACCAATTCTGTTCCAAAAACAACGAAGAGACAGGAAAAAGACAAGGATGAGATAGAACATAGGACTGGAGAGAGAGAAGATTTGGAGAAAGAAGCAGAGGAGAGAGATGCAGAGGAGGAAATAATTGAGGAAGAAGAAGAAGAGGAGAGAGGAGATCAAGCAGAAGCAGAGCATGAGGAACACTTTTCTCCACCTGAAGGCATGGAAACAGGGGGAGATCCTGAGAAAAGAGGAACGTCCTCATTCTTTGCCACCAGTGAAGGAGTAAGTCGTTCTCCAGCAGATCCAGAAGACATCTATGCCTCTCAATTTCTTGAGGAGGGACATGATGTTTCATCACCCAATTTGCGTGACCATGCTGTTTTGCCATCATCTGCTTATACACCGTCTGATCGTGCATAAGCAAGTACTCATACTGATAATTCAGCAGACTTTCGCAGAATCCTTGATGTTCTTTTGGAGATGTGAGGTCAAATATATGCTTTGGGATGCAAAGTACAGAACTTGCAAAATGCAGGTCAAACCTCTTCAGTTTCTTTGCATGATCAAATTTAGGCCCTTACTCTTCAAGTTCAAGCAAATGCCAAGGGTGAAGATGTGGCGCAACTAAATGAGGATTTGAAAAAGTTAGAAGGGATTGTCTAGTCAATGGGAGATTTCCAGCTTGTTTGTGTTCCCAAGTAATCTTAATGATGACAAAAAGGGGGAGAGATATGGTGCAGATTTGATTTTGACTTTGAATTCTTGAACTCTTGAGTTTTTGTGATGACGGTTATGTTTGATTGACTTGACTTTTGTGTTTGGCTGTTTGGATTTGGACTGGATTTGGATTTGATTGTTTGAACATTTGTTTATCTTAAGTACTATTGATATCTCATGACTTTGCTCATTTACAGATCTAACTTACTTTTTATGGATGCAGATTCTAATGTTATCTTTACTAAGCCATTTATCTTTGTGAGATATTAATATTTGCTTGAGTAATGTTTTGCAGGTCAAAGTTATCCAAATCCGCAGGAAAGTTTTGTCACCATCAAAAATGGGAAGATTGTTGGAGAAAACTTCCTTAAGTGTTTTGAAGTTAACAAAACGTTTCCATCAATCTAGTCTGAAGACTTGCAGACTCTTCCATCAAAGTCTGAAGACTGCCAGACTGCCAGACTCAAGACTCAAAGTCTATCCTCATTGATAGTTTCTAAACCGTTGAAGAAGGTATCCAAAAAGAAGTATTTCGTTAAGGATTTGATTCTGTCGTCTAAAAAAGATCTCTTGGCTGGATATAGCATGTCGGAATCCATTATTCAATCAAGATTGATTCAGGGATTTTGGATCCGTTGATTGGCGAAGTATACTTGGAAGGTCCTACTTATGGAAACCTAGATCCTGATTGTATGGGCGAACATAATTGATGAGCTATCGTCATGTTCCTTAAATAGCTCTAAGATCTTCCTAATTAATTCTGTCTAACGGGTAGATTGGAAGAATTCATTTGGTAAGTGCCAACGGCTGTGATGGCATAAATGAGTATATAAGGAAGACGTTCCAATTGTTCGAGTGTGTGCGCGATAGAAGAATTCCAAAGTCTGAAGCTCCTTGTTCTTAGTTAATTAAACTGTTGAGCGAAACTTTGTACGCAAAAGAGAGTTTATATCTATGAGAGACCTTGAGGAAGTGTAGTAGTGTCTCTACACTGTGGAATCAAGGCAGAGCTTTACTGTAACAACTCTTTTGTTCATAGTGAAATCCAGCCGATGGGTTGTCAGTGCGAAAAAGTGGACGTAGGCTTGGATTAAGCCGAACCACTATAAACTCTGTGTTCATATTCTTTTCCCTACGCTCTTTTACTTTGATCGTAACTTGATTTGTTTACAAGAGTCTAATTTCGTTTTCATAATCTATTGCTGATTAAAGTTGCACACTTCACTTTGAAAATTTATTTTTACACCTATTCACCCCCTTCTAGGTGCTTATACTAGCTTTCACAAAACTCAATACTCACTACCAAGCTCAAGGTTCTAGAGGTGTCTCATCCCCACGAAATTCCGGCATCGTGTGGCACTTAGTCACTGACCACAATCAACAATAGCTCGAGGTACTAAAGGTGGCTCCCACGAAGTCACACCGTCGTGTAGCACTTAGCTCTCAACTATCATAAGTAATATCTCAAGGTATTAGAGGTGGCTCCCACAAAGTCACGATGTTGTGTAGCACTCAATTCTTGGCCACAAAAAGCACTAGTACAAGGTTCGAGAAGTAATTCACATGAAGTCTCGCTATCATGTAGCACTTAATTCTTGACTATGCACGACAAAAATGCAAGGCTTCTAGAGGTAGCTCCCATGTGACTCAAGTCACCTTGTAGCACTTAGACTTTAACTACACTAAGCAATGGTACAAGGTACTAGAGGTGGCTCACACGAGGATTCATTATTGTGTAGCACTTAGTTCTTTACCAGCTCACAACCCATTGGGTTTTCTCAACACAACATATGTCACCTCATCTTTCAATAGTCATCTTGCCCTGACTATGAACCAACACACGATCAATCAACCATGACCAAGGCCATTGTGCTTAGCACTTAAATGCCTTAATTAAGGTAACGAACTTGGTCTATTTTCTTCATACTAAAAACACTCGGTAAAATAATCGTGTGTGGGTACACGGTCAGCTTAAACCAGAAAATTGATATCTTTCTTTTTCAAAAATCCCACTATTTTATATAGTACTTAAAAACATTTTTGGTGTAAAAAACTAACACCCGGTATTTTCTAATTAAATACCAAAATTTCACAATTTTGGAATAAATAACCAAAATTCCAATCATCACTCAATTTGTACAAATTAACATTCAATTGTATAAACTAGGCACATCACTACAATCAGCACGAAATTTCGATCACTAGCTATCCCTATATAATTTTTGAAAAATATTAAATAATTAAATAAATACAACAAATAATTAAATAAATACCAATAAATCCAATAAATGCAAACTTAGGCCGGAAATGCTAATCTAACCACTTAAACAAGCCTAGAAAATTTTCGAACCTATCTAGATAAATAGCACAACTTATCTAGTCCCTAATTAATCCATTCTAACCATCTAACATGCACTGAATAATTAAATCATTAATCCATTATAATTAATCACCTAATCTCATCTTAAGCTAAACTAATAACCTCTTAAGCATCATTAGCGCCCTAATGAGAGTTTAGTGCATAAACTCACCGGTTTAGCGCAAAAACTGGTTCACGGCAACGGCGGCGCGACAGCGGCTGAAACTCGGGCTTACAACGGCGCCAAAGAAGCTCGAACTGGGCTGAAAACGGTCCGCCACGTCTCAACTAAAGCTGAGATTCAAACTTGCTTCTATGGAGGGCTGCTAGTGGTGGCGTGAGCTAGTCGGGTGGCGGGACTGAGCTGGGTACAGAGGATCGCTGGGTTGGTGGCTTGAGGAGAAGATGAAGCTGTTGTGTGAGGTCGATGACTATGGAGTTAGGCCTGATGTGGGTGCCACAGCAACTAAAATGAGGGAAAGTAGACTGGCGTGAAGGGTGAGCTGGTAGGTTGAAATGGTGAGGCGGTGGTTTGGTGGGGAATCGGGCATTAGGGTGAGCGTGCAGGGGAAAGCTAGATGGAAGGGCGGCAGCTTGAGGGAAAAGAAGAAGACGCGTGAGATGGAGGGAAGAAAAAAAAGACAGAAGGGGAAGTCGGCAGCTAAGGGGGGAGAGAATTGTGCGAGAGAGAGAGGGAAAGAGGGAGAGGCGTGTGTGAGAGGGAGAGGGTAAAAGGAAAGTGGGTCTGCACGTATGGAGGGAAAGAGGGAGGCCAAATGGTCAAGGGAAAATATCTTTGTGATGATTATAATGCCCCTAAAGTCCAAGCTTCATCCACAAGTCATTTTCACACCCAAAACTTCATCAACAAGCCAAATTGAAGGTCAAGAAAGGTCCATGCAGCAACACCAACGGAGGACCGAGTGGGCTTGAAAACGGGCCATGAAGACCTAGGGCCCTTGCTAGCTTCAGCTACTGACCTTGGGCAGAAGGAGCTGGCACAAGGCTGCTGGCTAGCTGAAATGGCACGGAGGTGGTGTAGCGGGGCCAGGCGGTGCTCGAGGTGGCTCCGGCGGTTTGGATGGCGATGGATGGTGGCCTAGTGACCTGCGACGGCCTGGACAGAGGTTCAGGGAGTGATGAGGAGTTGCGAAATGAGCGGAACGGCAGGGACACTCGGTTGGGCTCCCGGCTGGCATAGTGGGCAAGCGAGTGCCGTGCGGCAGCTCCGGTGGCTCCAAGCGATGGTCGACGAGCTAGGGGGGCTTGCTCTATTTTCCTCTGATGTGTACAACCTCCAAATACGAGGACATACTATGAACATTTGATGTGTGTGCATCTATGTGGTGCTTAGAGAAGTTACTCCTATTTTGGAGTTTGATATGTTTTTTATGTCCAAGTTAGGGTAAGCTAAAAGTTAGACACGAGTTTCTCTAATTTTATATGTTATATGTGGTTTGTCCTCGGTGTGGGTAATGAATCGGAGCCATGACGCCGAGCCTTGCCCCAAGCATGTGAGGTCGACCCTTGGTGAGGGCATTAAGGCCTTCGCCAAGGCCTGGCAATTGACGGAAGAAGAAGAGGAAACAAGTACGTAAGAAATGAAAAGAAACCGGAAAGAAAAAAGAAGGGTAAAAAAGAGACCGAAAAGAATACTTTTTTTTTATTTCAATTTTTTTTTTCATGTGAGCATTGGTCATGTTACGTTAGAAGGCCGACGACGCTTTAACACTTTAACACCTTTCGATACACAATCAACAGATATCAAAAAATTTGACACGTGGTTAACTCTTCTAACACGGTTTGACATGCGAGTCCAGAGTTCTGACACGTGATTTCGACACGCTTGGGTCAATTTTAAAAATTTGCAATAGATGACTTGTCAAAATGTAAATATGTACAAAAATAAATAGTAATAAAAATAATAAAAGGGAGAAAGGAGAAAACCTAATCTCCTTTTCTCTTTTGACTTTTACTTCCTATAATTCACAATTTTTAGTATAAATTCATTCTAGTCTTTTTTTATCATAATTTATTTATTTGTGAATTTGAATTGAATTAATTTGATTGAAATAATCATAGAAATGATAATTTATCATGTATAGATAAATATATATTTAATATACGATGTGTCCTAATGTGTTCGATTTTTTTCCTTTTTTTAGATATGATGTGTCAGCATGTCGTGTGGTGTCATTTTGCGTGTCGCGTATCGGTGTCGATGTTACTTAGGATTGTATCGCAAGGTAAATCGTTAAAAATTTAGAACTAAATTGATCATATCAAAATATTTAAAATTGAATTGGTATACATGTCAAAGGTTTAACTTTTTACTAATCAATCCATATTTCGACACTCGGGTTGTGGCTTTTTTCTCCCATAGAGGTTATGAATTACAAATATAGTAACCTAATGTTGGCCAATTTAAGAACGGTAATCTTTTGTCAACCCTCCTAGGAAAAAGAATTTATTGAACCTCAAAACAATAGCATAGCGGCTATGAAGCTGTATAATATCATGCTACCATATAAATGTAGAGTAGCTCATTGCCCATTTCATACCATTTTTTTATATATTTTTTATATGATAAAAGTCAACGTAAAAAAGGTAGTTTCAACTATTTCCTCATCAATGACGGTAACTTAAATTTATAGCACTATCAAAATTAAATTTTCTTGTTTTTTGCTAAGTTAAAATCTGTCTTACTTCACAATAGTTTAGTTCATCATTGAAATCAGGCAAAATCGTTATCTTCTCTCTATTATTCCACTTTCCATGTACCATTTATCCAATGAAGGATTTATCTCAACAAGGAAAATTATTTTAATGAAAAGATGATTATGCCCTTCCGGAATCATCCAATGACTCTCTATCCCATCACGAAGACAAGAACCGCCACCTTTTAGCCCGCCGCCTTTTAGCCCGCCCCCTTTTAGCTCTCTCTCTCTCTCTCTCTCTATCTATCTATATATATCAACACGTACACACGTACGGTTATAACAGTCACTTTAGAGACCGATCAAGATCGCCAGGAAGAACGACGCCTCCGCTGTGAAAACACCCACCGAGATGGCCGAGAAGAGTAGAGTCCTGGTGATCGGAAGCACCGGAAGCATCGGAAAGTTCATCGTGGAAGCAAGTGTTAAGTTTGGTCACCCTACCTTCGCTCTCGTGAGGGAGTCTAGTCTCTCCGACCCAGCCAAGGCCAACATCGCTGAAGGTTTCAAGAGCTTAGGCGTCAACTTAGTTCACGTGAGTAGTTCTTCTGATGCAATCCTGTTCGTTTCTCGCATTTGGTGCTCCTTTGAGGAATCGAAGCGTCCCTTACCGTTAATCTCATCCGTCGTTTCGAGAAATGTCTTTAACCGTAGAATCAGAGTCGCCTTTTATCTCAATCTTTCACAAGATCGAGTTGATAGTTGCTGCTTCTCTTTCCCTCCTCTAGCAATTTGTCTCTGTGTTATTGGTCATTTTTCACATTGACTGACGAATCGCCTCAGCTTCGCATTCTGATACGATGTACGAATAGAATACATTTTTAAACAAATCTTATGAAAACTTCCATATTTTACGTACTGCCTAAATGAACTTGCATATAAAAGTGAATGTGACTGACCTGTAATTCAGATGTCACCGCAAATCCCTTGCTATAACCTTTCAAAAGATTGGTAGGCAATGTGTGGACAATAATTCTGTGGATGCTTTATTTCTTATAATACTTTTTCTCTTCTGGTGAAGCTATTGAAGTCTTATCTACATCAGACTTCATATCTATCCTTTTCGTAGTCTTCCTACTGGCCAAGATAGGATTGATTGATGATTGGCGACTTTATTGATTGTTTGTCCATGCTCTTGGTTATTTGATTCTCAGGGAGACGTATACGATCAAGAGAGTCTGTTGACTGCGATTAAGCAGGTTGATGTGGTAATCTCTACTGTGGCGCCACAACAGGTAGAGATCCAAGATAAGATTGTTGCAGCCATCAAAGTAGCCGGGAATATCAAGGTGTGCTGTTTATAATAATTTCATCCAAGTTACCATTGCTCGTTTAACACTTGACTAAGGATATAGGATGGTGCAAAGCTTAACTCTTTTCTTCTGGGATTAGTGCATCACGTTCTCATTGTGAGCTCCACTCTAATGAAATGGGATGGATTCACTTACTTATCTGTAGACTTCACTTCTTTCCTTTTTAAACGGTCATGACTTTCTATAGAAAACGTCAATGAAATTTGAGGCTTACTATTTCAAATCCAAGTACCCGACAATGCCGGATTCACTGTGGTTGGGTTTCCTCTAGGTCAATGAAAAAGTAAAAGGTTTCAAGCACTCGATATGGATTATGGTCATGTACCCTATCCTTTGATCAATAATGGGAAACATGAACTACCTATTTCTTCAAAAGGTTTTTTTCGGTAAAATTAATATTATAGCAAGTAAGTTTTCAAAACCCAACTGGTGGATAGTTTAGTAGTTGTTGCCTAGGGGGTTGACGGTCGGTAAAGAGTGGAGCTTAGCATGCTCACAAAAGGCAATGTACTCGCCTGATATTTTTTTTCTTGTGAAAAGTGTACAAGTAAGCAGCATCGTTGCGCATTTTATACTTGCCAGATTTATCTGGCTATGGCCCTAACAATTAAATCTTCAGTTTTCTTTTCTTCTACTTTTCTAATAGCACTTAATTTCTAGTCTTGATTCACTTATAATCATTTTTACTATATTATAGTCCGTGTGGAGAAAAAAAAAAGTGAAATTCAGTCTTATGTAAGTTTGTTTTCTTTGTTTGCTCTGTTATAGTCACATGTTGAAGAAAAAAGTCAAACATTGTCACATATGAGTTTGGTTTCCTTTTTTTTGCCAAAACTCATGTAAGTTTGTTGGATGAGGGGAATTTGCTCTAGTTTTTTGTTGCTTTCTAATAAAAATGTATCTCCTGATTCAATTAATTTTCCTTTTAGAGATTCTTGCCTTCAGAGTTTGGAAACGATGTGGATCGTGCCCATTATGTGGAGCCAGCAAAAACTGTATATGCTATCAAGGCGAAGATCCGCCGCCTTGTTGAGGCTGAGGGAATCCCTTATACATATGTGGTTTCTAACGCTTTTGCAGGTTACCACCTTTCGACATTGTCACAGCCCGGGGCTACAGCTCCCCCTAGAGATAAAGTTGTCATCTTAGGGGATGGAAATGCAAAAGGTAAGAAGCAATGTGTCGAAATGCACATTTTAATTAGTTAAGATTTTTCTGTACATTGATCACGATTTAATTACAGTAGTGATCAGTGTGAGGGGTAGCTCTTGAAGGTTGAGAATTCCAGGGCAACGTCCTTGTCTGGAGATGTTGGGACTCTTACATCCATTAGTCTTCACCTTCAAAGACTAATAGATTATATGAGTGTGTCGTGGTTTATCTTGGCATAATACCACCTAGTGGGCAGATCGTGAATGTTCTCTTTATGTATTTGGGGGAGAAAAGAACATATGGATGCATCTGTCTGCTGGTTGTCTGATGAATCTGTTTATCGAGAGAATTCTTCTTCAATTCAAGCCGAAAGTAACCCTAGGAAGATCAGTGGCTCTATGATTTATTTATTAGCCAAATTGTAAAACTCTCCACCTCAATATGCAGTGGTGTTTAATACGGAGGATGACATCGGCACCTACACCATCAAAGCTATAGATGATCCAAGGACCTTGAACAAAATTCTGTACATCAGGCCTCCTGCCAACACCATCTCAATGAATGAGCTCGTGCCTTTGTGGGAGAGAAAGATCGGCAAGGCTCTGGAGAGGGTGTATGTTCCAGAGGAGGAGGTTCTTAAGAATATTCAAGGTTAAGGCTGCATTTCTATTGGATTTAAGCGCGTAAATTGTCTCTGTTCTCTCTAAGATTTAAAGCTTGTCCGATCATTGCAGAGGCGGCGTTTCCGCAGAATGTGATATTGGCGGTACTCCATTCTGTTTTCGTGAACGGAGACCAAGCCAACTTTGAGATTGAGCCGTCGTTCGGAGTGGAAGCTTCGGAGCTCTACCCCGATGTCAAGTACACGACTGTGGATCAGTATATGGATCGATTTATTTGATTATCGAACCCGATTGTGCTTGTTAAATTTCTCACATCGGCTTGAATCATAAATAGTATAGGATGTTGCTTCTCAAGATCCTAGTGTGAAATGTTGCATGCCCTGATCATCCCATGGCATGTACAACCCCAAAGTCTGAGGACATCCTATGAAGTGCTTAGAGAAATTACTTATGTTTTGGAGATTGATATTGGGTTCATGGCCAAGCCGAGCTAGCACAAAGACGTGGGTCTTTCTATTTTTGCATATTGTATTACCTTTCATGTCTAAATAATTCACGGACGATCACTATCGTGAAGTCAGATACTTAACGTATTACCAAGGATGAAATTTCCTTCGTGAGCTAATTATGGATAATCTTAAAGAATGGCAAGTTAAAACAAACGTAAACCGATTAATGAACTCCTCACAATATCGAGTTACCGTTAATGTTTCAGGGGTTTTTATTGTAAGAATTTTCCTAATGTGGTCTATATTAATTGATATTCTAAGAAATTTTTGTCATCGGACCATACTTGCCTATAAGTAGGCGGGTTGCGATCTCTTTCGAGGGTGAGGGAGCAAGCTTGGAGAACTTTCCCGAAGAGACTTCAGGAGAGGCTCGAAGAGTAAGCAAGCGAGAGAGGCGTCGCGAGCTCAAACGACCTCCGCAAGAGACGTCAAGGGAGGTTGGCAGCGAGCGAACCAGAGAGAGAGGGGCTTCACGGTGAGAGAGATCGTGAGCAAAAACCCAGATCATGGGTTGTGGGTGGAAGGGGGTAGACTGTCGTCGACGGTTGTGCCTGCATCGTGACCAGCAACCCCACCGCTACACCTCTTTGGCCGGTGAACTACAGATCTTTTTTTTTTTTGCGTTCTGGGCAAGCCAGGCCAGAGCTTGCGACCGCTTGGTTGCGAGCTTCGACCGCGTTTCTTCCCTTTTTTTGGGCTGCTGTTGTGTTTGTTCGGCCAAAGCTACGTTTTAGCTCCAACCTCGTTCGGGCCGTGAGTCTCTCAACTCTATAGCACACACCATCCATTTGACGAAATGCCAAAGCTAGATCCGAAACCTTACGCTGAGGAAGTCCGTTCCAGAGCTTCAATCACCGTTCGGATGAGAGAGGAAAGATGTTGGGGAGGTCTCCAGTTGAACGCTTTCCGCCGGCCATGTCTAGCCAAGGCGGATCTTTGCTGGCGACAATAGCCAGCCAAGTTGGTTCTCAGCCGGCGACGATGGTCAGCTCGGCTCATCCTCGGTTGGTGCCATGGTCGATCGAAAGCTTGTCTCTGATCTGGGCTGGCTGAGGTGTCACCTGACTGAGGGGTGTGGCCAGCCCACCGTGAGCGGCGTCCCCCATTGGCGCCGTCTTCTTCCCTGCGGACAAGCTGCAGTGAAGGGGGTATGAATTGGGTCAGCCTGCGGATCGGGCTAACCCAGTTCATTTGATTCTTCGGGTAAGGTTTGTCAGCATGGGCCTGTCGCGGCAGGCCTTCTAATTTTCAAGCTTCAGTTGGGCCATCTTTTTACAAATCGAAATCTGCTGGGTTGGGCTAAAAATTAAAATGTTGGGTTTGAATTTCTTTTCGGGCCAGGCTCGCGCCTCAGGCTCGTTCCGAGCCCCTGCTTTGTACGATTGTGTGGTTTTTATATTATTATAATTATAATAATATTTTAATAAAATCAAAATAAATAGGGAAAATCTCAAATAAGTAGCTGAAGTTGAGCCATTTTCTCAAAAAGGGACCTAAAGTGGACATTGTCTCAAATAAGGATCCGGAGTGGCTAACTTACTCTCATTTAAGGACCTGAACTTTTAATTTTATTCACAGCTAGGGGTACTTTTGTCCAAGAACATTGTTGTTTATTTTTTGTCTCTCTCTTTCTTCTTTTTTCTTTCTTCATCTTTCTCACTCTCTACATCACCTCCATTATCAGCCCCTCCATCGCTCTTTGTGTCATCTCATTGTATGACCAAGATTAAGTTTTCTTTAACACGAGCCATTACAATGTGTTCTAACTCTTTGAAAATTTTAAATTTCGCTCATCAAAATGGTTTGTAGACAATTCCACGAAGCCGAAATGAGCTTTCAAAAATAAGTTCTTTTTATTCCAACATTCATTGCAAATTCTAATCTCAAAGCCATAATATGAATCTGCTTTTGCTGAGACTCAACTTCTTGTCCAACTCCCAAGCTATGCAACTAATTCCTTTGGCGACGTATTTCTCTCACCTTGAGAGTGCATCAAACTCCACTTATTCCGGGCCTTCTGCTAACCCAGCAACTGCAATTTTTTGTGTTGTTTTCGATCTACTTGCTAACAATAGAGTAGCAATATCCAAGCATCGCCAGATCATCTTGTTTGACTAACTTATGCCTCTATTCAATTAACATTTGGTGATCAACAGTTTCATGCAAAAGAACAATTTTGTTGTGGCTAGTGACTATTTCAACCTCGACAAGAGTTTGCCTCGTCAATTTCAAATTTGGGTTTGCCTCTCTTGCGTAAATTCAATCTTTCAAAGATCCCCCTTCCCCTTTGCAATGCCAATGGCTCCTTTCAATAATCTCTAGTTTGGAGACACCCACTCACACTCTTGCCATTCTCATCGACACAACTCTTCTCCTCAATACCCCATCTTGAGATTGATATTAGTCGTATCTGACATCATTAACTGTAGAAATTGTTGTACTTTGTTGCCCCATTGCCGCCATTGACAAGTCCTATTCGAGCTCTCGGCCTTATCGACCACTGCCCTTGATAGAAAATCCAGCATTGTCATCATTAGATGGAGATCAATCCGAGCTTTAGGCTGAGTACAAGTGAGCCGAGATTTGATGCATCTTGAGGAACTGAGTCGAGAAGGTGGCTAGTAGCAAATAACTCCAATCTGACTTCTTGTCACTAGGACCAACTACGTGATGACATGAAGCTCTCGAGGTCGTTGGTAGGGGCCTTGATTATGGTGTTGAAGAAGGAGGCAATGTAGAGCGAAGGAGGATGTGTGAGGAAGATGAAGAAAGAAAAAAAAGTAAAGAAAAAAAGGTAAAGAAAAAAATGTTCTTGGACAAAACTACCCCAAGCTGTAAATAAGATTGAAAGTTTGGGTCATTATTTGAGACAAAATTAGCCACTTTGGGTCTTTATTTGATACAGTGTCCACTTTAAGTCCTTTTTTGAGAAAATGAACCCACTTCGACCCTTATTTGAGATTTTCCCAAATAAATAAATAAATAAATAATTTATTTATTTATTCAAAAAGTTAGAAAAACGCAAAAATATTTTATGTTTTCCCAAAAAATCATGAATAAGCGAAAAATAATTTATATTTTCAAAAAAGGATAAAAAATAAAAAAAAAAATGCTTTTATGTTCAAAAAATAGAAAATGACCAAAAAAAGTGTTTTTTCTCCATAAATGCATGGAAAATCCTTTGAAATTCCAAAAGCCTTAGGGTTCAAACAAGATTAAGTACCGGAAGGACATTAGTGATTAACTAGTATAATCAAATTCCCGATCCTAGTTTCCCTTGTTGTGCAGGACCGAATATTTCTCTCAATATTTCACTTGGGTTTCTAACTCAACCCACCTCAAATTGATTAGTGGCGACTCCTTTTAAAATTAACTTATAGTTTTAAAAAATTAAGCCATTAAGTCCTGAATTGGTGGGTTTGGGAGAGCCCGAGCTAAGCCTAATAGAGATAGCCGAGCCATTAGCCTCCGCAGGCGCCCGCCCTATTCGGGCACCGAAAGAAGAGGTCGTGACAAGGAACATGCCCTAGTTTTTGTTGCTTTCTAATAAAAATGTTTCTTCTAATTCAAATAATTTTCTTCTTAGAGATTCTTGCCTTTAGAGTTTGGAAATGACGTGGATCGTGTCCATGCTGTGGAGCTAGCAAAAAAATGCATTTGCTATCAAGGCCAGGATTTGCCATCTTATTGAGGCTGCGGGAATCCCTTGTACATATGTATCTTCTAACCTGTTTGCAGGTTACTTCCTCCTCACATTGTCATAGCCTGGGGCTACAACTCCCCCTAGAGATAAAGTTGTTATCTTAGGGGATGGAAATGTAAAAGGTAAGAAGCAACTTGAGATTCCCATTTTTATTCATTGAGATTTTTCCGTAAATTTTTCACAACTTTATTATGGTAGTAATCAAAATGGGCAGTTCTCGAAGCTTGAGATTTCCAAGCATCTTCTATATCTGGAGATGTTGGCCATTAGTCTTCTCTTTCAGAGATTGATAGATGATATGGAAGTTCTGTGGTTTTGTCTTGGCACAATATCGCCTAGGCGGTAGATCATGAAGGTTATTTTAATGTAGTTGGGATAGGAAAGAATGTATGGATGCAGTTGTTTGGTGATTTTGTTTATTGAGAAAGTTCTTCTTTGAATGCGAGCTGAAAAGAACTCTATGTATATCAATGGCTTATATTCATTAACCAAATTCTAAAATTCTCCCTGTCAACACACATCGGTTTTTAATGAGGAGGATGACATTGGCACCTATACCATCAAAGCCGTGGATGATTTGAGGACCTTAAACAAAATTCAGTACATCAAACCTTTTGCCAACACCTACTCGTTTAATGATCTCATGTCTTTGTGAGAGAGAAAGATCGGCAAGACCTTGGAGAGGATTTATGTTGCAGAGGAGCAAGTTCTAAAGAACATTCAAGGTCAGGTATTAGATTTAAGCACGTGGATTGTCTATTTATCTTAGAGATTTAAGTATTCTGAAGTCAATTGGTATACTTGTATTGTCATCTTGCAGAGGCGGCAGTTCTACTCAACGTGATATTGGCCATATCTCATTCTATTTTCGTGAAAGGAGACCACACCAACTTTGAGATTGAGTCGTCTTTCGGAGTGGAAGCTTCAGAGCTCTATCCTGACGTCAAATACATGACCAAGAACCAGTACCTTGATCAGTTTGTTTGATAGCTGAAATTGATTGTATTTGGTAGGTTTCTCACATCAGTTTGAATCATGAATAATATAGGATTTTGCTAGTTAGGATCCTTGAGTGAAATGTCACTCCCGCCGATCATCTTATGGCGTGTACAACCTCCAAATACGAGGACATACTATGAACATTTGATGTGTGTGCATCTATGTAGTGCTTAGAGAAGTTACTCCTGTTTTGGAGTTTGATATGGTTTTATGTCCAAGCTATGGTAAGCTAAAAGTTAGACACGGGTTTCTCTAATTTTGTATGCTATATGTGGTTCGTCCTCGGTGTGGGTAATGAATTGGAGCCACGACGCCGAGCCTTGCCCCAAGCATGTGAGGTCGACCCTTGGTGAGGGCATTGAGGCCTTCGCCAAGGCCTGACGATTGACGGAAGAAGAAGAGGAAACAAGTACGTAAGAAATGAAAAGAAACCGAAAAGAAAAAAGAAGGGTAAAAAAGAGACCGAAAAGAATACATTTTTTTTCATTTCAATTTTTTTTTTCATGTGAGAATTGGTCATGTCACCTTAGAAGGCCGACGACGCTTTAACACTTTAACACCTTTCGATACGTGGTCAATAGATATCAAAAAATTTGACACGTGGTTAACTCTTCTAACACGGTTTGACATGCGAGTCCAAAATTCTGATATGTGATTTCGACACGCTCAGGTCAATTTTTAAAAATTTGCAATAGATGATGAGTCAAAATGTAAATATGTACAAAAATAAATAATAATAAAAATAATAAAAGGGAGAAAGGGGAAAACCTAATCTCCTCTTCTCTTTTGACTTTCACTTCCTATAATTCACAATTTTTAGTGTAAATTCATTCTAGTTTTTTTTAATCATTATTTATTTATTTGTGAATTTGAATTGAATTAATTTGATTGAAATAATCATAGAAATGATAATTTGTCATGTACATATAAAAATATATATTTAATATACGATGTGTCCTAATGTGTTCGATTTTTTTTTCTTTTTTTAGATATGACGTGTCGGCATGTCGTGTCGTGTCATTTTGCATGTCGCGTATTGGTGTCGGTGCTATTTAGGATTGTATCGCAAGGTAAATCGTTAAAAAATTTAGAACTAAATTGATCATATCAAGATATTTAAAATAAAATTGGTATACATGTGAAAGGTTTAACAACTTTTTACTAATCATTCCATATTTCGACACTCGCGTTGTGGCTTTTTTCTCCCATAGAGGTTATCAATTACAAATATAGTAATCTAATGTTGGCCAATTTAAGAACGGTAATCTTTTGTCAACCCTCCTAGGAAAAAGAATTTATTGAACCTCGAAACAATAGCATAGTGGCTATGAAGCTGTATAATATCATGCTACCATATAAATGTAGAGTAGCTCATTACCCATTTCATACCATTTTCTTATCTTTTTCATATGATAAAAGTCAATGTAAAAAGGTAGTTTCAACTATTTCCTCATCAATGACGATAACTTAAATTTATAGCACTATCAAAATTAAATTTTCTTGTTTTTTGCTAAGTTAAAATCTATCATACTTCACAATAATTTAGTTCATCACTAAAATCAGACAAAATCGTTATCTTCTCTCTATTATTCCACTTTCCATGTACCATTTATCCAATGAAGGATTTATCTCAACAAGGAAAATTATTTTAATGAAAAGACGATTATGCCCTTCCGGAATCATCCAATGACTCTCTATCCCATCACAAAGACAAGAACCATCCAGCTAAACCGGAGAGTTTACTTGCTAAACTCTACTTAGGGAGTTAATGATGCTTAATAGATAATTGGTTTAGGTTAAGTGTGGATTAGGTGGTTAGTTAGTTTGGATTAGTGATTTAATTATTTAATTATACATGTTATGTGACATCTTGAATTTCAGGTTCTGTTTTCAATCGAATGAATCGGGTTTTTCATTGACGCGCCTATAGTTCTATTCTCTAAGCTGATCACTCACGAGATAACTAGTATATCTGAGGAAGCAGTTAAGAGATTATAATGCAATAGACTTGAGAATTCAACCAGGAATCTACTGCTTGATCGTGCTAGTTTGCAAGGGTCATCACAGCACAGTTAAAAATTGATTAGAGACTGGAGATAGGTCGACTCGACTGAGCTATGTGATTAAGTGTCGGTGATTCCACTTAATTGTAAAATTCTCGTCGATCGGCACTAGACCAATTTTTCTGTCGTTTTGGTATCCTATGTTTGCATTTGAAACCTCAAAATTTTCACGACAACCGAGAGTTGCCAATGTGTCAAAGATGTATAATGTGGCTTGAAAATAATCGACCATGGGTCAATTGTACTAAAAACTTCTAAAAGCTACCCGATAGGTTAGGTCACACTAAAATCGCCATAGATTGAAATTAACCGCGAATTTGAACCTAATTTCAGAAATTGAAAGTTTTGTCATGTCACAATTTATTTGAGGACCGTTGACTCATCTTCCGAAGATTTTTCTACAAATCGAGATTTTTAGCAAAAATTCAAAATAGGGTAATTTTTTATTGAAAAATTCAATGGACCATTTTTTATCGCGTTTTTGGGATGCAAGTTGATTCTATTGGTGAGGTAAAATGTGAATTGAAGTGTGGGCATCTTAGTTGGATTTATGGGGGCCGAATTAAATCAATTTAAGAAGAAATTGAAATGGATTTGGGGGAAAATGTTCCGAAATTCGTAGCCCCCATGGCGTGCAACATTTGAGGCATCAATGAAGCTTCTAAGGGAAGCTTGGTGGCTGCAAAATGGCCATGGATGACAACCAAGGGCTAGTGGGGCCTCTTCAAGGGACAAGAGGATAGAAGGAAGGCTTTGGAAGCCAAGAGGGACCCCCAAGCCTTTTGTTGTCCCCTTCTTCTCCAATAGCCTGCTTTCCTCATTTTTAGCCTACCTTGAAGCTCTAAAGAACCAAAGAAACTGAGCAGCCATCCCCCCTACCATCACAAGCTACTGCCGAGCCACTAGGACCGCTCGCTCGCTGTTGCGCCGCCAGCGATCTCCGCACACCACCCTGCTTGCGTCCCGCTCATCCCACACCGTCACGCCGTCCCTCGCGATCCTTAGGCCCCATCGAACCCCCGTCCAGCCACCTGAGCCATCCCCAATCGTCGTCTAGTCGCCGTCGAGTGTCGCCACCACCCGCAGCAACCTCCGCCAGCCGCCTTGGCCATTTCTAGCTTCGATTTGGCCCTCTCAACCCATCAACCAGAACCAAAGGCCAGCAAGCTTCCGTGAGCTTCGAGGCCCATTTCGGACCTCTTCCGAGCCTCATCAGGTGTTGTCACTTCGGAGTTTGTCTTCCGTCTCCACGTTGCCATCGTCGTGGACTCACTAGATCATAAAACCGGTGAGTTTAGTCACTAAACTCTACTTAGGGAGTTAATAATGCTTAAGGATTTATTAGTTTAGGCTAAGTATGGTTTAGGTGGTTAGTTAGAACAGATTAGCGATTTGAGTATTCATTTGTACATGTTAAGTGGTTAGAACAGCTTAATTAGAGACTAGATAGATCGTATTATTTACCTAGATAGGTTCGGAAATTTTCCGAACCTGTTTCAATATTTAATTAGGCATTTCTGGCCTAAGTTCCTATTTATGGTATTTAATTGTATTTATTTAATTAATTTTGGTATTTATTTAATTATTTATTATTTTTCGAATATTATACCGAGATAGCCGGTGATCGAAATTTCGTGCTGATTGCAACGGTATGCTTGGTTTATTTAATTGAGTGCTAATTTGTGGAAATTGTAAATTTGGGTATTTATCTCAAATTTAAGTAATTTTGGTATTTAATTAGAAAATACCAGGCGTCGGTTGCAACGCCAAAAATGTATTTATGGATTATTATAATTAGTGGGATTTTTGAAAAGGAAGATATTGAAATTTTGGCTTAGGCCGACCGTGTACCCACACACGATTATTTTTATCGAGTATACTTAACTCGGTGTTTTGTCAACTTATGAGACCATTTAATATCAGCTTGTGAGAGCCCATTTGCACGTCAGCTTGTGAGAGCAGTATACCTTATCAGCTTGTGTGAGCTAAGATCGTTTTATCAGCTTGTGGGAGCACGATCTATATTTATCAACTTGAGCGAGCTACTATCTATCTATAGCTGCTTGTGAGAGTTATGACCATATATTGCAACTTGTGAGAGTTATGACCATATATTGTAGCTCGTGAGAGCAAAGACCATCTATTTCAGCTTGTGTGAGTAGTGGTCATATCGAATTGATAGATAGTACTAATAATATCGATTTTAGTGGATCAATTGATCGTTGGATGATTTGACTAAGCTAATCGATGAACTGAATTGAATTGATGGGTTGTGTATATGAATTATACTAATGTGCATGAAGGAATTGAGGCGAGGTAAGTCATCTGTCTTGTGTATGCATAAACTGCCTTTAGGCATATTTCTTTCATAGTCAGAGTTTAGGGGGTGAATTTGCTGAGACATTGTCTCACCCCGTCATAGGCTCAACATTTTCAAGTTCTTAGATGACGAATCCTCCTAAGCGTTTTGGCCAGCTTAAGAAGATCACCAAACAGATCTCTCAAATTCCTCTCCCTAGGGGCCAAGGAGCCTGGGTCTACGAACTCGTGAGGACCATTGTCTAGGTTGATGTGGGCCTACCTCGTAGGGTACCCCATCAATTCAAAGCATGGTATCGTCACGGGCGAGGTGGACCCAGAGAAGGTCCCATACAAGAGTCTAAGGTCCCTATGTCGGTGTTAAAGATCGCTTTTGGAGAGGGTACAACTGACCCTCTTGGTGGTGTAGTGGTGAACCCAAGTCCCTAGGAGACCTCGGAGTCTTCGGCTAAGGGTTTGAACACTTAGAGGACTTGTAGACTGTTTGTCTTTTGTAGATCTTTTGTGTATAGACTATTACTGTAAATAAACTAGTCGGTTTTGAATAAAGGTGTGTTGTGGTTTTCAAAATTGTGGTCCTACTTTTCTATCACATCCTTGTGTTGTATGGGGATTTATTATACGCTTCCGCATGCGCATTAAAATGAATGGGTTGGCGACGCGTCTTGAGATGTCACAATTTAATTGACCACCGAGGGATAGACACGCGCTCGAGGATTGAGGTGTGACATGTTAGGTGGTTAGAATAGATTAATTAAGAGCTAAATAAATTGTACTATTTATCTAAATAGGTTCGGAAATTTTCTAGGCCCGTTTAAGTGGTTAGATTAGTGTTTCGGCCTAAGTTAGTATTTATTGTATTTAATTTGCTTTATTTAATTATTTTTGGAATTTATTTAATTATTTTATATTTTCTGGAAATTATACCAAGATAGCCGGTAATCAGAATTTTGTGTTGATTGCAGTGGTATGCTTAGTTTATGCAATTGAGTGTTAATTTGTGCAAATTGGGTGGTGATTGGAATTTTGGTTATTTATTCCAAAATTATGAAATTTTGATATTTAATTAGAAAATCCCGGGTGTCGGGTTTTAACACCGAAAGTGGTTTTAAAGACTATATCAAATAGTGGGATTTTAGAATGAAGGATATCAATTTTTCTGGTTCAAATCGACCGTGTACCCACACATGATTATTTTATCATATGTTTTTATTACGAAGAAAATGGGCCAAGAACATTATTTTAATTGTAACATTTGAATGCAAAGCACGATGTCTTGGCCGGGATTGGATGGATGCATGAATGGCTATGAGAACTCGTCCCCGAAATGAGTCAGGTGGACGTGCCCCTATATGGGATGCCTTAACAATGGATGCCGGATCATGGTAGAGGTTGGATCAAAGCTCCTTTGTGAATGTCGTCCTTAATGTGTGTCGGGTAGATGTTGCCACGCTCAAGGGATGAGGCGATGCCTGGTTACGCTAGAAGACCGCCGAACGTCGAGTAGGCCGTGATTAAAAATTGGAACTTATGATAAGTGAAATTGACGCGCCTGATTATGAGATAAAATTGTGTGGCATAATATGGGACGTGTTATAATGATTTGGCCTTATAATCAAGACCCTTGTGTTTATTGAGATGAAAGTGGTGGCATTCCAATTGATTGAGTTTGATTATTGCATATAGTTGTGTATTTGAACTGTGCTGACCTGAAGGGAGGATCGGAGACAAGGTGAGTCTTTATGGTTGTGTGATTGTGTGGCTAGGTGTATTTCCTTCCTAGTTGAAGTTTAGGGGGTGGACTTGCTGAGATGTTGTCTAATCCTGTCATGGGCTCAATTCTTTTCATGTCCTTAGATGGCGGCCCCAGCGGTTCGTTATGGTCAGCCTCAGAGGGTTACTGAGCTGATTATTGACTTCTTTGTTCCCGAAGGCCACTAGGTCTATGAGCTCGTAGTGACCACCATTTGGGTCGATGAGGGCCTATCTCAGAGGGTACCTCATCGATTTAAGACATGGTTTTGCTGCGGGCTCAATAGATACAAAGTTGGTCCCCTCTAGGGCTTTGAGATTCCCGTTGTGGTAGTCGACGCCACTTTTGGCAAGGGTGCAGCTGACCCTCCTGATGGTGCTGTGGAGGACCCGGTGCTCTCGGAGCCTGTGGAGTTTGAAGGATCGGTGAATGTATCTGACTAGTGGGTCGTAGGACAGTTTCCTTTTTTAGGGCCGATCTTTTTGGTAGACAGACTAGTTTTGTATATAAACCTAGTTTGTTTATAAAAGCGTGTTTTGGTTGCGAATTTATTATTCTGCTTTTCTATCACATGCTATTAGGGGTTTTGTTTATTCTCTTTCGCATGTGCAATAAAATGAATAGGTCGGCGATGCATCCTGGGACATCGCAATTTTCATTGACCACCGAAAGATGTGCGCGTGCTCGAGGTTCAGGGCATAACAGTTGGTCTAAGGTAAGATAGAATGTTTCTTAATTAGTATAATATGGGGCTAGTTAGTGTGGGCCGAGTTGAGCTTGGCCTATAATGAAAGGGCCTAGTTGAAAACTCTATAAATAATTCATAAGTCTCTTATCTATTCCTAATTCTCACAAATATCCTCACAAAAGGAGCGTTAACCTAGCGCTAAAGGATGAGGGGGCCGTCTCATTCAGTTAGTGATATATAGGGCAATAGAGGAGAGGGACTTGCGCGTGGATCATCACTTTTCCGCTTTCGCATCAAGAACGATGGATTCCAAAACAGGTGCGTTAATATTTCTACTCAATCATTGTACTCTTGTTTTGGTTATGAAGATTTTGGGATTGCACGTTTTGCATCCAATATATGGTATCAGAGCAACCATAACCTAAAACTCGAATGCATAGAATTTTTTCCTTATTTTTGTGAATTTTGTAATTTTTTGTTCAATTAAAATCAAATTTAATTAAAATTTGGACTGGGCTAGACGAGAAGAGCAAAACTTTGGGTGATGTGCCACCTGGGGAGACCTCACATGCCCCCACGCGCAGCTAAGGCATCGAGCACGCACCCCACACGCGGTCATGTGCCCTTATGCGTAGGGCGCCGCTCACGCATGTGCTGCACGCACAAAGGCTGATGTCACGATGACATCAGCAACCCGGGCCCGACCCAACCCAATACGCGACTGACCCGACTCGACTCGACCCGATACAGATCGGACCCGACCTGACCCGTTGACCCGCCCTATCAGGTCAACCATGGATCAGACGATCGAGCTGGGAACCAGTTGGCCCGCTATCGATTGGACCGATTTGGAGGAATCTTTTGCCCCCGTGTGAGCTCCATGCGCCGCGCACTCAGGCGGCGCGTGCGGGCGAGTGGATTCTCTGATGGGCGCATGGTTGACGGCTACAGGTTCGTATGACTATTCTCTATCTTGTGGTGTATTTATTTTGCATGTTTGATAATTTTATGGATGTGAAAATACATACGAAACCCTAAATAAGTGTATTTTTAGCATATTTTAGCATATTTTTCTTGTATTTTTCTATGATTTTGGAAATATAGGTGTTGGTTTATAGGTATGTTATGACATAAACATTATAAAAGTGTGATTAATTAATAATATACGATAAATTTTAACTTTTATTAATGAATAAAGCAATGTAATTAGCTTGATATGTGATTTCGGTGATATATGGCTCCTATCACTAAAGTTAAAATCATATATATATGGTATATGTGAGAAGTAAAGTTTATATCCCTGGTATGAGAGAGTTTTAATGATTCAATTAAGTAGTGACCGCCAAAGTGGCATATTTGATTGGATTTGAGAAATATCGATCTCGTATAATGATTGAGATGTCTCCTAGTCTAATGCGTGGTCATATTCCCAAATGAGATGATTGTGTATTAGTTCATGGAGGGTGTGATAGAGGAGTGACTGATCCTAGTGGTTCATATGCCCAAAAGTGATGAATTCACGAAGATTATAATATATTCTCATAACCGCTATCATATGGGAAGTGTACAATTGCATATCATGTATTCTGCTCAAAGGTGATTATATGATTTTGCATGTAATTCTCTGGATATGTACTTATACGCCAAGTTATACAGTGCTCAAATGATGCTAATTATATACATTGATTGTTTTTCTGTGATTAATAACTTCACTATTATTGAGGTTTTTTACCGGTTCAAATTTTAAGTGGTGGAAATAGGATTTTCTATATAGTAAAAGAGCAATCGGATTTGCTTGTTATTTATGAAGCATTTCATTTAAGAATATTTGAAAAGTGGTTTACCAACTGACTACACTGCTAAAAGATGATGGAAGTCTTAGTGGTTTGAAATTATGTCTTATCTAACACCGAAATTAGAACACATCTGCAAGGACTCTCTTTAACATAAGATATGGTTATTTTGATAAGGTTACAGATTACGTTATAAGGATGGTAGATTTGAAGTTTAAAAATCATACTTATAAAAGAACTTATGAAACCACTGGATATTTTAATAGTGTGGGTCCTACGATAAAATCGTTTAAGAAGAATTAGTGACAATTTCACGGTGAGCTAATTCATCTTGATCTGACTTCTTTAAATTTATGAATAAATAAATTAAAAAAATTGTGTTCTTTAATTCAAATAAGGATGAGTACTATATTACATCAAATGAATTGTACAAATTGTGTTAAACTCCTAATGATATATACGTCTCGTATATGGTTGAAAATGTTGTTTCCAAAATTTTTCTATCTAAGGAATAATCTCACACATGTCTAAAGAAAGAGTAGAATATGTGATAATGTTGATATTCTGTCTACTCTTAAGGGTTATCTAAAGACTTGTATAGATTATTGTGGAAGTAAAATGACCAAGATAAAGAATAAAATAGTTAGAATTAATCTTAAAGGTTGACAGATCTAACAGTGGCGGTGAGTATTTTGGCAAATATGGGAATGATGAATAGTTTAAAAAGTCATTTGTCAAATACTCGGTAAATTCTAGGATGGTAACTTAATTTACAATACTTGAAAATCCTGACAAAATGATTTAGTCGAGAGGTATAATTGCACCGTAATAACTATGATGATGAGTATGATTAGTAAAACTAATTTATCCAGTCTTTTATGAGCTGATATTTTGAAAAAAACATTTTCACATAAAAAAATGTGTTTCTTACCAAAGTTGTTCCCTAAACTTCTTTTGAGTTATGGACTGGATGTAAATTTAACTTGAATCATATTAAAATTTAGAGATGTCATGTTGAAGTGAAATTGTATAATCCAATATTAAGTGCGTTGCAATTTAGATCAACTCAGAATTATTTTGTATCTTACCCAAATTTTTCAAAGTGATATCGATTTTATGACCCTAATGAAGGTAAAAAAATTATGGAATTACAGACAGTAAAGTTTCTAAAGTTTGACGTAATTGTAGAGGATGGCTGTTCTCAAACTATTAAGAATAATAGTACGATGAAAATTACTGTATCTTTATATTTACTTATATAGACAATTGCGGAATCTCCTATATCATAGACTAAATTTGTTGAGGTTTAATATAATAGTCTTGATATAGTTTATGATGAAATTTCTCAAACCTCTCAAGTGCAGAATGAAGTGGTTGTAGCTTTACTCAGGAGATCTATTAGGGAAAAACGATCAATTATACCATTAGACTATATAGTCTATTTGTGAGAGCAAGACTACAATATCTATTGCATGGTTGATTTAGCGACTTATATAAATATTGTTTCTTGTCCTCAATCAAGTATGTGATTAGATATCATAAAAGACGATATGCAATCTATGAAATATTATGGTGTTTGAAAACTTACTAATTTACCTAAAGGTCACAAGCTCATTAGTTGCAAATAGATGTACAAAATTAAAAGGATTTCAAAAAAAGACTATGGAGTTTAAAACTAAACTGATAGTCAAAGTTTTCACTTTGAAAGAGGGGTGAATAGTTAATAGTGAAAAAATAAATATTTCTTTCTAATCTTTTAAAAATTCTTTCAGAATGAATATGGCATTAATAGTTTTTCTTGATATGGAGTTACGCCAAATAAATACTATCTTTTCAAATTGACATGTTAATATCAAAATCTATATACTGCAACCAGAGGATTTTGCAACAGATGATTAAAGTAAACTTGTGTGTAGACTGAAAAGTTTTATTCATGGTCTTAAGCAAGTTTTTAGATAATATTATTAAAGTTTCATAGCGTTGTCATTTCGTTCAGTTAGGAACAAAGTAATTCAATATATATACTGCAAGGTCAATGGGAGAAAATTTATTTTTCTCATACTCTATGTACATGATATTTTGCTTATAAATAGTGACCTTGAGGCATTTTTTGTCTTGTGCATTGAGGTCTATAAGGATCGTTTTCGCCATATATATTAAATTTATCTCAAAGGACATTTGCCGATCATATTTTGGAAATGTTCAATATACATCACTGCAAGTCAGGAATTGCTCTTATCATGAAGAGTGAAGAACTAAATCTATTACATTATTCTTATTTAGATATTGAGAAAATCTAGTTAAATGGTGTATCTTTTGTTAATGCACTTAAAAGTATAATGTATGCACTTAAAAGATGACAAAAGATTATATGCTGATTTACATATATGTTCAAGTTTTGCAGCTAGTTGGGTATTTAGATGTAAATTTTGCTGGCAATTAGGATGGCATGTGATCAATAACGGAATACATATTTATATTAGCAGAAAGTGCAGTAAATAAATCTCTATGTCATATTTTACTAGGTAAGCAAAATTTGTAACATTCTTTTAAGTTGTTACTTGGGCTATTAGACTTCGGAACCTCATAAATGAGTTGATTGTTTTTAACTTTACAGATTAACCCATACGGTTGTATTGAGATAATAAATTTGTAATATTATTTATTAACATCAAAGGTCTCAAGGGGTTTAAATATATGGCAGTCAAATTTTTTACCATAAAGAAACAGTATAGAAAGGTGACGTTATAATATAGCATATTTCCACAGATGATATGATTACAGATCTACTAACTAAAAAGACTTCGTTCTTCTGTTCTGGAATGACATGTTATTAATATGGGCTTGGGAGCATCATGAGACGTTGTTTAGTAGGAGCTATTTCGGTTTAATTCTAATAAAATTTGCACATGTGTTCCTTACACTTAGTAACGGTTTGATATATATAAACTTTTGCATTCAATAAAATATTTTTGAATGTGTTGTTATTATGTTGAATATATATATAGATAAAAGTCTCAAGGTATTATATAAATCTTGAGTGAAGGTTATGGGCATCTAGTTATTAATCTTGTGCATATGTCTTGTTATACATAAAGAAATGTTAATCGTAAAGATAAGGCATATGTGGGTTCATTAGAACCGTAAAGATATTCTCTAGTGGCACAAGTTTTTTGTGACGTTTAAGGTAAGAGAATGGTGACTGACAAATGAGATCTCTTTATGAGAGATGTTATCCATTTGCCATACTACCACCTTGAATCTATATCAATAAAGTTAAAAACACTTGTGATCATGGAAGGTTTTGTGTGTATATATGCAGTTACCGCCATGATTCGGTGTTTGAGACTTTATGGGATGTGATTGACTATTAAGAATTATCTTTAGACCAATATGCGCACATACATTACAATTTTAATTAATATAGCCCAAGTAGGAGAATGTAAGAATTTTCCTAATGTGGGCTACATTAATTGATATTGTAATTTACGTTTTATGGGTTTGGTTGGTCTAAGGTGAGATATAAGGTTTCTTAATTAGTTTAATATAGGGCTGGCTAGTGTGGGCCGAGTTGAGCTTAACCCATAATTAGAGGGTTTGGTTGGAAACTCTATAAATTGTACTCAAGTCTCTCATCTGACCCTAATTCTCACAAGTATCCTCACAAAAAGAGTGTTAACCTAGTGCTAAAGGGTGAAAGGGCCGTCTCATTGAGCCAGTAATACAGAGGGCAATAGAGGAGAATGACTTGTGCATGGATCATTGCTTTTGTGCTTCTGCATCAAGAACGATGGATTCCAAAACATGTGCATTAATCTTTCTACTCAATCATCTGTGCTCTTGTTCTGGTTATGGAGATTTTGGGATTGCACGTTTTGCATCCAATATGTGGTATCAAAGCAACCATAACCTAGAACTTGAATGCATAGGATTTTATAGGCTGCAAGGAACAAACACAAACAAAAAGAGACATGTGCTATAAATCTGGACAACTCTCGAAGTAATTTCATATCCCAAAAGCCCCGCATTTTGTGGATTGCTATTTACTTGGGGATGTCTTTGGTTCATTTTTTCCAAACCCACCATAAATCAAGAATATTTAATGAAAAAATATAAAATAGCTTATTTTATCAGGAAGTAAAAATCAATAACTGTCAAAACATTTCATTCTTGAATTTCGTGGAGAACATGTAGCCATCATAAGTCACGGCTGCCGATTTCTTTTTTTTTTTTTTTTGGTAAAGGGTAATAATATAATGAGCTTTAACCACCACATATACAAGATCTGGCACCACAAAACTTGTACTCAACAAGATACAAACGTCTTCTCCAGTGAAAGGGCGCCAGACACAAAACACTGCAAAGCGGTTAAGACAAGCAAGGGCCGAAACATGAGGCCTAAGAAAACAGCCACGCAGGGCCGAGATAACAAACTAAAAGACAGACTAACCAAAAGGCCACGTAGGGCCAAGAAGAAACAGCTCGCAAAGGTAGAGTAAGGCAACCTAGGCAGTCAGCATAGGAGAGCTAAAGATAGACAGGTCAAGGCCCCAGTTTCTTTGTAATCTCCTATTTATCGGGCAATCTTCCACGCTTTTGAAGGTTAAGGCTTTATCCCTCACAACTTTAATAAAATGCTTCTTGATAGCCGCAACCACAATTGGATGCTCTCTAAAGAGGATGTTGTTTCTATACTTCCAAATGAGATGGCATAGAGCTCCAAAAGAAAAACGACCAATGGCATGATAGAAATCCTTACCTCAGAGGAATCTCATCACCCACTGAAGATTTTCTGTCCAAGTCCCATTTCTCCATGGGAGGTTGCACTTGGCCGCCCAAAAGTACGCCATACTAGCCGTGATGCAGTAACCAAAAAAGAGGTGGTCAATAGAATCCGGTGTCAACTTGCAAAAGGCACATACTTCACTCCCAATTCTCCCATGAGACATAAGAAAAGCTTGGGTAGGAAGCCGGTTCTTAGTGATCGGCCAGAGGTTGAATTGGTATCTCGGAGTGATGGTCTTATTCCAAATAAAGGATGACCATCCAACCCTGTCTTTCCTTCTTCTGAGTATATGCCAAGCTGAGGCGACCGAGAAGACACAGGAAGGATTATCCCTCCAAACAAATCTATCCGGAACCCCTGTGAGAACTAAAAGGGGCTGGTTCCAAGAATCCATCAATGACCTGAATTCCTAACCTGCTAAAGAAAAAAGGTCTGCAACAACTGCATACCAAGGCAGCCCCGAATCAAAGATAGTTTACTCTGACCAAATAAGATCTAGCGGGCCTCTCTGATGCCAATGGTCAAACCAAAGGAATGTCCCCTGGCCATCACCAATCTTCCAGTGGAAGTTAAGGCGGAATTTGGATCTCAAGTGGAGGATTCTCTTCCAAGCCCACGAGCAGCAGCTCGGTGTCTTAGCCACCCAGAAGTTCGTCTTTCCTAGAAAGGTAGAGTGAATCCATTTGCACCAAAGAGACTCATTATCCATGAAGAGGATCCAGATGTGCTTGAGCATCGCCGTCTTATTGCATTCTCGCAAGCTCTGAATCCCAAGACCCCCTTCTTCCCTTGGGAGACAAACATCCTCCCAGGAAACCTTAGCTCCTCCCCTGCCAAGGCTGGACCCCTTCCATAAGAACTGTCTAAGAATCTACTCGATACAATCCAGAACTGCTACGGGGATAATGAATACACTAGCCCAATAGGCTTGGATTGCATGGAGCACTGACCTTATGAGCTGAACTCTCCCTGCAAAGGAGAGAAATTGATGGGTCCAGGATTGCACCCTAGCCAATATGCGATCAACTAGAGCTACACCATCCGCCTTGCCGAGTCTCGAGGATATAATAGGCGCTCCTAGATAACGTACCGGCAATTTTCCTTCCACAAAACCGAGGGTATCCTTTATCTGACTTCTCAAGTCATCCGATCCCCCTGCAAGAAATACCTAACTTTTGCTGTTGTTCGGCTTGAGTCCACTCCATTCCGAGAAGGTATCCAGCCCATCCTTCAGCAACAGGATGGAGGCCATATCTGCACGGCAAAAGAGGAAGACATCATCCGCAAAGAAAAGATGAGATAATCGAGTGGCCTTGCACCTCCAAGAGAACTTAAAGGCTGGCTGCTCCGCACGAGAAGTAAGGATCCCTGAGAAAACTTCCATAACCAAGGTGAAAAGATAGGGAGATATGGGGTCACCATGTCGAAGGCCGCGGCTACTAGGGAAGAATCCATGGAGATCCCCATTCAAGGAGATAGAAAACATAGGAGTACAAACGCATATCATGATAAGACGAATGAAATGGTCTGGGAACCGAAAGGCATGAAGAACCAATTCAAGGAAATCCCAATCCACCGTATCGTACGCTTTCTGAAAGTCTACCTTTACCGCACATTTGGGGAGATAAGGCTGCAAGTGAAAGCCGGCGAATAACTCCTGGGCCAAGAGAATATTATCCCTAATCCGCCGATCCTTAATGAAAGCATTCTGAGAAGGGCTTATCATGTCCTGAAGCACTGAGGCGATGCGGTTGGCCAATACCTTGGTAATACATTTGTAGATCGTATTGCAGCAAACAATGGGCCTATAATCATTTACCGAGGTAGCATTAGGAATATTAGGGATCAACATCAGGATGGTGGAATTAATCTCCCTTAACAGTCTTCCCGTAACAAAGAAATCTTTAACTGCTTCAACCGTTAAAGGCCCAACAAGATCCCAATTACTCTTGAAGAATTCGATACCAAACCCATCCGGCCCTAAGGCCTTTTGACGCGCTAGAGAAAAGATAGTATCCTTAATTTCCGTCTTCGAAAAGGGATGGCTAATAGAAGCGATCTGATCCTCTGAGAGCGAATGTCGAATAGCTTGTTGAAGGTCTCCGAAAGCCGGTCCCATAGGAGGAGATCGTGATGCAAACAACTCCTTAAAGTGAGCGACAAACGTATCCTGAACAAGGCTCGGCTCGGATACAAGGTCGCCATTCCTATCAAGAATCGATATAATCTTATTCCTCAGCTGCCTTGAGGTCACAGAGTGATGAAAGTACTTAGTGTTTTTATCACCCATCTCAAGCCAACGGATTCTGGATTTTTGTCTGAAGAAAGCCTCCTCCTGACTCCTCAACTCAATGAAAGTCCTACGGTGACTTTTTTCTAGCTCCGCCAAGAGGACATTGTCTATCTTGATGGATGTTTTGTCACGCCCCGATCCTTGAGCATGTGCACATCCCTCGGTGGTCGATAAACTTGCGATGTCCCAGGACACGTCGCCGATCAATTCATTTTATTACACATGCGGAAGAGAAATAATTACCCATAACAACAACCAACACGGGATAGAAAAGCAGGAAACATATTTACAACCAAAACACTTTTATAAACACCCCAGTTTATTTACAAGACTAGTCTAAAGACAAAAATCTACAAGCCCACTAGGCTGATGAATCCCCAACTGAAAACTCCGAGGTCTCTTGGGGATTTGGGTCCACCACTACACTACTAGGAGGGTTAGTTGTACCTTGCCAAAAGCGACTTCTAACACCGATATTGGGACCTCAAAATCCTACAAGGGACCTACTTTGTATCCATTGAGTCCGCGACGATACCATGCTATGAATTGATGGGGTACCCTCTAGGGTAGACCCGCATCAATCCAGATGATGGTCTTCACAAGTTCATAGACCCAGACTCCGTGGCCCCCGGGAACAGGGATATCAGTGACCTGCTCGGTGATCCTTTTGGGCTGACCAAAATGTTCCGAAGGAACCGCCATCTAGGGACCTGAAAAGGTTGAGCCCACGATGGGGTGAAACAATGTCTTAGCAAGTTCACCCCCTAAACTCCGACTAGGAATAAAATACGCCTAGAGGCAGCTATACACACAAATTAAAAGACTTACTTTGCCTTAGTTCCCTCCTGCACGTCAATATAGTTCATAATCTCAACCAATCAATTCAATTTGATCGATCATTCAATCCGATCAAGCTGAAGTATAACTTTGCTCGCACAAGTTGATATAAATGGTTGCTCGCACAAGCTTATATATATTATAGCTCACCCATGCTGATACATATTATAGCTCACCCAAGAAGATATAGAATATTGTGCTCACAAGCTGACGATCATTGCTCACACAAGCCGACGATTCAATAATGCTCACACAAGCTGATACACGATAAATCAATCCCGGCCAAGGACATTGTGCTTTGCACACCAATTCCTCAATTAAAATAATGAACTTGGCCTAATTTCATCATGTTAAAAATACCCAATAAAAATAATCATATGTGGGTACGTGATCGGTATGAGCCAAAATGTTATATATTTCTTTTCAAAAATTTCACTATTTAATATAGTGCCTAAAAACATTTTTGGCATTAAAAACCAACGTCACAATATTTTCTGATTAAATACCAAAATTACACAATTTTGGGATAAATACCAAAAATTACAATTTCCACTCAAATTGTACAAAATAGCATTTAATTGCATAAACTAAATACATCATTGCAATCAGCACGAAATTCCGGTCACCGACTATCCCGTATAATTTTCGAAAAATAATAAATAATTAAATAAATACAAAAAATAATTAAATAAATACAATTAATTACCAAAAATACCAACTTAGGACGGAAATGCTTAATTAACCACCCGAATGGGCCAGAAAAATTTTCAAACCTATCTAGATAAATACTACAACTTATTTAGTCTTTAATCTATCCGTTCTAACCACCTAACATCCACGATTGAATAATTAAATCACTAATCCATTCTAACTAACCACTTAAATCATAATTAGCCTAAACTAATCACCCCCTTAAGCATCATTAATTCCCTAAGTAGAGTTTAGCAAGTAAATTTGGGACTTCCTGAATTTCCAGTATTGAATGAATTAGGCTTTTCATCGACGCGCCTATAGTTCTATTCTCTGAGCTAATCACTCATGAGATAACTAATCTATGTAAGGAAGTCGTTAAGGGATTTTAACACAATAGACTTGAGAATTTGATCGGGAATCAACTGCTCGATCGTGCAAGTCTACAAGAGTCATTATGGCATAGTTAAAAATCGATTAGAGACCGGAGATAGGTCGACTCGATTGAGCCATGTGATAAAGTGTGGGTGATTTCACTTAATTGCAAAATTCTCGTCGATCGGTATTAAATCGATTTTTCTATCATTTTGGCACCATGTGTCCGCATTTGAAACTTTGAGATTTTCACAACAACCGAGAGTCGTTAATGTGTCGAATATGTACAATGAAGCTCGAAAATAATTGACCACGAGTCAATTGCACTAAAAATTCTTGAATGCTACCTAGTAGGCTAGGTCACACTAAAATCGCGCGAGATTGAAATTAACCGCGAATTTAAACTTGAAAAGTTTTGTCATGTCACAATTTATTTTAGGACCATTGACTCATCCTCCGAAGAATTTTCTACAAATCGAGATTTTTGGCGAAAATTCAAAGTAGGGCCATTTTTTACCGGAAAAATCAGAGGGCCGTCTTTTATCATGTTTTTAGGATTCAAGTTGGTTCTATTGGTGAGGAAAAATGTTAATTTGGTCGATGACACATTGGTTGGATTTATGGGGATCGAATTGAATCTAATTGGAGAGGAATTGGTTCAATTTGGGGGAATTTGTGTAAAATTCGTTAGGTCCCTTGGTGCACAATCTTTTGGACCATTTGGCAAGTGTGTTGGGGAAGTTTTGGAGTGGACAAGGGCTACTGGTCAAGGCTGAAGTGGTGGGGCATGTTGGATGGGCACAAAGGGAACAAGTGAGCCACCTAGAAGGTTTGGTGGCCCCCCTCCCTTGCAGCTGGTTTCTCCCCCTTCAGTCCCATTGTAGACCATTTTGAAGCTCCAAAAACCAGAGAAAACCGCCAGCTTCCCCCTTGCCGTCACAAATCACCCGCCGAGCTCCCTACCGTCATCGCTCGCCGCTTGCACGCCGTCGTGCCCTCGCGCGAGCCCGCACAATCCGTATGCTCGTCCCGCTCCAACCGCGACCCGAGCCATGTCCCTGAGCCTCCTTGGTCGCCGTAGGGCTCAGCTAGAGCCTTATCAACGCCGTCCAGCAGCCATCGTCTCTCGCCGTTGTCCCTGCTCGCCACTGTAGCCCAATCCACCCATCCCTTGCCATTTCCAGCTTTGGTTCCAGCTTGCTCAGTCCTTGGATAGAATAGAGTAGCCCAACCAACCGTGAGCCTTCATGGACCATTTTGGGCCACTTCCAAGCCTTGTCGAGTGTCACCGCTAGGAGATTTGTCGCCCGTCTTCGCGTTGCTATCGCCGTGAACTCATTGGATTGCTAAACCGGTGAGTTTACTTACTAAACTTTGCTTATGGAGTTAATGATGTTTAATGGTTGATTAGTTTAAGCTAAGTATGGTTTATGTGATTAGTTAGAATGCATTAGCGATTTAATTATTCGTTTATGCATGTTAGGTGATTAGAACGGCTTAATTAGAGACTAGATAGATTGTGCTATTTATCTAAATTGGTTCGAAAATTTTCCGGGCCCGTCTCGATGTTTAATTAGGCATTTCCAACCTAAGTTTCTATTTTTGGCATTTAATTGCATTTTTAAATTATTTTTGGTATTTATTTAATTATTTATTATTTTCTAGAAATTATACCGGGATAGCCAGTGATCGGAATTTTGTGCCGATTGCAATGGTATACTTGGTTTATTTAATTGAGTGCTAATTTGTGCAAATTGAGTGGAATTTGTGATTTTGGTTATTTATTCCAAAATTGTGGAATTTCGGTATTTTAGTTAGAAAATACCGGGTGTCAGTTTTTAATGCCGAAAATGTCTTTGTACACTGTCTAAATAGTGAGATTTTTGAAGAGAAAGATATAACATTATTGCACATTAGCTTGTGAGAGCATTATTGCACGTCAGTTTGTGAGAGTAGTATACTATATTAGCCTATGAGCTTGATATGTTAGCTTATGTGAGCTATGATCATTTATCAGCTTGTGAGAGCAACGATCCATATATCAGCTTATGCAAGCTACTATCTATCTATATTAGTTTGTGCGAGCTATTATCTATCTATATCAGCTTCTGAGAGCTATTACTGTCTATACTTCAGCTTGTGTGAACAGTAATCGAATCGATTGATTAATAGATGGTAATGATTGGTATATGATATTGATTGATAGATAGTACAGATCCTATCAATTGTGTCGAATTGAGTTGATTGATTGAGTGGATCAAATGGATCGATGATTTCAATTGAATTGATTGGTTGAGTATATGAATCGAACTGACTTGCATGAAGGAACTGAGGCAAGGTAAGTCATTTGTCTTATGTGTACATAAACTACCTTTAGGTGTATTTCCTTTCTAGTCGGATTTTAGGGGGTGAACTTGCCAAGACATTGTCTCACCCCGTTGTGGACTCAACATTTTCAGGTCCTTAGATGGTGGCTCCTCCAAAACGTTTTGGCCAACCCAAAAGGGTCACCAAACAGGTCTCTGAGATTCCTCTTCCCGGTGGCCAAGGAGTCTAGGTCTATGAGCTTGTGAGGACCATTGTCTGAGTTGATGCAGGTCTACCTCAAAGGGTACCCTATCAATTCAAAACGTGGTATCATCGCGGGTGAAATGGACCTAGAGAAGGTCCTCTTTAGGATTATGAGATCCCTGTGTCTGTGTTAGAATCGCTTTTGGAGAGGATACAGCCGACCCTCCTGGTGGTGTAGTGGTGGACCCAAATTCCTAGGAGAGTTCGGGATTTTCAGCTAGGGGTTCGAATGCCTAGAGGACTTGTAGATTTTATGCTTTTATAGACTTTTGTCTATAGACTAGTATTGTAAATAAACTAGTCGGCTGTGTATAAAGGTGTGTTGTGGTTGTGAAATTATGGTCCTACTTTTCTATCCCATCTTTGTGCTATCTGGGACTTATTTATACACTTCCACATGCACATTAAAATGAATGGGTCGACGATGCGTCTTGGGACGTTGCAATTTAATCAACCACCAAGGGATGGGCACACGCTCAAGGATCTGGGCATGACAAAACTCACTGGTTTAGCGATTCGATGAGTCCACAATGACGGCGATGCGAAGGCAAGCAACAAACAACCCTGCGGCGACACCAACCAAGGTCCGAAAGAGACCTAAAACTGGCCTTGAAGCATCACAGCCCTTGCTGGCCTTCGGCTTTTGCTTTGGGCCGAGCAAGTTGATACCAGCAGCTGAAACAGCAAGGCAGGCGAATGGGCGGCTGCAATGGGCCAAGTGGAGGCAGACAGCAACTGGACGATGACGGCGGGGCTTCGATGGCGACCAGGGACAACTCCTGGATGGCGAGGCGATGCGAGTGCTAGTGGTCAGGTGCGATAGAGGCGCAGGCAAGCGGGACGTCATGTGACAGGCTGGCGGGCATGAGCAGCAGGTGCGGTGGCTCAGGAGGCTAGTCAACGACAAGGGGACAGCTGCGCTGCTTTCCTCTGGTTTTTGGAGCTCAAAATGGAAAACAATGGTTAAAGGTGGCCCCAAGCTTGAAGAAGAAGCTGCTGAAGACTTGGAGGGTTCTCGTTGGCCACAAATATCCTCTTCTTGATCATTGCTTGCCCCCACCAGCTCTGCCCTATCCACAGCCAACTTTGTAGCACCAAAACTTCCCCTAGAAGCTTCCTTTGATGCCTCAAATGTTGCACACCCCTTGGCCTACGAATTTTGTACACTTTCCATCCAATTTGAATCAATTCCCCTCTAATTGAACTCAATTTGACATCTATAAATCCAACCAAGGTGTCCTCGTCAAATACAACATTTTTCCTCACCAATTGAACCAACTTGAATCCAAAAACGCGACAAAAAACAGTCCTCCGATTTTCCCGGACAAAAACGGCCATACTTTGAAATTTTGCCAAAAATCCCGCCACCGAAAAATCTTTGGAGGATGAGTCGATGTTTCTAAAATGACGCGTGACATGACAGAACTTTCAATTTCTAAAATCGGGTTCAATTTCGTGGTTAATTTCAATTTGACGTGATTTTAGCTTGACCTAATTTACCGAGTAGCTTTTAGGATTTTTGTCACGACCAAATTTTTCGGGTGTGAAAGTTTGGCTAATGGATTGTTAAGCCTAGACTTAACTCGGACTCTCCCAAGCCCATACCAATTCGCGACTTTAGGTTCAAGTTTTTTAACATGCAATTGATTTTTAACTAGGAGTCGCCACTAATCTATTTTTGGTAGGTCGATTAGAAACCCAAGTAAAGTAACGGGAGATTTACTTTACTCCTACGAACCAGAGATTTCGGTACGGGGATTTGGTTACGCTAGATTTCTCTAACGCCCTTTCGGTACCATTTCTTTTATTTTGACAAAAAGGTTTTGCAGGCAGCTTGAATTGATTTTAAACTATCTCCCTAACATGTAAGGTGATTACACGAGTGCGCAAACCACCAATTTAACACCCAGATAAACGATAAATAAATTGCAAAAACTTACCTCAAAGTAACGAAAGCATCTGCAATGTTAAATTAAAATCCACATCGACAACCCTGAATATGGTTTCTAATTAACATGCAATTTCTCTTTTTTTGTTTCCACTTATTTAATGAAAATTATACAATATACGATGCAATATTAACTAAATGACCTAACTCTAGTGACATGTAATTTCTAATTGGATGGACCTAGCAACAACCACTAAATGACTTGCATTTCATGAATCTAATTCTATATGACATGCAATGACATTTTTTTTTGTTTTTTTTTCATAAAAAATATCATAATTAAAAATCTAACTAAAGTGAGATATTATCTATCTTAAGTTAGGAAATAAACTAATCCAAATCCTATCTTAACTCAGAAATTTATCTCGACATACAATTTAATTCAAGAATATTATTTAACCTAGATACCATCTAAACATGCGTTCTAATATAATCAGAAAAGAATCTAACTATTCTATCATGCAATTCTATCTAGGAAATTTATTATAATCTACATGATATGCAAATGCAATCTCTTTTTGTATTTTCGGGATAAATAAAGCAATTAAAAGATAAACTCATTCAAAATCATCAAAGATATCATACACTATTCAGACCAAGGGATAATATCTCGCTAATAAAATCGATAAATTGATCTTAAGCCTTAAAGATCAAAATATCAATTTTATTCCCACTTGATTAATTATTTCATCTAAAGCCTTATAGATGGAATAAAAAATCCAAGCGTGGTTGCGAATCAAATGGTATGTTGGAATTTCCATTATATGCATCAACAAATATCTTATTTGTAATGGAATTTTCGAAAATCAAAATAGATAAGATAATCACCCAATTCGAATATTGGTTTCCGAATTCCGATCCTTGAATGACTACTCGCGATGGAACGTGGCAGTGCTCGGTTGCTCGAAAGTCACCCGATGGGCTCCACAAGACTTGCGAAACAAAAATTTGTAAGCTTGACAAGGGACTCGTCGGTGATTGGGCGCAGGCACAAACAACCTTTTTTTTCCTTTTCAATAGGTTTGTTCTTCACTGTTGGCTGCGTGGGACCCTTTAATCCTTTGATGATCCCACTAAATTTTCAACCTTTGACCACAGATTCTCCACCTGCAAAGAAAGACCAGTATGCATCGTTGGAGATTCCGCGGATGACCTAATGGGCCCACACGGATGCAGCTTGTGTCGGGGGTGACAGCCCAAACTCGGAGAAATCGTCAGGACTCTGAAAACACTCGTGGGAGTGGAACTTGACGTCAGAGCAGTGTGGGCAGGCGATGTTGCCGTTGTGGGACACGGGCAACAGCTCCTCGACGGTGATCACCAGTAGCGAGTCATCACCGAAGGGTCGTGGCGCAGTGCAGCAAACGACAGTGCAGCGATGGCATGGAATTAGCAGGGGCAGCGTGTCGAGATGGGGGAACAGCAGCTTCGGTGTCCGCACGGCGAGACCAAAAAAACAGCGCGGTCGTGTGGCAAAGCCACAACAACAGCGTGGTTCCCCGGTGCAAGGGGGCTTGCGGTGACCAAATTTGGCTGTTTTAGCCGGAGAACTTCAGTCAGAGCTGGCTTGAATGGATTGAGGTGTCACGGAGGAATGGGACATGCGGATGATAAGTGGACCCCTTTGAAGCCTGGTGTTGAATATGATGATGGGTGATTGGCACCGAATTGGCGGCTTGTTGCGGTAGCAGCGAAGTCACAGCAGCAAGTCTGTCATTGCTGCTGGGGGCGATGGGGCAAGGACGGTGCAGCGGCACTCGGGCGGCTCAGGCGCGGCACCGCGATAAGGGGTCTTGCATAACGTGGGGTCTCCTTGGTTTGGCCGAGAGAGAGGACTCTCTCTCTTCTCTCTCGCTCTCTCTCTAGGGCTGCAGCTCCTTTTTCTCTCAAGTGTGGCCGTATGTTTTCAATTGTGTGGCCTCTTCCTCGCTTTGGTCGTGAAGCATTCCTTTTATACGTCAACGGGCAGGGTTACGAAGAGAGAAAGCAAATCGTATTTCATTTTCTGATTGCTTAAATGATATCATGATTTGTCCTTTTCTTCCCTCCTTTTGACCGTGAATCCATCTTTTGACGATTCGTGCATATTTCTTTCCTTTTGATCGTATATGCTGAATACTTTTTATCGATTTTATTTCTTCCAACTAAATATCAGCTCACGAGTTGGTCGATTCCGTATATTATGCTAAGGATAAGCGCCTTGTTCATGAAAGGAAAGATTCATATTTTCAATTGCCAAAAGTTCAAGATTATGCTAACGCCACAAAGGAATCGATGAAGTATATTCCACGACCTTGTAAGAAAATATTTAGAGTCTCATTCTCCTGAGTCCATCTACCATTTTTAATCCAATGCGAATGCATAAAAAATGAATGCACTTAAAATTATATGCTATGTAATTAATTTTTTTTTTAGGGCTTAAAAATTAATCCCTATTTTTTAATGCGATAAATGACTAATCAGGTCACCAAAATTTAGGTGTCAACAATTTTTTTAGTGCACTTAACCTATGGTTGATTATTTTCAAGCCACAATGTACATTTTCGACACATTGGCAACTCTCAATTGTCATGATAATCTCAAGATTTCAAATGCCGACACAGGGTACAGGTTTGACAGAAATTTTGGAATTAGGTAGAATCACCCATACACTAATCACATACCTTTGTTGAATCGACATATCTTCAATCTCTTATCGATTTTGATAGTGTTGTAATAACCCTTGTAGATTACCACAGTCGAGCAATCGATTCCTCGTCGAATTCTCAAGTTTATTATGTTAAAATCCCTTAACAACTTCACTTGATAGACTAGTTATCCCGTGAGTGATCAATTCAGGGAAAAGAACTATAGGTGCGTCGATGAATATCCCAACTTATTTAATCAAAGACAGAACCTAAAATTCAGGATGTCACATGTTTTGTCGACATAACAATCAATTTTCTAGGTCAAATTCAGACAACTTTTGGTATGTCAACTTTTGGTACACCATCAGCCAAATTCAACAAAATCGATAGATAAGTACTTTACACGTGCTCATTCTCCACCGTGAATTTCTTCCGTCTTTCGTGGTCACTTTTGTATGTGCTCCGAGGGATGCTGGGTGTGGGAAAATCAATTATGCCCTTTTGGAACCAAAATAAAATGACGATTCATCTCGATGTGCGCCAATAAGCAACAACAGTTGCAACACGAGACCGAGCAACTTCTCCAGGAAAAACCACACCTCTGCCTTGAAAGAACCCTTTGAGATGGCCGAAAAGAGCAAAGTGCTGGTGATGAAAGGCATTGGATACATTGGAAAGTTCATTGTGGAGGTGAGTGCTGAGTCCGGTCACCCTACCTTCGCTCTTGTGAGGGAGTCCGCTCTCTCCGATCCTGCCAAGGCTGGCATTGTAGAAGGTTTCAAGAGCTTGGGTGTCAATATATTCTAGGTGAGTAATTATTCCCGTGCGGTTGTGTTCCTTCGCCATTCTGAGAAATGTTTTTATCAATAGGATCGGAGTTGATTTTTATATTTATCTCTCACTTGATGAGTTGATGGAGTCACGTTACGATACGGCGTTGCTCTTTCTCTTCTCTGATATTTTGTCTTTGTGCATGGTTGGAATCAGAAATCACATCCCTCTTCTTTTTCAAATGCTTGATGAGATCTCAGCTTCGGATGATGATACGAACGTGCACATTTTCAGACAAAATCTTGTGGAAACTTTGGTATGCTTTGGCTGTTTATGAGACAGCTATAGCTATGTGGCTGCGCTTTGCCGCGTAGACAAATCTTGTGGATGATTGCCGATTTCATTGATCATTTGTCCATGCTATTTGTTATTTGATTCAAAAGGAGACATATACAATCAAGAGAATTTGTTGATTGCAATTAAGCACATTGATGTGGTAATCTTTATTGTGGGATGAGCACAAGTGAAGGACCAAGACAGAATTGTAGCTGCCATTAAAGCAGCTGGGAATATCAAGGTGGTGCTGTGCCTAGTCATTTCATTTCAAGTTACTATTATTGGTTTAGTATTTTATTGACACCTAAATTTTGACATCTCAGTCATCTATTTATTGCATAGAATAATTAGGATTAATTTTTAATGCCTAAAAAAAATCAAATTGTGTAGCATATAGTTTTAAGAGCATTGTTATTATTGCATTTGTATTGGGTAATTAACGAATGGGGGTTTGAACCAATGGTTCGAACTTTAATTTAACAAATTGGACTAAGCCCATGAAGAAAGGGAATTGGCCGAAAAGCGTTATTCTCTGATGACCAATGTTGACACCTAATTTTTATTTTTATTTTTATCTTTTTCTTTTTTCCTTTTCCTCTTTCTTCCTCTAGCCAGTCGATGGCTTGGCGACCGGCTGGAGGCGACGTTGACCTCGCCGGCCACCTCGCTAGTGGCCGTGAGGGCGGCCTCGTGCTGAGCGGCGAGGCTCGCCCTTGCCGATCCGACAAGGGTCGAGCCCCGCCGCGGCGCGAGGCCGTCCTCGAGGCCTGGGCGGCAAGGCTCACCCTCGTCGATCTGGCGAGGGTCGAGCCTCGCCCATGGCTGGCAAGGGTGAGCCCCGCCAACTCGACGCGAGGCCAGCTCGAGGCCACGCAGGCTACAAGGGTGAGCCCTCACCGCCCAGGCCTCGAGGGCGGCCTCGCACCGGGCGGGCAAGGCTCACCCTTGCCAAATCTCGGTGAGGTCAAGTCTCGCTAGCCATTGGCAAGGCTCGACCCTTGCTAGCGCAAGGCTTCCTTCGCGGTCGTCGGCAAGGTCGAGGTATGACAATCAACTAGAGGACGAAGGAGGAGAAGGAAAAATTAAAAATTAAAAAAATTAAAAAATTATTAAAAATTATTAAAAATTGTCAACGTCAGCGTCGATTCGGCCACGTCAGCCAGCCGGCGTCTAGTAAGTAAAATCTGGCCAAAATTGACCAGAAATAACTAAATTGGTACAACGTGAAAATGTTTATGACTTAATTGGCACCAAAAAAAGGGTTTAGGACTTTTTTAACACTTTTTCCCGAAAAGAACCTTAGGTGGCCACGAAGAACAATGTCCTGATGATCAGAGGCATTGCATGCCTCGAAAGTACATAGTTGAAGCGAGTGCTAAGTCCGGTCGCCTTACCTTTGCTCTCGTGAGGGAGCCTGGTCTCTCCGATCTCACCAAGGTCAACATCGCCCAAGGTTTCAAGAGCTTAGGCGTCAAATTTTTCATGTGTGTACCGTGTTGTGAGTAGTCACTACGGTGCAATTATGTTCGTTTCCGACATCAACTTGAACCATAAGTTATATAGGATTCTGATTCTCCGCATCCCGCTAATCATCTCATGGCATGTGCAACTTTCAATACGAGGACATAGTAGGAACATTTGATGTGCGAGGCTTCTTTGCAACGCTTGGAGGAGTTACTTCTATTTTGAATTTGATATGAGTTTTTCTATTTCTGTATATTATACGTTTTATGTCGTCGGTGTGGGTATTGAATTCGAGCCGCTGATGATGTACGATAATTCACCTAATTTCCTGGTCTTAGACTAAAATATAATTTTGTTTTAAGGTTCATTTGTTTCGCAAAAAATAAATAATTTGGAAGAAAAATATCTCAAAAATGATTATTTGTATTGCTTATAAAATGAACGGACAAAAAATATTTCCATCATCTATAAAAATATTTAGACATATTTTGTTGTTGATAAATGACAACATTTTTCATCGACTAATCATTTAAAATATGCAAGTAATCATTTTCTAGAAAAAATATTTTTTAAATTATTTATTTTTTACGAAACAAATACTTTATATATCTAAATACTTTATTCATTTTTCATGTCTAAATAGTCTGTAGGTAGTCATTATGGTGAAATCAAATACTTTATAAATCCTCGAAAATCTGAAGGTAATTGAAGCTCCGGGTTTCCTTAGCTGACGAAATCTCCTTTCATGAATGATAAACTTAAAAGAATAACAAGTTTAAGGATTCTTACTGCGGGGAAAAAACAAGGGAAAGAAAAATGGCAATATTCGATTGAAGATGGTACCATAACAATTATCTACGTGAGGTCAAGTAATAATATTGCCGATCCATTGACGAAAGCTTTACCAAGACATATGGTAATAATGACCTCACAAGAAATGGGGCTGAAACCCTTTAATTGAAATCATCAATAATGGTAACCTAGCCTTTTTTCTAAAACTAAAACATCACTAGTTACAAGGTTTAATGGGTAAGAACAAGTTATTGAATGTGATTGTTTGATACTGACGTAAATTTGAAAAGTCAGTATCGCCTGTTATGTTTTGTAGATTAAATTGAATTCTTAATGAAGTATAATACAAATTTATAATGTGTTGATAGTAATAGAAACACATGGTAGATACTTCACCTATATAAGCTTAAAAGTGGTGCCGCTTCTTACGGAAGTGAAGGTTGCTTTCTAGAGAGCTCATGAAACAGGATCGAGCACAAGGCCATAATAGTGTAGAGTAATATAGAACTTCTTGCTAAAATAAGAGGTTAGTGTATGTGCAGTATATTCGGTTCTATTACATAAAAGTGCAAATTTAAAGCCGAGTTACTTGTCACTTTGATAGAGCTTGATATACTTGCACTAAGTAAAGGTTTAACTCGAAAGAGACCTTTATGTATGTATATTATTCTTACCAAAATTTTGGCTGTACAGTTTTAAAATTTTAATTTTGAAATCTTTGTTTTACAAACAAAATGGGGGATCGTTGGAAGTTTGTTTGCAAAAACAAACTAAGTGCATTTTCCTTGTCTCATAAAGGAAAAGTTGGAGGAAGTGGGCCAATTAATAAGTGTGGGGTTTCTTTTGTGTACCTAAAGGAATGATTAGGTGGGGCTAGACCCCACCATACCTGTGTGCGGGTGCGTGATTATTTGGCGCACTTTGCGCACCCGCAGTTTAATTAACACTAACCCCTTTGTTATTTTATTTTTTCTTCCGTACGGTTATCTTATTAACTTTAATCAATTCAAATGTTTTTTTTTAGTTTTGAGAATTTTCGAAAATTATTAAAAGATAAAAATTTGAAATTTTATTTATTTAAAAAAGATTATTATTCCGAATTTTTGTTTGTGTCTTTTCAAGACAACTTTTGGAAAAGATATTTGTTTAATTTCCAACTTTTCCCGAATGGTTGCAATTGTTCATTTTTCAACTTCTTGCAAATGGACACCTTTGTTTATCTGGACAATTTTTGAAAGGCTTGGTTCGTTTCAGATCTGGGTGAGGGCTCGTGGGCCCGGCGACCCTGGCCAACCCTCCCCACTCCGTCGCCGGCCCTTCCGGCGGCGGCGGGGAGTCGGCGAGGGCCCGCGAGCCCTCGCTGGATCTAAGCGAGGGCCGCGACCCTCGCCCCGATCCGGGGGAGGGCTTGCGTGGGGCAAGGGTCGCGGGCCCTCGCCGCCTCCCCGCCGCCGGGAAGAGCCGACGATGGAGTGGGGAGGGTCGGCCGGGGTCGCCGGGCCCCGGCCAAGGGCCGGCAAGGGCCCGCGAGCCCTCGCCCTAGGCCGAGGGCCGGCGACCTCGGCCGACCCTCCCCCTCCGTTGCCGCCCCTTCCCGATGACGGCGAGGAGGCGCGCGGTGAGGGCTTAACCCTCGGTCGGCCCGTTCAACCTCCCCCACTCCCTTTTTTTTTTTTTTAATTTTTTTTAATTTTTGAATATTTTAAATAAAATTAAGTTTAAATCTAGTTTAATTAATTTTTATATTATTATTTACACGTCGATATGAAACGGCGTCGTTTTTGCATTTTCTTCGCCACGTCAGCGTGCAAAATGACGCTGTTTTGGATCAAACTCGCCGGAAAGTTGCCACGTAAGCCATTTGGCCGGATTTTTGCCGGAGTGGCACTTAAGTGTTTCATTTTACTCAGATATTGGCACTTAAGTGTACCGTTTCGAAGTTATGGCATTTAAGTGTCCCTCCGTGCCAAGTTATGGCACTCCAAGTGTCCCAACCTCGATCATTGTTTATCTTTTCGAGCATTCTTTCGAAAAACTACAGCCATCCTTTTAATTGTTTCCTAGAGAGATCATGGAGAAATACTAGAATTGCTATCTAGTATTCTCATTTTGAGACTTTGTTGTATCTTGAAGTATATTTGCCAGTGACCATTAGTAACGTTATGGAGCAAATAAATCCTTAAAGAAAGTGATATCACATCTCAAAGTCCGACTTGAGTATTCTAAAGATCCGTCTTCATTGTTTTACTCAATTCGAAGCCATATTTTCGCAACAGGAACAACCCTCAAACCAGACTCGCGGATGCTGGTCTGACTCAATTAATCCTTCCGTACTTTGCATACTGCCTACCGTCCGCATGGACTCTTGTGTCCTTTTCTTTTCAAGAAATCTACGGTGTGGTGGTTTTTAGTGTGGATATCTTCCTTTTTGTGAATGATTTTTTGTAAATTCATCCATTTACGGTAGCTAAGCATGTGAAATTATGAAAAGCAAATTTCAGGAGACCCTTTTTAGCAAAACAAGCACTCAAAGGTCACCAAAAAAAAAAAAAAACAAGCACTCAAATGATATGCATTTTCAATTTCGAATTGGTGATCTAAACATTGAATCTTTTGCATTTAATGATAAAGAGTATCATTTATATATGTCTAACTTACTAGCATCATGCTCCCTATTCAATCAATGAGCCAATCTAACAAGGTTAGTCTCCTTCAAGAAGTTATGAATTGTTTACAAGATAATGTTTTGTTGGCCAAAAAAGAAATGGCACCTCAAAACAATCATAGAGCGACTATGAAACTCCGTGATATCATGTATATATGTGCATCTGCATGTCCAATAGCTCATTGTCCTCTCATACCATTTTATCTTATTATTTCATATGATAAAGTAAACCTAAAAAATGGTTTCAACTTCCTTTTATCAATGACATAAAAAAATCATGGTAAATTATAATAGTACAATATCAATTGAGAAAACAAAATATAGTTTCAATTAAACAGTATTTCTAACACTTCAAAATTAGGATTACTTAAATTTCTAACACCATCCAAACTTAAATTTGGAATTTCTTAATCTAGGCAAGTTAAGTTTTTCTCATTTCACAAAAAATGAATCATCTCTCAAACTAGACAACATCATTATTAGAATACTTTATATTTTATTTTCTTCCCTTTCTTTTTTCAGGACTAATACCATAAAAATAAAAAATAAAATAAAAACTCAAACTAGTACATCCATATTATATTTACCAAAAATTAATTTTTATATCACAAAATAATTTATATTGTTTTATTCATGTCACTTTTGTCCAAAATTTGCAGTAATTTTTTACATTAAAAATTAGTTCGGGATGACATTTGTATTCAGCTGGAGAATATTTTAGATAAAAAAGTTAATTTAGGATAAATGTGATAGAAAATTAATTTCGTACCACCGGCCGTGGCTGGCCCATTTGGATAAGCGCTCACGATCCTCGCCTAAGAGGTGAAGGGTTCGAAACCCAGAGGAGGTGTTAGGTGTATGAAGTGTAACTCGAGGGGTGGTGGATCCTCCCGCTACGTGTCGTGTCACCAGGGGTTTGCGGCGCGGCTTTGTCGGCCGCAGTTCTGCTTCCTCCAAAACCAAAAAAAAAAAAAATTTCGTGCACTTTTTTCTGGTGAAGGATCAGATCGAGAAGTCAATACCTGGAAGGACAATTCATTGAAAAGACAATTACGCCCTTCTGGAACCAAAAGATAATTTTAAATTGGCTCCGTGTAGAAGAGCCCCCGGCATTTTTGCGCCCTCTCTCCCTTTCTCGCAGACACAGTTGGAGCACTACGGAGACCGACCGAGCTCGCCGGAGAAAATCCACCGACTCCGCCGTGAAAAACCCCTCTGAGATGGCGGAGAAGAGCAAAGTCCTGGTGATCGGACTCACCGGACTCATCAGAAAGTTCATCATGGAAGTGAGTGCTAAGTCCGGCCACCCTACCTTCGCTTTCGTGGAACCGCTGTCCACTCCGTCCGACGCTGCCAAGACCAACTTCGTCCAAGGTTTCAGGAGATTAGGCGTCTACGTAGTTCTGGTGAGTAGCTAGCTATGCCCGTGCGATCGCGTTCGTTTCCGACATTGGGTTCCGCTTCGAGGAACCGAAAGCGTCACCTGCCGTTGAATCTTGTTCGCCGTTCCGAGAAACGTCTTCGGCAGTAGAATCGGAGCTGATTTTCGTCTCCATCTCTCACTCGATCGAGCTGATTGGAGTCACGTGGCGATTCGGTGTTGTTCATTGTCTTTTCTGATATTTTGTCTTCGTATGTTGGCGAAATAGGCGAAATTTTTTATGACGTCCTTCTCACTTTCTCACTGCCTGACGATTCATCTCAGCTTCGCGTGTTGATTCGAACGCGCGCATTTTCAGACAAATCTTACAGAAACTTCCTTATGCCTTAGCTGTTTATGAGACAGCTACAGCTACGTAGTAACTGCACTGACCTGTTGTTCAGATGCCACGGAGAAGAATTCTGTGGATAGTAGCTTTTTTTTTTTTTTTTATCATATTTTTCTTTTATTGCCTGATAAAGGTATTGAAGTCTTATCTTACATCGGTTATGAATCCCATCGCCAAAACAGGAGTTGTTGATGATTGCTGACTTCATCAATTGTTTATTCATGCTCTTGGTCATTTTATTCTCAGGGAGACATAAACGTTCCACATACTCTGGTGAATGTGATGAGGCAGGTTGATGTGGTAATCTCTATTGTTGAGACATCACCGGATGACCAATACAAGATTGCTGCTGCCATTTTGACGGCCGGAAATATAAAGGTGGTGCTGTTACTAATCATTTTGTCCTCGCTATCATTGTTCGTTTAGCATTCGACTGATGATATAAGTTGTGTTAGCTTACCTCTTTTCTTCTAGTATTAGTGCATAGCGTTCTCCTTGTGAGCTTCATTTGATCAAATGGGATGCATTGACTCATTTATCTGTAGATTTCACATCTTTTTTCAACTTAATTGGTCATGACTCTGTGTAGAAGTCCCTGTGGGTTTGGGTAGCCTCTAGGTCAGCCAAAAAAACAAAAATAAACAACATAAAAGGTTTCAGTCACTCAATATGGACTATGGACTTGTATCCCAGCGCTTCGATCATGAATTCGCAAGGAACATGAACTAGTTTAACCTTGAAATGGTCCTTTTCAGGGGTATAATTGTTGCATGTATGTTACCCAACCCCACTTACTAGGATAGTATTTAGTAGGAAATGCGGACACCTGGAGTGCCATAACTTTGCAGAAATGGACACTTAAGTGCCATAATTTACGAAAGGTACACGTAAGTGCCAAAATCGAAGCAAAATGGCTCACTTGAGTGCCAATCCGGCCAAATTGCATACATGACATTTTTCCGACGAAGCAAGTGCAAAACGATGCCGCTTTGCACGTTGACGTGGCCAAATAATGCAAAAACAATGTCGTTTTGGGCTAACGTGGTAAAAAATAATATAAAAAATAATTAAATTAAATTTAAAATTAAATTTAGTTAAAATATTTTAAAATAATAATTTTAAAATTAAAAAAAAAATGGTCGAGAAGGGCCGGCAACATAGAGGGAGGGTCGGCTAGGGTCGCGGGCCCCGGCCAAGGGCCGGGCCGACCCCGACCGACCGGCGACGAGGGCTTGCGAGCCCTCGCCCGTAACCGGCGAGGACGGCGGCCCTCGCCCGGCCGGGCCAAGGGCCACCGCTCGGCGAGGCGACCCCCGGCGGGCGGCAGCCCTGGCCCCGGCCGGGCAGGGGTCATCGACCCTCGTCGGATTTGGGCGAGGGCCGTGACCCTCGCCTAGATCCGACGGGGGTGGGGGGAAGGGGGAGGAGGGAGGCGGCCGGCGACAAGGGCCGGGGCCGCCGAGCCCTAACCGAGGGCCGGCGGCCCGAACGACTAGCGGCAAGGGCCAACCCTCCCCCACCTTCCGACGACGATGGGGAGGCATAGGCGAGGGCTCGGCCCTCATTAGCCGGCCCTTCCTCCTCCTCCGTTTTCGTTTTTTTAAATTATTATTATTATTGTTATTATTATTATTATTATTATTATTATTATTATTATTATTATTATTATTATTATCAATAAATATAAATTATTTAATTATTTAATTTAATTTAATTTAATTTAATATTATATTCAAATTCAAATTATGCCAAAATGACGTCGTTTTGGCCGATTTAGGGGTTCTACTTTGGCCAACACTCGAAACGACGTCATTTTGGGTGAATTAGAGCTGACTCAGCTCTTCGGCAAGCCACCTCAACGAGAAATATTAATATTTAAATGCCACGTATGATTTCCAGCTGGCTTCGCCGGAGCTGGCACTCAAGTGTCCCACTTTTCTTCAAATGTGGCACTTAAGTGTACCTTTCATAAGTTATGGCACTTAAGTATCCCTTTGGGCAAAGTTATGGCACTTGTAGTGTACTTTTCTCTACTTAGTAGTAATCGTTGTTGCTGCGGGTGGTTGACAGTCAACAATGAGTGGAACTCAGCAAGCTCCGAAAAGGCAATAGACTTGCCTGATATTTTATCATTGTGAAAGTGTCCATTCAAGCAAGCAGCATGTTTGCATATTTTATACTTGATAGAGTTATCTGGCCGCTGCCTAACATTAAAATCCTCACTTTCCATTTCTTCTACTTTTCTAATAACACTTATGGTAGAATTTGCTTATTTGCTGAATTTATTATTTCACTCATGATCAGTTTTTACTCTATTATAGTAACATACTAACAAAAAAAAAAAAAAACGTGAAATTCAGTCACGTACAAGTTTGTTCTATTTTATTTTGCCAGAACTCATAAAAATTGACCTACGCAACACGCTCAGGTCAATTTTTAAAAATTTGCAATAGATGACGAGTCAAAATGTAAATATGTACAAAAATAAATAGTAATAAAAATAATAAAAGGGAGAAAGGAGAAAACCTAATCTCCTCTTCTCTTTTGACTTTCACTTCCTATAATTAACAATTTTTAGTGTAAATTCATTCTAGTTTTTTTTATCATTATTTATTTATTTGTGAATTTGAATTGAATTAATTTGATTGAAATAATCAGAGAAATGATAATTTGTCATGTATATATAAAAATATATATTTAATATACGATGTTTCCTAATGTGTTCGATTTTTTTTTTCTTTTTTTAGATATGATGTGTCGGCATGTCGTGTCGTGTCATTTTGCGTGTCGCGTATCGGTGTCTGTGCTACTTAGGATTGTATCGCAAGGTAAATCGTTAAAAAATTTAGAACTAAATTGATCATATCAAAATATTTAAAATAAAATTGGTATACATGTGAAAGGTTTAACAACTTTTTACTAATCATTCCATATTTCGACACTCGCATTGTGGCTTTTTTCTCCCATAGAGGTTATCAATTACAAATATAGTAATCTAATGTTGGCCAATTTAAGAATGGTAATCTTTTGTCAACCCTCCTAGGAAAAAGAATTTATTGAACCTCGAAACAATAGCATAGCGGCTATGAAGCTGAATAATATCATGCTACCATATAAATGTAGAGTAGCTCATTGCCCATTTCATACCATTTTCTTATCTTTTTCATATGATAAAAGTCAACGTAAAAAGGTAGTTTCAACTATTTCCTCATCAATGACGATAACTTAAATTTATAGCACTATCAAAATTAAATTTTCTTGTTTTTTGCTAAGTTAAAATCTATCTTCACAATAATTCAGTTCATCACTGAAATCAGACAAAATCGTTATCTTCTCTCTATTGTTCCACTTTCCATGTACCATTTATCCAATGAAGGATTTATCTCAACAAGGAAATTTATTTTAATGAAAAGACGATTATGCCCTTCTAGAATCATCCAATGACTCTCTATCCCATCACGAAGACAAGAACCGCCACCTTTTAGCCCGCCACCTTTTAGCCCACCCCCTTTTATCTCTCTCTCTCTCTCTCTCTCTCTCTCTCTCTCTCTCTCTCTCTCTCTCTCTCTCTCTCTCTCTCTCTCTCTCTATATATATATATATCAACACGTACACACGTACGGTTATAACAGAGTCACTTTAGAGACCGATCAAGATCGCCAGGAAGAATGACGCCTCCGCTATGAAAACACCCACCTAGATGGGCGAGAAGAGCAGAGTCCTAGTGATCGGAAACACCGGAAGCATCAGAAAGTTCATCATGGAAGCAAGTGTTAAGTTTGGTCACCCTACCTTCTCTCTCGTGAGGGAGTCCAGTCTCTCCGACCCAGCCAAGGCCAATAGGTATTGAAAAATCCGACTTGTGATCAACTCTCCTGACATACGAGTTCGGTGTTAAATTTAACACCTTTTGATACGTGGTCAACAGATATCGAAAAATCTGACACGTGGTTAACTCATCTAACACGGTCTGACAAGCGAGTCCAGAATTCTGACACATGATTTCGACATGCTCAAGTCAATTTTTAAAAATTTGCAGTAGATGACGAGTCAAAATATAAATATGTACAAAAATAAATAGTAATAAAAATAATAAAAGGGAGAAAGGAGAAAACCTAATCTCCTCTTCTCTTTTGACTTTCACTTCCTATAATTCACAATTTTTAGTGTAAATTCATTCTAGTTTTTTTATCATTATTTATTTATTTGTGAATTTGAATTGAATTGATTTGATTGAAATAATCATAGAAATGATAATTTGTCGTGTATATATAAAATATATATATTTAATATACGATGTGTCCTAATGTGTTCGATTTTTTTTCTTTTTTTAGATATGACGTGTCGGCATGTCGTGTCGTGTCATTTTGCGTGTTGCGTATCGGTGTTGGTGCTACTTAGGATTGTATCCCAAGGTAAATCGTCAAAAAATTTAGAACTAAATTGATCATATCAAAATATTTAAAATAAAATTGGTATACATGTGAAAGGTTTAACAACTTTTTACTAATCATTCCATATTTCCACACTCGCGTTGTGGCTTTTTTTCTCCCATAGAGGTTATCAATTACAAATATAGTAATCTAATGTTGGCCAATTTAAGAACAGTAATCTTTTGTCAACACTCCTAGGAAAAAGAATTTATTGAACCTCGAAACAATAGCATAGCGGCTATGAAGCTGAATAATATCATGCTACCATATAAATGTAGAGTAGCTCATTGCCCATTTCATACCATTTTCTTATCTTTTTCATATGATAAAAGTCAACATAAAAAGGTAGTTTCAACTATTTCCTCATCAATGACGATAACTTAAATTTATAGCACTATCAAAATTAAATTTTCTTGTTTTTTGCTAAGTTAAAATCTATCTTACTTCGCAATAATTCAGTTCATCACTGAAATCAGACAAAATCGTTATCTTCTCTCTATTGTTCCACTTTCCATGTACCATTTATCCAATGAAGGATTTATCTCAACAAGGAAAATTATTTTAGTGAAAAGACGATTATGCCCTTCCGGAATCATCCAATGACTCTCGAGAAAAGTACACTACAAGTGCCATAACTTTGCCCAAAAGGACACTTAAGTGCCATAACTTACGAAATGTACACTTAAGTGTCATATTTGAAGAAAAGTGGGACACCTGAGTGCCAGCTCCAGCGAAGCCAGCCGAAAATCATATGTGACATTTAAATATTAATATTTCTCGTCGAGGTGGCTTGCCGAAGAGCTAAGTCGGCTCTAATTCACCAAAAACGACGTTGTTTCGAGTGTTGGCCAAAATAGAACCCTTAAATCGGCCAAAACGACGTCGTTTTGGCATAATTTGAATTTTAATATAATATAAAATTAAATTAAATTAAATTAAATTTAAAATAATATAATAATATAATTTGTATTTATTTATAAAAATAATAAAATAATAATTTAAAAAAAAAAAAAAACCAAAACGAAGGAGGAAGGCGGCGGCGGGCGAGGGCCGAGCCCTCACCGCAGCCCGCCGCCTCCCCACCGTTCTTGGAAGGTGGGGGAGGGTCGGCCCTCGGCTGGCCGGCGGCGGTGAGGGCTTACGTGCCCTCGCCCCCGGATCTAGGCGAGGGCACGCAGCCCTCGCCGCCCGATCGGCTGGGGCCGCCGGCCCTCGGTTAGGGCTCGGTGGCCCCGGCCCTCGCCGGCCGGGCTCAGCTCCCCTCCTCCTTCCCCCCCTTTTTTTTTTTCTTCCCCGCTCCTCGCCCGCCGGTTGCTTCCCCTCCTCCTCCTTCCCCCATTCCCCACCCCCGTCGGATCCGAGTGAGGGCCACGAGCCCTTGCCGATCTGGGCAAGGGTTGCGGATCTGACGAGGGTCGACGGCCCTCGCTCGGGTGGGCCAAGGGCCGCCGCCCACTAGGGTCGCCTCGGTGGGTGGTGGCCCTTGGCCCGGCCGGGCGAGGGCTACCAACCCTCGCCGGATCTGGGCAATGGCTCGCAAGCCTTCGCCGCCGGTCGGCCGGGTCGCCGGCCCTTGGCCAAGGCCCGCGACCCCGGCGGACCCTCCCCCTCCATCGCCGGCCCTTCCGGCGACGGCGAGGAGGCGGTGGCGTGGGCGAGGGCTTAGCCCTTAGTTGTCTACCCCCATTTTTTTCTTTTTTTTATTTAAATTTTTTTAATTTTAAAATTATTAATTTTAAAATTATTAATTTTAAAATTATTAATTTTAAAATTATTAATTTTAAAATTATTAATTTTAAAATTATTAATTTTAAAATTATTAATTTTAAAATTATTAATTTTAAAATTATTAATTTTAAATATTTTAACTAAATTTAATTTTAAATTAAATTTAATTAATTTTTATACTAAATTTAATTAATTTTTATATTATTTTTTACCACATCAGCCCAAAATGACACCATTTTTGCATTATTTGGCCACGTTAGCATGCAAAACGGCGTCGTTTTGCACTTGCTTCGCCAGAAAAATGCCACGTATTTGGCCGGATTTTAGTCGGATTGGTACTCAAGTGAGCCATTTTGTTCCGATTTTCGCACTTAAGTGTACCTTTCGTAAGTTATGGCACTTAAGTGTCCCTTTCTGCAAAGTTATGGCACTCCAGGGATCCACGTTTCAATGACTCTATCCCATCACGTAGACAAGAACCGCCACCTTTTAGCCCGCCCCCTTTTATCTCTCTCTCTCTCTCTCTCTCTATATATATATATCAACATGCACACACGAACAGTTATAACAGAGTCACTTTAGAGACCGATCAAGATCGCTAGGAAGAACGACGCCTCCGCTGTGAAAACACCCACCAAGATGGCCGAGAAGAGCAGAGTCCTAGTGATCGGAAGCACCGGAAGCATCGGAAAGTTCATCGTGGAAGCAAGTGTTAAGTTTGGTCACCCTACCTTCGCTCTCGTGAGGGAGTCCAGTCTCTCCGACCCAGCCAAGGCCAACATCGCTGAAGGTTTCAAGAGCTTAGGCGTCAATTTAGTTCACGTGAGTAGTTCTTCTGATGCAATCCTGTTCGTTTCTCGCATTTGGTGCTCCTTTGAGGAATCGAAGCGTCCCTTATCGTTAATCTCATCCGTCTTTTCGAGAAATGTCTTTAACCGTAGAATCAGAGTCGCCTTTTATCTCAATCTTTCACAAGATCGAGTTGATATTTGCTGCTTCTCTTTCCCTCCTCTAGCAATTTGTCTCTGTGTTATTGGTCATTTTTCACATTGACTGACGAATCGCCTCAGCTTTGCATTCTGATACGAAGTACGAATAGAATACATTTTTAAACAAATCTTATGAAAACTTCCATATTTTACGTACTGCCTAAATGAACTTGCATATAAAAGTGAATGTGACTGACCTGTAATTCAGATGTCACCGCAAATCCCTTGCTATAACCTTTCAAAAGATTGGTAGGCAATGTGTGGACAATAATTCTGTGGATGCTTTATTTCTTATAATACTTTTTCTCGTCTGGTGAAGCTATTGAAGTCTTATCTACATCAGACTTCATATCTGTCCTTTTTCGTAGTCTTCCTACTGGCAAAGATAGGATTGATTGATGATTGGCGACTTTATTGATTGTTTGTCCATGCTTTTGGTTATTTGATTCTCAGGGAGATGTATACGATCAAGAGAGTCTGTTGACTGCGATTAAGCAGGTTGATGTGGTAATCTCTGCTGTGGCACAACAACAAGTGGAGATCCAAGATAAGATTGTTGCAGCCATCAAAGCAGCCGGGAATATCAAGGTGTGCTGTTTATAATAATTTCATCCAAGTTACCATTGCTCGTTTAACATTTGACTGATGATATAGGATGGTGCAAGCTTAACTCTTTTCTTCTGGGATTAGTGCATCACGTTCTCCTTGTGAGCTCCACTCTGATGAAATGGGATGGATTCACTTACTTATCTGCAGACTTCACTTCTTTCCTTTTTAAACGGTCATGAATTTCTATAGAAGTCGTCAATGAAATTTGAGGCTTACTATTTCAAATCCAAGTACCGGACAATGCCGGATTCACTGTGGTTGGGTTTCCTCTAGGTCAATGAAAAAAGTAAAAGGTTTCAAGCACTCGATATGGATTATGGTCATGTACCCTATTCTTTGATCAATAATGGGAAACATGAACTACCTATTCCTTCAAAAGGTTTTTTTCGTTAAAATTAATGTTATAGCGAATAAGTTTTCAAAACCCAACTGGTGGATAATTTAGTAGTTGTTGCCTAGGGGGTTGACGGTCGGTAAAGAGTGGAGCTTAGCAGGCTCACAAAAGGCAATGTACTCACCTGACATTTTATTTCTTGTGAAAAGTGTACAAGCAAGCAGCATCGTTGCATATTTTATACTTGCCAGATTTATCTGGCTATTGCCCTAACAATTAAATCTTCAGTTTTCTTTTCTTCTACTTTTCTAATTGCACTTAATTTCTAGTCTTGATTAACTTATAATCATTTTTACTATATTATAGTCCGTTTGGAAAAAAAAGAAAGTGAAATTCAATCTTATGTAAGTTGTTTCCTTTGTTTGCTCTGTTATAGTCACATGTTGAAGAAAAAAGTCAAACATTGTCATATATGAGTTTGGTTTCCTTTTTTTGCCAGAACTCAAGTTTGTTGGATGAGGTGAATTTGCTCTAGTTTTTTTGTTGCTTTCTAATAAAAATGTATCTCCCGATTCAATTAATTTTCTTTTTAGAGATTCTTGCCTTCGAGTTTGGAAACGATGGGGATCGTCACCATGCTTTGTGGAGCCAGCAAAAAAACTGTATATGCTACCAAGGCCAAGATCCGCCGCCTTGTTGAGGCTGAGGAATCCCTTATACACATGTGGTTTCTAACGCTTTTCAGGTTACCACCTTTCGACATTGTCACAGCACAGGGCTACAGCTCCCCCCTAGAGATAAAGTTGTCATCTTAGGGGATGGAAATGCAAAAGGTAAGAAGCAGTGTGTCGAAATGCACATTTTAATTAGTTAAGATATTTCTGTAGGTTGATCACGATTTAATTATGGTAGTGATCAGTGTGAGGGGCAGCTCTTGAAGCTTGAGAATTCCAAGGGAACGTCGTTGTCTGGAGATGTTGGGACTCTTACATCCATTAGTCTTCACCTTCAGAGACTAATCGATTATATGACTGTCGTGGTTTATCTTGGCATAATATCACCTAGTGGGCAGATCGTGAATGTTCTCTTTATGTATTTGGTGGAGGAAAGAACATATGGATGCATCTGTCTGCTAGTTGTCTGATGAATCTGTTTAACGAGAGAATTCTTCTTCAATTCAAGCCGAAAGTAACCCTAGGAAGATCAGTGGCTCTATGATTTATTTATTAGCCAAATTGTAAAACTCTCCACCTCAATATGCAGTGGTGTTTAACACGGAGGATGACATCGGCACCTATACCATCAAAGCTATAGATGATCCAAGGACCTTGAACAAAATTCTGTACATTAGGCCTCCTGCCAACACCATCTCAATGAATGAGCTCGTGTCTTTGTGGGAGAGAAAGATCGGCAAGGCTCTGGAGAGGGTGTATGTTCCAGAGGAGGAGGTTCTGAAGAATATTCAAGGTTAGGGCTGCATTTCTATTGGATTTAAGCGCGTAAATTGTCTCTGTTCTCTCTAAGATTTAAAGCTTGTCCGATCATTGCAGAGGCGGCGTTTCCGCAGAATGTGATATTGGCAGTACTCCATTCTGTTTTCGTGAAAGGAGACCAAGCCAACTTCGAGATTAAGCCATCATTCGGAGTGGAAGCTTCGGAGCTCTACCCCGATGTCAAGTACACAACTGTGGATCAATATATGGATCGGTTTATTTGATTATCGAACCCGATTGTGCTTGTTAAATTTCTCACATCGGCTTGAATCATAAATAATATAGGATGCTGCTTCTCAGGATCCTAGTGTGAAATGTTGCATGCCCTGATCATCACATGGCATGTACAACCCCAAAGTCTGAGGACATCCTATGAAGTGCTTGGAGAAATTACTTATGTTTTGGAGATTTATATTGGGTTCATGGGCCAAGCCGAGCTAGTACAAAGACGTGGGTTTTTCTACTTTTGCCTATTGTATTGTCTTTCACGTCTAAATAATTCACGGACGACCACTATCGTGAAGTCAAATACTTAACGTATTACCAAGGATGAAATTTCCGTCACGTGCTAATTATGGATAATCTTAAAGAATGACAAGTTAAAACAAACGTAAACCGATTAACGAACTCCTGACAATATCGAGTTATCATTAATGTTTCAGGGGCTTTTATTGTAAGAATTTTCCTAATGTGGGCTTTTCATCGACCCATCTATAGTTCTTTTCTTTGAGCTGATCACTCACCAGATAACTAGTCTATCTGGTGAAGCTGTTGAGGAATTTTAAAGCAATAGACTTGAGAATTCGACCAGATATCGTCGCTCGACTGTGCTAATCTACAAGGGTCACTATGGCACTATTAAAATCAACTAGAGACCGGAGATAGGTCGGTTCAACAGAGGTATGTAATTAGTGTGTGGGTGATTCTACCTAATTACAAAATTCTTGTCAAACGGCACTAAACCGATTTTTCTGTCATTTATGTACCCTGTGCGCGTATTTGAAACCTCGAGATTTTCATGACAATCGAGAGTCGCCAATGAGTCGAAGATGCACAATGTGGCTTGAAAATAATCGACCATGGGTCAGTTGCACTAAAAATTCCTAAAAGCTGCCCGGTAGGTTAGGTCACGCTAAAATCGCGTTCGGTTGAAATTAACCGCATATTTAATCCGGATTTCAAAAATTGAGAGTTCTGCCATGTCATGATTCATTTTAGGAACGTCAACTCATCCTTTAAAGATTTTTCTACAAACACGAGATTTTGGCGAAATTTCAAAGTAAGGCTATTTTGGCTTGGGAAAATTAGAGAGCCGTCTTTAGTCGCATTTTTGTCCATCAAGTTGGTTCAATTGACAAGAAAAAATCATGAGATGGACGATGGCATCTCGGCTGAATTTATGGCAACGGAATTGAGCCCAATTGATGAGAACTTGAATCAATTTGGTGGGAAATTGTCCAAAATTCGAAGGTCCTTGGAGTGTGCAACATTTGGACCCTTGGATGGCTTGTTGGGGAAGCCTTGGGTGTGCAATTGGTTGAGGATTGAAGGCTGAAGTGGTGGGGGCCTCTGTGATGAGCAAATGGGGATATTTGTGTTAACTAGAAGGGTTGGTAGCCCCCCCTCTTGCTGCAGCTGTCTTCTTATTCTTCATTGGAGTGCTTTATCCATTGTTTAGTGAGTTTTGAGAGCTCAAAATTCTAGAGAGAACCAAAGAAGACTCCCTTACTGTCGACCATCTCCCCTGCCACCGTCGTGCACCGTTGCACCGCCTGAGCCCCGCGCTTTTGCGTGCCCGTCCACCTGCATCCGAGCCTTCCAACCACATCCCGAGCTACCTTGGTCACCATCATAGCCTCGTTGGAGCTCCACCATCGCCGTCCAGCCACCGTTGAGCACCACCGCCGCTTGCTGTAGCCTCCGCCTCCTGTCCCATGTTGTTTTAGCCACTTAGCCTGCTCTCTCGGCCTAGAGCAGAAGCCGAAGCTCAGCCCCTAGCTGAGGCTTTGTGGCCCTTTTTAGGCCCGTCCGAACCTCCATTGGTATCGACGCAGGCTTGTTTATTACTCACCTCCGCGTCACCGTCGCCGTGTACTCATCGGCCCACTAAATTGGTGAGTTTACTTGCTAAACTTTGCTTAGGGAGTTAATGACGTTTAGTGGATAATTAGTTTAGGCTAAGTGTGGATTAGGTGGTTAGTTAGTTTGGATTAGTGATTTAATCATTTAATTATGCATGTTAGGTTGTTAGAATAGACTAATTAAGGACTAGATAGATTATACTATTTATCTAGATAGTTTCGGAAATTTTCTAGGCCCGTTAATTTGTGCAATTGACTGTTAATTTGTGCATATTGTGTGGTGATTGGAATTTTGATTATTTAATCCAAAATTATGAAATTTTGATATTTAATTAGAAAATCCCAAGTGTCGGGTTTTAACACCGAAAGTGGTTTTAAAGACTATATCAAATAGTGGGATTTTAAAAGGAAGGATATCAATTTTTCTGGTTCAAATTGACTGTGTACCCACACACAATTATTTTACCATGTATTTTTCATAAAAAGAAAATGGGCCAAATACATTATTTTAATTGGGACATTTGAATGCAAAGCATGATGTCTTGGCCGGGATTGGATGGATTTATGAATGGTTATGAGAACCCATCCTCGAAATGAGTCGGGTGGACATGCCCTTGTATGGGATGCCCTAGCAATGGATGGCGTATCGCGGTAGAGGTCAAATCGAAGCTCCTTTGGGAATGTCGTCCCCGATGTGTGTCGGGTGGATGTTGCCGTGCTCAAGGGATGAGGCAATGCATGGTTATGCCAAAAGACCGCCAAACGTCGAGTATTTGAACTACATATAATCGGGACCCATGTGTTTATTGAGATGAAAGTGGTGGCATTCCAATTGATTGAGTTTGATTACTGCATATAGTTGTGTATTTGAACTGTGCTGACCTGCAATGAGGATTAGAGACAAGGTGAGTCTCTGTGGTTGTGTGATTGTATGGCTAGGCATATTTCCTTCCTAGTCGGAGTTTAGAGGGGGTGGACTTGCTGAGACGTTGTCTCACCCCATCGTTGGCTCAATTCTTTTCAGATCCTTAGAGGGCGGCCCTGCCGGTTCATTATGGTCACCCTCGGAGGGTTACTGAGCTAATTACTAACTTCCTCGTTCCTGGAGGTCACTGGGTTTATGAGCTCGTAGTGACCACTATTTAGGTCGATGAGGGCCTACCTCAAAGGGTACCTCATCGATTTAGGGCATCGTTTCGCCGCGAGCTCAATGGATACAAAGTTGGTCCCGTCCAGGGCTTTGAGATCCCCATTGTGGTAGTTGACACCGCTTTTGGCGAGGGTGTAGCCAACTCTCCTGATGGTGCTGTGGAGGACTTGGTGCCCTCGGAACCTGTGGAGTCCGAAGGATCGGTGAATGTATCTGACTAGTGGGTCGTAGGACAGTTTCCTTTTTTAGGGCGATCTTTTTGGAAGACAGACTAGTTTTGTATATAAACCTAGTTTGTTTATAAAAGTGTGTTTTGGTTGCGAATTTGTTAACTTGCTTTTCTATCCTATGTTTGCTGTCAGGGGTTTTGTTTATTCGCTTTCACATGTACAATAAAATGAATGGGTCGGCGACGTGTCCTGGGACATTGCAATTTTCATCGACCACCGAGGGATGTGTGTGCGCTCGAGGTTCGTGTCGTGACATCCCCACCCGGAGTGGTATCAAAGTTAGTAAGTAGTTGGAGTGATAAGGTGCGATGAGTTTTTGGGATAGTTAGTAGGAACGGCCTTTATTTTGTGCTTATATATGTGTTTGATAGCTGTTTGGTAGCTTGTTTGGTGTGATCGCTCAGCTTCTAATTCCGTGTGGAATTAGAAACCAAGTTTCTATAAAGAACTTGCATAATGAGTGATGAGGAGCAGAGGACTTATAGGAAGAGAACCATTGGACTAGTGACTCGAGGTAGGATGCCGACAAGGGTTGGTACCCGAGGTGGTTGTGGTAGAGTGCCAGCTTAGCCCAACGCTAGTAGAGTAGCACCGCCTCTAATCGATGCTAGGGTAGCAACCCTGGCGATCCCAAAATCGATGGGATTGTTCAGGTGCTTGAGAAGTTGGGAGCACTGATGGGGCAGCAGGCCCATAATCAAGCCGTTGCCACTACCGCTGCCGCTACAGCTGCTGTTATTGCTACCGTTGCAACCGCCACAGCCGCACCTGCCGAAGTTCCACCTCGGAACGTGGTTGTTGAGAGAGAGAGAGGCCGATGCACAAGTTGGTGGAGCAGTTCTTGAAGCTGAACCCGCTGAGGTTCATCAGTGCAGGAGATCCCGAGGCTGTAACCCTCTGGATACCAGACTTGGAAAAGGCCTTTGCATCGCTAATGTACACTAAAGAGGAGAAGGTTGTCTTGGCAGTATATCAACTGCAGGTAAAGCGAATACCTGTTGGAGGGCCACCAGAGGCAAAGTAGTCCCTGAAGCTAGTAGTCCTTGAAGGTGAGGTTCCGGTGTGGAATGCCTCCTGAGAGCCTTTAATAGCAAGTATTTTTCTGATAGCGCTCGAGAGCAGAAGATGGAGGAATTCTAGCACCTTCGTCAAGGCATGCTGACCCTGGATCGGTATGAAGCTAAGTTTGTGGAGCTATCATAGTATGCTCCTAAACTAATGGAGGATCCTGAAGATAGAGCTCGGAGGTTCAAAAACAGCCTCCGACCAGAGCTGAAGAATCCGCTGGTGCCTTTCGACTTGAAGGATTATAACGAACTATATGGTCGGGCCCAGTTGATAGAGAGGAATCTAAACGAACAAGTCGCTACATCTAGGTCACGGTTTGGTTCAAATAGGGATGGAAATAGGTTTGGGAAGAAACCTATGACAAGAGGAAGGTACCCTGTTCCACTTAACAGGAATGGTGGGATAAGTAAGTCTGCGTCGAACCAAATGGGCGTGTGTCACTTTTGTGAAAGGCGACACAGATCAGCCCCGTACCATTCTAAGCCGAGTGCTTGTTATGAGTGTGGCCAATAGGGTCACATAGCTAGGAATTGTCTTAGAAGACTAATGGGATTGCAACAATTGCCGTAACCGCTGCTGATAGGTCAGAATAGGGGGTTTGCACCATAGAACGCACCACATGGTGGACTAAATAGACCTCTAGCGCAAGGAAGGGTGTACGCCGTCACGAGAGGATAGGTAGATGACTCACCTAATGTGGTTACAGGTACTATTTTCCTGAACGATCACGCTGCTTATGCTTTATTTGACCCCGGTGCAACTCATTCATTTATAGTTGAGCAATTAGTTAAGCTGGTAGGATTGAGTCTTGAGTTGTTGGAGTCAATGGTTAAAGGATAATGTGTTGTCTATGATGGGCTATTTTGGTTACGAGTTAGTGATTGGTGAGTGAGAGGGGAGGATAGATTTGATAGTTCTAATCATGTATAATTTTGATGTGATAATTGGCATTGACTGGCTCACCAAGTAACGAGCTAAGATGGACTGCTATCGTAAAACGATTCAATTTAACCCGTTAGCAAGTAAAAGTTTCGAGTTTATTAGGAGTCGAGGAGGACCCTTGATGACCTTAATCTCGTCACTTGAGGCAACCCGTTTGTTAGATGGGGGTTGCCAAGGTTATTTCGTGACTGTCGTGGATACGACAATTGAGGAGCTGAAGATTGAGGACATCGTTGTAGTGCAAGAGCTTCCACACATGTTCCCGAAAGAATTGCCAGGTCTGCCACCAGAAAGGGAGATAGAGTTCGTGATCGAGTTAGCACTCGGGACAGAGCCAATCTCTAAGGCTCCTTATTGGATGGCGTTGTCTGAGTTGAAAGAACTAAAGGTGTAGATGCAAGAATTGTTGGATAAGGGATTCATAGGTCCCAATGCATCACCTTGGGGAGCACCAGTTCTATTCGTGAAGAAGACAAATGGTTCATTATGCTTGTGCATCGACTATCGTCAACTCAATCAGGTGACAATCAAGAATAAGTATCCCCTGCCGAGGATCAACGACTTGTTTGACCAACTAAAAGGAACGTCGATATTCTCTAAGATCGACCTAAGGATAGGATATCATCAGCTAAGGATCAGAAATGAGGATGTACCAAAGTCAACGTTTCGTACTTGATACAGCCATTATGAGTTGACTGTAATGCCATTCGGTTTGACGAACACCCCAACTGCTTTCATGGATCTGATTAATCGAGTGTTTAAAGAGTATCTGGATCAGTTTGTGATCGTGTTCATCAACGATATCCTAGTGTACTCTAGAAGTCTAGAGGAGCATGAAAGGCATTTGAAGATGGTGCTTCAGATACTGAGGAATCATGAACTGTACGCTAAGTTTAGCAAGTGCGAGTTTAAATTGACTCGTGTTGCGTTCCTAGATCACGTGATTTCAGGCAAAGGAATCTCCGTGGACCTAACCAAGATCGAACCAGTTATCAATTGGCCAACACCGATGACAGTGATAGAGATCAGAAGCTTTTTGGGTTAGGCAGGTTATTACAGAAGGTTCGTGGAAGGATTTTCAGTTTTAGCCTCGCCGTTGACTCGACTGCTGAAGAAAGAAGAGAAGTTTGTGTGGATAGATAAGTGCGAGCGTAGTTTCCAAGAGCTTAAGCAGAAGGTAAATACCGCACTAGTGCTGACCATACCATCTGGTCTTGGAGGGTACGATATCTACAGTGATGCGTCATTTAAAGGACTGGGTTGCGTGTTAATGCAGGGTTGTTGCATACGCGTCCCGTCAGTTGAGACCTCTTGACCCGAATTACCCGATGCATGACTTGGAACTTATAGCAATTATTTTCTCTCTAAAGATTTTGAGACATGTGTAGAGAAAGATTCCAAATCTTTACAGACCATCAAAGTCTCAAGTACTTATTCTCTCAAAAGGAGTTAAATATGAGACAGTGCCGCTGGATGGAACTTCTGAAGGACTATGATTGCGACATCTTGTATCACCCTGGAAAGGCTAACAAAGTCGTTAGTGCGTTGAGTCAGAAATCTTTAGTTGCACAGATGATGGTTAAGGAGTGGATTTTACTCGAGAGAGCTCAAGATTTGGTTTTCAAATTTGAGGTATGCCACCTTTCAAATCTTATGGCCACCCTCAAAATTGAACTGGGAGTGCAAATCAGAATCAAGACACTTTAGTTGACAGACCCAAAGATTCAGAAGATCTTGCAAGAGGATATCGATAAAAGGAAGGCTGACTTTTAGATTTCTGATAACTGAACACTAAGGTTCCGAGGACAATCGTGTGTATCTAACGATGCAGAGCTTAAAGAAGAGATTTTGTCAGAAGCTCATCGTAGCAGTTACAACATTCATCCAGGCAGTACGAAAATGTATCAGAATCTATGTTAACACTATTGGTGGACCGGTATGATGGTGGATATCGCCAAGCATGTTGCCAAGTGTCTGACTTGTCAACAAGTGAAGGCACAATATTGTAAGCCGGGAGGACTTCTGCAACCTCTCGAAATTCCCGAGTGGAAATGAGAACACATCACAATAGACTTTGTGATGGGCTTACCGAGGAGTCAAAGGGGTAATGATTCTATTTGGGTTGTGGTCGACAGATTGATGAAGTCGGCTCACTTTATCTCTGTATGAAAGGACCTTGCATTTGACAGATATGTAGAATTGTACGTGCGTCAGATTGTTTGTCTGCATGGAGTGCCGGTGACGATCACATCTGATAAAGATCCAAGATTTACAACTGCCTTTTGGAAAAGCTTGCAAATCGCCTTGGGAACGAAACTGCCATTCAGTATGGCTTACCATCTGCAGATAGATGGCCAGTCGGAGAGGACAATTCAAACTCTCGAGGACATGTTGAGAGTGTGTGTGCTAGACTTCAAAGGAAGCTGGGAGGAACAGCTTCATCGCGTCGAGTTTACCTACAACAACAGCTACCAACAGAGTATTTAGTTGGGATGAGGTCGGAGAACGGAAAATCACGGGCCCAGAGTTGGTTCAGTAGTTAGCGGATGCAGTTGCAATTATTAGGGACAGATTAAAGACCGCTCAGAGCCGTAGAAAAGCTACGCAGATAAGCGTCGAAGACCTTTGGAATTCCAAATTGGTGAGCACGTCTTTATGAAGGCGTCACCAATAAGGGGTACTTTGCGCTTCGATAAAAGAGGGAAGCTGAGTCCAAGGTATGTAGGTTTCTTTGAGATTTTGGAAAGGATAGGGACTATAGCGTATCGTCTTGCATTGCCATCGAGATTGGCGCAAGTGCATAACGCCTTTCATATGTCGATGTTGAGGAAGTATGAGCCTGACCCGACCCACGTGCTGAATTTTGAAGAATTAGATGTGGACGACAAGGTGTCGTTCGTGGAAAGACCGGTTTAGATTGTAGATCGAAAGGAACAGGTTATGTGCACCAAGACAATCCCGTCGGTTAAGGTGGTTTGGCAACACCGCGGCACATAAGAAGCAACCTGGGAAAGTGAAGATTCGATGAGATGACAATACCCCCAACATTTTTGTTTAAGAGTTTAAATTTTGAGAACGAAATTTTTATAAGAGGGGAAGAGTTGTGATAGCTCGATTTTCTGATTCTGTTTTTGATTGAATAAGTTGGGCTTTTCATATATGAGTCTATAGTTTTTTTCTTTGAGTTGATCACTCACGAGATAACTAGTCTATCTGGTGAAGCCGTTAAGGGATTTTAACGCAATAGACTTGAGAATTCAACTAGAAATCGACTGCTCGATCGTGCTAATCTGCAAGGGTCAATATAGCACTGTCAAAATTGACCAAAGACCGAAGATAAATCAGTTTGACAGAGGAATGTGATTAGTGTTTGGGTGATTCCACCTAATTTCAAAATTCTCATCGAACAGCACTAAACCGATTTTTTTTGTTATTTATGTACCCTATGCCCGTATTTGAAATCTCGATATTTTCACAACAACCGAGAGTCACCAATGAATCGAAGATGCATAATGTGGCTGGAAAATAATCGACCACAGGTCAATTACACTAAAAATTCCTAAAAGTTACCCGGTAGGTTAGGTCCCGCTAAAATTGTGCTCAGTTGAAATTAACTACGAATTTAAACCCGATTTCAGAAATTGAAAGTTCTGTCATGTCACAATTCATTTTAGAAACGGCGACTCATCCTCGGAAGATTTTTCTGCAAACTTGAGATTTCGGCGAAATTTCAAAGTAAGGCTATTTTCGACCGGGGAAAATTAGAGGGCCGTTTTTAGTCACATTTTTGCCATCAAATTGGTTCAATTGATGAGGAAGAATCATGAGATGGACGATGGCATCTCGACTGAATTTATGGGGACTAAATTGAGCCTAATTGATGAGAAATTAAATCAATTTGGAGGGAAATTGTCCAAAATTCGTAGGTCCTTGGGGTATGCAAAATTTGGACCCTTGGATGGCTTGTTGGGGAAGCCTTGGGTGTGCAATTAGCTAAGGATTGAAGGCTGAAGTGGTGGGGGCCTCTGTGAGCAAATGGGGATATTTGTGTGGATTAGAAGGCTTAATGGCCCCTCTCTTGCTGCAATTGTCTTCTTCTTCTTCATTGGAGTGCTTTATGCATCGTTGAGTGAGTTTTGAGAGCTCAAAATTCCAGGGAGAACTAGAGAAGACCCCTCTGCCGTTGATCGACTCCCCTGCCACCGTCATGCACCGTCGCGCCACCCAGCCCGCGCGTCTGCGCGCTCGTCCGCCTGCGTCCGAGCCTTCCAGTCACATCCCAAGCTACCTTGGTCGCTATCACAGCCTCACTGGGGCTCCACCATCACCTTTTGTGTATAGACTATTACTGTAAATAAACTAGTCGGCTTTGAATAAAGGTCTGTTGTGGTTTTCAAAATTGTGGTCCTACTTTTCTATCACATCTTTGTGTTGTCTGGTGATTTATTATACGCTTCCGCATGCGCATTAAAATGAATGGGTCGGCGACGCGTCCTAAGACGTCACAATTTAATTGACCACCGAGGAATAGACACACGCTCGAGGATCGAGGCGTGACATGTTAGGTGGTTAGAATAGATTAATTAAGAGCTAAATAAATTGTACTATTTATCTAGATAGGTTCGAAAATTTTCTAGACTCGTTTAGGTGGTTAGATTAGTGTTTCCGGCCTAAGTTAGTATTTATTGTATTTAATTTGCTTTATTTAATTATTTTTTGAATTTATTTAATTATTTTATATTTTACGGAAATTATACCAAGATAACCAGTAACCAGAATTTTGTGTTGATTGCAGTGGTATGCTTAGTTTATTCAATTGAGTGTTCATTTGTGCAAATTGGGTGGTGATTGGAATTTTGGTTATTTATTCTAAAATTATGAAATTTTGATATTTAATTAGAAAATCTCGGGTGTCGAGTTTTAACATTGAAAGTGGTTTTAAAGACTATATCAAACAGTGAGATTTTAGAATGAAGGATATCAATTTTTCTTGTTCAAATCGACTGTGTACCCACACATGATTATTTTATCATATGTTTTTATTACAAAGAAAATGGGCCAAGTACATTATTTTAATTGTGACATTTGAATGCAAAGCACGATGTCTTGGCCGGGATTGGATGGATGCATGAATGGTTATGAGAACTCGTCCTCGAAATGAGTCGGGTGGATGTGCCCCTATATGGGATGCCTTAACAATGGATGCCGGATCACAGTAGAGGCTAGACCGAAGCTCCTTCGTGAATGCCGTCCTCAATGTGTGTCGAGTGGACGTTGCCACGCTCAAGGGATGAGGCGATGCCTGGTTACGCCAAAAGACCACCGAACGTCGAGTAGGCCATGCCCGTTGGGCTGTGATTAAAAATTGGAACTTATGATAAGTGAAATTGACGCGCCTGATTATGAGATAAAATTGTGTGGCACAATATGAGACGTGTTATAACGATTTGGCCTTATAATGAAGACCCTTGTGTTTATTGAGATGAAAGTGGTGGCATTCCAATTGATTGAGTTTGATTATTGCATATAGTTGTGTATTTGAACTGTGCTGACTTGAAGGGAGGATCAGAGACAAGGTGAGTCTTTATGGTTTGTGATTGTGTGGCTAGGCGTATTTCCTTCCTAGTCGGAGTTTAGTGGGTGGACTTGCTGAGACGTTGTCTAACCCTGTCATGGCCTCAATTCTCTTCATGTCCTTAGATGGCGGCCCAAGCGGTTCGTTATGGTCAGCCTCAGAGGGTTACTGAGCTGATTACTGACTTCCTTGTTCCCGAAGGCCACCAGGTCTATGAGGGCCTACCTCAAAGGGTACCTCATCGATTTAAGATGTGGTTTCATTGCAAGCTCAATAGATACAGAGTTGGTCCCCTCTAGGGCTTTGAGATCCCCGCTATGGTAGTCGACGCCGCTTTTGGCAAGGGTGCAGCTAACCCTCCTGATGGTGTTGTGGAGGACCCGGTGCTCTCGGAGCCTATGAAGTTCGAAGGATCGGTGAATGTATCCGACTAGTTTCCTTTTTTAGGGTCGATCTTTTTGGTAGACAGACTAGTTTTGTATATAAATCTAGTTTGTTTATAAAAGCGTGTTTTGGTTGTGAATTTGTTATTCTGCTTCTCTATCACATGCCGTTTGCTGTCAAGGGTTTTGTTTATTCGCTTTCGCATGTGCAATAAAATGAATAGGTTGGCGATGCATCCTGGAACGTCGCAATTTTCATTGACCACTGAAAGATGTGCCCACGCTCGAGGTTCGGGGCGTAACGGTTGGTTTAAGGTAAGATAGAATGTTTCTTAATTAGTCTAAGATGGGGCTAGCTAGTGTGGGCCGAGTTGAGCTTGGCCTGTAATGAGAGGGCCGAGTTGAAAACTCTATAAATAATGCATAAGTCTCTTATCTATTCCTAATTCTCACAAATATCCTCACAAAAGGAGCGTTAACCTAACGCTAAAGGATGAGGGGGCCGTCTCATTCAGTTAGTGATACATAGGGCAATAGAGGAGAGCGACTTGTGCATGGATCAACACTTTTCTGCTTTCGCATCAAGAACGATAGATTCCAAAACAGGTGCGTTAATATTTTTACTCAATCATCTGTACTCTTGTTTTGGTTATGGAGATTTTGGGATTGCACGTTTTGCATCCAACATGTGGTATCATAGCAACCATAACCTAAAACTCGAATGCATAGAATTTTTACCTTATTTTTGTGAATTTTGTAATTTTTTGTTCAATTAAAATCAAATTTAATTAAAATTTGGACTAGGCTAGACGAGACGAGCAAAACTGTGGGCAACATGCCACCTGGGGAGACCTCACGCGCCCCCACACGCGGGTAGGGCATCGAGCACGCACCCCACGCACGGTCATGCGCCCTTATGTGCAGGGCGCTGCTCACGCATGTGCTGCACGCACAAAGGCTGATGTCACGATGACATCAGCGACCCGGGCCCGACCCAACCCAATACGCAATTGACCCGACTCGACTCGACTCGACCCGATATAGATCGGACCCGACATGACCCGTTGACCCGCCCGATCAAGTCAACCGTGGATCGGACGATCGAGTCGGGAACCAGTCGGCCCGCTACCGATCATACCGATTTTGAGGAATCTTTCGCCCGCGTGTGAGCTCCATGCGCCGCACACTCAAGCGGCGCGTGCGGGCGAGTGGATTCTCTGATGGGCACGTGGTTGACGGCTACAAGTTCGTATGACCATTCTCTATCTTGTGGTGTATTTATTTTGCATGTTTGATAATTTTATGGATGTGAAAATACATACGAAACCCTAAATAAGTGTATTTTTAGCATATTTTTCTTGTATTTTTCTATGATTTTGGAAATATAAGTGTTGGTTTACAGGTATATTATGACATAAACATTATAAAAGTGTGATTAATTAATACTATACGATAAATTTTAACTTTTATTAATGAATAAAACAGTGTAATTAGCTTGATATGTGATTTCGGTGATATATGTCCCCTATCACTAAAGTTAAAATCATATATATATGGTATATATGAGAAGTAAAGTTTATATCCCTCGTATGAGAGAGTTTTAATGATTCAATTGAGTAGTGACCACCAAAGTGGCATATTTGATTGGATTTGAGAAATATCGGTCTCATATAATAATTAAAATGTCTCATAGTCTAATGTGTGGTCATATTCCCAAATGAGGTGATTGTGTATTAGTTTATTGGAGGGTGTGATAGAGGAGTGACTGATCCTAGCGGTTCATATGCCCAAAGGTGATGAATTCACGAAGATTATAATATATTCTCATAACCGCTATCATATAGGAAATGTACAATTACATATCACGTATTCTACTCAAAGGTGATTATATGATTTTGCATGTAACTCTCTTAATATGTACTTATACGCTAAGTTATATAGTGCTCATATGATGCTAATTATATACATTGACTGTTTTTCTGTAATTAATAACTTCACTATTATTGAGGTTTTTTACCAGTTCAAATTTTAAGTAGTGGAAATAGAATTTTCTATATAGTAAAAGAGTAATCGGATTTGCTTGTTATTTATGAAGCATTTCATTTAAGAATATTTGAAAAGTGATTTACCAACTGACTACACTGCTAAAAGATAATGGAAGTCTTAGTGGTTTGAAATTATGTCTTATCTAACACCGAAATTAGAACACATATGCAAGGACTCTCTTTAACATAAGATATAATTATTTTGATAAGGTTACGGATTACATTATAAGGATGGTAGATTTGAAGTTTAAAAATCATACTTATAAAAGAACTCATGAAACCACTGGATATTTTAATAGTATGGGTCCTACGATAAAATCGTTTAAGAAGAATTAGTGACAATTTCACCGTGAGCTAATTCATCTTGATCTGACTTCTTTAGATTTATGAATAAATAAATTAAAAAATTGTGTTCTTTAATTCAAATAAGGATGAGTACTATATTATATCAAATGAATTGTACAAATTGTGTTTAACTCCTAATGATATATACGTCTCGTATACGGTTGAAAATGTTGTTTCCAAAAGTTTTCTATCTAAGGAATAATTTTACACATGTCTAAAGAAAGAGTAGAATATGTGATAATGTTGATATTTTGTCTACTCTTAAGGGTTATCTAAAAACTTGTATAGATTATTGTGGAAATAAAATAACCAAGATAAAGAATAAAATAGTTAGAATTAGTCTTAAAGGTTGACAGATCTAACAATGGCCGTGAGTATTTTGGCAAATATGGCAATGATGAATAGTTTAAAAGGTCATTTGTCAAATACTCGGTAAATTCTAGGGTGGTAACTTAATTTACAATACTTGAAAATCCTGACAAAATGATTTAGTCGAGAGGTATAATTGCACCGTAATAAACATGGTGATGAGTATGATTAGTAAAAACTAATTTATCCAGTCTTTTATGGCTGATATTTTGAAAAAAAAAACATTTTCACGTAAAAAAATGTGTTTTTTACCAAAGTTGTTTCCTAAACTTATTTTGAGTTATGGACTGGACGTAAATTTAACTTGAATCATATTAAAATTTAGAGATGTCATGCGGAAGTGAAATTGTATAATCCAATATTAAGTGCGTTGCAATTTAGATCCACTCGGAATTATTTTGTATCTTACCCAAATTTTTCAAAGGGATATCGATTTTATGACCCTAATGAAGGTAAAAAAATTATGGAATTACAAACAGTAAAGTAAAAGTTTAACGTAATTGTAGAGGATAACTGCTCTCAAACTATTAAGAATAATAGTACGATGAAAATTAGTGTATTTTTATATTTACTTATACAGACAATAGTGGAATCTCCTATATCATAAACTAAATTTATTGACGTTCAATATACTATTCTTGATATAGTTTATGATAAAATTTCTCAAACCTCTCAAGTGCAGAATGAAATGGTTGTAGCTTTACTCAAGAGATCTATTAGGGAAAAACGATCAATTATACCATTAGACTATATAGTCTATTTGTGAGAGCATGACTACAATATCTATTGCATGTTTGATTTAGCGACTTATATAAATATTGTTTCTTGTCCTCAATCAAGTATGTGATTAGATGTCATAAAAGACGATATGCAATCTATGAAATATTATGGTGTTTGGAAACTTACTAATTTGCCTAAAGGTCACAAGCTCATTAGTAGCAAATAGATGTACAAAACTAAAAGGATTTCAAAAAAAGACTATGGAGTTTAAAACTAAACTGGTAGCCAAAATTTTTACTCTGAAAGAGGAGTGAACAGTTAATAGTGTAGAAATAAATATTTATTTCTAATCTTTTAAAAATTCTTTCAGAGTGAACATGGCATTAATAGTTCTTCTTGATATAGAGTTACGCCAAATAAATACTATCTTTTCAAATTGACATGTTAATATCAAAATCTATATAATGCAACCGGAGGATTTTGCAATAGATGATTCAAGTAAACTTGTGTGTAAACTAAAAAGTTTTATTTATAGTTTTAAGTAAGTTTTTAGATAATATTAGTAAAGTTTCATAGTGTTGTCATTTCGTTCAGTTAGGAACAAAGTAATTCAATATATATACTGCAAGGTCAATTAGAGGAAATTTATTTTTCTTATACTCTATGTACATGATATTTTGCTTATAAATAGTGACCTTGAGGCATTTTTTGTCTTGGGCATTGAGGTCTATAAGGATCGCTTTCACCATATATATTATATTTATCTCAGAGGACATTTGCCCATCGTATTTTGGAAATGTTCAATATACATCACTACAAGCTAGGAATTGCTTTTATCATTAAGGGTGAAGAACTAAATCTATTACATTGTTCTTATTTAGATATTGAGAAAATCTAGTTAAATGGTGTATCTTTTGTCAATGTACTTAAAAGTATAATGTATGCACTTAAAAGAGAACAAAATATTATATGCTGATTTACATATATGTTCAAGTCTTGCAGCTAGTTGGGTATTTAGATGTAAATTTTGCTGGCAGTTTGGATGGCATGTCATCAATAACGAATACACATTTATGTTAGCAGGAAGTGCAGTAAATAAAGCTCTATGTAACATTCTTTTAGGCTGTTACTTAGGCTATTAAACTTCGAAACCTCATAAAGAAGTTGATTGTTTTTAACTTTATGGATTGACCCATATGGTTGTATTGAGATAATAAATTTGTAATATTATTTATTAACATCAAATGTCTCAAGAGATCTAAATATATGGCAGTCAAATTTTTTACCATAAAGAAACGGTATAGAAAGGTGACGTTATAATATAGCATATTTCCATAAATGATATAATTACAGATCTACTAACTAAAGGACTTCGCTCTTCTGTTCTGGAATGACATGTTATTAATATGGGCTTGGGAGCATTATGAGACGTTGTTTAGTAGGAGCTATTTCGGTTTAATTCTAATAAAATTTGCACATGTGTTCGTTACACTTAATAACGGTTTGATATGTATAAACTTTTGCATTCAATAAAATATTTTTGAATGTGTTGTTATTATGTTGAATATATATATTGATAAAAGTCTCAAGGTATTGTATAAATCTTGAGTGAAGGTTAGGGGCATCTGATTATTAACCTTGTGCATATGTCTTATTATACATAAAGAAATGTTAATCGTAAAGATAAGGCATATGTTGGTTCATTAGAATCATAAAGATATTCTCTAGTGGCACAAGTTTTTTGTGACATTTAAGGTAAGAGAATAGTGACTGACAAATGGGATCTCTTTATGAGAGATGTTATCCATTTGCCATATTACCACATTGAATCTATATCAATAAAGTTAAAAGCACTCGTGATCATGGAAGGCTTTGTGTGTATACATGCAGTTACCACCATGATTCGGTGTTTTAAGATTTTAGGAGATGTGATTGACTATTAAGAATTATCTCTAGACCAATATGCACACATACAATACAATTTCAATTATTATAGCCCAAGTAGGATAATGTAAGAATTTTCCTAATGTGGGCTACATTAATTGATATTGTAATTTACGTTTTATGGGGTTGGTTGGTCTAACGTGAAATATAAGGTTTCTTAATTAGTTTAATATAGAGCTGGCTAGTGTGGGCCGAGTTGAGCTTGACCCGTAATTAGAGGGCTTGGTTGGAAACTCTATAAATTATACTCAAGTCTCTCATCTAACCATAATTCTTACAAGTATCCTCACAAAAGGAGTGTTAACCTAGTGTTAAAGGGTGAAAGGGCTGTCTCATTGAGCTAGTGATACAGAGGGCAATAGAGGAAAATGACTTGCGCATGGATCATTGCTTTTGTGCTTCTGCATCAAAAACGATGTATTTCAAAACATGTGCATTAATCTTTCTATTCAATCATTTGTGCTCTTGTTCTGATTATGGAGATTTTGGGATTGCACGTTTTGCATCCAACATGTGGTATCAGAGTAACCATAACCTAGAACTTGAATGCATAGGATTTTATAGGCTGCAAGGAACAAACACGAACAAAAAGAGACATGTGCTATAAATCTGGACAACTCTCGAAGTAATTCTGTATCCCAAAAGCCCCGCATTTTGTGGATTGCTCACACAAGCTGACAATTCAATAATGCTCTCACAAGCCGACGATTCAATAATGCTCACACAAGCTAATACACGATAAATCAATTCTGGCCAAGGACATTGTGCTTTACACACCAATTCCTCAATTAAAATAATGAACTTGGCATAATTTCATCATGTTAAAAATACCCAATAAAAATAATCGTATGTGGGTACGTGGTTGGTATGAGCCAAAATGTTATATATTTCTTTTCAAAAATCTCACTATTTAATATAGTGCCTAAAAACATTTTTGTCATTAAAAACCAATGCCACGGTATTTTCTGATTAAATACCAAAATTACATAATTTTGGGATAAATACCAAAAATTACAATTTCCACTCAAATTGTACAAAATAGCATTTAATTGCATAAACTAAACACATCATTGCAATCAGCACGAAATTCCGGTCACCGGCTATCCCGGTATAATTTCCGAAAAATAATAAATAATTAAATAAATACAAAAAATAATTAAATAAATACAATTAATTACCAAAAATACCAACTTAGGCCAGAAATGCTTAATTAACCACCCGAATGGGCCAGAAAATTTTTTCAAACCTATCTAGATAAATACTACAACTTATCTAGTCTTTAATCTATCCGTTCTAACCACCTAACATGCACGATAGAATAATTAAATCACTAATCTATTCTAACTAACCACATAAATCATAATTAGCCTAAACTAATCACCCCCTTAAGCATCATTAATTCCCTAAGCAGAGTTTAGCAAGTAAATTTGGAACTTCCTGAATTTCCAGTATTGAATGAATCAGGCTTTTATCGACGCGTCTATAGTTTTATTCTCTGAGCTAATCACACATGAGATAACTAATCTATCTAAGGAAGCCGTTAAGGGATTTTAACGCAAGAGACTTGAGAATTTGATCGGGAATCAACTGCTCAATCGTGCAAGTCTACAAGAGTCATTATGGCATAGTTAAAAATTGATTAAAGACCGGAGATAGGTTGACTCGACTAAGCCATATGATAAAGTGTGGGTGATTCCACCTAATTGCAAAATTCTCGTCGATTGGCATTAAACCGATTTTTCTATCATTTTGGCATCATATGTCCGCATTTGAAACTTTGAGATTTTCACGATAACCGAGAGTCGTCAATATGTCGAATATGTACAATGCAGCTCGAAAATAATCGACCACGAGTCAATTGCACTAAAAATTCTTGAATGCTACCTAGTAGGCTAGGTCACGCTAAAATCGCGCGAGATTGAAATTAACCGCAAATTTAAACTCGAAAAGTTCTGTCATGTCACAATTTATTTTAGGATCGTCGACTCATCCTTCGAAGAATTTTCTGCTAGCCGAGATTTTTGGTGAAAATTCAAAGTATGGTCGTTTTTTACCGGAAAAATCATAGGGCCGTTTTTTATCATGTTTTTGGGATTCAAGTTGGTTCTATTGGTGAGGAAAAATGTTAATTTGGTCGAGGACACATTGGTTGGATTTATGGGGATCGAATTGAATCTAATTGGAGAGGAATTTGGTTCAATTTGGGGGAATTTATGTCAAATTCGTTAGGTCCCTTGGTGCACAACCTTTTGGACCATTTGGCAAGTGTGTTGGGGAAGTTTTGGAGTGGACAAGGGCTACTGGTTAAGGCTGAAGTGGTGGGGCATGTTGGATGGGCACAAAGGGGACAAGTGAGCCACCTAGAAGGTTTGGTGGCCCCCCTCCCTTGCAGCTGGTTTCTCCCCCTTTAGTAGTCCACCTTTCCCCATTGTAGACCATTTTGAAGCTCCAAAAACCAAAGAAAACCGCCAGCTTCCCCCCTGCCTTCGCAAATCACCCGCCGAGCTCCCTACCGTTGCAAATCCCTCTTCTTTTTCAAATGCTTGATGAGATCTCAACTTCAGATGATGATACAAACATGCACATTTTCAGACAAAATCTTGTGGAAACTTTGGTATGCTTTGGCTGATTATGAGACAGCTATAGCTATGTGGCTGCGCTTTGTTGCATAGACAAATCTTGTGGATGATTGCCGACTTCATTGATCGTTTGTCCATGATGTTTGTTATTTGATTCTCAAGGAGACATATACAATCAAGAGAATCTGTTGATTGCAATTAAGCACGTTAATGTGGTAATCTTTGTTGTGGGATGAGCACAAGTGAAGGACCAAGACAGGATTGTAGCTACCATTAAAGCAGCTGGGAATATCAAGGTGGTGCCATGCCTAGTCATTTCATTTCAAGTTACTATTGTTGGTTTAGCATTTTGTTGACACCTAAATTTTGACATCCCGGTCATCCATTTTTTGCATAGAATAATTAGGATTAATTTTTAATGCCTTAAAAAAATCAAATTGTGTAGCATATAATTTTAAGAGCATTGTTATTATTGCATTTGTATTGGACTGATAACAAATGGGGGTTTGAACCAATGGTTCCGAACTTTAATTTAACAAATTGGACTAAGCCCATGAAGAAAGGAAATTGGCCGGAGCCCGTTATTCTCTAATGACCAATGTTGACACCTAATTTTTATTTTTATTTTCAAGCACACAAAAAAACAACAACAAACAAAAACAATACAAAAAAACAAAAGTTGATACAAAAAAAAAAAAAAAAAAAAAAAAAAAGAGAAGGGCCGCAAGGGTTGGGTCGGGCGCAATCCGACCTCAGCCCAACCCGTCCCTTTTCCTCTTCTTTTCCCCCCGCATGGACCTTAGGCCCAACTCCTCCCTTTTTCATTTTTCTTTTTTCCTTTTGCGCGGCCCGGCCCTCGCTCATTTGTCTTCTCCTCTAGCCATTTCTTGCGCAGGGAAGCAGCGAAGGAGAAAGCAGCCGCCAGAGCAAAAGGGAGGGCGTGCAAGGGACAGCAGATCCGCATGGGGGGCAGCACGATCCGTAGGCGAGCAAGCTAGCAAAGAGCGAGGTTGGTCAAGCGAAGCCTCACGGGCGAGCTAGGCGGAAAGGAGAAAAGAAAAAGGCAGAACAGGGGGGAGAAAAGGAAAATTGAAGAAAAAAGGGGAAAAAACAGGGAAACACTAAGTGGAAGAGAGGAGTAAGAGAGACCCCGGAGCCGTCGATCGCTACCGTCGGTCACCGTCGGAGTTGCCAACCGCCTCCAACTTTGTCGGAGTCCAGGAGGCAGAACAGAGGTGTAAAGCAGAGGGCGACGGGAGGGAGAGAGAGGAGAGAGTGGGACAATCGTGGGAGATCAGCCAAGGAGTAGGGAGCCCCCAAGACCTCTCGCCACTGCAGGAGAGCCGCCTGTTCGTCGCCGTTTGCCGCCGTATTCCCCGGAGTCCAAGTTGGCCTTTTATCAAACACTTGGCATGCGATTTTTTATATTAAGCCTTCCGGAGCTCGTTTCGCCTGTTTCGAGCGAGCTCCGGCCCCTTTGTCTATCCCTGTTACTTTCCTTGAATGCAGTAGGTCTCCTTAGGTCTTCAGGTCCACACCCGTGCTTCGGCTAAGCTGAAGGCTCTTGGTCTTGTCTATGCACTCCACCTACTCGCCAAAATACCCAACCGGGAGTTGTTTTTTCTTTCCTTTAGTTGGAGATCCAACTCGACCATTAGGCCGCCGGAAGGGATGCTGTTGTTTGGCCGGAGCACAAGCATCGTCCCCTACCCTAGCCAAGGCGGCACTGTTGTGCCCAGGCCAGAGAACCGCCCGAGCACGGCATCATCTCCTTCTGGTCACAACTGAAAGTCGACAAACCAGAGGGAGGTCGGCCAAGCGGGCCAGATCCTGGCCCCCTTGGCCCTTCTCACCCCGCAGGCCGATGGCCTAGACTTGGTCTAGGTCGTGGGCCCGCAAGGAGCCCCTTTTGCGAAATGGGTTGGGCCCGTCGAACAGGCCCAACCAACACCTAATTGCAAGCCCCACCAATGGTCGGGCTTGCTCTTTTCCGAGCGGGCCAAGCGGGCCGCTTAGTTCGCTCTCCGACGGGACCTGAACCGCACTGACCGGGCCGAACCCACCCGACCCGGTTCACCCAAAAAAATTTTTAAAATATTAAAATATATTGAAAATCATAAAAATGTATGATTTGGTTAGGAAATGCCATATATTGCCTTCTTAGCATAATTAGGCCTTTATTTGTTCATATTTTGATTATATCGCATGTTTAGTTTGTATATTTTGTTTACTAAATGCACGTACTTAATTTTATGGCAATTCGGATCTTGGTTGCTATGGTTGTTAGTTTAATGATTACACACCTACATGATCACCTCACATGTTAGTGGATATGTATAAAATCAACCCAAATTGCTTGACAAAAAACATTTTCTTTTAAAATGAACAAGATTAGGTACCGAAAGGGCATTAATTTGTCAATTAGTGTAATCAAGTCCCCGACTATGGGTGCGTTACGAACCCATTGATCATTTACTAATTGCACATACTTAATTTTATGGCAAAAAACATTTTCTTTTAAAATGAACATCAGCTTGGAATCAGAAATGGTAATAGAATTCTGCTTCTTACGAACCTAGTGTGAAACGTCGCTCCCATTGATCATCTCATGGCACTGTACAACCTCCAGTTATTAAGACCTACTATGGGTGCGTTTGGGACTTGCTTTGCAAATGGGCTTTGGCCACTTAAAGGCCTTTTGGCCAAATATTGAGTGTTTGGGAAAGGTTTTACAAACCCCATTTGGGGAAGGCTGGCCTTCTGAAGGCTGAAAGCCCAAGGCTGGTCTGGGGGTGCCTTGAGCTTTCAAGCTTCAGGGAAGGCTTGCGAGACACTATTCATCAAATTTGTAAAACACTATGCATCTTCTTCGTTGAGGCAGACGTTCGGGTTGAGCAAGGTCGTGAATGGCCAGCGACGGAGCAAAGAGAGGCTGGCGACGGTCATGGCGACCCAAGTGACGGTCATTGGTGGGTCACGCGATCTAGTCACGCGACTCTTACCAAGACCCTCGCCTGAGGTCGTTGGGGTCACACGACCCCCGGCACAGTGGCCCTCGCCAAAGGTCTTGCTGGGGTCTCGCAACCCCCGGCGAGATCGTCGCCTGAGGTCTCGCACCAGGCAGCCCTCAGACCGCGCAACCTCAGGCAAGGGTCTCACCGGGGGTCACGAGACCTAGGCGAGACCTTCGGCGAGGGCGGCTGCACCGGGGGTTGCGCAACCCCAGCTGAGACCTTGCCGAGGTCGTTGACCACAGGCGGGCTCACCGAGGCCACGCGACCTTAGGCAAGGGTGTCAACTATGGTTGGCGACCTCGGCGAGGGTCTCGGCTAGCGTCACACGACCCTTGCTGAGGGTTGCCCGACCACAGGTGACCCTCGCCAAGGCCACGCGACCTCAGGCGAGGGTCTCACCTAGGTCACCGGCAGTCGCCCAACCCCAAGCAGCCCTTGCCAGTGGTCTTTGAGGGCCACCTAAGGTCCAGCAACCTCAAACAATGGCCGCCGTGGCCGCTGCCCTTCACCGGTGAGTTTTTTTTTTTTAATTATAAAGACTTTTGTAAATATAACTTATCCAAATGCAATTTTGGTTAAAGGTATTTCGCAATGGACTTTTAGGTTACGATTTACCAAACGAAATTTGCATTTTGAAAACCCCTTTGACTTAAAGTCCTTTACATTTTCCTAAGAACTTTTCGCAAAAGTCTAATCAAACGCACCCTATGAATATTGAGTGTGTGCTCATCTGTGCTATGTGCTTGGAGAAGTCACTTCTATTTTGGAGTTGTTTTGGGTTTAGGGGCTAGCTAATGAATAAAAAAAGGAAAAGGGTTTATGGTGTTGTGCCAAAAGCCTTTTGGGTAAAACCTAATTGACTTCTCAACCCTAGAAGACTTGATTAGACAAATTGAAAGTACAGGGAATTAATTAGAACAGGGGTGAAAAGTATGAATCTTACTTTTTCATTCACGTAGTAGAGCATAGTTGATACTCACTTTTCTGAAATCAAGTACTTTGTCAGTACTTTGTCGGTCCTGGAAGATCTCCTCAGAATCTAAACTCGAGGTTTACTTAGTAGATTTTTTTTATAGAAGTCAGCAAGGATGATATTTCTGTCGCCAGTTGTTGAAGAGTAAGCTTAAAGAATAGCAAGTTAAAACCCATTGATAATACCTTGCGGTGTTGGATTATCCTTAGTGTTTCGAGGACTGTTATGGGCGTGGAACAAGTAAGAAGAAAGAGAGGTATGTGTCACAGTCCGTGAATCCTCCCATACTCGTGACACTTGTAAGTGGTGTTTGGGGTTATCGAATGAAGAGTGAGGAGGCAGAAGGAACGAACACAACTGGTCCGTGGGAGTGGCGTCAGGACGGTTGGTGCTAGGAGTTCTAGGATAGAAAGATTATATCACTTAGGAGCTCTGAAAGCGGGGTTGGCCTTCCGTGCACAAACTGATCGAGAGCTGATGCCACTCTCCTAATGAGGCCATGGCAGGCCAAAACCAATTATTGAACCTAAAGAAATCTGTTGTCTCACTCGATGGACTAGACGCCCGAGCGAAGCTGGGCGTGGTAGGATCTCGCACAAAGAAGCATTCACCATATTGTTCGTGGAACAGCTAAAGAAGAAAGGCTGGCCTGACGAATTCTGTTCATTAGGCACCGCATGGGTCGTTCCAAGGCCAAGGAAACTCTTGGCCCATGACAAGTGGTATCAGAGCAAGAATCCCTCTAGTAAGTTAGCAAGTCGGAGAATCAAACTTCTCGCTTTAGTGCGGGTCGAACTGATAAGTGCCCGGTTCGGTCCTAGTGAATGGAGAGCGAATGGCCGGGGCAAAAGATGCTCAAACAAAGCTGGGCTCTCTGCTCCTAGGATGGCATTGGTACTAGGATGAGTCGGTTCCTTGCCGAGCTGATAGGGAGTTGGAGAAGAACCAAACCCTTATTGAATAGGGATAACATTCTTAGATCGATCGGTGAATTTGAAGAAGAGGTCTACTGCCACGTTTTCAACAAGGAAAGAACCTCCATTTGGTCTATGGGGTCAAAGAAGCTATGTAGGCAAAATGGTGCTGCCAAAAGATACGGTTGGCGAAAAATGCCACACTTGCCAAAGAAAGCGCAAGTGACCGAGAAGGGCCAAGCAGCTGAGATCAAAAAAAGGCTACCAATGGAGCAAAACCTATTTTGTTGGGCGAGCGTGACCATTTGATGTGAAATCTCAAAAAGTAGCACATCAATGGTTAAGGGATGCAAGGAAGCGATAGAGCATATCGCAATGAGGGCGTTGTGAATTGAGTGGGGGAGAATGTCACGGCCTATGAATCCTCCCGTACTCATGACACTTGTGAGTGGTGCTTGGGGTTATCGAGTGAAGAGTGAGGAGGCATAAGGGACAAACACAACTGGTCCGTGGGAGTGACGTCAGGATGGTTGGTGCTTGGAGTTCTAGGATAAAAGGATTATATCACTTAGGAGCTCTAAAGGCGAGGTTGGCCTCCCGTGCACAAACTGGTCAAGAGCTGATGCCGCTCTCCTGACGAGGCCATGGCAGGCCGAAACCAGTTGTTGAACCTAAAGAGATCTACTATCTCACTCGATGGACTAAACGCTTGAGTGAAGCTGGGCGTGGTAGGATCTCGCATGAAGAAGCATTCATCGTATTGTTCGTGGAACAGCTAAAGAAGAAAGGCTGGCCTGGCGAATTCTGTTCGTTAGGCGCCGCACGGGTCGTTTCGGGGCCAAGGAAACCCTTGGCCCATGACAAGTGGTATCAGAGTAGGAATCCCTCCAGTAAGTGAGCAAGTCGGAGAATCGAACTTCTCACTTTAGTGCGGATCGAACTGATAAGTGCCCGGTCTGGTCCTAGTGAACGGAGAGTGAATGGTCGGGGCAAAAGATGCTCAAACAAAGTTGGGCTCTCTGTTCCTAGGATGGCATTGGTACTAGGACAAGTTGGTTCCTTGCCGAGTTGATAGGGAGTTGTAGAAGAACCGAACCCTTACTAAATAGAGATAACGTTCCTATCGGTGAATTCGAAGAAGAGGTCTACTGCCACGTTTTTAACAAGGAAAGAACCTCCATTTGGTCTGCTGGGGTCAAAGAAGCTGTGTAGGCAAAATGGTGCTACCAAAAGATGCGGTTAGCAAAAAATGCCACACTTGCCAAAGAAAGCACAGGTGACCGAGAAGGGCCGAGTGGCTGAGATCAAAAAGAGGCTACCGATGGAGCAAAACCTATTTTGTTGGGCGAGTGTGACCATTCGATGTGAAATCTCAAAAAGTGGCACATCAATGGTTAAGGGACGCAAGGAAGCGACAGAGCATATCGCAACGAGGGCGTTGCGAATTGAGTGGGGGAGAATGTCACAATCCATGAATCCTCCCATACTCATGACACTTGTGAGTGGTGCTTGGGGTTATCGAGTGAAGAGTGAGGAGGCAGAAGGAACGAACACAACTGGTTCGTGGGAGTGGCGTTAGGACAGTTGGTGCTAGGAGTTCTAGGATAGAATGATTATATCACTTAGGAGCTCTAAAGGCGGGGTTGGCCTTCCGTGCACAAATTGGCTGGGAGCTGATGCCGCTCTCCTGACGAGGCCATGGCAGACCGAAACCAGTTGTTGAACCTAAAGAGATCTGCTATCTCACTCGATGGACTAGACGCCCAAGCGAAACTGGGCATGGTAGGATCTCGCGCGAAGAAGCATTCACCGTATTGTTCGTGGAACAACTAAAGAAGAAAGGCTGGCCTAGCAAATTCCGTTCGTGAGGCGCCGCATGGGTCGTTCCGAGGCCAAGAAAACTCTCGGCCCGTGACACATGCATGATGAATCTGGACACCTCACGAACCAATTTCTTCACTAATCATGGTGGGCGCGGAATCGTGTCCTTTCCTAAGTAAGAAAGTCCAATAAGGCGATGTCTACATAATACTGTGTTTACTTTACAAATTACGTAAATTGCAATTTCACATTTCATATGAATGATCTAAGTATAAAATCTTTTCCATTTAATGATAAAGAGACTATCTTACTATGTGCTTAATATGTGTGTATTGAACTCAATATTTAGAACCGGAATCAATCTAAAAGTCTCGGTTTCCTTTTCTTAAGAACTTGTGAATTTGAAAATATAGAAATCTTATGTTGCCCAAAAAATCAAAAAGAGTAATCTCTTGATCAACCCCACTTTGGAAAGAATCTAGTGCACCTCAAAACAATCATTTACCGATATGAAACGCTGTGATACCATGCATACCATGCAAGCACATGCACGTTGGATAGCTCATTGCCCTTTCATATTGTTTTCACTAGTCCTTTCATATGATACAAAAAAAATAGTTTCAACTTTTATTTACATGAAAAATCATTATAAATTATAATAGTCTAATATTGATTGAGAAACAAAATCATCATACAAAATAAATTAGAAACTCTAATCCTTCAAAATTAAGATTACTTAAATCTTTAGCACCATCCAAACTTAAGTGTAGATTTTCTTATTTTTAGTAAGTTTTTCACAATAATTTGAATCATCTCTCAAACTCGACAAAATCTTTATTGAAATGCTTTATATTAGATTTTATTCTGTTTCTATTAGTCCACTTCGCATGTACTTCTTTTCCAGCTAATGATGATATCAAGAAGTTCACATAAACGACATCTATGCCTTTCTGAAATAAAAAACAGATGAACGATTCATCTCGGATCCCGCCAACATTTACGGCCCTAGACCGAGCAAGTTCGCAGGGAAAAACCACACTGCTGGCAGAAAGAACGGGAAAAGTGTTAAAAAAAAAAGTCAAACATTTTGCATTTATGCCAATTTAATCCTAAATATTTTTTTGATGCCAATTAAGTCCTAAACATTTTTACTTTGTGCAAATTTAGTCTTTTCCGGCCAATTTTAGCCAGATTTTACAAACGAACACCACGCCAACCGACGTGAACAACTTTTAATAATATTTTTTCTTTTTTTCTTTTTTTCTTTTTTTCTTTTTTTTTTTTCTTTTTTTCTTTTTTATTTTTTTTTTTTTCTTTTTCCTTTTCCTCCTTCTTCCTCTAGCCGCCGTTGGCTCGGCGACCGACTAGAGGCGACGTCGACCTCACCACCACCTCGCTAGTAGCCGCGAGGGCGGCTTCATGCTGAGCAGCAAGGCTCGCCCTTGCCAGATCCAACAAGGGTCAAGCCCCACCCGCTCGGCGCGAGGCCGCCCTCGAGGCCTGGGCGGCGAGGCTCATCCTCGTCGAATCTGGCGAGGGACGAGCCTCGCCCATGGCTGGTGAGGGTGAGCCCCGCCAACTCGGCGTGAGGCTAGCTCGAGGCCACCCAGGCTGCGAGGGCCAGCCCTTGCCGCCCGGGCCTCGAGGGCGGCCTCGCGCTAGGTGGGCAAGGCTCACCCTCACCGGATCCGGCGAGGTCAAGTCTCGCTAGCCATTGGCGAGGCTCAACCCTTGCTAGCGCAAGGCTTCCCTCGCGGTCACCGGCGAGGTCGAGGTCGACCTCACCGGCCATCACCTTTGGCTAGTCGTCGAGGTCCGGCAACCGACTAGAGGACGAAGGAGGAGAAGGAAAAATTAAAAATTAAAAAATTAAAAAGAAAAATTAAAATATTAAAATATTATTAAAAATTTTCAACGTCGGCGTCGATTAGACCACGTCAACCAGCCGACGTCTAGTCAGCAAAATCCGGTCAAAATTGACCGGAAATGACTAAATTGGTACAACGTAAAAATGTTTATGACTTAATTGGCACCAAAAAAAGGTTTAAGACTTTTTTAACACGTTTTCCCGAAAAGAACCTTAGGTGGCCACGAAGAACAAAGTCCTGATGATCGGAGGCATTGCATGCCTAAAAAGTACATAGTTGAAGCGAGTGCTAAGTCCGGTCGCCTTACCTTTGCTCTCGTGAGGGAGCCTGGTCTCTCCGATCCCACCAAGGTCAACATCACCCAAGGTTTCAAGAGCTTAGGCGTCAAATTTTTCATGTGTGTATCGTGTTGTGAGTAGTCACTACGGTGCAATTATGTTCGTTTCCGACATCAACTTGAACCATAAGTTATATAGGATTCTGATTCTCCGCATCCCGCTAATCATCTCATGGCACGTGCAACTTTCAATACGAGGACATAGTAGGAACATTTGATGTGCGAGGCTTCTTTGCAACGCTTGGAGGAGTTACTTCTATTTTGAATTTGATATGATTTTTTCTATTTATGTATATTATACGTTTTATGTCGTCGGTGTGGGTATTGAATTCGAGCCGCTGATGATGTACGATAATTCACCTAATTTCCTGGTCTTAGACTAAAATATAATTTTGTTTTAAGGTTCATTTGTTTCCCAAAAAATAAATAATTTGGAAGAAAAAATATCTCAAAAATGATTATTTGTATCGCTTATAAAATGAACGGACAAAAAACATTTCCATCGTCTATAAAAATATTTAGACATATTTTGTTGTTGATAATAACAACATTTTTCATCAACTAATCATTTAAAATATGCAAGTAATTATTGTCTAGAAAAATATTTTTAAATTATTTATTTTTTACGAAACAAATACTTTATATATCTAAATACTTTATTCATTTTTCATGTCTAAATAGTCTGTAGGTAGTCATTATGGTGAAATCAAATACTTTATAAATCCTCGAAAATGTGAAGGTAATTGAAGCTCCGGGTTTCCTTAGCTGACGAAATCTCCTTTCATGAATGATAAACTTAAAAGAATAACAAGTTTAAGGATTCTTACTACGGGGAACAAACAAGGCAAAGAAAAAAGGCAAATATTCGATTGAAGATAGTACCATAATAATTATCTACGCGAGGTCAAGTAATAATCTTGTCGATCCATTAACGAAAGCTTTACCAAGACATATGATAATAATGACCTCATAAGAAATGGGGCTAAAACCCTTTAATTGACATCATCAATAATGGTAACCTGACCTTTTTTCTAAAACATCATTAGTTACAAGGTTTAATGGGTAAGAACAAGTTATTGAATTTGATTGTTTGATATTGACGTAACTCTGAAAAGTCAGTATCGACTATTACGTTTTGTAGGTTAAATTGAATTCTTAATGAAGTATAGTACAAATTTATAATGTGTTGATAGTAATAGAAACACATGGTAAATACTTCACCTATATAAGCTTAGAAGTGGTGCCGCTTCTTACGAAAGTGAGGGTTGCTTTCTAGAGAGCTCATGAAACAGGATCAAGCACAATGCCATAACTTTGCAAAAAGGGACACTTAAGTGCCATAACTTACGAAAGGTACACTTAAGTGCCAAAATCAGAGCAAAATGGCTCACTTGAGTGCCAATCCGGCCAAAATCCGGCCAAATTGCATACGTGGTATTTTTCTGGCGAAGCAAGTGCAAAACGATGCCGTTTTGCACGCTGACGTGGCCAAATAATGCAAAAACGGTGTCGTTTTGGGCTGACATGGTAAAAAATAATATAAAATTAAATTTAGTTAAAATATTTAAAATTAATAATTTTAAAATTAAAAAAAAAAAAAAAAAAAATGGCCGGGAACGGCCGGCGACGGAGGGGGAGAGTCGGCTAGGGTCGCCAGGCCCCGGCTAGGGGCCGGCGACCCCGGGCGACCGGCGGTAAGGGCTTGCGAGCCCTCGCCCCGATCTAGGGCAAGGGTTGCAGCCCTCGCCCGGATCCGGCAAGGGTCGGCGGCCCTCACCCGGCCGAGCCAAGGGCCACCGCCCGCTAAGGCGACCCCTAGCGAGCGGCGGCCCTTGGCCCACCCAAGCGAGGGCCGTGACCCTCGCCCGAATCGGCGAGGGCTCATAGCCCTCACCCGGATCCGACGGGGGGGGGGGAAGGAGGAGGAGGGGAAGCAACCAGCGGCAGAAGCAAGAAGAAAAAAAAAGGGGGGAAGGAGGAGGAGGGAGGTTGCCGGCGGCGAGGGCCGGGGCCACCGAGCCCTAACCGAGGGCCAGCAGCCCCAACCGATCGGCGTCGAGGGCTGCGTGCCCTCGCCCGGATCTAGGGCGAGGGCACGCAGCCCTCGCCACCGCCTTGGCCAACCAAGGGCCGACCCTCCCCCACCTTCCGGCGATAGTGGGGAGGTGGCGGCGAGAGCGAGGGCTTGGCCCTCAACCGCCACGCCGCCTTTCTCCTTCTCCATTTTCAGTTTTTTTTTTTTAAAAAATTATTGTTATTATTATTATTATTATTATTATTATTATTATTATTATTATTATTATTATTATTATTATTATTATTATTATTATTTTAAATTTATTTTAATTAAATTAAATTTTATATTATATTAAAATTCAAATTATGCCCAAACGACATTGTTTTGGGTGAATTAGAGTTGACTCGGCTCTCCTGCGAGCCACCTCGACGAGAAATATTAATATTTAAATGTCACGTATGATTTCCGGCTAGTTTCGCCGGAGCTGGTACTCAGGTGTCCCACTTTTTCTTCAAATGTGGCACTTAAGTGTATCTTTCGTAAGTTATGACACTTAAGTATCCCTTTGGGCAAAGTTATGGCACTTGTAGTGTACTTTTCTCTACTTAGTAGTAATCGTTGTTGCTACGGGTGGTTGACAGCCAACAATGAGTGGAACTCAACATGCTCCAAAAAGTTAATGGACTTGCCTGATATTTTATCACTGTGAAAGTGTCCATTCAAGCAAGCAGCATGTTTGCATATTTTATACTTGATAGAGTTGTCTGGCCGCTACCTAACATTAAAATATTCACTTTCCATTTCTTCTACTTTTCTAATAACACTTATGGTAGAATTTGCTTATTTGCTGAATTTATTGTTTCACTTATGATCAGTTTTTACTCTGTTATAGTAACATACTGACAAAAAAAAAATGTATAATTCAATCACGTACAAGTTTGTTCTGTTTTATTTTGCAAGAGCTCATAAAAATTGACCTACGCGACATGCTCAGGTCAATCTTTAAAAATTTGCAATAGATGACGAGTCAAGAAGAAAAGGGGGAGGAGGAGGAGGGAGGTAGCCGCGGCGAGAGCCGGGGCCACCGAGCCCTAACCGAGGGCCGGCGGCCCCAGCCGACGGGCGGCGAGGGCCTGCGTGCCCTTGCCCAAACCGGGCGAGGGCACGCAGGCCTCGCCTCCGCCCCGGCCAACCGAGGGCCGACCCTCCCCCACCTTCCGGCGACGGTGGGGAGGTGGTGGCGGCAGGTGAGGGCTCGGCCCTCAACCGCCACCGCCTTCCTCCTCCTCTCCGTTTTTTTTTTTTTTTTAAATTTGAAAATAATAATAATAATAATAATATTATTATTATTATTATTATTATTATTATTATTATTATTATTATTATTATTATTATTATTATTATTATTATTATTATTATAAATATAAATTATATTATTATTTTATTTTAAATTTATTTTAATTAAATTAAATTTTATATTATATTAAAATTCAAATTATGCCAAAACGACGTCGTTTTGGCCGATTTAAGGGTTCTATTTTGGCCAACACTTGAAACAACGTCGTTTTGGTGAATTAGAGCGACTCGGCTCTCCGGCGAGCCACCTCGACGAGAAATATTAATATTTAAATGCCACAGATGATTTCCGGCTGGCTTTGCCGGAGCTAGCACTCAGGTGTCTCACTTTTCTTCAAATGTGGCACTTAAGTGTACCTTTCGTAAGTTATAACACTTAAGTATCCCTTTAGGCAAAGTTATGGCACTTGCGGTATACTTTTCTCTACTTAGTAGTAATCGTTGTCGCTGCGGGTGGTTGATAGCCAACAATGAGTGGAACTCAGCATGCTCCAAAAAGTTAATGGACTTGCCTGATATTTTATCACTGTGAAAGTGTCCATTCAAACAAGCAGCATGTTTGCATATTTTATACTTGATAGAGTTATCTGGCCGCTACCTAACATTAAAATCTTCACTTTCCATTTCTTCTACTTTTCTAATAACACTTATGGTAGAATTTGCTTATTTGCTGAATTTATTGTTTCACTTATGATTAGTTTTTACTCTGTTATAGTAACATATTGACAAAAAAAAAAAACGTGAAATTCAGTCATGTACAAGTTTGTTCTATTTTATTTTGCCAGAACTCATAAAAATCGACCTATGCGATACGCTCAGGTCAATTTTTAAAAATTTGCAATAGATGACAAGTCAAAATGTAAATATGTACAAAAATAAATAGTAATAAAAATAATAAAAGGGAGAAAGGAGAAAACCTAATCTCCTCTCTTCTCTTTTGACTTTCACTTCCTATAATTCACAATTTTTAGTGTAAATTCATTCTAGTTTTTTTTTATCATTATTTATTTATTTGTGAATTTGAATTGAATTAATTTGATTGAAATAATCATAGAAATGATAATTTGTCATGTATATATAAAAATATATATTTAATATACGATGTGTCCTAATGTGTTCGATTTTTTTTCTTTTTTTAGATATGTCGTGTCGTGTCATTTTGCGTGTCGCGTATCGGTATCGGTGCTACTTAGGATTGTATCGCAAGGTAAATCGTTAAAAAATTTAGAACTAAATTGATCATATCAAAATATTTAAAATAAAATCGGTATACATGTGAAAGGTTTAACAACTTTTTACTAATCATTCCATATTTCGACACTCGTGTTGTGGCTTTTTTCTCCCATAGAGGTTATCAATTACAAATATAGTAATCTAATGTTGGCCAATTTAAGAACGGTAATCTTTTGTCAACACTCCTAGGAAAAAGAATTTATTGAACCTAAAAACAATAGCATAGCGGCTATGAAGCTGAATAATATCATGCTACCATATAAATGTAGAGTAGCTCATTGCCCATTTCATACCATTTTCTTATCTTTTCCATATGATAAAATTCAACGTAAAAAGGTAGTTTCAACTATTTCCTCATCAATGACGATAACTTAAATTTATAGCACTATCAAAATTAAATTTTCTTGTTTTTTGCTAAGTTAAAATCTATCTTACTTCACAATAATTTAGTTCACTGAAATCAGACAAAATCGTTATCTTCTCTCTATTATTCCACTTTTCATGTCCCATTTATCCAATGAAGGATTTATCTCAACAAGGAAAATTATTTTAATGAAAAGACGATTATGCCCTTCCGGAATCATCCAATGACTCTCTATCCCATCATGAAGACAAGAACCACCACCTTTTAGCCCGCCACCTTTTAGCCCACCCCCTTTTATCTCTCTCTCTCTCTCTCTCTCTCTCTCTCTCTCTCTCTATATATATCAACACGTACACACGTACGGTTATAACAGAGTCACTTTAGAGACCGATCAAGATCGCCAGGAAGAACGACGCCTCCACTGTGAAAACACCCATCTAGATGGCCGAGAAGAGCAGAGTCCTAGTGATCGGAAGCACCGGAAGCATCGGAAAGTTCATCGTGGAAGCAAGTGTTAAGTTTGGTCACCCTACCTTCGCTCTCGTGAGGGAGTCCAGTCTCTCCGACCCAGCCAAGGCCAATAGGTATTGAAGAATCCGACCCGTGATCAACTCTCCTGACATGCGAGTTCGGTGTTACAATTTAACACATTTCGATATGCGGTCAACAGATATCGAAAAATCTGACACATGGTTAACTCATCTAACACGGTCTGACAAGCGAGTCCAGAATTCTGACACGTGATTTCGACATGCTCAGGTCAATTTTTAAAAATTTGCAATAGATGATGAGTCAAAATATAAATATGTACAAAAATAAATAGTAATAAAAATAATAAAAGGGAGAAAGGAGAAAACCTAATCTCCTCTTCTCTTTTGACTTTCACTTCCTATAATTCACAATTTTTAGTGTAAATTCATTCTAGTTTTTTTATCATTATTTATTTATTTGTAAATTTGAATTGAATTAATTTGATTGAAATAATCACAGAAATGATAATTTGTAATGTATATATAAAAATATATATTTAATATACAATGTGTCCTAATGTGTTCGATTTTTTTTTCTTTTTTTAGATATGACGTATCGGCATGTCGTATCGTGTCATTTTGCGTATCGCGTATCGGTGTTGATGCTACTTACGATTGTATCACAAGGTAAATCGTTAAAAAATTTAGAACTAAATTAATCATATCAAAATATTTAAAATAAAATTGGTATACATGTGAAAGGTTTAACAACTTTTTACTAATCATTCCATATTTCGACACTCGCGTTGTGGCTTTTTTCTCCCATAGAGGTTATCAATTACAAATATAGTAATCTAATGTTGGCCAATTTAAGAATGGTAATCTTTTGTCAACCCTCCTAGGAAAAAGAATTTATTGAACCTTGAAACAATAGCATAGCGGCTATGAAGCTGAATAATATCATGCTACCATAAAAATGTAGAGTAGCTCATTGCCCATTTCATACCATTTTCTTATCTTTTTCATATGATAAAAGTCAACATAAAAGGGTAGTTTCAACTATTTCCTCATCAATGACGATAACTTAAATTTATAGCACTATCAAAATTAAATTTTCTTGTTTTTTGCTAAGTTAAAATCTATCTTACTTCACAATAATTTAGTTCATCACTGAAATCAGAAAAAATCGTTATCTTCCCTCTATTATTCCACTTTCCATGTACCATTTATCCAATGAAGGATTTATCTCAACAAGGAAAATTATTTTAATGAAAAGACGATTATACCCTTCCGGAATCATCCAATGACACTCGAGAAAAGTAGACTACAAGTGCCATAACTTTACCTACAAGTGTCATAACTTTGCCCAAAGGGACACTTAAGTGTCATAACTTACGAAAGGTACACTTAAGTGCCACATTTGAAGAAAAGTGGGACACATGAGTGCCAGATCCGGCGAAGCCAGCCGGAAATCATATGTGGCATTTAAATATTAATATTTCTCGTCGAGGTGGCTCGCCGGAGAGCTAAGTCAGCTCTAATTCACCCAGAACGACATCGTTTTGAGTGTTGGCCAAAATAAAACCCCTAAATCGGCCAAAACGACGTCGTTTTGGCATAATTTGAATTTTAATATAATATAAAAATAAATTAAATTAAAATAAATTTAAAATAAAATAATAATATAATTTATATTTTTTTATTTTTTATTTTAAAAAAAATCGAAAACGGAGGAGGAGGAAGGCAGCCAATGGCCGAGGGCCGAGCCCTTGCTGCAACCGCCGCCTCCTCACCATCGCCGGAAGGTGGGGGAGGGTCGGCCCTCGGCTGGCCAACTGGCAGCGAGGGCCTTCGTGCCCTCGCCCCAGATCTAGGTGAGGGCACGCAGGTCCTCACCGGCAGTCAGCCACTGGGCCATCGGCCCCTGTTAGGGCTCGCGGCCCCGGCCGTTGCCGCCGCCCTCCCTCTTCCTCCTTCCCCCCTCGCTTTTTTTCTTCCTACTCCTCGGCCCGCCGGTTGCTTCCCCTCCTCCTCCTCCCCCCCACCCCCGTCAAATGGGGCGAGGGCCACGAGATCCGACGAGGGTCGACGGCCCTTGCCCGGCCGAGCCAAGGGCCGCCCCCACCGGGGTCGCCTCGGCGGGCGGTGGCCCTTGGCCCGGCCGAGCGAGGGCCGTCGACCCTCGCCGGATCCGGGCGAGGGCTCGCAAGCCCCGGCCGCCGATCGGCCGGGGTCGCCGGGTCGACCTTCCCCCTCCGTCGCCGGCCCTTCCCGGCGATGGCGAGGAGGTGGCGGCGGTGGGCGAGGGCTCAACCCTCGGCCTTCTCCCCCTATTTTCTTTTTATTTCTTTTTTATTTAATTTTTTATTTTAAAATTATTATTTTTAAATATTTTAACTAAAATTAATTTTTAATTTAATATAATTAATTTGTATACTAAATTTAATATAATTTAATTAATTTTTATTTTATTTTTTACCACGTCGGCCCAAAAACGACACCATTTTTGCATTATTTGGCCATGTCAGCGTGCAAAATGGCGTCGTTTTGCACTTGCTTCGCCGGAAAAATGCCACGTATGCAATTTGGCTAGATTGGCACTCAAGTGAGCCATTTTGCTCCGATTTTGGCACTTAAGTGTACCTTTCGTAAGTTATGGCACTTAAGTGTCCCTTTCTGCAAAGTTATGGCAGTCCGCGTTTCAATGACTCTCTATCCCATCACGAAGACAAGAACCGCCACCTTTTAGCCCGCCAGCTTTTAGCCCACCCCCTTTTATCTCTCTCTCTCTCTCTCTCTCTCTCTCTATATATATATATCAGCACACACACATGAACAGTTATAACAGAGTCACTTTAGAGACCGATCAAGATCGCCAGGAAGAACGACGCCTCCACTGTGAAAACACCCATCGAGATGGCTGAAAAGAGCAGAGTCCTGGTGATCGGAAGCACCGGAAGCATCGGAAAGTTCATCGTGGAAGCAAGTGTTAAGTTTGGTCACCCTACCTTCGCTCTGGTGAGGGAATCTAGTCTCTCCGACCCAGCCAAGGCCAACATTGCTGAAGGTTTCAAGAGCTTAGGCGTCAATTTAGTTCACGTGAGTAGGTCTTCTGATGCAATCCTGTTCGTTTCTCGCATTTGGTGCTCCTTTGAGGAATCGAAGCGTCCCTTACCGTTAATCTCATCCGTCGTTTCGAGAAATGTCTTTAACCGTAGAATCAGAGTCGCCTTTTATCTCAATCTTTCACAAGATCGAGTTGATATTTGCTGCTTCTCTTTCCTTCCTCTAGCAATTTGTCTCTGTGTTATTGGTCATTTTTCACATTGACTGACGAATCGCCTCAGCTTCGCATTTTGATACGAAGTACGAATAGAATACATTTTTAAACAAATCTTATGAAAACTCCCATATTTTACGTACTGCCTAAATGAACTTGCATATAAAAGTGAATGTGACTGACCTGTACTTCAGATGTCACCGCAAATCCCTTGCTATAACCTTTCAAAAGATTGGTAGGCAATGTGTGGACAATAACTCTGTGGATGCTTTATTTCTTATAATACTTTTTCTCGTCTGGTGAAGCTATTGAAGTCTTATCTACATCAGACTTCATATCTATCCTTTTTCGTAGTCTTCCTACTGGCAAAGATAGGATTTATTGATGGTTGGTGACTTTATTGATTGTTTGTCCATGCTCTTGGTTATTTGATTCTCAGGGAGACGTATACGATCAAGAGAGTCTGTTGACTGCGATTAAGCAGGTTGATGTGGTAATCTCTGCTGTGGCGCAACAACAGGTGGAGATCCAAGATAAGATTGTTGCAGCCATCAAAGCAGCCGGGAATATCAAGGTGTGCTGTTTATAATAATTTCATCCAAGTTACCATTGCTCGTTTAACATTTGACTGATGATATAGGATGGTGCAAGCTTAACTCTGTTCTTCTGGGATTAGTGCATCACGTTCTCCTTGTGAGCTCCACTCTGATGAAATGGGATGGATTCACTTACTTATCTGCAGACTTCACTTCTTTCCTTTTTAAACGGTCATGAATTTCTATAGAAGTCGTCAATGAAATCTGAGGCTTACTATTTCAAATCCAAGTACCGGACAATGCCGAATTCACTGTGGTTGGGTTTCCTCTAGGTCAATGAAAAAAGTAAAAGGTTTCAAGCACTCGATATGGATTATGGTCATGTACCCTATTCTTTGATCAATAATGGGAAACATGAACTACCTATTCCTTCAAAAGGTTTTTTTCGTTAAAATTAATGTTATAGCGAATAAGTTTTCAAAACCCAACTGGTGGATAATTTAGTAGTTGTTGCCTAGGGGGTTGACGGTCGGTAAAGAGTGGAGCTTAGCAGGCTCACAAAAGGCAATGTACTCACCTGACATTTTATTTCTTGTGAAAAGTGTACAAGCAAGCAGCATCGTTGCATATTTTATACTTGCCAGATTTATCTGGCTATTGCCCTAACAATTAAATCTTCAGTTTTCTTTTCTTCTACTTTTCTAATTGCACTTAATTTCTAGTCTTGATTAACTTATAATCATTTTTACTATATTATAGTCCGTTTGGAAAAAAAAGAAAGTGAAATTCAGTCTTATGTAAGTTGTTTCCTTTGTTTGCTCTGTTATAGTCACATGTTGAAGAAAAAAGTCAAACATTGTCACATATGAGTTTGGTTTCCTTTTTTTGCCAGAACTCATGTAAGTTTGTTGGATGAGGTGAATTTGCTCTAGTTTTTTTGTTGCTTTCTAATAAAAATTTATCTCCTGATTCAATTAATTTTCTTTTTAGAGATTCTTGCCTTCAGAGTTTGGAAACGATGGGGATCGTCACCATGCTGTGGAGCCAGCAAAAACTGTATATGCTACCAAGGCCAAGATCCGCCGCCTTGTTGAGGCTGAGGGAATCCCTTATACACATGTGGTTTCTAACGCTTTTTCAGGTTACCACCTTTCGACATTGTCACAGCCCGGGGCTACAGCTCCCCCTAGAGATAAAGTTGTCATCTTAGGGGATGGAAATGCAAAAGGTAAGAAGCAGTGTGTCGAAATGCGCATTTTAATTAGTTAAGATATTTCTGTAGGTTGATCACGATTTAATTACGGTAGTGATCAGTGTGAGGGGCAACTCTTGAAGCTTGAGAATTCCAGGGCAACGTCCTTGTCTGGAGATGTTGGGACTCTTACATCCATTAGTCTTCACCTTCAGAGACTAATAGATTATATGAGTGTGTTGTGGTTTATCTTGGCATAATATCACCTAGTGGGCAGATCGTGAATGTTCTCTTTATGTATTTGGTGGAGCAAAGAACATATGGATGCATCTGTCTGCTAGTTGTCTGATGAATCTGTTTAATGAGAGAATTCTTCTTCAATGCAAGCCGAAAGTAACCCCAAGAAGATCAGTGGCTCTGTGATTTATTTATTAGCCAAATTGTAAAACTCTCCACCTCAATATGCAGTGGTGTTTAACACGGAGGATGACATCGGCACCTATACCATCAAAGCTATAGATGATCCAAGGACCTTGAACAAAATTCTGTACATCAGGCCTCCTGCCAACACCATCTCAATGAATGAGCTCGTGTCTTTGTGGGAGAGAAAGATCGGCAAGGCTCTGGAGAGGGTGTATGTTCCAGAGGAGGAGGTTCTGAAGAATATTCAAGGTTAGGGCTGCATTTCTATTGGATTTAAGCGCGTAAATTGTCTCTGTTCTCTCTAAGATTTAAAGCTTGTCTGGTCATTGCAGAGGCGGCATTTCCGCAAAATGTGATATTGGCAGTACTCCATTCTGTTTTCGTGAAAGGAGACCAAGCCAACTTCGAGATTAAGCCGTCATTCGGAGTGGAAGCTTCAGAGCTCTACCCCGATGTCAAGTACACGACTGTGGATCAGTATATGGATCAGTTTATTTGATTATCGAACCCGATTGTGCTTGTTAAATTTCTCACATCGGCTTGAATCATAAATAATATAGGATGCTGCTTCTCAGGATCCTAGTGTGAAATGTTGCATGCCCTGATCATCACATGGCATGTACAACCCCAAAGTCTGAGGACATCCTATGAAGTGCTTGGAGAAATTACTTATGTTTTGTAGATTGATATTGGGTTCATGGGCCAAGCCGAGCTAGCACAAAGACGTGGGTTTTTCTACTTTTGCCTATTGTATTGTCTTTCACATCTAAATAATTCACGGACGACCACTATCGTGAAGTCAAATACTTAACGTATTACCAAGGATGAAATTTCCGTCACGTGCTAATTATGGATAATCTTAAAGAATGACAAGTTAAAACAAACGTAAACCGATTAACGAACTCCTGACAATATCGAGTTATCGTTAATGTTTCAGGGGCTTTTATTGTAAGAATTTTCCTAATGTGGGCTTTTCATCGACGCGCCTATAGTTCTTTTCTTTGAGCTGATCACTCACGAGATAACTAGTCTATCCGGTGAAGCTGTTGAGGGATTTTAACGCAATAGACTTGAGAATTCGGCCAGATATCGTCGCTCGACTGTGCTAATCTACAAGGGTCACTACGGCACTATTAAAATCGACTAAAGACCGGAGATAGGTCGGTTCAACAGAGGTATGTAATTAGTGTGCGGGTGATTCTACCTAATTACAAAATTCTTGTCGAACGACACTAAACCGATTTTTCCGTCATTTCTGTACCTTGTGCGCGTATTTGAAACCTCGAGATTTTCACGACAATTGAGAGCTGCCAATGAGTCAAAAATGCACAATGTGGCTTGAAAATAATTGACCATGGGTCAATTGCACTAAAAATTCCTAAAAGCTACCTGGTAGGTTAGGTCACGCTAAAATCACATTCGGTTGAAATTAACCGCGTATTTAAACCCGATTTCAAAAATTGAGAGTTCTGTCATGTCATGATTCATTTTAGGAACGTCAACTCATCCTTTAAAGATTTTTCTACAAACACGAGATTTCGGCGAAATTTCAAAGTAAGGCTATTTTGGCCTGGGAAAATTAGAGAGCCATTTTTAGTCGCATTTTTGTCCGTCAAGTTGGTTCAATTGATGAGAAAAAATCATGAGATGGACGATGGCATCTCGGCTGAATTTATGGCAATGGAATTGAGCCCAATTGATGAGAACTTGAATCAATTTGGAGGAAAATTGTCCAAAATTCGTAGGTCCTTGGAGTGTGTAACATTTGGACCCTTGGATGGCTTGTTGGGGAAGCCTTGGGTGTGCAATTGGTTGAGGATTGAAGGCTGAAGTGGTGGGGGCCTTTGTGATGAGCAAATGGGGATATTTGTGTTGACTAGAAGGGTTGGTAGCCCCCCTCTTGTTGCAGCTATCTTCTTCTTCTTCGTTGGAGTGCTTTATCCATTGTTGAGTGAGTTTTGAGAGCTCAAAATTCCAGAGAGGACCAAAGAAGACTCCCTTACTGTCGACCGTCTCCCTTGCCGCTGTCATGCACCGTTGCGCCGCCTGAGCCCCGCGCTTCTGCGTGCCCGTCCACCTACGTCCAAGCCTTCCAGCCGCGTCCCAAGCTGCCTTGGTCACCGTCATAGCCTCGTTGGAGCTCCACCATCGCCGTCCAGCCTCCGTCAAGCACCACCGTCGCCTGTTGTAGCCTCCGCCTCCGGTCCCAGTTGTTTCAGCCACTTAGCCTACTCTCTCAGCCTAGAGCAGAAGCCGAAGCTCAGCCCCTAGCTGAGGCTTTGTGGCCCTTTTTAGGCCCGTCCGAACCTCCGTTGGTATCGCCGCAGGCTTGTTTATTACTCACCTCCGCGTCACCGTCACCGTGGACTCACCGACCCGCTAAATCGGTGAGTTTACTTGCTAAACTTTGCTTAGGGAGTTAATGACGTTTAGTGGATAATTAGTTTAGGCTAAGTGTGGATTAGGTGGTTAGTTAGTTTGGATTAGTGATTTAATCATTTAATTATGCATGTTAGGTTGTTAGAATAGACTAATTAAGGGCTAGATAGATTATACTATTTATCTAGATAGTTTCGGAAATTTTCTAGGCCCGTTTAGGTGGTTAGATTAGCATTTCTGGCCTAAGTTAGTATTTATTGTATTTAATTTACTTTATTTAATTATCTTTGGAATTTATTTAGTTATTTTATATTTTCCGGAGATTATACCAGGATAGTTGATGATCGGAATTTCGTGCTGATTGTAGTGGTATGTTTAGTTTATGCAATTGACTATTAATTTGTGCAAATTGGGTGGTGATTGGAATTTTGATTATTTAATCCAAAATTGTGAAATTTTGATATTTAATTAGAAAATCCCAGGTGTCGGGTTTTAACACCGAAAGTGGTTTTAAAGACTATATCAAACAGTGGATTTTAAAAGGAATGATATCAATTTTTCTGGTTCAAATTGACTGTGTACCCACACACAATTATTTTACCATGTATTTTTCATACGAAGAAAATGGGCCAAATACATTATTTTAATTTGGACATTTGAATGCAAAGCACGATGTCTTGGCCGGGATTGGATGGATCTATGAATGGTTATGAGAACCCGTCCTCAAAATGAGTCGGGTGGACATGCCCTTGTATGGGATGCCCTAGCAATGGATGGCGGATCACGGTAGAGGTCAGATCGAAGCTCCTTCGGGAATGCCGTCCCCGATGTGTGTTGGGTGGATGTTACCGTGCTCAAGGGATGAGGCGATGCATGGTTACGCCAGAAGACCACCAAACGTCGAGTATTTGAACTACATATAATCGGGACCCGTGTGTTTATTGAGATGAAAGTGGTGGCATTCCAATTGATTGAGTTTGATTACTGCATATAGTTGTGTATTTGAACTGTGCTGACCTGCAATGAGGATTAGAGACAATGTGAGTCTCTGTGGTTGTGTGATTGTATGGCTAGGCATATTTCCTTCCTAGTCGGAGTTTAGGGGGGTGGACTTGCTGAGACGTTGTCTCACCCCGTCGTTGGCTCAATTCTTTTCAAGTCCTTAGAGGGCGGCCCCGCCGGTTCGTTATGGTCACCCTCGGAGGGTTACTAAGCTGATTACTGACTTCCTTGTTCCCGGAGGTCACTGGGTTTATGAGCTCATAGTGACCACTATTTAGGTCGATAAGGGCCTACCTCAGAGGGTACCTCATCAATTTAAGGCGTCGTTTCGCCGCGAGCTCAATGGATACAAAGTTGGTCCCATCCAGGGCTTTGAGATCCCCATTGTGGTAGTCGACGCCGCTTTTGGCGAGGGTGTAGCTGACTCTCCTGATGGTGCTGTGGAGGACTCGCGCCCCCGAAGCCTGTGGAGTCCGAAGGATCGGTGAATGTATCTTACTAGTGGGTCGTAGGACAGTTTCCTTTTTTAGGGCGATCTTTTTGGTAGACAAACTAGTTTTGTATATAAACCTAGTTTGTTTATAAAAACATGTTTTGGTTGCAAATTTGTTAACCTGCTTTTCTATCCCACGTTTGCTGCCAAGGGTTTTGTTTATTTGCTTTCACATGTGCAATAAAATGAATGGGTCGGCGACGTGTCCTGGAACGTTGCAATTTTCATCAACCACTGAGGGATGTGCGCACGCTCGAGGTTCGAGGCGTGACATCCCCACCCAGAGTGGTATTAGAGTTGGTCAGTAGTTGGAGCGATAAGGTGTGATGAGTTTTTGGGATAGTTAGTAGGAACGGCCTTTATTTTGTGCTTATGTATGTGTTTGATAGCTGTTTGGTAGCTTGTTTGGTGTGATTTCTCAGCTTCTAATTCTGTGTGAAATTGGAAAGCAAGTTTCTGTAAAGAACTTGCATAATGAGTGATGAGGAGCAGAGGACTTATAGGAAGAGAACCATTGGACCAGTGACTCGGGATAGGATGCCGATAAGGGTCGGCACCCAAGGTGGTTGTGGTAGAGCGCCAGCTTAGGCCAGCGCTAGTAGAGTAGCACCGCCTCTAATCGATGCTAGGGTAGCAACCCTAGCGATCCCAGAATCGATGGGATTGTTCAAGTGCTTGAGAAGTTGGGAGCACTGATGGGGCAGCAGGCCCATAATCAAGTCGTTGCCACTATCGCTGCCGCTACAGTTGCTGCTATTGCTACCGTTGCTACCGCCACAGCCGCACCTGCCGAAGTTCCACCTCGAAACATGGTTGTTGAGAGAGAGAGGCCGATGCACAAGTTGGTGGAGCAGTTCTTGAAGCTGAACCCGCTGAGGTTCATCGGTGCAAGAGATCCCGAGGCTGTAACCCTCTGGATACGAGACTTGGAAAAGGCCTTTGCATCGATGATGTACACTGAAGAGGAGAAGGTTGTCCTGGCAGTATATCAACTGCAGGTAAAGCGAATACCTGGTGGAGGGCCACCAGAGGCAAAGTAGTCCTAGAAGCTAGTAGTCCCTGAAGGTGAGGTTCCGGTGTGGAACGTCTTCCTGAGAGCCTTTAATAGCAAGTGTTTTTCTGATAGCGCCCGAGAGCAAAAGATGGAGGAATTCTAGCACCTCCATCAAGGCATGCTGACCGTGGATCAGTATGAAGCTAAGTTTGCGGAGCTATCATAGTATGCTCCTAAACTAGTGGAGGATCCTGAAGATAGAGCTCGGAGGTTCAGAAACGGCCTCCGACCAGAGCTGAAGAATCCGCTGGTGCCTTTCGACTTGAAGGATTATAACGAACTATATGGTCGGGCCCAGTTGATAGAGAGGAATCTAAATGAACAAGCCACTACATCTGGGTCACGGGTTGGTTCAAATAGGGATGGAAATAGGTTTGGGAAGAAACCTATGACAGGAGGAAGGTACCCTGTTCCACTTAACAGGAAGGGTGGGATAGGTAAGTCTGCGTCGAACCAAATGGGCGTGTCACTTTTGTGAAAGGCAACACAGATCAGCCCCGTACCATTCTAGGCCATGTGCTTGTTATGAGTGTGGCCAACAGGGTCACATAACCAGGAATTGTCTCAGAAGACCAATGGGATTGCAACAATTGCCGCCACCGCTGCTAATAGGTCAGAATAGGGGGTTTGCACTGTAGAATGCACCACAGGGTGGACTAAATAGACCTCCAGCGCAAGGAATGGTGTACGGCGTCACGAGAGGATAAGCAGATGACTCACCTAATGTGGTTACATGTACTATTTTACTGAATGACCACGCTGCTTATGCTTTATTTGACCCCGATGCAACTCATTCATTTATAGTTGAGCAATTAGTTAAGCTGGTAGGATTGAGTCTTGAGTCGTTGGAGTCAATGGTTAAAGGATAATGTGTTGTCTACGATAGGCTGTTCTAGTTGCAAGTTAGTGATTGGTTAGTGAGAGGGGAGGATAGATTTGATAGTTCTAATCATGTATGATTTTGATGTGATAATTGGCATGGACTGGCTCACCAAGCAACGAGCTAAGATGGACTACTATCGTAAAACGATTCAATTTAACCCATTAGCGGGTGAAAGTTTTGAGTTTATCAGGAGTCGAGAAGAACCCTTGATGACCTTGATCTCGTCACTTGAAGCAACCCATTTGTTAGATGGGGGTTGCCAAGATTATTTCGCGACTGTCGTGGATATGACAGTTGAGGAGCTGAAGATCAAGGACATCGTTGTAGTGCAAGAGCTTCCAGACATGTTCTCGAAAAAATTGCCAGGTCTGCCACCAGAAAGGGAGATAGAGTTCGTGATCGAGTTAGCACTCGGGACAGAGCCAATCTCTAAGGCTCCTTATTGGATGGCGTTGTCTGAGTTGAAAGAACTAAAGGTGCAAATACAGGAATTGTTGGATAAGGGATTCATACATCCCAGTGCATCACCTTGGGGAGCACTAGTTTTGTTCATGAAGAAGAAAAATGGTTCATTATGCCTGTGCATCGACTATCGTCAACTCAATCAGGTGACAATCAAGAATAAGTATCCCTTGCTGAGGATTGACAACTTGTTTGACCAACTGCAAGGAGCATCGATATTCTCTAAGATCGACCTAAGGATAGGATATCATCAGCTAAGGATCAAAAATGAGGATGTACCAAAGTCAATGTTTCATACTTGATACAGCCATTATGAGTTCACTATAATGCCATTCGGTTTGATGAACATCCCAGCTGCTTTCATGGATCTGATGAATCGAGTGTTTAAAGAGTATCTGGATCGGTTTGTGATCGTGTTCATCGACGATATCCTAGTGTACTTTAGAAGTCCAGAGGAGCATGAAAGGCATTTGAAGATGGGGCTTCAGATACTGAGGAATCATGAACTGTACGCTAAGTTTAGCAAGTGCGAGTTTAAGTTGACTCGTGTCGCGTTCCTAGGTCACGTGATTTCAGGCAAAGGAATCTCCGTGGACCTAACCAAGATCGAAGCAGTTATCAACTGGCCAAGACCGATGACAATGATAGAGATCATAAGCTTTTTGGGTTTGGCAAGTTATTACAGAAGGTTCGTGGAAGGATTTTCAGTTTTAGCCTCGCCGTTGACTTGACTGCTAAAGAAAGAAGAGAAGTTTGTGTGGATAGATAAGTGCGAGCGTAGTTTCCAAGAGCTTAAGCAGAAGCTAACTACCGCACTAGTGCTAACCATACCATCTGGTCTTGGAGGGTACGATATCTACAATGATGCGTCATTTAGAGGACTGGGTTGTGTGTTAATGTAGCATGGCAGGGTTGTTGCATACGCGTCCCATCAGTTGAGACCTCTTGACCTGAATTACCTGATGCATGACTTGGAACTTGCAACAATTATTTTCGCTTTGAAGATTTGGAGACACTACTTGTGTAGAGAAAGATTCCAGATCTTTACAGACCATCAAAGTCTCAAGTACTTATTCTCTCAAAAGGAGTTGAATATGAGACAGCGCCGCTGGATGGAACTTCTGAAGGACTATGATTGCGACATCTTGTATCACCCTGGAAAGGCTAACAAAGTCGCAAGTGCGTTGAGTCATAAATCTTCAGTTGCACAGATGATGGTTAAGGGGTGGATTTTACTCGAGAGAGCTCGAGATTTGGTTTTCAAATTTGAGATAACCCACCTTTCAAATCTTATGGCCACCCTCAAAATTGAACTAGGAGTGCAAATCAGAATCAAGACACTTCAGTTAACAGACCCGGAGATTCAGAAGATCTTGCAAGAGGATACCGATAAGAGGAAGGCTAACTTTCAGATTTCTGATGATAGAACACTAAGGTTCCGAGGACGATCGTGTGTACCTGACGATGCAGAGCTTAAAGAAGAGATTTTGTCAGAAGCTCATCGTAGCAGTCACAACATTCATCCAAGCAGTACGAAAATATATCAGAATTTACGTTAACACTATTAGTGGACCGGTATGATGGCGGATATTGCCAAGCATGTTGCCAAGTGTCTGACTTGTCAACAAGTGAAGGCACAATATTGTAAGCCGGGAGGACTTCTACAACCTCTCGAAATTCCCGAGTGGAAATGAGAACACATCACAATAGACTTTGTGATAGGCTTACCGAGGAGTCAAAAGGGGTAATGATTTTATTTGGGTTGTGGTCGACATATTGATAAAGTTGGCTCACTTTATCGCCGTATGAAAGGACCTTGCATTTGACAGATATGCAGAATTGTACGTGCGTTAGATTGTTCGTCTGCATGGAATACCGGTGACGATCACATCTGATAGAGATCCGAGATTTACGGCTGCCTTTTGGAAAAGCTTGCAGATCGCCTTGGGAACAAGACTACCATTCAGTATGGCTTACCATCTGCATACAGATGGCCAGTCGGAGATGACAATTCAAACTCTCGAGGACATGTTGAGAGTGTGTGTGCTAGACTTCAAAGGAAGCTGGGAGGAACAGCTTCATCTCGTCGAGTTTGCCTACAACAACAACTACCAACAGAGTATTCAGTTGGGATGAGGTCAGAGAACGGAAAATCACGGGCCCAGAGTTGGTTCAGCAGTTAGTGGATGTAGTTGCAGTTATTAAGGATAGATTAAAGACCGCTCAGAGCCACCAGAAAAGCTACGCAGATAAGCGTCGAAGACCTTTGGAATTCCAAGTTGGTGAGCACGTCTTTCTGAAGGTGTCACCAATGAGGGGTACTTCGCGCTTCGATAAAAAAGGGAAGCTGAGTCCGAGGTACGTAGGTTTCTTTGAGATTCTAGAAAGGATAGGGACTATAGCGTATCGTCTTGCATTGCCATCGAGGTTGGCGCAAGTGCATAACGTCTTTCATGTGTCGATGTTGAGGAAGTATGAGCCTGACCCAACCCACGTGCTGAATTTTGAAGAATTAGATGTGGATGACAAGGTATTGTTCTTGGAAAGACCGGTTTAGATTGTAGATCGAAAGGAACAGGTTCTGTGCACTAAGACAATCCCAATGGTTAAAATGATTTGGCAACATCACGGTACATAAGAAGCAACCTAGGAAAGTGAAGATTCGATGAGATGACAATACCCCCAAGCTTTTTGTTTAAGACTTGTAATAGGTTTAAATTTCGAGAATGAAATTTTTATAAGAGGGGAAGAGTTGTGATAGCTCGATTTTCTAATTTTGTTTTCAATTGAATAAGTTGGGCTTTTCATCGATGCGTCTATAATTCTTTTCTCTGAGTTGATCACTCACGAGATAACTAGTATATCTGGTGAAGCCGTTAATGGATTTTAACGCAATAGACTTGAAAATTCAACTAGAAATCGACTGCTCGACCATGCTAATCTGCAATGGTCAATATGGCATTGTCAAAATCAACTAAAGACCGGAGATAAATCAGTTTGACAAAGGAATGTGATTAGTGTGTGAGTGATTCCACCTAATTTCAAAATTCTTATCGAACAGTACTAAACCGATTTTTTTTGTTATTTCTGTACCCTATGCCCGTATTTAAAATCTTGATATTTTCACAACAACCGAGAGTCGCCAATGAGTCAAAGATGCATAATGTGGCTCGAAAATAATTGACCACAGGTGAATTACACTAAAAATTCCTAAAAGTTACCCGGTAGGTTAGGTCCTGCTAAAATTGCGTCCGGTTGAAATTAACCGCGAATTTAAACCTGATTTCAGAAATTGAAAGTTCTGTCATGTCACAATTCATTTTAGAAACGTCGACTCATCCTCGGAAGATTTTTCTGCAAACTTGAGATTTTGGCGAAAAATTTCAAAGTAAGGCTATTTTCGACTGGGAAAATTAAATGGCCATTTTTAGTTGCATTTTTTACCATCAAATTGGTTCAATTGATGAGGAAAAATCATGAGATGGACAATGGCATCTCGGCTGAATTTATGAGGACTGAATTGAGCCTAATTGATGAGAAATTAAATCAATTTGGAGGGAAATTGTCCAAAATTCGTAGGTCCTTGGGGTATGCAAAATTTGGACCCTTGGATGGCTTGTTGGGGAAGCCTTGGGTGTGCAATTGGCTAAGGATTGAAGGCTGAAGTGGTGGGGGCCTTCGTGAGCAAATGGGGATATTTGTGTGGACTAGAAGGCTTAGGGCACATTTGGTAACATTTCTATTTAAAAATTGTTCCAAGGAATTGAAATAGAAAAAAGTGTTTCTGCTCCGGGGAACAATTTTTTAACAAAAAAACGCGTTTGGTAACTGCATAAAATATCTGTTTATGGAATAGAAAAAGAATAGAAACACGTTTGGTAAGCGCACAAAATTTTTATTCATGAAATAGAAAAATAATATAAACACATTTGGTAACTATACAAAATTTTTATTCCAAATTTTTTTCAAGTGTTTTTTTTTTTTTTAATTTTTAATAAAGTATAAACTTGGTATTGAATTATCATTCTCATGAAATGCTTATCAATTTAATTTTGTTCATGGTGAGTGAAAACAAACATTCTGAACATGATCATATGTGCATACTTTGAAGAAAAAATTTTTAAGTTTGTACCAAATTTTTCTCAATTGTTTTTTTTTTTAATAAAGTATAAACTTGGTTTTGAATTCTCATTCTCATGAAATGCTCATCAATTTAACTTTGTTCATGGTGAGTGAAGACAAACATTCTGAACATGGTTATATGTGTATACTTGGAAGAAAACTTTATAAGTTTGTACCAAAATTTTTTCATGTGCCTTAATTTTTTTTAATAAAGTGTAAACTTGGTATCGCATTATCATTCTCATGAAATGCTCATCAATTTAATTTTGTTCATGGTGGGTGAAGACAAACATTCTGAACATGGTCATATATGCATACTTAGAATAAAATTTTGTAAGTAAAGTTTGTACAATAAAAGCTAGCTAAAAGAAGAGAATCTTATAGATCTCTACATAGACCCTTTCATACATGACATCACAATAATGAAATAATATAGTTCATTGTTCAATTTCATCACATTGAATTTGATAAGCGAATACTTAAAAACAATATTACAAAAGTCAGAAACATAAAGTCATGAAATATCAGGCATATTATGATCCCTTGCCATTTTATTTGTAATACTTATCCTAAGCATGTTTATTCCAAGTGCATCATGCAATGTATCATCTGCAATCTCCACTTCTCTAGGTCCGAATGGATACTCTTGATATAGCTAGTACGAGTACCTAGAGGGGGGTGAATAGGTATAAAAGATTTTTCTTGATAATTACACAATACTTAGATAGTTGAAGGATTTGCAGCAATTAATAATCAATCGTAAGACGAGTAAAGGAAAGAGAGAGAATTGAACACGCGATTTATAGTGGTTCGGCTTAATCCAAGCCTATGTCCACTCTCCTGCACTGACAGCCTATTGGCTGGATTCCACTATGAACAAAGAGATGTTACAGCGTTGATCTTCCTTGACTTCTAGGTGTAGATGATCTACCACACTCGCTCAAGGTATCACTAAGTATAAACACTCTCTATATACAATTTCGCTCAAACTTTATCGACTAATAATCAAGGTTCTTCAGACTCTGGAATTTCTCTATCGATCACGCTCTCCAAAACAACTAGAACGTCTTCCTTTTATACTCCTTTATGCCATCATAGCCGTTGGCACTTACCAAAGGAATTCCTCCAATCTACCCATTGGACGGAATCAATCACGAAGATCATTCGAGCTATTTAAGGAACATGGCGATAGCCCATCAATCATGTTCGCCCATACAATCAGGATCTTGGTTTCCAAGAATAGAACATTCCAAGAATATTTCGTCGACCATTGGATCTTCAATCGATCTAGATAACAAAAAAAGAATCCGAAATGATTTATCCAACCAAGGGATCTTCTCCAGAGGATAGGATCAAATCCTCAACCATATACTTCGGTTCTGGATTTCCTTCGTCACTGGATTTAGAAAGACTGTCAGTGAGAATAGTCTTGAGTCTTGAGTCTTGAGACTGGTAATCATAAAGTCTTCAGACTTTAAACTGTCGGTCTCCGAATATCCAAACTTAGACTGATAGAAATGTTTTGTCAGCTTCAAAATATTCTGGAAAGATTTCTCCAACAATCTCCCCATTTTTTATGGTGACAAAACTTTCTTGTAGATTTGAACAACTTTGACCTGCAAAAACATTTCTCAAGCAATATGGCTAACTCATAAAAATTAATAAAACAACCAAACTCTGCATCCAGAGAAAATTGGTTATTCTTTCATGAGTAATACCATAAAACAATACTTGATATGAATGCAACCAGTCAAGTATTTAAATTCACAGCTAATTCAGTCAAATTTAACACCCAAGTTCACTCAAGTGAAATTCAAAAACATAACCACAAAAAAAATCAAAGTTTAAAAGATGTTGAAAGTTGTTGGTTCAAATTGGTTCTCCCCCTTTTTGTCATCATGAAAAAGGTGAGAAAGGAATCGAATGCAGCTTGGGAATGCGAACGATCGGAAATCTCCCATAGACGGACTATGCCTTCTAGCCTCTTCAAGTCTTCCCTTAGTTGAGCTACCTCCTCTCCTTTAGCATTGGCTTGAAGTTGTAGAGTGAGGTCTTTCATTTTGTCCTCCAGGGTAACCGAAGACGCTTGTCCAGCATTCTTGATGGTTTGAATCTCACAGTCTAGAGCATATATCTGTCCCCGCATTTCTAGAAGGATATCAAGAATACGACGAAAATCTGCTGAGTTATCCATCTGTGTACTTGCATAAGCTTTCTCAGATGGAGTAAATGCAGATGATGGAGCTTCTGTATAATCTTGCAGATTTGGAGTCGACGTATCGTGTCCTTCTTCAGGCAATTGAGAAACCTGAACTTCTTATGGGTCTGCTGGAGATTGTCTTAGACCTTCACTATCGGCAGCATGTTGTGTGGATCTATCTTGCTCGCCAACTCCCCCTGTCTCTAGGACATCAAAAGGGGAAGAGTGATGATCATTCTCTTCTGTATCTTGATTTCCCTTTTCTCAGTTCGATTGCGAGACTTTTCTTTCTCTCCTTCTCTTTCTTCTTGACTTCTTTCTCCTTCTCTCTCTTGCTCTTCTTCTTCTTCTCTTTCTTGGCTTGCTCCTCTTCTTCTCTCTGTTTCTTTTGAAGTTACGTCGGTTGAGGCACGAACGTGCGGTTCTTGTTAAAGCACGAGATAGTGGGATCTTCATCCTCCTCATCTTCATCCTCCAAGATGAGAGTTCTTTTCTTCTTTTCGATGGGGCTCCAATGACCTCCTTTCCTTTTCTCTTTGAAGCGAGACGGAGCTGGAGACTTCACTCGAATTTCTCCATTGCCTTGGAAAGCTCTTGCGACGCATCTTCGTTAACATCTTCAAACCTACCACCATCTTATCGCACGGTCGAACACAGAGTGTATGAGGCGGTTCAATATTCATGTGTCTGAAGATCTTGGTCACCAGACCAGGATAAGGCAATTGTCCCTTGTCTTTCGACATTGCTCTGTACATATGGAAGAGAATAGTGTGCGGGAGAGAGAACTTTCGTCCTGAGTTGATCGCGTACATCAACTTTGCTTCAGAATAAGACACGGAAGTCTTTGACGTAGACTTCGGTCTGAGACAGTTGATCACAATCTTATGAAGCAAAATGTTGATGGCATTCATCCTAGAATAGGTAATTCTCTTCTCTGTGTCCCTATCTTTGACAAGTTCCAGAGTAGTACGAGCAGGTGAGACTTTGATTGGAAGATAACGTCCTCGTTCAACTCCAACTATGTCCGCCAACATATTCACATCTACCACGTAGACTTGGTCTCGTACACTGAATGAAATTCTATTCGCATCCAAAAAGCTGAGATTTGAATAGAAATAAGCGGTCAGTTGTGCGTAACCGTCCGTAGTGTCAGAGCAAAATTTCTCAAGTTGAAGCAAATTCAACTTTTCTCTTAGGTTCATGTTGATGGCGTCCAGGAAGTCAAAATCGACACTTCTAGGGTTTATCACCCCTCTTTTCAACAGTCTGAAATACACATTCTCCCGATCCTTTGATTTGAACAAATTCATCCGAGTTCCTTTCACCTTTGCTGCCACACCCATTCTCGGTTGAAATTCAAGGAACATTCTGTCATCATCGTTCCCTTCAATCAAATTTTGTCCTGGTACACGAGTATCACTTGGAATGTTTGTAAGTGCATCCTCTGCTTTTCCTTTCCGAGCAATTCCTAATTCTTCCATTTTCCGCAGAAAAAGATACTCATTCCCATAGTTCTTGTCTTTAAGGAAATCGTCTATATAGTTCAATGGTGTACCGGTGCTTTTCAACGCAAGATAAAGCTTATAGATAAAGGAGGGTTTTGGACTCTTCTTTGGGTCGGCATCCTCGATTATCTCTTCCTCCAGATGATGACTTGCACCTTGTGGGGTAGGAGGCGTTGAATGACGTGGATGAGAGCGAATCGGACTTTGTCGTTGACTTGATAAGTCTTCCTCCTCGGTGAGATCGAAGTGTGTCGGTCCCTTCTCCATTCTTTGTGGTCCCCTGCTTGCTATTCTTGATGATTTCCTCGAAGAAGACATTCTTCTTTGTCGATTGAAAGATTCCTTCTCTTGCTTTCCCAAGAAAAATGACCACTTTCTCGACGATGAACAAGAAGTAGAAACAGTATCGGGAGGAGAGTGCCTTTTAGGGTTTTGAAGATTGAAAAAGAAGAACTGTATATATATAACTCAGTTTTGAAAAGGGAAGTTCAATCGGCACAAGGAAAGTGTACAAACACTTCTTTTTTAAAATTAATAACTGCCAAAATTAATCCTTTTGAAAAGACAAGTTTTCGATTTTCACGCGGATTATAACTGAACAAAAAATCGTACCTTTTCGAGTCTGGATAGCAACTTACAATCTATAGCCATGAATGTCTGAGACTGAGGATTTAGAGTCTGAGAGATTAGAGTCTAAGGATTGGTGAGTCTCTAGACTTTAACTCTTCAAGCTTCAAAATGTTGAGTCTTGAACGGATAATGTCGAATTGATTTTTCTCCAAAGGCTTTGTGAAAATATCCGCTAGTTGACTCTTTGAATCAACAAATTGAATCGAGATTTCTCCATTTTGAATATGATCTCTAATGAAGTGATGTCGAATCTCAATATGCTTTGCTCTCTGCTTCTGTCATTGAGAGAGCCACGGTACTTTGCTTCCTTGAAAACCAAGATACTGTCCTATTTCCAAGCAATTGACAAGTTCCAGAAGTGCTCTTTCTATCGACTCTGCAACCGGCCAGATCTGCGTCTGAGTATCCTAGAAGATTAAAGTCTCCCCTCTTTGGATACCAAAGACCGATGTTTGAAGATGAGGCAATGTATTTGATAATACGTTTCACGGCCTTTGAGATGTGATTTTCTAGGATCGATTGAAACCTAGCACGAGATGCAAACACTCAACAAAATATCGAGTCTAGAAGCGGTAAGATAAAGAAGTGAACCGATCATGCTCTGTACAGCTTTTGATCTACTTTCTTCCCTTCTTCATCCTTGTCTATCTTCAAAGAACATGACATTGGTATGTCGGTCTTTTTGCATTTTCCAGTCCAAACCTTTTGACAAGATCATTTGCATACTTTTCTTCATGAATGAAAGTTCCTTCCTTCATTTGTTTCACTTGGAGTCCAAGGAAGAATGTTAACTCTCCCATCATTCTCATTTCAAACTCATCCTGCATAGACTTAGAAAATTTCTTGCATAGACTTTCATTAGGAGATCCAAAAATAATATCGTCCACATATATTTGAACAAGTAAAAAGCTTTTGTTTTCCTTTTTGATAAATAAAGTAGTATCTACTTTACCTTTGACAAAACCATTCTGCATTAGGAACTTACTTAGTCCGTCGTACCAAGCTCGAGGTGCTTGCTTTAAACCATACAAGGCCTTTTTCGGTCAAGACGAGTCGGCTTCTTTGGGTCTTCAAATCCGGGTGGTTGTTCCACATAAACTTCCTCATGGATGAATCCATTTAGGAACGCACTTTTGACGTCCATTTGGAATAACCTGAAATTTTTATAGCAAGCAAACGCAAGTAGTAGTCGAATAGCTTCTAACCTTGCTCTTTGTGCGTAAGTCTCGTCATAGTCTATTCCTTCTTCTTGCGTATATCCTTTAGCCACGAGTCTTGCTTTGTTCCGTACGACTTTTCCATCCTCATTCATCTTGTTCCCGAATACCCATTTGGCTCCAATAACAGTTTTTACCTTTTGGTTTAGATGTCAATTCCCGGACATTATTGATGTTGAACTGTCGAGTTCTTCTTGCATAGCTTCGATCGGCTTTCATCGAGATAAAGCTTCTTCTATGCTTTTTGGTTCAATTTCAGAGATTAGAGCCACAGCACTAGATTCTTCTTGTCTTTTTGATCTGGTGCGGATTCCTTCATTGATTTCGCTAATAATGAGATCTTTGGGATGACTTGACTTATGCTTCCGATTCTTGATTGATTTGCACCGGTTGATGATCTCTTTCTTTATTTGAATCTTCATGAGCATCTTGATGTTGGACTTCCGAGACGAGATGCTTCTTGAGTTGTAAGCCTTGAAAGGTGCAGGTAGGTTCGGACTCTTCATATTGAGTCTGACTGGATTCAACTTGCGTTGAGTCTTGAAATTTGACATTCATTGATTCCTCCACTGATTGACTTTTCTTGTTATAGACTCTGTAGGCCTTGCTTGATGTAGAATATCCAAGGAAGATGCCTTCATCTAATCTTTCTTCAAACTTACCAACTCGATCATTTGCATTTTTGAAAATAAAGCATTTGCAACCGAACACATGAAAGTATGAAACAATAGGCTTCTTACCTTTGAACAATTCATAGGGGGTTTTCTCTAAAATAGGTCTTAGAAAGACTCTATTGATGATATAGCATGCTTTGTTGAAACAAACTGACTTCAGCCCAAAATCGAGAAGAAATTTTACTTTCAATTAAAAGTGTTCTAGCCATTTCTTGAAGAGATCTATTCTTTCTTTCCACAACTCCATTTTGCTCACGGAGTATATGGAGAGGAAAACACATGATTAAAACCAGATTTATCACAAAACTTTATAAAATCTTGATTTTCAAATTCACTTCCATGATCTATTCTTATACTTGAAATAGCACATCCTTTTTCATTTTGAACATTTTTAGCAAACTTCTCAAAGTACGAAAAGGTTTCTGACTTACTTGTAAGAAAATATACCCAGGTAAAGCGAGAGTAATCGTCCATAATTACTAGACAATATTTCTTACCTCCAATGCTCTGTGTTCTTGTTGGTCCGAAGAGATCCATATGCAGCAACTGTAGTACATGATTAGTAGAGACATGTTTTATTGGCTTAAATGAATTTCTTACCTGCTTTCCCAGAATACATGGTGTACATGAATCAGAATTTTGATATGGCAATTTTGGTAGACCTTGAACAAGCTTCTTTGATGAGATTTTGGCTAATTGCTTCATGTTGACATGGCCAAGCTTTCTGTGCCATAAGACCGCTTCATCTTGAATTGAGATTAGGCATTGTGTTTCATTTGGTCTTACATCAAGAAGGTAGATATTTCCATGCCTTCAACCCATGAAAGACTGAGTCGATTCTTTACTAATTCCAGAACATATTCCTTCTTGAAAGGAAATCTTGAAACCAGTATCACACAATTGGCTAATGCTGAGAAGATTGTAGTTGAGTCCTTCCACTAGAGAAACATTGCTTATTGTGAGATTTTCAATTTTCATAGTTCCAAATCCCACAATGCTTCCTTTACTGTTTCCACCAAATGAAACTTTTTCACCATTTACTTGAATAAACTTTATGAAGCAATTTGAGCCTCCTGTCATGTGTCTTGAGCATCCGCTGTCAAGATACCACTTTACCTTCTTTTTGACAGAGACCTGCATTCAAAAGAGAGTCTCAAGCTTTCTTTGGTACCCAAATTTTCTTGGGTCCTTTGGTGTTAGTAGGATAAGCATTATTAGGCCATACCTTTTTAACGAGGCTTCCAAACCATAGGACACTCTTTTTCAAAGTGATCCCGATTTGTACACTTTGAACACCTTAGAGCATTTCGACCTACAGACTTTACAAAAACTTTCTTGAAATGATTTTTGTAAGCCTCTCTCGACGGTCTTTTCTTAATTCTTTCTTTTACTTTCGGAAAATCAATCAAAGGGATTGTTTCTGCTGTCATACCTAAACCGGACTTATTGAAGTAAGGTCTTTGAACCGAAAGAACTTTCTCAAGTTTTTCGGACCCTATTGAAAATTTCTTTGAAATATTTGATAAGTCAGTTTTTAAGAAAGCATTTTCTTTTGAAAGTTTATCTTCTTTCTCTTTAAGAGTAGAAACATTCAAGTCTAAACTTTTCACTCTTTCTTCTAAAATGTTTTCCTTTTGTTTTAGAGCTGAATTTTCCTTTTTAAGTTCAGAAATTTTTTTGAGAGAAGTCTTAAGACTAAAGCATAGTTCATCAATGTATTTAGAGACTTTGACAGAATTTTAAAATCACTTACCTCAAATTCACTATCCGAATCGATCCAGTCGAGTCGATTGTGCCATCGGACACGAGGTTGGCATATTCCTCATCACTTTCTTCACACTCGTATCGCTCCGGGTTTCGGCTTTGAGAGCTTTTCGAGACTTTTCAGCTTTTCCTCTCTTCTTCTTCGAAGAGGACGGTTGGGTCCGATGTGTCCCTTTTTCTTACATTCGAAGCGTACTATATCTTTATTTGGTTCCTCATTATCAACAAACTTGGTTTGCTTTTTTCAAAACTTTGTTTCTTTGAGTTGAACCTTCTTCCTTTTCTATTCAGCTTTCAAATCTTCTTATCATAAGAGCAAGCTCCTCATCGTCCAGATTTTCTTCGAATCAGATCATCATAATCATCATTAGATTTTAATGCAATGGATTTCTTACCTCTTGGATCTTCGTCTTCATTAATTCGTTCCACTTCGTAAGATCAAGAGTTCCAATCGCTCGTCTACGATAATGGCATAATTCTTTGCGTCTCTCTTATTGAAGTCTTTATATAATTCCAATCCTTGGAGAGTCCACGCGCGGCTTGTTCACCTTCATGGGATCGAAATTTTCTGTCCTTGATTCTCAAGACCATTGACAATATCGTAAAACGGCTAAACATGTCGCTTATAGATTCTCCTGGTTTCATTTTGAAGGCTTCATATTGACCAAGGAGAATGTTAATTCTGGTCTCCTTCACTCGTCTGTCCCTTCATAGGTGATATGTAATGTCCCCATGACTTCTTTTCTTTGTAACACAAGAAGATATTCTTTATATTCGGTTGGTGACAAAGCACAATATAAAGAGTAAATTGATTTTGCATCGAGTGCTTGTCTCTTGTTTATCTCTTCTTGAGACATTCCGCCGGTCTCAACGGTTTATTTCCCTCTTTCGGACAACGATGCGGCGGTAGGAGTGATTCCTCTTTCCACAACGTCCCATTCCGAGAGGATCCTTTGACCGTAGGAAAGCTTTCATCTTGTTCTTCCGGATGTTGTAATCATTTCCATCAAAGTAGGGTGGTCTGGTATTGCTTTGCCCTTCCCCCAGCCCCCAGTGCTAGCATACTAGCCATGGATCTTTTACTCAAGTAAAACACTTCAAATAAAGTAAGAACACGAGCTCGATACCAATTGATATAGCTAGTACGAGTACCTAGAGGGGGTGAATAGGTATAAAAGATTTTTCTTGATAATTACACAATACTTAGATAGTTGAAGGATTTGCAGCAATTAATAATCAATCGTAAGACGAGTAAAGGAAAGAGAGAATTGAACACGCGATTTATAGTGGTTCGGCTTAATCCAAGCCTACGTCCACTCTCTCGCACCGATGCCTATTGGCTGGATTCCACTATGAACAAAGAGATGTTACGGTGTTGATCTTCCTTGACTTCTAGGTGTAGATGATCTACCACACTCGCTCAAGGTATCACTAAGTATAAACACTCTCTGTATACAATTTCGCTCAAACTTTATCGACTAATAATCAAGGTTCTTCAGACTCTTAAATTTCTCTATCGATCACGCTCTCCAAAACAACTAGAACGTCTTCCTTTTATACTCCTTTATGCCATCATAGCCGTTGGCACTTACCAAAGGAATTCCTCCAATCTACCCGTTGGACGGAATCAATCACGAAGATCATTCGAGCTATTTAAGGAACATGGCGATAGCCCATCAATCATGTTCGCCCATACAATCAAGATTTTGGTTTCCAAGAATAGAACATTCCAAGAATATTTCGTCAATCATTGGATCTTCAATCGATCTAGATAACAAAAAAAGAATCCGAAATGATTTATCCAACCAAGGGATCTTCTCCAGAGGATAGGATCAAATCCTCAACCATATACTTCGGTTCTGGATTTCCTTCGTCACTAGATTTAGAAAGACTGTCAGTGAGAATAGTCTTGAGTCTTGAGTCTTGAGTCTTGAGTCTTGAGACTGGTAATCATAAAGTCTTCAGACTTTAAATTGTCGATCTCCGAATATCCAGATTTAGACTGATAGAAACGTTTTGTCAACTTCAAAATATTCTGGAAAGATTTCTCCAACAACTCTGGATCTCCATATAGGGAAAAGTTTATGTCCATCGTATCTTGATCACGAATGTAATTATGGAGAGCACAACAAGCAATTACAACAAGTGCTTGCTTCCGAATTGTAAATGGAGGCATCTATCTCAAAATGGTGAAACGATTCTTTAATGCCCCAAATGACCTCTCAATTACATTTCTTAGTGAAGAGTGCTTCTTGTTGAACAATTCTCTTGTTGTCCTTGGTCGTCCCCCATTCCCTCTATACTCGCTAAGATGATACCGATTGCCTCTAAATAGAGTTAAAAATCTTAAAAGTGCTGCATAACCAGAATCGACCACGTAATATTTCCCTACATGATATATATAAACTTGTTGTGATATTCAACCATAATATATAATCATAAAATTGTCTTTATAAACAAAGTAAATACCAAGTGGTGGTCAGGGAAATTGCAGTTGAGGAGTTTCGAGTGCTGCCGAAAGTACTCGACAATCATTGGCAGATCATTCCCATCCAGCATACACGAAAGTAAATTTCATATCAAATGAGCAAACACACAGGACATTCTGGGTTATTTTCCCACTCCTACCTCTATATGGAATCTGCTGAGACACAGGGACGATAGCATCTATATGGGTACTATCCATAGCACCTACGCAGCCCTGTCAATATATTAACAATCTAATATCATATAAGATTATCAACTACATGTATTTCACGGTATAAAATCGATATAAAAATCATACCTTAAAGTAACGTTTATGACTAAGATCAATAAGAATTTCTTGTGGAATGACATCAAAGGACGGTGGTTTGATTATCTCTTTTGAAAGTTTGATCATTGCTTTCAACACTTTGTTGAAATACTTACTGATCGTTTCTCCTGAATGTTGGAATCTCTCACATAAATCTCTATTTGAGCTATTGTGAATAACTAAACATAAGAATATCCCAACTTATTCATCTATTCGAACATATTGACTATCTTTCAACCAACCTCTTACCCTCATTAAGTCACATAAATTCAGAAAAATATGTCTCTCCATCTTAAATGCTTCATATATCCTATTTGAATGTCCATGAACAATCTCCATTATCCATTATGGTCCTGATAATTTACTGTCCCTAATAGGTTCTCCCGTATGCACGAATGTGCCCGTCGCAGCTATGCACAACCACGCTATCAATATGTCAATATCATCATCATCCAAGAATTGTTCAACTGGTTGTACCTGCTCATTAGACACACTATTTGATCCCTCTTCCATGGTACCTATACAATCATAGAAATGTAAAAACATCCATACAGATTTTGAAAATACATCCACTAACAATCAATAACATAAGTCATAAAATCTCAATAAGATATGTCATTACATATAAGTACAAGAGTCTCAACACTAATATTTTTATAAACTAAATATTAATAGATAACATAAGTTATACAGTCTAATGAAACCCCATGCGATTCATAATATATTTCCAAACATCTACTAAAACCATTGAAGAAGTCCATATCTCCTTGCAGGTGTGGATTTAATGAAAGCCTCCATCCATGGGGCACTGACTATTCCCCATTCCACTGCTTTATTGTAAACATCTTGCTCTATCTCGGGCATACTCAATAGAACATCGACCACGGCAGATATGGAGAAAGGGTCTACAGGTGGTTGTGTAGCCCCTGAGCTCGCAAAGCCACCACCAGATTGACTTGATAACCTAACTTTTAGAAGATCTTGTATGGCTTTGCAAGTGTCAACAATACCAAATTGGTTACTCTTTCTTCTCCTCTTAGTATTTGGAGTCATATCCAATTTGTGCTTTCCACGAACTGAAGTTCTAGCATCGTCTATTGTAAAGACTCTCTCATCAGTGTGGTGTTCACTGAAGTCATTTGTATTGCCACCATTATTGTCACCATCTGCATTGTCACCACTGTAGTCACCACCTACATTGCCATCACCATTGTCATCTTCATTTGACACAGTCAGATCTTGAGCACTTCCTATGACATGATCCCCAGTAGAATATGTACCACCAAAAACAATACATAGCTCAGGATACTGAGGAAATCCATTCTTCCTGAATCTTGCCCACTCGACATTATCCTACAATTTTCACAATAATGACATTTCAGCAACATAATCATACATTTTAAAATTGACATCTATAATGATATCAAAATGACCAAAAAGTTATGAAATACCTTGATATGAGATTCACATATATTTGGATCGTTGACAACAACTCTTTTATTCACATTATCCCAATCAAATCTGGACTGAGAAATGAGTTTCTGAAAACTGGCATACTAATTTTTCAGTTTGTTTACCTTGTTCCTCAGCTATACCATGCTATATTGAAATCCATCATCGTAGTGACTTGGATTTGTATATTCCTCCACCCCGTTTTGTTGAAAGTGGAAGAGGTGCGGTTTTCCTTTTTTACCTCATCCACCAATAAACCGATAAGTACGTTGGTTACAGACTCCATCCACCTTGCACTGAATACCTATCTCTCAGATGCCATTGAATCTTCAACCAGTTGAGCATCATATGAGTTATGAATTAAATCAATAACATAATACCATACGAACTACACGCCATACGCAAAATCAACATGGTAACCTATATGGATCCGTATACCCTGTCCTATTTTCTGCACGGTCCAACTAAATTACAAAGTCAGCAAACTGCGATTTATGTGGCAGCCCTCTTTCAACCTTGCACCAAACAAATCATGGAATTAAACATTTAGCATAAAAATCAAGAATCATGTTTCAACAGAAATCTAAGATGGCCTTCTAAAATCTATGGTGTTAACAATTTGTAGCTTATGCTTATCACATCAAAGTGCATGGAAGAAGAAGCAATTTGAAAGTGTCATGGGTAGAATCCTACATTTTCATATCAAAGGCACATAACATAACTTATAAAGTAATTCCAACTCTAAGTATGTATTACTTCATAGCAAGAACAATTAGAGAAACATGCCATCTTCAGACATTTAGGCCCCGTTAGTCACATATTCAATCAAGTGTGAAACAAAAGACACACGTAACAGAGATATGCTCATCTCCCACTATGTTTCTAGATAAAATATCAAGCCTTCAAACAAACTTGTATCAAGAAGATAACCATGCAGCAATCACCTATTCAATTTTCACTAATCGCAAGCAAGCCGATCCAGATTAGGACCTCCTAATGGGTTAGAAAAGAGGATGGTGGGCGATGGTGTGGCGGATAGAGAAGCGGCACGTCGGGGCAGGGTGTCGCGGATGAGCGACGGGGCCGCAACATCGTCAGGTGAGCAGAGGAGGCGCAACGTTAGGTTTCGGGCGAAGTAGGGACTGGCAAATTGTGGACAAAGTAAGGGAAAAAAAATCATTAATTGCTCAGAAAATAGGTCCATGATGGCATATATAGAACTCCAACTTTAACGGGCAAAGAGACTAACTTTGACTATACTTCCGACATTCCAGCAAGATTACATAATCTGAAAAGAAATCATGGGTTGAGCCTCACCATGCTCGCTGGAGCTGCGAGCAGACGCTCGAGCAAGTAGAGAAGCGAGCAAATGCTTGCTGCTCTGCTCGCTCGAGCATGAGCAACGAGCAAACGCTCGAGCGAGAAGACACTCGAGTGAGCAGAGAAGCGAGCAGACGCTCGCTGCTCTGCTCGCTCAAGCATGCACAGCAGCCACTCATTGCTTTGCTCGCTCGAGCATGCAAAGCAGGGCTCGCGTGAGCAACAAGCGAGCGCTCGAGCGAGCGAGAGAAGCGAGCGGACGCTCGGCTGCTCGCTCGCTCGAGCGTGCAAAGAAGGGCTCGCGTGAGAAGCGAGCAGACACTCGAGCGAGCAGAGAAGCAAGCGCTCACTGCTCTGCTCGCTCGAGCATGCAAAGCAAGGCTCGCTCGAGCGTGCACAGCAGGTGCTCACTGCTCTACTCGCTCGAGCGTGCAAAGCAGGGCTCGCGTGAGCAACGAGCAGACGCTTGAGTGAGTAGAGAAGTGAGCGCTCGCTGCTCTGCTCGCTCGAGCATGCAAAGCAGGGCTCGCTGTGAGTAGACGCTCGAGCGTTTCTACTCATCTGGGCGAGCAGACAAGACGCTGCTACAAATCTGGGCGAGCGTTTGCCCAGATCTGCGAGACTCTCACTCGGGGCTTGAGCACGAGGGCTCGCTCGAGCAAGCGTCTCACAAATCTGGGCAAGCACTGGCTCGAGCGAGCCCTCATGCTCAAGCTCCGAGTAGCCATTGCCCAGATCTGCGATGGGTAGCTCTTGGCGAAGCCCTGGTTAGTCGATGAAGGAGGAGCAGCAGCCGATGATGATGAAACTTACCTCAAATTAGAAGGGTTAGCTAGTGAAGGAGCAGCGGCTGTCAGCACCGGAGAGGATGACGGTGGAGAAGCCGGATGGTCTCGAGACAGAGTGGGAGGCGCCAGAGAAGATGACGATGGAGAAGCCGGAAGGTCACAGAGAAGATGCAAGAGGAGAAGGCAGTGTTCGAACGGCTCAAACAAGAAACAAAAAAGAAACTCGTTTTTTATGTTTTTGTTCTTCTTTTGTTCTTAAAAATTGTTCCAAAAATAAGAAACAAGTTTTTCTTGTTTCTCGTTTCTATTCTAAATGTGTTCTCGGGAACAAAAAAAATAGATTTGGAACACAAACGCAAACAAACGCGTTTCTGTTCTTTTTTTATTCCCTGGAACAAAAAAACACAAAATTTGTTCATAAACAAAAAAAAAAAGAATGTTAACAAACACCCCCTTAATGGCCCCTCTCTTGCTACAGTTGTCTTCTTCTTCTTCATTGGAGTGTTTTATCCATCGTTGAGTGAGTTTTGAGAGCTCAAAATTCTAGGGAGAACTAGAGAAGACCCCCCTGCCATTGATCGACTCCCCTATCGCCATTGTGCACCATCGTGCCACCCAGCCCACGCGTCTGCGTACTCGTCCGCCTGCATCCGAGCCTTCCATTCACATCCCAAGCTACCTTGGTCGCTGTCACAGCCTCCCTAGGGCTCCACCATCGCCATCCAGCCACCATTGAGCATCGCCGTTGCCCGCTGCAGCCTCCGCCTCCCGTCCTGTGCCGTTTCAGCCGCTTAGCCCCACTCTCTTGGCCCAAAGCAGAAGCCGAAGCTTAGCCCCTAGCTAAGGCTTTGTGGCCCATTTTTAGGTCCGTCCGGACCTCCGTTGGTGTCGCCGCAAGCTTGTTTATCGCTCACCTCCGTGTCACTGTCGCCATGGACTCACCGTCCAGCTAAACCGGTGAGTTTACTTGTTAAACTCTACTTAGGGAGTTAATGACGCTTAATGGATAATTAGTTTAGGTTAAGTGTGGATTAGGTGCTTAGTTAGTTTGGATTAGTGATTTAATTATTTAATTATGCATGTTATGTGACATCTTGAATTTCAGGTTCTGTTTTCAATTGAATGAATCGGGTTTTTCATTGACGCGCCTATAGTTCTATTCTCTAAGTTAATCACTCACGAGATAACTAGTATATCTGAGGAAGCCGTTAAGAAATTATAATGCAATAGACTTGAGAATTCGACCAGGAAACGACTGCTTGATCGTGCTAGTTTGCAAGGGTTATCACGGCACAGTTAAAAATTGATTAGAGACTGGAAATAGGTTGACTCGACTGAACTATGTGATTAAGTATCGGTGATTCCACCTAATTGTAAAATTCTTGTCGATCGGCACTAGACCGATTTTTCTGTCGTTTTGGTACCCTATGTCTGCATTTGAAACCTCGAAATTTTCACAACAACCGAGAGTTGCCAATATGTTGAAGATGTATAATGTGGCTCGAAAATAATCAAACATGGGTCAATTGTACTAAAAACTTCTAAAAGCTACTCGATAGGTTAGGTCACGCTAAAATCGCCCCAGATTGAAATTAACCGCGAATTTGAACACTATTTCAGAAATTGAAAGTTTTGTCATGTCACAATTCATTTTAGGACCGTTGACTCATCCTCCGAAGATTTTTCTACAAATCGAGATTTTTGGCAAAAATTCAAAATAGGGTAATTTTTTATTGAAAAATTCAATGGACCTTTTTTTATCGCGTTTTTTGGATGCAAATTGATTCTATTGGTGAGGAAAAATGTGAATTGAAGTGTGGGCATCTTAGTTGGATTTATGGGGGCCGAATTGAATCAATTTAAGAAGAAATTGAAGTGGATTTGGGGGAAAATGTTCCGAAATTCGTAGCCCCCATGGTGTGCAACATTTGAGGCATCAATGAAGCTTCTAAGAGAAGCTTGGTAGCTGCAAAATGGCCATGGATGACAACCAAGGGCTGGTGGGGCCTCTTCAAGGGACAAGAGAATAGAAGGAAGGCTTTGGAAGCCAAGAGGGACCCCCAAGCCTTTTGTTGTCCCCTTCTTCTCCAATAGCCTACTTTCCTCATTTTCAGCCTACCTTGAAGCTCTAAAGAACCAAAGAAACCGAGCAGCCATCCCCCCTACTGTCACAAGCTACCGCCGAGCCACCAGGACCGCTCGCTCGCCGTCGCACCGCCAGCTATCTCTGCACACCACCCTGCTCGCATCCCGTTCATCCCGCACTGTCACGCCATCCCTCGCGATCCTCAGGCCTCGTCGAACCCCCGTCCAGCCACCTAAGCCATCCCCCGTCATCGTCTAGTCGTCGTCGAGCGTCGCCACCACCCGCAGCAACCTCCGCCAGCCGCCTTGGCCGTTTCCAGCTTCGATTCAGCCCTCTCAACCCATCAACCAAAACCAAAGGCTAGCAAGCTTCCGTGAGCTTCGAGGCCCATTTCGGACCTCTTCCGGGCCTCGTCAGGTGTTGTCACTTCGGAGTTTGTCTTCCGTCTCCACGTTGCCATCGTCGTGGACTCACTAGATCATAAAACCGGTGAGTTTAGTCATTAAACTCTGCTTAGGGAGTTAATAATGCTTAAGGGTTTATTAGTTTAGGCTAAGTATGGTTTAGGTGATTAGTTAGAACGGATTAGCAATTTAAATATTCATTTGTGCATGTTAAGTGGTTAGAACAGCTTAATTAGAGACTAGATAGGTCGTATTATATATCTAGATAGGTTCGGAAATTTTCTGGACCCATTTCGGTATTTAATTAGGCATTTCCGGCCTAAGTTCCTATTTATGGTATTTATTTAATTATTTATTATTTTTCAAATATTATACCGAGATAGCCGGTGACCGAAATTTCGTGTTGATTGCAATGGTATACTTAGTTTATTTAATTGAGTGCTAATTTGTGGAAATTGTAAATTTGGGTATTTATCCCAAATTTAAGTAATTTTGGTATTTAATTAGAAAATACCGAGTGTCAGTTGACAACACCAAAAATGTATTTATGGACTATTATAATTAGTGGGATTTTTGAAAAGGAAGATATTGAAATTTTGGTTTAGGCCGACCGTGTACCCATACATGATTATTTTTATCGAGTATACTTAAGTCAGTGTTTTGTCAACTTATGAGACCATTTAATATTAGCTTGTGAGAGCCCCTTTGTATGTCAGCTTGTGAGAGCAGTATACTATAACAGTCTATGAGCTCGATATGTCAGCTTGTGAGAGCAGTATACCTTATCAGCTTGTGTGAGCTAAGATCGTTTTATCAGCTTGTGGGAGCACGATCTATATTTAACAACTTGAGCGAGCTATTATCTATCTATATCAGCTTGTGAGAGTTATGACCATATATTGCAGCTTGTGAGAGCAAAGACCATCTATTTTAGCTTGTGTGAGCAGTAGTCATATCGAATTGATAGATAGTACTGATAATATCGATTTGAGTGGATCAATTGATCGTTGGATGATTTGACTGAGCTAATCGATGAACTGAATTGAATTAATGGGTTGTGTATATGAATTATACTAACGTGCATGAAGGAATTGAGGCGAGGTAAGTCATCTGTCTTGTGTATGCATAAACTGCCTTTAGGCGTATTTCCTTCATAGTCGGAGTTTAGGGGGTGAATTTGCTGAGACATTGTCTCACACCATCATAGGCTCAACATTTTCAAGTTTTTAAATGACGAATCATCCTGAACGTTTTGGCCAGCTTAAGAAGATCACCAAACAGATCTCTCAAATTCCTCTCCCTGGGAGCCAAGGAGCCTGAGTCTACGAACTCGTGAGGACCATTGTCTAGGTTGATGTGGGCCTACCTCGTAGGGTACCCCATCAATTCAAAGCATGGTACCGTCGCGGGCAAGGTGGACCCAGAGAAGGTCCCATACAAGAGTCTAAGGTCCCTATGTCGATGTTAGAGATCGCTTTTGGTGAGGGTACAGCTGACTCGCTTGGTGGTGTAGTGGTGAACCCAAGTCCCTAGGAGACCCCGGAGTCTTCGGCTGAGGGTTCAAACACTTAGAGGACTTGTAGACTGTTTGTCTTTTGTAGATCTTTTGTGTATAGACTATTACTGTAAATAAACTAGTCGGCTTTGAATAAAGGTGTGTTGTGGTTTTCAAAATTGTGGTCCTACTTTTCTATCACATCTTTGTATTGTCTGGGGATTTATTATACGCTTCCGCATGCGCATTAAAATGAATGGGTCGGCGACGCGTCCTAAGACGTTACAATTTAATTGACCATCGAGGGATAGACACGCGCTCGAGAATCGAGGCGTGACATATTAGGTGGTTAGAATAGATTAATTAAGAGCTAAATAAATTGTACTTTTTATCTAGATAGGTTCGAAAATTTTCTAGGCCCGTTTAGGTGGTTAGATTAGTGTTTCCGGCCTAAATTAGTATTTATTGTATTTAATTTGCTTTATTTAATTATTTTTAGAATTTATTTAATTATTTTATATTTTCCAGAAATTATACCAAGATAGCCAGTAACCAGAATTTTGTGTTGATTGCAGTAGTAGTATGCTTAGTTTATGCAATTGAGTGTTAATTTGTGCAAATTGAGTGGTGATTGAAATTTTGGTTATTTATTCCAAAATTATGAAATTTTGATATTTAATTAGAAAATCCCGGGTGTCGGGTTTTAACACCGAAAGTGGTTTTAAAGACTATATCAAACGGTAGGATTTTAGAATGAAGGATATCAATTTTTCCGATTCAAATCGACCGTGTACTCACACATGATTATTTTATCATATGTTTTTATTACGAAGAAAATGGGCCAAATACATTATTTTAATTGTAACATTTGAATGCAAAGCACGATGTCTTGGCCGGGATTGGATGGATGCATGAATGGTTATGAGAACTCGTCCCCGAAATGAGTCGGGTGGACGTGCCCCTATATGGGATGTCTTAACAATAGATGCCGGATCACGGTAGAGGCTGGACCGAAGCTCCTTCGTAATGCCGTCCTCAATGTGTGTCGGGTGGACGTTGCCACGCTCAAGGGATGAGGCAATGCCTGGTTACGCCAGAAGATCGCCAAACCTCGAGTAGGCGGTGCCCGTTAAGCCGTGATTAAAAATTGGAACTTATGATAAGGGAAATTGACGCGCCTGATTATGAGATAAAATTGTGTGACAAATATGGGACATGTTATAACGATTTGGCCTTATAATCAAGACCCTTGTGTTTATTGAGATGAAAGTGGTGGCATTCCAATTGATTGAGTTTGATTACTGCATATAGTTGTGTATTTGAACTGTGCTGACCTGAAGGGAGGATCAAAGACAAGGTGAGTCTTTATGGTTGTGTGATTGTGTGGCTAGGCGTATTTCCTTCCTAGTTGGAGTTTAGGGGGTGGATTTGCTGAGACGTTGTCTAACCCTGTCATGGGCTCAATTCTTTTCATGTCCTTAGATGGCGGCCCCAGCGGTTTGTTATGGTCAGCCTTGGAGGGTTACTAAGCTAATTATTGACTTCCTTGTTCTCGGAGGCCACTAGGTCTATGAGCTCGTAGTGACCACCATCTGGGTCGATGAGGGCCTACCTCAAAGGGTACCTCATCGATTTAACACGTGGTTTCGCTGCGGGCTCAATAAATACAGAGTTGGTCCCCTCCAAGGCTTTGAGATCCTCACTGTGGTAGTCGACGCCGCTTTTGGTGAGGGTGCAGCTGACACTCCTAATGGTACTGTGGAGGACCTAGTGCTCTCGGAGCCTGTGGAGTTCGAAGGATCAGTGAATGTATCCGACTAGTGGGTCGTAGGACAGTTTCCTTTTTTAGGGCCGATCTTTTTGATAGACAGACTAGTTTTATATATAAACCTAATTTGTTTATAAAAGTGTGTTTTGGTTGCGAATTTGTTATTCTGCTTTTCTATCACATGCTGTTTGCTGTCAGGGGTTTTGTTTATTCGCTTTCACGTGTGCAATAAAATAAATAGGTCGGCAATGCATCCTGGGACGTCGCAATTTTCATTGACCACCGAAAGATGTGCGTGCGCTCGAGATTCAGGGCATAACAGTTGGTCTAAGGTAAGATAGAATGTTTCTTAATTAGTCTAATATGGGATTAGCTAGTGTGGGCCGAGTTAAGCTTGGCCCGTAATGAGAGGGCCTAGTTGAAAACTCTATAAATAATGCCTAAGTCTCTTATCTATTCCTAATTCTCACAAATATCCTCACAAAATGAGCATTAACCTAGCATTAAAGGATGAGGGGGCCGTCTCATTCAGTTAGTGATACATAGGGCAATAGAGAAGAGGAACTTGCGCGTGGATCATCACTTTTCCGCTTTCGCATCAAGAACGATGGATTCCAAAACAGGTGCGTTAATATTTCTACTCAATCATCTGTACTCTTGTTTTGGTTATGGAGATTTTGGGATTGCATGTTTTGCATCCAACATGTGGCATCAGAGCAACCATAACCTAAAACTCGAATGCATAGAATTTTTACCTTATTTTTGTGAATTTTGTAATTTTTTGTTCAATTAAAATCAAATTTAATTAAAATCTGGACTGGGCTAGACGAGACGAGCAAAACTGTGGGCGACGTGCTGCCTGGGGAGACCTCACGCGCCCCCATGTGCGGCTAGGGCATCGAGCACGCACCCCACGCGCGGTCATGCGCCCTTATGCGCAGGGTGCCACTCACGCATGTGCTGCACGCACAAAGGCTGATGTCACGATGACGTCAGCGACCCAGGCTCGACCCAACCCAATACGCGACCGACCCGACTCGACTCGACCCAACCCAATACAGACCGGACCCAACCTGACCCGTTGACCCGCCCGATCAGGTCAACCGTGGATCGGACGATCGAGCCGAGAACCAATCAGCCCACTGCCAATCGGACCGATTTTGAGGAATCTTTCGCCCGCGTGTGAGCTCCATGCTTCGCGCACTCAGGTGGCGCGTGCAGGCGAGTGGATTCTCTGATGGGCGCGTGGTTGACGGCTACAGGTTCATATGACCATTCTCTATCTTGTGGTGTATTTATTTTGCATGTTTGATAATTTTATGGATGTGAAAATATATACGAAACCCTAAATAAGTGTATTTTTAGCATATTTTAGCATATTTTTCTTGTATTTTTCTATGATTTTGGAAATATAGGTGTTGGTTTACAGATATGTTATGACATAAACATTATAAAAGTGTGATTAATTAATAATATACGATAAATTTTAACTTTTATTAATGAATAAAGTAGTGTAATTAGCTTGATATGTGATTTCAGTGATATATGGCCCATATCACTAAAGTTAAAATCATATATATATGGTATATGTAAGAACTAAAGTTTATATCACTAGAATGAGAGAGTTTTAATGATTCAATTGAGTAGTGACCGCCAAAGTGGCATATTAGATTGGATTTGAGAAATATCAGTCTCGTATACTGATTGAGATGTCTCATAGTCTAATGCGTGGTCATATTCCCAAATGAGGTGATTGTGTATTAGTTCATGGACGGTGTGGTAGAAGAGTGACCGATCCTAGTGATTCATATGCCTAAAGGTAATGAATTCATGAAGATTATAATATATTCTCATAACCGCTATCATATGAGAAGTGTACAATTGTATATTATGTATTCTGCTCAAAGGTGATTATATGATTTTGCATGTAACTCTCTAGATATGTACTTATACGCCAAGTTATACAGTGCTTACATGATGTTAATTATATACATTGATTGTTTTTCTATAATTAATAACTCCACTATTATTGAAGTTTTTTACCGGTTCAAATTTTAAGTAGTGGAAATAGGATTTTCTATATAGTAAAAGAGCAATCGGATTTGCTTGTTATTTATGAAGCATTTCATTTAAGAATATTTGAAAAGTGGTTTACCAACTGACTACACTACTAAAAGATGATGAAAGTCTTAATGGTTTGAAATTATGTCTTATCTAACACCGAAATTAGAACACATCTGCAAGGACTCTCTTTAACATAAGATATGATTCTTTTGATAAGGTTACGAATTACGCTATAACGATGGTAGATTTGAAGTTTAAAAATCATACTTATAAAAGAACTCATGAAACCACTGGATATTTTAATAGTGTGGGTCCTACGATAAAATCATTTAAGAAAAATTAGTGACAATTTCACGGTGAGCTAATTTATCTTGATCTGACTTCTTTAGATTTATGAATAAATAAATTTAAAAAATTGTGTTCTTTAATTCAAATAAGGATGAGTACTATATTATATCAAATGAATTGTACAAATTGTGTTTAACTCCTAATGATATATACGTCTTGTATACGGTTGAAAATGTTGTTTCCAAAAGTTTTCTATCTAAGGAATAATCTCACACATGTCTAAAGAAAGAATAGAATATGTGATAATGTTAATATTATGTCTACTCTTAAGGGTTATCTAAAGACTTGTGTAGATTATTGTGAAAGTAAAATGACCAAGATAAAGAATAAAATAGTTAGAATTAGTCTTAAAGGTTGACAGATCTAGCAGTGACGGTGAGTATTTTGGCAAATATGGCAATAATGAATAGTTTAAAAAGTCATTTGTCAAATACTCGGTAAATTCTAGGGTGGTAACTTAATTTACACTACTTGAAAATCCTGACAAAATGATTTAGTTGAGAGGTAAAATTGCACCGTAATAAACATGGTGATAAGTATAATTAGTAAAATTAATTTATTCAGTCTTTTATGGGCTGATATTTTGAAAAAAAAAAAAACATTTTCACATAAAAAAATGTGTTTCTTACCAAAGTTGTTCCCTAAACTTCTTTTAAGTTATGAACTGAACGTAAAATTTAACTTGAATCATATTAAAATTTAGAGATGTCATGCTGAAGCGAAATTGTATAATCCAATATTAAGTGCGTTGCAATTTAGATCCACTCAGAATTATTTTGTATCTTACCCAAATTTTTCAAAGGGATATCGATTTTATGACCCTAATGAAGGTAAAAAAATTATGGAATTACAGACAGTAAAGTTTCTAAAGTTTGACGTAATTGTAGAGGATAGCTGCTCTCAAACTATTAAAAATAATAGTACGATGAAAATTACTGTATCTTTATATTTATTTATACAGACAATTGTGGAATCTCCTATATCATAGACTAAATTTGTTGAGGTTCAATATACTATTCTTGATATAGTTTCTGATGAAATTTCTCAAACCTCTCAAGTGCAGAATGAAGTGGTTATAACTTTACTCAAGAGATCTATTAGGGAAAAATGATCAATTATACCATTAGACTATATAGTCTATTTGTGAGAGCATAACTACAATATCTACTGCATGGTTGATTTAGCGACTTATATAAATATTGTTTCTTGTCCTCAATCAAGTATGTGATTAGATGTCATAAAAGACGATATTGTTTCTTGTCATCAATCAAGCATGACAACCATTCTGTTCCAAAAATAGTTTCTAGAACAGAAATAGATTTTTCTATTTCTATTTCTAGAAGAGTTTCTAAACAAAAATAACCGTTTGATAACGACACAAAATTTCTACTTTAAAAATAGAAATTCGTTTGATAACGATACAAAATTTCTTCATTTCGGATGGCGGCGGCGACGATTGACGACCTTTAATATAAAAACTAAAAATAAAAATGATTTAGTAACAAAAAAAATAAAGAATAAAATAAAATAAATCATAAAAAATAAAATAAAAATATCATTTTATTTTAAAATTAAAATATCCTTAAAAATAATTTTATTTTATTTATTCTATTTTATTTTATTTTACGAATAAATTTATTTTGAAATTAATAAAAATAAAAATAAAAATAAATTTATTTGGCAAAACACTCAAGGAAAATAAAAATAAATTTATTAAATTTATTTTTAATAAAAATAATTATTTTTATTTATCATAAATAAATTATTTTTGATAAATTTAATAAATTTATTTTTAATAAACTAAACATAAAATGATAAATAAAAATAATTTATTTATTTTTAATAAATTTATTTTAATTTTTAAATGAATAAAATGAATATATTTATTTTTATTTTTAATAAAATGAGGAGAGGCAAAGGAGGAGGAGGAGGCAAAGATGTAGAGGAGATGAGGGAGGACTCACCGAAATTAGGGTTTAGTAGGAGAAATTGTTTCTGATTTCTCTTCCAAATCAATTTCTGGAATAAAAATCTATTCCGTAAATAAAAAAAAAGCTGAAAGGGTTTATCAAACAGTTTCTATTCCAAAAGCAGTGCGGAATAGAAAAATTATTTCTGAACAGAAATTTTGATTATGATGCACCCCCTTACTAATTTGCCTAAAGGTCACAAGCTCATTAGTTGCAAATAGATGTACAAAACTAAAAAGATTTCAAAAAAAGACTATGGAGTTTAAAACTAAACTGGTAGCCAAAGTTTTCACTCTGAAAAAGGGGTGAACAGTTAATAGTGAAGAAATAAATATTTCTTTTTAATCTTTTAAAAATTATTTCAGAGTGAACATGGCATTAATAGTTCTTCTTGATATGGAATTACGCCAAATAAATACTATCTTTTCAAATTGACATGTTAATATCAAAATCTATATAATACAACCGGAGGATTTTGCAACAGATGATTCAAATAAACTTGTGTGTAGACTAAAAGTTTTATTCATGGTCTTAAGCAAGTTTTTAGATAATATTATTAAAGTTTCATAGTGTTGTCATTTCGTTCAGTTAGGAACAAAGTAATTCAATATATATACTGTAAAATCAATGGGAGGAAATTTATTTTTCTCATACTCTATGTACATGATATTTTGCTTATAAATAGTGACCTTGAGGCATTTTTTGTCTTGTGCATTGAGGTCTATAAGGATCGTTTTCGCCATATATATTAGATTTATCTCAGATGACATTTGCCGATCGTATTTTGAAAATGTTCAATATACATCACTGCAAGCCAGGAATTGCTCTTATCATTAAGGGTGAAGAACTAAATTTATTACATTGTTCTTATTTAGATATTGAGAAAATCTAGTTAAATGGTGTATCTTTTGTCAATACACTTAAAAGTATAATGTATGCACTTAAAAGAGGACAAAAGATTATATGCCGATTTACATATATGTTCAAGTCTTACAGCTAGTTGGATATTTAGATGTAAATTTTGCTGGCAGTTAGAATGGCATGTGATCAATAATGAAATACATATTTATGTTAGCAGGAAGTGCAGTAAATAAAGCTCTATGTCATCTTTTATTATGTAAGCAAAGTTTGTAATATTCTTTTAGGCTGTTACTTGGGCTATTAGACTTCGAAACCTCATAAAGGAGTTGATTGTTTTTAATTTTATGGATTGACCCATACGGTTGTATTGAGATAATAAATTTGTAATATTATTTATTAACATCAAATGTCTCAAGGAGTCTAAATATATGGCAGTCAAATTTTTTACCATAAAGAAACGGTATAGAAATGTGACGTTATAATATAGCATATTTCCACAAATGATATGATTATAGATCTACTAACTAAAGGACTTCGCTCTTTTGTTCTGGAATGACATGTTATTAATATGGGCTTGGGAGCATCATGAGACGTTGCTTAGTAGGAACTATTTCGGTTTAATTCTAATAAAATTTGCGCATGTGTTCGTTACACTTAGTAACGGTTTGATATGTATAAACTTTTGCATTCAATAAAATATTTTTGAATGTGTTGTTATTATGTTGAATATATATATATATATATTGATAAAAGTCTCAAAGTATTGTATAAATCTTGAGTGAAGGTTAGGGGCATCTGGTTATTAACCTTGTGCATATGTCTTGTTATACATAAAGAAGGTTAATCGTAAAGATAAGGCATATGTGGGTTCATTAGAACCATAAAGATATTCTCTAGTGGTACGAGTTTTTTGTGACGTTTAAGGTAAGAGAATGGTAACTGACAAATAGGATCTCTTTATGAGAAATGTTATCAATTTGCCATACTACCACATTGAATTTATATCAATAAAGTTAAAAGCACTCATGATCATGGAAGGTTTTGTGTGTATACATGCAGTTACCGCCATGATTCGGTGTTTGAGACTTTATGGGGTGTGATTGACTATTAAGAATTATCTCTAGACCAATATGCACACATACAGTACAATTTCAATAAATATAGCCCAAGTAGGAGAATGTAAGAATTTTCCTAATGTGAGCTACATTAATTGATATTGTAATTTACGTTTTATGGGGTTGGTTGGTCTAAGGTGAGATATAATGTTTCTTAATTAGTTTAATATAGGGCTGGCTAGTGTGGGCCGAGTTGAGCTTGATCCGTAATTAAAAGGCTTAGTTGGAAACTTTATAAATTGTACTCAAGTCTCTCATCTAACCCTAATTCTCACAAGTATCCTCACAAAAGGAGTGTTAACCTAGTACTAAATGGTGAAAGGGCCGTCTCATTAAGCCAGTAATACAGAGGACAACAGAGGAGAAGGACTTGTGCATGGATCATTGCTTTTGTGTTTCTGCATCAAGAACAATGGATTCCAAAACATGTGCATTAATCTTTCTACTCAATCATCTATGCTCTTGTTCTGGTTATGGAGATTTTGGGATTGCATGTTTTGCATCCAACATGTGGTATTAGAGCAATCATAACCTAGAACTTGAATGCATAGGATTTTATAGGCTGCAAGGAACAAACACAAACAAAAAGAGACATGTGCTATAAATCTGGACAACTCTCGAAGTAATTTCGTATCCCAAAAGCCCCGCATTTTGTGGATTGCTATCTAATTAGGGATGTCTTTGGTTCAGTTTTCCAAACCCACCATAAATCAAGAATATTTAATGAAAAAATATAAAATAGCTTATTTTATCAAGAAGTAAAAATCAATAATTGTCAAAACATTTCATTCTTGAATTCCGTGGAGAACATGCAACCATCATAAGTCACGGATGTTGATTTCTTTTCTATCTTGATGGATGTTTTGTCACATCCCGATCCTCGAGCATGTGCACATCCCTCAGTGGTCGATAAATTTGCGATGTCCCAGGACACGTCGCCGATCCATTCATTTTATTACACATGCAGAAGAGAAATAATTACCCATAACAACAACCAACACGGGATAGAAAAGCAAGAAACATACTTACAACCAAAACATTTTAATAAACACCCCAATTTATTTACAAGACTAGTCTAAAGACAAAAATCTACAAGCCCACTAGGCTGATGAATCCCCAACTGAAAACTCCGAGGTCTCCTGGGGATTTGGGTCCACCACTGCACTACTAGGAGGGTCAGATGTACCTTGCCAAAAGCGACTTCTAACATCGATATTGGGACCTCAAAATCCTACAAGGGTCCTACTTTGTATCCATTGAGTCCGCGACAATACCATGCTATGAATTGATGGGGTACCCTTTGGGGTAGACCCTCATCAATCCAAATGATGGTCTTCACAAGTTCATAGACCTAGACTCCGTGGCCCCCGGGAACAGGGATATCGGTGACCTGCTCGGTGATTCTTTTGGGCTAACTAAAATGTTCCGGATGAACCGCTATCTAGGGACCTGAAAAGGTTGAGCCCACGATGGGGTGAAACAATGTCTTCGAAAGTTCACCCCCTAAATTTCGACTAGGAACGAAATACGCCTAGAAGCAACTATACACATAAGTTAAAAGACTTACATTGCCTCAGTTTCCTCCTGCACGTCAATACAGTTCATAATCTCAACCAATCAATTCAATTCGATCGATCATTCAATCCGATCAAGTTGAAGTATAACTTTGCTCGCACAAGCTTATATATATTATAGCTCACCCATGCCGATACATATTATAGCTCACCCAAACTGATATAGAATATTACACTCACAAGCTGACGATCATTGCTCACACAAGCTGACGATTCAATAATTCTCACACAAGCCGACGATTCAATAATGCTCTCACAAGCCGACGATTCAATAATGCTCACACAAGCTGATACACGATAAATCAATCCCGGCCAAGGACATTGTGCTTTGCACACCAATTCCTCAAATAAAATAATGAACTTGGCCTAATTTCATTATGTTAAAAATACCCAATAAAAATAATCGTATGTGGGTACGTGGTCGGTATGAGCCAAAATATTATATATTTCTTTTCAAAAATCTCGCTATTTAATATAGTGCCTAAAAACATTTTTGGCATTAAAAACCAACGCCATGGTATTTTCTAATTAAATACCAAAATTACACAATTTTGGGATAAATACCCAAAATTACAATTTCCACTCAAATTGTACAAAATAGCATTTAATTGCATAAACTAAACACATCATTACAATCAACACGAAATTCCGGTCACCGGCTATCTCGGTGTAATTTCTGAAAAATAATAAATAATTAAATAAATACAAAAAAATAATTAAATAAATACAATTAATTACCAAAAATACCAACTTAGGCCGAAATGCTTAATTAACCACCCGAATGGGCCAGAAAAATTTTCAAACCTATCTAGATAAATACTACAACTTATCTAGTCTTTAATCTATCCGTTCTAACCACCTAACATGCACGATTGAATAATTAAATCACTAATCCATTCTAACTAACCACTTAAATCATAATTAGCCTAAACTAATCACCCCCTTAAGCATCATTAATTCCCTAAGCAGAGTTTAGAAAGTAAATTTAGGACTTCCTGAATTTCCAGTATTGAATGAATCAGGCTTTTCATCGACGCGCCTAAAGTTCTATTATCTGAACTAATCACTCGTGAGATAACTAATCTATCTAAGGAAGCCGTTAAGGGATTTTAACACAATAGACTTGAGAATTTGATCGGGAATCAACTGCTCGATCGTGCAAGTCTACAAGAGTCATTATGGCACAGTTAAAAATCGATTAGAGACCGGAGATAGGTCGACTCGACTCAGCCATGTGATAAAGTGTGGGTGATTCCACCTAATTGCAAAATTCCCGTCGATCAGCATTAAACCGATTTTTCTATCATTTTGGCACCATGTGTCCGCATTTGAAACTTTGAGATTTTCACGACAACCGAAAGTCATCAATGTGTCGAATATGTACAATGCAGTTCGAAAATAATCGACCACGAGTCAATTGCACTAAAAATTCTTAAATGCTACCTAGTAGGCTAGGTCACGCTAAAATCGCGCGAGATTGAAATTAACCGCGAATTTAAACTCGAAAAGTTCTGTCATATCACGATTTATTTTAGGACCGTCAACTCATCCTCCGAAGAATTTTCTGCAAACCGAGATTTTTTGCGAAAATTCAAAATACGGCCGTTTTTTAACGGAAAAATCGAAGGGCCATTTTTTATCATGTTTTTGGGATTCAAGTTGGTTCTATTGGTGAGAAAAATGTTAATTTGGTCGATGACACATTGGTTGGATTTATGGGGATCGAATCGAATCTAATTGGAAAGGAATTTGGTTCAATTTGGGGGAATTTGTGTCAAATTCGTTAAGTCCCTTGGTGCACAACCTTTTGGACCATTTGGCAAGTGTGTTGGGGAAGTTTTGGAGTGGACAAGGGCTACTGGTCAAGGCTGAAGTGGTGGGGCATGTTGGATTGGCACAAAGGGGACAAGTGAGCCACCTAGAAAGTTTGGTGGCCCCCCTCCTTTGCAGCTAGTTTCTCCCCCTTCAGTAGTCCACCTTTCCCCATTGTAGACCATTTTGAAGCTCCAAAAACCAGAGAAAATCGCCACCTTCCCCTTGCTGTCGCAAATCACCCGCCGAGCTCCCTGCCATTGCCGCTTACCACTTGCACACTGTCACGCCCTCGTGCGAGCCCGCACATTCCGCACGCTCATCCCGCTCCAATTGTGACACCAACCAAGGCCTGGAAGAAACCTAAAACCGGCCTTGAAGCATCACAGCCCTTCTTGGCCTTCGGCTTTTGCTTTGGGCAAAGCAAGTTGATACTAGCGGCTGAAACAGCAAGGCGGGTGAATGGGCGGCTGCAACGGGCCAAGTGGAGGCAGACAGCAACTGGATGACAACGGTGGGGCTTCGATGGCGATCAGGGACAACTGCTGGATGGTGAGGCAATGCGAGTGCTAGTGGTTAGGCGTGACAGAGGCGTAGGCGAGCAAGACATCATGCGACAAGCTGGCAGGCGTGAGCAACAAGTGCGGTGGCTCGGGAGGCTAGTCAACGACAAGGGGACAGTTGCTCTGCTTTCCTCTGGTTTTTGGAGCTCGAAATGGACAACAATGGTTAAAGGTGGCCCCAAGCTTGAAGAAGAAGCTACTGAAGACTTGGAGGGTCACCCTTGGCCACAAATATCCTCTTCTTGATCATTGCTTGCCCCCACTAGCTCTGCCCTATCCACAGCCAACTTTGCAGCACCAAAACTTCCCCTAGAAGCTTCCTTTAATGCCTCAAATGTTGCGCACCCCTTGGCCTACGAATTTTGTACACTTTCCATCCAAATTGAATCAATTCCCCTCTAATTGAACTCAATTTGACGTCTATAAATCCAATCAAGGTGTCCTCGTCAAATACAACATTTTTCCTCACCAATTGAACCAACTTGAATCCCAAAAACGCGACAAAAAACAGTCCTCTGATTTTCCCGGACAAAAAACGGCCATACTTTGAAATTTTGCCAAAAATCCCGATTTACCGAAAAATCTTTGGAGGATGAGTCAATGTTTCTAAAATGACGCGTGACATGACAGAACTTTCAATTTCTGAAATCGAATTCAATTTTGCTGTTAATTTCAATCTGACGTGATTTTAGCTTGACTTAATCTACCGGGTAGCTTTTAGGATTTTTTAGCGCACTTGACCCATGGTTGATTATTTTCAAGTTACAATGTATATTTTCGACACATTGGCAACTCTCGGTTTCATAATAATCTCAAGATTTCAAATGCTGACATAGGGTACAGGTTTGACAGAAATTTTGCAATTAGGTAGAATCACTCATACACTAATCACATACCTCTGTTGAATCGACCTATCTCCAGTCTCTAATCGATTTTGATAGTGTCGTAATAACCCTTGTAGATTAGCACAGTCGAGTAGTCGATTCCTCGTCGAATTCTCAATTCTATTACGTTAAAATCCCTTAACAACTTCACCCGATAGACTAGTTATCCCGTGAGTGATCAATTCAGGGAAAAGAACTATAAACGCATCGATGAATATCCCAACTTATTCAATCAAAGATAAAACCTGAAATTTAGGATGTCACATGTTTTGTCGACATAACAATCAATTTTATAGGTCAAATTCAGACAACTTTTGGTATGTCAAGTTGTTGTTTCAAAACAATTTACGCCATCAGCCAAATTCAACAAAATCGATAGATAAGTACTTTACATGTGCTCATTCTCCACCGTGAATTTCTTCCATCTTTCATGGTCACTTTTGTATGTGCTCCGAGGGATGCTAGGTGTGGGAAAATCAATTATGCCCTTTCGGAACCAAAATAAAATGACGATTCATCTTGATGCGCGCCAATAAGCAACAACAGTTGCAGCACGAGACCGAGCAACTTCTCCAGGAAAAACCGCACCTCTGCCTTGAAAGAACCCTTTGAGATGGCCAAAAAGAGCAAAGTGCTGGTGATGGAAGGCATTGGATACATTGGAAAGTTCATTGTGGAGGTGAGTGCTGAGTCCGGTCACCCTACCTTCGCTCTTGTGAGGGAGTCCGCTCTCTCCAATCCTGCCAAGGCTGGCATCGTAGAAGGTTTCAAAAGCTTGGGTGTCAATATATTCTAGGTGAGTAATTATTCCCGTGCAATTGTGTTCCTTCACCATTCTAAGAAATGTTTTTATCAATAGGATCGGAGTTGATTTTTATATTTATCTCTCACTTGATGAGTTGATGGAGTCACGTTACGATACAACGTTGCTCTTTCTCTTCTCTGATATTTTGTCTTTGTGCGTGGTTAGAATCAGAAATCACGTCCCTCTTCTTTTTCAAATGCTTGATGAGATCTCAGCTTCGGATGATGATATGAACGTGCACATTTTCAGACAAAATCTTGTGGAAACTTTGGTATGCTTTGGCTGTTTATGAGACAGCTATAGCTATGTGGCTGCGCTTTGCTGCGTAGACAAATCTTGTGGATGATTGCCGACTTCATTGATCGTTTGTCCATGCTGTTTGTTATTTGATTCTCAAGGAGACATATACAATCAAGAGAATCTATTGATTGCAATTAAGCATGTTGATGTGGTAATCTTTGTTGTGGGATGAGCACAAGTGAAGGACCAAGACAAGATTGTAGCTGCCATTAAAGCAGCTGGGAATATCAAGGTGGTGCTGTGCCTAGTCATTTCATTTCAAGTTACTATTGTGGTTTAGCATTTTGTTGACACCTAAATTTTGACATCCTGGTCATCTATTTATTGCATAGAATAATTAGGATTAATTTTTAATGCCTAAAAAAAATCAAATTGTGTAGCATATAGTTTTAAGAGCATTGTTATTATTGCATTTGTATTGGACTGGTAACGAATGGGGGTTTGAACCAATAGTTCCGAACTTTAATTTAACAAATTAGACTAAGCCCATGAAGAAAAGGAATTGGCCGGAGCCTGTTATTCTCTGATGACCAATGTTGACACCTAATTTTTATTTTTATTTTCAAGCACACAAAAAAAAACAAACAAAAAAAATAAACAAAAGTTGATACAAAAAAAAAAAGGGCCACGGGGGTCAGGTCAGGCCCGATCCAGCCTCAGCCCAACCTGTCCCTTTTCCTCTTCTTTTCCCCCCGCGTGGGCCTTAGGCCCAACTCCTCCCTTTTTCCTTTTTCTTTTTTCCTTTTGCGCGGCCCAGCCCGCGCTCATTTGTCTTCTCCTCTAGCCGTTTCTCGCGCAGGGAAGCAACGAAGGATAAAGCAACCGCCAGAGCAGAAGGGAGGGTGTGCAGGGGACAACAGATCCATGTGGGGGGCAACACGATCCGTAGGCGAGCAAGCCAGCAAAGAGCAGGGTTGGTCAAGCGAAGCCACACGGGAGAGCTAGGCGGAAAGGAGAAAAGAAAAGGGCAGAACAGGGGGGAGAAAAGGAAAATCGAAGAAAAAATGGGAAAAAATAGGGAAACACCGAGTGGAAGAGAGGAGTAAGAGAGACCCCGAAGCCGTCGATCGCTACCGTCGGTCACTGTCGAAGTTGCCAACCGCCTCCGACTCTACCAGAGTCCAAGAGGCAGAACAAAAGTGCAAAGCAGAGGGCGACGGGAGGGAGAGAGAGGAGAGAGTGGGACAGTCGTGGGAGATCAACCAAGGAGTAGGGAGCCCCCAAGACGCCTCGCCACTACCGGAGAGCTGCCCGTTCGTCGCCGTTTGCCGCCGTATTCCCCGGAATCCAGGTTGGCCTTTTATCAAACACTTGGCGTGCGATTTTTGATATTGAGCCGGCCGGAGTTCGTTTCGCCTGTTTCGAGTGAGTTCTGGCCCCTTTGTTCGTCCCTGTTACTTTCCTTGAACACCAGTAAGTCTCCTTAGGTCTTCAAGTCTGCACTCGTGCTTCGGCTGAGCTGGAGGCTCTTGGTCTCGTCTATGCACTCCACCTGCTTGCCAAAATACCGAACCGGGAGTTGTTTTTTGTTTCCTTTAGTTGGAGATCCAACTCGACCATTAGGCCGTCGGAAGGGATGCTGTTGTTTGGCCAGAGCACGAGCGTCATCCCCTGCCCCAGCGAAGGCGGCACCGCTGTGCCCAGGCCGTAGAATCGCCTGGGCACGGCATCATCTCCCTCTAGTCAGAACTGGAAGTTGACCAACCAGAGGGAGGTTGGCCGAGCAGGCCAAATCCTGGCCCGCTTGGCCCTTCTCGCCCCGCAGGCCGACAGCCTAGACTTGGTCTAGGTCGTGGGCTTGCAAGGAGCCCCTTTTGCGAAAGGGATTGGGCCCATCGAACGGGCCCAACCGGCACTTAATTGCAAGCCCGACCAATGGTCGGGCTTGCTCTTTTCCGAGCGAGCCAATTGGCCCGCCCCTCCCCAATAGGATCGAACCTGAGTCCGATCTCTGACAGGACCTGAACCGCACCGACCGAGCCGAACCCACCCGACCTGATTCGCCCAAAAAATTTTGAAAATCATAAAAATGTATGATTTGGTTAGGAAATGCCATATATTGCCTTCTTAACGTAATTAGGCCTTCATTTGCTCATATTTTGATTATATCACATGTTTAGTTTGCATATTTTGTTTACTAATTGCACGTACTTAATTTTATGGCAATTCGGATCTTGGTAGCTATGGTTGTTATTTTAATGATTACACACCTGCATGATCACCTCACATGTTAGTGGATATGTATAAAATCGACCCAAACTGCTTGACAAAAAATATTTTCTTTTAAAATGAACAAGATTAAGTACCAAAAGGGCACTAATTGGTTAATTAGTGTAATCAAGTCCCCGACCCTAGATTCTTTGGTTGCGTAGGAAGTGTGGCACACTCCCATGCCTCACTTGGTTTCTAGCCAACCCCAATAAGCTAGTGGCAACTCATTTTTGTGAAAATCTTTAAAAATATCTCAATGTCACGCGGCGTATGGGCTTGGGAGAGCTCGTGCCTAATCATGGGCCTTAAGTCCGTCCTTTAGGCAATAACCCTAAACCTGTTCCCTCCCCCCGAGGGTAGGTCGCGACAACCAAAAATTGGCTTATGACGAATGGTAATTTGATATTTTCGGTGATATGGAGTTGGATTTTTCGTATATTCATGCAATCCATTCATATATCCTTAGTAAGGGTAAACGTGGGAAGGAAATATTGCGATCACATCTTTGCAAGGTTCGAAATCTAGGAAAACTCTATTATGATCTTGAATTTTTGGCAATGCTTGATCAATAAGTGGGCTAGTATTTGGGTTAAAGAAATAAAATTAGTGGAGAATATTCATCTTGCATGGTCCAATGTGGAAAGATACAAGCATATGCACAAAGGAAATTCGGAACAGAAAAGATTAGCACGAAAAGGGAATGTTGGACTCCTTCTTCATTGAAAGCGCAAGGATTTGCAAAGAAAAGATATATGCCTACAGAGAAGGCATTCGGTCAATGAGGAAGAGGAAAGGAAATAGAATATATTTTAAAGCATGCACAGAAGGAAGCAAAATACACACACACACACCTCGCCACACCTACTCGATGAATGATCTCATGTCTTTGTGGGAGAGAAAGATTGGCCACACCTACTCGATGAATGATCTCATGTCTTTGTGGGAGTGAAAGATTGGCAAGACCCTAGAGAAGGTTTATATTCCAGAGGAGCAAATTTTCACCTCCTGCCACACCTACTCGATGAATGATCTCATGTCTTTGTGGGAGAGAAAGATTGGCAAGACCCTAGAGAAGGTTTATATTCCAAAGGAGCAAATTTTGAAGAAAATTTGAGGTTACAAATGCATTATTATCAAATTTCAGCATGTGGAAATTGTCTATATTCTCTATCATATTCAAACCTTCTGATGTCCATTGGTCTACTTGTCCACTCATATTGCAGATGCGAAATCTCCAGATGATCTGATGTGGGCCATATACCATTCTATTTTTATGAAAGGAGACCAAACTAACTTCCAAATTAAGCCGTCATTCAGAGTGGAAGTTTTGGAACTCTACCCCGATGTCAAATTTAGTATCATGGATGAGTACCTTGATCAGTTTGTCTGATTGTTGAAACTTACTGTGCTTGGCGATTTGATTTCTCACATCAGCTTGGAATCAGAAATGGTAATAGAATTTTGCTTCTTACGAACCTAGTGTGAAACGTCGCTCCCATTGATCATCTCATGGCACTGTACAACCTCCAGCTATTAAGACCTACTATGGGTGCGTTTGGGACTTGCTTTGCAAATAGGCTTTGGCCACTTAAAGGCCTTTTGGCCAAATATTGAGTGTTTAGGAAAGGTTTTACAAACCCCATTTGGGGAAGGCTGGCCTTATGAAGGCTGAAAGCCCAAGGCTGGTCTGGGGGTGCCTTGAGCTTTCAGGCTTCAAGGAAAGCTTGCGAGACATTATTCATCAAACTTGTGAAACACTGTGCATCTTCTTCGTTGAGGCGGACGTTCGGGTTGAGCAGGGTCATGAATGGCCAGCGACAGAGCAGAGAGAGGCTGGCAACGGTCACGGCGACCCAAGTGATGGTCGTCGGTGGGTCGCGCAATCTAGTCACACGACTCTTACCGAGACCCTCGCCTGAGGTCGTTGGGGTCGCGTGACCCTCGGCGAGATCGTCGCCTGAGGTCGCGCACCAAGCAGCCATCGGGCCGCGCAACCTCAGGCAAGGGTCTCGCCGGGGATCACGAGACCTAAGCGAGACCTTCGGCGAGGGCGGCTACACCGGGGGTTGCGCAACCCCAGCCGAGACCTTGCCGAGGTCGTCGACCACAGGCGAGCTCGCCAAGGCCGCGCGACCTCAGGCAAGGGTCTCACTGTGGTTGACGACCTCGGCGAGGGTCTCGGTTGGCATCGCGCGACCCTTGCCGAGGGTCACCCGACCATAGGTGACCCTCGCCAAGGCCACACGACCTCAGGCGAGGGTCTTGCCTAGGTCACCGGCAGTCGCCCAACCCCAGGCGGCCCTCGCCGGTGGTCTCTAAGGGCCACCTAAGGTTCGGCAACCTCAAACGATGGCCGCCATGGTCGCTTCCCTTCACCGGTGAGTTTTTTTTTTAATAATAAAGACTTTTGTAAATATAACTTATCCAAATGCAATTTTGGTTAAAGGTATTTCGCAATGGACTTTTAGGTTACGATTAACCAAACGTAATTTGCATTTTGAAAAACCCCTTTGACTTAAAGTCCTTTACATTTTCCCAAGAACTTTTTGCAAAAGTCTAATCAAACGCACCCTATGAATATTGAGTGTGTGCTCATCTATGTTGTGTGCTTGGAGAAGTCACTTCTGTTTTTGAGTTGTTTTGGGTTTAGGGGCTAGCAAATGAATAAAAAAAGGAAAAGGGTTTATGGTGTCGTGCCAAAAGCCTTTTGGGTAAAACCTAATTGACTTCTCAACCCTAGAAGACTTGATTAGACAAATTGAAAGTACAGGGAATTAATTAGAACAGGGGTGAAAAGTATGAATCTTCCTTTTTCATTCACGTAGTAGAGCATAGTTGATACTCACTTTTCTGAAATCAAGTACTTTGTCGGTACTTTGTCAGTCCTGGAAGATCTCCTCAGAATCTAAACTCAAGGTTTACTAGTAGATTTTTTTTTTATAGAAGTCAGCAAGGATGATATTTCTGTCGCCAGTTGTCGAAGGGTAAGCTTAAAGAATAGCAAGTTAAAACCCTTTGATAATACCTTGCGATGTTGGATTATCCTTAATGTTTCGAGGACAGTTATGGGCGTGGAACAAGCAAGAAGAAAGAGAGGCATGTGTCACGGTCCGTGAATCCTCCCATACTCGTGACACTTGTGAGTGGTGCTTAGGGTTATCGAGTGAAGAGTGAGGAGGCAGAAGGGACGAACACAACTGGTCCATGGGAGTGGTGTTAGGATGGTTGGTGTTAGGAGTTCTAGGATAGAAGGATTATATCACTTAGGAGCTCTAGAGAAGAGGTTGGCCTCCCGTGCACAAATTGGTCGGGAGCTAATGTCGCTCTCCTAACGAGGCCATGGCAGGCTGAAACCAGTTATTGAACCTAAAGAGATCTACTATCTCACTCGATGGACTAGACGCTCGAGCGAAGAAGCATTCATCGTATTGTTCGTGGAACAGCTAAAGAAGAAAGGCTGGCCTGGCGAATTCTGTTCATTAGGTGTCGCACGGGTCGTTCCGAGGCCAAGGAAACTCTCGGCCCATGACAAGTGGTATCAGAGCAGGAATCCCTCTAGTAAGTGAGCAAGTCGGAGAATCGAACTTCTCACTTTAGTGCGGGTCGAACTGATAAGTGCCCAGTCCGTTCCTAGTGAACGGAGAGTGAATGGCCGGGGCAAAAGATACTCAAACGAAGTTGGGCTCTCTGTTCCTAGGATGGCATTGGTGCTAGGACAAGTCGGTTCCTTGCCGAGTTGATAGGGAGTTGGAGAAGAACTGAACCCTTACAGAATAGGGATAACGTTCCTAGATCAATCGGTGAATTCGAAAAAGAGGTCTACTGCCACGTTTTTAACAAGGAAAGAACCTCTATTTGGTCTGCTGGGGTTAAAGAAGCTGTGTAGGCAAAATGGTGCTGCCAAAAGATGCGGTTAGTGAAAAATACCACACTTGCCAAAGAAAGCGTAGGTGACCGAGAAGGGCCGAGTGGCTAAAATCAAAAAGAGGTTACCCATGGAGCAAAACCTGTTTATTTGGGCGAATGTGACCATTCAATGTGAAATCTCAAAAAGTGGCACATCAATGGTTAAGGGACACAAGGAAGTGACAGAGCAGATGGCAACGAGGGCATTGCGAATTGAGTGGGAGAGAATGTCATGATCCGTGAATCCTCCCGTACCCGTGACACTTGTGAGTGGTGCTTGGGGTTATCGAGTGAAGAGTGAGGAGGCAGAAGAGACGAACACAACCGGTTCATGGGAGTGGCGTCAAGACAGTTGGTGCTAGGAGTTCTAGGATAGAATGATTATATCACTTAGGAGCTCTAAAGGCGGGGTTGGCCTCCCGTGCACAAACTGGTCGGGAGCTGATGCCGCTCTCCTGATGAGGTCATGGCAGACCGAAACCAGTTGTTGAACCTAAAGAGATCTGCTATCTCACTTGATGGACTAGACGCCCGAGCGAAGCTAGGCATGGTAGGATCTCGCACGAAGAAGCATTCACCGTATTGTTCATGGAACAGCTAAAGAAGAAAGGCTGGCCTGGCGAATTCCGTTCGTCAGGCACCACACGGGTCGTTCCGAGGCCAAGGAAACTCTCGGCCCGTGACACATGCATGATGAATCTGGACACCTCACAAACCAATTTCTTCACTAATCATGGTGGGTGCGGACTCATGTCCTTTCCTAATTAAGAAAGTCAAATAAGGCGATGTCTACGTAATACTATGTTTACTTTACAAATTACGTAAATTGCACTTTCACATTTCATATGAATGATCTAAGTATAAAATCTTTTCCATTTAATGATAAAGAGACTATCTTACTATGTGCTTAATATGTGTGTATTGAACTCACTCTTTAGAACCGGAATCAATCTAAAAGTCTCGGTTTCCTTTTCTTAAGAACTTGTGAATTTGAAAATATAGAAATCTTATGTTGCCCAAAAAATCAAAAAGAGTAATCTCTTGATCAACCCCACTTTGGAAAGAATCTAGTGCACCTCAAAACAATCATTTACCGATATGAAACGTTGTGATACCATGCATACCACGCAAGCACATGCACGTTGGATAGCTCATTGCCCTTTCATATTGTTTTCACTAGTCCTTTCATATGATACAAAAAAATAGTTTCAACTTTTATTTACATGAAAAATCATTATAAGTTATAATAGTCTAATATTGATTGAGAAACAAAATCATCATACAAAATAAATTAGAAACTCTAATCCTTCAAAATTAAGATTGCTTAAATCTTTAGCACCATCCAAACTTAAGTGTAGAATTTCTTATTTTTAGTAAGTTTTTCACAATAATTTGAATCATCTCTCAAAGTCGACAAAATCTTTATTGAAGTGCTTTATATTAGATTTTATTATGTTTCTATTAGTCCACTTCGCATGTACTTCTTTTCCAGATAATGATGATATCAAGAAGTTCACATAAACGACATCTATACCTTTCTGAAATTAGAAAAAAAAAATACTGATGAACGATTCATCTCGGATCCCGCCAACATTTACGGCCCTAGACCGAGCAAGTTCGCAGGGAAAAACCACACTGCTGGCGGAAAGAACGTGAAAAGTGTTAAAAAAAGTCAAACATTTTGCATTTATGCCAATTTAATTCTAAATATTTTCTTGACGCCAATTAAGTCCTAAACATTTTTACATTGTGCAAATTTAGTCTTTTCTGGCCAATTTTAGCCAAATTTTACTAACTGAACACCAGGTGACTGACGTAAATAACTTTTAATAATTTTTTTTCTTTTTTTCTTTTTTTCTTTTTTATTGTTTTCTTTTTCTTTTTTTCCTTTTCCTCCTTCTTCCTCTAGCCGTCGCTAACTCGACGACCGGCTGGAGGCGACGGCCGGCGAGGTCGACCTCGACCTCGCCGGCCACCTCGCCGTGGCCACGAGGGCGGCCTCGCGGCGAGTGGCGAGGCTTGCCCTTGCCGGATCCGACAAGGGTCGAGCCTCGCCCGCCTGGCGCAAGGCCGCCCTCGAGGCTCGGGGCGGCGAGGCTCACCCTCGTCAAATCGGGCGAGGGTCAAGCCTCGCCCATGGTGGCGAGGGTGAGCCCCGCCAACTCGGCGCAAGGCCGCTCCGGGCCACCCAAGTTGCGGGGCGAGCCCTCGCCGCCCAGGCCTCAAGGGTGGCCTCGCGCCAGGCAGGCGAGGCTCACCCTCACCGAATCTGGCGAGGTCAAGTCTCGCTAGCCATTGGTGAGGCTCGACCCTTGCTAGCGCAAGGCTTCCCTCGCGGTCGCCGGCGAGGTCGAGGTTGACCTCGCTAGCCATCGCCTCTGGCTGGTCGTCGAGATTTGGCAACCGACTAGATGACAAAGGAGGAGAAGGAAAAATTAAAAATTAAAAAAATTAAAATATTATTAAAAATTGTCAACGTTAGCGTCGATTAAGCCACGTCAGCCGGCCAGCGTCTAGTCAGCAAAATCCGGCCAAAATTGACCGGAAATGACTAAATTGGTACAACGTAAAAATGTTTATGACTTAATTGGCACCAAAAAATGGTTTATGACTTTTTTAACACTTTTTTCTCGAAAAGAACCTTAGGTGGCCACGAAGAACAAAGTCTTGATGATCGGAGGCATTGCATGCCTCGAAAGTACATAGTTGAAGCGAGTGCTAAGTCCGGTCGCCTTACCTTTGCTCTCGTGAGGGAGGCTGGTCTCTCCGATCCCACCAAGGTCAACATCGCCCAAGGTTTCAAGAGCTTAGGCGTCAAATTTTTCATGTGTGTATCGTGTTGTGAGTAGTCACTACGGTGCAATTATGTTCGTTTCCGACATCAACTTGAACCATAGGTTATATAGGATTCTGATTCTCCGCATCCCGCTAATCATCTCATGGCACGTGCAACTTTCAATACGAGGACATAGTAGGAACATTTGATGTGCGAGGCTTCTTTGCAACGCTTGGAGGAATTACTTCTATTTTGAATTTGATATGAGTTTTTCTATTTCTGTATATTATACGTTTTATGTCGTCGGTGTGGGTATTGAATTCGAGCCGCTGATGATGTACGATAATTCACCTAATTTCCTGGTCTTAGACTAAAATATAATTTTGTTTTAAGGTTCATTTGTTTCGCAAAAAATAAATAATTTGGAAGAAAAAATATCTCAAAAATGATTATTTGTATCGCTTATAAAATGAACGAACAAAAAATCTTTCCATCGTCTATAAAAATATTTAGACATATTTTGTTGTTGATAATAACAACATTTTTCATCAACTAATCATTTAAAATATGCAAGTAATTATTGTCTAGAAAAATATTTTTTAAATTATTTATTTTTTACGAAACAAATACTTTATATATCTAAATACTTTATTCATTTTTCATGTCTAAATAGTCTGTAGGTAGTCATTATGGTGAAATCAAATACTTTATAAATCCTCGAAAATCTGAAGGTAATTGAAGCTCCGGTTTCCTTAGCTGACGAAATCTCCTTTCATGAATGATAAACTTAAAAGAATAACAAGTTTAAGGATTCTTACTACGGGGAAAAAACAAGGCAAAGAAAAAAGGCAAATATTCGATTGAAGATGGTACCATAACAATTATCTATGTGAGGTTAAGTAATAATCTTGCCGATCCATTGATGAAAGCTTTACCAAGACATGTGGTAATAATGACCTCATAAGAAATGGGACTGAAACCCTTTAATTGAAATCATCAATAATGGTAACCTGACATTTTTTCTAAAACATCACTAGTTACAAGGTTTAATGGGTAAAAACAAGTTATTGAATGTGATTGTTTGATACTGACATAACTCTGAAAAGTCAATATCGTCTGTTACGTTTTGTAGGTTAAATTGAATTCTTAATGAAGTATAGTACAAATTTATAATGTGTTGATAGTAATAGAAACACATGGTAGATACTTCACCTATATAAGCTTAGAAGTGGTGCCGCTTCTTACGAAAGTGAGAGTTGCTTTATAGAGAGCTCATGAAACAGGATCAAGCACAAGGCCATAATAGTGTGGAGTAATATAGAACTTCTCGCGAAAACAAGAGATTAGTGTATGTGCAGTATGTCAGATTCTATTACATGGTACAAATTTAAAGCCGAGCTACTTGTCACTTTGATAGAGCTTTGATATACTTGCACTAAGTAAAAGTTTAACTCGAAAGAGACCTTTATGTATGTATATTATTCTTACCAAAATTTTGGTTGTACGGTTTTAAAATTTTAATTTTGAAATCTTTGTTTTACAAACAAAGTGGGGGACTGTTGGAGGTTTGTTTTGTGTATTTTCCTTGTCTCACATAGGAAAAGTGGGAGGAAGTTGGCCAATTAATAAGTATGGGGTTTCCTTTCTGTACCTAAAGGAATGATTAGGTGGGGCTAGACCCCACCATACCCGTGTGCGGGTGTGCCATTATTTGGCGCACTTTGTGCTCCCGCAGTTTAATTAACACTAACCCATTTGTTATTTTATTTTTTCTTTCGTACGGTTATCTTATTAACTTTAATCAATTCAAATGTTTTTTTTTTAGTTTTGAGAATTTTCGAAAATTATTAAAAAATAAAAATTTGAAATTTTATTTATTTAAAAAGATTATTATTCTGAATTTTTGTTTGTGTCTTTTCAAGACAACCTTTGGAAAAGATATTTGTTCAATTTGCAACTTTTCCCGAAGGGTTGCAATTGTTCGTTTTTCAACTTCTTCCGAATGGACACCTTTGTTTATCTAGACAATTTTTGAAAGGCCTGGTTTGTTCATTTTTTTTGCAATTTTTCACGAAGAGTTGCTTGTGTTTTAAGAGTGTTTTATATATATACATGTCAGTTTTCAGAAAAACGAAAGTGATCATTGTTTATCTTTTCGAGCATTCTTTCGAAAAACTACAACCATCCTTTTAATTGTTTCATAGAGAGACCATGGAGAAATACTAGAATTGCTATCTAGTATTCTCATTTTGAGACTTTGTTGTATCTTGAAGGATATTTGCCAGTGACTATTAGCAATATTATGGGGCAAATAAATCCTTAAAGAAAGTGATATCACGTCTCAAAGTCCGACTTGAGTATTCTAAAAATCCGTCTTCATTGTTTTACTCAATTCGAAGCCATATTTTTCCAATAGGAACAACCCTCGAACCAGACTACGGATGCTAGTCAGACTCAATGAATCCTTCCGTACTTTGCATACTACCTACCGTCCACGTGGACTCTTGTGTCCTTTTCTTTTCAAGAAATCTACGGTGTGGTGGTTATCAGTGTGGATATCTTCCTTTTTGTGAATGATTTTTCGTAAATTCATCCATTTACGGTAGCTAAGCATGTGAAATTATGAAAAGCAAATTTCAAGAGACCCTTTTTAGCAAAACAAGCACTCAAATGATATGCATTTTCAATTTCGAATTGGTGATCTAAACATTGAATCTTTTGCATTTAATGATAAAGAGTATCATTTATATATGTCTAACTTATTAGCATCATGCTTCCTATTCAATCAATGAGCCAATCTAACAATGTTAGTCTCCTTCAAGAAGTTATGAATTGTTTACAAGATAATGGCACCTCAAAACAATCATAGAGCGACTATGAAACTCCGTGATATCACGTATATATGTGCATCTGCATGTCCAATAGCTCATTGTCCTCTCATACCATTTTATCTTAATATTTCATATGATAAAGTAAACCTAAAAAATGGTTTCAACTTCCTTTTTATCAATGACATAAAAAAATCATGGTAAATTATAATAGTACAATATCAATTGAGAAAACAAAATATAGTTTCAATTAAACAGTATTTCTAACACTTCAAAATTAGGATTACTTAAATTTCTAACACCATCCAAACTTAAATTTGGAATTTCTTAATCTAGGCAAGTTAAGTTTTTCTCATTTCACAAAAAATGAATCATCTCTCAAATTAGACAACATCATTATTAGAATATTTTATATTTTATTTTCTTCCCTTTCTTTTTTCAGGACTAATACCATAAAAATAAAATAAAAACTCAAACTAGTACATCCATATTATATTTACCAAAAACTAATTTTTATATCACAAAATAATTTATATTGTTTTATTCATGTCACATTTGTCCAAAATTTGCAGTTTTTTTTAGATTAAAAATTAGTTCGGGATGATATTTGTATTCAGCTGGAGAATATTTTAGGTAAAAAAGTTAATTTAGGATAAATGTGAAAGAAAATTAATTTCGTGCACTTTTTTCTGGTGAAGGATCAGATCGAGAAGTCAATACGCTGGAAGGACAATTCATTGGAAAGACAATTACGCCCTTCTGGAACCAAAAGATAATTTTAAATTGGCTCCGTGTAGAAGAGCCCCCGGCATTTTTGCGCGCTCTCTCCCTTTCTCGCAGACACAGTTGGAGCACTACGGAGACCGACCGAGCTCGCCGGAGAAAATCAACCGACTCCGCCGTGAAAAACCCCTCTGAGATGGCGGAGAAGAGCAAAGTCCTGGTGATCGGAGTCACCGGACTCATCGGAAAGTTCGTCGTGGAAGCGAGTGCTAAGTCCGGCCACCCTACCTTCGCTTTCGTGGAACCGCTGTCCACTCCGTCCGACGCTGCCAAGACCAACTTCGTCCAAGGTTTCAGGAGATTAGGCGTCTACGTAGTTCTGGTGAGTAGCTAGCTATGCCCGTGCGATCGCGTTCGTTTCCGACATCTAGTTCTGCTTCGAGGAACCGAAAGCGTCACCTGCCGTTGAATCTTGTTCGTCGTTCCGAGAAACGTCTTCGGCAGTAGAATCGGAGCTGATTTTCGTCTCCATCTCTCACTCGATCGAGCTGATTGGAGTCACGTTGTGATTCGGTGTTGTTCATTGTCTTTTCTGATATTTTGTCTTCGTATGTTGGCGAAATAGGTGAAATTTTTTATGACGTCCTTCTCACTTTCTCACTGCCTGACGATTCATCTCAGCTTCGCGTGTTGATTCGAACGCGCGCATTTTCAGACAAATCTTACAGAAACTTCCTTATGCCTTAGCTGTTTATGAGACAGCTACAGCTACGTATTAACTGCACTGACCTGTTGTTCAGATGCCACGGAGAAGAATTCTGTGGATAGTAGCTTCTTCTTTTTTTTTTATCATATTTTTCTTTTATTGCCTGATAAAGGTATTGAAGTCTTATCTACATCGGTTATGAATCCCATCGCCAAAACAGGAATTGTTGATGATTGCTGACTTCATCAATTGTTTATTCATGCTCTTGGTCATTTTATTCTCAGGGAGACATAAACGTTCCACATACTCTGGTGAATGTGATGAGGCAGGTTGATGTGGTAATCTCTACTGTTGAGACATCACCGGATGACCAATACAAGATTGCTGCTGCCATTTTGACGGCCGGAAATATAAAGGTGGTGCTGTTACTAATGATTTTGTCCTCGTTATCATTGTTCGTTTAGCATTCGACTGATGATATAAGTTGTGTTAGCTTACTTCTTTTCTTCTGGTATTAGTGCATAGCGTTCTCCTTGTGAGCTTCATTTGATCAAATGGAATGCATTGACTCATTTATCTGTAGACTTCACATCTTTTTCATCTTAATTGGTCATGACTCTGTGTAGAAGTCCCTGTGGGTTTGGGTTTCCTCTAGGTCAGCCAAAAAAAAAAAAAAAATAACATAAAAAGTTTCAGTCACTCAATATGGACTATGGACTTGTATCCCAGCGCTTCGATCATGAATTCGCGAGGAACATGAACTAGTTTAACCTTGAAATGGTCCTTTTCAGGGGTATAATTGTTGCATGTATGTTACCCAACCCCACTTACTGGGATAGTACTTAGTAGTAATCGTTGTTGCTGCGGGTGGTTGACAGCCAACAATGAGTGGAACTCAGCATGCTCCGAAAAGGGAATGGACTTGCCTGATATTTTATCACTGCGAAAGTGTCCATTCAAGCAAGCAGCATGTTTGCATATTTTATACTTGACAGAGTTATCTGGCTGCTGCCTAACATTAAAATCTTCACTTTCCATTTTTTCTACTTTTCTAATACCACTTATGGTAGAATTTGCTTATTTGCTGAATTTATTGTTTATTGTTTCGCTTATGATCAGTTTTTACTCTGTTATAGCAACATACTGACAAAAAAAAAAAAAAAAAAAACGTGAAATGCAGTCACGTACAAGTTTGTTCTGTTTTATTTTGCCAGAACTCATATAATTTTGTTGGATAAGGGGAATGTGCTCCAAATTTTCGTTCCTTTCCAATGGAAATGTTTCTTCTGATTGGATTATTTTTCTTTCTAGAGATTCTTGCCTTCAGTGTTTGGAAGTGATGTGGATCGTGCCCATGCTATGGAGCCAGCAAGAACTTTTTATGCTGCTTACTATAGCGACATCCACTGCCTTCTCAAGGAAGAGGGAATCCCGTATACCTATGTGTGTTGTAACTTTCTTGTAGGTTGGCACCGTTCAACATTGGTGCAGCCCAGGGCTAGAGCTGCCTCTAGAGAGAGAATTGTCATCTTAGGGGATGGTAATGCAAAAGGTAAGAAGCATGAAATACCTATTCTGATTTGTCAGGATTTTTCTATACAACTTTTGCGATTTAATTACGGGAGTAATCAGAGTGAGGACAATTCCTGAAGCTTGAGAATTCCAAGCAACTCCTCTAGCTGGAGATGTCGAGCCTTTTACATCCGTTATTCTTGACTTCCGGAGAGTAATAAATGATATGAAAGTGATGTTGGTTATCTTGGCACAATACCGCCTGGTCAGCATATTAAGAAGGTTATCTTATGTATCTAGTTGAGAAAAGAACTTATGAATGCATTTGTCCATGATGAATCTTTTTATTGAGAGAGTTCTTTAAATAAGAACCAAAAGATCAAAGTTTTTGTGATATATTTATTAGCCAAATTCTAAAATTCTCTTGTCAATGTACAGTGGTGTTTAACAGGGAGGATGATATCGGCACCTATACCATCAAAGCCGTGGATGATCCTAGGACCTTGAACAAAATTCTGTACATCAGACCTCCTGGCAACACTTACTCGATGAATTATCTCGTGTCTTTGTGGGAGAGAAAGACCGGCAAGACCTTGGAGAGGGTTTATGTTCCAGAGGAGCAAGTTCTTAAGAAAATTCAAGGTCACAAATGCGTTACTATTAGATTTGAGCACGCATAAATTGTCTCTATTCTCTATGAGATTTAAACCTTTTGACAACAATTGGTCTACTTGTCCGCCCATATTGCAGATGTGAAATCTCCAGACGATCTGGTGTGGGCCATATCCCATTCTGTTTTCGTGAAAGGAGACCAGACTAACTTCGAGATTGAGCCGCTGTACGAAGTGGAAGCTTCGGAGCTCTACCCTAATGTTAAATACAGCACCGTGGATGAGTACCTTAATCAGTTTGTCTGATTGTCGAAGCTTACTGTGCTTGGGGATTTGATTTCTCACATCAACTTGGATAAACAAATTGTAATAGTATATTGCTTCTCACGAACCTAGTGGGAAACGTCGCTCCCATTGATCATCTCATGGCACTGTACAACCTCCAGATATTAAGACATACTATGAATACTAAATAAGTGCTCATCTGTGCTGTATGCTTGGAGAAGTTACTTCTGTTTTGGAGGTGTTATGTGTTCAGGGGCTAGCTAACAAATAAAAAAAGGATGAGGGTTTATGGTGTCGTGCCAAAAGCCTATCCCGAATTTGGGTAAAACCAAATTGACTTAATTAGACAAATTGAAAGTACACAGACTTAATTGGAGAATCGGAAAAAGTAGAGGGGTGAAAAGTATAAATCTTCCGTTTTTATTCTCATAGTGGAGCATTGTCGATGCACGATTTTGAAGTCAAATAATTCACATGTCCTCGAAGATCTCCTCGGAATCTAAACTCGAGGTTTACTTAGCAGATTTTATATATATATATAGAAGTCAGCAAGGATGATGTTTTTGTTGCCACTTGGTGAAGGGTAAGCTTAAAGAATAGCAAGTTAAAACCCATTGATGAATACCTCGTGGTGTTGGATTATCCTTAATGATTTGAGGACTGTTATGGGCATGAAACAAGCAAGAAGAAAGAGAGGCATGTGTCACGGTCCGTAAATCCTCTCATACTCGTGACATTTGTGAGTAATGCTTGGAGTTATCGAGTGAAGAGTGAGGAGGCAGAGGGGACGAACACAACTAGTTCGTGGGAGTAGCGTCCGGACGGTTGGTATTAGGACTTTTAGGATAGAAGGATTATATCACTTAGGAGCTCTGAAGGCGAGGTTAGCTTCCCGTGCACAAACCGGTCGGGAGTTGATGCCGCTCTCCTGACGAGGCCATGGCAAGCCGAAACCAGTTGTTGAGCCTAAAAAAATCTGCTATCTCACTCGATGGACTAGACATCCAAGCAAAGCTAGGTGCGATATGATCTCGTACAGAGAAGCTATTCATCGTATTATTCGCTAGAACAATTATAGAAGGAAGGCTGGCCTAGCAAGTCGTTCGGCGGCCAAGGGAACTGTTGGCTTGTGTGGTATCAGAGCAGGAATCCCTCCAGTAAGTGAGTGAGTCGGAGAATTGGACTTCGCGCTCCAGTGTGAGTTGAACTAAGAAGTATTAGTGGTCTACTCGGTCCTACGAGGGCGGAGAGTGAATCGCCGAAGCAAAAGGTGCTCAAACAAAGCGCGGCTCTCTAAAGCCCCAAGGATGACAATAGGGGCACTAGGAAGAGTCAATTCCTCGCTAAGCAAACAGTGGGTCTGAGAAGAACCGAATCCTCACTGAATAGGGATAACGTTCCTGAATCGATCGATGAATTCAAAGAAGAGGTGTACTACCACGTTTTCAATAAGGAAAGACCCTCCATTCGGTTTGCTAGGGTCAAGATGTTTAGTAGGCAAAAATGGTGCTGCCAAAAGATGTTGTTGGCGAAAAATGCCACACTTGCCAAAGAAAGTGTAGGTGACCAAGACGAGCCCGAACAATTGAGATCAAAAGAGGCTATCAATGGAGCAAAACCTGTTTTGTTGAGCGAGCGTGACCATTCAATGTGAAATCCCAAAAGTGGCACATTAATGGTTAAGGTACGTGAGGAAGCGACAAAATAGATGGCAACGAGGGTGTTGTGAAATTGAGTGGGGAAGAATGTCACGATCTGTGAATCCTCCGGTACTTGTGACACTTGTGAATAGTGCTTATGGTTATTGAGTGAAGAGTAAGGAGGCAAAGGGAATGAACACAACTAGTCCGTGGGAGTGGCGTCAGCACAGTTGGTGCTAGGAGTTCTAGGATAAAAGGATTATATCACTTAGGAGCTCTGAAAGCGAGATTGGCCTCTCGTGCACAAACTGGTCGAGAGCTAATGCCACTCTCCTGACGAGACCATGACAGGCCGAAACCACTTGTTGAGCCTAAAAATATCTACCATCTCACTCGATGGACTAGACACCCGAGCAAAGCTGGGCATGGTACAATATCGTACAAAGAAGCTATTCACCGTATTGTTTATTGGAACAGCATGAGAAGGAAGGCTGGCCTGGCGAATTCCACTCGCTAGGCGCCGCACGTATCGTTCTGTGGCCAAGGGAACTGTCGGCCCATGACACATGCACAATAAATTTGGACACCTTGCAAACCGAATTTTTACTAAAAGCCAAGAGTGAGGACTCATATCCTTTCCTAAACAAGAGAGTCCTATAAGGCGGTGTCTACATAGTACCCTGTTAACTTCATTGATTAGGTAAATTGCATTTTCAAATTTCATATGGACAATTTAAACATTAAATCTTTTCCATTTAATGATAAAGAGACTATCTTACTACTTGCTTAATATATGTGCATTGAACTCACTCTTTAGTAGCAGAATCAATCTAAAAACCTCAGTCTCATTTTTTTTTAAGAATTCATGAATTTGAAAATTTAGAAATGTTATGTTCCTTGAAAAATCATAAAAAGTACTCTTGAAGTCTGTTTGATAACACTTCATTTCAAAAAATAATTTCTTTTTAGAAATAGTCTTTTTATATTTCTATTCCTCGGGACAATTTCTATTAGTAACTACACAAAATAAAAGAATACGTTTAATAACTACACAAAATTTCTATTCTCGAAATGGAAAAAGAATAGAAATATGTTTAGTACAATTCAAAGTAATATATAATTTATTTTAATTTATTTTATTCTTCTTTACTGCAGCCTACCACTGTTGCCATTGGCCACTAGCTGTCGATCATTGCTGCCCACTACCAACCCCTGCCATCGATGATCAGTGGCAACAGGCGATGGGCAGCATTGTTGGCAATCATTGGCGACGAGGGTTAGTGATCGGTGGCGACAGTGATGGTCGGTGGCGACGGTCAGCCAGTCGCGGCAGTCAACTGACAACAAGCGGCAGAGGGGGGTGGCATCTGGCAAATAAGAAGAAAAGAAAAAATAAAATAACTTATTTTTAAAAATTGTTTCTAGAAAGAAGAAATTACTTTCTTCTACTTTTTATTTTTGCTCCAAATCTATTTATCGACCATTTTTTTTTTATTCCGTGGAATAGAAAAATTAATTAACGTTACCAAATGGATTTATATTCTCTTTTTGTTCCGAGAAACAAAAGAACGGAAATTTGGAGAAACATAAACTTTACCATACATGGCCTTGATCGATGCTGCCTATGGAAAGAATTTAGTGCACCTCAAAGCAATCATTTAGCGATACGAAACGTCTTGATACCGTGCAAGCACATCCACATCAAATAGCTCATTGCCCTTTCATACCAATTTCACTTTCCTTTTCCTCAAAACAATCATTTAACGGTCGTCATGATTCCAGGCAAGCACATGCGTGTGGAATAACTTATTGTCCTTTCATACCATTTTCACTTTTTATATGATATAAAAGAACTATTTCAACTTCTTCCTTAATATTTATATGAAAAATCATTGTAAGTTAGAATAGTCTAGTACCAATCGAGAAACAAAACCATAATAATAAAATTAATTAGAATCTCCGGTCCTTCAAAATTAAGATTCCTCAAATCTTTAGCACCATCCAAACTTAAATGTGGAATTTCTTAATTTTGGTAAGTCAAGTTTTCTTTTTTTCACAATAATTTGAATTATCTATCAAACTCGACAAAATCTTTATTGAAGTACTTTATATTAGATTTTCTTCTGTTTCTATTAGTCCACTTTGCTTGTACTTCTTTTCCAGCTGATGGCGATATCAAGAAAAACCAGTTCACTTAAAAAGACATTTACGCCCTTCTGAAATCAAAATCAGATGATGATTCATCTCGAAGCCCGCTAACACGCCAGCAGCTACGGTCCAAGACCGAGCAAGTTCGCCGGGAAAAACCATGCTGCCGCCGGGACGAACCTTCAATGGCCAAGAAGAACAAACTCCTGGTGATCAGAGGCACTGGATATCTCGGAAGGTTCAAAGTTTAAGTGAGCGCTAAGTCTGTTAACCCTCTCGCCAAAGGGGCTGGTCTCCTTGATCCCACCAAGGCCAACATCGCCAAAGGTTTCAAGAGCTTAGGCGTAATTTTTTTTTTCATGTGAGCATCGAGGCGATTGTGTGAGTAGGTATTACTGTGCAATTACGTTCGTTTTCCACATATACTTGAATCCTAAGTTGTTTAGGATTCTGCTTCCCAGGATCCTACTCTGAAACGTCGCTTTCGGTGATCATCTCCTAGCACGTGCAGCTTCCAAATAGGACATACTAGGATCATTCAATATGTGCAGCATCTATGCGGTGGTTGAAGAAGTTACTTCTGTTTTGGAGTTGATAATGGGTTTTATGGGCCAAGCTTAAAGAAAGACACTGGATTTCTCTATTCATGTATAGAGAAATGTTTACGCAGTTGTTTTTAATCTATTATGGTATTAATAACTTGTTATGGATCATAAAAAATAAATAATTAATAATTAATAATTAATAATTATTGTGGGGTTCACTCTAAAAATTGCAACTCATAATATACCGTTACTTTCGTAATGACCCAAAAAGCAAAACCCTTCTATATTTTAGCCGAAGAAATCTACTGTTGCGAGTTGATTATGGATAAACTTAAAAGATTAACAAGTTCAAGGACTCTCATGGGCGGCGAACAAGGCAATACAAAGAAAAGAAAAGAAAAGGGCAAATGCTTGATGAAGCTGGAACAAATCTCGAACTAGAATCCTGTCTCCGCGCCCGATCATTCGTGGATATCGGTCTTTGACTAGATGAATCCTTCCGTACTCTGCATGCCGCCCGCCGCCAGCGTGGACTCTTGGGTCCTTCTCTTTTCGAGAAATCCGCAGTGCGGTGCAATGTCGTGTTGACTCTGCAAACGAAGACTTGCTTTGTTTAGCGAAAACTTCGACATGTCTAAGAAAGATGTTTTGTACTGAAATCACTTTTAGCCATCGTTTGGTGATTAACTTGAAAATGATTCCCTCTCTTAAGGGTAGAGAAAAATTTCCTCATTGTTTACCGTAGATTTTTTGATAAAATTAATAATACTAAAATTTCCAAACTAGTACATTTGTAATTAATTTACCCTTCGTTAGTTTTTATTAAATTTTACTGTCAAATTTATAAGTTCAATAACATAAATAGTTTATAGATATACCAATTTTGAAGTTTTACTTTCTGTTTGTCATAGATATATCAATTTGTGTTTTTTTCATCGCATTAATTCAATTTAACGAAAATTACAGAGGATAAATTTATCATAAATGTATTAGATTAAGGTTTTTGGTGGTCAAAAAATTAGTTTATGATAAATTTGTCATATATGTATCAATTTTGAATTTTTGATGGTTGAAAAATTAGTTTTAGGTAAAATTATCAAAGATAAACCAATTTAGAGACGTTTTATGCGGAAATCATTTTTAGTTCTCGTTTGGTCATTAACTTTAAAATGATTTCCTCTCTTTGAGAATAGAGAAAAGTTTCCTTGTTTTTTAGCATGCATGTTTTCCTTCATTGTAAATGATTTTTTGATAATCAATGCATTTTCGGTAACTAAGCAGGTAAAAATATCAAAAACAAATTATACAAAACCCTTTTTGGCTAAACAAACACTCAAGCTACGTTTGGTAGTTCGGATTTCCAATCGGGATAGGACTCAATAAGATATGATATGAAATCTTAGGATTTTTCTATATCATATCCACTGTTTAGTGAATTACAATATTAAAGTCGGATATATTTACATCATGTCATGTACATTTTTTTAATATAAAAAGCATATCATTATAAATGAACCTAAAAATTTATAAACGGAGATAGTAAAAATCTCTCATGACACTATTCCTTAATTTATTTTTATTTTCTTTTATTTTATTAATCCTCTTTTTAAAATTATTTTCTTCATTATTTCTTTTTTCCCCTTTCATCATTCTTTAATTAAATTTTATTAAATAGTAAACTGTACTAACATACCTAAAATACAAAAATACCTAAAATATATAATAAATATAAATATATAATTTATAGGTTGAATGTTTATTACAAGATAGAATTAAAGTTAAATATATAAATTAAAATAAGATTGAATTAAAAAATAATTTTAAATTTTAAATTTTAATTTCTTAAAATAAAATTCAAATATTATTTATATTGAAATATAATTTTAATTTTGTTAATTTAATAAGTTTGTTATTCAAGAAAAATAATTTTTCTATTATTGACATTAGAAATCATATTTACCTTTATCCCACCTCCCTCATGAGATAATTTTATTCGGCTTATATCCCTCTTATATCCGATTTTATCATATCCTAAGCGAACACCAAACGTGGGATAGAATAAATCATATTCTATCCTAAATTTTATCCTGACCGCCAAACATAACCTCAAAAGATAAGCCATTTCAATTTCAAAAAGTGATCTAAACATTAAATCTTTCGCATTTAATGATAAAGAGATTATTGTTTATATACGTCTGCATCGTGCTCCCTATTCAATCAATGAACCTATCTAATAATTTACCTCTCCTTTCTTCAAGAAGTTTTGAATTATTTATAAGATAATCTTTTGTTGGCCAAAAAGTTACAAAATTAATTTATGCGATTGACTCTACAAGAAAAAAGAATTTGCACCTGAAAACAATCATATATGGACTATGGAACTCCATGATATCATATATATTACATTAAATAATATTTCGTTATCAATTACATTGAATATTACAGTAAATTACAATAGTATAATATCAATTAAAAAAGCAAGCTACAATTTAAATTAAATAATATTTCTAGCACTTCAAAATTAAGATTACTTAAATTTCAAACACCATCCAAACTTTAATTTAGATTTTCATATTGTTGGCGAGTTAAGCTGTAACATCTACAGTTTTAGCCCGTGAGAAATGGCTATGAAATCGGTGTGCCCCAAGGACCACTCCAAGAATCACTTGCGATGGATCACGGACTAGTCACGGATCGGTCATGGATTAGCTTAGCGACCTTGCCACCCGGCCATGCGCCAGGCCATAAGCCCGGCCTTATGCTAGGCCATGAGCTGGCCTTAAGCCCAATTAGCTTGGCCCTATGTTCGGCCAACTCTGGCCATGCACTGCATTGGCTAGGATAGGCCATTGAACTAGCCACGTCAGTCAAGCTTGGCTATATCCCGCCTCAACCAGTTGTGAATTAGCCACAAACCTCAACTCGAATGGTGCAATTGATTGTTGATGAACATGAAAAGCTCTCACACAATAATCTTGGCACTTCCAGCAGCTCCCTTCTCATGTTTACAAAATGTTCTTTGGAAGTTAGTCCATAAATGAAGAGAATGACTCATCAACTCAAGTGGTAAGGAACTTGGGTGGCAAGGAAGAGGATTTGGTCATAATTACATATGACAACTTAAGTAGCAAGTTACTCGAGAAACAAGAAACATATGACTAAATCCAAAGCCAATTATAACTAAATCTTAGGTAACTCATATAGGAATGAGTTGTCATTCAAGTGGCAAGATAGGAGTTTAACTTGAAGAACAAGTAATCTAATTATGTTTTTTTGGAAGTTAGTAACTGAATAAAAGGGATGACTCACATGTCCAAGTGGCAAGAAAGGAGTTCAACTTGGAGAACAAATAGTCCAACATGTGACAAAAATCCAAGCCTTATGATAACACCAAATCTAAGCAATTAGTGAAGAGAATGAGTCATAAGCTTGGGTGTCCTTATAGAAATGAGGTTATCATTACATTCAGATATTGTCTTGGAGAGCAAGTTTAGCCAAGTTATTAGTGAAAGATGACTCATGACATAGGTGGCTGTCGCGACCTACCCTCGGGGGGAGGGAGCGGGTTTAGGGGTATTGCCTAAAAGACAGGCCTAAGGCCCATGATTGGGCGCGAGCTCTCCCAAGCTCATACCCCACGTGACGTTGGGATATTTTTCATGAATTTTGCACAAAAGAAGTCGCCACTAGCCTATTGGGGTCGGCTAGAAACCAAGTGAGGCATGGGAGCGTGCCTCACTTCCTACGCAACCAGAGAATCTAGGTTCGAGGACTTGTTTACACTAATTAACCAATTAGTGCCCTTTCGGTACCTAATCTTGTTCATTTTAACAAAATGATTTTTCACAAAGTGCGTTTGAATTGATTTTATACTTATCCACTAACATATGAGGTGATCATGCCGGTGCGCAATCATTAAAGTAATAATCATAATTATCAAGATCCTAATTGCCATAAAATTAAACACATGCAATCAAACATAATTAGATATGCAAATTAAACATGCAACATAATCAATATACGAGCACATAAAGGTCTAATTACGCTAAAATGGCAATACATGGCAAGTCCTAATCAAGCCCCATCATTTTTGGATATTCGAAATTTTTAATTTTTTTTTTTTTTGAAATTTTTTTAAAAAGAAATATAACTAATTTCTAATTTTTGTAATTTTATTTGGATTTTCGAAATTGTTTTAAAATTGTTTTTAATTTTTTTAATTTTTTTAAGAAAAATAACTAATTTCTAATTTTTAAATATTTTTTGGATTTTAGAAATTGTTTTAATTTTTTAATTTTTAATTAATTTTTTTAATTTGTTTAAAGAACATATTTTTAGAATTTTAAATTAATTTTGTATTTTAAAAGGTGAACCGGGTCGGGTTCGGTTCAACCCGACCCGGTCAACGCGCTTCGACCGGACCGGATTTGGTCCAAATGGGGGACCGCCGAATCGGCCCGCTTAGAAGCAAGGCCCGACTTGGTAGGGCCTTACCTTGGCTCGGATTGGGCCTATACCAGCGGGCCCAATCTGATCTAATACTTTCTATTTAAAAAAAAAAAAAAAGCCCACTACCTAAGTTAGCCCAAACCCACAAATCTAAAGACCCATAAGCCCACATGCAAAAATAACCCAAGCCCGACCCAAGTACGCCCAACCCAATACGCCAAAAACCCTACCCGGTTGACTGGACCCGGCCCGACTTGCGCAACCCAGTTTGTGGCCAAAACCCTAGGGTTTCTTCGCGGCGAGGAGCGGCGATGCGGTGCCGGAAGTTGGTCACGGCGGCGCGGCAGGGCGGCCGAGGAGCGGTGGCCGGCACGGGTTGCTAGTGTCGAGTAGAGACGGTGGCAGCAGCGTGGCATCGCGGCTAGGCAGGGGCGGGCTGTTGCGTTGCGGAGCAGACGCAGTGGCGACCGGCTCTGGCGTCACGAGAGGGTGCTCGTGCAGAGGTGCTGCTGTGGCAATCCGGCAGAGGGGAGTGGCGGAAGCTCGGGTTGCAGGCGAGGACGGAGGGCGGCGGCAGCTCGAACTGCGTTTGGCGCCGGGCGGAGGTGGCGCGAGCGTCTGATCGTCGCAATTGCAGCAGGGGGGTTGCGAAAGCTCGGGCTGCAGGTGAGTCGGGGGGCAGCGGTGGTGGCGCGGTGCTTGCGGACGAGCGGCTCCGCCGCGAGGCGGCCGGCACGACGAATGCTTCGAGCGGCCGCGGGGCGGAGCCTCCTCTCTCTCTCTCTGTTTCTGGGTTGCTCTTCTGCTGAGCTCTCTCTCGAGCTCCGATTGCTGGCGCGATGGTCGTCGCGGCTGCGGGTGCTGTAGTGGCGTCACGGCTTCGAGCTGCTGGTGGCCACTGCGGCGTCAGCGACGGAGCCAGTTGCAGCAGGTTGCTGCGGCGGCGTTGGATTGCAAGTGGAGGCGGGCGAGCGACGGCACAGGCTGTAGCGAGGTGGCTCAGCTGGCGTCGGGTTGAGGCAGCGAGGAGGGCAGCGGCTCGGACGGCGTCAGGCAGCACCGCCGCTACCCTCCTCCCCTCCGTTTCTTCAGATCTGGATTCTGGGGAAGACAGCGGCGAACAGCGTCGATTGGACGGCTCGTCCGCGACAGTGGTGGCGGTATAGCTCCCTTTTCTCGAGCTCCCTCTCTCTGCTGAGAACTCCCTCCCTCCTTTCTCCCCTGTCTTCTCTCTCTCTCCTCTGTACTCTCCTATTCTTTGTTGCTGTCCCCCCTGCCCTCGATCCCCCTCCGTTTCTTCTATTGCTAGGGTTTCACCGAAAATGGAGGAGGGAGAAAGCGGCATGGGCCGGGCCAAGGCAAAATCCGGCCCGGCCCCTTCCATGTCTTTTTTTCTATTTTTTGTTGTTTTGTTCTTTTTTTTTTCTTTTTCTTGTTTTGTTATTTTTCTTTTTTTTTCTTTTTATCTAATTTTTTATGTATTGGAAAATAAAAATTAGGTATCAACAGCTGCCCCTCTTTGAATGTAGCCTCGAAGGGGTTGCAATCAAAGACAGAAGACACCTAATTATTTGGGCAATAGAAAGACCCCAGGTGCATATGCACGTATTAGGTCGACAAAAATGACTCATAACTATGGAAACGCATCTTGTCAATAAGGTGAAGAAAGACTTCGGGCTATAGAAGCCCACCGAGTCATAAAAAGTGAGGAAGGCTCCAGGATACAAGGCTCTCAGGGTCATAAGAAGTGAGAAAGACTCAAGGATACAAGGCTCTCCGGGTCATAAGAAGTGATGAAGACTCTAGGATACAAGGCTCTCCGGGTCATAATAAGTGATGAAGACTCCAGGATACAAGGCTCTCTGGGTCATAAGAAAGTGAGAAAGACTCCAGGATACAAAGCTCTCCAGGTCATAAGAAGTGATGAAGACTCCAGGATACAAGGCTCTCCGGGTCATAAGAAGGGAGGAAGACTCTGGGATACAAGGCTCTCCGGGTCATAAGAAGTGAGGAAGACTCCATGATACAAGGCTCTCCGGGTCATAAGAAATTATGAAGACTCCAAGATACAAAGCTCTCCAGGTCATAAGAAGTGAGGAAGACTCTAGGATACAAGGCTCTCCGGGTCATAAGAAGTGATGAAGACTCCAAGATACAAGGCTCTCCGGGTCATAATAAATGATGAAGACTCCAGGATACAAGGCTCTCCGGGTCATAAGAAGTGAGAAAGACTCCAGGATACAAGGCTCTCCGGGTCACAAGAAGTGAGGAAGACTCCAGGATACAAGGCTCTCCGGGTCATAAGAAATGGGTAAGACTCCAGGATACAAAGCTCTCCAGGTCATAAGAAGTGATGAAAACTCCAGGATACAAGGCTCTCCGGGTCATAATAAGTGATGAAGACTCCAAGATACAAGACTCTCCGGGTCATAATAAATGATGAAGACTCCAGGATACAAGGCTCTCTGGGTCATAAGAAGTGAGAAAGACTCCAGGATACAAAGCTCTCCAGGTCATAAGAAGTAAGAAAGACTCCAGGATACAAGACTCTCCGGGTCATAATAAATGATGAAGACTCCAGGATACAAGGCTCTCCGGGTCATAAGAAGTGAGAAAGATTCCAGGATACAAGGCTCTCCGGGTCATAAGAAGGGAGGAAGATCGAGGTCTCATCATATAAAAACGAGTTTTGACCGGGTATGATAGTCTCACCGTGTATGAACAGGTTTCGACTAGGAGGCGAACAAGCATGGTTTACAGATGAACCCACCAATCTTGGAAATGACATGGTTTAAGGTTAACCATTAACCTTTGGGAGATGACATGGTTTAAGGCTAACCACGAACCTTTGGTTTTTCTAGGGAAGCACCCACTAACCCCCTAGAAAACAGCATGGCTTTACTAATGAATTCTGTCAAACTCAACTTGAGCAAATGTCATTAGAGACGTCATCAAGAGAAGTATTGGCAATATTGCAGCAATAATTGAACAAAATAATCAACCTAAGTCCGATTGCTTTAGAAAAACATTCGATGTCCATCAGCCTCATGTGGCGCAAAACTGTCATCTTGCTCGTGAATATATCATTAATCATCAAATTCTCTAGGAGACAAGCTCTCATCATAATGGCTACGACTCAAGAAAAAGGTTCATTAAGCATGCCAAACTAGAGCTTCTTAGTCAGAAAGGGTTTCTCACGCACTCTTAATAAAATGGCTACTTGATCCCATCCATTCATGTGGGAGATAATTGATTGCTGAAGGTATCTCACATAACCTATGTCGAAGGCTTCCGGAAACATTCGCAATGAGCACAATCTGATCGATCAAAAAGGTCTTTTGAAAGGACCGCAATATAGGCTCGGTTAGGGCACAAAGAAATTATTGCTTTGAGGCCAACAAAGGAACATTTGTCACTATCTTCATCGGCTTTACAAGTCGAGAGCTTGGAAGATGAGACAAGATAAAATTACTTCCACTCCTTCAAGCAGTAGCTTCTTGGTGGTATTCTCATTTTCGCTCAAACCATCCCAATCAGAAGAGACTTCAGAAGAGGGTTGTAATGTTGGCTTAGGAGAGGCTCGAAAGGCTTAAAATTTTCAAGAGGGTTTTTAAGAGTTGGTGATCATCATGACATCATGACCAGGTCACTTGACATTTCCAAATCATTTGGCTTTTGAAATACAACGCATCTCGAAAGTCCCTTAACTAATCTTTTATGCATGGGAGCTTTGCTCCTTTCTCTAATGTCCTTTGCTCTTGTGATGAATTTTTTTTTTTTTGCACAAACACTTGGACCTTGATAATTAATTTTTTTTTTCCACATAAGATGCAACTTTTGGCTTCTTTTTTTTCTTAACGGGCATTGGCCTTGCTTTTACCAGACACATTGCTTTTCATGCCCCTAGTTTGTAGAACTTTTTGCTCTTTGAACTCTTGGAGCTCTTATGACTTTCGAGATGCTTTTCACATTTTCTCGTGACTCTCAATTGTATTTGGTCAATTTTCTCATGCCTTGCCCCAGTGAAGGGAGATGATCACCGCTCGGGGTTTAGAAATGAATAATCAGGCCCAAATTGGTTAAAACAATGGATATCAGTGTTTGGGTAGAGAAGGAAATGCTCTTCTTCACTTTGGGATAAGTCGAGATCTAATGAGAATTCATTTGAAGCTATCACCAGAAGATTGATGCAAGTGAAAGTAATAGAATCTTTCTCAACCTTTCGCTTTACAACACGACCGTAACCTCCTATGTTGCCCTAATGTAGGGTCATTCTCCATAGGGGTACTTTGAAGGATCATCTTTATTCGGCTCAAAAGGGTAACAAGATGTCAGCTTGGTACTTGGGATTAATGAATGAAATGCTTTTGCCATTTCGATCTTTGTGCTCAACGCGAATGAATCTTTCGTCCTAAGAGAATATCGCTTTTCACTCAACTCTCAAAAGTGTTTAAAGGACGTGTTTGGAAATGGGCTTGCCTTTCTTCATCCTAAGCACTTCTTGTTTGGCATGGTTAACGTCTCCATCTCACTCTATCGAGATCATCTGAATAGATCAATCTCCATAGGGAAATTTGATTCAAAATGAATAATTCACAAAATGAGAAAACAATTTTCGGATAAAAAGGATGCTCAAAAGGTTTGTAATTTTTTTCTCAATTATTCATTTCATTTTTTTCTCTAGGAAAGCGCAACAGGTTCTTTTTTGTAATGGAAATTCTCCATTTTTTTCTCTTCCTTTTTTTTACTTAAAAAAAATTTTAAAAAAAATTGAGAAGAAGGGTACTTACCTGCGGCATGGTGACCCGTAACCTTGTAAAGAATGTGAAAGAATATGTTAGTGCAAAAATCTTTAGGAAATGAAATGTTGGAAACGATACATTATTACCCTTCATTCGCTTTCATCTTTTGGGCACTAACACCTCTTGGATTCACATTCGTGGATATTTGGTAACTCGACAATACCATTCCCTTGCATTCGCCTTTAAGTGCTTGATGTCTTCCTGATTCCTTGGTGGAAGGCGCTGCTTCTATGGTTAAGGTGCAACTTTTTTATATATCACCCTGTAAGAAGGAGAGATGAAACAAGTTATCTCCATTCTTAGTTAGGTTCAAATGAGGAACGATACATCCTTTTTGATGAATTTGGCAATGTTGTTCCAGCACACTTCATTGATGGATGAATGAGAGATTTTTCTTTAGATCAAACGTTGTTCTCCCACTCTTTATATGACAAACCTGTATTCCGTTCGAGTCTGTCCTGTACCAAAGAAAATGATAGGTCATTTTTTATACTGAAGAGAAATCAAGTTTAGGAACGAGTTACATCCTTTACAAAGTCAAGTGGTCAACATCCCAATGTATCTCTCATGGAGGAAGGAATAATATTGCGCCTCTGTTTCATTTGAATCCTTCTTTGTTTAGGATGAACAGGACTTAATAATGCTCCATCACGTTTGTTGGAATGTTACAAAACTTGGCACTCTTAATGTCTCCTTGACAATGAAAAGAAAGTCATGTCAAAAATGGTATCAGAAATGAATAATTGGAATTGATACAATTTACTCTTCCTTCGAATTCGCCTTTTGGATACTTGGCAACCTCCTTCATTTGTCCCATCATGCAAAGTGAACGAGATCGACGGGTTATTTTGGCACGTAAGGCATTTGCGAATAACAAAACATTCTCAGAATGAAATTTGACTTCATTTCGCTTTTATGGAAAATTGGCACCGACGAAACCTCAACGCATGCTTGCTCCTCGAGTTCGATGAGCCCGAGAAAATGACTATATGAAGAAAAGGCCTTAAGCAAAGTTTTTTTGAAATTCATTTTGGAATGAGGACGTAAAAGTTCACGTAAAACACTTCTGAATTTTTTCTACTTTGTTTTGTTTTGTTTTGTTTTGTGTTTTGTTTTTTTGTTTTTTTATAAAAAAAAAATGATGATTTTCGTGAAACTGAATTCCATCATAAAAAATGTGAGTCGTGCGATTTACAAAAGCAATAATTGGATTTGCAATCAAAACTCAAAATGAAGAACACGATTCTTAACAAGAATAAGAACATTAATAAGATACAAGAAACTCTTGTATAGATAAGAGTAAAAATTAACTCTTGTCCTAATGTCAAGGAGCATCATGCAAAACCTGCAAAAAGACGACAATGTCAATATGTGAATGAGAGAAAATGATATTTTAATGACGTCACTTCTTACAATAAAATCGAGGCGACAATACATGCCCCACAATCCTTATTACAGGACTTTTAGTATTTCGCCAAGATTTTATCATAAGAGAAGACATCGTTAAAATTATCAATCCACGGCCATCAATCGAATGTCCACTTTTATTCCAAAAGTTTCGTATGCAAAAATGTCATTGATTTTTGAAAGATTGATTTGTGATTTTACTCATAGAAAAATGAAGTGATTTCTATTTTGAGGAATTTGTACACAAAATGATTTGCATTATAGTCCCAAAATGTGAGAATGAGAAAATTTGATAAAAAGTGCAATTTCAATTTTTGTGTCCCAACAAAAAATCACAACTTGAAAGTTTTTTTTTTCTTTTTTCGAAATGATTTTGAGCCCATAACTAGAAATTTAAACAAAACCATGTGTTCAACAGGGTCAAATCAAAATGTTTAGAACTTGCATTCAAATGCTCACTTATCAAAAGTGATTGCCAATTTTTCAATCATAAGCTTGCATCACCGATGGCATTCGATTGATTTCCGCAAATTTCAAGATGAAAATGCAATACAAAATGAGCAAACAAAAAGGGAAATGATACTTACAATGAGTGTCGACATTTGGCTCCTGCTGTTTTTCTTTTTTTCAATCACATAGGCATGCACATGGAATGTGGTTCGATTTCTACTCTATACAACCCAAAATGGAGCCATGGGATCACAAGACTGAACCAACAAGCTCGTGGCTAGGTCGTGTTACCCATGACTTCGGCTTCGTCAAAGAACCAACCCGTGTCGCATGCTCGCAGACCGGGGTGGGTACCTTCGACATGAAGAAAGAAATTTCAAGGTAGAGATGGGCGACTCGTACTACGCGATTGTAGTCGGAGGGGTATCCACCTCAACACCATCCTAAGTAATCCTATGCGGCCCAGGTCCGACGGCAGGTTGTGTGTGCTAGGGTGTAGTGCAATGCAAAAGATACATACACAACAATTTATAGGCAAACAACACTCCATACATAAAAAATAAACCATACATTCCAACACCCACTGCAAGACAAAGGTGAGCAAACACCTTTAATATTAGGGACGTACCTGGAATCCTCGCTGCCAAACAAAAATATTTTTTTGAACAAGATTAATTCTGGCCTAAGTCCTCTAAGGTTCAAAACCAAGTCCCCAGCGGAGTCGCCAAGCTGTCGCGACCTACCCTCGGGGGGAGGGAGCGGGTTTAGGAGTATTGCCTAAAAGACGGGCCTAAGGCCCATGATTGGGCGCGGGCTCTCCCAAGCCCATACCCCGCATGACGTTGGGATATTTTTCATGAATTTTGCACAAAAGGAGTCGCCACTAGCCTATTGGGGTCGGCTAGAAACCAAGTGAGGCATGAGAGCGTGCCTCACTTCCTACGCAACCAGAGAATCTAGGTTCGAGGACTTGTTTACACTAATTAACCAATTAGTGCCCTTTCGGTACCTAATCTTGTTCATTTTAACAAAATGATTTTTCACAGGCAGTTTGAATTGATTTTATACTTATCCACTAACATATGAGGTGATCATGCCGGTGCGCAATCATTAAAGTAATAATCATAATTATCAAGATCCTAATTGCCATAAAATTAAACACATGCAATCAAACATAATTAGATATGCAAATTAAACATGCAACATAATCAATATACGAGCACATAAAGGTCTAATTACGCTAAAATGGCAATACATGGCAAGTCCTAATCAAGCCCCATCATTTTTGGATTTTTGAAATTTTTATTTTTTTTTAAAAAAATTTTTAAAAGAAATATAACTAATTTCTAATTTTTGTAATTTTATTTGGATTTTCAAAATTGTTTTAAAATTGTTTTTAATTTTTTTAAATTTTTTAAAGAAAAATAACTAATTTCTAATTTTTAAATATTTTTTGGATTTTTGAAATTGTTTTAATTTTTTTTTAATTTTTAATTAATTTTTTTAATTTTTTATTATTTTTTAAATTTTTGAATTTTAATTTGTTTAAAGAACATATTTTTAGAATTTTAAATTAATTTTTTATTTTAAAAGGTGAACCGGGTCGGGTTCGGTTCGACCCGACCCGGCCAACGCGGATCGGGTCCTGGTCGGAGACCGAACTCGGATTTGGTCCAAATGGGGGCCGGCCGAATCGGCCCGCTTGGAAGCAAGGCCCAACTTGGTAGGGCCTTACCTTGGCTCGGATTGGGCCCATACCACGGGCCCAATCCGATCTAATACTTTCTATTTAAAAAAAAGAAAAAAAAAGCCCACTACCTAAGTTAGCCCAAACCCACAAATCTAAAGACCCATAAGCCCACATGCAAAAATAACCCAAGCCCGACCCAAGTATGCCCGACCCAAATACGCCCAACCCAATATGCCAAAAACCCTACCAGGTTGACTGGACCGGGCCCGGCTTGCGCGACCCGGTTTGTGGCCGAAACCCTAGGGTTTCTTCGCGACGAGGAGCGGCGACACGGTGCCGGAAGTTGGTCACGGCGGCGCGGCAGGGCGGCCGAGGAGCGGTGGCCGGCACGGGTTGCTAGTGTCGAGCAGAGACGATGGCAGCGGAGTGGCATCGCGGCTGGGCAGGGGCGGGCTGTTGCGTTGCGGAGCAAACGCAGTGGCGACCGGCTCTGGTGTCGCGGGAGGGTGCTCGTGCAGAGGTGCTGCTGTGGCAATCCGACAGAGGGGAGTGGCGGAAGCTCGGGTTGCAGGCAAGGACGGAGGGCGGTGGCAGCTCGAACTGCGTTTGGCGCCGGGCAGAGGTGGCGCGAGCGTTTGATCGTCGCAGTTGCAGCAGGGGGTCATGGAAGCTCGGGCTGCCGCGCGAGTCGGGCGCGCGGTGGTGGCGCGGTGCTTGCGGACGAGCGGCTCCGCCGCGAGGCGGCCGGCACGGCGAATGCTTCGGCGGCCCGCGCGGGCGGAGCCGCCTCTCTCTCTCTCTCTCTCTCTCTCTATTTCTGGGTTGCTCTTCTGCTGAGCTCTCCCTCGAGCTCCAATTGCTGGCGCGATGGTCGTCGCGGCTGCGGGTGTTGCAGCGGCGTCACGACTTCGAGCTGCTGGTGGCCACTGCGGCGTCAGCGACGGAGCCGGTTGCAGCAGGTTGCTATGGCGGCGTTGGATTGCAGGTGGAGGCGGGCAAGCGACGGCACGGGCTGTAGCGAGGTGGCTCAGCTAGCATCGAGTTGAGGCGGCGAGGAGGGCAGCGGCGAGGACGGCGTCAGGCAGCGCCGCCGCTGCCCTCCTCCCTCCGTTTCTTCAAATCTGGATTTCGGGGAAGACAGCGGCGAACGGCGTCGATTGGGAGGCTCGTCCGCGACAGTGGTGGCGGTATAGCTCCCTTTTCTCGAGCTCCCTCTCTCTGCCGAGAACTCCCTCCCTCCTTTCTCCCCTGTCTTCTCTCTCTCTCCTCTGTATTCTCCTCTTCTGTGTTGTTGTCCCCCCTGCCCTCAATCCCCCTCCGTTTCTTCTATTGCTAGGGTTTCACCGAAAATGGAGGAGGGAGAAAGCGGCATGGGCCGGGCCAAGGCAAAATCCGGCCCGGCCCCTTCCATGTCTTTTTTCTATTTTTTGTTGTTTTGTTCTTTTTTTTTTCTTTTTCTCTAATTTTTTATGTATTAGAAAATAAAAATTAGGTGTCAACAGTGGCCTAATGAGAAGAATGGCAAGTGCTCTTCTAGGGCCTTAGGATGCCATTTCATCAAGGTAGGTGTGCCACCTCTTCAAGATAGTTTCCTCATTAAGGCGATGACTTATGGCTAAGTGACCAATAAGAGACACTTTTAGGACTTTAATCATTTCTCTAGGCTATTAGGGCGCCATCTCTCCTAATTAGCCTTGCCACCTAAAGAAGTTATTAGACTATTTGGAAAAGGCAATCATTAAGGTTTTGCCTATAAATAAAAGCACCAACCCTTCATTTCCCCCACCTTGGCTCATTTCTCCCACCTCTCCTCTCTTGCACGCCCCTCCCCCCTCTCTCTCAACCATTCCCTCTCTCGCCATTCACCCCTCATCAATTTGCCATCACTTGGCCATTGGCCACCACCTGGACAAGTCGTAAGTGAAATCTCTAACCTTCAGCTAGGGCAATGTGCTACGTTGTTGGGCTTGGTTGTGTTCTCATCCGTGTTTAGTTGTGTACATGTTGATGGTTGTTTGTATGGTTTGCTCATGTCCTTGCAGTTATAAGTATAATTTCTAACCCTTAATTAGAGTGATGTGTTACATTGTTGGATTTAGTTATGTGCCCACCCATGTGTAGTTGTGTGCATGATGAGGATTGATTTTGTATGGTTTGCTCATGTCTTGCATTCATAAGTACAATCACACCACGAGTCACAGATGAGCCTTGCTCGGTTTTGGAATCGATGTTGAGACATGACAGACTAATCCTTGCTTGGCCTTAGATCAACATTGAGGCATGTCAATTTGAGCCTCGCTTGGCTTTGGGTCGACGCTTGAGCATGTCAATTCAAGCCACGAGTCACATGTCATGCTTAGCATAATAGTAAAGTAACAATGTTATAGGTCATGACGCACGCACGCACGCACTTGTATGAGCACGCTTTCAAACCTTGTTTGCAATACTAAAATGAAAGATAATAAATCGATTTGTGCGATGTAGAACATGTGATCACCTAATGAAATATAAGAACTATTGCCACTTGAGGTAACAACGATGACCCCACGCCAATGGGATGTTGTCGCCCATTGAGATGGTGATGATACCTCATTCATGAGAATGAGATGTCCCCACGCCAACAAGATGTCTCTTTAATGAGAATGAGATGTCTTTATGCCAAGAGGATGCCTCATTCATGAGAACATGATACCTTGATTGAGTCAAGAAGTCCTTGAAAGTATGGGATGCTTAGCTTGATATTTGAATGCCTCACTTGATGTTGGAAGCCCCTGAAAGTATGGGAAGAATCGTTTGAGATGGTTAATGAACCTTTGTGCATGTTGTTGTGTGTTGTTTGATAAGTTTGAGGTAGATCATACATTGATGATGAGCCAAAATTGATCACATGCATATAATCAAGGTTTAGCAAAGGAATTGTTTTTTATTTGCCATCGATGTTGTAATGCAAGTAATGTTCACATGCTAGATTCGATGACAAGCTCTCCTCCTATATGAGGATTAGTGACTTCACTTGTTGAGTCATTGACTCACTCTTTTATCTTTCAGACTTATAGGTATGGATACCAATTTCGGAGCTTTGACTTCCATAGAGAAGATAGGGATACCTCAAGCTTATGTAAATAGATATAGCATGGTGGAAAAAGATATGTTTCGTAGAGAAAGGGCTTGTAATATACTAATGTAATATAAAAGTAGTACGTTTGTGGTGTCTTTTCCTAGCTGTTGTTTGTTGTGTTGTCTGAGAGATCATTGATGGACACGCTTCTGCATGCTCACTAGGGATGATCAGGTCCAGGGTGGGTAGAGTTTAGACCTAGACCCTGTACCCAACCCTGTTATAACCGGTTCCTCTTTTATGGACTTTATACATGACCTTGTTTGTATTGGACCCCATACCCAACCTATCATGTTTTTTCGATCCGGTTCCAAGGTCAACCCAATTTCCACTAGAACCTATTTTGCAATCTCCAGATATCTTATACGACTTCAAATTTTATATTAATTCACAAGAAAATAATGTAATCCTCATAATTTGTATTGAAACATTAAGCACTTGTAATAAATAAATATACGAACTTTTTGACTAAACGAAAAATTAAGAATCCACAAGGTTAATTATAATAAATAAAATCATAAGGCAAAAAATTAGCAACAAACATTTTTTCTAATATTAATCTTATTCCCACAACTACTACATAAAACTACTCATTTATGCAAGCATAATTCCTCTTAAAAAAAAGAAATTAGGCGAGCCAATCTATGTGGTAAATGAGAATTTGGCGGCGACGAACACCGTCCGTCGATCGGACGGTGTGAGAGGGAGCCGGCAAGGGAGAGAAGCAAGTGAGGAAGAGGAATGACAAAGGAGGAGTACCATGCGTGTTTGAGAGAGCCAAGAGGAAAAACGTCGTGTGATTGCGGGAGTGAAAATAGAAATTGGGGGGAAAAAGGGTTTTTGACCTCTACTTACAAAACCGATTTGGGAACCAATCTAGGAATCGGTTTCCGAGTGGGTAATCACTCAGAACTTATTCCCGGACCGATTTAAACCGGTTCCCGAACCGATTTCAACGGAACCGGTTCCCGACCCTATTTTTCGAGTGGGCCGTTTCAAGAATCGGGTATATCCAATCCGGTTGCACACCCCTAATGCTCACGCCTAGGATGTCGCATCAATAATCCCTTGTCAGATTGTTACATAAGCTTTTTGAAAATTACGAAAATATAAATCATCTCTCAAGCTAGACAATATCGTGATTAAGGTAATTTAAAAATGATTTTTTTCCTTTTTTTTCAAGACTAGCAATACAAAAAACTCTAACATCTACATGCATGTCGTTTGTACTGAAAATTAATTTTAGATTGCAAAAAATCTCACATTATTACACTCAAGTCATATTTATCGCAATTTTTTCTTAATTTATGATATTAAAAATTAATTTTCAGTAAATATAACACTAATCTATCCGTTTGAGAATTTTATATAGATAAAAATAATTAATTTAAGATAAATGTAACAGACAATTAATTTCATGCACTTTTTTCCGGTGAAGGATCAGATCGAGGGAAGTCAATTCGCTGGAAAGACAATTTCACTGAAAAGACGCTTATGCCCTTCTGGAATCAAAATATAGATGGGCTTCCGTGCGAAGTACCTCCTCATTTTAGCGCGCTCTCTCCCTTTCTTACAAGCAGCTGGAGCAGAGTCGCTCAGGAGACCGAGCGAGCTCGCCGGAGAAAATCCACCGACTCCGCCGTGAAAAGCCACTCCGAGATGGCGGAGAAGAGCAAAGTCCTGGTGATCGGAGTGACCGGACTCATCGGAAAGTTCGTCGTGGAAGCGAGTGCTAAGTCCGGTCACCCCACCTTCGCTCTCCTGGCACCGCCGTCCACTCCGCCCGACCCTGCCGAGGCCGACCTCGTCGAAGGTTTCAAGAGCTTAGGCGTCCGTGTGGTTCAGGTGAGAAGCTATGCCCGTGCGATCGCGTTCGTTTCCGACATCTGGTCCTGCTTCGAGGAATCGAAGCCTCGCCTGCCGTTGAATCTTGCTCGTCGTCCTGAGAAATGTCTTCAGCAGTAGAATCGGAGCTGATTTTCGTCTCGATCTCTCACTCGATCGAGTTGATTGGAGTCACGTTGGGCCCTAGCGTTGTTCATTATCTTTTCTGATATTTTGTCTTTGTTCGTGAAAAAGGTGAAATTTTTTGTGACGAATCATCTCAGCTTTCTATGCTGATTCGAACGAGCGCATTTTCAGGCAAATCTTACAGAAACTTCCTTATGCCTTAGCTGTTTATGAGACAGCTACAGCTACGTAGTAGCTGCTCTGACCTGTTGTTCAGATCCCATGGACGAGAATTCTGTGGATAGTAGCTTGTTATTCATTTGTCTTCGTATTTTTTCTTGTCTGATAGAGGTATTGAAGTATTATCTTCATCGGTTATGAATCCCATTGCCAAACCAGGATTTTTTTATGATTGCTGACTTCATCGATTGTTGGTTCATGCTCTTGGTCCTTTGATTCTCAGGGAGATATAAATGATCCGGATACTCTGTTGACTGCGATCAGGAAGGTCGATGTGGTAATATCTACCGTTGAGACATCACCAGAGGACCAATACAAGATTGTTGCTGCCATTACGATGGTCGGAAATATAAAGGTGGCGCTGTTTCGAATGATTTTGTCCTTGTAATCATTGTTTGTTTAGCATTCGACTGATGATACAGGTTGTGTTAGCTTAATTCTTTCCTTCCGGTATAAGTGGATCACCTTCTCCTTGCGAGCTTCGTTTTGATGAAATAGGATGCATTGACTTACATATCTGTAGACTTCACATCTTTTGGTCATGACTTTGTGTAGAAGTCTTCGATGAAATTTGAGAATAACTATTTCACATCCAAGTGTAGCCCAGTGTTCATATTGCGCTGTCCACATATTCCAGGAGGCTTCATATGTATATATATCTAGAACCTGTGTTTGGGTTTCGTGTAGGTCAGTGAAAAAAACACATGTTTCGAGCACTCAATATGGACTATGGACGTGTATCTGAGCTGTTCGATCATGAATTCGCGGGGAACATGAACTAGTTTAACCTTGAAATGGTCTTTTTCAGGAGTATTATTTTTGCATATATGTTCCCCAGCCCTACTTACTGGGATAGTACTTAGTAGTAATTGCTGTTGCTTCGGGTGGTAAACGGTCAACGATGAGTGGAACTCAGCATGCTCCCAAAAGGCAATACACTTACCTGATATCTTATCACTTGTGAAAGTGTCCATCCAAGCAATCCGCATATTTGCATATTTTATACTCGACAGAGTTATCTGGCTGCTGCCTAACATTGGAATCTTCACTTTCCATTTCTTCTATTTTTCTAATAGCACCTGGGGTAGAACTTGCTTAATTGTTGGATTTTTTTTCTCACTTATGGTCATATTTTACTCTGTTATAGCAACATATTAACCCAAAAAAAAAAAAAGTACTTCAGTCTCGTATAAGTTTGTTTTGTTTTATTTTGCCAGAACTCGTATAATTTTGTTGTATAAGGGGAATGTGCTCTAAATTTGCGTTGCTTTCCAATAGAAATGTTTATTCTGATTTGGCTATTTTTCTTTATAGAGATTCTTGCCTTCAGTGTTTGGAAGTCATGTGGATCGTTCCCATGCTGTGGAGCCAGCAAGAACTTTTTATGCTGCTTACTATACCGACATCCTCCACCTTCTTGAGGAACAGGGAATCCCGTATACCTATGTGTCTTGTAACTTTCTAGCAGGTTGGCACAGTTCGACATTGGCACAGCCCGGGGCTACAGCTCCCTCTAGAGATAAAGTTGTCATCTTAGGGGATGGTAATGCAAAAGGTAAAAAGCAATTCGTTGAAATACGTATTCTGACTGCTCAGGATTTTGCTGTACAATTTTTATGATTTAATTACGGGAGTGTTGAGATTGAGAGCAGTTCCTCAAGCTTGAGAATTTTGAGGCAACTCCCTATCTAGAGATGTCGGGCTTTTTACATCCATTAGTCTTGACTTCTGGAGACTAATAAATGATACGAAAGTGATGTTGGTTATCTTGGCACAATACCTATTAAGAAGGTTATCTTTATGTATCAGGTTGAGAAAAGAACATATGGATGCATTCATCTCTGATGAATCTTTATTTCAAGAGAGTTCTTTAAATGTGAACCGAAAGTAACTCTAGGAAAATCAAAGTTTTTATGATATATTTATTAGCCAAATACTAAAATTTTCCCTGTCAATATACAGTGGTGTTTAACAGGGAGGATGACATCGGCACCTATACCATCAAAGCCATGGATGATCCAAGGACCTTGAACAAAATTCTGTACATCAGACCTCTTGCCAATACCTACTCGATGAATGATCTCGTGTCTTTGTGGGAGAGAAAGATCAGCAAGACCCTGGAGAGGTTCTATATTCCAGAGGAGCAACTTCTGAAGCAAATTCGAGGTATGCGTTACTATTAATTTAAGCACGTGGAAATTGTCTCTATTCTCTACTTGACATCAATTGGTCTATTTGTCCGCTCACATTGCAGATGCAAAATCTCCGGACGATCTGAGGTGGGCCATATCCCATTCTATTTTCGTGAAAGGAGACCAAACCAACTTCGAGATTGAGCCGTCATTTGGAGTGGAAGCTTCGGAGCTCTACCCCGATGTCAAATACACCACCGTGGATGAGTACCTAGATCAGTTTGTCTGATTGTCGAAACTTACTGTGCTTGGGGATTTGATTTCTCACATCAGCTTGGATACAGAAATGATAATGGTATACCGCTTCTTACGAACCTAGTGGGAAACGTCGCTCTCATTGATCATCTCATGGCACTGTACAACCTCCTAATATTAGGACGTTCTATGAATACTGATTATGTGTTTCATCTGTGCCGTGTGCTTGGAGAAGTTACTTCTGTTTTGGAGTTGCCGTGGGTTTAGGGGCTAGCTTATATATAAAAACAGACAAGGGCTAAGGGGCTGTCGTGCCAAAAGCCTAACCCAAATTTGGGTCAAACCTAATTGACTTCTCAATCCATAGGAAACTTGATTAGACAAGTCGAAAGTACAGGGACTAAAGTAGAATAATCGGCAAAAGTGAAGGATGAAAAGTATAATTTTCCTTTTCTATTCTTTCAATGGAGTATATAAAGCCAAACCAAAGTTGATGCTCATTTTTCTGAAATCAAATATTTTATATGTCTTCGAAGATTTCCTCGGAATTGAGATGAGGTTTACTTGGCAGATTACTTGTTAAAGTCAGCAAAGATGATATTTCTGTTACCAGTTGATGAAGGGTGAGAGAATAGCAAGTTAAAACCGATCGATGAACAAATCTCACGATGTAGGATTATCCTGTGATGCTATAAGGACTGTTATAGACTTATAGTATTATGGGCGTGGAACAAAGCAAGAAGAAGAGAGGCGTGCACGATGAATCTGGACACCTCGCGAACCAAATTCTTTACCAGAGTCGGCGCGGACTCGTGTCCTTTTCTAAACGAGAAAGCCTGAAAAGGCGGTGTCTACATAGTACCATGTTAACTTCACAAATTAGGTCAAATGCAATTTCAAATTTTGAATGGATGATCTAAGCATAAAGTCTTTTTTATTTAATGATAAAGAGACCATCTTATAATTTGCTTAATTTATTTATATCGAGCTCACTCTTTTATGAAGGAATTAATCTAACAAGGTAAGTTTCCTTTTTTTCAAAAATTCGTGAATTTGAAAACATAGAAATCTTATGTTACCCAAAATAATAAAAAGAGTAATCTCATAATCAATGTAATACGTCAAGATACCATGCAAGCACATGCACGTCGAGTACCTCGTTGCCCTTCCAACCTTACTCACTTCTCTTTCATATGGTAAAAAAACGGTTCCAACTTCTTCCTTAATATTTGCATGACAAATCATTGTACGTTACAATAGTCTAACATCGATCGAGAAACACAACCACTATTAAAATTAATTAGAATCTCCAACGTTCAAAATTAGGGTTACTTAAATCTAGCACAATCCAAACTTAAATGTAGATTTCCTATTTTTAGCGAGTTGAGTTTTCTTAATTCACAATAATTCAAATCGTCTCCCCTCGAACAAGACAAACCTTTTATTAAAGTACCTGATATCAGATTTCCTTCTGTTTCTACTCGTCCACTTTGCATGTCCTTCTGTCCCACCGAATGATAAGTTCAAGAAAAATCAAGTGGCTGAAAAGACAATGTATTAAAGAGACAATCCATGAAAAAGACAATTGTGCCATTCCAGAACCAAAATAAATTAATTAATATTATAAAAAAATCTAAATTGATACACTTATAATAAATTTAACAAAAAAATTGATACACATTTAATAAATTTATCCTAAATTAATATATTTGTGATAAATTTATTTTACTATCGAATTACTAACTTGGGCAACATGTGATAGTTGACGGCTTTGGATTTTACTCTCTATTTTTTATAATTGTATAATTTTCGTGATTTTTTATGATATTAATATAATTTAATGGATTATTGTATGGTTTAGGGTTTTCGACGGTTGAATAAATTAATTTTGGTTAAATTTATTATGAGTATATTATTTGAGATTTTTTGTGGCTAAAAAATTAATTTGAGATAAATTTATTATACATTTGTTAGTTTGAGATTTTTTAAAGTATTAATTCAAATAAATATAGTGCCCCGTGGAATCCTGCATTTTAGCGCGCTCTCTCCCTTTCTTCCTCCTAAGTAGCTATAGCAGAATCGCTACGAAGACCGACCCAGTTCGTCAGAGAAAATCCACTGGCTCCACCATGAAAACCACTCCGAGATGGCCGAGAAGAGCAAAGTCCTGGTGATCGGAGTCGCCACGTGCATCAGAAAGTTCATGGTGGAAGTGAGCGCTAGGTCTGGTCACCCTACCTTTACTCTCGTAGGGCCGTCAGAGGTTTCAAGGGCTTAGGCGTCTGTCTAGTTCATGTGAGTAGCTACTCTAGTGCGATCACGATGGCCTTCGTTTCCGACATCTGGCTCTGCTTCGAGGAACCGAAGGGTCGCATGCCGTTAAATCTTGCTTGTCGTTCTGAGAAATGTCTTTAGCTGTGGAAATGGAGTTGATTTTCGTCTTGATCTCTCGCTCAATCGAGCTGATTGGAGTCCTGTTGCAATTCGGCGTTGCTCCTTCTCTTTTCTGATGTTTTGTTTTTGTATATTGGTGAAATTTATACCCTGCCTGATGAATCATTTCAGCTTCGCATGTTGATTCGAACGAGCACGTTTTCAGACAATCATTATAGAAACTCCCGTATGCCTTAGCTGTTTCTGAGACAGCTATAGCTATGTAGCTGCACTGACCTGTTGTTCAGATGACTGCCGATTTTATTGAATGTTTATCCATGCTCTTGGTCATTTGATTGTCAAGTAGACGAAAATGATTCGGAGACTATTGATTGTGATAAAGCAGGTTGATATAGTAATCTCTACTGTCGGCATAGCTCTACAGATCCATTACAAGATTGTTACTGCCATTAAAGTAGCTGGAAATATAAAGGTGGTGTTGTTTTTAATAATTTTGTCCTCATAATCATAATCATCTCTTGTTTAGCATTCGACTAATGATACAAGTTGCATTAGCTTAATTATTTACTTCTAGGATGCATTGACTTATTTATCTGTAGGCCAAACCTCTTTTCTATCATGACTTTGTGTAGAAGTTATCAATGAAATCAGAGGATGACTATTGCACATCTAAGTATAGCACAACGTGGATAACCATTTCAAATCCACACTATTGCTTTTTGACATGTTCAATTGGGTAGGAAATTCTGTCATCGAGGATGCACAATGTACTATATGCATAAACAGTCGTATGGACAAGCAAATTGAAAAAAATAGTAAAAAAGAAAAAAAGTAAATCGAACACTGAATTTCTCTGGTTTGATTCAAATATCATAACTTACATTTTTTTTATTTATTGGTGACCCAGGGTAACCCCGCACAGCCGACAGTTGGGAGTAAACCCCTAAGGAGGCACGTAGGAAACCACCACCCACGCACTCCGGATAAGTCGTCAAGTGTCTCCACCTGCCTCCTTGCCAGGGGCTTCGAACTCCGGCCTCCAGCGTGGAAGTCCAGGAGCCTACCAGCGGAGCCACCCTTGCGGGTGGTCATAACTTACATTTATGTGGAGAGTAATACGGAATTTTACTATAAAAATAAGTAATATAATAAATATTTCAATCACTCAAGCACGCAAATATTTTCTCTCAATATTTTTTAACTCTTAATTAGACTTAATAACTCATACAATATTTAGCTCTTCATAATTACTGATGAAATTTCACTTAAAGAATCAAATAAATTCTGCTAATAACGATTTAACTAGGCTTCAACAACCACTGGGGGTTCGCCCCAGTGGCCACCCTTCCAACATGGAATGGGGAGGTGAGGGTTCAAATCCCCACCTTCGGGGATGGGGGGTAGGGACGCGTAAGTTTGAGAGTGGGTTGCGACTCCCCACGCCCGCAAGAGGCGGGCGCGCAAGTCTGCGAGTGAGTGTAGAGTAGGAATAGAGTAGGACTGACCAAAAAAAAAAAAACTAGGCTTCAACACTCCGTGTCTCTTCAAATCTTATTTGCGGGGAAGAAATGGGGATGTAATAAAATAATACTCCACCCTCGGCCACCAAAAAGCTGTCGACCTCTCTCCTCCCTAGCTAGCCATCAAGGACTTTTCGTACCTCAACCCGAATAGCTCCTCTTTTATAGCCAAGAGAAGTTTCTCATCATTTAATTTAGCATGAGAAAGTCTTCTGGACATGTACTAAGGAAATGATTACCTCTGACTTACTTTTCTTTCCTTTTTTTCGTTTTTACGTTCACATAGCCTTAGACTGAGAAGACAAAAGGGTAAGTAAAAAGAGACGAACAAAGCCCACATTCCATTATCTTCTTCGTCAAATGCTCCAGCACCTAACATGTCAGATCTTCCATGTGTGACAACACGAAAGTCTTCCTCCTGCACCCCTTTCATTTAATGAGGCGTGTAAGAATCCCAAAGTGTCGGGCGCCATTCATTTCTTGCACGTGCAGCGGCCGCAAGAGGAAAAACAAACATGTCCCCTTGCTGATTTATTCATCGTCGAGAGGCGCGCGCAGAGAAATTAATGCACGAACAAAAGAAGTCAGAGACAAAGCTTGGACGTTCATTAGAGTTACTCGCAATAATTTGAAACGTGATAGTTAATTCAAAATACCGGACCTAAGCATGTCCTTAAAAGGCTTCATCCTGAATTTAGGTTTCCCGGGATGTTAAACAACGGGATAATAACCCCCACGGGGCTCTCTAGCCACAACCCCTCTCGCGGGAGGTTTAGATCCCACTTTGATCTCCGCGACGCCTTCCCTGAGGTCTGCCTAGGTGTGGTATAAGGAAATGACGGGGTGTTCCCCGCCCAAAAAAGGGACTAGGGAACACGCAAAATATATTTTAACAGGTATTTTGTGGTCCACATCCAGGAGGCTTTATTTATCCAGAACCTCTGTGTTTGGATTTCCTATAAGGTCAGCCTACAGAATAAGAAGTTCTGAGCGCTCAATATGTACTATGGACGTGTAGCCCAGCTTTTCGATCATGAATTCGCGGGAAACATGAACTAGTTTATTCTTGAAATGGTCTTTTTTAGGCGTATTATTGTTGCATATATGTTAGTACGTTACCCAATCCCTCTACTGGGATGTTGACCATCCATCGATATTTTTATACTTGCGTATGTTATACTTTGACAGAGTGCCCAAGCAAGCAACATGTCTACATTTTTTATCCTTGACAGAGTTATCTGGATGTTACCCTAACATTTGAATCTTCACTTTCCATTTCTTCAAATATCCTAACAGCACTTGTGGTCAAATTTAGTGGAATCGATGAGTTCTAAGCATGGAATCGCTCGCCCACTCACTTGGACCGAACCAGTATATATATATATAAAGAAAATCAATTTCAATTACTTAATTATTTTGTAGTTTTTTCGATCACATATATATATATATATATATATATATATATATATATATATATACATATTTGTGGTTATTGGATATTATTGACTAATTTATAGGATTAACCTCCATCCTTTTTTTTTTCATTCTAATAATCCATTTACTTGTTTTTTCAACCAAAACAAAATAAATAAATGTAGAGGAATGAGAGAATTGATTAAAGATGTCCATAAAAGCCAACCGCTCGTTTTAGGAGTATAATTAGGTCTCTCTTTAGCATCCCATTATTTAATTAGGTTGATGTTGAGAAAAAGACGAATCAAGAGACTAATGTTTTAACTTCTGTGAAGATTAGGATTTTTAACATGAAGTCTAATTCTCCATTTGTTTTCTGTGTCCGAAAATCTTAAGCGGACTAAATCATGACTTTCGAAGAAATTAAGTTTTTAGCTGATGAGTATTGTCTATTCGTTTTGCTTTATAGTTTTCAATTCTTAATTAAGATCAATGACTTGCAATTCAACTTGAATATAAAGCCAAACAAGCTTTGTAGAGATTGATAACAGATTCCATTGACCCACTCAAGAACCGGACCGATCTAACAATCTAGTTTCCGGTTGAATCCATGGAGCCAATGGGCGAGTCTTGATTCCAATTTTTTGGAATCATTCTTTAATGGACGGTTTTCGATTCTAAGGTGAGAAATGTCCACCTCAACCATGCTCACCCCTACGCTGAATTTGGGCAAATTCCTCTTGAACCAAATTCCCATCTCCAAGCCTAACCATTTATTTATAGTGGTGTGACTACATGAACCATTTCATGGCACTGTACAACCTCCAAATATTAGGACATACCATGGATACGGAATACGTGCTCGTCTATGCTGTGTGCTTGGGTAGGTTACTTCTGTGTTGGAGTTGTCATGGGTTTCTGGGCCAGCTTATAGAAAAAAAGAGACAAGGGTTTGGGGTGTCGTGCCAAATTCCTAACCCAACTGACTTCTCAACCCATAAAAAATTGATTAGACAAATTAAAAATACAGGGACTAAATTAGAGAAGCAGTCTAAATAGAGGGGTGAAAAATATAATTTTCCTATTTTATTAACGCAGCGGAGCGTATAAAACCAGGCCAGAATTGTTGAGCATTTGAGAATATTCCTGCCATTTGCAACGTGCAAGGTCGTAATTCGTACATGCTGTAAGGTTTTGGTGAAATCAATTACTTTATGTGTCCTCAAAAATCTCCTCATAATTGACGCTCAAGTTTTTCTTTTTAGGTTGGATTTGAAACTTGAGGTCTACTTAGATGCTGTTTGCTAATCATCCCAATAGTGACTGATTCTGATTTTTTTTTTTTCTGAGAGTAGTTTGAGAACAAAATTACGTTTGGTAAAATTTTTGTTCATGAGAACAGATTTGGAGTATAATCAAAAATAAAAAAAAGTTGATTATTATTTCGGAAACAAATATAAGAATCAAGTTTTCTTTCATTTTCTCTTCTTCTATTTTCTTCTTCTTCATCTATCACCATCCTGCAATTGCCATCCACCGCTGCCGTTCGTTGTTTGCTGCCGCCATTTGCCAGTCACTAGCAAATGGTCCAGCGAGCTCGCCGGAGGCAAACCAGGCCAGGGCAAGATTCCGCGAGCTCACTAGAAGCAAGCCCAACCATTGGTGAGGCTCGGCCGATGAGGGTCGGCCTCGCCGAGGACCGGCGATGCTCCAGTGAGGTCGTCAGCCCTCGTCTGGCCAGTCGCCAGTCCGATGACTAGCCTGAAGAAGAAGAAGAATAGGAGAAAAAAGAAAAAAAAAGGAAAAATTATAAAAATTATTTAAAAATTAAAAGAAATTGATTTGTAACAGAATTAATAAAGACGCGTGCAAACGTAATTCTATTCCAAAATCAGAAATTTTGGACAGTTATCAAATTACTTAAAATGTTTAAAAAATTTTCCCAAGAACAAAATAAAAAAAATCATTTTTGATCAAAATCTATTTTCGGAACGTAATCGTTCTCGAATGTGCCTTAGCCTACCATCTTTTGATGATAGCCAAGGTGAAATTTCTGTTGCCAGATAATTAAGGGTAAACTGAATTTGCTAACGTTTCAAGGACTATTTAAGGCGTCGAACGAGTAAGAAGGCAAAATGGCAATTGCACGATGAATCTGGACAAACTCCTCTGGAACCAAATTCCTACCTCCAGGCCTGACCATTTGTGGGTAGTGGTGTGAATCAATTCGTACTCTTACCACGACAGTGCGAGCGAACTCTTGTATCCTTTCCTTAACGAGAAAGTTGGGAAAATAACCAAAAAATTCAAAAATTATTGTATACGAGCAAGTTTAAATTTAAGTCTTTCGATGTGACAAATTCATTTCTAAACATCTTCATATTATTCAATTCAATCCTTTTGTATGGAAAAGTCTAACGCGTGGCTTACATGAAATTTTAAAAATAAAGCGGTGTCATTTCTTTAAAGGTAAAAACTCCACTTTACCTAAGAAACACCATTGCTCCCCTTCATCAACCACCGTCCCAATTTGGATTTGGCCAAAATCGCAAACCACAAAATTGGGAAGAACCCTAATTGCTCTTAGCTTTTCTCCAGGCAAATTAAAATTGATTATTTTTTAAAAAATAATTTTGATTAAAATATCTTCTTTTATCATAAAATTTTCAGAAAAACATGCGCAATATAAATACGATACAATTTCAAATTCGATTAGATGATATGAACATAATATGTTTTTAATTTAATGATAGTATTATCTAATAGGCTCAAACTTTCCTTAATGAATCAATCTAATAAGGTTGCTCTGTTTCTTTCAAGAACGTTGGAATAAAAAATATAATTAATCTCGTGATCAACCCTTCCCGGAAAAAGAATTCAGTGCACCTCCAAAGTCAAACTGATGCTGTAGTCACCATGAAACTCCATGAAATCATGCAAGCACATGCATGGTGAGTAGCTCATTGCCCTCTCATGCCATTTCTACTCGTTTTTTTACATGATAAACTGAACCTAAAAGGTATCCAAACCTCTAATTCCCTTTGAGGAGGTGACAGGGTGGTAGAGGGAGAGAGAGAGTAGAGCAAAGAATCATTTCCCTGTACTGTGCCCATGCAACCCTGGGGAAGGCATCGTGAGGATCAGGCCCGAGGGTGTTCCCAATGGTTACCAATCCCCCAGCAGTTTGACATTACCCCATTTTACGTTTGGGGTTGTCTCCGATAAACGGAGCAATTTAAGGACCTGCTTAGGTCCAAGAGTCGTGAACTTGAAGAGAGAATAAACGGAGAAGCAACGAAGAAGAGAGGAAGGAGTAAAAATTTTGAAATTTCTGACTAGTGGGATCGCTACATGTCAATTTTTGAATGATTTATCGTAAACCTTATGTGACATGTCCAATTTTCCTAATATCTTCTCAGAAATCAAGTGCTCCATTTGGCTTAAACGGCATGTAAGTCACGAATGCATTAAATGTGTATACATTACGAGTGGACAAAGAGTCCTTTCAATTTAGTGCTTTTTGCGGCTGAAGCAAAAGAAGTCATCAGAGAGTTAATGAAGGGGACAAAAGAAGCCCATACCTTCTCTAGTACTCGGCAATTATCATAAATTAAATTTATAGCACCATCAAAATTAAATTTTCTATTTTTTTTTGGTAAGTTAAGCCTATCTTATTTTACAAGAACTAAATCATCGTTGAAACTACATAAAATCGTCATCTTCAATTTATTTTCCCAATATCTATGTACCTTTTTTGGGTAAAAAACGACATTACAGATGATCTATAAACTTTAATTTAACATACAATATAATCTCTTAATTTATAATTTGTTCGATGTAATTTATAAATTTTAACAAAATGTGTAATATGATCCTGAACTCTTAATACATATTCAACTTAATACATTAATCATATGAAAATATTTAATATTGTCCTTCTATTGAGTTAAATTTAATGACAATATTGAATATTTTAATATAGTTTAAGAATTAAGTTAAACACGTGTCAAAAGTTCATAAATCATATTGAATGAATTAGAAGTTCGAGTATCACATTGCTCATTCAACTAAAATTTAGAGATTATATCGAATAAATTAAAAGTTCATGAACCATACTCCACGTAGTGTTAGGATGAGGTTATGGAATTACTTATGTCTTTAAGAATTATTTCAAGTAAAAGACAATTATGCCCTTCTGGAATAAAAGCCAAATAACGCTCCGTCACTTGAAGACAACATTCCCGCTTTCTCTCTCTCTCGACCGACAGTTAGTGCACTGTCAGTTCAGAGGCCGATCGAGTTCGCCGGAAAAACAACCACGCCTCCGCCGGGAAAGCTCTCCGATGGCCGAGAAGAGCAGGGTCCTGGTCATAGGAGGCACCGGGTCCATCGGAAAGTTCATCGTGGAGGCGAGCGCTAAGTCCGGTCGCCCTACCTTCGCTCTCGTGAGGGAGTCCACCCTCTCCGACCCCGCCAAGGCCGACATCGTCGAGGGTTTCAAGAGCTTAGGCGTGAATTTAGTCCGGGTGAGAAGTTATTCCCGTGCGATTTGTGTTCATTGCCCCCACCTTTGTGGTTCTGCTTCGACGAATCGAAGCGTCACTTGTCGCTAATCCGGTTCGCCGTTCGGAGAAAATGTCTTTAGCAGTAGAATCGGAGTCGATTTGTATCTCAATCTCTCCCAAGATCGGTAGGCAATGTATGGTCGAGCATAGTAACTTCTTGTTGTTTTGTTTCTTACAATACTTCCTTTCGTCTGATGAAGGTATTGAAGGATTTATCTGCATCGGAATATGTATTTCTCCTTTTCTTAGTCTTCCTACTGGCCAAAATAGGTTTTTTTTCCTAATAATAATTGCTGACTTTATTGATTGCTTGTTGAGGCTCTTGGTGATTTGATTCTCAGGGAGACATATACGATCAAGAGAGTTTGCTGAATGCAATTAAGCAGGTTGATGTGGTAATCTCTGCTGTGGGGCAAGCACAAACGGAGGACCAAGGCCGGATTGTTGCTGCCATCAAAGCAGCCGGGAATATCAAGGTCGTGCTGTGCCTAGTCATTTCCATTTCAAGCTACTGAGTTCGTTTACTACTTGACTGATGACATAGGTCGGCGTTAGTGTGATTCTTTTCTTACTGGTTTAGGTGCATTGCGATCTCCTTGCGAGCTTCGCTTTGATGAAATGGGATGGATTGACTCATGTATCTGCCGAAATCACTTCTTTCTTTCTCTAAATGGTCATGACTTTGTATAGGACAGTGTGAGCTGCTAAGTGGGCTACTCTAAATCCACATTATTGCTTTTTAATGGATTCAATTGGGTAGGAAGTTCTGTCATTGTGGATGCACGGTGCACCATCTACATGAATTCATACATATTCGTATGTATTTACTCGGAGATTTACATCTTTACACAACCAAAAATGTACTTTGACACCAAACTCATGCCTGATATTGGGCTACCCACATACTCCAGGGGCTGATGGCTTTATTTATCCTGAACCTGTGTGGTTAGGTTTCCTCTAGGTCAGCAAAAAAAGTAGAAGGTTTCTAGCACTCAATTTGGATTATGGTCATCTACCCAGCTCTTTGATCATGACTGGAAAACAGCAACTACTTAATCCTTTAAATTGTCTTTTTCAGTAAGTATTATTATTGTAGCAAATAAGTTACCAAAACCCAGTTAGTGGATAGTTTAGCAGTTGTTGCTTTGGCAGGTTGACAGTTGGTAATGAGTGGAGCTCAACATGCTCACATAAGGCAATGGACTTGCCTGATATTTTATTCTTGTGAAAGTGTCTAAGCAAGCTGTATCTTTGCATACTTGACAGAGTTATCTGGCTATTGCCCTGACAAGTAAATCTTCACTTTTGTTTTTCTTCTACTTTTCTAATATCTCTTAATTGCTTGTGTTGATTCACTTACAATCATTTTTACTCTGTTATAGTCACATCTTGAAAAAAAGAAAAGAAAAGCGAAATTCAGTCCCATGTAAGTTTGGTGTTTTTTTTTTTTGGTCAGAACTCATGTGAGTTTGTTGGATGAGGGGAATATACTCTAGTATTGTTGCTTTCTAATAAAAATGTTTTTTCTTATTTAATTAATTTTCTTTTTAGAGATTCTTGCCTTCAGAGTTTGGAAATGATGTGGATCGTGTCCACGCTGTGGAGCCAGTAAAAACTGGATTTGCTATGAAGGCCAAGATCCGCCGCCTTGTTGAGGCCGAGGGAATCCCTTATACCTATGTGTCTTCTAACTCTTTCGCAGGTTACCACCTTCAAACATTGTCACAGCCCGGGGCTACAGCTCCCCCTAGAGATAACGTTGTTATCTTAGGGGATGGAAATACCAAAGGTAAGAAGCAATTCGTTGAAATGCGCATTTTAATTTGTTAATATTTTTCTGTACATATATCACGATTTAATTGCAGTAGTGATCAGAATGAGGGGTAGTTCTTGAAGCTTGAGAATTCCAGGCAACTTCCCTGTCTGGAGATGGTGGGACTTTTACATTTATTAGTCTTCACTTTCAGATACTAATTGATGATATGAATGTGATGTGGTTTATCTTGGTACAATACCACCTAGTCGGCAGATCAGGAAGGTTATCTTCATGTATTTGGTTGAGAAAAGAACATATGGATGCATCTGTCTGCCAATTGTCTGATGAATCTGTTTACCGAGAGAATTCTTCTTCAATGCGAGTCGAAAGTAACTCTAAGGAGATTGATGGCTTTGTGATTCATTTATTAGCCAAATTCTAAAACTCTCACTGTCAATATACAGCGGTGTTTAACAAGGAGGATGACATCGGCACCTATACCATCAAAGCTGTGGATGATCCAAGGACCTTGAACAAAATTCTGTACATCAGGCCTCCTGCCAACACCTACTCAATGAATGAGCTCGTGTCTTTGTGGGAGAGAAAGATCGGCAAGGCTCTGGAGAGGGTGTATGTTCCAGAGGAGCAAATTCTGAAGAACATTCAAGGTTAGGGATGCATTTCTGTCAGATTTGAGCACTCGAGACTTTCTCTTCTTCCGAGATTTAAAGCTTGCGACGTCGATTGCTCTACTTGTCCTGTCATATTGCAGAGGCGGTATTCCCGCTCAACTTGATATTGGCCATCTGCCATTCTAATTTCATGAAAGGAGACCAGACCAACTTCAGGATTGAGCCATCCTTTGGAGTGGAAGCTTCGGAGCTCTACCCAGACGTCAACTACACGACCGTGGATCAATACCTTGATAAGATTGTCTGATTATCAAAACCGACTGTGCTTGGTACTTTCTCACATCAGCTTGAATCATGAATTATATAGGATTCTGTTTGTCAGGATCCTTGTGTGAAACGTCGTTCCAGATCATCTCACGCCATGTACAACCTCCAAGTATGAGGACATACTACGAATATTGAATGTGTGCATCTATGCTGTGCTTGTAGAAGTTACTTCTGGATTGGAGTTGATATTGGTTTATGGGCCAATCTAAAAGAAAGACACGGTTTCTCTATTTCTGTGTATTATATGTGTTGGGTTGGGAAACATTTTGGTGGTAGTAAAATGAGAATTTGTAATAGATGACTTATGACACACTTGTTATACCAAACTGCAGTACATGTATTATACTAAAATAAAATATTGTCCCACACAACTACTATAATATACTTTCTCACACCACAGCCAAGACATTCAAAGCAAAACTTGCTTATATAAAGGCAAACTCTCAGCTTTTATTTTTCTCTCCCTCACATTCGAGCAACCTCACTATTCTGAAGCTCACGCTGCTTGCTCCTAAACTTAGCATAAAACTTTATTTATAGCGCAATGGGCGGCAGGCATGGTTACAAAAGCAGCTCCACTAGGAAAATATTGCAGCCGAATAACCTGAAGACAAGAACCAAGCTTCACTTGAGATTGACGAAGAACTACACTTCAATATGTCTTGTGAAGGATTTTAATGCTTGAACCCCTAGCTAGCCAGGTTTGGTATTGATTTCAAGAGGTGTTGACAATTCAACAGCCCAAATCAATTTTATTGTATTTCAACGACCTTCCTTAAAATTGATTCTGGAAATCAACGACACTAAGCATCATCTTTAATTTTTCAAATGAATCCGTCTTCAATGGTTTTAATTTTTCGAAAGAATCCACCTTCCATGGTTTCATCAAAATATTTCAACATGATCTTTGGATCTCCAAAAATTAAGCTTCATCTCACCATCTTTGACTCGCTCACGAATATAGTAATATTTGATGTCAATGCGCTTGCGTTTACCATGAAAAACAGGATTCTTGGCTAATGTAATGGCTGACTTATTGTTGTAAATTGTTTTGGTATGACCTCTTTGTTTATGCATCAACTCACAAAGTACTCTATGAAGTCATATCACTTGACATTCTGCTGAAGTTAATGCCGTGTATTCTACTACGGTTGCAAAAAGTGCAATAATAAGGTGTTTTTTCGATGACCAAGAAATTATCTTGATTCAAGAAAGATAGCATATTTGAAAGTACTTTTTCGATTCTTGGTATCACTTGCCTAATTGTTGTTTGTGTAGCCCACTAAGTTAAAATTGTCAGTGTGAAAATATGAAATTTCATGACCATGAGTTTCATCAACATATCGTAGAAAAAACAAAAAAAATTATACCCGTAAATGCGATTGGTATGGTTTCTCCATGGACATATAATAATCCTTACTCCATAGGTAACATCTAGATAAGTAGAAGCCAAATATGTCAAACTACACCATCGGTCAAATTGGACAGAATAGATTGAAAGGTACTTCGGATGTGATTTTCCTCTGTTTTTCTTGTTCCACTTTGAATACTCGTTTTCCAAGTGAAGAATGATACGAAGAAAAGTCAGTTCACCGAAATGACAATCATGCCCCCTCCTGGAATCAAAATAGAATGACGACGATTCACCTCGAAGCCTGCCAACAGTTTCAGCGCGAGACCAATCAAGTTCGCCAGGAAACACCACGCTTCCGCCGTGAAAAGCCTCTGAGATGGCCGAGAAGAGCAGAGTCCTGGTGATTGGAGGCACCGGATACATCGGAAAGTTTATTGTGGAAGCGAGTGCTAAGTCTGGTCACCCTACCTTCGCTCTCCTGAGGGAGTCCGCTCTCTCCAACCCCGCCAGGGCCAACATCGTCGAAGGTTTCAAGAGCTTAGGCGTCAATTTAGTTTGGGTGAGTAGTAGCTGCTTCAAGGAATCGAAGCTGTCGCGTGCCGTTAATCTTGTTCATTGTTCTGAGAAATGTTTTTAGCAGTAGAATCGGAGTTGATGGTTATCTCAATCTTTCACTTGATCGAGTTGACGGAGTCATGTTGCAATTTTTCACACTGCCTGACGAATTATCTCAGCTCAGCATGTGGATCCGAGCAAGCAACATTTTCAGACAAATCTTTATAGAAACTGCCATATGTGATATGCCTTAGCTGTTTATGAGACGGCTACCGCTGTGGATGCTGTGTAGTCGAATCTTGTTGATGATTGCTGACTTCATTGATTGTTTGTCCATGCTCTTGGTGATCCAATTCTCAGGGAGACATGTACGACCGAGAGACTCTACTGAATGCGATTAAGCAGGTTGATGTGGTAATCTCTGCTGTCGGAACGGGACAACTAGAGGACCAAAACAAGATTGTTGCTGCCATTAAAGCAGCCGGCAATATCAAGGTGGTGCTGTTTCTTATGATTTGTCATTGTTACTATCGTTCATTTAGCATTTGATTGATGATATAAGTTGTGTTAGCTTAATTCATGTCTTCTCGTGTAAGCCCTGGAACTAAACGGAAAATAGAAACTTTAGACTATAAGGGCGCAAATATACAGGAAGGAAAAAAGATTAAGATAAGCGTCGTGCAAACTTGTCCAACACAAAGTAGAATTCGATTTCTCTTCTTTGTACAACCTAATCTGCAACAAGTCCACAATTGACTTTCCCTTTCTAAGTTTTATTTTCTGACCAAGTGCACCTGCAGCAAGGAAGATGGAGTTTCCGTGCACAACCACCATATACGCTGCCCTTAGTTGGAATAGGAACCAAATTCCAAACTAGGATTTTTCCTGGAGATTGAAGGGAAATCAGTTTTGTTATTTCTGACAGCAAGTGCACAGCGTTTTCCTTGTGAGCTTCGCTTTGATGAAATGAGATGGGATTGACTTAATTATCTGTAGACTTCACTTATTTTTCCCATCTTAAATGGCTATGACTTTGTGTAGAAGTCATCAGTGAAATTCGAGGATAGCTATTTCAAATCCAAGTATAGCACAGTGTGGGCTTCTGTCATAGACTCATCATGCATGCTTTCTGATAAAGATGTTTCTTCTGATTTGGTTACTTTTCCTTTTAGAGATTCTTGCCTTCAGAGTTTGGAAGTGATGTGGATCGTGTCCATGCTGTGGAGCCAGCAAAAGCTATGTTTGCTATCAAGGCCAAGATCCGCCGCCTTGTTGAGGCGGAGGGAATCCCTTATACCTTTGTGTCTTCTAACTCTTTTGCAGGTTACTTCATTCCAACATTGGCACAGCCTGGGGCTACAACCGCCCCTAGAGATAAAGTTGTCATCTTAGGGGATGGAAATGCAAAAGGTAAGAAGCAATTCTGGAGATGTTGGGTCTTTTGACGTCCGGTAGTCTTCACTTTTGGAGACTAATAGATGATATGAAAGTGATGCGGGTTATCTTGGCGCAATACCGCCTGTTCACCACATTACAAAGGTTATCTTAATGTATTTGATTGAGAAAAGAACATATGGAAGCATTTGTGTGCCACTGTCTGATGAATCTACTTACCAAGAGAATTCTTCATTGAATAGGAGCCGAAACTCACTTTAGGAAGATCGATGTCTCTGATATATTTTTTTTAAGCCAAATTCTGAAATTTTTCCGTCAATATCCAGCGGTGTTTAACAAGGAAGATGACATCGGCACCTATATCATCAAAGCTGTGGATGATCCAAGGACCTTGAACAAAATTCTGTATATCAAACCTCCTGCCAACATTTACTCGGTAAATGATCTTGTGTCTTTGTGGGAGAGAAAGATTGGGAAGACCCTGGAGAGGGTTTATGTTCCAGAGGAGCAAGTTCTGAAGGACATTCAAGGTCAAGGATGCGTTGCTAATAGATTTCTCTCTGACATTTAAAGCTTCTGACGTTGATTGGTCTACTTGTCCACTCGTGTTGCAGAGACGGCATTTCCACTCAATCTAATGTTGGCCATATCCCTTTCTACTTTCGTGAAAGGAGACCAAACCGACATCAAGATTGAGCCATCGTTCGGAGTGGAAGCTTTGGAGCTCTACCCTGATGTCAAATACACAACCATGGATCAATATCTTGATCAGATCGTCTGATTGTCGAAGCTGACTGTGCATGGTAATTCCTCACACCAGCTTATAACATGAACTATCAAGGATTTTGCTTCTCGGGATCCTAGTGTGAAATGTCGTACCCATGGCATGTACAGCTTCCAAATTTGAGGACATACCATGAATATGCTGCGCTTGGAGAGTCATGTTTGTCTTTCTCCATTTTTGTATATGATACGTTCTACGTCCTTGGTGCAGGTATTGAATTGAAGTGCTCGCGATGCCCGACAACATTCGTGATCTCCTAGTTTTAGACGAAAGATAAGTATGCGGATTTCAATTTTGGTTCAAAAAAGGAAAGAGCTAGAGATATCAAGCGATCATTTCCCCTATAATCCCTTTCCCAATCTATATTGCTTTCTCCTACCATGTATACCAGTATCAATTGTCAAGAGGTGACTCAGGAAACTTTTTCTGTAGTATTGCCGTTTGTCCGATTTTGTGATTGTCATCAACCTTTGTCATTTTGACATGTAGATCTTTCATATGATTTTGGCTGTTTGATGACGCGCTAATGAAAGGTTTGGAAAATAATCGCAATTAGTCATTACCATCAGATGTGTTTCCTTATGGAAATGTCTGGTTCCAGCAATATCCACGACGGATCTCTAAAGAGCCTGGAAATTGACAAGCTCGTCCGACAGTTCGGTTCCGTCGACGTGCAAGCGTCGTGGTCTTCTTTTCCAAACGGCGTGCTGGTGCAGATTATTACGGCAAATAAATTACTTTAGAAAAACCATCTTAACTCAATGTGTTTATGTAAATTCTGGCTAGCAAAAATAGATGTCCCGACATAAATTTGTTAAAGAGATTACTTCGGCAAAATAAAACTCGAAAAACGCTAGACATGTCAAAATTAATCTTAAATCCATATATGACCCATTAAAAAGACAAATGAATCATAGAGCCTATCTTGAATGGATTTTAAATCTAAAAGCTAAAATAAATGTTATGATCTGTGACGAAGCTCGCTACAGTCACCGGCGGTAGGTTGCTAAAGAAGAAGGAAAAAGAAAAAAAAAAAAAAAAAAATTAAAATTTTGACTTTTTAAAACTAAAAATAAAAAATATTAAAAGAAGTGCATAGAGGAAAATTAAATCAGATCTTCCATATCAAACAACGGAATATATTTTCTAATTTAATTTCATATTTCAGGGTAACACCAAAAAATATTATTGTTTTTCCACAAAATGATTTTATGGAGCCTAAATTTTTTTTAAAAAAATTATAAAAATTGTCATTAGATTTGTATTACATGACAGTGTTTTGGCAATACCATTAAAAAAAATCATAAAAAACAAGCTTTCCTAGATTTGACTATGAATTGCATATGGATCAAGTTTATTATGCGTCGAGAAATTTATATTATGATAAATGGATTAAATGAGTCAATTTGAACTGGATTATTTATGATTAAACTTGAACCCGATCTGATCTAATCCACCTATTTGATAGGTCTAAAAAAATAGGAGAGCTTGAACAAGGCTCTAGATTACTTAAGTAATGAGATTAGTCCACAGGATTGAAATATCCTATGCCGGCCTTATCTAGCCCTCCTTGACGCGCGCGCACAGAGGAAGAGCGTCATCCGCGTGCCTTGAATAGTTCCTCGAACCGGCGTCGGCAGGGTATCGAAAGTCACGTAGCACCCAATGATTGGTCTATTCCTTTTTCTGCCATTAAAATATGATTATTTTACTATATGGTTGACTGGACTGTGTAGAGTCACTGACAGCGATTCGTACGGTTTCCCATTGTTTTTGCGGCTCTTCTTGCGCGATATTCATATCAGAAAACGTCGGTCTGTTGTCAGTGTCGGTCCAGTATTGTAATGGCATGCTCTGTCCCCTGAAGTCTTCTTGATGTTAGAGAAGACCAGCTTCGTGCGTAGAAGACGACCTCTTCAGCTTCGGTTTTTTTCTTTCTTTTCTCTTCCTCGTCTCGTTTCTTCCCGACCCCTTTGTTCCCCTTAGAAAGTGTCTTGAGGCGTGAAGATTCTTGGAAGTCTGTTCGCGCGTTTGTGCACAGTTCGAGTCCTGAAGACCTCCTGAAGACCCGTTCTTTCACCTTTTCCTTGGGTTCAGCTTGTAAGAATCTCTCTTTTTCCTTAAGCTCGTCTCGTCGAGAAAGCTGAGCTTCATAACTTTTGTTGTTTGGTCTCGTATGTCTCGTCTTTCTTGAGTTCTGTCGTTTTATCGTTTCGCTCTTTTTTTTTCTTTTTTTTTTGGGGGATGTTGGACGTGATTGTTATTGTTTGTGATTGATGATCAGTGAAGTTCCGGCAGAGGTGGTGTGCTTGATTGGCGAGTGAGGGGTGCGGAGAATGGAAGAGCGTTATGAGCCATTGAAGGAGCTCGGCTCTGGGAATTTTGGAGTGGCGAGGTTGGTCAGAGATAGGAAGACAAATGAGCTTCTTGCTGTCAAGTACATAGAGAGGGGAACCAAGGTTGAATTTCTCTCTTCTTCTTGTAGACAGCAGTTTATTTTGTCGCGTGTTAATTCCATGGTGCCGGTTTGAGGAGATCTCTTTCTATTGATGAACCGCTGATAATGGTCGTATTGACAGTGAATCTAAGGCACCTTTAGTGAAACATTGTGCGCTCAGCAAAGGGTATGATGCTTTCTCATTAGGCTGTGGGGGAATCAAGAGCTGCTTGCCGATAGATGAGTGCGGCGATTCAAAATATTTCCCATCTTTCTTGGGCATTATGAATAGAACTACATTTTTTTCGCTTCTATGAGTAGGCTCGGCAACTTTAATCAGCAGTCCTCTTATCTTTGTATTGTGGCTGGTGAACAGATTACTTCATATTTCTCTAGCTTTCGAGGCAATTGTGACATCTGCATCTTAGACTTAACAAGGAGAATCGCAAGTTGGTTTTTTTATTTGATTAGGGAGTGATTGATCCTTAAGACCTCGGTTTTAGTTACTGCTATATCCTTCTCATCGATTTCATCCGAGATACTAGCTTATTGCTTGAGTTTTCAGTATGATTTTACCAGATACATGCCCTGACTCATATTTTTGTTATCAGATTGATGAGAAAGTCCAGAGGGAAATCATCAACCACAGATCCCTGAGGCATCCAAACATTGTCAGATTTAAGGAGGTGGTGATTTAAGTTCCCATTCTGATCACATTGCTGTGTCTAAGTTTATTCATGCAATAATTTGGGTCTTGGAAAAGGCGAGGGCAATAATCCGAGTTCTTCCTGAGCAGCCAACTGCTTTGTGCATCTGTTCCCAGCGAAACAGGCTTAGCTGAACTAACTTTAGGAGCCAAATCTAATGAGCTTCTGCTTGTAAAAAGAGGCTAAAATGTGTAGGTACTTTGGTTGTTCAATACAGGTCCTGTTGACCCCTACTCATTTGGCTATTGTCATGGAATATGCGGCTGGTGGAGAGCTTTTCGAGAGGATATGTGCCGCTGGTCGTTTTAGCGAAGATGAGGTTTGTTTTGCCTGGTCCTTTGAGCAAAAAATGAGCTTCATCTGAATCAATTTGGTACAAAAGAGGATTCCATCACTTATGTTTGCATCTTGATGCTTTCATATGGCAGGCAAGATTTTTCTTTCAGCAGCTCATATCCGGCGTCAGCTATTGTCATACCATGGTTTGATTCTGCATCATCGCTCTTTTCTTTTTCCCTCATTTTTGGGTTGGACTGTCTAATCAGACCATAGATGCTTCTCTCCTCCAAAGTCAATGGATTTTTCTCATGTAGTTTCTTCTGTTCATTGCAGGAAATTTGCCACCGGGACCTTAAACTGGAAAACACACTACTCGATGGAAGTCCAATGCCTCGTCTCAAGATATGCGACTTTGGTTACTCAAAGGTCCGGTCATCACTTTGCCAACTTCTTGCTAATGTTTGATTCTTCTCCTCATAATCACCTGTGATGGCTTGTGTATGTGAACCACAGTCCGGTCTGTTGCATTCACAACCCAAATCAACGGTTGGAACACCAGCATACATTGCTCCGGAAGTTCTGTCAAGAAAGAAATATGATGGCAAGGTTCGTACATTACTATTTTCCCAGTTTCCAATTGTTTCGGAGGGAAGTGTTTCTCTTATAATCCCGTTTTGCACATAACATGTACTAAGGCATCATCCATCCTGTCGGATTTCCCAGGGATATGTAAAATTAAATGAAGCTATGAACACTAGAGTTTTGATTTTACAAGGGTTAAGAAGGTGTGTCAGTCAGGTAGCTTGTTATTGACTGTGAAATGAAGCTCTCATTTTGACAGTAATGGGAACTCCCCCGTTCGATAGGCATTGAATCAGTCAGGTCCGACCCAGAGCCGAATGGTCGCAAGTTCATGCATAACTAATTGTAAATAGTTAAGCTCAGTCTTATCCAGGAATTAATCGCGATATCATCAAATTCCTATCCATAACTGCCATTGATTATGTCTAATAATCTCATGTCAGTTAGTTGTTCCGTCAGGAATGTTCTTCTTGTTGTTTCTCTCGTGTCGTTTCATTTTCTTTGCACTTCTGTGGCTTCGTCATTTTCTACATAGTTTATCACAATCATACTAAAGGACAATCTTTCTTACTTGACCGTAGCTGCAACATGAGAGAGACACGTATAACCATACCTGAAAATGGGTCCTGCTGAGTGCGTAAAATAATCGAGTCGTCCTCTTTAAGCGATAACACTGGCCGCTGGGGCTGCCTTTTTCAACAGATTGCAGATGTTTGGTCTTGTGGTGTGACACTCTATGTGATGCTGGTTGGAGCATACCCATTCGAGGATCCTGACGATCCTAGGAATTTCCGGAAGACCATCGATGTGAGTTCGCTCTGCGCCTTAAGTGAAGTAGAAGGCGTTCTGTTATCCCATTGAAGAAATAAAACATATCGATTTTCCCCGGTATTGACTCTCCACTGTTCTTTACAGAGAATATTGAATGTCCAGTACTCCATACCAGACTATGTGCGCATTTCTGCGGATTGCAGGCACCTGCTTTCTCGCATATTTGTCGCCAATCCTGCTGAGGTAACCCCCTGTGAACTACTGTTCATTTCTTCGTGTGTGCCAGAGCATGAGTGGTATCTCGGAACTTGCCTAGAAGAGCGAATGAGCAGGGCGTTTTACTACACCCAACTTCTTCATTTGCGGGTCTCATGTCGGAAACATAACCAATTGAATGATGCCGCATGCATTGTCGTCGCACGATAGACAAGATACAAGCCTTACTAGACATTCCATCTGATAAGTACATTGATTATGGTCTGCTAGGGAACTTTTTGGCTAAAACTAATATTTAGTTTCTCTAGCGTTCCACTCTTTAAGGAGAGATCAAGTTCCATTATGAAAAGGAAATGTTCATGAGAGTTGAAGAATAGCTGTCATAATTAGTAATTGATATTGACACTCTTCTATTTCTTCATTGAAGAGGATCACTCTCCCGGAGGTAAAGCAGCACCCTTGGTTCCTGAAGAACTTGCCAAAGGAGTTGATCGAAGGTGACAAATCGAACTACAAATCAGAAAAGGACCAACCCATGCAGAGCGAGGAAGAAACGATGAAGATCATACAAGAGGCACGGACGCCGGGCCACGGACAAAAAGCCGGTGGGCCAGGTGCGGCCTCAGAGCCCGACCCTGACGAAGAAGCTGATCTGGAATCCGAAATTGACGTCAGCTGTGATTTTTAGCCCCCTGGATGAACGATGGAACTTCAAGTGTGTAAAAAACCAAGCCATGTGTAGTAGCCAGAGAAAATTAAAAAAAAAAACGAAGGAAAAGAGAGAGAGAGACGTAAGGTATACTGTTCCTCAAGAATGAAGAAACTTAAGACGGTGTAAAAAAAAGGAGCGAATCTCCAATCCTCTGCTGATTGTACCGGCAGGAACTCGTATCCAATTTGAATTGCTTTTCCCGTTTTGTGTAATGCATTGCTCTCGACTCCATCTCGATCTTTGCATCGGATCAGCAATAGCACGTTATCCCTTTACAATCTCCTGAATCTCTCTTAGGAATCGGTTTGGTGCTCATCGGTCGAGAGGTAAAAAGAATTGTCTCCAGCAGCGATGAATCACGTCATGCATCGGAGTGCTAGTTCGCGTCGGGCATGCTGGACATTGGTCCCGTTTGGTTTGGCTTTCTCAAGAGGGTTTGGGCCTCCAAAACTCTTTGGGGAAAATATTCTGTATTTGGCAAGTATTTTTAAAAGCTCATTTGTCAAATATCAGTATCCCCAATGCTGGAGAGGAACTGCTTTGAGCATTGGCATTTATGCGATTTCATTGTTCACCAAGTCACTATTCATCTTCTCTTCCCCGCCCATCTTTTTCTCCGTTCTTCTTCTTCTTCCCCGCCTGAGAGTCGGGCTTCTTCGACAGTTGCCACTGCCGCTTGGGGGTCGCGCGTGCCCGGTGACCACCGCTTGGGGTGGCGCGACCCGCGACCTTGGCGGCATAGCACGACCTCAACAGTGTCACCTGGGTCTGCGTGACCTCAGGCCTCCAAATCTAGCGGTCCGGAGGCCAAATCTGGCTGTCCGGCGGCCACATTTAGCCTCCGCGACCTCAAGCTACCAAATTTGAAGCAAACGGACCCATTACTAGCTGAAGCAAAGTGCATTGAGTTCGACGCAGAAGCCTGTGAAAGTCACTTTGGTCGAGCATCCTCCTGTTACAAATCGTTCGTACATCCTAAATCCATGTCCAAATTACCATGACATCCTCATCGATTGCTTTGTTTCTCAGACAGTTAAAGTCGGTTTGCCACGGCTGCCTACGTGGCATGCTGACGTGGAAAGCTTTATAACAACACTCGGTCAGCCTAAAAGCTCGGAGTCTGACCTTCGATTTTAACGTTGCTTGCACTTACTATAACAGAAAGTGGAAATCTCCCGTCCGCCTCGCGCTCCCTCTCTCTCGCTCGCTCTAACCTTCATCGGAATCGACAGTCGCCGGGAGAACCTCTCCGATGGCCGGAAAGACCAGGATACTGATCATAGGGGGCACTGGATACCTCGGAAAGTTCATCGTGGAGGCGAGCGCCAAGTCTGGTCACCTTACCTTTGCTCTCGTGAGAGAGTCCTCCTCCTCCGACCCTCTCAAAGCCAGGATCCTCGACGGGTTCAAGAGCTCCGGCGTCAATCTAGTCCACGTGAGTGACCCGTTTTGCTGTGCGATTTGTTTTCATACTTCACAATCACAATCTGGTTGTGTGTATTTCACTTCATAGCCCGTGTGTCAAGAAATTGGAGTTTCAGAATCTGCGAGATGTCTGTTTATCCTTCTCCATAAATCCTCAGGTTGGCAAAATAGAGTCTCTTGATGTTCGTGGGGAATGTTAATGATGGTGTTTCGACCTGTGCGCTTGATGGTTTTGTTCCATAGGGAGACCTGTCTAATCAGGAGAGTCTATTGAAGGCGATAAAGCAGGTTGATGTTGTGATCTCAGTCGTCGGCACGGCATCGATCGAGGCCCAGACCAGGATCATTGCTGCCATTAAAGAAGCTGGGAATATTAAGGTGGTTCTCATCCTCTTGAGCTGGCATTACCTGCACCCTGTCGAAAGGAAAATTTATGAACTTTTCTTCTACTTCAACGAAGCATCGACCTGATTTTTGCCATGCTGCTCAATCTACTGATTCACTTACAGATATTCTTTAATCGGTTGTGACGGCATATCGAGGATTCTACCGAGTTTAGTCTCTTAGGAGTCCAGTGGATTAAATTCTTCGGCTAGGAATTTGCTCTGGCTATTCAACGTGCTCTTAAAGGCTTCTTCTGAATTTGTACCTTGCAGAGATTCTTTCCGTCTGAGTTCGGGAATGATGTGGATCGCGCAGTTGTTGTGGAGCCAGCAAAGAGTGCATATGCTATAAAGGCCAAAATCCGCCGAATCGTTGAGGCTGAGGGAATCCCCTATACCTATGTGTGCAATAACTATTTTGCAGGTTACTACCTCACAGATTTGTGTCAGTCAGGCGCTGCAGCTCCCCCTCGAAATAAAGTTGTCATCTTAGGGGATGGAAATGCAAAAAGTAAGAGCAGTTCTTTGGAATGCGGATTTCAATTGGTTGAGATTTTTCTATGTGTTACCTTCAATTCATTTGCATCCGTGGGATATGGAGGATCAATTCCAGAATAGGCTTGAACTGCAATTAGAGGCAACTACACTATCAATTCCAGATTCCTCGACAAATTTGTTGGCCTGATTTGAAAATGCTTCCCGTGCAGTGGTATTTAATATGGAGGAGGACATCGGCACCTACACTATCAAAGCTGTAGATGATCCGAGAACCTTAAACAAAATTCTGTACGTCAGGCCTCCTGCAAATACCTACTCGATGAATGATCTTGTGTCTTTGTGGGAGAGAAAGATCGGCAAGACCCTGGAGAGGACTTACATTCCTGGGGACCAGGTTCTGCAAGGTCAGATAGCTCTAGGATATCTCCAAACACATGTATGATGAAACTTTCATAGGAAGTTCTTGTTAGTCGAGGTGTGGCCTTTTCTTTCTGATTTGGAGCTTCAAATATAATTGGTCTAATTGTCTCTTCTCATTTCAGAGGCGACACGGCGGTGCAATTTTTCATTGTCGTTGCATCACTCTGCTATGGTGAGAGGAGATCAGACCAACCACGAGATTGAGCCGTCATTTGGGGTCGAGGCTTCTGAACTGTACCCAGATGTCAAATACACCACTGTGGATCAATACCTTGATCGGTTTGTCTGATTGTCCACACTGCAGTTGCTAATTTCGCACATCAATTTGAATAATAAGTAAATAGGTCATCGCTTCCTCTGAATTCCGGAGCAGTTGCTTCCGGTGATTGTTCATGGCTTGTGCATTCCCAGATTATGATAAAACACAGTACTAAATGTGGAGTTGTTGCTGTGCCTGCCTTCTTAAATTACTTTGTTGTGGGGCTATTTTTAGCGTACTGCGAAAACTTTTGGTTAAAGACCGTGGTGTAATTAGATGTACTTTCGCCTCTTAGTGTAATTAGATGGACTCGAAAAGCACTATAATAAATCAGGCAATGCAAGACAGGAATACGTGAGATTTAACGGGGGAAAATTCAATCAGGGAGAGACACAGAAAGCTCTCCAAGAACGTTGGTTCAGCACCATCATTCGAAACGTCAAAAGAGTGTCTTGAACAGTCATAGTACAGTAATCTCGCAGAAGTTCCGCGTTAGGTGAAATTTTAGATTGCATGCTAGACATTAGCAACTTAAGCGAGTGCGTCGTCGAGTGCCGGGCACTTCATAGCCATTGTGCAAAAGTTCCAATTCATTTCAACACTGGATAGAGTCACCAACATAGAGGATTCAGAGGTTGACACATGCAGCTCCCAAGAATGAAGAATCTGGCTTCCTTGTACAAGCCTTTGAGAATTGAGTTTGGTCACTCCACTTGAGCCTCTTTATGGGGTAGTTTCAATTGCCTGTTTACACGAGTCCTGGAAAGTTGGTGAAGCCTCTTTTTTATCTTCTTCCCGACTTTAAAATACAAAATGCTTAGTGGCCATTCCACTAATGAAACCTCACTTCCCTTTCGCTTGAGCACATTCTCCTTGGAGCATTATAAATACATGGGGCCAGATGTAAGGAGTCGTTCCATAAGGACATAGGGCCTCAAACAGAAGGTAAAGACAGAGAGAGGTGTGTGCTGAAACATGAAGGGTACTAGTAATGCCTCATGGGCCTTGGTGCTCTTGCTTTGGTTGGTTTCAATCAGTGGGGCTTGGGGTCAGGAGGTGAGTCCAAGCCAGTGCCAAGATGAGATACGACGAGGGATCGGCGTGTGCATGGCCGTCGTGATGGGCCAGCTGCCCTCGGCTGCATGCTGTGCCCGCGTCCAGGCCACCCACGCTGAGTGTGTTTGCCCGTTGGTCACGCCGGAGGTTGCTGCGATGATTGACGTCGATCGGGTCAAGAAGCTTGCCGAGGGCTGCGGGAGGAATATTCCTCCCCACTTCAAGTGTGGAAGTAATGAGTTCTATCTTGACCCCACAATCTAACCGAAACTTCTTTTTATTCTCCGTGGAAGTTATATATCTAGTGAAGTACTTCCTAATCATTTCCAAAATCTTATCTTCTAAACCGTTTTTTTTCAACTGAAGTCCCCAAAACTCTCATTATGACAAAGTCATTCCTAATTCGCCCCAACTTTTCTTAGGATTCCCAACGAAATTAGGTCAGGGAATTAAGGATGCTGCATAGGTAGGCCCCAATAGGAGCCGTAAGAAAATTGGATGGACCAGCTAATTTTATGAACATGTACAATGCAAGGACTTTGATTGAACCCAAACAAAAAAGAAGAAGAAGAAGAAGAAAAAAGTTAGAATACAAGGAGTCACTTTACAAATAATCCAATTTCAACTGTGTAAAATCAGTCTCCTCTTCTCTTGTTGATTGTATCTCCCTTTTGTATTTTCCTGGTGCATTATCTGATTGCTCCCTTGCAGGCATTACTATTCCATGAAAGATGGGTGAATACCCTCCACTCTGCATCAGCTTGGTTTGGCATAAAGGCTACAGTGGAGCATAGAGAGAGAGAGAGAGAGAGAGAGAGAGAGAGTATAGCAGCCATAAAAGAAAAGCAGAAATATCTGTGGAACAACCTTAGTTTCTGTACTCCATTTGGAGCATATAAATAAAGCTGGTTCATTTACGTTGTAATCTGTCGGACCATGATCTATCTTTTCCATATTCCATACTAAAGCAGTTAGATTTCGCTGTCGGAAAGCTCGCAAATCCCTCGTATCCTGTGACAAAAGCATTCTTCCTTGTCTCCTGCGCAAGGAAGCGTTAAAGCAATACTGACAAAAAAGAAACATCCTGAATGAATCTCCGTACTTCTTTAAAGCCCCCAGCTTTGCCTGATGGCTGATGATAGACATGCGATCCGGACCCTACCAAAGCCTAACTCCGTCGTCATCTTCTTGTAGAATTATACAGACTCTCTGTTCCTCCTTGACGTCGGCCGTTGACTTTACCATCGATGACTTATCCTCCTCAATTTCACCATTCCTGCAATAAAGAAACGACCCGCCACCTCCAGTTCCTCAAGATCCCATCTCATCCGGTCAACGCCCGCTCAAGTCTGAATCTTGGGATCAGGGTTCCGCTCCGCAGCTCCTAACTTCAAATGGGTCGCAAGCAGAACGACGCGGAGCCCGGCCGATACGCCACCCTGATCCTGCTCCTGATCGGGGTCATCTCCTGCACCCTGGTCTACACTCTGGCGACCGTCGCGTTTGGGTCCGGCGGGGGCAATTTGGGGTTCGGTTCTCTGAAGCTGATCGACGGGGTCGGGTCGGGCGACAATGCGGAGGGGGAATTCGGGGTCGAGAGCGGAGAGTGTTGCAGGGGGGTCGATAATTTGGAGCTCTGGGGGCCGGCGGTGAAGTGGGGCACCGATTTCAAGTTCAATTCTTCGGTGGGGTGTTGCAGGGCTTGCAAGGCGATGTGCGGCGGGAACGACGGGCCGTGCTTGTGCGATACGTGGGTGTATTGCGGTAACAAGGAGGCGTGCGGGTCGAAATTCGGTGAGGTTAGCTGGTTTCATTCTTGTTTGTTTTCTTGAATCTTGTGTTCTAGCTTGTGCTGGTAATTTACTGGATTTTGGTGCTCGTTCAGAAGCTATGCTTTATTTGAGGAATGCATTACGGTGGGGGTTTGTAATTGAGAGGCAGAGTAGTCAAATCCATCGGGTGCCTGTGCTAGGTGACGCAAAATGGCATGTCAATTGGATCGATGATGTGTTATGCGCATTACGATCCGACATGTATGATGAAAATATCAGATTTCTGAAAAGACCAGCAATGGTTGATTGAAGTCTGAAAGTGGTTGAAAGGCAGAGGAGTGTTCATTTGTGCTGACGACTAGTAAAACCTCATCCATCAATGTATCGTTTTGCGTGTTACATAATGTTGGTGGTCTGGCCTGTCGCATGTTTGAAAAGTCTGGAATATGGTGTTAGATGGATGAACCAGATGGTGGTTAATTCTGTGAAGCAGAGCTCATGTGCTGTATATGATGCATGTGACGTGTCTAGATAGCCAAACGTTTATCTTGATTAATTGGTTCTGCTGAGGCTACTATTAGATCTTGGACTTCCTCTAGATGATGCACTTCTAGGACTAAAGCAGTTCTTGCAATTACCTTCGCATATTTAATACCCAGTTACATGGCAGAGTTTAATGTCTGGCTGTCTCACTTTGCTGTCATTCTCAAGCTCTATAATTTGGTGCCATTCCCAATTCATCCATGTATTGCAGTTATCATCACTTACTTAAGTTCCACTATAGGCATTTTCTTTTCTGCGTTTCCTATATGTCAGGTTTTACTTGAACATGCTTTTTTTGCTCTGCAGTGCTGGTTGAAGAAACAGAAGGATTCCTTGGCTCCTGATCGTCAGGAGGCGGGTCAAACAGTTATCTGGACCTCTGGCCTTGTATACGGGAAAGGAGAGGTGAATGGCCCATCTACAGGATGCTCTTGTCTTGGAATACACTCTGTCATTCATCTGCATAAGATTTAAGTTATTCTGAACTTGGCTTAGATTAGCAAGTTAGGGCTCTTCCCTGGCACCCGTCTGTAATTGTCCCATCCATTCTAAAAAGAAAAAGCATATTTGTGTGACAATTGTCCTGCAACATATGATTTGTCAATGCGCTTTAAGATGAAGAGTATGGCCCTTACAGCGACCCTTGAATTTGGCATCTATAATTGGTCGATGTGCTTGATTGTCAACCTTGGAGTGTCCTTCATTGTCTTAGATGTTGTTGTCTTGAGATTATTCAGATCTAGACTTTTCTATGCGTTGATTTCTATATCTCCTTTTCTCCTTTCTCAGGGTATAATTGGCTTGGAAACAGAATACGGTACCATGCATATTAAGGTAAGCCGTAATATATTTTCTTTTTGGCTGCTCCTCTACTTGCTATTTCTTTTTAACATGGTATAGATGATGAGGATTGTTCCTCCGGATGAAGCTTTATGGATAACACCGAGCTGAGCTTTCTAACAGTTTTAGAATTCCTGCAGCTTTATCCTGATTGTGCCCCGTACTCAGTTTCTTATATCCTTGAGTTGCTGGCATTGCGGCACTGTGCCGGTTGCCAATTCCATCGCGCCGAAGGTAGAGGGCAGTTCTGGGATTCACAAGGCAGTCATGTCCCAAATGTAAGGCTCGTTTACTTTCTCCTCTTCAGTCCTTGTAAACTTTAGTGCAGTAGGCTGAAGCATAATACTTCTGTGAATTCTATTAGGTCTGTGCATGTCTATTACATATATTTTGCAGTCTTTTTCCTTGTGTATCATCCTGAATTAGGATCCCCATCTTTGCTTCTTGATATTCACGATGGTGGTTGCAGGTTCTAAATCGTTACGGTTCCCTCTGCTATCTGTGTCATATTGCAAGTTTGATTATGAACTGTTGATTTTAGATTGGCGACATTGGCAACGACTGGTTTCGTGATCAAAACTCGCAACGTTAGTTCAGTGTCTGTGGTCCATCATTCTTCTCCAGTTTTCGGAATTTTGTAGTTTCTACCTTGGGGGCATTGGTTGTTTATCAGTAAATAAATTCCGTGGATGGAAAGGTTACCTTAGAAACAGCTTGTTCTGAGCAGCTTTTAACACCGATCTGGACACTTTGCCTTAGGGGACACGGTTTTCTGATATGAAGCATTTCTCTGCAGGCCCCGTTTGGCCCTCCATTTGCACTGATTCAAGGAACCCTAGAAGCTCAAGGAACTCCATTTCGGAAGGCCCCGAAAGAAGCATGTCCGACCATAAAGAGGGGAACCATCGCATGGGTTGGGTCGGGGCCCGAGTTCTTTATAAGCTTGGCGAATCACGAAGAGTGGCGAAGGGATTACACAGCTTTCGGCTCTGTCCTACCTGAAGACATGAGCATCGCGGAGAGAATTGCTCAGCTTCCGACTAAATTGGAGGTTTGGAACAACGTCAATGTGTCCGTGCTGGAGAAACCGGTCCCTCTGGTCCTGCAAAGGATCAAGACAAGCAACGGCAACGCCAAAGGGGAAAGTTGAATCGAGTTGAAGTCGGACACGGTAGAAACGACCGTGTATCTCCGGTGGTTGCCACCTTTGGGGGTCGACAGGTTCCTTCTTACAGTGTGGAATTTTACTCAATTTTGGATGTCCTGGTTGGAGAAATAACGAAGCCTTATGCTCTCTCTCTCTCTCTCTCTCTCTCTCTCTCTCTCTCTCTCTCTCTCTGACTCCATATATACATGGACAGTTTCACCTGAAGCGAGCTCAGGCAGGAGCAAATTGTAGGTGATTTCTGCACTCAAAAAACAAAGCTTAGAACCCCACGGCAGTTTTGCCAGTATCTAATCCGCTTATTCTCCGTGAAGTTTTACGATGTATATACATCATGAAATTTTTACCAATCTTGCTTGTAGTCACCAAATCGGCTTATTCTAATCATCGATCATCTATCATGTTTGGCCAAAGAACTTACCATTGCATTGGCAGATCTCTTGTAAAAAGTGACTATAATCATCACAAAGTAGAAATTTACATAGACAAAATCTGGGTTTTACTTTGCTTGCCTTACCTGATTTGACAGTACCCAAAATGAACAATCTATTGATAAGGATGATTGGCGTATGGAAAGCCAAATAATAGATCCAGAAAATAAAGGGAAAAGACACAAAAAAATTCTTGCAATGTCATACATACACTTTTAACTTATTTAATATAATCTTTAAATTTTAACTTAATATGTAAAATGTGGTTTTTAAATTTTTTATACACCTTCAAACTAGCCATTGTTTATATGAAAATAATTAATATTGCATATTTTCATATAGTTTAGAAATGAAATTAAGTATTTATATAAAAAAAAAAATTGATAGCCAAATTGAATAAATTAAAAATTTAAAGATAAGTTAAAGTTTAGAGATCTATTAAGAAGTTTAGCGATCAAATGAAGTTCTCACATAAGTTTGCATTATTATTTTAAAAAATAACGACTCGTGGGACCCACTGAAGGCCTCCGCCGGTTTGACTTTTCACTTCCGACTCGCTCCCGATGAAAACCCATTCCCTCCTCCGTCAACCGCCGATCTCCCTCCCTCTCCCTCTCTATCTTCCCGCCATTCTCCTCCCAGAAAAAAAAAAAACCCTAGCGCCGCCGCCAGCCGCCAGCCGCCAACCGCCGCCGCCGCTACCGCCGCCGCCACCACCTCCATGCACATGACAACATGGTCCAGTTCCACGAGCACGTCCTCGGCGACCTCCTCGACGACTCCAACGGCGGCCTCGTGATCCTCTCCTCCGGCCTCTCCCTCTCCTCCCTCCTGGCCTCCCTCCTCCTCCTCCACTCCCCTCCCCAGGGCTCCCTCCTCCTCCTCTCCCCTCCCCCTCCCCTCAAGCAGCGCCTCCTCCGCCGCCTCCGCTCCCGCTCCGCCGCCCCCTCCAGACCCCCGCCGAGATCACCGCCGACCTCCCCGCCCCCACCGCCACTCCCTCTACGCCTCCGGCGGCGCCTTCTTCATCACCCCTAGGATCCTCATCGTCGACCTGCTCTCGAGCCGGGTCCCGGCCTCGGTCGTGGCCGGGATCGTGATCCCCAATGCCCACGCCATCGCGGAGACCTCCACGGAGGCGTTCATCGTGAGGATTTTGAAGTCGCTGAATAAGAATGTATACGTGCGGGCGTTCTCGGATAAGCCGCACGCGATGGTCGCGGGGTTCGCCAAGGCGGAGCGGATCATGAAGTGCTTGTTCATTAGGAAGTTGCACCTCTGGCCGAGGTTTCAGGTACTCTGGAGTGGAAGAGAAATCAGCATAGTCACTTCGATATGCGCGCTATCGGACGAGTTTTTACTAGTTTTGAGAAAAGAAGTACTGGACATTACTTTTGAATCTGCACAATTTCACTTATTTGAAAGTGTATGTGTGTGTCTTATTTGAAGGTGTATGTGTCACAAGAATTGGAGAAGGATCCGCCTGTGGTCGTGGATATAAGGGTTCCAATGTCGAAGAACATGGTGGGGATTCAGAAAGCAATCATCGAGGTAATGGACGCGTGTTTGAAGGAGATGAGGAAGACAAATAAGGTGGATGTCGAGGATTTGACTGTGGAGAATGGGTTGTTCAAGTCTTTTGATGAGATTGTGCGGAGGCAATTGGATCCTATTTGGCATACGTTGGGGAAGAAGACGAAGCAGCTAGTTTCAGATTTGAAGACTTTAAGGAAGTTGCTGGATTATCTCGTTAGGTATTGAAACTCTGCAGCTTCAGTTGGATTTTCGGTGTCCATAATTAGTTGATCTCCCGGATATGAAGAAATGTGCAGTTTTGACTTTTTCTGCTTGTAGTTGTAGCATGTGCAGTAACTGTTTTCCATTACTTGTTGTTCCCTGATAAGTGTTGATACACATGGACTCAATGTTAAGCGAGTTGATGGATTACTGTGATTGTGATCTTTCATTTGTTGGCATTGAGAAGTAGGACTCAAATAATAGAGGAAATTTATATATACAGCATTATTGTTCCAAGGATTGGTTATTGATTAGATCTAGTAATTAATCTGCATAGGTATGATGCAGTCAGTTATTTGAAGTATTTGGATACACTGCGAGTGTCAGAGAGTTTTCGGTCTGTTTGGATATTTGCAGAGTCCAGCTATAAGATATTTGAGCTTGCAAAGAAGCGTGTCTATCGATTTGTGAGGTCAGATGGAACTAAATTTGATGGGCCTGGTAAGAGCACAACCAGCAAAAAAAGGAAACTTAGAGAGGAAGACAATCGTGAAGAAACAGGTACAGCTTTACTCAGGCCAACTCTATTGCTGCCTTTTGATCCTGCTTAAGAAGGAGATGTATTGTTCTTACAGAGCTTTCATTTTTTTGTCTGTTTCATTGGCCATCCCTTTAGGGTAAGGAATACTGCATTAATACATAGACTCTAACCACAAAATAGTAGCAAGCTTTTGAAAGCATTAGCAAGTTCAGATGATTCGGTGCTATTTCTGAAGTTCCTTTGTCCCCTTCATATGTGTAGCCTCTGGTGGTTCTTCATCAACAGGTGTTATAGTTTTGGAGGAAGTGTTGGAGGAGGCACCAAAATGGAAGGTTTTACGTGTGAGTGAGGAAGTTCCACTTTCTGTGACGTTCTTCTACATACGTGCACACTCACATACACACATACATACATACATACATACATACATACATACATATTTTAAATACTGGTATGCCAATATTACACGTGGTTAATTTGTTGCTTTCATGGCTTCATCTTCTTTCTCTTCTTCTTCAGTTTTTGAATTATTTTAATAAGAAAACAACTAGATGAATTTATGCTAATATGGAGTTAAAACTGATGTGTGGTTTTTGTGGCAGGAGGTTCTTGAGGAGATAGAACAGGAAAGACAAAAGGCAACTTTGACTGGTGAGGAATGTCTTGTCGAGGGTGAGGAAAGTGATAACGGCATTGTGTTGATCACCTGCAAAGATGAACGTTCATGTATGCAGCTAGAAGATATCATCACGAACAACCCACAGAAGGTTTAGTGATTTTTAGTGCCCATCTCAGCTCTTTCCCCATTCTATTTTTGAAGGTTTTTTGTCTGATTAGTTGCATCCCACAATGAGCCAAAAAGTTGTTACTAGTTATATCGCACCTATGTTCACATTTCGCCAGATGCATCTAAGTAGCACTTCTGGTTAGTGCTATCCGTGTGACTGCTTTATCCTCTGGAACCCACTGAGTAGTTGCAATTGACCTTGAAGAAATTGAAACTGGGTATTCTTCTACCACAGTTAGAAAGCATCATACTGGCACCAAAGGGCACATTTTATGGACACATGTTCATGCAATTGTGACTAAAAAAAAGAAAAAGAAAAAACTTTTAGTTGACCAAATTCATGATGGTATATATATACTTGTTCATGCAAATGGTGGATGGAATTTCGGAAGGTGGAGGAAGATAGTTAATTGTAGAAATGCTTAGAAGAGATTGCTGCATTCGTGTGACTGGAGGGAACTCATTTTTGAACCTGTTATTATCTCACATTCATTGTGAATAAGCATTCATCACTATGTTCGTAACTGATATTTTTTATCACATACGAAGGTGATGCGAGAAGAGTGGGAGAAGTACTTGCTTAGCAAAGTTGAACTGCGTGATGCACGAACACGTTACAAGAAGAAACCTAAAGATCCTAAAGGTTTTGGCATTCTTGATGGAACTCTTCATGTAACAACTACACCTACTGCAGAAGCTAGCAGTACAAGCAAGCAGGAACACGATGCACTTTTGGCCGCAGTATCAGAAATAAAAAATAGAGCTAAGCTGGAAAAGCCTGGGGACTCTATCCAGCCTCATGTTGGTGATGAAGGATTTAGCAATGGAACAAAAGATAAAAATAAGAAAGGAAGAGCACGTGCTAAGAGCACTCAGCATAGAAACAGCAGTGGTAGGAAGAGAGTTGTGACAGATGGTAATCAAGCAGTCCCTGCTTCTGAAGATGAACATTTAACGGATGGATTAGTATCTGCTGGTGATTGTGAAGGTAACATTTCTGGTCATTCTGTAGACAGAGCGGTTCTCCAAGAGGAGTCTGACCAGTCAGAATCCAGAAGTGTGAAGCCACTGCCTCCTCTGCATTTTCACGCTTTAGAAAGTGGTCAGCCGATATTGGATATCTTGAAGCCATCTGTGATAATTGCGTACCACCCAGACATGACTTTTGTCAGGGAGATTGAAGTCTACAAAGCTGAGAATCCCTCCAGAAGTTTAAAAATATACTTTCTTTTCTATGAGGAGTCTACGGAAGGTCAGAAATTTGAGGCTAGTATCCGTAGAGAAAATGGAGCATTTGAATCTTTGATCAGGCAGAAATCAATGATGATGATACCAGTTGATCAGGTTCCATAATTTTCATTTCTCACTTCCTTGATCCATATTAAATGTTCTCTCTGATCCTCAATATTTATGAATTTTTAAGTTTAGTAGTTGATTTGCATTTTTGTGATATCCCAAATATGATTTTATCGTCACTAATTCTATGCTGTTTTGAACCTGATGTATCCATGTTTTCTTAGTATAAGGACATTATGTCTTTTGTTTTAATTGTGGGTTCCCTCAGGATGGTCACGGCCTTGTACTGAATGCTTCCGTGGAGCAACAAGCTTCATCTTCCCAAAATTCTATAACGAGAAAAGCTGGTGGGAGAAAAGATGCTGAGAGAGAAATGCAGGTTCCATTCTTCCTCTTCTAGCATCACTGGCCGTTACTCCTTGATGGTTGATTGAAATTGAACTGGGAATATTTCAGGTTATCGTGGATATGAGGGAGTTCATGAGCAGCCTGCCAAATGTCCTTCACCAGAAAGGCATGCGTATAATACCTGTTACTTTGGAGGTTGGAGATTATATACTCTCACCTTTGATTTGTGTAGAAAGAAAGAGTATCCAAGATCTCTTTTCAAGCTTCCATTCGGGTCGCCTCTTCCACCAGGTGGAAACAATGGTGCGCTATTATAGAATACCTGTTCTTCTCATTGAATTTTCACAAGACAAGAGCTTCTCTTTTCAGGTAACTTTACTAAAACTATTGGAAGAGTGGTTTTTGATATTTGGCTGTTTTGACTCATTCTGATTGTTTTGCAGTCTGCAAGTGACATTGGTGATGACGTAACTCCCAATAGCATAATATCCAAGCTATCCTTGCTTGCTTTGCATTTCCCACGCTTGCGAATAATCTGGTCCCGTAGTCTTTATGCTACTGCCGAAATTTTCTTCTCTTTTAAAGCAAATCAAGATGAACCTGATGAGACCAAGGCAATTAGAGTTGGTGTCCCCTCGGAAGAGGGTATTGTGGAAAATGATGTGAGGTATGCATTTCTAATTGCTAAGCTCCAAGAAGTATTAGGTTTCCGACCACGAGATTTGTGTTTCTCTGTCCACTTTTTTTAAAATAAAGCTGGATCAGCTGGTGAAACTACCGTCCTCCTCTTGTATGCAGAGCTGAAAACTACAATACATCTGCTGTGGAATTCTTGAGACGTCTACCGGGTGTGACGGATTCAAATTATAGAGCGATAATGGATGGGTGTAAAAGCTTGGCAGAACTCGCCCTTCTTCCAGTAGATCGCTTAGCTGAACTGATGGGTGGGCAGAAAGTTGCTCGGACTCTTAGAGAATTCCTAGATGCCAAGTATCCAACCTTATTGTAGAGGCTTTAATGATATCGAGCTATCTACTCAGGCGACAATAAAAATGCGCACTCCGTGATTTAATTGTCTTTGTACCATTAGATTTGTGTTCTGTTGTTGTACGATTAACGATTGATGAATTGTATTCTTGATTGTATATTTAATTTTTCTTCTGGCGTTCCATTCAGGCAATTTTTTTGGGGGAGCCATTGTATATCTTTGTAATTAGAACGTTTGCGAGAATAATGCTTTCCTTCAAAATTTGTTAAATGGAAAACGGATTTTGAACATTGATTTTATTGGCAAAACATTCCCTTTGTCTTTTGCACGGTAAAAATGTGAATTCATTTAGTAGAAACAAGAAGAGTTGTGACGAGTACTACAAGCAATACTACTAGAGATCAAAAGATGGCTAATCTAGTGCATTCTCCAGCTTCTACCCATCTCCCACCACTGAATTTGGATTACACTATTACTAGCCTGCATATTACCAACTCTGTACAAAACCTTACCTTTAATGCCAGAGAAAATAGTACTGGAAATTATGAAATCAGCCTCGTGAAGTTTACCATTTCTTGGTGACTGAATGTCATGCATCGTTTGGTTGCAAAGCTAGGTCAAAATTGAGGTAGCTTTCCCTTTCCAAGATGAGCTAGCCAGCCCATTGCAGATCAGAATCCCAACCTTGCATGGCTCAAGAAACTTCAGCAAAAAAGTGATTCCTAGACTCAGGGAAAGAACCCCACGGTGAGCTTATATCTTTTCAAGACAGATTCCACTTCTTAATCCCATCCCTAGTTTAGTAAGCAACCTGTTCGAGATGTTTTGAAATGTTAGGATGAACCATAACCAACTTCTGCCAAGCATTCCACCTCATCTTACTCTCAAGGCACCAGTAACCTCAAAAGTCCTCAAAGAAGAAGCATTCCAAACATTCCTAACTTACTTTAAATTGTGATAGATAATTTCATATAGAGCAGCTTGTATTAAAACTATATCCTTAGATCTAGCCGTGTTATGCTTTGTCTTATATGATAGCAGTTATTTTAATATAAATAGATATACCAAAAGTCCTAACATGGTGTAGAAGATTCAGCCGCAAGATCTATCAGTAGTTAGTGATCTCCCAATTGATTAATTGCCATGAGTTGTAAAAGGGGAATTGTGATGTGATCATAAGAAAAGCATACTTGGAAAAATTAAGTGGCCTCAACAGGTGCTTTGATCTTTATGGTGATGTTCCGTCCAAGGGTATCAATATGATCAAAGACCCAAAGCCTTAGAGCCACTAGCTAGAGCTGAAAAATTTAATTGACATATGCAAAAGCGGTCCAGGAGATAAACAATGGAAAATCACGTTTGCAATAAAAAGGAGTAAAAGGTCCCACCGGGATTCGAACCCAGGTCGCTGGATTCAAAGTCCAGAGTGCTAACCACTACACCATGGAACCCGTTTTGCCATTTTTCACTTAAGAATTAATTTAAAATTATAACTCGCTTCCACAGAAATGGTCGAATGAAAGGACGCGGAGGAGGGGGCAATTTGGGAAGAGAAGCCCACCTCTGCTCCGATAATGGCCGGGGGATTTCGTGTGTTTTTGAACGCCAAAAAGAAAATCAAGTGCTAAAAGTTCCGAAATACAAATGAGACTATATAAAGTTCATTGGACATGCTCAATATCGCTTATATGGAGTTTACTGTTGTAAATATGAAGACCTCACACCTCTAGCTTTGTTATGAAGAATCTTTTTTAGAAACACTTATGTTTTGTTCCCCGGTACTTGTGAATGAATGAAAGACTTTGGGCGTGCATGGTTGTGTTTATTTTTTCTGTTTATGAACAAAAAATTTGTTTTTTTGTTCCCTAACAAAATTGAACAAACAAAAAAAAAAAAAAGTTATTTTTTTATTTTAAAACACTTCAAAGAACAAATTTTCTCTTTCCTCTCTTTTTTTTTCTTCTTCTTTTTTTCTTTAATTGGTCGCCGGCCTTAGCCATGACTTGCAACCGGCCGTCGAGGGCCGGCGACCTTGCCGGAGCGTCATCGGCCCCTAGCGAGGCTCGGCCTCGCCGGGGCCGACGAGCCTCGTCGTGGCTAAGCAAGGTTGTCGGCCCCCGCCGACCCGGCCGCCGGCCTCGGCGTGGCCGGCGACGACCGGCCAAAAGAAGTAAAAAAAAAAAAAAAAATATTAAAAAATTAAAATAAACAAAAAAAGAATATAAATTTACCAAATGTGTTTTATTCATTTTTTATTCCCGAAACAAGTTTTACCAAACGCGTCTTTCTACCAAAAATTGTTTCTGGAATAGAAATAGTTTTTCTATTTCTCGTTTCCTAACAATTTTTTGAACGCAACGCAAACAAACGCACCTTTTGTTTTCGAACTAAAAAAAAAAAAAAAATCCCTTGTGATCATCCACATGGGAAAGAGAGAAGTCTTGTCACGCTCACGAGTTCAAAAACCTCACCGAACATGCTCTGGTCCAGCGCGGTGGGCAAGGGACCATTCACAACATGGGCCTGGGCCTGGCTTTGCTCGTTCCATGAGCCTTCCGAATCAGTCCATCATTCAACATGGTCTTTGGACCTCGGCATGGGTGATGGTCCAATTAGATCGCTATTGTATTTAGAGTAAAGAGAGCGGAGAATGTATATCCAGTGGATCCGTGGCGCAATGGTAGCGCGTCTGACTCCAGATCAGAAGGTTGCGTGTTCGATTCACGTCGGGTTCAAACCCCCGGAAAATCCTGCTACCGCTAGCAGCGGATCATTTTTCCTTTTTCTTGCTGGAGTCATCCTTCTGTATGATCATGATGAGTGATTTAGTGGTCAAATCGAAGTTGGAGGACAGAACTTTTTTGCCCGATACGTCAATCGTTTCTTGCTTGTGCTTTTGCGGATTGAAAGAAGTCATCATGCGTGCTTACATGCAAGATGAGGGCATTAAAGTGCCCATGCCATGTCTGTTCTTTCTTGGACTCCACAAGTGGGAGCTTGGGAAGAACCTTTCCAAAACTTGCGTGCAATGCTGCTATCTACCATCATGTGGAGAGTAGGAATTCGGAAGGGATTTGTCAGCCATCGAGTTTTCAGCTCGAGTTGGTATTTGGATCTTCGGTGCTGGATTACAGGAGACGGGTTCAAACGGAGGCTAAAAGTAAATTGCGGGAAATGGAGATGCAGCTTCTTTCAAGCATGCCAATAGCGATAGGTGTCGCTGCATTTGGAGAGTTTGAACTCTGTTGTGATGTTGCTGTGCTGCCACTTACGACTTAGTTGTTGCTAAGGTAATTGGTAGTTTAAGATCATGACTTGTGGTAGGTAGTGCTGGGATTCTTAGGACTTTCTGTTAGGCATTTGCGACATTATGTACGCGGCTTGGGACATTTTTGAGGAACATCTGGGGGGTTTTGTACAGTTGGTTTCTCTGCAGAATGAGGACTTGTCGTGGATTTTGTCCATTCAGAGTTTACTGAGTCATGAGAATACAAGACATTTACTTGTCAGATATAAAAATTATTAAATCAACACAATTAGACATCTTTTAATTCCAATCAGCATGTCATTTAACTTATTGAACACCTGCGTTTGAGGTAGGAATGAGATCTTCATAAAGGAACAGATTGCAGATTATGAATATCATCTACAATATGTTACTTGTTGGCCTGCACTAGCTTGAATATGATCTGATCATCCGTATGGAAAGCCCTTGCCAGGATTTCCACATCAATCCCACTCCCAAATATGGTAGCTGGGATCGAGACTGCCCCGAACACTCTTGAGTGCCACAGCCTTGCAGTCAGGCTTTGTGTTGACCTGGAAGTGGACCAGCCCTTTCGGGAAGATGAACAGGTCGTGGGCCTGGAGGTCTGCAGGAAGAGCCAATTTTCTGTGTTGACGAAACCCGACCTCGAGGATGCCTTCCAGGATGATCAGGAGCTCGGCTGACCGCAGGTGCATGTGCAGCGGGTTGATCCCTGAAGGCGGTTAGATGATTTTGGCCACAGAATTCTTGCTGTTTCACTTAGGCTATGAGGGCCGTGGTTCATCCCGTCAGATTGGCTCTTGCCTCGAAATACCTGAAATTGGTGAATGTGAAGTATTGCCTAGTGATTGCGCTCTCGTTCAGGCTTGGAGGGACCGGGAAATCCTTCAGAATGTCGGGATCTCCTGCATTCATGAAGATTGGGTTCTTCGCGATAGCCAAGATCAAGGCACATGCTATTAGGCTAGACAATTTTTCCGTGTTTGAAGTGGTGTATGTGGTGAATTCAGTTCTTGCAGTTTTTATAGGGTTGAAAAGCGGTGAAGTCTTTGCAGTGTTCAAGCTCCAAGGCTCTTCATCATTTAGTTTCGCTCTGAGATGTTGAGAACATTACAAGTCAATGTTATATTAGCTCATTGTCAAGCAATGTTCCTGACGAGAACTGGTTGCTGACCAGAACAGCAATCTCATAGTGTTTAGACTTCTGATTTTCATTGAATAAATGATAACTTCAATAAATTCAGCTGACATATTATTTCAATAATCACTTAGGTGACAAACTGGTACAAAGCTTAAACCTGTATGATTATTTTGATGAATGGAGAATGAAGAAAATGGTTTATTATTTCGACTTATGATGGTTCTAATATCAGGAAAATCCGAAGTGCAGGGATGCGACACGAATAAGAGTTCCTTCGTTCAAACGGTGATGTTGATCAACCTAAGACCTTAAGCGCAATCAGTAAAATTGTGCAGTTTGTTCTGATCTCAAAAGGCTAAAGATAGTTAAAATCAAAGAAAAATCTCCATGGGTTCTCAGTTGCTGGCTTGTGTAGAATCCAAAGTTGCAATGAGAATGCATCTGCAGAGCATATATTAGCTGGAATTTGGAAGTGATGTGCTCACTCGACTTTGCCTGAAGCTCTTCCTTTACAATCTTATCATCTAAAAAGCCTATTCTCAGGGTTCATCAATGAAAATGGAGGTTATGCTTGTAGAATAGTCGTTTGACTTGGCTAATGAACAAAATGTCGGGAACAATTTGCTGGGCAAAAGAATAGGGCCACAGTTGATCTTATATGGAGATCAAGCTATGACGCGAAAAGGGTCAGTCGCATTCACTGAATTACCAAAGTGGATGGCATTGTCACAATGTTGGTCTGATAGAGTTGGATCAATCTGATCGGATCGAACACAGCATTTTTGATCGATCCGGGATAAAGCTGCTACATATGTACAGCTATTAGTTTCCGGTTTGTATTCATCAGTACCTTACATAACGTGGTACATCCCAATAAGCACACAAAAGAAACAGCTAAAAGACCAGCAACAACAACAATTAGGGGGACAGAATATCCATCGCATTTTTTTATTATTGGTAAAATGGTGAGGAAAGATGGCTAGCATTAGCAACCCCTCTGCAAGGTCCCAAGTCAACGAGCTCGTCTCCCAGTTTCAATATGACATCGACAACCTTGAAATCTCTTTATACGACATATCGAGCAATTAGATCAAGCAACACGAGTTGTTCAGAAACTCTCTCAAGACGTGAATCAAACTTGTGAAAAATAAGTAAAGCCTATCGCTAAGCAATTATCTTAGTGGTGTTAAACTACACTGAATATTTTGGCATGCTTTAGACCAATCAATATAGGTCATTCCACAGCTCAAAAAAAAAATATTCCTATATTTGACGAATCACATACTCAAACAGCAGTCAACCTTTAAAGAAATTTCAAGCAGATTCCACTAAGTCCACGTAACAAGTACACAACATTATATATTTTTTGAAGGCATCAGAACTCACCAACCGGATCCGTGGCGCAATGGTAGCGCGTCTGACTCCAGATCAGAAGGTTGCGTGTTCGATTCACGTCGGGTTCAAACTCCCCGAAAATCCTGCTACCCCAGCAGCGGATCATTTCTTTTTATATTTTCCTTTTTCCAAATTATAACAACGCTTTTTCCCATTTCTTTACATTATATTCTGCTGCTTGCTGGATTCATCATTTGTGCTTCTGTATAATCAAGATGAGTGATTTAGTAGTCAATTTGAAGTTGAAGGACCGACGACTTCGTTGCCCGATAGGTCTATCCTTTCTTGCTTTGCTTTTCCAGATTAAAAGATGCTTACATGCAAGACGAGGATCTTAAAGTTCCAATGCCATGTCTGTTCTTTCTAGGGCTGCACAAGCAGGAGCTTGAAAATAACCTTTCTAAAAGTTGCATGGAATGCCATTATCTATCATTGCGCAAGGAATTCGAAAGAGATTTGTTGGTTTCCAGCTCAAGTGGCATTTGGATCTTCGGTGATGGGTTGCGAGAAACAGTTCCAGAAGACGCCACAAGAATATTGCTGGAAACGTAAACGCGGGTTGTTTCGAATATGTCGATAGCAATAGGTGTCGCTGTCTTTCGAGAGTTTGAAGTCTGTTGTGATGTTGCTGTGATGCTCCTTTGGATTTTGTTGTTGCTGGATAATTGGCGGTTTTAAGATCATGATTTTTGGTAGGCAGTCCTGGGATTCTTGGGACCTTTTGTTGGGCACTGGGGACATTATACATGCCACTAGGGACATTTTTTAAGGAACATCTGGGGGTATTGATGAGGACTTGTCGTGGATTTTGCCCATTCACTGTTGATTGTGTCATGAGAATACAAGGACATTTACTTATCGAATATAAAAATCATTAGACCAACACAATTACACATCTTCTTTTTATTCCAATCGGCATGTTATTGAACTTATTGAACACCTGCGTTTCAGGTAGGAATGAGATCTTCATAAAGGAACAGACTGCAGTTTACGAACCTCATCTACAATGCGTTACTTGTTGGCCTGCACTAGCTCGGATATGGTCTGATTATCTGTGTGGAAAGCCTTTGCCAGGATTTGCACGTTGATCCCACTCCCAAACACGCTAGCCGGAATCGAGACCGTCCCTGCGCTTGCACTCCCAAACACCCCGAGCGCCATCGCCTTGCAGTCAGGCTGCGTGTTGACCTGGAAGTGGACCAGCCCTTTTGGAAAGATGAACAGGTCGTTGGCCTGGAGGGTCTGCAGGAAAAGCCGGTTTTCCGTGTCAACGAACCCAACCTCCAGGATGCCTTCCAGGACGATCAGGAGCTCGGCTGACCGCGGGTGCGTGTGTGGCGGGTTGATCCCTGAAGGCGGGTAGATGATTTTTGCCACGGAGACGCTCTGCCCCTCGAGGGCCGGGAATTCTTTCTTTGTTGCTTTGGCTATAACGGCTGTGGTTCGTCCCGTCAGATTGGCCTTCGTCTCGAAATACCTGAAATTAGTGAATGTGAAGTATTGCCTAGTGATTGTGCTCTCGTTGAGGCCTGGGGGGACCAGGAAATCCTTCAGAATGTCGGGATCTCCTGCATTCGCGAAGATTGGGTTCTTCGCAATAGCCAAGATCAAGGCACATGCTATTAGGCTAGACAATTTCTCCATGTTAAGTACTGGGTGAGTGAGTGAGTGGGTAGGTGTGTGTTTTGTGAATTTTGGTTCTTGCTGCTTTTATAGGGTTGAAGAGCGGTCCGTAGTCGCATTGTTAAGATCCAATGCTCATTATATTGGCTCATTGTTGAGAAAGATGTTCCTGATGAGAACTGACTGGATTTTAATGGTTGGTTTATTGCTGAAAAAAGGGCAATTAATATGATTGGGTAAATCTTAAAAGACTGAACTTCTCCTCATCTTGATTCAATAGCTGCACTATGTAGGCTTCTGCCTGCAAAACGTGCTCGAAAATTTGAAATATGAAAACAAGAAAGGAGCGTAGTCGGTTTTGCCTATGCTCAGGAAGTTTTACTGTCCTATTCTTTTGGACAAGAGGCTCTCGACCTCAAAATTCTCAACTCCTATCCTCTTAGGCTGCGTTTGGTAGTCGGGATAAAATTTGGGATATGATACGTTTGGTGCTCGCTCATGACAGGATAAAGTCGGATATAAAAAAGATATAGACAAGATAAAATTATCTTATGGGGAATGTGAGATAAATGTAGATAGGATTTTTAATGTCTATACTAGGAAAGTTATTTTTCTCGAATAACAAACTTATTAAATTAATAACATTGAAATTATACTTCAATATAAATAATATTTGAATTATAATTTAAGAAATTAAAAATAAAAAATTCATTTTTAATTAATCGTATTTTAATTTATATATTCAACTATAATTCTATCTTATAATAAACATTTAATCTATAAATATAAATATTTATATTTATTGTATATTTTAGGTGTTTTTGCATTTTAGGTATATTGGTATAGTTTACTATTTGATAAAATTTTATTAAAGATTGATGAAAGAGGAAAAAAGAAATAAAAAAGAAAATAATATAAAAAAGAAAATAATATAAAAAAGAGAAAAATAAAATAAAAATAAATTAAGGAATAGTGTTATGAGAGATTTTCACAATTTCGTTTATGAACATTTATGTTCATTTATAATGATATGCCGTTTATATTTTAAAAAAAAAAAAAATGTACATAGTATGATGTGAACATATCCGACTTTAATATTGTGATTCACCAAACAATAGACATAATATAAAAAAATCATAGGATTTTATATTCTATCACATCCAGTTCTATCCCGATTAGAATTCCGAACAACTAAATGTAGCCTTATAGTTGTCCATAGCTAAGTTCAAGGGGCTGATGCATCCTATGCCGGCAATGTCGATGTTGACGTTTGTGACTGCGAGAGATGGCATAGACCAGAACAACAATCTCAAAGTGTTTAGACTTCTGATTTCCATTGAGATATGGTGACTTCCACGAGTTTCAGCTAACACATTATTTCGATAAATTCTTGTACAAAGCTTAAAGTTGTATAATTACTTTGATGAATGGAGAATGACAAAAAACGGTTTATCATTTCTACCGAAAACGGCTCAATTATCAAGCAAATCCTAAGTGCAGGGATGTGACATGAAAAGGGTTTCTCAGTTCAAAGGCAGTGTCGATTAGCCTCAAGCCTTAAGTGCAACCGCTGGGATCAGTGCAGTACGTTCTAATCTCAACAGACAAGTCTAAGTTAAAACAAAAGAAAAATGTTAATGGGTTCTCATTAGCTGGCTGTGTAGAAACCAAAGTTGGGATGAGAATGCTTCTGCAGAGCATGTCCGAGCTGGAAGTTTGGAAGTTAGGTGCTCAGTCATTCTTGCCTTCTTTTTACAGTCTTATCATCTCGAAAGCCTGTTCTCAGTGTTCATCACTGAAGATGGAGGTTGCTGCTGGTAGAATAGCCCTTTCACTTTGCTAATGAAAAAATATCAGAAATAACTGGCTGGGCAAAGAATCGAACTGTGGTTAATCTTACAAGGAGTTTTAACGTATGTTTTGAAAAGGGTCAGTTGCTCTCGTCGAAGTGGATGGCATTGTCAAAATACCCGGAAACGGTTTGTTCTTATACAATTGGATCGATCACATAAGCAATGAAGTAAGTCCAACTAATAAGATATTCATCAATGATGGTATTCCGACGGCAGTATGAGTAGCTTTGGGAGCAGTTCTGGTGCTACATTTGGACATCTATCGGTTTTTCTGTTTTGTATACCTTAGTACATCCGAATAAGCACACAAAAGAACTATTAAAAAGACCAGCAACAACATCAACTAGAAGGACATGATATACACCACTTGATATTCCATCTTATATCGATAGAATGACGAGGAAGGGCAATCAGGACTGGCGAGTCCCTCTGGGCAAGGTCCAAAATCTCTACACTCAAGGTATGCCGCATCTAGGTAACGAGACTCTAGCCTTTTAGAGGATCTCTTGTGACAGAGAACGGAATGCATGAAGAGACAAACGATGCATTTGATCACTAAGCCAATCACCTTGATAGGGTTAAACATCATGATATATTAAGGCATGCTATAGACTAATCAGCATCGTCAATGCAGCAACTCAAAAGCATAGAACAATAATTAAAATCCATGTAGTTCGTCTAAATCGAACAGCCTCTCTCCACTTTTTTCCATAATTTAGAAGGACCATATGCGAAAATAGCAATCATCAAGACCATATAGATGTCACTATTTTTCCGTGTAGAAGGAGACGACCAAATGCATGAAAATTTCTTTATATATTAAATGAGGGAACCGATGTTAACAAAGCGGATCCGTGGCGCAATGGTAGCGCGTCTGACTCCAGATCAGAAGGTTGCGTGTTCGATTCACGTCGGGTTCAATCCCCCGAAAATCCTGCTACCCCAGCAGCGGATCATTCCCTTTTTTAATTTATTTTTTCATTTTAGCAATTTTCTTTTCCAAATTTTCGTGCTGAGGTGGAAAATGCGAAACATGGGCTTTTCGAATCGGCCCAGTAGAGCTGTCTTCTTTTTCTCGGCCCAACATGTTCGGCCCGGGTCAAGTTGTGGGTAGTCTTTCCTTTTCTCAGGTGCCGTGGACATGTTCTTTTAATCTTTTCCCCTTACGCAACAGAGTTAGCTAGTCCTCCTCCCCAAAATATAAGAACACAAAAAATAAATAACAGCGTTGGCTAGGTCTTGCAAATGCAATCGACTACAAAAATTAGAAGAATTAGACTAATGGTAGGAGGGTCCTTGAATTGCCAATTTCTCGAGCAACTTATTTTGAATAAATTGTCACATGAAATATTCAAACGTAATTAATACCGTATAAGAATATGCTCGTAAAGTGTTTCACTTTATACATTGATCTACAATGAGATATTGAATGGGATCCGATGAGGGCAAAAGAACTAAACTGAGACGCTCTCTATCTTCTTTCCTCACCTCAACTTGGGCAAGAACATGGATCATAATCATATCGGACTTGCATCACAGTTAGAATCCCTGCAAAAAAGGGTATTAGTACCCGGAACCGACACAGGCAACCCAAGTTCCCCTTCGGACCTCGACTCTGATCCAAACCGACGCATAGTCATTAGCCCATACTGCTCCTGGAAGAATGCCACAAATTGGGTTGTAAAGCAGACAGCATTAGGGACATCTGCAGAAACGTTGCTGTCGATTGCAAGAACCTGGAGCAACATCATACACGTGAGGATTGTCCCCCTATTTTGATTGTGCTTGAAGGCCAACCAAAGCTCTTGATGGCCTTCCACGGAAAGCACCAGCTTCTCACTTTGTAGAGTTACGGTGCAGTATGACCCTCTAATTTCGCATCAACACTTGGAAACATTTGTCCCCCTAATCTGGCTCAGCCAACCGAAATAACCCCTCTTAACGGTTTTCTTTCGTCATGTCATTCTCATGTCCTCTTCAGTACAACTGGACTGTATGCCCCATTCCCAAGCAGTCCGCTTCACTTCTCGTCGCTGTATATAAACATGCAAGAGCGGCGGTGCAAGAAGTCGCAGACAGGCTTCGATCAGGAGTGCTCCTCCGCGAGTTTAATGTATCTGCAGTTCTTCGATTTGGGCTGAATTGTTTAGTCGTATGTTGTACCTGTCCGTTGATTATTGTGTCGAGTTTTCTGCGCGTTTTCAGATTCTTCTTCTCTATTCGGCAGCATCCCGATGGAGCTCGCGAATCGGTCTCCGCAAGCCGATGTGCCGTGCGGCTCGACGGTGAATAAGGACCCATCTTTCCCTTCTCGTTTTGTACCATCGGTTCATTGTTTGCAAATGCCGTGCAGACATCAGACTCGCCCGTGGGTTTTCGCTAGGAAAACCGGCATTCGCATGATACGACATCGCATTTTTATGAGAACTTCATAATCTTGTAAAACGATGCACAGAAACATGTGAAGGGTCTCCGAGCATGTGTGTTTATTAAGTATATGTTTGCACATTGAGCTGCGGTTTGTTTTTCTTCAGGTCGATCATGACGGAGGCCCGACGAAAGCCTCTCCAGGAGCAGGATTATTGTTATCAGACAAGGAATCCAGGATCCGCGGCGAACTTGAGCTCGACGTGGAGCGAGATTTGGAGGAGGAAATCAAGGATGCGATATATCGCCTAGCTCTGCAACTCCACCGGCTTTACCAGCACAAGAAGGAGAGACTTTCGAGAGCGTCGCAGTCCGCGCATTGCGCAGGGACAGAAAGACGGGGAGTCGAGGAGAAACCGGTCTCGGAGGTGAATATAAGCATCAAAATGGAAGGAGGGACTAAGGTCGAGATTACAGAAACGAAGAGAGAGGCTGCAAGAGATAAACCTCGGCCTCGCCCGGCCTCGGCAACGCCAAATTCAAGCTGTCGTATCCCTAACAGCAAGAACGGAACGAGTGTTCCGAGAGGGAAGAAGTTCGACTGGGCGGAATCTCTTCGATCGGGAGGAGGCCCGGGCCTCGTCGACAAGAAAGGAGGCGGTGACGATTCCAGGAAATCCAGGGCGCAATCCCACGACCGCCGCGTTGCCCGTCCAAACCCTCGAAGCGTGGGTTGCAGGAGCAACGTCGGCGGTGGCGGCTCGGCGAGGCACAAAGTGAATCGGCGCGTCGATCACAAGTTGCTCGACATGGAATTGGGTTGGCAAAGCTGAAGGATGGATGCATCTTTTTGTATTGGATAGAATAATGCATGCATGAAATAAATGTTCAACCTTGGTTGCTACGTTGAATTGTGATTCATTAGTGTTGCGTCCCCCACTTGAAGATTGAGATATTACGATGTGATGATAAAATAATTTAATATTTGTACTTGGTTTATACCGATAGAGTTGTTATAATGTAATTTTCACATTAATCCTTGAATCTTTTATTTATTTGCAATTTATGCAATATGACCTTAATCTCACTTTTCTTTGAATTGATGATGATGCTATATTGTTACTAATTATTTATAGGAAAAATGTTAGATGATGGCTCCATTAGTCTCACAAGAGTGATGGAATTCACCTCTTATTTTATGAGTTAATATCATGAAAAACTTTAATTTATATACTTATGACAAATTTATTTAAATTATTGTTTTTCATTATGGAAAAAATTAAACTAGTATACGACTGAAAATTTACCCAAAACTATTTTTTAACTATCAAAAACTACAAATTGATATATTTGTTATAAATTTATTCCTCTTTAGTTTTCATTAAATTGAGTTAATATCTTGAAAAACCATAAATTGTTGTACATATGACAAAAGATGAGTAAAATTTAATTAGTACATCAGTCAATTATCATGTATCATCTAACTCAGTAATTTAATAATAAAATTTAACGAAAAATTAACATATTAATTTGGAGTAAATTCATGTCAAGTTTACCAATTTAAGGTCATCAGGTCACCGCCACGTCAGCATCTTTTGGGTAGGGGGCTCAGGCATTTTCTTTTGCCGGACGTTTGAAGGGTTTAAGCGAAAGCCTTTGGCGGCACGCCGTAAAAACCTCCACCGCCTTGAACCCGGAACCCGTCCTCGACCGCGCGCGCTCAGCTCAGCCGAGAAATGGACGCGGCGGAGAGCGCCGGCCCTGCGGCGGCAGCGGCCGTCGTCGACTCGCTGTCCGACAGCTTCAGGCGAGTGCCTCCGGCGGCCATCCCGCCGCTGCTCGATTGCATCCTGGCGTCGACCGGTACGCCTCCTTCGGCGCTGCTCAACTCGCTCTTCGATTCGTTCGATGATTTCACCAAGGTATCATCGAATTCCTCTCTATAGAAATCGACCTGTTAGCGAGGTTTGCGAGATATCGGGGGACCAGGGTGTGAACTTTGAATGTGTCTTTGTTAACGGAGTTGGAAATTTCCGCTTCATCCGGCGGCGGAGTAGCTGGGAACTGTTTGGTTGCTGATTTTTAACTGTCTTCTGTGTACGCATTTGCTTAAAGGCTGGAGCTTTGAGGTGGTCGGTAGCCGTCTCGCGAGAGCTTCGTGTCAGTCCGTCTAGCTTGTGTCTTGGCGAAATGCCATCGGAGTAGCTGGTTGATTTTGTTTTCTGTGATTGCTTTTGTTAGGATGTTATCAAGGATGGCGAAAATCTGGATTCCGTGGGCCGGAATTATGTCGTGTCCCTGGTGTGCGCGCTGTGTCATCTCCTGAAGAAGCACGGTGAGTTTGGTCCTGACTTGAATTTTTGGATGTTCTATATATTTGTCGGATGAAAGGAACATTGCGTGATGCTCTAACTTTGTTGTTGGCTCTTTTGATCCTTCGACACCATGTGAGTCATTTTTACTTTGTCAAGTGTTCTTGAATTTTTCATAACAGCTGTCAGCGCAAGGCAAATGATATTCACTACCTATTAGCATCTGTATTTGCATAAATCTTATTGATGGGGCCGCTACTGGTAACCCTACTCATATTCATTCGGTTGGAAATGTAGTGGGGCTAGACTTGCTTTCCTGTCAGTCTTCTGGGTTTCGTGCTCCATAATTATGATGGATTCTTGAAATTCTGATGAATTTGCAAAGTAACCTGGATATGCACTCTTATAATGTTGGCAAGGTGCGGTTACAATCTGTATAAGTAAAATATAAGGTCAAGATAATCTCATAAGCAAAATATAGGGGATAACTTTAACTCTCTGTCCCATGCAATTTTGATGATGAAAGGCATGTAGATTTGAAGAACTGGGTAACATAAACAGGAATCTGCACATAGAATTAAAAATAAATTGAGTCTATCAAATTGAATGTTACCTTTGATGTAATGTCAACAATTTCAAATCCAAAATCTTAATATTTTTGGTTTGAATCCTTTGAAAACAATGTTACAACATGGTTTGGCCTTTAACTTTGGGTTAACATTGAAGTGATGTCAAGCGATTGAAAAAGTACATTTTGAGCAAAGAATGGAAGTCATTAAATTAATTTAAAACTTTGCACTGAGTGAAGGAAAAGAATGGATGGCTGAGAATGCCACTTGTTCTTCCTCCTTTACAAAAGTCAGGTGAAAGCAATATATAGGAAGAAAGTGTGAGATCGGCTTGCTGACTTTATATGTTCTACAGGGGTTACTCATGATGTACTGCGGTCTTATGTATGGAGAGTTTTCATTCCTCTAATGAAGATGGTGCATGCTTTCGACTGTGAAATTCAGAATCAGGTAGGAACAGAACATACTAGTCTTGATTTTACTCTTTTCTTCAGTGTATTTCTTCATTTGACTGAGTGGTTCTATTTGTTTTCTTTGCATACTGTTATAAAGATTGGGGATTCATTCTTTGAGGTTGTGAATGAGGCCAACGCCTGGAGAGTTGTTGAGGTCACGTTGGTACCTTTTCTGCTAAGATCCATCAGCCTCTCCATAGGGATGTCTCAGAAACCCCGGTCACACAGTGTTGAATGGAGAACCTGCTCAATCCCTGATGATTACAATGTAACAAACTCAGTAATTGAGGATGAAAAGAAGCTTTCATGCTCTGGGTCTCTTACGTTACCCTTATCATGTCACATTCTTGCTCAACTATTGAATGCTGCTCTGCAAAATGCACAAGCATCTAAAAAGTCAGAAATGAAGTTGGAAAACGAGTGTCATGAAGAGAAGTTCACCAGTGCTTTGCTTTACAATCTATGCAATGTGGCTGAGCAATTGCTTCTGCTAAGCTCAGAACATCGGTCTTGTGTGATTCTACTCTTGCTTCCCATCATTTTCAAAGCATTTTTGACTTACAGCTGCTTGAAGATCTCAGTTCATGGGGAGACAAATGTACTTTCGAGGTGCTGATGTCTTACTGCTTTATCTTATTGCGTGGTGTTTGTGGAATGATTTTTCTTCACTTGTTTTTCATTTCCAGTTTTAACATTTTGGTTGTTCGTCATCCAGGAGGCTTTTCTCTGAAAAAATTTGGAAGTGTTGCAGAACGCTGTTTTTTCTTGGAAATTTAGAGAGAAGAGATGCCTACCGTGTTCTCTCTCTTTATTTGTCTTTTTCTGCCTGTACAGAGAAAAGTGGTCATGGTGACACCGATGGTGGAGACAAAGAATTTGATATCAGGGGTGAAAAAGAATTTTGGGATGAAATGAAAAGAGGCTTGGTACTAGAGCTATACATTTGTTCCATATCTGAACGTATTTATGGTACAGTAGCATCAGTCTTTTCCCTATCATTCTCATTTACTTCGGTTCTTGTTAGGTTGATAAGGAAGGTTTTCTGAGGAAACAGTCATTACATATATTGAAGATCGCTCTAGGCACAAATAAGGAAGACCAGAAAAGTTTTGGTGGTTTAGATAAAAAATCATGTGATAAGCAGTCCGATACACGATCGCTGACAAAGCGGGAGCAATGGGCTGTTGAGGAAGCTAGGTCACTAGGCGTAGGGAAAGAGTGCAATCTAACTGAATCCCTGCCTGACAGTGGGTGGAAATGGGAAGCATTCTTGCTGCTTTATGAGATGCTCGAAGAATATGGTACTCACTTGGTTGAAGCGGCTTGGAATCACCAGGTCAGTTGGTTCTTAATGCTTTCAACTTTGATACAGTTCTATAATTGGTGTTTTATTTCTCTGCACCTTCTATCAAGAATCTCTGTCTGCCTCTGGTGTAACCTGCATTTATTGGTTGACACCACTTTGAATTAGTAATTCTCAAGAATTTTGCACATAATTGACCTTACAAGCGGAAGCCATTGACATTCATCATCCTTTATGCTGTTACGTCCTCTCCTGGTTTCCTTAATATATCTATCCCAGTAAATTTGTTTTCTTCTGGTGATCTGATGATTGAATTTCCAGTGAAGTTTCTCTTTCATGGCTGCATTTAGCTTGACTGTGTCTATGCTAATTTTATACCTTTGTTGGTACTCGGAAACTGTTTTCTATCACTTTTGGTTTTCGTCAGACTAGTTCACTGTTTGATAATCAGTGCTGATTTTTAGGTTTTTTGCAGGTATCCTTGTTGCTTCATTTTTGCGGCTCACATTATAATTCTGGAAACTCTGACGACGAAGCTTCTGGATGTAACGTTGTCACCGGTGAATTCCCTAACTGGCTGTCAGTCTTGTGGGAAAGGGGTTTCTCTCATGATAATCCTCAAGGTACTAGCTTGCTTTTATGGTTATGTGATATGCAAGCTTTGTTAATGTAATAGATGAAGTTGTTTACTAATTATCTGTCAGAATATCGTGTATAGTGATGATTCATCTAATGAAGTAGATTGTTTTCATTTCCAGTTAGTGTACAGCTTATTAATAATTAGTGTGCAGTGGCTTATCTCTATTCCCCTCGTCTTTGATGATTTGACAGTTAGATGCCTGATAATGGAGTCATTTCTGGGCATCGAATGGGAGAACTACAGAAGCTGTGCTAAAGCTCTACCTGAATCTTTTGTTCTTGGTCCACTCATACAAGGGTTGAATGACCCTGTGCACCACAAGAATTTTGGTTAGCGTTTTTTCATTTTTAGTGCACTTGAGGGATTTCCCTTTGGGAAAACACATTTCTATCACTTATTAATTCATTGGGAAGAGAAGGGAAAAAGAGAAAAGGGGGGTTGTGCATTGGGGCACCATTGTTTGTGTGCGTGGCATACGCCTGTTGTCACGTGTGAGTTGGTTCCCATGTGTTTATGCATGCATATTTGCTCATTTTGTGAGCAACCTTACATGTGACAGTACATTGTTCAAGCTAAGTGAAACGTTTTTCCTTCTCCCTAATTATAGGCTTAAAAGGAGCTTATTCTTCAGCTGCAATTGAAGGTGCTACAAGGTTTCTATACCAATATACTGGTCACCTGAATGCAAGGTATGTTTTATGGGGAAAGTGCTTTTTCCGGAAGATATTTTATTTTATTTTGGCCAGCTAGAAGTTACTTTATCTGGAAATGAGTAACAACAGTAGTTTGGGAGTTATTTAAACCTCTCAACTTTAACCACGTTTTAACTTTAGGCATGATAAGGTTCTGATGATATACTGACTCTATATTAGGTAAAAAAAATTGGGAATAATGAAGTATAGGGTTTCCTCAAAAGTTCATCAACATATATAGTATTTAGTTAATGTGCAACCCCAACCTTGCAACTTGTTAGAAGGTCCAGCCCAAAAGCTTAAGTAGTTAGCTAGAGGGAACAAATATCAGGCCAATGTGAACTTTGTAGGCAAGCGATGTGGGATACTTAAAGACTCTGTCATGTGCAAATTGAACTGGATATGGCACGTGGAATAGGTGTCTCACTCCTGAATAAATTTGGGGTGGAACATAACTCTGATCCAAAAGCTTGAGCCATTTGGTGGAAGATGATATGCATGGAAGACTTATATAAACTTGTGAACAAGCGATGTGCGACATTTGAACATAACTTTCACCATGTTTGCCTTGTTATGTGTAACATTTCCTAACAGCACACCTTTTGGTAGGACACCACACAGGATACTAACGAATGAATTTGGACAGAATGATGTCTAAGGTTTTTTCTGTAGCTTTTTGGCATACATTGTATTTTGGGTTAGTGTGATGTAAGTTCAAGGCGTTTTCCTTGTAGGGATAGGACATTTGAATTGAGCATGTTGTATTTTGCTGTTAACCCTAAAAATAGCTCTATAAATTTTAGCAGTTTTGCTAAATGATTGTTTTTCATGTGCTCATGCATTTATGTACTCACTTACACAAACAAAAAATAGCATTTGAAACTGCACCGCCAGATGATTGTGAGTTTGCTATTTCTTCCTTTCAAACTTCTACGAGAAAGGAAAAAGAAAAGCATGGTTTGACTTCTACCTCTATTTTCAAGAAAGCTTCTGAACTTAGTTGTTATTTTTCTGTTACAATTTGGGAACTAGAAATAGTTCAAATGCTTAACTCATTCATAAGGCGGTTGCAGGACACGGATGGAATTTCTGAGGAATATATCTTCTCTTGCTAAGCAACAATCTTTTAGTAGAGCTGGATTGATGGCCCTATCTGAATGCATTGCTTCAGCCGCTCGTAGAATTGCAGTGGGTGAAAATTGTTTCCTTCACAAGGATCGAGTGGAACACTCTGTAGAGGATTTGCCTCACTCTGATGGAGCAGACATTCTGGATGTTCTGAGATATGTTGTTGAAAGCTGCAAACAACATTTTAATCCGAATTATCGTCTTCAAGGTCCACAATTGTTCAAATTAGTAATAGTATGTTGAACAGTTTTTTCGACTCTAGGAATCTAACGAAGTAAGTTCTGTTAACTCAGTTTGTGGGAAGATACTCGAAGCTGCTGCCTCAGTGGTGTGTTCCGGTGCTGTGCCTCTTGAGATGCTTCTACACTTTATTTCTACATTTCCTCGGGAGTTCATTGATATTGGTGGTAAGTTGTATTGCACAGGCTGTGTTCTTTCCCTTGCTACATGTTGCTTTAGTCTGGGGTTTCCACTAATGGCTGAACACATCCATGTTCGGTTCGATCTGAAAATAGTATATACATATACAGGTGGTGTTAGTTACTTTGTCGTCATCAAGTTGCCTTATCCAATGAGTTGGATATAAATCAATAGCAAATGCCTCTCCAGACAATAACTGGGATATAAATAAACAGTAAATGGCTCCGGGGTGGTGAACATTGAAACAATAGCAATTATTTTTAGTGTGGATAATCTAGTAGCTTTAGAGACCATATTATGACAATAAGACATGGCCTTCTAAGAAAGAAATATTAAGTAGTTAGTTGATGATCCATGTGGAATTAACAGTTATTTTATTTTCTATAAGTTAATTGTCTAAGAAAAAGAAGTAGAGATACAAGTTATTTGTGTGTGATGCATACATGTAGATGCATATATTGTCTAAATACCCATTCAAATTATGCGGGGAGTACTCTTAAGTAGTTTTTTCCTTAAAATTCAATTTTTAATGCTAACCATAGATGTACATAAAACTCTCTCTCTCTCTCTCTCTCTCTCTCACAGGTCCATTGCACATGAAAATAAAAGAATGGATATTGGGTTCTCCTAAGACAAAGATTTTAGATAGTCTTCTAGACTTCCCTAGAAGATTCATAAATTCTTGTCATTCTCTTGGTACCGCGTTTACTTGTGATGATGAGGAACTTGCTGCCTGGGAATATGAAGCAAGACGGTGGGCTATGGTGCTTTTTCTTGTTGTAAACGATGAAAATCAGTTGGAGTCAGTATTGATGGTATGCCATAAATTGCTGCTGCTATTGGATTCTAATTTTCTTTTTGGTAATGTTTATCAGTACTTGTGTAATTGCCATATGTTACTTTTGCTAGCTGCTATCACTTTCTTATCGACTTACTTGCCATACATTATCTTCTGCAGAATAGATGTGCTTTTGCATTGTCATGTTGCTCAGCTTTTGCGCTGATTGTTTAACTTATTTTGATGATATACTCACAGGCAATATTCTGACAAGGCTTTGCATTTATGCGTAATGATATTGTAGTTTCGATATATATCATAGACTATTCTACTGCCAGTCAGTTACTGTTTTTGATCATTTTGCAAAACCAGTTCCTAATACTTACTTTTTTTGGGTTTTGCAGTTCATCAAAACTCATGGTATTGACATACGTAACAAAAGCAATAATTCCAATTGGCTGGCTCTGAAGTATCTCATCCTTCTATTAAGCTTGCTTCTGGAGCTTCAGGAGTTGCAGGGAAAAACTGCTGAATTCAGCAGCAATTTTGGAGTAAAATCTACTCCTGTCCCTCTTGATACAGTGGGTCCATTGAATAATAGAGAGACTTTGGAGGAATATAAAAAGTTTCTCTGCTTTTTCCTTTCTATTCTGGTACTATTTCTGATTAAAATTCGATAGATATTTTTTGATTAAATAAGTCATTATGGTTCTATGATTCAAAGTATCATTTTCTACTCAATCCCTTTGAATTCCATATTTGAAGTTATGATGGGATTTATTTATTAAAAAGAATCGATTCCATACCTATCTTATGTATGCATAGTTGCCATATTGGATTTGAATAAGATTTTGGATTCATCTAAATTGATTAACTGCGTCCATTATGTTGTAGCTGGCAAATACCACTATATTGGGTTTTGGATCTTTCAAATCATTCTTATTGGAGATTTGGCCATTTTGGTGTGATCCATCGATAAAAAGATTCATTCTCTTAATAAAAAAAGAGGAGGTAGAACCAATAAAGATTTCTTTTTCGATTCACTCCTGGAGTTAAATATCTTATTCAAGAACTCTTTTTTGACCCAATACATCAGAATCCATAGAAATGGAAAATCCCTTATGATACACCAGATTTGGCTTACTTATTGATAGAGTGAATTGATCAGTCCTTTCTTGAGATTTCTATTCTGATTCATAAACATGTTTTAACATGTATCCTCCTGCTCTGATCTTGTATTATGAAGTAATGGCACAATACTCGTTTAGTTTCTTTGCCTTTGTGATAGATTCATAAATGATGGTGCTACAACTGAGACATTTTCTTCTTGTCACGCAGGAGGATTTGGTTGCATATGCTAAGGTGTCTTGTTCAATATTCTGGTCTAGCTGTGAGGTAGCAGACAAGGACCTGCCTGGTTCTGTGCGGGGAAAGCTTGGAGGTCCTAGTCAACGCCGCTTGTCGTCTTCCATCACTACTGCAGTGCTGCAGGCTGTATAATCCTTTGCTCTCTTGAGTAACATTTGTTTTACAGCCTAACTAACTCTAGTAATCCATGCACTATTACTTATATACGTGGAGAATTAACTCTTCAATGCAATCTAACTATGACTGTGCTAGAGTACATGAGAATATTTTCAAAGTTTTAACTTAAAAACCGGTGTACCTTTTACTAAAGAAGCACTCTCTGTCCTAATAGTTGTGAGAGTTTATATGGGGGTACCTTTCTCACATTTTCTGTTTTGTATCTTTTCTTGTTTAACAGATAACATCTGTCAAGGCTGTTGCTTCTATTTCTTTGTGGTGTGCACAGATGAGGACTGAGTCTTCACTAAATATTTGTCTTGACTTTCTGTGGGATTTTTTGCGGAGAACTTTATCAGCTTCAGCTTGTAATTCAATGGTATTAATTAAATTATTTGATTTTTTCTGCTTTTGAAGTGTGATATCCACAATATTCTACCTCTGTATCTGTCTCTACCCGCTTCAACATTACTGATACAATTTCCCCAGTATAGACTGGGGCAGAACTCTCTATTGCAGCTTATGAAGCCTTAGCTTCTGCCCTCAGAACATTGGTGTCGGCTTTCTCTCCCCATATTCTAAATATAATCTGGAGAAAGGATTTGACTCATGTACAGCTTTCTGAAGAGGAACAGCTTTTAGATTCCTTGGTTATTACTTTTCTACACAAGATAAATACAATTCTTGCTGTGGGATTTCTGACACGAACACGACGGGCAGTTTTGATAAATTGGAAGGTGAAGTTTTTTCATCAGTGAAGTGACATTTTCTTATAAGTACTTAGAGTTTATTGATAAAGGTGGACCAAAGGATGTAGATCACACATAAGAGTAGCTTAAAATGGCCACGCCATGCCTTGTTCTTTTTTTTTTTTCTGTTCATTTTTTCTTTTTTGCTTTTTTGCTTTTGTAGATTTGGACATAATATTACATCGAAGTGAAAGTAGTGATAAGCAGTGAAACATTTTAATATTTATTTCTCGCCTTATATGTCTATGTAGTCAGACAGCTCTTCGCTGGTGCATTCCTTAAGTTTGGTTCTACTGCTACATTTTTAGGATTTTACCTGCTGCCAAGGGTTTAACATTTGATGTTCTATAATTGCCGACAATTTCAAAGTGAAAGTTTAATAAGTTTATCGAAAAAAAGTTTAATACTGATGGATTTCTTATTGATTTAGTGGCGGTGCCTAGAATCTCTGTTGTCAATGCCTTGTAATGCTTGTAAGGAGGGAGTTCAAGTAAAAGGACAGGAATGTTTCTTCTCGGATGATGCGCTCAGACAGATACTTGTTGACCTTGTTGAAAGGTAATTATCTAGAGTTTCTTGGCTATTGCCATAATGAGCTTTAAGCATAGGAAAATTGAAGTAGACTGGGCATATCTGAAGCTAATTCTGATATGGTAAATTGAGAAAGGGAAAAGGAAACAAAAGTTTTCAGTTGGTTTAATCGCTTCTTCTCATTCTCTTCCTATGTTTTTCTGGACATCCTGGTCTTGAACCAAGCAGGCTTGGAAAGTCTTATGACTGACATTTTCTTTATCTAAAATTTCGTGTTTTTCTTTCTATTATCCCACTATTAACAAATAATATACACATGTTAATTCCAAAGCTAGTTGTTGATTGAGAATTTCGTTATAGTGGAGTGTCATCCACAGCTTCTCACCGGTTAGACCTTTTAAATTAATTGACATGAACCTGTGGTTACTGGCAATTGTGAACTCAAAATGAGATGGTTATGTCCCTTTTCCGTTGTTTGTAACTCCCGGGATAGAAGTTTATTTGATGAATCTTTTCTGAACTTTATTTTTCCTTTTCATTTATTGAACCCTCTAAATGATCTTGCAGTCTTGAAAATGCTGCTGAAGATTCTGTTCTACCTATGCTAAGGTCACTCAGACTGGTTTTGGGGTTGTTTGCTTCCAGTAGATTGGATTTGGCTGTTTCCCCATCTGTTGGTGTGGATACCCAGGTTCTAGTTCTTAACTTTTGCAGCAAGTTAGCTATAGTTGTTATAATTTTGGTTTAAATTATCGTGTTCGGTGATTTAGAGTTAGTTTGCTGTTTAATTCGAAAGCTTTTTCTAGGTCCTATTGTTTTTGCTGAAATATAAGTACTTTTGGCCATTTTTTTTCCACCGAAAAAGACATTACCCGCTGTTATGCCCGTCACAAAGCTGATTAGAGAACTCGCAGCAAATAGTAAGAGAGAAAGAAGAAGAGAGAAGGAATAGAGAAGAGGAGAAGAAGGAGAATGTAAAAGAAAGAAACAAAGAGGGCTGTAGATTTTTGTAGTAATAGAAACCCTACACCCATTGTGTTTATATTAAATATAAATTGTATATGACCATGATACCCTTATGTAAGTAAAAAGAAATAATACTCTAAAAATAAAAGAATAACTTAGTTAAAATAACTTAACACTCCCCCTCAAGCTGGAGCATATAGGTCACCCATGCGCAGCTTGGAACAACTAGCAACAAAAGTAGGACGGAATAATGCTTTGGTAAACATATCAGCAAAGTGATCTCTAGAGGCAACGTAAGGAGTAGCAACCAGCTTCACCTTCACGGCATCATGAACAAAGTGACATTCAACTTCTATATGCTTAGTTCGCTCTTGAAAAACAGGATTCCCCGCAATATAAATAGTTGCTTGATTATCACACTTCATATCAATAGGTTGATTAATAGAAAATCCAAGCTCCTGGAGAAAAGATTTCAACCACAACAATACGGCCATAGTATGTGCCATAGCATGATATTCAGCCTCTGCACTAGACCTAGCAATGGTAGTCTGTTTCTTGCTTCTCCAAGTAACCAAATTACCACCAATAAAGGTGTAATACCCAGTTGTAGATCGTCGATCATATGTTGACCTAGCCCAATCAGCATCAGAATAGCTAACCAGAGTGGAAGAACCATTAGATTTATAAATTAGTCCCTTACCAGGAGAGCTTTTAAGATATCGAAGAATGCGATATACATCATGCCAATGAGCCTTCTTAGGTGACTCCATAAATTGACTCACCACACCAACATCAAAAGAAATATCGGTACATGTAACGGTAAGATAAATTAGTTTTCCAACTAAATGTCGATATTGATGCTTGTCTTCAATTTCATTTCCATCATCAACTCCAAACTTTTGATTTGGATCCATAGGAGTATCAACTGGCTTGGAAGCTAGTGTACCTGTGTCAGACAAAAGATCAAAAACATACTTTCGCCGAGATAGATTAATATCTTTTTTACTTTGTACAACTTTAATACCCAGAAAATACCTAAGAGTTCCAAAGTCTTTAATCTGAAATTGCTGCTGAAGAAAGGACTTAACCTCAGAAATGCCGGTCATATCACTACCAGAGAATTATATCATCCACATATACCACATGAATGACCACCCCCGATTTCTTCTTGTGAACAAAAATAGAATAATCAGAATAACATTGGTGGAAATTACATCTGGAAATCACTAAACTAAATTTTTCAAACCATGCTCTTGGAGACTGTTTCAACCTATAAATGGCCTTATGTAGCCGACATACTTTACTACGATTCTCCCCCTAAGCAACATACTCAGGAAGTTGCTCTATATATACTTCTTCAGACAAATCACCATAAAGAAAAGCATTTTTGACATCCAATAGATAATGACCAATCGAAATTCATAGCAAGAAAAATAATAACACGAATAGAATTGAGACGTGCCACAGGGGAAAAAGTCTAAAAATAATCTACTCTATAAGTTTGAGTAAAACCTTTAGCAACAAGCTGAGCTTTAAGACGCTCGATTGAGCCATCCGGATTGTACTTGATGGTGTACACCCAACGACACTTCACCACATCTTTCTTAAGGGGAAGATCAACTAATGACCACGTTTGTCGAGACACCAGAGCTTCCATTTCCACATCCATAGCTTTCTTCCACTCAAGGAAGACAAAGCCTTAGTGGTAGAAGTAGGAATTGTGTGAGTTTGTAATGATAGAGCAAAATCATGTAATGGAGAAGGAGATGTGAGAGACACATAACACTCAATAGGGTAAGCCAAAGAGGATTTTTGTGTGCAAGACTGAGTACCTTTGCGAAGGGCAATCGGAAGATCATCCGGACCAGGAGACGAGGAGGATTGATTGGAGGGCATTGAAGAGCTAGAGACTGGTGGTGTCATAGACTGCTTTCACTACTGATACACTTGCAAGGGAGGAGATACTAGAGAAAGACTAACAGAATCTAGGGGGATTTGTTGTGGAATAAGAGGATCAGCGACAATGTCAGTTAAAAACTCTTTACCTTTAGTAGAATAGTACGGTGTGCCCTCGAAAAAAGTAATATCAGCATTAACATATTGGGTGAAAGTTGTAGGATCATAACATCGATATCCCTTCTGTGTACGTGAATACCTAAGAAAAATACATTAAGTAGCATGTGGAGATAGTTTATCAGAACCGGAACATAGGTTATGAACAAAACAAACATCCAAAGACGCGCGGGATAAGAGAGAATAATGGTTTGTCAGGAAATACAACATTGATTGGTGACTGATGATTGAGGATAGTGGAAGGCATATGATTTATGAGGTAACATGTGGTAAGGACAACATCACTTCAAAATGATTTTGACACATTCATATGAAATAAGAGTGAACGAGCAACTTTTAGAAGGTGCCGGTACTTTCTCTCGGCCACACCATTTTGCTGAGGGGTTATAAATAAGTACAACTTGTTTGATGTATAATGCCAAGATTAGAACAAAACAAAGAAATTGATTTCTGTGTATATTCTAGAGCATTATCTGTTCTCAAAATTTTAAGGGATGTATTAAATTGATTAGTAATCTCACGATGAAATAATTGAAAAACATATAAAAATTCAGAGCAGTCATGAAGCATATAGAGCCATGTTAAACGAGAATAATCATCTACAAAAGTAACAAAGTACTTAAAACCATTTCTACTAGCAATATGGAAAGGTCCCCAGATGTCCGAATGAACAAGTTCAAGTAAAGTAGATGCATGAGAATCATTACGACTAGGAAAAGAACTACGATAATGTTTCCCAAGTTCACAAGCCTCACACTCAAGAGTAGAAACTGATTTACACTTGGGAATTATTTGTTGTAACTTAAATAAAGATAAATGCCCTAAACAAAAATGCCATAGTAGTGGGGTAATAAAACTAGCAGCTAGACCATTGGCGTCAGCAATGGAGACACTATTTAGATAGTAAAGTCCATCACGTTCATGCCCTCCACCAATCATCTTCTTTGTGTGAAGGTCCTGAAAAACACAATGAGATGGGTAAAATGTAACTGAACAACTAAGAGCTTTAGTTAACCGACTAACAGATAACAAATTTAAAAGAAGTTGGGGAACATGTAAAACAAAGGATAAAGATATGAAAGATGTAAGTGAAACAGTCCCTGATCCAACCACTTGAGTTAAGGAACCATTAGCTAAAATAATTTCAGATGAAGGACTGAAGTTAGTGTGAGAAGAAAATAGTTCTTGCTTACCCATCATATGACTAGAAGCTCCCGAGTCAATGACCCAAGAGGTGTTAGGAGACAAAGTACAGAAAGAGGCCATGTTACCTGTACGTGCAAGAGTGGCAGTGGATAAGAAATTGTAAGCCTCTAGTTGTTAGACATGCTTGATGAGTTGCGCAACCATATCATCTCGAGCCATAGACTCAGAAGAACTTACCCCCAGGTGGGATAGATGGGTTCATGTCGCTGTGAGACACATTTCGAGCACTCCCTTCAGACACAACAATATTTGTAGTAATTAATCATTGAACCCACTCAGGCTTGCCATGCTTGGCCCAACAAGTGTCAACAATATGATCGGATTTGCCGCAGTATATACACTGACGGCTATCTCGATCAGAACTTTGTCCACTATGTCCACCACCATGACTACGACTTCCCCGAAACCACAACCTCTATTGGAAAATCCACCACGACCATGGCCACCACTACCAGCCACAAATGCTGAATTGTCTTTAGATGATGTAGAAGACGGAGGGACAATGCGCTGAATTCGACAAAATGCTTTATTCATAGAAGGAACTCTCTCTCCAGCAAGAAGCTGACTCTTCACAGGCTGTAAGTCAGCATTTAAGCCAAATAAAAACTTGGACACTTGAAATTCAGCTCGTTGTGTCTTAAGTCTCTCAAGATCAGTAGTGATTGGCTGATAAAGATTGAGTTCTTCCCACATACCTTTCAAAGCACTATAATACTCTCCGAGAGACTTGTCTCCTTGTTTAAAATTAAAGATCTCCTATAGTTCATAAACTCTAGACATATTTTTGTCTTGTGAGTAACTTTCCATAAGATCATCCCATACTTCCTTAGCAGTTGTGTTGAACATGACATTAGCAGCGATGGGTGGTTCCATGCTATTCCATAACTACACCAAAAGTGTATCATTCTCTCATCCAATCACTATAGTCTATAGAATTTTCAGCAGGAGAGTCTGTGATAAGATAATGAAGTTTTCTTTGGCATTAATATAGACCTTCACAGCTTGGGCCCATAACAAGTAATTGGAGGATCCATTTAATTTAATAATGGTAATTTGGACATTGACACTATCTGTAGGAGCTTTGGTATCACTCATGATGATAATTTCAATATAAATATATCTACCACTAATCAAGAAGGCTGAAACTTTAGTGCAAGAAACAAAACAGCAACACTAATGTATAATCAAATGTAATTGGCTCCATCAATTAACCAAAGGGATGCTGAATACTCATAAATAGCTGTATAGAAGAAAATATCTGACCATAAATCTCGATTCAAATAATTATATGTTTGATGGAAAACCAGCAAGGCCAGTCAACCATAATCAATAGAGTACTCCGATTCTTGAATCCGTTGATCAGTAAGTGTTGTAATTCATGTTCACAAACCGAACCTAATGAATCTAATATCTTCTGATCTCACATGTATCAAGACTTGAAGAGAAAATAGATAAAAATTTCAGCTTTAGGTGGCTACGCACTAGAGAAGAAGTAGGGTTACTAGAGGACTCTCAAACCAGCAATAGGATCAAGTAATCAAGTAGTTAGATCTGCTCTGATACCATGTCACAAAGCTGATTAGAGAGCCCGCAGCAACTAGTAAGAGAGAAAGAAGAAGAGAAAAGGAATAGAGAAGAGGAGAAGAAGGAGAATGTAAAAGAAAGAAACAAAGAGGGGCTGTAGATTTCTGTAGTAACAGAAACCCTACACCCATTGTGTTTATATTAAATATAAATTGTATATGACCATAATACCTTTATGTAAGCAAAAAGAAATAAAACTCTGAAAATAAAAGAATAACTTAATTAAAATAACTTAACAATGCCTTTCTGTTAAATCAATACTGGAAAAACACAAACTCTTATGAGCAACTTTTCTGGTATTACTATGGATTTGTTTTGATGATTGCTGAGTGTAAGTAATTGAAGTTAATGGTCAAATCGCAACAGATAGTAATGCCTTGTGAGTTCTAGAAAGAATAAGAGAAGATTAATCTGAAATCTATTCTATCCAGAGACCTTTTCGTTTGCTAGGGGTTTACTGTTCATGCTGATGGGCAGATTAAGCTGTGCAGCTCCTAGCCTACCACCATACTTTAGGTTTGCCTGAGTGCAGTCTCCCCGCCCCCACCCTCCCTTTTCCTTTTCTTCTGCCATGGCGGGTGCATGTGTGTTGGAGAGAGGAAGGGAAAGAAGAGAAGGAAAGAAAAAAAGGGGGGAGGGCGATCGAGCATCAAATGAATTTCCTTGATTTATTCATTCTTTCATGATTTTCTCTTATTGTGCAGATGATGTGGCAGTTGGTTCGATCTTCATGGGTGTTGCATGTCAACTGCAACAAGAGGAGGGTTGCAGCTATTTCTGCACTTTTATCATCTGTTCTGCATCCTTCTTTGTTCAAGGACGAGAGAATGCATGTGACAGAGAGTGGATGTGGGCCTCTCAAATGGGTCTGTTCTCTCTCTCTCTCTCTCTCTCCCCCCCCCCCCTGCACGGTGTGCTTCTTGCTGCTGATTAATGGTTTTGTTATGGTCCTTGCATTTTACCAGTTTGTGGAAATGGTTCTCGAGGAAGGCACGAAAAGTCCACGGACAATTCGTCTGGCAGCATTGCATTTAACAGGAGTTTGGCTTTCAAATCCTACAACCTTAAAGTATTACATTAAGGAACTGAAACTTCTAACGCTCCATGGTTCTGGTTTGTCACTCTCTCATGAAGTCTAAGTCTTTTTTTTCTTGGGACACATTCATGAACCGTGAATCTGTTCAAAATAGTCCTTTGTTTATTTGTATGTGGGGCCAGATATCCTTTTTGACATATGGTTCGTTTTCTTTTTCCCCAGTTGCATTTGACGAGGATTTTGAATCTGAAATGACTGAGAATAACGATGCCAAGCTTGAAGTGTCCTTATTGGCAAAGAGTCCCGATGCTGAGTTGACTGAAGTAAGTTGTACACTTTTTGGTGCGGATGAAGAGAGGAGTTAGACCACTGTTTCTTTCATTTCATTAAAAAATCTAGGAAAGGGACGAGCCGACTTTTGGTCCTCTAACTTATGGTGTTTTTTTTTTTTTTTTTTTTTTTTGGTCCTACAACCTCTCCTTTTGCAATAAAGCCCTTAATTTGCAGGGTTTTTACAATAAAGTCCTTCCACACCGATGCTGTTAATACGCTGAAGTGGCTGGCTGGCTGCAGCATTTACATATATATTTTTATTTTATTTTTGAAAGAAACTAGGATTTGGCTGGCTAGTTGGCTGCTAACATGAAGATTTATCAAAAGAAATTACTTTTTACTTCATATCTGGTTGTGCTTTAAGTGGTCGAATTGCATAAAATCAGCAAATCAAACTCTGAAAATTATGATGGAATGGATGGTGAAGACATCATTTGTTTGTGTTGCAACGCCAGGTATGAACACTTATCTGGCAAATTTTGTTGTCCTTTTAGGCTTTTATGAATACAGAATTGTATGCTCGTGTTTCTGTTGCTGTCCTCTTCTGCAAACTCGCTGACATGGCCGAAAAGATTGGATCTACTGAGGAGAATACCAATTGTCATGCTGCTCTTGATGCTGGCAAATTATTTCTGCTAGAGCTCCTTGATGCAGTGGTATTAATTACTTTTTAAGCCTCCTAAGTTGTTGCTTTGCCTTCGCTACTTTTTAATGGACAGCATTTGCCCTGATTGGTTCTCAATAAAGTTGGAACTGTGACTTTTTCAACCATTTTTTCCCCATCAGTTTTTAGTTCCACTGGCTAGTGGATTCATAATTTCACAATGACTGTTCAACTTGACAACGCCATATATCAGACTTCATTCAAGCAATCAATTGTTCTTTCTTAATTCTGCTATATACTGCCAGTAGGTTACAGCTCATGGATCTCTGTTCATTTACTTTGGTTCCATTGGTAGAAAATGTCTAGCTCATGTAAGCTTTTTTAGTAGTTTTTTTCTTTACCAAGTTATGATACTTCTTATCTCTATCAGACGGTAATGCTGGTGTTCCCTTTCTCTTTAAACTTGTCACGGTAGTGTGTACATCTAGTGCCTCCTGGTACTTGGTGTGTGCGCCCACATGGGTGAGTGCACACCTAGTGCACAAACTTGTAGATGTGTGTTCATGAGCGTCTAGATATAGATCCCCACAGGTCTCTATATACAGTTCTCTACTATTATGCTCGTGTGGTGTAGAAATTTGCTCTAGATTGATAAATTTAAATTTAGATAGATTGAGACGTAGATATCACTAATGTGCAGAGTCTCTATAGAGATGGGCAGTTTGTTAGATGGATAGATGGAAATACAAACACATATAAAATAAAACACGTCCATGTACATGCGAGAATTCGGCTAGTGCCTTGGTTTGGTGCTTATTAATGCAAAGATCACTTTCGAATCTCATAGCAATTGAATTCTCAGATCAGTATACTGTTCTTCCCATTCAGGATTTATATGGTAGCTGCAACTATGGAATCATAGTAATTGTGGGAAATTCTCTTTGGTTTGTTCTCCACAAGTATTTGTAGACTTCGAACTTCATACCACTCAAGAATGCCTGCTTTGGGAAGGAGTATTAACTAAGTATAACTTATGTATTATTGTGGTTTTTTATTAGTGACTATTGACAATAGTCTTTTTTTCCTCATTCAATTTGGACATTCTTTTGCTTATATTATACTTTCCAAAACCTCGCATTCATTTTGCTGCTTTCTGTCATAGGTGAACGAGAAGGATCTTGCAAAGGAGCTGTATAAGAAGTATAGTGCGGTGTGCTTTGCTATCCCTTTCTCTTGTTTCAGAAAAACATTAGCTGTGGAAATCTGCTGATTTAAGAATCTTAAGCTAATAGCCATCTAAAAAATTTTGATAAGAAAATTTGAGTTTTACTACTGGCATTACTATTGCTGCTTTTATTCAAGGAGGTACTTATGTTGCAAGTCAGAAACATATTTAAAAGGTTTCTTTATAATTGTGCTCAATAACCTTTTCATAGTTGTCGAGAAGTACTGTTGAATAGTTATTCTCCTTTTGCATCTAGTGGCGAATGAAAGACTTGCATTCCATGTGATTTAATATGTGTTGATAATTGAATATTCAATGGGGCCGACTTTTCATCCTTTCTTCTGCCCTGGATCATGTTGATTAATTTGGATTTTTCCTCTTATTTTGACCCTTGGTTTTTCTGAGCAGATTCATAGACGCAAAATACGTGCTTGGCAGATGATATGTGCCTTGACTAGATTTGTCAGTCAAGATATAGTGGGGCAAGTTACAGGAAGTTTGCACATATGCCTATATGTAAGTACATGTCCGTGTAGTGGTAATGTTAGAAAGTCTGATACGCATGTCTCATAGCACTTGGTCAATCGTGTTGACTTAAAACCCTTTTATCATTATTCCCATCCTATGTGTTGTTGCCAGCTAGTAGTGGCCAGCTAAATAGAAGCAACCCATACTAGTATACTCAATCTCTTCATTGGTTTGATTCAAGCCTGTGCTTTACAACAACACATTTTTTATGCTCATTTCCCTGCTCAACTCGTCCATACAAGTTTGGTGTATGAGTTATATCGGTACTCGGGTACTAGTTGATGAATCACTTGACAACTCCTGAACTATGGCAACCAAGTCTTCTTCCACTAAATGTGTTGTTTAGGTGTTTTTTTTTTTTTTTTTTAAAAGTAAAACGCATGCTTCTCTGTTCAAGTGCCAATTGAACATGCAAAACTGCTTCATTTTCTTCTGTACAATTGGAAACTATCCTTAAAGAGTTCGCTTTGTTCTATTTTTGCACCTAAGATAATATTCATTAAAAAGAATATGTTTTAGTACAAAAGTCTCTAAATTTTAATGAATCCTCTTTGCTGAACTCTCTGCACATTATCTGTTGGCTAGACCATGAATAGGTCAACCTGCCTGCCTACTACCTGAGCCAAGTACTGCGGCTTGTCTCCTTATTCTTCAGCAGTCATTTACCCATTAGAAATAGATTTCTTAACTCCTGGGAGGAGAAATAAGCAGCAACCAATGATCGGAGAATTTTGGTTTCCCACTTCTTCAACCTGTCCGTCAGAGATCAAGTCCTCTTGCATCTGCATCTGTACTGTGCCTCTTACACTTATTCTTGTTGTTGTTCCAGAGTTCAAGAGTGATCTGTTCTTATTTCTTGCAGTGTAACAATCTACCTGCGGTTCGCCAGTACCTAGAGACATTTGCTATTAATGTTTACCTGAAGTTCCCATCCCTGGTGAGGACCTTTTACTGGTCTTAATTAAATTTTTTTACGAATTTCACATGTAAGTTTTTTTTTTTTTGGCTGAGTGAAAATCATTTTTTTTCATGATAGTGATATTGGATATTGTTTGCTATATACTTCAGCTCAGATACTGAAATTTTCTTCCCGATCGAATGTCTTTAATAATATAATTTCACCAGAGGAAAGGAGGGGGGTGTTTGAATTTGAAGACGACCTCGACTTTATTGTTAGGAGAAATATCTTCTACTAACACGACCACCTTGTAATGCTATTTTGATGTTGCTTGTTGGCCTCTTACTCTTTCTAGCTCCATGTGTCTTTCCAATTCATTACCAAAAAGTTAACCAATGGCCACTTGTTAATAGGATTACACATTTATATCAAATTTCCGAAGATGTGGCTTTGTGGTACTGGCCTTGTGTATACCAACTTGCGCATAAAATAAGTAATAGAAAAATTACATGCTCCGTGAACATTCAACTGCATTCCATTGAGAAATAAGAGATATGCATGGGTTGAAGATAAATATCTTGGAAAGTCTATGTACATTAGATCCTCTAGTGGTTCTTTTCTTTCTGTGGGCTTGCTTTTAGGCCAAAGATTAAGAAACCTCTATTGATAGTGGCACCGGAAGTCAATTAAATGAACCATTACTTTGTGTTCTGGAGGTGCATTGGAGACTGAGTTTAAATTTTATGTCAGAAGTGAAAGATTGATGTGGCTATTGATAAGTTGACCGGGAGCATTACTTTAAATTTATCATCGAAGCCTAGTACAAAGTCCATTTTGCAACACTTTGTATTGTCGCAACTTTTCTCTTGCATTTTAGTTTAAGAGCCTCTGGTGGCTACAATCTTCTTTGTTTTTTCACATACAAGTCAGTTCTATGTACACAGAGCTATCCTTAAAATTGGTACTTGTACCTAATTACAGGTGAGGGAGCAATTGGTTCCTATTTTACGAGACCACAATGCAAGGCCTCAGGTAAATTATGTGATATGATGTTTTATAGTGAGAATATGGTAACACTGATTGACAATACACCTTCAATGTCACAGAAGCGACTCACTTATCTTTAACCTTTGGTGGCATCATATTAAATAAAGTCAGCTGAAATAGTTTCTTTAGAACTTTCTTCTCTTAGTGTATTGTGGTTTTATTAAGTTTGCGTTCTAGTAGTTTGTATTATATTTGCTCATCTATATGTCTGAAAGTGATCCACCCTTCTTAGAGGTGCTGCATTTTTGTATTTCCTTTTGCTCCCTTCATTGTTTGTATAAAAAGAGCAAAGAGCAACGCATGTTCTGTGGTACATCTTTCATCTAATAATATCCCTTTTTTGTTAACCTCATAATCTGAAGAAATCACTGCCACTTGCAGTGAAAATTTTAATGAGATGGGATATTTAGATAATATTACTGACAGAAGGTTGCGGAAATTGCTTGTTGATTTCCATAAAGCTAGCAAAGGATGAAGATTACTTTTAAACATATACAGAAGTTGAGCACTTGATAGAAGATTATGCTACAGCGGGCAAAGCAAATGCTGATACAGTTCTTTTGAGGAAATTAGCTTTTGCCCGTGGAATTAGATTATTCAATCTTGGAGTGGAAGATCAAATTAAGTCCAAGCAGCAAGGCATTAGTGCTTTGATACAACACCAACTGGCTTATTTGTCAGCGCAATGAAAATTACTGACATAAGCAAAGCATCCATTCATTATCTGGATCAGGATTTCCTTTTGTCAAATCACTCATATTTGACCAATGTGTCCCTCTTTCATATGCATATCAAAGGATGCATTGGAGCTATTGTTTTCTTTGTTAGTAAAAATCTTAATATGTGAAATCAAATTCTTTACCATAACCTCCTTTTGTCTGAAACTATCAAATAGAACCATATTATCAACTAGAACCTCGACTTCTAAGGACAATTGTCCCATTAAACAGAAAATCTTTGTGGATATCTCCCCAAGGATAACAAAAAGGGGAGAAGATGGGAGAAATACTAGGATGACTCTGTAGGCTTTCCATGGGACAATAGATGCATAGGGTGAAAGATGGCACATGTTTGATTTTAGTAGTCAAAAGTGGGTTTTTAATACTTTCATTGCCATAACAACATGAAATAATTATTTTCTTTTTCCCGGAAAAAGGCTTGGGTTCATCTGTTTCGTGGAAAATGAATGATTTGAAAAGCATCTGCCAATGCTTAGAAAAATTAGTCAAGGAAAATGTTTTCATTATCAACACAATCTATGCCTAAACATTTTCATTGATGATGAAATATTTTGCATTCATTCATTTTTGTAAGTAATACAGGCGATCGTTTTTAGGAAAATGTTTTACAAAGTGGTGATTTTGCGCAAAACAAGCACATTAAGTTTATGAACCTTTTTAACAGCTCTATATATCAGATGGGATGTGTTTTTGGGTATTCCTTGCTGCAATTCTGTTTGGATATAAATAAGTCCAAGCATACATTAGTCAATTAATGCCATCTCATCTATCGCAGGCACTTTCTTCATATGTATTTATAGCAGCTAATATCCTTCTACACACATCTAACGATGTTCGACTCAGGCATTTGGAAGATTTACTTCCTCCTATAATTCCATTGTTGACCTCACATCATCACAGTTTACGCGGATTTACTCAGGTGAAGCAGATGAAGTTGTCTTTTATGTTAACCTTACCACTATTTACATAAAGTGCATGATTGACTTGTTGGAGATCTCGCACAGTTGTTGGTGTATAAAGTTCTACAAAAGTTGTTTCCTCCTGCTGGTCATGGAGTCTCTGAGTACGTCCCTCTGGAGAAAAAATGCTTTATGGATTTGCAAGAGTACCTGACCAAGAATCAAGATTGTGCACGGTATGACATTGCTTTGTACGAGTGTATTTTTTTCTTTTGAAAATTCAGCTATGGATTTCTATTTGTGATGTTTCCGAAGTTGACACAAAAATCTGTCATTATGATTATGTGGATTTCATGCTATGATGAACTCAGTCATATAATATGTTCAGAAGGATGTGTAATATATGTTGTGAAAAGCTGCTCAATGTAATATTGTTTTGTTGCTTCTTCAGTTTACGATCATCAATGGAAGGATATCTTGATGCCTATGATCCCAAAGTTTCAGCCGCTCCTTCTGGAATTTTCGTCAATCGGGTTGAGGTGAGTCTCTCTTTCTTGAAGTTCATTGATAGAATCTTTCACAGGGTTTCTTGCATAATTAACTGATTGAAATGTATGATAAATGAGTAAAACTTCATTCATGTGTTTAATTGTAAGTCATAAGTAATTTTACTAAGAGTTAAGGTATCTTGCTTTGTTTGTTGATATAGTTGTGATTGTTTCAGGAACTTGAATTTGAATGTGTTCCTACGTCCCTCATGGAGCAAGTGCTTGGCTTTTTGAATGTACGTGCCTATTTTAGCTTTTCTAAAAGGAAAATCAGGATATTGCTATACTTGTGTCCCGTCCAGCGACTATAGTCATGAAAATATGCAGGATGTCCGGGGAGATCTGAGATGTTCCATGGCAAAAGATTTGGTTGCCATAAAAAATGAGAGCTTACGTATTGATGAAGATAGCAACCATCAGGAAGTATCATCTAGCACCAACAACAAACCTTTTCTTGGCCAGCCACCTGGAGATGCTTTAACGAACTTCCAGAAAAAATTTACACTTGCCAAACATGAGAAACAAGACTCTTTGTTGAGTTCGTTCTTGGGCCTTGATGAGACGAACAAACTTCTTTCAGGTAAAGTCCAAATATAAAAGGCTGATACTTAAACTCTTGTCATAATGCAACAGTATCAAAATGTCGGTATTATTTAAGATGTTACTCTTTGGCAAGTTCTCCTACATTTTGAACATAGAGTCCTAAAGTTTCTTAGCTCATTTGCACATGAGAAAAGGTGTTGAAAGGGCGCGAATGATAACCATTCTATTCCAAAAATCAATTTCTAGTTAGAAATTGACTTTTCTAATTCTATTCCTGAGACGAATTTCTGAGCAAAAATACGCATTTGATAATGATATAAAATTTATGTTCCTCAAATAGAAATTTGTTTAATAACGACAAAATTTCTCCCTCCCGAGTGGCGGTGGAAGGTAGCCGACGGCAAGCGGACAGGGACTGACGGGCGTGTGGCGATGAGGATCCCGCAGCCGGTGTCCGGAGACAAGCTTCCGGTAGCCGGTGGCTGGCTTCTAGCCACCGATGGCCGGTGAGTGGCGATAGGCGAGTGGTAGTGGGCGACTGTCTGACGGCGGGTGGGTGGCGGGTGGTGATGAAAGTGAACGATAAGAAGAGTTTTTATTTCTTACTTTTGTTCCAAAAATAGAAAAGTTAAAAATTTTAACTTCTAATTTATGTTCCAAACTTATTTTTGGAGTAAAAATTTGTTCTAGAAATAGAAGAAGGAAATTGTGTTAGCAAACAGATTTCTGTTTTAAACCTATTCCTGGAACAGAAAAATAGAAAAATAAAATGGTTATCACGCACACCCAAAGTATCCCATGTCACTTACTGACATAATTTTCTGCGTCTTATATTCATATCATTGCCCTTCGCCATATAGGTTAAACTTTTGGGTTTGATTTTCAGACAAAATTATTACACTTAATATGTATCTAGTCTTCTAAATGAGCCAAGAACTTCAAATCTTTTGTTATTGTCCCACACTTTCTTCTTGGTTTGCCTGTTCCTTTGAACCTGAGTTTCCATACTATAATTCCTCTTCCCAATGGACCATCCCAAAAAGAATGTGATGAAAAGTACGGATTGGAAAATTGTGGCGCCTTCAGGTACTTCCACTTGAAGGTGACACTTATTCGGTACTTTTCTTCTAACCGGCATCATTATTATGTGAGATCCTTAGTTGCCCTGCTGACAAAACATGTCAACTTTTGCTTTGGATTGTATAATTCCATTTCATCTATTGATTATTGGAACTTCAGTAACTTGTTCCGTATCCAGCAGAAATGGAGCAAGAGGATCACCTTGTCAATCATATGTTCCGCACACGCATTGAGACCATGGACAAAAGCAGAGCTAGCAGACAAAATATCATACTTGTAGCATCTTTGCTTGATCGCATACCAAATCTTGCTGGGTTGGCACGGACATGTGAGGTTAGTTATACATGTCAGTGATATAATATCTTCATTATGTTGATTACAGAGAGCTGTTTTCCAGAAGTCCACGTTTCCTTAACTGATAAATTTTTTGTTCAGGTGTTTAAGGCTTCTGGATTGGCCATTGCAGATACTAATATCATACGTGATAAGCAGTTCCAACTCATCAGGTTTTGACTGTAGTTTGCTACTATCTATTTCACAATTCTGCGAGGGCAGTATTTTAAGTAGGACAGTATTTTAAGTCACGTTTGATTGTTTACTAACATCTTTTGATTGTCAGATAAAAGTGAAATGGCATTAGTCATCCCTCTACTTTTGCCCAAAATTCAAAACGATCCATCTACTTTTTTTGTTCCAAAATGGTCTCTGTATATTCTAGAATTCTACTGTTTGTCCTTGTGCCTTTCCGATCGCAGATTTTGCTGATATGCCTTGACGCCCTTAAAATTGCTAACATAGACTTTTTATTGGGGAAAATAAAAAGCTGACCAGGTTTTTGTGGACTCTTTTGTACTTTTCTAATATTTTTGCATTTTGCAAAATCCCTCTCACTATCTCCAACCTTGCCTGCGAAAAAATTAAGGAACGGGAGCTGCATGTCCTTGGCAGCACTAACAGCGCCACTGCTGTTGGCATCTCCTGCCACCACCATGATGGAGTCACCTGAGCACATCAGAGTGGTGATGCCAGATTTTAAGCTTTGCCCTCTGTTTTCTCCATCACAGTGATGGAGTCGCCTGAGCACATCACAGTAGAGAGAAAACTAGTGACATTTCACCTGGATAAACACTCACAATGCATTATGGAAGACTGCTATTCCAAGTTTGCACATGCCCCATGGATAAAAGAGCATTATAACTTTATGTCCACTAAATAAAATCAAATGTCTCGTTTTATTTTCATTGTTAAGCTTTACACTGAGAGTATTTGCTCAAAGTGCTTGTACATTGTCAGACCTCTAGAATCTCCAAGCTATAGCACGTTTTACTGGTCCTTTAATAAGCTTAGTTTGCAACGTGGCTTTTGATCAGTGTCAATCTTCTTATTGTCCTCCACCTCTCATCTTTTAGTACATCTTATGCTAGTCAAATTGATAAAACTTTTGGCAGAGAAAAATAAAAGAAAAAGCTCTGCATTCAGAAATGGGTTCCTGATTGTATATTTCCCAAATGATACTATTAAATAATGCTCTATACTATGTGCTCCCCAACGTATCTAGTTCTGACTTAAGTCCTGTGTACATCACTAGTCCTAGTGCAGTGCTACCTTCCCCTTTATGTGCCTATAGAGCATAAGAAAAAGGGTTCACCATGCATAGGAAGCCTCAATAGTCATATCAAAATTAGAATGTCACCATGCCATGAAGAATTAAATGAACCTGTCCTTTTTTGCATCCATGGAAGGTAGTCCTTAGATAAGAGTCCAAGACTCATGTGGCTGTGGTGTGAATTGTGATTTGGATCATGGTGCATGACACAATTATATATAAGCTTGATGTACATGCTTATCGAGCATCTGTAAAATGTTTCCTGTAAATCATTTCACTATGTGACCATTGTCTTTTCTTTTCAGTGTCACTGCAGAGAAGTGGGTACCTATCATAGAAGTCCCTGTAAGAAGTTTGAAAGGTTTCTTGGACAAGAAAAAGCGAGAAGGCTTCTCCATCTTGGGACTAGAACAAACAGCAAATAGTGTCCCTCTCGATCAGTATGCTTTCCCCGCAAACACGGTAAGTTGAAACTGAGGGATTCACTTAAATTTTTCTAGAAAACTAGGACACTGTACAAAGGAAGGAGAAAGCCATTGAATCTTTTTATTAGAAGTCATGAAATTGTATCTTTCTTTAGATCCTGTTCACATTGAATACTGAAGAAACTTCTCAGAAGGGAAACAGAAAATGAAATGAAGGGAACAAAGGCTGGATATTGTCACTTGTAGAAGATAGACAAAGTATTTTTTTTCTCATCGAAATGAAGATATCTTTTCTTTTTTTTTTTTTTGCACTATTAAGCCAGTTTATGTTCTGTAAAGAGATTTTCAGTTTCACAATGCTTATTTGATTATTTCCAGGTCCTTGTCCTAGGCCGTGAAAAAGAGGGCATACCAGTGGATATTATTCATATTCTGGACGCTTGCATTGAAATTCCCCAGTTGGGAGTTGTTAGATCACTTAATGTTCACGTTAGTGGCGCCATTGCCCTTTGGGAGTACACTAGACAGCAGAGATCCAAATAGCTCCTCTGTATGTGTGTGATATGTCCCACAAGTGCACAAAGGTTCTGGACTGGTGCCAGCTCTAATTCAATGTAATGCATGGAGTTTTGCAAATTAGACAACCCAAATTCGCTTTAAGATTTTGTTGTAATTCAATTTGATATCCCGTGTACTTTGGGTTAAAAGAGGAGGAGAGTTGAGTCATGTACACCATTCCAGGAACATTGGCAATGTAAAGGATGGAAGAAAAGGCCAAAAGGCCAACATTTTTTTATGTAATAACAATTTATTTAAGCCTGGTCGTTTTCTTCTGTGTTTAAGACAGTAATGCAGATTTTAATATGAATAAATTTTCTATTTCCTTCCCCTTCAATCATCTGTGCATGCTCATTCAGGAGAGAGAGAGAGAGAGAGAGAGAGAGAGAGATTCACTTGGATTGTTTTTGGTAGGGCTTGTGTCTTTGATTCGGAATAGTTCCGTTCCTTGTCAGGTATCTTATGTTTAACATAACTATTTAAGTTTATGCACTGGTTCTTTTGATAGTATTAATCTCCTGTTTGTTTTAGCATTCTACTTTGTCCTTTTTGGTTCTCTTTTTTCCCATGTTGCACTACCAAACTGATCATAACAACCCAAGTAATTTTCACAACCAACCACAGTATCCCTATTCCCGGAAACTGCATTGCGTAGGGTACCTTTGTGGTCACAAGACAATCACAGGGTCGGACGTCTTTAATAGGCTTATCCAAGGTCATCGGTTCTTTCAAATAATCCTCACTTCACTTTACGGGTTGTCATTCTTCCACTCAGATTCATAGTAGTGCTACCTGCCTTAGATGTTTGATGCCTTACGCAGAGGATCAAACTCTGCCAATTGTAAATGAAGTTGCTGATCAAGAGATGCAAGACTAAGTAATCTCCACCAAAGACAGTTTTCACCACAAGAAAGAGGATGTGCTACTCAGTCACGGTGTTCGTGATTTAAAACCAGCTGTAAACAGGAACTAGAAATTGCCACTAAATTACTTATAACGCCTTCTTCCCCAAAAAAGATACATCGATTCTGAATGTTATACTGCAACATATTCAAACACGCAATAGATGGTAAAAACATTCTACCGCAAAAATGCCAAGTCATCTTGAGACGCTCTCTTCTGGTAACAACCATGGATTTTTCACTAGCCATTCTTTGAAGTGCCAGAATTATCATCCTGCCATGTAGCTTGCCATTGCTTGTCGTAGAAGGTCGTTTCCTCAATAAGCTTCTTTATGGTCTCGATGTCCTCGTTCTTTCTTATTACCAGAACTCCTACTACAGCTACGAATAAGAGAGTCTTACAAAAGAAGTTTCCCATTTGGTCAACCAGACCGACTCCGGTCAAGCTATCCACCAAATAAGCCATGAAGAATCCTATCATTGCTGCCCGACCTGTACAAAGGATTAGAAATGAAAGAATGAGCTTGTTTAACATAAGCAGATGGGGTCCATATAGTGCATTTCTTAAAAGATCAGGAACATGCCATTGAGTAGTTCAGCCTCGGGGAGATGGAACCTCTTCATCCAAGCCCACCATGGAACGATAGAGGTGTCGAAAACTACAGGGTCATCATTACTGGATGACTCGGGGTTGTCTTCAAGCCATTTTCTCCTCCTAACCTCTGAAAGTATACACAACAACCATTCAGAAAAATGAGAGATTCAATACAATATAATAACTACGAACAACTGGATTAAGTGATATATTCTACAAAGCTTGTTCAGATGGTCACCAAACATCAGAGTCCTAGCGAATAGAAATGACAAGTACGATGCATGATACAGCTTCATCTCCATAGAGTACTGAAGTGTTAGGTCAAAATAACAAGTCTACCTTACTGGGGAATCATACAGAACAAAGCTTGTTTAATAGACAGGAAACTCTAGCTTGCCTCTATGACCAGTTACCACAAAAAACAGTGCAGACGATGGTCTCCTTTAGCCTACATCTTAACCTGAGGGATTACAAAAGAGCTACTGCATTAATTGCTGAGGAACAAAGTTTTGTGGTATAAGACTATTTTTCGGAAGATAATCCTCGTGGATACCACAGGTTTGTGTCCTTGCCAGTAATCTTCGTTCATAATACTGAATAAAACATGTTGGTTTTTCATAGTGAACTGAAGTAGGCACAAGTCTGTTCCCTCTTTGATATGAGTATTTATTAGTTCCTCAACCCATATCTAAGTGCACCATCAGCAAATAAGAAAGTTTCTACAATCTCAAAGTAAGATAAAGATGCTGAGCATCGTCCATGCTGTTACTCTGTTAAAATAGGGGCTTTAGCAAGAAATATGATGTAGCAGATGTTTCCATGGGCCACGTTAACAAGAGTGGGGGAAAAAAAAGCACCCATCAGAATGTGCAAAGTTCACATTTTCTGCCACTTATCAGGAGATTAGCAAATTTGAAGCCTTCAACTTTAGCCTGCCTTGCAATTTGACAAACTTCAAGATAACATGTGGTAGCCGTTATTTAACAGTCATAAATTTGAAGAATAAAGTCTAGCACCACTGAATTTCAAGACTACGCCATTTCCTACAGCTGCAACTTATATGGCAAAGCTATTTTTTCCCCTGAGATCTCAAGCTCATGAAATAGAGTAACAAAGCAAACATTCCAATTCACAGAGATGCACCATGCATGTCTGAGGTATTACTCACTTCTTGAGACTAAGCATTAACCTGAAAAACCAACCAACTTGCTCAATCACTAATTCAACTTAACCACATCCTCACTTCCTCCAAGTAACACAAACCTTTCAAGCCAGTTGAACTAGTGGGTCACTCGCTCAACGTACTCCAGACATCAGCCCGACAGACTCGGCATAATCATATCAAATCAGACAAATTTAAGCAAATACAGCCAAAAGGAAAGGACCGATCAACCCACCAGCATCGATGACAGCATCCCAATCAGTCGAGCCATCCTTCTGAAACTGCTTCAAATTCCAAGTCCCACCAACCCATCTCGAGTCATTAAACTTGGCGACCGCCACAGCTCCCTCCTCAGAAGCAGAGGCCACAGACCCATTTTCTCTCTCCGGCTCCTTCGCCGGCTCCACGGCCACCTTGGGCTCCCCCTCCTCCTCCACGGCCACGGCCGACGACGGGACGACCCCGGCCCCATTGTCGGATGAAGCGTTGACGGCGAAAAAGGCGGGCCCTTTGGGCATGAGGGAGGGGGAGGTCTTGTGGGTGAGGCGGGGTTTGGGGAGGGAGCGAGGGGAGGAGAGGAGGGTCCTGAGGTTGGGCGCGGGAGGGGAGAACAAGGCCATGGAAATGGACATCTTGGGCGGTGCCGCTCTTCTTCTGGTGGCTGCTGTTTTCCTTACAGTCTCAGGAACAAGGAGACAGAAAGAGAATTAAGAAGAAGAAGAGGAGGAGGAAAGGGAAGAGCGAGAGGACATGGCATGGAAAAGTGCGATGAGTTTTGAGCTGCCAGCAATCCTCAGCCTCTCATAGGACAGTGCTCCTTCTCTGCAGTTTGTACTCTAGCTTGGAAGGTAGCGGGCTCAAGTTGTGAGAGCATCTGTAATCATATTATTACTCAAAAAAAAAACTCTTGTAAACTGATTTGTGGTGCAATGTACTTGTCCTTTTTAGTTTTGGCAAATCACATCGCTTGGCGTATTGAATATTTTTCTTGGCAAATTAAGCTATGACCTTTTGTGTTTGTTGATTTCGTGTACTTCTTGATGCAGTCAGCACCAATCACCTAGAGAAGGTGACTAAGTGATAATATAAAATATTGATAAATTAATGCGGAATAGAACAGGTCAATGTAAAAGTCCGATTAGGTATCGGGATTTGTTAAGTAATAGAACATATCTTAAGAGAAAACATGAGTGCGCAATAGACTATAACAATAGATAATGAGATATTAGGGCAAAAAGAAGTTGTACACAAGATTTATGATGGTTCAGTTTAGCTCAAGCTTATATTTACTTTTTCGCATCGATAACTTACTAGCTGAATTCCACTAAATGATTAATAAGAAATTACAACTTTGAGTGCAAACATTCAGTGATAAATCACATTATTTCACTAAATCATTTTTTTCTGTATTTTTCTCACGATTGCAAAAGTTTAACTTTCAAAAAACAAGTATATGATCAAAGTACGCTCAAATTTTGGAATTTTAAATTCTACATCTTGTCTTTTGCTTGCTTCTCGGCACTTTGGTCTCCTTATATACTCATCAACTTCTAAATTTGCAATTGGATACTCTCTCTTCCATTTTGATTGATGGACGAACTGTATTAAGAAGATTTGGTTGCCATTGAGCCCATTTGATTCCAGTCGCCAATATAACCAAAGTCTTGGTTTCCATAAGAAGAAAAATGTTGGGCCTCCTCTTGTCTCGCTATCTCCCACCAAAAGGCCTTACCCGGCCCAAAACACAACCTCTCCGGGGTCGGATCATGACCCGAGTAGCGAACTTCGGGGCTCCGAATGGCCGATATCCTCTCTCTCCCTCCTTCTCTCCCTCCGCCACTTCGAGAGAAAGAGCTGTCTGCAATGGAAGTAGCCACCGCGTCTTCGAGCTTCGCGCTCCACCGGCGCATGTTATCGCCGGCGGCTTCTTCCACTTCGTTAAGGACTCGCAAGACCTCGGTTTCTCCTGCCGCCAGAGTTTCTCTCTCCACCGGCTTCCTCCCCTCCTCCTCCGCCGCCGCCGGCAGCGTCTCCGGCGAGTTCTCCGGCGCCAAACTCCGGCCCAAGTCCCTCTCTCCGGCTTCCAATCCCAGGTCCAGAGGCAAACGGGGCGTCGTCACCATGGTACTCCTCCGACCCGCCGCCTTCGCCGTCTTCAATTGGATGATTGTGCTCGACGGTGGGCGCGAGATTCGTTTAGATGCTTGTTTGACGTTTCTGTTTCGGCTCGATTGAGATAATGTAGGAGATGAAAAGCTTGGTTGATGAGCGGAGTTGTGAAGTGTGAGTTTTGCTGATGAGACCATCTTCCGACGCGCTATGGGAACTTCTTTGGTGAAGTGAAAGATGATATTTTTAAGGTTAATTTAGGTTAAAATAGCTTCTGCGGATTTGAAAAATAGTTCCTGCAGCGATAATATGGTTAAAGATTACACAATAACTGCCGTCATTGGAAATCGATCATCGCCGCCTCTTAGGCTCTGAATTTGGGCTAGGGTTAGATTCAAGAACTCCCGAATATTCGTACATAGACGTCTTAGTTCCGCTCTTGAGAGTCATTGCCTTTGAGATTAAGAAAGTGTTCCCTGAGTTATCAGTGTACACAAGGTTATGTAAAAAAATTCCTCCCGCCTATATGAGCCAATATATTGGATGCGAGATCTTTTGCTTTTTGTCTTTGGAAGGAGTATTCAATTGGATTAAAGATTTCATATAAAGAGGCTGACCATTTTCCACATGTTTGTTGTAATTTCAGATTTCGGTGTTTATCTCTATATATCCCATTTAGTGTGATAGGGGCTTGCTGATGGGTTGTTGGTGTTTCACTTTGGATACTTGTTCTTTCATTGCTATCTCTTACTCCATGATGGACTTTTCAGTTGTTAATTCCTCATCTGCATGCAGGTTATTCCTTTCTCCCGGGGAAGTGCGTGGGAGCAGCCTCCTCCAGACTTGGCATCTTACCTTTACAAGAACCGTATAGTTTACTTGGGCATGTCTCTTGTTCCCTCTGTGACAGAGTTGATACTTGCAGAATTTCTTTATCTACAATATGAAGATGCCGAAAAGCCTATCTACCTGTACATAAATTCCACTGGCACGACAAAGGTCAAATATGCTTTATCTTGTTAAGTTTGTACGGGTTGTATCTTCTCTCAAATGATTAGATGCTTGATGTATATATATTTTAATCCTGAAATCTTCTCCTGGAGTCTTAAGGAGTTAACCTAAATATTTTATATCAAGCAATAGCTCTTCATGTGAACAAGAGGTGAATATGTCCGCCATGCTTGTACTCACCGTTATTAATGTACTAGTATCACAAAAATAAGCAATGCATGACTTTTGCGACTACTAGATTTCTCCCTTCTCAAGGAATCACGTTTTTTGTGGATTTCTTTCTATATGCCCCAGTTATCAGAAGGTCTTCGATCTTGTGCCATCCCTTTTTGTTTAGAATGCAAATATATGTCTATACTTCTTTTCCTTTCTTTATGATTATTCTGCATCTAATGAAACTTATTGCCTTTTCCAGGGTGGTGAGAAGCTGGGTTATGAGACTGAGGCTTTTGCCATTTATGATGTCATGAGGTTTCAATCTGTCCAATTTCGGCTTTTTTTTTTTTTTTGAATTTCTAAGTTTCTGATATTGTTAAGAAGGATAACTTATTAGGCTTTTGTTAGTTTTCTCGACGTAAATTTAATCAACCACCGTCATTTATAAAAATCTTAGTGGTGCTGCTTTGAACTTTTCATCTATGTGGAAGCCTATTAGATCAAAAAACACTTTTATAGTTATAAATTATTCTCATCATCTTAATTGTTTGATGCAAAATGAATTTCTATAATCTTATGAATGTAGGCATTTGATGGGAATTGCTTCTTATATATGCATGTATCTTATTAGCTTAAGCTCGCAGCTCTCTATGTTCCTCAATCTGCTCTCCAAATGTTGTTATTGTGTTTTTCTTTCATGACATAGTGGTTATCCAACAGGTATGTCAAGCCACCGATTTTTACTCTTTGTGTTGGTAATGCATGGGGAGAAGCTGCCTTACTTTTAGCAGCTGGTGCAAGGGGGAACCGTTCTGCTTTGCCATCTTCGACAATCATGATGAAGCAGGTTTTTCCTGCACCTTTGAAGTTCCTAAGTTATTTATACCTTTTATTTCGTGGCCTTTTCTGAGTCTACATTCTGTCAGGGATCAACTTAGGCAGCTTGCTTGAATTCTAATAATTCTTGTGTATCTTCTGTCTGTGAATTGCTAGCCAATTGCAAGATTTCAAGGTCAAGCAACAGATATCGATCTTGCCAGGAAAGAAGTGAAGAATGTCAAGGCAGAGTTGGTAAGATAAATCACTTTGTTGGTTTGAGATATTTGTGAGATTTGTCTTCTATAGGCATGAGATTACTATTCTGGTGGATGACATGATCTAATCTATGCACTTGAATTCAAAATCAGAGTAAGCTGAGCTCGCATAAGCGCAGAAAATCATGGCCATTTGCTCTTTGAAGCTTTCATGTCCATCTTTTTTAAGTTAATCAAAGCAAGAGGTCCTTCGGATTGGATTCACCCTAAATTGAAAATGATCTGCAAAGCTTCAGAGAAAGTCTTCCAGTGTTTGTTTAACAAATTGAAAACTTTACAGATCAAGAAAATATTGTTACTCATTTCTTTGTCGTCCTGGCTCGTTTTGGTTTGCCTCTTTGCTTCATCATGTTAACTGAAATGTGGTACTAGTAGAGGGTTGATCTCTGCAGGGTTCTACGAGTGTGTGTTTAGTGTTGTTCTCATTAGATCATTGTGTTGGAATGATGTTCTCAATGAGTTCCAATTCCAATACAGATAGAAGAGCCTGTTTTAATTACCATCCACAGGGTAGGGGCCTATCTTGTAGAAACTGGCAACTATGTACATATAAAGGAATGAACAAAGTGAATTGAGCAAACGAAAGAATTTACTTTTGGAGTCTTGTGATGCTTCTTCGAGACACTGAAGTGGGAACAACTTCCTGCTAACAATTTGTGAAGGTTAAACTCTATGCGAAGCATATTGGGAAAACACCAGAGGAAATCGAAGCTGACATCCGACGACCTAAATATTTTAGTCCTAGTGAAGCGGTTGAGTATGGTATCATAGACAAGGTATGCCCACCGTGTTGTCTACTTGATTTTGCTTTATTTCATGGTGTGCTTAGTATGGTTACCTCACAGGTGCTATACAATGAGAGGAGCAGTGAAGATCATGGAGTTGTATCTGACCTGAAAAAAGCACAACTTATATGATAATGATGCTGGAGAATGAAATTGCTATTTATGCAGGGGATTCAGGTAAAGAATGAGTAAGATATTCTTCAACATGTAAATTTTTCTGTCAAAAATTTTACATATACCCACTTTGTATATTCAGCAGAGTGCACAACTAATTTGTTGTTAGAGAGTATGCTTGTTATAATAAGAATGAAAAGAAACTGTGCAATACAAAATGAAGACAGCAACTGGCGAGAATTGGGTGTGAGCAAAGCTTCAACTTTGGGATCATATGCTCCTATTGAACATTTTCTCTTAAGTCTTCTTCTGTTATCCAAATTTTGTCAATGGGTTGTTCCTCTTAGTTCAGTGTCCGGGAGGTTCTAGCAAGGGAGAAGGATATGCTAATCCTTTTCATGGACATACCACTTAGTGTTGCCCCATTTTTGCTCTTTTGCTTTAGCAAAAACTCCAGTGACTTGACATCTTGAAAGAGTGGTGGCACCACCTTCTGGTTTGACAATGACATTGCTTCCCTCATCTGATTTTGTTGTCATGATTGTTCTTCCTGAAATTAGAGAGGCTGGGGAAAGGCCTTGCTAGTCGGTAGATCGTGCATCTAGGCTGATGGGACATTAGCAGTGTCCCCTGTTGCATTTTGAAGTGCTGAGGACCCACCCATCTAAGAGTGGTATCTTTTGGGATATTACAGATCGTCGGTATAATGCATCCAATGCTTTTCAGTAGATATTTGCATTAGCAAGTAAATATATATGATTGAAATGAAATGACTCAAAAGAATTGTCTTTTTAGCTCAAGAGGTCACTTACAAAATCCACTGAGCTGTTCGTTTGAAAAAATGCAGGTGACACTGTCAACAAAGGTTCTGACGCGCAATTCTCATCTACATCAGAAAGCCTAGGTGTCAGCTATGAAGTGGGAATGAGACTCTAGAGCTGACAGTATTGGATTTATTGCTGGAATGCCATTATACATGTATTTTCACATCTGTAAGGTCTATCTCGTGTTGTTGCATTAGGCAGCATCATTGTCTCTTTTTTAATTTGATTTATCAACAGTTGAAACAATAAGTAGGAAGAGCTTGTTAATGTACTATTTGAATAATGATGTGGTTTTTTAGTCGGTTGATGCTTCCGTTCATGACTATATAGGAATCAAGCCATGTTTCCAATTAGCAAATCCAATTTTACAGGTTGCACGGTGACTCGGTTCCAATGTAAAAAGTTAGCCTACGCTTAGCGTGATTCTTCGCATGGTTTTTTCTACCATAAATCATCAACTACTGAATCTCAGCGTGTTCCACATTTGTAGCGCGAATTAATTTTATGCCTCCTATAATAAACACCGCAAATCTGAGGAAAATGAAACGGAACGTATGTTCAATACTCTCTCTCGCTCTCTCTCTCGATCGAACTCTGTGGAAGGAGGAGAAGCATCTAATCATTTATATGCCTGAACCTGGGAGCTGGTCCTACCTGTTTTCCGTGCATATTGCGTCACTCGGAGTGCTGCTCAAAATACGGAAACGTCGTTGAGGTGTCAAAAATCAATTTGCTTTATTGATCCGTAGTGAAAAATGAACCGGAGGTTACCTAGTATTCTAGATTTTTTAAGTGCGCTGCAACCAAACGATGACTCAACTAAGTGATGTCTAGTCGGCAATGCCCACTCGTTGATAGTTCATAGTTTTGCTTTCACTTCAGCAAATCAATTCAGATTTGAGTAGCAAGAGAGTCTTGCTCAGCAACTTAGTGGTTTTATTCTGTTGTGAGTGCTTCTAGCTATTAGGTTTTAATTTAAATTAGATATCTAGAAAGCTGTTTTGTAGTTGCATGATCCTTATGTCTCAATAGCGTTACTTTTTGTGTTGAACTCGACTGAATTTCTTGGATACTTCCAATAGCAATTTGGCGTCTGATAAACATTTGTCACTGCAAAGACGATTGTAAACAACTTACTACTCAATATGTAATATTACGAAATCAAAGAATTATAAATGAATGCCCCATTTTGATAATAGCTTCATACTTACAGGGGAGCGAAATCAATGCATGACAAAGAGAAGTATTTCAAGCTAATGAAAAGAGATGAAAATCTTTCCCGAGATCAAAACTCTCATGTCTCAATGGAGTTACTGTTTGCAATGAACTCAACTGAATTTCTTGGATACTTCCGATAGGAATTTGGCCCCCGATAGACATTTGTCAACATAAAGACGATTACAAACTTACTGCTCAATATGTAATATTACTAGATCGAAGAATTATAAATGAATGTCCCATTTTGAGAATAGCTTCATACTCACACGAGAAGCGAATGAAAAGAGATCAAAATCTATCCTGAGATGAAGAGATTGCAAAATACTAGTATTGAGGATGGATTTCTTCGTTTAACTAGAGGGTCATTTTCTGTGAATGTCAAAGCGCAATGTGTTGTGGGTCATAGCACGCTAGACTAATTCCGATAAAATTGGAACGATACAGAGAAGATTGGCATGGCCCAAGGATGACACGCACAAATCGAGAAATGGTCCAAATTTTTTTTACTTTCACCAAAAAAAAAAAATTAATAAGCCTTGCAATTATAGCTTATGTAACGATGAAATATCTTAGTGAATGGGTCCACGGAAGGTCGGCACGTACTTATCCAATGTATTCTAATTCTACAAGCTCAAGTCTCCCTTGGGTTCTGTACTATCTGCTCACAAGTGGAGGGAAAAATGGTGGGGGGTTCCTCAAGAACCTGACCCTCAGGATCTCAGCTATAAATATGGGATCTTGGCTATGAATGTTTCTCATCTCAAGACCTTCTTGTCCATTTCCCTCTCTCTCTAGTCGAGTCCTCTAGGCTTGAGTTTACTTGTCTTGCATTAGGATCAGTACATTGAGTGAGACATGAAATCTGCAATGAACTATAGTTGTCTTCTTTGTATCCTGGTGCTCTTGCCAGCACTTTGTCACTGTCAAGATCCATTTACACCCTCGAGAGCTACTTACTATGGCAGCCCTTACTGCTATGGGACTCCAAGTATGTGCACGCTCCGTCTCTTGTGATAGAAACAAAACTTGCATCAGCCACCACACCACACAAGCGCCGCACATAAATTATGTTCACACATTAGTGTGAAGCTAGTAGAGCACTAGTCGCTAAAATAGTATTGTGTCATGAAAAGTACACAAAACAACATTTCTTGTCTTTCAAGTAACTTTTTAAACTATGTTTATGGTCATGTGGCATGCTCCATTACATCGTGAATAACTTTTCGCGGGTATGCACTCTTTCCCTTGATACTCGGCAGAGCGCAATATAACATGAGAAGATCTGTGTAGTAGCATATCTCACTTGGTACTTGAAGGCTTGGTTGTTCACATGCACTCTTTGAACCGCTCCATTTCATTACGCCCAAACCAAACACTTGAAACAGAACAATTTTTGCTAGAGAAGATCTAATGAGTGCAATGTTCATGGCAGCTGGAGCTTGTGGGTACGGTGAGTATGGCAGGACCATCGATGGCTATGTGACTGGAGTTTCGAGGCTATACAGAAATGGATCTGGATGTGGTGCTTGCTATCAGGTTTGAACTTCATATAGACTGCACATATATAGATGATGACTCTTTTTTACTTTTTCATCAGTCTAATTTTATTTGTTTTAAGTATAGGTGAGGTGCACGCAACCGCAGTGCACGGGCGAAGGAGCGCACGTGTTGGTGACGGACTATGGCGAAGGAGACAGGACGGACTTCATCCTGAGCACCAGATCTTATGCGAAGATGGCAAAACCGGACGACTACCAAACCAAGCAGCTGTTTGCCTACGGCGTGGTTGAGGTCGAATTCAGAAGGGTTCCGTGCCGATACCCCGGCCAAAACCTCCTTGTCAGCATCAATGAACACAGCAGAAACCCTTATTACTTAGCTATCGTCCTTTTATACGTCGGCGGCAGAAATGACGTCACAGCTGCGGAGTATTTGCAGGTATTCAGTCATCCATTATCCCATGAGTTTGCTACAATTTGGTTTCAAGTAGAATCAAATTAAACCATAAATCGACATAAACACGAACAAGAGACCACTAGTCGACAAGACAATTACCTTGCTTTCTCGTAATTTCGATACAGGATGACTATGAAGGGTGGAGGCGGATGCGCCGAGTGTACGGAGCAGTGTTCGACACGCAAACTCCGCCAAGAGGCGATTTGTACCTGAGGTTCCAAGTGGGTGGGTCTTGGGTGCAGCCAAAGCGCGCCCTCCCTGCTGACTGGAAAGCTGGTGCTGTTTATGACTCCCAAGTGCAGCTGAACTAGAAAAGCCAAAAACCAGTCCCTTTCTTTCTGTTGATTGGGAAAGTGCTTGCTTGCCTTTTTCATTACAGCTAGATAGGAATAGCTCAGATATAGCCAAAGCCATGGCGGCATTAGTGTTGCTGATAGAAACAGGCTTAGCTAATAAGCTAGGTAAGGGCAGGCTTTCTGCCTGCCTTCGCTAAATAATGGTGGTCTCTGTACCATTTTATCAATGGGATGTGGGATTGTAGTCTTCTCTTTCTGTTGGTGTGACTGGCTATAATAAATGAGATTGGTGTTCCCTTAGGCGGATAAAGTTGCATTTTTGCCTGCTATAAAAGGTCCATCCAGCACCCAGGCTGTCCAGAAGGAGTCCACTATACTTTTCAGGTTAATTATATGACAGCATTCCTCACCAGAACAATTGTCTTTATCCAATTACCAGCTACAGGTACACTCAAATTAGGACGAATTCAAGAAAATTACGGCCCACAAAGAAAGCTTACCAACCAAATAAGCAAACTATACTACTTTCAAATTAGGTAAATAACTACACTTTAGAAAAATTATTTGCCTCAAAAGACATGCTACCAATTGTCATTTTCAAGAACCTGCAGGCAAATCACTATTGCAATTGTTGATAATAATTACGACAATTTGCAATTAATTACTAGGTTACCAAAATTTATGGCCAAATATGTCAAAGATTTCTTGAAATTATAGAAAATTCAGGTATATTATGACTAGTCAAGGTAAATTAATTACCCATGTAGCAAAACATACTTTGAAGGTAAATTACTTCATATAAAGGGAATTACTATTTTGAGCAAAAAGAATTCCACAAGTAGGGCTACTAGTTGCAGTTTAGAAGAACTCACAGCAAAATTATTACCTTTGAGGATAGTTCCAATAATATGAAGTTAAACTACCGGTTGGCATTCTCATATCACGAAATCTTTGGATAAATTATTGTCCATAACAATAAATTATTGATTACAGATGCAACTAATGTTACGACGTACTGATAAAGATAATTTTTTGACGTACTGATAAAGACAATTTTTTAATGCAAAAGTATTACTTTTAACAGTTGAAATGCATCGAAAGAATGATTCAATAATTGACCTATACTGAATAAACTAAAATTAAAATCAACATACTGAATATTATGACATGTGGACAGATGTTTTGATAAGTGGGGCGTATTTAATAACAATATCAAATAATTCGCTTCATTCTCTTCGCTCCGTCTCTCTCTCTCTCTCTCTCTCTCTCTCTCTCTGCGTTCGTATTTTCTGTGGAGTCATCAATGGAGTCCGATGCAGTTGCATCAGAACCCTAGCCCTCCTGCGACGTCAATGGCGGCATCTTTCATGCGCTTCTCCTCGGATCATCTTCATTCCATCTCTCGGTCCCTCTCTCTCTCTCTCTCTCTCTCTCTCTCTCTCTCTCCATCGAGTAATTCCCCTCCTCTTTTTGCTTCGATCGTCGATGCTGAGGAACTCTCGAATCTTTCCTCTTCTCATTCCCTCTCTCTCTCTCTCTCTTCCGGATTTGCAGAGCTCGTGGACTGGCGATCCTCCTCTCGCGGAGGACCTCGTCTTCTCTCGGCCGACTCAGCGCTCGAAGCTCATTTCGAAGACGCGGCCGCTAGGACTCGTGTACGTGGCGCGTTCCCCTTTGTCGTATTCCCTGATTGTGGATGGATTATCTTCGTCGCACTAACTGGTATGCTATTCTCAATCACGAGTGGAAAACGCAATCGAGTCGAAGCGGTTGAAACGTGGTGCGGATATTTTCTGATGTTCGCGAGGAAGTCCTAATGGTAAATTCCTTGCGTTTTGTCTAAGCACCATCATTACATATTAGACCGGTTACTTTTCCTGCATATAGAAGTGGCAAATGAGTGGATTGGGTTAGGTATGAGTCGGGTCGAAAATTGATCGACCCATATTTGATTCATTTAACCCGTTTTGACCAATATTCTTGTAGTGTAAATCTAGTTACCCATACCCAACCCGACTCATACCCCACCTGACCTATATTGCTAAAACCCACTAATATTCTAGAAAAACCCATGCTCACTTTAATTGGATAAAAACCTCAAATTAAATTTAAAAAATAGTAAAAAAAATAAAAATTGTTAAAAAAACCTATAAATTGAAATGTTTATGAAGAATTAGACTATGCACATGCTTCTCTTATTTAAAGTGAGCATACTATTGAACAATTGAAAACTGTAACTTGAAATTGAAACTAAGTATTAGCTATTTGAACACAATCTAATGAAACATCCGTGAATGCAAGAATGAAAATGGTCTTTGCAAATGCTCTTTCGCAAGTTGGATTTATGTGAGCTTCATCAAATCTGGAATTGAAAGTAATAATAAGAATCTCATTTGCTCGTTCAAAGAAAATAATTTTATAGCTACATTTGTAATTCAAACAAAACTGTCCACTCTCTTGTAAATCCTGGAAAGACAGACAAAACAGATGTAGTGAAACTTCTTCACGTACAGTTATCACCCTTCCCTCCTTCCGAACTAAGTCGACTTGATAAAGTCAACCAAGTGCAGAACATGACCAAGTCCCAAATATGATGATATTAAGCCAAGAACTCATTCAGCTGGAACAAAGTTGTGATTGTGCCCCATTTAAGCCGCAAAACCCAACCCAAATCAAACAACCTCTACTGCTAAAAACCCCTCAGTTCGGACGCGGAAGCTGAGGAAACGGCATTTCTCCTATGCAAATTCTTCATTATCTTTCACCACCAGAAAATAGACTAAGCACAAAGATAAGAAAAAGAATCACACGCATTGATAGCAGCAGCAGAAATTGAGGAAACTAAACGAAGCACGCTCCACGCAACAGATATAAAAAGGACAAGGTGACGGGCCAAGAAAGACGGGGAACTCACGGAAGGGTTGGAGGGATCGAAAGGCCTGAAATGGCTCAAGTTGTGCTATTGAGGCAAAAATCGACACCCGCGAGCTAGACTTTCACGGCGTGAGGCTGAAGCTCGTCAACCTTCGAGGGAGCGGCGGAGGTGAGCCTCAGAGGCCGGCGGTGGAGGTGACTCGGAGGTGAGCCACTGCAGCGAGCGGCGGAGGCAACTCGGAGGCGAGTGGCGGAGGTGGGTGATAGAGCTCGTCGACCTTCGAGGGAGCAGTGAAGGCGAGCCTCAGAGGCGGGTGGTGGAGGTGACTCGGAGGGAGGAGCATCAGTGAGTGGCGGAGGTGAATCAGAGGCAAGCGGCGGAGGTGGGTTACGAAGCTCATTGACCTTTGACGGAGCGGCGGAGGCGAGCCTTAGAGGCGGGCGGCGGAGGCAACTCAAAGGCAAGCTGTGGCGACGAGTGGCGGAGGCGGCTCGGAGGCGAGCGGCAGAGGTGGGTGATGAAGGGCAGCTGTCGCTGAGGAAATTCTATGTTTTTTAGGTTTTGAAAATGGGTCGAAAATGGGTCAGAACGTGTGATCCATTTTTGACCCATATAGAATTGAACTTAAAACACTTTGACCCATTTTAGCTGGACCATTACATCTTCATAACCCATATACGACCCATTAGTGAAAAATATGAGTTCAAAAATGAGTCATTTTGCCACCTCTACCTGCGTAGAGGCTCAACGGAGCTTTAATTGCAGTTCTTTCATGTCACTGCCATCACTGCAACAATAACTAGTTCAAAGCTCTTCAGTTTTTTCGCTTGGAGGCGATCTACTAAATGTGTTCTTGTATCTTATCTAACGGCTTAATGTCATAGTCATGGGAACTTTCCTCTGGAACATGCAAAGCATAGTGTAGTCTGTCGCTCTTAGGAAACAGGTTGTTAATGCTATGACGTAATAATCTTCAAATTTTTACAGTACATTTGGATATGCTATTTATGAGTTGATCAACTTTTAGCTGCATTTATAAGGCTTTTGCTGGTGAGGAGGTTTTCTAGCTGACGACTAAACTTTTCTGCAAACAGCATGAGGAAACATGACAGCGCTACCAAACAGGAGGCCAGAGATTAGCAGATGATGGGGTTGCTAAGGTGAATTTTCTCCTTGTTATCACTTTCTTATATTATTTCAAAAGCTATACTTGGAATTGAACATTGGACTAGCCATACCACGAAGAACTAACAAATAATCGAAACTTGATCCTGCTGATTTATCAGAAGATGTTAATGACCCTTTGTAATGGAGCAATGTGGGAATATATTGAGTTATGTTTATTGTAAAAAAAGAACGAAATTTCCCATGACATCGAATTAGAAGTTTAAAAGGCTTGTTTGCGGAGTCCTCACATTGAAATGCTGAAATAGCCATTTTTGTCTTCTCTCAGCTAGTTTACTGACGGATGTTAGTATGCTTATGTCACCGTGTTTTCATTTTATTGTAAAAGCGGGGCAATCGATTCTTTTTTCTGTAATTTCTAAATCATGGTGCACTGCAAGAAATCACTACTAAAATGAACTTTCATTCTTTTTTAGGCTGGTCTCGTAACTACTCTTAGCATAAAAACAATCATATTTGGTGAAACAAATCCGAAGCCTTACTTTTTTTTCCTTTTTATTTTTTATTTTTTTGGTTAGATGAAGCCTTACTTGAATTGTGTTTCCCTATATTCCGTGTCTCTGCATCACGGTCTTAGACTGCAAGTTGCGGTCACAAGATGAAAAATGCAAAATTCTGTTTCACATAAGATTGCACAAGCTAATCACACAATCTCTCTACATCAGAGAAAGAATTAGATCTGACTTTACCAATAAACGGCACTTTTAAAGGTTTGCCAACTGAGACAGTAATTCCATTGCTGGAATTGCTATTGCTGTTGTAATGATTAGTTTAGCTCTATCTGTCAGTACGACACTCGCCAGTGCCTTATTACAGATTTGACGTAGTTCTAGTGCTTTGATACAAATTATCCCGAATGGAATATAGTTGTTTCTTGTCGCATTCTTGGTGAGATGAGTCATCAAATTAACTAATTTATTCTTTTTTTCAGTGTAATTGAACTGAGAGAAAATTTTTGTGTAGCTAATAAATAGGGAGAGTCAACTAAAGTTGGTTGTGATGAAAATCTAGCAAATATTTAGCCATATGAAACGTCGAGGTAGTAGATTATTTTGGATTGGACGTAGATCTATATATAATCTCAAAATTATGGCTAACAATAAGAAGGTTTGTTTCAATACAACTCCAGAACCTGGTCAACAATCTTGTTCAGGAAGTTTAAGTAGCCCAGTGTAATTTCTGGGTCACTGAGAAATATTTGAGCTAACTCAGGACAATGGTGGAGGGCAATATCTATGTTCAATAGAGCTGGCAAAATGGGCCATAAACATATATTATGACCCATTTTTAGTTAAATGGGTCATATATGGGTCAAGTGAAAATTAAGTATGAGTCAAAAAGAGTTAAGTGAAAATTAAGTATGAGTCAGAAATGGGTCAAGTGAAAGTTAAATATGGGTCAAAAATAGATCTGAGAAAATAAACACAAAAAGAGATGGATCTAAATGAGTTATTAGGAAACCCACTTTAAAATTTAAACCCAGGGCCTTTTTTAATTTTATAATTTTTTCTTTTGATAAAGGTAAAAGATATATTAACCATTGCAAAACGCTATACAACTGTACAACAAGGGGAGCCCCAGCACCAGCTTGCACTCAGAGAGAGAAACGCAATGAGTAGAGGGGTGCCAAGGGGGGGAGAAAAGAAAAAAAGCTGCGGCGAGAATACAAAGCATGAGGACCACTAGTAGCGGAAGGGCAACAAAGAGGCTAGCAAACAAGAAAAAACCAAGAAGAGCACACAAATAACTGTGGCCCGCACAGGGAAAGAACTACAAAAAAGGGTCAACACAATGGACCCAGGAGCCTCAGCTAGGCGGAGCCTCAGCTAGGTGGAGCGCCAGGAAGGAGGACGCCAAGGCACCTTGTAGACGTCAAGCAAACGACAGCAGCAACTAGTAGCAAAGGGACCAGCAACAACACCAATTGACTGTCAATAGACGGAGTGGAGAGACCCTCATGAGAGAAAACAAGGAAGGGTGCCCTTTAGCCAGGGAGGAGGCACAATGAAATCCTTGGAAAGTCTGGCAGCAGTAAAACTAAATCCACGGAAAACATACTCAATTAAATAAGGAAGCGTGAAGGCCCCAGCTCAATTGAAGTCTCCTATTACGGGGAATATCCGGGACCTTGGAGAATGTTGAAGCCTTGTCTTTAATGGCTTTACGGAGGTAATGCTGGGAAAAATAACATTTGATTGCGAAATAGAATGTTATTCCTCTCTTTCCAAATGAGATAACATAAGGCACCAAAGGCAAAGCGAGCCAGGGAATGGTGGAAAGTAGCATCCGAAAGGTGATCAATAACCCATTAGCGATTTTCCTTCGAAGACTGATTACGCCAAGGTAAGTTACAATTGGCCGCCCAAAAAGAGGCGAGGTTGCCAGTAATAGGGCAGCCAAAGAAAAGGTGGTCCACCGAATCCGACCTAGCTTAGCAGAATGCACAAGAAGTATTCGGTATTCTTTGATAAGCAAGCAACAAAACTTGAGTAGGCAAGCAATTGTGAGCTATCAGCCAAAGGTGGGACTAGTACCGAGGAATAAGGGAGGAGTTCTAAATAAGTTTCGACTAGGAAACCCTAGGACCCCTCGGCCTTAGCAGGCTCCAAGCCGAAGTAGTAGAGAAGACTCCTAAAGAATGGCCAGTCCAAAGGAGGTGGTCACTAGCCTCATTGAGGCTCGGCAAAGGATCATTCCAACCCACAATGGAGGTTGCAACAGTAGAGGGTAGAGGCAATGCTATTAAGGCAACCACAACAAATGCGAGGCGAGGAATTCTAGAGCAATAAATTTCACGATCAGAGAAGAGCTTATAGAGAGGTCCACAAGGGTGCCAATAATCGAATCAAAAGGAAACCGAAATACCATTTCCAATACGCTACTTAAAATGATTCTGAATAAAGATGTTTTTTATTTATAAAAATGCTTTTTTATAAAAAAAATCGAAAATATAATTATTTTTCATATTTTAATTGTTTTTCTTTTCTTTCCTTTTTTTTTCTTTTTCTTTTTCTTTCTTTTTCTTCCTTCCTTAGTCGGCGGTTGGCGGGGGGCAACGGCCGATTCTTTGTCGGCAACAAGCCGGGCGAGGCTCAAGCTCGCTGGCAAGTTGCCGATGACTGGCAAAGCTCGAGCCTTGCCGGATCTGGTGAGGCTTGAGTTCGCCGGTGTTGAGCGGGGCCTCGGCCTCGCTAGATCGGTGAGATCGAGCCCCGCCCAACACCGGTGAGCTCGATCTCGCCCGTGGCTAGTCGCCGGCCGTTGTCATGGCCAGTGGCCGTAGAAGAAGAAGAAAAAAAGAAAAGAAAAAGAAAAAAATAATTATTAAAAATTATTAAAAATTATATTTTAAAAAATAAAAACTATAAAAAATTATATTTTTAAAAATTAAAAAAAATTAAAAATTATATTAAAAAAATTAAAAATTCGATTTTTAAAAAATATTTTTAAAAAATTATAAAAATTTTCCATTAAATTTGTATTGTATAAAAATTGTTAAAAAATTTGTATTGCATAAAAATGTTTTAACAATCATTTTTTTAATAAAAAAATCATAAAAATGAGATTTTTAGGTTTAGTTAAAGTTTTTTTATAGATGTTTCAATTTATAGGTTTTTTTTAAATTTTTTTATTTTATTTACTATTTTTAATTTAATTTGAAATATTAATCCAATTAGCATATAGTAGAAGTGGGTTTTCCTAGAATATTAATAGATTTTAGCAATACGAGTCGGGTCGAGTATGAGTCACTAGATTTACACTACAAAAATATGGATCAAAATGGCTTAAATAAGTCAAATATGGGTTGACCCATTTTCGACCCGACCAATACCCGACCGAACCCACCCATTTGCCACTCCTAATGTTCAATGGGTTTCTTTAGCATTCTTCTCTTACCATTCCAAAATGGGTAGCATGGCGCATTTAATTTTCTCATTAAATGGTTCATGGTTAGTTCAAAGTAGAAGAACATTAGCAACATCCTTTCTGGAATTATTGGTTGAAGCATGATATTTGCCTATTTGTGCTGCAGAAAGGCTAACATTGATGACAAAGCTTGAAATTGGACGCATTTTTATAACAGCTTCGTAGGCATCTATTTCATACTGGGGCAAGTATCCCAGTCTTTCAAGTTGCTCTAGGGGAACTGCCTGAGTTCTGGCTTCTGGGTCTATTTTGATTATCGGTAAACCATGACTCATATTGTCATAGATATAACTTACATCCAAGGTCCTAGAGAGGCTTCTGAAATTCAAAATGCCCTATTCCACTTCTTAACTTAGACATTCTGGTCACCATACTCCAGGATTGAGGCACCAGAAGTTACTGGGGCAAATAGCCAGTCTTTCAAGTTGCTCTAGGTGAGCTGACTGAGTTCTGGCATCTGGGTCTATCTAGATCATCAATAAACCATGATTTGTATTGTCATAGATATAATTTACGTCTGAGGTCCTGGAGAGGCTTCTGAAATTTGAGAAGATTCTACTTTATACTTAAGCCATCTATTATGTGCATTGTGAAATCAGCTAGAACGTGACTACTGATCTTTCTATTCTCCAATAATTCTATTAACGCATGTGGTTTTTACATGTAATTCATTCTCATCAACACAAACTTTTCCTTGGAAAAATATTGATGCATTGGATCTGTGCATTTCCTGTAGGTACATTCTCTTTGTAAAGGATGTCTTAGAATGGTCCTTAATAAGGAGGCTGAAAAAATTCATCAAGCTATTGTCAACCTCAGTGTACTTCTGCTACTCAGAATGCAGGTTATATAAACTCCCTTGCTTAATTTTTTCTTTTATCTCTTCTACTTGTCTAGGTCTACCTTTTCTTTTGTTTGTTGATTGTCGTGCATTTCATGACAATGCAGCAAGGACAATTTTGGAAAGTTTGATTCACCTAGCTGAAAGTATGATACCATCAATATATGGCCATGTTCTTAGAGTATATACTATTTTGTGCCGCTAAAAAATGTTTCAAGGCCGATTATATCACATGCAAGATTAATGTTCAGAAATGAAGTTACCTATCTTGATGCAATTGCATCCATTAGCCATTGTGGACAGCATTTGAAATGCTCTTCACGCCATTTTTGGTGAAAATCCTGATCATGAAATCCTTGTCAGTTCCTAGTCCTATCATCATTCATCCACGCACAAACTCAGTCGCTGTACTTATTTTTATGCATATCTCAGCTCGCTTTACCTAGAAGCGTGTGTCCGTGTTTTGTGTTGGCTTTCATAGATTTGTGACTTAGCAGAACTTTTGTTACCCACAAAAAGAACTAACCAGCGGTAAGATCGAGAAAGTTAATAGCTTTTCTAGATTTGATGAGTTTTGCCTCTAAGTTGGGTAATTCTGTAAAACATAGATGTGAATGAGCTTTCAAGACAATGATAATCATTTGCCAGTTGTATTTGTTGATTCAAGATTAGAGTCACTTATGCTACCCACTTTTAGTTCAAGATGATTTGAAGACACAATTTTCGGTGGAAGGACCCCGGTAGAACTATGGTATTTTTTTGCTTATATATTTGATTTATTTTGTCAAATGTTGGTTCTATTCTGGAACTTTTCATCGCAACATGGATGTAATATTTAATCGGCATCAGTTTTATTAGAAGCTCCAGTTATTTTCATGCATTTTCAGTCTTCACTGATTTTTTGGTATCTGGCAAAATATTGGAGCACTTGTAGACATAACAATGGACTACCACAGCAACAGTATTGAGTGACAAGCTGCGCTAGACATTGAGAATGGTAAGACCTCTTTGACAGAACGGCTAGTCCGCGGCCAACCTCTCATGAGTTTTTACCGCCATGTGTCACCCAACAGAGCCAGTCCATGTTTTCCTTGGAAGGGGGAGCATGAAAAGAGGGATCACCTGAGTGTCTTTCAGTAGTATTCAGAAAGCTTTCGCGAGATGCACAGGATGGTAGGCACGTGAAAATAGGACCCTCCACTGATCTCTATCCTCTTCCTTTTTTCTTTCCTATTGTGTACTCCGGGGACCGAACTTGCGGAGATGTCAAATTGATAAAGGTTATGGACGCTTAACTGCTTATTAAGGTTTGGGTTAGTATAACTGCTGCATGTCTAGTAACTATGCTTTCGTGTAAGAAGAGGGTTGCTAAAGCAGGTAAAGGGGCTGCTTCATTATTTTGAGAATGAAAGCTATGGCTGGGTAGAGAACTATTTTAATGAGAATCGTCGAGCCCATTTCTTGGTCTTTAACCTGCTTGTGGGCACCGTAACAATTCCTCTCTTGCTTCTGGGAAGAAAAGACTATGAAGATGATGAAATAGATTAGTTAAACATATCCCATAACTGAATAACGTAACGGAATCTTTACGGCCCAATATTGGGCTTGATGGCCCAACCACGAGCCCGTTGGGCCACGAAAGGAGATGAACGTTAGGCCTAACTAGGGTGGACGGAAGAAATGTAATGGGCCTAATTCTGGGCCCTTAAAGCATAATGCATTGGTCTCAAACTGGGTACTTGGTTTCAGAGCCCCTCTAGTGGGCCCACTAATGGGCCTCGTCTGCCCATTGAAGGCCCAATACTGATCTCATGTGTCAAAACCCATTCGGCCCCGGCCCGACAATAGGTAGACTGCGAATAACGCTAGCCCATTGAGGGCCCAATGGCCCATTCAGTCTCGGCCCAGTACTCATACAAAGTGCACACCGGCCCAAAAAGAGGCCTTGGGTATGCCCACTGGGCCTGTTAATATAGGCCAAACACATTGGCCCAATGGGCCTATAATAATTAACTGCTTGAAGCCCATTGGGGCTTGGCCCAATAAACGTACAATGGGCCTACACGAATCCCATTGGGCTCGGCCTGTTGAAATAATTTGGCCTGACTGTGGGTCTAAGTCCCAATGCGTGATGGGCCTCACCTGGGCCCATTAAACTCGGCCCAATAAAATTATAATAGCCTAGTGGGCCCAGCCCGTAAAAGTAATTGGCCTCATTAAGCCCTTTAGGCCCAATGTCTAATGAGCCTGCACTCAAAATAATGGCCATTTCTTTGGGCCACAGGGGCCAGTATGTTGGACCTAATTTGGGCCCGACGACTGACCTCTTGGAGCTCAATAGGCCCAATATTCACTTAATCTTTAAAGACCCTAACCAGCTCAGACCTAATAAGGGGCCGATAGAATCTCAATTCACACCCAATATTTTTTAGCCAGTGGTATGGGACCCAACTGCGGGCCCCGGCTCTTGGTCCTATAGGCCCAATAGAGTGAGCCTCGCCATAGGTCCTTTTTTGAGCACGGCCGTCGGCCAGGGCCCCTTAAGCCTCACCCAAAGCCAACTTCCAGAATATCGAGAAATCCAATGAAAAAGTAAATAACGGGCCAGAAACATCTCGAGTCAATAAGCTCAAATTACGAGTATGGTCCAGAAAAGAGTCCAATATTAAGAAATACAATAAAAAGTTGCTTCAACCACATATGCAGCAATTCCATAATGCCCCATGCTTGAAGCCGAATGAGCGCTGTTTGACCTCCGAGACATGCTGGGGCCTTGGATTATCAACAGCTCCAGGAGCTGCTCCAAGTCCAACGAATTCAATCAGTCTCTTCCCTGTAAAAGGACAAATTAGTAGAGAGAGTTTTCAATCTGGAGAGAGAAAACTGAAGGCATCACCATCAATTCGTCCAGCAATTATCCTACTTTTAATTTGAACAGTCAAGACTACTAAAAAAGCTTGTATTTCCAGTATTTTATAAGCTTAAGGCAATTTCGACAAAGCATGTTCCTCAAAGTCAGCCATGTATATTCAAACTGATGAACAAACAGATTACCAGCAGTGTTGTTGAACAGGACTGACAGTTGTGAAAAGCAGAGACTGTAAAGTGCAACTGGTTATAGAGTGGATATTGCACAAACAGAGATCGCATGATTCATTGAACACCAATAGCTGTCACCATTCAGCCAGTCCTGACCAGAACAAGCCCCATGATCTGGCCAGCTTCAGGGCAAAAATATAACAAGGTTTAATATGTGCTGGTGTATATAAATAATTTCCGAGATCTTGACGGTGTTATCTTCCAAAATTTGATGCCCAATGCATAGCTGTTCTTCTGCAGGCATCACAAAAGTTGGGGATTAACACCTGCAGTTATTATAGAGCCCCTCGCCCATTCACAACTGAAGCCTGCAGCCAAATGAATAACTCCTTGACCTTGGGTATCCAATTATTTGGCCCTCTGCCTGCTTCATGAAGTTTGCAAACCAGCCACCATTAGACCTTGTCCTTTAGCAAGTATTGAAGTGCTGCACCTCAAACATATGGGTAATCGAAATTGTGAATTTAGAAGCCTCTTTCAGTCTTCCAATATCAAAGTCAGCAGTTGTATTCGTTTGAACTTGTGACATTCTTCAACTTGCACTTATCACATCCACCAACAAAGGAATCTAATTGGATCTACATATAACAATTTTGGCAGATGTGATTAAACACCCCGCTTCATATTCTGGTCCAATATTAGAAGCCGTAGATGGCATTTTACAACACACATTCTCTTGCCTCACTGCATGCTAATCTATTGCTGCAAGCAATGAAAATGGAACATTGGCAGGAGTGTGAGCAGGAGTCGCACATTGCATTGATGTATTAGTTAAAGTTTCAGCAGAAACCTCAATTTCACCAAACATGCAACCCCGTTTGGTTCAGCAAAATTTTTCCTGCTACCCATTGGAAAAAGATCATCTCCATATGAAAAAACAAAGAAAACCAAAAAATGGATATATGCAGTTAACTGTAAAGCCAGGTTCCATACACTACGTCTTTCAGTTCTCTACAGTAAACAACAACAAAGTGCTCAAGCTGCCTGAAGATAAGCAAAAGAGCAAGTCGCACAATGTTGTGTATACTCAATAATAACTCATATTCCCATAATGCGGTGCTAAAATCTTGAAAGATAACAAACTTCTCGTGTCAGATGTGAAGAATTCCAGACCTTTGCTGCTTCACCTATTTTGAGACTGGTGAGGTTAAACTGACTGAGAAGATCATCATACAAGCTAATCATAATCATAACAATACCATCTACGTGGATTCAATTCTAGAACTATAGTGTTTTATGTTTTGAATTTGCCTTTCTATAAACTTCAAGAACATAAAAGTAAGGATGCCAAGAAGGAAGCTTAATCTACACACACTTTTAAATGGAACACAATATATATGTATCAAATCTTTTCAGCTGCACTTTTTTGCAATGACATGCCGCAACTAGCTCCATAGTTAAGCAAAAAATGATTCTGATGAGAAGAACTAATTTAACAAAGGCTTTGCACCAAGATGATGAATGCACGCATTATTTAAATCCATGGCAACACAATACCACAAACACGTATCGGAATTTTCGTGGATATCTAATCAATGAACCTTTTTTGGCTCTGACACATCACAAATAGCTACTGAATGAAGCATAAAGATGATTTTCATGAAAAGGACAAAAACAAATTTAATCAAAGCATTGTCACGACATGATAGCTTCTAGTCATTGAAAATTGCAAAACAGAGGGACCAGCAACACCGGCAAATAGACAAAATAACCTTTCCAACATGAATGGAGCGTAAATATGTTCGGATGCAAGGTGATTATTGTAAGTTTAAAGACAAAGCAGTTTGACATGTCATATAGAAAAATCTGCATGGAACACTTCCCTAGGCTATCTGATCTTTCCCAGTTAACAATGATGACTGCAAACTATGAGTATTTTCAAAACTCCAGCAAGTTCCCACATATAGAACATATTCATTCAGAGGAATGAATGTAGGCATTGGATGGGAATTGCTTCTTATTTATGCATGTATCTTATTAGCTTAAGCTTGCAGCTCTCTATGTTCCACAATCTGCTTTCCAAATGTTATCATTGTGTTTTTCTTTCATGACATAGTGGTTATCCAATGCAGGTATGTCAAGCCACCGATTTTTACTCTCTGTGTTGGTAATGCATGGGGAGAAGCTGCCTTACTTTTAGCAGCTGGTGCAAGGGGGAACCGTTCTGCTTTGCCATCTTCGAATCATGATGAAGCAGGTTTTTCCTGCACCTTTGAAGTTCCTAAGTTATTTATACCTTTTATTTCGTGGCCTTTTCAGAGTCTACATTCTGTCAGGGATCAACTTAGGCAGCCTGCTTGAATTCTAATAATTCTTTTGTATCTTCTGTCTGTGAATTGCTAGCCAATTGCAAGATTTCAAGGTCAAGCAACAGATATCGATCTTGCCAGGAAAGAAGTGAAGAATGTCAAGGCAGAGTTGGTAAGATATATGACTTTGTTGGTTTGAGATATCTGTGAGATTTGTCTTCTATAGGCATGAGATTACTATTCTGGTGGATGACATGATCTAATCAATGCACTTTAATTCAAAATCAGAGTAAGCTGAGCTCGCATAAGCGCAGCAAATCATGGCCATTTGCTCTTTGAAGCTTTCATGTCCATCAGTTTTAAGTTAATCACAGCAAGAGGTCCTTCGGATTGGATTCACCCTTTCTACCTTGGGCGAAGTCCTTTAAAGTCTACACTACTACTACAAATAAATTAAAGGAATGCTTAAATTGGTTGAACTGGCTTGCTGCTTAATTGTAGTTGATTAATGCTTGCTAACAAGCTCTGCCCTCTATGTTTGCCCACAACTGAAGCAGATAGCTTACTCATTTTAAATAATAAGGCCTATTTATAACCGGAAACTGATGATCTTTGGCTTTATTATGTGGATAAGTAGAGGTCATATTACATCTGTCTGAGCTTCTTCTACTTATAGAACATCATAAGACCACCTACTTTGTGCCGCATTAAGTCCTAAAAGTCCAAGTTAGGTCCAAAGCTACTCCACTAAATTGAAAATGATCTGCAAAGCTTCAGAGAAGGTCTTCCAGTGTTTGTTTAACAAATTGAAAACTTTACAGATCAAGAGAATATTGTTACTCGTTTCTTTGTCATCCTGGCTCTTTTTGGTTTGCCTCTTTGCTTCATCATGTTAACTGAAATGTGGTACTAGTAGAGGGTCGGTTCTTTGCAGGGTTCTACGAATGTGTGTTTAGTGTTGTTCTCATTAGATCATTGTGTTGGAACGATGTTCTCAATAAGTTCCAATTCCAATACAGATAGAAGAGCCTGTTTTAATTACCATCAAGTGGGTGGGGGCCTATCTTGTAGAAACTGGCAACTATGTACATATAAAGGAATGAACAAAGTGAATTGAGCAAACGAAAGAATTTACTTTTGGAGTCTTGTGATGCTTCTTCAAGACACTGAAGTGGGAACAACTTCCTGCTAACAATTTGTGAAGGTTAAACTCTATGCGAAGCATATTGGAAAAACACCAGAGGAAATCGAAGCTGACATCCGACGACCTAAATATTTTAGTCCTAGTGAAGCGGTTGAGTATGGTATCATAGACAAGGTATGCCCACTGCGTTGTCTACTTGATTTTGCTTTATTTCATGGTGTGCTTAGTATGGTTACCTCACAGGTGCTATATACAATGAGAGGAGCAGTGAAGATCATGGAGTTGTATCTGACCTGAAAAAAGCGCAACTTATATGATAATGATGCTGGAAAATGAAATTGCTATTTATACAGGGGATTCAGGTAAAGAATGAGTAAGATATTCTTCAACATGTAAATTTTTCTGTCAAAAATTTTACATATACCCACTTTGTATATTCAGCAGAGTGCACAACTAATTTGTTGTTAGAGAGTATGCTTGTTATAATAAGAATGAAAAGAAAATGTGCAATACAAAATGAAGACAGCAGCTAACGAGAATTGGGTGTGAGCAAAGCTTCAACTTTGGGATCATATGCTCCTATTGAACATTTTCTCTTAAAGTCTTCTTCTGTTATCCAAATTTTGTCAATGGGTCGTTCCTCTTAGTTCAGTGTCAAGGAGGTTCTAGCAAGGGAGAAGGATATGCTAATCCTTTTCATGGACATACCACCTTACTGTTGCCCCATTTTTGCTCTTTTGCTTTTGCAAAACTCTAGTGACTTGACATCTGGAAAGAGTGGTGGCAGAACCTTCTGGTTCGACAATGACATTGCTTTCCCTCATCTGATTTTGTTGTCATGATTGTTCTTCCTGAAATTAGAGAGGCTGGGGAAAGGCCTTGCTGGCTGGTAGATCTTGCATCTAGGCTGATGGGACATTAGCCGTGTGTCCCCTGTTGCATTTTGAAGTGCTGAGGACCCGCCCATCTAGGAGTGGTATCTTTTGGAATATTACAGATAGTCGGCATAATGCATCCCATTGCTTTTCAGTAGATATTTGCATTAGCAAGTAAATGTATGATTGAAATGAAATGACTCAAGAGAATTGGCTTTTTAGCTCAGAGGTCACCTACAAAATTCGCTGAGCTGTTCGGTTGAAAACATGCAGGCGACATTGTCAATAACGGTTCTGACGCGCAATTCCCATCAACATCAGAAACCCTAGGTGTCAGCTATGAAGTGGGAATGAGACTTCTAAAGCTCACAGTATTGGATTTATTGCTAGATGCCATGATACATGTATTTTCACATCTGTAAGGTCTATCTCGTGTTGTTGCATTAGGCAGCATCATTGTCTCTTTTTTAATTTGATTTATCAACAGTTGAAACAATAAGTAGAAAGAGCTTGTTAATGTACCATTTGAATAATGATGTGGTTTTTTAGTCGGTTGATGCTTCCGTTCATGACTATATAGGAATCAAGCCATGTTTCCAATTAGCAAATCCGAATTTACAGGTTGCATGGTGACTCGGTTCCAATATAAAAAGTTAGCCTACACTTAGTGTGATTCTTGACATTGTTTTTTTCTAGCGTAAATCATCAACTACTGAATCTCAGTGTGTTCCACATTTGTAGTGTGAATTAATTTTATGCCTCCTATAATAAACGCCGCAAATCTGATGAAAATGAAACGGAAGAGAGGTTCAATACACTCACTCTCTCTCTCTCTCTCTCTCTCAAGAACTTTATGGAAGGAGGGAGATGCATCTAATCTTATATATGCCTGAACATGGGAGCTGAAAACGTAAATGGTCCTGCATTTTCTCCGGTTCTGTTAATATCACTTTTTCTGTGCCTGGCCTTCGAAATTTCTCTCCTCACGCGCGCGCGCGCACGAGCAGATTCAACCTAGAGCGGTGTACTCGTATTTGAAGTGAGGTTGCCACATGGGCGGCAATAATCCGGAGTCACCTACCCCACTCTGTACCTCAATCGTGTCTCCACATCATGCTCCGCTCAAATTTCTGCCTTTTTTCCGTGCATATTGCGTCACTCGGAATGCTGCTCAAAATAGGGAAAGGTCGTTGAGGTGTCAAAAACCAATTTGCTTTATCGATCCGTAGTGGCAATCATTCGGGTGCTTTTAAGCCTAATTTGCCATTTGTTTTTCACTGAATTTCGACAGGGAAAAAAGGAACCGGAGGTTACCTAGTATTCTAGAGTTCTTAAGTGCGCTGCAACCAAACGATGACTCAACCAAATGATGACTTGTCGGCAATGTCCAGTTGTTGATAGTTCATAGTTTTGCTTTGACTTCAGCAAATCAATTCAATTCAGATTTAAGTAGCAAGAGAGTCTTGTTCAGCAACTAAGTGGGTTTTTACTGTTGTGAGTGCTTCTAGCCATTAGGTTTTTATTAAATTAGTTATCTAGAAAGCTGTTTTGTAGTGGCATGATCCTCATGTCTCAATAGGGTTACTATTTGCGATGAACTCGACTGAATTTCTCGGATACTTCCAATAGCAATTTGGCACCCAATAAACATTTGTCACTACAAAGACGATTGTAAACAACTTATTACTCAATATGTAATATTACGAGATCAAAGAATTATAAATGAATGCCCCATTTTGATAATAACTTCATACATATAGGGGAAGCGAAATCAATGCATGACAAAGAGAAGTATTTCAAGCTAATAAAAAGAGATGAAAATCTTTCCTGAGATCAAAACCCTCATGTCTCAATGGTGTTACTGTTTGCAGTGAACTCAACTGAATTTCTTGGATACTTCCAATAGGAATTTGGCCCCCCGATAAACATTTGTCACCATAAAGACAATTGTAAACTCATTACTCAATATGTAATATTACAAGATCGAATAATTATAAATGAACGCCGCATTCTAAGAATAGCTTCATACTCACACGGGAAGCGAATGAAAAGAGATCAAAATCTATCCTGAGATGAAGAGATTGCGAAATGCTAGTACGGCGTATAAGTTCAGGATTTCTTCGTTTAACTAGAAGGTCAATTTTATGTGAATGTCGAAGTGCAATGCATTGTGAGTCATAGCCCGCTAGACTAATTGCAGATGCAGTGAGCTGACCAAATGAGAAAAGAGATGCAAAAGGTTATTAATATAATAAGCCTTCCAATTGTAGTTTATGTAATGATGAAATATCTTAGTGAAAGGGTCCACGGAAGGTCCACACGTACTTATCCAATGTATTCTAATTCTACAAGCTCAAGTCTCCCTTGGGTTCTGTACTATCTGCTCACAAGTGGAGGGAAAAACAGTGGGTGGTCCTCAAGAACCTGACCCTCAGGATCTCGGCTATAAATATGGGATCTTGGTTATGAATGTTTCTCATCCCAAAACCTTCTTGTCCATTTCCTTCTCTCTCTAGTCGAGTCCTCTAGGCTTGAGTTTACTTGTCTTGCATTAGGATCAGTACATTGAGTGAGACATGAAATCTGCAATGAACTATAGTTGTCTTCTTTGTATCCTGGTGCTCTTGCCAGCACTTTGTCACTCTGACAATTCATTTACGCCCTCGAGAGCCACTTACTATGGCAGCCCTGACTGCTATGGGACTCCAAGTATGTGCACGCTCTGTCTCCTGTGATAGAAACCAAGCTTGCATCAGCCACCGCACCACACAAGCGCCGCACATAAATTATGTTCACACATTAGTGTGAAGCTAGTAGAGCACGTGTGGCTAAAATAGTATCGTGTCATGAAAAGTACACAAAACAACATTTCTTGTCTTTTAAGTAACTTTTTTAACTTCGTTTATGGTCATGTGGCATGCTCCGTTACATCATGAATAACTTTTCGTGGGTATGCGCTCTTTCCCTTGATACTCGGCAGAGCGCAATATAACATGAGAAGATCTGTGTAGTAGCATGTCTCGCTCAATACTTGAAGGCTTGGTTGTTCACATGCACTCTTCGAACCGCTCCATTTCATTATGCGCAAACCAAACATTTGAAACAGAACAATTTTTGCTAGAGAAGATCTAATGAGTGCAATGTTTATGGCAGCTGGAGCTTGTGGGTACGGCGAGCATGGCAGGACCGTCTACGATGGCTATGTGACTGGAGTTTCGAGGCTATACAGAAATGGATCTGGATGTGGTGCCTGCTATCAGGTTTAACTTCGTATAGACTACACATAAATAGATGATGACTCTTTTTAACTTTTTCATCAGTCTAATTTTACTTTTTTTTAAGTATAGGTGAGGTGCACGAAACCGCAGTGCACGGGCGAAGGAGCGTACGTGGTGGTGACGGACTATGGCGAAGGAGACAGGACGGACTTCATCCTGAGCACCAGAGCCTATAAGAAGATGGCAAAACCGGACGACTACCAAACCAAGCAGCTGTTTGACTACGGCGTGGTTGAGGTCGAATTCAGAAGGGTTCCGTGCCGATACCCCGGCCAAAACCTCCTTGTCAGAGTCAGTGAACACAGCAGAAACCCTTCTTACTTAGCTGTCATCCTTTTATACGTCGCCGGCAGAGATGACGTCATAGCTGCGGAGTATTGGCAGGTATTCAGTCATCCATTATCCCATGAGTTTGCTACAATTTGGTTTCAAGTAGAATCAAATTGAACCATAAATCGACATAAACACGTTCTAGAGACCACTAGTCGACAAGACAATGACCTTTGCTTTCTCGTAATTTCGATTCAGGAGGACTGCCAGGAGTGGAAGCCGATGCGCCGAGCGTACGGAGCAGTGTTCGACACGCAAAGTCCGCCAATAGGCGATTTGTACCTGAGGTTCCGAGTGGGTGGGTCTTGGGTGCATCCAAAGTACGCCCTCCCTGCTGAATGGAAAGCTGGTGATGTTTATGATTCCCAAGTGCAGCTGGACTAGAAAAGCCAAAAACCAGTCCCTTTCTTTATGTTGATTGGGGAAAGTGCGTGCTTGCCTTTTTCATTATAGCTAAGATAGGAATAGCTCAGATATGGCCAATGCCATGGGGCATTAGTGTTGCTAATAGAAGCAGGCTTAGCTAATAAGCTAGATAAGGCCAGGCTTTCTGCCTGCCTTGCCTAAATAAAGGTGGTCTCTGTACCATTTTATCAGTGGGATGTGGGATTGTAATCTTCTCTTTCTGTTGGTATGATTGGCTATAATAAATGAGATTGGTGTTGCCTTAGGAGGATAAAATTGCACTTTCGCCTGCTATAGAAGTTCCACCCAGCACTGAGGCTATCCAGAAGAAGCCCACTATACTTTTCAGAATAATTGTCCTTATCCAATTACCAACTATAGGTACACTCAAATTAGGATGAATTCAAGAAAATTACGGCCGGCAGAGAAAGCTTACCAATCCAATAAGCAAAACATACTACTTTCAAAGCAACTTACTTTCAAACTAGGTGAATTACTACACTTTAAGATAAATTATCTATCTTAGAATAAATGTTACCTATTGTTTTTTCAAGAACCTGCGGCGAAATCACCATTGCAATCGTTGATAATAATTACGAGAACTTGTGATTAATTTCAAGGTCATAGCATTTTTTTGGTACAAATTTTTATGGCCAAATATGTTAACAATTTCTTGAAATTATGGAAAATTCAGGTATATTATGACCAGTCAAGTAAATTAATTACCCATGAAGCAAAACATACTTTCGAGGTAAATTACTTCATATCAAGTGAATTACTACTTTGAGGAAAACGAATTCCACCACAAGTCCAGTTACTAGCCACAATTTAGAACTCATGGCAAAATTATTACCTTTAAGAATGGTTCCGATTATATGAAGTTAAATTACCGGGTGTCTTTCTCATATTATAAAATCTTTGGAAAAATTATTTCCCATAACAATAAATAACTGATTAGAGGTGCAACTGATGTTATGGCATGTGAAAAAAAAAATCTTATAATGCAAAAGTATTACTTTCGACAATTAAAATGAATCGGAAGAACGATTCAGTAATTGAGTTATTTTATATAAATTAAAATCAATTTACAAAATCAACCTACTAAATATTATGACGTGGAGAAATGTTTTGATAAGTGGGTCGTATTTAATATCAATATCAAATAATTTGTCATGGCACTTTTCAATATAAAATACTCAAGTTGTTAGGTTAGATCGGATCCGGTCGGGTCGGGTCGGGTCGGGTCGGGTCGGGTCAAAGTCCTACTTTGCGCAATTTCCCGCGTAGAAGCTCCGGTGCTCCGCTTCATTCTCTTCGCTCCGACTCTCTCTCTCTCTCTCTTCGAATTTTCTGTGGAGTCATCAATGGAGTTCGATGCAGTTGCAGCAGAACCCTAGCCCTCCCGCGACGTCAGTGGCGGCATCTTTCTTGCGCTTCTCCTCGGATCATCTTCATTCCATCTCTCGGTCCCTCTCTCTCTCTCTCTCTCTCTCTCTCTCTCTCTCTCTCCATCGAGTAAATCCCCTCCTCTTTTTGCTTCGATCGTCGATGCTGAGGAACTCTCGAATCTCTCTTCTTCTCATTCCCTCTCTCTCTTCCGGATTTGCAGAGCTCGTGGACTGGCGATCCTCCTCTCGCGGAGGACCTCGTCTTCTCTCGGCCGACTCAGCGCTCGAAGCTCATTTCGAAGACGCGGCCGCTAGGGCTCAAGTACGTGGCGCGTTCCCCTTTGTCGTATTCCCTGATTGTGGATGGATTATCTTCGTTGCACTAACTGGTATGGTATTCTCAATCACGAGTGGAAAGCGTAATCGTGTCGAAGCGATTGAAACGTCATGCGGATATTTTCCAATGTCCGCGAGGAAAGTCGTAATGGTTAGTTCCTTGCGCTTTGTCTAAGCACTAGCATTACATATCAGACTGGTTACTTTTCCTGCAGAGAGGCTTAACGGAGCTTTAATTGCAGTTCTTTCATGTCACTGCCATCACTGCAAGAATAACTAGTTCAAAGCTCTTCAGTTTTTTCACTTGGAGGCGATCTACTAAAAATGTAGTCGTATCTTATCCAAGGTCTTCATGTCATTGTCATGGGAACTTTCCGCTGGAACTTGCAAGGCATACTGTAGTCCGTCACTCTTAGGAAGCAGGTTGTTAATGCTATGACGTGATAAGCCTCAAATTTTTACAGTACTTTTGGATATGCTATTTATGAATTGATCAACTTTTAGCTGCATTTATAAGGCTTTTGCTGGTGAGGAGGTTTTCTTGCTGACGACTAAACTTTTTTGCAAACAGCATGAGGAAACATGACACTTTACCAAAAAAAAAATAAAAACATGACAGCGCTACCAAACAGGAGGCCAGGGATTAGCAGATAATAGGATTGCTGAGGTGAATTTTCTCCTTGTTATCACTTTCTTATATTATTTCAAAAGCTATACTTGGAATTGAACATTGGACTAGCCATACCACGAAGAACTAATAAATTATCAGAACTTGATCCTGCTAATTTATCAGATGATGTTAATGACCCTTTGTAATGGAGCAATGTGGGAATATATTGACTTGTGTTAATTGTAAAAGGAAAATTTCCGCGATATTGAATTAGAGATTAAAAGGCTTGTTTGTGGAGTCCTCACATTGAAATGCTGAAATAGCCATTTTAATCTTCTCTCAGCTAGTTTACTGACGGATGTTAGTATGCTTATGTCACCGTGTCTTCATTTCATTGTAATAGTGGGGCAATCGATTCTTTTTTCTGTTATTTCTAAATCATGGTGCACTACAAGAAATCGCTACTAAAATGAACTTTCATTCTGTTTTAGGCTGCTCTTGTAACTACTCTTAGATAAAAACAATCACATTTGGTGAAACAAATCCGAAGCCTTACTTTTTTTTCTCTTTTTTTGGTCAGATGAAGCCTTACTTGAATTGTGTTTCCCTATATTCCGTTGTTCTGCATCACGGCCTTAGACTGCAAGTTGTGGTCATAGGATGAAAAATGCGAAATTCTGTTTCACATAAGATTGGACAAGCTAATCACACAATCTCTCTATATCAGAGAAAGAATGAGATCTTACTTTACCAATAAACGGCACTTTTAAAGTTTTGCCAACTGAGACAGTAATTCCATTGCTGGAATTGCTATTGCTGTTGTAATGATTATTTTAGCTCTATCTGTCAATATGACACTCGCTAGTGCCTTATTACAGATTTGACGTAGTTCTAGTGCTTTGATACAAATTATCCCGAATGGAATACAGTTGTTTCTTGTCGCATTCTTAGTGAGGTGAGTCATCAAATTAACTAATTCATTCTTTTTTTTCAGTGTGATTGAACTGAGAGAAAATTTTTGTGTAGCTAATAAATAGGGAGAGTCAACTAAAGTTGGTTGTGATGAAAATCTAGCAAATATTTAGCCATATGAAACGTTGAGGTAGTAAATTATTTTGGATTGGACATAGATCTATACATAATCTCAAAATTATGGCTAACAATAAGAAGGTTTGTTTCAATACAACTCCAGAACCTGGTCAACAATCTTGTTCAGGAAGTTTAAGTAGCCCAGTGTAATTTCTGGTTCACTGAGAAATATTTGAGCTAACTCAGGACTGTGGCAGAGGGCAATATCTGTGTTCAGATGGGTTTCTTTAGCATTCTTCTCTTACCATTCCAAAATGGGTAGCATGGTGCATTTAATTTTCTCATTAAATGTTTCATGGTTAGTTCAAAGTAGAAGAACATTAGCAACATCCTTTCTGGAATTATTGGTTGAAGCATGATATTTGCCTATTTGTGCTGTAGAAAGGCTAATATTGATGACAAAGCTTGAAATTGGACGCATTCCTATATGAGCTTCGTAGGCATCTATTTCATACTGGGGCAAGTATCCCAGTCTTTCAAGTTGCTCTAGGGGAGCTGCCTGAGTTCTGGCTTCTGGGTCTATTTTGACTATCGGTAAACCATGACTCGTATTTTCATAAATATAACTTACATCCAAGGTCCTGGAGAGGCTTCTGAAATTCAAAATGCCCTGTTCCACTTCTTAACTTAGACATTCTGGTCGCCATACTCCAGGATTGAGGCACCAGAAGTTACTGGGGCAAATAGCCAGTCTTTCAAGTTGCTCTAGGTGAGCTGACTGAGTTCTGGCATCTGGGTCTATCTAGATCATCAGTAAACCATGATTTGTATTCTCATAGATATAACTTACGTGTGAGGTCCTGGAGAGGCTTCTGAAATTCGAGGAGATTATACTTTATACTTCAGCCATCTATTATGTGCGTCGTGAAATCAGCTAGAACGTGACTACTGATCTTTCTATTCTCCAATGATTCTATTCAAGCATGTGGTTTTTACATGTAATTTGTTATCATTGACACAACTTTTCCTTGGAAAAATATTGATGCATTGGATATGTGCATTTCCTGTAGGTACATTCTCTTGGTAAAGGATGTTTTAGAATGGTCCTTACTAAGGAGGCTGAAAAAATTCATCAAGCTATTGTCAACCTCAGTGTACTTCTGCTACTCAGAATGCAGGTTATATAAACTCCCTCGCTTAATTTTTTCTTTTATCTCTTCTACTTGTCTAGGTCTGCCTTTTCTTTTGTTTGTTGATTGTTGTACATTTCATAACACAATGCAGCAAGGACAACTGTGCGCATTTTGGAAAGTTCAATTCACCCAGCTGAAAGTATGATACCATCAATGTTTGGCCATGTTCTTAGAGTATATACTATTGTTTGCCGCTAAAAAATGTTTCAATGCCGATTATATCACATGCAAGACTAATGTTCAGAAATGAAGTTACCTACCTTGATGCAATTGCATCCATTAGCCATTGTGGACAGCATTTGAAATGCTCTTCACGCCATTTTGGTGAAAATCCTGATCATGAAATCCTTGTCAGTTCCTAGTCCTATTATCATCATCCATGCACAAACTCAATCGTTGTGCTTATTTTTATGCATATGTCGGCTCACTTTTCCTAGAAGCGTGTGTCCATGTTTTGTGTTGGCTTTCATAGAATTGTGACTTAACAGAACTTTTGTTACCCACAAAAAGAACTAACCAGCGGTAAGATCGAGAAAGTTAAAAGCTTTTCTAGATTTGATGAGTTTTGCCTCTAAGTTGGGTAATTCTGTAAACATAGTTGTGAATGAGCTTTCAAGACAATGATAATCGTTTGCCAGTTGTATTTGTTGATTCAAGATCAGTCACTTATGCTACCCACTTTTAGTTCAAGATGATTTGAAGAAACAATTTTCGGTGGAAGGATCCCTGTAGAACTATGGTATTTTTTTGCTTATATGTTTGATTTATTTTGTCAAATGTTGGTTCTATTCTGGAACTTTTCATCGCAACGTGGATGTAATATTTAATCGGCATCAGTTTTATTAGAAGCTCCAGTTATTTTCATGCATTTTCAGTCTTCACTGATTTTTTGATATCTGGCAAAATATTGGAGGCACTTGTAGACCATTGTAGACCATAACAATGGACTACCACCGCAACAGTATTGAGTGACAAGCTGCGCTGGACATTGAGAATGGTAAGACCTCTTCGACAGAACGGCTAGTCCGTGGCCACCTCTCATGAGTTTACCGCCACGGGTCACCCAACAGAGCCAGTCCATGTTTTCCTTGGAAGGGGGAGCATGAAAAGAGGGATTACCTGAGTGTCTTTTAGTAGTACTCAGAAAGCTTTCGCGACACGCACCGGATGGTAAGCACGTGAAGATAGGACCCTCCACTGATCTCTATCCTCTTCCTTTTTTCTTTCCTATCGTGTACTCTGGGGACCGAACTTGCAGAGATGTCAAGTTGATAAGATTATGGACGCTTAACTGCTTATCAAGGTTTGCGTTAGTATAACTGCTGCATGTCTTGTAAATATGCTGTCCTGTAAGAAGAGGGTTGCTAAAGCAGGTAAAGGGGCTGCTGCTTCATTATTTTGAGAATGAAAAAGCTATGGCTGGGTAGAGAACTATTTTAATGAGAATCGTCGAGCCCATTTCTTGGTCAACTTGCCCGTGGGCACCGTAACAATTCCTCTCTTGCTTCTGGGAAGAAAAGACTGAAAATGATGAAATGGATTAGTTAAACATATCCCAAAACCGAACAACGTAACGGGATCTTTACGGCCCAATATTGGGCTTGATAGCCCAACCACGAGCCTGTTGGGCCACGAAAGGGCGCACTTAAACGATTACCAAACCCATGAGATGAACGTTAAGCCTAGCTAGGGTGGACGGAAGAAATGTAAATGGGCCCGATTCTGGGCCCTTCAAGCACGATGCGTTGGTCCTAAACTAGGTCCAGTACTTGGTTTAAGAGCCCCTCTAGTGGGCCCACTAATGGGCCATATGTGGGCCTCCGTTGGCCCATTGAAGGCCCAATACTCATCTCGTGTCAAAGCCCCTTGGGTTTCGGCCCAACAATAGGCAGATTGCGGAAAACGCTGGCCCATTGAAGGCCCAATAGTCCATTCAGTCCCAACTCAGTACTCATACAGCGGGCCCGCCGGCCCAGCAAGAGGCCTTTGGTATGCTCACTGGCCCATAATATAGGCCAAACACATTGGCCCAATGAGCCTAGAATAATTAACTGCTTGAAGCCCATTTATGATTGGCCCAATAAGCCTAGGGCCTACACGAATCCCAATGGGCTCGGCCTGTTGAAATAATTGGGCCTGACTGTGGCTCTAAGTCCCACTGTGTGATGGGCCCATTGGACTCGGCCCAATAAAATTATGATAGCCAAGTGGGCCCAGCCCGTAAAAGTAATTGTCCTCACTGTGGCCCTTTAGGCCCAATGTCTAATGAGCCTGCTCTTTAAATAATGGCCATTTTTTGGGCCATATGGCCCGGTTTGTTGGACCTAATTTGGGCCCGACTACTGACCTCTTGGAGCTCAATAGGCCCGATATTTACTTATCTTTAAAGACCCTAACCAGCTCAGACCTAATATGGACCCGATAGAATCTCAATTCAGAGCCAAGTGCGGGCCCCAGCTGTTGGTCCTATAGGCCCAATACATTGAGCCTCGCCATAGGCCCTTTTTTGAGCACGGCCGTCGGCCAGGGCCCCTTAAGCCTCACCCGAAGCCAACTTCCAGAATATTGAGAAATCCAATGAAAAAGTAAATCACGGGCCAGAAACATCTCTGAGTCAATAAGCTCAAATTACGAGTATGGTCCAGAAAAGAGTCCAATATTAAGAAATCCAATAAAAAGTTGCTTCAACCACATGCAGCAATTCCATAATGTCCCATGCTTGAAGCCGAATGAGCGCTGTTTGACCTCCGAGACATGCTGGGCCTTGGATTATCAACAGCTCCTGGAGCTGCTCCAAGTCCAACGAATTCAATCAGTCTCCTCCCTGTAAAAAGACAAATTATTGGAGAAAGACTTTTCAATCTGGAGAGAGAAAACTGAAGGCATCACCATCAATTCATCCAGCAATATCCTATCTTTAATTTGAATAGTCAAGACTACTAAAAAAGCTTGTATTTCCAGTATTTTATAAGCTTAAGGCAATTTCGACAAAGCATGTTCCTCATAGTCAGCCATGTATATTCAAACTGATGAACAAACAGATTATCAGCAGTGTTGTTGAACAGGACAGTGAGTTGTGAAAAGCAGTGACTGTAAAGTGCAACTGGTTCTGGAGTGGGTATCGCATAAACAGAGATCGCATGATTCGCCAAACACCGATAGCTGTCACCATTCAGTCAGTCCTGACCAGAACAAGCCCCATGATCTGGCCAGCTTCAGGGCAAAAATATAACAAGGTTTAATATGTGCTGGTGTATATAAATAATTTCCAAGATCTTGACGGTCTTATCTTCCAAAATTCGATGCCCAATGCAGAGCTGTTCTTCTGTAGGCATCACGAAAGTTGGAGATTAACACCTGCAGTTATTATAGAGCCCCTCGCCCATTCACAACTGAAGCCTGCAGCCAAATGAATAACTCCTTGACCTTGTGCATCCAAATTATTTGGCCCTCTGCCTGCTTCATGAAGTTTGCAAACCAGGCACCATGAGACCTTGTCCTTTAGCAAGTATTGAAGTGCTGCACCTCAAACATATGGGTAATCCAACATTGTGAATTTAGAAGCCTCTTTCAGTCTTCCAGTATCAAAGTCAACAGTTGTATTCGTTTGAACTTGTGACATTCTTCGACTTGCACTTATCACATCCACCAACAAAGGAATCTAACTGGATCTATATATAACAATTTTGGCAGATGTGATTAAAGACCCTGCTTCATATTCTGGTCCAATATTATAAGCCATAGATGGCATTTTACAACACTCACATTCTCTTGCCTCACTGCATGCTAATCTATTGCTGCAAGCAATGAAAATGGAACATTTGCAGGAGTCGCACATTGCATTGATGTATTAGTTAAATTTTCAGCAGAAACCTCAATTTCACTAAACATGCAACCTCGTTTGGTTCAGCAAAAAATTTCTTGTTACCCATTGGAAAAAGATCATCTCCATATAAAAAAACGAAGAAAACCAAAAAGTGGATATATGCAAGCCAGGTTCCACACACTACCTCTTTCAGTTCTCTATGGTGAACAACAACAAAGTGCTCAAGCTGCCTGAAGATAAGCAAAAGAGCAAGTCGCATAATGTAGTGTATACTCAATAATAACTCATATTCCCATAATGTGGTGCCAAAATCTTGAAAGACAACAAACTTCTCATGTCAGATGTGAAGAATTCCAGACCTTTGCTGCTTCTCACCTATTTTGAGACAGGTGAGGTTAAACTGACTGAGAAGATCATCATACAAGCTAATCATAATCATAACAATACCATCTACGTGGATTCATTCCTAGAACTATAGTGTTTTATGTTTTGAATTTGCCTTTCTATAAACTTCAAGAATATAAAAGTAAGGATGCCAAGAAGAAAGATTAGGGCATGCATGTTTGTGTTCTTTTTTTCTGTTCATGAACAGATTTTCTGTTTTTTTGTTCCCGGGAACAAAAAAAGAACAAAAACGCGTTTGTTTGTGTTTTTGTTCAAAATCTGTTTTTTTGTTCCATGAACAAAATTAGAACAGAAATAAGAAACAAAAAAAAGTTTTTTTGTTCCAGAAACACTTTTGGAAGAATAGAAAGAATAAAAAGTTGTTTTTTTTGTTCTTTTTTCTTTGGCCGGTTGCCAGCCTCGGCTATGGCCGGCGACTGACCGTCGAGGGCCGGCGACCTTGCCGGAGGGTCACTGGCCCCCAGCGAGGCCGAGCATCGCCAGCCCCTACCGAGGCTCGGCCTCGCCCGGATCCGGCGAGCTCGAGCCTCGCCGATGGCTGGGCAAGCTCGGCCTCGCCGGATCTGGGCGAGGCTCGGTCTTGCCGTGGCTGGGCGAGGCCGCCGGCCAGAAGAAGAAAAAAAAAAAAAAAAAAAAAGAAAGAAAAATAAAATAAAAATATTAAATAATTTAAAGAAACAAAAAAATATATAAATTTACCAAACGTATTTATATTCATTTTTTATTCCCAGAACAATTTTACCAAACGCGTCTTTTTGGTCAAAAATTGTTCCTTAGAACAGAAATAATTTTTTCTATTTCTGTTCCCTGTAACACTTTTTGAACAGAAACACAAACAAACGCGCCATTAATCTACACACACTTTTAAATGGAACACACTATATATGCATCAAATCTTTTCAGCTGCACTTTTTTGCAATGACATGCCACGACTAGCTCCATAGTTAAGCAAAAAATGATTCTGATGAGAAGAACTAATTTAACAAAGCTTTGCACCAAGATGATGAATGCACACATTATTTAAATCCATGGCAACACAATACCACATGCACGCATCACAATTTTTCGTGGATATCTAATCAATGAACCGTTTTTGGCGGACATGTCACAAATAGCTATTGAGTGAAGCATAAAGATGATTTTATGAGAAGGACAAAAATAAATTTAACCGAAGCATTGTCGCAACATGATAGCTTCTAGTCATTAAAATCGCAAAACAGTGGGACCAGCAAGACTGACAGATAGACCAAATAACCTTTCCAACATGAATGGAGAGTAAATATGTTCGAATCCAAGGTGATTATTGTAAGTTCTAAGAAATAAAGCAGTTTGACACATCACATAGAAAAATCTGCATGGAACACTTTGCTAGGCTATTGAATAATCTTTCCAAATGAAAAATAATGACTGCAAACTATTGAGTATTTCCAAAACTCCTTCAAGTTCCGATACATAGAACATATTCATTCAGAGGAAGAACAGCACCTCACCTATCGAGCATCCAGTGGCTTCTACATTGAGAGTTCTCATTGTCCTGCCCATAGACATAGTAGCAGTGCAAAACATCCACGCTACATGTCTGCAAGATCAATTAAAATCTCATAGAGTAAATCAAGGGGAAGCTCAAAGACTGATAGACTAGGACAAATTGAGCTAAACAAAAAGGTTGACATGTAGAGTTACTACATAAGCTAAAATCAGCATAATCCAGAGCAATCCAACTATTATGATAGAAAGCCGACCTAAGGAATCAATTCTCACTGTGCATGGCAATTCAATCCAGACAGATCATAACCATCAAGATTATTCTGCAATCAAGCCTCTGTCAATCCTTAAACTGCAGACCATAAATTATACCTAAAATTGCAATGCATATAATAAAGGCATAAAAGAAGAGTACGAATAATTCCAAAAAAAAAAAAGATTAAAATTCATGAGTTGGCTTAAATTAGCATATGAAAAAACTGATATGCCAATACAAGTCATTTATGGAAACAGCCAGCGTGTATATGACTTAGCTAATACATCCACTACTAAGATGGGCACACAGTTAAACAATCCAAGATTCAAAGGTTATAGTATCATTTAAGTATGGTATTCTTTAAGAATAGGACCCTGACAAAGCAGTGCGAAAAAAAATCAGATAATAGAAACTGCTAGAAGTATATAATTCATCAGAAGCTGAATCTCATGCATCAACATTGTCAATTGTGATACTAACTTACAACCAGTATTCTATCCAGACCATTCTGATAGATCCTATCGGGTTCTACTTGATTCAAGCCAAGACAACCTATACGAAAATCACACTCAGTCAAAAAAACACGGAAGGAAGGTGATAAAAGCACCATGGGACTTCAATTCGATTTGATGGAAGTGAACCCAGAACAGAGGTTTCACATGATATGTCACCATAAACTACACAAGACTACAGAAAAGGACCAAGCCGATACAATTGTTTATGCATGTCTTTCACCTACGGAATACATGAAGTTGCACAAAGGGAACAAAAAGCAACAAGAGAGAAGAAACATTAATTGCTTATTCGTTCACAGCAAGCGGAACTACAATAGAGCTACTATAATGAGCCCCCTCGTCAAAGCTAATCAAACGATTACCAAAATTAAAATCAGAAGTTACAGCAACCTAGAGGCCTGGAACGTGTGGCTCCGGTGTCAAATTAAACGTTCGGGTCTTCCAAAGTATTTCACAAGTTTCTGTTGGATGAGGCCGACTGTGCCGTGCTTCTTGCAGCATCTGCTGTAGGTCTGCCAAAGTTCCGACAACATCAAAATTAAAAATCTAATAAAACCAAAGTGGAAAGACTACATCTTCAGTGGACAAGCAGTGCCTACTTCCTCAATGTGTTCTAATAAAAACCAATCACTAGTAAAAGAGATTCGGCTCAACCAATCAATCACCAGCTGCTCCATGCATTTCAGTCGGTCCCTCCCTCGATTACCGAGAACAAATCCATACGCACGCGAGTTACTCAAACGCCTCAGGTTCCTCACGGTCGCTTCGTAATGGGACCAAACCGACTTCATGACAGAACAAGACGCACAGAAACGAGGACTAGCGAGCACAAAGGCAAGACCACATGGCCAGCCACCATTCCGACTACGTCAAGTAATCGCCGAAGAAAGTAAAAATCTCCACACGCGGGTTACTAAATTCGTCGATCAGCAGAACGACCTGAAACCTATCCATGATTCATTCACGAAAACTAACCCAAAAATGTCGAGCCGGCAGGCATCTCCGACGCTCGGCGATGCGCGATCGATGCCCTAACAGAAAGAAACCCTAGGTTTCCATGCGCACCGACGAGGACCGCGACCGGCGATCGGCTCGAGAGATCGACGCTCCCCGATGATGGATGGAGACGAAAGACGCATTGGAGTTCGACCCGAAATGCTGTGTTTCCACAAGATCATATTTTAGGAAATTGTAATTATTTTTCTCTAAAAATAAATGGAAAACATTTTTGCTGTTCGTTGAAGAAATCTTCTCCCCTGTACACTCTTTTTAAATAAACATTTTTATTATTTTATTTTTTAGATCGATTTTTTAATTATTTTTTGTTTTTAAAAAAATACCGACGAGGTCAAGCCTCTCTTACCTGTGGCAAGGTCCACAAGCTAGGTGAGACTCGAGTCCCCCACCTCATCGGATCTAGTAAGGCCTAAGCTCACTTAATGGCCTTAATGGCCTTAATAGAGCTGTTAAACGGGTGAATCGGGATGGGTTTTGGTCGGGTCGTTAATGATCTGACTCAAATTTATCCATTAACTCATTTATGACCTATTTATGCCTAATGTAAATTTTCCGACCCATACCCAACCCAACCCAACCCAACCCATATTAATAAAATATTTTCATATTTAACCAAATTTAGAAAAATTTATTCCTATGTTTTTTTTTAAAATTATATTACTAAAATACTTCCAAGCTTATATATATATATTATTTTTTTAAAAATGGTATTGCTAAAATAATTTTAAACAACACAAAATTTATGGTCAATTTTTATAATTTTTTAAATAATTATTTTAAAAATAGAATTTTAATCATTTTTCTATTTTTAAAAATTAAATTTTTAATTATTTTTATTTTAAAATATAATTTCTTTTTTTCTTTTTCTTTTTGTTGTTCTTCTTCTTTGGCCGGCCGCCGCCGCAAGGACGGCCGACGACGCCACGGGCGAGCCTCGAGCTCGCCCGACACCGTGAGCTCGAGGGTCGCCCAATCGACGAGGCTCAAGCCTCACCCGACACCGGCAAGCTCGAGTTTCGCCAGATCGGCAAGGCCTCTACCTCGCTAGATCCGGCTAGCTCGAGGCTTGCCGGCGTCAGACGAGCTCGAGCTCACCCCTCATCGAACATCGGTGAGGCCTCCGCCTCGCCGGATCTAGCGAGCTCAAGGCTCGCCGCAAGTTCAAGTCTCGCCAAACTAGCGAGGCTCGAGCCTCGCCAAGCGCGCGAGGCCTCCACCTCGCCCGGATCCGGCGAGCTCATGGCTCACTTGGCCGATCGCCGGCCATCGCCATGCCGGCCACTAAAAGGAAGAAGAAAGAAAAAAAAAGAGAAAATTAAAATAAAAAATAATTATAATTTTGATTTTTATAAAAAAAAAATATATAATTTTTTGTAAAGTTAAAGAGGGAAGAGAGAGATTGTGAGGTTTTGGTTGAAAATGGGTTCTAAATTCAACCCATTTAAGACCCACCTATCAAAGTCTTTAATTCTTAAACACATTTAATTACTTTTTGTCAAAAACAAATGACTCATATATGACCCATTTATAATTTAAATGAGTTATATATGGATCTAAGACCCATTTTAACACCTCTAGGCCTTAAGCGAGCTCGAGTGAGGTGAGGTAAGACGAGGCGAAGCCTTGCCACAGGCTGGTAAGGTTGAACCTTGCTAGAATATGACGAGTTGGTGAGGCTCGAGCTCGCTCGACTCCAATCACCGACCGTCGCTGTGGCTAAGAAGAAAAAAAAAGGAAAAGAAGAAGAAGAATAGAATAGAAAAAAGAAAATAAAAAATAATTTAAAAATCAATTTTGTATACAAAGAAAGAAAATAAAATAAAGGAAATGGTATTTGATGAAAAAAGTGATGTGAAAGAAGAAAAAGTGTTTTCCTCTTTTTCAATAAAAAAAAAAAATATTCCCTATTTAGAAGGCATTTTTCCATCAACGGAAAATGTTTTCCTCGACATATTCATTTTCCGTGAAATGAATCTTTAGAAAATTTAGAATATGTTTTCCTAGAAATTATTTTTCGTTAAACGAACCATTTCGCTAAAATATTTTTCAAGAAGTTATTTTCTAAAAAAATGTAATTATTTTATGGCGTTTCGCTGAAATTTGAAAATGAAACGGAAAACATTTTCCACTATTGGGTAAAGAAAATCTTTTCCTTCATGCAATCTTTTTCAATAATTTTTTCTTATTTTATTTTTAAAATCAATTTTTTAATTACTTTTATTTTTTTAAAATCTATTTTAAATTATTTTTATTTTTTCTTCTATGTTTTCCTTTTACTTTTCTTTCTTTTTATCTTATTCTTCTTTGACCAGTTGCCGACCATAGTGACCAGTTGAAACGTCGCTCTCATTGATCTTGTTGGGAAATCATTAATTTTGTTGGGAAAATATGACTTCAGATTGGATAGAACAATGAAGTCAGATCTTTACTGTAATCAAATTGGATTTTGAAGCGTGATATCGGTTTCTTTAAGGATTTATTTGCCCCACAACGTCGCTAATGGTCACTCGCAAATTTCCTCCAAAATACAATAAAGTCTCAAAATGAGAATACTAGACAACAATTATAGTCTTTATGTAGGGTCTCTCTATAAAACAATTGAAATGATGACTATAACAGAAAAAAAAAATAATGCTCAAAATGATAAAATGATCACACACATTATTTTTCTGAAAACTGCTATGTATATATAAAACAGTCTTAAAAAAGATAGGCAACTCTTCGTGAAAAATTGCAAAATGAACAAACGTATCCTTTCGAAAATTGCCTAGAGCGTCCATTCGGAAGAAGTTGAAAAAAATGAACAAATGCAACCCTTTGGGAAATGTTGCAAACTGAACCAGTATCTTTTCCAAAAGTTGTCTTGAAAAGACACAAACAAAAATTCGAAATAATTAAAAAAAATTAAGAAAAAATAAAAATAACAAACATATCCTTTCGAAAATTGCCCAGAGCATCCATTTAGAAGAAGTTGAAAAAATGAACAAATGCAACCCTTTGGGAAATGTTGCAAACTGGACGAGTATCTTTTCCAAAAGTTGTCTTGAAAAGACATAAACAAAAATTCGGAATAATTAAAAAATTAAGAAAAAATAAAATTAACAAATGAGTTAGTGCTAATTAAACCGCGGGCGTGCAAGCGTGCTAAGTGCGCCTAATAATCACGCATCCGCACGCAAGTATGGTGGGATCTAGCCCACAGCTAATCATTTATTTATGTACACTAAAGAAATTCCACACTTATTAATTGGCCCACTTCCTCCCACTTTTCCTATGTGGGATAAGGAAACATGCACTTAATCTGTTTTTACAAACAAACTCCCAACATGTCTGACAAGGCTTGAACTAGCCACTGATCGAGCAAGCCTCGAGCTTTGCCTATCTAGTGATGGTGAGATTGCTAAAGGTCGGCGAGCTTGAGGCTTGTTTATATCCGACTACTGACCATTGTTGTTACCAATGACCGGCCAAGATAGAAGTATAAGAAAAAGAGAGAAAATATAAAAATAAAAATAATTAAAAATTCGTTTTTAAATGAAAAAAAGAAAAGAAAAAGAAAGATAGAAAGATTAACATGGGTGTAAGGTAAGAAAAAGAGAGGAAAATGCTTTCCTCATCTTGAAAAGTGAAAAATATTTTCCTTATTTTAGAAAACTTTTTTTCCGCTAATGAAAAATGTTTTCCTAATCATTTCATTTCCCATGAAACGAATACAAAAAAAATATGAAAAACATTTTTCTAAAAGTCATTATCCACAAAAGGAACAAAGTCTATTGCCTTCATTTCGCAAAAAATAACTTCTATGAAATTCGATTTACAAAAATTAAACCGATCGGAGAGCACATTCTCCATTAATAGAAGAAAAATTTAAAATAGAAATTTTCTACTTTTCAAGTAGGGATAACATTTTTCATCTCCTTTCACCTCCCTTTTTTTTCACCAAACACTTTTTCCTTTATATTTATATTTTTATTCTAGTTTTTTTATTTTTTTAAAAATCAAGTTGTGAATCCTTCCTGTTTTTTTTTTCTTTCTTTTCCTTTCTCTCGGCCAGTTAGCAACCACAAGTAAGCTTGAGTCTCGCCGGCCTAGGGCAAGGCTCCACCTCACCTAATACGACAAGTTGGGCAAGGCTCGCCAAACATTGTTAAGGCTCTAGTGACTTTGGGGGAGGCTTGAGCCCCACCCAAATTGTCGGATCTGGTAAGGTTCGAGTTTTGTAGCTACCGACTGGCTAATGAAGAAGAAGAAGAAAAGTTTCAAAAATCGATTTAAAAAAAAAAAAATTATCGAAAGGCATGTACGGAGGAAAAGATTCTTCTTCTCAAATGACAAAAATATTTTCTAATTTATTTTTAGATTTCAACCAAATATTAAGAAATATTGTCATTTTCTTAAAAAATGATTTCTTGGAAAACATTTTACATAAATGCCACATTTTACGAATGAAGTCTAAATATTTGAAGGAAAGAAGATACGAAAAATGTGGCACTTGTAGTCAACCTTATCACAGACTTCAAGATTTCTCACCCCTTAACAGCTTGCAATTTGATATGGATTCCTAACTTAGAAGATTTTGATTAACTATCAATCTTAAATGTTATGTACAAAAAATATTCAATCACACAAGATATCTTGATTGATTAACAATCATTCCGAAAGCAATGCATTTTCCATAATTGGAGCTACCCTAATTTTAGAAATCAAAGATTTGATTGCATGGAAGACAAAATTTACGAGAATTCCAGTTGATCGACTTCAACAATTATGGAGATTGATCCTTTTGAAAATTATCCAACGGGGAAGATTCAATGATAAGGAGTATAAAAGGAGATCACTAAACACTCAATGATAAGGAGTATAAAAGGAGATCACTAAACGTTCATAATTTCGGAAATGCTCTCACCTTGTGCGACGTCGCCAGTGAGGCAAGATCGAGCTTCGGCAATCTAGCCTACTGTGACTGTCGCCCAAGGTCGCACTAACCCCAACAACCTCAAGCAAGGGTCGCACTAACTCGGCTTATACTTTTATGTGAAGATGGTCCAATTAAATATTTTGATGGAGTCAAACATGGGCCCTCTCTTGATAATCTTCCCAGGTGAAGAAAAAGAGCTTCTGTTGTGCGCTCTGTAACACCTTCTGCCACATAACGCCAGGCTCCTATGACAATCCCCAATAGATCTAGTCAACATTGAAACCCTCCAATAGCTATTCTCACACCACATGCACACAACATAATAGAACACACTTTCACACTAATAAACCACATCTGTATAGTGTTTTCAAAGGGCCAATCATGCACTTTATCTTTACCTAAACAAATGTCTTCTCTCTAACTTCTCTTGCTAAAAGTACTCCAATCGGTGTTACAAGCTTATAATGGAAAAAACACTCAAGACTTCTAAATATTGCCTTATTTCTCTTGTTTTTGCCAGCGCTGGAATCTTTTGTAGCCATCCAAATTTGCACATTGCAATTGAAAACTAGCTTGATTATTTTATTCAAAGACTTTGTTAAAAATTTGATAGGTATATTAAAGCTCCGTATGTTTAGCAGAAAGTGTAAGATTCAAAAACATTTTCCCAAAAATAATTATTTGTATCGCTTGATATTATTAGTCAATAAATATTTTCATTATCAATAACAATTTATATGCAAACATTTCCATAAACAATGAAAATATTTTTCCGACATCTGTTTTTTGTAAGCAATATAAGTGAGTATTATTTAGAAAATATTTCCAAATCTTTTATTTTTCGTGAAATTAATGGAGCTTAAGAAAACTTTATATCAACTCAGACCGAAAACAGAGTATGCTGAAAAATTCAGAATTCAGCTCCCGTCATATAAAATTTCACCCAAAATACAACGCAGTACGGTATTTACAAAAAAGCTAAATTCAAAGTAACAACGGCTCTGATTCTGCACATTTTCTTGTCGTGTGCAAGTGCGACGACACCAACTATCCTCTGTGCTTAATTAACAATCAAATAAGAGCAGTGAAGCAAGAAGCTTGGGTAATTTCTAATGTCATGTCAGGTACATGCATATCACCAGTAACATGCTATGAGAGCCTGCATTCGGTAGGGAGCTTACCTGAGAAAGCACAAGTTCCTTCTCTTCTTTCTGGCCAACAGCACACCTTCCTTCTCAAAAACCCAAAAACATACTTCAGTCATTTCTCCTTAATACATCCTTCCCGTGCACTCCACAGAACCACAGTAGCAATCTTTTTTCTTAATATTGCCACTAGAGTCATGAACCTGACCTATCGTATAATTGTAATGGTAAGTTAATTCCTGCAAAGGAGGAATATTTTCAGCGGCAAAGAACATTATGTGAGGAACTCGCTTGTCCTCACGATCATAGAGGACATTTTGGGCATACAGATTGGGAGAACAGCTGTGGTTAATGAACCTCCCAACATTCCCACACTTGGCTGCATCAATGGTAAAACCAACGTGCTCCACAATTTCGCAAGAATCCATGTGCACATCAGGCATAAGGGTTGAGAGCTCGTCCCAAAGATTACTGTCGTTGTAGTTAGTGCCAATGTCAAATAAGTACTCATCATTGCTCCGTTCTTCTGCTTCCTTGTCTGAAAGGAGCTCTCCTATATACTCGCATATAAAACTTCCAGAGGGTATAGAATTAAGGGATCTCACACCCCAACCTCTTGATTCAGTCTTGAAAATTTCTAGCTGAAACTTGAGACCACGCTGGGTGACCCTATTGTGGCAAGAGGAAGGGCACTTGCAAGAAGGTCCACACTCATAAACCAGGGGCTTTACTTCAACAATAGCTCCATTATAATTGTACGGAATTTCTCCTCCATTCTTGACAGTACAGATGCACCTCTCCGTATCCGAGCAACCCCTAGAACAATCACAACCCCTACAGGGCATAGGAGGGAGCCAGTCAGGATATATCATGCGAGTAATGTACTCAAATGGCAGGGGCTTTTCATTATCGATGGTGTTGACAACACATATTGGAATTGACTCTTTCCCTTGTGAAATATCATGCACGCAGAGACCCTCTCGTGCTTCAAACTTTTTCGACTTCTTTACCACTTTCCAAGCGAGCTCGGGCTGACCAGGAATCCGGTTAAGACGGAACTTAAAGACCAGTTTGCCATGTGGACCCAGTTCCTGCCAACGTTCTTCCACCACATACAGCCCATCATAAGTATAGGTAGTAACCAGTCTAGGTTTTGCTTCGGCAGAATCAGATGGCCTTGTTTCTTTCAATCCCCGAATCACCCTCACAGGATTCCTTTCAGATATGCTGTTACTCAGAGCAAGGTTACCTTTTTCAAGTTTCTGATCTTCAGGCTCCTTGTCCTTGCCAATCACATTCCCTCCCGAGCCAGTGTATATCACAAAATCTGAGTTATCCAGATCATCACAATATGAACCCGATGACACGATACTCGTCGCCAGGACATTTCCACCTTTCTTGAAATAATCGATACCTCTCTGAGTCTGGCGATGAAGGCCAATAATGTTCAGCTCTACTCTATACTGAAACTCATCCCCAACTTCAACTCCAGGTACAGGACCTATGATTTGTTTTCCAGTGTTAACATATCTTCCCTTGTCCTTCAAGATTTTTGCCGCTTGTTGATCAACCCTTTTATGCTTGTTTTCACCTTTGGTCTTGGCTTCTTCTTCCTGCAAGAGCTTCCTGCAGACAGCTTGGAACAGACGCAGTGTCTCCCTGACTTTGTGTCGAGTAACATCATCACTGTGTTTTCTTTGTAAAAGACCATCACCAAAAGGAGGTGGGTTCACAGTAAATGCTCTAGGATGCAAAAACACCTGAAGATCTTCATGGTGCTCGTTAATGTCCACAACATCCTGATTTCCCCAGACCACCAGTTTGCTAGTGCTTTCATGAGCAGACTCTTCTTTAAAAGGTTGGCTCTTCTGTGGAGTCTTTCCCACAGAGGTTTTTGCCTCTATAAGCTTTACCCTTGGAGTTAATTTTAATTTCTCAGGGACCACAGGGTCTTTTTTCTTCGGTGTTGATTTTGATTTCTCAGGGCCTACAGGATCTTCTTTCTTCCCTATCCTTGCAGTCATATTATTAGGAGAAGACATTTTGCTTCCCTCTCTGCTCTGCTGCCAAGGACAAAACGATGCAGCCATCAGACCCTGCACAAGGACCCTTCCAGATGAAACTTGCGATGGGCCAGCATTGTCTTCTGATGTCTGAATTCCTAGTACATCTGCATGCTTTCTCTTGAGACTTTCCTCCTTGTTGTACGCAACCATTTTCTTTGCCCGTTTTCTCTTGTGCCTGATGCTTTTATCAATATATGCCTCAGACTGACAGACGGAAAGATCTGGATTACTTCCACATGGAGATCCACCCCAACCATCATTGGCAACCTCTAGTTCTATCTTATCTGGCTCTCTCTTGCCTTCAACACCATTCTCCTCATGTTCAGCCTGAACTTCAGCTTTAGTTGCTTCAGTTAACTCATTTAAAGATTTGCACTCCTGAGAATCCAAATCTTGTAAACTTTCTTTAATCAAATTTGTGCCAGCCACTTCTGTCCCCCTTAGAGTTTTCTCATTCTTCAAGTGGCTTTCCTCACTGACCTTTATTTCCTTCAAATGAGCGGGCACATCCAAGCACACTCCCTTATCAAGTAGAGGAGCATTCCTTCCACAATCAGGTGGGAATTGTCTAATTGCCGAAACCCTTCTCCTCGGTGGATAGCTTCTAGCTTTAGGTTTCTCAAGAGACTTGCCGGTGGAACCGGTAATTAATGATTCAGTTGTATCTTTATTTTGAGGAGTAGCAGCAACCCCACCATCTCTCTCAAACAATTCAGATTCCGAAGCTTTTCTAGGTTCTACAATTCCTGTGCACTCTAAAGTCCCCAGAGACATTCCTGTCGGTTGCTTCTCACTCACTGAGCTTAGACCATCAACTACACCAGCCACCTGCCCCAACTTTTTCAAATTAGATTCTACAACACCTGTTTGAGTGAGGATAGCTGTAGAATCTCTGACTCTAGAATCAACACGACCTCCCCATGATGCATCAACAGCCTCAGCTGCAGTCCCCTTATTCTGAGAGCTGGCAATGTCAACTGAACTCTTTGTTGGTTCCACATTGATTGTTGGAGCAAATCGTCCACATCCTGAAGGAAAATCACGAATAGCAGAAACCATCCTTTGCCTGTACTTAGGTGCGCCATTATGAGAGTAGCAATTGCCATTAGCCATCACAGGTAATCCAGATCTCCACACAGAACTACAGCCATAAACAGAAGTTACAGCTCTTGACGGCTCATGACGAAGCGTATTATTTAGGACAGCCATTGAATTCTGAATAAAAAAGCAGTAAGACACTCAAAATTGCGTAAAAGATTAAACAACCATCAACAAGAGTATTAGTGAACCATCTATTTTGGCCAAGACAGAATGGGACAAAGCTAGAACAGATCTATATTATCCACGTTAGACAAATCACACTACACAGGAAGACCAAAAAATAATCTGAGATCATCAACCACGATCATCAACGTGTTTAGGAAATTAACCATACACCAATACAGTAAAACCTCTATGGGCCACACGAGCACAACACAAACGGCAGATGACCATCCACCAATTCATAAAAATCATTGCCCCACTTACGAAAAATCTCCAAGTACTCCTGGAACACGTGTTCCACATCCGCCTAAGCAGAAAATTATGAATTTCTTTATTTTCATCCAAGAATGACAACACACAGGTCGATGGACATGGGGCGTACGAGAAGGTCGGTCATGCTCCGGGAGCACCTCCAAAAACCCTCTCCGCACTCAAGCGCACATCGCTTGTGCCTAATAGACACTGCTTAGAACCTCAACCCATGCGAACCGCTACGAATAGACAAACACGAGCCGAAACTATATTCCAAAAGAACGATAATCGCATGGCCACCCACAGAGCATTAACACGGACCGACCTCGTTTTCCCCCACTCACCGCAAAACTTACAGAGCCAGTCCAGCCGAATCAAAATCCCAATTTTCCCGCACCACGCATGCCCAATCTGCCGATGCTCCAACAGCTACCGATCCGTCTCCAATTCCGTTCCGACGCGCTCAGAACAGCAGAGATTCGAACCGAGCCGCACCGGTTCAAACCCTCTGCGCCCCCCCACAATCGAAACGAGAGGGAAAACAAAGCTCCGGTCAAGACAACTAAACAACGAATCAGAGAAGGGAACCGAAATCAACCGAGGATGCGAGCACGTACATCGGAGGACAAGGGCCATCCAGACCGAGGGGCCGCGACGAGAGATGACGAGACGGAACCCATGAAGGGAGCCCGAGGGGCGCGGGGAGGGTGGAGGAGAAACGCCGGACCGCGTCCCGGCGAGAGAGGATTCGACGGCGGCGGCGGCGGCGGCGAAGACAGGCGGGTTCGCGGGCGCGACGGCGATTGCGACGGCGACGGCGACGGCGATGGCGAAGCCGAGCGGACACGGAAGCGGAGGCTTTCTTTGCCTGGGGACTCGCGAGCATGGAGAGAGAGAAATTAAAAATTATATTACGGAGGAAAGTGAATATATAGCAGGGCGATGGTTTTTATAAATTTATGTTTTTTTGTGGAAAACATGGAAAAAATCAGTAAAGTGACGAGGATTGCACAGTGCTTTTGTTTTGCCGTGATTTATTTTTTTTTCCCTCTTTTTGCTAAGCTTAAGAAATGAGATCCTCGTGTCTTTTGGAAAAATAGTGCTGTTAATTAATTTATTTAACGCTACAAATAGAATGGTGAGATTTATATCCCTTTTTTAGCCTTTTTCAATTACCCCTCCAATTTTTTTACAGAAAAAAAAAAAGTTACCCTACATTATTAAAGTATAAGAGGACAAAGTTTTCAAAGCAGAAATTATTAATTCACACTTCTCTTACAAACTTGCTATTTCATCCTCTTATGCGCCCATCCATTTTCTTTTTTTTATACAATGCTAGAGTAGCTATTCAAATTTCTTACAGTTAAACTCATGATTCTAAATATCGATATTTTATCCCGTGATTCTTGTTTATATTATGTAATTTGGTCACTGGTTGTTATTATCAATTATCATGTGATTATGATGTTATGATTCGGTTCAGTCACGAGTAAGATTCGTTGACTTGGTTACATGCAGATGAGGATCAATCATCAATTGAGAAAAAAAGAAGTCTACAGAAAATTGAACCAAAACTCAAGGCTCCATCAGATGGGAAAATGATAATAACAAATTCATGCCGCAGTAAATGATATCAAACTGACTGTCATTTGAGAGTGATCACAAGGCAATCATGCATGCCTTGTCGCCTTTTCGCGTGCATCCAACACGACAACGGTAAAACAGCTGGCGAATCATACTGACTTTCTAAAGCAACATGCGAGGATCATGCGGGAAATGTGAATCGCGTGCGCACGCCCCTGGGAAGCTTTCCAGAGCTTGGACGGGAACCATCCTAGGACCAACACCAAGTTCGTTCTCCATGACGTGAAAAGTTTCTTCTTCCATCAGTTTTTCTCACATTCACCCGCGACGCTCTAGAATCAAAATAGCAGCAACTTTCATTCTCAGCGTTTCCATCGGAATCATGAACCTGATCGGGTTGTCTTGATGTTATGGTACGTGGATTGTCGACTCCTGTAGAAGTGGAATGTTTTCAGCAGCTAAAGAACACTAACTGTGGTAGTCTCTTGTTCCCGTGATCGTAATGGAGGGGTTTGTGGCGAAGGTTGGGAGAGCAGCTGTGGGTGGAGAATCGCGTCACAGTCCCGTAGATGTCGAAATCAAATTCCCCCATTCGTATAACACAGGTTAAATTACTCCGACTTCTACGCAAGCTCCATTGTGGTTATTTGGGATGTCCCCCCTTTCTTGATGATACAAGGACATTTCCTGAATCCGAGCAACCTCCAGAGTAATCACAATCATCGCCAGGGTGGGTCGGAACCATTCAGGATAGATACCGCCGGTGTTATGTAGTTAAATGGCGGGCTTCTCATCGTTGATAGTGTCTACAGCTGATTAGGAATTAAATCTTTCCCTTGTGAAATATCTTCTGAACAGAGATGCACCTGCACTCCACACTAGTTCCACTGCTTTGCTAACAAGGTCTAGTTGGCCAGGAATCCGATCCAAACGAACTTGAGTATGAGGACGCGGTGTGGGCTCTTTAGTCATATATATATAACCCCCCATCTATGTTCTTGCACCGGCAGAGTCAGAGTCTGTTCTCTCTCTCATCTCCCAGAACACCCTCACAGATTCTTTGCAGATATGCTGTTCTTCAGAGCAAGGTTGCCTTGCTTGAGTTTCTGGCCTTCTGCCTCCCTGTGCATCCAGCCATCTAGATCATCATTGTGTGCTCCACAGGACCCAGTATTTGCTTTGCAGGGTGGATAAACATGCCTTATGAATTTTTCTGTGCTTGAAGGTCAAGCCATCTCTATTCTATGGACTTAGCTTCTCTTTCATACGAGAGCTTCCTGTACCAAGTATGGAGCGTGCGTAATATCTCCACTTTGGTTCTCCTCCTTCTAGCATCAATAGCAGAGCACTCAAACTTTGTAGCTTCTGCAAATTCAACTCTTCCCATTACTATCCCAGGCCCGCAGAGATGTAATTGCTGGTTCGTCCCCAATGACCAAGTGTAAACTGTCAACTGCATTAGTCCATCTCCCACTTTTCCCGACTGAGATTCTAAAGCATTTACTCGTGCAAGGAGAGACATTAGACGCCTTGAGAGGTTGAGGCTCAGTTCCAACTTCAGAACCTCCCATGGACATATGAACAGTCTCGGCTGTATCCTCCTCCTTCCCGAATGCTGTTGACGTCTCTTGCACCAACTGCTGGTTCCAAAAAGAAATTTGCAGAGCAAAAGGTCCACATCCCGGGGGACAATCACGAACAGCGGAAACTTTCCGCCACTCCAGCATCCCTCCACCATTTTCATAGCTAATGATCCTGTTTTCCCTTTCGGGATATCCCCATCAACCGATGCAACAGTTCCTGGTTAACTAGTTCCGGCTTTCGCCTTCAACGTAAAATTCAGTGCCACATTCAAAACTATGCAACGGAGGAAAAAGAAAAAGAATATTAACAGGAAAAGCACAGAACAACCATGTGACTGATAAAAAGATTGAAAACAGGAGATGACATATTTAGCAATTATTCCCTCCGAACAAATTACATTTCAGATTGCAAGATTGAAAGATAACTTGCCATCATCCTATCCTTGATCTCTGAAGATAGTTAAAAGAAAATCATAAAGGCGATAGCATGCTGCCCTTTATGGCTAGCTTTGCCCCACTTTTCAATTGATGAAACCCAAAAAAGTCTGAAGTCGAAACTTTCTTGACTGGAGCAAAATTCACAGTACAAAGCCAGATTCCATTGGCGCACATACAGCACATAACGAGATGCAGATTGCCAAAAAGAACATGTCATGATCCCCCAAACGAATGCGGATCGCATTGGCATTCGCAGCACGAATCAGTGAATCAGACCCAGAACAAAGCCATTTGCCAAGACCCGCTCCTCCTGATTTCTTGAGCCCTAACCGACATATGTTGAGTTTCCGTTCATCCCTACAAAATCTCCAATCGATCCATGCGCTTTGGAAGTAAAGTTCGACAGCGATACTTCACACCGATGTACATAAACCTACAAAAACTTTCAAAATGAAAATTCAATCGGAAGGTACTGGCACGTCATCGAATCGATCAAAGAAAACATCGGAGCAGGGGAAAGAAGTATGAACAGAGTAGGAGAACGAATGTGCATGCCTGAGAGTGGACGAAAGGAAGCGATTGCCGTCTTGTTGAGAGGAATCATGGAGTCGAAAGCGAGGGATGTCGATGGTGATCGAAGACGGAGAGTGAAGACTCGAAAGTTCACGCGTGCGAGAGAAAGACAGAGACAGAGACAGGCAGAGACAGAGACAGAGAGCTTTAGCGGGTTGAATTTCGCGGCAAAAATGAAATCAGTTTTAGAAGTTAGCTTCAGGGAGCAAAAGTGATAATGCGTCAGGTATTATACTTATATATACGCATCTCAATTGATTTTTTTATTTGAATTTCAAAAAATTTGCTAGTTCCTAATTAATTTTATTTATTTTTGCCGTGTTATTTATCACACAATGCTATCATTGGATGCACGAAATGATATAAAAAGAAGTTCTTTTCTTAAGTCATTTTCTTATAAAGCTTTCATGTTTAATACGTATGAAAACTAAATGTGAAATCAAAAGCACTACACCTAAAAACTGCAGCCAATACGCCTTAGAAAGCCATTTGCTGGTAATTGAGCATTGTGCATTAATAAATTGTCATTATTTAACTAAACTCTCGTCCAATTTATAAAAGCAGTCCAAAATAAAGTTAAGTACCATTCTAGCACCAATAATTTAGATGAATAAAAAGCTCACTAGGTGAATCCTTTCGAAAATATAAATTTTGGGCTCTGTTTATTACGGTGAAAAGGTTTTTTTTTTTTTCCCTCAAAATTCTGATATTTGGTATGTTTCAAAAAGATAAGTCCATGCCAGCTCTCTTTATTTTCTGTACAGGCAACGTCTTTAAATTATAATATTTTCTTTTTCTATTTCTGCATATTGTCCCAAAAACTAAAAACGCGAAAAACAATTATGTCCGACCTCAAAAACAGGAAAAGAAAGAGCGGGAACTTTCTTCTGCCCCGGAGCACTGCAACTTCCGTCGACGACGCAGAAACCCTAGAAATCCAAATCCTCCATGCGTCCTCCCTGAAATCGCCGGCCATACTTCGATTCGCGGCGAAATCGAATCGAATCGGTTCCCTCCAGCCATGCAAATCGATCCGTTCGCTTCCATCGTCGAGCACTGCCTCGTCCCGCCCTCGCAAGAACGGCTCCTCCGGAGCTGCCGCTTCGCCGGCGAGCCGGAACCGGCGGGCGCCGCCGGCGGAGGCGATGGGGATGTGGGGACCCAGGAGGCCGGCGAGCCGTCCGTCGATCCGACGGGGGTTTTCATGGTCTCGCTGCCGGAGAGCGCGCGGAACGACGGGAGCACCGCCCCTCAGGAGGACGTCTACCACACGCCGCCCGAGCATTCCGCGAACGAAGGCGACGCGGCGGCCGTCAATTGGGGTGGCTTGGACAGCGGTAGGGCCGTCGATCTGGGCAGGGACACGGATTTGGGTTTCTCGGTGGAGCTGGAAATGACGCAGAGAGTGGATTCCGAGTCCCACCTCGGCCTTTCGAGCGGAGAAGTAGAGAAGGTGAGGACGCCTGCTTCCGGTGAGAGTTTGCGGGAGTCCCCAGCGAAGAGGATGAGATGTTCGGGGAGTCCTGCGGTGGTGAAAGTTAGGAGTAGAGAAACTTTGGGGGTATCATCAGCTTCGAAAGATCGCTCGACTGCTAATCCTGCCGAAAGTTTGAGAATTTTAGAGATAAAGTTGCGTTTGGAGGCTCCAAATGCGCCTTTAGGGGTAGTGAAGGAGAAAATCAGGGAGAGCCTGGTGAAATCTGTGGAAAATTTGAAGAATTACGGGTCTGATTTGCAGCAAGATGCTGAAGTTTGCAAAGGGAGTTCACGGAAAAGGAAGTTGAATTTGAGGGTCGAGTGTACTAATGACATAAGGATCATGGATTTGGAGGTTGAAGAAAGAGACGGCGGGTTACTGTCCAGAGAGCACACGGTGAAGGATGATTCTGCAGTTAATGAAATTGATAGAGATCCTGAGGGCACAGTGACCGATAAAGAAGTTCCTCTAATGGATAATGGACAAAGAATTGCTTGTAAAGAATCGGGACAGAAGAGAATAGAAGAAGATGGCAGTTTATTGGCCAGAGAGCACACAACGAAGGATGGTTCAGCAGTAAATGAAGTCAATAGAGTTACTGAGGGTACAGTGCTTGGGAGCGAAGTTCCCCCGATTGATAATGGACAAAGAGTTGCTTGCGAGGAATTGGGGCAGAAGAGCATGGAAAGTTTATTGTCCGGAGTAGCCTCAGTCAAGGATAATTTAGCAGTTGATAAAGTCGATAGAGGTACTGAGGGCTCAGTGATTGGTAGAGAAGTTCCTGCAACCGTTAATGGCCAAAGATATGCTTCCGAAGAAATGGGTCTGAAGAGCAAAGAAAGAGACGGTGCTTCACTGTCCAGAGAGAACACGGTCCAGGATAATTCTACGGTAAATGAAGTTGATAGAGGTTGCGAGGGCACAGTGATCGGTAGAGAAGTTTCTGCTGCTGATAATGGACAAAGAGTTGCTTGCAAAGAATCGGGTTGGAAGAGCATAGAGGACATTGAAAGTTTCAGATACACAGGTAAGACTTCTAATTTGCGTAACAAGGGCAGGAAAATTGCAGAAATTGAAAGGAATAGAATGAGGAATGTGGAAAGGCATGAAACTGAAGGATGCAACAATTGTGAAGGGCAGATAAATAGAAATACAAGTGTGGATGTCGAAAGATTTCAGGGTGTTGGTGTAAATAATAATGCCGCCAGTTCTCCTCAGGATGCTCGAGGAGTGAGGAAATTGCCATCGTCAATTCAGGGGCAAGGCAAAGAAAAGGATGCTGAATCGCAGCTACGGCCGCCTGCTTGTTTCCCTTTGATGGAGAAGGATGTGAACCTTTTGGATGTTTTGAATATGATCGTGGGAACTCATGGAGATCGTACCCTTGAAAATACCAATATTATGCATATTGTGAAGAGTCGTGGCCTGACTTTTCCCATGCCGGTATGGTCACGGGACAGGGAGTACAGAGCAGAAGAAAAAGGTGGAGGATGAGTAGTTTGGATGGGGCTTTTGGGATTTTTGCACTGCTGTTCCATGGTGATTTGACCGTTTAGAGGACATTGGTCCAATGCAGTAGATTCAATCCAATGACTTTGACTTTCTTGTGGCAAATAATTGATTCGACGTTGGAGGTACTCTTTCGGGAACAGAAATGAACCGTTTGAACCTGGAAAAGATGAAGATACAGATTGCTAGACCTGGAAATCTAATACAATTAAATCCGGTGAACTAGATGCTGCTCAGAGGAACTTTTCTACAAGAGGACTGCAAGGCTATGTATAGACAGCTTTTGTATGTTTATCTTGTTCTGTTCTCGTAAATGAATGCAGAATGTACAACGGCTTTATGAATACAGAAAGTTTAGATTATCGTGCTTTGAGCTTGACCATAATGTGACAATCGTTGCCTCCTTTAGGGTGCTTCAAGCAACACAATTAGTATCTAAGATAAATTGCTGACATTTCATGTCCACGACCTTGACACGCATTCTTGTCACAGAGAACTTGGTAGTCTTGTTCAGGATCATGACACATCTGCAGCCGGTATTTGTTCCATCATAACGGGTTGAGACCTTGGCTTGGTACTTTTGATTAATCGTGGATACATATTTTATAAAAGTGCGAACCTCGCTTAGCCATCAGACTCGCTAAATTCCTCTAGTTTCCATAGATGTTTCACTATCTAATACCGCGAATCGTCCTGGCAGCAAATTTCTCGCGTGCTAAAAGAACAGTAATGAGAAAACTCCAACAAGATGGAGATGAACATACTCATGTTGATTTTGCAATCAGCTATCCAAGAACCTGCAAACTCTCAACTTCTGTAAAGATACCCTCGACTAAAGCCAATGATCATTCTGCTGCTCGGTTTTCTTCAATTAGCATGATACGTAAGGCTAATAACTGAAAGATTGTGCAATAAGTGACTGAGGTTGATAAAAGATATCCAGGAATTATAAGTCATCACCATTTGCATCCTGAGGTATACGCTGCCATCTATCATCTGTCCTATACGAAAGAGCACCTCTGTTCATCCCTTTAATATACCAAGTTGAAAGGAGACGGTGATGAAAAACAACCATAAAACCCCATGAAAGATTTAACCTCCTGTTCAACAAGCACGACCGAAGAAGCCACTCTACCCAAGAGGGTGTATATATATATAAGGCCCGAATGCTTCGGTGATGCCACATTATCAGGGATAAACAAGCTGTGGGTACAGTGAGCTACTGCTAGTGCTTGCCTGCTGGGAGACAAAGCTCATAACCGGATGGAGGAGCTCTGCTTGTGGGAATGAGCTGTTTGATGGCACATCGAGCAGCAGATCCTGCTCAGAGTTATCATCAGTGACATGTAAAGAATCTAGCAAAAGAGCACCACCATCAGGAGGCACTGCAAATAGGCTTCTTGGACTGAAGCAAGATCCATCACTCTCTGCGATTTCCTTGTTTTTGGAGCTTCCACCCATGATTATTCTTCTGGGGCTCTTCATTTTTGCATTTACATCTGAAATACAGAAAATCTTATGAGAATGACAAACATCATATATCAACTAAGTAATTCAAGAAGCAAAGCTGATCAGTTTTCTCTGAGGTATAACAGGATAGTCACCTACATAAGATTATAAGTTTTCATGGTTGACACGTGTATATCATTGGGCAAATAATTATAGAAATTGCTGCACAAGGACTAACTAATGGGATATGATTCAGATGCCACTGCCAAAGCTACTTCTGGATAAACTTTATGTCCTTGAGCTTCTGTTAGCTTATCATTCTACTGCCATACGATAGTAATTTTTCCATTAGCTTCAGTTGAGTCTTTCTTCTTCAGCACAACAATACTTCAGCAAACCAAAGCTTTCCAGTTCTGTGATGGAATTTGGAAGAACTACGAAATTCCCTCTATCTAATTAAAGCACACAAGTGCCAGAAGATGAGGACAACCTGTATACTTCTGTTTCTGAATGTCATGTAATCCATTTCCTTTGACTAAATTACTAGATACAGTTTCACGACCTCCTTGAGAGCTGGGCTTTACAGAACCACCCTTACATTTCTGCAGCAAGATCATTGTTAGAATGCCATTATCATGCACAATCTCCACATTTATGGACGACAAAACATAAGTTTCATTGTACCTTGACTTGGTGGAAATGTTCGACCCATTTGCACTTGATCGAGTCGGACAGCACAAGCCTCCTTAGAGTCTTGTAGTCTTCCTCTTTTGCCACAGAAAATGAGGCATCAAACAACCCTTCAGCAAGCAGATGCTGAAAAGAAGATAAGTTCTCAAGGAATGCAGCACCATCAAACATGCTTCTGAGACTGCACGTGCAAGCAAAGACATGTTAATAAGAGCACCAGCATGAAAGAATGAAAGCCAGAAGTCCTTGACTGCCCTTTAGCAATCACAATTCGACACGGTACATTGTTTGTGTTTCTTTCTCTTATGTTTTTGGCCAGAGATCATCGTGATACCTTAGCACACAAAAAATTAACCGGAAACTGTAAAAAGAATGCTAACCTATCTGGAAAGTTTGCTCTATCAACCTGAGGCAGATACTTCAATAGCTGTTGTTGCTCTTCATAGGTCAAATATTTGACAAAGTGATCAAAGTTTAAGACATCCTACACCAATCATAAGAAGACAGGATGAGCATTCAATGAATGTGAAGTTTCTTCAAATAGAGTCAACCAATCTGCACAATGGACCAAGATTAGGTTCATCATCAGTTCACCACCAAGCCACAATGGACATGTAGCAACCTAAAGTTTAGGCTATTCGCTATCTATTCAATAACATGCCATGGTAGTTCATCACAATGGAGATCTCATTCTTACAAACCTCTGGAACATTTGTGAGGTATTGCATCATGACCCAAAGACGAGTAGTAACTTACTAATGGGTTGGATAAAATAATCCGATGGATATAAGAAACAGCTACAAAAGTGTGCAAAAATTTCCATAGTGTTACTATGAGAAAGCAGTATCATGTCACTTACTCTAAGCTCAATAGAAACTAGTAAACTTCGAGTTCCTAACATGCGCAGCTTTTCATGCTGGGACTTGTCCCTGCAATGCAACAATAAATTAAATGTTAAGAATGGATCGTTACTTATGTTGTCCCCCTTCTAGACCATCTTTCACCTAAAAGACAATTTTCCAGTACGGAGCATGCATTATTAGATTACTTGTATGAAAGAAGCAGAATGCAAAATTCAAAGACCCCTACACTCTTTTATTAATTCCAGAGAGAGAAACTGCTTCTTGCACTTGAAGACTTTAAAAGTTCTAAATGTGAGTTTAATAAAGGATGCCATGAAATCATCATTAGTTCTTCCAATTTTATAATTAAAAATGAGTTAAGTTACCTCTTAAGCTGCCCTTGTTCCTTCCCTTGCCCAAAAGGACTCTCTAAAGTCTGCGCTTTTGAACTTGCAAGATTTACACATTTGTTGTTATGTACAGGAATGGTCAGAGGATGAGAATGTACATCATTTATTTTCAACTGCTTGTTATCAACTGAAAGAGAGCTAGCTTCAGATTCTTCTTCTCGAGCTATTGAACTTGGATGTCTGATGAGGACCGATCCATGTCCAATCTCAACAGAAACCATCGGAGTTTCACTCTCTAAAAGCAAATCCTCTTCAGAGGATCCAGATAAACAAGAAGACTGTTGTTCATGTAATATAGTGTGCAGATCTCTGGCAAGCTTCTCAACTGCAGATGGCTTTGGACGATTCACACATGTTCTCTTCTTGGAAGGCACCAATGAATCCCATACAACCGATTGAGCTGGACCTAACAAATCGAGTGGCACATATGATTAGCATTACTCAGCTAACTGAAGAGAGGGGTCAATGTTCATTCTCGCTACTGCCAATTATTTGCATTATGCAGAATAAAGACATCTATTCGCTTTGTCAATCCCTTCACTGAGAATAAAAGGAACTTGGTCGAATTGAGTTTGAATGGTAACAAATTGAGCACAAGAAAAGGAGAAGACTAGCTTTTGTTTGAAGGTTCAACCTGTCAAATCACTGGCATCAGCACTACCAAACTGTGCGCAGCTTTCAGAGTTGGAAAGAGCCGATCCAGAACTAGACCAGTTACTAGTATCATCATCTGCAAACTTATGGAAACTCTGACTATATTCATGTGAATTTCCTCTTACGGTAGTGTTTTCACTATCATACTTTCGCTTAAGCACCTTCACTTCCTTCTTTTTGTTCACAGACATGCTTTTTGGTCTGGCAACTCTGTGGTCTTCATAGTTTTCAGGATCGGCTCGAGAATGGAGGGGGGTATAATTGGCCAGCGTCCCTTTTGTCCTCCATCGAGAACCACATGCATTACACAGTACTGGCTTCTCCGGAGGTCCATTTCGCCAAAGAGGTGTGCCTATAGCAACATTTAGATATCATGAGAACTCCAAAGAAGTATATGTCCCCACAAAGAACAAGCAAATAGTGCCAGTGTACTTGGAGGACTGTTGTTTGAGGACTAGAAATGCTTCTGTGCATACAAGATGACAAGAAGTGCCCAACTATTAAAATTGAACCAAATGAGACTTTTCATATCAATAACCATAATGAAAGTGTAAAAGTGGAAAGTCGAAAGGGCAAAAGTATTTGTCTATTCTACAATCATTACTCTAATGTCCACTCCAGATCACTTTAAAAGCACAGCAACATTTAACATTTGCTAGGCAAAGCAAGAGATGTAATTCAATGTGGCATGCAGTACCCTAAAACATGATGAATGCCCCAGTAAAATACTCTTATAGTGTGATTAAACACACAAGCAAGCAGAAGAGCACGCAGAAATCACCCTCATAGACCATTATAGAGATTAATATTGGATACAACAAAAGAGCAACTCAAGATGCCCCCAACTTGAACTCCAAGGACTTGTCCTGGCAAATTGTCACAGCTCAAGAAAACCATAAATTAGCTGAATGAAACAAACATGTTCCCAGTATGCTGAAAAGGGTGAATCTGCATTGACACTTCAAGCTTGTTTTTAAATGGAGCTATGACAACTGAACCCAACAAGGTATTAAGAGAGAAGATCTGTACAAACTCCAGCTGTTTCAGAGGCACCTATTAGTATGATCCACGATGGATATGTTCGTGATGGTTTCCCAAGTAGAGATTAATGAGGAATCAGTATTACATTGTCAAATAACTTCCAATAATATGGAGATCACCTCATTACTTGTCACAAATTCTAACCAATTAAATCAGGACACTATAATTACATCTTGATGGGGCTAAGAGTGAAGTTAGTGACAACTTGCACGAGCAGAACAGTACAGAGCAACTGGCCCTTGGGCAAGACATCTTGGATAAGTCATGGAGAGAATGAGTTTAATCTGGAAGGCCCAGATCAAACATCACTAGAAAGTCTAATGTGCTTTTAGCAGAAAATTTTGTTTGCAGGTAAACTCATTAGGAATCAATTTATTTCAGTTATATATTAGTGTACTGAGACTTCTGCAGATCCTCAACAGCTTTGGGGTGGGTATTGCATCACTAATTAATTGATTACACAATTGGCAACTACTCATACCATTCAAGAGACCCGAATAAAATCATGGAAGTTTCAACAGATACACAGATTTAGAACAATGAATTGGGATAGTCAAACTCAAATTAATGTGATCATCAAACTTTAACAATAACATCAGTGTTTTTTCCCCTCATTTTCCCAAATTATATTCAAACAGAACCACACAAACAACACCAAATATCAATCTTATAATGTCTGAACATGGGTATGCTCTTTTTCTTCTCAACTGTTCAGCTGATACATCTATATAATCATACTTTCTGCATATGCAGGATCAAGACAAGAGCACCTCACTTTCTTTTTCCCCCAAGACTATAATTCAAAAACGCCAAAAATGGGAGGAACAAGAACTCACTTGTAACTCCACAGTGACAGCAAGGCCCCTGCTTAACCATCTCTCTCTTTCTCTCTCTATCTTAATCGAGAAGAAAATCAGAAATTCCAAAGAAAACCCAGAGAAAAACAGTAGCAAGCCCAAATTTATTGACAGAAAAATCTGAAACGACCCACAAAGCCAAATTAAAAACCAAAGAAAGAAAAAAGAAAAAAACTGATCAATCCTTCCCCAGGCCCTGTAACGCATATACAACTCGAGCAATTCAAGGGGGGGACAAACCAAGAACATACACAAAAACAAGAAAAATTTGCAGAGGACTGAAGAACCCGAGAGAGATGGAGAAAGAGTCCTGAAAGTTCTTTTTATGTATTGGGTGGGTGTCAAGATTATAAATCAAACCCAAAAGCAACCCTCCACACAGAAAAAAAAAAGAAAAAAAAAAGAATGGAGGAAAGTCAAGGGCGAGTGAGGAGATTTGAGATGGGTATTGGGTATGGAGAGAGAGCTGGGAATCCCCCCGTATAAGTTCAATGGGTGAAGGAATCTAATTAATGGGTGTGGAAAAAGGGAGGTGAAATAGGTGAAGGTAGAGAGAGAGAATGAGAGAGAGAGAGAGAGAGAGAGAAAGTGGGCGTTTCTATGTGTACATGACCAATGACCACCTTCTCTTCTTCTCCTCCTTCCCTTTTCACTCTTTTAAAAATATGACACATGATGAAGATGAACTCTTTTTTCTTTTTCTTTTTTGGTTAATCAGCTTGTTCTTTTGCCTTTTTAAATCCTTGATTTCTAATACGAGTCGAGATAGGGATTGATTAAAAATTGCCCACTTAATCCATTGGAATCTAATCCCGAGATAATTCGATTGACTTTTATTAGGTATGGATTATAATTTTGGTGTCTATCACATAAATGTGATTCCGAGTAATCACAAATAATAGATGCGGGTGAAATTCGATGGTGAAGCAAGGGACAGGCCAGTGTTAGATGACGATGGGAAAGTTAAAAAACAAAGAAAAGGGTATAAATTAATTGGCTCTTTCGTGTCTTAAATTTTTCTTTAAGGGAAAAGCGGGTGACTTTTTTAATTTGTATGATGGGACGCAATCTTGATATATATTAAATCAAATCCTTGATAAAATCGGCTAAGTAAAAAAGAAAAAGAGAAAAAAAACAATTGGGTCGTGGGTTTTGTTTTAGCCCTTTTTTTAGTGTCTTTTATGGGCCATGCTCTCGCATCAAAGCTTAAGAACCTTAACGCCTAAGTATGGTAACGGGTCAAAGGGTGATTCAGTAAAAGGAAAATATACTAAAGATAAGAACGCAGGTTTGGACTATTATTTATTATTTACTTTTCTTCTTTTGCTAAGGATTAATCTGAACGCATTTTACAAAATAAATAAAAAAAATTGTTTAATCTAAAGAGATATTTACAGCAAGAACAATTCTTATTTTGTGTTTTCTTTATCTTGAATAAAATCACCACCTTATAGCTATTTTTCAAGAATTTGCTTTCAGAAAAAGATAACGAATGATAAAAGATACAAAGGCGATGAACAAAAATTGAATAAGGCAACTTGGGTTGATTTCATCTTCATGGATTTTTCTATACTTTATGTATAATATTCCTTCTATCGATGCAATACAAGAACGAGCAACCGATACTAGTAATTTCTCTACACGTTACCATTTCTCAACGACCATTGCCGAATGTCCATAATTGCTCCAAACCACCTTGCAATTCGAAAGATTGAGATTGTTGAGCCCATCATCGTAATTAGGACGTCAGCAAGTTGCAAAATCTCTTCCGGTGAGGTATGCCGTGGTGCGCAATGTAAATTGAACCCATGATCTTGCGAAGGACAAAGGCGACCAACTATCTTCTAGGTGTCTTAGACCTCCTATGTATGACTTTCTCAACAATGGCATACCGAAGAACATTGAAAGGGCACGAAAGGGGGAAGATAGGACAAGCAAGCAAGACCAGTTATACATAAAGTGGGTTATCTCATTGGTTTGACCAATACACGCCACGTGGCACGTTGAAGGCTTCCTTAGGTTTCACAAGATATGTCAAATAACTTAAAGAAAGGGGGAAAATGTAGTCCAATGGGGAATTCACGAATTCTAATTTGCTTAAGATGACAATTCAAGATGTGGTTTCGATAAATGAATTGTGAATTTCTTACACCTTGATATAGACTGGTTGATTGCGATTTTTTTCACAATCTTAAAAAGACGAAGTTTTAGTCACCACCATGATAATAAGGTTTAAAAAGGATAGCCACGCTAGGCCCATTCCCAGCTTTTCGATTTGTCAAGAAGATGGACGGCATAATTACATGAATGGTTTATGAACTTTAACTTGGTATGCAATATGTCATTGAATTTTAATCTAATGTATAATGTGGCTCTAGAATCTTTAATTTGTGTAATATGATCCTGAAACTTTTAGTAAATGTCCAATCTAATTCTTAAATTATTAAACCGTTAGTTCAATTTGGTTCATGAATTATCAAGTCTAGGAACTAAATTCAATTTTAGGATGACAAACCACACTAAATAAATTAAAATTTCAAAAATCATACTACACGTTGAGTCGAAATTTAATAATCATTTATATCATTTTCTCGTAATGATGAGATGGTTGTCTCCAAGTTATGTAAGAACCTATCGTTTCCCCCTCAACACACATCTCAATGAAATGAATAAAGGAAGTATTTTAGACGGTGAGGATGAATTTTGCTTTCTTCAGGTCCAATGCCGTGCGCAAAGGGGTTGGCACGTTTGACCAAACTGAGTCGGGGCCATGCCGGGTCGAGATCTCTCCCTCGTTGCGTCATTCTCCCGCGTCTTCATGTACGGCACTAACCCCATCAATGTCAAGATCTGGGGCACGCCACGACATGAGAAGTTCACACCCCTTGAAGTCCCGGTCACTAAAAAATAAAATAAAATATACTATAGAGATTAATAAGCCGCCGCCTAAACTCTGCAACCAAAAATACTTTTTTTAATAATAATCGACTATATCACTTAAAATAATTAATATATAAAATGTTTAAATGTTTTTGTGGAGGAAGAAAATGCATCCCGATCATTTTTTTTCTTCTGAATGTGTCAATTAGATTAAAGGTTATTATAATAACATAAACATCAATTAGGCATGACCGAAACATGTTATGGCGTTAACTCATGAAAGTTCTTGGCAGTGGGAGGTCAAAATAATGTTCAAATGAGAGAATTGCAAGCAAAGTTGAACTTTGCAATTGTCCTATTTGGTTAAAATAAAATAGAGTGTATAAGTCAAATCGATACTTTTACAAACATATACTCAAAGTAAGTTCGTGAATAATGAAAATGAATCACCAAAAAGATCTTTTAAATTATGATTTGAAACAAAAATTTGTCCGATTAGCTACTGATCTGCCAAGTTTGGCCGGGAAAAGAGGTACTTCTGCCTTTTAATTTTTATTTTCGGAGTACCTCTCTAGAACATTCTTTTTTTCATATAAAGGGGATTGCTTATAGTTTATTTTACTAGAGACATTGACATATCATATAGTTCAACTCGTTGTAAACGATATGATTTCCCTAAAAAATTATTTCAAATAGAGACAGTGAACAAAGCAATTAGAAATATTGCGAAAATACCGTATTCCCATATGTGTATATGTATATATATCATATAGATATATATTTAATAATTGGGAGAACTTAAGTAGATCCGGGATCCAGTTTATAGACGTTTAAATATGGAATCATGAGCAACGCACTGACCATACCATTATGACCTCTCTTTGCACTTTTGGTTTATTATATATTCTATTCTCTTAACAACTTATCTAGTCACGTCGAATTCCAACCCAGCCCATGTTCGAGTTCTCTTATTGTTCCTGTCTAAACCGATCTAGGTGCGTCAATCTCCATTCTTTTCAAGTCCAATTGAAGAATGGAAAACTATCTAAAAGGTGCTAAACATATATAACAGTGATTAGAGCCATCAAATGGGTGATCAAGTCAATTTGGGTTGAGTCAAAAGTAGTTTGACCCAAATTGAATCATTAATGTAATACAAATTTAATGACCTATACTTGACCTAATCTATATCTGAACCAACCCGTTTACTAAAATACTTTCATATTTAGTCTGACCAATGCAAATCCATATTTATCTAGTTAATTCACTTTAAGCTCTTCATGTGTGCATGTTATGTGAGTAACATCATTATTTCAATTATAAGATGCTAAGAAATTGGCTTTCAACAATAAATAGAATTTCATTTTTTGCATTGATTTATAACAAAGAACAAGAGAAATTAATACTTGGTAGTGAATTTATAAAATTGCAACAACAAATAACGTGGACAAAATGTAATGACAAAAACTAAGATTAGAATCTTACATAAAAATTACAATTTCGAATGCAATCAAGAAAAGATATACTCCAATAACTTACAAACAAAACTTACAAGATTAATAAAAATAAAAATTAATGGGGAAAGAATAAGCCATCTTGATTTTTTTGAGATAAGTATACCGAACGTCCAAAAACTTGTCACAAATATGCAATTAAGCCCTAAAATATTCAAAAAGTGCAATCAAGTTGTAAAACGGAAAATGTTAACAAGTTTTAAGATTTAATTGCACTTTCATCATGAGTTTTAGGACTTATGGTGCACTTATCTCATATTTTTAATAAGGGTGAAGTGAAGCCCATCTTGTGAGCCCACCAAGACTTATTTGAACTTGAAACAATTCAAAGAATTTATTATTTTCTCATAAAAAAGTGAATAGAGAGTCACAAAAGTGAGTTAGATTTGAGTAAATCATAAACCCATTATCACCCATATATTTTTAGGTTTTGCCATTTTAAAATTTTTGTAAACCATTTATTAAATATAGCTAACTGATATAATGACTTGGTCCACCAAATATGTGTTCAATGACCTATTTTGACATGTCTAACTATGGCCAATCCAATCTTAAATCTTTCAATTATGCAATTTTAGTTATAAACATTTTAAGGATTTATTAATTTAATCTCTTTGAGAGGTGGGGTAAATATAGATATGATTCTCATTTCCATGGTATAAAAGCTATTTCTCTTGAATAACAAAATTTTTAACTTTAAAAAATTAAAATAATAATTAATACAAAATAATATTTGGATTCTAATATAAAATAGAAAATTAAAAAAAATGATGGACAATTTTCGTTATATATATTTGAATTTATTGTTGTTCGATTATATATCTTTTGTGTTTGTGCGTGTGTATTGTTAGTACCTATGTTTATTACATGTTTTAGGCATATTAGTATAATTCATTATTTAATAAAAAATTTATGAAGAGGTAATGATGGAAGGGAATAAAAAGAGTGGAAAAATAATGGATATGATAGGATATGAAAATATTCAGTTTTATGCAAAACAGTGGATAGAACCTATTCTATCTAATACTAGAAATTCAGATGACCAAAAGGAATCCTTGGTGTTTTGTTTGCATTTATACGCTAACAAGTTTCATGAATCTCAAACGGATAATTTTTAAATAATCCACAACCGATTCGGTGATGATAATTGAAACTAGCACTCCTATGTAAACAAGACAGTCTCCCGAAATACATACCTACATTTAGATAGATATGAGAAAAGTACATTTGCAAATACTCATCGAGTTAATCGTTCTCTAACTTCCTAAAACCGCCGGCACTTCCCTTGGGATCATCCCTCTCCAAATCAGAAAAAAAAAAAGGCTCTCTCGTCAGTAGGGACAGGGACAGGGACAGGATCTATGACTTCACAGTGTGTCAACGGAGAACCGCACAAGACAGTCGCAGCAGCTCCAATGGTCCGGGCGATCGTGTCTGGTTCTTGCTGCACTTCGGTCTTCAGCAAATAACTCGAAGCCCCATCTACGCCGATGAAGACGGCTTGCATCGTTTGCGATGAATACGATTGCCGTACCCTCTAGACAACCGACTCCTCGGCTTCGAGCTTCTAGATTGGTATTCTGAGATAGGAGTGCGTCAATTCAATCTAGTTAAGACTCGACCATACAGAACATATTCGCCAGTTTGAGATTCCATCTTCTTTAGTAACTCATGTTTCGATTGTTCAAACTCCCGAGACTGGATACCGCTCGTGCAATCACCAAGACAGTCTGAACGCAGACGACCATCGTATTTTTCGCATGAGTTCAAACGTTTGTAACAGCGACTCTTGGACCCGCATGAGTTCTGGTACCACGCACGCGCAGGTAATATGGCTTTGCTTCATCGTATCGACCGCCAAGAGCCTATCATCAACAGGATATACGAGAAGGTTAATCTCATGTCCAACGATCCTATTAATGCCGTGCATTAACTCCTACACAAGGAAGTGATCTGTACAAACCCCCTTTTTCAAGAGAACTACCCTTAGGGGTTTATAACGGGAACTACCTGAACTGGGAGCCGCCCGGAGTAGAATGGACCAGCAGATTCTGGATTGTTCCCAGAGAGCGTGGTCCTGTTCCCGATTCCCATTCTTGGAACCGGTGGCCGGCCAGTCCGGTTCCCAATTTCAAGGTGGGGATCAGACCAACCAGACTAGAATAATTGATTTTATACATATTTAAATTTTTTTTGAGAACAAACCATAATTCTTCATTTCATGATGGCAACTCAACTCAAATGTGAGGTAGAGTGTGCTAGGACTGACATTGCAATTTCATGCTAATAAAATTTCATCACAATGAAGATTGCTTATTTGATAATACCATCTTTGTCTGTTTCCTTTGCAAGCAAAACTATGATGCAAATTTCTCTTCTATAAGTTTTTGTGCAAGTTACTGGGTTTTTATATCTATACTGTGTGCAGGCAAAAGAAGATGGAGACAAGCCTGGGCTTGTGGCTATGCTACAGAAAGTCTTGCAACTTTATGCTTCCAGAGTTCTCTCCAAGCGCAGTTATGCCAAGAGAGAATAACAGGGAGCAAGTTGATAATTCTTATGTTCACCTCAGAGAAGCGACCCAATAATGAGGGAAGAGGACTTGAATTGGTTCTCCAAATGGGAACACGAGCTGCCGTCGCCTGGAGAGCTCACGCCCCTCTCAAACTCGAATTGGTTCTCCAAATGCTTGTGCAACATTTTATGTGCCATAGGCAGCAAGCAAGCTGCAACATTTTTCAATTTATTTTTGGCCTGAAACAGCAAATTGCCGGTTCCACCGGATCGGACCACACCGGTTAGTCGGTCCAATTCCCGGTTCCAAGATTGGTCGGTCTGGTTCCCAATCCAAGCATCTAGGAGCCGGTCCTCCTGGATCAATTCTCGGTTCCGCCTTGGAACCGGACCGGACCAGAAACTTATCAGTCCTAACTACCCCACTCCTAGACATTGAAATTGAATGAATCGACACAGCAGCGACGAAATCTTTCAGAGATCAACCACTTCACATGTCAGCGAAATCATCGATAGAAGCACTAGAGAGGGTCACGATAGATTTAGGAGGATCTACGTGCCAATCTACTATCTAGTTGGAGGAGATTCTGCGAGGGACAGAAGCCAACAGGATGCCTTGCTCACACATCTATCATAATGGATGCATCAGAGAGTGCTAGACTAGAGCCACACTTGCCCGTCATGCCGATCTAAAAAGTACTAACACTTTCCGAGTACTTTCATTTCATATTCGACACTCCGACATGTGTCCGATACATTTCGATACATTTCGACACGCAATCAACAAGTGTTGGAAAATCCGACATGTGTCAACTCTTCCCAACACTCGAGTCTGAAATTCTGACCCGCAATTTCAATATGCATAGGGTTAATTTAAAAAAAATTTCAATACTTAAGAGAGTCAAAATGTAAATACATTGAAAAAATAATGAAAATAACAAAAATAAAAGAGAGAGAAGAAAATTCTCTCCCAAGTTTCTAACTTTTGAGCTCTAACTTTCCCATGAGTGATGATCGAATGCCCCTATTATTGCCGGCGTCACGCCTCTTGTCGACATCCCTCCTGCAATCTGCCACCAGTCACCTCCGCCCCACACCAACTAACCTCGACCTCACCTACACCAAGTGTGTTTTCATACCCTTTTCGCAGCTTAATTTGATCGATTGGGGTTTGGAAATTTCTCAGAGGATCGCTTGTCGTGTGCAAACTTATCCAACTATGTTGTCTAGCGACCATTTCTGGGAGATCCCATGTCGTTGTGTGGTTGCATCCAGGAAAAACGTTAGACAGGGTCAACGTTTGCTGTAAGGAGTCAGATTCAATTAGAACTTGGAATTTGAGTAGTTTTGTTACTTTCGAAATGAGATCCAGTTAAGAAATTTCATCTTTTTACTGGTTTGGATTTAGTGATTTCGTGATCCAATTGTGGATAATTGACTCATGGTCAAAAAGATTGATAAGGATGAAGCATAAGAAACCCGATATCTATAATATTCATAGATTCGTGAAAGCAAACTTAAAATTGTGATTTTTTTTTTTTTTGCTTCTTTTCGCCTCTCTCAAGCGTTGCCTACGAATTATCTCTTTTGACCTATATTATTGGCTTGTGAGTTATCTCTCCCATTTTCATGGCAAATGTAGTGCCTTCCTTTTCTTTTAGTTGTACTTTAAGAGTTCTTACCTTGAATTTTCATTTGAAGAACTCTAAACTCCGTCTAACATAAGAAATCTCATTAATCTCCAACAAGAATTAAAAAAAATAAAATATATTGCTTCAAATTTACTCTTTTGTGTTTGTAATTTTTCATTCAATCTTTGTCAAATTAAAATAATAAATAATATTAACAAATGCTGAAATAATATTTTTAATATAAATTAATTCTATATTTTTTATTATTTATATATTTTTATATAAAATATATATTTAACATATAATATGTCAAATCAACATGTCATGTCACATGTCCGTTTTGGTATGTTCGTCTACGTATTACATAAGTGCCAACGTCTCAGTATTACGTAAGTGCCGACGTCAATTAAACATATACATTTGAATTTCACTTAAACCTCCCCATCGACATTTCTTGAGATGGAGGTCCCCGTTTTTTTTGGCAGTTCTGCTTTAATCTTGTGATCAAGAATTCTTGTCTTGTCGCCTGCTTGCTTGCGCCGATTATCCCCATAATGAAATAGACATAAGAAATACGCTCAGCCCATTCTAACGTATACAATCGAATAGAACCAGTCGCACGATTTTCTGGCCAACTGAATAATCGGCGACATAGGATTTTTACTATAGATAGATGGCTCGTAAACAATACGACAATTATCAATTGAAAGTTGCCTGGACACAACCAGAATTATGAAATTTACTTGGATAAAACCCGAAAACACAAACCTGCAGCGAGTAGAAGATTAGAAGTATTCCTGCAAATAAAGGGTAAGAGCCAGTACTACTATTCCATATGCAAAGGATAGGCCAAGAAAAGTGCACTTGGGTAGGCAGAGTCCCAGTGCAGGAAGGTCGCGCCCCTCCTTCATTAGAAGTTGTACGCGCATGTTTATTCATTCACCTTAAGACTTTTATCGGTAAAGCAGTAGATAATGTGCCATGACATGCCAAAACAGATCAAGAAAGCACTTGAGGGAAACTACGCTAAAGACCAAGGTCAGATAGTAATTCTATACACAAAAGGGGGGAAACATCACACCGACACGGGAACTATCGAGGACCGTGTTCCATCAAACTTTGCGTAGAAGAAAGTACTTAGGTACGAGATGAATCCTGGCCACGATTGGCCCACGACCACTTCAATTTCTTTTCTTCTTCTTCTCGTTCTTCTCCTTCTCGGCAGAGTTTTTTAGCTGCACAAACCAAATTTCCATGAGCCAAGAGTTAAAAACTTGAAAGGACTCGGAAGAACGGCACATTATTCGATCGATCGAGTAATCCTAAGCAAGCAAGCATTTTCGGTACACTTACCATGATGATGAGGATTCGGACAAAAACAGCCACGAAATCAGTGAAGAGGTTCAACGAATGCTTCACATAGTCCATATCACCCTGGTGTGCTAGCTCGATTATCTCTTGAGTGTCCACGACCACATAGCCGAGGAACACTAAAAGCCCAAAGTAGATCTGCAAAATCGAACAGATCAATTAGTTGTTCGTGCACAGTTCAGAAAATGGAGAACAGGACCACGCCGTTGCTCACCTCAAACTTAAAGATAGCTGCGGATCCACCAAAGACAGCCGAGGCGAAGTGCAGCCACATCAGCATGGAGAGCCCAGAAGAAAGCAAGCCACCAAGATATAGGTACTCCCTCCGCCTAGCCAACATGGCTGCGCCCGAGAAACAAGCGAAGGCCAGCGCAGATCCCACAAATGCGGTTATCACAATGCTGCACCAAGACACAGAATTCCAGTCAGGGCACATACAAAAGTACTTTATACAGGCGGTGCACAGAAGCACAAAATATTCGACACATCAGCACGAAGAAGAGTCGGCAATTACAAGGGAGAAAAGAGATGAGATATATACCTCGGGTCGACCTTAATGGCCATTTCAATGAGAGGACCGATACACGCTCCTTCAAAGAGAGCCGCCGCCATGAGCAGACCAAACCTCTTTTGCTGCATACCAGACGACACAGAGACGGTTCAATTCTCAAATTCTCACAAATCGCCACTCCCGTCGTGACAAGTGGTCCAAAGAAGTAATTAGACATTACATATCACTTCAGAGCGTACCTCTTCATGTGAAGGAATCGAAAGCAGCCACACGATGCTTCCGATGCAAGCAATTGTCGTGAGGAGCCCGCCGATGTTCAGCATCAGATGCAGGTAAGCACCACCGGCCGAAGCCATCAAGGCACAGCATAAGGACAGATAAACCTGAGATTTAGCAACGCATATGAAACAAGCGTCATCGTCACGTCACCAAATAAAACCAACCGAAGGAAGCATGCCGTCATAGATGGGTTTTCGCTCGAGAATTCGACAGGTCGAAAGGGTACAGCAGAATCCCTCGAAGTAAAATGATAAAAAAACCAACAATTGATCATCTAAAACAACTAATTATCTCTGACAATCTGATCAATAGCAAGCCCAAGCACAGGGGGAACTCAAAACACCGACCGAAACCCTAGATTTCTCCGGAGGCCGACGACGACGGACGCCGCGTCTCTCAGAGCAAAACCCACCGTAGACAAGCGATTAAGACTGGAAAAACTCGTCCCAAAACGGGAACTTGGACGGAGATTTTAAGGCAGGAAATTTCTCACATTCTTGAGGTGAGATTGGACGGGGGGAGATATCTGGCGGAAGTTCTTGAGGGAATCGTGGCTCCACCCCTTGCCGCTCGACTGGAACAGGGAAGCGAACGCATCCATGTCGATTCGATGCTTGGCGAGAACCGATCGATTGAGAGGAAGATGAACTTTTTTTGCAGGCGGGCGGATCGTGAAATCGTCGACCAAACTCGTTCTTCGAAATCGGAGAGAATCGTTGGATTTTTTGGGGGCTCACGGTTTCGTTATTTATACTCGGGATTTCGTTTGCTTTTGGGGAGCCCGCTAGAGCGTTCGGGAACCTTCGGGTCGAATCACGCCGTGCCCTTCGGAGCGTCCAAGGTTTGACCCGGATCCGATTGGCCGCGTAAAGTAAAAATGGTGGGGGAGCCGGATGGAGGGATTAATTTGGCGTTTTGTATGGTTTCGGTTGGTCATTGAGATTCGGCTGATAAAAGATGGGCTTATTCTGAAAATTCAAATGTAATTTAATAATTTGAAACATATTTTTTTAAAATCAAAATTAATCTATTGCAAAATTTAAATTACATAAAAAAGTGAAAGTCTATTCAGACACACTCGATTTATTTTATATAAACACTAGCCAATGTGCACACTGCGTTACATACATACAAGAAAGTGGCATTTCAAAGTTTCAAGTAAAATCTTCTCGCTAATAAGTATCTCCAATCGAAGAAATTAATTGAAATAAATAATGAAAAGTATAAAAGGTATACATATTCAAATCGTTTTATGATTTGAATTTTTTTTCTAGAAGGTGGTTGTGATATAGAAGAAGTTTGAAAAGTCAAAGATTTGAAACATATTATAAATTTATGTATAAATCTATAAATAAACAAGTGAAATAAGGATATTTGAGGAAAAGAAGAACGATCGATATTTTCTAAAAGTAGGATGTACTATTTATTTTGTACAATAATATATAGAGTATAAATAATCAAAAAGAATTATGATGCGGCGAAAAAAGTGATAATATATAGTACAATGATAAACAATTTCTCACTTGAGGTAAATATGTTCCAATTTAAGTACATTGATTATTCTGGGATGGCGACTTCGAGCTTTCTTATGTATTCAATCTTTCTTTGGTAGAGTTCTTTCATTTTTTTTTTTTTTTCTTTTGGTTCGAATTGGGGGAACCCGATTTGGACAACCCGGGTCAAGCATGACCCAACGTAAAATCTCCGAAATTCAGGGGCATAAAGGGAACAAGGAAGTTGGGGGAGGTACCTGGAAATTTCGCGGTAATGAGAGAGCAGTAGCTCGCAATAATCGCCGACGACTTTCTTTGACGGTGACAGGAAAGTAAAGTATCACATGAAACGAAGCATCGCGTCACCAACGCATCCATATGCGATCGCTTTCTCGCTAAGTAATACGGTGGAGCCGTGGGGCCCGGTGACGTGGAAATTTGCCACGTCAAGGTCTCCAGTAAAAAGTCGCCACCTCATTTCCTCTCGGTTTCGTCGGATGGAACAGGCTATAAACCCTCTTAATATCGAAAACTTTGCTAGGAAGCTGCTTATCAGTAGAGGTTTGGCACGTTTGACTTGATTCTCATTTTGATTGAACTTCACGATCCAAACCTTTTTAGTTTTATACCCGTTGGCTTCTGGGTAGGAATCCGAAAATTTGATGAGAAAGTTACCTAAGACTAAGTCGATCATTGGTCAATTCGGAAACCTACCATAACACAATATATAACGTAACTACCAAGAGATAAATGTTACTCGTAATCTTAGAAGTTCTGGTGGGGTATACCCACAATCAGATTTTTTAAATGTTATATCTGAAAATTTAAAGTATTTCTTGTCTAATATCCTTAACGAGCGGTGCTGTGAAACTTGTTGAAAAGGGTTGTAAAAATGCACAATTTCAAGGGGGCAAAAGTTCCTTCATAGCATAATATCATGGCGGTATTCTAGAACCAGATGTGTTAGATTCTTGGGCCATAAATAAAAATATCTGACAACTTTTTTTTTTAACTCATAGTTCGATTGTTAATGAAAAGTTATAATCCAATATAATATTTCTTATATATTCGCTTTGTCTATGTTATCTCTTATTACTTCCGTGCAAAAAGGGAAAAGAATCCGTTGAACCACATCCTTTTTTGCCAGCCACTTTGTTTTTTCTTTCCCCGAATTATTCTTTTTCCAAAGGAAAAAAGGAATATTGGGCCACATCATTCTTTTTTGCTTTATATGTTTGAAGCAAGTAAATTACTGATAAACCCATCGAATAAGTGGATCAGATCAGGTTAAAAATGATTCGACCCAAATCAGCCCATATAACCTATTTCAACGAATTTTTATGCAATGTAGATTTAGCAACCTAATCGACTTGACATGTACCAAACCCAATCCGAGATCTTTTTTTTCCTTAAATTGTTATCTTTGAAGAAGAAGCCACTTCATTCGTTGAGTTAGGATGTGCATGATAAAATTTCTATTTATTTATTTCTCTGTTTCTCTATTCTCCGAAACAGATTTAGAATAGAAATCCGTTTGGTAACGCAATTTGATTTTTCTATTTCTGGAATAAATTTATATTCCAGAAATAGATTTGAAGATGAAATCAGAAGCTAAAATTTTTAACTTCTCAATTTCTGGCAAGAAATCAATTTATGGCTGTAAGGTGGTGATGAAATCTAGACCTGACCACTTATAAATCTTGAAGCGGGTTCACATGGCTGTAAGGTGGTTGGAAAAAGCAAAATCTTCACATGACTAGCAATCATGTGCCCCGATGAAAAATCTGTTTTGATCACAATGGAAAGATGTTGAGGAGGGTGGCTTCATCGTTATCGCAAAGGAGGTAAGCAAGCAGAGAATACGGTTCTACATCATGAGGTGATGTGTCACCATGCTCCTTTAGCGATGCAAACTACGGCATTCAATCAATTGATTCGTGGTCTCTACTTCCTTCGTGAGCAACAACGATCATGGAAATTCATATTTGGGTTCCCTAGTTAGGTTTTTTCATTAGAAATGAGTTAAATGAGTTGTAAATAGATTCATAACAAATCTATCGAAACTCATTTGTTTTGGCCTTTTTATTTTGATGCGAACTGCAGCATTCAATCAATTGATTCGTGGTCTCTACTTCATTCGTGAGCGACGACAATTATGGAAATTCATATTTGGGTTCCCTAGCTGGGGTTTTCATTGGAAATGAGTTAAGTAAGTTGTAAATAGGTTCATAACAAATTTATGGAAACCCATTTGTTTTGGCCTTTTTATTTTAAAACCCATTATGACTAGGGGTGAGCATAGTCTGGGTTGGGCCGGTCTACTCCATAAACCTAGGATCAACCCACACAATGTCGGTCCTCAATTTTTGGGATCGAGGACCGATCCTATTGAGCTTAGGATTGAGAACCGGACTGACCTAGTGGTTCAGTTCGATTCCAAAGTCAACCCGGGACCAACCGATAATTTTTTATTTTATTTTTTGCACTCCTTAAAAAATCGATTGAGAACCAAACTGACTCAATGAGTTTGGTCTGGTTCCAGGGTCAACCCCAGACCAACCAATAATTTTTTATTTCATTTTTTGTACTCCTTGAAAGAGTAATTGATGATTGGATCGACCCAATGAATTTGATGACGAGCGATTTTAGCTAAGAAAGGAAAGCGGTAAGGGTTGAGTGGGGTGAGTGTCAAACAGAGTGAGCATCAAGTGTCGAGCGAGGAGAGTGAGCATCGAGTGTCGAGCGGAGAGCAATAAACCAAGCGAACATCAAGCGGCAAGCAGCACAAGTGACTCAAAGCGAGTGAGGCGAGTATTGAGTGGTGAGCGGAAAAGTTATTTCTTTCGATTTTGGCAAATTAAAGACTATAAGAGCATGCCATAAGAAGCTGTTTATGCTCTTTTGGACGCCATGAGAACTCCTTACAAAAATATTTTCCTCCCTCGTAAATTTTGCCTATTGACACTGTAAAAGACACTAAAAATCTAAGTTATTAAAGAACAATGTAAAATTAGTTGAACTACTCACTAAATAGCTATTTAATTATGGGTTAATACGTTTCCTTTTTAGTCGAAATGATAGGTTATTTGCCAGTGAGATTTTTGAACTCTTTTCCCTAGTAATTATATTGGGAAAGTTACAAAAAGAGAAAAATACATCCATCGTAGCTGTGAAGGCAGTCAGTTTGCAGCCGCCTAGTACTGTCATATCGACTTGTATAGGAAAGAAAACCCAAGTAATGTTGCATTTTACCATAAAATGTACAAGAGCGACAGTAAATATTCCGTAATAGCTTTCTAACCAAAGAGACGTGAAGAAAATCCACTAATTTCAAACTTTGCATGACTAGAAGATGGACAAGAACATACGATTTTCCCATACATGATTCGTGTTTAATTAAGAACTTGACAGAGAATTTTTTTTTCCATACTTGATTTGTGTTTAATTAAGTACTTATAATAGCATTAACCTTTGCCAAATCCTGAGCTAAATTCTGTACTACACGCTCTCACCATAAATACCCCTGTTCCCCCCGCTCATGCACGTATCCTCCAACCTACGTAGCCAACAAAAGATGGGTCGAGCTCCTCACGAACGCCCCATTTTTCTCCTGTTCGTCGTCGTCTCGTCGATCGCTTGCACCTTGGCGTATGGACCCCGGACGCAGGAGCAGATCGACACCATCTGCCGCCAGATGGAGGACTACGGGTTCTGCAACAAGTGCTTCTCCGAGCATATCTTCACCCCGGAGGCCGACATGACTGCCCTGGCCCAAATAGCCATCGAGCAGAGCCTGGCCAATGCGTCCAACACGCTGATTCTCGCCAAGAAAGCTTGGCGCGACGCGACCGACCAAGAACTGGTGGATTATCTCAAGACCTGTATCGACGGGTACCTGCAGACGCTGGATTTGATAGAGAACGCGGACAGGGTCTTCGGGAGCAAGAACTACAGGACCGTGTTGATTAACTTCCAGAATTCGGCGAAGGTGCAAGCGATTCAGTGCGGGCAGTATAGCAACAAACATGGTATCCAGAATCCTCTCTACGAGTATAACAGGGAGGAGAGGATTCTCATCACCATGGGCGTTGCGACTGCAGACAGCCTTCTCCGTGGAAGAAGAGCGTGACATCTGCTTTAGTTTCAGTGTTTCAAAGTGATTTTCTGTTGTTCTTTTCTCCTTTTTATTAATGTCTGGTGTTGTTCAAATGAGGAAATCACGCATGCAAAATTGCAAATGAAGTGGTGAAGTTCGTCTAAGAGGGCTCGCTTTCGCAGTTAACGTATTACAGTTTTTTAACTTCGTGAAAAGAAGAGAGAGAGAGAGAGAGATTGGCTATTCCAGCTGAGAATCGACAGTACGACAAATTCACTCTATACAAGTTTGACTTGATATGAACGACTTTAATTCTATAGTCATGGTGTAAAATCAATGCACATGCTAGATAATGAACATATTCAGAGTGTGATTTTTATAATAATCTCGTCTAAAAAGTCCTAAACATATTGTACGGTAATCAATTTAATTATAAAATTTTCAATTTAACCAATTCTTTTCTTTTCCCTAAACATCCCATTTCATTCGGCCAATTTGAGACTATTTGCCAATTTAGATATTCTTGCAATTTTTGGCTAGAAATGGTTGGCGTGACAATCTAGTTGGCATTGGCTATTTTACATGGCACAACCGGCACTGATATGGATGATTTTTGTAATTTTTTTTTAAGTTCTCCTTTTCTTTTCTTTTTTCTTCTTTTTTTTTTTTCTTATTTCCCTCCGAACAGTTGCTAGGCCTCAAGGATGGCTAGTGGAGGGAAATAGGAAAAAAAAAAATTATAAAATTTAGAAATTTTTGCAAAATTCTTCCAAGTCAGTGTTAGCTATCTTAGATCTATGTTAGCGATTTCTGGCTAAAATTAGTTATAAGGATTACATTGGTACGTTATCAAAAGATTTAAAACTAAATTGATAAAATTGAAATGTTTATAATTGAATAGGCCATTATACAATAAGTTTAGGATTTTTTGGATAATTATCCTATGACTTTTATTGCACAAGATATAGCAACAACATATCATTATTAGAGGCAAAATGCATTTGCTAGTAAATGTGTACACATAGAAAGACATTGACGTTTGAAAGATCGAGCATTAAGACTTTATTATGAAATACTTGAATTATTAAATAATCACAAGAAATTATCGACTAAAATGCACTATACTAACATTAAAATAAATATACAAGGATAGAGAAAAATATTTTGAGATTTGAAATCTTACCCTCACTACTAAAATACACATCTAAAATATACATACGTATGTATCGACTTACAGAAGAATACCTGGCCTTTTGGTCTAAAACACGTCGTACACATGATGTATTATCCTCGACTAAAAGTACTTCAATTTTTTATTTATTTTCTACATTTTACCGATCAATTAATGAGGTATAGAGGATCTAAGTTAAGTTTTGATTTTATGGCAGTGGTACAAAGACTATTATACTAGTAAAATCCAAGTTAATATTATTATTATAAGGATTTTACTCTGAAGACGTGATTTCTTTCAACTTTATTAAAATTGTCGTTTTTTGGGAGATTTTTGATGAGATACAATGGGTGAGTTTTTATGGATGCTAAACAAGGTGCAGTGGCTCATTACTCCCTCTTCCCAGTTTAGGAAAGAAAATCACTGAGTATATTCTGTTTAAAAATTATCTGCGATTATAAATTTCTTGCCATAAATAGGAAATTCCTCTAGAAAAAAGTTGAGCATGGAAGATTTGAAGGGGAACGAAAACCTTACAGAAAAATACCCGGTCTTTTGGACTAAAACACGTCGTCCACATGATGTATTATCCTTGTGTAAAAGTACTTCAACTTTTTATATATTTTCTACATTTTTACCGATCAATTAATGAAGTATAGAGGATCTATCTTAAGTTTTGATTTTGTCAAAGTGGTACAAAGACTATTATACTAGTAAAACCCAAGTCAATATTATTATTATAAGGATTTTAATCCGAAGACATGATTTCTTTTAACTTTATTAAAGTTGTTGTTTTTGGGGAGATTTTTAAGTTTTGATTTTGCCATAGTGATATAAAGACTATTATGCTAGTAAAATCCAAGTTAATATTACTATTATAAGGATTTTATTCTGAAGACGTGATTTCTTTTAATTTTATTAAAGTTATCGTTTTCAGGAAGACTTTTGGTGAGATACAATGGATGGGTTTTTTTGGATACTAAACAAGGTGCAGTGGAAAGAAAATCAATGAGTACATTCTTTTTAAGAATTATCTACTATTATAAATTTCTTACTATAAATAGGAAATTGCCTTAGAAAAAAGTTGAGCACGGAAGACTTGAAGAGGAACGAAAACCTTACTATAAAATAGCTAATTTCTTCCTAGTATCCGCAGGGCACACTACGTAGATAAACCAAAACAAATATGGAACGTTCCGTAGCCGCCTCCGCTGCTCTCTTCTTCACCTTCCTCCTCTTCTCGGACGCCCTCGCCGTCGGCCCGCAGACGCAGCAGCTGATCGACCGGATCTGCCGCCAGACGGAGGACTACGGGTTCTGCGACAAGACCTTCAAACCGCACATCCCGGGCCAAGAGACGGACATGCGAGGCCTCGCGCAGATAGCCCTAGAGCAAGGCCTGGAGAACGACACCGACACCCTGGTCTTCGCGAGGCGGCTCGCGGGGCAAGTGACCGACGAGGATCTTCTGGACTACATCGAGAACTGCGTATACGGGTACTTGGAGATCTTGGGACCGTTCCAGGACGGGCTCAGAGCACTCAGCGAGAAGAACTATTCGGCCCTCGTCGCGGGCTTGAGAGGCGCGCCGCAGGCACATGGAAGCAAGTGCGGGGCGTTCACGGGCGGAGTTCCGAACCCTCTGGATGAGAGGAACAGGGAGATGAGGATTCTCATCACCATGTCTCTGAACGCTGCTTATATACTTAGTCGAGAAAGAGCTTGAATTGCTAAACCTTGCATGGCGATGCATGCATTATTTTTTGAAGAAATCTAGGATGTATAAGTAACAATAACAGCATCGCTGTATACCATAATTATAGTAAAGAAAATCGGTTTGAACTGCAACTCGTACATATATTCGAATTCAAGAAGAAAAAAGGAAGTAATTGAATCCAAGATCGAATCCAATTTGCTTGATCAACGTCATTGTCCAACCGTTGGGAGCTGCATCGGCATTGCGTGCTAACACAAGGGGCAACAATGGCTATTCTCTAACCAGTGCCTGATGCAATCTGCGTGAAAAACATGCGAGCAGGGCAGTCTCGACGCGTCCATCCCGCCCGCGAGCTCCTCCATGCAGATGGTGCACTCCCTAGTCGGATTGCCGTCGGTCACCCTAAATCTCTCCAAATTCTCGATAGACAATCTTGTTGCCGGCTCAAAACTCGAAGGTTGTCTCCCGTAAGGTTTGAAACTCCAAAGCTGTATCCTGAGCGGCGCCAGCGAATCATCATCTTCCGAGATTACATGAGTCACGGCGGAGATGATTACTTCCATATGGACAATATTAGCGTGGTCAACGGCGGAGGCCGCCACCATCCGAGCCGCCTTGTCGCACATCTGTTGGATGATCGGCAGCTGATATCCCCCAGGAACTCCAATTTTGAACAGAAATCTGGATAAAAACTGGTGCATTACTGCATCGGATTAGTGCATGATGGATAATACTTCGTGTTTACAATTGGGAGAATTGTCCAAAAGTCACTGCTTTGTGCGGTTTCTTGGCCATCGATCATAAACCTTTTCAATATTGCCACCAGTCACTAAACCTTTTGTCGGTTTGCCACACCGAGTCATCCGGCCATTTTGGCCGGAAAATGCTAACATGGACAGGTGGTGCCACGTAGATCGCCGGCACTAACGTGGACAATTTTTAATAATATTTTAATTTTTAAAATTTTTAATTTTTAATTTTTATTTTTTATAATGTTTTCTGTTTTTTCCTTCTTCTTTTTTTTTTTGGCTTTTCCCTTGCCCTTTTCCGGTGGCCGACCACCGGCCACCGGCCACAGCCAGCCGGCCACCGGCCGGGCGAGGCCGCCCAGCCCCGCGAGGCCCGGCCTCGCCCGGATCCGGGCGAGGGGAGCCCTCGCCCGGGCGAGCGTCGGCCTCGCCCCTAGCCGGCCGGGCGTTGGCTCGTGGCCGGTGGCCGCCCGTCGCCCGCCCGGCCGGGCGAGGCCGACGCTCACTGGCGAGGGCTCCCCTCGCCGGCCGGTGGCCGGCCACAACCAGCCAGCCACCGGAAAAGGGCAAGGGAAAGCCAAAAAAAAAAAAAAAAAAAAAGGGAAAAAACAGAAAATATTTTTAAAAAAAAATCAAAAAAATTAAAAAAAACTAAAACTTTAAAATATTATTAAAAATTGTCCACGCGTCGGCCGACAAATTCCTACGTGGCACCACCGGCGTCCACGTCAACATTTTCCGGTCAAAATTGGTCAGATAAACTCAATTAGCAAACTAACAAAAGGTTTATGACTCAATCGGCAAGATTGAAAGGTTTAGGATTGAATTAGCAAAACTGCAATAGGTTTAGGACTTTTTGGACAATTCTCTCGTTTACAATTCGAATCTGATATTTAAGATTCTCCTAACATAAGCTCCAAAGTCAACCAGAAGTTTGAATAAGACTTTGAAAAGTCAACGCTACTCTACTCGTTCCATTCATTAGAACATCATAGAATCTGGTTTTCCTTATCAAAGATTTCGTAAATTTGCAACGTTGTCAAAAGATTCTAACCTGGCCATTGTTCTGGAGGAGCTTGTCGGACCAAACCAGAGTGGTCCATGGGGACGGGATCGCGTACTGGACTCCTACCCCATGCCCGCACCGGAGGATGTATTTAACGAGGATATCCAATTTGAACAAGATCTGATGATTGTCGCCGGTAATTGATTCGCTCACGACACGCACCCTTTGCGCACTCATGGCCCCAGATTCATAGTAGTTGTAGGTGTAAGTGGCCATGGATCCGAAGAGTTGGTAACGCAGAAATCGACAGCATCGGTTGAAGTGAAGCAATTTGAGGGCTTTGAAGTTCATGGTAAAAAATCATGGGGATTGGGTCTATATATAAGTGAGTTCTTACTAATTCGAGTAGGACTTGTCCAGAGAAAAACAGAAATTTGATCGAATAAGATGAGTTCCTGCTTTAATCGGGAAACCGAGAGAACCAGTAGATCAAGGGCTTTTAGTCAACTAAAGATAACATTTCAAACATAATCGGACCCCGGTAAATCACCAATGAAGCAAAATAAATTTGAATTCTTAAAGGGATAGCAACTTTCTCACCAAGAGTGGTTACCGTGAAAAACAGGATTGATACCTTGAAAAATTGGATTGGTACCATGAAAAACCCAAACTTAACAAATTTAATATTCATTAATTTTCATTAAATGTTAAGTTAAATGATACATGACAGTTAGTTGGTATACTAATTTCGGATTTTACTGTTGATTTATCACAGATGTACAAATTTGTGATTTATCATAATATTAATCACATTTAATGAAAACTAACAAAGAATAACCTTGTCACAAAACATGTACTAATTTAGGGGTTTTTGGTGGTCAAAAAATTAATTTTGAGTAAGTCCATGCATGTAACAATTTTGGATTTTTCATGATATTAATCCCAACTTTTTTCAAGTGAATCTAATGATGTTTATGGAACGATAAGAGAACCTTTGCAGCTGGACAATAACAAGCATCGCGGTGCTATAAAAAATAGACCAGATCTTGCAGCAATCACGCCATGCACTCGGCTCCTTTCCAAACATCTTTCACAATTTTGAATCCAATCCTCGGCGCTTCGAATTTTTAAATGCGGGATTTTCTAAATAATTCTGCGAATGTAAGACCACATAAAAAAGTACACATCCTAGCTAAGGAATGAAACAAGACAGTTCTGGCTAGATTCATGTTCTATGGATACATTGTGATTATTATCCTGACTCCCATGTTCAGTTTGGAGCTTAGAATAGGAAAGACTTCCCTAGCAGCTTCGCAATTTTCGCAAATTTTGAAGAAGAGACTATCTACCATGCAATAGACTCTGCAGACATGCGAGGGAGAAGATCTACAGAAAGAATAAAGCAAACGAGCGAACATTCCGACCAAGCTTAAACTTTTTTTTACAAGGAACTAAATCAACCACCTGCCTCTTGCAGCTCTGACCAGTAGCTACTCATTCTGCAGATTGGGACGGGTACAAGAAGGCTAACATGAATCCGATCATTACACCAACAAAAGCCACGGCGAGTGCCCATGTGAAGGAGAACCCTCGGCCGCTTCTCCGTTGTATTTGTGTTTTCATCATGTCCTGCAAAGATCGGGGAAGGGAAACTATAATTAATCAAGAAAGATGATGTTCAAGTCACCCATTGTTAATTGATATGCTAGTGGACTAAAGCTTATAAAATAACAGATGGGACTCACAATATCTTTCTGAAACAACTGTGCTTGCCGAACAGCTGCGTCTCGCTCATTCTTCATCCGCTGCAAAGCCAGACTCTGAAAAGGGAGGGAAATAATAAGTGTATTGTTAATCACCATAAAGAGCACTTATCATCGCAATTTGGATGAAAAAAAACCACTTCCATTCAAAAGTATTCCTGAAGATGTAGGTACATGACTGCCTCAGATTTTTTGGCAAAAGACTTAACGAAACACTGACAGAGAGGAGAAAATGAACAACGAAAGAAGTCTCTACTCAGAACAAGTTTCATAACAGGCATGGCAGATACAGAGGGACAAAAAACTAGGACAGGCAATGCCAGTTGCCAGATATGCATGCCTGCTGGCAGTAGGACAGCATACAAAGATCATCCCATGTTCTTTTCTTGAAAATTAGAACACCCGTTCTTCTTTTAGATAATTATCAAAATATCTAATTCTCACTAGATCAGTTCGATACCTCTTGAATTCTTAGTTAGGAAAGAAAACTCTCCTGGGATGAACTATCCACCTGGAGAGAACATTTTCTATAACTTTTTCATTGTACCTCATGCCACTACACATCTATCAGCAGCTAATTTCACCATCTAATTACACTTCAGACATATGTCTATGCAAATTAACCATGAGAGTGCATACTTCAATGTTCTATTAGATCAAGGCTGTTCTCGGTTTGGAGGTAGCAATCTTTCAGGACGTGACCAGCAAATTGACCAAAAAATTTTAAACCTTTAGAACCTTAAAAATTTAACTATACAAGGAGCAAAATGAGCTCACTGTATCATCATCAGAACTTTGTATCGAGCTCCTAAAGGCTTCCTCTCCGGACTTTTCTTGAGGTGAGCTGGGAAAAATATAGACAACTCCGAGTCTGCATTCCTCTACTAATCTTCCACCACCCTTACTGAACTGGATATGACATAAATATCAAGTCAACACAGAGAAAGAATGCCATTATCCAGTTTCCAGAGTTAATAACCAAGGTCAATTGTCAGAGAATTGATCCTCACAGTATCAGGCGGAAGCTCTTTGCCATCAGTATTAGAGGGCACAATGGTGCTTTGAAGAAGAAATTTGTCCTTGCATTGCATATCAGGCGGGTATTCTTGTTGGGCTTGGAGAGTAACTTCACATCAACATAAAAAAGGCACATCAAAAATAAAAACAGCGAGGAAGTCCCAGAGAAATATCAATAGGCAAAGTGCTGAAAGAAGCATTTGTGAAAAAAACACATCTATCTGAGTGAACAGAAGCCATCATGAGAAGATAGTCAGGTTGACATAATAAGCAGTACCTGTTACTTGACAGGAACCTTGAGGTTGTATCGTACAAGAGTTTGGTCGTACAAAGTACTTTTTAGGTGAAGTTGTTTTAACCTAGCAGAAGGAAAGACTTGAGAACAGATTGAGACTGCAGTGTACCAAGAAAAGCATAATAGGAAGAATTTAAATCTAAATGAGGCTTTAGAAGTTTAATTTAATTTAGGAAGGTAGATGTAGAACTCAAAAAAGGGATATATTTATGCACAAATGTGCACAAGCCTACACACCGACCAAAGTGTACCTTAAATGCGACATGGTCTTCTGTGTTGTTCACAACTTCAAGATTGCAATGACTCTGCTTTTCCAGCTCAACTGTTTACATAAATTTGAACATCAGAAGTCCATCCATTAATGTGAGAGAGCTAGAAAGGAAGGCTCTCCTAGGTCACAAAGTAAGAAAAAGCTGACATAAACAGACATTTTTCATATATCAAAGTCTCTGTATAATCATGCAATGCAGTATATCCCGCTTTCCAGTCTCTTCCTCTATAAAAATAGCAATTCTTTGACACATTGTTTGTGAGCAGACATTAAAAGATCATGCTTCTGGATGTCTAACCTGATTTTACCAGTCAAAATGCAAACAAGATCAAATTTGAATCTTCCCCATATCACGGAGAAGAATGAACAATTTATTCCATTATTAAGGACGAAAGAGACACCATTATGCAGTTTATGTCCATAAGCACGGATAAACAAATTATGAAAGGAAAACAAGGGTGCAACACAAGTACATGAGCATTACTAAATGCAGAAATGACATGACAACATGCCTTCCCCTGCAAATAAAGAGTCCAAGTTCACTTTCAACTAGCAAAAGGAATGTTAAACAAGTATTTGCCTCTCAATCAAATAAAAATCTCACAGTCCTTGGCCTCCTTAACAACAGGCCCGGAATCATGTCCATTCGGAACAAGAGATACCCTTATTACCCTGAAGAGATATTAAGGCTGGAAGATCTTGCTCAAGTAGAAATTGAGCATGCCATTCATCACAAGAATGCTAAACTCTGTTTCTAGTAGTCAGGGTTGAGTTTAGAACATTTCAAAGAGCACCCAAAAACCCATTGAGCTAACTGCAACCGAAGAGGACTTACTCTCATTTGTTGCTGATAAAATGATCATTAACTGTTTGAGATCACCACCCTCCCATGATTTTAAAGATTTGAAACTTACAGTTTGGAGAAGCCTACAATTCTACTGAATAGCAAATACTGGTAGCACAATTCACCTGGCAACTGCTCCATTGTGCATTCATTTCATTACTTCACAAGAAACATTTTACCTTATGATACATATTTTTTTTTCCAAATTAATAAGCCAACTCTCTCCTGAGGTTTTCAAAACTGTACGCCAATGGTTGAAATAAATTAAAAATAAGCACCAGCTAGCTTCAGATAAATACTCCCCCCTACCCCATATCCTTTTTCACACATTGCCCTGACTTCAATATTAATGTCTACATTCTTTCACAGCCCCCGTTGCTGCAGTAGCCAGAACAACATTACAATCTCATGGGAATGATTTTCGCATATTATAATCATCCACGCAGCCTTTTCTCAAGTTTCTACACATTGTCATCTTCTAATCTCCTCAAAGGAGGTCAGGCCTAAAAAAAGCACTCGAGAAGATCTTCTCACTGATTCAACCCTGTCAAAACCCACCAGCTTTAGCATATTAAAGCCGATTTTGCATACATATCTGGCCTGAAAGAAGGCAACCGACCTAATGAGACCTTTTCTCCATCCGTCGAAGATTGTCCTAGGAGTAAGGCGACAGGATCCAGAATGGCCGCGAAGGGCTTTCTCCGAACAAAATCCAAACTTTAGCTGGTCTACAGAGAATTCCAATAGAAGAGAACTACTTATCGGCAGAAAACGCGATGACCCTTTTCATCTTTACCAACGATTCCTTTCGTAACTTCAGTGCCACTCTATTCTCTAAACCGAGCAAAAACCCAGGAGAAGATGAATTCACTCGCATGTCATCTACCCAGAAATCTGCTAATTAGAGATGAAACTGATAACCCACAGAGAGAGAGAGAGAGAGAGAGAGAGAGAGAGAGAGAGGTACGAGTGAATTTGAGCTCGTCGGGATGAACAGAGATCAGAGGACGACCGGCGCCGGCCATTTCGGTCCCCCCACTGACGCCGGAGAGATCAACCCTTTTCCTCCAGCGACCCCGCGAACCCCTTTTTAGTGATTGATCAGCCCCACCTCATTCATTCACCGCCATAGACAAAAGAACCCACGAACTCCAAAACCTCCGTCACAGAGAGAGACAGAGAGACTGTTACCTCGTTGTCCGCTAGCCGTAATCTTGAATCTTTATAGGCCCAAATAAGATAAAGCACCGCCAATTCCGCACAGCAGAACTCGACTTAAGTTTTAGTCAAACACGGCAAGAGCTCGCGCCAGGCGTCATGCAGCAAGCGTGATCTGCAAACGTCGCGGGGTGATCGATGTCAGCGGATCAAGAATCGACTCCGACCAGACAGCATCGGAGGTTGGAAAAGCGGCAACGGAAAACCCCCCAAAAGGGGTTGGTAAGTTAAGATCAAACGAAGCACGAGCGTATCGGATCGACCCCCTTCTTGATTCTCGTGGAAGCCAAGTTCTATTGGTGGATAGAGAAATTCGAGAGGAGGTATGGAATGATTGCCGAAGTTGACTATAATCTTACGAGGTTGCTTAGACGCAAAACGGAATCCCCCCTCGAGAGGAGGATGACTTCTTGTGGATGTCGCGTGCATGAATATGTATGTGATAGAATTTTTCTAAATTAGCTGAAAAAATTGTATTGGGCTGTTAGACTATTTAAATATTAAGTTACTCTTTCATTTAATAACTTTAATTTTTAAATTAGTTAGTGATGATCTCACACATCTCATATAATATTAGAATTAGGGGGTCTTGAATTAGAATTTTTCAAATCCTTATCTGTCTTCTTAATCTCGAAACTTTTAGATATAGGCGTAATTTGATAGTTAACTATTCTAAAACGGCATTCTTACAAAAAAAGAAAGAATGAATCTTTACTTTCCAAACACTTATGTACTTGTCCTAAATCATACAAAAGAAAAAATAAGTCAATCTTTACTTTTGAAACACTTCTATAATTGTCCTCCTAAATCAATTTATACATGGTTAGCTTACAAGGACGGTAACATTGTCATGAAAACAGCCCCTCGCAATCTCACGAAAATGGGTATTTCCATACGTCTAGTTGCATTCAGTATCTTGCTTAGTAGTACAACCGACAAATTAGCAACCTAGGAAATTATCGCTAATCCAGCACTAAATCATTAATTAAATTCTAATCATCACTATGGTTGCCCGTACGCTACCAATACTACACATCCATCGGTAGAGTCGTTCCGTTCTAATCACGACAAAACAGAAGCATTTACCTCTCTTAAGCAAGCATTAGCAAGACTAATGTAATGCATTTTTTTAATCCCGCTGGACGCGCTTGGACCTGGGCTCTCTTCCCGGTGTCAATCCACCAGTGGTCCGGGCCCTCGCACTCAGTGGGCCCAGCCCGGATCAGCAGGCCCAATACCAAGCCCAACTCAGTCCCTGCCCGGCCCAGAAGCTCCACAGCGGCCGACCAGGAGCGCGCACACGAGGACCGTCGTCGAGTCCCGCGTGGCACTCAAGCAATTCCTCTCTTCCGCCGAGGTTGCCACGTGTCCGCCCTCCGCTTGCGAGCTTCGTCTCCGCGCAAACACCTCCCCCCCTTCTCTCTCTCTCTCTCTCTCTCCGCCAACCTCGGACTCCCTTCCATACTTTCTCTCTCTTCTTCCTCCTCTCGACGGAGTGTTCGTTGCACGAATCCAATCATGGGTCTCTACCTCGATCCGTTTCTAAATCTGCTAGACGTCTCGTAATCGGTAACGACATCACTCTTGTTGATTCTTGGGTGTTCTTGGGTCCGGGGAATATGGAATGTCGGGTGCGAATATTCTTGACGATCGTTTCGCTTGAATTTAATCTGCAGGAGCGATTAGAGGAACCTCGACCAGGCTTCTTTCGTGGGCAGTTTTTATCTTTCCAAAGGGGGTTGTAAGTTTCGAACTTTTTGGTCGGTTCGAAAGGAAATGTCTCGCGGTCTTGATGCTACGAGAGGAACCCCACCTGGGATTTTGCTCGTGAGGAGAATTAGGGGCAGGAATTGGAGCTTCAAGACTTACAGATACGTCGTCTTGCTCATTACCTTCATTGCGTACGCTTGTTATCATGCTTCGCGGAAGCCTAGTAGCATTGTGAAGAGTGTCCTTTATCCCGAGACCGCGACCGTCCATGCGCGGCGGTCGTGGCCGTTGGGCGAAGTCTTTGTGAGGGAAGAGCTAGGGAATGGAGGTAATGTGACTGGTAGATTCAAGTACGGGGGTTGGGCTCCCTTCAATGGATCCGATGGGACGTCGAAATTGGGCGAAATCGACGTCGCGTTTTTGGCCTGTTATTCAATGGGGATGTACGTCGCGGGGCATTTGGGAGATACGTTGGACTTGCGGTTGTTCTTGACGACTGGAATGATCGGCAGTGGCATTTTTGTGGGGCTCTTTGGGATGGGATATTTTTGGAATGTGCACGTTTTCGGATTCTATTTGGCCATGCAAATGGTTGCCGGGTTGTTCCAAGCGACTGGGTGGCCGTCGGTGGTGGCGGTAATTGGCAATTGGTTCGGGAAGAGGAAGAGGGGCTTGATAATGGGCGTGTGGAATGCGCATACTTCGGTGGGGAATATTAGCGGTTCCATTCTCGCGGCTAGTGTCTTGGATTATGGGTGGGGCTGGTCGTTCATCGTTCCTGGCGGCTTGATCTTTCTTGGAGGGGTACTGGTTTTCCTGTTCTTGGCTGCATATCCAGAGGATGTTGGATTTCCTTTTCCGGATGATCCAACAAGGGCCATAGAGACGGTTCCTCCCAATGACGTAGAATCCCAATCGCGAAGTTCCTCAGTTCGTTTGGGGACTAAGAGGAGTGTTGGGCTTGTTCAAGCCTGTTTGATCCCAGGAGTGATTCCATTCGCATTGTGCTTATTCTTCTCAAAGCTGGTGGCTTATACCTTCCTCTATTGGTTACCATTTTATTTAAGTCAAACAGGTATCTTCTTAGCTCCTGCTCCATTCAATTACTTGTCCTGAAAGAGAGTGTGTCGGGAAAAACGTGTCTCCATATCGAATCCTTCTTCAGGTTCTGTGTTGAGTGGTTGTCATCTTATCTTCGAATCAGATCTTTCTTCGCTTTTCTGAAGTTCCTTGAAACTTTGGAATGTCTTTGGGACAAAGCACTGAGAGATGGCTAATGAGCAATGTCTTCTTTATGGTGTCGTTTCAGTGTTAGCATTACATGTTTTCGCTGGCAAAGAAACCGTTCTAATTTCTAGGACAGAGACTAGTTAATGACATACTTGCCGTATGATGCTTATTGTTGTCTGGAATAGGACATGGTTTTCACCTGGCCTGTCCAAAAGCATGGTAGGGAAGTTTTCCTTTTACTCTGAATTCAACCAATTTTGAAGATCCAACATTTGTGGTTTCTGACTCACTTCGTTTCTCAAATGTGGCAGAAATCGGTGGTGAGTATGTCTCTGTGAAATCAGCTGGAAACCTGTCAACCCTTTTTGACGTGGGCGGAATTGTTGGGGGAATTCTCGCTGGTTATATATCGGACAAGCTCAAGGCTCGGGCTATCACAGCGGCCAGTTTCATGTATGCTGCGATACCATCCATGCTGGCATACCGCTCATATGGGGGCATGTCACGCACCGTCAACATCGTGCTCATGATGTTAGCGGGATTGTTTGTAAACGGGCCATATGCGCTGATCACCACAGCGGTTTCGGCAGACCTTGGCACGCACAGTTCTCTCAAAGGGGATTCAAGGGCACTTGCCACTGTAACTGCCATTATTGATGGAACCGGATCTGCCGGTGCAGCTCTTGGCCCCCTTCTTACTGGGTTCATTTCGACAAAGGGGTGGGACATGGTTTTCTTGATGCTAATGGCTGGTGCTCTTATCGCCGGATTGCTCTTGTCAAGGTTGGTCGTCGATGAGATTTCAGAGAAAGCGGCGAAACGAATCCCATTGTCCGACGCACAGCAAGGTCATGGAGGTAATGTCTACTTCTCTTTTTCTCTCCTCATTCAAGATCTCGATTTATAGTTCATGGCTATGTACTCATCTGCTAATGTCGTCTTTATCAGACCCAGCAACTCAGCCTCTCCTCATCAACAAAAAATGAATGCCCACATGGCTGCGCACGACAGTACACGAGACCAGGGAAATCTATAGGCAAGCTCGACACAAAGTTGAGAAAATGCTGATCGGTCACTACAAGTACGACGCATCGTGCTTCTAGAGGTCTGGCTAACTTTGGATGTGGCTCGCACTAGCCAGCTTCATAGCAGTTCTGTCTGTAATAAGTGTAAGATGATGTGCCATAGATAGATTTTTTGGTTAGTATAAAGGGAAATGAAATGTGAACGATTCCCACTCATACGTCGATGCTTTACTTCCTGTCATCTGATAGACTCTATATCTACTTAGTGATCATGCTTAGTCCGTACCATTTGCTCGGTACCTGGGTTCTCATGGAATGCCAGCATTCGATGCAAGTATCAAGTCTTCGGTCCTAAAGAAATAGGTCATCCACCATGTATTGCCCCGTCCATAGCTCGGCCGGCAGAGGAGCAGAGCCAGATATATAGCACCTCGAGATCTCGAATCGGCCTTGAGCAATGTCATTGCATCTTGGTTAACCTTCCCGAAAGGTTTTTCGGGTCTCTAATACTTGGGCATAATTTTCGCAACTCGAACTAACTATAGACCTACTGATCTTAGCTGAACTCGCCATGCACGACCAAGTAGCTAATGATAGCAGAAGTAGACGTTTTCCTTACCCTCCCCATTCGTTTCGGTCCCTGTTTATCTGATCGGAATCTGTACTTTTTCTGTGTGGTGCTCTGTTTTTTTGTCCGGTCTTTGCCTCTTCATCATTCGTATCGATGTTCACCTGATTTCGGCTGATTTGCCAATTGCAGCGAGCGAGATCGAAAATCGGGAACTTCCAACGCGAGGGTCATAAGGAAGATGCACCGAGAACACGCTGGTGCGCTAAGAAACGAAGAACGGCTCTTCACCTCTGTTGATCGGAGATGGCATTACATTGTCAATCCAGAACAAGCAATTGAATTTCACGTATCGACATGGGCCAAAAGAATTCGAAAGCCAGATTTCCATCCTCGGCAAGAAAACTAAGACGAATTCAGAAGAACTCCGGCGAAGATCCGACGGACGTGCCTGCACGGACGGGCCTGCCTTCTGGTGATTCTCAGAACTCGGATCCTGCATTAGTCGAGAGAAGCTATCAGAGACGAATTCGAAATCGAGCGGATTTCCTAAGACGCGCTTACAATTGAAGAGATGCAGGTTTTATAATACGTCGGTCGAATGCACAAGCACAAGCACTTTATTTGGTTCAAGAAGCGTTCAAATCGGAATAATCTGCATCCGATGATACCGATTTGCTTTTCCGTTTCGCCGAGCTCAATCCAGATTCTAAGTGAACAAGCCTCGGATGTTCATCCTCGAATACTTAGTCAATCGATCGAGATTCAACTTACTATCAGATTGATTGAAAAAGACAGAGAGTACAAGAGCAACTAATCAATCAACGTAAGGCCAATCGAGAATTTAAGATGGACACAATCGACAAAAGCATCAAATCACGACTTCAGCAGGAAATACCTGGAGCGGAGAAGAACCAGAGGAGGAACGCGCAGAGGACCAGCAACACAGGGATCGCGTGGACGGCGTTCTCCGCCGACCTGAGGCGCGACCGCTCCTTCCTCGCCGCGTGCGACAGCGGGTCGCACGTCGGCAGCTGCTGCTCCCGCCGGTCGTCGTCTGGCTCCCCGGTCCTCGAGCATCGCGACTGCGAAGTCGTCGTCGGCAGCGTCAGCGTCGGCGTCGGCGGCGGTGGCGGCGGCGGCGAAGGAGCCTCGTCGGAGACTCGCGGAGCGCTCGACGACCGCCGCATGATCCTCCTTCCTCGGCAGGAACGCGCCGGCGGTCGCCGCCGGGCCGGAGAGTCTGCTCGGGCTTCTCCTTCGCTCCGGCTGCGACGGCGCGAGCGGATGGCCAACGGGAGGCGAGAATGAACGAGGGACGAAGCTTTGGGCGCTGCTTTTCTTTGACCGTCCTCCGGGGTCGACCGGCTCGACCGGTCGCTTTCGCGAGTTCGGGTCAATTCGATTCCGCGTGCGCTTGGAATTTTAATCGAATTATTTCGATTTAAAAAGGAAAATAAAATAACTTTAGATTGATTAGAGTTGGCATGATCAATTCAAATCCAATCTAGATCTAACCTAACCAAACCAGACTGATTTCATGTTCTGTATCATCTGATTGAGTAATCGGTAATTTATTATCGATAACTAATCGCAAATTTAGTTATACATAAACATATATTACTCATGATAGGTCGAGAGAGAACGGAATAAATTTGATTATTGGTCAGGTGATTGATCTTGCGATAACACACCTAATCATGATTTTGGTGTATTTTGTGTCTATTGAAATCAGAATCAAAACAAAAATCTCCCTAATAGAGTCAAATAGGTGTAATTCAATTTGACCTTTTTAAAACTTTTCCTAAATAACTGGAGATTACTGATGACATAGAAATAAACATTATTAGGAGTGAAAAAAATATTTAGAGTTAAGATAAATTTGCAGCATTTTTGTCTTAATAATGTATCCACATTTGCTCTAGGAAAATAGCACATAGATGATCATATGGGAATATGACTAATTATGAGGTAGAAAACTCTAGGTATAATTCTAGCTTAATATAACATTTGAGATGTCGCGAGCTGGTCAATGACATATAACTTTTAAAAGTCCAAGAAGGCATTTTTCCGTTTGAATTGAAGATGCGATTTGTTCAACATTAGATAGAATTTTGATTTAAATTATGGAAATTACAAAAAAAAAAATGACAAATCAAGTGTTCAACGTTCATGGATGATATGCACATGGCTTTTTATAGTTTGACTAATACCAAAAAAATTTCCAAACTGATATCCATGTATTATATCTATCCTAGTTTAATTTTTCTTTTATAAAAAATCTGGAACCACTATATTAATGTCACATTTATTCAAAATTAATTTTCATATTATTGAAAACCTCAAACTGATACACTACTTTCATATTTGTCCCATCTAATTTTTGTATCATAAAAAAAATCTCAAATCCCAAATGCCAAAATCCATAATTTTTGGTGATACAAAAATTAATCTCGAGGATAAATGTGAAATGGGTGTATTGATTTGGATTTTTTTTTGTGAGAGTTTAGTATAATTGTTGGTATTAGCCCTTAAATTAAACATCGTGTTCTCTACGTGATAACATAGAATTATGTCCGCAAAAAAAAAAAAAGTTTGACCATTATTTAACTAAAATTCCCAAATAAATAAATAATAAATAAAATGAAGTGGAAGGTACGTAGGAGTTGCACCGTTCACACGTCGCCCTCACTTAGTCTTTTGCGTCCCTTTCCTCCCCACGACGTATTAATTAATCAATTAACCACATCTAAAGGGAAAAATATTCTCGATCTAAACATAATTTTTAACAAATTAATTTTTTCTGCGCATTTAATTGAATTTCGAAAGTTATATTCCACTACAAAACGATCACCTGGCACTTGAAACTCATTGACTAAAACAAAAAAACGAAAAAAAAAACCAAATTCGAAGGAAAAAATAAAAAAAGAATTAAAATTACAATTCTTTTTTTATTTTAAAGAATACGGTTAAAACAAAATTCGGTTTCTTTATAACACGTCTCTCTCTCTCTCTTTCTCTCTCTACTCCTTTGGTTTTTCCTCTTCATTGTTCGTTCAACTCTCTCTCTCTCTCCGGCGAAAATCCCAGCAGAATCGGTGGCGCTCTCGCTGGAATCGGAATCAATCTCCGCCGCTCTCCGCCGCGCAGTTTGAATTTCCCGCGATTCGATTCGATCTCGCCGCCATGAATCCGGAATAGTAAGCCCTTTCGGTTATCCTCCACCCCCCCCCCCCCTTTCAAATCGAACCCTCGACGACGGTCGGTCGTCGGTTGGCCGATATCTTGGCCCCTTCTTGCTCGGTCACGCGCAATTCGGTACTAGATTAGATCGGCGATAGCTTAGATCGTCTACGCGAGCTGGATTTTCCGGTCGCGCGTCGTCGGTGATGCCGGCGATGCGATTCTCGGCCGACGGTTGATCGGCGACGGCGGTTTAGTGACGCTTCGGAGATCGGGAAGCTTCGGGTTTTAGATCCGTTGACCTGATCGGTCGATCCTAGGTTAATAGAATCGTGCGGGGATGAGGATGTTTCGCTTCGATCGTCTAGGTTGCGTGAGATCATGCGGCGATTGATTGAATTCTGTGAAATTGCGGGGGACGCGGTTTGTGATTAGAAGGATTCCGGCTGCGTGCAGCTGGGATTGCGATTGGCTCCTGGTGACGATCCTTAGAAGAGCGGAATTGAGATTCCTGGCTTGGTTTTTGCCAGCTGCCGGGCTGCTGAAATACTTGCTATTATATTGAGAAGCTTGGCCGAACTAGAACATGTGGCTAATCTGCGCGTAGAAGTGGCTGGTGGCTGAGAGCTCAGGATTTATGGACATGCATTTGGGCATTCTTGGCAAATTAGTCCACGATGCTGATGCTTTGATAGACCAGATATTTGTCCATGATTATGATTGGTTTCTTCCAGTTTTGCCACCCTTGATGCTTATCTGATTCGTTACATCATTCTTCATTGTGCTGAGCACTTGGATTGACCTTTGTTTGTGTAGTTTATCGTCACGCTAGATTGGGAGTGGATGACATTCTTTGATTTAGAGTTCTGCACATGCACAGTTATCATCAGTTGCCTTGGAATTGCGCACGATATATGCTTGTGTGAAACGGACTGATCTCTATCTTGAACCTTTATATATGTGCTTATTCTCGTCCTTGTTTTCATGCAGTGACTATTTGTTTAAGCTTTTACTCATTGGAGATTCTGGTGTCGGCAAATCCTGTCTGCTCCTTAGGTTTGCTGTAAGTTGGCTGTGGCTATACTTTTTAATTTTTGGTTTTAATTTTCCTGTGGTTCCTTTCCTTTCCATGAGTATAAATTCAAATTCAATGGATGGGAGATATTGAAGTATATTTATTCATTGGAATCACAAGCTTTCTTATGCTGTCTGCTTTATACTACTGATCTACATTTACTTTCAGTGTCCCTTGCTACTTAGTAAAAGTATGATGGCAGCTTTCTGTTTCTTTTCGCTCGATATGCATATGACTATGATTGTGTTAATCTTGCTTGTGAACTAATACTCATTGCAATTTTTGCTGAAAACTAAGACTTGTTGCCATTACCCAAGTAAACCTTTTTCTTTATTTCTTGGACCAGGATGACTCATATTTAGAGAGCTACATCAGCACCATTGGAGTTGACTTTGTAAGCAATTTTACTTTTCATTTTGGCCCTTCTGACGTAATATAGTAACTATTTCCGGTGGCTAACTTTTATATCACATATGTCATACAGAAAATCCGCACAGTCGAACAGGATGGCAAAACAATCAAACTGCAGATAGTATGTTTTCTATTATTTATTTTTCCTTTTTATTTCAGCTATCTTCTGTTTGGTACTGCTGTCTGTTCTCTTTACAGTGGCCGCTTTTAGGAGGATTTATACCCAGGAAACTACAATGTCACATATTTAAAGTGTAATTGTATAGACTTGAGATATTTTCCAACTTTTTGGAGGGTCTATGGTTTTAATACTTCTGCAGGTTGCTTTCAGTGCACAATCTGAGAAATTTAATTCCCCTAAGACATACTCTCTACATTCATTTGTCACAACTTCTTTCTACTTAAGTGTCATATAGAAGTATGGTGTTCATATCCTTTCCGGCTCTTGTCATGCAGTGGGATACTGCAGGCCAGGAACGTTTTAGAACCATCACAAGCAGTTACTACCGCGGGGCTCATGGGATCATTGTAAGTGTCAATTTTTCTTCTCTGCTGGTGTAGAGGTGGCCTTCCCATGTTTGCTCTCTATGTGAAAATTCACCCTTCTACTGGTGGCCCTTTGAGGGTAGGTCGTTTATGATGTCACAGATCAAGAGAGCTTCAATAATGTTAAGCAGTGGTTAAGTGAGATTGACCGCTATGCAAGTGAAAACGTTAACAAGCTACTTGTTGGGAACAAATGTGACCTAACGGCCCAGAAGGTTGTTTCTTATGAGACGGCAAAGGTAAAGATTGACAATTGCTGGTCTGCCGATGTTGATTATGACTTTTTTATTTGAATGCATCGTAATTTATTTCGCTTGTTTAGGCTTTTGCGGATGAGATTGGGATTCCATTCATGGAGACTAGTGCAAAGAATGCCACCAATGTGGAACAGGCTTTCATGGCCATGGCTGCAGCCATCAAGAACAGGTATACTGTATTTCTAGTTTGTCTGATAAGACGAAATGAGAACTTAATGGCCGTGTAACTAATGACCATGATGCCTGTTGAAGTGGATAACACTTTGATTTCTCCTATTGCTAAAAGTAGAAATGGAGCTCACACTATCCTCACCTAATTGATTGTTGATCACTGGCAGGATGGCGAGCCAACCAGCCATGAACAATGCTCGACCTCCGACTGTGAACATCAGGGGACAGCCCGTCAACCAAAAGGCTGGTTGCTGCTCATCTTGAAGCTGAAAATTCATCCTGGGGGAATGCAATGTTTATCTCTGTTCTGTGACCGTGACATGTAAAACTAATTTCAGTCTGTCAGAATGCTTGGTTGGATATGAAAACTGTTGGCTATGGAATACTTCTCCTGTTATTTCAGTAATTGTGGAAATTTCCCATTCTTTTCTGTGTATCGGATTCTGCACACGTGTAAAAATTATCTTCATGCGCTCACGCGACAATAGTCATTTCGTCGCTTAGACCAATTCTTGAATTATTTGGGGTTTGGGTGAACTCTTGACGTTGTTTTCTTTTGCCTTTTGAAGCCCAAAGGAAAGTTTTGATACGTCTTTAGATGTGCAGTTGAGAGTCATTACAGCACTCCCTAGGCATGCTATGGTCTAAATTATGATCCTTCGTCCCGCATGTCGGATGATGAAAGTATAACTGCGGCTTCATGCAAATAACATGAGCAACGCTCATTGAAATTTTTGAATTGGAATTAAAAATTTGCACGATCAGCATAGTTGCGACGGTGAACAAGGAACAATTATTGAAATAGGGGTTGAGTGGTCCATGATTCTCTCTAAACCTGAGTACGGAGGCATGATGAATCTCTTGATCAGAATGCAAGCCGTGGCCACTTCATTGCGTCATCTTTCGACCCCTCGAGCACATGAAACTGATGTCTAGGTAACTGTCTAGGTAACCATCCAATGATCCCGTCGCCTTTCATCTCAACTGTGCACTGTAACTTTATGGATCAGGTGCATACCCCAGAAAAGATGCATTAAACTCATTGATCTAGAAGTTAAAACAGGCCAAGCACTAAACATGAACTCAGACTCCTATGTCTAGCAGGCGAAAACACGCTGGTCTCAAACCTGAAGAATAAATAGTGGCTTCTAGGAACTTTGAATCAATTGCCTTCGGTTCCTCGCAGCACCTTCCGTGTGCTAACATTCACTTTCGCTTCCTAGCGGCATCTCCCAAGTGCAAAACTTTTTTTTTTTGGTCGGACATGTGCAAACCTTCACATACCCCCAAAAGCAATAGTTAGTCCTCAGATCAATCCTTGTGAAGAATACGCCATTTCATGGCCCCAGCTCCCAAGCTTCGCCATACTTGGTAAATTCAATCTTCTCCTCATACCAGTGTAATTTATCTAGAAAAGTTCCAACTGGAAGGTGTGATAAGGGAGATACAGTTTTAAAATGTTAGAATTTGAAAACTCGCGACCATCATAGCAAGAGTGAGTCCTCAGAAGATGCACTATCTCGTAATCATCACTACTGACAAAAGACATCTATGCCGGTTGGATGACCATTAGCGGATAATCTGCATACGTCCCTACCAGTAGTCTCCACAGGAGCAAATTCCATCCTTGAAGTGATGAAATCTCGAGGTATCTCTGACAATAATCTCTCTACATTCAGTTGCCGATATGTATTTTGCAGCACTGTGGCAATCCCCACAGATCCTCAAGTTCTTGAAAACCCGGATCGGTATTCCTGGTGGAAGCTTTATGAGCCCAAAAGCAATAGCCAACTTTTCACTGTGTCCAAGGAGAAGCTGCTCTTTCTGCTCTTTTTCCACATCATGCAATGCACATTCAAGATCTGGCACATATCCTGCTAGTCTCATTTTCTTCACCAAGGCATCCAGTTTTGATTGTATTAAAGGTAGTTCACAGTGAATCTGGTCTCCTGATCTAAACTCATGAACAACACTCTTTACCTCGATCCAACTATAGCCTGGTGTTTTGACCACCTTATTTTGTTTCATCGATTTCCTAATCTCACTGACTCCTTCCCATCTGTTCATTGCTGCATAAACATTGGCCAATTGAATGTAACCAGTCACGTTTGTAGGATCAAGACTGAGCAAACTCTTGGCAGCGAATTCAGCCAACTCCAAGTTCTTGTGGATCCTGCATGCACCCAAAAGTGTTCCAAATATAGCTGAATGGGGTGTAAAAGGCATTCTCTTTATCAAATCTACAGCTTCATCTAATTTTCCAGCTCTACACAGGAGGTCCACCATGCAGGAGTAGTGATCCGGTTTCACTTCAACTCTATAATCTTTCATTATAGAATTGAAAAACTTTACTCCTGGATCAACCAGCCCGGCATGGTTGCAAGCCACTAATACAGCGACAAAAGTGATCCAATCTGGTTTAATTCCCTCATTTCTCATCTCATCAAAGAAAGTAAGAGCTACTTGTCCTAAACCATGCTGAGCATACCCTGATATCATCGCATTCCAAGAGACAATGTCCCTATGAGGCATCTCAAGAAACAACTTCCTAGCATCCCTCAAATCTCCACACTTCCAATACATGCTGATCAATGAAGTGCCCACGGTTGTGTCGCTACTTAATGGGCTTTTAATGGTAAATTGATGAACTTGCTTGCCCAACTGCAAGGCAGACAAATTGCTACAGCCCAGTAGAACACTACTCAAAGTAGAAGGATTGGGTTTTATTCCATATCCCATCATGTTCTTAAATAGCTTCATACCCTCTTCGGCACGACTATTCTCAACATAACCTGCAATAACTGCATTCCATGTCACCAAATTCCTGCCAGGCATCTCTTGAAATAGCTTTTCCGCAGCTTCGACCTTTCCAGATTTCATATATCCATTAATCATCGCTGTCCAAGCCACTACACTCTTAATTGGTGCAGCCTCAAAGAATCTCACCGCTGACTCCAGGTCACCACACTCCACATACCCAGATATCATCGCACTCCATGAGACACTGTTCTTCTCAGGCATTGCAGAAAACAACTCACACGCCCGACCCATCTTCCCCTTCCGAACATACCCCGATATCAACGTGTTCCAAGAGGCGACATCCTTCACGGGCATTTTATCGAAGTAAGCCCGAGCCGTGTTCACGCCAAAAGTCCTCAAATAACAAGCCAACATGATGTTATACGAAACAGCATCCCGTTCGGGAATTTTATCAAACATCCTGCGGGCTTCCTGAAATTTCTCCGGTCTCTTGGCATACCCGGCAAGAATCGAATTCCAAGTGACAAGCGTCTTGACCCTCATGCCGTCGAACACTCTGAGAGCAGAATCCAAGTCATTAACTCGAAGGCACCGAGCGATCGCCTTATTCGACTCGACCACCTCATCGAATTCACGCCGATCACTCTCGTCACCGGAGGATACCAACTGTGGGGTTCTGGGGACATGGGAATAGCCAAAACTTGCTGAATTGTGTTCATCGTTCGAATCCGTACGTGGGTCTTCGGCTGCTAAGGAAGAGAAAGGAGCGGCTCTGAGGGTGATCAAAGATCGGATCTTTAACTTGAAGGAGCCTGGGAGGTGACGTTTTCTGGTGCGGCTAGATAGATTCATCACTCATTTTTCTTGGAAATTGTTCTGTGTATTGCATGATAACATTTGTTGCGACGCGGGTCTGCTCCACGAGAAAGATTTGACTGAAATGTAGAGCTGCAGAGATTTAACTCGGTCGCATACAAAGATCGTGACAAGTAGTTATATTCAGACTTTTCCAGCACTCCCATGGGATGTGCTCCTAATTTTTCATTCGATCTTGAGTGTGATGAACTTTCATAATCGTCTCCCACGAATGCTCTGCCTCGTCAGATTTCTGGCACTTCGGTGAACTTAATATACAAATATACAAATGATCAATTGAAATTGAAAGTTATAACCTTAATGAACGTTTTTTAAAAATTATGACAAATAATCACAGAAAAATTATAGCATTTAAGTAAGTTACGTACAAAAGTAATGGCAATTATAGAGTCCTCATCCTGCAATTTCTAAGGTTGGCTAAGAAAATGATACGCTCAGAGAAGTCTAACTAAATTCAAAATCGACCAGACTCAGTGATGCGCCGTCCTTGTATCATGTTCGACAAAAAGACAATGCTGATGGGGGGCCAATCAAATGGAAAGCCTTCGTAGTTTAACAACTTGAAAAGGTTGAATTTTAAAAAAGTCTTTTTTACGCCTGGGTTGATGTTCGAGGAATTTTTGACGAAAGGACGCTCTCTAAATGTAGAACTAGAAAAAGGAACCGGAAACAATAATGTAGGCTCGTGCCGACCAAACTGTGCATTTAGGAAGCTCGAAAAGTCCCAAAAGAATTTTCAAGTATTTCGAAAGGAGATCCTCAGGTCTTTTGTAGTGTGGCCTGTCCGTCCAATTACCAACTTTGTACCGGGTGTGGCAAAACATTAAAAAGGGAAGTTTCCCCATTGTCAAAGTTAACCATTTGTGGAACTTTCTTTTGTTACCCCTCTCCTTCAGAAATACAAATTGAAAAGACAGCTCCTTTTTGGTGGGTAAGCCACCATATAATCTACAGAAGCCTCCTATGTAGCTCAATCTCAGGGCTCGGAGCAAGAAATTTTTGCAGAATTAGAGCCTATATCATTCATAGGACCAACAAATCAGGACGCATTACATCATCATCTTGAAAGTTAAGAAGATGGAAAGAACCTTCAACGATCTTCAGGACTAACTTATCCCAACAGACTGCAGTAAGAAATACAATTCGTCAACAGGGACTAGACTTGCCCAGCCAACACCCATATCTGACCATGCTATTATGCAGCAATCTTCAAATTGGAAGAACAGTCAAGTATCTAACGGCGATCAGGTTTAATACTGGTTGCGTGGTCAGTCCACTGATTTGCTTCAGTCCACTCGACGATTGCCCAGTAGAAAGAAACGTAAAGCAACAGATGTCCGCACCTTGAAAATTCGAGACTCGACAACTATACTATATGGTTAATTTTCAAGCTCCGATTTGACAGGAGCATGACAGGACATTATTCATTATCCCCCAGTTACTCCAATGAAGCAATCAAAAACTGCATTAAAAGAGACATCCTTTCTCGACTGGAAAGAAGACAGAAAATCAGAACTTCTCCAGTATCCTAGACGCTGGGCTTTGATTTTTACGCACCGACGAGTGACCAACTCGAGATCAATAAAGATGGAAATGTGAAAAGACGCTAACTCAAGCTAACAGAAACACTTCTGGCATCGGAGCTGCAAACTCTTTCCTAAATTATGAACTTTCTAACCTCGAGCCAGCTCAACAAATACATACAATTCTTGTAATACCCCAACTAACAAACGCACAGCACATCGCCACTTTATTACGCTCAATCGAGCAGTCCACACGAGCGTAGGAGCATAACTAGACTAGGCTCTCATATACTTAAACAATTGTAAGAAAGAAGACCCTTTCACATCCATTACCACATGAAGCTAGAGCTTGAGCTCATGCTCAACTACAACAAAAAATAATCACATGGTTACGCGACTTAACACTAACTGCCCTGTCACTCGTACTGGTTCTTCAGCGATTAGCTGGTGAAGACCCAGAGCTTGAGCACGGGAGAGCGACACGGGCAGGGAGAAGACCAAGCGAAGTTCGACGGAGACAGCGGCATGAGCGGGGGAGCGAGAGAATGAGAGGAGCTCGATGGAGCCACCGAGTTGGATGGCAAGCTAGAGGGGAGAAGAGAGAGAGAGAGAGAGATCGTGACCGGGTTGGGAATCGAAGGGTGAAAGAAAGGAGAAGCCGAAAAAGACATGATCGATAGTAGTCCCTCTGGCGTGGGACGCACATCTATCCTCGCGTCGTTGTTTTACAAAGCAAAAGGGACGTCCCCAGCATGCTTTTTCATCGAATTTTCGCATTTTACAGCATCCAAACAACCCCGTTTTCGTACCTATTCGTAATCTAGGGACGTCGTGTGCTCGTACCCGCCCCGCACTGCAAGCGCCATGGCGGGGACGGAGGAGATTTCGTTGCTGAAGATACGACCCCACCACAAATTCACAGCTCGACATGCAGCCAATGAAAAGCCCGACAACAAAGGTGCTGGCCCCCCCAAAAAAGGCAGGATTCCCACGATCCAACGACCTTTATCGCTTCCGCGCAATTTACTGCATGGTACATCTACCCTTTCAACCATTTCATCAAGAACCATACAGTAGCTGGTTCCTGTCCAAATTCAAAATTTTCTTATTTTTTTCTTCTTCGGCCGATATCTTGCCGTCCTAAGATATTATGGCGCGGGTTGTTGGCTGATGCGGTCGTCGGCCACTTTCCCAAATTTCCATGTACGTGTCTGCATCATCCGAAGGTCAAAAGAAGATTTTGATGTTCTTCTTTTCACCTTTCACTGGCGGCATAAGTCACGACCATTTTTGCTGTCGGTGGGGGACATGGAAAACCATCAAATTGAAGAGAAGGGGTAATTAGTGAACTTTAGTGTATTTGCTTCTTGACTTTAGTGCCCTCCTCGCAGTGGAAAATACTGAGATAAGAGCAGTGTCTTCTTTTCCACCGGTTGGTGCGCTTTAGAATACTCTTTTGAACTCACCTAATCTCGTTCAAAATCTTCGCACTGAGGTCTATGATTATTCCAACCTTTTGAACTACGCTCCAGATTAGATAGGAATCCAATTAACAATCGAGAAAATGGAGAAATCTCGGGTACACTTGTGAGTCGGAAGAGGCATCATGACGTCAGTGGTTTAGTTCTAGCCATCACAAGCTCATCGGACGTGAAACGTAGACTCGCCTCGATGACACGAGTTGGGTGTTGATCATCCATAGATAGAAAATGGAATGTTTTTTTCTGGTGAACATTGGAAAAACTAGGGAATGGATGAGATTTGCTTCTTAGGAGAATATCAAGGAGGAGCAGCCTTCCATTCATTTTTTAGGAAGAAGTGAGAGCAGAACAGCTAAAGATCGAAATCTGATGGGCTTCTTTATAATTTACCCTTTTCCAGATTTTGTATGTGTACAAAAATATGTACCTAAATCAAGATTGATTTTTTCTTGCGGGTCTATTTTCTCTTTACATTTTGGTGGGTTAAGATGGACTTGGCAAGCAATTTGACAAGGGTATGCCCTGATGATCCCTTCTGCTCTCAATATTCAAGGTCAAGGCCTTGGCCTTGCTCGTGTACAATCTCTTCACATTGGACGCCTGCTCCTTGAGCAATCTCCCCAGGCTTCTCTTGGCGTTGGCCCGGAACGGGCAGCTCGATGACGAGAACCCATCGACCAAGTGCAAGTAAGCCTCCAGGTCGTGGCAGCACGCCACATCCGCGTCCGGCTTCAGGAACGGCGACATCCTCGTGTCCACCCTCAGCTCGGTGCCGACGTGGGAGTAGTCCCACGGCATGTTGTCGTCCAGCACGCCCTGCAGCTTGGTGTCCCTCAATTTCTGCTCCATGTCCTCGCTCAGAAACGTGCCAGGGACCCTCGTGATTATGTCCTGGTTGTTCACTATTCTCAGGACCTTCACGTTTTTGGCATTGATCCTGTTTGCAAACGCTTTGTTACCTACCCTAGGCCCACCGAAGGAGAACACTGCCACGTGCGGGGGCGAGGAGGAGGACGATGATTCCGCGGTGCACGTGCTAAGCTCGTCGGCCACCAGGAGCGCCAGGGCCGCGCCGAGGCTGTGCCCCGTGACGGTGATGCTAAGGGTCTCGCCCTCGTATAGTTTCTGGAGCCTCTTCACCTCCTCGACCACGGACTTGGCCAGGCTCGGGACGTGAGCCCCGCCCGTCCGGTACAGGCTCTGGAACCCGCATTCCACCTTGGATTGCCCTTGCGCTCCCGGCGACGGGCCGCCGACGTGAGGCATGTCGACGAGATTCGCCCTCATGTTCTCGACCCACTCGAGGCAGGTGGCGGTCCCGCGCAGGGCGATCACGATGTCCCTCCTCCCCATCCGCTGGATCTCCCTCCGGTCCTCACACACCGCGACGTACCCGATCCAGCTCGACCGCTGCGTCATCCAGTCCAGCTCCGGCGCCACGTCGTCCACCCACTTGGGCAGGGCGATTGATGACGTGGCGTACAGGCTCTTGGTCACCTTATAGGACCGGTCCGGGAGCGGCACATGGCGCGGCGGCGGGGCAACCTGGGCCGACGTGGCGGGGTCTGTGTGGAAGGCCTGGTAGGCCGCCTGCACGAACTCCCCGTACCGCACCACCTCCCTCCGGAGGTTCTCGTCGAGCGGGTCGAGCATCCCGTCCCAGTCATTGCAGCCGTGGTATTCCCGCCACCGGGCGGCGAGGCTATTCCGAGGGGAATACTCGGGCGTCATAGAGAGGAGCCGCTGGAGGCGGTGGAGGTGCCGCGGCGACACCTCCTCGGCCGCCTTCGCCCCGGGCCAGATCCTGCCCAAGTTGAGGCCCTCCAGCAGGCCCATCCCGGCTCTCTCCTCCTCCTCCTCCTCCGACGGAGGAGGCGAGACATCCCCAATATCCCACTGAAGAGGCGGCGGTTGCGGGTCGAGGGTGCTCGGCTTCTGCAGGAGCCTATCGAGGTTCGCGAGGTGCAATCTGGTCGACTCGGTGCCCACCGATATCCTCCTCGTCCTCGCGACATCCTCGGCGTTCGCCAGCAGCGCGCACCTCGGCTTCGTGACCGGGTTCAATGGGGATATTCGGCTTCTGTAGCTCGGAATTTTCGCCTGGAAGACGTTGAGGTTGTGAGCAGGAAGAGCCGGACTGACCGCCATGTTCAGACGAGAGCGAGAGAGAGAGAGAGAGAGAGCGAGAGAGAGAGAGAGAGACAGAAACCAAGTGAGATGGAAAGTACGAAAGGCGGTATTTATAGAGCTATTTTTTGGGGATCGGCCTCCACCCCATATGCAATCTGCAATCTGCATCTGGTTTCGTCTTTATTTATGTAATTTACGTGGGGACTTTACTACTTTATGTGCTAAAAAGAATGGTGTGATGTTTAATTTTATGGAATGTTGGACGCGGCCGAGCTTAGAGGAGGGGAATGTCCTCGAAGCTACCTGGCATTTTGACTATTTTTTTCCTATCTCTCTCTCTCTCCCGTTTGAATGATTGAGCTAAGGTCCGGACCACATGTATCCGTGCGACTCAAAAAATCAACTCGCAAACTAGCAAGGGGACGCGTTCGATCGGGGGGGCCCCGACCATCCAAGAAGGAGGTGGCCATCCCCGTGACCTCGATCTTGTAGATCACGCCCTAAGTTTTGGGTTTTTTTCTGCCGCGAAGATTATGGGAAAAGAAGGGGGAGAAGAAGAGCATCCGGAAAAGTCCACGTCGAAGATGGTGGGTCTCTTCTCTGAGAATTCCTCGGGTGCTGCGGTCGAATTGACTCGGAATCAAATTTATTGGTAAAGCAAAAAGGGAGAGACGGTACCAAAAAAAAAAAAAAAAAAACGAAGGGAGTAAACTGCTCCTTTCTTGGACCCGACGGCCGATGAATTGAATGGACGCGCTCTTTCCTCAACTGCTGCTCCTGCTGAATACGCAAAATGTTGCAATGGCATAATCAGCGTGAGCTCAGGTCCCCCGTCAGCACGAGCCTTTATATATATGTGGCTGACTAGTTGCCTTGACAGATCGAGTTTCGCTCGTTGTTGGTCACGACAAGCCGCTTCTTTTTTGGAAAAACATGGGATTGGTCCTTAAGAGTTGTTGTTCGCTTTAGCAAAGCTAATTCGGTGATAAATATTTCAAGTGTCTTACATTTAGTCATTAATATTTTGACGTTTTGTGAATTTAGTCATTCTTAATAATTTTTTTTTTTGGAAATGTCAACGATTTTTTTGCAATTTTTTTTTTTGTAATTTATTTGACTTTATTTCCTTTTTCCTATTTCCCTCTACCGATTGTGGGCCTTGGTGGTAGAGGGTTGTTGACCAAAGGTAAGGGCAACGGCTTGCAAGACCTCACCTAGTGGTCAGTCATAATAAATAAAATTTTAAAAAATTTAAAAAATTGTACAAATTATCCATGTCAGCGTCGCTTGTGCCACATAGAATGACTGGCATCAATGCGAGTGATTTCCGGTTAAAATTAGTTGGAATGACCACATTGATAAATTTGTCGATAAAGCTTAGGACCAAATTAGTTAGATTGAAATGTTCATAATTAAATTAGCATCCATATAATAACATTGGCACTTATTTTGGTAATTTTCACCAATAATTATGGTAATTTAATCAAAAATTTTCGATATGTACTGTGTGGATAATGATGTTTTAGTATATTTTTTCTCTTTTTCCCTTCATTGTGTACCTAATTTATAAGCCAATCAAAAAATAGATGAGTTAAGCATGTCCTAGCGAAGGTAAATTATCGGATCCATATCACTAATAAAATGTTTTGATGCGTATTATAAATATAATCATGTGGCTTTTTATTAATCCGATACATTTAGGACATGCATAATAGTTATTCCATTTTTCTATTTTTCTATTTCCCAGATCATGTTTGGAACAAAAATTTATTTAGTTATGTAATTTCATTTTTCTATTTCTTATACCAATTTTTAGTCCAGAAATCTATTTAAAACAAAAATGAGAAGTAAAAATTTTCTACTTGTAATTTTTGGAATAAAAAGGAAAAATAGAAACTCTTCTCATTGCTCGTTGTTGCCACTAGTCGGCCACCCGGCCACCCACCGGCCATCGCCGCCAGGCAAATGTGAATCAATGGCACGTTTTTTTTTTTTTTTTTTTTTTTTTAATACATTCAATGTTTCATGTTGTATAATAATAGATAAACAGAAATTTTGTGTTCCCACTTCAAAGTTACAACACGATTCGATTTGGACATAAATTTTGCATAACACGGGATGACGCGAAATCAATAATGACCCCTTTGTACTTTAGCTCTGTGTCCCTCTTTGGGCTTTCATTAAGTAGTAAATATTATGTACATTTTTATTATTATAAATGATAGGATAGATTGATTGTTCGACTATCCTTTCATTAGCCACCTCAAAAAAGTTATTTTATCAGCAAAAAGAGAGCTACAATGCGAACCTACCTAAAGCTGAAAAATTGATTTGACTGCGACCTCATATTTCCTCATTTGACCCCACTATGCTAAAAGTCAACTCGCTTCCTTGCACGAGAAAACACCTTTGATTTCAATAAAGTCAACTGGATAAATAGGTTAAGACCCAAAAAGGGGGAAAAAACTTGATGCTTAGGTTGCCTCATATATTGACATACTATTTCCGAGAATTGAGGAAAACGGTAGTTCATTTTGGTCGGCACATGGCAATCTATCCACACTGCTCGTGTTGCTCCCATTGGGTATCACAAGTAATTAATTCTGGTTTTTGTCTTGGCTAATTTATAATTAATTACGTTGAGTGTACGTGAGAGTTGCAGCAATACCACAGTGAACTGAGCACGCCAAACATTTTTCTAATGCGACCATATACCAAGTGATCACACCATGCGATCACACTGAATCTTTCAGATCCCGCACAATCGTTCGTATAGGATCTCCTTAAATCCCGAAATAGGTCCTGCATCGATTTCGTAATACCAAAGTAAAAAAGGCACGTCTATTCGCCTGATTAAATAAATGTCATGTGAGGAGCATTGCATGTACGGGTGTGTACATGAAAGTTCATATCTCTGTAGAAGGAGTCTTAGGGGGTAAGATACCATGCATTAGAGATAATCGAAAGATGAGGATTTTTGTTTCTTTTTGGGGGGGTCGGGAAAGGTGATAAGGGAAGGGTGGCGGGCTTCCAAGTCAAACTTAAAGAACAAAGAAACAAAAGAAAAGGGAGATCTCCCCAAGTTAAAAGTCAAAGAAAACATTCGAAGTCAAGTTACTTGGAGAAAACGGAGGTTGTCCCGGGCTTTGGCGACGTTGCTAAGTTTACAAGCGCACGCACAGAACTTCTAACTTCACCGAACACCTCTCTCTATCTCCGACCACATACTCCCTTACGTATAATGTATTGACGCGAGATAAGTTAAAGTCAAGACGACAAAATCCTAGAATTTAGAAATAGAGAGACAGAGAGATAGAATAACGAAAGATCTAGACAGTAGGGTTACTTTATACTACCCAAAGCGCTTAAAATTAGGTCTTGTCATTGGAAAACTGGAGACAAGAAACGAGAAGCGTCAAAAGGAGGAAGCAAGCACGAAACTTCACGGAGGGGAATCTTGACCGATTCGAGTTTCACCAGTACAAGGTTTCTTGTGCTGGGTTACAACTAGGCAAAGACATGCCTGAAAGTGATCCAGACAAGGGAAGTTCATCGGCGCTTTTCGGAAAAGTTCGTCCACAATTGTCGTTCAACACGATAAGTTAAGTCATGGGTAGGTTTCTCCTTTTTCTTTCTTGTCTTTTGGTTCTTTCTTGAGCCAAAAGATTACATGTAGTTCAAGAGATGTAATGTATGGATTATATAATCACTGGAGGTTGATCCAGTAGCCACGCTTCTCACTTCAGAAGAAAGAAGTGGAGAATTCAATTCCTCACTTTTTTGGAGGCTTGGGTGGGAACGCGTGAGTGAAGAAACAGGGTTTCACACTCTGTGCACAGCACATAGCACACACAATTACTTGTGAAACAAATATAAGATAGGACTAGACCAAAAAAAATGATGCTTTCCATTGAAAATTTCTTGTCAAGAGTACAGTGAGATGAAATTTATGAAAAATATTAAAATATCATCAAAATTGTCCATGTTAACACTATGTAGGACGGTCGGCATAAACGTCAACATTTTTCAGCTGAAATTGACTAGATAGACTGAATTGGCAAATTGTCGAAAAGTTTAGACTAAAAATTCTTACGTCATCTAAGCCTCACTAGATCTGGTGAGGTCGGTGAGGTTGCAGGCTAGGCGAAGCTTGACCTTGCTATCGCTAGGTGAGGTCGACCTTGCCAACCAACGGTTAGGTCGAGTTGCAAGGCTTGATCCTTGCTAAGCCTCGTTGTATCCGGTAAGGGCGAGCCTTGCCAACCCAGTTGCTAGCAAGCTCAACCTTGGGTAGAGACGAAGAGTTCAAGCCTCCATAGAGAGAGAGAGAGAGAGAGAGAGAGAGCCGAGTTGCAAGGCTTGATCCTTGCTAAGCCTCGTTGTATCCTCCGGTAAGGGGCGAGCCTTGCCAACCCAGTTGCTAGCAAGCTCAACCTTGGGTAGAGACGAAGAGTTCAAGCCTCCATAGAGAGGAGAGAGAGAGAGAGAGAGAGAGAGAGAGAGTTGTATCCGGTAAGGGCGAGCCTCACCAACCCAATTGCTAACAAGCCTCCAGAGAGAGAGAGAGAGAGAGAGAGAGAGAGAGAGAGAGAGAGAGAGAGAGAGAGAGAGAGAGAGAGAGAGAGAGAGAGAGAGAGAGAGAGAGAGAGAGAGAGAGAGAGAGAGAGAGAGAGAGAGAGAGAGAGAGAGAGAGAGAGAGAGAGAGAGAATTGATAAAGGAATTCAAAAAAATATTGTTAAAATTGTTCACATTAGTGTTGGCAATGCAAGGTAAGATGATTAGCAAATTGTCAAAAAGTTTAAGACTGAATTAATTAAAAAAATTAGGATTGAATTAATACAAATATAATAAGTTTAGGACATTTTAGATAATTTTTCTAATAATCATTTCGATCAACATGTTTTCATCACTTGCGACATTTTCAACCATCCACCAGCAAGGAAAGAAAAAATTCTCTTTTTCTAAAAAAAAAATTAAAGTCGCTCCGAGGGGAATTAGTTTAGCAGTTAAATGCGAGCTTGTCGGGTTGATATGTACATTATTCATGGACCTCGTTCTTATCTAAACTTTATTATAAAATATAAAAAATTAAATAAATGTGAGAATTGCGGACGGTTCACTAAAGCAACCGTGTCTCGTGGTGTCGCATCACGGTTGAAATCGCGTTTCCGAAAATTCTTAGTCATCAAGTTAATGGCTAAGCTACTCTTGAATAAATTAAAATAATACGACTTTCCGAACCAAAAAACAGAATAAAAATGATTGTGCGCAATAAAAGGTCACAGCGCATGAAAGGCGCGACAAAAGCAATTTTAACATGCAAAATCAGCTTTCCTTTTTCATGATGGGTCCTCAAAGGGGACAAAGAAATCTGGAGACTCTGGGATCACATAATTTCAATTTCATTTAATTTTACTTTCGCCCTACCTCCCCGCGCATATTTTCCTCCTTCCACCTGAGATTCGTTCACGTATTCTGACTTTTTTCTTTTGTCAAAAGAAAATTTCTTTCGGATTCAACATAATACATGATGGCAAATCTCAGAGTTCGTTGCAGTAAAACATAGTGAAAATTATTATAAAAAAAAATCTTACATTCATTATACCTTTGACAATCTAGCTTTAAATTTTTTAATTTTATTAATTGAGTTTTAAGTTTTTTTCACATTTTACCAATTAAATCAATCTTGACAATTCTAGTTGACAATCACTAACGATGTCAATCATTTTACATGGTACCACTAACATTGACGTTGATAATTTTTAATTATATATTTTTATTAATTTCTAATAATTTTTTCCTTTTTCTCTTTTTTTCCCTAATCCTAGGCTAGCAAAGTCACCAACAACCCTTACCAGTCGACGGCATTGCCTGTGGTTAGCGAGGGTGTTAGCGCCCTTGCGAGACGAGGCAAGGGTCACTGACCCTTGCTCATGGCAAGCGAAGGTTGGCTAGTGATCTCACCGGCCTGAGATTAGAGAAAAAAATTAATAAAAATTTAAAAAATATATTAAAACATTATTATTTGTCCATGTTAGCATTGACGAAGTAGGATGTTCAGTGTCCATATTAGCAGCTTTCAATTAAAATTGACTGAATAGACTTAATTGGCAGAATATGAAAATGTTTTAGACTTAATTGACAAAATGTGATATTATTTAAAAGTGAACCGACAAAAGTGCACTAGGTGAACAATTTTCCCTCAAAACTACAAAGCAAACCAAATTCTAGAAATCAAGGTGGATCATTGGAGCATGGTCGATAGGGTTCAACACACGCCCACCCCTCAAGAACAGGTTCGTGACTGTATCAAAATAAAAGAATCAACAAACAATCATGAAATCTTGCATCGTCATCCAAAATGAATACATTGGGATCTCTTTGTATAGCAATGATTTTGCTTTCTGACGATGTGTGTCCAAATTTGAGCATATCCAACACCATCATCTACCATGCGCATCATATGATAGCTGACTTTTGCCATTCTTTTTGTTGGCTTATGACTAAAGCAACAAGGTATGACCCCATCTTAGGTCACTTCCTGAAAATAATGCCAAGAGGGCGTGCTCTTGTTTACCAAGAAAAAAGAAAGAATTAGAAAAGAGTGTGCTCTTGAGTTTAGATTAACTAATCTTTTGTTCCTTTTGCTTAAAATCTCTTCAAAAAGCAAGAAAAAATAATTATGCAGAGATGGAAAAAATAAAGAGCAAACGTGGGCCATGTGAGAATTGATTAAGTCTCTAAAAGTCATATAAATAGGTTAAAAAAAGCTCCCACTCGTACCACATTTACATATTCAAATCGAGTCTTCAACGCCATCATGTATTCACTTTTCCTTAATGCCATGTATCACCAGGTATGATCTTGTGTGCGAGACCGTATGAACCATTGTAGGTACAGATACTTACGGGCAATCTAGGTCGTATAAATTGAAAATAATCGAGCAACAGAAGTGCAAATAGCATGATTATTAGACAAGCCCTTAGTCTAATAGCTATATTGTACTACTATACATGACAACAAGACCGCATGCTACAAGTTAATAAAGCTCCAACTCGTACCACATGCACATATTCAATTCCAGTCTTTGACGCAATCGTCTGTATTTGCTTTTTTTAACGACATGCATTATTAGGTATGATTTTGTATGCAAGACTATACATACCGTAGTAGGTACATATACTTAGGGGCAGTTTACGTCATATAAAATGGAAATTAATTGAGCAATGAAAGTGTGAAGTAGCATGATTATCAAACAAGCTCTTAGTTTACTAGCTATAGTGCACCACTCTACGCGATAGCAAGGCCACATGCTATAGGTTAAAAAGGCTCCAATTCGTACCACATGCCCACATTCAAATCGGGTCTTCGATGCAATTGTGTGTATTTGCTTTTCCTAACGACATGCATTATTAGGTATGATTTTGTATGCAAGACTGTATGTACTGTAGTAGATATGGATACTTAGGGGCAGTTTAAGTCATATGAAATGGAAAATAATTGAGCAATGGAAGTGCGGAATAGCATGATTATCAAACAAGCCTTTAGTTTACTAGCTATAGTGCATTACTCTATATGATAGCAAGGCCACATGCCATAGGTTAAAAAAACTCCAACTTGTACCACATGCTCATACTTAAATCGGGCTTTGAAGCAATCATGTATTTGCTTCTCCTTAATGCCATGTATTATTAGGTATGATCTTGTATGCGAGACCCTACGTACTGTGGTAGGTATAGATACTTAGGGGCGGTTTAGGTCATATAAAATGGAAAATAATTGAGCGATGGAAATGCGGCGTAGAGTGATTATCGAACAAGCCTTTAGCTTACTAGCTATAGTGCACTACTCTACGCGATAGCAAGGCCACATGCTATAGGTTAAAAAAGCTCCAACTTATACCACATGCCCATATTCAAATCGGGCCTTTGATGCAATCGTGGATTCGCTTTTCCTTAACACCATGTACTATTAAGTATGATCTTGTATGCGAGATCGTAAGTATTGTAGTAGATATGGGTACTTAGGGGCGGTCTAGGTCATGTGAAATAAAAAATAATTGAGTATTGGAAATGTGAATAGCATGGTTATCAAACAAGCTCTTAGTTACTAGTTATAGTGTATTGTTCCACGCGGTGACGGCAAAGGCCACATGCTATATTCCACGCGCACTGCGTCTTTGAGTCATATGGGAGCAGAACATTCCGACGCCGAACCAGGCAATGCGGCGGGAAAAGTGGAGAGATTAGGGTCGAGATCACTCGGAAAAAGCAAAAGCCTAAAATGTGATGCAATAATCTCCCGTTTAGCACATGATTATATCCTTTGAAATCCTCGTTTAAGCTGAAAACGAGTGGAGGAGGGCACAGTGCAATGCATCATTAGGCCGATCAGCCAATAATCAAAGGCATGAAAAGCGAGTTATCTCGACTTATTTATGGAAAACGTGGGGCATGCTTGAGCAGTGGAGAGAGCAGTCCACTATACTCCTGCAGAAAGGGGGGAAGAAAAAAGAGGATATGAGTGGGCAGAATGTGATGCACGAGGTGCAAATGCAAACGCGTGCGAACGCTACGAGACAAGGGGGCGTGATGGGTTTTCTTTTAGTGAAGGGGTTCGGGCGACATGCACGCGACCAGACACGATGGCATGATGAAGGTCTGGTCGTCTTTTGGAAGGGAGTTTTTACGTGTGATGGACTCCTCGTGTCGGTCGCCTTCGGCGAAAGCAGACCAACGCCGACCATGTGCCCCACAAGGTAGGACTACTGAGATGGTCATGGACGGAGCGGGGCAGGGGATGGGAGAAAGAACAGGCAAAGGGAGGAGGGAGAAGAAGCTCTTTGAGGAGTAGGTTTTATGATAGGGAAATTTACCCTTTAGTCATGATCACGTAAGGTAGCTCGGACAGTGCGGGCATGGCGACCCACGTGCAAAAACCACGACGTCATCTCGAGAGTAATCATTTTTATCTTTTCGAGCATTTTTTCTGAAAACTACAGCCATCCTTTCAATTGTTTCCTATAGAGGTTTTGGAGAAATACTAGAATTGCTATCTAGTATTTTCATTTTTGAGACTTTGTTGTATCTTGAAGTATATTTGCCGGTGACCATTAGTAATATTGCGTAGCAAATAAATCCTTTAAGAAAGTAATATCACGCATCAAAGTCCAACTTGATTACTTTGAAGATCCGACTTATTTGTTCTACCCAATTCGAAACCATATTTTCCCAACATAGTCATGATCACGTAAGGTAGCTTGGACAATGCGGGCATGGCGACCCCGTGCAAAAACCACGACGTCATCTCGCGTAGGTTACATAAGAGGGTACATTTTGGAAAGTCTGGTAGTGGGCGGATCTTATATTCTCTATCAAAGTTACAAGTGTGTCTATTTACGAATTTCACTTCATCCTACTAAAGTTGGCACGTGCTGCAAATTATTGTGCCCTTATGTATCGATAAAATGATGGCATGTCAAGACTATTTTGGCGCCACAAAGGGCACACCCACTTTTTAAACACCCGTCCCATCTGTTATAGCTATGAAATTTTCGGTTTTTTTGGCTCCTATAAGTAATCCCTTCACTCGACTATAGCTTTACAGACGGATGCTTCCAAGAATCATAACGTCAGATCACGTTTCGCTGAAAACCCTCGAGTCATGACAAAAGTAAGACACAACATCGAATCCCACTATATACACAGCACATGACCCGAACATGTCAGGAGAATCGATGTGAACCTCACCTCGTGCACGACTTTTCTTAACCAGAAGCATGGGATCCATACCTGGTCGCGCTACGTGTTACCTCGGCTGCAAATCGAGATGATGTCGATGCGGGCATTTCATTCAATCAGAGAACTGGTCGTACAGAAAGCGACGAGGATTGAAGAATGTTCTGGTCGCACCGCCCCACGAGGGCAACGAGGGCGTCGCTTCCGCAATCTTCTCGATTTCTACTGTCGATATCTGACCACAAGGAGTGCGATTTTGATCCCCTGGACAGACCTTTTCACGTTTTATCCTTTCCCATTACCCGTACACACGAAGGACCGAAAAATTCCGTTCATAAAGCGCGTACTCTTTTTCTTTTCCGTACCGGTAAATTACAATAAATATTGGTAAAAAGCAAAGGGTATTGTTTTAAACAATTTTTAGTGGTCTGTAAATGGTTGATCTTTTGTACCAAATTACACACTTTTATCTGCACGGCTTGCTGGCATTTCGAATTTATTAAGTTTCAATACGAAATTGTTATCCTAAGTTAGAGTTACTTACCAACTTTTGTTAGGTTAATGTACCAACGGATTGTCGGTTGCCAACTCTAACTTACGTTACTTATCAACTCATAGTTTTTTCAAATTTTCATAATAAGTAAGCAACTTTTATTTATCTTGATAAAAAATACCTCACTTTTACTAATTCCTTTTAAAGAATGCCATTTCAAATTAACGCGATCCCTCAACTTTTTTCCGAATAAAAAACCCACTTGGTATTGGGTTGCCGACCCTCGTTTAAGTTACTCACCCAAGTTTGTTTTCTTAATTTGCCGACATTTTTCTTTTTTCATCGTTTATACACTTTAATTTCTGTTTTTTCATAATATTCTAAATTAGATCACCAACTCTTTCAGAAATTATCAACCTCAACGAGAGTGACCCACCAACTTCTTCGATTAAGTTTCACGGCAAGTTTTTCTTCAAATGGTTCTTTTGACACAAAGGAATATATTCATATTTTTAAGAATGAAACAACATAACTGTCGGTGTTAACGAGTGATTTCGATCCAAACGGTCGGTGATTACGCGTCGAGGTACCTCATCACTCTAGTCCAAGTGGGCGAGTCCCAAGTCCACCATTCGGATACAGTCTGATTGCGTCGCTGAGCGTACGGGAAGACCTCATTGGATCGTACACGAAGTGGATCGTTGACGATCGTGGGTCGTTTCCCACTGGCCGGAGTAAGGAAGTTGACTTTTGCAACGTGAAAACTCACGATGCAGAGGACGCCAGGAGTAAACGCCTTCTCGTGGCCGTGCGATGTGGAACGCCTTTTTCCAAGTCATCCGCTCGTTGCAGCTTCTTCTTCTTCTTCAAGTCGCACTTTGGTTGGTCACAGAGAGAGAGAGAGAGAGAGAGAGTGACAAGATTGTTCTGAAGACATAATTATGGTTCTACGCGTCACCGGAAAACTTAATTTCTTTGGTAGGTCTACCGGGAAATTTGGAACTCTTTAATGAGTGATGTGACGGCGTTCCCAACGGATGGAAATCCATATATCGAAGGGGATGGATTCGCGAAGTCTTTGAGTGTTCTACAGAAGTCAATTGTCGCTCGATGAAAAGAGCTGGCATTAACATTTAGTACTTCGCCTGCTGTTGCACGAGGCCGACACTTGAATTGATGATGCTTTTCCCGTCATGCACGGATGAAAACTTGCGCAGCTTGCGGGACCTCGATTGACATTAGCTTGTGGAAAAGTTAGTTTTCTTGTTTCGAGGAAATAGACGTATGTGACAATAGCCGCTTTGTTAGCTACATTCATTCACAGTTTCATGAACTAGCTAAATTCTAACATTCCATGCTAAAAAAATACAAGTTTTGTTTTTCTGTACGGATAATTTAAAATAAATGTTCATAAGTGTCAAAAGATTGTCATTGGTAAAAAAGATGATCGATTACTTTTTTGCCAGTAACTTTCTAGTAACTTACCGACACTTTCAAGAAATTCTCAACTTCTTTTTATATATTGCATAATGACTGTTTCTTTCACTAACTTACCGGTCTTTATTTGCATAACTTAGCAAATTTTTGAATTATAAAATGGTTATACTACAAAATTTCCAACCTTATGTATAGCAGTATACCGACTTTTATCCAATTAAATTATTAACTGTTTTTCGGTCAACTCATTATTCATTGACTTTATTTTTTTACAGTTCCAAACTTCTCTATTGAGTTACTCATCTTTGATCGACTAGAAGCATATCAAATCATGCTATGTGAAGGCTCATGAAACACTGTTGCCGTGTGAACCAATTAACTTCAAATCTTTTGACTTATACAGATTACTCTAACTCAAATCTTAACACGTGATCTCTGAGAATCCTCAAATGGTCCCCCACCAATTGCATCAATTTCGGCGTTGTAATGAACATCTTATGTTCCTTGTACCAAAAATACTCTTCCATAAGATAGGACTTGCGACACCGGGGTCATTGATCGAGTAGATGACCGCATCGTACTCCAATAAATGCTCTCAATTTACACATTCGGTCACCATTGCCTTATGAATCGATTGAGTTCAAACCTTTTGACCTATACACGTCACTTTGACCCAAATCCTAACATGTCACGTCCTATTCTTAGTTGAGAATCCTCAAATGGTCCCTAGCAACTACAACAACTTTGGTGTTGTGACGAACATGTTATGTTCCTCGTACCAAAATTACTCTTCCATAAAATAGGACTTGCGACACCACATTGACCGTGTGGATGACTGCATGTTACTCCAGTAAATGCTCTCAATTTACGCATTCGGTCACCGTCTATCCAAATGAATGGCGTGTGCAAAGGACCAATAGACACTAATTTTGGGAGTACATACACAACACAAAAAGGCTTTCGCAACGCATGCCATGCATGCTCACCTTCTCTTCAAGCTCGTGAAACTACACTTTTGTTTGTCTTCATGCCGATCGAGACTCACACAATGGATAGATATAAGGCTTTTTCCACGAACATTAAAGAGAGGACCGCGAGTGACATGCGTTGAATATAGAAACCAAACTGAATTTATCGAACGTTTGACAGTTGACTTAAGATTTCGTCATCCATAGCCCTAGCCAAGAAGAAAGTTTAACTCGTCACGGTGTGAACTTGGAAGCCCTAGAAGATGAAGATGAAGATGAAAGCAGGAGAAGCATTTCAAATGAACTTTGGCATCTCTCTTTCTCTCTCTTCCCCTCCCCTTCCAGGAAACTGCATGAAAATTGCAGAAAAGGCTCTCTACCTTTCACATCTTTTTTCCTCCTTTCCGGCCACTCTCTATCCCTCTTTTCTTTTCAACTTTCCCCCTTCTTGAACTCGCCTGCCTAACTACGACGGGCCGAGGACGAGACGGGCATCCCCAGGTTGACTCTGGACAGAATATTTTTAGCGGGACAAGGCGCCCGAGCATGTGCTTGCAAAGTTTGACATTCGTACATGCATGAGATTTGATTATAATAAAGCGCGAAGGTGGCGCTTTGTTTTTGCTAAAGGCAAGATCTTTGAATAATCCATTGTAGCGGGATACGATCGGCTTCGCATGCCAGCGAATCCGTATGAGTTCACGATGCCAAACTGAAGTAGGGTTCCTCAATGTTGACCGATGAATATTCAAAAAGAAGAGGAAAAAAAGGACATAAAGATATGTTCCCATTTGTTCCTTTTCAAAAAGCTAGTCTTCTTAGAAAAATCTCAAAACCATATAATTAGACTTCTACTGTAGTATTGAAGGAAAAATATTCCAAAAAATCATAAGTTTTTATGCACTTTTGCCAATTTAGTCTTAAACTTTTCAATTTTATTAATTAAGTCATGAACATTTTTATATTTTACCAATTAATTTCATCCAGCTAATTTTGTTTGGAAATCGCTTATACGGATGCCGGTTGTTCTACGTGACATAGCTGATGCTAATCTAGACAATTTTTTATTTTATTTATTATTTATTTTTTTGAATTTCCTTTTTTTTTTTTTTTTTTTTTTTAATTTTTTGTACCACATGAGGTTCATTGGCACCAACCGTGCCATATAGGAAGGCTAATATTGACGTCAACAACTTTCAGTCAAAATTGGCTAGATTGACTAAATTGGCAAAGTGTAAAAAATGTTTAGGACTCAATTAACAAAATCAAAATGTTTATGACAGAATTAACAAAAATATAATAAATTTAAGATTTTTGGGACAATTTTCCTAGTATTAGGGGTATGTTGATGTAGGGTTAGTATAAAGTTATAATGACCAAAGGGGATTGATTTGGCATCTAAGATTGCTCAACTAATGATTATAACAAATGCTCATGATGGCCATCAAGATTTGTTAATCAAGTGAATTGGCGAAATCGAAATTAGTCATGTGTCAATCGCAAATTTATTTCGATGAGTGTTTGTGATAAACACAGCGTTGTCGGTAAGAGAGATAAATAAAAGTGTTAGCAAAAAAATAAAAAATAAAAAAGAAGAGAGAAAAAGATTAAATTTGTAAACTGTGAAGAAGAGTTGGTAACTTTATAAAAAATTAGAGTAATCATCAGTAAGTTACGCCGACATAATTTCTTTTCACGCTTACCCACTCCTTTATAGATCTGTCGGCACCCACTTCAAAAAAAAATTCCATGAAATTGACTTGACGTTTCTTCTTCTAGTGAAATCTAACCGCTCGACCACATATTATGTTGACCCCAATTGGATTAGTCAACGGTCTTGCCACATAGGTCACGCTAGCATTAGGTGGAGAAGAACGACTCCGACTCGTGCGCCCAAAATATGGAAAAACCCCCAAAACGGATGACTTAAACAGGATTTAAGCTATTGAATGACTAACTCTTTTATCATTTTTTCTTTTAACTCCTGTTTAAGATGATCTGCTGAATTTTATCTGTATTGGCTGCTGATGGGGCATTCCCATTTACAACTACTCGTTAATTAATAATGATCGAATGGTATATAAACGAGAAAATTACATACCTCTCGTCTCAAAAAATAGTCTTAAAAATCACAAATTACCATATAAATTTCCCGCGTATTGCACAAGTGTTGGGAAAAGTCCAAGAAATCTAGACTTCAACATGTTAAAGCATTAATTTGTTAAACTACATATTTATCTAACAGCTTAAATTCTTTTAGATCGGTTGATGATCATCTTACAATGTCGACATTGAGAAACACGATTCTATGGCTACAGATGTTGGTGCTTTTGAATTGAATTTAGACCCCTTTGATACTTTTTATTATTATTATAAGTGTGGTTTTACATTGAACGAAAAGACATTGATATGATGTAAAGTCTTCTTTTGTCCCCCTTTAATTTGCCTGGATCTTCTTGAGTTCAAACCGTAGATTTCTTCCTTGAAATTACTCGACTGGAGGGAGTAGGCTAATCGATTCTTTCTTCATCTGCCCCGTCATTTCCCTGTACCACGCTTGGTATTGGTTACCCGGGGAAGGCGTCGCGGGGATCAGGGTGGGTTCCGAACCCCCCGGTTAGGGGGGTTGTGGCCGAAGAGCCCCGTGAGGGGCTACGTCCATTTTACGTCCGGATGACCCCTGTTTGAGACGAAGCCTTTTAAAGTCATATTTAGGACTAGATGTAAAGTCTTCTTTTGTCCCCCTTTAATTTGCCTGGATTTTCTCGAGTTCAAACTACAGATTTCTTCCTTGAAATTACTCAACTGAAGGAGTAGGCTAATCGGTTCTTTCTCCATATGATACCTTTCTTTTAAAAGGTACATTTTGTCAACGAAATGGCAAATCGTCCTATCCTTTTGCTTTTTTAAATGGATGAAGTCCCAATTTTTAACAGAGCACAGGACAAGGCACAGGAGTTATAGCTTACCAAACTCCCAGTTCTTATGCATAAATGATCTCTGCCTAATTATTATTATTTTTAAAAAAAGTTACAGTCAACTGTTTTCCAATATCTGGTCGACTTTTATTTCTACCTTACCATAAATTGTTTTTAGTAGATCTTATCATCTACATGTTTTTATAATCTGCAAATTTCTATCGATATATGTGCAATTTGTACTTGATAGTAGGTAGGAATTAATGCAGTCTGACAAATAATTTTTTTTATGACCAGTGACCCCATCTCTTATCTAAATATACATGAAATCGTTGGGATCGGTTGTCAATGGTCAGAGGTCTATCCCTAAAATGTGAGGCACATCTCAAGAGATTTGACTTAGGTAGACTCAGGAAATTACTGCTCAATTTCTTTGTTTCTCATAATGAACTTTTTACTTGTTAAAAAAAAAAAAAAAAAAAAAAGCAAAAGTTTTTTGCACTCTTTTTTTTGTAAATCACGTTAATGCCTGCTAACAAACATTGAGGGTCAAAATGCTTGATGTGAACTTGACTAGTTTCGGGACCACATAGGGTTATAAGTCAATTGCTAAGCAAATGATTAATGAGAAGTATTGAGTTGGTTGTGGAAAATTTCACAAAAACATTGTGAAAAATGGCTCTATCGAAACCAAATGGTAAAAAGATTAAAATACGTTCAAAATGCTTTATGTGCTTTTCTTTGCAACATAAGGATGAACCCTAATTATTCAATTTTTACTATGCATTAATTTGTGTATTTTTCATAATTTAGGGGAGATCCCTTAATGTTGTCATGGTTTCCAGCTCAAACCCTTCTCTTGAACTCACCAATAAATAAGTTTTGACAATTAAGTAGTAATCATTTCACAATGATTGGGAGAATATTTTTTTAAATATAATTATTTGTATCGCTTAAAAAATAAATAAACGAAAAATATTTTCACCATGCACGAAAATATTTAACTATAAATTATCATCAATAATGTAAATATTTTTCATTAATTAATTGATTAAAAAATCAAACAATCGTCTATCTGAAAATATTCTTTCAAATTTTTCGTTTTTTGCTAAACAAATATCTCATCCAAGCGGACCTTGAAATCAACATCCAAAACCATTGAGTAATCGATTTCCCCCTTTCTTTCTACTCTCTCTTCATCTAAAAAAAAAAAGATAAATAATAATTAGCACGTCTCCGACTCCTAAAGGGTCTCACTCTCACATCAATATTTTCTAAAGTCTAGCTTCTTTCCTCTCTTTTTTTCTCCCTCCCTTTTTTCACTTTCATATCCTCCTTTGGACTAAACAGATTTCAATTCGGACCTGCACTTGGACCTGCACTTAAATATTGAAGAGCTTTTAGAACTTAGTTAAGACTTCAATTCAGACTTTGTATTGGCGCGGCGGTTCTTGACCTCAAATTTACTGTTCTTTCGGCCACATGAAGTCTTGAAATTTGACTCCCAACGCGGATGGGGAAATCGCTTGAAAATGATCAGGATCACCATCTCACGTCCTATGAAAAACAAATTTCTATTTCGACTAGTTGGTGATCATCAAACGCGCTTGAATTAAGTTCAAAAGTCAGGCCCGATTGTTGCCCAATTTTCGTCATAATCTAAAATTTGCATCGAAATGCTCAAGCCGAATGGAGCGGGCCAATTTAATTTTTAGAGATAAATTTCAATTTTCATTTCCACCGAGTAATTTTTGAAAGGTCGGTTTCATTTTGTTTCTCCATTTCTTGTAATTTCTTTTTTTGACAGACCTTAGCTTTTACTTACGTTTTTGAGCTTGATTTGCTTGTAACCCCTACAAGGCTCTAATAACTAGGGCCCGTTATTAAATCTTTTCTTATTAAACGAGAGTAATCGACTCGGACTGGGTGCGTTCGTTGTGTGAAAAATAAATTATTTACAAAATATTTTCCTAAGAAAAATAGCTTATATCACTTACAAAAATTCGAGAACGGAAAATATTTCTATATCGCCAACGAAAATGTCAAGACTAAAAGCATTTTTTATTGATTAGTTATTTCAAGCAACATAAACGATTATTATTAGGATAATTTTTTCAAAATATTTATTTTCAGTAAAACAAACAGAATATAAGATAAAAAAAAAAGAAGAAGAAGAAGAAGAAGAAAAAACATAAATTATCCCAATTTTTTAAACCCAACCCAACCTCCTTCCGAAACATGAAAATGCACACATGATGAGTGGGCCAATCAAGCCGGCCCACGCTACATATAACGGGCCCGGCTCGGGCCCAGTTGGACGACTCCGCCATTTTCCAGGCCCGCCCGAATTTGTCTTCGGGCTTGATACTAGTAAGCCATTGAGCCTACAATTAGATCCGCATAATTCGTATTCACAAGTTCAATATTTGGATTAACACGTACCGCGTTGTTTCATCGCAGTATCGGACTGATTCCCTATAAATTCCCAAACTTTATGTCCAATCTCGATTTTATCCTGAATTTTTTGTGTCTAAAATAAAATTCTTAAATTTTCACTCTAGTCCCAAATTTGCACATGTGTCCAAAAAAAATCTCTGATTTCTTCTTGATAATCAACGTCGAGTTTATGATAATTATCATTTAACTGATCTTAATGTTGATAATTTTAAGGAAACTAATAATGATTTTTGGGTGGGTGGGTAAATTTGGAACTAGAGTGAAATCTTGAGCTTTTTTTAAAACAAAAAAAGTTTGGAGCAAAATTTGATTGAATCTAAAGTTGATAATTTTTTTAAGGGAGGCCTTGTAGCCCATGTAAGAAGAAAGTGTAGCAGTCCTTCCATCAATACAAAAATTACATCACTCTATTTGGTTTAAAAATTAAGAAAATTATTAAATTTATTCATATCTTTTTTTCTTAGATAGAAAAATACTACTATATGAACTTGAAATTTGTATCAAATGAAAAAAAAAAAAAAAGTCTGGCAGTAAAAAGAATGAGTAAGTGTACTGAAAGTCCCAAAAAATCTTAAAATTGCAATCAAGATCTAAAATTTGTCAAATTTGTCCAATTATGTCATTCGGTTAACTTTGTCCAATTTGACTAACATAAAATACTAACATAGATTTTTTTAATTATTTTATTTTTCCTACGTAGCAATTTTATATGGCTGAAATATGAAAAATATGGCTAAAATATGAAAAATATGGCCAAGACGATGCCATTTTGGTCTTAATCTGATTTTTTTAATTTAAATTAGATTAAAAAATGCGTAAGGAGCACTAAACTAGCTAGGGCCGAACTACCGATGAAAAGTGTCAATGATGGTGAGATGAGGGTTAGCCGAGGTTGTCGAACCTTGTCCAATGGGCAACGACTCTAGCTAACCACAAGTGCGACCTCTAATTTAAATATATTAAGATTAAAAAAATAGATTTGGACAAAAATGACGTCATTTTGGCTTTGTCCTTCGTATTTTAGCCATGTTAGCACCACGTAGGAGAGATAAATAATTAAAAAAGGATTAATACCCTAAAAAGCCCAAAATTGGTACACCTACGACAAATTTATTCCAAACTATTTTTTTAACCACCACAAACCCCAAACTAGTATACTTTTAACAAATTTACTCCAAGCTGGTACACTTATGACAAATTTACCCTCTGTTAGTTTCATTAAATTTTATTATCAAATTATTAAGTTAAATGACACGTAACTTTTGACTGGTATATCAATTTGGGATTTTACGCTTTATTTGTCACAGTTTACAATTTTTGTACTTTTTTTTGTAGTACTAATCCAATTTAGCATAGGTTATATTTATCACAAATTTACCAGTTTGGGGTTTTTTGCGGCCGAATAAATTAATTTGGGGTAAATTTGTCATAAATGTCTCAATTTGGATTTTTTTTATAGTCAATCGGGGTAAATTTGTCATAAATGTACCGGTTTGGAGTTTTTCATTGTCAAAAAAATAATTTTGGGTAAATTTGTCACAGGTGTATTAGTTTGGGGTTTTTTAGGGTATTAACCCTAAAAAAAATAAGTGTTTTTCATTAACTAAATTAGACGGAGTTAACTGAATAATTTTATTGCACTAATTTGACAAATTTTTAGTATTGTAACTTTAAAAATTTAGGACCAAATTGCGAGTTCTTGACAAGTTCTAGGTCACCCATGACAACCATAATATTTATGTTCAAAAATAATTTTTTTGTTCCAAACTTTTTACTAGAACATAAATTTGTTTGGTGACCTAATTTTATTTTTTAATTTCTGGAACAAATTTTCAATTTAGAAATAGGTTTGGAACATAATTGAAAAGTAAACATCTTTTACTTTTTTATTTATGGAATGGAAATGATAAATAAAAACTCTTTTCATCGTTTGCCCTCTCTACTAGTTGGTTACCATTAGCTGTTGTCGGTTGCCGGTTGTCATCCATCTCCCTTGGGAAGGAGAAATTTTGTGAATTTCGAGAGGGCAATGGGAATTTATCATCTTAGAGGAAAAAATATTGAGGAACTAGTAGTTGATTACTAGTCGCATCTTTTCTCAATTTTGCTCAACTCATTTGTTGACATAAAAAGTTTTGCAAGTCCATTGAGAATCTGAATTAGCACTCATTCTAAGCAACAATAATTTATTCTGGTTTGAAATTCTATTGCGGGAGTAGAAATTTTCCGTTGTTATCAAACATGAATTTTTGTTAAGAAACTCATCCTCATCCAAAAATAGAAATAAAAAAAATTATTTCTCTTTCAAAAATTAATTTCTAATCAAAATGATTCGCACTTTTAAAATGTTCAATTCTTTTATCACTAAAAAGAAATTAGAATTCATTGAAAATCAAGCCACGTCAGCTCACGTTCGCTATCAATCTATCAATTTTAAGACACCAAAAGCAGAAGGCAAGCGAAATCAATAAAAATTCCGTTGGTTGACCTGACGGCGACGACTGTTCACTCGCAGCTCGTTCGTCGGAGCTCCGAAGAAAACCTCATCAATCGCCGCCTCCCCCGATCGCCGCGGCCGGTGAGTTCACCTTGAATCTCCTCTCCTCTCCTCCTCGAACCGCAATTTTCCATTCGAGTAAGGCTTCGAGCCACTTTGTCATCGTCGCTCGATGTGCTGCGCGAAGGCGACGAAAACGATGCCATTTCGTCGCGGCGTCGACGGTCGCGACGGTAACGAAAGAAGGGAGGAGAACCGGTCGCACGATTGTCGCTCGAGGCGCTTCTTGTCATCAGAATTGCGTGCAAATCTGGTGACGCGGGCCCCGAAGTTCGGTATCTATTGGCTATTGCTGCTACAATGTCGATTCGTTGAGGGGACGATATTATTATTATTATTATTATTATTATTATTATTATTATTATTATTATTATTATTATTCTGTTTTTAGACTGTATTTCTTTTACTAAATGCATTGCTAAGATTGTCTTCTACTATGGCCGAAAAAAATCGACGGTTGGTTAGTGTTTTCTCAGAATTAAATTCGAGAGATATTGATTGACAGTCCTTTTATAAAGTTTTCCTATACGATGGGTAGTTTAAAGATTTCTCCTTTTAAGGAAGTCATATGCCGTGTTGGAGTTTTCATCTGTTGAGGAAATTATATATGCACTGGCTTTTCACTAGTAAGATTATATTTCTCATCTTAAAAAGGTTTAAGATTTAATTGGCATAAAAAAATGTTTAGAACTAAATTGACATAAATACAAAAGATTTATGACTTTTTTAGCACTTTTCTCGTTATATGCCTATCAACTAGACTCTAACAACCAGTGCAATTCCCTAATCATACGTTTCCTCGAATGTTACCTCAAATTCTTCAAATGCATTGGCAGGACATGGTCAAATCAATTATGGGACAAGGATTAGATGGCGAGATGCCTTCGGACAGCTTACTAAATCGTGCACTCTCCTCCGACACCACTTTATTAATCGATCTTTGGAAGAAGTGAAGGAGGAGCTGCTTGTTCTGTTCCCGTTATTTGACCGAAGACCCTTTCGTGACATCTCGGGTCTAAAGCCATAAACACTACAATAATGCAGGTTTCACGTTGAGAGAGCCTCTTGAAATCTTCCATTTTGACAAAAGGGGAACTCGCATTCCCTATCTGTTGCCAATAAAAATGTCCACCTTAGCAAGAAACCCTCGAGTGGAGTTTTTTTATCGCTTTTAGCCCAAGGGAGGTTGACTTTTGTGGTACTTCTTTTTCGCCCACTCACACGATTGAGATAGGGGTGAGGAGCGGTCTAGGGTCGACCCTGGACCGACCCTGGACCGGCCCAACCTCTTGGCCCCTGGGTCCAGCCTCCCAGGGGCCGGGCTCGGTCCTCGGTCCCGAAATTTCGGGACCAACACCGCGGATTAGTCGCCCCTGGCCCTAAGAGTTTTTAGGTCGGTCCCAACCCCTGACCAACCCCGTATATTATATTATATTATATATAATTCTTTTATATATTCAAACCTAAGTAAAATGTTTGTTATATTATATTATATTGAAATGTTTTATCAATAACACTAATAGTAATTTCAATTTAAAACTTTTGTTGAGTATTAATTATGTGTCGTTTGTTTTGTTTTCAGGTATTTAGAAGTTCAAGTGAATTAACAAGATGTGAAGTTATATATTCATGATTTATATTAAGTATTTTGAACTTTTTATAGTTTAATTGTATTTTACTAATGAATTTCAACTGTACTTTGCTTTTCAATTTGTGTCAAATGGTAAAAGTTTTTGAAGAGTAGAGTAGTATTGCAGTTGCTACGGTGATTTGCTAGTCAAGTGGTGTGAAGCTCATTTTTTGGTTGAGTGGACTCTAAATGATCAAATACAGGAAAACACCTTTGCATATGGTATTATGAATATTAAAGATAGATGATTACAAGAACTTTCCATCTTGTCCTATATCTCAATGAGCGGTTAGCAAGTACAAAATTTCTATTGTGTCATCTTAAATTTGCTAAATATGTATTGGTATTTATAATTTAGTTGCACAATGCCGCATTGTCAATGGATGTGTAATTTGAATTTGTAGGTTTGCTTTTTTAGGGAGTATAAAAAATAACACGAAAAAAATTATCGATCGGTCTCGGGTTGACCCTGGAACCCGACCGAACCCATTGGGTCGGTCCGGTCCTTGGTCCCAAGCTCAATAGGGTCGGTCCTCGGTCCTAAAAATTGAGGACCGACACTGTACGGGTTGGTCCTAGGGTTAGGGGGTGGTCCGGACCAACCCGGACCATGCTCACCCCTAGATTGAGATCATGTGAGCAAATGCCCGAACTAAAATGTGTTATTGTGGAGAGCAAGCACAATTTTTTTATTTTTTTTGGGAGGGGGGTGTTTAGCACGGTTCTTATACTACTGTTTGGGAAGTCAATAAAGGGCGTGTTTGATAACATTTTTGTTCAAAATTGTTTCGAGGGAACAAAAATAAAAAACTATTTCTCGCTCCGGGAACAATTTTTTAATAAAAAAATGCATTTGGTAAATTTATTTCGGGAATAAAAAATGAACGAAACACGTTTGGTAAATTTGTGTTCTTTTTTTGTTTCTTTTAATTTTTAAATATTTTTATTTAATTTTTCTTTCTTTTTTCTTTTTTTTTTCTTTTGGCCGGTCGCTAGCTTCGGCCATGGTCGGGCGACCGGCCGACGAGGGCCGGCGGCCTCGCCCAAATCCGGCGAGCCCAAGCTCGCCCGGCCACCGGCGAGGCTCGGCCTCGTCGGGCCACCGCTGTGCCGGCGAGCCTCGCCAAGAGCCGGCGATGCTTGGCCTCGCCGGGGGCCGGCGACGCTCCCTCAATGCTTTTATCCAAGCTCATGCTCTTCTATGTAACTTTGATATGCTAAAGGGAGTTTGTGTGTATTTACTATTCCGTAATTTATAGGAATATTTCATGGGCCATTGGTTTCATATAGGGAAATGTTATTGCATATATGGGCTTTTGACACAAGAGAAACAAAGGGAGCGCATGGAAGCAAACACTGTTTTTTTTTGTTCCGGAACGAAATAAAAAAAAGTGTTTGTTCCTAACGATTTTGAACAAAAGAACGCGTTTGGTAAGTGTAAAAAAAAAAATGTTTTCTTGGAATAAAAAAGAACAGTAAACACGTTTGTAATCGCAAATCAATTTACTGTTCTAGAATAAAAAAGCAATGTAAACACGTTTGGTAAACGACAAAAAAATTTCTGTTTTAAATTTTTCAAAAAAAGAGTTTTTCTTTAATAAAGTTTAAATTTGATATTAAATTCTTATTCTTATGAAATGCTCATTAATTTTATTTTGTTTATGGACATTTTGAACATGATCATATGGCATATTTCGTAGAAAATTTTGTAAGTAAAGTTTGTATCAAATTTTTTCAAGTACTTTTTTATGTTTTAGGCTCGTTATTCCAGGTGCCTCGGATGTGATCATTGCATGGAATATTTTTTTCTTACATGATCAGAGAGTTTGCACGAAAACACATACGTGTGATCATCATTAGGATGACCTGCGATCGTCACTTCCAAAGAAACCAATGTCTAAGTAATCATCCGTCCATAATGATCGCTTATTTAGTATTCTTTTTAAAAGAGTCGCTTCATCAAATTATATATTATCACAAGTTATGACTAATGAAATTCGACATCGAACCACATTAGAAGAAGTTTGCTGCTCTGAATTTTTTTAATTGTCGACTTCGTCCTCCTCCAAACTATCGCAAAAACCCCACGTGTCATCATTTTCACATCTTTATTTCAGCAAGATTGCATATCATCTATGAGAACACGAGCTTTCCAATGAGAGAACTCAAAACGGCCAAAACTAATTAAAGTGCCTTTTGAACAGAAAGACCACTAGTGACATTATTTGCAATAAATACGATCCATCATTTTCTTTTTGTTGCTCGAATGTTTTCTTTTTACTGTTTCATTTGGTAAATCAGAACGTAGATTAACAGAAGTATAACTTCGAAAATCAGAACCGCTGACGAGTAACTTTTGCAACGAAATATTACGTTTTTATTCCGTCCGATAATTGCATTTACTAGCATCCATTGGCAAATACCCCGTAACTTAGTAAATTCTCAGAATTATTACAAAGCATAGAGCTGCAAAGGTAGATGCTGAGACATGACAAGTTAGGTAAATACTTAGATATATTAATAACCTTCTTCGCTTCACACCATTAATTAATAAATTTCACAATGACTTCCCTTTTTTTTTTATGAAAGAACCAAAACGAAATTAATCATCAAAATCCGAGGACCCAATTCGTGAAAAAAATAAATAAATAAATTCAAAGACGATATCGCACAAATGGAAGAAGTTAAAGATTTCTTATGCTACTATTCCCAGCATTTTGATATATTAGTAACCATTAGGTTAGATGAACGGGGGAATCCCGTGAAAATTTGTCACAAGAGCGTTGGAGGATGATGATGCTACGCTAAAAACAACATCAAGGCAAACATGTACAAGAGGCTATTGACCTAGGAACTACAAAGTACTCGAACAGGAATGCAGTTAGTCCTCGCACTTACTTTTTCGCCTTCGACTTTTTATGCTTTATTCCCTTTGTTTTCCGGGTTTTCTCCGTCTTTTTCTCAGATGCCATCTTGGCATACACCGTTTGGGATTCTTGGATGATGAGGCGCACGTGGGGATCGTCCTTGGGCATTTTGCTCAGCACAATCCTTGCAGACTTGAGGTCTCCTGAAGCCAGAAGGGCTTGATACATCCTACCAATGTTCATAAAGTAGAGACATCCACATCAAGCTTGAAAAACTCAGCAGATACAGTCAGTAACTCGTATGACGGCCAAGGATTAAACAGCTCAAATCTGATTCACTTGAATGAGATGGATTAATGGGGAGCTCGAGAGAGTAATTAAAATATCACCTCAAGAAACTCAGAATATTGTAAGGGAGGTCAGCTGCTTGATATTCCTTCCAAATCAAGATAGACTTATCCATGTCTTTCGTACTGACACAAGCACTGAGAAGAACATCGAGAACCTTCCGTGAAGGGGCAAGGCCAAGATCATTCTTGATCACTTGAAGCAAGTCGAAGCCCATCTGCAGAAGTGTTGTCTCTTCCGCAACGCTAAAGAACACCTGCATGAATGAAGGAAGAAGATAGAGCGGCAGTGATTGATATATTCCAGCATCCTTGCATGCATCAGTCAAATTTTGCACCCTTTGCAAACTAGCAGGCAATTGCTACAGATAGCAAAGAAGGCCATTTGTGTCTACAACTCAAAATAACTATAGAGAGAGGGGGAGGTTGGGAGATGGGAGGTAAAGGAAGAACAAAACCACTTATCCAGTTGACTCCAAAAGAATGGTGCTTGAAAAGTACCCTAAGCATAAATAACCCTGATTTTCTAACATATATGAACTACGATTCTTGATTATCTCTTGCATTTCCAATCCCAGAAGCCAACTTCCTGACCAAAACTATTAAGAGTTTTCAGCTTAAGAAAATAGAATAGGTTCGAACCTCATCAAAAATTGCTTCCATGGCCATTTCATCTTTGCTGATACGATCTTTGAGTTGCTTCAGCAAATCAACAGCAGCACTGAATCAGATAAAGAAAATGTTATAAGCAACTAAATGCATCAATGACACATCCAAGAACCAAAAGATAACAAATAGGACCTTAGATGATTGAATCAAACAGAGTACAAGAGGACTCTGTAACATCCATCAAGCCAGAAGTCCTGATCAGTTAACTCCTCAAGCAGCTTAAGCAATCTACTCAGCTGTCCATCTGATTGAAGGTGCTCCTACGAGATCATGAGGCGATGTCATCAACTTTTCATAGTATAACTACCTAGAGCTGCCTCATGAGACTTACAATCAGACTGATAACAGCTTTAGGCTCCAGATTGCAGCCAGCCTGCTTGAATTCCTCATACATTTCAAGAGCATCAGAGATTTGCCCATTTGAAGCAAGAGCCGAGACAAGCACGCTCTTCATTTCGTTTGAACCCAAATTTTTCAAATAAAAAAATTTAGGCCAATTACTGATCTCATTTGGATTTTCATACCTAAAACAAACCAATTCAAGCGAAGCTCCACACGTGTAGTTATACCCGACAGTCAGCGGTTGAAGCAACCCATAAGTAAGATATTCAATCTGCGCCGCTAAAAAAAAAAAAAGGAGCACTATAGCTAAACACCTACCCTGCTCAACTCTGAGCTCCAGAGGAGGTAGTTCTTTGGGAGCGGAACTTTTGGCAGCACTGCCAGTCTTATCTCCTTTCCCTCCTTTGCCCAAATTCACTAAGGAAAATACACAGATTGCCAGGACAAAATAATCAGCATGCAGTAAGTAGCAAATAACACATCGCAAGCAACCGAAGCCACATGGAACTGCCAAGCAATAAATCCACAGAAACAGCCCGAAAATGGTGAATTCGGAGACGGACATTTATTCAACAAGCTGTCTGCTTTGCTGCCAGATGAAAACCCGAAAATTCCATCCCCGAGACCTGTGCAAATAGCCACCCACAACAAAGAAACATCACCACAAGGAAACGGAGCGAAACCCGGATAGTCACAGAACCCACATCTCCAAACCACTTATAATCAACAACCACGAAAAAGAATCAAACAACCCAAACGCTATGCAAACCTTCGGAATCAAACTGAACCTTCCTCCCCTTCTTGGGTTTCCCAGAACCATCGTCCTTGCCCTTCGCGGACGCTACACGTCAACACACACACAACCATGAAAAATTCTCTCAGCATAAACCCAAGAACAGCAAGAGAAGCCGATTGCCACAAAAACAAGAATGCAATCGAAAAACGAAGCAACGACGCGAGAATCGGAAGAAAGCGAAAATGGGTCGCGCTAACTTTTACCTCCGTTGGGAGTGGTGGACTTGAGCGAGGACTTGGCCGCTTTGCCGGGCAGCGAATGCCCCTTCCCTCCCTTCTCCGCCATGACCAGCCTCTGCAACACCCCGACCCAAGAAATCAATGCAAATTATAGCACGATCACGTCGAATCATGAAATGGGTGAAACCGGAACTAGCAGGCCGGAGGAGGCGAAGGGGGGCGGTGCACGAGGCGGACGTACCTGAGGGGGAAGCAGAACCGGAGCTCGAGTTCGTCTCCTTGCTCTGCCGCAGATCTGGGCGAGCAACGCTCCTCGAGGCTCGAGCGAGCCGTCCCAGATCTGTCGCGCCGAAGGGGGAGCAAGGCCGAGTAATGTTGACCGGAGAAGGAGCGCCGAAGGGGGAGCAACGCCGACCGGAGGAGGAGCGCCGAATGGGGAGCAACGCCGACCGGAGGAGGAGCGACGTACCTGGAGTCGCCGGAGAGATTTGGCCGAGTGCGAGCCGCCGGAGAGATGAGAGAGATGCCGGAAAAGGAAGAACGAAGCTTCAGCCGAGGAGAGGAGAGCCGAGGAGAGGAGCGACGACGAGCACGCACGAAGGAAGAACGAAGCACGCACGAAGGAGTCGCCGGTTTGTTCCAATTTTGTTCTTTTGTTCTTTTGATTTTTGTTCTTTTCTTCCATCCGAGAAGTGTTTCTTTTTAGAAGAAACAACTTTTTTATGTTTCTTTTTTCTGTTTCTTTTTTGTTTCGAGAACAAAAAAACAAAAAAGGAACAGAAACGCAACCAAACGCGTTTACATTCCTTTTTTTTTGCTCCCAAGACACTTTCCGTACAAAAAGTGTCTTAACACTTTTGGAAGTGTTTCCATGCACACCCAAAATGTACAAAGTCCTTGTATTCGTGGCTATTTCTAAAAAAGAATGGTAACTTAAGCCCGTTGGTTCCTTTTTTTTTTATGCACAAGTAGCAGGGCATGCAACATTTTCGTTCTCATTTTCTCGTTTAGTTGACTAAACTACTAGAGAACAGCAGCCGTTTCCCCCCCTTTTTTTTTTCGGGGGGGGAATAAGTTTATTTTCTCATTCTAGCCATCCTCTCTCTTTTCTTTTCTTTATCGAAAATGTCTCTCCACTTTATTATTGTCCTTCGTGTGATTCTTCTTCTATTTTGGGGTTCCTGTAACATTTACCATTTTTGTGCTAATTGTCTAGGTTGAGGGCTGGAATAGTCATTTTCAACTAACGTGCATCAAAAGATTGAAGGTACGTGGATTCATTAATAGTTTGAATTTTGCATCTTCTCCGTCTCAACATTTTGTTGTGATTAATTTTCTATGATGCAACATAAAGCGACTACACCACATATGCTAGGGCTAGATATCGGTTTACTCTTCTTATAAAAAGAAGGTAAAACACATGCAATGCGAACATAGTTAGTGTGGAAATGCTTTTAGAGCTTAGTTAAGACTTCAATTTAGATTTTGTATAGACGCTGGGGTTCTTGACCTCAAATTCACTGCTCTTTCGGTCACATGAATTCTTGAAATTTGACTCCCCATGCGGATGGGGAAACCGCTTGAAAATGATCGGAATCACCCTCCCACATCCTGCGAAAAACATATTTCCATTTCGATTGTTGCCCAATCTTGCTGTAACCTAAAATGTGCGTCGAAATGTTCGAGCCGGATGGAGCATGCCAATTTGATTTTTAGAGATAAATTTCAATTTTCAGCTCCACCGAGTGATTTTCAAGGAGCTGCATGGAAACACTTTTGTTCTTTTTTTGTTCCAGGGAACAGAAATAAAAAAAAGTGTTTTTACATTCCGAAAAAACGATTTTTTGAACAAAAGAACGCGTTTGGTAAACTTGTTCTAATAAAAAATGAAAAACACGTTTGGCAAATTTTATTCTTTTTTTTGTTTCTTTTAATTTTTAATTTTTTCCTTTCTTTTTAATTTTTCTTCTTTCGACCGGTTGCCTTGGCGGCCTCGCCCAGCCACGGCGAGGCTCGCCGGGGGCCGGCGATGCTTTGGCGAGGTCGCCAACCCTCAACGGCGTCGCCAGCCCTCGACGGCCGATTGCCGGCCATGGCCGAGGCCGGCGACCGGCGAAAGAAAAAAAAAAAAAAAAAGAAGAAGAAAAGAATAAGAAAAGAGAAGAGAGAGAAGAAGAAAAGAGAAGCGTTTCTTTAAAATCGTTTTTAACAAGAAAACAACTTTTTTTTTTTTCTCGTTTCTATTATTTTTGTGTTCGAGAAAAAAAAAAAAAAAGAATAAAAATGCAACCAAACGCGTTTTACATTTTTTTTTTTTGTTGTTAAAAAAAAAAAAAAAAAAGTGTTCCAGGAACACTTTTCAGAAATGAAAACATGCAGGGCCAAAAGGTCGGTTTCATTTTGTTTCTCTGTTTCTTTTTATTTATTTATATGGATCTTAGTTTTTGCTTGATTTGTTTGTGACCCCTATAAGGCTCTAGTAACCGGGGTTCCTTGTTAAATTTTTTCTTATTACACAAGAGTAATCGACTCGGATTAGATCTTTTGTTTTTAAAAAATAAATTATATGAAGAATATTTTCTTAAGAATAATAGCTTGTATCGCTTATAAAAAAATGCAGAAACAGAAAATATTTCCATAGCCAGCCCAAGATTGAAAATATTCTTAGGGGAATTTTTTTTTAAATATTCATTTTTTGTAAAACAAACGGCATATAAAACAGAAAGAAGAAAAAACATAAATCATCCCAATTATTTTTTAAACCCAACCTAACCTTCTTCCAAGACATGAAAAAGCACACATGACGAGTGGGCCAAACAATGTAACTCGCATTTTTTTGAAGAAAAAAGGACAAAAAAATCGACCAGAAAATAAGTAGGATAAGCCCTCAATTCGGGCAGAACGAGTTGCCAAACTCTCCCATCAATGAAAATTGCATGGTGCTTTTTGTTGAACGGACCCGGCTGGGGCCCAGTTGGCCGACTCTACCATTTTCTAAGCCCGCCCGAATTTGTCTTCGGGCTCGATGCTAGTAAGCCATTGGGCCTACGATTAGATCCGCACAATTCGTATTCACAAGTCCAATATTTGGATTGACACATATCGTGTGGTTTCATCGTAGTACTGGACTAGTTCCCTATTAACTTCCCAAACTTTATGTCCAGGTCTCAATTTTGTCCCCAGTTTTTTGTGTCTAAAATAAAATTCTTAAAAATTTTCACTCTAATCCTAAATTTGCACATGCGTCCAGCACTCGAGTCCCAAATTTGCACGTGTTCAAAAAATATCTCTGATTTCTTCTCGATAATCAACATCAAGGTTTCTAATTGGTGATCTTGTTTATCCAGATTGGAAGTTAGAATCCTCCGGCATTGCAACTTGCAATGCTTTGAGTTGTTGAACACGTTACCAGAGCCAGGAGGGAGTGGGGACCAAAAGGGTGCTCCTACAGGGCTGACGCCGAGGGCCCCTTTGACTTCCAGGTAAACGAGTTGACCCAACGGCATAAATACCTCAAAGATCTAGAAGATCTAGAGAGAGAGAGAGAGAGAGAAGCGCGACCCCCCAGCGAAATTTCGCGCGAGCTCGTCCGCGGTGCGTGCAACCTCTCGCTTTATCTCCCTTCCTCTATAAATAGATACTGTCGATTCTCTCTGCCACTCCCATTCAGCAGCCACCCTCTCTCTGCTCAATCTGCCCCAAGCTCCTTCGGAAATGGAGATGGCCTCGAAAACCTTGCAATCGCCGAAGGTCGCGGTGCCGAGAAAAGTCGTGTTGCCGCAATCCGCCCAGCCGAATTATCAAGCACGCGACGAACGGAGGCACTATAGAGGAGTCCAGCCGAGGCCCCGGCCGGGGGGGGAGTTCGGAGCAAAGATCCGAGACCCGAACCAGAACGGCAAGCAAGTCTGGCTCGGAACTTATGACACCGAAATCGATGCTGCGAGGGCCTACGACAAAGCCGCCTTGAAGTTCCGCGGATCAAAGGCGACCCTCAACTTCCCTCCCGATGGCAAGAAACGACACCAAGAAACGACGCCACGAGGAGGAGGAGGAGACAACGAGGTCATCGTGAAGAAGGAGGAGGTGGAAGGGGACAACGAGGTCATCGTGAAGCAGGAGGAGGTGGAAGGGGAAGGGGACTAGCACGAGGAGTAGGAGGAGGACCCATCGAGTTCCATTTTTTCTAAAGAGAATTCCCTTCAACTAGCATCGTGAAGAAGGAGGACCTCGTGAGGAAGTAGGGTTTTACGATCTGCGCACCAGCACATAACATACATAATTACTTGTAAAATAAATATTGGATAGGACCGGACAAAAAAAAAATGATACTTTCTATTGAAAATTTCTTGTCAAGAAAAAAGTATGTTTGTTTGAAACTTAAGCATATAATGAGATGAAATCCATGAAAAAGAGCAAAGACTTTTCAAGGTAGTGACTCGGTATAATCTCGTGAAGGCAGAACTCCATTGTTCTGTACCAAACGATATGATTTTTTTTTCCATGCTACTAAATTTCTATAAATTATTATAAGTGTAGAAAAAACCGTTGATAAACAAAATGGCAGGTGATTATTTTCTAGTAACTTGTTGGTAATTTACTAACACAATATTGAAATTGCCAACTATTTTTTATAGTTTGCAAAAAACTAGCAATTTATTAACACTATATGCAAGGTCCACGAAGAGGTCTATCCCTAAAATGTAAGGCACATCTCAAGATATTTGACTTAGGTAGACTCAAGAAATTACTGTTCAATTTCTTTGTTTCTCATAATGAACTTTTTACTTATTAAAAAAAAAAGAGAATTTTTTGCACTCTTTTTTTCTTTTTTTTTAATCACGGTAATGCCTGCTAACAAACATTGAGGGCCACAATGCTTGATGTGAACTTGACTAGTTTCAGGACCATGTAGGGTTATAAATCAATTGCTAAGCAAATGATTAAATGGCATTGCCATTTTACCAATGAGAAGTATTGAGATGGTTGTAAAAAATTTCACAAAAATATTGTGAAAAATGGCTTTATCGAAACCGAATGGTAAAAAAATTAAAATACGTTCAAAATGCTTTATGTGCTTTTCTTTGCAACATAAGGATGAATCCTAATTATTTAATTAATATGCATTAGCCTAGGAACTCAATTCTCATGGACGGGAAGTTTCGAACCTCTCCCCTCCTGTATGAGGGTTGGGAGCGCGAACCAACACGTCAATAAAGCCGTGGTAGCCCATCCCAATGTTAAACAAATAATTTAAAGGCAAAGGCAAGCGGAACTCAATCAAAATTCCGTTGGTTGACCTGACGGCGACGACCGTTCACTCGCAGCTCGTTCGCCGGAGCTCCGAAGAAAACCTCATCGATCGCCGCCTCCCCCGATCGCCGCGACCGGTGAGTTCACCTCGAATCTCCTCTCCTCTCCTCCTCGAACCGCAATTTTCCATTCGAGTAAGGCTTCGAGTCGCTTCGTCATCGTCGCTCGATGCGCTGCGCGAAGGCGACGAAACGACGCCGTTTCGTCGCGGCGTCGGCTGTCGCGACGGGAACGAAAGAAGGGAGGAGAACCGGTCGCACGATTGTCGCTCGAGGCGATTCTCGTCGTCAGAATTGCGTGCGAATCTCGTGACGCGGGGTCCGAATTTCGGCGTCTGTTGCTGCTACAATGGCGATTCGTTGAGGAGGACGAGAGATTTTTTTTTTTTTTCTGTTTTTACGCTGTAATCCTTGTACTAAATGCATTGCTAACATTGTCTTCTGCTATGGCCGAAAAAAATCGGACGGTTGGTTAGCGTTTTCTCAGAAATAATTTCGAGAGATATTGATTGACGGTCCTTTTATAAGGTTTTCCTATACGATGGGTAGTTTAAAGATTTCTGCTTTTAAGGAAGTCAAATGCCGTGTTGGAGTTTTCATCTGTTGAGGAAATTATATGTGCACTGGCTTTTCACTAGTAAGATTATTTAGAGAATTATTTGCTTTTCACTAGTAAGATTACCTGCTTCTCACAAATGTCTATATTCACGAAACAGATTCGTTTGCCGTTGCTTACTTTGGGTTACAATGTGCCATCAAAGTTCTTGTGAACATTTTTCTGATGAAGATGCAACTGCAGCAGAAGAGAGTCTCCTGGTGTATTGCAAGCCTGTTGAGCTATACAACATTCTACACCGCCGTGCCATACATAATGTAATTGTTTCATAATGCTCTCTTTTGCAAACTCTATGTTTTGGCTTTTCCTTAATATATATACTTCCCTGGAAACACCAATTGGGATGATCAGCTTTGACTGTAGATGGGTATATCGAGGGAGGGAACACCTGTGATATAGTCCCTTGTTGTTGATATTTATGTAGTGTAAATCATTTTATAACATATCTTAAACTCTACTCTTGGGCGGAAAAAAAAACAATTAACATCTGGTCTCTTCAAAAGTTGGGCTAGCCAAAAGATAATTTTTAGGTGTTGGTAACTCCTTACCTTATCCTGATCCTGTTGAACAGATGATATCTGAATGCTATCATCATAGGGCTAAGATATAAAGTCCCTCAGGTTTTCATGGCTTTCATAATTCTAAGATACGTTCCTTGTTCTGATTTTTTGGATCTGTCCATTCTAACATGCTGATCAAGCATCTGTTTGTGCTCTAGCCTTCTTTCCTCCGGAGATGTTTGCGTTTCAAAATACAAGCAAGGCGTAAGCGTAATAAGAGGTGAGAATTTTCACCCAACTACATACTAGGCTACTATCCCTCAATCATGGCTAAGGGATCTTTGTGTTGATTTTTATTTTATTTTCCAGTTATATTCTTTGAAATTACAGTACTTTAGTGCTTCTAGTGGCTATTCCCTCAGTGCTTCTGTCCAAGCTCATGCTCTTCTATGTAACTTTGATACCCTGAAGAGGAGTTTGTGTGTATTTACTATTCCGTAATTTATGGGAATATTTCATGGGCCTTTGGTTACATATAGGGAAATGTTATTGCATATATGGGCTTTTGACACAAGAGAAACAGAATGTACAAAGTCCTTGTATTTGTGGCTATTTCTAAAAAAGAATGGTAAATCAAGCCCGTTTGCGATCGAATGGCTTCTAAAGACCTCTTAAGGTGGCGGTTTTTATGTTGTTGCTGTTGTTGGTTCCTTGTTTTGATGCACAAGTAGCAGGGCATGCAACATTTTTGTTCTCATTTTCTCATTTAGTTGACTAAACTGCTAGAGAATAGCAGCCGTTTCCGAAAACTTTTTTTTTTTTTTGGGGCCAAGACGACACATGTCTTGCCATGTTCTCTCTTTTCTTATCCTAATAAGTTTATTTTCTCATTCTAGCCATCCTCTCTCTTTTCTTTTCTTTTCTTTATCGAAAATGTCTGTCCACTTTATTATTGTCCTTCGTGTGATTCTTCTTCTATTCTGGGGTTCCTGTAACGTTTACCATTTTTGTGCTAATTGTCTAGGTTGAGGGCTGGAATAGTCATTTTCAAGTATAGGGACCGCAACAACGTGCATCAAAAGATTGAAGGTACATGGATTCATTAATGGTTTGAATTTTGCATCTTCTCCATCTCAACATTTTGTTGTGATTAATTTTCTATGATGCAACATAAAGCGACTACACCACATATGCTAGGGCTAGATATCGGTTTACTCTTCTTATGAGAAGAAGGTAGAATACATGCAATGCGAACATAGTTAGTGTGGAAATGCAGAAGTAGAAATAGACCTTGGAACTTTTGCTCTCTCTCTCTCTCTCTCTCGCCCCATTATCTTACTAACTTTGGTAGTTGATCGTATCTCTCTGACTATAAGATACTACAAGTTAATGACAAACTCGCTGAGTTGCTGTGTTGCAGCACTGCTACTTTTGTCTCAAAATAACCTTTCTATCCTTGCAGCCTGCTTCTAAAGCATCAATATTTTTAAGAGGAAAGGATTTTGAGTGGGTGTAGAATGAGAAAATTTACATGACATGTCTTGAAAAATATTCTTTGCTTCAGAGCTTTAGACTGAAGTTCACATGTGTCTGCCTCCCAAAGCACAGTAGGGACATTAATGAATGGCAGTGCCTCTTTGAAGCTACTGTTTTTATCTTCTTCCTGTCGAAATTTGCTCTATTTGTACAAGGATGGGCCAAGCTTCGGTAGTAAAAACTTTTAATTGGTGCCTTTGTTTTAAAAATGCAGTAACTGAAGATTTCTCTTGCCCATTTTGCTTAATGCAATGTGCAAGCTTTAAGGTAAGGTTTTACATCATTGGTTTCTCTAGTATCAATCATGCTCTCACCTTTTTATCTCTCTTTTCAACTCATACATGTTTGCATAATTTTGATGAATAAACTTGAGCTTTTATTTGTTTGAATAAGAAAGAAATACTGCTCTTTTTTTAGGCATTTTGCATACTTTCCATCACTCCATGGAGTTTCTGAACAAACTAGAATTTGGCATCTTGGTGAAGTTTCATTTGATATGACGTACGTCTTATGCATAGAGAACTTGGGTTTCACATGACAAGGGCTTCTTTGTACTTTAGGCTCTTAAATCCAGCTGGCATTTCAACTATCTAAATTGCCTCATTTTAGAGTTCACTTTGCTTTCCAATTCTTTTGGAACTTCGGCCATATCTTGAGTTGTTCTGGGCACATACAAAATAAGGGTTCTCTCTATAATGCAACTGCACCCAGCTATTGATGCCAACTTATTGTGTACTTCTCAATTGAGCAACACCTAATGTACTCTTTTATTCACCCTTCAGAAAAATACTTCTCAACAGCACGATTCTTGAGAAATTTTCACCTGACAACTTTTTTGCATGATATATTAAGCAAGATAACCGTTCCTTGACATCTTTGTTTTCAGGGTCTAAGGTTGCATTTATGCTCATCGCATGACTTGTTCAACTTCGAGTTTTGGGTTGGTAACCAGTTGCCTGGTTGATAAATAAAATGCTACTTTTTCCTCCAGCACCTGCTGTTAAACTGAAAGTGGTTTTTTAGGTTTATGAAGAGTATCAGGCAGTGAACGTGTCTGTTAAAGTTGATATGCTGAGATCCGAGGTAATATATTTCCACTCTCAAAATAACTTTTTTACGGTCAATTGCTTTGATTATTGGATGTTTAATTCTTAGCTCATAACCTTTATGCATTGATTGGTTCCATTATAATGAATGGGATGTTATGTTTGTGGGCTTCACTTGGGTACCTTACTATTAAACTTTTGCCCCTCATTTTCCAAAATTTATCAGAACTGAGCAGAGATTATTTGAATTGTCTGTGACTATTTCAATACATTAAGATAGAATAAGTGCCAGATTGTAACTTGTTAGTGCTGTATTGTCGTAGATGAGGAGTAAATCAACTGAATCATTTTACTGGTCCTTTTGCCTTATCTGAATGATGAAGACGAGTGGCTGGGAAATGTGGCACTTCCTCATTGTGGTGATGGGTTTTGAGGAAATGCAATGTCTTATGGGATAAGCATGTATTTGACGAAAAGCAATGTCTCATCTTTTCTCTTCTTAAGTTATAGGTCTTTCAACCCCTCTGCAGGGCCCCTAGACCCCTGAAACCCAGCCACTTGTTCAATTCCCAACTATAGCTTTAAGTGAAAAGGTGTTTTTGGCTATACTTTAATCGGAAGTTGACATGAAGGAAACTTGAACAAAAACTTGTTTGTATGACTTTAGAACATGATGCAGTCTTTACTAGTGTCTAACAGGAAATCATTTTTGTGAAGTATCTTACTTGAAAAGGACTCTTTGTTAGATAATTGAATGCCCATACAATTTGTTGCATTCAATGTTTGTGCAGGTTCTGACTGAAGAAACAGACCCTAAATTGTGGACATTCTTCTTCTGGTTAGTCTTTCATTCTTTCAATTCCACTCTTTTCACTATCCTTTGTATTCCTCATATTTGAATAATACCAGAATTAAAGGTTAATACAAACTATATCTTCAGCTCAAAACCACGAAGGCGTCAGCCAAAATATTCTGCTCAAAATAGGAAGCATGTCCAAGTTGAGTTCTTGGAATTTGATCCATCCCAATTGGCCAGTGAGGGGTTGCAGAAAGGACTTCAGGAAGTTGAAAATGGTGATAATTTCGCTATTAATTCTTAAAGCATAACAACTAGTAAACAGCCACCTGCATGATCATGTTTCATTTCAATAACACTTATATATGGTCGATATTTTAATTTCTCGTAGACTTGATGCATAATGAAATTTTCTTTGTTGTCTCAGTTTGTTAAAGAAATTTGGGATCGGAAAAGAAGTGAGAAGTTTCCTGTTTAATTCTTCATATAAGGACATCAAAATTGAAATATGAAAATTTGAATTTATATACCTAGTGTCTTTAGAGTATTAGCATACTTTAGTAGTATCCTTTGAAGGATTGGTTGCTATTGCCACAAATCACTCTTGATGAGATCCTCATTTCCTTAGTTTGAAAGGTACCAGCTGATGTGTGAATAGTGATTTACAATGCCTCTCATGCTTGGTGTGCCGATGAGTTGTTGCTCATTTTTAGCTGTTCGATGAAGATTATTTGTATCCTTTTACCCTGGTTTGAGGTTTGAGATTTTACTTTGCTAGCATGGTCAATTTCGCATACTCAGTGAAAAACATTTTTTTGCTCTTATCTTTTTAACTTAAAAGGATATGCATCCCTCATGTTGATCAAATTCTATGCTGATAGTTAAATTGTTATTTTGGTTGTTATCATTCTGACTAATTTCACATCATCATGAATTGCTCTTAGAAAAGTTGGTAAAGCGTACCGATGGGTATATGATAGTTGCTAATTCATGCAGCATTTATAGCGAAGTTTCTCCCATTAACTTTGTTTGAAAATGGAATGAACATATCGGAGAGTATGCATATCAAATTCACATAGCTAAGAAATGAACTCGTAAATCATCAAAAAGATGTGGGAAAGGAGAAAGAGCCATTATTTTGATGGGGCAATATGGCAGAGATTATTCGCTTAGCAATCACCAGTCTTCAAATGTTACTGACAATATCTTGCCTAATCAAAGTCAAATTTTCATCATACTATTTCTTCCTGCATGCATGCAGCCTTGAAGGTTCAATGTATAATGTGATTAGGATGACTTCTCTCGATGGTTGGAAAATCTACTGAGCTATTTTATCTGTCACAGCTATGCAGAATGGAGTGCATGAAGCAGAAAATTTCTATCCTGATGATCCTAATACAGCTGAGTGTTTAGAGCATGTTGCATCCAGTTTCAATGTTTCAGGGACTCCAACTTCAATGGCTCAATCTTCTATAGACCATGAATGCATAAAATCATCAGCTGGAAGTGATCCGGCTATTCTTCAAATTCCAAAAACAAAAAAAATTGTTGTGGAACGTTCAGAATCTAGAAAGTACGTATGCCCAATTCTTTGACAAGTAATCCATTTGAAGCATGTTCAGTGGGCTGTTAACTTCTGCCTGAACAGATTAGTTGGAGTGCATATTATGTCTACTAATGGCTCACTGTTATTGTAACATATTTATTTCAGCCGTGGGCAATTGCTGAGACGCCAGTTCTATCACTCTCACAGAGTTCAGGTGATTGCTAAACTCAGATCCATCTTTGAATTAGATTATCTTTCTCAGTTGGATCCCTCTATGGTTTGCCATTCCATATATTCAATTTTTGCTCTTCAACCTGTGGATCTTGCAAACAATTAATGCTGAGAAAAATCTGTCAGGCAGAAGCATTTCGTTATTTATTTTAGCAATTCTATGTAATGAAAGTTGTGACCTTTTTTGTAATGCCTAATGGAACTAACTCACCCAGCCATTAGCCTTTGCATTTACAGTTTTGGCAATGAATAGTTTAGTTGTCTAGCAATTATGTCCACATGATCATGTTCTTATCTCTGTGAAAGTCTTCCTAGATTTCCGGATTGGAATTTGTTAATTTGAATACAAGTGAAAATCATGATCAAGTCTTTGAATCTATAGGATTAGGTGTGGCATAATGATTGGCAGGATATGTTGTTTATTTCCTTCCTTTTTTTGTTGTTTTTCACCAGGCGTGCTGTTTCTAGTTGAGATTGTTCCATGATAACCTGGATGTCATAAATTTGAAGTCATGGAAACAGCCTTCTTGCAACCACACTTATGAGTTCCATGCGAGTATAACCCTCCTTAAACCATAACGATGTGGGAATATCCTCAGTTAGGATGTTGTTACTGTTGTTGTTCCCTTAAGGGTTGGTAATTATCATGTTTGGCTCCTCTTTTCTCGGCAAAAACATCTCCCTCCTTGAAGAGTATATTCTGCTTAATCAAAAATAATCTCTCTTCGAGGTCTGGAAATCTTTTCACTAAAATGTTCATGCCATCCTAATACATCACCAAAATAATGTGCCTGACATGATTTCAATGAACTTGCTTCTTTTCTTGAAGCCTATGGCAGTGGATCAAGTGTTATCAGAGCGGGACAGTGAGGATGAAGTAGATGATGACATTGCAGATTTTGAGGATCGAAGGGTATGTACTTTTTCTAATTAATGATATGAAAGAGTATTGACATACTCAGATCTGATTTAATTGAAAAACTGGAATTTTCTAAAGATTGGAAGTAGAATCTCTGTCTGATGTTAGATACAGAAGGTGACATATAGCTGGAAGCATTGCGGTGATTTTTGGGCTAATCAGTTTGACTTTGTATGTTCTAAAATAAATCAGTAGCAGCTTTGTAGCTTCTCTGTCTGCCTGGTGTTTTCCCCTTTTCAGAATTGGTTCTACAGCTAACAGTGGATGATCTTGTATTGTAGCCAACAGACCTTAAACATAAAAAGAGCTTTTAATTTGATTCTTCATCTTAGAGCAGAAATGGATTAACTGAAGCTGCTTTCTGGAAACAGCTTTCTCCTAGTTCATTCATGGCTCAAAAAAAATATATGATTCAGCAACAGGATCTACTCACGGCACTTAAGATTTAATGGATGGGATATCTGCTGCTTCCTTTCTAGTATCTGCTTCTGCAATTTAATGGGATGGGCCATACGTACATAGAAGAGCGAGAATTTGTGATTTTCCCTGTTAAAAAATTACTCTCAGGAATTCCAAACTGCCAAACTGGATGATTTTAAGAATACTTTTGTTTTAGATACCCTTTAACTCAACAATTTAGGGATGTGTCACACGAGATATTTGGGTACTTTCATACATGAGTTGCTCAGTGGAGAAGCGAAAATTGATAAGTGTTTGCTCAAACTATCACCTGTCTATTAAGACCATCAACAGTTCTTGGTAGCACCCTGTGGAACAATCTTTTCTCAACCTCTTAATTGGAAGTATCGATCACTAGTTAAATCTTTTGTTTGCAGATGCTGGATGATTTTGTGGATGTCACCAAGGACGAAAAAGATCTCATGCATCTCTGGAACTCGTTTGTCAGAAAACAGAGGTAATCATCAAGTCTCTCTCATGTTTTATCAGTCATATAGAGAAAAACGGAAATTATGTGAAATTTACTTTTTCAGATTGTTCTCATCAGTAAATGCTGCTAATAGGCACCTTTTTTTTTTTTCCAACTCTCTTTTATCAGTTAATGTATCCCGTGTAAGTCATTCTCGATTGGCACAGGGTTCTGGCAGATGGTCATGTACCATGGGCATGCGAAGCGTTCTCAAAACATAACAGCAAGAAGCTTGTCGAATCTCCACCTCTCTTTTGGTAGTGTCTCGTGTGCTTTGGCTCTAATGCTTGTTACACTGAATGAGAACCTGTTCGCCCCTTAATCCTCCAAATCAAATGTTATTCGAGTTTGCCAAGTGCTGTAGTTCTGCCACTGCACGAGATGCAAGCTTGGTCAAATTTTGCTGGTTCTTGCTTTTCAGGTGCTGGAGATTATTTATGATCAAACTGTGGAATCATGGCCTTCTTGATGCATCCACAATGAACAACTGTAATGTGATCCTCGAGAGCTATCGGAATGGAGGACCCGATGTAAAGTGAAAGACTGATCCTGCGAATTAACTTAGCATTCAACAGTTGACTATAGGTAACCCAAATTCAATCATCTAATTTAGTTTCATTCTAATGATCCACCTAGGGAAGAATCAATGTTGTTCATATAGAACCGGAGTGGAAATTGTGGTAGTCTTCTGGAAACGAGTCTAGATGGCTCTCTCGAGTAAGCCTCTTGCGCTGCCTCTGATTGCATCTTTCATGGATAACATCATGTTATGTACAGTTAATGTGGTGAGATTCGAGGGGGACCTGTTCATGTGTGCTTACATTTTGACGCCTTTATTAGCTTGACAGAAGATCAGTGTCCCCTTCGAGTTGATGGTAATCGAGTCGACATTACTGAATAAATCAAGACTAAGAACACTGTCCAATTCTATATTTAACCATAGTAGCATTTGAACTTTAAGGCTTTCATTTAGTGTCATTGTGGAATTTAGGTTACGCTTGCCAAGATTAATCACCTTTTGGGGAATAACAATAGTCTATAATTATGGATTCGGCTATGAAAATCGATGGTCATGGGTTCGGTTCCTGGACAGAGGCGCTTAGATTTTGTCATTACAGTGGATTCTCATATTAGTTTCTCTTCAGGTATCCGACTATTATAGTCGCATCATTAGGGTATGTAAAAGCTTCGCGAGGATGACTCAATTTTTTTTGACCAAACAAGCTTATTTGTATGAACAAGTATTACTCCCGAATAGGGATGAGTATGATTTCAGGATAAAATCAGGAGTCGGAAAATCGGATCGGTGTAAACTGGCTCGGTTCCAGGTCCGGGGAATTGGACTGGGATAATTAAAACCCTAATTTTTCTTCTCTAGGGTCCAGACCAGCAACTTCATTTTTTTCCTTCTATTCTTATCCTTCTATTCTTACCTCGTCGACTTTGGCTCTCTCTTTCTTGAGCGATTTCTTTGGCTTTCTTCCTCCTCGGAAAGAATCACGAGTTATGCTCCTCTTGTTTTGTCGCGGTCACACTGCGGCTGGCCATGGGAAGCACAAGCGACAGGCTCCATTGGCGATGATTTTGCTGCTCTTTGTCCCGCTGCACAGGTGACGTTGCTGCTCTGTTGCTTCTTGTTTCCTATGTCGCTTACCGTAGTTCCCCACGACCCGCTGCCACCTAATGATTTTACCCTGTTTCTAGCCGAGAGGGTCCGAAGATTTCAAGATCTCGGAAGCACGTAAATCATACTTGAATTCGAGTTGCTTCTTGATAATATATGATGATGTTTCTGCCTCATTGCTGATTTTAGACTGAACCATTGAGATTGCATGGACTAGATTGCAATGCACGCGCATTGTTTGCTTGAAATGCTCTTCAAACACGGTTGCGAAGAGCGAAGTAACTCGTGATTTTCAAGCCGCCATTTTTCATGACAATGCGTGATGATGGACGAATCCAATTTGTTGACAACAAAGAGGTGACGACCGAGCTTGAATCAATGTCGAGATTCACTGACAAACAAGTTGAACGTCCCAAGTGCAATGAAGGTTGAATATCATGCATCATGGAATTAGTTTTTCATTTTCAATGGTCATTAATTATTTAATTTGCAATATGCCCACTTGCGTTAGGCCTAATATGGCTATGTGTTCCTGTTGATTACTTAATTACTGGTCAAAATAATGTATTATAAGACAGTGCCACAAATTCAACACTAATTATACAATTATAATATAATAATTAGCAATTGTACTTATTAATCAAGGGTTTGAGAGAAAGAAAAGCTCCTTCTTAAGCGGTTGGGTGGTGTCTACTGTCTAGGTCCGGCTTTCTTGGGCCTCGACTAATCCTACTCCTTGGGTGATCTTAAAAACTTTAATTCTCCACATTGGCCTAGTGAATTCAAATGATGATGAATTTATACGAAAAATTATCCTTTTCAAGAACCACCTGGGATTCGCCCTCAGCCACCCTTCCAACACGTGGAAGGGGAGGTGAGGTTAAATCCCCATCTTCCGGGGGGATGGGGTGGGGACGCGTAAATTTCGGGAGTGGGTTTTGACTCCCACGCCCGCAAGAGCGAAACGAAATCCCAAGAGTGAGTATAGAGTAGGAATAGAGTAGGGAGACCAAAAAAAAAAAAAAAAAAGAACATGTTAAAGGACTCCTTATTTAAATGCCTCCTTGAACTGTGCTCCCGAAGGTGAGCTAGGTCGGATCCTTGACATTAAAAAAAAAAAAAAAAAAAGAATAATTTCATTATCCGCAAATATACTTAGATATTAATTATTGTAGATGATGAAAACTCTTTCATTGGCCAATTATTTTAAAATAATAAGAGTGATCACTTTTAAAAAAATATTTCTCAAATCATTTATTTTTTGCGAAGAAAATGGGTTTAATTAAAGTTGGAAAGAAATGAATTAGATTTGGTTAATTAATCGATCTTCATTTCGATAGAGGAGCCTCGAGCGAGTCGGGACTCGGCGACGTGTCAACTCGAACCGAAACATATTTATAAAAAAAAAAAAAAGCCCGTTTCTCTCGCGTCACTTCGCATTTGCCATCGCAATAGAAATCGAAACCGAAATCGAAAACCCCTGCGCACTTCCTTCTCCATCGAGAGATTCTCACACCTCTTTTTCACATTCTCTGTTGCCGAAGCTCGAAGCAGGTGGTCACTTTCGATGGCGGCGGTAGACGAGAGCCCATCCGGCGGCAAGCGGTGGCTTCCTCTCGAAGCCAACCCCGATGTCATGAACCAGGTAAGTTGCGTCTGCTGCTGCTCCTCCCTTTTTTTTTTTTTGGTCTTCTTCGGTGCCGGCGCGAGTTCGGATCGACGGGAACGGGAATCGGCGACGCCCGATTCGGCGGCGTCGAGCGGCGCTTCGATTTCGACCTCGGTGGAAGGAAGGTGTGGATTCGCGATCGGGCGTTCGATGGCGGATGAATCGTGCGAAACGAACGCGGCGACAGTCGTTAGTTGGGGATTGTGTCGACTGGGCGAAGCGAATGATGGTTTCTTCGTGGAGATGAGTGTGGATTTGATCTGGACGACTGGCTAGTGTTTGTTGTTGCTGAAGTGACTGGGGCAGTCCTGATCCTAATTGCTTAGGTGAATGTTTAAGGTGATTGCGCTTAATAGTGAAGTTGGTTCCGATTATTGGGTCCATAAATAAACTGGTTGATGATTTTGCGTGTAGTTCAGCAACGACACCGTTTTAGAAGCGGGTTCTGTCCAGATTGTTCGATTTTGGCTATGTTGCTCTGGTCCCTGTGTGAAACTAGTGAAGTGTGGAAAATCTGTAGTTTTTTTATGATTTCCTCTAGCCAATTGGCTGGAAAAAAAGAAGAAGAAGACCTTTAGTCAGTCTTCTGCTTCACCCACTGTGCATATGTAGAATGACATACATGGATGTCTTTGGGTTGGTTGGTATTGCGGGCAGATTAATTTATTTAGAAAATTTTCTTATGCGGATGGCTATCTGGGTTGTTGTGCTTTTCAGTTCTTGTGGGGCCTTGGTCTTCGGGAGGACGAGGTTGAGTGCGTCGACGTCTTTGGGTTAGATGACGAACTCTTGGAGATGGTCCCAAAGCCTGTACTCGCTGTTTTGTTCCTCTATCCCATCACGGCGCAGGTGCCTAAATTTCGTTGTGCTTCCATCCTTCTTAGTATGTCTGTCAATTTCTTGTGGATAAAGGGAGACAAGATACTTAATGCTGACTCATATGATGCTTTCTCTGTTTTAGTCGGAAGAAGAGAGAAAACAACAAGAAAGTTTGAAGAAGGTAGGGTTTCTTCATCCTTTTATGTATATGTCATAAATGTATTGATAGGTGAAGAGTGAAGAATGTTTATTTCGAACATACTTTCAATGATGCCTTTCAAATTAATAATGGATGAAACCCACTGTGTTTTACTTCTATTTATTCTGTTGCCAATTACTAATCTATGATGGCGTGCAATAATGCTTCAAGTACCCATGGCTTTCAGTAGCTATTTTACAATATTTATTCAGCTCTCTTTCTGAAAATTTTGGTAAACTTTGGTCATGACTTCTGCTTATCATCCTGATGTTAGGAGTGTAGCAGTAAAGTTTATTTCATGAAACAAACTGTGGGCAATGCTTGTGGAACAGTTGGACTTCTGCATGCTGTTGGGAACATCACTTCAGAGGTCAAGCTTGGTAAGTTTCCACTAGTTTCCTTTATTTGGACTGTCTCTGCTCTTTGTAAGTGCATGATAAGCTTGTGAAGAAGCATACATCCTCCAAAACCTCAGAAGTTCTTGTTAAAAGAGCTGTAGAGGGTAAACATAGGAATCATGAGTCATTTCTGTAGGACGATTGACTGGTGTTACGTTTTCACTTCACGCCCCAATCACACTGACCTAGGGAAGAATTATTAAGAATTTGGAGGAATGATGATACTATTAGGACCCTTAAGTGTTGGAATCATCCAGTCTAAGATACATTTAAACCTTAGGAGATGGCCTTAGCAATGTTAAAAGAACAAAACAGGTACAAATGATAAAAGAAGGGAAAAGAAAAGAAAGTAAAACTGCTACTGTCATCCAGAGCTCTTTGAAGAAAAGGACAGGACTTGAACATCTTCTTTACATGGATTAGAGCTATCATATTTACGAACTCATACTAACTTTTTCATGACTAGGAGGCAAAATTTTGAATTATGTTGTGGATTATACAATCTCATATCTGCAATGATGGCTATGCTCTTCGTCAGGAATTTTGCCATTCATAGATTTTTTTATGTAGAGGATAAATATTCATTTTAGTTAGACATTTCTAAATTAGATGACTGCCTCCATTTAAACTCCTTTTGACATATATTTTTCCTTTTCTTCTCCTTCAGTGGAGGGATCCTATTTTGATAAGTATTTCAAGTCCACTGCAAATATGGATCCTTATCAGGTAATATCTCTCTCTCTGCGCCCCCCTCCCCTCTCTCTCTCTCTCTCTCTCTCTCTCTCTCTCTCTCATGTGCGCACAAATGAATAAGCACAAAGTGCTCACTGAGTTTCATCAATTTGTTTAGCAATGGTTTCCTCTGGTTAACTCAATAGTCTTTGCATCCTTCTCTGTCTATGTCCTTAGCGTGCTGTATTTCTGGAGAATGATAGAGACATGGAAGTCGCCCACTCAGTAGCTGCTACAGCGGGTGAAACAGAGGTAAGGTTTTATTATCCTCATGAACTTTAGATATAGATTGTCATGGATCACTTTTACACTAATCCATGGTAATAGGATTGTTCTGGAGCTATGAGCTAAATTCTCCTTGTTAACTTTTAATTTGAGCACTGACTGTTCATTCTGTCCCACTAATTATTCTTGACAGGCATCAGAGGTTGTTGATACACATTTTATCTGCTTTGCTTGTGTAGATGGTAAGCAGTCCTCCCCCTTCCTCTTTTCTCTTCCTGTGCTCTCTCTCTCTCTCTCTGCGCCCTTTTTTATTCTGCAAGAAAAAACTTTTTTTTCTGACTGGCCACTTGACTAAAGTCTGATGATCTAATGGGATCAGTTGCCTCCACAAATATGTAGGTGAACTGTTTGAGCTGGATGGAAGAAAGTCCAGTCCTATATCACATGGTCCATCCTCACCAAGCAGCTTATTGCAGGTCATTTTTGCTGTCATTTTTTCTGGACTCTGTCTTCTAATTTGCTTCCTTAGCTGTTATCTCGGATTTGTTTGGTTCTTTGGAAACTATACTGACGTAATTGTGGTGCTGGGGGAGGAAGGGCAGGGGTTTTGGGGCAGGAATGGGTTTACGGTGTGAGAAACTTGCTTCATAGGGATATTTCATGTTCTTTAACTCATGATCTAGCAATTTGGTCAACCTCTATTATTGTTCTTTTTTTGGGTTGGTACCGGTTATCTACTATCATCACCCATGCTACTGGAGTTTTATCTAACCAATTTTTTGCATGACAGGATGCAGCTAAAGTCATCCAAGAAATGATCCAGAAAAATCCAGATTCACTCAATTTCAACGTCATAGCCCTTTCTAAGAAGGTTTGAGGCATATAATGTCTATAATGGAGCTCGTCAAGTTACCCCTGCTGTGGACGTACTGATCGTGGATTTCCCAGAAGGATGTCAGTTCTTTCATAGTATCATGTTAATCATCGATAAGAATAACTTGCTACTCACCAGAAGGCCTGTAATCTGTCACTTGTGGATCGTTCACTTTTAGGCCTATGAACGAATCTTTGGGTTTAGATGTTCCTGCTGTGTCCAGAAGTGGTGAAATGGATGTTATGCAGCTGAAACTTGTAAGTTTATTGCTTTGCGTAGGAGACAGCCTCCTTTTGATGCTTCATCATGGCTTTGATGAGTTCATTTCATTTTATGTGGAAAGTATGCATCATGAATTTCTCCATTTTGAATGACATCGTTACTTTACACAGCGCATAAAATGATTCGGCTATATGCTTTAGGTGTTTGTGTGACGTAACCGGTACTAGTTCATGAGATGATATGGAAAGGGAAGGGAGAAAAACGACGACATGCGTGATCACTAGGAAGTTGAACGTCAAGGTTAAATTACATGTCTAGAGAGAGTTTCTTTCCATGCTTTGGCTGCCCTGAGAACTTTGCAATGGACATGCGAATGTGAGAGGAGGGTCGTCACTTTTGAAATGAAGCTTAGGAAATGCAAATCACGCGTTGACATGACATTACCAAAAGCTGGAAGAAAGTCGAGTCAAAACTTCCGGGGACAGAGAGGACAGAGGGAGCGGGTGGTGCAGAGTTTTACCTTAGACTTTTCTATGCGATTTGAGAGCAGTAAAACCCATATGGTTCGAAGAATTCGTATGGAGCCGCCAGGGGAACGAGACAATGTGGTGTCTCGTGAGAGCTTTTGGCCATCGGCCATCGTGAACCTCATGGTCGGCTTTGCATATGTAAATAATAGTCGTGGAGCGACTGTGGAGCAGTCGCTTCTTTCATCTGCTAGACGCATATAAGAAAGGAACTCGTTTATGAACGGACCGGTCTAACACTGTTGATGGGAAAATTCAAAAAAAAGTTCTAAATCAGTAAATTTTTTGTATGATTGTCAAATCGATTCTAAATTTTTTAAATTTTGTTGATTTAGTCCAAATATTTTGATAATTTGTCAATATAATTTTTCAAACTAATTTTAGCTAGATATTATTAACGTGGATATTAACCATCTTGCATGGTATAATTGGAATTGATGTGGACATTTTTGTGATTTTTTTTTATAAATTTTTCTTTTCTTTTATTTTCTTTTGTGCCCTAGGTAAAAAAAAAAAAAAAGAATACAAAATTTAGACAAAAATTCAGAAAAAATTGCAAATATTGTTCATGTAGGATGGTCGTCCTCTGCGTCAGTGAATTGCATTGGCAAATCGTCATAGGGTTAGGATTAAATTGTTAAATGGAAAGTTTATAACTGAATATTTGTATAATAAGTTTAACACTTCCTTGATAATCATCTCATTGTTGATGGATTCAAGTAATGAGCAGGGCGAATGCCCTTAAACAATACCAAAGTTTGAGTGAAGACCCTCGATTGATTTTGATTAGATAGAAGTCATACTTTAATTCATCATCTCGTCAGTGGTGGGCATAACACATTCGTATTGATCCGAGAAATCAATACGTACTCTAAAAGTATTCCCTCCTTTTCTCATATGTGTCTATGCCGCCGTTGAGCGGAGGAATACATCGTATGTTCATTTTCCTGTCATTAGAAGTGAATGAGTGTCGAGGCAATGCAAAGTCCCGCTCGAGCAATGCCAAATCTCGAATCCTTTGATGTCGTGAATGCACACATCTCTTAAGTTGTCGATCACTTTCTTATACTGCGCAACACACGTTCGTCCTCATGATCATGGAATAGAATTTTCTCGGTCATTCCTTTCAATGAAACGACAATGCATCGGTCGGTATGTATGCTAAGTCCCTACTTGCCAAAAAAGAACACAAACGACCAGTCCAAGAATTTCCAGGAAAAGCCCCTTTCCGCCTTGCTTGTGTCTTATTTCGCTTCCCATTGTCACAAAACATCCACAGCCAAAAAAAACACAACCCGAAAAGAAACAAAAAAAAAAACGAAAGAATTTTCACAAAGGTTCCCTCTCTGTCCTGACCCACATTTTGTTACACGGAAAGAAGATGTAAATCATAAGCTAGCCAACAGCTGTTTGCCATTTGGGGACGTTCCCACTTGTCGTCCAACTTGGAATCCCTTCGTCTCATTCTCTGGCGTGGCCACGCGTGCCGCCGCGGGAGCCACCGACGGGCCCGCCGCCTTCTTCCTCCTCTTCCCAGCGTCGTTGTCCAGTGACGACGATGACGAAGCCGATGACTCCGGCGATGGCCGTTTCGGCGACGATCGCTTCGCCGTCACCCTGACCGGCTCGGGCTCGCCCGAATTGATCCGGAGCGGGAAATTGAGCAAGGCCCGCGAGCCGCGCATCCTGTAGGCAGCTCGGTCGTAGGCCAGCGCCGCATCCTCCGCGGTCTCGTAAGTCCCGAGCCACACCCGGGCCCCGTTCTTCGCCGGGTCGCGGATCTCCGCCGCGAACTTCCCCCACGGCCGCCGCCTCACTCCTCTGTAGTGCCTCCCCGCCGCCGGGACCGCAACAGGCGGCGGCCGAGTCGCGACGCACTCCGGCGACCAAGTCGGGAAGGACTCCGGCTCTGGCTTCACGGAAACCTGCGCCGCGAAGCCGGGCAGGCGGGCCTCCTGGGAGCCCGACGGGGCCGAGCCGAAGGAGGCAGGCTCGTTCAGGAGCCTGTAAAGGACCACGTCGTCCGGGTCGTCTTCCCTGAGAGGGAGCCCTCCCCAGCTCTCGGCCACATACGGGCACGGGTCACCGCCGAGGCCCGCGGTCCACGACTGAGCTCCGTTGGGACAACTCGAGAGGAGCGGACTCTCGGAGTCGTCGAGCAACAAGTGCCTGCTGATGGATTCAAGAAGCGCCAGGTCGGACTCCTGGAAACTCTGCGCATACATGTTTCCAACCCAGGATTTCTCGATGCTGAAAATGCTCAAAATCCAATCCTGGGTACGTCAATATCTTAGGCCAACTCACTTAATATCTTGAGAGAGAGAGAGAGAGAGACAGGGCGTTGTAAGTTTGCAAGGGAATTGTCAAGAGTCTGAAGAAGATGGTGGGTATATATACAGGGGGAGATCGAGCTGACGGGTGAGGCCCGGGGGGGGGCTTGAAGCCGACGTGGGTAGGGTCGCCCTACAGAAGGGGGAGAGATTCATGTACCTGGAGGATTGTCCTGACGACTCCTGTCTCGGAAGCTTTGCAGCTACTTTTCAACGTCTTGTTTTGCCATTTCCATCATTTCGATTTCGATTTTCCAGGGGACCCCCTCGCGTTTCCATGAAGGTTCCGTGCGTGCGCGGATAGTGGCTTCGGGTGGAACTATAGAAACGTGCTCTAATCGCCATTAAAATAACATGATCGAATCTTGCCATCTCTTTTTTTGTCCATTTGCCCCTCAATGCTCGTCACCGGTCAATCGCTTCTTGCTCAATTTGCTCTTTGTTTAATGCTGCGATCGGATTAATTTTCTCTATTTTGTCACCCAGCAACTTCGAGTCCATCTTCTGCACGTCCACTCGCGATAAAGATATTCGAGGACATTAGAAAATTCAGAGGGTTCACATGGAACAACTTCCCTCCGTATTCATACTCGTGAAGGACATTCGGGATTTTAGGATAAATATCTCTATCTCTTGCTGCAATTTGAATAGATGCATTTCCATTGCAATGCAAGTCTAGTAGCTTGTACCCGCACAACCCTTAATCAACTCATACCCGACCGACCCGACCATATTGCTAAAGGACTTAGTTATATAACTCGATGTAGAAAAACTCATAACTAAATTGAGATTAAAGCACATAGTGAGCAAGTATGGGATTGAGTGAGGGTAATAAAGAGTAAAGAGAGAGAGTTATAGAATTGAGCTAGGATTAAGTAAATTGAACCCATTTAACATTTATATTCTCAATCTATTTCTAACTCATTTACTAGATATGATTAACTCATATAATAACTCAACTCATTGAATATGAATAAAAAAAATGAGCCCATCACTCATTTTGACGGGTTTAGATTTGACGTACGAGGAAATATTTGATATTAAGTATATCAAATGGTACGAGGAAATTATGTCGCATCATTTAAATGGTTGTTAAATCACGGCAAAGCCATCTTATACAATAGACATTCATGAAATCATTTGATAAGCTGAGTTCAGTCGTCAGTCACGTCGTTCGCACGGGATAATGTATTTTAACCCCTTTTTTTAAAAGCCCTAATGGATACATGTGCGTTAAACAGCATTCTCTATGATTTCTCTTGCGGATAACTCTTCGGACGAAGCGAATTGCCCCATTAAGATATATGCGGTGGCGGGCCACCCCATCCCACCCCATCAAATTGAGAGCTTCCTACCTTCTTTTGAGCCCTTTCTAGGAAGGAGAGGGCCATTAATTTTGGCCTCTTTTCCAAGCATTAGATTGGTATTAGTGTCATAATCGGTGTCATGGTTCAAGTGGCGGTGGGGATTTGCTTTTCTTCGATCGAAATGAAAGGTTGCTTTTCGATTGGGTTGGTGGGGATTTGGTGGCGGCCACTAGCGACGCGAATCGTTTTCTTAAGATCCACCTTTTGAAGAGGAGGCCCCCTCCCTTTCGTGTGGCCTTTCAACCTTATTTTGTGCTTTGAAGAGGAGAAAGAGGAGATGGAGAGAGCTCCGATCAGATCCATTTCGTTTTCATGGAGATCTCATTAGCACCGTCTGCATCTATCTGTCCCCCAAGAAAAAAAGATGTGATCGGATCATCGATTTTCGGGCACGTGAATGGATCTGCCCACTTTTTCTCAGATAGTTTTAACACGACCCTTCTACAAAGTGTCCACGAGTTTCATAGTAAACTTGATCGCTAAGCAAGAACACTGTGATTGTTTTTATCGTTTTAGCCATGAACCCATATGTAAAATTCAGATTGGGTATTTCACGTTTAGGGAAAAAGAAAAAGTTTTGATTAGTTACAAAAGTTTCACCTTTGAATCTCATTGATGGCGAGCCATATTGCCCGCCACCAAGCGCCTAGTGGGTTAACATAGTTTAGTTGAGACGACATGGCGGAATGTTTAGTTGACATAATTGAGACAACATGACAAAATGTATAGTTAACAAAAAAAAAAAAAATGGTCATCGACGCGTGTGAAAAATGTGTTGTGATGCCTTCTTCGGACAATAAAAAGAAAAAAATGCGTTAATCGGTAGTGAGATGTTTAATAATCATCCATTCAAATTCGATTTATGAATTTGACAAATTTTTCATTGACAGAAAAAAATGAAAGATTTGACTAATAGAATCAGAACGATCAATATTTACATAGATTGATTTCTATAGTTAGCCGATCCGATCGGCTGATTTAAGTATATGTTCAATGGAAATGTCTAAATTCTTATTCATTTTCTTTTGGGGGGATGCCGTTTAGAAAATTCATAATGTGCATAATAGTCAACTTGGAAAGGATAAGGAGAGCGACAATATGCATCGGATTGTGTGAAGATGAAGAGTATTCAAAGCGCATTTAGTGCCGTCCGATGTAGAACGCACATCTCTCGAGGACGACGAGGGAAGCGCCACGTCGGCCGAGTAAAACCCTTTGAAGCTGACCAGCCTCCGGTCAAACCTGACTTTGACTTTGATTGGTCTCGGTTTCAATACTAGGGGCATCCCTTGGGAACAAGTCGCCGCACGTGTGCGGACACCCACGTGCGAAATTTTTTTTTTTTTTAATCTTTTGGCGGCTTAATAAAAGAAAAGGAAAAATTAGGATAACTCCCCCCTTGCCGGTCCTCTATGTGAAACCAAAATAATGAAATATATATTGGATCCCTTATATATTATTTAACTAGGGAGTTTTGGTTGATCACAAGTGTTCAATTTGGATCTCTGAGCCGTTAAATTAATGCAACATGCATTATTTTTATTTAATCCTCTTTATATAAATAAAGCGATATCTTTGTGCATTCATAATCACATGTGGAAGAATTTCCTAAATTATTTTTCTCCTTATTGATCCCCCCATGACTTGATTTGTCAACATATACTTTAGCTAAAATAAACGTGGTTAGCGTTGATTTATTTTGCGCCGTAAAAGTGGAAGAAAACTTGTTGAGTTTCGATGGCACTTTTTTTTTTTTTCCTAATTCCATTGGAAGTTCCAATTCTTTGAGATGGGCAAGTTCGAAACCCTTTTCTTTCATGCCTACTTATTATCGATTATTTGATGGCATAGAATTTGTGAAAGGAACTCTTAAAATTGAACATGCTTCATTGTTGCTAATTAATTTTTCCAAAGTCCAAGTAACTGGAAATCAAAAAGATGAGCCAAGAGTACGAACTAGCGCACTTGTCAATTAATGAGCTGTACTTTTGATCCGAGAAGGGTCACGAGACCCGTGATATCGACAGTTTTTGGGGGTAAAATATACTTCTTATCTATAGTTGATGATTCATGGAAAAGTAACAAAAATATACGGTCGCTTTCGACCCAATAACCACACACATATTCTTAAAGTCTAATTTTGCAAGTGCCATATAGATACGTCTAAACAAAGCCGAACATTGAAAAGATCAAATTAAAGTTATTTTGGCATCTTGCTTAGACTTTAGGTGGTTTGGACTATAGTTGATTTTGGGTGTTTGCGGTGGATGTGAGAATTTAGAACTTGGGGAGGGCATCATCGGAAAGAATACAAAGATAATTGACGTAAAGGTGTAAATTAGTCTCCAAAAGTAAAATTCAAATATTTATTTGATATATAAAAAAGTTGAGATATACACTTGGTTAGTCGAGATATATCTATAATAATTTCTCTTGAATTTTTTTGTGGTCGAAAATGGACAGGGCATTGAAAGGGACTGTTGAAATTTGACATTTTCTTCCCTTTCTCATCAATAATGCTAGCGAATTTCTTGAACAGGAGGAATTCCCAGACCCGTAATACCAAAAGTCGTTTGCACCTTTCAGACTCGAAATCCATCTTCTGTTCATGGGCTTGAAGGGTGTTCAAATATTTATTTGATATATAAAAAAGTAGAGATATACACTTGGTTAGTCGAGATATATCTATAATACTTTCTCTTGAATTTTTTTATGGTCGAAAATGGACAGGGCATTGAAAAGGACTGTTGAAATTTGACATTTTCTTCCCTTTCTCATCAATAATGCTAGCGAATTTCTTGAACAGGAGGAATTCCCAAACCCATAATACCAAAAGTCGTTTGCACCTTTTAGACTCGAAATCCATCTTCTGTTCATGGGCTTGAAAGGTGTGCGGTATTATTTTGTGATTTTTTATGATATTAATTCAATTTAATGAAAATCATAGAAAGTAAATTGACTATAGGTGTATCAATTTGGAGTTTTTTATGGTTAAAAAATTATTTTGAAGTAAATTTGTCATTGATATTTCGATTTAAGATTTTTTCGTGGTATTAATAATTTTTTCTTTGACAGAATGGGTGTATGCTAATTTTAGGCCTTTCTGCACCGTTTCTCATCATTTTAAGTACAAAGAATTTGACTTCAGATCAAAAGTAAATAATATTTAATATGCCTTTAAACCTCAACGACTTTATAAAATTCATATTACCAAATACAAGGAGAAGACAATAAATTGAAAAAAGAAGAAGAAAATTGCAAGGAATTTTATTGAATCATAACATATGATCTACATTCTTGGATTTCCTATTTACTCGATGATCGAAATTGGACACAAACCCTTTAAAGGAAATTGATGAAGTGCCTAGGGAAGTTGAAAAACTTACAAGGTAGGACTCGAAAGTTTTTACAATCAAGGACAAGTGCTAGAATTAGGAAACCCAAATCTTAGTCGAATTTGAATTTGAAACTTGGGCAAAATCTAATATCAACGATTTTCATCTAAATCCAATGGGCTCTCGCGATTTTTTTGTCTATTGATTCTTGTTTGTAGTGTCTTTTCTTTGTTGAGAGTGTGCAAAGATACGTATCACATATACTTTACCTTGATTCTCATGTATCTTTAATGGGACATTCCTTTTAATTTTCCTCCGCAAGAATCTCCAATTGTCTCTTGACTTGTGTGCTACTCTAGAGATAATCTGTAACTGTTACCAATCCTCTAACTATAGTTACCCCTTGATCGACGGAACCTTTTGGACTCTAGCTTGCACTTCTTTTCATCCCTCAAATAATCATTGCCACGTGTCATGACCTTCACTTAGACTTTGTCAAATGGAAACTCATGATTGATCACCTCTTCAGACATTCCATTGATGCGCTATCTAGGTTTATCATATAATTATGACCTATGAATGAGCTAGTTGGACATTCTATCTAGTGGACCTTGCGGATCAAGTGCATGGTCTGTTTTGGTCTATCAGCTTCCTTTATGCTCGGGTCCAATTTTTGTGCCCGGTGTCGACACTTATCAAGTATAGTGATGGAACCGCCGGCGGCAGTGGCGGGAGAGGGACTTCGAATCGGGCGCATATTAAGAGGCTATTAGTGTATACGAGATGGTCGGGCTGTGTCAAACTTTAGTTAGGACGTGCCAGTAAATATGGGTTTCTTTGAGCTTTTCCCCCTGCATAATTTTACGCAGTCAACGAATCAAATCTTTGACGATGCTTTAAGATCATCGCAACACACGCTTGTTTCGGTAATTCGAGCGGATAGATTTCAACTGCAAAATCTTTCATAATGGAGGACATGCTGAAAATTTTGACGCCGCAATCGCAACTTTCATTGGTCGTTTCCTACCTTTTCGCCCTAGCAAATTTAGGTGAGAGAGCTAGGTCACACGTCGGGCTTTGACAAATTAAAATGGAATGGTTGACCATGATTCACTTTGATTTTCCGCTAGACTTGTCAATCGGGTGGGGTCGACTTAGGTCCGGTCTGGATTGGATTGATTCAAATAAATTTATTTAGTCCGTTTTAACCAATTTCCATGCAATACAAATATAATGACTTATACCCGACTACCCATATTATTAAAACACTTTCATATTTAACATTATATATATATATATATAAACATACTCAAATTGAGATGAGAGTACGGAGTAAGTAGACGCGAGATTGAGTAAGAGCAAAAGCATGAAGAGAGAATAATACAAATTTATATTTTTTGGGAATTAGTAGAGGTAAATTTGGTCTAAATAAGTTATAAACCCGTTTATAATTCATTTATGACCCATTTAACAATCATATCATGTTTAAACCCATTTACGATCCATTTATTTAATATAATAAAACTCATGTATGATTTATTTAACACTCATATAAGTTAAGAAATAGGTCAATGACCCATTTCAATGAATCTAGCTACAGTCAAACGGTGTTCCGAGCTGATTTACTCGTACCCCGCTAAGTTCACCTTTCTCGTTTGATCAAAGGCAATTCGTTCGAGCTTTTTTCGGGGTGATGAGTAAGGACTGGACTAAAAGAGTCCGTGCCGAATTCGGGAAACTTACCCTTTTGGAGATATAAGTCATAACCATCATTCAAAAGAAAACTCCAACAAATATTGCAATCCCCTAATCATACGTTCCTCGAACGTTACTTCCTTCGCTTCAATTGCTTTTGCGGGACATGGTCAAATCAATAACGGGACAAAAGATTAGATGGCGAGATGCTTTCGGACAGCTTACCAAATCATGCACTCACCTCCGACGCCATTTTATTAATCGACCTTTGGTGGAAGGAAAAGAGAGCTGTCGGGGTCGGAGACCGTGGACCGAAATAATCATTAATATATACGACAGCAGGAATAGACCGCAGCTTGCTCTTGTCTTGTTCTGTTCCCGTTATTCAACCGAAGACCCTTTCGTGACATCTCAGGTCAAAAGCGATGAACAGTACAATACTGCTGGCTTCACATTGAGAGAGGCTCTTGAAATATTCCATTTTGACAAAAGGGGTTCTCGCATTCCCTCTCTGTTGTCAATAAAATGTCCACCTTAGCTAGAAACCCTCGAGTTGAGCTTTCTATTGCTTTTGCCCGAAGGGAAGTTGACTATTATGGTACTTCTTCTTCGGCACGCGAAGTCCGCTCACACGGTTGAGATATCAGTGACATCATATGATCTAATGCCCGAACCAAAACGTGTAATTGTCATGGGAGAGCAAGTGCAATTAGGGTTTGGGGGGTTGTTTAGTATGGTTCTTGTATTACTGTTCGGGAAGTCGATAAACTAATTCCTATAGATGGTCATTTGTTGGGCCGTCCACTTAAAACCCGATGCAGTTTTGTTGACTCTAGTTAAACACATCGGTTTCTGATAGACAGATGGCACTGCAAGTCAATTCTCGGTATGATTTTAGCGAACAAATGATGCGCTATAACTCCTCGTACCTTACATCAAATTCCTAAATCTCGGACTTCCGTGAGGTAGATATTGTAAGAAAACACGTAATGTCTAGATAGTTGCTTAGACAGGAAGTGTTTCTAGAAGAAATAGAGGAAGATATAGAAAGTCTTGCAAGAGATGGAGTTTATCACAATTCTTGTACTACTCTTTGGGAAGTCAATAAACTAATTCCCGTAGATGAGCTTTTGTTGGGCCATCCACCTAAAATCCCGGGCAATTATATTGACTCAAGTTAAACACATCGATTTCCATTAGATAGATGGCATTGTAGATCGATGCTTGGTACGATTTTAGTGAATAGATGATGCGCTATAATTCCTTATACCTTACGTCAAATTCCTGAATCTCGTACACCTGGGAGGAGGGTATTGTATTAAACCACGCATTGTCTAGAAAGTGTCTTAGATAGAGAGTGCTTCTAGAAGAAATAGAGAAAGATATAGAAAGTCTTGCAAGAGATGGAGATAACGTGCCTTGTGAGTCGAAACTACTTTGGATCCGTGACCAAATCATGGATTCGATTCTGTGTTCCTTTACCTTATCTCTCGTTCACGCGCACATGGACCTCTCCCCATCAATAATGCAGGCATGGCATCCCTTTTTCTTTTCTCGTTTTTGCCCCTTTCATCGTGGACTTGTCTTTCTTTTATCCACCGTTGACGTACGCATACGGGCATACACATGTGAATATCTTACTTTTTCATAACCAAGTATTTCTAGAACATCGATAAGTTTTCGTCGTTTTCCGAGATATTTTTTCTTTTATCAGATGTTTTATGTAATGAACAAGCTACACGTTCACCATTGACTGGTTTGTATCCGTCCAAAAACACTTGTCATTCGTCCAATGATGAACGTGTAAAGATTTTTCCTACGCGGACAATAAATCTAATGATAATCTTTATATTACACGCGTTCATATATTAACTTAGCTATACGACCATAATCCGTAACTAATTAACTTAATTCGTGCAAATTGAGTCATCTTGATATTTAAAATAACCAAAGTTTGTCACCCCAGCTTTTGTAGACTTGAAAAGACGTTGGCAACTGGATACTTGTCAAACTGCGTACCACACACTAGAGGTCCATAGGTACATGTATTTTTCAAATGTCAAATAAGAGCAACACTTGTTTGATGACTTAACCGACTCTAACATTAAATGGACAGTTGAAATTCGCGGTCGATATATTGTCATTTGGCATTATTTTCAAGCACGTTCGTAAGATGATTTTCGATAATAGGTCAAGCGATTTCTAATCGGTAATCATTTTGCTCCGGATCAGAAGTCAGAACCCTCAGGCGATGCAACTTGCATTGCTTTAAATTGTCGAACGCATTCCCACCGTAGAAAGGAGTGGACAAAAAAATAAAGGCTCCTGAATTGTCAACTCCGCGAAGGAAGAAAAGACGACCGCAATTGCGCAATTACTGCAATAGCGATCGTCGCCGTTGAGGGTCCCTTTGACTTTCAAACAAACGAGTTGATCCAACGGCAAGAATACATCAAAGGGCGAAAGAGAGAGAGAGAGAGAGAGAGAGAGAGAGAGAGGGATAAGAAGGAGAGAGGAAGGAGAAGGAGAAGCGCAGGAACCACTCAAGGAAGGCTCCTCCCCCGTCTGAATTCAACCCCTCCCTCCCTCTATAAATACTCATTTTTACTCTCTCTTACACTCTCATCCGGCATCCACCATTCCTCTCTCTTCTCTCTCTCTCTCTCTCTCTCTCTAGTCTCTCTAGACCACTCACTCAAAAGCTCAATCTGCCCCGAGCTCCTTCAGAAATGGCGACATCGTCGAGCACCGAAGTGTCGACGAGGCTTCAGCTCATCGAGCAACACCTCCTCGGCGAGTTCTCCCCGATCGGCGCCGCCTTCCCGGCTCATCTCGCCGCCGCCCCATCCTCCTACTCCATCCCTTTCGAACCCGCAGCCGAACCTACTCGCTCTGAATCTCTCTCCTCCGTCTCCCTCTCCGACTTCGATTGCCTCCCAAATGAACTTCTCTTCGAGTTCGATGTCAGCTCGTTTGCCTTCGAGCAAAACCAGAGCGAGAGCTTCAGTTTCGAAGCGAAACCTCAAAAGCTCGACCTTATCCCTTCGGTGGGGACGAGTTCGAGCTCATCGATGAGCCCCGAAACGGAATCGTTCTTCGGGTTTGAAGCGAAGCCGGTAATTATCAGTGAAACGGCCTCGAAAACCTCGCAATCAAGCAAGAAGCCATCGCTGAAGATCGCGGTGCCGAGAAAAGTCGAGTTGCTGCAATTCTCCAAGGCGAATCAGATGGTTCAAGGAGGTTCGAATCAGGCACGCGACGAGCAGAGGCACTATAGAGGAGTCCGGCGGAGGCCTTGGGGGAAGTTCGCGGCGGAAATCCGAGACCCCAACCGGAAGAGCTCGCGCGTCTGGCTAGGGACTTTTGACACCGCCATCGAAGCTGCGAGGGCCTACGACCAAGCTGCCTTCAAGCTCCGCGGGTCAAAGGCGATCCTCAACTTCCCTCTCGAGGCCGGCAAGCCCAGGTCGCTGGTGGCCCCGGCCGATGGCAAGAAACGACCCCGCGAGGAGAAGGAAGAGGAGAACGAGGTCATCGTGAAGAAGGAGAAGGTGGCGGAGTCAGACGTCGGCAAGTGGAGGGACGCTCCCTTGACGCCGTCTTGTTGGGAGGGGACCTGGGAATGTGATGTCGCGATGGGGATCTTTGACGTTCCTCTGCTGCCGCCGTTATCTCCGATTCCGACGTTAGGGTTTCCGCAGCTCATGGTCAAATGAGAAGTGTCTTCTTTGTTTTGGAGCAACGGTGTGCATAGTTTGGTGATGTTAGGACTAGGTGCTCAGAAGATGGTTTTTGAGATGAATGATCACTTTGAGGTGCATTGTATGGCATGGCGAATGACAATCTTTTGGCTAAAATTAAGGATCCATCGAAACACTCGTTAAAAATGGAAAATTGATTATCGGGATTGAACTAAATCCAACCAAATGTTTTTTTTTTTTTGGTAAATAAATCCAACCAAATATTGTAGTCTTCGCATTGTGGAAAGGCCATGGCGACCGCGTATCGCAGCGACAAATACACACAAAGCTTCTGTAAATATTTCTTTACCCCTCGTATTTCTCTTCATAATATGAGTCACTAATTATATCATACATAAATATATTACAGGCTTTCCTCATGCATATAATTAATAAAGTTGAAACATGCCAACTTAATAATTCCCGACATAAATAAATGCATTGTCTAGCCAAAGAAAGAGAAAAAGGTAAAGGAAGTGAAAAAAAGACTTGCTTGGTCAATCCATTCCGTGGAGCAAATCTAGTCGTATAGAGGATGCACAAAGGACTATACCACTTTTATGACATATGGGATTTACTAACCAAGCAATTCTTGCTATGTGTTTATTTCGTGAAAAATAAATGATTTGAAAACTATTTTCTTAAAAAATAATTGGTCATATTGTTGAGAATAATTAGCCAACAAAAAAATGTTTTCATCATCGACAATGATTTATACCAAAACATTTTCATGAATGATGAAAATATTTTTCGTTCATTCATTTTTGTAAGCAATACTAGCATTCTTTTATGAAAAAAAAATATTCTCCAAAACATGGATTTTTCATTAAACAAAAGAACCTTAATAACCGTCTCAAGAACTTATGATATGACTTGAAAGCTATGCTTACTTGATCTTTACCCAAATGATTATCTTGACTCGAAAGATGTACATGTGGTTTGAATGTCATTATAACTTGACAATCAAAACATTGACTTTCTTGTTACCATGTCGGGGTTTCACGCATGTGAAAATTCAATGACAGCCATGAAGGTCCTTGCAAACGGTCCGGACTCAAATCGGTCTCTTCTCAACTTGGTTTACTTCGCTTGGGCATCCATACATGAGTATTGCTTTATGGAGTATGACTCCAGCAATAGGGCATTGAAGAAGTTCATTTCTGCTATACTATCTAATTTAAGTTCATTTATGATAATCAAAAGCACATGTAGTACCTATACCGTAGATTATAAAAAATAAACCTATATGTTCTCAACAAATAAAAATTGTTGAATGTTTCATATGAAAATTGTTAGTACCGAAATATAATGTATGTCTTGCTTGAGAGATTGGATGCCTAAGCTAAACTAGATGTGGAACAATCCGATATGAGGATGCGATTCGTCATACTGAACTTAGGTATAATCTTTAGAAGGAAAGTTGGCCCGGTGTTCTCGGCTCACCAGGCGCCGAATAGGCTACTCCATAGCCAAAAATTTGTCGGCTCGTGACAAATTGTATCAAAGCAAGATCCCTTCAGTAGATGGGTGATTTGGGGAAAGCCTATGGTCCACTCAGTCCTTTGGGGGAGGGAAGTGATTGTTGTGGTTAAGAGGGCTTAGACAAGGTGCGGCTCTTGTCTAGCTTCAAGGATGGCAAGGAAGAGGGGAAGAAATGAACCAAATTGCTTACCAAATTGGGAAAACGTTCCTAGATCATGGGTGAATCTCAAGAGAAGGTTTTCAACAAGTCCGTTGAGATCATGAGAAGCCTAGTGGGCAAGCTACCGAGGGAGCATAGTTGGCTGAGGATGCTACACTTGTTAGGGAGAGTACAAGTGACTTGAGGTTCGTAAATAACTTTGATTGAGGTAAGCTACTAGTATAGTGGCACAGATTGTTCTATTTGGTAAGCGTTGCTATTCATGTAAGTCTCGAGAGAGTGGTATTGATGGCTGTAAAACACAAGGAAGTGACAGAGTAGCCTGCAATAAGGGCATTGTGAATTTGGGTGGGAAAAAATGTCATAGCGAATTCTCCCATATCCTTGTCAGCTGAAAAGTGAAGTTTTGTATCATTGAGGTAAAGAGTGAGTAATGCTAAAGGATGATATAACTTGTTCATAAGAGTGGCATTAGGGTGTTTGTTTTAGGAGTCTTGGAGTGGAGTAAGCACCATCTTAGAGGATTTTTTTAATGCAGGGATTGCCTCTCAGGCACAAGCTAGTCCAGAGTTGATGCCATTCTCCTATAAGGTCATGACAAGTCGAAACCAGTTGTTACACTGAAGTTTTCTTTATGTCTCATGGAGGGACTCGATGCCCAAGCTAAACTTGTTAAGTTGCACATATGAGTTGTGTTAGAGAAGTCTCATATCGGAGAATTGATACGGTGTGGAGCAGTTAATATATTTTAATTGATCCAAAACTTGCTAGAATAAGTTATTAAGTAAAGGTGGGTTGAATTAGATGTATTAATGGGTTCGACATTGAGTATTCTTTTGACGATCTTATTGGATGAAGATATTAGGTTTTTACTGCATGCTCCCTACAAATGGTATAAGAGTTGATGATAGATTAGTGAGGCCCTAATCTTTTCCGATGTTTGGTGAATATCTCAAAGAAGGAATTTGGTGACAAATGTAGTTTCCGAGCAGTAGAAATTGTGGTGTAGCAACGCGGACCCGATAGCATACTTGATGGTTTAGTTTAGAGAAAGAGAACAGAGAAAAAGTTGGGTGTCGATGAGAGAATCAAGTTAAGATGTCTTAATGTAGAAGGATACTCGGATAAGGGAGAACATACTTTACACTAAGCTCATACATGCAAGGGTGATTGTTGAGTTGCATGTGTGAATTGTGATAGACAAGTTTCAAGTCGAAGAGTTAGCATGGTGTAGCAGTTAATGTATAATAATTGACTTATAACTCATCAATTTAAATTTTTAAGTAAATATGAGTTCAATTGAATAAGTGGACGAGTTCCAGCTTGGGCTTTCTCTCGATGATCTCCCTAAATGAAGATATCAAATTTTTGCTACATGCTCCAAACATCTCTTTCGTGACTCTTATTAATTTTTTTTATTTTTATTTTACCCTATGCAGTATGGGAAACACGTGTAATACTAAGTCAAAGTAGATTCAGCCTTCTCCCATGATTGTTATGTTGTCAGCATATGATGACAACCTGTAACCTTTGAAACCACCAAACTCGTGGTCATAAAGTTTGACGGCTCATATACAAATAGAAATTTATAATTTAAACAAATATTTCCCTTTCTTAGATACATGCATATATGCTACTTTTTTTTTTCCAACTTTGACTTTGAAAATGCTTGAAATCGTATTGAATTGATCTACTATTGGCCTGTTTGTTTGAAGATAACTACTTCTAAATAATTATTTTTAGATTTTCTAATATTTGGATGATGGAAAGCTAATTGATTTACGGAAAAAGTTTTTCATGAAATGAAAGGGGAAATTTTCCCAAACTATAAAACAGATGAAAACTAATAAATTTTCTTGAAAATTAATTACATGAAAAATAGATTCCTTTATCACGAAATTTTTGGCGAAACAAACTTAACCCATATCCATTATTTTTTCAGTGGAATTTTGAGCGATGCTCAAAATGATGATCTCTTGGGCCAAAGCAATTGTCACCACGCCGCCGAACGATCAGTGGCGGTGCATCCTTATGGCCGGGAGGTCACTTCTTTGCATTCGTTGCCGAGGCCACCGTGCATGGCCACTTCTCTTACCACGAGACATGGCAGACACTCATCTACAGCGTTTTAGGGCATGGTGAAGTGCTTTTTTTTTTTTTTTCCCCTTATTCGCTGGTTATAAAAACTAGCCATAAATTCTTCATTTCTTTTCCTTCCAGGATAAATGAAAAATAATATATGATCAGAAGCCCTAGAACGGTTTACGATCATATCCCCTTGAGGAAGAACAAAGAAAGTTACCGCAGATCGTTCTTTCTATAAATGTAACAGAAACCTGGGCGAACGTCGGCTGCAAAAACGATCGTCGCCGTTGAGGGACGCTTTGACTTTCAAACACCGAAGTTGATCCAACGCAGAGAGAGAGAGAGAGAGTGACCGCAGATCGTTCTTTCTATAAATGTAACGGAAACCTGGGCGAACGTCAGCTGCAAAAACGATCGTCGCCGTTGAGGGACGCTTTGACTTTCAAACAACGAAGTCGATCCAACGGAGAGAGAGAGAGAGAGAGAGAGAGAGAGAGATAAGAAGGAGGAGAAGCGTAGGAACCACTACACGAAAGCTCCTCCAAAGTTTGAATTCAACCCTCCCCACCTCTATTATCTGCCTACCATAAATACTCATCTCCACTCTTTCCTCCACTCTCATCCACCATCCACCATCCCGCTTCCCTGCTCTGCTATCTCTCTCTCTCTCTAGCCTACTCTCTCTCTCTAGCCTACTCTCTCAAAGCTCATTCTGCCCCAAGCTCCTTCAGAAATGGCGACATCATCGAGCCCTCGATTGTCCTCGAGGCTTCAGCTCATCAAGCAACACCTCCTCGGCGAGTCCTCCCCGATCGGAGCTGCCTTCATGGCTGATCTCGCGACCACCACCACCACCACCACCACCACCACCTCATCCTCCGACTCCATCGCTTTCGAACCCGCAATCGAACCCTCTCGCTCCGAATCTCACTCCTCCGTCTCCTTCTCCCACTTCGATTGCCTCCCACCTGAAGATCTCTTCGAGTTCGATGTCAGCTCGATCGCTTTCGAGCAAAACCAGAGCGAGAGCTTCAGTTTCGAAGCGAAACCTCAAAAGCTCGACCTGATTCCTCCGATGGCAGCGAACTGGAGCTCATCGATGAGCTCCGAAACGGAACCTTTCTTCGAGTTTGAAGCGAAGCCGGTGATTACCAGTAAAACGGCTTCTAAAACCTCGCAATCAAGCAAGAAGCCATCGCTGAAGATCGCGCTCCCGAAAAAAGTCGAGTTGCTGCAATTCTCCAGGGAGAATCAGACGGTTCAAAAGGGGTCGAATCAAGCGCACGACGAACAGAGGCACTATAGAGGAGTCCGGCGGAGGCCGTGGGGGAAGTTCGCGGCAGAGATCCGAGACCCGAACCGGAAGGGCTCGCGCGTCTGGCTCGGAACTTTTGACACCGCAATCGAAGCTGCAAGGGCCTACGACAAAGCCGCCTTCAATCTCCGTGGATCAAAGGCGGTCCTCAACTTCCCTCTCGAAGCAGGCAAGCTTAAGCCGGCGGCGGCCCCGGCCGATGACAAGAAACGACTCCGCGAGGAGGAGGAGGAGAGCGAGGTCATCGTGAAGAAGGAGAAGCTGGTGGAGTCCGATGCAGGCAAGTTTAGGGACGGTCCTTTGACGCCGTCTAGTTGGACGGGGACTTGGGACTGTGATGACGCGATGGGGATCTTCAACGTTCCACTGCTGTCGCCGTTATCTCCGATTCCGGCTTTAGGGTTTCCTCGGCTCATGGTCGTCTGAGAAGAGTCTCTTCTTTTTCGCTTTCTTTCTTGGAGAAACGATGTGCATAGTTCGGTGATGTTAGGATTAGGAGTTGAGAAGTTGATTATTGAGATGAATGATCACTTCGAGGTGAATGTTTTGTGTAGCAAATGACAATCTTTTGGCCAAAGTGAAGATGAATGATTGATTGAAACGTTCGGGAAATATGGAAAGACCGATTTTCCGGATTGAACCGAATTGAACCAAATGCCAAATCCTGGTTTTATCAATAATTTGGCTTTGCAAAAGAAGCCTCAACTTTTGATCAAATAATTGCAATATCAAATGTAATCGGAATCAAACAAATTGGGGGGTTTATCCTGTTCGGGTTAGCTTAAAGTCTTGATCAAATCGATATCCGATTTGTCTGAAAATCTCTTTAGATCCAATGAAACCAAATTATATAAGAGCAGCCTCTATTATCAATGAAGTAGAGCTAACACTATTAGGTGTTACTAAAGTTGAATCATCTTTCTGACCCAAAAAGAAAAAAAGAAAAAGGCATCCCTATCCCTTGTATAGATTAACTTATATTTTTACAACCTTTTGTGTATACATCCTTACTCCTTGCATCATTCTCAATAATACACCTCGACATATCATAGTCACTAAAGTTGAAACGTCTAAACTTAGCACTTCTCGACATAAATCAATGCATCGTTGATGTAAAGATAGATAAAAGATGAAGGAAATAAGGAAGGTTGGCTCCATGAGTCCCTTCCATGGAACAAATCTAGGCATATATGGGATGCACAAAAGAACACAATAAATAATTACTCGGATTGCGTTTATTTATTTAAATTTCTAGTCATGATATGATATGACTGGATAAGTTGGATATGAAATCCAGAAACTTTGTAATATTTTATATACTGTTTAATGAATGCATAAATATACCCATGCTCCTCTTAATGATTCTTTGGAGAAACTTAAAAATTAGCGTGGAAAACGATGCGCACTTGCTTCTTCACCCTAATGATTACGTTGATTGGAAAGACGCATCTATGGTTTGAACGTCGTCGTGCTCCATAAATCAAAGGGTTGACACTTTTATTACCACATGGATGGCCCATTATTTTCGTTGGCAGGCATGTGAGAAAATTCAAAGTCAGTCTCCTTCCGACTTGGTTTACCTCGCTTCGTGAAGTAAAACTCCTGCAATACTAGATCTACAATTCTAAAAGATGAATAGGGTTTTGGGGTTTGATTTGTTGGGTTTTTACCATTCCTCAAATCTAAAGAAGTTCATTTCTGACAATCTATCTACTTTGCGAAGGTTCTTTTTTTCTCCCCCTTATTTTATACAGAGGTCATACGAAATTGCACATGCAAACTAATCAATCTTTGAAGCCTCCAAAGTCATGGTCATATTGTCTGACAGCTCATTTAAAAATAGGGATTTATAGTTTATACAGATATTTTCTTTCTTTAGATATAGGCGTTTATGTTATTCTTTACAATCTTACCTACAAGAATGCTTGGACTCGTATTGTATAGATCTACCATACATCTATTGTCTTTTCAATGCAAGTTTTGCGTTGCGCTCAAGATGACTATCTCGTTAAGTGATAAGAATCTTCATCATGCTGGGGCGGCCAAACATCATATAGCGGCTCATCATCATGGCCAAGAGGTCACTCCTTGGCATTGGTCATCGAGGTCACCGTGCATGGCCACCCCTCCTACTACAACATTGAAGACCCCCATCTACCCTATCGAAGGCGCACATGATGAAGTGATTTCCTGTCAATTTGCTTGGTATAATCGACTCCACTCGTTGTAGCCACCGAGATGAGATTGTAAGCAATGATGTAAAACCAGCTGAAGGAGTGAATTTTGTTAGGGTTAATACTATGAAAAACTCCAAATTGGAACTTCTGTGATAAGTTTATTCAAAATTAATTTTTTGACCATAAAAAACCTCACTAATAACCAAAAATTGATATATTTATAACAACTTTATCCTCTATTAGTTTTCTTTAAATTGGATTAATGTCACAAAAAATCGGAAATTGGACACCTATGACAAACGAAAGATAAAACCCAAAATCATTAATTGTTACGTGTCATTCAATTTAGCAATTTGCTAGTAAAATTTAACGGAAACTGAAGGAAGGTAAATTTGTCATACTAGTTTGAGATTTTTCGTGATATTAATGCTTTTTTATTTTAAAATTGTTCTTTTATTTACTTGTTCTAGGCTTTGCCAATGGATAAAGAATGCAAAGAAAGTTTCTTCTACGAACTGAGCTAGGTCAAAGTCGCATGTGCAAGGGAAGCATTAATCGTGTGTCCTATCTGGGAGAGATAGTCAAAAGAAATGGTAGATCTAGTCTTTTTTTTTTTTTTTTTTTTTTTTTGAACAGAAGCTAGTCTTCGCGAGCTTTATCTTTAACTGACTTATTCCACGCAAAAGCCACAGAATCGTGTCCTTACCTCACTCTAAGGGGGCATACTGAATTATTTATGAGCAGCAATGTATGACTTTCGGACCACAAATGTTTATCCTAGGGTCTTCTGTCTGGCTGACAAAAGATAATCATGCCTTTTTGGGTTCTTTCTGTATTTTTTTCAAACTGGAGCCCTTTCTTTAGCCAAGGGCCCTCGACCTTTTCCTTATAATATGCCCTGCAGAATATAATATGTTACCGCTATTTACATCTGTTGAAGAATTCAGATGACCTCTTGGCCGCTTCGATCTCTTCAAAAACCAACATTAAAAAAGTGTGAACATGTCTGAAACGATCTTCCCATCACTGTTGAAAATAGAAACGACGTAAAGAGTACTAAACCTACTCCGATACCGCCTCCAGCTATCAAATTCCAGGTGCGACGCGATATCAACGTTGATGGTTTGGAAATACGGGCTCTCGATGAAGTAGTTTATTCATTTTCGGGCTCTGAGACATTGATCACTATAACCAGTCAAAGTCAAATTGTCGTTCTCGTTCTGCATGTGATGACGTACGCCGGCGATAACGTTGTTTTTTCCGGTCTTTTTCTCATATATCATCGCTTCAAATTATCGTCCGAATATCGTTATTGGACGGCACAGATAATGTTATTATATTCCTTGAGATGGACGTCGTTTTTGGCTTGTTTTAAGCACGAGCGTCTGACCATTTAGCCGCTGAAAGTCATACACAAATCCTATAACATGGCTGCCATGTGTTACTGTATGACTATTGACTACTGCTTTAACACAAAGACCCAGCTCATGGTTGTCGATGGATAGAGAGATCAAATGACCATTCACAATGTTCATGTAGTAGCTTATAGCAAAAAAAAAAAAAGGAAAAAGAAAGGAAATGTTCATGTAGTAATTATACGTACGCAATATACAGTAGAGTATAATATCTCCCTGAAAGATAGGATAGTCAAGTTATCGGTCCTTTCTACTTAATTAAATTTGAAATTGATAAAGTTTGAGATATACCGTGAAGCAACTTATTAAGATGGATGATCAACTTTGATTGATGAAAGAGGATTGATTAAAGAAAACACTGAATTGAAAATTCATCACGAGATTGTGGATTTTCAATTAGTGTGCTAAATTGATATATACTGGGTTTCATAGAGTTGACCATTTTGTAACAGGCTTGTACTATTCATCTCCTTTTCCTCCTCAACAAACCATCTTAAATAACGGATAAACTTTTTTTTTTTTCTGTGCAGTAAAATTAAACTTTTACGTGAGACGTGTGCATATCATTTTACCATGCGATTTAGCTTATTGGATAGGTAACGACAAAGCAAGTCGAGGGTCATCTCAATCCCGTTGAATGGTCGCCATCAAAAGAAAATGAACAATTGATTGGCCACAGAAGAGAGGGTCCAACAAATATATGTTGCAGTTGGAAGTCAAATGCTACGGCGCCAATGCAAAATTTGGAAAAGTGGGGTTGGAGGGAGGTGGCTAGTATAGGCCCCAATCCAATTTCGAGGGCCTTGAAACTACCTTAAGGCCCAATTTTTCACTCAATGAGACCACAATCGTCTTGATCCATGGATATAGCCTGCTTCGCTACTGCTGCTAGCCAGCAACCACGGATATGTATAGAAGAAAAATACTTAGCAAGAGGATTGCTTATATTTCTCTACGGAAAATTCTAAATAAGGGCCTAAAATGCATTTATTTTTTTCAAATAAGAACTTAAAGTGGACTTTATTTCAAACGAGAGTCTAAAGTATTATCATTTTCTCAAATAAAAGTTTGAAGTAAATTTTGTTTCAAATAAGAGTCTCAAGTAACTATGCTTGTTTCAAAAAAGGGTTTGACTTTTTGGCTAATCAAGAGCATTTTAGTCATTTATATTGGTTTTAATTTTTTTCCTATTTTCTTTCATTTTTTTCCTTTTTCTAGTTTTGCGTTCTCTTTCGCCAGTGGTCGGAAAGGGTTGGGTGAGGATTGTCCTCACATGATTTGGCAAAGGCCACTCTCGTCGATCGCTGGTAAGGGTCGACTAGGGCTTGCCAACCCTCGCTGGCCACAAGTGAGGCTACCCTCACTAGATCAGTTGAGGGTCGGCCTCGCTTGGGGCCAACGAGGGCTTGGCACTGGCTGTTGGCAAGTTGACCTTGGCGCCGATCACTAGTGAGTCAACCCTCACCCTAGGGGAGGTTGCCCTTGCGGCCATAGGCGAGGTCGGCCCTCGCTAACGCCAAGCGAGGGATGGCCTCACCTGGGCAAGGCAACCCTTGCCTGGCAAAAATTGGCAAAGCTCTTGTTGGTGGCTGTTGGTCCTTGTCCCAAAAAAAAAAAAAAAAAAAAGAAGAAGTGAAAAAAGGAAAGAAAAGAAAAGAATAAGAAATAATTAATATTAAAATTGTAATTGGACGAAAACGTCCCCTAGCTCGTTGGAATATTTAGTTAGCCGGTGAATTGTGAAGTTAGACTCTTATTCGAAATTGTCATAACCACTTTAGGCTCTTATTTTAAATAATCATTATCACTTAATGCCCTTATTTGATACAAAGTTCACTTCAAATCATTATTTGAGAAAATAATGGCACTTCAGATTCTTATTTGGAATTTTTCCTATTTCTTTATGATTAGAGATTTGTTCAGGTGGCCTTATGTGACGGTTCTATTCTTCCTAATCCTCTGGCTAAAAATACAGGGACTTCTACTGGTATCTCAAAATGGCTCTTGCTATTGTCAATGCTTGGAACACATTTGGGGAATTTTTTTTTTGTTTGGAAAAAGATTGATATCGTTTACTTAAAACAGTTTAGTGAATACGGGTCTAAAGTTTTAGAGCACAACAAATCAAATAAGGCAAGCGGGAGATCCATAACCTAATTACAAGGTAGGCAATTTGTTTGTTTGGCCTTGGCAAACAAATCCACAATTTTATTAGTTTCCGTGGGCTAAACTGAGGCTCGCAAAGTTCCCAATAGTGCATTGGCTTGTTTAACAAGTGCCAATACTTCCCAACTTAACGAAATAGAAGCAAGAACACTTCCCACCGGTACATCACAATTAGACTCCATGGAAAGCTTCAGGTCAGATCAGGAGAGAGAATAAGTAAGGATTCCACCAGCGCCATCGCTTCCGCCTGTTCCGCTAAGTTCACTTCCACCAACTTCGCAAAGCTATCTACCAATCATCTGTATGAGTCTCGATAGACACATGCCATGGCTCTTCTTGTCGAATTGGCTACAAAAGAGCCATCGATGTTGATCTTCATCATCCCGAAGTCTTGGGGTTTCCATTTTTGAGGAGTCCACTTTTGGGGATTTAAAAGAGGCCTAAGGTAGATTGGAATCGATTGGTTTTGGTTTGCTTCGAAGTTGCCAAAACTCAGTTTCACAGCTTGGATGATAACTTTCGATAGATTGCTTGCTTTTCACAGATTGATCCTTACGGTCTTTTTCATGTAAATTGAAACACAACTCAAGATCATCCTTTCTCTTGAGTGTAATTGCACAAGACAAAGCTTGAGAGATGGTTGGTGATTAGAAGTCTCTAGCTATGTTGGAGTGATACCTAAAAATTACCATCGAAAATGGCATCCGACAAAGTCGTAATTGATATACATCTGTAACTCTAGACTACAATAATTTTTTATTGAACTTGTATTGAGATTTAGCTCATTCATGATTTTTGAGTTTAAAAACCAATTTTCATTAAAAAGAAGTTTATCATTATTGATTTCAAGCTACTCAAATTGAATCAAATGGATGTTAATTGAGTCGGGTCCGTCTTGAACCATGTTACCAACCATTGCCTTCTTGGTCTCGAGCCGCGGGCTTGTCCGGTCAAGTTATTGGTTCTTTCTACTTAATTAAATTTGAAATTGATAAAGTTTGAGATATATTGTGAAGCGATTTATTAAGATGGATGATCAACTTTAATTGATGAAAGAGGATTGATTAAAGAAAACACTGAATTGAAAATTCATCACGAGATTGTGGATTTTTAATTAGTGTACTAAATTGATATATACTGGGTTTCATATAGTTGACCACTTTGTAACAGGCTTGTACTATTCATTTCCTTTTCCTCCTCAACAAACCATCTTAAATAACGGATAATCTTTTTTTTTTTCTGTGCAGTAAAATTAAACTTTTACGTGAGACGTGTGTGTATCATTTTACCATGCGATTTAGCTTACTGGATAGGTAACGACAAAGCAAGTCGAGGGTCATCTCAATCCCGTTGAATGGTCACCATCAAAAGAAAATGAACAATTGATTGGCCACAGAAGAGCGGGTCCAACAAATATATGTTGTAGTTTTTTTTTTTTTTGGTCAAAAGATAGCTTACTATTGCGAAATTAAAGAGGAGTCTTACATAAAGCAGATGGGGAGAGATCTGCACTTAAAATATTCCATAGTGGGAAAGGAAGGGAAGTTAGCCAATTACGTGGTAGGGATTGTTGACGATGCTTTGTTGCTATCCAATTTGCTGCTTCGTTCATTTGGCGTGGACAACAGGTCAACAAAATATTTGGGCTTCTTCTAAGCCCATTGCGGCACCTCTGCACTAATTCCTTTAGGTTCCAAGCTGTTTCCGTCCGGCCCATAATCATGTCAACGACAGAGGAACTATCACTTTCAATAATCCACTTCCCTGTTCGAGTTCCTGCGGCTTGCACGTGAGAAGACTTGACTTCGTGCGTATAGGAGATCCCGTGTAAGATTGCCTGGGCTTCCGCTTCACTTGCCGAGGAAACCCTAATAGTTGCAGCGAAGCCCTCAAGAAGTCTTCCTTCCCGATCGCGAACAAGCCCCGCCGCGGATCCGAGAAAATCACCGGAACACCACGCCGCATCAACGTTTAGTTTCAATTCTTCCCCTTCTGGTGGTCTCCATCGGTCAGTTTTTGTTTGATCGGTTTGGTTCTTGCCTCCGTTTATCTTTCCTCGGCTGAAGAACTCTTGTTGTTCTTTTGCTGTGCTCAACAGATCTGTAGGACTCGGCTCTTTAGATCGGAATATCCAGGAGTTTCGCGCCTTCCAGATGTGCCACAGAACCAATCCCGTTAGTTCTCTACCAGGTAAACCCTCATCTCGGTGGAAAGCTTTGACAATCCATCGATCTTCGACCGATGCTTGGTTCCGGTCGATCTTGTCGAAAATCTGTGCTTCCCATATTCTCTTCGTCCACTTGCATAGAAACAACATATGTTCTGTGGTTTCAATCTTCGACGAACAAAAGGGGCATAATGGATCGGTGACGATTTTTCGTTTATATAGGTTTTCCTTCGTCGGAAGGGCGTTCTGACATAGACTCCAGAGGAAGGATCGGACTTTTGGTGGTACCGTTAGGCTCCAAATTTGAGTCCATAAGGTACGCGGAGGTTGGTAAGAACAAGAGGGTCTGTTTTGATCTGGATTACCTGTTGTTTCCCGTGCTCTGTTGTATCCGCTCTTGACAGTATTGCCCCGTTTTTTGTTACTGTCCATATCAACATATCTGGTTTTACTTGCTGACATATTGGGATTGCTAATATCTCATTTGCGATTGCTTCATCATATAGTTGGAGGATTAGCTGTTGTTTCCATTCTCTACGCTCTGCATTTATCAATTCAGATACCAATTTAGGCTCTGTTTGATTGGATTGGCCTCCAATTACCCCTTGCATTAGCCATCTGTCTTCTCTGATACGTATAGATTCTCCGTCCCCTACTGACCATATGATGTTGTCCTTTATGGTATCTCTGCCAAGCAACAAACTTTGCCAACCCCATGAGGGACGGCGTCCCTTCGAAGCTGTCCAGACATCGCCACTGGGGAAATAAATTCCTTTGAGCACTCTGCTCCATAGAGCTGAAGGGGAGTTGGCTAATCGCCAGAGTTGTTTTCCGAGCATGGCTCTATTGAAGGTAAGTAGATCCTTGAACCCTAAACCCCCTGCATCCTTTCGAGTTTTCAATGTTTCCCAATTTTTCCAGTGCATCCCTCTTTTTGCTTCGCCATTTTGCCACCAGAATGATGCGATGCGTTGTTCTATGGCTTTACAGATTGATACAGGCAGCTTGAAGATGGACATTGCATAGGTGGGTAAGGATTGTACCACACTTTTGATGAGCACTTCTTTTCCTGCCTTTGTCAATAGCTTTTCTTTCCATCCTGCTAATTTTGAATCTACTCTGGCCAGGATCCATGCGAACAGCTCCTTTTTGGATTGACCCCATTCAGTAGGTATACCCAAATACTTTCCTGTTCTCTGTAGGATAGGAACTCTCAACTCGATAGCAAGATTCTGTTTTTAATACTCGCGGACACTTTCTATCAAAAGAAACTCCATTTATTTAAGTTGATTACTTGGCCCGTAGCATAGCAATATTGGTTTAGTAGTTGTGCTACATTCGACACTCGATATAGTTCCATCCGAAAAAACATATGACATCATCGGAAACATTAGATGTGAAAGCTTAGGGCAATTTCTTGAGCTGTATTCCCGTTAATGTTCCATCTTCTAACGCTTTTTCATCATCCAGAGTTAGCACATTTGACATTATAATGAAGATATAAGGTGAAAGTGGGTCACCTTGTCTAAGACCTCGCGAAGGACTGAAGAAGGAGGTAGGTTCCCCATTAACTTTTACACTGTAGGTAACCGTTGAGATACACTGCATGATGAAAGAAACCCATTTGACATGAAATCCCATGTGCAGCATAAGATCTCTCACAAAATCCCATTCTATCTTATCGTATGCTTTCTGCATATCTAGTTTTAAGATAGCCTGATGCTTTTTCCTCCTTGTTGTTTTACGTAGATGATGCAGAACCTCCTGAACGATGAAGATGTTGTCCTGAATTTGCCTTCCTGGGACAAAAGCTCCCTGCTCCGGTTCTATGATAAGTGGCGCCATCTTTTGAGTCTCGTTGGCTAACATTTTTGAAATCACTTTGTAGCTAAAGTTGCATAGACTGATGGGTCTAAATTGACTGATATTTTCAGGTTGTTTTACTTTGGGAATCGCACAATGTGGGTCTGTTGATCCGAGGGTCTAGAAGACCTGTTCGGAAGAAGTTATGTACTAGCTGCAACAGGTCAGGTTTTAGTGTTTCCCACGATTGTTGATAGAAATTACCATTGAAACCGTCAGGGCCAGGTGCCTTGTAGGCTCCCAACTGGAACACCGCTTTGCATGGATCTCCTCCGTTGTTGGTACTTCCAATGCACTTTCGTTTATATTATCGATTATTGGGGTTGGGCATTGGTTCAATATAGGCTGATAATGCCTCTGACCTTCAGTCTTGTATAGGTTCTCATAATAAGACTTGATATGTGCCTGTATCCTCGTGGGTTCTCTGCTCCACCTGTTTTCCTCTACTTGCAGCATTGAAATACGGTTCTGTTTTCTTCGGTTGATTGTTGTTGCATGAAAAAACCGTGTATTTCGATCCCCCCAATGAAGCCATTTAATGCGTGATCTCATTCCCCAGAACTGTTCTTCTTGTTTTCTGAGAGTGTCAATTTTGCTGATGAGTTGCTGTTGTGAATTCTTACTCGAAAGCTGATCTGTTTGATTCGTCAGACCTGTTAATGCTTTCTGGAGTTCTTTTATCTCTGTATAAGCGTTTGAGAAATGCCGTTTGCTCCATTTGGTTAATGCTTGTGATGTTTGCCGTAGTTTCTCTCGCAAATGTGACTGTTTGACATGAGTTCTCTTCCCATACTTGCTTAATAACCGCATGATAATGGGATGTTACTCCCCGAAAACTTCCATTCTCGAACTGTCTAGTCTTTTTTCTTCCTCCGGATACGGAGGCGAGAACTAAGGGACTATGGTCCGATCCTATGGCCGGAAGGACCTGGACTTCGGCATCATGGAAGGTAACTCGCCATTCTAGGGTGCAAAGTGCTCTGTCAAGTCGCTTTTTAACTAGCTCGCCCCCTCCCATTATTTGCCCACGTGAAAGAACGCCTTGGCTTTCTACATCCATTAGGGATAGATCATTGATCATGGTTCTGAACGCTGCTATTCTTCTATTATCTGCTTCCTTTTTACCAACTTTCTCCCATACATACATGATCTCATTAAAGTCTCCAATACAAAGCCAGGGTATAGAAGACTGAGGCTTAATGTATCCCAGCACTTGCCACAATTCCTGCCTCTCCCCGAAATCATTAGATGCATGGACAAAGGTGACCTGCATAAGCTGTTTACTTTCAGGATCAATACATTGCACGTCTATGAGTTGTTTGGAGCTTGCATTTACCTTTAACTCAATTTCCTCTTGCCACATGATTGCTAACCCTCCTGCTATCCCTATTGGATCTACCAAATGTAGTTTCTGAAACTGAAGTTTTTTACAAGTCTTTTCCACCATGACTGCTTTATTTTTTGTCTCCATGAGGAACAGTAGTTTAGGCCTTTCAAGAGCTATTAAAGCTCTCAGTTCTCGGATTGTCGGGGGTTGCCCAGCCCCGACAATTCCAACGACTATTTTCATGGCTTCTGTGGTGGCTTATTAGGGCTAGCCACCAAAGCCCATTCTTGGCCTTCTTGGACCAGTTGCACCGGGGTCTCCATTAGTTCTATTTCATCTGTAAGGAGTGGGGATGTTGCTGGTAAGCATTTCTGTTTTTTTGCCTTTTGTACTTTCATCAACTTCTTACTACTATTCCCAACTTTTGATAATAGAGGTTTCTGAATTTCAGAGTGTTGTATCTGTTTTCCACGATCGCGGACTTCTGCTGCAACAGATCCTTCTTCTAGATTTTCCTCCTTGTTTGACCGCCTCTTTGTTCGCTTTTTGCTTTTGCATGCTACTATTTGCAAATTTGATGCTTTGGTTCTTGTCCACTTTGGATTGCATTCCCCTGGGTGGATTAGATTGAACAGTATTGTTTCTTCCACCACTAGATCTTCCTCCATATTCCCATAAAATGCATCCCGGTAGGGGGGACCGTGATCGCTTGTTTCGCCTTCAACCGGGGTCCATATAACCCTTTTTTGTTCATTGCCCAAGGTGAAGTTGCATATGGGATCTCAAGACAATCGGTTGCATAGTGGCCAATTCGGCCACAAGAGAAGCGAAGTGTGGAAGGCGTTCATACTTGAACTCCACCCAAAGCCGGTACCCGTTGCCGATATCCATTATTGCACCCGACTTCAAAGGTGAGTTCGGTCAATCTCGACTCTAACTCTTCCTCCTCTGTTTTGAACAAAGTGTTTTTGAATCGAGTTGAATCTCTTTTACATTTCCCACCCGTTTCCCCAAATCATTAAACACTTTTTCTATTCTCCATCCGGGGGAACTCCTCCAATTCGTACCCCGGAATTCATCCTTAGTAAAGTCATAGCGGTGCTCAGGCACTTGAGGGAGACATTGTTTCAGGACTATCAGATTCGTGGAATAAGACCATGGTGAGTTCTTCTTAATTCGCTGCTTTTCCTCCTCCGTTGGGAATACAAAGCTAAAAAACCCCGGTTCCTTCTGGGAACATATAACTTCTTCTGATTTCCATGCTTTTTTCATTGTAGTGACGAAAGCTGGATAGTTGACATTTGGTTTAGAATACAATTTTCCGAAGAGGGTTCGACCCGCATTCCTCTCGTTTCTGTTGAGGTATTTCATCAGACACCTGCACTACATCTTCTTCAGACCACAAATGCCCCAAACTTTTACATAATGCAGCCACTCTCATTTCATTTTCCTCCTTACTCTCCATTTCCTCTAACTGTGGATTTTGTATTTTTGAGTGGCAACTCAGGTCCAGACTATCCGCCTCTCCATGCCTACCCAGATTCACCTTTTCTACTTCAGTAACTCATCCGCCAAGCGAAGACAAAGAGAGGAAAATTGCATTGGACAATCAGGATAGGTTGATTTATTACTAAGAAACTATACTGGTGGCATCACGCATCTCTCCCACCGGGAAGAAACAACTTACGATCTTGCTTTGTGACTGGTGTAGATCCCGATGCCTCCAGCTCTCTGAAGGAAGGTTGTCGGTGAAGAAATTATCCGATGGGATCCAGAAGTCCTCCGGAGAACGGATAACATGCTGTATTTTTTGTTTTTTTGTGTATTTTCCATTTTTGGAGACTGAGTAAAGAGACAAGAAAAACCGATTAGGGTTTAGGGTTTGTAATAGGAAGCGGTGTACACTACCATGAGGTAGAGAGAAACTCGCATAGACGAGAGAAGAAAAACCTGAAGCCCCAATATATGTTGTAGTTGGAAGTCAAATGCTACGGCGCCAATGCAAAATTTGGAAAAGTGGGGTTGGAGGGAGGTGGCTTGTATAGGCCCCAATCCAGTTTCGAGGGCCTTGAAACTGCCTCAAGGCCCAATTTTTCACTCAATGAGACCACAATCGTCTTGATCCATGGATATAGCCTCGCTTCGCTCTGCCGCTAGCCAAGAATCGCAGATATGTATAGAAGAAAAATACTAGCAAGAGGATTGCTTATATTTCTCTACGGAAAATTCTAAATAAGGGCCTGAAATAAATTTATTTTCTCAAATAAGAATTTAAAATAAACTTTATTTCAAACAAGAATTTAAAGTGTTATCATTTTCTCAAATAAGAGTTTAAAGTAAATTTTGTTTCAAATAAGGGTTTCAAGTGACTATGTCTATTTTAAATAAGAATTTGACTTCAAGAGCATTTTAGTCATTTACATTGTTTTGAATTTTTTCCCTTTTCTAGTTTTGCTTTCTTTTTCGCCGGTGGTCGGAAAGGGCTGGGCGAGGATTGCTGGCCACAAGTGAGACCACCCTCATTAGATCAGGTGAGGGTCGGCCTCGGTTGGGGCTAGCGAGGGTTTGGCGTTGGCTGTTGGCGAGTTAACCTTGGCGCCGATCACTAGTGAGTCAACCCTCGCCCTAAGGGAGACCTTGCTAATGTCAAGCGAGAGACGGCCTTGCCTAGGCAAGGCAACCCTTGCTTGGCAAAGGTTGGCAGAGCCCTTGTTGGTGGCCGTTGGTCCTTGTCTAGAAAAAAAAGTGAAAAGGGAAAGAAAAGAAAAGAATAAGAAATAATTTAAGATTAAAATTGTAATTGGACAAAAACGCTCCATGGCCGGTTGGAATATTTAGTCAGGGTGACCGGTGAGGTTAAACTCTTATTTGAAATTGTCATAACTACTTTAGGCTCTTATTTAAAACAACCATTATCACTTAATGCTATTATTTGATACAAAGTTCACTTCGGATCATTATTTGAGAAAATAAGGGCACTTCGGATTCTTATTTGAATTTTTCCCTATTTCTTTATGATTAGAGATTTTGATCAGCTGATCAATTAGGATTTGTTCGAGAGGCCTTATGTGACGGTTCTGTTCTTCCTAATCCTCTAGCTAAAAAAAGGGGACTTCGACTGGTATCTCAGAATGGCTCTTGCTATTGTTGATGCTTGGAACACATTTTGGGGATTTTTTTTTTTTTTTTGGAAAAAGATCAATATCATTTACTTAAAACATTTTAGTGAATACAAGTCTAAAGCTTCATAGCACAACAAATCAAACAAGGTAGGCGGGAGATTCATAACCTAATTACAAGGTAGGCAATTTGTTTGTTTGGCCTTGGCAATTCAGTCCACAATTTTATTAGTTTCCCTACTATAGTGGGCTAAACTGAGGCTCGCAAAGTTGCTAATAGTGCATTGGCTTGTTTAACAAGTGCCAATAATTCCCAACTTAACAAAATAGAAGCAAGAACACTTCTCACCAGTACATCACAATCAGATTCCATTCAAAGCTTCAGTTCAGATCAGGAGAGAGAAAAAGTAAGGATTTCACCAACGCCATCGCCTCCGCCTGTTCAGCTAAGTTCACTTCCACCAACTTTGCAAAGCTATCTACCAATCATCTGTATGAGTCTCGATAGACACATGCTATGGCTCTTCTCGTCGAATTGGCTACAAAAGAGCCATCAATGTTGATCTTCATTATCCTGAAGTCTTGGGGTTTCCATTTTTGAGGAGTCCACTTTTGGGGATTTAAAAGAGGCCTAAGGTAGATTGGAATCGATTGGCTTTGGTTTGCCCCGAAGTTGCCAAAACTTAGTTTCACAGCTTGGATGATAACTTTCGATGGGTTGCTCGCTTTTCATAGATTGATCCTTACAATCTTTTTCATGTAAATTGAAACACAAAACTCAAGATCATCCTTTCTTTTGAGTGTAATTGCCCGAGACAAAGCTTGAGAGATGGTTGGTGATTAGAAGTCTTTAGCTATGTTGGAATGATTCCTAAAAATTACCATAAAAAATGGCATCCAATGAAGTCGTAATTGATACACATCCGTAACTCTAGACTATAATAATTTTTTATTGAACTTGTATTGAGATTTAGCTCACTCGTGATCTTTAAGTTTAAAAATCAATTTTCATTAAAAAAAAGTTGATCATTATTAATTTCAAGCTACTCAAATGGAATTAAATCGACATTAATTGAGTCAGGTCCGTCTTGAACCGTGTTACCGACCATCGCCTTCTTGGTCTCGAGCCGGGGGCTTGTCCGGTCGCATAGGATTATCCATTCCCGGGAACGAGGGAACTTCAAGCACGCATAAGGCAAAAAGATAGAGAAAAAGATTAGGTGCACCGGCTCCAGGTGAACCTAACTTTCCATCCGCCGTAAGATCCAGCGGAACTTCAAGTCCCGATGGGGGACCACCGTTGGATGATCATAGCCCTAGCCTTAGAACCCGGCTCCTGTCCCGCCCCTTTTTGTTGGTCCACGTGTTCCCTTCCTACTAGTCACGTGCTTTAATTGCTGTCCACGAGGGATAGGCCCCCGCGCACGCGCTGGAGTCCTAAACCACTATTTTATAATCCCATAATAATAATAATAATAATAATAATAATAATAATAATAATAATAAATGCAGATATTTTGGATATGAACATCGCTCATTCTTAATTTATAGGGCTAATACTTTAAAAAAAACCCCAAACTCGTACACTTGTGACAAATTTACCCAAAACTATTTTTTTTGTGAAAAAAACCCCAAACCCAGAAACTTGTGACAAATTTACCCCGACCGACTATAAAAAAAACCATAAACCTGACATTTATGACAAATTTACCCCAAACTAATTTATTTGACCGCAAAAAATCCTAAACCGGTAAATTTGTGACAAATATACCCTATCTTTAAATTGGATTAATACAACAAAAAAATCATAAAAATTGTAAACTGTGACAAACGAAACATAAAATCTTAAATTGGTATACTGATTAACTGTCACGTGTTATTTAACTTAATAATTTGAGAATAAAATTTAACGAAAACTAACATAGGATAAATTTGTCACAAGTATACCAAGTTTGGGGTAAATTTGTCAAAATTATACCAACAAGGGGTTTTTGGTGGTCAAAAAAAAATAGTTTGGGGTAAATTTGTCACAAGTGTATCGGTTTGGGGTTTTTAGGGTATTATCCCTAATTTATATATGGTTGATATCAAAAAATTTTAACTTGCTAATTAAAAATATGATTGTAAAAACCCCTCACCAATTAGGGACAATGAAGAAAATGATAAGACTTTTTATTTTCTCAAGATTTCTTAATCTATTGGAAAATTATAAAAAATTACATCGCATTTTATCAGAGAAAATTTATCTAATTAATCCTAAGCTTATTGAACAACTCTTCAATTTTATCAATTGAGTTCTAATTTTTATACGAAATCCTAATGTAGTCGCTTCAAGCTATAGAATGTGGTCCAAATTCTAGGCATCACTGAAAGCCGGGGGGGAAAATTACGTTCCTAATCATTGCTCTTTGACTACCCCTCGGGTCTTTCACTTCTATCTTTTGGATTGTTGCCCTTCCTCCCCTGCGATTTTCTTGATACACCTGCTGCGCACGGGATAAATGAAAAGATCTTTTGCTCCCTCTTTGCATTTTTTTTCCCCGCGCGGAAAACACGTTGGTTCCCACCATTCCTTGTCCTCGTCGGACGCCACCGATTGTCCACCACATGTTGGTCCAAATGGCCACGAACGACAGACGTGAATCTTTGCTTGGGGATAGTGATATTTGCACCACCCAGATATTTCAGAGTTCCTCACGCGCTTGCCCATTTTGTGAGAGTCCTCTGCTGTTTCTCTTGATTGGCAGTCTTTCTTTCACTGGGTGATGCGTTACCCAGTTTTCTCTTAGTTTATGCCGATTGGCGTCGCTTCCAAGGCTCCCTTGTTTTGGTCCTGCTTGTCAACCTTGTTCCGGAATCTCTAGATTCTTGTGACAGCTCCATTGTTTCTTTGAAATGAGGTAGTATATAAGAAGAGATTTAAGGTGAGATAGGTGTTTGAGAGGGGGGGCGGGGGGTGGTAATTAGCAAAGGAGTGAGGTGTGTGGGGGTGACATTTGCGAGCTGGTTATTATGGAGCTGAAAATGTTGGAGGCAAAGTCTCTGTTTGCTTCAGAGGCTAACCACATGGGAAAAAGATTATTGTCACGCTCGTTCTCAAACTTACAGGCCTCTTGCTGCGGAGGTAATGCTTTTCTTGCCCATGGGAAGCTTTTTTATAAAATGGTGCTCTTTCAGTATATGATTGGAAACTTGTCTCATTTGCTCTCCATGTTGCCTCAAGAATTGAATGTTTCTTTTGCTGGATGTACTTGGGATTACATTGGTAGTTTCTGGAATCATGGATATTTGAAAATTTAGAAGTTCATGATGAGTTAGCAATCTTTTCTTATCCGATATGAATGGAGATGATGAAGGGATGCAAAAATGGGATATACAAATCCTTTGTGGGTATGAATCCGCCCTTTTTGAACCTAAGAGTGGGAATAGATTTCATATCTGTGCTGGTTTAGTTGAATATTTGTGATAAATGTTAAATGAAGTACTATGCATTTTGTCTTAGTACCCTCGGCCATACAAGGAACTTACCGATCACCATTCTTTCTTAAGAGTCTCCTTTTTTGAAGTTTGAAATTCAGTCACGCTATTTTTTCCTAACAAAGGACTTGGCTTGGCCAAGATTGTGGCTTGTCATATTTTCTTTGCAATGTTCATTTTCAGGTGCTTTAGCTATGGCTTCTTATTCAAGGACGTCAAGGGATATGCATCTGTCAGTCAGAGCTGTAGGTTCAATTGCTGAGGATAAACTTTCCACAGAAACTTATTCAATTCACATCAACGGGCTAAAACCTGCTTCTAGTCCTCATTCCTGTGAGTTGAGAGTACTTGATGCCTATGGTGATGAGTATGATGGAGTTGTCGTTGATCCAGATAAATTACCAGCTGAAGCAAATCTATTTGCCTCAATGCTTCGTATATCCCTTCGTCAATGGAAAATAGAGGTATGTTTTTAACTTGCTCAAATGGCCGCTAGACACATTTGATGCTTCATTGAGGGAGTCTGAGCTATACAGAAGAAAATGGCACTTTACATGCAGATTAGGAGCGAGGTGATTGAAACGTGCTTGAGCTGTGTTAGTTTAAAAGAAGGATAGGACAGGCTATAATCTTAAGAGCTTTACTATCTAGATTCAACTTTTTCGGCTAATAATGACCTCAAATGGAGGCAAGTTGTACTGATATGCAAACCGAATTCATGAATATTTATGATTGCTAATCGTTTCTAGGTGATGGTAAATTTTCAAACGTGTTAGTAATTCTATGTGAGTAAATTCCATGTCATTTCCTTTCAAGTGGCATTCGGATTTCTCTGTTCTGACCTATATCTCCTTTTTAATAATAGCACTTATATTCCTTACTTCGTATTAATTACAGGGAAAGAAGGGAATTTGGCTTAAGTTACCATCGGAGTTGTCTGAGTTTGTTCCCATAGCTGTTAAGGTACTCCTCTTGTCCTCAAGTATCTGATGACAAAACAATGAAGTGACGAGCTACCTATGCTATTTTCATGGTTGGTGGTTGAGACGAAAATATAGAATTCTCTACCATAAAAGAAACTCACAGAGTGAGCCGATTATTAATTTAGTCAATTTACTTCAATAATGTAGGAAGGTTTTCAATATCATCATGCCGAAAGAGGATATGTCATGCTGACATACTGGATTCCTGACGGGCCTTGCATGCTTCCTGCTAATGCTTCTCATCAAGTAGGAGTTGGAGGTTTTGTTGTCAATGACAAAAATGAGGTGAGTTGGATTATCACAGTAATTCGCTGTAAGTGCAAAGTGACCTTCTCGTCTTTTTCGCTTGAAATTGGTAAACACCTTCTCCAGTGGCTTTTATACCTTATCTACTTAGGTGTCTCACTAATCCAAGAGAATTAGCTCATGTCTTAAAAAAGTAATTGGAGATTTGAAGTTATAGAGCCAAAAATAAGTTGCCACAATGCGAAAATTGTTTTGTTGAGTACTGATAAGTTGTGATGGTATCAAAGAGTTTGATTTAGTTTATGAATATTGTGGGAGCTTTTAATAGTTCTTATATCAGCTAGACGTGTCAATTTCTAATTTTACTATCGTGATCAATAACAAAGAGAGACAAACTTGCTGTAGGTTCTCGTAGTGCAAGAGAAGTACTGTCCTCCAACATGCCATGGCCTCTGGAAGTTACCGACTGGATTTATTCTTGAGGTAGACCTTTTAATTCGAAGAGTGTCATGTGTAATGGTGAAATTAAAGTTAGCAGATGATTGTAAGAACGTGCTTTTCTTATTCATTCTGTATATTTTATCTTTTCCGATCAGTCGGAGGAGATTTTTGCTGGTGCTGTCAGAGAAGTCAAGGAGGAAACAGGGGTAAGACTTGTCTTGGTGAAAGTATTCTCGTCTAAAATCCATGTAGTCTACAAGAAAAAAAAATCTGTACAAAAGAGTTCTGAATAAATCAGTTCTAGTTTAATCATTCTTAAGTTCTTTCTCTCTGCAGATTGATACAGAGTTTATGGAAGTGATAGCATTCAGGTAACAGTATCGGTGCCTTGCCTGTTTGCTTCTGGTCTAAATATTATGCTAAAAACTGTCTCGATGAAACTTTCAATTTATATCATGTGGCACTGGACTATGTTCATATGGAAGGAATGAGTTATGGATTTATTTTCATTAAGATTACTTCGAACGACAATCAAGTATGGTTGTGTTTCACTGGTCAAAGTTGACATTAAACCAAACGAGAAATTTCAAATCAGGATTATACCAGGCTATGACCTGTCAGCCTTATAAGAATGCATAGCGCCATGACAAAAAGAAATCGTCCTCTTGAAATTAATCTCGAAGCTGAATGGATATCTCATTTCCGCTTCGTCTCGTCGAGCAAGACTCCTGACATTCTTTCTAAATTGATTCTATTTTCAGGCATGTTCACAATGTGGCCTTTCAAAAGTCAGACTTGTTCTTTATCTGCATGCTAAAACCCCTATCGACCCGGATTGTTGTTGATGATTTTGAGATTGAAGCAGCCAAGGTGGGTACCTACTTGACCGTGGAACAAAGAACCAGGGTTTTTCACTATGTTTCTCGAAAATTTGTTTATCAAGCAAACTGTTATGCGACTTCAAAATAGTGTTAATGCCTTATTGGAGAATTTATATTGATATTGTGACTCAGTGGATGCCACTAGAAGAGTTTGTGGAGCAGCCACTCATCCAAGGCGATTCAATGTTCAAGAAAATCATCGACATCTGCGTTGCTCGGCTTGGCCAACGTTACTGCGGTTTATCGACTCATCAAGTGATTTCCAAGTTTGACGGCAAGCAATCCTCCCTGTACTATAACGTCGTTGACCCTCGAGATTCAAACTGCCAAGCAAGCTGAAGCCTCTATGGGTTTTTGAATATGAGCTTAGTTCATTCATTGCCATCTCCAGCAGTTATATTACCGAATGTTGCAGCAACAGGCAAAATGAACATGTAATTACAGAGGTCTTCCTCAATGCACATAGTTATTGTAAGGCAGAGAATTTGGCGGGTATTGTTTATACAAGGTGACTGTTGTATATCCACTTAGTTGTACTACAGTGAATACGCTAAAAGATGAATAAAGGTGATTTCTCTATCAAGCTTTTGCTTTGCGTCTTCTTGAAGAGGGACGCGAAACGCATCCGCAGCTCATCCAATTGTCCTTATTCACAAACTGGCATGATGTGTAGATATTATATAAAAATGAACGGACAAGTTCATGTTCCAGATATTGGGATGGCCCACATTTCCTGAAGAGGACCAGTCATTCTACGGTTCAAAAATTGCTGTCGGCAAGGCTTGTCAGTTTTTACAGTTACAAGTGTATCTCCTGAAAATGAGCAAATTGGAACAGCTTTCGCAGGACAATGTATCACGTATTTGAGAATCTTTTACAAGACTCTTGCCTTTCGCTGGCGCATTTGAAATGTTGAATTCCATAGCAGGCAGGCCAACATTGTCAATGTTGAGAATGACCAATTTTCCATTTTTTTTCCCATCACCACTATCAATTTCATGAAGAATGTAAGAAAATTATTCGATGCATATAATGTGACAGAACAGTATATTCGAAAATCTGCTTATCAAGCAAACTGCAATTGGACTTCAAAGCAGAGAATGTGATGGACATTGTATATAGAGGGTGATCAGTGTATATTCCACTTAGTTGTAGACCTGTAGTAGAGTATTTAGGAGTATATATATATATCTTGGTCTCAATACAGTAAAAGATGAATGAAGTGAATCTGATATTTCTGTAAAGCTTGGCTTTGCTTCTTCTCGAAACTGTCCTTTTTACAAATGCAGTAGAGGGAACGGGAGACGCATCCACAAAACCCAACTGTCCTTTTAATGCTTTCTTGTAATATGTATTTTGATCTGCAATATCCATACAATGTTGATCTTACAAGGGATGAGCATGAGTTCCTGGTTCCAAATTTTTTGAAACGCGATTTGTTCCCTACTTGGAATTGAAACTTCTAAGACCTGAATTGGGAATAAGAGAGCCTAACTTTTTATGTTGCGTATTTTAAAATTTTTGTTGTTTATTTTATTTTATGTATTTATCTTTTAATGGATGAGATATTTATCGTTATTTTAACTTTTGTTTTACTTAATTCAAAAATGAAATAAAAAATGAATAAAAATTGAAATAAATATAAGGAATAGGCCATTGTTTGGTAGATTTTGAAATCGCTTATCCTTGAATTGGTTCGAGGTATACATGATAGGTTTGAAGTTTAAAAGCTATCACGTTCTTCCTGTTTACAAAATACAATGAAAATACAAAACAAAACACAGTAATCGGGGACAGTGCTTGACAGCAAAGCACAAACTGCAAATGATCTTACATATTATTTAATGAATGAATGGACAAGTGTATGTTCCGTATATTGGGTTGGTCCCCATTTCCTGAAAAGGATCAGCCATTACTACGGATTCACAATTGCCGTCGGCAAAAAGGCTTTTCATTTTTTTACACTTAATTCAGAACTGCTGTCGGCAAAGGTCGATTTCACAACGAACATAAGAAAATTTAAATTTACTCGGTGCATATCATGTGACGGAACTTATTGTTGGAAAAATCATTTTCTCCTTTTCCATGTCGATCTAATATGATCCATGAACAATATCGGTGCCCTATTTTTGCTAAACAAATAAGAATTAATTAACTCGGTTAGCATAATGTGTGATAAATGGAGACCAAGATAATTACAGCGCCTTAAGTAGTTCACACAGCAGTGGTAATTCACTATATTTTATGTACTCCATTTTGAAAATGATATAGAAAGTGAAGGAAAATATGCTAATTAACATATTTAATAAATATTTTTTAAAGAAAAATTTAACCTAAAATTTTAAATTCTTTACGGCCTCAAATAATTGAGTTTGAGCGCAAAAAATGGATGTTAGGAAAAAAAGTCACAAAAAATTTCAAATTATATTAGTTATGCACATTTATCTTGAATTTTTTTTTGTGACATCAAAAACTTTAAATTATATTCATTGTGATATATTTATTTTAAACTTTATATTTACCATTCATTAAGATTTTGTCAGATAATTTTTCAGTAAAAAAAAATGTCGTTTTAATTTCATTTAATCAATGTGGGTGCTATGTAAATATTGCTTGCTTTTCAGAGTTTATGTAGGTAAATTTTTAAGAGTGTTCATTAATGGAATGTTGACGAAGGATAAAATAAGTACAAATTTGGGACCTTTAGCATAAAAAAGAATAAATACGTTGAAGTAAATATAATTTGAGATTTTTTTTTTTGTGATTTTCTTTTACTTTAAATTTGAAAATCCAAAATCGATAAACAAGTGGAAACATCAAGTAAACCCGAAATGGCACTTTTAAGGTGCAGACGCGCAGAAGAAACAGAGGAGTGGTGAATGCCTTTGAATTCCCTTCTCGGCCGCCTCCGATCTCCTCCTCACCCTCTTGATCTCACAAATTCCTGATTTCCTCCCAAATTAATCGCCAATTCGACCAATATCATCTTCCCCCTTTTCTCCCCTTGTTTGGATATTTATCATCTTCAACTTTACGCTCTCTAGTTCCCCTTTTGTGAGTTGCGAAGCCTGCATCTCTCTCTCTCTGGGTGCCAAGGTTTCAAATTTAGCGAGGTGAGGCCAAGAAGATGTTCTTTTCGATTCTGGGTATCGGTTGCTTTCGCTGAATTCCCTTCGGTTCTTGAGAAAACGGCTTCACTATGAGAGAAAGCTGAAATCAGAACATGGGTTTTCTTGAATCATCAACTTGACATTTTTTATTTGGATTTCTCTATATGGGCTTGATGTTGGAAATGGGGTTTGATGCAATGTGCTTACTTTTCGTTTTCCATGTGTTCCAGTCTCTTTTGGGAGGTTTCTATTTTGGCTTGTGAGATGTTGAGCTGGTGGTAGCGTGACTCTAATTGGAGAATTAGAGTGGAAGGATAGAATATAATGAGGTTGGTTCGATCGGGCTCGAGCTCGGGCTCAGGCTCGAGCCTGGTGAAGGAGGAAGGACGCGATCGTGCTCTTTTGTATCTCAATGTCTATGATCTCACTCCAATTAACAACTATCTTTACTGGTTTGGGCTCGGGATTTTCCATTCGGGTATTGAAGGTGAGTTCTTTTTATTGTTCAAGCTAGATATGCCATTTTCTTTGGTTGAAGCTGTGGCATTTGGTTGGAACTAAAGAGAATGAACTAATGCTTTCACTTTATAGTTCTATGAATGATGATTGTAGTTTGGCTGAGGCTATTGCAGGCATTGTTGGTTAATGCTGATTTTTAACTTTTGATGCTTAGTTGAATCACAGTGATTTCCCTTGATGGAAATATATCTTTAGTGGAGCCAAGAAATTTGTCTTCCTGACGTACAGACGCTTGGCTTGACTGATGAGTAAATCTGTCTATTGATTTATTTGGGACGGCTTTGCTTTGAATCTTTTTTTCCCTCTGATCGTTAAGATGGTGTCCTAATATGTTTCTTGCAACTTGCTGTCTGCTTAAAGCTCTTTATTGTCATTGAGTTTTACACACCAGCATTAGTCCAGATATGCAGTCTGTCTTAAAGGGCATTGGAAATACTTTTATGGACTTAAGAGTTCAGTGACTGATTGTTCTTAAGTGAAAGCTGTTTTGTCTGTATCTTGCTGCAGCGGGCATTATTGACCATATCAAGGGTGATATGTTAAGGATTGGGTTGCAATGGTTGCCAGAAGTTTAGTATCTGAAGATAAAATGTACAAAAAGAGGCATAAAGAACATTGGAGTGGAAGAGATTAATGTCTACATTAGGCATTCACTGAAGATCTTAGAAATAATCAACCAAATCAATCAGATTCTGTGGGGATGTTCTTTTCTTTTCTTTTCTTTTTTTCTTTTTTAGTTGCATCGTATGAAAATGTGAGTGTACTAGTTACTATGCTGGAGAGATCAACGTCTACGTTAGGGATAACATGTTCACTTACATTTGTTGGGTTTTGACTGTCATAGGAAGATGCGTGCTAGGTAGAACTGGTGTATATTGGCATGTTATTTTGACCTCCTCCTCCTGCATTTTCCCTTGTTACTATTCGCATAACTATATCCGTGTGTCTAAGGATGCATTTTTACTATCTGTGGAGCTGGGCTGAGATAGTCTGGAACATATTTTGCTTTAGAAGAAATAGACAGAAATCTGAATATCTCAGATTTAGTCAGTATTTGGCTTATTGTTCTGGAAACTTGGAGATTGCAGCTGAAACTTTTAAAGCTTTGCAAGTCGTTAGGACTACATGACTGGTGCTTTCATCATGTTGCCGTGAGTTGTTTGGTTTGCAATTTGCTCCATTGGATTACATCAAGGTGTCTCTTTATGGTTGGAGCTTGGTTAAATTGTTAAGAATCCTTCATTTTAAGTCTCCTTTTGTGGATGTTGTACATTTTTTAATATAAAAAAAGGAAATTCAATGGAAGCATTTGACTAACATCGTTAGTGTGCTCAGTTTAGCTCAATTATGATGGCCGTTTATCCGTTCTTTTTCTTTAGCTTTCTTTAAGTGAACATGCTGACACATTTTCTTGGTTTTGTTTGGTTAGCCCATGGCTTAGAATACGCGTTTGGAGCTCATGAATATCCTACAAGTGGGGTTTTCGAGGTGGAACCAAGAAGTTGCCCTGGCTTTATCTTCAGAAGATCAGTGCTATTGGGGAGTACCAACATGTCTCGTTCAGAATTTCAATCATTTATGGAGCACCTCTGCAAAAAATATCATGGAGACACTTATCGTTTGATTGCAAAGAATTGCAATCATTTCACTGATGAAGTGTGCAAAGAATTGACTGGAAAGTCAATTCCTGGATGGGTAAATAGACTGGCCCGGTTAGGTGAGAGCTGAAATCCAAAATTCGTTTCTTGCGTGCTTATTTATTATCTGACAAAGTCGTAGTTCCTTCCCAAGATTGCAAATGTAGCTTCTGGAACGTTTACATATTTCTGGTACTCTAGGGTGTGTATCTGCTAGAACATTAGATAGAAATTGACTCTCCAGTGCCTGTGATTTAAGATTAATCTTGTCATCTGTGTCTTGGATGTCAGAAAGACGATTTGTCAAGAAAATGGTGGAGACTGGGGAAAAAAAAGGATGTCGTACTGGATCATACTGAGAAAAAGATTGCTTTTCCCATAATTGGGTTATGCCTACTTGCTCTTTCTGGCTTCAGAAATTCATGCCCTAGTTGTCGGTTGTTGTTAGTTGTTTATATGATTGAAGAATCTTCTGACGTTTCAGGTTCTTTCTTCAACTGCCTACTTCCACAAAGCATACAGGTTGCAGCAGTTCGACATCTGCCTGACCATTCAACATATTCTGGTAAGTTTGATGCAACTGTCATGTCCTCCACATTTTCACCCTGTACTAGACTTCATCATTATAATTTGTTGTACTTGTACTTGTTTTTTTTTTTTTTTTTTCAGCTATAGTTGTCTTACAAAGTCCCCTCTCATTAATGGACTTTAGAGAATTTATATAGATCAATTAATGGTCACAATTAACATTTATAATAAATAGTAATAGTGCATGATTCATAGTTCAAATAAGTAGTCGATAATTTTCGTCCTTAGTGCATCAAATTATAGACTCATGTATGTTGTAGTACATATAGATGTCACCAAAAGCATAATTGGCACTGATAATGTAATTATTTTCTTTTGAAGATTTTAAAATATTTCAATCTTCAACTATCCTTCAACCATAGGGCTAATAATTTTGATACGAATTGACAAGATTTGACTCATTTATACGAACAAATATCAATAAACTTGAAAAAGACACGAATTAACACAAACTCTAAATAAGTTAGTTCTTTAGCACATGCCCCAAAATCAAATGTATAACCGGAATATGACGTGTGAACACGAATTGATATCCCTATTCGAACATAATCATTGAGATCTGAAAAAATTAAAAAAGTTCAAGTTTCCAGAATGGGGGACGTAGGTCATAGTGGACTGACTTCCTGGTACTTCTACGAGCGTCCTCAGCGACTGCTGAACATTTCCCATCATGCGAGGAATAAGCTGCTGTTTTTAGTTGTTTTTCTGTTCAGTTCCTTTCCCCTTTGTCTGACAGTTCTGTATTGTGCTATTGAAGATGATGCCTTGGACTCGCCTCCTTCGTCTGTAACAGCGGACAGTGGAGAGGATGAGCTAGATCATCACTTGCTGACCTTGCCCGATGGAGATTTTGCATTTCTGAAGGAAAAACCAGTGAGACTGGCCAAGGATCTCCTTTAAATTCTAAAAATCCATTGCACTGGCATTTGAATTGTAGCCGTTGGTGAACGGCAAATGATTTCCTGATCCAATCTGTTGTAAATCGCCACTGTCCACGTAGGAGTACCCAATACTAGTTGATAGATGTAGGTTCATTGTACGTAAGTGTATAACTTTGCTCCTGTCATTACAGGCAATAACCTGGTAGAGTGCCTTGGCAGTTGTCGTTCTTTTCGGTTTAGCCCCGTGTAAGTTTACACTAATTCCATATAAGGATAAGCGGTTCGAGGGACGGTTTCGGTTTCACTTGGAACTTATCTTATTGGGGCTGGTTTCCTAGTTTTTGAAACTTGAAACTTAGCCTGCTTACAATGGAATCTGGAACTTGGGGTCTACTTGAGAACTGACCAATTTCTTTCTTTTTTTGTTTCATTTTATTCTTCTTTTTCTTTGTTTCATTTTTAGTTAAGTAACATGAAAGTGAACGCTATAAAAAAAAAAAATTTCCCATTTGTCAATAGTAACGATTTATAAAATATGAACACGTAATATAAAATAAATAATAAAAAGTTCAAAACATGTAATTGATTCATCGATTCCCACTTCCCGATTCGGTTCTTACTTAGGGATGGGAATCGGATTGGTAACTGCTAGGACTTGGAACCGGACTAGTTCCTATGGTTGGGTCGGTCTGTTCCCTGTTCTACCTTAGACCTATACCTCACTCCTAATTTCATATTGCTTGGTCTTACTCTGTCGGTTTAGTTGTATATTTATGCTCCATTTATTCCAAATTAGTACATTCATGCCACGTTTATCCAAAAAAATCTCATTTTGGCACAGATATACTGGTTACCTAGATTTGTTTACCAATGATTACCGGCAATGAGGAAACTTGCATCAACCGGCGGTCTGGGACGATTGCTGCAATCTTACTGCAATGGAGGGCTCTAGGACACAGAAAATGCTGGTATTGTTCCCCTTGTAACAACAGCACTTGCCCTTCTTTTTTTTTTTCGTCAATAATGTCTGAATCTCCTTAAATGTACCTATGGTTCCCGGCTTCTTTGTGGTTGCTGTTTAGGTAACATGTTCCCGAACACTCTACGCGGACGGGACACTGAGAATCTCTTACAACCAAACTTTGGTGATTAGTAGGCGAGCCAAAGGTGAAAGATTCAAGTAAATAGAATTAGCTAAGGAGCAGATCCTTCCAACAGCCGAACGTCTTTGACTGCTAAATTTGTGGTGTGTCGCAGTACTGCTTTCAAAGCTTTTTTATAGCAGTTAGATCTATTAGAAATCGACTAAAATATTATGAGAAGGGCAAATAGTGAACGCAGACTAGACGAGCTGCACACATGAGTGACGAATTAAAATGTTGCAGATCCACAATACTGCATCAAAACCCAACTGTACAACCTCCTGTCTTATATTGTCTCTTACAACACATCAAACAAGAGTTGTTGCATCCCCGTGCGAGCATGAGCATCACAGCAACTCACTGCCGACTGTTTTACCCTCTAACGCCTTCACCTTGCCCAATAGCTCCTGCCTCAAACTTGCTTCTGCAGATTCCTTATACTGCCTGCTTATACGGGTCAGTTCCTTCAAGGAAATCTGGCAACCTCCGATTTGATCTTCCAACTCTTTCAACCTGTGGTTGTGAATTTCTTCTGCTTGGAGAGCAAAGTAAGCTTGAACAAATTCGTCCAAATGATCCAAAGCAAATTGGATCTTGAACCCTGCATTCTTGGCTATCATAAACTGGTTCCACCAATCATGGAGCAAGGTCTCCGAGAGCTTGTTGACCCTTATGGTGGACATGCTACTAATTGCCCCGCATAGCAAGTTAAAGATCAGGCTCTTTGACTCTAAGTTCAACTCAGAGCTGGTGCTTATGTCTCTGTGCTTCTTGAGCAGCTTCTCCAGGATAGGGGCTAGGCTCTGCATGACCATGTATCCCTTAACTTCAACAAAATCTTCGCTTTCGAAGAATATTGTAGAGAACTCTAAGTTCTCTTCGCCGTGTTCTATCCAGTCCTTAAACTGGATGAAAGTTTGACGTGAGTATGGGGAAACATTTGCAATGCTATCACTACCTTCCAGTCGCTCCCAAACAGATGCATGCCCTTTCCCTGTCATTTCCTTCTTTAAAATCTGAAAAGTGCCCTCAAGTTTTGTTTGCTTGTCTGCAACGAAAGCATCTAGTAATTTTTCTAAGATCCTTGTGCCTCCTAGCTCTCTCGTCTCAGGTACACCATCTGGTTCCTCATTCTTCAGAGCCATCTCGGTTGTGTACTGGACTCCAGTAATTACTTCACCGCAAATGGGTGTAGGACCGAGGGTTCTTAATTTCAATTGTTTCTGCTCACCCTCCAGTAAAAGTATCTGCTCACCCTTCAGTAAACGTATCACCTGACAATCAAACATAATTTGAGATAAAAGTTTGAAGCACAATCGAGAGTTAACTGCAGCAGTAAAAGTACACGAAGGACAAGTGAATTATTATTTAGAAGTCAGCTAGTCTAATCTAACTAAAAACTCTCTCTTATCCGGAAAAATGGTTTGAACGATTTGCATTATATTCTTGCTTTGTGGACTCGATTTTTCAAAATCTGCACTTTTTTTTTTCCTAGGATTAAGAGAACCAATTAAATCTCATAGATAGTGGCCGTTAGCAAACATCAGCATTACTGGCAGAAGATTAAATAAACCTATGAAACTTGGACTGTTGTTTTATCTCGCATGAGAAAGACAACCTTCTGCGTGACTCAAGAAAACATGAAAACATGGAAGGCAGTACACAGGAAAATAGCGTTTCTACAGAAAATCCATGGCCTACATTCTGCATTTGAACTATTTGCATTACATGCACATAGTTCGGACGGCAACCATTAGAAGCATCTGATTTTGTGATATGCTTCTCATTTGACATTGCAGGGTCACTCGAATTTTTTCAGCGACAGAAATCTTGAGGTATAAAAGGGACTAGACATACCTCAGGCTTCATGCATTCAACGTGAGCAACGTACGGACATTTTTCTTGAGAACATTTGTAGACGCACTTCCCTGGGTCCCTTTCTTTCTCACAAGCATCACAATAATACTTGCCTGAATCGTCCTCGAAAAACTTGTCCTCAAGTTGTAGTAAGTGCTTGTGGTTGTCCGACTTGATTTGACAAGGTAATGGGCCACATAAAAAATGTAGATTGTAATTATGCTTCACACAACGAAAAAGTCCCCGCTCGTTTTCAGTTTCCACTTCCATTTCCTTGCTGGAACAAGGGGATATTTCTCCATGACAGGTCCCACATGAAACTTTCTTATGTATATTGTCGAGGAAGTGAAGGTAATGACCACGATCACCATATTTTATGGTGGGCTCCAGATTCCCGCAGTTGATGTGGAGGCTGAATGATTGCGTGCATATGTCGCAGTCGTAAGTGAAGCCAGAACTTGATTTGAGACAGGTTGCACACGTAAATCTGCTTTTCTTGAGCAGATTCATTTCGTGGTGATGATGAGAAGGTTTCTGGGTATGCTGCTGCAATTCAGCACAAGATTTGTGGACAATGAACCCCTCACACTTCGTGCATCGATAGATAGGATCAATGCAAGGATCGTTGCATACAGAGCACGAGCGAGATTTAATATCTTCTTTACTACACAGCTGCAATGGGTGCCCATGGCCAGCAGGAAAATTTTTTATCTGTGTACCTTCCGGGATCCTCAAGGGCATCAAAGCGCATTCAACATCCAAGTTGAGATCACAGAGTTTACACCGGTATATTACAGACCCCCGGCATGTGTTACGACAGGCCTCACACTCTAACTTTCCTTGCCCACCTATTAAGGCGATTCGAGCTTCCAAGGTCAGTTCACTGTCACATTTAGGGTTACGAAACTCATGAAGAAAATGTTTAACATTCTGCGGTAATTCAATGCAGGAAATATGGAGCCACACACTGCAGTTGTCACAAACATATATCTTCCCTGAGCCTGAACTTGATTGACAGCAAGCTAAACACCGACCGTTCAACTCCTTTCTGGTGCCCCTCATGGGATGTCCATGACTAAGATGGTGTATATAGTCACCATGATTTATCTTTTCAGCCATCATAGCACATATAACATCCAAATGGAACTTGCATTTCTCGCAAGAGTAAATGAAGCCATGACGCTTTTTTTCACAGGCGACACAGAGAACCTCTGAATCACTGCGCTGGAGGTTGAGCTCGTGGCATGGATGTGGATGAAAGAAGTGTTTATACTTTTGAGGCAATTCAGCACAGCCCTTGTGGAGATAAAAGCTGCAACCATCGCAGTCGCAGGCAAGTGTCAGACCGGTGCATTGTTTCTCGCATGCGCTGCAAACAACTTTATCCTCTTTCCTCTTCATGCTTCCCGTCAACTCATGGTCATGTGGAAAATTTGTAATTTTCAATTCTTGGACTTTCTTCATCATTTCGGAGCTGATCTTAGTCTTTTCGGCACATTCCATGTCCAGGTTATAATCACAATGATCACAGCGGTACACGAAGCCCTTGATTTTTTCTCCACAAAAATCACAGTAGTTGTACGATGCGACTTGGAGCTTCAGAGGATGTACATGGCTGAAATGAGGTATTATTCCAACCCTCATAGCACAGCGAACATCCAAATGTAAGTTGCATTCCCCGCACGAGAAGGTGAAGCCACGGCACTTCTTTTCACAAGCATAACAGCAAAACTCCGAATAACTGCGCTGGAGAGTGAGCATGTGGTCCGGATGAAAGAAGTGTCGATGCTCTTGTGGCAATTCAGCGCAACCTTTATGTAGAAAAAATTCACAATCATCGCAAGCATATATCAGACCAGTGCATCGTTTCTCACATGCACTGCAAACGACCCCTTCCTCTTCCTTCTTAACGCTTCTTGTCAACGCGTGGTCATGATAAAAAAATTTCTTTTTCACGTCTTCAACTTGCTTTGGCGTTCCAGGTCTGATGGAAGGCATCCGCGCACATCCAATGTCCAGATCAAAATCACATTTGTCACAGCGATACGTGAAACCCTCAATTAATCCTTCACAAAAATCGCAGTAGTTGTATGTTGCGACCTCGAGTTCCAACGGATGTTCTGCATGATGGAGGTGTTCCATATTTCGAGGTAAATTCGCACATGATTCGTGGAGAAAATATTCACATTCTTCACAGCCATAGATCCGACTCGAGCTGCAATCGTCCCCACAAGCTGCACACGTGACAATGACATCTTTCTCCTCCTCTCCGAGGATCAGTGGGTGCTCGTGGCTAAAATGATATATTATCTGTTCGCGATCGCTCAGCGAACAGACTACATCCAGGTCAAATCGACAAATCTCACAATGGTACACAAAGCCACGTATCCTTTTCCTGCAGAGATCACACCATGCTCTTCCATCATACACACTACTATTAGTGCACAGCTCCAGATCGTGCTCCTCGTGCAGCCAGTGTGGGAGCTTCGTCTTCAACTCTGCACATGACTTATGGAGGAAGAATTTACACAAGGTACAAGTGTATGCGTTGCTTGAACAGCGCTTCTCACAAGCTACGCACCAAGCGTCTGTATTCTTATCGATCACCTCCTTCAAAACCAAGAAATGTTTATGGCTGAAGTGCTTAAATGGGATAGGATCCTCAGCTCCGGTACTGATAGGTTTTGTAGCACAGTCAATGTCGAGATCAAAGTCACACTCCGCACACCGGAATGTGAAACCACGGAATCTTTCGTCACAGGCATCGCAGTAGCCAATTCCCAAGTAATATGCCGTCGGCCCAAGGATCAAAGGGTGGGCAGGATGCAGGGGATGTCCAGAGATCTCCATCGGTAACTTAGCACACTCCTCATCGAGAAAAAATTGGCATCTGTCACAGCTATAGTATTGATTCAAGCAGGGTTTCGTGCAAGCAAAGCATTTAACTTCATCATTATCCTTGATCACGAGTCTTGTCAACCAGTGTGGGTGGCTGAAATGTTCAATCGACTCCATCTTTGATTAAGGCTAAAATTGAGGTCTGTGTAATCTCCCAATCAGTGCATTCAAAATATGTAAAAGAACTTCTGCGAATGAAGGACAACACGGGCCTTTTTCGGTTTCAGACCCTCATAATTCCTCTCTCACCCCTCCAGCATTAAGCATATGAAGCAGTCCCGGCTTGTCTGCAGCGCACCAAATTGAATTACAAAAAGCAATTCCACCACCATAAACAATGCACTCGAGAAGAAACTATGCTTGCCCACGAAACCAATCAATCACACCATATATTGCTTGTGATTGATGAGTTCATGTGACAATTAAAAAGATGTTCTGCGACCTGATCGTGCAGATTCTGCTAAAGCGACACCCATAAAGATCAAACTTCAAAAATAAATAAATAAATAAAATTGATTTCCACATCTTCTACTGCAGGACACTATTATTCTCACGAAGAGAGCAAGCAACTGCAGATTCATAAAGGATAGTTTAATCTCATTCAAAAAGAGCGAAGTCATGTAAAACCCCAAGTTCACAGGGGTTCACGCGGCCTCCGCTCAACCTCCCCCTTTTCTTCTAATTCTATCTCAATCCCAACTTACTGAGTGTTTTTTGGATTTTTCTTGGTGTTTTTGAATTCTCAGTACACCAGAAATGGGCTGAGATAGCACCAGCTAAACAAATCAAACTCTTCTTCACCTAAAAAAGAAAAGAATGAAACTCTCGGAATTCTTTAACATAAAATTGATTTTTCAATTGCAAAAATAGCGCATTCAAATGAAGAGGATCATCTGTTCCAAAAAAAAAAAAATAAAATAAAATGAAGAGGATCAACTTTTACCTGTTAATGATGCCTCAAGCTCAAGGTGCTTTGGCCTGTCGCTTGCTCGCTCATAATTGATTCATGCCTGCTAAAGAAAGCAGTCCACCTGCTCTGTGACCTTTCGCCGACGAGTCTAAACCAGTAACTTTTAACGGATGAGTACCTTCTCATTTCAAATGGGGCAGCGTCTATACAAGTTTCGCATGGCGACAGGACTGCGATTCCATGCGGTAGATCAGTCAAAATACTGAGTACGCAACTCTAGTATCAACACAGTGCACTCGGAATTTATTATTGCCTTCTTTCCATGGTACAACATTTTGCTAACTTTCAGCTCTATGAAAAATATCTGCCTCCAGCTGGGATGTCCATAAATCCCCACGTCCCTTTCACATTTGCTAATTCTTCATTTCGCAATTATTACTGTACTCGACCACGTAGTGCGAATCACGTGCTTAGACCATTTCGCGTGATTTGATATATATATTAAAAATTCTAAAATTTATCACAGAGTTATAATAAAATATTGATATCGCTTTTTTAGCATTTTCTCTTTAAAAAAAAATGTAATTACGTTTTAAAACTTATAAAAAGTGCAATCAAATTTCAAAACTTATTAAGTTGGTACAATTAAGTCATTCCATTAATTATATCCATTAGACTAACAAAAAACATTGACGGGGCTTTTTCTAGTATTTTCTCTCTTATACTAGTGATGATGTGGCTTAAATTCTTATTTATTTAATCAAAATATTAGTTAAATAAAATAAAAATTATTTCAAAAACAAAAAGAAAAGGAAAAACATGAAACTATGAGCAAGGGCGGTGACCCCCATTGCTTGAAAGGGCTGGCAAGGGTTGCCGAAGCCTTGCTTATGGCCGTTGAGGGTCTCTGAGCCCTCGTCGACCCTTGCTAATGGCTGTCGGTCCTTGCCGAAAAAAAAAAAAAAAAAAAAAAGAAAAGAAAAGAAAAGAATAAAAATAATTTAAAATTAAAATTATATTTGGACAAAAACGCCTTTGACGGGTTGAAATATTTAGTTGGTCGGCAACCAAAGAAGGTCAAACCTTTATTTAGAACTACCGTGACCCTTATTTGAAATTGATATTATTAATTTAGGCCATTTATTGAGAAAATGAAGACATTTCATGCTCTTATTTGGAATTCCCCCCATCCCTCACATGTAGAAATATATAACTGGGAACATAAATAAGAGTTTTAAAAAGATTTAAACTTAAGACATTTTATTCTAATATCATGTGAGATTTTGATATGATTAATACCACTTGTCCTAAAAACTTAAACTAATATATTAATATGTGATTTAATATTTAAATAATCTAAACACATCCCAATCTCGAGTACATCCATTAGTAACCATTAAGCTGAAATTTCATTTACTTTTTATATGCAACATGACTAAACGCTAGCACTCACGAATAAATTAGTAGCAAAATAATTACCCTAAATTGCCATAAGTGAAGTTATTTATACCAGCAATTACCCTCGATAATGGTGATTTTGCCATAAACAATTCGTAACTGTTCTTCAAAAGTAGCCTCAAGATCTCATGAGATTAAATATGCGCAAATTTCGAACCTGGATAAATCTTTAAAAGGTTTAAGGGAGAAGAAACAAGGAAAGAATCCTTTGAGGGGTGGGACTTCCACATCCCCTATTGCCTCTCGGCTAGGAGGAAAAGCCTAGTTGGGAACAGAGGGGGCAAGACGTACCTTGACACGTTAAAATAAGAAATGCATTCAATTAAAGCGCTGGTTTATTGGATTATTGCTGGAGGTCCCTATCGAGTTCTTCAAAACTCTACTAGGTCGACTTGTGCTTCATACGAAAAAAATACAAAAAAAGTCATAAATCTATTATATTATGGGTTAATACCTTAAAAAACCCCAAACTGGTACACTTGTGACAAATTTACCCCAAACTATTTTTTTGACTATGAAAAACCCCAAACTGATAAACTTGTGACAAATTTACCCCGACTGATTATAAAAAACCCTAAACTGGTACATTTATGACAAATTTACCCCAAATTAATTTATTCGACTGCAAAAAACCCTAAACTGGTAAATTTGTAACAAATATACCCTATGCTAAATTGGATTAATACCACAAAAAAATCATAAAAATTGTAAACTGTGACAAACGGAACATAAAATCCTAAATTGGTATACTGGTTAACTGTCACGTGTCATTTAACTTAATAATTTGAGAATAAAATTTAACGAAAACTAACATAGGGTAAATTTGTCACAAGTGTACCAGTTTTGGGATAAATTTGTCAAAAGTATCTGGTTTGGGGTTTTTGATGGTCAAAAAAAATAGTTTGGAGTAAATTTGTCACAAGTGTCTGGGTTTGGGGTTTTTAGGGTATTATCCCTATTACAAATTCAATCATAAACATTTCAATTGAATTAATTTAGTCATAAACTTTTTTATATTAGTACTAATTGAGTCTATCATGTCAATTTATGCCAGAAAAATTGCTAACATAGACGCCGATTATCCTACAAGGCATGACCAACTACTAGCACTAACGTCGATATTTTCATATAATATTTAATTATTTTTCGAAATTTTAAATTTATTATATTTTCCTTTTTTTTTTTTTTTTCTTTTTCATTTCCTTCTCTTTTTTTTTTTTCCTTATTTTCCTTTGTTAGCCCAGCCCTACTGGCCTCCGGTGAGGGCTAACCTCATAGGGTCCCCTTGCAAGGCCTCATCTAGCTGAGGCCAGTCCTCACCAAAGGCCGATGAGGGCTTCCTAGTGCTTGCCAGCTAGTGGCAAGGGTTGGGCAAGGGTCCCCTTATCAGATCTAGCAAGGAGCAGCTTTGCCTAGCCCTCAATAGTAAGGGTGTAGGTGGTTTAGTTCGGTTTTTTGGAAAATTGAACCAAATTGAAGTGATAAGAAAATTCATTGAACTAAACTGAAATCGGATCCGAACCAAAATCAAACCAAACCGAAATTCTGGTTCGATTCAGGTTTGGTTTTCTAGGTTTTACTTTTGTTTTTGTTTTTGTTTTGTTTTGTTTTGTTTTTTTTTTTTTTTGGTAAGGACTTTTGTTTTTGTTTTTCTTTCCGCTATTATATATTGTAAGATTAATTTTCCAATCAAATTGTCTTTTTCCCGCAAGACAAAAACATCATTGGTTTTCATAAGAATTTTCATTTTTTTAATTAGATGAAAAAATAAATTCAATATACCGCTATTGCTTTTCCAAATGAAAACAATTTTGTGAATGCTACCACATGAAAATAAATAAAATACAATATTAAATTTCGTAGCAATTCAGTTATCTTAATACTAGCATTTTACTTAATTTTTTTTATCACTTTAAAAGACACCGAAATCCTTATTTTTTGTATGAAATCTAATATAACATATTAAGTGTATAATACATATAATAGATAATGAAAGCTTGAGGACCCAATCCGTGGTTGCGAATTTTGTATTATGAATTTGTATAATAGGCTTGGAGAAGAATTGGTCTTGCATATCTCCACGGATATAATTAGAAATATCAATAGTACTAATAAATGAATTTTTAATTATGAAAAAGATGAATGAATTTTATATTAACTTAATTTACTAATTGTAAACTGGATAAATTACGAAATGGTGGAGTGGTCTAAAATTAGTGAAACAAATGTTAAAGCCCAAGCAAATTAATGTTTCATTAAAGGTTTGCTTGTTTCACAAAAATATGACTTTTTAGAAAATATTTTCTAGGAAGTCACTTTCCAAAAAATAATCATATTTTCCGCTGTTCAAATTGAAATCTGAAAATGAATTAGAAAATATTTTTGTTGTTCGATAAGGAAAATCTTTTCCTACACGCATCCCTTTTAATAATTTTTTTAATTTTTTAAAATTGATTTTTAATTATTTCTTATTCTTTTCCTTTTCTTTCTTTTTATTCTTTTTCTTCATTGGCCGGTCGTTGGCCGACGAGGCTCGGGCTCACTAGATTCCGATAAGAGGCCAAGCTTGCCCAATGCCGGAGAGCTAGATCTAGCCACTTGGGGGAGGCTTCATTGGCATTGGGCGAGCTCGGCCTTGACCTATGACAAGGCTCCGGCTCACCTTTGAAAAAGAAAGAGAAGGAAAAAAGGAAAAGAAAAGAATAAGAAATTTTAAAATGATTTTTTAAAAAATAAAAGGAAATTTTTTTAGATTTCATCGGTTTGTTTCGGTTGACCAAACCAATAAAAAATGAATCGGTTAAAAAATTTTCAATTTTTAATATTATCAAAACCAAATGAGAACCGAACAAAAAAAAAACCAAACTTTTCGGTTTGGTTCGGTTTGGTTTTCCATTTGGTTTTTGACACCCCGACTTGTCAACAATTGGTGACCTTTGTTGGCCATCACGAAGGCTGGCGAAGGAAAATAAAAAAGGGAGGGAAAAATGGAAAAAAATAAAAGAAGGACAATAATATTTTTTAAAAATAATAATTAAATATTGTATAAAAATGTCTATGTCAATGCTGGTTATGTCACGTAGGACGACCGGTGTCCATGTCAATAATTTTCAGCATAAATTAGCTGGATGGACTAGACTGATACAAATGTAGAAATGTTTATTATTGAATTGGTCTAATTGAAAGATTTAAAATTGAATTGAAATTGATACAATAAATTTAAGGCTTTTTTGGTCTTTTTTCTCCAATAACCGACTTGTCGACCTAGTATCCCTTAGTTATTAGACACTATGCGGCCATAAGTGAAGTAATTTATGCCTAGCAATTACCCTGAATAATGTTGATTATGCTATAAACGATTAGTAATCGTCCTTCAAAAGTGGCCTCGAGATCTCATGAGGTTAAATATGCGTAGATTATCAAGAGGTTGAATGTTCTAGTGTCTATAATAGATAAGGTCATATATCTCAACGTTCGCAACAGTATATGGAGAACCATATCGCTAGATTGCTATTTTTCGATGTTTTATATTACCAGAAAAATCACCAAAAAAATCCTAAACATTTTGTAATAATGCCAATTCTATCATAAACTTTTTTTTTTTTTGGCCAATTGAGTGCTAAACCTTTTGTATTGTGCCAATTCAGTCCTTTTCAACCAAAATTGACCGGCCGGCGTTGACATGGCCGCTAGTCGGCACCGGCATCTTTTTTCCTTCCTTCCTCCTCCCTCCTTCTTCCATTGGCTCCGGCGACCAACCAAAGGGGAGGTCTGGTCAATCGCCAACTGAGGTGGTTAGGCGAGCCCCCATCGGATCTCGTGAGGGCTCGCCTCGCCATCGTTGGGCGAGTGCGAGCTTGCCTAGCCACAAGCGCGGCGAGCCCTCACTAGATTTGGTGAGGGGGCCTCGCCATCCCTCGCCCAGCGACAGTGAGGCAAGCCCTCGCTAGATTTGCTGGGGGGGCCTCATCGTCACTGGTTGCTGTCGTTGGGTTTGGCAAAGCAAGTCCCTGTCAGATTTGGTGAGGGCTCGCCTAGCCAAACCCAACAACGGCGAGGTGAGCCCTAGCCAGATCCGACGGGGGCTTGCCCTGCCAATGGCTGGACGAGCTCGCCCTCGCCAAGTGACGACGAGGTGAGCTCGCTTGGTTGCCTTAGTCCAGTGGTCAGCCAGCCCACCCCTCTGGCCGGTCGCCAGAGCCAAAGGAAGAAGGAGGGAGGAGGGGGGAGAAGGAAGGAGGAGGGAGAGGAAAAAAAGAAAAGAGAGAGAAAAAAAGGAGAAAAAGATTGAAAATTTAATAAAATAGTTTGAAAAGATAAAATATTATTAAAATAATTTTGGCTGAAAGGATTGAACCAAAGACATTGTAAAAGGTTTAGGATTTAATTGACCAAAAAAATAAGATTAGGACTGAATTGACATAATTACAAAAGATTTAGGACTTTATGGTAATTTTCCTCTTTGTTATAGGAAATCCACCCTATGCTAGTGCCTCGGATGTTATGTGATATAAAGTCGTGCTTGGCATATTGGCCCCGCCACGAGATGATAAGGTGATTTGGTCATTTGGTTGCTTGGCATTGGTCTCTTGCGAGACAAGATGATTTGGTATCGATCCAAGCTGTCTTGTGTCATTCTATCCTTCCAAATACTAAAGTAGATCGACAATGTAAGACAAAACATGCGGGTGATCCCAGTCATCGGACGACTAATGTGTATCGTGTGGCCTATTTTCTGAAACTAGGAATCGTCCATTTATGAGCGTCCAATCACTCCGGCGATGCGTTTTTACGCGGTGGAATGCATAGACCCGTGCAGGATTGGGATTCAGAGATCCAATGGGTAATGAGATATTTGAAGGGATAGGCTATGTTCTCCGTGAATTTTTAAGCTAGGATTGGTGTGCAACGATTTCACAACAGTTCACGAAAAACTCCATTGATGCATTCTCTTTATATAAGTCGAAAGCTAGGTGTCATAATCTTGTTCACATATTTTATTTGAACGAGCATGAATGATTGATCCATTTGACATGTAAAGCACTCGTAAATATATACTTAATTGTTAAAACATATTATATGATAAAATGAAGCATGATGGAAAGAGGTTACAAATTTAAAAACCATAAGCCAGTGAGATTAAATGCCAAAATGTATTTGTACCTTTCGTTACAGAGCTTCTTTTACACCCGTACGCAGAAATATGTTTGAACCATGCGATATCAGAAAATCTTATAATTAATAACTAATTATAAGATGACTAACTAAGATCATAAACGGCGGAAAACTGGAAATTCTAGATAATGAAGAACATGTTTATCCAAATACTCTAGAGAAAAAGTTTTACAAATGAAATTCCTCATCAATCTAATTAGTAATTAAATTACATTACTTTCGAGCAGCCCTACCTTCAATATTTGTGGTGTCAAAATAAACACAAAACTTCATTAATTTCCAACTCTCAATTATACCGTAAAGTTAAATTAAACAAACTGCACTGTTGCGATACTTCTATTTTTGTCCCTTACAAAAAGAAAAAAACTCAATTTTTTAAACACTAATCTTATTCTAAGCTATTTGGAGACACGTTACCAAAGTTATTTCGTCGTTTGGCTAATGAATATACTTTCATTTGCGTAGAATATAGAATCATTCACAATTTCCATAATTTTTCAATACCATACCATCCAACTAAATTATCTATTTTGAAACTCGTACTGTGAACATGATTTCAACTTAAGAATATAAATATAACCACGTACCACTTAACTTTGGCTTCTTTAAACACTTAAAAGACTCCATTTATTTCGTAAAAGGTAAACAATTTGAAAAATATTTTCCTAAAAATGATCGTTTGTATTGCTTATAAAAATAAATGAACGAATCTTTCTATCCACAAATTTTTTTAGATATAAACTGTTATCGATAATAAAAACATTTTCATTAACGAATTATTTGAAGCCATATATTTTTTTGGAAAATGACATCCTCAATCTTGCACATTGTCTAGCAATTATGTAGACTAACATTGTTTCCTGCGTATCAATAGACACCGGCATCGCCTGGACGTCGTGATCGAACAATAGTGCACAGAAACATTAACTCCACTCCTCTGGTTAGCGATAGCTCTACGTTTCAGTACTTCCAAGCTCGCGCGTTCTTTGAACATGCTTCTACTAAGTTTTCATCTGTCGCGCCTGGCTTCGATTTGCGTTCTTCCGTCAATCCATCTAATTTCTTCTGGGCTACCTTGATCTCTTCGGAGAGTTCCTTCATCTCTACAGCCATTCTCAAGCAGGAGTTGTTATCGTCGTGGAGATTGGTGTAGTGAGCGCGCATTACGACCTTCAGTCGGTCGATTGCGAACTGGATTTTGAACCTCGAGAGGTGTATAAACATCAGGTACTTCCACCAGTTGTACAACAACTCTTCGGTGACGTCGGCGACCTTCGTGTTATCCATGCTGTAGATAGTACCGCACAGCATTACGAAGACCAAGATCTTTGGTTTCGGGGTTAAATTGGATTCCTCGCTCAGGTCTCCGTGACTCGCAAACAGTTCTTTAAGGACTGGGGCTAATTTCTTGGTCATCTTGTACTCAGCCACCTGGACAACCCTTTCGCCTTCGGATGCCACCGCGAGAGAATTGATCCGCCGGATGTCGTGGGGAAGCCTCTTGCTGAACTCCAAGAACGCCTCATCCAGGAACGGCGACTTCGGGACATCGGAGGAGCTAGCCCTGGCGTTGTTTCGCCAGGCTAGCACCCTTATGATTTCCACCACCCGCCTCTTATACACGTCCTCCAGCTCTGATTCCTCTTTAGGGTTCAGAGAATTGACCATTTTTCCAAAGGTCTCGACATGCTGCATAGCCGCCTCATTGGTTTCCGAATTTCCTTCTTTGCTGCCATCTTGCTTCGTTTCCGCGCGAATCATCGTCAGATCCTCGTCTCGATCCGCCTTCAAAAATAGGAAAAATACATTATGATCCTCTTCAAAGCATCCGACATAGGACAGTGATATGGAGTTGGCATTTGCACTCTGCACTTGCCGAGAATGCGCTAAATAGACCAGCTTAAATTTGTCGAATCAGAAACGTAGAAAAAGAGGATTGATCTGTCACGGTTCATTCTTGGTATTATATCCGCCGCCGATTCCATTGGAGGAAAAGTGAACTAATCCGACGAGGATTGAATCTGAGTTCCTGTTTATAGCTAATTTCCAATTGAAAAGGCCAAAAGTTTTGCTCAAACCACAGAGCGATCCAATTCCGAGAGATCTCAAACATGACTTACCCTTGAGAATATACACTTAGCATGAGCAATCATCTTGCAATCTTTGCAGTAGTAAAGCGGAGTCTGGGGCCCCATCTCCTCCCGACAGTAACGGCAGCCACGGCGGCGGACGTCCACCTCATCGATGGAAGCCTTGAGCTCGAGGAATGTTTCGCTGCGGCTGTTAGGACGTGGTATTAGTGGGAAACACCTGTGCTCGAACGAGCACGAGGGGCGTTCGCACACCAAATGCACTCCGAATTTGCAGTCCAAGCAGCACAGGACCCACGATCTGCAAGGTCTGCCACAAAACTTGCACCCACGCTGCTCGGCATCTTCCGGCCACTGAGTAGGGAAATAACAGAGAGAGAAAAAAATGAAAAAAAGAGGGAATGAATTTGCACTCTAGGATTCGAGCACGACAGGACGACATGACAAGGTTTTTAAATCGTCGTACCTCATCGAAGAAGTAGAGGCGATGGTCGTGACCCGGGTAGGCGACGGGGGGGAGAGGGAAGGCGCACTTGACATGGATGGCGAACCCGCAGCCGGGCTCCTGGCAGAGGAAGCAGAAGCCGTTGCTCTGGGAGCGGGGGCAGGTGGAGCAGGCGAAGTCGGCAGGGACGGGGCGGGCGACGAGAGAGTGGGGAGGGTGGGCGGGGTGGTGGATTTCTTCAGGGAGGAGGCACGAGTAGTGGATATAGAAGCGGCAATCCTTGCAGCCATAAGTCATGCCGGTGCACTCCTCGTTGCAGACCGCGCACTGGGCTCGCCGAAAGTCGGCCCTGCTGCAGATCACCAGGTCGTCCCGGTGGCTGAAGTGCTTGTACCCCATGACCCGCCGGGACTGATGAGCGCGAAGCAAAGTGGAGGCAGAGGATGGATTTTACAAACTAAAATTCACAAATCAGATTACTATTATCCCAGACATTTTACATTACCCTCAGCTGGTTCGTACATTGATTCATCTGGGTCGCACGGCATAGGAAAATGACAAATGACAAGGAGTGACACGTCAATTGTCCTTTTTCCTTATTCATTGTCGACTTCATCGCTGGCTTCTCGTGATTCACGAGGACCCGAAAGCAAAATTCAAAAAGTGACTTTATCGTCTTGATTTTGACGCTTTCGTGAATTACGCTTCGTTAATCATCCACCGCTTTTAAAAACAAAAAGAAAAATCCACAGCTTGTTAAGTTAGAGTATATCTCATTAGGATTCGCCGCCCAACTATAAAAAAAAATGAGAATAAAAATGGAAGAGAGAGAATTTGAGACGTAATATTTTATCCTGATTAATCCTTAATTTAGAGTTATATCCGAAATAATTAGCACATTACACATTACACATTTTTATTACACACTTTAATTGAAAAAGAAAGAGAATATATATGAGCCAAAGTCTAAATTATCAATAAAATATTAATTCAAATTATAAAAGTCCTTTTAGCATCATAGGAGTGCTCCCCCCTTATGAACCTACTCGGGAGGCCTCCAAACCTCGCCCACTTAGCGGAGAGCAAGACCATATGCCTTAATGTCAATGTGAATATGAATCACATCCCAACAAATGCGGTCAAGTTGATTTCAACTGCATTGAGAAAAAGGCATATTGAGAAGCTCAACCGGCTAGTTTTCAATTTTCCTTCGCTTTGGTCTACGTTGCTCTTTACTTGGGCAAAATTATCTTGTTGACTTGGGCGTGTCATATTCATCAATTCAGCTGAGGAGCGGGAAATTTTGAGCCAAATAATTAAGTGATTGGGCCTTGATATTCCGGCTTAAAACGGGTGTTCCTTTGGCGACATTGGAGCTTCATTCATGCGGTGCCAAAGGAGTAGCGCCACAAGTAATTTATTTGATAGTGGCAATCAAGTCACATCCCTTGCTCTCGATGCATAAGTTTTGGAAATGATGGTACTGATGTTTTTCCGATCTTAGCCTCAATCTTGTTGAGTCTATGGAGGTGTTGGTATGATCTGTGTTGTGTTCGAACTGGAGATAAGATATGTCACTCTTGTCGTAGCTCTTCCAGTTCCTTGAGCTTCATGAATCTGCATTTGCTTTAGTCCCTCTGTACCCGATAAGAACAAAGAATTCCTGTGTCTGATCTTGTGAGTTTCTTTTACCCCAATTCGTTCGGATCATGTGGACAAAATATTTCGACCACACTTTGCTCTCCAGCAAAAGAAGTTCAGACAGAAAGGCTAGGAGTTATATGGTCAAATCCAAGCATGTCATGCATCCTTGGAGAAACAGACAGCAAAAGCGGCAGAACTGACCCATACACGCGGGCAGCGTCTTCAATTTGCATAATCAAGCTTAATGGATGAGCTGTTGACTGAGGCAACGGTGGAGGGAATGAGCGGAATTAAAGGCCAAAAGAAGAAACAAAAAGGGGGGCACATAGGATGGAAGAAAGAAGAAAAAAGAAAAGAAAGAAAGGGAAAGAAGAAATGGAAAAGCAAAGGGTAAGGAGTACATGACTCAAAAATTTCGTCAAGGCAGATTAACTTTGTGATGCCACACCTGATAAGGATTCAAGTTCTTTGTTCATTTAATCGGAGTAATATTCGGAGTTAAGGCATAAATTCGAAGTTATGTGAATTCTGAACACCGGGATTTGATCCAAAATTTGTTAAGTTGTTGAATTATATGGAAATGATAGTTTAGATCATAATAGAGTTGTGAGATTTGATGAAAATTGATTCTAAGTTACAGTTTGATGGGAATGAACTTTTAAAATTTTGAGCGCGAGTATTTCATTAGTGCGTAGGAGTCTTTTCGTTAGCGATCGAGCTTAGTTTAATTGGTTTTCAATTGAGATAGCATTTCACTTGATTTTAATGTTCTCGCTTATTTGATAAAATTGCAAGTATATCAACTTGAGTATCCTTTGTTGTTTGCTTTCAAGCTTTTCTAAATGAGTGGTGCTTATTTTTTCTTTGAGTTTGTAAACTCATGCTTCGAAAGTGATATAGATTTATAATATGAGTTACAAAATGAAATTTTTATTGCATAAAATTTGGATTAGACATTTACGACTCTTTATTTATTTGTGAATAGTTTAAGAAATGTTTTATGAATGGTATTGTGAACAGTTATATGTATTGCTTTGCGAATTCGGTGTATGAAATGAATCCTGAAATGATTTGTATGATTTGATTTGTGAAATGTATTCTAGTTTATGAAATAAATTATGGATTTGATTTCTAATATTTGAGGATGCTAGTTTAATGCTCATTATTGCTGTGGACCTACTTAGGGGTTTCTAGGTGTGCATATTGACTTCATGATATTCTTTGGGTTGAGCTACTTGCTAATAATAGGTCGGGACTTGCTAAGGAGAATTTTGATTGCCTTGTCATTAGGCGTTATGTTGTGACCTATTAGACGTTGAGTAATGAATTGGTCAATGAAATGGAGTATTGGCATGTGACTTGATAGAGATTGATTAATGTATTTTACCATTGATGTTTGATTTCTGATGATGAATTAAATGAAGTTCAAACGGTGGCCAAACAAAGAGATTATCTGCTCTCCACCATTTTACCAAGCTGAACCTGGTGCGCATCAATGTAACATTAGGCCTGTCCTTGTCCTCGAATTCCTTATGAGTACACATAAATGTGATTGCAGAAGAAAAGAAGGAAAAGCTCAATAACTTCTGCAGCTTTACAAATGAGATGAGTACATGTAATTCATAGTTTCCCAAAGCAAAAGCTTAAATGTGATTGCAGGAGAAAGGAAGGAAAAGCCCAATAACTTCTTCAGCTTTACAAATGAGATGAGTACATATAATTCATAGTTTCCCAAAGCATTGGCAGAAAGTTAAAAGCTTATCTCACAAAAGTATTCTATACTTTTATTGGGCATGTGTAAATTTGAAATTCACTTGAGGAATCATTGGACAAAAATAGAATAGACACGTTTTGGCGGTCCCATGAAAGAGACGGATGCACCACCTTTGTTTTGGACAAAGGCTAGTCCCATAGCCATTGTCCCGACAATATGGTCCCATGAAAGAGACGGATGCACCACCTTTGTTTTGGAATCTTGCTTTTATCATGAAATGTCAAAAAGGCTAGTCCCATAGCCGTTGTCCCGACATTATTATGTGACATCTACCTAACTTTCTCATTGTTGACATCTATCTAACTTTCTCATGGTTAACGACAAGTTCCACTTGTGAGAATAATTGTGAATCTGTACATATTGCGACATCAAATATACAGGATACTGGCAAACCAAATTCTGTGTTGAACTTCATGCTCGTCGTCCTGAAAAGTATAGAAAGAAATATAAGAAAACACCTGATATAATGAAAGAAGCACATCAATTCAAAAAATTGCAGTAGTTTAAACTATTCATGTTATGATTATTTGACGGAATAAATATAAGGCCGCTTAAATGAAAGCATTAGCATTGCATATATAGTCCATTTTTCATGGTCTTGCGGCAAACATTTATACATGTCAAAGAAAGCTGCTGAACTCAAAGTACGAGGTTAAACACACTATTGATCCAAAAGCACTTTCCCTTTATAGTAATTTACCGAGCTCCAAATAGAAGAAACTCATACAATTTGTTTTTGGCCAAAGGAGAAATTTCTACATTCAGTCATTGGATTACATAAAGCAGAATTCGCTACAAGATAATCCCACAAGATGAACCACATCCGTTTACTACTGCAGTTTAAAGTCACACATTTAATTTCTTCTATTGGTAGAATCCAGGAACATTAGATTCAACAAAGCTATTTCTTCACAATCAACTTTGCTCTTGCATGACCCTCACTGATCTGAAATTGCTCCCCTAGACCAAAATGGGCCATCAACAACCACACAAAAGTCGCTGGCTCCCCGCCTTTGCTCAGTTGATGAGCATGAGCAGTTGCACTGCAATGACTCGCGGCATATGACAGCAACTCCACCCATACTTTACTCATGATCTCCCATTTCTCATCCTCAAATTTCATCAACTCTTGAGCCAACTGACTCGCATCGAACAGCACCGACTTGCTTCTGTCTCCCTTTACATCGACAGGTTTCACAGTAGTTTTCACCTTGAGAATGTAGTCAGAGGCTTTTTCATGTCCTTCCTCGGGCTCGGGCGGCAGTTCCTTCCTGGACAAAAATTTCTTGGCCTCAGCACAAGTGTCTTGGAATCTTATCCGTCCAATACCCACAATGGAAGACATCATCTTAGGTTGCACAACAAGAAGATAGAGCATATAATTAGAGAGATCCTTACAAAATCCTATGTGATCATCTGTGCGCTCCTTAGGTTTAGTGGAATACAAGAGATCCGTAGCCACATGCCACAATATAAGGCTCTCGTCGTACTCAACTTCAGTAATGAAAGGCAACAGCTTACTCCAATGAAGATCGTGAAGCACCCAGTCACCTCTGGCTGAATATATCCTCTTCGCAAATCCCAGATCGTTAGCAAGCACTGATTTTTCTCGCAGCTCCTGATGGATGAATGACCATAATTCGTTAGTGAAAGAAGTCCTCGATGAGTACCGAATGTGGTCTAGAAAATCCTTTAGGCCCATCAGAACAATGATCTTGCTGAACAAGTGTCCAATACAATCGCAGATGGTCTGAATTTTCTGAGGGCGCTCCCGGATAGAATAATGAATCAAGTTGAATGTCGAGATGGATTGCGACCACCTGCAAAACAGGCACCTCTTAAGCCAGGCCAAGAATCTGATCTTCGACTTCTCTTCATCATCAGACCAGGTCGATTTCTTGAGAGAAAGGTAACTTCTGAAGATTGCGGCTAAAACCCAGGGTTTCTCGGGGTCCTTCAATGCTGAAACTGTCCAGTCGGAGAAGATGAGTTGGAGGAGAGCAACGACATCCAAGGCTATAGCACCAAGGAGCAAGGTATAGGTAACTTTAACATCGAATCTCCCGAAGCCACCCTTGTCCATGAAAAAGTAGAGCGCCAGAGCAATCTCCACTGAACTAAAGCAAATGAAGCGCCAAAAGTATCCGAACTTATCCCGCACTACCACGACCTTGGTGTAGAGGACATCATAAAAAAAGTTGAGTTCTACCTCCAGCAATCTGAGAGTATCCTTCGCATTTCTCCTATGGAAGAATTCCCGGCTTTCGTTTCTCTCGCGGAAGCTGAAGATAATGTCAACAAATAGTCCCTTAAAGGTTTCGAAGAAGCGGTGAGCCTCCTGAACCACCTTGATATCATCCATATCAGGGCTATCCGTTGTGTCTGGGGACCTGGAATCTTTGTTAGGTTCTGGGATCATAACAATTTTGGCTGGAAGATAGGCCTCTTTCTTGGAGGAGTACTCTTCCATGAGCTTGGCGTAGTTCGGTCCAGGGTCCGGTTTGGTGTGCATTGAATCTCTGAATCTGTTTATGCTCGCAAGGGACAACGCCCGAGTCCTCTCGGCATACTTGATCATTCCCGATAGGAAGACCAGGGCAATCGGCATCCACAACTTGTTAGGCAGCGACTGATAGATGACATAAGATACGGCAATCACCTGGAATATGAGCCCGAGGAGGTGCCTGAGCCACAACTCATTGTCCTCAAGAGAGAAGGCGGTTATAGTGTCCGGACCGCCGAGATGAAGCAGAAGAAACGGGGCCCAGAACGCAAGAAGCTCACCCTTGTGACCGGGTCCCGGATGGTCGACTTGACTTTTGGCGATGAGACCAACTGCAAAATTAGCAGCCCAATCGGCAAGCAAGTAGGCGATCCAGATTAGCATGATGACCACGGCTTTGGAGGCTCGTTTTCTGGAGGTCGCTAAGAAGATCAGAATGGCCTGTAGTGAGAGACTCAGGAGTATGGCTCCCCTCAGGTTCCATGCATCCCAAATGCTCTTGACATGGTCAGTAATGTATGAAGTCATGCCCATGGTTCAGCTCAGATCCCTCCCTTCCTCAGACCCTCAGACTGAACTCCCTCGTGGGATGCAGAATAGAACGTAAAAGCTAGCAATGAAGAATTTCTTTCTTGAATGTGTCGTGCAAATGAGTCGTCCTCAAACCGGGCCCACATGAGTTGGACTTCCTTAGGACTTTTATCATGTGGGGTCCACGAGCTCTACAGCTCACGGGCACCCAGTCTCCGTAGGCCAAGTCCACATAACAATTACACCATCAACCGTATACTCGCAGCTACCAACACTAAAAACACTAGGAGTACACTCATGTCAGTGGCTAATTTAATTATACACTCAAACAGTGAGCACAAGTTTATTCGTCAATTTGAGGTGTCCATTGAGCGACCTCCCCATCCGAGACTCCTTCAAAGGTCATGGAGCAAGGAGAATACTCATGCCCTGCATTTAGTCTGCCATTTCCAGCAACATAGCATCGAGATAGTTTTCAGGAGAGAAAGAGTGCCACCACATAGAGATTCAAAATGAAAAAAACCGTTGAGAAACATCTCAGTGAAAAGTTCAAAACGGAGTTGCGCGACGGCCCAAGAGTTACATTCTATCACCGTTTCAAAAAACTGGAGTCTCTGCTCGACGAAATCACAACCTCTGAGTCCTCTGCAAAGATATCAGTCAAAGAGGAGCTCTACAGCCTCAATAATGTCTTGGAAGAGTGCCAAATGCTAGCGAGGAAGCAAAGCTTCTCTCTTCCAACAGTTCTTAGTCCCTCAAAATTTCAAATCAGTAGAACCTTGGACAAGATCAAAAAGCAACTTCAGATCAAGCAATCCATAGCAAATTCGCAATCCGGAGCAAATTCGCAATCCAGTACAAATTCGGAAGACACCTGTCTTCTGCCACAGAGGCTAGAAGCTTCTCGAGGAAGCTCCCCCTGGGTCCATCCGTCGAGAGTCCACGGCCTCAAGAATGAAGTGGTGACTTTGGAGAAAATGCTTCTCCAACCAGGAAAATCGTCCGACTCTTTCCAAGCAATAGCAATTATCGGCATGAGGGGCGTTGGAAAAACTAAATGTTGGTGTTTTGCGGAAGCGTGTGTGTGCGTGCAAGTGTTATGTGTGAATAATAAAAGGACTACAATAGCAAAAGGAGAATGGGTAAAAAAGAAGAGCTTTTATTATGAAAATTTTTAGTACAAAGGAAGGATTTTGGAAGGAGTGTGTGTGGTTTTTCTACAACTTAAAACACAAACACCCCATCCCCTATTTATAGGCGTGTCACCGCCATTCTCCACCGACATTAGTACAAAAAATAATATAATATTACAAGTTTTGCTTTTTATCTTCTGCTTGTGCGGTTTCTTCCGCATCTTCTCGTCTCTTCTCCATTTTTCTGCACTTTTCTATTCCCAGCAGCTATTGTTGACTTTTCTTTGCTTTTCTTTTGTCCATTTGCTGCCCATGTGGTCTGCTGCCCATGTGCTGGAAGGTTCTTTATTATTTGAGAGTTTTCTTGCCTTTTTCTTGCATGCACATGCACTAGAAATTTCTCTAACGTACTAGAATTTTCTAAAAAATAGATCACTTATTTTAACACTCCTCCTTGATCCATTTTTGAGATACTCCGAGCATACTTCTCAATATCTTGAATTTTGCCGTTGGTAATGATTTAGTGAATATGTCCGCAATTTGATTTTCAGTTTTGCAATACTTCAGCTCGATTTCTCTTTTATTTTGTGCCTCTCGTATGAAGTGATATTTGATATCTATATGTTTGGTTCTTCCATGAAATACTGGATTTTTTGATATAGCGATTGCGGACTTATTGTCGCAAAGTATCGGAGTTGCTTCCATTTGTGCTTCTCCAATGTCTTCTAGAATTCTTCGTAGCCATATTGCTTGACTAGCGGTCGTAGCAGAATGCGATATATTCAGCTTTCAAGGTAGATTGTGCCACTGAGTCTTGTTTTTTTTTTATGTCCATGAGAATATTCTAGAACCCAGTGTGAATGCATAGCCAGTTGTACTTTTCCTATCAGCTGAACCAGCCCAGTCGCTGTCAGTGTAGCCAATGAGCTTGGTATTTGTACTTGGCTGATACCAAATGCCGTAATCTATAGTTCCTTGTAAATATCTAAGAATTCTCTTGGCTGCTCCAAAATGAATTTGGCTTGGACTTTGCATGAATTGAGATAGTAAACTTGTCGCGTACATAATATCTGGTCGTGTAGCAGTAAGATATAGTAGACTTCCAATTAAACTTCTAAAGAGGAAGGCATCGGCTTTTTCTGCTCCATCTTCCTTCAATAGTTTTTCATTTGTCATGAGCGGGGTTGAAACTACTTTGCAATAGTTCATCTTGAATTTCTTTAGGAGATTTTCGGTATATTTCTTTTGCGAGATGAAAATTCCTTCATCTTGATTGACTTCAATACCGAGGAAATAGTTCATCAAGCCCAAGTCCGTCATTTCAAATGTCTTCATCATTTCTTCTTTAAATTCTCGGATCATTGTCTCATTGTTTCCTGTATATATAAGATCATCTACATATAGAGAGACAATGAGAGTGTCGGACTTACCTTGGGTCTTGATGTAGAGTGTCGGCTCACTCATACTCCTCCTGAATCCTTGCTTGATGAAGTACTCATCAATTCTACTATACCATGCACGTGGTGCTTGTTTTAACCCGTATAGGGCCTTCTTAAGCTTTAAAACTTTTTCTTCTTGGCCTTTGAGAATAAAGCCTTGTGGTTGTTCTATGTATATTTCTTCTTGAAGATATCCATTTAAGAATGCTGATTTTACATCTAGTTGATAGATCTTCCATTCTTTTTGTGCCGTTAAGGCTATAAGTGCTCGAATAGTATCAAGGCGGGCAACGGGAGCAAAAGTTTCAGTATAGTCGATACCTAGTTGTTGCAAGTATCCTTTCGCCACAAGCCTTGCTTTATGCTTTTGGATTGATCCATCCGCATTTAGCTTCGTCTTGTAGACCCACTTAACGCCAATAATCTCTTTGTCTTACCGTCGATCAACAAGCTCCCGTGGTTTCATTTTTCTCGATCATCTTGATCTCTTCTTCCATAGCTTTTATCCAGACTTCTTCTCTGGATGCTTGTTCGTAATTTTCTGGTTCTAAAATAGCAAAGTTGCATGTGTCGTAAATTCTTCTAAGGGCTTTTACCCTTAGTATTGGAGACTCTGGAGTAGATTCTTCTTGCGTTACTCTTGGAGAGCTTGGTGGAGTTATGTCATGAGTGGTGGAATCCGGTACTTCTCTTTCTTCTTGTGACGTTGACTCCTCTTGAGTAGGTATGTCTGGCAAGGTTATGTACTTCTTCTCGATCTTTTCGTCCTCCCAATTCCAGGCAGCATTTTCGTCGAACTCAACGTCTCGACTAATCACGAGTTTTTTTGTTCTTAGGTTGTAAATTCGATAGCCTTTTGATTGGTCACTGTAGCCAATGAATATTCCTTTTTCTGTCTTTTCATCTAGCTTACTCCTTTTTTGAGCAGGGATGTGGACGTAGCAAATGCATCCAAACACTTTGAGATGCTTTGCTGAAGGCTTCCGTCCACTCCATGCTTCGACTGGAGTTTTATTTTGAATTGCTTTAGTTGGACACCTGTTTAATAGGTATACAGCAGTATAAACTGCTTCTGCCCAGAAAGTGTTGGGAAGGCCTTTCTCTTTTAGCATAGACCTTGCCATCTCCATGACGGTTCTATTTTTTTTTTTCAATTACTCCATTTTGTTCTGGGGCGTAGCCAACAGTTAGTTGATGATGGACTCCTTCATCTTCACAGAATTTATTAAACTCCTTCGAATTGTATTCTATGCCTCTGTCACTTCTTAGGACTTTGATTCTTTGGCCACTTTGATTCTCGACGTGGTTCTTGAATTTTTTGAAGATAGAGAAAACCTCAGATCTTTCTCGAAGAAAGTATACCCACGTCTTTCTTGTATAATCGTCAATGAATAGGATAAAATATTTATTTTGACTAGGTGTAGGTGTCCTCATCGGACCGCACACGTCCGTGTGGACAAGTTCCAATGGCTCCTTAGCTTTCCATGAAACTCCAGATGGGAAGGACTGTCTATGTTGTTTTCCAAGAAGACAGCCTTAACAAACATCTGAAATTTCTGTGATGGCTGGAAAATCTCTCATCATATTTTTCTGATGGAGAATTTTTAGCCCAGTAAAATTGAAGTGGCCAAATCTTCGATGCCATAGCCATGAATCATCAAGTTGAGCTTTCATGGCTATATCTTTGACCAATTTCCATTGAATAGGAAAATTGTTATTTTTCATCTTAACGAGAGGCAATGATATTTTTATATTTATCATAGATAATGCAGGCATTTCTATTAAAATATAGAGAATACCCACTTTGTATCATTTGGCCCACACTTAAGAGATTTTGTGCAAGACGAGTGTTGGAATTCAAGTCGGCGGAAGACAACTTACTTGATTCCGATGCGCAAACAGCAAATGGCCCCGGAACGAACGTTGAATTGCGAATTTATCACGAACAATACTTCCTCACGTTAGTCTGGATGCAATCACAAGGAAAAACACCCGATTTCCACAGCGTAAATGCCGATTGTTCTTGCAAAATTGAAATGGAACGCCTTTGATCTTCTTCAATGGAAATGGAGAGGAAATTTGGTGCGAATGAATAGCCAACTGTCTCAATGGTTGTGTTCGGGAGGTTTATATACGTCTCCCTTCGTACCCCTCCATTTGTGCCTTTCCATCGTAGCATATCAAACCCAATTGGTGCGGTCCAATCGCACCCCATCATGGACGTACTAGCTAACTAGCTAAAGTACAACATCTCCCACTCGGACGTGATGGGCTTGATTGCATTCTATTAAGAATATAAGGCATTCAACATTCATTAATTTTACAAAACAATTCATACTGACAAATAAGCCGTGCGACCAGTGAGTACACCTGCACTTTGGAGCTCAAATTATGCACCTGTTAGGGATAACATAATTGCTACAACCCTGAAAAGAAATAAACAATCGATGTCTCACAGTGCCCTAGACATATTTTGTTACATCAGTCTAAGTATACCTATCCCTTAAAGGCTATACTTGACTATTCTTAAAAACATCATGTATTTACAATTACATCCGCAACCACATAGGGCGATATAATTGGTCGACCAGTAAATACACGCGGTAGATGTAAAACAACAATAGTCTTCCTTCGCACTCATGTCTCTCTCAATTTCAAAACAATTGCTTTCCTAGACATGTCCCATAAGCCATATCTATTCATGACCGCCCGTAACATGCTAAAGTAGCAATATTGATCTTTCACTTCGAGAACATAGTCAGAAGTAACATAGGGCACAAAATTGAGATAAAATACAAATTACCTCAAGGGCTCACACGATGAGTAAATAGGGATAATTTTACTCATCTTCCCTTATTTGGTCGTACAATGCACATATAGTACGAATTACATGCTATAGTGGATTTCTCTTTCTATAAGAGCGTATATCATTTATTAACCATATCCACTATACGGATCTTAGCTTAAACATAGTCACGCGCTTCTTACGTACTCATGTTTAGCCCGAGTGCTATATCAGCTCGCTTTCTATAGCACCTAATTAAGTACTCGCATCCGGCATCTTTAAGGCATACATGATTATGGGACTATCATGTTCGGTCTTGTTATGAATCAATCACAGACCTCATCTTGACTCCAATCAAGGCGACATATTTTATGTACCAAACTTGCTCTTCAGCATTTATTTGTACATAACGTCTCATCTCAACGTGCTAACTACAGACTTGAGGCGATTGCTCGTGTGAGTGAGCCAATCATTGCCTGCTGACATACTTTTCAATAATATATGTGTGTTTGTGCTAGTCTTATAGTGGATTTGTACTTATTGATAAAATATCAAATCACTAATAAACAAACAAGTACAATACATTTGTCCACAAATACATAAACCAATGATCCTCTACAATAACAGAGATATCACATTCTACGTAATCCTAGTGACATCCTATGGGTCAAGAATATGTCTCTAGGAATAGCCTTGGTAAATGGATCGGCAACCATTCTATTGGTTGAAATGTATTGCGAGGTCATTTCTTTCTCGCGTTATAATTTCTCGATGAAGTTATTCTTTATGTCGATGTGTTTTGTCCTTCCATGATACTTGGGATCTTTCACATAGGCAATGGCTGCTTGACTATCACAATAAACTGTCACCGCTCTTGGAACTTTAATGACAGTGGCTAAATTTTCAAAGAACCATTTTAGCCATACTGCTTCTTGCACTGCGGCAAAACATGCAATAAATTCTGCTTCCATCGTAGACAAGGCCGTGCATGTCTGTTTCTTGCTATTCCAAGAAATTGCACCTCCATTGAGCAAGAAAGCATATCCAGAAGTTGATTTATGCTCATCCAGGTCTCCACCCCAATCGGCATCTGAATAACCTAATAGGCGTAAATCATTCCCTTGGTAACAAAGTCGATAGTCTATGGTGCCCTTCAAGTATCTCAGGATCATCTTCAGTGCTTTCCAGTGTGCTTGACCAGGATTTGATTGATATCGGCTCACCAATCCCACGGCATAGCATATGTTGGGTCGAGTACACATCATAGCATACATTAAACTTCCGACTGCACTAGCGTAAGGAACAGTTTCCATCACTTTGATTTTTTCTGGAGTTTTAGGACACATCTCAGTACTTAGGCCTTCACCTTGCATGACAAAGGGGTATCAATGGGATTACAATGCTGCATATTGAAACGCTCAAGAATCTTCATAATGTAAGACTCTTGTGATAAAGTAAGGAGTTTCCTTGATCGATCTCTTTCGATCTTAACTCCTAATATATAAGCAGCTTCTCCCATGTCCTTCATCTCAAAATTGGAGGACAACCATTCTTTTATGGTGATTACCAAAACCTTGTCATTTCCAGCCAACGAATATCGTCCACATAAAGTGATAAAATCACAAACTTATCTTTGGACCGCTTGACATATACACAGGTGATCTTCTTTGATCATCGTAAAACCAAATGTTATTATTGCTCGATGAAAACGAAGATACCACTTTGTCTAGATGATTGCTTAAGGCCATATATTGAGCGATGAAGCTTGCAAACTTTATGCTCTTGACCTTTAGCTATAAAACCTATTGGTTGTTTCATATAGATTTCCTCATCTAATTCTCCATTGAGAAATGCCGTCTTTATATCCATTTGATGTAATTCAAGGTCCAAATGTGCAACGATGGCTAGAATAAGGCGTATTGAGGCAAACCTTACAACTGGCGAAAAAGTTTCCTCATAGTTTATACCCTCTTGTTGAGTATAACCTTTCGCCACAAGGTGAGCCTTATACTTTTCAATGGATCCATCCGCCCTTCGCTTAATCTTAAAGACCCATTTATTTCCAATGGCCTTACGATTGGGTGGTAGATCAACCAAGTCCCAAACATGGTTTGCCCTCATTGACTCAATCTCATTTTCCAAAGCTTTTCTCCATTCTTCCTTGTCAGAGGATGAGAGAGCCTCTTGAACAGTCTTAGGCTCGGCATCGTCATTCTGAGCAATCATAAATGCTTCCCCTTCAATCTCAAAACGACGACGGGGAATACTTTTACGATTACTTTTACGCAATTGAATTTCTCTTGAATTCAATTCATTAGGCGATGCAACACTCCCACTAGGTCTTGTGTGTTGAGGTAAATCTTCATTTCCCTCTACTACATCGGTGGGTGTGTTATCTAGATCTTCCATCTCATATAATTGGAAGTCCTTATCAATCTCACATTTATTAGGAAAATCGTTCTCCAAGAACGTAACATCTCGTGACTCTATTTCGGTCATACTCCCATCAGCTTGTTCACCTACGAACACGTACCCTTTGGAGTGTTCGGAATATCTTATAAAGATACATTTATTCCCTCTAGGACCTAATTTGCCATGTTTATGGGAAGAATTATGAACATAAGCTGCACATCCTCATGGACGCAGACTACTCAAGTCTGGTTTCCTACCAGTCCATAATTCATAAGGGGTGGAAGTAACCGATTTTGAGGGCACACGGTTAAGTATATAAGCAGCAGTCAATAATGCATCTCCCCAATAGGAGACAGGTAAATTTGCTTGCGCCATCATAGACCTAACCATTTCCAATAGGGTTCTATTCCTTCTTTCAGCTACCCCATTTTGTTGTGGAGTACCAGGAATAGTCAATTATCGTACAATTTCCTTTTCATCACAAAGAGCCTTAAATTGCTCCGATAGATACTCACGTCCACGATCGGTTCTCAATGCCTTTATTTTCTTGTTTAACTGATTCTCTACCATCGCTATATATCGTCTAAAGCAGTCTAATGCTTCTGACTTATGGGAGATCAGAAAGACATAATCGAAACGTGTGAAGTCATCTATGAAAGTGATGAAATATGAGGCTCCATGCCTCGCCCTCACATTCAAAGGACCACAAATGTCAGAATGTATGAGATGCAATGGAAATTCAGCTCTAGTCCCTTTACCGAATGGTTTTCTAGTTATTTTTCCCGCCAGACAATGTTCACATATGGATAGACTAACATTAGTGAGTGACCCCAAAAGGCATTCTCTAGCTAATCTTTGCATTCTTTGCAATCCAATGTGACCTAATCTAGCATGCCAAATATTTGCATCAATCTCAACGTTATTTGAAGACGCAATTAAAGAAAAACAACCATCAACATTAACATTGTACTGATCATAGTCAATGTCTAACACCATAAAACCATTCAATACATGACCGAACCATAATAAACCGTTCCATACAAAATGTCAACACAATCACCATGGAAATTCAATACATAACCTAAGCTAAGAAGAACAACTACGAGACCAAGTTTCGTCGAATATCTGGAGCATAAAGGACATCATGCAGGAACAGGTTTCGACCACCATGTAAGATTAATTTACACGTGCCGATACCCTTCACTTCAACTCTTGAGTCATTCCCAACATATATCCATCTTCTTCCAAGCGGTATCCGACGATACTCCACAAATGCTTCTCGATCTCTAGCTACATGGTCCGTTGCTCCGAGTCTACAGTCCACATTGGATGAGATTCAGCAAGCATTACAGTACTAGAAACAAAAGCATTACTCAAAATAATGGAGTAATAGGGTACCTTTTTCGGTTCAGTGCATTCACGAGTAAAGTGACCCAACTTGCCACAATTGTGGCACTCCATCTTGGCCTTGTCCTTCTTCCCACCACGCTTCTTGCGTCGGAAGGTCTTAGCTCTCTTGGGTCCCCGATCGGTCATCTTCCCTTTGTTGTTGAACTCAGGTTCCTCTTGCGCTTGAAGCCCGAAGCCTTGCGCGAACTCGATTCAAGAACATAAGCATGGGTAGAGGATCCGACGGCCTCTAGGCACTCATCCTCTAATTCCAAATGACGCGCAATATCATCAAAAGTGACGATGTTCTCATTATGCGTCATATTGATCTTCATATGCTCCCAATTATCAGGAAGAGACCTTATAACAGCCTGAACTTGCTTTGTTCATCGGTAAGGAGTGACCAGCCGACTTCACTCACGGATCATATTTGACATCTCCCGAAGATGCTTTGCCTCATCGTTACATTTGGGCGCTTTCGGAAGGTGTCAAACTTGATGGTGAGTCTCCTCGGCTTAGTGGCGGATGTACCCCCAAACTTATCTTTCAAGGCAACCCACATAGCTTGAGCTTTGTCATAACTCTCAAACTCACACATGAGATCATCTTGCATACAGCTCAAGAACGTGATGCGAGCAATGCTATTTTTCTTTTTCCAAGCTTGATAAGCTTCCCGGATCTCTCCTGTGTTGAGCCGAAATTCCACGCTCAGGTTCATCCATGGTATGGTTGAGGGTTTCCAAAACCTCTTGCTCCTCAAGGATGTATTGAACCTTTCGGTGCCAAATATCATAATTGTCATCGTTCAGCTTCTCACCCTTATTGAGGTCAGCCATAATGGTCTTGGATGCCGAAGCCATAATCAATTGCTATAACACATTGACATAATAAACGCAGAATCAATACTAGCACACTTTACAGAATAACACACATATTTAATTTGCAGTAAAGACAAACTAAATTAATGATAATTCAACAAAAGACACAAAAGCAAAAGTTCACTATATTTCTAATCAACTTCTATGTACAATTGTTTTATTATCATTAATTAGTTTAATTTGCACAAATTTTTAAGTTCTAGGTGAGAACTCCTTTCAATTCTACCAACCTACGAACTCCCACTTTGGGAAATTTATGTAATTTCTACATTTTTCCTTAACACAAGAACATAGCATGACAATAATCAACATGTATAAACAACAATCATGCTTCAATTATAATCAAAATTGCAATTCAACGTGTAATGGATTTCCTACCATTGTTCTTATTTTCTAGCAACTAGAAGATTGCAAGTATATTAAAATATACACATCACGTCATTGAACCAAGCTCTACACAGCATATATAACATCATTTGCACACAAGCTAGCTACTTTGTATTTCCCTAATCATAAGAAAATACAAGCTACAAATGAAATAAACTGCATTAAAACCCCCAAAAATACGCGTACATAGGGTTCCCAAAGCATTTTCATACATTTATAAAATTCAAAATTATAAAATAATTAAACCACTGTGTAGAGGACACTCATACGAACCAAACGAGACCAACCACGCTCCAATTCGAGCTCGCACGCGCCCCCACGCGCCCCGAGTGTGCGGCGCGTGTGGCGCACGCGCCAGCGAGCCAAACGGCTCCTGGCTGGTCCGACCGGTTCGGCCGGTGGCCGGTCCGACCAGTTTAACCATCGGACCGGTGATCGGTCCGACCATTGACCGGTCAACGGGTCGGGTCGGGTCAACGAGTCGGGTCGGATCTCAGGTCGGGTCGGGTCGCCGGCCGGCCAACTGTTTCCGGCGGTGACGTCATCGATGACATCATCCCGGCGGTTACCGACCGTTGGGTGACGTCACCGTGACGTCACACTCGCCAGTTCGCCGACCGGCGCGTGCCGGTTCGCCGGCTAGCGCGCGTTGCGCACACGCCGGTTCGCCGACCGGCGCGTGTGGGCGCGTCCGGCGTCTCTCGGCGGCGCTCGACCCATCTCCGGATTCGTCTCGACGAGCTCTTTCACTCTGTATATTCAGAAATTAATTTTGACAAAAAAATTATTACGAAAAACGATGAAAACCTCACGGATCACGCAACCCCGAACCCGTTCTTCGCTCCGGTTCAATTTCGAGTTTTTCATGGGGCAATTCCAATTATCAGAGATCCAAACAGTGTAGAATACATTCTCATGATCTCAATATCAAAAAGTAATCAAGAAAACTCGATGAAAAATAAGGCAGAAATCACGATCGGGCTCTGATACCAATGTTGGAATTCAAGTCGGCGGAAGACAACTTACTTGATTCCGATGCGCAAACAGCAAATGGCCCCGGAACGAACGTTGAATTGCGAATTTATCACGAACAATACTTCCTCACGTTAGTCTGGATGCAATCACAAGGAAAAACACCCGATTTCCACAAACGTAAATGCCGATTGTTCTTGCAAAATTGAAATAGAACGCCTTTGATCTTCTTCAATGGAAATGGAGAGGAAATTTGGTGCGAATGAATAGCTAACCGTCTCAATGGTTGTGTTCGGGAGGTTTATATACGTCTCCCTTCGTACCCCTCCATTTGTGCCTTTCCATCGTAGCATATCAAACCCAATTGGTGCGGTCCAATCGCACCCCATCATGGACGTACTAGCTAACTAGCTAAAGTACAACAACGAGGGACTAGATATACATTACGTATATATTTTGGGCCTTTATTCGTTTCCACGGCAATGGTGCCTTTTCCTTTGACATCTACTAATGCACCATTGCCCAACTTTACTTGAGATTTCACCGACTTATCAATATGAGTGAATATAGTTTCGTCCCCTGTTATGTGATTGCTACACCCACTATCGATGTACCATGTTTCATTTTTATTGTCATTTGCCGCTTGGTCTGCGTAGAATGTATTTTCTTCACTTTCTTTTTTTTCTACATAGTTTGCTCGATTATTTATTTTTGAGCGACAATCTTTTTCTACGTGGCCATATCTTTTACAAAAGCGGCATTGTTTTTTATTTTTAAACCAACAATCCTTCTCCAAATGATTTGCTTTCTTGCAAATACCACAAGGTGGATAATTTTCTTTTTTTGTAATTTCTCCTCCTCTTTTGTTTTTCCATGAGCTCCTTCCACCATTTTTAGTTTGATGAGACCGTATGTTTACTTTAGACTGAAAGGCACTTTCAACCGAATCTTCATCTTGTGCCATTAGTCTTTTCTCATATGCTTCTAGAGAGCCAATTAATTCACTTATTGATAGGGTCGTCAAGTCTTTAGTTCCTTCTATAGTTGTAACTATGGAGTTATATTTTTGGTAAGTGACACCAATATTTTCTCAACAACCCTTTGATCAGTTATCCCATCTCCATAGGCTCTCATTTGATTAACGAGTTCCTTTAATTTTCCACAATATTCTTGTACGGTCTCATAATTTTTCATTTTAGAATTCTCAAAATCTCTTCTTAGTGTTTGAAGGCGAATAGTGCGTACCTTTTCCGATCCTTGAAATTCTTCTCGTAGTATATCCCAAGCCTCTTTTGCAGTCTTTGCTCCAATAATTCTTGGAAATACGGTTTTCGAGAGCGCTTGCTAGATAAAATATAGTGTCCTTGCATCCTTTTGTAGTTGATCCTTTGAAACACTTGCACCTTCTGGCGGAGCCTCGTAACCTTTTTCCACGATGTCCCATAAGTCTTGGGCCATCAAGAATGTAGTCATTTTTATGCTCCAAAAATCATAGTTGTTCCCATCAAAAATGGGAATGGGAAATGATGATGAGGTAGGGTTGGCCATGGTTTAGTTAGTGGGTATTTGGAAAGGGTAATTTTAGGAATGGGTAGGTAGGACAAACGCCCAATACCAACCGAAGAACGCTGATACCACTGTTGGTGTTTTTGCGGAAGCGTGTGTGTGTGCAAGTGTTATGTGTGAATAATAAAAGGACTACAATAGCAAAAGGAGAATGGGTAAAAAAGAAGAGCTTTTATTATGAAAATTTTTAGTACAAAGGAAGGATTTTGGAAGGAGTGTGTGTGGTTTTTCTACAACTTAAAACACAAACACCCCATCCCCTATTTATAGGCGTGTCACCGCCATTCTCCACCGACATTAGTACAAAAAATAATATAATATTACAAAGTTTTGCTTTTTATCTTCTGCTTGTGCGGTTTCTTCCGCATCTTCTAGTCTCTTCTCCATTTTTCTGCACTTTTCTATTCCCAGCAGCTATTGTTGACTTTTCTTTGCTTTTCTTTTGTCCATTTGCTGCCCATGTGGTCTGCTGCCCATGTGCTGGAAGGTTCTTTATTATTTGAGAGTTTTCTTGCCTTTTTCTTGCATGCACATGCACTAGAAATTTCTCTAACGTACTAGAATTTTCTAAAAAATGGATCACTTATTTTAACACTAAACTAGCCCAATTGGTATACAACAAACAAGAAGTGAAGGCACAGTTCCTCCCAAGAATCTGGGTATCGTTATCCCCACAGCCCAACATGGCCGAGAACCCGAGGGAGGCTATCGCCAAGAAGTTACTGGCTCGTCTAGGAGTTGAAACAGACATAATCAGCTCGATCGAGAAGGAGGGCCTCCGAGGCCTACTCGACGCTCTCCACCTGCAACTCCTGGGCAAAAGGTACTTGCTAGTGCTCGATGATCTGTGGGACTCTAACCCATGGCACGACAACGACGCCTGGGATGGATTGCCGAAAGGTTATGGTGGCTCAGTCGTTATCACAAGCAGGTCAGAGAAGGTGGCCAACATTAGGGAAGACAACGTGCTCCACTTGCAGCCACACAAGAACCCTGAGATCTGCTGGTGTATATTCAAGGATGAGGTCGAGAAAGATGGTGAAAAATTGGATGATGACAACATCAACAAGCTGAAAGCAGAGGTTGAAAAGAAGAGTGCTGGTCTGCCGCTCGCTGCAAAATTGTTGGGGGAGATTTTCTATGAGAAGCGCAAAGGTAAGGAGGGGGCTGAGCATGGTGAGATTCATCCTCAGGGGTCTGAGCATGGTGAGATTCATCCTCAGAAGTCCTAGTCAATTAACCTAGAACCACCTGAGTATTGTTATCGCTTCTTTGATTTCCATGAACAACGTGTAAACTAGGCATTCTCAAATGAGTAGTGTTATCGCCAGAGCCCTCTTCTCCTTTTCTCTTTGGCTTTTCAGCTGTCTTTCCTTCTTTTTATCTTTCACTTTTGACGGAGTTAAAGTCTGAATATTACAGTATTCGTGTCAAGAACTCTCGGCATTGGACTGGCAAGAATTGTTATACCCATTTGCTTGGCCAATTAGGTCGCGTCTCTGCTCGTGGATACAAAAAAGAAGGTTCAAGATTATTGAGATGTAAAAAATTTGCTTAGCTTTTAAGTGAAGGTAAGTCCAATTCGATATGTTGACGAGCTCAGACTCGGACTTCTCTTGACAATCTCCCCGAAAGAAAGTATTGACTTTTTACCACGTGTTCCCAGCAAATATAACATGAACAAAATAAGCAGATAGAGATATAGAACCACCTGATGAAATATACCAGAAAGAAATAATCTTGGCAGTGATTTGTCGGGTTGTTTAGGAAAAAGGAGAATCGCATGATCGGACAAATATAAATCGCCTGCAAATGTACTGTTCGATTTTAAAGTAAGTTTCAACAAAAATGAGTAACCCTAAAGAATAGTTTATTATCAATTGATTTATTGAGAACTACTTTCTATTAGGACCGTAAAAAAAGCTTGAACCAAACAAAAATTTTCGGTTCGAATAGAAGTTACAAAATTTGGATATTATTGGTGTTTTGGTTCGGTTGACAAACCCGAAAATCAAACCAAGAAGACCCATTCGTGAAGAAGAGTGAATTTGTGACAGAGGGAGGAAAGCCATCGTCATTCGTCCTCATCTTCAAACCGATGATAGAATGAAAACAGCGCATCAATTCAGAAAATTGCAGTAGTTTAAACTATTGATGTTATGATTATTTGATGGATTAAATATAAGGTTGCTTAAATGAAAGTACTAGCATTGCATATAAAGATTATTTTTCATGGTGGTGCGATAAGCACTTATACATGTTAAAGAGAGTTTCTATGGTGCATAGAACTTTTCTAAAGTAGTTGTTTTATACTAATGAATAAGCTAAAAAAGGTTACTAACCATTTCGGACATTTACACTTCACCTTGACAAGTTACTCAACATCAACAAAATTTCCGAGTAGGGAAAGGAAAGATGAAAGTAGAACTTTTATTATAGAAACTGTTGGGAATAAGAGATTTCCTAAAATGGATTCGACACTCAATCGAACCCTAAAACGAATGTGGAAGACGAGCTCTGGAAACACATGTATCATCGATCGAAAAGCACATCACAGAATCGAACCTACCTTATTTTTCACAAATTAAACACCAATGTTGAAGTTCGAGGAAGAATCACGATCCTGTCCTACCGAGGAGCGTACTATTGCTTTGAAGGGGAGAAAAACTCTAATTTTGAGGGTACCGTTCTTACGTTGTTTTTGGGAGGGAGAAAGAGAAAAAAGAACGTACGTATGCCAAAAAGGTACATTATCCTCTCTTTTTTTTCTCTCTTAAAACGTTTTCTCCAAAAGACGTATCTCTTCAACGTAACACCTTTTCTAAAAGACGCAACTCATTAACGTAAGACGTTTCCTCCAAAAGACATAACCTTACATATCTCAACCCTTCTTCCATGGGCTCTTATCTTGCGGGTCAAGCGACGGGCCTACTTAGGCCCAACATGGGCGGATGGGCCTACTTAGGCCCATAATCAAATATAAAAAACCCATCATCTCCTACTCGCACATGGTGGGCCGAACAAGATCTTCTTTACCTTTCTACAACATTCACATTGGTGAATAATCCGTAAGACCAGCATACTTTGAGAACTCATTGCCATACATCTGTCAGGAATATATAGCAGCTCATTATGGGCATCACACTCTGAGTAGATTTAGTATGCAGTACCTTAGATCGATCTATCACATTTATATCTCTCTTGATCTCTTTTTAAACAATGATATATTGTATTCACAATTATGATTGTCCCATAAAACAATCATAATTGGTCAACCAATGAATACAAAATTAAAATGTGATTCACAAAAATCGATCTTCCTCTTTACTTGAAACTCTCAATCTTAGTTTAATTTGCTTTTCTAGAAATATCCCATTAGATCGAATCAATTCATGATCATTGGCAATATTCTAAGATAGCAAATATTAAATAGAAATCTTGACAATAAGTAAGGGTCATGAGGGCATTAAATTGATAAACTCTTTTTCTCAAGAGTCTCACACGACATAAAAGTTGAGATCAAACTTTTGCCACTCTTATTGATTGTTTTTTGCATATGTAGTATGAAATACGTATTACGATATTAACTCATTTCCCATGGAGCGTATGTCTACACCATCAATATCATATAGATGATAGTTCAGACATACCTAATGTCTAACTTGAGTTCACATATCTACTCATTCACAAAATTCATAAGAACTCACATTTGGCATTATAGACAGATAAAGTAAAATATGTAGGTTATTTTACTTTCGGACATAGTAAATATTATGTTCTCATTTTAACACTCAGTTAAGGTAATATATATATTTTAAGTTTGAGCTCTCGATTATCATCTAGATAATAAGCTTAAAAACTGTCTCATCTCTATTTATCACATAGTAAATAGATGCGATTACCCGTGTGAGTGAGCTTATCTTTTATCTGTCCGACATACTTTCTTAACTTTATATAATGCATTAAGCATTAAGATACATAAACGTCAAACAAAGATTTATAGGCATTAATAATGAAAAAACACAAATTCATTAAATGTGAACACTTCAGGGAAATTACAATATTCAATACATCAGCCTCTACGCAGTCGTAGAGATTTTACATGACCACAAAACACATCTCTAGGTATTAGCTTTATCATAGGATCTGCTACTATTCTATGTGTAGATATGTATTGTAAGTTCACATCTTTTTGTGCAACGATATTTTTGACAAAATTATACTTGATATCTATATGTTTGGTCTTGCCATGATATTTTGGATCTTTGGTGTACGCTATAGCTGCTTGGCTATTATAGTTAACAAATAATGGATTTGCAGCATACCCAATAACACCTAAATAATCCAAAATTTTTTTAAGCCAAACACATTCTTGTACCGCTGTTGATAATGCTACGAACTCAGCTTCCATCGTGGACAAAATTATACACGTTTGTTTCTTATTGCTCCAAGATATGGCGCCATTATTTAGTAAGAAAGCAAAACCCAAGGTAGATTTCATTTCATCCAAATCTCCTCCCCAATCAGTATCTGAATAGCCTTGAAGTCGCAGATCATTTCATTGGTAATTCAGCTTGTAATCAGCAGTTCTTTTCAGATAGTTCCTTTCAGATACCTCAGTATTCTTTTAACGGCTTTCCAATGTGCTTGACCTGGATTTGATTGGTATATACTCACTATTCTAACTGCAAAACATATATTGGGTCTTGTACACATCATAGCGTACATCAAGATCCCAACAGCACTAGCATAAGGAACGTGTTGCATTTATTCCCTCTCTTGCGGAGTCCTTGGACACAGTCTATAGCTCAATCATTCACCTTTTGCAATAGGAGTATCTATGGGTTTACAATATTGCATATGAAATCGTTCAAGAACCTTATTTATGTATGTTTCTTGCAAAAGAGATAATGACCTTTTCGAACGATCTCTTGAAATCTTAACTCCAAGAATGTATGCAACCTCACCCATATCTTTCATCCCAAAGTTGGAAGATAACCAACTCTTGACAATATTAACAAATTCCATATTGCTTCCGGCAATTAGTATATCATCAACATATAATGATATGATCACAAATTGATCTTTAAATCTTTTGATATATACACAATGATCCCCATCTATCATTGTAAAATCATATGCCATTATGGCATTATGAAAACGTATATATCATTGTATCGACGACTGTTTAAGGCCATATATCGATATCAAAAGTCGACATACATTTTCTTCTTGGCCTTCCATAACGAAAGTTGTTCCATATATATTTCTTCATCTAATTCTTCATTGAGAAAAGCAGTATTTATATCCATTTGATGTAACTCAAGATCCATACTTGCCACTATTGCCAGAACCATACGAATTATGACAAAGTAAATCTCATATGCAAATCGAGTATAATCATCTATAAATGTGATGAAATAAACAACCCCATGCCTTCCTCTCACATTTATTGGACCACAGACGTCAGAATGAATTAAATGCAAAGGAAATTTAGCTCATTTACCTTTTCCAAATGGTTTCCTTGTCGTTCTTCCTACTAGGCAATGCTCACATATAGACAAATCGATTTTTTCAATATTGCCCAACAAGCTCTCTTTGGCTAACATATTCATACGTTGTTGGCCAATATGACTAAGTCTAGCGTGCCACACATTCACATCATTATCATATGAATTAGAAAACGTGAAAAGGGAATAACAAACATTTGGAAGTTTATATTAAAACCAAGCTTAACCAACAACCATTGTAGTTTGTATCCAAATACAAACTATAGTAGTTTGTATCCAAATACAAATCTACACCACTATTATGGAAGTTTATATTAAAACCAAGCTTAACCAACACTAAAATAGACACTAAATTCCGACGAATCTCTGGAGCATACAACACATCATGTAGGAACAAAGTGCGTCAACCACGCATGTTCAATTGACAGATGCCAGTCCTTTTACTTCGGCTCTAGAGTTGTTTCATACATAGATCTACTTAGTTCCAGTTGGTACTCGTCAGATTTCCACGAAGGATTCTCTATCCTTTTCTACATGATCTATCGCTCCTGAATCTACAGTCCACAAAGAATTAGATTCAGTTAAGTATATAGAACTTGACACATTAACAAAGTTCTTAAGAGTAGAAGGGGTGACTACCTTCTTTGGCTCACGACAGTCGTGAGCATAGTGACCCTTCTTGTCGCAGTTGTAACACTTCACCCTTGAAATACTATTCACTCGAGGACGTTTTCCTCTCTTATGTTGGTTAATTTTTGGTTTCTTGCAAGAAGGACTTGATCCCTTGCATTTTCATATATTGAACGAATCAATGCGCTTGCGCTTAGAGCTCGAAGCCCTTTTTGAGCTGAAAGCAACACAACAAATATCTGTATCTCGCTCAAATGTCTTGAAGCGGTCCTCTGCTAGTTCAAGGTGGCGCACAGCATCCTCAAGTTCTTCCATAATATTGTCAAGAGCTTTTAGTGCTTCTTGCTTTTCAAGAACATATTAAATTTTCATATTTAATATTTCACAATTGTCGCCGTTCAATTTGTCTTCTTTGTTCAAATCAGCAATTATGTTCTTAGTTGCTGAAGTCATCGATATGAACATATCAGACACATATGCATAATGCTTATCTTTTATGCATCCATTTTGGACAGACCCATCATATTAATGAATAATTTCAAGTAAGGTTTCCGAATCAAAATGTCACTATGTTCCCAATCATCATCCAAAAAATCCTAACTCAAAATTATCATTAATATAATCTTCTATGCAAAATAAGTTCAGCAAAGTCGCTAAAACTTTCTTGAACTTCCCACGACGAATTGTAAATTAACATGCTAATTTACAACAATAAGTAACATTGAACTTTCGATAATTAAACATGTCTATTACACTAAGTAATATATTCAAAGGAAAAATATCAACATAAAAAGAGATATTTACACCTAAAACATCTCAAACTAATTTAAGAAATAAGTAGGGAATGTCTCTTCTAATCTATTAGTAAAATTCTCTAAGAAATCTGATGGCACATTGGCTAGCCACAGAAAAACTTTTGGAGAGCTCTCATGCCACCTCCAAGACGCATTCATTCTGCGCCATGTGGCACTCATCCGAAGGGTTGAAGTTTCCTATAGTATTCTCTTACAAAAGCTACTATAAGCCTCCTATAATCCAGGACTACGTTGATCTTCCATAGGCGATCTAACACTGCTTGTCATTCAGGTGGAAGAGTGTTCATTAAGGCCGGCACATTCTCAAAATCCGGCATAAGATAACCATTTCAGATGATTTCTTATATAATCTGATTGACCATGACCACGCGTGATATTACATCACCGTCATTCCACTGATAATTAGCTAACTTTGTCATTAACCCTTTAAGTCTTGCATTTTCTTCGTCCGTTCTTGGAAATGCAGGTATACGTGCATGACACATCATAGTTTCTGCAACAAATGCAGAGCAAAATTGGATTACTTATAATCCACAATGAACAAAAATGGAAAATACAAAATTTTCCTTTTTTTTTTTTCTGGTCAACGGTGGTCAATGCCGATCAAGGGTCAACGGGCAGTCGAGTCTGGTCGAGTTGGGTCGGTTGGGTCGAACGAACCGACCGGCACGTACCACGCGCGTGCGCGGCTGAAGTCACGACAATGTTAGCTGGGGCGTGCCACGTGCGTGCGCGGCTAACCTCACGACAACGTCATCTAGTGCGTGCCACGCACATGTGCGGATGACGTCAGCTGGCGCGTGCCGCGCACGCGCTAGTGACCGTGTGCGTGCATCGCACGCGTTTGGGGAAGACTGAATCAGCGCGTGCGTTGCACGCGTCGACGACAGTGGTTTCTTCCAGCCACGCGTGGCGGCGCGTCTGGCGGCCTCCGGCGGCAATCCGCCACTCGATTTTCTCGTTTCGACGAGAGCTTCGATCCTATGCTATTAGAAACAAACTTCGACTTACAGAAAGTCAAAAAGACTAGGGGGAAGGGTATGGTGTCAGTATTTTCCATCCCCGATCGGCCGGCGGCGACTTTTCTCGAAATTCGACCAAAATTTTTTTTTACATACATGAAAAGGGGATTGAGAAACACGAACTCTTGCTCTGAAACCAATGTTGGGAATAAGGGATTCCCTAAAACGGATTCGACACTCAATCGAATTGTAAAACGAACGCGGAAGACGAGCCCTGGAAGCACATCTATCACCGATTGAAAAGCACATCATAGAATCGAACGTACCTTATTTTCCACAGATTAAACACCAATGTTGAAGTTCGAGGAAGAATCACGATCCTGGTCTATTGATGAGCGTATTGTTGCTTTGAAGGGGAGAAAAACTCTGATTTTGAGGGTACTGTTCTTACGTTGTTTTTGGGAGGGAGAAAGAGAAAAAAGAACGTACGTACGCCAAAAAGGTACATTATCCTTTTTTTTTCTCTCTTAAAACGTCTTCTCTAAAAGACGTATCTCCTCAACATAATACCTCTTCAAGAAGACGCAACTCATCAATGTAAGACGTTTCCTCCAAAAGAAATAACCTTTCATATCTCAACCCTTCCTCCATGGCCCCTTATCTTGCAGGCCGGGCTGTTAGGCCCAATATGGACGGACGGGCCTACTTAGGCCCATCATCATATATAAAAAAAACCAATAGAAACAATTCTCGAAAATGTGGAATATGGGATAACTCACTATTCTAATGTAAGGCAATTTACTTTTCCACTTGAATAAATGCTAACAAAATTTAAGAGTCACTAGCATTATGTAACAGTTTTAAAGTTACTCCTGACTTTGAGAAGTTACTATACACTAATTACTTAGCTCTGGATCTGAGCAGATCCTTAAAAGACTCAAGGAGAAAAGACAGGTAGGAGATCCTTCCTTGGTTGGGAGACCTCGCTTGTCTGGACTCCATATTCTTGCCTCCATGGGAAGAAAAACTTCAGGAGTTAGGTATGTCGAGGGCTGTGTTCCCGAGGCAATATATTGGGCGAATCCAGGTAGCTTGCTGTCCTTGTATATCAAATGGACAAATGTTGTTAGACTCGGCAGAGGAGGTTTGAACTCCTCTAGGTTTAAGTGGAGGCTTCAAAGATTCCATGTAACCATGAACTCTAAAGCTGATGAAGCTTAAGCCTACCCTTAGTTGCATGTATTACATGCGCGTTTTGTGCGGGCATGACTATGTGCGGTTTTTTTTCTTTGGATAAGTATATTGGAATCCTTAAAATTTTATCGTAAAATGTGTATTATAGTTCTAAAATTTTTAAAATGTATAATTAAGTTATAAAATTTATCGAATTGACGTAATGAAATTTCTTTATTAACCTCATCCAAGATGATGGACGAAAAATGGTGACTGACTTTATTTATCAACTTCTCTCTCTCTCCTACTTGGCCATTAATCTTTAACTCAAAGATGCAGAAATGTCAAAACAAAAGCATTATTATAATTAGACTAAAAGGAGAAAAAGAAGAATGGAAAAGTACGAAAAAGGAAACAAAATCAGCCCTAAGCATCTCCCAAAGTCAAGTTGAGGTCGTAGCTCATAGCTGCTGCGACTTCCAGAAAGCCACCTCTTGTGTCGTTTCACTAGAAGAAGTGCATGCAATGTTGGGATAATTTGAGGGTGAAATACTTACAACTCACACAATTCAAGGAAGAGAATGAGATGAATAGGCTTTTTAGGGGTTAATATCATAAAAAACTCTAAATTGCTGCATCCGTGATAAATTTACCAAAAACTAACTTTTTGACCATAAAAAATTAGAGGTGAGCGATTCCAAGTTCTTTATAGGTTCAACCTGGAACTTAGAACCTATCATGGGTATAGGTTCCTTATTTTTTGAAACACGAAACTTACCCGTCGAAATCTGGAACTTGAAATCTACCCTGTTACAGGTTTCAGGGTTGATTACAGGGTCTAACAGGTTTTTTTTTTTCTTTTCATTAAAGAAGAAAACGCATGCAACGATAATAAACAAGATTGTCATTTATCAAAGAGAATACAAAACGAACAAAACTATCAATAGAGGAAAAAAAATTCTTGACAAGGAATTCGACTAGATAAATGTAGATGTGAGCAGTTTTAGATTCCGTACAAGTTTCACGTAGAACTTGGAACCTACCTGTTGGAACATGTTCCTTATTTTTTGGAACCTAAAATCTACCTCGCATACCTTAGGACCTAGAATCTATCTTATCGCAAGTTCCAAGGTCGATTGTAGAGTTTAGATTCCACCTATATTATTATTTAAACGATTACAATTCACTAGCCATAACTTATATTTAGACACATGAAAAATATGAACGTTAATAAAGTAAAAATTTTAGCCATAAAATGGAAACTTGGACTAGTGCTTCCAGATTATACACTCATTATCGAATGATATGGAATATCGGACGATCGCATAGAGACATGGACCAAGAAAAACATTCAAACTTATTCCAAGTTCGGGGTTACAAGTTCTAGTTTCCTCAAACTAAGAACCTAGAACCTATCCTTTGAAACAGGTGCCTCATTTTTTGGAACTTGAAACTTATCATGCAAATCTTGAAACCTGAAACCTATAGGTTCCCACCGGTCCGGTTCTCAGGTTTTAGGTTCTACCATGGAACCATGCTCACCCCTATCAAAAACCTCATATTAGTATATTTGTGATAAATTTATTCTTCGTTCATTTTTGTTAAGTCTTACTATTAAATTGTTAAATTTGATGATACGTAACAATTGACGGGTGTATCAATTCGAGGTTTTATCTTCCGTTTGTCAAAAGTCTACCAGTTTGCAATTTTTCATCATACTAATCAATTTATTACAAATGCATCAGTATTGGGTTTTTAGTGGTGAAAAAAAAACACTCAGTTTCCCCTTTAGTACTCTCGTCTTACTAAAGAAAACAATGGTTGTTGGGCAATTAGAATGAAAGCCCTCTTTGGTGCTTATGATGTATGGGAACTTGTCAACATAGGTTATGATGAGCTAGAGAATGAAGCCACTTTGAGTCAAAATCAGAAGATTGCCTTGGAGAAGGTTTGCGCAAAAAATCAATATGTCCTTTCAATTATCTATCAAGTTTTAAAAGATTCCATGTTCAAAAAGGTTTCGAACGTTCCTACTTCTAAGGAGGCATAGTACATCCGTCACAACACACAAAAGCACAAAAAGTTCAAAAGATTCACCTTCAAATTTTGAGAGGTGAATTTGAGACAATCCATATGAAATAATTTAAATCGATTGCTGATTGTTTTAGAAGAATTTTGGCAATTGTCAACCGGATGAAAAGGAATTGTGAAGATGTTTTAGATGTTTGAGTTGTTCATAAGAAGCTTCAGTCTCTAAACAAGAAGTATGATCACAATGGCGTTGCAATTGAATAATCTAAAGATCTGGATGCTTTGATGATCGATGAGCTTCTGGGTTTATTGCAAGCCCATAAGGAAATACTCAGTGAAACAAACAAGAGAAAATAGAGGAAGTACTCCAAACACAGTTGACCTTCCGGGATGAGAAAGGGGCAACGTAGAGATGCTGTGCAAACTTGACGGACTAATCAAGTTTGTGGTCAAGGTCGAGGCCAAGGTTGCTTTCAAGGAAGAGGTCATGGACGAAGTAAAGGAGATATTACTTGAAATGGCAACATATACCAAAATCAAGGAGGAGCTCATGAAAGAGGAAAGAACTTGAAAGACCAATGATTAGATAAATCTGAAATTTGATGTTATCATTGGAATAAACTTGGCCATTATGCTTTTGACTATTGGTACAAAGGAAGTAGCGGAGTATATGAAAAGGCAAATTTAATGAATGATGCAGAGTAAGTTCTTTTATTGGCATTCAAAAAAGATGAATGTGGACAAAATGATACGTGGTGCTTGGACACTAGTGCAAGCAAACACGTGTTGGCAAAATGAGATGTTTACCAAGTTAAATGAGAAAGTCAAAGGGAAAGTCTTGTTCGGTGATAATTCCATAATTTTTGTCGAAGGCAATGTTTATTACTAAGGTTTATTATGTACAAAAAATGTAAAGGAATATCTTGAGTTTGGGATAGCCGTTGGAGAAATGCTATATAGTCCACATGAAAGATGTTAGCCTTATGCTAAGAGACCAAACTAATAAAATGATTGCAAATGTGAAAATGTCAAAAACGGGGATGCTCAATATAAAAAATGAAACGTCTCGTGTTTAAAGGTATGCGTGGATAACCCTTCATGATTGTGGCATTTGAGGTTTGACTATCTCAATTTTGGTGGACTCAATTTGGTCTTCCGCAAGAAGATGGTTTATGACTTATTATATAGATCGTCTTGATCAATTATGTGAATGGTGTGTCATCGACAAGCATTTTCGAACTAGCTTTCCAAAGGAAGCAACTTATCGAGCAAATAAGCCACTTGAATTGATTTATTCTGATGTGTGCAGCCCAATCACTCTTCATTCATACGGCAATTATCGATATTTTGTTAATTTTATCGATAATTATACTCGAAAAGCTTGGGTATATTTTTTGAAAAAAATAAGAAGTTAGAAGTGTATGATACTTTCAAACAATTCAAAAACTTAGTTGAAAATGAGGGCGACTATTTCATCACGGTTGTAAGGATTAATCGTGGAGGAGATTTCACTTCAGCCATATTTAACAAATTCTATGAGGATCATGGTGTTCAGCATTTCTTGAGTGCTCCATATTATTCTCAACAAAATGGGCGTGGCTTATAATTATATATATATATAAAAAAAAAAGCAAACAAAATGCCATGTTGAACGAAAAAATAGAATTATTCTTAACATGGTTCAAAAGGTATTTTTGAGTCACTAGTATAAGTTTGGGTTATTAGTGACACTTTTTTTTTTTTTTTTTTTTTTTTTTGGAGTATTGGCATCCTAGTGGGCAAAGTTTACTATGTCTTGTGATAGATGGAGGGTATTATTGTTACACTGATACAAGTTCGGAGCATTGAGAATACGAAAATAAGTATAGGATATTAGTGTTACATTGAGTAAAATTTACGGTTTTTATGGTAGATGAAGGATATTTTTGTCGTACTGATATAGTTTTGAGGATTTTAGTGATACCAAAAAAGTGTTGGGTATTAGTATAGCTGTGGGTACAATTTATGGTTTTTTGTGGAATATTCATGATTAGAATAATACTCTCTCTATGGTTAAAATGCAAGTAGCGTTAAAACTACTCATCTATAGGGACTGTTGGTTCCGGTCCAACAAATTCAGCACTTTTTTTTATTTATTAAGTGATTGTGCTCCGGACCGATCAATGCAATTCGGTTCCTAAGCAATTCAATAAAACTAATCGCACATGTTTCCACATGCATAATATTTAAACTTCACTTGCGTGAATATTAATCACACTTCATGTGTATCACGCTTAATCTTAATCATAAAGGCTATGAACAATGTAGCTAGAGGTTGTACTTAACTTGGGTTTTATAGACAATCTCTTATATTATTTAAATATTTAGCCGATATGGGACTCTGCGCGGCTTGGAGTGCCAAGAGAGAGTGTGTGAGCATGAGGAATGAGGGCCTCTTAGAGCCTTAGTCTCACATCTAGTAGAAAAAGAAACTAACAAGTAGGTTTTCTTTATAAATAAAGAGTAACAAGAAGAGTTTTGGTAGTCATATAAGAGGTTGCTACCTCAATTGCAATTCCAGTTGCAATAAGTTTCGTATATAATATTTATATATTATGTATAATATACATATACAAATTATATATATAAAAAAAAATGGTCTGGTCCGATCAGTCCGGTTTCCACCTTGGAACTGTGAATCGGACCGACCGGCCACTAGTTCCAAGAATAATAACTAGAAGCCAGACTGCTAATTGTGGGAATAGCCTAAAATTGGCCAATTTGGTCCGGATCAGGGTGATTCTCAATTCGGGCAATTTTTGTTGCACACCCATACTCATCTATAAGTTGCATACGTAACATTCGTATTGATAAAGGCAATCTAAGCTGTCACATCAGACATAAAGGCAAAAGGCAATTTGTATTAGTCACAATATTGATTCATAATACCGTGCTTTGGGCCCACAAAAAGAAAAAAAGGTTAAATTTCTGGTGCTATAGTAGGCCCCAGAAATTGAACCCACACGAAACGACGATGAATTTATTTAATCTTGATGGCTTTGACTTTTTGGTACCTCAGTGAAAAGGTTGCAAATATCTTGAAAAAAGATTATTATTTTTTTCTCAACTTGGGGAAAGACTAAATGTGTGTCGACTCTGATGATTCATGTAAAGATCACATAGTTAAGTTTCTAAAGTATTTTGTGATTACCTTGTTTAATTAAAGCTGAATTATTTCTCCATAGCACGTTTTGTTGAAAGTCAGAAATTATCAATACGGTCAATATGGATTTACATTGGCAGTTATACGTTTCCTTAATGATCGCTCCTCATTAGTTTAATCCAACATCTGTAATCACATCTTCTGCCGAATGATTCGGTCATCCTCCATTAAGAAAGAATGGTAGGTGCTTCCAAAGAACCTTTCAATTTTCAATCTTCTCCAATGATCGGAAAACTTTTCTTACGGATAAAAAGCGGAAAAGTCAAATGTCCTTACAACTGGCCATAAATGACGGGGGCCACCATTGCTCTACATCAAGACAACCTGGATGCAATTATTTGCCAGCAATTATCTGTAAAATATGAAGATCGGCCTTCGGTCGATGATGGCGGAGGAAGAAGACATCCTGGATAGGGTGAGGGTTGGGGTTTTTTTTGGATGGATGGGGTAGTGAAAGTGATAGGTGTAGTTTTGGAAAGAAAATGATAGTATGGTGAATTGCGTATATAGTTAGAAGTGCAGTATTAAAACTCAGAATGCAAACTATCCATTTTGAAAGTTGAGGATGCAAATGATATTGATGTAAAATTTGCAGATAGTTTTTGAAAATTTTCCAATTTATTACTTAATCCAAATCTGACAAAACACCCATTTTAACCAAGAGTATTACAATATACAAAATTCGACATGTAGATTCAAATATAATTTGTCATAGTGTTTTGAAATTTAAAAGATCAGATAGATTTTACAGGAAAACAAAATGTGGACAGTGATTTTTCAATTCTTGTTAAATTGACATTCAATTAATAATTTCCATATACATCAAGTAAATGTCTAAATACTTAGTGAAAAGTAACACATTTTATGTGATTATTAACATTTAGTTCACTTATTTCATTGATATGTGACAAGTAATATTCTTTGAAATCGAGGTAACTTCACGGAGCTTAGAAAATTTTTATCAACTCGTTATATTCACATTTAATTGGAAATTTCCTCATGTAATGAAGTAACTTCTGATAGGTGGGTAATCTGTAAATTAGGAAAGTAACAAATTATATGGGGTTAGTAATATTTCTTGTAATAATAAATTTTCTCTTACTAATCCATATGTGATTATTGAACTAATTTCAAACCAAAGTAACTCTCAAGATACTTAGTAACTTTCAACATAGGAAAGTATACTATGCAATTAGTATTTTCACACATTAAGGGAACTTCTAATTTTCTTGATAACTCTTACCATTAGAAAGTAACAAAATTTAAAGTGCTCGGTATCCTTTAATATATACAACTTAAGAGAAATGATTTTCCCAGGTGATGATTAATTTTCCCTCGGAAATAAATGAGCTTCGATATGAATAGTAAATTTTAATATGAAAAAGTATCAAGATTTATATAGTTAGTAACCTTTACTTACTAGTAATATTCATAAGTGACTGGTAAAGCTTGTGTAAACTCAAGTAACTTGGACAAAACTTTTGATGATCCCATGCTAACGGAGTACCACCTTCTTGTCCTCCTTTCTAAATTCAAGCACAAGTGGCGTCAAACCTTATCGTCTAAACATGTGATGCACGAGATGCATCTGGATATCACTCTCTTTATTGGTGAAGTTCAGATCTTCGTAATGGATTTTCTCGTTCCCTTGGCCAGTAGGTTGGGCAATCTGTCCTGTTAGATCAAACAAAAGATCACATAGTTCAGTTCCTAAAGTAATTTGTGATTTCTTTGTTTAATTAGAGCTGAATAGTTAGTTTTGTTGAAATGAGAAATTCTAGTATAGTGACTATGAGATTGCAATGCAATTATAAATTTCTTTAACAATCACACTTCATTGGTCTAATCTAATAGATATAATCACATTTTCTGCCGAATAATTCAGTCATACTCTATTCAAAAAGATATTAGGGGCTTTGAGAGAACATTTTAATTTTTAGTCTATTTCGATGAGTTGAAGAATTTTCTTAAGAACAACAAGTGAAAAGCTGAATATCTTTACAGTTGGTGAAGAATGATTGAGATCACCATCGTACCGTATTAAGACGAGCAGGATGCATTCATTAGCCAACGAATATTAGTAGGCCACCATTTGACAAGACTTGGCTCGTTTAAGGTGCTTTTGGTAATATTTTTATTTTAAAAATATTTTTTTTTAGAAATAATTTTTTTATTTTTATTATGTGAAATAATTTTTGAGTAAAAAAATGTATTTGATAACTCGTATAAAATTTCTATTCTCGAAATAGAAAAAAGTAGGAATGCGTTTAGTACAATCTATAATTTTTTTTATAATGTAGAATTTCTTTTAATTTTTTTAATTTTTTTTAGAGTTTTATTTTTTCCCTCTCTTATTCTTCCTGCTCCTCCTCTAGTGGGTGGCAGCAATGGGGGTGACTATCGGCGGTGGTGATGATGGCAATGGATAGAGGGGGGGCGGCGGACAACGAGAAAGAAGAAGAAGAAAATAAGAAAGTGACTTATTTCTAGAAATTATTTTTGAAAACAAGAAATTATTTTTTCTACTTTTTGTTTTTATTCTAAATCTATTCTTTGCCTACTTTTCTATTTTCAAAGAATATAAAAATTAGTTAACGTTACCAAACAGTTTATGTTCTTTTTTCTATTTTAGAGAATAAAAGAACCAAAAAAAATAAAATTAAAGAGTAAATGTTACTATGTAGGCCCAAAGGTACAATTGAGTTTTAGAATTTTTAAAAGAGAAAATTTCAAACAGAAATTATCCCCAAATACTTTCTTGAATCTAATTTCCCACAATTAACAAAAGAAAGCTTTGGCCATTTGCACAAATCCGGAGTACTGTTCACAGGGTTTCTCTCTCGGGCGAACCTGTTCCTGTTTCGTGCATTCTCATGCTCTTGGCTCAGGGTCTGTTGACCGGTGGTTGCGATCGTTACTCGGTGGAAAGTGGCGCCTTCCACCCCTCTTTGAACCCCTCTTTCGTTGACCCTGGTATGTCCTTCCCTCTCGGTTCGCATGGCTTCGTTGGTTAGGGTTTTCGCCCGCTAATCTGCTGCGAGTTTGATGTCTGGGTTGGATTGTGAGGGGGATAACCCCCATGTTGCGGCTGAGGGGATGGATTCCCGTGGGAAATCCCCTTTGATTGGGGACGAAGGCCCCTCTTCGACCTTGCCTTCGGATTCTCGAAATGCCGCTACTGTTCCTTCTGATGGAAAAGTCCAGCGACCATCCCGAGCGTCTGCAGATGTGCGGCCTATGAACAGGGGAAGGTCGAGTTCAAAGAGGCCTACTGGCCAAAGTAATTCAAGGAATCCCCAACAGAAGTCTTGGGTGGCTGTGGCCCAGACGGTTGCAAAGGGCTATGACTTGGTTTATACACCACCTACTTTAGTGAACAATAAGCCTGTCATTGAAATCACAGATCAGGACTTAGAAGCTGTTGATCCAAAGATGCATCAGTGCCTTATGGGTCATTTTATTGGCCGTAAGTTACCGTTTAGAGTTGTGGAAGAAGCTCTTAAGAAGCTATGGGGCCCGAATTTGTTCGAAGTTATGTCGAACAGCAAGGGACTGTTTATGTTCCACATTCCGAACAGAGACTTTCGCAGGAATGTCCTTGAAGGTGGCCGTGTCATGGTTGCTAATGTTCCCCTCATCCTCTAGCAGTGGACTCCGGGTCTTGAGCTAAGGAAAAAAAACCATCCCACAGTGCCTGTATGGATTCAACTGTCCAATTTACCTTTCTCCTGTTAGTCGGCTCAATTCATAGGAAAGGTTGCAAGTGCGGTTGGTAAACCTGTTTATGTTGATCAGCGAACTGAACAACTTAAGAGCCTTTCTTTCGCTCGAGTTTGTGTTGAAATTGCAGCAAATCAGACCTTCGATGAGGTGATAGAGACAACTTACAACGGTGAAAAATGTGAGATAGGAGTTTAGTTTGAATGGAAACCTTCGGCTTGCGCTATTTGTGGTGTCTTCGGGCATAATTGTGCAGGGAAATTTTTTCCAAAAGCCAAGGATTCTGCTGCTGCGGCAGCTCATCCTGTTGTTGAGGCACTGCCTCGTTCTCGTGTAGAGGGAAGTTCACAGCAGATCAATGAGGACCCGAGGTCTGTAGCGGTTGCTGCATATGACTCGTCTGTGGAGGGCAGTATAGTGCCTGTAAAGGAAACAACCCTGGTTGCGGAGCTTGTGCAACAGGAGGCAGTGGACCCTCGAATCTCAGCTTTGGGGGTGACTTCTGGTGTCTCGGGATCTCATGAAGCTAAAAGCCTACAGGCTGATCCTGATTCTGTGTTACCTCCTGTCTTTGACCCTGGAGAGGCCGGCTGGAAACAGGTAAAACCGAAGAAGAAGAAGCAACAGTTCTTAGTAGATGCGGCCTCATTTGAGTTATCCCCGTCGGGTGATGTGGGGCAATTCCTAAAACCGAAGGACGCTGGGCCTTCAGAGTCTGTGCAGCAAAAGAAATACCCCAAAGGACCCTCGAAAGCTGTGGGCAAGGATGGCACCGGCCGTTCCTCACAAGCTGCAGGTGATGTTGATCATTCCACTGCTGCTCCTTCTTCCACTTAGGAAGATGAGATTTGCCATTTCTCCCCTGGAGAAGATGTAGCTGCGGACAAGTCTGTTAAAGCTCCCTTGGCTCTTGCGGAGGGATCCATCCAGGAGCAGCTGTTACAGATTCGCCCTGATCCCCCTGACTTGTTACAGCCGGAGACTTCAAAGGCGACTAAGTCAAGTTGCAAAGCCTACAAGCGGAGGTAGGTTCTCTTATTCCTTTTTGATGTTTTTTGGATTCTGGAATGTGAGAGGAATCATGGACCTTGTGCGAAGGGCCGAAGTTAGGAAGCTTGTTGCTGTAAATAAGTTGAGCCTTATAGGCCTTTTTGAGACGAAAGTCCCGGAGTAGCTGTTTGATTCTATTTCATCCTCTATTCTAAGAGGATGGCGTTGGACTGCTAATTATGACTATGCTCCTAGAGGTAGAATTTGGATTGGATGGAACCCAAATTCCGTTGATTTTGATGTGATATCCCTTAATGACCAAGCCATCCATGGTCGTTTAAAAATGAGTTCGTCCAACTTCACTTGCTGTGTTTCTGCTATATATGGTGAGCACACCTTTGTGCATCGGAGGCCTCTTTGGGATGATCTTATCTTTTGTGATGAGCTCTTTCAAGATTCTGCTTGGTTAGTCTCGGGTGACTTTAATGCAATCAAAGATCCTTCTGACCGCTTTGGTGGCTCTAATGCTTGGATCCCCTGTTTTGATGAGTTCAAACTTTGTCTAGATCAAACGGAACTTGAAGATCTCAGGTACTCAGGCCTCAGATTCACATGGTCAACTTCGGCGGGAGAAGCCAGAAAGATGCGAAAGATCGACAGAGTTCTTGTGAACTCTAAGTGGAGGATGGACTTTTCTTATTCGAAGGCGTCCTTTCTCAACCCTAGAATTTCAGATCACACCCCTATGGTTGTTAGGGTTGTTGATCCGCGGCCAAGGAGAAAGCCTTTTAAGTTTTTCGATTTCTGGGCTGATCATCTGGATTTCCGATCGACAATCTCTCATGCATGGAATAGTCAGGTTTGGGGTGTTCCGATGTTTAGACTTGTCTCTAAGCTAAAGTTGGTGAAAGCCCGCCTAAAGGATCTTAATATGGAAGCCTTCTCGGATATCTCACAGAGAACCCTTCAAGCGAGGGAAAACTTGCGTTCTACTCAGATGCTCCTTCAGTCGGATCCTAAAGATATCCCGCTTGTTGAACTTGAAAGAGTTCAGCGGAGTGCGTTTATTGACCTTCGTCGTCAAGAAGAATCATTTTACAAAAAAAAATCCAGAATTAGATGGTTGAAGGAAGGTGACCGTAACACAAGATTCTTCCACAACTATGTCAAAGCTAGATGCCTCAACAACCAAATTCTCTCGGTTAAGGACTCTGCAAGTGTGCTTGTTTCGGATCCTGTTTTGGTGCCTAAAGTTTTCCTATCCTTCTTTATGGATCTCCTTGCCCCTCAGGTCAATGTGGCTAAACCAGATCTTCAAGAGCTGACTTCTCTTATTCCGAGGCCGTTGACGGAGGGCCAGGTATGTTCTCTAGCCTCACCAATGTCTGATTTGGAAGTTAAGAATACTTTGTTCTCGCTTGCCAAAGGAAAGGCCCCTGGTCCAGATGGTTTTACAGTAGAATTCTTCAAGAATAACTGGAATATTGTGGGATCCTTAGTTATTGAGGCGGTGCAAGATTTCTTCTCCTCAGGCTTTCTTCTAAAGGAAGTCAATGCGACTATCCTAGCCCTTATCCCTAAGGTGCCGAATGCTTGTGAAGTGAATGACTTTAGACCAATTGCATGCTGCAATACTGTCTACAAGCTTATCACTAAAATATTGGCCAATCGAATAACACCTGTACTTCAGGATCTTATCAGTCCTACCCAGAATGCATTCGTTAAAGGAAGAAGAATTAGGGATAATATCTTATTGGCCCAAGAGTTGTTTCCAGGTTTTCACCTTGACCCATATCTTCCAAGATGTGCGGTAAAGGTGGATTTCCATAAAGCATATGATACCGTTGATTGGGATTTCCTAGAGCTCACACTTACAGCTTTTCGGTTTCCTCAGTGGATCATCATTCGGATTATGGCTTGTGTTCGCACACCCAGGTTCTCTATCTCTATTGATGGGGAGCTTCATGGCTTCTTCTCGGGAGGCAGAGGTCTTAGGTAGGGCGACCCAATGTCACTGTATCTATTTACTCTGATCATGGAGATCTTCTCGGGCATTTTGAACCGAAGGTCCTTAGCCAAGGAGTTCAAATACTTCTGGAGATGTAAATCTTCCAAGCTCACGCATCTGTTTTTTTGCAGACGATGTGTTTCTTTTTTGCCAAGCGGATTGGAAGTCAACTACGATCCTGAAAAGAAGCCTTGACATTTTCTCTTCTTGGAGTGGACTTCTTCCTAACAAAGAAAAGAGTGACATTTTCCTTTCGGGAGGTGATCCTTCTTTACGTAGCAGAATCCTCCTGGCCTTCGGATTCCAGGAAGGAAAACTCCCGATTCGGTACCTTGGAGTGCCGATCATTTCTAAGAGGTTGAGCAAGGGAGATCGTGTTCAGCTAATTGACCGCATCACCTCGTGAGTCCGCTCCTGGTCTCACAGATTTCTCTCCTTTGCAGGGAGACTCCAACTTATAAGGTCAGTGCTTCATGCAATTCAATCGTTTTGGGCTAGTGTTTTCACTTTGCCGGCTTCGGTAATCTTGGGGATTGACAATATTCTACGTAGATTCTTGTGGAAAGGCACTTCTTTGGCCACGGGAGGTGTGAAAGTCGCTTGGGCGGAAATTTGTTTGCCTAAAGAGGAAGGGGGGCTGGGTATTCGATCTATTAAGGATTGCAACAAGGCCTCAATGCTGAAATATATTTGGATTTTGTTCACTGATAAGGAATTGTTGTGGTGCCGCTAGATTCACTCCAACTTCTTAAATAAGCTTAACTTCTAGGTTGCCCAGTAGCCTTCAGTTTGTGCTTGGAGCTGGAAGAAAATTCTTTAATTAAGGGGCCCATTCAGGCAGTCCTTCGAGTGGGAGGTCGGTAATGGCCGCTCTATTTCCTTGTGGTTTGATAATTGGTTGCCCAGTGGCCCTCTCCATCTACAGGTTCTTGAGCACTTTGTGTCTGATTCCGACATTCCTGCTAGGGCGACTGTGGCGTTTCTCTATTCGTACACTGGCGAGTCTTGCAAATAGCATCTGGAGGATCTTGGGTTTTCTTTTCCATCTCTCTCGGCTGGCAATGATCGCTTTGTGTGGCATCAACATGCTTCGGGTTCTTTCTCTGTGGCCTCAGCTTGGAATTTTATTAGAATTTCTAAAGCAAGAGTTCCGTGGACCTTCTTTGTGTGGGACAAGGACTTAGCCCCTCGGTTTCAGTTTCTTTTATGGCTCACCACTAAGAAACGTTTGCCTACCCAGGCATTTTTGCTCTCTCATGGAAGAATTGACTATTTGGTGTGCACCTTTTGCAATTCTCAGCCGGACTCTATTGACCACTTGTACTTTAGCTGCAATTTTCCAGCAACTTTAGTTTACTTCTGGGCTACCAGATGCAATCTACCGTGGAGAAATGGCACTTGGGAAGAAAACCTTGATTGGGCCCGGAGGTTCCTTGCTGGTAAGGACTTCTTTCATAGTCTCTCTCGGTATTCCTTTGGTGCTCTGTGCTATCTTATTTGGAAGAAAAGAAATGCCATGATTTTTCGAAGGGATTCGTTGGATATTCCCACTTTGAAGAACTGTTTGATTAGGATGGTTAAGGAAAAGGCCCTTACTTATAGAGATGTGCCTGACACTCCAAGGAATCGGCGCTTACAGAGAGGTTGGGGTTTCGACCCAGCCATCTTCGCGTAAGATTGCAGGTCTTTTGTTGATCCGTATTGCTTCCATTTGATCCCTGTCTCGGTCGCTTCTGGCCTTTGTGTTCCTGCCTTGCGCATTTTCCCTCTTCGGCTTCACGGGCGTCCTTGGAGGTTTATGGTTGAAGCTGGTGGATGGGTAGTTCTACGTGTCCTGCTTTGCGCTCTCCCCCTCGACTTCCCTGGCGTCCTTGGAGGTTACGTGGCCAAAGTTGTTTGCTGGGCAGTGTTTGTTATAGTTTGTGCTTTTGCCTTTTATGGCTTTTACGCGGCTCCCTTCCACTCTTGTGCTCTTGCATCTAGAGTGTAAGCTTTTGGTGCCCTTTTTTTGTACATTTGTCCAAAGCTATCAATATATTCTTACCTTTACCAAAAAAAAAATTCCCACAATTAACCATTTTTGGGCAGCAAAAATCACTCAATTCCCCTCCCATCCGAATTTCCACTTATTTTCCACTTTGTCCAAAATTGATTTTCCGCAGAAATTCCGGACTTGACGAAATTTTTCCGAAAGATGAGACGACGTCCTAAAAATGAATCGTGATACGCTCGAGCGTTCGATTCCCGAAACCGAATTCAATTTCGTAGTTAAAATCGACCGAATGCGATTTTAGTACAACCTAACCTATCGGGTAGCTTTTAGGGATTTTAGTGCGTTGACCCGTGGTCGATAATTTTCGATCCATGTTTATGCATCTCCGACTTGTAGGCGCTCTCTCGGTTGTTGTAAAAATCGTAAGGTTTCAATTACGTGTCTCGAGTGCCCTATCGATAGAAAATCGGGTTAGTGCCATTTGATGCGAATTTCGCAATCCCACGGAATCACCCGCAATTCCATTACATGTTTCCGTCAAATCGATCTATATTCGATCACTAATCGATTATAACGATGTTGTATTGACCCTTGCCGATTATTACGGTCGAGCGATCGATTTCTGATCGAATTCTCAAGTCTGTCATATTTATATCCCTTAACGGCTTCACCTAATAGACTAGTTAACTCGTGAGTGATCAGTTCCAAGTAAAATGACCATAGGCGTGTCGACGAAATGCCCATTTCATAAATTCGAGACGAAGTCAAATTTTAGGATGTCACATATATGATGCAAAAATCCTTTTTGTTAGGGTCAAATTGATCTCTAATTTTTTATGCAAAGTTATCTTAAATATTTAGTTAAAATTTATGTGTCAACGGTACCTTCTTTTAGAAAGCTGCTCAACAGTTAATAAGTTCCATAAAAAAAAAAAAAACCTAGGTACAAAGTAAACATTTGCAACAGTAATATTAGTACTATCTTTTAACTTGATATTAATGTTACCATTGCACATTACAAGAAATTTTGATTTATTCCCAAAATTAACTTTACCGTAAACTAGCTCGTCCAATTGTGAGAATAACTCCTTTTGGTCAGTTATGTCATTATTGCACCTAATATCAATTGCCAGATGTTGGTGTTTATGGTGCTTGAGTCATCCTTCATACACGCTAGCATCACGTTTTCGTTAGCATCAATGGCATGCGCTTGTTCTGCTTGCTCGTATGTCATCTTTGCTTGTCATTCAAGTTTGTAATATCTGAATTTGTTACACTTTAAACACTTGACCTTTGATTTAGGTGTTCTATATTTTCCGGTAAAATTCAAATTTCCATCTTTGCATCTTCAACCACTTCCATGATCTCAGCCACCTTGATAGCCTCCTAAGTTTGACTGAGCAACCAAACTCTACAATGCTTGCTTGGGATTCGAACTAAAAGACTTTTGATTCATTATTTGCTCATGTGAGCACCATGAACCCATCAACTGTTCCAATGACATGGTTGATACATCTCGGCCTTCTTCGATTTCCGTGACAATGTAGTCAAATTTTTCGATCAAAGACCTCAGAAAATTTTTCTACGACTTGTGCATCTTGAAGTTCTTCCCTAGAATTCCTCAATTGGTTTAGGAATGGTCTGTTTGACACAACCATCACCTTAGTAGGATTGTTGAATAATATCCCACATTGCTTTCACGGTCTTGGTGCTCAAAATTTTTTCAAATATAATTTCCCCTATAAGCTAGAAGATCGCAAATAATGCTTTATGATCTTTCTTCTTGGATTCCACCAAAAATTTATTCTCCCATTTTCTTAAAGCATTAAATACTTCAACATCAGCCACTTTGGAGTGGCTGTTCTCAACTCATATAAATCTTGCAATTTGAAAAGAACCTTCATCTTGATGGACTAATTATTGAAATTCCTCCTATTCAACTTCGGAAGTTGCAATTGAACGAAATTGATGAATGCTATTTGTAGATCTGACACCAAATGTTGGAACCAAAAGAATAATAATAAACTTTGGAAACTTGGAATAAGAGCACCATAAATTTGAGGGAGAACTTATTGGGAGTTTTTTCTCTTCGTTGTGGCTTTGTGCTTATAGCTTGATCTATAACTCATGACTTCCTTCCTTTGAATATGGACTGAAGTTTACCAACGCCAATGATAAAATTTAATTAAAAAAAAGACGTAACAATTCACAAATGTCAATGTTGGGGATCTAATTAAGAAAATAAAACAGCCTCATACACAGTTATCATAAACACAAAATAAACACACAATAAAAAAAAGTAACAGAAGGATTGAGTAACTTTCATTCTTGAATTCCATAGAGATCACGCAGCCAACCGTTTCCTTTTGTCCTCTATCGTTGATTGATCTAAAGCGTTGTTAATGAAAATCAATTTTAATGTCATTTCAACATTTCGCCCCATCTGAAGCGATAAATGCTGAGCATAACATGTAGGAGGAGGAATTTAGAATTTCTTTACGAGTTGCAGATAGAATTTATTTCAAAGCTCTTGAGTGCTGGCGATTCCAAAGATTATTTGGCAGATTTGGGCATCCACGAATATATGGTTCCAGAGATGATCCGGCTCTGCTGACCCCTAATCTCTTCAATCTGGGCAGTTCCAATAGATGAAAGGTGTGTAACTTTGGCAATGCGAACTCTGCAGATGTTATGTCCTCAAACAGACTCTCCAATTTGTCACAATGTTGTATCTTTATGACCTCAAGGTCATTCAGAGGTCGGGATGAGGAGGAAACACTCACAATCATGGGGCAGAAATCTATGAGCAGATTCTTCAGATTTGGGCATTCAAGAACTCCATATGTTCCGGGAGATGCGCTACTGACCCCAATGCTCTTCAAGAAGGGCAGTTCCGATAGATGCAAGGTGTGTAGCTTTGGCAATGTGCACAGCCTCGATGCTTCGTGGTCGAACAGTGTCTCCACTTTGTCGCAATTTTGTATCTGGACAATTTCAAGGTTTTCCAGAAGCTGGAGCCCTATTCTCTTCAACATGGGCAGTCCCAACAGATGCAAGGTCTTTAAATTTGGCAACTTGCATTCTGTGGATATTTCATGCTCAATTAGTGTCTCCAATTTGTCACAAAACTTTACCTGAATGACTTCAAGGTTTTCCGGAAGCTGGCAGGAAGAGAAAGCCCACATGAGCATGGGGCAACAATCTATGTACAGATTCTTCAGATTCTTAGGGCTCTTAGATTGCACTGTCTCACTATATATGCTTCTTAGATGTGGAAGGTTGGCAACCCACAGAGTAGTTACATCTGATCCAGCAAAAATGGATTCGATGCGATTGCACCTCTCTAGCCAGCAACCCTTGAGTGCTTCCAAGTTGTCATCCCCCAAATCAGACAAACAACTCATGCACAAATCATCAATAAAAGAAATACAGTTACCGTGCTTGATCACTTCTCTGGGATATTTATGCAAACTTTCAAACCTGTAGAACTCTAGTGACCAGTCAGGCTGTCCAAGAACAGGAAGCTGGTCAGGTTGTTTAGGATCAGGAAACCAGTCAGGCTGTGCAGGATCAAGAACCCGGTCAGGCTGTCCAGGATCAGGGAGATGCCTGATCTCATTGTAGATGTTCCTAAGATCCAGGTCATTCCGATAGCGATAGATGTCACCACCTTTACCTTGTTCTCTAGGAGGGTACACACTGAAATGATATCGTTTGAAGCATGTATTTCTCAGTGTGGAATTTTGCTCCAGGAACTGAAAAAAGTCAGTACCACGAACAGATAGGAAAGTCCTGTTACTGTCAGTAACGATCCCCTCAAGCTTAAAGATCCCACATTCCTCCCAGTTAACTCGTTCAGGTAAGCACTTTATTTTACTCCAATCAACCTGTTGAATAATGTTGAGGTCTGGCAAATGGAGGCACTTTAAATTTGTCATCTCGAAAATCCAATAGGGAAACTCATTCATCCTGATTCCCACCAGATCAAGCACCTCCAAACGACTATCTGGTTCAAGAGGTGGCAACTCTTCTGATTCTAAACTCGTACAATTTCTCAGGGACAGTCGTTGGAGATTACCCATAGTTTTAATGGAGGCTAGAGATTTGATCTCTGTTCCCACAAGATCCAGGTACCTGAGTTTGGTCAGTGCATCCAAATGTGGCAATTCTGTAAAACCTGAGCAGCCGCTCAGTGAAAGCTGAGTCAAATTGGTGAGATTTGATATGGATGGTAATTCATCAACCTTAATTCCAGATAACTTGAGAATCTGAAGCTGAGGCATGCACTCCAAGCACTTAGCTTTGACTTCCCCCAAGGAGCTCGTGCCACAAAGATCAAGCTCCTGAAGCTCTGTTAGATATTCCAATCCAGTTAGAGTTGTAAGGAGATGACAGTCCCTTAGGATGAGGTGGTGCAAATTGCCAAGTTTAGCAACAGATGGAAGGCTTTCAATCTTTGTTTCAGAGACATCTAGCAGATGAAGACGAGGCATGTGTTTGAAGGATTCATCTGGTATTTTGTTAAGAAGAGTACAACCTGAAATATTGAGAATGTCCAGTTTCTCTAAGGAATTCAATGGAGGCAACTTTTTCAAATGATCACAACCAGCCAGTAAAAGCTTTTGTAGGTTTGGGAGGTCTAACTTCTCACAGTCCAGAGACTCAGGACCCATTTCCTCCAAAGAAGAGGCACCTGAAAGATCAAGTTCCTTGAGTCTCAGAAGACCTTCCATGATGGGCAGTCTTCTCAATAATTTGCAGTCCTTGAGCAAGAGCTGACGAAGATTGCCAAGTCTGTGAAGGGACGGTAAGGTCTCAACTTTGGTGTTAGAGAGATTGAGTACGTTAAGGTGTTTCAGATGACTGAAGGATTCATCTTCGATTTTTTTCAGATTAACAGCATTTGAAACATCAAGTAACTCAAGCTTCTCAAATGCTTTAGTAGGTGGAAGTTTCTCAAGTGCACCACAACCTGTCAAGTTAAGATGTCGAAGGCTGGTAACATCTGCATTTGATACTTTTTGTGTGGCTCTGAGGCCTGGCTCGATTTCAGTTGAGGCAGAATCTGAAAGATCAAGAATCTGAAGGCTTTTTGGCAGACTGGGCAGCCTGAATAAGCATGAACAGCCTTGCAGTAGTAACCATGTGAGCCTTGCAGCATCACAGATAAAGGGCAAGCGCACAATCTTAGTTCGTGTAAGACTTAGATACTGAAGTTTCCTGAGTGGTGCAAAGCATTTGTCAAGGAATTCCTTCAAATTTGTGCCGGAGGCATCAAGCATCTCAAGGTTCCCCAAAGTTGTAAGGCGTGGGAGTGTTTTTAAAAAAGGACAGTTTCTAAGGATGAGCCAACGCAATCCACTCAGTTGGGAAAAAGAAGAAGGCAGATTGTTTATTGGGACAGATGACATGTTTAGAGTTCTAATATGGACAACATGCTCAAAAATATCATCAGGAATCCTTTTCAGGGAGCTAGCACCAGATATTTCAAGAATGAGCAACGCTTTGAGCTTGTCAATCTCGTCTATGCTTTCAAGCAGATCAGAGCCTCTGAGTGCCAGCACCAGAAGCTTCTCCATTTTGAGCAGGGGCAAGGGCAGAGACTTAAATCTGGGCTTGAAGAGGGCAAGAATTTTAAGGTCCTTCATGGGCTCAAAGAAGGTTTGAGGAACTTCCCTGCTGAGACGGCTTCCGTCAATTAGTAGAGTGGTGATTGTTTGGTCCTTTGGCCTACAGAGCGTTTGTATCATACCATCTGTCCATGCAATTCTCCCAAAGCCTTCCCATTTACCATGATCAAATGCGCAAGCCAGTCCTAGACTGCTTGTTCTGATATACCTGTGATCAGGTATCTTCGGAGCTAATCCTTCTATGGAGACAATATTATCATGCAGCTTTTTCAGAAGGCGCCGATCCAGAAGCTCCATCAATACACGATGACCCTTTGCATAAGCATTCTCGACATGGTCGATATCACTGAAGTATCCCTCCAGTATCCAGTTGGTTATCAGCTCGTTGTAATGGATCCCACCATGCCTGAGAAAGAATTGCCTGATGTGCCAAAAGCAATTTTCCATGCTAGGCAACATGTCATGACAACAATGCAACATCTTGGGTAAGTCCTCAGGAAGGCCTCCACCACTGGCAATTTCTCGCAGTGCGCTCTCTAGGCTCCAACAGCTGGATTTGTTTCGGGCAATGGAATTTAAAGCTGCGGCGATCATGACAATCGCAGCAGGCAGACCCCTGCCCTTTTCAGCAATTGCTATTGATAGCGTCTCAAAATTTGGGAACTCACGGATCTCTTTATCAACTAGATTTTGCAACAGAGTTGATAATTCTTTTGAAGGAAATGGCTCAATCTCCACTATTCTTGCTGCTTCCTCAATATCATTTCCAGAACAGTCTCTTCTTGTGACTAGAATCTTTACTTTCTGTCCATGAGGCACAAGCAATTCTGTGGTTATATCGGCCTCTTTCATTTCAGTGGGAACATCATCCAAGATGATTAAAACAAACTTCTCTCCCTGATCCTCTGACGTTTTTTTAGCAATAAGTTCAAGAACCTTATCTTTCAGGACAACTGAGCTCTTTGCGATCTTATCGGTGCCCTCATTACTATCATCCCCTTCTTTACTGGGGGGTATTGGTGAAAGTTGATGCACAATATCTGCATATATGCATGTGATGTCCCGTTTGTTCGTGCAAGACACCCAGATATTGCAGCAGGATAGACTCTTTTCCGTCACACACTTACTCATCTCTCTTGCCATCCTAGTCTTTCCAACACCAGCTTCCCCTTGAATGACAACTATTGCCACACTTTCATCATCTAATAGCTGTAATATCTTCGCTTTTGTTTCTTCAACTTTTGTTGAAGACATTGCTGAAAGTAGAGAAATGATCCTTCATCAGTACAGAAGAGGAAGAAAATGTAGAGATGGGAATATGGGTCTTACAAGTGCCATTTATAATGTACTAAAATTTCTGGCAAAACAAATGGGGAACGTAATGCACCTGGTTCCAAGATCACAATTTGTCTATGCTCACAGTTCCTTGTGATTAAAAGCTTCACTTTCTGTCCATGAGATGCAAGCAGTTCTGTGGTTATCTCAGCCTCTTTCATTTCAATGGGAACATCATCCAAGACGATCAAAAGAAACTTCTCCCCACGATCCTTTGATGATGTTTTTTCTGTGATAATTTTGAGAAACTTATCTTTCAAGACATTGGAGTTCCCTGTAGTCTTGTCGTTGCGCTCGTTGACTTCATCCAGCTCTTCACTAGGGTGAGTTGGAGAAAACTCATGCACGATATCTTCAAATATACATCTGATATGCGGTTTCTTTGTGCAACACACCCAGATACAGCCGCAGGATAGACCCTCCTCCCTCGCACTGTCACTTATCTCCCTTGCCATCCACGTCTTTCCGATACCAGCTTCCCCTTGAATAACCACTTTTGCTACACTTTTATCACGCAAGAGCTCTAATATCTTCGCTTTCTTGTCTGCAATTTGTGTTGAAGACATTGCTGAAAAGTGAAGAAACGATTATCAGTATAGAAGAGGAACGAAATGAAGACACGGAAATATCAGTCCTACAAGTGCCATTTGACATATAAGATTTCATGCGAGAAGAAGATTCTTTCTTTCTCTCTCTCTCTCTCACATTCACACCACCTCCTTAGTATCCTCTAAAACAGTCGAGAAAACTACAAATACCAAAACTTCTGGAAAAAAGAAATGCAGAACATAGATCACCTGGTTCCTAAATCGCAATTTGTCTATTCACATTCTCACGTAACTCCAAACACCAAGGGACAGCCAGCAGATAAGAGAACATTACTTTTTGTTAGACTCCATAAAATTCTGCTTTACAAACCAATACCCTAAAGAAGTGGGAATGAGAGATGCCATCTCTTTAACACGTTTTCTGCAAAAACTTGCCTCAGAGTTCACCGACACTTCTTTCAATATTTTCCCTATCTCTATCTCTTTTTTGCTTTTCCCTTTACAGTTAAACCATAGGAACTTATTACCATTCACAAGGGACAAAAAAAATATGTTTAATCTCATCGAGTAACCGACCAGTCATTTAGAATCCAAAGAATTTGCAATTGCCGCAGCACAACCAAAAATGGCTCAGAGCATGTAAGCTACAATATTGGAAAATTTGGCATCTAAAGAAGCAAAAAGAACCAAGACAATCAGCATGAAGAACAAGAAGGGCGGGCGGAAGGGGGTGGGGAAAGAAAAAAAAAAGAGAGAGAGACCTGGATTTTTCAGCTGAGGTGAAATAACTTGTATGCCTGAAAACTTGAAAGCTGATTAGTGACGGTCTATGATATATATTTCCAGGTTTCTTTCAAAGAACAGTGACGCTCTATCCTGAATGATCAATAAATATGGAGGAAATCATAATTTGGAATGATAAGGAAACCTGCATTAACTAAAAAAACCGTGACCTATGAAATACTTCACCAACCTCAATGACTGTATAAGACACAAAAAGAAGCCCAAACGCTGGCCAACACGAGATAATCTGCGCTCCACCGTTTTGCCTAGCTGGAACCTGCTGCGCCATCAATGTAACATCGGGGTTGTCCTTGTTCTTTGAATCACCTATCAGTGCATTTAATTGTGTTTCAGAAGGAAAGAAGGAAAAGCTTGATAACTTCTACAGCATTACAAACGAGCCACATGAGTAGATTAAATCTAGTTTCTGAAAGCAGGGATAAGAGTTAAAAGCTTATCACTCCAAAGCATTCTATATACCCAGACCCAGAAAAATGTAGCCCATATTATAATTGGGCATGTTTAATTTGAAAGTCGGATATTTTCTTTGCCTTTCTACTTGAGGAATCATTAGAGAATATGCTTTAGGTCGACGTATATTTTCTACTCATAAAGCACATAGGGTTGTAGTAACGTTTTGGCTTTGTCCCATGGAAGGGACGTACGCACCAACTTTGTTTTGAAATCTTATCTGTTTTATAATGACAAGTCAAAAAGGCGAGTCACCTCGCCATCGTCCTGAAGTATGGTGTAAGATTTATCTACCTTTCTTATGATAACTGACAAGTTCCCCATCCAACAGTAATTGTGCATCTGTACGTATTTCTGAAACCCGATGTCATAAAGAGAAGAGTCCTGGTCTGCCACTAGCTGCAAAAATTATTGGGGAGATTTTCCATGAGAAGCGAATAACTACTGAGGTGGGCGAGCATGGTGAGATTCATCCTCAAGATTGCCAGCCAAGTAACATAGAAAATCTGCAAAAAATTCTTTGCTTTTGTTTTGTATTTGCGTGTTTTCTCTCCTTTCGCAATTGGAACTAGGGTTTCCACTTTCATGTCAAAATCTTGTTCAAGATTGATAGTGGCAATCATAGAGGCACATATACTTAGAATATTAAAACTTGAGATGAATGGATACTTAAATGTTAAAAGTTCGGAAATGTACATTTAATTACCAAAATCATATCAAAATGGAACAGTTAAAATGCCAACGGCGAGGAAATTCGGTCAAAATACTAACGTGGCATTTTTCAGGCGAAATAACTATAAAACAATGTTATTTTGCACGTTGACATAGCTAGATAAGTCGAAAACAATGATATTTTGCACACGGACGTGGTTAGATAAGCTGAAAACGACGTCGTTTTACACTCGGACATTGTTAGATAAGCAAAAAACAACGTCCTTTTTCATTGGATTTGAATTTTAACATAAATTTTAATTAAATTAAATATAAAACTAAATTATTATTTAAAAAAAGTAGAAGAAGAAGATTGCAGTATGGCAAGAGCTATGCAAACCCTTGTTGTCACCTGTCCGATGTCGCCTTCCCAGCGATAGTGAGGGGAGGGTCGCCAGGCTATAATTAGGGGAGGTCGCTAGGCCCTAACTAGGGGCTAGCAATTCGGGCTGACTGGCAACGAATATGTGACATCCTGAAATTTGACCCATCTCGAATATATGAAATGGGCATTTCGTCGACGCGCTTATGGTTAATTTACTCTGAGCTGGCTACTCACGAGTTAACTACTCTATTAGGGGAAGCCGTTAAGGGATATAAACGCGACAAATTAGAGAATTCAATCAGAAATCGACTGCTCGATCATAATAATCGGTAAGGGTCGATACGACACAATTATAATCGAATTGTGATCGTATATAAGTCGGTTCAATGGAATGACGTAATTGAATCGCGGGTGTTTCCTCATGATTGCAAAATTCGCGTCAAATGGCAATAACTCGATTTTTTATCGATATTATACTTGGGACATGAAATTGAAACCTTGCGATTTTTACAACAACCGAGAGTCTTCTACGAGTCGGAGATGCATAAACATGAATCGAAAATTATCGACCATGGGTTGAACACGCTAAAATCCCTAAAAGCTACATGATATGTTAGGTTGTACTAAAATCGCGTTCGATCGATTTTAACCACGAAATTGAATTCGGTTTCGAGAATTGGACGTTCGAGAGTGTCATGATTCATTTTTAGGAGGTCGTTTTATTTTTCGAAGAATTTTCGTTGAGTTCGGAATTTTGCGGAAAAATCGATTTCGGACAAAAGAGATAAAATGAAATTCCAATAGGCAAATTAAAGGACTTAATTGGCTGCCAAAATGGTTTATTTTGGGTAAAATGAGAGCTAAATTCTCATTGGAGGGCCAATTGATTTCAGGGCTGAAGACTTTGGGGGCATATCACTAGAGTATTTAGATATTTTCCCTTAGGTTTCTATTGGCTCTTGTCTTGACTTCTTGGTTGGCTTCTATCTCTCCAAATTTCCCCATGCGTGCACTCCCCCCACCCCACCTCAGCTGGACGACCTTCTGCTTCTCCTTTTTCTTCTCCTCAGCTCCATCTTCTTCTTCATTTTGGTTGTTGTCGCCAGTCCTCAGTCCACTTTCACCAAGTAGTCCACCACCACCGCAAGCGGCACCACCCAGCCGCCTGCTGCCCTCCATTCCTTGACGCCACCAGTCACCACCTCACCAGCCCTCACCGCCTCATCGTCCACCCATCCTAGCTCCTCATGCTTGCAATTGCACCACCGTTTGCCTAGCGCCTCAGCCCGTCCAACCAACCCCAGCGTCCAGTTCCGCTCAACTTTGGCACAGCCCAGCCACGCCCATAGTTAGCCCTATCCAGATTGACCAGCTTAGTCTACAGAATCTCCCTCCTTTGGCCGTGAGCCCCTTTGCTGTTTTCCTTCACTGTTAGGCCTCCGTTGGAGAAACGGTTGTCTCGGGTTTTCACCGCCATCGCGCTACCGTCGTCGTGAACTCGCCGCCGTCCTAATCCAATGAGTTAACTCCCTAATTATTGATTATGTAGTTAATTGCACTTAGGGGTTATATTAGTGTTAATTATGATTAATTAGTTGATCCTAGTTAGTGTAACTAGATTAGTTAGTGTACAATTGACCCGTGGTCGATTTATTTCAAACCATAATGTACATTTTCGACACATTGGCGACTCTCGGTTGTCATAAAAATCTCAAGATTTCAAATACAGGCACATGATACCAAAACAACAAAAAAATCGGTCTAGTGCCAGCTAGTGAGAATTTTGCAATCTGGTTTTGATCACATATTTCAGTTGAACCGACCTATCTCTGATCCCTGATCGATTTTTAACTGTGCCGTAATGATATCTGCTAATGAGCATGGTCAAGTAATCGATTCCTAGTCGAATTCTCAAGTCTTTTTGCATTAAAATCTCTTAATAGTTTCCCTAGATATTCTAGTTATCTTGTGAGTGATTAGCTTAGAGAATAGTATTATAGGCGCATCGATGAAAAGCCTGATTCATTCAATTGAAACAAAGCCTGAAAACTAAGATGTCACAACTATTTCCCTCTTATAAAAATTTCGTCCTCAAAATTTGAATCATTACAATTCTTTAAAAAAAAAGGTGGGGGTACAGTCATCTCATCGAATCTTCACTTTCCCAGGTTACTCCTTCTGTGCCGTGGTGTTGCCAGACCACTTTAACCAATGAAATCGTCTTGGTGTGCAGAACCTATTCCTTGCGATCTACAATTTGAACCGGTCTTTCCACGTAGGACACTCTGTCGTCCACGTCTAACTCTTCAAAATTCAGCACATGAGTCGGGTTAGATTCATACTTTCTCAACATCGACACATGATAGACATCATGCACTTGCGCCAACCTCGGTGGCAATACAAGACGATACGCTAGAGTCCCTATCCTTTCCAGGATCTCAAAGGGACCTACGTACCTCGGACTCAGTTTTCCTTTCTTGCCGAAGCGCGAAGTAACCCTAATTGGTGACACTTTTAGAAAGACGTGATCACCAACTTGGAATTCCAATGGTCTACGGTGCTTATCTGTGTAGCTTTTCGGCAACTCTAAGTGGTCTTTAATCTGTCCTTGATGACTGCAACTGCATCCACTGACTGCTGAATAACTCTGGGTCTGTGATCTTTCGTTCTCGAACTTCATCCCAACACACTGGCATTCTGCATGCTTTATCATATAACGCTTTGAAATGAGCCATCTGAATGCTCTGCTAGTAGCTGTTGTTATAGGCAAATTCGACAAGATGAAGCTGTTCTTCCCAACTTCCCTTGAAATCCAATACGCAAGCTCTCAGCATGTCTTTGAGAGTTTGAATCATCCTCTCAAATTGGCAATCCGTCTGAGGATGATATGTCGTACTGTATTGCAACTTCGTTCCTAAGGCGGTCTGCAAACTTTTCCAAAATGCAGTTGTGAATCTCGAGTCTTTGTTAAATGTGATCGTCACCGGAACTCCATGCAGATGCACAACTCTGCGTGTTTGTCCAAATCGAGATCCTTTCGTACTGCAATGAGGTGAGTCAACTTCGTCAGTCTGTCAACCACTACCCAAATGGAATTATTACCCCTCTGACCCATTGGTAAGCCTATCACAAAATCTATTGTGATGTACTCCCATTTCCACTTGGGATTCTCGAAAGGTTGCAGAAGCACATCACTCTTGTCCTACAAACGATAAGACTCAAGAAGAATAAATCATTTCTCCACCTATAGGCACAAAAATAAGGGGAGCTGTTGAGAAAACAGTGACTTCTTCTCCTATTTTTGCGAGTAATGGTATCAATAGATCTCTTGCACATCCAGAATATATATATGTTTCTCATTTTTCTGAAACTAACATTGCAAAATCCACACCGATTCATAGAACTAGACAGGTTAATGTTCCCTCCTCTCTCAACTCTCCACGAACTCCACTCGCTAAAGCCAGTGCGCAGACTACACAAAATGCTAATTATCGAAGGATGATGGAACTTCTTTTGGAAGTCAAAGCTCAACAATATGCTATGGAGATTGAGATTCAAAAACTGCATACTGCGTTGCGATCATCTTCTGACTTTCACACTGAAAATGTACAGTCCTTAGATATTCAAGTGCAAACTTTAAATCAGCAAGTATCTCAAATTGTGGCCAAGCATGATCAAACTCTACAAATTATCCAGACTGTTCAGACACAAATGGAGAATGTTCATCTCCAGTGCCAGAAGATTGACGAGGCAGTGCAGTCGATGGGGGATTGTTTTGTAGGTTATAAATCTTTAAATCTGCGGGGAAGTTTTGTTACCATAAAAAAAGAGGAGATTGTTGGAGAAAACTCATTTGATGTTTTGAAGCCAACAAAACTTATTCGAAGTCTATTCTGAAGAATTCCATAATTTTGTGTCAAAGTCTAAAAACTCCCAGACTCTATGTCAAAGTCTGAAGATTTCTAAACTTTATGTCAAAGTCTACCCACATTGATAAATTCCAGACTGAATGAAAGTAAATGATGAATACTTTTCCATATAAGGGATTATCTTTCTTTCTTCAAGGGATTGGTTTGTATGAATTATTTATAGACTTCTGGCTGGAAATCACATCTACGAGATTGGAAATCTTCATTAGAATCAACTTCGATACATCAAATCTTTTGAAAGGCAAGTAATTTTGGAAAGAAACTACTTATGGAAATCAAGATCTTGATTGTATGGGCAAACGGGATTGACGGGCTTTCATCACAATCTTCAAACGGCTTGAGATCTCATTGATCGATTCAGTCCAACGGGTTGATTGGAAGAATTCATTTGGAAAGTACCAACGACTGACAATATATGATTAAGTATTTAAGGAGGACTCTCCAGTTGTATGATAGAGTGCGTAAAAGAGAAATTACTAAGTCTGAAGCTTCCCAGTATCTTGTTACTTTTTACTTTGTGCTCTAAACTGTACTCAAAAGAGAGAGACTTATAGTGTGATTTCGTGAGAGAGCAGTAGACACTCTTCACTATGAAGTTGAGATCACAAGATTATAAATTCTCTTTTGATTCATAGTGGAAACCAGGCAAAAGACTGTCAGCGTGGGAGGGTGAACGTAGGCTTGATCTAAGCCAAACCACTATAAATTATGTGTTCATATTCTCTTCCTTGAATTTCTTTATTTTATTCGTTGCTCTATTTAACTGCTAAAGTTTGAACTTGCTCAAAGTCTGTCATTTTTCAAACTCGGTTTCAAAAGTGAAATATTTTCATTGTTCTTTGTGAAAAATTATTTTCACACCTATTCACCCCTCTCTAGATGTTCATACTAGTACTAACAGTTGCGACATCTCAATTTTCAACCCTATTTTTGATGAAATGAATTGAGCTTTTCATTGATGCTAGGGGTGTGCAACCGGATCGGGTCAACCCGGTTCTCGGATCGGCCCACCTGAAAAACAGGGTCGGGAATTGGTTCCGGTTGAAACCGGTTCGAGAATCGGTTCTGGTTGAAACCGGTTCGGGAACCGATTCCAAAAGTTTAGACCCTATTTGAAACGATCCGGGAACCGGTTCCGAGGGAATACCTACCCAGGAATCAGATCGACCGGACCGATTCGGGAACTGGTTTGAGAACCGGTTTTTAAGGAAAAACCCTAATTTGTTTCTAACTTTCAGTTTCTATCTTTACTCTCAAGCTCTCACCTCCGTTGATCCATCCGAGCGCTGTGCCGCTGACGCTGCTTCCGCTCACCCACCGTCACCTTCCTCCCGTGACACCCGCAACCGGGAACGCCCTTAGCAACACCAGCTTTGTCAACATCACCGACCTCCAGGGCGGCAAGGTGGGCTTCGGCGCCATCGCCCTTGGGTCCAAGCTCAACTCGTCGTACACCAAGTCGATGAAGCAGATCCCCTACAACATCTCCATCCTCCAGATCAGCGGGTGGCCAGCACGGTGCTCGACTCCACCCCCGTCGCGATCTTCACTATCGACAGCATCCTCCTCCTTGCCGAGCTATTTGGCAAGTCCCCGTCCCTCGCGCCGACGCCGGAGCTGGTAAGCACGATTTTTACTCTTCGTCGTGAGCTGCCGGCTAATTAGTTCTACTTACCCCATGATATGATCTGTATTGTTGAATTTGATCCCTTTTACGTGCCTTGCTTTTGTGCTTTTTTCTCATGTTTTGCACGACATATTGAGCTGGGGTGTGTGTGTGTTGGGTTCTCTTATGATGTCCTTCGCCAAAGTTGAGCATTCCTTGCCGACTCGTGTTGAACTTTGATGTGGTTCTGAGCCCTGTTCTCGTTCGTGGTTTCCTTTCATCTGTCGCCCACCACATGTTTGACAAAATGCCTCTAAGAGTCGATTTAAAATGGTTATGGTTAATTTGGCTATGGTTCGTGTGAAATCGATTGAGTAATCGTATATTAAGCCTAGACTCATAGTGGGTTTACCGAGTACTTTATTAAACATGTTCTTCGAATTGTGCTCCTCATGATGAATGTTGGTGAGGAGAGTGAGTGAGGGTCTTTGTTATGCATATTACCGAATCTCCAGTGATGTTTGCATTGAACTCGTGTTACGTCCCATTCTCTATATCCATGTTTTGGGCATTTTTGTGAAGCAATGGGTTCGAGTGTTGAATTGATGAACAATGGTGATATTTCGATGATAGCCGGCAAAGATGGTTTGGTAAAAACTAGGAGTAGCGAGGATAGTTCCACTCATGTTGTGGATGTCTTGTTTTAGATGAAGATGGGTTGTTGATTTTCCTCTAGCGTCTCAATTCTTTAGTCTGATTGAAAGAAGGGATCTGGGGTTTGCTTTTTTTTTTTTTTTGGTGGAAACTCCGATTTTGTGGTAAGTAAATAGACTTTATTAAATCATAACTTTTGCATGTCTCTAGAGTATGGATTCTTGTTGATGTTTCTTTATATATGAATTTTAGGCTTTTGTCAGAGATTTTGTACCACGTGCACGTGGAACGCAAGGCCGAAGAAGGAGAAAAAGATTGAGCGCATCAAGGACAAGGTTGATATGTGATCAGCCAAAAATTGTCATACAACTAGTTAATTGGCTAAATTGCTAGCTTGTATATTACTGGAATATGAGAAACTCGATGTACCTTGTGGGATCTGGGGATACGAGATGGTCGAATTATATACTTGGTTGTTTTTTCAAGGGGGTCCAAATTTTATACATGTTCCCAATGAGTTTGGTCGAAGGATGTGCTTGATCCAGCCTTTTTTGTTTTAGTAGACAACTCATCTAAACTTGCTTCTCTAAGGTTAATATAAAGATTCAGCAATTTTTATGCAAAACATGTTCCAATATAAACAAGGTCAACCCTGTTCCTGGACCGGAAAAATAGGGTGGGTCGGGAACAGGGTCCAATGCAAACAGGGTCAGGAACATAGTCCAAAAAAGGAGAACCGGTTATAATAGGGTCGGGTATAGGGTCCAGGTCTAAACCCTATCCATCTTGGACCCACTCACCCCTAATTGATGCGCCTATAGCATTTTTCTCTGAGTTAGCCACTCATGAGATAATTAGCCTATCAGGTGAAGCCGTTAAGGAATCTAAACGAGACTGACTTGAGAATTCGATCATAAATCGATTGCTCGACCGTGATAATTGATAAGGGTCAATACGGCACCGTTATAGGCGATTAGTGATCGGATATAGGTCGATTCGACGAAAGCACTCAATTGAAGTGTGGGTGATTCCACCTAATTGCAAAATTCGCGTCGAACGGCACTAACCCAATTTTTTGTCGATTCGGTACCCGGTGCTTATATTTGAAATCTTGAGATTTTCATAACAATCGAAAATCGTCAATGAGTCGAAGATGTACAATATGGATCGAAAATAATCGATCACGGGTCAATTGCGCTAAAAATTCCTAAAAGCTACTTGGTAAGTTAGATCACGTTAAAGTTGCGTCCGGTTGAAATTAACAGTGAATCTAAACCCAATTTCAGAAATCGAAAGTTATGTCATGCCACGATTCATTTTATGAACATCGACTCATTCTTCGAAGATTTTTCTGCAAACCCGAGATTTTGGTGAAAAATCAAAGTTGGGTTATTTTGGACCGAGAAAATTTATAGGGCCATTTTTTGTGGCACTTTTGGCATTCAAGTTGGACTATTTGGCAAAAAAAAATGTGGAATCAAGTTTGGACATCCTCCTTGGTATTTTATCCTTTGAATTAAGCCCAATTGAAGGAGAATTGAAGTGAAATTGAAAAGGGAAATGTCCAAATTCGTAGGCTAAGAGGGCAGCAACCTTTTGGACCATTTGGGAAGCTTGTTGGGGAAGCTTGAGGGAGGAAAATGGCTGAGGATAAGGCTGATGGCTGGTGGGGGCATGTGATGAGTGAAATAGATATGTTTGAACTTTGGAGGCCAAGTGGTGGCCCCTCTTCAGCAGCTGTCTTCTTCTTCTTCTTCCTTGGAGTGCTTTATCCATTATTGTTGAAGTTTGAGAGCTCAAAAACTAGAGGAACCTAGCCAAGAGCCATCAGCAGTCGTCAGAGCTCCTTCGCCCGCCATCCGAGCAGGCGCAAGCTGCCGACACGCCCGCGAGCTCCACCGCACGTCCCTTGCGCCTGTTGTCTCGCTCGCTGCCCCCACAATGTGCGTCCGAGCCCTCAAGCCACTGTCCAGCCCGACGAGAGCCCTTTGCCACCCGTCCAAGCTGCCAAGTCTGCCTCCTCGCCATTTCATCTATGAAGCCCCTTTAGTTGAGCCTTGGACAAAAGCTGAAGTTCCAGCAAGGGCTGAAACTTAGTGGCCCGCTTTAGGTCTCGTCCGGACCTCTCTTGGTGTCGCCGCATGCTTGTTTGTTGCTCGCCGTCACCGTAGACTTACCAACCCGCTAAACCGGTGAGTTTACTCACTGAACCTTGCTTAGGAGGTTAATTATGCTTAAGGGTTGGTTATATTAGCCTTAAGATGGATTAGTGTTAATCTATAATGGTTAGATTAGCCTTAAGATGGATTAATATTGATCTAATTAGTGAGATTAGCACTAATGAGGATGGATTAATCCAATTCAGTGGATTTTTCCAAGATCTGATTTCTGGACCCTCATTGTTTGCTATTTTTGTAAATCGAAATGTGTTAAGATTTTGAAGTCAATTCTTTTTTCAGAAATGTTTTACACATCTTGATCTACAATATATATTTTACTCAAGATTTTTAGAGATTTTAAAGTATGATATCTCAGCTCTGTTAATTGCAAATAGAATCTTGGACTGTGCTGAAATTTGGGACCTTTTGGGATTCTAGGGATTTTTATCAACTCTTAAGATTCGAATTTCAAAATTGTTTCTTCACAAATTTTTTTTTCACATCTTTTAGTTTAACATACTCAAATTTCAGATCAAATGAACAAATTTTGAACTTCAAACCAAACTGATTTCGGAAAACAAACTTTCTGGAAACGAACCCAGTTTTTATACTGGATTGAGTGATTTACTGAGCTTAATTTAGAAGGATTTGGGTTAAGGTGTCTCATAAAAAATGTTCTTCTATGTGTCTTTTACAACATATTCAAATTTGGGAATTTTTCGAACTCGTTTGATTAGAATTCTGGATTTAAAATTGGAGATGTGCAAGTGGACCGTTTCTGCCGATTAGGACCGGTAGTAGCTTGTGGTTGTTCTTGATGCTATACTTGCTAAAAAATTCATATCTAGTGATGTGATTGACTTATGACATGCTTGGAACCTATGCGTGGCGATATATGAATGGGTTGTGAGCAGGTAAAGGACTAACTACTACACGAGAATGAAATTTCGTGTGAGTCACCTCTAATGCCTTATACTATTGCTTATTGTAATCAAGGGTTAAGTATTGCATGGCAACTTGAGTCGCCTGGGAATTACCTCTAGAGCCTTGCATTATTGTCATGCATAGTGAACGGTTAAGTGCTACACGATAGCGTGACTTCGTGAGGGCCACCTTTAGTACTTTGTACTATTGCTATTTGTTGTCAAAGGCTAAGTACTACACGATAGCAAGACTTCGTGGGGGTCACCTCTAGAGCCTTGAGTTTGATATTGAGTTTGAGTTCGAGTTTGAGTATTGAGTTGGAATGTGGAGTTGAAATATTGAGAGTGAATATCGGGTGTAGATTGAATCACCGATATAAGTTACCCGTGTCTGATTATGGGATGAAATTGTGTGGCACGAAATAGGACATGTCAATAACGATTTGGCCTTATAATCGGGATCTCTGTGAATTGTTTGATGAGTGACATGATGCGTTCCAATTATTGAATGCAATTACTGTATGCATGTGTTTTATGAGGTACACTAATGTGTAGGAAGGTGCTGAGGTGAGGTGAGTCTCATTGGTTGTGTGGGTAGGCTGCCTCTAGGTGTATTTGAACTTGCTGAGATTTATATTTCACACCGTCGCGGGTTACCATTTTCAAGTTCCTAGTGTGAAGAACCCGGAGCTTGAGGCAGAAGGGTCAGAAGCATGGGTGGTTCAATAGTTCTTTTTGGAGATAAACCTCCTGTACTTAAACCTTAGAGTTGGCCTCTGTGTGTAAATTAGATCGTTTATAAAAGTGTGTTTGATTTGAAATTGGTTATCCTGCTTTTCTATCATATGTCTATTGTTGTTAGGGAATTAGTTGATTCACTTCCACATGTGCATAATCGATTGGGTTGGCGATACATCATGGGACGTCGCAAATTTTATCGACCACCGAGGGATGTGCATGTGCTCAAGGTTTGGGACGTGACCCTTCTTATTCCTAGAAACAATTTCTAAAAACAAATTTTCTCTCTTCTTTTTCTCTTTTCTTCTTCTCTTTCTTTTCTTCTTCTTCTTCTTCTTCTTCTTCCTTTTGGTTGGTCACCGGCCTTGGCCATGGCCGACGCTAGTGACTGACCAAACGAGGGCAAGGTCGATGCTAGCAATTGGCGAAACAAGTGCCGGCGACCTTGCCAGAGTGTCGTCAACCCCCGGAGACACCGAGCCATAGCAAAGCTCTACCCAAGCCTCGCCGTGGCCACGTGAGGCTTGGCCTCGCCTAGGCTGGGCGAGGCCAACCTCGCTTGGGTTGGGCGAGGCCGACCTTGCCAGATTTAGGCGAGGTCGGCCTCACTAAGCCCAAGCGAGGCCGAGCCTCGTGCGACCATGATGAGGCTTGGCCTCCCCAGTCGACGTGAGGCCTGGCCTTGCTAGGCCAGGGTGAGGCCAAGCATTGTTGATGGCCTGCGAGGCTCGACCTCGCCCGGATCTAGTGAGGCCGAGCCTCGCCAGATATCGCCCAACCGGTCAAAGAGAAAAAGAAAAAGGAAAAGAAAAATAAAAAAAATTTAAGAATTTTACCAAATGTATTTCTATCCCCTAATATAAATTTTAGTAAGTTACCAAACGCCTTCTTTTGCTTAGAAATTGTTCCAAGAACAAAAACAGAAAAATTATTTCTCAACAAAATTGTTTCCTTAAAAAGAAGCGTTACTAATCGCATCTTTAAGTGCCAACTATCACTTTTTTTTAAAAGTGGAACATTTAAGTGTCATTTTCGGCGAACCCCGCCGAAAATTCTACATGACAATTTTTTATTATTTTCGCTCACCTACGTGGCTTGCAAAAAGAGCTGACTCAACAAAAAAAATATAAAAATGACGTCGTTTTTGCACGGATTTGAATTTTAATATAAGTATTATTAAATTAGATTATAAAAATATAAAATATTAATATTAATTTTTTTTTAAAAGGGAAGAAGCATGCTATTGAGGCTGGAGCCCTTGCCGCCCCGCTGCCTCCCTAGCTGCACACTTCCTCCCTCTTTTTTTTTTTAAAAAAAAAAATTGAAATAAATTTAGTTTTAAATTTAATTTAATTAATTTTATATTAATTATTTTCCACGTCAACGCGCAAAACGAGATTGTTTTGCATTTGCATCGCCGGAAAATCACCACATTAGTATTTTGGTTGGATTTTTTTATCATTAAGACTTAAGTGATCAATTTTGCTTCAATTTTGCTTCCTAAGTGTCCCTACTTGCTAAGGATCCGGCACTCACCATATAGGAAATAAAATCAGCAATGAGGAAATTTTTTTCTTGAATGCGTCGTGTAAAAGAGTCGTCCTCGAACCGGGCCCACGAAGGTTGTACATTTGATCATCTGGGGTCCACGAACTCTACAGCTGGCAACCAGTCTCCGGAAGCCAAGTCCACCTAATGGTTCCACCGTCTAGGGAATCCTCGCGGCAACCAACGGTAAAAAAAACTAGGAGTAGGCTCATGTTAGGGGCTACTTTAATTATACACTCAAGTCTCAAACAGTGAGCGCAAGTTTATTCGTCAATTTGAGGGGTCCATTGTGTGACCTCCACACCCGAGACTCCTGCAAGGGTCATGGAGCATGGAATCTATTCATGCCCAGCGACGTAGCATTGAGACAGTTTTCAGGATAGGAGTGCTCAACGCTCAGAGAATCAAAATGGAAGAAACCATCGAGAAATATCTCACTGAAAAGTTCAAAACGAAGTTGCACAAGGGCCCGAGAGTTCGATTCTATCGCCGATTCACAGAACTGGAGTCTCTGCTCAACAAAATCACAGCCTCTGAGTACCCTGCAAAGAGATCGATCAAAGAGGAGCTCTACTGCCTCAATAATGTCTTGGAAGAGTGCCAAATGCTAGCAAGGAAGCAAAGCCTCTCTCTTCCAACAGTTCTAAGTCCCGCAAAATTAAAAATCAGTAGAACCTTGGACAAGATCAAACACGAACTTCACCAGATCGACCAATCCATAGCAAGTTCACGAGACACCTTCTGTCTTCTGCCACAGAGACTAGAAGCTTCTCAAGGAAGCTCCCCATGGGTCGATCCGTCGAGAGTCCACGGGCTTGAGAATGAAGTGTCGACTTTGGAGAAAATGCTTCTCCAACCAGGAAAATCGTCTGACTCTTTCCAAGCAATAGCAATCATCGGCATGAGTGGCGTCGGAAAAACGACACTAGCCCGACTGGTGTACAACAAACAAGAAGTGAAGGCACAGTTCCTTCCAAGAATCTGGGTATCGTCATCCCCACTACCTAGCGAGGCCGAGAACCCAACGGAGGCAATCGCCAAGAAGTTACTGGCCCGTCTAGGAGTTGAAACGGACATAATCAGCTCGATTGACAGCCATGGCCTCTGCGGCCTACTCTACGCTCTCCACCTGCAACTACTGGGCAAAAGGTACTTGATAGTGGTCGATGACGTGCGGGACGCCAAGCCATGGCACGACGTCTGGGATGGGTTACCCAAAGGTAATGGTGGTTCAGTCGTTATCACGAGCAGGATAGAGAAAGTGGCAGACAGCAAGGATGGGGAAGACAATGTGATCCGCCTGCGCCTGCAGCCACTCACAAACCCTGAGAGCTGCTGGTGTATATTCAGGGATGAGGTCGAGAAAGATGGGAAAAATTTGGATGATGACATCATCAGAAAGCTGAAACAAGCAGTCACAAAGAAGAGTGCTGGTCTGCCTCTAGCTGCAAAAGTTATGGGGGAGATTTTCTATGAGAAGCGCAAAGCTAAGGAGGGGGGTGAGCATGGCGAGATTCATTAACATAGAAAATCAGCCAAAGTTTCTTTGTTTTTGTTTTTTTATTTTGTGTTCTCTCTGCTTCTGCAATTGGTACTAGGGTTTTGATTTTCATGTCAAAATCTTGCTCAAGATTGTTGATGGTAATCATGTGAAAAACTCGAGTATCCTGTAAATTTTTAGCCAAGATTTAATAGAGGATGATATTGGATTGGCGAGAATTGTTATACTCGTTTTGCTTGGTAAATTCAATCATGTCTCTGCTGATGGATAGAGATTAAGGTTCAAGATAACATAACAATATGAGCAGACAGGGACATAGAACCACCTAATGATATATACCAGAAGAGTAACATATCTTGGTTAATCAATCCAGCATAATAATGATACTGAAATTATTTTTGTTGTTTAGTAAGTTATGATCATCCATTCTTAAAAGATACTAACAGTAATGATTGTTCTAGTCAGTTCATAAACTCACAGGCATTCATTGAACGTTACTTTTCCTGGATAACAAATAAAGTGACTTGGAAATTATAGTTGGGTTATTTCTAAAGAAAGAAGGCAAACCGCGCGATTGCCCAGATAGTAATTGCCAGCACACCTTCTATCTTGATTTTGAAGTGAATTTCAATACAAATGAGTAACTTTTTGTAGCAGTCTCTACAATATAGATGTCCCAAACATGAACTTGAAGGCATAACTGCACAAGAAACATGGAGTGGGAGAACACCTAGTGTTTTCACCTTCTAATATACCCGTCATGCAGTATGGCCTCCCTGCCAGAAATCTCATTGTTGTCACTATTTTAAGAACAGGGAGCAACAGCTGAAGACGATGATAATATCACATAGTTAAGTTCCTAAAGTATTTTGTGATTATCTTGTTTAATTAAAGCTGAATTATTTCTCCATAGCACGTTTTGTTGAAAACAAGAAATTATCGAGAGGGTGAATGTGGATTTACATTCGCAGTTATAAATTTCCTTTATGATCTCTCCTCATAGGTTTAATCCAACAGTTGTAATCACATTGTCTGCCAAATGATTCGGTCATCTCCGCTAAGAAAGAATGGTAGGTGCTTCTGGAGACCCTTTCAATTTTCTTTTCAGTAAGTTGAAAACTTTACTTACGGACAAAACGCGGAAAAGTCGGATGTCCTTACGGCTGGCCATAAATGACCGGGACCACCATTGCTCTCTGTCAGGACAACCTGGACGCAATTATTTGCCAGCAAATATTTGTAAATTATGAAGATTGGCCTTTGGTCGCTGACGATGGAGGGAGAAAATATTGGGTGGTCCGGGACCTCCACGTCAGCGTGGTCCCCGGCCACTCATGAGGCGCCATGTGGAGGGATGGGCCCCATTTGGTGTCGTCTGCCTTCTTCCCCTCTCCCGACGCCCTCTCTCCTCTCTGCTCCTCGACTCAGGCTTCTTTCTCTCTCCTCTCTCTTCTCACTCTCTCCCAAATAACTCGGCTGGTGGCTCGGCTCGGCTGGCGGAAGAAAGGACGGGTAATAAATGCGCAACGCTCCCGCTTAAATTTTCTCTCTCTCACTTGAATTTTTTAGGTTTTGTCTCTCTTTCGTGGAAGAGCTCACAGAGAACGAGAGGACTTGCTCTGTTTCCTTCTCAGCGCATCCCACCCCCTCCGCCTCCGCCTCCGCCTCTCCAAAAAGCCTCGCCGGTCATCTACCTCTGGCACGTCGCCTCCTCCAAAAGCCCTGCCAGTCGCAGCTGGTTCCTCAAACCTTCGGCTCTGACTGTTTCCAATGCGGAGATCGAGTTTGTGCTCGCGTTGGTCTCTCGGCAACTTCTACCCTCCATCCGATTGCCTCCCTCCGACGAACTCGTCATCAACTCCGACTCCGAGCCGCCGCCGCCGCCGCCGCCGCCGCCGATGGCGTCCTCCGTCTGGCATCTGCTTGTCCTCCCCCTCCCTCAAGCCGAAGACGCCGGCGGCCTCCGCCGCGAAGCCGTCGGCCTCCGACAGGAGGGAGGCGACCTTGATCTCGTTCCTGAGCGGCGCCAGGCTCCCCGCCATCGACCGGGTGTTGTCCCTGTCGCTGGCCCGATCGGTCACAAGGGAGATCTCGGTGGACCTGGGCAGGGCCGACGGCGCGGCGAAGAAGGAGAGGCGCGGGCTAGAGGGCTGGAGAAGGATTCCCGCTCGCTGTGGACGAGGTACGTGGACTGGCTACACCAGCACCGGAGCTAGGGCTTTTCCTTGGACGTGAGCCTGAATCGGGTTCACGGACGAGTTCGTGGAGGAGATAGAGCCTCGGTTCCAGGCCGCGTTCAAGGCGATGGAGGAGCTGGGGAAGGGCGCGATCGCGAACCTGGCCCAGACGAGGGCCGCATGGTCGGGCACTACTGGTCGAGGAAGTCGGAACTCGCGCCGGCCCGATTCTTGAAGGCGCAGATTGAGAGCACGCTTGACGCGGTCTGCAATTTCGCTGTTCTTCTTTGATTGTTGTTTCCTGAGTTTAATGATCTCGTGGTAATGATAATAATGATATCTATTGCTCCTATTCTAGAGGATTCTTAGAAGAGAAGCTTGACGATCGGTTTATTTGTTGACGTTTGCCGAATGTCAAGTGTCAGGACGATAAAATTTTCATATGTTTTTGGAGCTATTATTCATTGGAGCAAGTTCAATAAGACAGGAAGCTCGTGACTTTTAACTTACAATGTTGGACACTCCTGCCATATAGGTTTGTCTTTCGGTCGACTTAGATGGATGTTGGAGCTCCCGAACGACATAGAGATAGTCAGATAGATCGGTATCCTTTGCTAATGGAACAAGTGGAGAGTAGTAGTGGTCATCAGCACGTAATTGATGTAGAGAGAAATGGGGACGCCTCATTGACAGCATCTCATGTGTGCTCTTCCACGAAAGAGAGACAAAACTTAAAAAATTCAAGTGAGAGAGAGAAAATTTAAGCGGGAGCGTTGCGCATTTATTACCCGTCCTTTCTTCCGCCAGCCGAGTCGAGCCACCAGCCGAGTTATTTGGGAGAGAGTGAGAAGAGAGAGGAGAGAGAAAGAAGCCTGAGTCGAGGAGCAGAGAGGAGAGAGGGCGTCGGGAGAGGGGAAGAAGGCAGACGACGCCAAGTGGGGCCCATCCCTTCACATGGCGCCTCGTGAGTGGCCGGGGACCACGCTGACGTGGAGGTCCCGGACCACCCAATATTTTCTCGTGACGGAGGAAAAAGACATCCTGGACAGAGTGAGGGTCGGGGTTTTTTTGGTTGAATAGGTGGTGAAGGTGATAGGGGTAAAAATGGAAAGAAAATGATAATATGGTGAATTGCATATCTCGTTAGAAGTACAATATTAAAACTCAGAATGCTAACTGTCCAATTTGAAAGTTGAGGATGCAAATGATATAGATGTAACATTTGAAGATAGTTTTTGAAAATTTTCCAATATTACTTAATAAAATACCTGACAGAACACCCATTTTAACCAAGATTATTACAATATACAAAATTCTACTTGTAGATTTGGATATAATTTGTCATACCGTTACGAAATTTAAATGAGTAGATAGATTTTACAAGGAAACAAAACGTGAACAGTGAATTTTCAGTTCTCATTATACTGAAATTTAATTAATAATTTAGGTATACATCAAAGTAAATGTCTAAATACTTAGTGAAAGTAACACATTTTATGTGATTATTAACATTTAGTTCAGTTGTTTCACTGATATGTGATAAGTAATATTCTTTGAAATCAAAGTAACTTCACTGGGCTTGGATTGGAAAGTTTTCATTAGCTTGTAATATTCACATTTAATTGGTAATTTCTTCATGTAATGAAGTAAGGGTAATTTGTATATGAGGAAAGTAGCAATTAATATGGCGTGATTAACATTTCTTGTAATTATAAATTTTCTTTTACTAATCCATATGTGATTATTAAACTTATTTGAAACCAAAGTAACTTTTAAGATACTTAGTAACTTCCAGCGTAGGAAACATACTATGCAATTAGTATTTTCATACATTAAGAGAACTTTGACTATTCTGGATAACACTTCCCATAAGAAAGTAACAAAATTTAAAGTGCTTAGTATCCTCAAATATATATAAAACTTAAGAGAAATGATTTTCATAGGTGATGATTAATTTTCTTCCAGAAATAAATTAGGTTCGATATGAAGATTAAACTTTAATATAGAAAAGTATTAAGATTTATAAAGTTAGTGGCATTTATTTACTAATAATATTTACAAATGACCGATAAATCTCACGTACACTCAAGCAACTTGGACAAAACTTTTGATGACCACATGCCAACGGAGTATCACTTTCTGGTCCTCCTTTCTAAATTCAAGCGCAAGCGGGGTCAAACCTTATCGTCTAAACATGAGATGCACGAGATGCTTCTGGATATCACTCTCTTTATTGGTGATGTTCAAATATTGGTACTGGATTTTCTTCTTTCCTCGGCCAGTAGGCTGGACAAGTACCTGTAAGAGTTTTTCTAATTGTGGACTACATTAATTGATATTGTAATTTCCGTTTAACGTTTACTGTTGTACGGGGTTTGGTCTAGGTGAGATAGAAGGTTTAATTAGTCCTAATATGGGCATTTTGGTAGTGTGGGTAGAGTTGAGCTGGCCCAGTAATGAGAGGACTCACTGGAAACTCTATAAATAGTCTTCAAGTCTCTCTCCTCTAACCCTAATTCTCACATGTATCCTCACCTAAGGGGGGCGTTTTCCTAACGCTACACGTGAGGGGGTCGCCTCATTGAGCCAGGTGATACGGAGGGCAATAGAGGAGAAGGACTTGCGCGTGGAACATTGTGTTTCCGCTTCCGCTTCAAGAACAGTGGATCCCCTTGATGAGTGGGTAATCCCTTTTCTGCTTCCGCTTTATATTTGATGGATTCCAAAACAGGTATGTTAATCTTTCTACTCAATTATGCATGTTCTTGTTCTTAGTTATGGAGATCTTGGGGTTACGTAATTTGCGTCCAACATGTGGTATCGTGAGCAACCATAACCCTAGAACTTGAACGCATAAAGATTTTGCCCTAATTTGTACCGATTAGCCCTAATTCATACGGATCTTGCCCTAATTTGTGATTTTCGAGATTTTTTGCTCAATAAAAATAAAATTAAATCATAAATTCGGACTCGGGCTCGACGAGACGAGCAAGAAGGTCGGCGGCGCGTCGCCGGGAGGCCGCACGCGCGGCCACGCGCCGCCCGGGCGTCGAACGCGCGCCGCGCGTGAGATCCACGCGCCGCGCACTCGGGCGGCGCGTGAGGGCGCGTGGAGCGTCGGATCGGCGCGTGGATGGCGGCGTTGGACTCGTATGGTGATTTCCTACGTCGTGGTGTATTTATTTTACATATTTGATAATTTTATGGATGTGAAAATACATACGGAACCCTAAATACGTGTATTTTTAGTGTATTTTTGCGTATTTTTCTTATATTTTCTGTGAAAATTGGAAATATAAGTGTTGGGTTACAGGTATGTTATCACATAAACATCATAATGGTGTGATTCATCAATAAAAATCAAACTTTATTGTGAACTGAAGGCGGCTTGATGAGATACAATCAATATGGGATAGTAATTGAGCTATGTATTGGTGATAAGAAACAAGAAAGATTATGAAACTTTTGTTGCTCATGCATACTCCTTGACACGTTGATAATCTTTGAATGATGGATGTCTTAAGAACTCGTGACTAAACTAATTGTACCGATTGACATATCTCGCCGTATGTAGGTAATGCATGTCGATTAAGTTACCGCATATTGTACATGAACTTATCTCGGTCACTTGTTAATATCTATCAAATTGAATATTTTTATGGTTAAGGAGTATGGCAATATTTATGCAGAGCAATAGTATCTACTGTTATAGTTTAGATATTTAGTTACGTGGTTTGACTCAATTTATAGGCCACCGATTGAAGTAATGATATTTGTTACTTAAATTGATTAATAAATCAGTTGTTGGCCTTGGAGTCATGTTTTGCCTTATGAAACTCATGAGCAATAGTTGATCACTGTTAAGCTTATCAATATGGTGTACCCTGTATTGCTATTGATGTTAACTTATGAGAAATCCTTTGGATCGGCATTCTTTTAATGTTGTTTTAGTAATTAGTAATCAGGGTGCACAAGATGCTTGCTTCTATGAGAATTCTCATGTGTTACTGTGATCAATGATCTCATTGGAATCTGTCTTTCAGATTCGTTATATATGATTAATTTTTTATTAATGAATAAAGCAATGTAATTAGCATGATATGTGATTTTGGTGATATGATGCCCCTATCATTAAAGTTAAAATCACATGTATATGGTGTATGTGAGGAGTAAAGTTTATATCCCGGTATGAGAGAATTTCAATGATTCAATTGAGTAGTGACCGCCAAAGTGGCACGCTTGATTGGGTTTGAGAAATTTCGGTCTCGTATGATGATTGGGATGTCTCCTGGTCTAATGCGTAGTCATACTCCCAAAGGAGGTGATTGTGTATTAGTTCATGGAAGGATACATGATAGTGTGGTGGATGAGTGACCGATCCTAATGGTTCATATGCCCAAAGGTGATGAATTCACGAAGATTGGAATATATTCTCATAACCCTTATCATGTGGGGAGTGTACAACCGTATGTCATGTATTCCGCCCAAAGGTGATTATATGATTATGCGTGTAACTCTCTGGATGTGTACTTGTACGTCAAGTTACACAATGCTCACATGATACTAATTATATATATTGCTTGGTTTTCAGTCACCTTTTCGTAATTAATAACTTCATTATTATTGAGGTTTTTACTTGCTTCAAATTTTAAGTTATGGACATATAATTTGTTGCTTGAGAAAAGAGCAATTGAATTTGCTTATCGTCCATAAAGCATTCCATTCTAACACTTGAAAAGAGGTTTGCTTGCGGCACTTTAAGCTTTATAAGATGATGGAAGCCTTAGTTGCTTGAAATTATGTCTTATCTGATATTGAAATTAGGACACATCTCGCAAAGATTGTGTTTAAATCCTAATGACATATACATCTCGTATATGGTTAAAAGATTGTTTTCGAAAGTTTTCTATTTAAGAAAAATGGCCGAGATAAAGAATAAACTGGTTCAAATTAGTCTTGAAGGTTGTCGGGTCTAATTGTAACGGTAAGTATTTTGACAAGTATGACAATACCGAATTGCTTAAAGGGTCATTTGTCAAATACTTGATAGATTCTGGGGTGGTAATTTAATTACTATACCTGAAAATCCTGACAAAGAGATTTGGCCGAAAGGTATAAATGCACCATATTGAACATGGTGATGAGTATGATTAGTAAGACTAATTTATCTGTTTTTTCTTTTGTGGGCTGATATTATGAAAGCAATTTTTTCATATACAAAAGGGGTATTGATTTTATGACCCTAAAGAAGGTACAAGAATTATGGAATCACATACTCTAAAGTTTCTAAATATTGACGTAATTGTAGAGGATAGCTGCTCTCAGTTATTAAAGATAATAGTATGATGGAGGTTACTATGTTTTTGTCTTTACCTATATAGATAATTATGAAATCTCCTATACCATAGACTAAACTTGTTGAGGTTCAAGGTACTATTCTTGATATAGTTTATAATGAAATTTCTTAAACCTCTCAAGTGTAGAATGAAGTGGTTGCGGCTTTATTAAGGAGATTTGTTAAGGAAAGACGATCGCTTATACCATCGACTATATAATCTATTTGTGAGAGCATGATTACAATATCCACTATATAGTTGATGTAATGACATATTTATAAATGTCGTTTCTTATTCTCAATTAAGTATGTGATTAGATGTCATAAAAAGCGATATACAATCTATGAAACATGTTTGGAAACTTACTGACTTGTCTAAAGATCACAAGTTTATTAGTTGAAAATTGGCGTACAAAAACTAAAAGAATTTCAAAGAAAGATTGTGGAATTTAAAGCCAAATTGGTAATTAAAGTTTTAACTCTGAAAGAGGGGTGGATTGTTTATAGTGAAGAAATAATTATTTCTTTAAATATTCTTTCGAGTGAACATGGCATTAATAATTTATTTTGATATAAAGTTACGCCAAATAGATACAAAATCTATATTGTGCAACCTGGATGATTTTGCAGCGATTCAAGTAAACTTGTGTGTGTAGACTGAAAAGTTCTAATTCATGGTCAAGCAAGTTTCCAGACAATATTATTAAAGTTTCATAGTGTTGTTATTTTGTTCAATTGGGAACAAAGTAATTCAATATACTGCAAGGTCAGTGGGAGGAAATTTACTTTTTCTCATACTTTATGTATATAATATTTTGCTTACAAATTGTGACTTTGAGATATCTTATATACTTTGTACCAAGTCTGTAAGGATTGTTTTTGCCATATTATATTAGATTTTCTCGGAGGATATTTGCTGATTGTATATTGGAAATATTCAATATACATCATTGCAAGCCAGAATTACTCCTGTTGTTAAGGGTGATGGACTAAATCTATCACATTGTCCTTATTTAGATATTGAGAAAATCTAATTAAAGGGAGTACCTTGTGTCGGTGCACTTAAAAGTATAATGTATACTCGAATTTGCACTAAACTAAATGTTGTCTTTGTGACGGGACTTCTAGGCGAGATATCGGTCAAATCCAAGACATGATCACTGGGTTGCTTTGTCAAGAAGGTTTTAAGGTACTTAAAGAAGACACGTGATTATATGCTAATTTACGACATATTTAATTCTTGCCGTGAGTAAGGTATTCATATGTTAACTTTATAATATCAATAATAAGATACAGATTTATGTTAGTAGGAAGTGCAGTAAATAAAGTTCTATGTCATCTTCTATTATGTAAGCAAAGTGTTAGTAACATTCTACTATGCTTTGTTACTTGGGCTTTTAGGCTCCGAACCTCATGAAGGAGTTGATCGTTTTAACTTGATGATAGACCCATACAGTTGTATTGAGATAACAAATTTGTAGTATTATTTATTTACTACGAGGTCTCAAGGGGTCTAAATATATGGTGGTCAAATATTTTTTTGACCATAAAGAAACAGTACAGAAAGGTGACTTATAATATAACATATTTTCACAGATGATGTGGTTGCAGATCCACTAACTAAAGGCCTACGCCCATATGTATTTGAGTGACATGTCATTAGCATGGGCCTAGGAGTATCTTCGGATACTGTTGTTTAGTGGGAGCTGTTTTGGCTTTACTCTGATAAAGGTTTCATCTGTGTTCGTTACACTTTGTAACGGTTTGATATGTATCAACTTTTGCATTCAATAAAATATTTTTGAATGTATTGTTATTATGTTGAATACATATTGATAAAGTCTCAAGGGATTGTATAAACCTTGAGTGAAGGCTAGGGGCATCCGGGCATCCGGTTATTAGCCTTGTGCATATGTCTTGTGATACATAAAGAAATGTTAACCATAAGGACAAGACATATGTGGGTTCATTAGAACCATAAAGCATTCTCTTGTGGCACAAGTTTTTGTGACACCTAAGGTAAGAGAATGGTGACTGACAAATGGGATCTCTCTATGAGAGATGTTATCCATTGCCACACTACCATATTGAATCCATATCAATAAAGTTGAGAGCACTCGTGACCATGGAAGGCTCTGTGTGTATACATGCAGTTACCGCCATGATTCGGTGTTTAAGACTTTATGGGATAGGATTGACTATTAAGAATTATCTCTGGACCAAATGTGCGCACATAAGGTACGATTTCAATTAATATAGTCCAAGTGGGAGAATGTAAGAGTTTTTCTAATTGTGGACTACATTAATTGATATTGTAATTTACCGTTTAACGTTTACCGTTGTACGGGGTTTGGTCTAAGGTGAGATAGAAGGTTTCTTAATTAGTCTAATATGGGTGGCTAGTGTGGGCCGAGCCCGCCCGTAATGAGAGGACTCACGGAAACTCTATAAATAGTGCTCAAGTCTCTCCTCTAACCCTAATTCTCACATGTATCCTCACCTAAGGGCGTTTTCCTAACGCTACACGTGAGGGGGTCGCCTCATTGAGCCGGTGATACGGAGGGCAATAGAGGAGAAGGACTTGCGCGTGGAATATTGTGTTTCCGCTTCCGCTTCAAGAACAGTGGATCCCCTTGATGAGTGGGTAATCCCTTTTCTGCTTCCGCTTTATATTTGATGGATTCCAAAACAGGTATGTTAATCTTTCTACTCAATTATGCATGTTCTTGTTCTAGTTATGGAGATCTTGGGGTTACGTAATTTGCGTCCAACAGTACCATGACTGTCAATAGAGGCAATCTGTCCTGTTAGATCAAACAAAAGTAACTAAAAGGCAAAAAGATCACATAATAGTTAAGTTCCTGAAGTAATTTGTGATTTCCTCGTTTAATTAAAGTCGAATAGTTAGTTTTGTTAAAATGAAAATTTTTGGTGCCGTGACTATAGGATTGCAATGCAATTATAAATTTCTTTAACAATCACACTTCATAGGTTTAATCTAATAGATGTAATTACATTTTCTGCTGAATAATTCAGTCATACTCTATTCAGAAAGATGTTAGGTGCTTCGAGAGCATATGCTAATTTTTAGTGTACTTCGATGAGTTGAAGAATTTTCTTAAGAACAAAAAATGGAAAGGCTGAAGATCTTTATAGCTAGTGAAGGATGACCGAAGCCACCGTTGTTTCGTATTAAGACGATCAGGATGCAATTATTTGCCGACGAATATTAGTAGGCCACCGTTTGACAAGGTTTGACTCATTTATAGAAATAAGAAATAAATATACAGCAAGTCTTAAAACTTATCTCGAAAGCACAATTGAGTTTGAAAAATTTCACAAAGTACAATTAAATCTTAAAACTTACCAAGTTAATATAATCAAGTCCTTTGATTAACTCTCTCTAACTTGATTGGATCAACTTGACAAATTTTATAATTCGATTGCACTTTTTAAAAGTTATAGGACTAAATTACAATTATGTGACAAATGTTAGAATTTCTAGTGCACTTATCCCTAAAAACAATTATAAATAAACTTGAAAAAGAGACAAATGTACACAAAATTTAAATTAAAAGTTTTACCCTGAACTAATTTTCGTGTCATGAAAAATTTCAATTAAGTACCCCCATGAGACATTTACACCAAACTAATGCTCATATCATAAAAATACCAAAAAGGTACCCAATGACCTATTTATCCCAACTTAATTTCATCTTTCGAAAAAAAATAAAATTGAAGGGGTACCCTTACCCAAATCTACCCATCATGTCATATCCCTTGCCAACAAAAAGTAAATTCAGGTTAGGGGTATCAGCTTGAGTTTTTTCGTAAAATAAAAATTAATTTAGGGAAAATGTATCATGCAAGTATCAATTTGAGAATTTTTATGAGATGAAAATTAATTTGAGGTAATAAGCTCCTCTTTTATTTTTTCCTCTGTTCAATTACTTTCCCCTCTCTCACAGTTCTGTATTGTGCTAATGCAGATGATGCCTTGGACTCGCCTGCATCCTCTGTAACAGCGGACCGTGAAGAGAATGAGTTAGATCATCACCTGCCTTGCCCGACGGAGATTTTGCATTTCTGGAGGAAAAACAGGCTAGACTAGCCGAGGAGCTCCTTTAAATTCTTCAAATCCCTTGCACTGGCATTTGAATTAAAAAAAAAAAATTGGTGAATGGCAAGTGATTTCCCAATCAAATATGTCGTAACATTGTTGTCTGCTATCCACATAGGAGTACACCATACTTGTTGATAGATGTCGATCCATTGGATGTAAATGTATGACTCTACTTCTGTTACTACGGGTTAATCGGTTAGATTACCTTGGCAGCCAGCATATTTCAGTTTTGCATAAGTCTACCCTAATTCCATGTTGGTCACTCTCACACTGTTGGTGTCATGCTAGTGATATAGATCCCGGATTACCCAGTTAGCTTACAAATTAGTGAAGTGAACTGCAAGTGGGTATTTGGACAAGGAGGTTATTTCAAGCTAATTATGAATTTAAGAAGCAATTAGTTCATAACATGAAAAGCACAAAGAGCGGATCAGATGAAAAATTGCGATGGTGATCGTCATTGGCCCGACTTCTTCAAATATAGCAAAAACTATGAGCAAAATGATCGAACTGACATTTAACCCAGCGATGCCGTACATGTCTTTTCCAGTGCCAAATCCTTAGCCCAGAAATGCAATATTTGATCTGCGAGCGTTGAAAAGCTACCCATCCAACACCGTCTCCCTCACAGTGTATGGAAAATGGTGTACTAATGTAACTATTCGTTACTGGCGGACTTGGTTTAACTGCAATCTACTGCATTGCAGAGCTCTTATATACAGAAAATGCTGGTAATGTTCTCTTTGTGACAACATTAGAATGTCGATCCCTACACCTCTCTTAATTCTCTTTATCTTAAATTATGTCTGAATATCTGTGAATATATTTAGTTCCCGGCTTCTTTGTAGTCACTGTTTATGTAAGAAATGGGCTTTAAAAAAATACGTAAATAAAAGAAGCCTAGCCCATCTACTGCTCACATTTTAAGACCAAATGAGATAAAAGAAAAAAAATAGAAAAGAGAAAAGAGAAAGATAAGAGAGAGAGAGAGAGCGAGGGAGAGAGGGAGGGAGGGAGGGTGGGAGACGGACTTCGTAAGATAGAAACAGACCAACGGAGGAAAGAAGAAAAAGAAATGTGTACAGACCTTGTCAAGTTGGATTAACTTCGTTTTACAGCGGTATGTAAAATTTAAGCCATTTGTTTATCTAATTGGAGTAATTTCGAAGTTGGGGCATAAATTTGGAATTATGTATTACTAACTACAAAGTTCAATTTTGGAGTTGTTAAGTTGAGAAATTATATAGAAATGATAATTTAAAGTTTTGTGGAGCCGTGAGATTTGATGAAAATCAATTTGAATCGATTGCATAGTTGAGTGAATTTTTAAAGTTTTGTGTGCAAGTTCTATTAGGAGCAACAAATATCAGCTTTGGTGAGTGTTTTGTTGGGGTGCAGGAGTTATTTTGTCAGCAATTAAACTTAGTTTAGTCAACTTTTAATTGAGATAACATTTTACTTGATTTTAATCTTGTTTATCACTTATTTGATAACTCAAGTAACCTTTATTGTTTGGTTTTAGGCTTTTCTAGATGGGTGGTGTTTTTTTTTTCTTTTTTGAAATTGTAAACTTATTTCTTGAAATCAATAGAGGTTAGAAATATTATGAGTCATGAAAGAGCATATTTATTGCATAAAGATCTGGATCGGGCATTTCTAAAGGTTTTATATGTTGAATTGGGAATCTACTTTATAAAATAAATTTGGAAATAGATTGAGAAACGTCTTATAAAATGTACTCTTTTTAATGAACGGAGTTGTAAAAGAATATATGTCTTAATTTGTAAAATATATCCTGCGTATGAGATGAATTCTTATTGGTTTTTTTGGATTTTTGGAAAATGATGGTTTGATGCTCAAAGTGGGTTCCTGGATATGCACATTAGTTTCAAGATATCCATTTAAACTAAGCCATGACTGATAATAGGTGGAGACTTTGTCATGAATATTGGCCATTTTGTCATCAAGCGTTGTATTGTGACAATGGTTGATTATTGAGCATAAGATAGATCGATGGAATTTATCATAGATGTGTGGTTGATGAGTTGATCAAAGAAGTAGACCATTTGATATTTGATTTCATGAGATTGATCAATAAAATTGATTTTTGATGTTTGATTTATCATGATGAATGAAATGAGTATTTTTTTTTATATGTTTAAAGTTTTGTTGAAATAATAAAAATCATTTCTGATCTCTTACCTATACTATATTTTGGATTCGAATTAAATGAGTGATATGACTTTATAAATGTGTATAGTGGATACTTGATCTATATAGAATAGATGTAATACTCGCCAGGCTATGATTCCTCATATCATTCATCTTAAATGTTTTTTAGGTTCCTCAACTAGTGACAAGTAAATTGAGAGTGTTTATGCTATTAGCAAGGCATTTTGATAGTGGGTTTAGTAATGAGTGGTATATGACTAAATTGAACTTGCTAGATTTAGTTGTTAATTTGGAGATGTATATATTCATTGTGTGGATTATAAAGACTCTAATACTTAACCTACTTGTTGGTTATCATACATACATACATACATGTTGACACCTAAATTTTACCATTTTATCTAGGACTTAATTGAATAGAAAATTAAGGATGAATTTTTAAACTTTAGCCAAAAAAATATTTTTGACTAAATTGTTAGGAGCATTAGCATTACTGTTACTAATTATTAAAATTTTAAAAAATAATTGAAAATTATATTAGAAAAAAGCGGACTGGACTAGGCTGGGAAAAGTGCCAAAAAAAGTCCTAAACCTTTTGGCTTTGTGCCAATTTAGTCTTAAACCCTTTTTGGTGCCGATTTAGTCCTAAACCTTTTTACGTTGTGCCAATTCAGTCATTTCCGGCCAATTTTGGCCGGATTTTGCTAATCGGACGCCGGCCGGCCGACGTGGGATGATCGACGCCGACGTGTACAATTTTTAATAATATTTTAATATTTTTGAATATTTTTATTTTTATTTTATTTTTCTCTTTTTATTTTTATTTTTATTCTTTTCTTTTTTATTTTTCTTTTATTCTTTTTCTTTTTTTCTTCTCGTCTTCTTTCTCCAGCTTGGCGACCGGCCGGGCGACGGCGGCGAGGTCGACCTCGCCGACCACCTTGCCAATGGCTGCGAGGCCGCCCTCGCGGCCCGGGTGGTGAGGCTCGCCCTTGCCGGATCTGACGAGGGTCGAGCCTCGCCCATGGCTGACGAGGGCGAGCCCCGCCAGCTCGGCGCCAGGCCAGCTAAGAGAACCCCAGGAATCACAAAACCCCCACCCCGAAGAATCACCGCCGCGGGAGAAACAAGCGAAAATCCGGGGCCGAGCCGCGTGACCGAAGACACCCCGAGCTCTCGTAAACCCTAGAGACGACGACGACGCCGAGCGGAGGAGGGAGGAAATTTCTAGGGCGAGATTGGGATCGGAGAACGAGCCGGGAGGAGTCTAGCCGGCCTCACGCCAAGCCGGCGGGGCTCGCCCTCGCCGGCCATGGGCGAGCCTCGCCACCCGGCCGCAAGGGCAACCTCGAGCCGGCGGGCGAGGCTCGCCCTCGACGGATCCGCGAGGATCGAGCCTCGCCCATGGCCGGCGAGGCTCGATCCTCGCAAGATCCGGCGGGGCGAGCCTCGCCCGCCCGGCGCAAGGCCGCCCTCGCGGCCACTAGCGAGGTGGCCGGCGAGGTCGACCTCGCCGGCCGTCGCCCTCGGCCGGTCGCCGAGCTCTGGCGACCGGTTGGAGGAAGAAGATGAGAAGAAAAACGAAAAGAATAAAAGAAAAGAATAAAAATAAAAATAAAAATAAAAAGAGAAAAATAAAATAAAAATGTTCAAAAATATTAAAATATTATTAAAAATTGTACACGCGGCCGCCGATCAAACGCCACGTCGGCCGGTCGGTGTCGAATGTCCAAGAAAAATCCGGCCAAAATTGGCCGGAAAGGACTGAATTGGCACAATGTAAAAATGTTTGGGACTAAATCAAAAAAAAAATGTTTAGGGACTAAATCGTAAAGCCAAAAGTTTAGGGACTTTTCAAGACTTTTCCCGACTAGGCCCGGTCCTTTTCTTTTCTCCTCTCCTCTGTATGTCTTTTGCCTAGGCCAAACCCAGCTTCATTTCCTTTTCTCCAAGCCTAGCCGCGTGCTGGTCTTCTTGCTCCTCATGCCGATCATGCCTCTGCAAAAAAGAAAAGTACAAGTCAGAGAAAGGGGGAGGATGGCGAGCAGTAGAGAGCAGTGCGATCCGCGGGCCGGGGCCTAGCCGACCAACAAGCTGGTGATGGCAGAAGCCATGCGCACTGGTTGGTGCCCTCAAAAGGAGAGTGGTGAAGAGAGAGAGAACGGGTTCCTTTTGGTCGAGGGAGAGAGTGACGGAGAGAGGGGTTCCAATTTGGCCGAGGGAGAGTCCAAGAAAGGGCGAGGGAGAGAGAGAGATACGAACGACTCAAAGAGGGAGCCTCAGTTGTGCACGGACTCGTTTGACTACCATCCCGACGACGTCCTCGAGCTGATCAGGTAGGTTCAGCTCTATCCTTGCTCCATTTTAGGCACACTGGGCTAGAGCTCACGGCCGTGTGGCTTGCGCAAGCTTCGGCCCTCATCACCCTTACATTTTATGTCCACAGTCCTTATATGTCGTGCATCAAGACCTCTGGCACATGTTTTAGTCTCGTTTGAGCTGGAAATCTTAGGATTTGGTAGTGCATATTCGACAAAATGCCTTAAAGAAAACCAAACAGTAGCCCGTGTTTTAACGCAAGACCGACTCATTTTTTCCCGTGCTTGCTGAATCCTTGTTGCTTTGCTTGTATTCATTGTGTTTTCGTGTGGTTTGTGCGAGATATTTGTGTGTATTCGAATTGACGATATTTCTCGTCACGTTGGAAAATGGGTTAGTGCTCGTCAGAATAGATGGTTGGCGCTGGCCAGTGTCGGTCAAAGGGGATGACCGGTGGATAATGGTGGTCTGGCGGCCAACGCTGGTTGCGCCGGCCGGCGTTGATGTATGGTGCAAAAGGAGGAGGCTTCGGTAGGGAGGTGGCATGTGGAGAAGAAGACCAGAGAAGGGGAAGAGAACAATAAAAGGAAAAGAAATAAAAAAGAAATAAAAAAGGGGTAATAAAAAGAAATGACCAAAAAAGAGACAAAAGAAAGGAAAAGACATTGGATGAGAAAATATTGGGTGGGCCGGGCGCTCCACGTCACTGTGCGCCCGCCCAATTAGGATGCGACACGTGTTGCCACTTGGAGCCTGGATCCCGCTTTTTTTTTTTAGCCAAAATTTTGCCTTCTCCTTCTCTCTTTTCATTGATCGCTACATCCTTTTCTGTCTTCTCCCGCCCTTTGCATTTGAAGCGCCCTCTATCTTCTTTGTCTTCTCCCGCTTGAAGTCTCACACAAAAATCTTTCTCTTCTGTCTTCTCCTGCACGAAGTCTCTCTTTCACAAAAATCGCTTGATCGCATCCGGCGTAACGCCTCCATGGCCTCCGGCACAACGCCTCCACTGTCCTCGAGACACTCCCTCAGGCTGCACAAAGCCCTCTTTTAAATATCTCTCGGGAGCTCACCCGTCGCATCCCGAGCTCCGATCCGCCGCCTCTAGCACGTTACCTGCATCTCCGTCTCCACCATCGCTACTCTCTTAAGCCGGTCATCTCCACCTCCACCATCGCTCCAACGTTGTCCTCTCCCTCGTCCTCCCCCTCCATGCCTTCCTCCGGCGGCTACTCCACCACCACGCCGCCGCCTCCACCGGCGGTTCCTCCCCGATCGACGGCGGAGGCGGCAACGGCGATGACTCGGCTGCTCTCTACGAGGGCACCGTCTGGCACGAGCGGCGCCACCCCGTCCACCACTCGTTCCGGTACGCCGTGAGGTACGTGCTCATCGACCTCAACCACGCGCCCCGCGCGCCGCCCGGCCACCTCTTCGCCGACAAGGCTCAACGGTTCGCTGATACGAACGGACCCATGTAATGATTTCTACAAAAGTTCCCTTACTTCGTTTTAGTTCGATTTCGTCAAATAGTAAATTGCAGCTGAATTGAGATGTTAATTTTTGTGATACCCTCCTTGGTTTGGCTGTGCTCGTTTTGTTGTGGATATTTTTAGTCCTCTCACTTTCAGACTTTTTACTTTGCCGCTTTGTAGCACGTAGTTGATTCCATTGGAAGTGAGTGATTTTAGCTTGTGTAGAATCATCTGTTTAATTTGTTCTTTGGTAGTTGTAGGTCTTAAGTTTTCTTCTAGAGATACTCTAGCTAATATGCTGCAAAGTCAAACTTCTGTTGGAAAAGATGGAGATGTTCTACTCTAGGTGTTGTCACGTGTACCTTCCCTTCATCAAAATTTGCACCTGCTGTGGTGGTATTTAAATGCCAATCGACCACTGCCTCCATCAGCTTCCTCCGTTGACATCCGAGAGGAAAGGGGAAATGACACAACCGGTTAGTGTGGTCTATTTGATAGCTGACGTTACTGGCACCCAGTGAGTGCCATCCACATATCTCTTCCACTTCATCAGCCAACCTGGTCGTGAGCTCTCCTCCACCTCACTCTTGAAAATTAAGACCGTCAATGGGACCAAATTTTAGACCTACCTCTTGTAGAATCACGTCTACAATTTGTTAATTGGACTTAACTCACCCAAGTAGCATAGTGGCAAGTGCTGTCAAGTACATTAATCTTTGCAATAATATGTTCTTCCTATTTTGACACCCTAGGAAATGGCTGGATGAGCTTGATATTCTTGTTTGATAGCAGTGGAGGAGTTGCATTTCCTGCCCTACATTTGTCAGCACCAATTGATGTAGTTTCTCATGGGTCCTTGTTTACTGAACCAGCTGCAGTCAATTATCTCTAAGTGTCCTTTACAGCAACGTTAAAGTGACAAACATCATAATAAATCAGAAAACATATGCTCTTTAGTTTAGAATGAAACTTAGAAAATCCGATGGATGCAACAATTCTTCTCAGACTCTTTTTCAAGTCCTTATATTTGCCTTGAACCATTTCTTTTCTCTTATCCCCTTTCTCCAATTGCAGTTTTCCTTTTAGGATTTGCTTGACAGATCCATAATGGTCGGTGCTTCATTCGGCTTTAATTTTATGTAGGAGGATCAAAAAGTTGTTAAGAAACGCAAAACAGAGCTTAGTGGCACTGTGACATCCCGATTTTTCAATTCTATTTTTCAATAAATTGAGGCGGGCATTTCATTGGCACGCATGTAGTTCTTTTCCTTGAGTTGGCCACTCATGTGAAAACTAGTCTATCAGGTGAAGCCGTTAATAAATTCTAATACATCGGACTCGAGAATTTGACCAGGAAACGATCTTTCGACCGAGTTAATCTGTAAGGGTCATTGCGGCACAATTAAAAATCGATTAGAGACTGGAGATAGGTCGACTCGACAGAGACCTGTGATCAGGTGTGGGTGATTCCATCAGATCGCACAATTCTTGTCGATCAGCACTGGACCGACTTTTCTATCGATTGGGTACCCTATGTTCGTATTTTAAACCTTGAGATTACCCCGACAACCGAAAGTTGCCAATGTTTCAAAAATGTACATTGTGGCTTGAGATGATCAACCACATGTCAAATGCATGAAAATTTCTAAAGGCTATCCGGTAGGTTGGGCCGCGCTAGTATTGTGCCAAAGTGAAATTAACCATGGAATTGAGATCGAATTCAGAAATTGGAAGTCATGGTGTGTCACAAATCATTTTAGGATCATTAACTCATCTTCGGAAGATTTTTCATGCAAGCCGAGTTTTTCAACAAAATAATCAGAGAATGGTTAATTTGGTTCGAGAAATTAGTAGACCCGCTTTTGGTCGTACTTTTGGGACTTAAGTTGATTCTATGGACAAGTGAAGATGTGAATTGAAGTGTGGTGACATTGGATTAATTTTATGGACTTCAATTGGACTCAATTGGAAGAGAATTGAAAGGAATTAAAGAAATTAATGTACAAAGTTTCATACCCCGGCGGAAAAATAAAATGGACCCATTGAAATAGGTTGTAGAGGAAATAAGTTAGTGGATGATGACATCATGGGGTGATGTCATGGTGGGTGGCCAATTGGTGGAGATCTTGACAAGTGGAGGGGTGGATTTAATCCCCAAAAAGTGAAGGGCCCCACCACTTCATCTTCAAGCTTGGGAAGAGAGAGAGGGGGGGGGAGGGGAGCTGCCTGTTCGAACCGGCCAGTCGGCCGGACGCCGCCCCTTTGCCGCTCGACGCCGCCAACTTCGCCGAAGAAGCTTGTCGCTGCCATCGTCCGTGCGTGTCGCCTGCGCACCGCGCCCGCTCGTCGTCGCACCGCCTCCGCCGCCTCCAGCCTTCGTCCGCGCAGCCCTGAGCTCTTTCCCCTCCGTCCGCCGCTTATCGCCGTCCACCGGAGCCTCCATCGCCGCCGTTCGTCGCTGCCAGCCACCGCCTGAGCTGCTACCGCCCATCCCCACCGGTTTCGCGCCCGAACCGCCGCCGTGCAGCCTCTTATCGGCCTCAACCAGCAACCAAGAAAAATGGGTATGACAGCCCAGTTTTGGCCCGTTTTGGCCGGCTTCCCGATCCCCGATGCTTGGCCTGCTTTGAAGAAAGTTGTTCCCCTCGGCGTCCCCGTCGTTTTGGTCTGCTCGGTTTGTTAATCGGGTGAGTTTAGCTCACTAAATCTTGATTAGACGGTTAATGATGTTCTAAGTGTGCTTAGTCTAAGTTAAGCAAGTTTAGGTGGATAGTTTAAATTTATTTAATTGTGATTTGGATTAAGAAGTTTGTTTAATTTAAAGTGTATTTAATTAAGGCTAATAGAGTTATTTAATAATAAGCCTTGATGGGACATAATAGGGTTTTATTTTTGAATTATTTAATTGTTTCGAAATTTTGGAATTTATAATATTATATTATATTCCGAAATTATTAAAATATTATTATTTATAATTTTAAAAAAAAAAAAAAAGAAAAATTATTTTTGACCCGGTTGCTTAGAATTTCGTGTCGATCGCTGCTGTGCATTTAGAATTTGAAATTGATGATTGGTTGTGGCAAATTGAATGTTGATTGTGAAAAATGAGGATTTCTTTCATAAAATCCCAAGTGTCGGAATTTGATGGAAAGATAACAGTGATGTGGTTATGAGTGAACTTAGAAAGTCACCAAAGTATGATTGTGCCAGTTGAACCGAGATTGCCACCAAATTAGATTTGGTTGCGCCCAATAGGGCCGTAATTCACCACCCGATAAAGGTCACGCCCAACCGGGCCGTGATTTACCATCTATTAGAGGTCGTGCCCAGTGAGGCCGTGATTGACCACCTATTAGAGGTCGTGCCCAGTGGGGCCGTGACTTACCACCTATTAGAGGTCGTGCCTAGTGGGGCCATGATTGACCACCTATTAGAGGTCGTGCCCATCGAGCCGAGATCTATCACCTAATTAAAGATCGTGCCGAGTGGGGCCATGATTGCCATTGGTTGTTAACCTTCCTATAGGATCGTGATTGGAAGCAGTGATTGATTTGCTAGAATGACATGTAATCGGCCGAGTCGATTGATTGCTGAGACAATCAAAGTGGTTGAATTGTTCTGATAATGTGATTGTGTCATAGTTGTTTAGTTATCATAATTACACGTGGTTGAATTATATAAAATGTGCTAACCTGCAGATGAAGACTAATGCGAGGTAAGTCTTTGTGTGATGTGGCTAGGCCACCCAGGGCATATTTTCTTTCTAATAGGGGTTTAGGGGGTTGAACTTGCTGAGACAACGTCTCATCCTGGTTGTGGGATTAAAATTTCAGGTCCCTAGTGGACGGAGCGGCCAGTTAGCGTTGGTTGGCCTTGAGGAGTTGCAAAGATGAAGTCATAAGGATTGGAGAACGTGTCCGACTTGTTGGTTTTAGGATAGTTCCCCTTTTATCGAGCTGGTCTATTTTATAGATAGTCCAGTGTTGTATTTAAACCTATGTGTTTGTAAATGAGTGTTTGGTATTGTGATTGATTGCCTGCTTTTCTATCTCAAGTTAAATGTTGTTAGGGGATTTGTTTCTCTTCCACATGCATAAAGAAATGAATGGGTCGGTGACGTATCCTGGGATGTCGCAAATTTGATCGACCGTAGTGGGATGTGCACGCTCGGGGTTCGGGTCGTGACAAGCACACTTTCAATTGGAAGTCTGATACTCTTTACTGGGTTGTTTGCTACGTAAGTGTGCGATAGTATGTCCTTTCTTCACCCTTGCTGACCTTTTATAAGTTAAACAGCATTTCAAAATATATTAGTTTTCATCCTAGGTGGTTTGGTCATATTGGAAGATATTGTTGATTGGGTTCTCAGTTTTTTCTCAGGTTGCTCTACCAAATTATTTGGAAGAGAACCATCGAGATTCATAATGTAAGGGCAACAAATGGACCTGATCTCGCTTCCTTCAACAATGACATGGAATTTAATATTACTACTGTTTCTAGTATGAGCTGTTCAAACTTGCAGGATACGTACACCTTACTTATGGGGAGTCCTGGCTTGGTAGACTATAGGGTTGCTCCTCTATCAAGCTTTGCAAACAATATAGTCTACCAAGCCAGGACTCCCCATAAGTAAGGTGTACGTATCCCGCAAGTTTGAACAGCTGATACTAGAAACAGTAGTAATATTAAATTCCATGTCATTGTTGAAGGAAGCGAGATCAGGTCCATTTGTTGCCCTTACATTATGAATCTCGATGGTTCTCTTCCAAATAATTTGGTAGAGCAACCTGAGAAAAAACTGAGAACCCAATCAACAATATCTTCCAATATGACCAAACCACCTAGGATGAAAACTAATATATTTTGAAATGCTGTTTAACTTATAAAAGGTCAGCAAGGGTGAAGAAAGGACATACTATCGCACACTTACGTAGCAAACAACCTAGTAAAGAGTATCAGACTTGCAATTGAAAGTGTGCCACGAAGCTCTGTTTGGCGTTTCTTAACAACTTTTTGATCCTCATACATAAAATTAAAGCCGAATGAAGCATCGACCATTATGGATCTGTCAGGCAGATCCTAAAAGGAAAACTGCAAATGGAGAAAGGGGATAAGAGAAAAGAAATGGTTCAAGGCAAATAAAAGGACTTGAAAAAGAGTCTGAGAAGAATTGCTGCATCCATCAGATTTTCTAAGTTTCATTCTAAACTGAAGAGCAGATATTTTCTGATTTATTATGATGTTTGTCACTTTAACGCTGCTGTAAAGGACACTTAGAGATAATCGACTGCAGCTAGTTCAGTAAACAAGTACCCATGAGAAACTACATCAATTAGTGCTAACAAATGCAGGGCAGGAAATACAACTCCTCCACTGCTATCAAACAAGAATATCAAGCTCATCCAACCATTTCCTAGGGCGTCAAAATAGGAAGAACATATTATTGCAAAGATTAATGTACTTGACAGCACTTGCCGCTATGCTACTTGGGTGAGTTAAGTCCAATTAACAAATTGTAGACGTGATTCTACGAGAGGTAGGTCTAAAATTTGGTCCTATTGACGGTCTTAATCTTCAAGAGTGAGGTGGAGGAGAGCTCACGACCAGGTTGGCTGATGAAGTGGAAGAGATATGTGGATGTCACTCACTGGGTGCCAGTAACGTCAGCTATCAAATAGATCACACTAACCAGTTGTGTCATTTCCCCTTTCCTCTCGAATGTCAATGGAGGAAGCTGATGGAGGCAGTGGTCGATTGGCATTTAAATACCACCACAGCAGGTGCAAATTTTGATGAAGGGAAGGTACACGTGACAACACCCAGAGTAGAACATCTCCATCTTTTCCAACAGAAGTTTGACTTTGCAGCATATTAGCTAGAGTATCTCTAGAAGAAAACTTAAGACCTACCACTACCAGGGAACAAATTAAACGGATGATTCTACACAGGCTAAAATCACTCACTTCCAATGGAATCAACTACGTGCTACAAAAAGGCAGAGTAAAAAGTCTGAAAGCAAGAGGACTAAAAATATCCACAACAAAACGAGCACAGCCAGACCAAGGAGGGTATCACAAAAATTAACATCTCAATTCAGCTGCAAGTTACTATTTGACGAAATCGAACTAAAACGAAGTAAGGTAACTTTTGCAGAAATGATTACATGGGTCAATTCGTATCAGCGAACCGTCGAGCCTCGTTGGCGGAGAGGTGGTCAGGCGGTGCGCGGGGCACATGGTCGAGGTTGATGAGCCCGTACCTCACGGTGTACTGGAACAAGTGGTGGATGGGGCGGCGCCACTCGTGCCAGACGGTGCCCTCATAGAGAGCGACTGAGTTGCCGCTGCCGCCGCCTCCACTATCGATCGGGGAGGAAACGCCGGTGGAGGCGATGGCGGAGCAGCCGTCGGAGGAGGGCGTGGAGGGGGAGGACGAGGGAGAGGACGACGTTGGAGCGATGGTGGAGGCGGAGATGACTGGCTTAAGGGAGTAGCGATGGCGGAGGCGAAGACGTAGGTAACGTGCCAGAGGCGGCGAATCGAAGCTCGGGATGCGGCGGACCGAAGCTCGGGATGCGACGGGCGAGCTCCCGAGAGATATTTAAAAGAGGGCTTTGTGCAGCCTGAAGGAGTGTCTTGAGGACAGTGGAGGCGTTGTGCTGGAGGTCGTGGAGGCATCGCGCCGGATGCGATCGAGCGATTTTTGTGAGAAAGAGACTTCGTGTGGGAGAAGACAGAAGAGAAAGATTTTTATGTGAGACTTCATGTAGGAGAAGACAAAGAAGAGAGAGGACGCTTCAAATGAGAAGGGCGGGAGAAGACAGAAAAGCACAACGATTAATGAAGAGAGAGAAGGAGAAGGGAAAATTTTGGCTAAAAAAAAAAGTGGGACCCAGGCTCCAGGTGGCGACACGTGTCGCATCCTCATTGGGCGAACGCACGGTGACGTGGAGCGCCCGGCCCACCCAATATTTTCTCAAAAAAGAAACGTGAAGGTCAGAAGGCAGTAAGTACATCAGCAGAAGAGAGGACAGGTCAGCAGGAGGAAAAGTAAAAAAAGAAGAAGAATCACTGTTCTTCTTCTTCAGAGGACCCTTCGCCGATTCCCCCCTGTTGCCCGGACTCCCTTGCCGCCCGATTCGTCGTGCCTCCGCAGCCATGGGCACCGCCGCACCCGGCGTCCGACAACTGCACCTATGTCCGCTCGCAACTCGTCTCCACCTACAGCGTTGACGACCCCTCGACCTCTGCTGCTGCTGTCGTTTGTCTCCATCGCGCCTGCCGGCCTCTGCCTGCGCGTCCGACGCCCCAATACTGCCGTCTCTGCTCCGCCCGTGGTGACCCAACGTCTCCGCTCGGTCGCTTGTTCCCCGCATCCACCGTCACTCCTGCAGCAGATCTCGAGTCCCCTCATGCCTTGCGATTCCAGTAGCGAAGCCGCTTCTGCCCACGACCCAGCCGTGCCACCGCATCCCTGTGCCGGTCTGTGTCGCTCCTACAGCTAGATCCGACCACCGCGACCTCCAACCAGTGAACCGACGCTGCAACCCAAGCTGCTCCGCCCCTACCCGTTGCTGTTTCGCCCTCCGCCGCTGCTGCTCCACTGGCTGCTGTCCCTCACCGGAGCTCCGAACGCCAGCGACCAACCCCCCTCGGCAATCCACCACCACAACCATTGTCATTAGCCGCACCGAGCCTGCATTGTGGTCCATTCTACTATTCGAATTTTTGGAAAATTCAAATTTAGGCAGATTTATTTTATCTTATCTTATTTTTGATATTTTGTTTTCTTTATTTGAAATATTTCTCGATGCATGGTTGAAATTCCCGATGTACCACCTCAATTCACAACCGTACACGAATTTTTATTCAATCTATAAGGCTTTAGATGGAATAATTAATCACGTGGGAGTAAAATTGATATCTTGATCTTTAAGACTTAAGATCAATTTATCGATTTTATTTACGAAATAATCAAGTTTGAATCTAAATTCAAATGATGAATAACATTTTTGATGACCATGGATGATTTCATGTTTATCTTTTAATTGTTCTATTTATCCCGCAAATACAAAAAAATTGCATTTGCGTTCCATGTAAATTAGAATTGATTGCATGATAGGTTAGTTAGATTTTTTTAAAATGCATGTTTCTAAGGTATCTAGAATAGATTCTCACTTAAATTAGATTTTTATTTTTAGTAAATTTAATTACGAATTTTCATAACAAAAATACAAAAAAAAAAAAATCATGCGCATGTCATGTAGGATTAGGTTCATGAAATGCCCGTCATCTAGTGATTATTGCTAGGTTCATTTAGTTAGAAATTGCCCGTCGTTAGAATTAGGTTATTTGGTTAATTTAGATTGCATATTCAACCATTGGACAATTTTAATTTCGAATTTCATGGAAAATACAAATTTTTTAAGAATAAATCAATTTCATGCTTCAGGATAGGCTGTATGCTTATTTATGTCATATAGTTTAGGTCATATTGCCATGTCATATCATTTCATGTTAGATTAGTAGGATGCATTACATATTGCATGATTCTCATTAAATAAGTGAAAACAAAAAAAGAAATTGCGTATTAATTAGAAATTATATGTAGGACTGTCGATGTAAATTCTGATCTAACACTACAGATGCTTTCGATGCCATGAGGTAAGTCCAGCAATTTGTTCATTACTTTATCTGGGTGTTAAATTAGTAGTTTGCACACCCACAAGATCACCCCACATGTTAGGGAAGTAAATTAAAGTTAATTCAAGATGCTTGCAAAACATTTTTTCGAAATAAAAGAGAAAGGTACTAAAAGGGCATTAAAAAAGTGTAGTATAACCAAGTCCCCGTACCCAAAGTCTTTAGTTCGTAGAAGTAAAATAATTTTCCCATTATATTATTTTGCTTAAGTGTCTAATCAACCTATAGTAAACTAATTAGTAGCGACTCATAACTAATAATTTTTTGCATGCTAAATATTTGAATCTAAGTCACGAATTGATATGGGCTTGGGAGAGCCCGAGCTAAGTTAGACTTAGAAGTCCATTAGCCTAAGTCTAATGTAATCAAGTCTCCATACCAGTGGTGCATGTCTTTTATAACCCAATGAAGTGTGGATATCTCCAATAGATAACAAGATCTTTTAAATATTATGCACATGTGCCAAATCGTCAAACTCATTCAAGAATATATTGTAAGTGCCCTCTCTTCATATTCTTTTTTTTCAAATAGCTGGTTATGCACAAATATAATGACGATTGTGCCGATTGCTTCTCATAGTTGCCTCAATCTCCTAAGATTTGTATCGAGATAATATAAAGCTTAATTGCTCCTCAAGTTTGCCAACTTTTAATAAACCGATATCTTCCAACTTGGCCTTTTCTAATGAAAATTTCATGTCCATGGGCTTGGCCAAGAATTTTCTTCACCATGGGCTTAGTCCAATTAAGTTCAAAGCCATTCACTCAAATTCTTCAGTGCCAATTCAATGCAAATGCAATAATAATAAATAAATGCATCTAAAATTATATGCTGTACAATTAATTATTTTTTCAGGGATAAAATTAATCCATCATTTTCTATGCAATAAATAAATGACTTGATCGCCAAAATTTAGGTGTCAACAGTGCCCTTCGTCGAGTGCACCCCAATACTGAAACAAAGTTTGCACTACCTCCTGAAACCAAATGCTCACAAAAGTCAAGTGAATCACATGTTCCCCACAAAGTAAACCATGTTTACTCAAAATAGTCGTTCCTCTTTTGCTTATATGGCCCAACTGCAAATCTCAGAATCTAAAGATGATGATATATTTGAAGAACCCACAACAATAATTCCCTACAGAACGTAGAGGCTATTATTCTTGTTACCTCTCATCATAATCAAGGAGCCCTTTGAAATTTTTAAAACTCCACCTCCATCCTTGTACATGCATCTAATGGAATCCAAACTACTCTACAAAATAAGGTTCTTCTTCAAATCTTGAGTATATCAATATCTATGAAAGTTCTTACTATCTTGTCATAACATTTGATCCACACCATATCAAAACCTACAATCTTGCAAATTGCATTATTGTCTATCAAAATTGAACCATCATTTTTTTATCATATGTGTGGAACCAATCTCTATTTGGACAAATATGGTATGAACATGCCAAATTCAAAATCCATGTGGTGTCACATGACATTCCAAAGACAAAATAGTAAGAACATTATCTACATCAGCTGACTCACTATCATTCACCAAACTAGCTAAATCGAAACTCTTCATTGACTTCCTCCATTAGCCTTAAGCAAAGAACACTCATTTTTAGTGTCCGAATTTTTGATAGTAGTAACACTCCACCTTGTTCTTACTACTACTACATCTATCATGATGGTTCGACCTTTCTGTAACAATTAAGCCATCAGCTCTATCATTACTATCACTCGCATTCAACTTTGTACGCATCTCCACGGAATTCAACGAGGCCTTCACATCCTCAAGAGTTATGGATTCCCTTTCATACAACCTAAAGTTCACAAAATTCTCATACAAGCTGGGTAGTGAGCATAACACATTTAGGGCTTGGTTTTCATAATCTAACTCCAAACCAAAGCAAAAATAGGAGTACATTTCAGTTATGTCTTGAATTTGAACCCAAAGCAAAAATATGAATTTTGAAAACTGGAAAGAGAAAGGCCAAACTTTCCTATTTGGAATAGGAGTACATTTGAGTTACGGTCAAGAACAGGGACTTTTATGGGATGCAAGTCCAGTGAATTTCCGTATACGATTTGGATTCTTCGGTTTCAAATTGGAAAGTCTAAGTGGACTTTGAATTTGACCATGACTCGGTCAACTTGGGTTTCATATAGTTGGAAAATATGTTTGCCGCAAATGGGATGGACTTCTTGAAGCACCGCGTGAGTGCTTGGTGCTCTGACATTGTTGATGAGTGCAGATTGGCCTTTGCAAATTTCACATGCCAGTAGAAGATCTTGTTTTTGCAATTAAGTCGGTTAAATCCTTGTGGTAAGAATTTGTGTATAATTCCTACATGAGATTAAGAGATTGTTTCGTGAGGACTTGTGGGGCTAAGCACTGCATGAGGTATTGGGTGTAATTGGGGCTTGGGAAAGACTAAGAGTGTTTGAGTGATTTAAGTATGGCGGTAATCTCCGTTGTATCGCTTAATTTATAGTGGAATTCATCGCCACTTGCCTCCTAGACATAGGTCGGTATGAACAAACTACGTAAATTTGGTGTTTGATCTTTTTTCCAATTCTATCTATTTTATTGTTCAATCGCTTGCTTTCGCAATACATTGCGATCTCATTAAATTCATCTAAATGTTCTTGGATAGGAGTAACTTCTTGCATCTTTAGCATGTAAGACGTTGCTTTAAGAATAATCTCATCATAAGAGATTTCTTGTAGAGGCTCTCGAGCTTCTTCCAAAATGCCAAAACCATTTCTTCATTGACGACCTATTGAAGCACCTTGTTGGACAACGACAGTTGGATAATGCTATGCAGCCTCACTTCTATCTCCTTAATCTTGGCTGAAGTCATATTGTTGAGGTACTTACTATCCAAGGCTCTAACCGTACCATCCTAATGCAACAACGCTTTCATTTTGATCCTCCATAGTCTAAAATTGTTTTAGCTATTAAAAGGTGCCACTTCGAACTAAATATATGCCATCTCAAACAAAAGATCTAATATTCCTTCACTCTGATACCAATTTATTGCAAAACAACACCAAAAGATGCATAAATCGAAGCATAGATAGCAAGGGATGAAAGCAAAATCGAAACCGCACGAGACAGAAAATATATGTGAAAACCCAAAGTGGGAAAAAACCAAGGTTTCACTTCTTCAACAAGAAGTACAAGAGTACAATCCAAAAAAGTCAACAAAAAAAAAAACTTGGTGAGCCACAAAATCTAAAGATCTAACAAGAAGAGAGGGAGAACAAAGAAAGGGGAGAATGTGGAGGCTAGATTTAAAAATGTGTTGTGCAACACATCCCTTTTATAGTCCCCATTCAAAAAACCCGTAAAAAGATATGCATGGTATAAAATGCCCATATCACAAATTTGAAAGTCAAAACTCGACAAAACACTCAATTAGACCATATGTTGGTTGTGATTCATAAGTTCATATTCCAAACAAAAAGGTCAGTGACCAAATCATGCGGATTCCGCTAAAACGATCCCCATGAAGATCAAAGTATATAAATTAATTGTTTTTTTTTTTTTTGAATTCCCACCCTCTAGTGCGGAGACACTATTGTTCTCATGAAGAGAGGTTGCATTGCAAATTCATAAAATGAAGTACAATCTCATTCAAGAAGAGCAAAGTCATTTAGAAACCTAAGTTCACATAGTTCCCAGGTCATAGCAACTCCCTAACTCAACCTCCTCGTGATTCATAAGCTTGTATGCCAAATAAAAAGATGTTCTTTGACCTGATCATGCAGATTCTGCTGAAACGACAGATCAAATCCCAAACAAAAACTTCGAATTCCACATCTTCTACTGCCGGACACTATTTTTCTCATGAAAAGAGTTTGCAGCTACAGATCCATATAATGAAGTCCAATCTCACTCAAGAAGAGCAAAGTCGTGTAAAACCCCAAGCTCACATGGTTCACAATATGCCAGAAATGGGCTAAGATTGCACCAGCTAAACAAATCAAACTCTTGGAATTCTTTGACATAAAATTAAATTTTCAAGTAAAAAAATAGTGATACAAGGATGAACTTTTACCTGTTAATGATGCCTCGAGCACAAGGCGCTTTTGCCTCTCTCTCTCTCTCTCTCTCTCTTAGATGATCCATTCATGCAAAATAAAATAGGTCCTTTGTGATTTTTGGCCGACAATGTGAATCATGAAAGGAGGAGAAAAGAAGTGGGGAGAAAAGGTAAAAACAAGAGTGGGAATCAAGTTCAAAGCATGTTTTCTCAGGTGATTCTATCGTTTCTTGAAGACATCATGCCGTCGTAATATTTCATCGTTAAAATTCAAATGCAATAAATTTCAGCCATTCAACATATCTAAATTTATCCGACCAAAAAGCAAAAATATTATCTCAATTTCAACGATTTGTGAATTTTCACTTTTTGATTAGAAAATTCCATGAGGCACTTGATGACCGTAGAATCACTTATTTTCGCCTTAAAAACTCATTTTTTGTTGAAATACACGCTGCTATGCTTGTGAACCATGTGAATGGAGAAATAAGTATTTGTCTTTCAAAGTGGGGAATGTGAATAACTTTAACGACATGCTTATCTATATGGGTTAATACCCTGAAAAACCCCAAACTGGTACACTTGTGACAAATTTACCCCAAACTATTTTTTTGACCATGAAAAATCCCAAACTGGTAAACCTGTGACAAATTTACTCCGACTGATTATAAAAAACCCTAAATTGGTACATTTATGACAAATTTACCCCAAACTAATTTATTTGACTGCAAAAAACCTTAAACTGGTAAATTTGTGACAGATATACTATTTGCTAAATTGGATTAATACCACAAAAAAATCACAAAAATTGTAAACTGTGACAAACGGAGCGTAAAATCCTAAATTGGTATACCGGTTAACTGTCACGTGTCATTTAACTTAATAATTTGTGAATAAAATTTAACGAAAACTAACATATGGTAAATTTGTCACAAATGTACCAGTTTGAGGTAAATTTATCAAAGGTATAACAGTTTAGGGTTTTTGGTGGTCAAAAAAATAGTTTGGGGTAAATTTGTCACAAGTGTACCAGTTTGGGGTTTTTCAGGGTATTAATCCTATCTATATTTATGCCATTAATAAAGAGAACTTTTAGTAGTGGTGTCTACCTTTTGTTCGTTGTCTATCTAACTCTTAACTCTTGACTCATTTTCAGACTTTTGCCTTGTTTCTTTGGAAAGCGTGGAAGTCAAACTTCAATCTAAAACTAAATGTCTCCACCTCTAGCTCTTGAAAAGGTGGAGAATCGAACTCTCCAAGTAGCTTCTACTTTCAAATCTACTAAAATATTTTTTATCTATATCTATGTCGAATTTACGAAAGTTAACAAATAAATTCCACCCTTTACGCAATCACTCGACTTTCTCTATTTAAAAAATAACCACACTCTTTTATTTTTTAATGTGATTCTTGTAGAAAATTATTCTCATAAACAATTAATCTTTTCATAACAAACAGATCCATACATGATTGTAAAACACCAAGATCAATAAATACAGCGGAATTAAAGCGTACCTGTTTGAGCCTTCACTTGAAAAAAACTAGATCACTCTGATAATCAGGATCTTTCTCTCTATGACCTATTTCGATATAGCAGCTTTTAATGGGATTAAAGAAACTAATATGTATAACCTACCCTTTTATAGGCTAGAGAGGGGACCTAGCAAACCTTAATCAACAGCGTGTCAACTGGGCCCTTCCCATTACGGGCTTCAGTTAAACACAATTGTCTACACTTTGCTACTCAACTAGGTCCGTTATCAATAGATGCCAATACCCAATTTAATCAGATTACAGCAGGGTTCAACAAATATTGGAATATCCATTAACCCGATTATTTAAAATAGAAAATCAATTAATTAATGTAAGTTCATCTTATAGGAAATTTCCAACATTCTCCCACTTGGGCTACATTAATTAACTTATTTTATTTTGAAAAAGACTTTATATTGAAAACGACACTATCGGGTTAATAACTAAAATTTTATTTTATGTGGCCACAACTTTAAAAAAAAAAAATATTCCAATAATGGCATCTCAATACAAATCCAATCCTATATAACCTCAATATAAGACTATGGAAATCAATGTGTTAAGAAAATATCACAACACAAGACCTTCCATAATCACATATAATAAGTATTATATTTTCATAGATTATGGACCTAGTAATATAGTAAGAAATAGTGCAAACATGTGATCAAGATATATACTATTTCTTATCGGTCCTCAATGCAATTTCTCAACGACATGAAACTGCATTAACGCAATTTCTAAACCACATGAAATTGCACGATTATGTCACAATACAACATGAGATCTCATAATTAGTGACATCCAGTCATCTTTAAACTAAAATTTGTTTAAAGATACTGTTTTCTACTTCCATTTCTTAGTCAACAAGAGAAATGATAACAATAGAATCAACAACAACAATTATAAAAAATAAATGCTTTAATAGACATCATAAAAGCATTATCAGTTTGCATATAACTATAATATCCAGAAATACAAATTATATAACTCCCACTAACAAAAGAAATCAAAAGAATCTAAAACATCCATATTCTTTACATGTTCTTTAAACAAAATGGGTCATAAGCCTTTTGTTAGAGGATCAACCAACATGGACTCAGTTCTAATATTCTCAATCACAATATCTCCCATTTTTTTACCAAGTCCTTAATAGTATAATATTTGATCCAATTAACATTTCAACCGTGGCTTCGTTGTTTATAGTAAAGATAACTGTTTGTCACACATAATGCAATTAGATCAATTATGGGCAATAAGTAATTCAACAAAAATAATTAGTACATTATAAACTCCCCTTCGAGCATAGTGTATAATGCACAATTATTTTTCATAGCATGAAGTTTATAAAGCAACAACAAGGAGAATTACATATAATTGATAATGATCCATCCCCTTTGGGCAGACAAATCATTTAAATTATACATCTCCATGATATCAATATATAGAGACGATAAATGAGAATTACATATAATTTTTAAGGATTAATCCCCTTTGGGTAGACAAATCCTTTAAATTATATATCTCAATTATCTCAACATAGAGGGGAATTACACATAACTCTAAAAAATTTATCTCCTTTAGACAGATAAACCTTTTGAGTCACACATCCCCATCATTCATCTCTAATATATCAATATAGAGGAGAATTACATATAACTTTCAAAAATTTATTCCCTTTGGACAGATAAATCTTTTTGAGTGATACATCCCCATCTTTTAATTTTGGAATTTATCTTCATGCAATTTTCAAATTAATATACACAATAACCCCCTTTAGGCAGGTAATTGTATATACTAATTTTTATCAATAAGGAACTTCAACAATTTACAAACTTTAACAATTTGTAAATAATGTTCCATTTAATCAATGCCCAAAACTTTATCAAACAATATGAAGCACTTTACGACATGTGCTTCCCAAGATCGTATTGCATTTATCAAGCAATAATTTTTGCCACAATTTTTTAAAATTATTATTATATTATTATTTTAATATTTTGAACTCATGGCAAATCAAGAATGGATACGAATGGTTACTAGAATTAAAAGGGAGCCAAAAATTTCGTAGCTATCAGTAACCATTACATCCAAAATTCATGAGGACAATCTTTATCTCACACTTCCTCACTGTCAACCCTTGGTTGGCATGTTTAAATTTGGCATCTTTAAAATTTGGGAAATTTCGTAGTCATGCAATAACTCAATCTCCACCAATTTGACACAATCATATCATCTGAATTTAGAAGTATCCTTCATGCATGTTAGCATGAAACCCACAAGAGATCAAGCGGAATCTCGTAAAGAGAACTTCCAAACCTCAATCTGTTAAGCCAGTGTACTCCAATGACTCGTGGTAAAACCACACAAGAAGACATGAAGGGTCCGTTCGGTTTGCCAGAATTTTCAGTAATATTGATTAATTTGTATTTTGACGCTATAGTCTTCCGTTAGTCACCGGTCCAAATCTGAAAAAGACTGTAACCTCGAACAAAGCCAACATTCAAATTTTCTATGGTCCTTTTGCTCTTCTACTTCATAAAAATTCTCTAAAAGTGTTACGAGATTCACCAACCCTATTAATCAAACCGCATCTCCTTTTTTTTTTTTTTCTATAGTGTAAATCACTTCTCTGCTTAGTTGTACCCATCAAGTTAAAAGGGAGACAAAACTTCGAAATTCCTGAAATTATTATTAGAAGGATAGCATCTATTTGAAAACCCAAAAATTTCATAGCCTCCAATTGACAATTCACAGCTTGTCCTGTGGGATTATGGGCTGGCGGACAAGCAGAAAAAGAGGTCAAAACCAGTATGTCGCAAATCCAGCGACATGACAAAAAACAAGCTCATCAAAGATGCTAAAGAGTTTCCAAAGATCAAACCATTTCAATACCATGTTATCAATTTCCAAAGCACTCCACATTCAAAAATCCCGAAGATCAAATCTTTTAGGAAGGAAATTCTCGAAAAACTGAAGTGTGCATACAATCAGCAACATCAAGATCACAAGGTCATGACACGACGAGGATCAAGCATTTTGAATTTGCATGATCCCGACCAGGAACGACCTCAAACCATGCGAATTACAACGAAGGAAGAAAAGAAAAGAAAAAAAAAAAAACAGGATTCTTTTTCCCTCACACGAACTTCACGAGTCCACAATTCATCCTACGGACCCTCTTCCATGTATGCATCGAAACGAGATGGACGATCGAGCAACAACCACGGAAATAACTACATGCAATGCGTTTGGACTAATCTACTAACATGAATCTCATTGAAAAACCCAGAGATCAAATCAGCAAAATCGGCCAAAACCCTAATCCGAACTCATGAAAGTGCAAAGCACTCCAGTGAGGGCCAGATTCGAACGCACGTCAAGTCAGAAAGGCAGCTCCATCAAAAATACATCATCTCCGTAAAATCGTAATCTTAAGATGCACATACAAAGGGACAGAACCCGGCAGGGACAGGTTCTCATGAATAAGAGTTCTCGTATTTACCATCACATTACCCATATCACTAACTCATGTATTCATGAATCATTGACTATAAAAAATCAGAAACTTTTCCACAGACAAAAAACTCACTTGCTGGAAAAAGAAAAAACTTTTAAAAGAGCCGTTTTGATCAGGTATTAACCAATTGACTACAAGCAACAAATCACCTATGTTGGTCTCTGCACAAATTACAAGCACCCTCTTCAAAGAACTCTCATTCTGCATGAACAATCATCCATAACAAGGAGACAAAAGCAATGCCGCCAATCAATAGATCAATCGAGCGCACTAAGAGCATAACCACCATCACTAACAGACTGTTTAACTTCATACCCGAAAAGCAAACCCCAAACGCTCGTCCAAAGGGGAACAAACAATCAACTACAATAATCTCCAAACCAACCGTTGTTACCGTTAAATTGAAGAGAAAAACGAAGGTAAAACAAGAATGTAACTTGAAATTTTAGAACTTTTTATGTATAAACCCTAGAATTTCAAATTTAAAATTCTCACTTGATTCTCAACGAAATTATACAAATTATATATGGTTGGAAAGATCTCGACATGTAGAACAAAAGCCCTCTGTTTTCAGGATCAATCGAGCAAGAAATCCATATGAATAAATAATGCCTATATTCAGCTCAAAGAGAAAAATTTCGAATTTTTCCATAAAAAAAAAAAAAAAAATTGGGTTCTACAATCATATATGATCGGCTCTGATACCACATGTAGAAAATTATTCTCATAAACAATTAATCTTTTCATAACAAACAGATCCATACATGATTGTAAAACACCAAGATCAATAAATACAGCGGAATTAAAGCGTACATGTTTGAGCCATTGCTTCACTTGAAGAAAACTAGATCACTCTGATAATCAGGGATCTATCGGAATACCAGATCTTCCTCTCTATAACCTATTTTGATATAGCAACTTTTAGGGGGTGTTTGGTTCAGCTTTCCCAAGGGGCTTTGAGCCCCCAAAGCCCCTTGGGAAAAATTTAATGGTGTTTGGTTCGGCTTTCAAATGCAACTTGGCAAAATGTTTGCATTTGGGATGCTTTGAAAGCCGAATGCTTGGGGGGACCGGCTTTGAGCATTGAGCATTCCGGATATGCGAATTTACTTCATCGCGTTCGTTCATCGTCTCCTCGCCGTTCGCCTTCTTCTTCGCCGTTCGTCTTCTTCCTTGCCAAAGGCGGCGCTCGGCCCGCGATCCGGCCGCCGAGAAGCGTCGCCCGAGGTCGCGCGAGACCGGGCGACGCCGACGGAGGTCCGCGCGACCTCGGGCGGCGTCGCTGTCGCGCGAGACCCGGCGACGCCGGCGGAGGTCCGCGCGACCTCGGGCGGCGTCGCTGGTCGCGCGAGACGCCGCCCGAGGTCGCGCGGACCTCCGCCGGCGTCGCCGCTGTCGGTCTCGCGCGACCCGGGCGACGCCGCCCGAGGTCGCGCGGACCTCCGCCGGCGTCGCCGATCCGCCGGTCTTGAGGCCGGATCGCCGCGAACGGCCGATCTGGCGGTCTTGAGGCCGAGATCGCGCCGGAAGGCCGAGATCCGGCCGCCGACGGCCGAGATGCATCCGCGACCTCCGGCGGCGGATCTGGTCCGTCGGCGGTGGCCGGCGGTTGGCCGGCAGTGGCCGGCCGCCGGAATTTGATTTCAGACTTTAAAAAAAATAAAAAATAACCAAAGCTAATTCCAAATGTAAATTTTGCCAAACGGTGTTTATTCTAAGTTGCATTTCAATGCTAAAATTTACCAAACGGTCTAACATTTCCAAAAGCCTCTTTCTCTCAAAGATATTTGCATTCCCCCAATGGCATTCCCCAAAAGCCGAACCAAACGGGCCCTTAATGGGATTAAAGAAACTGATAGGTATAACCTACCCTTTTATAGGCTAGAGATGGGACCTAGCAAACCTAATCAACAGCGTGTCAACTAGGCCCTTCCCATTACGGGCTTCAGTTAAACACAATTGCCTACACTTTACTGCTCAACTAGGCCCGTTATCAATAGATGCCAATACCTAATTTAATCAGATTACTGTAGGGTTCAACAAATATTGGAATATCCATTAACCCGATTATTTAAAATAGAAAATTAATTAATTAATGTAAGCCCATATTATAGGAAATTTCCAACAATTCTCAATTTGATATTCTTTTTCTTTTTTAAACATTTTTATTTAGCGTGAAGCGCGTGCTCCGAGACTAGTTATTTACAATAACTGCTGATCGATGTACCCTCCCATTTTAATGGGTAGTGATTTTGTTAGTCGGTAGTTAGTGACTCCTACTTCCATTTGAGTGGGAGCCGAATCACAATAAATTAATCACATGTAAGTGGTAACACAGGTGTTTTATACACGTTTTGCATGGTGACAAGACTGCGATTAAAGGCTGGTCCTTCTGTGATATAGCTTGGGCAATCACACTGTCACTAAAAAAATACGACTTTTTGCTTATTTTCGTTACCGCAATGCATTCCGTGTCCCCAAAAATCCTCAATCTTGCACATTGTCTAGCAGTTATTTTGGCTAACAATGTTTCTGCGTATCAGCAGACACCGGCATCGGCCGGACATACCAATCGAACTCTGGTACTCGGAAATATTAACTCCTCTTGTCCAAATCGCAATGGCTTTACGTTTCAGTACTTCCAGTTCCAAGCTCTCGCGTTCTTCGAACATGCTTCCACTAAGTGTTCATCCGTCACGCCTGACATCGGTTCCTGTTCGTCCTTCAATATACGTAATTCTCTTTGGGATTCCACGATCTCTTCGGAGAGCTCTTTGATCTTTATATGTTTTCTCAAGACAGAGTTGTTATTGTCCTGGAGATCGGTGTAGTGAGCGCGCATGACGATTTTTAGTCGGTCGATTGCAAACTGGATTTTGAACCCCGAGAGGTGTACGAACATCAGGTACTTCCACCAGTTGTACAACAGCTCTTCGGTGACTTCGGCGACTCCTGTGTTAGCCATGCTGTAGATAGTACCGCACAGCATTACAAAGACTATGATCTTCGGATTCTGGGTCAATCTGGATTCTTCGCTCACGTCTCCGTGAATGACAAACGGTTCTCTTAGGACAGGAGCCAATTTCTGAGTCATCTTGTACTCTGCCACTTTCAAGAGCCTTTCATCCTCGGATGCCACTGCGAGAGAATTAGTCCGCACGATGTCGTGGGGAAGCTTCTTCCTGAACTCTGAGAATGCCTCGTCCAGGCAGGGCGAATTCAGGATGCCATCAGAGCTCCCGGCGGTGCCGTTTTGCCAGGCTAGTACCTTTTATTATTTCCACCACCCGCCTCTTGTGCACGTCCTCCAACTCCGCCTTCTCTTTGTCGTTCAAAGAATCGACCATACCTCCGAAGGTCTCAACATGCTGCGTTGCTGCCTCCTTGGCTACCGAATTTCCTTGTTTTTCACCATCTTGCTTTGCTTCTGCACGAATCATCTCCAAAACTTCCCCTCGACCCTTTGCCTTCATAAATAAATAAAGTACATCATAATTTACTTCTTAGTAAGCAAGATAGGACAGAGATCTGGAGTTGGTGTTTGCAGTTGCCGAAAATGCACTAAATAGACCAGCTTAACTTTGTCAGATTAGAAACACAGAAAAAGAGGATTGATCTGTCACGGTTCGTTCTTGTATTATATGGGTCAATTCCAATGGAGAAAAATTGAACTGATACGATGGATTGAATCTGGTTCTCTGTTCATATCTAACTCCCAGTGAAAAGGCAAAAAGTTTAGCTCAAACAAGAGAGTGATCCAATTCCGAGAGATCTCAGACGCGACTTACCTTTGAAAATATACACTTAACATGAGCAATCATCTTGCAATCATTACAGCAGTAAAGCGGAGTCTGGGGCCCTATCTCCTTCTGACAGTAAAGGCAGAGACAACGGAGGTCCCGGGGGACGTCCTCCTCATCAATGGAAGCCTTGAGCTCGAGGCAATTTTTGCTGGGGCAGCGGGACCGTGGTAGCCGCAAACCCCCGTGCTCGTGCTCGAAGAAGCACGAGGGGCGTTCGCACAGCAAATGCACTCTGAATTTGCATTCCAAGCAGTACAGGACCGACGATTTGCAAGGTTCGCGACAAGCATCACACCGAGGAAACTTGACATCTTCAGGCAACTGATTACGGAAAAGACAATAAGGAAAAGAAAAAAAAAATGAACTTGCACTCTGAAAATTTGAATACGACAAGACATGATAAGCTTTAAATAGTCGTACCTCATCGAAGAAGTTGAGGCAATGGAGGTGATTAGGGTAGATGACAGCGGGGGGAGGGTAGGCACACTTGACATCGATGGCGAAGCTGCAGCAGGGCTCCCGACACAGGAAGCGGAAGCTGTTTTCTAGGGAGCGGCAGCAGGCAGAGCAAGTGAAGTTGGCAGGGACGGAGTGGAGGTCAAGGTGGAGACGGTGGGGAGGGTGGGCGGGGTGGGAGATATCTTCAGGGAAGAGGCACCAGTAGTGGATGTAAAAGCAGCACGGCTTGCATGCATACGTCATGCCGCTGCACATGTCGGTGCAGGCCGCGCACGGCACTTGCTCATAGTCAGCCTTGCTGCAGATCACCAGGTCGTGCATCGGGTGGCTGAAGTGCCTGACCCCCATGACCGGCCGGGACTGATGAGCAATGAAGGAAGCGAAAGCACAGAATGGTTTTTTAAACTAATACTCATCAATCAAACTCCTGTTAACCCACTGGTGGTTCGTACAGTAGTTCATCTGGGTGATTCAAAACGAAAATGATTGAAGAAAAGGAGCCGCACTGGACGTCAACAGAGAATGAGTTCTTATTCACTGTCGACTTCATTTCTGGCTGTTCATGATTCACGATGATTCAAAGCAAACTCAAAACGCGGACAAACACTTTTGAGGCATCGGGAGGTAAAGTTGAAAGTTCAAAAGATTCTCCGTCCGAAGAGTCCGAGAGAACATCCAATTCTTTGTTATATGGACCATCGTCATCAATTTATTTTTAACACCTTTGACAGTGCGAACTCCATTTTCAATGTGAATTTTGTGGCTATCACGACCTAAGAAGCATCGACACTCTCTGAAAGTCTTTGTGTCGTGTTCGACACGCTCCGACACGTTTTGACACGCGGTCAATGAGTGTCGGAAAATCCAGCATGTGATTAATTCTTCCCGACATACGAGTCCAAAATTCCGACACGCGATTTCGACACGAATAAAGTCAATTTTAAAAATTTTTAATACTTGAAGAGTCAAAATGTAAATATATGAAAAAATAATGAAAATAACAAAAATAAAAGGGAAAGAAGAAAATTCTCACTCTCAAGTTTCTTACTTATAAGTTCTGATATTCCCGTGAGTGACGATGGAACACCCCTCTTCTCGTCGGTGTCGTTCTGTTGCCCCCACATACTTAAAGTAATAATTTTTTTTTTTTTGTTTCTTTCCACCTCTCGCAAGCATAACTTGCAAGTTATCTCTTTTGGTTTATGTTATTGGCTTGTGAGTTATCTTTCACATTTTCCGTGGCAAATTTAGTGATTTCATTTTCTTTTGGTCATACTTCTAAAGTTTTTGTCCTGAATTTTCATTTTTCTTGAACCTTGTTTTCCAAAGGAGCTCCAAGCTAGTCTATATCATGAACTCCGAACTCTGTCTAGGATTATAAGAAATCTCACTAATATCCGACAAGTATAAGAAAATAGGACATGTTATTTTAAGTTTATTCTTTCATATTTGCAATTTTTGAATTTCTTGTTCAATCTCTGTCAAATTAAAACAATGAATCATATTAACAAATGTTGGATTAATATTTTTAGTATAAATTAATTCTATGCTCTTTTTATTATTTATTTATTTATTTTTACATTTATATATAAATATATATATTTAATATATAACGTGTCGGAATGTGTCAGAATTCTCTATTTTTTGAAAAATGACGTGTTGGCGTGTCGTGTCGTGTCGTGTGTCCGTGTTAGTGCTATATAGGTCACGACCTCCTTTTTGGGTGCCCGCTTACACATGGGCTTGTGCGGAGACTAATGGCTCGCTAAGTATTAGACTTAGCGCGAGCTCTCCTAAACTCACTAGTTCACGACTTATTGTTCAAGTTTTTATCCTGCAAGTCAATTTCATATAGGAGTCACCATTAATTGATTTGGGATGGGCTAATTAGAAACCCAAGTAAAATATCTGGGGAAATACTTCATTTCTATTCAACTAGAGAAATTAGAATTGTGGACTTGATTACATTAATTAATCACTAATGTTATTCCAGTACCTAATCTTGTTTAAAAATCAAGGAAAGTATTTATGTAGCATTTTATATCAATTACGAGTTCTAGGATTCAATTCCTAACCAAATTAAGGAAATAGAAATCCATGCATAATAAGAGTGCAATTGAAATAAGTCAATATTTGCTTTCAAGAACTTAAATATGATTTTTTTTTCTTTTAAGGATTTTCACATGTTTTAAGAAAAAACACTCAAAAGACTTTTTCTTTTCTATGTTTTGGAAAAAAATTTCAAAAAAAAAATTGGATTTTAAGAAAAAAAAAATATAGAAAATATAATAATATAAGTGACCCGGGCCGGTCAGACCCTCGGGTCGACCCGATTCGGATCCAGCACGGCCGGCCCAGCCAACCCGGGTCGCGCATCCGGATGAGCTTCCCACATGATTTTTTTATTATTCTTTTCTCTCTCTTTTTTCTTTTGTCTTTTCCTTGTTTTGTCCCACTCTCCCTTCTGCACACGCAAGAATGGCAGAAGAGACTTCTTCTCTGACAAGCTGCAGAGAAAAGAAGAAGGAGTCAGCAAAGTACAGTGAGAAAAGGAGAGAGTGGACGTGAGGAAAAGAAGAAAGAAGAAAAGAAGAAAAAAAAAAGAAAGAAAAGGAAAAGGGATCATCTTCTTCGGGGGAGCTCCTTGCTGCCGCTGATCACCCCGCCACGCGGTGGACTGCCCGCCGCCCTCCTCCTACCGGCGAGCTCCCCTCACCCGTCGCCGGCCTCCGCCCGAGCACCAGCAGCACCTCCGCCGCGCCTCTGCCGACGCCAGCGCCCGCGCCTCCCTCTGCCCGAGCGCCGCTCGCCTCTGGTCGCCAACCGCCGACGCCCCCGCCTCTACTCACCCGTCGCCGGCGCCTGTCCCCTCCGCCCGGCGCCGGAAGCCACCGTCTCTGCCCGCTCGCCACTACTACCTGCTGCCGCTTTCCATCCATTGCCGGAGCGCCGTCGCCGCGCCACCGTCCCTGTAACCAGCGGCACCTCCGCCCGACGGCCCGCCCCCCGCAACTCCACAACCGCGAGCACCTCTGCCCGACCCTCGGCGCCTGCAACTAGCAACCCTCCGCCCGACGCCGCGAGCGCCCGCCACCACACCTCAGTCCGTTCGTCACTGCGCCACCGCAGCTGCTAACGCCTGCAACTCCCCCGCTGCTGCTGTCGCTCGCCCGCGCCTCTGTCTTCACCCGGCCTGGGTTGTGTGCTGCTGTTCCTTCCCTGCACGTGCCAGGAACGACAAGCCGAGCCAAACACCACCAGCTACGACCCCCCGCCGTCTTGAGCTCATCGACCCGACACCGGCCTGCTGCTTATCCGCTTGCCATAGCCCGACTCCGGTGCAGATGGTCGTTCGCAAATCCCACACGCCGGTCCCGTTTAGAGAATAAAAAGCCCAAGGTAGTTTAAAAAAAAAAAAAATCAAATTTCGTTATTATTGCTTAAATTAGAACATTGGGTGTCAATGTTAATTTTATGAATATTTTAGGCATGATGCGTAGGGTATTGTTGCCCAAAAATCACTATAATTATTAATTTGATTTGTAAGATACCGAATCATTTTTTTATTATATTGATTTTTTTGACTTTGATAGTATTTTGACTCTTGGATCATTATAATTATTAATTTGATTTATAAGATTTTGAATCAAATTTTTAATTATTTTGAACTTTCTTATATGTTGTGATGTTTAGGGTTAAAATAATTGTTAATTTAATCCGTGAGACAACGAATTATTTTTTTCAATTATTTTAAACATTCATTTGATGATTATCCTGAGTGGCTTAGATATAATGTTTATTTGGAAATTGCTTATCTCAGAAAACACTAGAAAAAATAAATCAAATATTGCATCGGAATATGTCGGTTTCTTAAATTAGGATTGCATTTTTTTTAGATTGTGCATTAGGATATGTAGGACTTCATTATTTAGCTTGAATAAAATTACATATAGATTAGGATTGGATCTAAATAATTTTCTTTCATAGATAGAGTCCCAAATAATATTTGCATATTTAGATAATCTCGTTTAAAAAAATAGTTTTCTAAGATAAGATAAGGTTTAAGTCAAATTAATCCCTAAAATAAATTAGAAAATTATTCATTTTAGATAGTTTAATCAATTTTTTTAATTACGAATTTTAATAAAAAATATAAAAATATTAGGTGCATGTCAAATAGTTTGCATGTTCCGTTCATTTAATTAGAAATTGCTTGTCTATAGAGTTAGGTCATGTAGTTAAAGTGCACGTTATATAGTATAGTTCTAATTCCAAGATAAGAGAAAATCCAAAAATAATTGCTTTGTGCATTTAATTCTTTTGGTGCAATTTATTTGATTCATTGAGTGTTTAATAATGGTTAAGCATTCGTGTGATCATCCCATTGCATGATAGTAGTTTATGTTAAAACCAATTCAAACTGCCTGCAAAGATATTTTTGAAAATAAAAAGAATGGTACCGAAATAGTATTAGAAAAATCTAATATAATCAAGTCCCATACCCAAAGTCTCTAGTTTATAGGAGTAAAATAATTCTCTCATAATTTTACTTAAGTGTCTAATCGACCTACCATAAACTGATTAATGATGATTCGTAACTAATAATTTTCTAGTTTTTGAACCTAAGTCGCGAATTAGTATGTGCTTGGGAGAGCCCGAGCTAAGTTTAGATTTAGCAGTCCATTAGTCAAACCCTAGAGAGTGCACCCAAGGTTAGGTCGCGAGAAACGGTATGAAAAAATCACATGGGACTTAGGATTGGATGCGACAGAAGATTTGGGTAGTCATCTAATCTTAAGTTAGCATGCAAAATGTCATATAATTTAAATGAAATAATTTATGACTCCTAATGATATGCTTTGGGACCCTAAGTATGATGAACGCTTTTTGTGAGAGAAATTTAATGTGCTTGATGAATCTCAAATGACATGACCTAAACATGTGTGCAAATCTTGCAACATGCGATTCAATCATCAAGAAGGTATGATCATAAGAATCGATCCCTAGATGACTCAAATAAGCATGGAAATGTGTGCATATGACAATGTTTCATTTCAGCATTAGGTTTACGATGATGAAGATTTCTCGTTAAGAGGTTGAAATTCAATTAAGATCATATGAGTCATGGCAAAAATGGCAAAACAGACCAAACTATATGTCCAACACATATTGCTGCAGTACCTTTTACTTTAATGCAAGCAATTGACTCACTTTGTTAATGTAAAAACCTTGCAAAGCATGCATCAATTGAACATATATATATATATATATATCATGTATTTCAACTCTTATGAAGGATTTGAGACCAAATAAGTGCATTTATGAACTCAATTTCATCAAAACAAATCTCAGACCAATGCATGATACATTGACCTATGTTCAGATCTAAGCAATTTTGACATAGATAAACATGTTTAAAAATTTTGAAAAAAATACAGGACATGCACAACACCTGTACAAGAAACTTTTATGGAGAAAAGTTGTTCCATAACTCAACACAAAAATCAGTAAAAAAATAGCTAAATCAGAGATTGATACGGAACATATTGACCTAGGTTTAGATCTTAGTAGATCTGACCTAATTGAACATATCCAAAAATCATGAAAAAATTACAGAAGATGTACAAGACGATTTGGAACAAAAATCATGAGATAATTTTGTCAAAAAATGATCACAAAAGTTGGCACAAAAATAACAAAGCTAGAAGGCGGAATAGAATCAGAATCGAAAAAGACCCAAACTGCAGCAGAATCGTTAATATTCGAATATGCTTTTCGAGGGTCAAATGGCACTTGATTGGGGCGTGCGACCTATCGTTTCGAAGCTTAGGATTTCTATTATCTAATCCTAAGAGGACTCGAGTTGAAATAAGGTTGTTTTGGCCAAAATAGTGACCTATGTATAGACCTACGAAAATCACAAATTAGCTTAAAAACACAATCATCATTCAAATCATCTACAAACTATTGCTTAATTGATTTTAAGTATATAAAAACTTCTAATCTTGAATCATAGACCCGATTGACTAACTTGATCTCGCTTCATCGGATTCGAGTTTCCAATCGTTACATATGTTGCGATTTTCGTCGATTTCTATCACAATCAATTGGATCAAGCCGCTGGATTACAATCGGGACTCTAAGAATGTAGATCAAGTCACAACAGCTCGGATCGGGATCAATCAAACCACCGGCTCAAGGAAAAAAGGAAGAACCGGTCCAAAATGGATTGGCCTTGACTCGCTGGTGAAGATCGGGCCGCCGGTGAAGATTCGGCAACTAATCTAATCTCCTCTGTCCACAGCAAGGTCAAAGACCTTTGCTACTGTAGATTATCAACAGCTTGGATGCTTAGGGGCTTCGGCGATCGCCGATTCGAGCATTAAACAAAACCGATCCAAGAGATAAACCAAAACTTAGAGAGAGAGGGAGTGATTTGTTTGGGCGGGAGTTTAGAGGGAGAAAAGAGAGAGAGAGGTTGAGGAGAGAGAAAATTTTCGAGCCAAATGAAGCCCTTATTATGAAAATGGAAGAAATTTCATTTATATACTCCTCACATTAAGTGATTTCGGCTGTCAGTTCGACCCGATGGTCGAAATTTTAATCCAACTATCAAAAATCCATTTCAAAGGCTCGATCATGAAATTAGGGGTTTAGTGGGTTTGATTTGCAAAAAACCAAGCCAAAATCGAGAATTGCGTCAAAATGTCTAATTAGGGGTTAATTTGCAATTTGACAAAATTCGAGGATTAATTTGTAAAATTTTGGGAAATTGAAGGTGTAGAAGTGAAATTGGGATTGAGACGGTTCCAAAACCGGTGACCAGAGGCCAAGAACCGGCTGGCAAGAGCCTGAATCGGCTAGTCCCATTGACAGCCGGTCAGACCGGTTTGGTCTGATTCGGTCAGATATTGATCGGTTCTTGACTGTTTTGGTTCGGTTCCTGCTATTTTTCCACTTGGGACCCTTGTCGGTCAAAAATTTATGCAATTTGATCCCTAAATGACCAAATTGAAAAGGAATTTTTATCTTTTTTATGAAAAAATTGACCAATTAAGATACAAGTAAGCTAGTTAAACCTTATGAACATGATCTAGGGGTATTTTATTGATCTAATTGAATGATTATCGTGGAAAAAAATGAGTTGAAATCATGGGTGCTTTGAATTGGGCCTAAAAGGGCTAAAATGGTAAAATTGAAATTCAATGGGCAAAATTGCAAATTAACTAAAATTGAACTCAATTAATATCACAATTGCCTTATCTAATGAGCTACCCATATGTATGATCACTTATCATATTCAAATTGACCTTGAATTGAAGTGCTCAAAAATGGATCTAGGCCTAATATTAAAATTGGACCTAAATTCATGAAATTAAACCATAGCCACGAATGGGTCAATTCGAATTTTATCGATTGGAGCTTAATGCTTGATTTTTTAATGTTTGGGAGGATGAAATTTTTCAAATTGATGAGTTCTTGTGTGAATTTCACAAAATCGATCTCGAATTTGGACTTATCTTAAAGAAATAAGTGAGAAGCAATCATCCATTTGTAAGTTATGAAAGATTGATTTTAGTCCTATAATTAGGGCTCAAAACGGCAATTCGTATTTTGACTCAATAAATCGCAAAGTTGAATCCTCAAACATATTTCAAATAATCCCTAAACCAAATGTTAAAGAAGGAACTGCACCTAATTATGACTAGAATAAAAGTAATTTTATTTTTGGTCAATGAAATTGAATATTGACATGTGATTTGATAGAGATTGATTAGTGTATTTGTGTTGATAATAGGTTGTTGTTTAAGGTTGCATCTGTTGTGTGGAAGGATGATCATGTCTCCCCATTCTTGCAGGATTTGGGGTGTGACAGTATGATGAACATATCTTCTGATCAAAAGAATCGATTAAGTCTCATAGACAGAGGAGTTATACCCATGAGCGACGAAATTAAAACGTTGTACATTCACAATACCATCTCTCGATCCAATCGAAACAACCTAAACTTATATTATATTGTCTGTAACGACATATCAAACAAGAGTCGTTGCATTGCCGTGAGAGCATGAGCATCACAACAATCCTCTGCCGACTCTTTTACCATCTAACGCCTTCGCCCTGCCAAACAGCTCCTGCCTCAAACTTGCTTGCGCAGATTCCTTATACTGCCTGCTTATATGGGTCAGTTCCTTCAAGGAAATCTGGCATTCTCCGATCTGATCTTCCAACGTTTTCAGCCTGTGGTTCTGAATTTCTTCTGCTCGCAGAGCAAAGTGAGCTCGGACGATTTCATCCAAATGATCCAAAGCAAATTGGATCTCGAACCCTGCATGCTTGGCCATCATAAATTGGTTCCACCAATCACGGAGCAAGGTCTCCGATAGCTCGTTGACCTGTGTGGTGGACATGCTACTTATTGCCCCGCATAGCACGTTAAAGATCAGGCTCTTTGACTCTAATTTCCACTCACAGTCGGAGCTTATGTCTCCGTGCTTCTGGAGCAGCTGCTCTAGGAAAGGGGCTAGGCTCCTCATGACCATGAATCTATCAACTTTGACAAGTTCTTCGTTTTCGAAGAATATCATAGAAAACTCGAAGTTCTCTATGCCAGGTTCCAGCTGGTCCATGAACTGGGTGAGAATTTGGTCTGAATATGGGGAAACTTTTGCAATGCTCCCACTACGTTCCACTCGCTCCCAGAAAGATGCATGCCCTGTCCCCATAATTTCCTTCTTTAAGATCTGGAAAGCTCCTGGGAGTTTGGTTTGCTTGTCTTCTACAAAAGCATCTATTAAATTCTCTAAGATCCATATATCTCGGATGCTTTGTTCTCTTGTATCATATACTCCATCTGGTTCCTCATTCATCGAAGCCATCTCGGTGGTGTCCTGGGTTTCACTCATTACTTTACCGCAAATGGTTTTACTACCAAGGGTTCTTAATTCGACTTCTTTCTGCTCACCCTTCAATAAACGTATCACCTGACAATTGAACAAAGATTGAGATAAAATTTTGAAGCATAATTGGGAGTTCACTGCAGCAGCAAAAGTAAACGAAGGACTAATGAAGTATTATTGAGAAGTCTTAGGATGAAGACAAGGTCATTTTTCTTCTGATCAAGTCAGCCGGTCTAGCCTAACTAAAAAGTTCTCTCCTATCTGGAAACAAGGTTTGAGCAATTTGCATTTTATTCTTGCTCCGTGGAGTCAATTTTTCAGATTCTGCACTTCTTTTTCCAGGATTAAGAAAACATGGAAGGCAGTGCACAGGAAAATACTTTTTCTATGGAAAATCTGTGGCCTATATTCTGTATTTGCACTAAAATTGCATTACATGCACATAGTTCGGACAGCAAACATTAGAAGCATCTGATTGTGTGATTCCATGATTCTTGCTTTAACATTGCAGAGTCACATGAACTTTTTCAGCAATAGAAAACTTGAGGTATAAAAGGGACCAGACATACCTCAGGCTTCATGCATTCAAAGTGAGCAACGTACGGGCATGTTTCTTGAGAACATTTGTAGAAAAGTGCCAAAAAAGTCCTAAACCTTTTATCTTTGTGCCGATTTAGTCCTAAACCTTTTTTTGGTGCCGATTTAGTCCTAAACCTTTTTATTTGGTGCCGATTTAGTCCTTCCGGCAAATTTAGACCGGAAAATGCCTACGTGGATACAAAGTCAACGCTGGCCGTCCTACGTGGCCGAACCGGCGCTGACATGGATTTCTGAAAACAAAACGACGCCGTTTTATTAAAAAAAAAACCCTAGAACCTTCAAAACAGATGACGTCGTTAAGAGCTCTTACGTTTTCCCTTTTCTCACTTGCCTCCAATCGTCTTCAGCGATGGAGGAAGAACCCCAAATCCCATCTGCCCAAATCAATTCAGTCTGAACTCAAATCCAAGGAGTTTGCTCAAGCCGAGTTGCTCTTTGATCGAATCGACTCCCCAATCTAGCCCAACCCCCTCATCTGCCCAAACCCTACAATTCGGCCTTCGAAATTGCGAAGACCCGACTGACCCAATTCGAGTCGCCACTCGATTGACCCGATTCAGGTCGCAACCGGATTCGACCTCACTGAACACGACAAAGTGTTCCACCATGGGCGCGCCGTTCTTCTGGACGCCTTTTCAGCCCTACCTTTATCAGGTAAATTTCTGAAACGTTTTGCCTAGGAATTGCGATGGAGGATAGAGGTTTTGTTTGCTTTAGTTAGAGTTCGGATTCATTTTCTGTCGACCCCTTTTTAGCTCAGGCCACTGCGTATCAAGCAATCATTTTCTTGCGGCCGAGATTTAGTGAATTGAAAATCACGGAGCTAATAGTTTGGAAGAGGTATTGGTGTGTTGTGACAAGTGGAGAAGAAGTTCTGCACTTAGTATTATCCATTTTAGTGAATCAGCATCTTTGGATGAGTGGAACTTTGAGTTTGGTCAGGAACGAGGTTCCATGATTCGAGTTTTGGGGGTGTCGGCATGAGAAGCAGTAGATATTTGAGTCGGTTTGTTGAGGTGAAAATGGTGCTTGCTGCATTTGTGTCGTTGTTAGTTGGCTTGTATGATTTTTATCACTTTTATGTGCATTACTTTTTAGCTAATGACCTACTGGAATCTATTCGTACATTGCAATCATCGGAAAAACTGCATCTTTGTTGGTTGGATTGTATGTTGTATCACTTTTATGTGCATTCCTTTTCAACTAATGATATGCTAGAATCTCTTTGTGCATTGCAAGCATTAGAAAAAGCAGAACGCGAAAAATATTTTCTTGGGTGTATGTGATGAAATGTGAGAACATCATATGGGATAATAATTCAAAAATTGTGATCAAGTTTCTTGAGAAGATCAATGGTACGAGGTCTAATTAGCATTTCATGTAGGCAAAATTATAGATCCTCTATGCTCTCGAGTGATGTAAGTCCAGTGACAATGTGGGTTATTTTGGCTCTTAAAAAGGCTAATTTTTCTTAAACCTTTGTAGAAAGTGATTAATTAGTTTCTCTGTTAAAAAAAAATTTGGATATAATTTCTACCCATGCTTGTGTGACTAGCGGTTGCTCATCTTAGACTTCTAGTTTGTAAAGTTTTCTGATCATCATCCAATGTGCAATCTCTTGTGGCTAGGTTTTTTAACGGACTTACGGGATTGACGACAAGAGGAGATCGTGAATTCATGACGATATCATCAAATTTGTCAGACTTAGTGACGTCAGTCCGTCCAATTGACAACGATACGTATGTATTTTGCTATTGTGCGTCGGCCCGACGCCTCCGTCCAACGCTCGGCCTGACGTCTTCGTCCAACGCTCGCCAGACGCCTCCATCCGATGCTCGCTCATATTCGCCTGGCGCTTGCTTGACTCTCACTCAATGCCTTTATCGTCTTCTTGAAATTGCGGTGCTTTATATTTATGTTGAGGGTTTAGCTGTCTTGATTTCACTTGAATTTTATTTTAAATTTCGTTGACATGGGTTTGTTGTAGTAATGGGTGTGTGGTTGTTGAATTGGTTCATTTGAAATGGCTGCGCAAATTGCTGACATAAGTTTGTGGATGGTCTCGCGTAGAATGTCTCTGTCTCGCCTAGAATTTTTGGTATTGTTGCTGCTTTTGGCTCATTTGGGAAGACTATATTACTTTGAGTTGCTGCCTCAGGTTTAGATCGACAAAGTTTATTAGGTATATAGAGTTCCTAATATACTCCTCATTCTAATTTCCCAAAGCTCTCGACTGGATCACCTAAATCTCACAGCAATTGCAGCAATTAGACTACGCTCCTCCCATCTAGTCACGCCCCAAACCAAGTCGCCTTTCTTGAAGTTTGGATGTACAATCAGTCATTTGCTCAGTCTTCTTTACTATATTCCTGGTTCACCTTTTCAGTGTAGCATCCGTGTCCAGTTCTTCCTTGTAGTTGAAAGTATCATCAAATCCAAACTTGTTCTTCAGCAAATCAACCTTTTTTCCCGAATATAACAGCAAGCGAGAATTTTAAGTAAATATAAATCAGGAAGAGAATATTAAGCAAATTCTATTCAGGGAAACACTAGACAGATGCGGGATGATTACCTTCTCTTTGCTACCGACGCTACCAAACCCGACACCTCATTTTTAAAACCTCCTTGTTTTATCGAGTATATAAAATTTGGCGTACAAACTCGACAATTCATTTTTTTTTTCTCTATTTCTTGCCTAACAAACCTTTTTGAAATAAACTTGGTCAACTCTTTTTTTTTTCTTTAAAGCTTTGGGAAATAAATTCGTACAGGCTATCGTACTCAAAATTAATCCATCAAACTTTGCATGCACCTAGTTTAAAATCTCCTTGTGTTATTGAGCAAATAAAATTTGACGCCCAAACCCGACGCCCCATTTATTTTTTATTTTCTTGCCCAACCACCCTTTTTGAAAATAATCTTGGGCAACTTTTTTTTTTCTTCAAAACTTTCGAAAATAAATTCGTACATGCTCCCGTATTCAAAAAATTAATCTATTAAACTTTGCACGCACTTAGTTTAAAACCTCCTTGTTTTATTGAGCATATAAAATTTGGTGTCCAAACCCGACACCCCATTTATTTTTTATTTTCTTGCCCAACCACCTTTTTTGAAAATAATCTTGGGCAACTTTTTTTTTCTTCAAAACTTTCAAAAATAAATTCGTACATGCTCCCGTACTCAAAATTAATCCATCAAACTTTGCACGCACTTAGTTTAAAACCTCCTCGTTTTATTGAGCATATAAAATTTGGCGTCCAAACCTGACGCCCCATTTATTTTTTATTTTCTTGCCCAACCACCCTTTTTGAAAATAATCTTGGGCAACTTTTTTTTTCTTTCAAAACTTTCGAAAATAAATTTGTACATGCTCCCGTACTCAAAATTAATCCATCAAACTTTGCACGCACTTAGTTTAAAACCTCCTCGTTTTATTGAGCATATAAAATTTGGCGTCCAAACCCGACGCCCCATTTATTTTTTATTTTCTTGCCCAATTACCCTTTTTGGAAATAATCTTGGGCAACTTTTTTTTTTCTTCAAAGCTTTCGAAAATAAATTCGTACATACTCCCATACTCAAAATTAATCTATCAAATTTTGCACACATCTAGTTCAAAACCTCCTTGTTTTATTGAGCATATAAAATTCGGCGTCCAAACCCGACACCCCATTTATTTTTTATTTTCTTGCCCAGCTACCATTTTTGGAAATAATCTTGGGCAACTTTTTTTTTTTCTTCAAAGCTTTCGAAAATAAATTCGTACATACTTTCGTATTCAAAATTAATTTATCAAACTTTGCACGCACCTAGTTTAAAACCTCCTTGTTTTATTGAGCATATAAAATTTGGCGTCCAAACCCGACACCCCATTTATTTTTTATTTTCTTGCTCAGCTACCCTTTTTGGAAATAATCTTGGGCAACTTTTTTTTTTTCTTCAAAGCTTTCGAAAATAAATTCGTACATACTCCCGTACTCAAAATTAATTTATCAAACTTTGCACGTACCTAGTTTAAAACCTCCTTGTTTTATTGAGCATATAAAATTTGGCGTCCAAACCCGACGCCCCATTTATTTTTTATTTTCTTACCCAGCTACCCTTTTTGGAAATAATCTTGGGCAACTTTTTTTTTCTTCAAAGCTTTCGGAAATAAATTCGTACGTGCTCCCGTACTCAAAATTAATCTATCAAATTTTGCACGCACCTAGTTTAAAACCTCCTCGTTTTATTGAGCATATAAAATTTGGCGTCCAAACCCGACGCCCCATTTTCCATTTATTTTTTATTTTCTTACCCAGCTACCCTTTTTGGAAATAATCTTGGGCAACTTTTTTTTTCTTCAAAGCTTTCGGAAATAAATTCGTACGTGCTCCCGTACTCAAAATTAATCTATCAAATTTTGCACGCACCTAGTTTAAAATCTCCTTGTTTTATTGAGCATATAAAATTTGGCGTCCAAACCCGACACCCCATTTATGTTTTATTTTCTTGCCCAACCACCCTCTTTGGAAATAATCTTGGGTAACTTTTTTTTTCTTCAAAGCTTTCGAAAATAAAACGTGCCGATTGATCGGAGGAATTCGACGTAAATGGAGCATAAATTGACATGGAGAAGCAAGAAATGAAAAGGAGACAAGCTCATAAGTTAACGAGTAAAGACACATGAGAAATCAATCACTTTTGATGAGCTAGGAGAAATAAATGAAAAACACGATTGTGCGCCAATGGAAGGCTTCACTAATTCTCCAACACACTTATCATAACAACATAAGCAGCTATCTGACCAATTTAGTTCATGGAATCAGCATGCAAAACAGAGTTTCTTTCCTTCCAAATACATTAAATGGCCCCATTCTAAGCCAACTTCAGGATTTTTTTATAATTAGAATTATCTTTTCAGGAATTCCATAACCTAAGTAAACTAAGAATCCAGTCCATAGTAACCTTTCACACACCACAAACGTCAAAGTAGTGAAGACCACACAACACTTGGAGGAGTGGATCGATTTCCCATACATTAGCAACAAACAAAAAATAGCCACTGCACTATTTCATTGAACCAACACATCATCGACAAATAAAAAAATAGCCACAACACTTCGTCCTAATGCCGTCACTTCTTGTAAATTGGAGTTACTTCCTCTTATTTTTTTCTTCTTTCCTATTGGGCCTACTGCGTTAAATGGAACTTCAGTTGCAGCTGCTTGTGATGTTGATTCAACTTGTACTTGTATATCAACTCTATTGCCTTGTCTGGCACTCATACTCTGCACTTGACATTGTTAATTTCATTACTCAACAAAATTATCCTGGTAAAAACAAAAGTACTAACAAAAACATTACTTACACTCCCATGAGATAATGGTGTCCTAAGAGCAGCACTAGCAATTGGTGTCCCACCAACACTTTTACTTGTATCTTTGCTAGTACGCCGCTTAACCTGGAAAGAATAATATTCATTTAAAATTTATTCATGAAATAAACATGAAACAATAGATATGAAAGTACTTACTGAAAGTTTTTGCCGAGGTAATTGTGTTTGTGATGTTGCAGTCTTAGCCTTCTTAGTTGGACATGTCAAACTGTTGTGTCCTGTCTTCGAGCAACTTCGACAGGTCATTTTCATTCCTCTTCTTGACATTCTAATACCACGTGCGACCTCACCTTCCTCCCTTCTTCTTTTCTGTTTGGGCCTACCGAACTTCACCCTAGTCAGAAGTGGTTCAGGTGCCTCATTATTAGTTTTTTTCCAAAATTTCTCTCCCCGAACCGGCATCATCATATTCTGATATGTAGCTAAGAACTTTACCTTCATGTAACACTCATCCACATAATCATATGCATCATGTCGCTTATGATCTATAGCTGAAATGGCATGGGGACAAGGAATACCAGTAAGTTGCCACCTCCTGCAAGTACAATCTCTCTTGGACACATCAACTACGTACTTAACACCCTTATCCAACACCTCATATCCAGCATCGCCATTCCATATCACATGGCAATAAGTTGCGCCAACTCTATTTTCTTCCAACTTTTTAATGATTCTTGGACCACAATCCCTTCTCCATCGAGCACAGGCATCCCTCTGTGTATGCATCCTTGTCATGATCATTATTCTCATCTCTTCTAACATACTATAAATAGATTTACACCTGGCATCAATAATTCTTCCGTTGAATGCTTCACATAAATTGTTATCGACAATGTCGCATTTTCCAACACCTTCGCCATTGCCCTCACCATGACCAGCACCTTCACCTACCGTATTGTCAAAAGATTCTCCATACACCTCAATCAATCCATGTCGCAAATGATAGAAAACTAGATCGACAATAGTGCTATCATTACATATATGTCTCAACCCATCTTCTAGAGATTTCTCAGGAAGCTTAAAATATAGTTTTTCGAATTTACCATTTATCACATTCTCAATGTCTCTTATGAACCTTTCATGGCTCATAGAATCGATATTTAAGTGTACTAAATCCATCTTTCCCCCGATATATTCAAGCATTGGGCAACGAACAAATTTCCCACCGTGATAAAAGCAAACCGATGCAGACTTGTTGCTCATCTTGACCCTACACAAAATGAAAACATATATTATAAGCATATGGAGACTCATAATGGAGCAACAACATAATAGGTCCAATGGCAAATCATGATTATGCTTTTAAGCTATTACTATTCAAAATACTGCAATTGAAGTTCAACATGAGAATCAACAAATTGAAGGTGGAAGATGACAAAAGACTGCAATTGACTCCAAATATATACAGTCCAGGAAATGGGTGGGCCATATAAGTAGCAATACTAAAAATTCAAACACACATTTATACAGATTGCAATTGAAATTCTATCGCATGTTGTGCTTTGACTTGGCCTTTATAATCAATACGCTGTTCTTTGAAGTTTTGGTCTCCCCTACCATTAACTCACTTGACAAACTATTGTGGTTGCCCCTAAGATCAGCTTGACCAGAACGCAATCAAGATACACCTACAGCCAGGTTTCGCTTATGTTTAGAGGAGACGATCGATTTTGTGTTGCCTCTTGAGAAATAGTTTTTTTTTTTTCATATGGAGAAATAATACCAAAAATAAAACTGCTTCCAACCTTGCACGGTTTAGATCCGTACGAAAAAGTCTTCATTTGAGTGCCGGATTCAATCACAAACGCATACCTTCGTACATAAAAAGTAGAAATGCTAAGGTAAAGCAATCCCACAACAACCCATAATCATCACATATGAGAACATAGAAATCCTTGTTAAAATCAATTTGTACTAAAATCAATTCAAACGCCACCTGTTCGATGAAATTTCTGAGTGAAATTAGAATGCATATTCTCCAAAGGAAATAAGTTCAATAGCAATTTACTTCAATGTTTTGCTTCTCAAAATATAATGGTAATATTGTCATGTCTTTTTTTGCCTTTATATTCTGTCAAGCTCATGTGAAAACAACGAAAACCTAAAAATTTATTGGACGTTAGACCAACAGCACGGCTACAAGGCATGTTGAGTGTTGAGTGTCTGGATATCATCACAACAACATCGTGGGATGTATTGACAAAATTTGAGGGTTGGGACCACAACCACAAAAACATACCTTTATGTCGGTTGAGTGTTGACAACACGAGCAAATTGGAACCACACACTTTGTCGTGTTCGGGACCACACACTTTGTCGTCTTTGGTGAGGTCGAATCCGGTTGCAACTTGAATCGGGTCAATCGAGTGGCGACTTGAATTGGGTCAGTCGGGTCTTCGCAATTTCGAAGGCCGAATTGTAGGGTTTTGGTAGACGAAGGGGTTGGGCTAGATTGGGGGGGAGTCGATTCGATCAAAGAGCAACTCGGCTTGAGCAAACTCCTTGGATTTGAGTTCATATTGAATTGATTTGGGCAGATGGGATTTGGGTTTCTTCCTCCATCGCTGAAGATGATTCGAGGCAAGTGAGAAAAGGGAAAACGTAAGAGCTCGTGAGAAAAGGGAAAACGTAAGAGCTCTTAACGACGCTGTTTGTTTTGAAGGTTCTAGGGTTTTTTTTTTTTTAAAACGGCGTCGTTTTGTTTTCAGGAATCCATGTCAGCGCCGGTTCGGCCACGTAGGACGGCCGGCGTTGACTTTGTATCCACGTAGGCATTTTCCGGTCTAAATTTGCCGGAAGGACTAAATCGGCACCAAATAAAAAGGTTTAGGACTAAATCGGCACCAAAAAAAGGTTTAGGACTAAATCAGCACAAAGGCAAAAGGTTTAGGACTTTTTTGGCACTTTTCCCCTTCTTTGGGTCCCTTTCTTTCTCACAAGCATCACAATAATACTTGCCTGAATCGTTCTCAACAAACTTGTCCTCAAGTTGGAGAAAGTGCTTGTGGTCGTCAGACTTAATTAGACAAGGTAACGGACCACATAATAAATGTAGATTGTAGTCACACCTCACACAACGAAAAAGTCCCTGTTTGTCTCTAGTTTCCGCTTCCTTTTGCTTGCTGGAACAAGGCAATATTTCTCTATAGCAGGCCTTGCATGAAACTTTCTGATGTATGTTCTCGAAGAAGCCAAGATTATGACTGTGACCTCCATATTTTATGAGGGGCTTGAGATTCATGCAGCCAATGTGGAGGCAAAATGATGACGAGCATATTTTGCAGTTGTAAGTGAAGCCAGAACTTAATTTGAGACAGGCAGCACACGTAAATCTACTTTTCTTTAGCAGCTCCATAGGGTGAATATGGTGGAGAGGTTTCAGGATACTCTGCGGCAATTCAGTACATGCGTCATGGACAATGAACTCCTCACACTTAGTGCATTGATAGGTAAGATCAGCACAAGGATTGTTGCATACGGAGCATGAGCGAAAATTAGTATCTTCTTTAATGTTACACAGCTGCAGCGGGTGCCCATGGCCAGCATGAAAAAATTTGGTCCTCGCGCTGTCAGGGGTCTGAGAAGGCATTAAAGCACATATAACATCAAAGGCGCAATTACAGAGTTTACAGTAGTATAATACAGACCCCCGGCATATGTTGTGACAGGCCTCACACTTTTTCCATTGCGCACCTTTTAAGGCAAGTTCAGCTTCCAAGGTGAGTATGCCGTCACACTTACGAAAATCATGAAGAAAATGTCTGACATTCTGCGGAAGTTCAGTGCAGGAAATATGGACCCATCGATTGCAGGAGTCACAACCATATATCTCCCCCAGGTCCGAGCGCGGTAGACAGCAAGCCAAACACTGACCTTTGAACTCCTTTTTAGTGCGCCTCAAGGGATGTCCATGACAAAGATGTTGTATATGTTCACCATAAGTCAATTTTTCAGCCATCATAGCACATACCACATCCAAATGGAACTTGCATTCCTCGCAAGAGAAGGTAAAGCCATGAAAGTTCTCTTTACACGCGCCACAGAAAACCTTCGAATTACTGTTCTGGAGGTTGAGCCTGTGGCTTGGATGAAAGAAGTGTGCATACTCTCGAGGCAATTCAGCACAACTCTTGTGGAGAAAAAAGCTGCAACCCCTGCAGTCACAGGCATATGTGAGGCCGGTGCATTTTTTCTTGCATGCACTGCAAACGACTTTATCTCCTTTGCTCTTCATGCTTCCTGTCAACTCATGGTGATGCGCAAAATTTCTGATTTTCGTTTCTTTGATTTTCTTCATTGTTTTGGAGCTGATCGAAGGCATTCCAACACATTTCATATCCAGGTTGAAATCACATTGATAACAGCAGTAAGTGAAGCCCCTAATTCTTTCTCCACAAAAATCACAGTAGTTGTGTGATGCAACTTGGAGTTTCAAGGGATGACTTTTGTGATAGGGGTGTTTCCTCTCTAACGGTAACTTGGCACATGATTCATGGAGAAAATAGTTGCATTCCTCACAGCCATATATCTGGCTCGAGTTTGAGAACGATTGGCTGCAAGCTAAACACTTACAGTTCAACCCCATTTTAGTGGGCTTCAAAGAATGTCCATGACTGAAATGACGTATTTTTTCAGCACTCATAGCACAGTCAACATCCAAATGGAACTTGCATTCCCTGCACGAGAAGGTGAAGCCACGGCACTTCTTTTCACAGGCACTACAGCAAACCTCCGAATCACTGTCCTGGAGGGTGAGCTCATGGAGTGGATGAAAGAAGTGTTGACACTTTGTGCAACCTTCATCTAGAAAAAATCCACAACCCTCGCAGGCATATATCAGACCAGAGCATGGTTTCTCACATGCACTGCACACAACTCCTTCCTCAACCCTCTTTGCACTTCTTGTCAACACGTGGTCATGACCAGAACCTATCATTTTCACGTCTTCAACTTGCTTTGCCGATCCAGGTCTGATCATAGGTATCCGAGCGCATCCAATGTCCAGATCAAAATCACATTGCTCACAGCGGTATGTGAAGCCCTTAATTTGTTTTTTGCAAATATCACAGTTGCTGTACATTGCTTCCTGGAGTTTTAACGGATGTTCTTCGTGACCAAGGTGTTTCATCTCTGGTGGTAACTTTGCACATGATTCATGGAGGAAATACCCACATTCCGCACAGCCATAGTGATTTGAGCTGCAATCGTCACCACAAGCTGCACATGTGACTATGTCATCTTTCTCCTCCCCAAGGGTCAGCGGGTGCTTGTGGCTAAAATGATCTATCTCCTGCTCCTGAACTCTGGGTTCTGAGGTGGGAGGCAATTGCAGCGAACATACCACATCCAGGTCAAATCGACAAATCTCACAATGGTACACAAAGCCACGAACCCTTTTCCAGCAGAGATCACACCACGCTGTTCCGTCATACACACTACTACTAGTGCGCAGCTCCAGATCGTGCTCCTCATGCAGCCAGTGTTGGATCTCCCTCTTCAACTCCGCACATGGCTTATGGAGGAAAAATTCGCACAATCTACAAGTGTACGTGTTGCTCGAGCAGAGCATTTCACAAGCTTGGCACCAAGCTTCGTTGTCCTCTGCGATCACCTCCTCCAATACCAAGGGATGGTCATGGCTGAAGTGCTCAATTTGGTCCTCCACTCTGGAATGGATGGATTTTAGAGCACAGTCGATGTCAAGATCAAAGTCACACTGCTCACACCGGAATGTGAAACCGCGGCATCTTTTGTCACAGGCATGACAGGAGACGCTTCCAATGTAATATGCGGTTGGCCCGAGGGTCAAAGGGTGGACAGGATGTAAAGGATGTGCAGGGAACTCCTTCTGCAAATTAGCGCACTCCTCGTGGAGAAAAAATCGGCATGGGTTGCAGCTATAGGATTGATTCAAGCAGCGTTTCACGCACGCAAAGCATTTAACTTCTTCATCATAAGCCTTGATCATGCATTTTGTCAACTGGTGTGGGTGGCTGAAATGTTCTATCCTCTCCATCTTCGATTTAGCCTAATATTAAGATCAATGAAATCTCTCGGTCAGCACATTCCAAATATGCAAACGAAGAACAATGCTGGTCTTTTGTCAGTTTCAGATCCTCTGTTAAACAGTGATCCATTTTTCGGAAGATCCTAGAACAAATTAGTCTACACATGCTTGGGAATGAAGTATACTTAACAAAGAAGAAAAGAGTTGGCAGCAACTTCTTGTCCAAGTCTGCAACAAAGAAATGCAACAAGCAGGAGCAAGGGAAGTCGGGTTAATATTTGTAAAGCCCAAGTCCCGTTCATAATGATATTGTTTGCTTTGGATCAGAGCTCACATGATTTTATTCTTTTGGGCTCCGTCTAGAAAAGGCCTTGTTACAAGTTAGGATAAGTGCCATCACATATATGGCACTTCACCTGATCACAGCCAAGTAATGTGGGATTCGGTTCAATCCTACCCCGTCGCCATCCTAGAGTTGCAGTTGCACTTTGTTCAGGCCTTCTCTAGCCCATCGTCGTACCGAGTTATTACAAGCTCACAAGCTTTAGCATGGTTCTTCCCCAAACCTCATACTTCCAGCTAGGCTATTGGCTCGAATACCATATTGTTAAGTCTAGGTCCCACTCGTAACGATATTGTCTACCCCCATTGCCATCCTAGAATCGAAGCCACACTTTGTCAAATCTCTCTCTAGCCCCAACGATCACTCCCACCCTTGTTGGACTGGGTTATTATAGATCCACCACCTTCCGTGTTGTTCATCCCAGAATCTCACACTTTCGGCTAGGCTTTTAGCTCTAATACTATATTGTTAAGCCTAGATCACTCCCACCCTTGTTGGACTGGGTTATTATAGATCCACCACCTTCCGTGTTGTTCATCCCAGAATCTCACACTTCCGGCTAGGCTTTTAGCTCTAATACTATATTGTTAGCCCAGATCACACTCTTAACGATATTGTCCACTTAAGGTCAAAGCTTGCACGGTTTTGTTCTTACGGGCTTTGCCTAGAAAAGGCTTCGTTACAAGTCAGGATAAGTGCTATCACATATATGGCATTTTATCTCACTACACTTTTGCGATGTGGGATTCAATTCCTTTCTACTCTAATCACCATCCTAAAGTCGGAGCTGTACTTTATTCGGGCCCTCTTTGGCTTGAGTGATAACTCTCGCCCTCGTTGGACCGGGTTGTTATAGGCCTACCAACCCAAGTCTTGCTCGTAATGATATTGTCCACTTTTGGCAGGAGCCTGCACGGTTTTTTTCCTTTGGGCTTTGCCCAAAAAAGACCTTGTTGCAAGTTAAGACAAGTGGTATCCATATATGACACTTCACCTCATCACACTCAAATGATGTAGGATTCAGGTCGTTTCTACCCCTTTTGCTATCCTCGAGTTGGAGTTGCACTTTGTTCAAGTCCTAGAGCCTTAGTGATTAGTATTGCCCTCGACGGACTGGGTCATTACAATACTTGCAGGAGAAGTATACTAGAAAAGCCAAAAGTTGTGTATGACACTTATTTAAGTGTCAAATCGGAGCCAAAACGATCACTTAAGTGCCATTATTGATAAATTTCAACTAAATTGATTACATGATATTTATAATTAATTTGTTAAAATGACTTGTTAAAATTTTTAAAAAATATAGTGCACGTGGGCTACCAAAAGAACGTCACACAGCCTATGCGGCTCAGACGTCCAAAACGACATCGCATAACATGCTTTGCAGTTCCCCACCTCACCACACTCAGGAAGCATTGGAGAGAGAGATGATGGCGGCCACCACCACCACTGACGACAGAGCCTTTGGTGAGAGCCCGAAGATAGTGTTGAACCGGCCCTAACAAAGGCTCGAGATGGAGTACAAGAAGGTTAGGCTTGGCTTCCCAGACATTTGTCCCTCGAAGCAAGGCCTTGGATTAGCTTCCCACCTCTGCGTCATACACCAAGATCAACTCCATGTCTGTTGTGCCTTCTTGCTCTCACGTCTCGGTCCGTTCGAAACCCTTTTTCCACTTCATCTACTCTAGATTTGTCTCCTTGTCATGAAACACCACATGCCCATTAGGTGTTTGAGGAAATTTCTCTGACGATGGAGCTATTTTATTTATTTATTTCTTTAGCACCGCTTCATGATCAGAGAGAAAGAGATAGAGGGAGGGTGAGAGAGAGTTTGGGTCATCGGGTAAGGCACTAAGACGGCCAATTCAATGGCCGACTTAGGGTTGAAATTGAGATTATCTTTCAATTTAGTGATTTAGGGTTCTTATTTAGGAAAAAGATACTAGACGGCATCATTTTAGGGTTTAGATGTTGACTAGACTCTCCAATGAGCCATGTCAACTTAAGAATTTAATAAAAAAAAAGGTCATGTCGGATTTCGGTCAAATAAACAAGAGTTGGCACTAAAAGATTGTTTTTAAAAAAATTTAGCACTTAAGCGATCCAAAAGAAACTTTTGATACTAAAGTGAGCTCCGTATACAACTTTTGGTACTCTACTATTCTTTTTCTCAATATATGTTAAAGAAATCTTGGAAGTCATTAAGGAATAAACAATTTTATTGCAAATTGAAATTTTAAAGTTAAAAATGTATTGCTAATTTTGTGCCATAAGTCAGTAAACAACGAAATGAAAGTAGTTTATAAATGGACCTCATATATTCAATGAGAATGCCAACTGGAACTAGGAGGAAAAGAAAATCGAGAAGAGGTATGTCAACTTACCGAACATACCTCGTGTGACAAATCAACGCCACAAGGAGAAGTTGGAACATTAGATTCCTCCACTAAAGACATAACACCACCATCCTCTCCAAGTCTGGCACAAGAAAAGTCTACTCCAGAGTCTCCTATACTAAGTGTAAAATCTTTAAGGTAACCCTATGAAAAAACATGCAATTTTATGTCCTTAAGACCAAAAAACTATGAAGAAGCTTCCAAAGAAGCTTGGATTGAAGCCAAGGAAGAAATCAAGATGATAGAGAAAAAAAGAAAAATGAAACTTGTGAGCTCATTGATTGCCCTAAAGATAGAGATTATTAGCGTTAAGTAGGTCTACAAGACAAAGCTCAATGTAGATGGATCAATCTAGAAGCCTAAAGCAAGACTTGTGGCAAAAGGATATTTGTAACAACCAGGTATCGATTATACCAAAACTTTCACTCTGGTTGCTTGCCTTGACACTATTCTAGCTCTCATAGCCTTAGCAGCACAAAAGAAATGGAACGTCCATTAGCTAGATGTAAACTTAGCATTTCAAAATGGATATCTTCAAGAAGAAATATATGTAGCTCAACCACTAAGGGTTTATTGTCAAAGGCAACAATGAAAAGTTTCTAAAGATTAAGAAGGCTGTATATGAGTGAAAACAAGCACCATGAGGATGGTATAACAGAATTGATGAATACTTTACCAAGCAAGAATACAAGAGGAGCATGAGTGAGTCAACATTGTACATCAAGACCCAATATAATTCTAATAGACTTGTTTTCTCTCTATATATAGATGATCTCATTTATACAAGAAATAATGAGAAAATAATTTAAGAAATTAAAGAAGACATGATGGAGACATTTGAGATGAGGAATTGGACTTGATGCACTACTTCCTCAGGATTGAAAGTGATCGACATAAAGGAATTTTCATCTCACAGAAGAAATATGCAAGACAGTTGCAACATCACTTGTGATAAATGAGAAACTACTAGAAGAAGATGAGGTAGAAAAGGCTGACACTTCCCTCTACAGAAGCTTGATTGGTAGTTTACTATATCTCATTGCTACATGACGCATTGCTACATGGCCAAGCATCATGTAGCAACAAGTATGCTATCACGATTTATGTAGAGTCCAAGTCAAATTCATTTTGGAGCATCCAAAAGAATTCTTAGAAATTTATAAGAACTATTATGGCATTTGGTACTAGCCAAGTGCAATGGCCAATTTGCTTGGTTACATTGACAATGGCTAGGCAGGCTTAATTGACGATGGAAGAAGCACTTTTGGCTATGCATTCACACTAGGTTTTGGAATGTTTTCATGGAAATCTAAATAACAAGACTTAGTGACACAATTTTCTACTAAAACTGAATATATTGCAGCTGCTACCTCTACTAATCAAGCGTTATGGCTTCAAAGAATTCTAAAAGATATTGGAGAACCACAAACAAAACCAACTCCAATATTTTGTGACAACTAGTCCGTGATGACAATCTCGAAAAATCCAATTTTGCATGAAAGAACTAAGCATATTGAGATCATAAATCACTTAGCCCACAACGTGCACAATTATGGAGAGATCGAGCTCAAATATTGCAAGATTGAAGATCAAATTGCAGAATATTCACTAAAGCACCACTGATAGCAAACTTTGAGTATTACAAATTGGAATCAAGAGCATTGTTAAAAGGTGATCCATTTTTGGAAAATTCTAGAACAAACTAGTCTTACAAATGCTTAATAATGCAGGATACTTAAAGAAGAAGGAAAGAGTTGGCAGCAACAACTTGTCCAAGTCAGCAACAAAGAAATGCAACAAGCAGGAGCAAAGGAAGTCTGTTAATATTTGCTGAAGAAATCTTAAAGTCATTAAAGAACCCCAAGCCGTAACATGCAAAAGTATAGCTTGCAAGTTGAAATTTTAAAGTTAAAAAATGAGGAGAAGAATATTTGGAGTGCAAAACTTGGCACGGGGATACTTAAGTATCAAAAGTTACGAAAGTGACACACAAGTGCCAAAATTAAAGCGAAATGGATCAGTTAAATGCCAACAGTAAGAAAACCTAGCCAAAATGTTGACGTGACGATTTTTCAGCGAGACAAGTGCAAAACGATAATGTTTTGCATGTTGACGTGGCTAAATAAATGCAAAAACAACGTCGTTTTACTGAAGTGGCTAAATAATTAATATAAATATTAACTAAATTTATTTATATATTTTTAAAAATATGGAGGAAGAAGACTAAAATTGCAAGCAATTAAGGGCCAAGCCTTTTCTATCGCCTCCCTATCATTTGTTGAAAGGGCTGATGATGATGGGGGGAGAGTCGCCTAGGGTTGCTGAGCCTTGGTCAGGGGCCAACAACCCTAGTCGACTGAAGGCGAGGGATTGCGCCCTCACTGAGATCTGGGGCGAGGGTTGTGGCCCTCCCCCAGATCCAGCAAGGGTCGTCGGCCCTCGCCTGATCGTGCCAAGGGTCACCACACGCTGGGGCTTGCTCCAGAGGATAGGGAGGCAACCCTTGGCCTAGTCAAGCGAGGGCTGGTGACCCTTATTAGATATGGGGGAGGGCTGCGACTTTCGTCCTAGATCTCGGTGAGGGCTCATAGGCCATCGCTGTTAATCGACTGAGGTCGCTAGCCCCTAGCTAAGGTCTGGCGACCCCGGCCAACCCTCTTCCCACCATTGTTGGCCCTTCTGGTGACGACAGGGAGGCAACGACTTAGCCCTTGCCTTCTGCCTCCTCCTTCTTTTTTTTTTTTGGTAAATATAAATATCTTAATTTAATTAATATTTATATTGAAATTCAAGAAAAAAAAAAAGGCAAAATGATGTCGTTTAAGTTCTTTGTCACCGACTTAGCTCTCTGGCGTGTCATGTAAATGAGTTATATTATTAAAAATTTGCTACGTAGGATTTCCGGCTACCTTCACCCGACTTGGCATCCAAGTGTCTCATTTTTAAAAAAAAAGTAGCACTTAAGTGTCATTTTCGTAACTTTTGGCACTTAAGTGTTCTCCTGTGTCAAGTTTTGCTAATTTTGTACCATAAGTCGGTAGAGAAGGCGGTGAAAGAAGTCTATAGATAGACCTCACGTATTCAGCCTATCAACAAGCGAAGAAACTATAGAGAAACTGTTGACCCCCCAAAAACAGAGACTAAGAGAGAGACCAACTAAAAGAAATAGCTACTCCACTATCGTTTGTATCACAAGAGTCTTTCAATAAAATATCCTTCTGGACTTAGCTGTTCCCTTTCCGTTCTTTCACCATAAATCCTACGCACACTTGCACACACGCTTCCGCAAAAATCCAACGCCCTGACTTTTCCTCTCTTAACTCCAACATTAAGCCTATGAGGCAGCCCGGCTCATCTGGGGTAACCCGGAACTGAATTCCGAAAAGTAATTCCATCACCATAAACGATGGACTATGAAAGAAAACTGTGCTTCGCTATGAAAACAATCAGTCGAACCATATATTGCTCATGATTTATAAATTCATATGCCAAATAAAAATATGTTCAGTGACCTGACCATGCAGATTCTGCTAAAACGACACCCATGAAGATCGAACTATAGAAAAGAAAAAACCTTTGAATTCCGCCTTTTTCGTGAAGAGAGTTTGTGACGGCAAATTCATAAAATAAAGTTCGATCTCATTCAAGAAGTGCAAAGTCATGTAAAACCCCAAATTCACATAGTTCACAGGTCATGGCAACTCCCCCGCTCGACCTCCTCGTGATTCATAATTTCATATGCCAAATAAAAAAGATGTTTACTAACCCGATCATGCAGATTCTGCTAAAACGACACTTATGAAGATCAAGCTATTAAAAAAAAAAACTTTGAATTCCACATCTTTGACTGCAGAGACACTATTGTTCTCTTGAAGAGAGTTTGCACTGCAGATTCAAGAAATAAAGTTCAATCTAATTCAAGATGAGCAAAGTCGTGTAAAACCCCAAGTTCACATAACGCCAGAAATGGGCTAAGATTGCACCAGCAAAACAAATCAAACTCTTGGAATTCTTTAACATAAAATTAGAAATTAAAGTGTAAAAATAGTGATACAAGTATGAATTTTTACCTGTTAATGATGCCTCAAGCTCAAGGTGCTCCCCCCAAAAAAAAATCGATCCGTGCATGCAAAAGAAAAGAGGTACTTTGTGATTTTCGGCGGAATATGCGAATCATGAAATAGGAGAAAATAAGTGGGGAAAAAAGTGTGGGGAATCAAGTTCAAAGCATTTTCTCTCAGACTATCCTTTCCAAAAGGCATCGTACCATTACAATCTTTCATCGTTATAATTGAAATATAATAGATTTCGACCGTTCAACATATGTCAGTTTTCCGACAAAAAAGAAAAACAAATCTCAGTTTAAACGATTTGTGACTTTTCACCTTTTGATTTAACAGTAAAATTCCCTAGTGACCATTGATTTGCGATTATTTTCTCCTTAAAAAGTTATTTATGATGAGATTATCGCTGCTATGTCCGTGCACCAGGTTATTAGGGAAATAAATATTTGTCTTTTAAAGTGGGGAATATGAATAACTTTACGACGTTCTTATCTACATTTATGCTATTAATAAAGGGAATTTTCAGCATTGGTGTCTACTTTCATATCCACTTAAATATTCTTATCTATATCTCTGTTAAATTTACTAAAGTTAACGAATAAATTCCACCCTTAACACAAGCACGACTTTCTGTACCCAAAAAATAACAATCCTCTCTCTTATTTTTTTAAATGTAATTCTCAGTTTAATACTTTTTTTTAACATTTTTATTTGGCGTGCAGCACGTGCTTCGAGACTAATTATTTACAGTAACTGCTGGACAATGTACCCTCTCATTTTAAGGGGGTAGTGATTTTGTTAGTTGGTAGTTAGTTAACCACCTCCATTTGAATGGGAACCGAATTACAATAAATTAAACCCACGTAACGCAGGTGTTCTATACGATATTGCATGGTGACAAGACTGCGATTATGGGCTGGTCCTTCCATGCTATAGATTGGGGGGATTACCCATTCACTAAAATGTGCAACTTTTTGCCCAAGGCCAGTAAGCTCGAGCTCGCTCAATCTTGGTGAGGTTGCGCCTCACTGACCATTGTTGAGGCCATTGACCAGCAAAGGAGGGAGAAGGAAAATGCAACGAGCGGAGGAAGGAGAAGAAAAAAAGTAATAAAAAATCTTAGAGATGTAATTTCAGAAAGTGTTTTCACTTCTTTAAATTTAGGAATTCACTTTCCTAAATTTATGCATAAATATTTTCGTTGACAGAAAAGTGATTCCGATTGACTAGTCATTTTTTACAAACTAAACGGGTGAAAGTTTGAAAAATCAAGCATATGAGACCGGCTTTGTGAACTTTTTTCCAACATTATGAATCATTAAGAAAGAGTAAAAGGAGTGGGTGGGGAATCTAAGTTTAAAAGCTTATCTTCGTGGGTGTTTTTCTCATCCTGACACATCTCAGCGGTTCAATATATCTCAATCTGAATGATTATGATTTTTAGCTTTTCAATCCAACCACAAGTAACAAAGAGGTAGGGTGCTTCCCGGATACTATAACTCACCTTGTTTTCGCCTTAAAATCTTATTTTGTCAATGTGAACAGCTAGTTCCATCGGTCTCGTTTGAAAAGAAAAAAGGATCTAGTCCCGTATTTAAATGAAAATGTTGATATTTTTCTTTCTTGGTTGAAATTTACGTCAAACCATCACAATCTCGGGTGTATATGATTAGTAATATAATTCTATAGGTTACTATTTACCCGAAATCATCATAAACTCAATTTCATCTATCGTCTATAATCTACTTTTACAAGCAGTATGACTATAAAGCTCGACACCAATATACTAGTACTTACTAATTAATCCATAGCAAGTACCTCAAATTGCCATAAGTAAAGACTGTTGTCTGGTTTACGATGTCTCGCGGTTCAGTATTCCCAAGCTAACACGTTCTTTGAACATGCTTCTACTAAATTTTCATCTGTTGAGCCCGACATCCGTCCACGTTTGGCTTTCAATCTATCTAATTTGAACTGGAATTCCTTGATGTCTTTGGAGAGATCACTGATCTCTTTATCTGTCCTCAAGATGGAGTTTTTATCATCTTGGAGATCGGTGTAGTGAGCGCGCATGACGTCTTTCAGTCGGTTGATTGCCAATTGGATTTTGAATCCTGAGAGGTGTACGAACATCAGGTATTTCCACCAGTTGTACAACAATAGTTCGGTGACGTCAGCGATTCTCGTGTTAGCCATGCTGGATATGGTACCACACAGCATTACGAAGACCACGATCTTTGGCTTCAGGGTTAATCTGGATTCCTCGCTCACGTCTCCGCAAGTCGCAAACAAATTTCTTAGGTCTGGAGCTAATTTCTGGGTCATCTTGTACTCCGCCACCTCAACGACCCATTCGTATTCAGATGCCACCGGGAGAGAATTGGTCCGCGGGATGTTACGGGGAAGCTTCTTCGTGAACTCCAAGAACGCCTCATCCAGGAACGGCGAATTCGGGATTCCTTCAGGACTGCCGCCGGGCTGATTTCGCTTGGCTAGCACCTTTATGATTTCCCCTACCCGCCTCTTGTGCACGTCCTCCAGTTCCGCCTTCTGTTTGTCATTCAGAGAATTGACTATATCTCCAAAGGTCTCAACGTGGTGCCTCGCCGCGTCTTCAGCTTCCGTATTTCCTTCTTTTTCACCATCTTGCTTAGCTTCTGCACGGATCATCTTCAAATCCTCGCCTCCATACTTTGCCTTCATAAATAGGTGAAACTCATTATTATACACTTCAAAGTATCCAAGATAGGACAGTGATCTGGAGTTGGTATTTGCAGTTGCCGAGGGTGCACTAAATAGATCAGCTTAGATTTGTCAGATCAGAAGCACAGAAAAAAGAGGATTGATGTGTCATGGTTCATTCTTGTATCATAGGGGCCAATTCCATTGGAGAAATTTTGAACTATTCCGATGGATTCAGTCTGGATCTAACATTGAATGAAATGGCAAAAAAGATTTCCCAAATCAGAGAGTGATCCAATTCCGAGAGATCTCAGACATACCGCTATAAATATGCACCCAACGTGAGCAATGTATTGGCAACCTTTACAATGGTAAAGCGGAGTCTGGGGGCCAATCTCCTCCAAACAGACATCACAGTTACGAAGGAGATCACGCCGGACGTCCTCCTCATTGATGGAAGCTTTGAGCTCGAGCCAGTCTTTGCTGGGGCAGCGGGAGTCCCCATGCTTAAACAAGCACAAGGGGCGTTCACACACCAAATGCACTCCGAATTTGCAGTCCAAGCAGCACAGAACCAACCATTTGCAAGATATACGACAAGCCTGGCACTGACGAAGCTCGACCTCTTCCGGCAACTGATCACGGAAAAAATAGAAAAAAAAATCCACAAAATGACCTGCTCCATCTACAAAAAAAGGATGACGGAGAGAACTACTCCACAACCGACGCAAAGGAGGATAATACATAGAGAAAATTAGAGTACGATGAGACATGATAAGTTTTAATTTTCAGTGTTTTCATGGGGTCAGGATGCATAACGAGAACAACAAGCGCTGCCGTCAGAAAGACATTAGAAGGAGGCATGGTTTGAAACGTCTTTGAATTTTTGTACCTTGTTGAAGAAGTAGAGGCGATGGCGGTGGCCAGGGTAGACGACAGCAGGGAGAGGGAAGGCGCACTTGACATCGATGATGAAGCAGCAGCGGGGCTCCCGACAGAGGAAGCGGAAGCCACTGCGCTGGGAGTGGCAGGCGGAGCAGGTGAAGTCGGTGCAGACAGGGTCGAGGAAGAGGGAGTGGGTAGGGTGGGTTGGGTGGGAGATCTCTTGAGGGAGGAGGCACGAGTAGTGTATGTAGAAGCCACACTCCTTGCAGCCATATGTCAGGCCGGTGCACAAGTCAGCACAGGCCGCACACCGGGCTTGGTCATAGTCGGCCTTGCTGCAGATCACCAGCTCGTGCTTCTGGTGACTAAAGTGCCGGTACCCCATGACCGGCCGGGACTGACGAGGAATGAAGCAAGTGGAGGCCAAGGATAGTTTCTGCGTTGAGCAGTTGCTGTCGTTCACAATCAAATTTCAAGAAGAAAAGATGCCACACTCACTCTTTCTCTGAGTGACAACAACGCAACCGTCACATAGAATACGAATCAAACTAATTTTTTTCTTAAGAAGTATTGAAAAAGTCTTAAACATATTATATTTTATATCAATTTAATCTCAAATCTTTTAGCTGTGTAATTTAATCTTAAACCTTTTAACATAATGCTAATCCAATCATTCTGGCTAATTCTAGCCAGAATTATTCATTTGGACGCTGGCCAGCTTACATACCAAATTGAAGTTAGAATTCAAATAATCAAAATTAGGTAATTGGATTATCAAATTGAGAACCGTTTTAAAGGTGACTGGCAAAGAGGAAACTTGCGGCAACCGGCTGCCTAGGACGATTCGTGGTAACTGGCGAGGGGACGTTCATAGAGGCCGGCGAAGGAATGCGTCCGATAACAAAGAAACAGCAGCAAACAGCGTAGCGGGGCTACTAGGTGCCCGGGAACACCTGGACAGAGGCGACGGACCGCAAAGGCTTCGCTAGAGATGCTACTGCGATGAGGACTCGTCAGGAAAATCTGCCAAGTAAAATCATGTTGGAAAGAGAAAACCGCTTCAAGGATCTCGAGGACTGGAAGTTTGCGGAACTGGGGCTACCTTTGATCGCTTGTACTTGCCGTGGCGTTGGGTGGGGCAAAGTTGTCGGCGCGCAGCAAGGAAGCAGCGGCGTTGCTGGCGTAGGCGAGGCAGGAGCGACAGCAGCACTATAGGCCCTGCATGGTAACACTTCTCAGAAGTGTTTATAAACACTTTTTCTTTTTTTTGTTAGAACAAAAAAAAGAATGAAACGCGTTTGTTTGCGTTTCTTCTTTTTTTTTTTTTTTTCTTAACAAAAAAAATGTAAACGAAAAAAACGGTAAAAAAAAGTTGTTTTACTCGTTCCGAAAACAATTTTGAAGAAACAATTTTTTGTTTCGTTTCTTCTTCTCTCTCTTCTCTTCTCTTCCTCTTTTCTTCTTCTTTCTCTTTGGCCGGTCGCCGCCTCGCCTCGGCCTCGGCCTCGGCCTCGGCCATGGCCGGCCGTCGAGGGCCGGCGACGCCGTCGAGGGTCGGCGACCTCGCCGGCCCCCGGCGAGGCGAGGCGTCGCCGGCGCGGGGCGAGCTCGAGCCTCGCCGGATCTGGGCGAGGCCGAGCTCGCCCGGCCAAGGCGAGGCTCGGCGTCGCCGCGGCGCGGCGAGGCCGAGCCTTGCCTTGGCTGGGCGAGCTCGGCCTCGCCCGGATCCGGCGAGGCCGAGCGTCGCCGCCCCCGGCGAGGCTCGGCCTCGCCGGATCTGGCGAGCTCGAGCTCGCCCGCCCATGGCGAGGCGCGGCCTCGCCGGATCCGGGCGAGCCCGAGCTCGCCCGGCCAAGGCGAGGCTCGGCCTCGCCCCCGCGCGGCGACGCCGAGCCTCGCCTTGGCGGGCGAGCTCGGCCTCGCCAGATCCGGCGAGGCCGCGCCTGCCATGGCCGGGCGAGCTTGAGCTCGCCCGGATCCGGCGAGGCCGAGCTCGCCCGACCAAGGCGAGGCCGAGCCTCGCCCAACGACGGCGAGGGTCGGCCTCGCCCGGGGCCGGCGAGCCTCGCCGTGGGCCGGCGGGCGGGGCCGCCCCCCGTCGGCCGGCCGCCGGAGGCCGGCGACCGGCCAAAAGAAAAAAATATAAAAACAAAGGAAAAACTGATAAATAAAAATAAAAATATTAAAAAATTAAAAGAAACAAAAAAAGAACAAAAATCTACCAAACATGTTTCATTTTTTTTTTTATTTCTAACAAATTTACCAAACGCGTTCTTTTGTTCAAAACTTTTCTGGAGGCAATGTAAACACTTTTTTTTTTTCGCTCCCTAACAAAAAAAAGAATGTAAACGTTACCAAACGCAGCGGTATAGTTTCGCTGGTGTTGCTGGGCTGCTCTGGTGGTATCAGGCGTTGCCGGAAACTAGGCTGTTTCGCTGAAGTGGTCATCTGACAGGGCAAGGTCATCGGGCACGTCAGGACCAAGGTCGGCGAGGACGTTGGTCACAGTCCAGCAAGGTGAGAGCAAGGTGCAATCTGTAATTTATGGGCCATAAATTCAACCCAATATATTATTAGTTAAACCCAAAGCCAGCGCATGTCTCTTATACAAGCCCACAGCCCACAGCCCACCCTCAATCCTCTTTCATATATTTTACTCGCTCAAGCCAGTGGAATGAACAAGAAAGAAGAAGACCGGCGACCCTGGAGAAAGGAAAAAGGGGGAAAGGAGAGAAAGAAGAAATTTTTGCGCGTGATCGATCCGGACGTCTCAACAACCTGAATTAACACTGTTTCGCAACAAGAAGTAAGGAATCAAAGCCTTTAATCATCTAATCGAAAGAATTATTGAAATTAGGGCTTGAAATTTTTATTTAAGTCAATTCTGAATTGCTGTGGGGTTTTCGGATTGTGTGTATATATAAAACGATCGTTTAGGATATTGTGAAATTATAACAATTTACCAATCTCAATTTAAACTTATGATTTGCCTAAAACGAAAATTTGAATTTTGCCACGTGCACTGGACAAATTGCGAACAATAACCTCTGGGCTGATTTTAGATGTTTCCGGGGCTAAGTTTTTGGGCAACTATGTTTGGGTTCTTATAGTATATTAAAATGATCTTCTATGGACTTTACATTTGTTTGAAACAAAGATATGTGGATGAAGTTATGACTCGAACAAGTTTAGCGTGCTAGCTACATAGCGAATAGCAATAGATTTTCGCTATGAGCAAGCTTTTCATTAGCGCATAGGTGTTGTTTTATTGACATATAGGTGTAATGTAGTTGGGTTGTCCATTATAATATTATTTTACCCAGTCTTTTAATATTGTTTTTTGATTAATTGTTGGGATTTTGAATGCGTCGGCTTGAGTAACCATCGTAGTCTAGTTTTCAACTTTCCTAAGTGAGTGATACTATTTCTTTTTTGTGCCTATAAACTCACGTTTCAAAAGAAGATATGGATTAGAAATTTTATGAGTTAAGAAATAGCATTTTTTCTTTTTTTTGCATAAAACAGGTTGGACATTTATTGTCATTTTGTCCGTTTGAAATGGGAAGTCATCTTTTGACTTTAGTTTGCACTAATTGTTTTAAATGGCCTGTGAAACCTTTTATGAAAGAATTACAAAAAGTTCATGATTTATGAATATGGTTTTCAAGGCACTTGGATATATATACATATACATAAACTAGTATGTGCATACCCACACATCTCTCAATAGGTTTACAAAGACACTAAACACAATCCATCAACTTCAAACTCCAGTAATCCATAACCAAAATCAAAAATCATCTCACAACTCAGTTTAACAACCAGATCACAATTTTCATCATTTGATATACATATATATTGTGTTTAGTGTCTTTGTAAACCTATTGAGAGATGTGTGGGTATGCACATACTAGTTTATGATATTCTTTTGGTTTGAGCCACTAGCTAATAATAGTTTGAGACTTAATCACAGGGAAATCTTAGTCACTTTGTTACAGGCGTTATGTGTGGCTAAATATTTGAGCATGATTTTGATCAATGGAATAAATCATTGACGTGTGTTTTGATGAGGTTGACTAATGGATTGAACCATTGGTGTTTACTTTATTATTATCGATTGAAATGAATATACATATTATGTTAAAGTAATAAATATTGTATTTTAAACCTTGAAGGTTTATTAGATTTTGCGTTTGGTTTGTATTTTAAATGTGTATAGTAATTATTTGATCTACTTAGAAAAAAATATATTACCCGCTGGGCCGTAGTAACTTATTCCATTCTTTTTTTTTTTACTATTTTTTTTAATGTTTTTAAAGTCCCTCAGTTAGTGACCGTTAAAGCGAGAACGTTAATCGAGAACATTTCGAAAGTGGATATTTGGGTTTGAGGCTATGGCCATGTCACTCCTTCATCCCTATAGGATTTGGGGTGTAACACAATCAACTCAGCTTGGGGACTTCTTTGGACGTTCTCTCTTCCTCTCTTTTCCACAATTCTCTTTCTCTGTGTCTAAGCGTTTCTTCTTTTCTCTTTGCACAATGTAAAGTGTTAAGCCCATGTCATACTCGTAATGATATTATCCTCAAAGACTTTTTTTTTCTATTTTTTGGAAAAAGATTTTTAAAAAAATTGGATTTTAAGAAAAATAATACAGAAAATATAATAATAATATAAGTGACCCGGGCCGGTCAGACCCGCGGGTCGACCCGATTCGGATCCAGCACGGCCGACCCAGCCAACCCGGGTCGCGCCTCCAGATGAGCTTCCCCACATGATTTTTTTATTATTCTTTTCTCTCTCTTTTTTTTTTGTCTTTTCCTCGTTTTGTCCCACTCTCCCTTCTGCACACGCAAGAATGGCAGAAGAGAGAGAGGAGAGGATTCAGAGGAAGACCCATCCTCTTATCCTCTCCTTTTTGTCTCTTTCTTATTTTTATTACTTTTTTTCACTTTTCTACTTTCTCTTCTTTCTTCTTTTTTTTTTCTCCCCTTTTTGCTCCTTTTTCTTTCACCCTCACGGACTTCCCTTCGAGCATGCCCAGAATGCTGAAGGTTTGCTCGTCGATTCAAGAACATCCAGACCCCAATCATGCACACGACGCTCTTCGACCGACTGGAACACATTGGCTCCCCGGATTTTCACCGGTCACCAGGACGATGTCACCGAACCAACAGGCCATGCCTCCTACTGAAATCAGAGGAGACCTAAGTGAGATCTGGTTCGAGCATTTCATCGAACAGGTGGTGTGCATCGCCTGAGGGTGAGAAACGCCAACAACCCAGCCCGAATTCAAGCCGAAATTCAAAGCGATCAACACCCCCCCTAGACCCCAATACCGCAGCACACACACAATTGAGGCTGGAACTTGCTCGGATCGGGCTACGGCAGCCTGTTCTGGCGAGCCTGAAATAAAGAAGGACAGGATAGAAGAGAGAGGGAGGCCGTCGACGGCGTTCCCTATCTGGCTTGAAGTCGTCAGACAGCGGACGAGTTCGATAGATCAAGCTGCGTCCGTCCGCCTCGCTCGTTCCCGAGCAGGATCCTCGGGAAACCAATCCCAACTCAACAAAAGCGGGACTTACCGCGGCTTCGATGGGAACAAGGCGTGCCGGCAATCGGCGACCTCAGCTCACTACTCACTCTCAGTCTCTGTTAGAAGATATGCAGAATATGCAGAAGATCCTCGGATACTAATTGATCCGATCTTGATTTTATAGAATCAATCTAAAAGCTAGATTGATTTATATCGATATGTATGATATTACATTTCCTTTTCTAGTGTATACTTTGTATTATAATTATTCATCGATGTACATTGTTGAGATATAGAAAAATACACAGAAAAGAAATTCTCCCCAAATCTATCGTCTTTCTCTTCCTCTTCTGGGTCTCGCTTCAACCCTTGCTTCCACTTCTGACATGGTATCAGAGCCACATCTTCCGCACAAAATTGCTTTCGTTTGAATCTGCAAGACAGATCCGCGTCTTGTTAACGAGAGAATTGATTATTGTGAGAAGGGAGAAGAAGCGGAGAGGATTTACTTACCATGAATCCAGAGAATTAGCCTTCTGTTAGCACTAGAATTCCTTCCACAGACAATGTCACGCCGATTGTGGAGACGCAAGGCCACAACACTGATGTGGTACCTGCAAACATCACAACACAGCAACAATGGCAGATGTTCCCGGCTCAGGCGAGTGTGGGGCAGCCCTTTTCGGGGCAACCTTACCAATGGGTACCTTATCCATGGTACATCGGGCAAGGCCCAAATCCATCATTGCCGGGGGTAATGAATTACCAGAGCAGTGTTCAGCTCGATGGAGGTCTACCAACCGCAAGCGGGGCAAACTCAGCTACTGAGACAGAACCGAGAAGCGGGTCTGAAGAAAGGGGATTAGGAACAAACCTTCACTCGAGTCCTTTCAATGCGGGGCATGGATTTGGATTCAATGGGTCGAGTACAGGGACGAATCCCTACCCGAACCCAAATTTCCCACAAAATTTTTTTCCGTATCCGATTGCAGCTATCACCGGCCGACCGGAACCAGGGGACCCCTTGCATGTGTCTACCGCCGACGGTCCAGAAGTGCGACTCATAAGTCTGCAACTGACCGGGCCGAAAATTACAGCAAGTGGTCACAAGATTTCCGAGGGCCCTTGCGACAAAGGATAAGGACGGCTTCCTCGACGGAACCGTGCCGATCCCGTCGGACGAGAGGCTGGCAAGGCACTGGAGAAAGTGCAATCGCCTGATCCGCACTTGGATCGACAACTGTGTCTCCCCAGACGTCGCAGCAGGGCTCCCCCCGACCGAAGATTCGAAAATCATGTGGGACAACATCAAAGAGATGTACGGAAAGTTAGATCGAGCAAAACTTTTCTGTCTCATGCAGGAACTCACGGATCTCAAACAGGGAAACATGTCAATAACGGCGGTGTACAACAGACTCTCATCGCTCTGGAACGAGCTCAAGGCCGCAGAGGAAAAACTCGAGGGACCTCCAGAGACACTCAGGCAGTACAAATCGATGAAGGAGAGGGAGAAATCCACTCGATTTCTCTTGATTTTGAATGAATCTTACCTGACCTTTAGATCGCAGATCCTGGCGATGGACCCCGTGCCGCCCCTCGGCCGGATTTTCCAGTGCCGTCCAAGAGGAGAGCCGCGACTCACGGCTCCGGAAATGACACGAGGAGGCGACGCCATAGCCCTCGCCCTCCGCGGAGAACGCCGCGAGAGAGATTTGGGGCGAAAACCCTAGCTCGGGAGAATCGCGAAGGGTCAGGGCTAGGGTTTGAAATGGTTGAACGATCCCTTAAAAGGGAAGGAAGCAACGGCCAGGATTTAATCCGGCGATCCGACGGCTCAGATCGAGAGAGGAGATCTGACGGGTCCAATTTATCCCGAAGATCCGACGGTCCACAGAGAGGTGATCTGTTCGCTGGATCGAACGGTGCAGATAATTCGCGAATAAAGGGATCCGACGGCCAGATCTTTTCCATACGAAATTTCAGCCAAAATTCAAAAGGGAAAGGTAAATTGTACTGTGAGCACTGTAGACGTCCGCATCATACTATAGATAATTGCTGGAAATTACATGGAAAGCCAGGAGAAAAAGGAAAAAGGAGAGAATATTCTGCAGCTTACCAGGTGACCGGACCTACTGGGACAAGTAGTGACCGGCCCATTACCTATGGGCAATATCAGCAACTGATGCAGGCATTGCAAAAGGCAGACATTGAAAAAACAGGGGGAAACTTCTCGATATATCTCACCGCCCGATAAACTCAATTTCAAAAGGGCATGGATAATAGACTCGGGAGCGAGTGATCATATTATTTGTGATGTGAATTTTTTCTCAAAAAGGAATAGGGAATTGGAGGAACCTATTTCTGTAGAACTTCCAAATGGAAATATCACTCACGTCACATTGACAGGGACCGTTCAATTGAGCCCCCAAATTATCTTACACAATGTCCTTTATGTTCCACAATTCCGGTTCAACCTCATTTCCGTGTCCAAAGTCTGCAAAGAAAACTCTTGTCGAATACTCTTTGATACTGACAGATGTTTTTTTTCAGGCCCTTTCGACTGGGAAATTGATGGGCTTGGGTAATGTTTCTGAAGGTCTATATTTCGACCAAAGACTTCAAGTCATCATGCTTCAATTCCTTTCAATAAAATGTCATTGTGTAACGTCATTGCCAATGATAAAAACTTTCTTTTGCATTCAAGAGTGGGACATAGTGCTTTTTTTCCATACCCTAACTGTCATATTTGTCCTTTAGCAAAACAATCCCGTGCATCATTCCCTTCCAGTACAAAACGTTCCAATAATATTCTTTCCTTAATTCATGTGGATGTTTGGGGGCCATATCACACAGCACATCGTAACGGTTCACGTTATTTTCTCACTATTGTTGATGATCACTCTCGAGCCACATGGGTATTCTTGATGCAATCAAAAGCACAGGTTTCATCTCATTTGAAGACGTTCATTATTCTGACTAAAAATCAGTTTGGGAAGTCAATCCAGAGAATAAGAACTGACAATGGAAAAGAGTTTCTTAGCCATGAATGCAGATCACTTTTTCTGGCTCATGGCATTCTACATGAAAGCTCATGTGTTTATACTCCACAACAGAATGGAGTAGTGGAACGTAAGCATCGTCACTTGCTGGAAGTCGCACGCGCTTTAAAATTTCAGGGATCCATACCAGCAACATATTGGGGAGATTGTGTCTTTACTGCAGCCTACCTCATCAACCGTATGCCTACTCGGATCCTAGCTGGTAAGTCACCTTTTGAGTTACTTTATAAAAGGAAACCAGCAGTAGATCACCTACGAGTCTTCGGTTGTTTATGTTATGCTACAACGGTGGGACCTCGAGATAAAATGGGTCCACGAGCAAGAAAAGGCATTTTTATGGGTTACCCTAACCTACAGAAAGGGTATTACATTCTGGATCCATCGACAGGGGAATTTTTCGTGAGCAGGGACGTCATATTTCACGAAACTGTCTTTCCATTTCAGGAGACTACGGGGGATCTCAATATCTCCAATAACTCACATCAATCTCCAGTTGAAGATAATCTATCTCCTGAATACTTTCTTGCTACATCAACGGGGCAAGTCATCCCACCATCCTTTGATCAGTCACCACAGACAGAAACATTGGACAACATACCCAGTCCTTCACCCAACATTGAGAATGAATCTGCAAATCATGCAGAAAACACTGCTGCAGAAATATCTCCTTCTCCACCACCGACGGATCCTCCACGACGTTCGAAGAGAGTCACGAGACCACCAACATGGACTAAAGATTATGTCTGTGCCTCACTTAATGGACCAGGTATTAACTATCCAACATCTTCTTACGTTTCCTTTGAAAGACTTTCGTCGGAACATAAATGTTGCATTAGTCGAATATCCGATGAAAAAGAACCGTCTAGTTATGATGTGGCATCCAAAGACCCACGGTGGCAAAAGGCAATGGCAGCAGAACTACAGGCATTGGCCGACAATCAAACATGGGAGATAGTTAATCTTCCTCGAGATAGGAAATCCATAGGATGCAAGTGGGTCTACAAAATAAAATATAGAGCTGATGGATCCATTGAACGATACAAAGCTCGTTTGGTGGCGAAAGGATATACACAACGTGAAGGTTTCGACTATAACAAAACTTTTTCTCCAGTGGCCAAGGATGTCACTGTTCGATCATTCTTATCTCATTTGCAAAGAATTCATGATTGGTCGTTACACCAAATGGATGTGAACAATGCTTTTCTTCATGGTGATCTGGATGAAGAAATCTACATGGACATTCCTCAGGGCTTACGGAGACAGGGGGAGGATAAAGTATGTCGTCTCCGAAAATCCCTCTATGGGCTGAAACAGGCTTCCAGACAGTGGTATGCTAAATTTGCCAATGCTCTCACCAATGCCAACTTCAAGCAATCAAAGTATGATTATGCCTTGTTTACATGGACCAAAGGTACGTCATCTATCTACTTGATGATTTATGTGGATGACATTCTTATCATGGGAAACGATGAAGCTGAAGTAGAGAGTCTTAAAAAATACTTGCATACCACCTTTCATATAAAGGATCTAGGAGCACCGAAATATTTTCTTGGGATTGAGATCGCACGATCTTCCCAAGGGATTTCTCTCAGTCAAAGGAAGTTTGTATTGGAGATTGTCTCAGAGGCTGGATTATCAGGGTGTAGGCCAGCTATCATTCCAATCGAACAGAACGTCAGGCTAACTACAGCAGATCATGCTGGGGGAACGTTTCAGGATGATCCACTACAGGATCCAGCGAGTTATCAGAAGCTCGTTGGAAAACTTATATACCTAACTATGACCAGGCCTGATATTTCATATGCGGTGCAGAATCTGAGTCAATTCATGCACAAACCGAAAGAATCTCACATGAATGCCGCTCTGAAAGTAGTCAAATATTTGAAGGGATGTCCAGGACTCGGAATACTTTTATCCAGAAAGTGCAATATGGAAATGACAGCATATTGCGATGCGGATTATGCGACATGTCCTATGAGTCGAAGATCCATAACTGGCTTCTGTATCAAGCTTGGACATTCCCTCCTCTCATGGAAGACTAAGAAGCAAGCAACAGTTTCTCTATCATCAACAGAGGCAGAGTATCGGGCCATGGCAAAAACCACATGTGAAGTTGTGTGGATATGAGGATTACTAGGTAACCTTGGAGTACGATTGAAAGGTCCGACAAGGTTATATTGTGACAACGAATTGGCCCTGAAGCTTGCAACGAATCATGTTATGCACGAGAGAACTAAGCACATAGAAGTGGATTGTCATTTCACCCGGGAGAAGATTCAAGAAGGAACAATTGAGACGAGAGGGATTGGAACTGCTGAACAGCCTGCGGATGTGTTTACCAAGGCATTGTGTCAAAGACATCATGCATATCTATTGAGCAAGCTAGGTGTCTTGGACATTTACAAACCACCAGCTTGAGGGGGAGTGTTAGAAGATATGCAGAATATGCAGAAGATCCTCGGATACTAATTGATCCGATCTTGATTTTATAGAATCAATCTAAAAGCTAGATTGATTTATATCGATATGTATGATCTTACATTTCCTTTTCTAGTGTATACTTTGTATTATAATTATTCATCGATGTACATTGTTGAGATATAGAAAAATACACAGAAAAGAAATTCTCCCCAAATCTATCGTCTTTCTCTTCCTCTTCCGGGTCTCGCTTCAACCCTTGCTTCCACTTCTGACAGTCTCTGCTCGAGCTCCCTCTCCCTCAGATCTCAAGCTTTTCTCTCTCGAACTCCTGATTTCTCTTGCTCGCTTAGTTCTCTCGGGCTTCTTGGATGTCTCTCTGAAGAAACCCCTCAGATCTCTCTCTCTTCATCTCTACCTCTCGGACTCGCTCACTCTCAGGCCTCCCCAGCTGTCTCTCAGGTGAAGTCCTCCAAGCTCGCTTCTCCGATCTCTCTCTCTTTGTGCGCTCTTCGGCCTCAGCCCGATGCCCCATTCATAGGCCGAGGGGGGCCGGTCGACGAAGGATACGGCTGCCAGTTCTTGGCCTCCCCCTTTGCTGAACCGGCGTCTCATCTCAGCATTGAAGGCATGTCCCATCCGTTGCCGGCCTACTCTCCCCTCTCTCTGCCGTAGATCGTCCTCCCTGCGTCGACGACCTCTACGCGCGTGAGTTGCAGAGAAGGGAAGGAAGGAGGAAGGAGAAGAAGGCGGAGGGGCCGGGCCTGCGAAAATAAATGGTGGAATGGGCTCGGGTCCACGCATGGGAAAGAAGAAGAGGAAGAAAGGGGGCTTCTATTATTATTATTTTTAATTATTTTATTTAAAAAAATTATCTGAAAATAGGGTAAGAAAAATAGAAAACAAAACTTAGTAGATGCAAATAATATTAATACCTACGTGATGCGGAAATCCTTTTTGTTAGGTCTAAATTGATCTCTAATTTTTTATGCAAATTTATCTTAAATATTTAGCTAAAATTTAGGTGTCAATAGTAATCTCTTTTAGAAAGTTCCCCAACAGTTAATAAATTCCCAAAGAATAAAAAAGTAAACATTTGCAAATTAGTACTATCTTTTAACTTGATATTAATGTTACCGTTGCGCATTACGAGAATTTTTGATTTATTTTCAAAATTAACTTCACCGTAAACTAGCTTGTCCAATTGTGAGAACTTTTGATTTATTCCCAAAATTAACTTCACCGTAAATTAGCTTGTCCAATTGTGAGAATAACTTCTTTTGGTCAGCCATATCATTATTGCACCCAATATCAATCGCCAGATCTTGGTGTTTATGGTGCTTGAGTCATCCTTCATGCACGCTAGCACCACGTTTTCGTTAGCATCAACGGCATGTGCTTGTTTTGCTTGCTTGTATGTCATCTTTGCTTGTCATTTAGGTTTGTAATGTTTGAATTCGTTACACTTTAACACACTTGACATTTGATTTGTCACGTGTTCTATATTTTCCAGTAAAATTCAAATTTCCACCTCTGCGTATTCAACCACCTCCATGATCTCAGCCACCTTGATAGCCTCCTAAGTTTGACTGAGCAACCAAACTCTACAATGCTTGCTTGGGATTCGAACTAAAAGACTTTTGATTCATTCTTTGCTCATGTGAGTACCATGAACCCATCAATTGCTCCTATGACATGGTTGACACATTTTGGCCTTCTTCAATTGTCGCGACAACGTAGTCAAATTTTTCGATCAAAGAGCTCAGAAAATTTTTCTACCACTTGCGCATCTTTCTTCTTGGATTCCACCAAAGATTCCTTTTCTCATTTTCTTAAAGCATTGAATACTTCAGCATCAGCCACTTCAATGTGATCGTTCTCCAATAATTTACAAATCTTGCGATTTGAAAAGAACCTTCATCTTGATGGACTAGTTATTGAAATTCCTCCCATTCAACTTTGGAAGTTGAAATTGAACGAAACTGATGAATGCTATTTGTAGATTTGACACCAAATGTTGGAACCAAGAGAATAATAATAAACTTTGGAAACTTGGAATAAGAGCACCATAAATTTGAGGGAGAACTTATTGGGAGTTTTTTTCTCTTCGTTGTGGCTTTGTGCTTATAGCTTGATCCACAACTCATGACTTCCTCCCCTTGCATAGAAATTGAAGTTTACCAACGCCAATGATAAAATTTAAATTAAAAAAAAGATGTAACAATTCACAAATGTTAATGATGGGGATCTAATTAAGAAAACAAAACAGCCTCATACACAGTTATCATAAACACAAAATAAACACACAATAAGAAAACGTAACAGAAGGATTGAGTAACTTTCATTCTTGTTTCCATAGAGATCACGCAGCCAACCGTTTCCTTTTTTCCTCTATCATTGATTGATCTAAAGCGTTGTTAATGAAAATCAATTTTACTGTCATTTCAACATGTTGCCCCATCTGAAGCGATAAATGCTGAGCATAACATGTAGGAGGAGGAATTTAGAATTTCTTTACGATGTGCACTGGTTTTAAATCTTCAATGTAGCTCTCAGCTTACATAAACGACAGCGACCAGGCTAAGTGTTATGCCTGTAACCAGACATTTAGTGGTCCTAGGTTGGATAAAGATATGTGATCTTTTCTCATCTTCATAAAATTAGATGTATCTTGAGGTTTACCATTTCTATCAATCTCTTTTGTTCTTTCGCATACACCTATTGATACTGTACATTTGTCTCATTGAATCTGCCGTGAAGATTGGTATGGTATTTTTCTTTATTCTTCTCTTCCCCTTTCTTGTATCAAGAGTTTCAATGAAAACCACAGCTAGCAAGAGATTATACGGACTTTGAAGTCGATAATCCTTAGCACAACTGTAAAATATGCTTTGGGAACATGTATATGTTATTGTCCGTACACATCAAGAAATAGGCTGTTCTAGGATTAAGAAGCAGATAGAATTTATTTCAAAGCTCTTTAGTGCTGGCGATTCCAAAGATCCTTTGGCAGATTTGGGCATCCACGAATATATGGTTCCAGAGATGATCCGGCTCTGCTGACCCCTAATCTCTTCAACCTGCGCAGTTCCAATAGATGAAAGGTGTGTAACTTTGGCAATGCAAACTCTGCGGATGTTATGTCCTCAAACAGACTCTCCAATTTGTCACAATGTTGTATCTTGATGACCTCAAGGTCATTCGGAGGTCGGGATGAGGAGGAAACACTCACAATCCTGGGGCAGAAATCTATGAGCAGATTCTTCAGATTTGGGCATTCAAGAACTCCACATGTTCCGGGAGATGCACTACTGATCCCAATGCTCTTCAAGAAGGGCAGTTCCGATAGATGCAAGGTGTGTAGCTTTGGCAATGTGCACAGCCTCGATGCTTCGTGGTCACACAGTGTCTCCACTTTGTCGCAATTTTGTATCTGGACAATTTCAAGGTTTTCCAGAAGCTGGAGCCCTATTCTTGTCAACATGGGCAGTCCCAACAGATGCAAGGTCTTTAAATTTGGCAACTTGCACTCTGTGGATGTTTCATGCTCAATTAGTGTCTCCAATTTGTCACAAAACTTTACCTGAATGACTTCAAGGTTTTCCGGAAGCTGGCAGGAAGAGAAAGCCCACATGAGCATGGGGCAACAATCTATGTACAGATTCTTCAGATTCTTAGGGCTTTTAGATTGCACTGTCTCACTATATATGCTTCTTAGATGTGGAAGGTTGGCAACCCACAGAGTAGTTACATCTGATCCAGCAAAAATGGATTCAATGCTATTGCACCTCTCTAGCCAGCAACCCTTGAGTGCTTCCAAGTTGTCATCCCCCAAATCAGACAAACAACTCATGCGCAAATCATCAATAAAAGAAATACAGTTACCGTGCTTGATCACTTCTCTGGGATATTTATGCATACTTTCAAACCCGTAGAACTCTAGTGACCAGTCAGGCTGTGCACGATCAAGAACCCGGTCAGGCTGTCCAGGATTAGGGAGATGCCTGATCTCATTGTAGATGTTCCTAAAATCCAGGTCATTCCGATAGCAGTAGATGTCACCACCTTTACCTTGTTCTCTAGGAGGGTACACACTGAAATGAAATCGTTTGAAGCATGTATTTCTCAGAGCGGAATTTTGCTCCAGGAACTGAAAAAAGTCAGTACCACGAACAGATAGGAAAGTCCTGTTACTGTCAGTAACGATCCCCTCAAGCTTAAAGATCCCACATTCCTCCCAGTTAACTCGTTCAGGTAAGCACTTTATTTTACTCCAATCAACCTGTTGACTAACGTTGAGGTCTGGCAAATGGAGGCACTTTAAATTTGTCATCTCAAAAATCCAATAGGGAAACTCATTCATCCTGATTCCCACCAGATCAAGCACCTCCAAACGACTATCTGGTTCCAGAGGTGGCAACTCTTCTGATTCTAAACTAGTACAATTTCTCAGGGACAGTCGTTGGAGATTACTTAGAGTTTTAATGGAGGCTAGAGATTTGATCTCTGTTCCCACAAGATCCAGGTACCTGAGTTTGGTCAGTGCATCCAAATGTGGCAATTCTGCAAACCCTGAGCAGCCGCTCAGTGAAAGCTGAGTCAAATTGGGGAGATTTGAAATGGATGGTAATTCATCAACCTTAATTCTAGATAACTTGAGAATCTGAAGCTGAGGCATGCACTCCAAGCACTTAGCTTTGACTTCCCCCAAGGAGCTCGTGCCACAAAGATCAAGCTCCTGAAGCTTTGTTAGATATTCCAATCCAGTTAGAGTTGTAAGGAGATGACAGTCCCTTAGGATGAGGCAGTGCAAATTGCCAAGTTTAGCAACAGATGGAAGGCTTCCAATCTTTGTTTCAGAGACGTCTAGCAGATGAAGACGAGGCATGTGTTCGAAGGATTCATCTGGTATTTTGTTAAGAAGAGTACAACCTGAAATATTGAGAATGTCCAGTTTCTCTAAGGAATTCAACAGAGGCAACTTTTTCAGGTGATCACAACCAGCCAGTAAAAGCTTTTGTAGGTTTGGGAGGTCGAACTTCTCACAGTCTGGAGACTCAGGACCCATTTCCTCCAAAGAAGAGGCACCTGAAAGATCAAGTTCCTTGAGTCTCAGAAGACCTTCCATAATGGGCAGTCTTTTCAACAATTTACAATCCTTGAGCAAGAGCCGATGAAGATTGCCAAGTCTGTGAAGGGATGGTAAGGTCTCAACTTTGGTGTTAGATAGATTGAGTTCGTTAAGGTGTTTCAGATGACTGAAGGATTCATCTTCGATTTTCTTCAGATTAACAGCATATGAAACATCAAGTAACTCAAGCTTCTCAAATGCTTTAGTAGGTGGAAGTTTCTCAAGTGCACCACAACCTTTCAAGTTAAGATGTCGAAGGCTGGTAACATCTGTATTTGATATTTTTTGTGTGGCTCTGAGGCCTGGCTCAATTTCAGTTGAGGCAGAATCTGAAAGATCAAGAATCTGAAGGCTTCTTGGCAGACTGGGCAGCCTGAATAAGCATGAACAGCCTCGCAGGAATAACCATGTGAGCCTTGCAGCATCACAGATAAAGGGCAAGCGCACAATCTTAGTTTCTGAGAGATTTAGATACTGAAGTTTCCTGAGTGGTGCAAAGCATTTGTCAAGGAATTCCTTCAAATTTGTGCCAGAGGCATCAAGAATCTCAAGGTTCCCCAAAGTTGTAAGGTTTGGGAGTGTTTCTAAGCAAGGACAGTCTCTGAGGATGAGCCAACGCAATCCATTCAGTTGGGAAAAAGAAGAAGGCAGATTGTTTATTGGGACAGATGACAGGTTTAGAGTTCTAATATGGATGACATGCTCAAAAATATTATCAGGAATCGTTTTCAGGGAGCTAGCACCGGATATTTCGAGAATGAGCAATGCTTTGAGCTTGTCAATCTCGTTTATGCTTTCAAGCAGATCAGAGCCTCTGAGTGCCAGCACCAGAAGCTTCTCCATTTTGAGCAGGGGCAAGGGCAGAGACTTAAATCTGGGCTTGAAGAGGGCAAGAATTTTAAGGTCCTTCATGGGCTCAAAGAAGGTTTCAGGAACTTCCCTGCTGAGGCGGCTTCCGTCAATTAGTAGAGTGGTGATTGTTTGGTCCTTTGGCCTACAGAGAGTTTGCATCATACCGTCTGTCCATGCGATTCTCCCAAAGCCTTCCCATTTACCATCATCAAATGCACAAGCCAGTCCTAGACAGCTTGTTCTGATATACCTGTGATCACAGCTTGTTCTGATATACCTGTGATCAGGTGTCTTCAGAGCTAATCCTTCTATGGAGACAATATTATTATGCAGCTTTTTCAGTAGGCGCCGATCCAGAAGCTCCATCAATACACGATGACCCTTTGCATAAGCATTCTCGACATGGTCGCTATCACTGAAGTATCCCTCCAATATCCAGTTGGCAATCAGCTCGTTGTAATGGATCCCACCATGCCTGAGAAAGAATTGCCTGATGTGCCAAAAGCATTTGGCCTCCGTGCTAGGCAACATGTCATGACAACAATGCAACATCTTGGGTAAGTCCTCAGGAAGGCCTCCACTACTGGCAACTTCTCGCAGTGCGCTCTCTAGGCTCCAACAGCTGGATTTGTTTCGGGCAATGGAATTTAAAGCTGCAGCAATCATGACAATCGCAGCAGGCAGACCCCTGCTCTTTTCAGCAATTGCTATTGATAGCATCTCGAAATTTGGGAACTCACGGATCTCTTTATCAACTAGATTTTGCAACAGAGTTGATAAATCTTTCGAAGGGAAGGGCTCAATCTCCACTATTCTTGCTGCTTCTTCAATACCATTTCCAGAATAGTCGCTTCTCGTGATTAAAATCTTTACTTTCTGTCCATGAGGCACAAGCAGTTCTGTGGTTATATCGGCCTCTTTCATTTCAGTGGGAACATCATCCAAGATGATTAAAACAAACTTCTCTCCCTGATCCTCTGACATCTTTTTAGCAATAAGTTCAAGAACCTTATCTTTCGGGACAACTGAGCTCTTTGCGATCTTATCGGTGCCCTCATTACTATCATCCCCTTCTTCACTGGGGGGTACTGGAGAAAGTTGATGCACAATATCTGCAAAAATGCATCTAATGTCCCGTTTGTTCGTGCAAGACACCCAGATATTGCAGCAGGATAGACTCTTTTCCATCACACACTTACTCATCTCTCTTGCCATCCTAGTCTTTCCAACACCACCTTCCCCTTGTATAACAACTATTGCCACACTCTCATCATCTAATAGCTGTAATATCTTCGCTTTCGTTTCTTCAACTTTTGTTGAAGACATTGCTGAAAAGTAGAGAAATGATCCTTCATCAGTACAGAAGAGGAAGAAAATGTAGAGATGGGACTATGGCTCTCGCAAGTGCCATTTATAATGTACTAAAATTTTTGGCAAAACAAATGGGGAACGTAATGCACCTGGTTCCAATATCACAATTTGTCTAAGCTCACAGTTCCTTGTGATTAAAAGCTTCACTTTCTGTCCATGAGGTGCAAGAAATTCTGTGGTTATATCAGCCTCTTTCATTTCAATGGGAACATCATCCAAGACGATCAAAAGAAACTTCTCCCCACGATCCTTTGATGATGTTTTTTCATTGATAATTTTGAGAAACTTATCTTTCAAGACATCGGAGTTCCCTGTGGTCTTGTCATTGCCCTCATTGACTTCATCCAGCTCTTCACTAGGGTGAGTTGGAGAAAACTCATGCACGATATCTTCAATTATACATCTGATATGCTGTTTCTTTGTGCAACACACCCAGATACAGCCGCAGGATAGACCCTCCTCTATCGCACTATCACTTATCTCCTTTGCCATCCAAGTCTTTCCGATACCAGCTTCCCCTTGAATAACCACTTTACTCTTATCGCGCAAGAGCTCTAATATCTTCGCTTTCTTGTCGGCAATTTGTGTTGAAGACATTGCTAGAAAGTGAAGAAATGATCTTTCATCAGTATAGACGAGGAAGGAAATGAAGACGTGGAATGCGAGAACTCTCTCTCTCTCTCGCACTCATTCACACCACCTCTATGGAAAATAATTCGAAAAGAAAACTTTCCTTATTTAAGTAGGTTTCCTAATTTGAATAGGTTTCTTAGCTGAGTAGCTTCCAAGTTTGAGTATGTTTTATTTATTAATTTATTACCTTGGATCCAATTCTCTTGTGTATAAAACATGACTTCACTGTTTTCTTTATGAATTACATACTCGAGCAATTCGAGAATGTTGCAGCCAATAAATCTTTCATAAGATGCATGAATCCTATTGTGAGATTGAGTAATTGTTTTGAAAGGAATTGTGAGGGCTAAATAGTATATGAGTTATTGGATGTAATTGGGGGTTGAGAAACACTTAAATTGTTTTAATAATTTAAGTGTGGTTGTAATCTTCGTTGTAGTTTGTATCGCTAGATCTATAGTGGAATTTTGTGCCACTTTCCCCATGGACGTAGGTGATATCGACCAAACCATGTAAATCTATTTTCTTATTGTGTCTATTATATTGTTTGATCATTTGTTTCAGCAAATATTGGTATCAAAGCCAAGCTTAACTGAGTTGAAGTGAATCGATGGTGATAGAAGAAGGAAAAGTAAAATTGACAATTATGCTAGGAAGGATTTTAGTATCTAGAAGATGCAGATCGATTATTAGCTTTACTAGAGGAATATGAAGTTACCCTTGTTTAAAGAGAAACCCGATTTGATGAAGGAAGTTAATTGGAATTTGTTGGATAGACAAATGTTGGGCATTTTGCGGTCAATGTTGGCTTGAAATGCGCATTTAACATCGCAAAACAGAAGAACACTACAGATTTGATGAAGGCTCTCTCAGAAATGTACAAGAAGCCTTTACGATCATTAAGGTCTACATGATGTGACATCTATTTAAGATGGGAAAAGTGTGTCAGTTGCTAATCATTTCAATATATTCAATGTGGTCGTTAATCAATTGAGTTTAGTTGAGATTCACTTTGATGATAAGGTAAGTGCCTTGGTTATATTATTTTCTATGTCTGATAGCTGTAATACTACTATTATAACTATTTGTAATTCTTTTGAATCAACAAGCTTGACATTTGATGAGGTTCGTGATTTAATTTTCAGTGAGGACATCCGTAGAAGAGAATTTGGTAAATCTACACATATTGCTTTAATAAGTTAAGCTATCGGAAGAACTAGGATCTGCGTTAGCAGAATTAGTATAAATCTTAACAAAAGTAGTCAATCTAGGACTAGTTAGGACTAGTTGTGTTGTTTGTTGGAGTTGTGGTAAGAGGGGCATCTTAGGAGGAATTACCCTAAGCTAAAAAACGAATATGGTAAGCGAATTAAAGTTAAGTCTGCAGATGATGTTGTAGCTGTAACTAAATGTAATTCGTATAGTGTAGATTTTGATTTGTCTATTGCGAAGGATTTGTTGTTTGATAGATGTATTATTGATTTTGATTGTTCATTTGACGCTACACCAAATAGCAACTAGTGTACTACTTATCAATGCATGGATAGTGGTATCGTGCAATTGAGGAACAACATTGAGTGTGATGTTGTGGGTGTCAATGATGCTAGAATAAAAATGCATGATGGTATTGTGTGGGATATTGACTAGAGTGAGGCATGTTTCAAAATTGAAGACAAATCTAATTTCCTTAAGTGCCTTGAATTTAGTTAGGTGTTAGCATACTTCATAAGGTGGAGTTTTGAAGGTTGTTAGAGGTGTCCTAGTGGTAATGACATGAATCAAGCATAGTGGTTTGTATGAGCTTCAAGACGAGAATGTGACGGAATTCACCATGGAGACATCATATGCATTTGTAAGAGAGTCTAAATTGTGACATATGTATTTGGGGCACATTGATGAGAGAAGTTTGAAGGTTTTGATTAAAAGGAATTTGTTGGGTGGTTATGTGATTGAAAAACCGAATGTATGCAAGTGGAGTGACTTAAGCCAATAGTGAAAAGTACAATTCAGTACAACTGTCAGAGAAACTACAAAGATCGTAAAGTTAATTCACTTGCATGTTTATAGGCTATTGTAGTTTCTTTCAAGGAAGAGTGTCAGATTTATGCTAATAGTTACAGACGACCTTGAGGAGAACCTAGGTGTTTGTGCTAAGGTGAAGATTTTATGTTGTTTTTAGGATCAGGCAATTGAGAGCTTTGATCGAAAATGAAATTAGTAATACGATCAAGTAAATGCGGACAATTGAGAGTTCTGCTTAGAGCTGTTAAACAAATTATGTATGAAGGAAGGCTAGTGAGACACTATACCAGTGCTAGTGAACCACGATAGGTTATGAAGTTGATGAGCAAAACATTTTTAGAGATGCCCATAGAATGCTCTCTATTTCTAGCATAGCTAGGAAATTCCTAACAAATGCACTGAATACGGTGAGTTACCTGATTAATAGATCCTCATCAACTGTGGTTGAATGTCGGATTCCTAAACAAGTGTGGCCCAATAATATTGCTAATTATTCTACTTTTATAAAATTTGGTTGCTCATAATATGTTCGAGTGAGTGATAGTAAACTCAATCGAAAGGCAAGAACATGCATGTTCCTAGGCTATGCACAAGTTGAGCAGGATCATCAATTGTGATGCTTGGAATTGAATTCACTTGTTATTAGTGAAAATGTTACATTTGACAAGTCTTCAGCTAGTAGTAATCATGGCATTCATACATATCTAAATGGTATTCAGCTCAAGGTGGAATTGCAACAGGAAACTTTCAAGGCAATTGGTACAAAGGAATAATCAACACAAATAGTGCTCATAACTGGGTGGAGCTTATAGAGCCAACAGTTGCCGTAATCATTGAATTTGAAAAAATGTGTGTTGATCTCCTATTAGATATGGATGCAACAATACTTTGCTTTATATGTGATTGAGTATGTTGCATCAAAAAATCCTTGTGAAACGATTAAAGGTGCATGTGGAGTTGATATTCTGATGAGATCCATTTATTTTCTTGTTCTATTTATTATACCGGTTGATCACTTATTTCCGCAACAAGTTCCTTAATATACTCTGTTAAAACAATCCAGAAAACTATGGATATGAAACTTCTAGCAAAACAAATGCAGAACGTCGATGATCTGGTTCCGAGATGGCAATTCATTTGTTCACATGCTCACGCAAAATCAAACACCCAGGCACGGCCAGCAGATAAGAGAACGTTACGTTTGATTACACTTATTGAAGTTTAGCTATACCAACCAATACCCTATAGAAGTGGGAACGAGACCCGCCATCCCTTTTACACGTTTTCTGCAAAAACTTGCCCCAGAGTTCACCAAGACTTCTTTCAATATTTTCCCTATCTCTATCTCTTTTTGGCTTTTCCCTTAACAGTTAACCGTAGGAACTTATTACTATTCATAAGGGACAAAACAAAGGTGTTTTAATTCATTGGCTAAAAAGACAGTCATTAAGAATCCAAAGAATGTGCAATTGTCGGAGCATAACCTAAAATGGCTCGGAGTATGTAACCTACAACATTGGAAAATTTGGCTTGTAAAGAAGCAAAAAGTACTCAAGACAATCAGCATGAAGAACCGGCCGGGGCCGGGGGTGGTGGGGGTGGCGCGGGGGGTGGGTTGTGGAGGGAGAGAGACCTGGGTTCTTCAGCTGCAGAATATGAATATGAGAGGTGAAATAACTTGTATGTTTGGAAACTGGAAAGCTGATTAGTGACTGTTTATGCTATCAGTTTCCTGGTTACTTTGGTAAAGAAGAGTGATGCTTCTTTCCTGAATGATCAATAGATATGGAGGAAATCATAATTTTGAATGATAAGGAAACCCGCATTAGATAAGAAAAATCGTGGCTCATGAATTAATTTACTGACCTCAATGACGGGTTAGACAAAAAGAAGCCCAACCAGAGGCCAAACAAGAGATTATTTGTGCTCCAGCATTTTGCTTAGCTAGAACCTGGTACGCCGTTAATGTAATATCAAGGTTGCCCTTGTTCTTTGAGTAGCTTATCAGTGCACCCAAATGTGTTTGTAGAAGAAAAGAAGGCAAAGCTCAATAACTTCTACAGCATTACAAATAAGTCACATAAGTAGATTTAATTTATAGTTTCTTAAAGCAGGGATAGAAGTTCAAAGCTTATTACTCCAAAGTAATCTATATTCCCAGACCGAAAATTAAAAAAGATTATTCTACATTCTTATTGGGCATATGTACATTTGAAAGTTAGATATTTTCTTTGCCTTTGTAATCGAGGAATCATTGGATAAAAATAGAATAAACATGTTTTGGCAATGACCCCTGAAAGAGACGTACGCACCAACTTTGTTTTGGGATCTTATCTTTCTTTTATCATGATCATGACAAGTCAAAAAGGCGAGTCACCCGGCCATCTTCCGGCAGTATGGTGAAGGATGAGATTTATCTACCTTTCTTATGATTAACAACAACTTCCACTTCCCAGAATAATTGCGAATCTGTACATAGTGGGACATCCTATATACAGGATGCTGGTAAACCAATTACTGTTTTGAACTTCATGCTTGTCATCCTAACAAGTACAGAAAGAAATCCAAGAAGATGTTGAAAATTGATTGATGACAGTATCAAGAAGCAGAAACCAGATGTCACAAAGAAGAGTGCTGGTCTGCCACCAGCTGCAAAAATCAAGGGGCAGATTTTTAATGAGAAAAGCAAAGCGAATGAGGTGAGTGAGCATGGTGAGATTCATCCTCAAGAGTCCTAGACTAGTGACATAGAAAATCTGCAAATTTTTTTTTTTTTTTTTTTTTTTTTTGGTGTTCCCTCTGCTTCTGCATTTGGTACAAGGGTTTCCATTTTCATGTCAAAATCTTGTTCAAGATTCACAGTGGCAATCATGTGAAGAGCTCTCCTGATGATAACATGATTATCTTGTAAATTTAACCATGATCTAATAGACGATGATACTGGATTGGCAAGAATTGTCATACCCATTTTGTTTGGCAAATTAGATCATGTCTCTGCTGATGGATACAAAATAAGGTTCAAGAACCACCTGATGATATATACCTGAAAAATAAATATATCCTGGTTCATCAATCTAGTGCAATCTGGCAATGTTATTGTTCTTGTTGTTCAGTAACTTCTGATCATTCTATTCCTTAAAAAAAAAAAAAAAGACTGACGATGGTAATACTTGTCAAACTCACAGGCATTCATTCAATGTTACTTTTCTTGGATGCCAAATTAAGTGACCGGGTAATTATATTTGGGCTATTTGCAAGGAAAGAAGGAGAACTGCGTGAGTAAACAAATACAAATTTCTTGCAGAACTTCTCACGATTTCGAAGTAAAATTTCAATGCAAATGAGTAACTTATAAGAAAAACTTAATAGGAATTGATTAAACGAAAACTAATTTCTATGATAAGAAATTACTTAACACTTAAGAGAAATAGATGAGACTTCGGATAAAATTCCGTGCAAGTGGACATGGAATCATAGAAATGCCTCTTTTTGAAAGGTATAATTTATATTAAACTATTCCACAGTGGATGACTTCTGAACCATTTGTGCATAAGGGAACCATTAAACATGGACATTTGGTGATTTCTGGCAAAAAAATAAAACTTTTGTTACAATTTGCAAGGAAAAATAGAACCAATTGATTCCCCTTTTCTTCTGGGCTGCTCTATTAATTAGTGTAGGTGTGTCGATTTGTCAACATCCATGTTATCCCAAGAGGGATTTGATCTAATCTTAGTGCTTATCAGCATGGCACGCACTTAATTAAAGAGGAACAACAAGAATCAAATCATAATCACAATGGACAAAGCTTTTGACGACCCCATGCTAACAGAGTACCACTTTCTTGTCCTTCTTTTTCAAAAGACAAGGTATTTCTCCAATTAAATCTCTCTCTTTTTTCTTTTTTCTTTTTTTTAATCAAAAGGCACAATTGATTTATTAACTTTATTCTATTCTAGGACAATTCAAATTCCATTTTCGAGGGGAACAGAATGGCATCTTTTACTTTTAGGGAAAATCAAGGGCAAGTGATGAAGACTGTTGTGTGGAGACGTAGTAGATTGTGAGAATTGATCACCATTAGTGGGATTAGTTTTCTAAGTTCAAGTGGAAGTAGTGTGAACCGTAATCATCTAAACATGCGATGCACGATATGCATCAGAATCCGATGTGTAGTGCCTATTAGTAGGCCACAGAAAATGAACCCAAGTGAAAGCACAATGAACACATTTTAGTTTGATGACTTGACTTTGTGGTCCCTCAGTGAAAAGGATGCAACTTGGAAAAACATGGTCGTTTGTTTATCTTAATTTAGGGAAAGACTAAATGGGTGTTGACTTAGATGAGTCATGTAAAGATTACATAGTTAAGTCCCTGAAGTATTTTGTGATTACCTCGTGTGATTAAAGCTGAATTTATTTTTTGGATGGCAAATTCTATTGAAATGAGAAATTCTTAATACCGTGAATGTAATTTGCATTCGTAGTTGTAAATTTCTTTAGCGATCACACTTCATGGGTGTTATCTAATGGATGTAAGCACATTTTCTATCAAATAATTCGTCATCCTCCATTTAAGAAAGTCTTAGGTGCTTAAAGAGAATTTTTTAGTCTTTGGTCTTTTCTGATAAGATGAAGCGTTAACTTGAAGATAAAAAGTGGAAAAGTTGAATGACTTGACAGACCAGCATAAATAGACGAATCAGATGCTTCAAAAAAATGCTTTTAATTTTTAGTATGAAGCATTTTTTAAAGATAAAAAGTGGATAACTTGAATAAATTGATGTACCGATTAAAAAAGGATTAGATTCTTCAAAAAAATATTTTTAACCTGTAGTCTGTTTCAATAAATTGAATATATTCTTGACCATAAAAAGCGGAGAAGTTGAATAACTTGACAGATAGGCTAAAAGTGGCCGAGGCCGCCATTATTTTGTGTCTATCGTTGCATATTAAGAAGACAACCACTACCGCCTGCGGTGGCCTAGTTGGATAAGTGCTCCCATGATCCTTTGTCAGAGGAGAGGAGTTCGAATCCCGCTAGCCACACGGGATCTTAAATGCGACTTCGGGATAGTGGGTCCTCCACTAGCGTCGCCCTAAGATTTACCTCTTGTTACCCCAGGCCTGTTGGGCTGTCCACGTTACTACGGTGCATGGATTCCTTCCTTGGGTCATCAAAAAAAAAAAAAAAAAAAAAAAAAGATAGCCCGGATACAATTATAAGCCAACAGCTATATGTAAGTTATCCAGATCAGCCTTTGGTTAATTACAATGTGATGCATCATGACTGAAAGATTGATAGTGATTTGAGCTTGGCTTGCAAGCATAACCTCACTAAGTCCAATAAGTGGCATGGGCTTCTCCACATTTCAAATAGAAGTGATCTATTTTATGGTGGGCAGTTCCCATCCCAAAATCGGAAACTATCCACTAAAAACTAATTTCAAACAATTGAAATTGCGAACCGCCCATTAGTTCTATCGATCTGGTTTTTAAGTGAGTCCATGGAACCGGTCTAAATGTCCTCAACAAAATCATGAGGTTCTATATAAGTGAACATGAAAGAGGTCTTAAAAGGATTTTCATCCTCATCCTCCCCCTTGTTTTACCCGAGAAAATAAAATAAACGGGCAAAACAAAATTTGAATTTTGACAGCTAAATCTCACGCCTCCATGCTGTTTCACAGGATCACGGTTAAATAGATTCATCTTCTGAGGTGTAATCAAACAAATTCCTAAGGTTCATAGAAGAGAACGAAAAAAACAAGGGATCAGAACACGTATGCCTTGAAAGCTACATGGTGGTCAGTTTTTTTCACAGCTGAAGAGAACACGGGTTCTACTTCTTCAGCTCAACTGATCAAACCACAACAAAACAAAAGTAAAACTCAAAACACGAACGACAGAATCGCAAAAAGCGCAAATTGGAAAGAGGACCCTGAAAATAAAAAAACGTACAAAGAAACAAATCCAAGGGCTCGATGTTGAGCAGCTCAGCAGTGCTCATCTTTTCCTTCTTAAGAGAGAGACTAGTAGGAACTAGAGTTTCTTTTGAAAACATAACAATTGAATATATATATATATCAATCAATCAAGTCCAAGTGGGCGGGCAAGCGGGCGGGCGGGCGGGCGGCTCCACAACTAGAATCGGGAACTAGTCAGCACTTATCATTAGGAACCGAATCAATACTCATCAGTTCCAATATATTGAAATCGGAAATTAAACCAGTCCCTATGGTAACCACCTGTACATACGGTTCCTCAAGATTCTGGGATCTTTTGCACACCCATAATTCACAATATTCCCAAAATGAGGTCAATTCCTGGATTCCTTGTTTACATTCTAGCTCTAGTGTCTCCTTTCCTGTTCGTCACCACAGTCCACTTACACAAGTCTGCAGCATTCATAGCTTTCAAAAGCTTCCGACCACGAAATAGGCAGCCGAAGAGTCTATCGCTCACTCTGAAACATCTCTTAAATGGAGGCACATGATCCAGTCAATTTTAAATTAAAGTTGCTTATACATTGTCTATGTGCTCCCGGGAAATATATTATTCAGATTTACCAAAAATAATAGCATTTTTTGTTGGTAATTTGTTTATAAAACAAATGAAGAGGTGCATTGTCTCACATCGAAGAGATGTGAGTGCGCACGTGGACGAGATTTAACACTAACCGACGATCATTAATTTTATTTATTGAAAATTGGGATTTATTTCTATAAAAATTAACTATAAACTCTTGTTGAAACAAATCTGACTGCTCACGAAAAGCTTCTGATTATTTATTATTTATTATTTATTATTTATTTAATTCTGAATTTTTTTATGTCTTTTCAACGTAACCTTAAGACGTACTTGTTTTTTTTTTTTTTTTTTTTTTTTTTCGATAACCCAGGGAACCTCCGGACGCCGCTTCGCGGGGAGAGTAAACCCTGGGGCGCCGGGGACCCCACCGCTGACCCCCAAACGCGGTTAAACCACGCGTTTTGCATTGAAGCAACGCTTCCGCAGAGTCTCGAACTCTTCCCCCCTAGGCGGATGGGCGTACCAAGCCTTAACCACTACGTCCACCGCGGGCGGTGGTCTTAAGACGTACTTGTTCATTTTGTAACATTTCCCAAAAGGTTGCGTTTGTTCTTTTTAGCAACCTTTTGAAGAGTTGCCTCTATTTGAAAGGAAAAGATAAATACGTTTGTTTTGAGATCAAATACATATCTTCTTTCATTGTTTCACAGCCATTATTTCTAATTGTTTCTTATGAGAGATCCTGGAGAAATATTAGATTTGCTATCTAATATTCTCATTTGAGACTTTATTGTATCATGGAAGAAATTTGCCGGTGACCATTAGCAACTTTGTGGGGCAAATAAATCCTTAAAGAAAGTGATAGCACACCTCAAAGTTCGACTTGAGTACTTTAAAGATCCAACTTCATTATTATACCTAATTCGAAGTCATATTTTCCGAACAATTTTAAATATTTATTTGTGCAACAATGAAGTTAGAGTCAAGAAAAGTCATGGTGGGCCAACAACTGCAACATGGCTACACTTCCAACGTCGCAAAGCGCAACAGCAAAGTGCAGTTCCAGAATCAACCTTCATGGCCAGAAATTTAGGACACAAGATTGTCGTTTCATTTGAAACCCCCACAGTTGGATCACGTGAATTGACGAAGTTGGAGGATAGCAGATTCTTGCTAAAATTGAAGGATACACACAGGTTTCTTCCCCATTAATCTCTAAAAATCAGTTTGGGTTTGAGAAGGAAGTCAGGCCGTGGGGCCTACTTCCTACTTCCCTCCAGCAATGATCAAGGTCGACGTGTCGCTCGTAACAAGCGATTTCTTCCGAGATGATAAGGATCTTCCTCTCGTCGATCGCGTTCTCGTCGAAATCAGCTCTCACGCCACGTTCGCGGATTGCGTAAATGAAAAGACGGACCGGATGAGGCCTCTGTATGTCAGGCAGCAAAACAGCCCCGGGACGCCGAGAGGGTCGGCAATCGCCGCTTCACAGGCATGCACGGACGCGCTCCATGGGCTCGCTCACCCATGATGGTACTTAGATCATGAAATTGAATCAGGCGTGAAGGAGGTAATGGGAGAACAGTAACAATTCGAACAATATCGAATCAACGCAGCGGAATAAAATAATCTCCCCTCTTATGCAAACCTAATAGGAATTGATATAATAGAGTAAAATAAATACCAAGCACGCAAACACAAAACGATTTTTTTACGTGGAAAACCTCCTCGATGTGGGTAGATAAAAAATCACGGGACTGGAGTCCACCCGAAATTTTCACTATCAACAAAATAATTCTTCTCTAGTAAATACTAGAGGTACATAGCAGCAAAGACCTTAAGAATATAATTCTTGGCAATACACATAAACTTCACAAGAGATTAAGGATAAGTCTGACAAAAAACGCAGGTTTTGATCAATTCATGAAAAACCTGATGTATGGAGCTTTAAACAAAAATCAAACTGTTCAGATTCGATAAAATTGTGCTACGAATATGTTGACAAAATTTCAGCTCAATCAGACCACGAATCGACCTCCGACGCCAGCTTGATGTAAATAAGATATTGTCATAAACCCCATATTTTCTGTTTTTTCTTTTTCTCTTGTTACTGTTTCCTTTTTTGTGACTACCTCTTTATATAGATAGTAAGAAACTCTATTTCCTCATATAACTTATCATATGGGCTTAAGTCATTTTTGGACTTACAATTTATTGGGCTTCCTCCACATAGGAGTGAATCCGGCTAACAAATCTCCCCCTCACGATAATGTGAAGGGATTCACAATCCCTGCTATCAATCGTCAATGTTCAAGCTTCTCTCTTGGTAGAGTCTTCGTCATCATATTAGAGCCATTATGATCTATATGAATTTTCTCAAATTCCAACAACTTTTCATCTAAAACATCTCTTATCCAATGATATCTAATATCAATATGTTTCGATCTAGAATGAAAAGATAAATTCTTACCAAGATGAATTGCGCTTTGATTATCATAAAATAGTACATACCTCTTTTGCTTGAACCCAAGTTCTTCTACGAACTTCTTCATCCATAGCATCTCTTTACTAGTTTCTATCGCTGCAATAAATTCAGCTTCGGTTGTAGAAAGTGCAACACACTTCTGCAATCTTGACTTCCATGACAGAGCTCCACTCGCAAAGGAAATCAAATAATCAGAAGTAGATTTATGAGTATCAATATCTCCTACCAAGTCGGAATCTGTGTATCCAACTAACTCAAGTTTCTCGGTCCCGAAACTGAGTTTCAAATTTGAAGTTCCCCGAAGATACCTCATAATCCACTTCACTGCATTCCAATGCTCTCTACCTGGATTTGATAGATAGTGACTAACAACGCCAACTGCATATGCCAAGTCTGGGCGTGTATATACTGTAGCATACATTAAGCTTCATATAGCTGAGGCATATGGAACACTTTCCATATCTTTCTTTTCTTTATCAGTCATAGGACTTTGCTTCATATTTAACTTAAAATAGGCAACAAGAGGAGTATTAACCACTTTAGCCTTGTCTATGTAAAATTTCTAAAGGATCTTCTCGATATATTTCTTTTGCGACAAAAACAACTTCTTAGCATCTCTGTCTCGGGTAATTCTAATGCCAAGAATCTGCTTCGCCGAGCCCAAGTCTTTCATGGCAAAAGACTTGCTCAATTGTTTCTTCAATAACTCAATTTTTGAAGCATTCTTGCCAATAATCAGCATATCATCAACATAAAGCAAAACAATAATAAAGTCATCATCAGAAAACTTTTGGACAAACACACAGTTATCCAAGGAAGTCTTCTTATAGCCCCATTCTGTCATAACTGACGCAAATTTCTTATACCACTGCCTCGGTGCTTGTTTTAGGCCATAGAGACTTTTCTTTTATTTGCACACATAATCCTCTTTCCCTTTCACTTTGAAACCCTCAGGTTATTCCATATATATCTCTTCCTCCAAGTCACCATGTAGGAAGGTTGTTTTAACATCCATTTGCTCAATTTCCAAATCTAGGCTAGCTGCCAAGCCTAGTACCACACGGATAGAAGACATTTTCACTATGGGAGAAAATATATCATCAAAATCAGTACGCTTTCTTTGACCGAATCCCTTAACAACCAATCTAGCTTTGTACCGTGGTTGTGAAGTACGTTCATCTTGCTTCAACCTATATACCCACTTGTTCTTCAAAGCTTTTTTACCTTTAGGTAACTTCACCAATTTAAAAGTATGATTATCATAAAGTGACTGCATCTCATCTCACATAGCATCGAACCAATTGCTTTTGTACTCATCTTCTATTGCTTCTACATAGTACTCTAATTCACCTGCATCAGTCAATAATACATACTCATCTTCAAAATACCTGGTGGAAGGTCGTCAGTCTCTAACGGATCTCCGGACTGGAACATCCAGTGGAACATCTAATTGAGCCTCTGGTTCAGGAATAGTATTATCTATTTCAACATGTTCAGGAATATGTACGTTATTTGGAACATTGACTTCCTGCTGCTCTTCATCAACCTGTGTAGGAATATTTGTAAGAGGAACTGAATTTAAATCAACCAGATTATCACTAACCCGTGGTGCTGAAATCATCTCTGCTTTCTCAATATCCTTTATTGTTTGATCTTCCATAAACACAACATCTCTACTTCTTACAATTTTATTTTCAAGCGGATCATAAAATTTGTAGCTAAGCATATCCTATCCATAACCAATAAATATGCACTGTCGTATTTTCACATCAAGTTTAGACCTCTCATCTTTTGGAATATGCACAAATGCTTTGCACCTAAGACACACAAATAATCATAAGAAATATCTTTGCCTATCCAAACTTTGTTAGGAACATCAAACTCTAAAGGAACGCATGGAGTAAGATTTAATATATGCACAACTGTACTTAAAGCCTCACCTCAAAAGGATCTAGGCAGCTTTGACTGTGAAAGTATGCATCTTACCCTTTCAACCAGTGTTCTGTTCATTCTCTCAGCTAAGCCATTTAATTAAGGCGTCTTAGGAGGTGTTTTTTGATGTCAAATACCTTGTTGTCTGCAATATTCATCAAAAGGTCCAATATACTCTCCCCCGTTATCAATTCTGATGTATTTCAATTTCTTTCCAGTCTGTCTCTCCATTGAAACCTGAAATTGCTTAAAAGTATCTGACACTTGATCTTTAGTTTTCAATGTATAAATCCAGATTTTCTTTGAAAAATCATCTATGAAGGTAACAAAATAAAGAAAGCCACAAAGTGATTTTGTTTTCATAGGACCGCAAATATCAGAATGCACTAATTCCAGTATACCTGACTTTCTTGAAGGAGGGGAGCTTTTAAATGCAACTCTGTTCAGTTTTCCTGCTAAACAGTGAGCACACTTCTTTAGCGCTAAACTTTTCAATCCTGAAAGGAGTTTCTTCTTGGCCAATATTGACAAACCATTCTCACTGATGTGACTGAGTCTCTTATGCCATAATTCAGCTGCATTTTCGCTGTCTACTGCATTAATTTTGTCTGTTGACAACTTTGCCTGTGGAATGTACAACGAAAAATATTTTTCACCTCTAGCCATAACAAGAGAACCCTTTGTGAGCTTCCATTGACCATTACTGAAGGTGCTGCAATACCCCTCATCATCCAACTTGCCTGTAGAGATCAAATTCAAACGGATATTAGGTATATGTTTAACATTATTCAATACTAACATTGTGCCATTGCTGGTTTCTAGGCACACATCACCGATGCCTACAGCTTGAGTTAGTCCATTGTTTCCCATCTTCATAGATCCGAAGTCACCTGACCTGTATGATGTAAAGAAATCCCTACGAGACGTAGCATGAACGGATGCACCACTATCAATTACCCAACTGGTCTCATGAAATACAAAATTCATCACATCACCATAAAAAATAGTGAGAAAGTTTTCTTTAAGTGCAGCAACACAATTGTCATCACTGTCATTATCACTTTTCTTCTCTTTACCTTTCTCCTTTTGTTTCTCCCTTTTTAACTGGCGACAAAATCTCTGAATATGTCTCTTCTGATGACAATAATGGTACTCAACATTAGCAAATTTATTATACTTACTTCTGCTTTTGTCTCGACTTTTATTTTTATTTCTCGGACCTTGAGACTCACTTCTTCCCCTTTTCTTAACAACCAAGGCATCAAAATGTGAATAGGACGATTCTTGTGTCTTCATTCTTATCTCTTCATTCAAAATACTACTCTTGGCCAAATCCATGGTAATTGTACCATCTAGGGCAGAATTAGACAAAGATGTTCAGAACGTCTTCTAGGAGTCCGGCAAAGTACCAAGCAACCATAGTGCTTGTATCTCATCATTAAACTTGATTCCCATCGCAGCTAACTGATTTATAATTCCTTGAAAAGAATTTAAATGATCAGTCAAACGAGTACCATCATAATATCTCAAAACCATCATCTGTTTTATCAAAAATAACTTATTATTCCCAGACTTTCGAGCATATAACTGTTCGAGCTTATCTCATAAACTGCATGCATATATTTCCTCAATAATATGGTTCAAAATATTATCATCTACCCACTGCCTGATATAACCACACACTTGACGATGAAATATAGATCATTCAACATCAGTTTTATTCTCCGGTTTCTCCTCGACAAATATGGGGAAATAAAAATCTTTCACATATAAAAGATTTTCCATCTTCCCTTTCCAAATATGATAATTTGAACCATTCAGTGTAACCATTCTACTCGTATTTGTTTCCATTATTTAACATAAGGCAGAAAAATCAAGTAATAACCTGATACTCTGATACCACTCTAATGGAAGAATAGTAACAATTCGAACAATATCGAATCAACGCAGCAGAATAAAATAATCTCCCATCTTGTGCAAACCTAATAGGAATCGATATAGTAGAGTAAAATAAATACCAAGCACGCGAACACAAGACGATTTTTTTACGTGGAAAACCTCCTCGATGTGAGGAGATAAAAAATCACGGGACCGGAATCCACCCGAAATTCTTCATTATCAACAAAATTGTTCTTCTCTAGCAAATACTAGAGGTACATAGCAACAAAAACCTCAAGAACATAATTCTTGGCAATACACATAAACTTCACAAGAGATTAAGGATAAGTCTGACAAAAAACACAGGTTTTGATCAATCCACTAAAAACTTGATGTATGGAACTTCAAACGAAAATCAAACCATTCAGATTCGATAAAATCGCACCACAAACATGCTGACAAAATTTCAGCTCAATCGGACCACGAATCGACCTCCGACGCCAGCTTGATGTAAATCAGATATTGCCCCAAACCCTAAATTTTTTGCTTTCTCTTTTTCTTTGTTACTGTTTCCTTTTTTGCGGCTACCTCTTTCTATAGATAGTAAAAAACCCTATTTCCTCATATAACTTATCATATGGGCTTCCTCCACATAGGAGTAAACCCCAGCTAACCAAGAGGCAAGGCAAAGCGGAGGCTATTTGACAGAGAGGGACAGAAGAAATTACTCTTTTCCCTTTATGGGAGAGAATCAAGGTAGAGGGCATTGGTGGCTTAGATTGATGGAACTTTGGAGTGGCTTTCTCGGTGATCTCCTCCTAAACCCCAACCATAGTCTCGAGGATGATCTGTTGCTCCTCGATCCGCAATTCATTGTGAATTCCAATGACAACACTCCTTGGTCTAATGATGGGATTGGGAACCCGAACCCATTTGATGATCCCGCCGTTTGGCACATGTTTAAGGGATAAACATGGTTACGGGAACAAAGGTGCCGGTTCATCCCATGCGGGTTCTTCCTGGGTGAGCAATGACGGCGCAGAATATTGCTTCTATCCACGACCAGAGGATTGGAATTATTTCTTGCCAAGGCTGCTCGCCAATTGGTCAGCGCCTCCACTTCCAGATTGCAATTGTTCTCTTGTGATTATAGAAATCATTCATACTCATGGTACGTTCGATCATTCTTCTAGTAGAAAATAAACTTTTCTTGATGATTATTCTGTGTGAGTAGTTCAAGTGTGGTCGAACACTATGGCCAAGTTCTGTGTTTGATCATGCGCTGATGGTGTTTGTCATTTGCTAATACTTTTTGTCACGATATCTCTAATGTTAGTTGGTTTTGTTTTTGACTTGAATTAAGTCATGTTAGTTATTATCTCAATCATTTCAATGATCAAATGCGTTTTCTAATTCATCATTTTCTTTGTCTTATGTTTTATGCCCCGTGGTTACTAATGGTGGTTATGGGTGAGATGATGCTGTTGGATCCAAGGCCTAAATGATGATTATTACACGCATCGACATAGGCCGACGAAGTAGACATGAAAATTTGTCGGTGGTGCGTGCCTAGCAAAATTGCCATATGACGTGTACACTTACCGTGGGAAAGATACTGTTTAGCAGATGGACCAGAGGCACCCTTTTGAGTCTTTGGCTTGATTAAGTGAAGGGGACGTTGATTCCTTTTGCTCAGAATTCATTGAATCGAGGGAATCTATTTTTGATTTGTTTGGCAAAACGAGGAGAGAGATGATAACGCCAAATATGGGTTCGGAGGAACAATGACTAGAGGGTCATTGGGAATACGCTTCGGTAGCTATGGATCTCTACAACAACAAAAGCTGCTCCTCCAAAATGGTGGGTTGCAAATCCAAACGACCCCGCTTCCTCCGTTGCCGCTCCAAAAGCCGAGCAAGATGCCAAATTACTTGGGGAGGCTCGTTCACTAGATTGTCAAATTCACCGGCAGGAAGAAAGTGGGCATGCTCTTCCTTTGTTTGATATCCACGGTGGCTTTTACTTGGGAATAAGATTGATCTTGTTGATAAGAGCCTTGCCGGGGATGGAGACACTAAACTCTACAAAACCGAACCCCGACAGCAAGGTTGCTTGCGAAACATGCACCAAGACCAACATGGTCATGGTGTTCAGAGAAATTACCAGCAAGGCCAGTGAAGACTATGAGAAAATTGTCCGTGACACATGCAGGTCTATTGGATTTGTGTTTGATGACGTTGGTCTTGATGCTGATCGCTGCCAAGGTTCTGTTCAACATTATGTAGCATAGCCCTAATATTGCCCAAGCAGTCCACGACCTTCATGCCCGATGTTGAGAAAGCTGAGACTCCGATCCACAAGATCAAGTGCAAGGTATGGATCTTATTGTATATTTCGGAAGGTTTCGGCTTATATGATGTTGTTGATTCCGTTCCAAGAATTGTTTTTTCCCATTTCAATCCTAGTTTATGTGCTTTTGATACCTCCATACTCGATTTGCTCGCATTTATTGGATTGTTAGAGAATGTCATTACATGCATGGGCTAATATGTAGTGCTCTATTTATGGAGGCGATATAGAGATACTAAATGGGTTTTTAGGTGTCCCTTGTTTGGTTCTAATGTGTTTTATTTGCTATCCTTGCCCCTTGTAGATTTGATTCTATGGAATAACATAAATGAGCCAAGAGAGTAGAATTGCATTGATTTACTATTTTGATGTATGTATTTCATCGAGGATGAAAATTTGATGATGCTTAATTTTGATTAATTACCTCTTGGAATATTCTTGAAGTGGGGTTATGTCCGAAGGGGACTTTGGAACTAATATGATTGGAATCATCGAGATTAAGAAGTATCTGACTTTCATTTTCAAAATGAAAGATTTGGGTGAAACATATACTATCTTAAATATTAAAATTAAAAAAATAGTGGAGGTTATTCTTTAAGCCAAAGTGATGACATGGAAAAGATGTTAAATAAATTTAAACATCTTGGCTTCAAAGAAATGTGTACTCCATTTGATTTAGTATTAAATTAAATTATAATACTAGTAGAGTAGTAGCACAATTTAAATATGTTAGTGCTATAAGGTCTTTAATGTATGCGATGCATTAAACTAGACTTGATTTTGTGCAAATTGAGTAAGTATACTAGTAATCCAAATATAGAACATTTGAGAGTTATCTTATTGTTCTATAATAATCTGGCTATATTAGAAGGATACACTGATGCTACTTGGATTACAAGTGTGAGAGATAAAGAATCCGCTATTGGATGAAGTTTCACATTAGGGGAATGTGTTCTTTCTTGGACAAGCAAGAAACAAATAAACATAACTTACTCAACAATAGAATTTGAATTTGTTGCTTTAGCGGCAATTGGGAAAGAGGCTAAATGGATTAGGAATTTGTTGTTGGATATCAAATTATGGTCTAATCTTATGCCTCTTATTTCTATCCACTGTGATAGTTAGGTTACTTTGGCAAGAGCCTATAGTAGCACCTATAATGGTAAGTCTAGACATATTAGTCTAAGAGATGAATATGTGAGACAATTAATTAAAAATGATACCATAACAATTGTCTATGTGAGGTCAAGTAATAATTTAATTGATCCCTTGACAAAGACTTTGCCAAGAGACATGGTAATAATGACCTCATAAGAAATGGGGCTGAAACTCTTTAATTGAAATCACCAATAATAATAACCCGACATTTTTCTAGAACATTACTAGTTACAAGATTTAATGGGTAAGAACAAGTTATTGAATGTGATTGTTTAATACTGACGTAACCCTGATATGTTAAGTCAATATCGTATGTTACGTTTTGTAGGTTGAATTGAATTATTAATGAAGTATGATACAAATTTGTAGTGTATTGATAGTAACAGAAACACATGGTAGATATTTCACCTATATGAGTTTAGAAGTGGTGCTGCTTCTTACGAAAGTTAGGATTGTTTTCTAGAGAGCTCATAAAACAGGATCAAGCACAAGGCCATAATAGTGCGGAGTAATATAGAATTTCTCGCTGAAACAAGAGGTTAGTGTATGTGCGGTATGTCCGGTTCAATTACATAAAAGTACAAATTTAATGCTAAGCTACTTGTCACTTTGATAGAGTTTTGATATACTTGCACTAAGTAAATGTTTAACTCGAAAGAGACCTTTATGTATGTATATTAATCTCACGGAAATTTTGGCTGTATATTTCTAATGTTTTATTTCTTATTTTTGTTTTACAAATAAAAGTGGGAGATTGTTGGTAATTTATTTATAAAACAAATAAAGAGGTGCATTGTCCTACATCGAAGAGATGCGAGTGCACACGTGGATGAAATTTGGCACTAACCGACGATCATTAATTTTATTTATTGAAACTTCGGATTTATTTCTATAAAAATTAACTATAAAGTCTTGTTGAAACAATGCGACTGTTCACGAAAAGTTACGGTTATTTATTATTTATTATTTATTTAATTCCGAATTTTTTATATCTTTTCAACGTAACCTTAAGACATACTTGTTCATTTTGTAACCTTTCTCAAAAGGTTGCGTTTGTTCTTTTTAGCAACCTTTTGAAGAGTTGCCTCTATTCAAAAGGAAAAGATAAATACGTTTGTTTTGAGATCAAATACATATATTCTTTCATTGTTTCACAGCCATTATTTCTAATTGTTTCTTATGAGAGACCCTGGAGAAATATTAGAATTGCTATATAATATTTTCATTTGAAACTTTGTTATATCCTGAATGAAATTTTCCGGTAACCATTAGCAACTTTGTGGGGTAAATAAATCCTTAAAGAAAGTGATATGACGCCTCAAAGTCCGACTTGAGTACTCTAAAGATCCGACTTCATTGTTATACCCAATTCGAAGCCATATTTTCCCAACATTTTTAACATTCATTCTACTTTGAAAATCAGAGAAGAAATTGCTGGACCTGTTAACCGATGCCTATGATCGAGGTTGTTGGGCTGACAACATCCGTTCCCAGCCCACGTGCCTTCTATTTGGCCCTTTCAAAACTTGAGCTTCTTCTGAATCTACCATCACCATATGCTCCATGAATCTCCTCGGTGAACTTATATTGAACTCTAATGTAGTAATTGATGTTGGGCTTACTTGTGAACAAACATCATCAAATTTATGAAGGCAAAAACTCAGCGACACCTGTATGTAACAAACTAGTCCTCAAGTTGGAGACAGTGCTTGTGGTTGTCAGACTTAATTAGACAAGGTGATGGACCACATAAAAAATGTAGATTGTGGTTACACCTCACGCCACGAAAAAAATCCTTGTTTTTCTTCAGTTTCTACTTCCATCTCATTGCTTGAGCAAGGCAATATCTCTCCATGATAGGCCCTACATGAAACTTTCTCGTGTATGTTCTTGAAGAAGGCAAGGTAATGGTTATTGTTAAAATATTTAAATTATAAACAATGCCTTTATCTAACAGCTTAATTTTTTTAAACAATTGACCATAGTTCCACATTATCTCACAACTGTGATCACCACGATTTATGATGCTTGAGATTCATGCAGCCAATGTGGAAGCAGAATGACGACAAGCATATCTTGCAGTTGTAAGTGAAGCCATAACTTGAGACAGGCTGCACGTAAGTTTGCTTCTTTGAGCAGCTCCATAGGGTGGCTATGATGAGAAGGTTTCAGGATACCCCATGGCAATTCAGTACGTGATCCGAGGACAATGAACTCCTCACGTTTAGTGCATCGATAGGCAGTGTCAACGCAAGGATTGTTGCTAGATGGCAAAATGGGTCCAAAACACATTCTTTAATTCATATATTATGAGATTTTGTAGGATCAACTGTTCTAAATATTTTAAATTGTTGGATGAAGGCATAATTTACTATTTAATTACTCTAATACTCCTCATATGTAAGCTGGACTTTGGCCCGAACCTAAAGATCCCGAAAAAATTTGAACTCAAAGCCTTCTACTCTAATATCATATAAGATTTTGTGAGATCATTTCAAAAGTTTAAATTATTAAATGAATGTGTAGTTTGATATTTAATTACTCTAACATATATAATGAGCCAAGTCACAAATGGGCTGCCTAAAATTTTAAAAATGGGTTTAAATGGGCTCCACGTGGCTTTAACGTTTGGTCGTTTAGATTTCTAAATTGGGTAGGACCGGATAGGATAGAATAAGAAATTCATGAATTTTTTCATATCCCATTAACTGTTTCATGAACTATGGATTTAAAGTCGGATATCTTCATATCCTATCCAATCTACTGTTTGATAAACTATGGATTTAAAGTCGGATATGTCTAGGTAAGTAATCGATTCCTTCTCCCACTAAAGCAAATATCATCGATACTCAACACAGACACTGATGACAGAACAACAAATGCACTACAGATTGACCTCAAAACGGTAGACGCAAAGCACAAGACCATTCGCCCACTCACGCAACAATCCAATCCATACTTAGAAACTACGAGGCTCACCATGTTGACAGTAGCTCGCGTAGACTGCATTGTTCACCACGCCATACTGATCCAATTCATAGTCACGGACCTTGAGCTCCACATCAATGAACCCACTCATTCTGCGAAGAACGACAAAAGATTGTGAACCTCATTAGTCATCATCACAAACCCAATTGACGCAAGTAAAAGACTCATCATCGCAATGCCCAGATGGATGCATTTGACAAGAGCGGAGAACCTCATCAGTCATCATCACAAAAAAAAAAAAAAAAAAAAAAAAAAACCGAAAAGCGTCAATTTTCCCAAGCAATTAGCCACATTCGCCTCAATCAATCCCAACCCCCAAACTGCAAGAAGACAAAAAAAAACAACAAAACAAAAAAAAGGGACACCACACTACCAATCCCACGAAAAAAAGTCAAAAACACAACAATAGAAAAATTCACGTACTTCCCCCGCATCCCCGCCGCGCTGAAACAGGCCGCGACCGCCCGGACCCAATGGCACGACAGGGACGATCGGGACGCCGGTGGCCTCGGCAGCCGAGGCGCAATCAAAGCGGGGAAAACATCGTGGTGGGGGGAAATCAATTGGGAGGGCGATCGGCGGGCAATCACCGGCGGACGGGGGGTCTTACCTTAGCGGAGGAAGAAGGCTTTCGTAAAATTTCGATGATAATCGGAGAGCTATTGAGGAGAAGGCTTCAACGTCGATACTTTGGAAACAGAGAGTCGTGGGTGAACGATGGACAAATAAAAAAAGCGTAGGGTTTTATGTTTCGGATAAAAGAAATCCTATCTGACTTTATCCCACCCCCTCGGATTTTTTTATCCGGTCTATATCCGACCTTATCCCATCCTAGACAGCTACCAAACACGGGATATGATAAAACATATCCTATCCTGAATGGGTTGGGTCGACCAAACGCAGCCTAAATGGGTTGGGAATATGCCCATTTTCATTGCAGCATTATTACCAATTAAAAGTTAATGTGGTTTTTTTTTTTTTTTGGTCGGTAAAGTTAAAGTGGTTCGCCCGCCGAGAATTTGCCGTATTTTGCTGATGCCCAAAAGCTTGCTTGTGTCAATCCGTAATTGGGTTTTAATAGTTAGTGCTATGAAGAATCTGGCTTTTTCACGTTCTATATCATCACCAATCTTTCGTCTTGTTTCAGTATTGTTCCTTCATTGATTTACCATTGAAGCAGGTTACCAAGCGTTACTTCTGGGAACACTACCATCAGTAAAAGTATCGATAAATAAATATGGGAAAATATACTAGATATTTATAATTTTCCCATCTAGGAAAGTACATGAACCCATTCATTCTGAACCGCAGAGACGAAGGAGATCGGTGCGGACGTCCTCCTCAAGGCAATCTTAGCTGGGGCAGCGGCTTGAGCAAGCAGGAGCGCACTCCGAATTCGCAGTCCATGCAGCACGGGACTGAAGATCTGCTGGGTTCGTGCGAGCGTCGCACCAGCAAGGTATCGACCGCTTCCGGCAACCGATTAGGGAAAAGGCAATAGAATAGAGAATTTCTTAAATAAAATGATAGGATATTCAAGACAAATAATTAATAAGTGGAAGGACAACACATATATAAAGAACACATAATCCTCGTAGACAAACGATATTTGATATTTTAACATCTATTTCATGTGCAAGCCAGATTAAGGACGAAATAACCTTCGGATGGGCTCTCACGCTTGAAAGTGGGACAATGCCTTATTTAATGTCATGTTGGAAAGTCTTACCAAAAAACTTAATAAATAAAGAAAGACTATGTATATAAAGAGAGCATCTGATCCATTAAGTTTCTAACATAAATGGGACGCATAATTGAAATAAAATTGTAATTGTCAGACAATTTTAAAAGCTTAAACTACTCAAATCAGAAGGTACCATTGCGAAAACCACGTGAGGCAAAGTAGGTATAAAACGACAAGACCTGATAGATTTTGAATAGTTGTGCCTCATCAAAGAACTTGAGGCAACGCGGTGGTCAGGTTTTGATGCCATATGCGGAGCTCCAAACAGAAGAAACTTCTACATTTTGTTTTTGGCCAGAGAAAACATATTACATTCAGTCATAGGATTACATGAAGCAGAACTTTTCTACGAGATAAGCCCACGAGATGAACCACATCTGTTTTCTACTGCAATTTAAAGTCACACATTTAATCTCTTTTGTTGGTAGAATACAGGAACATGAGACTGCGTAAGCTATTTCTTCACAATCAACTTTGCTCTTGCATGACCCTCACTGATTTGAAATTGCTCCCCCAGACCAAAATGGGCCATCAACAACCACACAAAAGTCACGAGCTCCCCGCCTTTGCTCAGTTGATGAGCATGAGCAGTTGCTCTGCAATGACTCGCGGCATATGACAGTAACTCAATCCATACTTTGCTGATGATCTTCCATTTCTCCTCCTCAAACATCATCAAATCTTTAGCCAACCTACTCGCATCGAACAGCACTGACTTGCTTCTATCTCCTTTTACATCGACAGGTCTCACGCTCGTTTTTACCTTGAGAATGCACTTAGAGGCTTCTTCATGTTCTTTCCCGGTTGACAGTTCCTTCCTGGCCAAAAACTTCTTGGCCTCAGCACAAGTATCTTGGAATCTTATTCGTCCAATACCCACAATGGAAGACATCATCTTAGATTGCACGACAAGAAGATAGAGCATATAATCAGAGAGATCTTTACAAAATCCTCTGTGACGATCATTGCTCTCCTCAGTGTTGGTGGTAGTGGAATACAAGAGATCTGTAGCCACATGCCACAATATAAGGCTCTCATCGTATTCTACGTCATTAACGTAAGGCAATAGCTTACTCCAATGAAGATCGTGAAGCACCCAGTCACCTCTGGCTGAATATATCCTCTTTGCAAATCTCATATCATTAGCGAGCACTGATTTGTCTCGCAGCTCCTGATGGATAAATGACCATAGTTCTTTAGTAAAAGGGGTCCTCGATGAGTACCTCATGTGGTCTAGAAACTCCTTTAGGCCCATCAGAACAATGATCTTGCTGAATGGGTGTCCAACACGATCACAGAAGGTCTGAATTTTCTGAGGGCGTTCCCGGATAGAATAATCAATCAAGTTGTATGTTGAGATAGATTTCGACCACCTGCGAAATAGGCAACTCTTAAGCCTGGCCAAGAATCCAATCTTAGCCTCCTCTTCTTCATCAGAGCAGGTACACTTCTTGAGAGAAAGGTAACTCCTCAAGATTGCAGCTAAAACACTGTGTTTCTCAGGGTTCTTCAATGCTGAAACTGTCCAGTCCGAGAAGATAATTCGGAGGAGTGCTAAGACTTCCAAGGCTATAGCACCAAGGAGCAAGGTATAGGTAACTTGAACGTTGAATCTCCCGAAGCGATCCTTGTCCATGAAAAAGTAGAGCACCAGAGCAATCTCCATCGAACTGAAACAGATGAAGCGGCAAAAGTATCCAAACTTATCCTGCACTACCACAACCTTCGTGTAGAGGACATCATAAAAGAAGTTGAGTTCTACCTCCAGCAATCTGAGAGTATCCTCTGCATTTCTCCTATGGAAGAATTCCCGGCTTGTGTTTCTCTCATGGAAGCTGAAGATAATGTCTACAAACAGTCCCTTAAAGGTTTCGAAAAAGCGGCGAGCCTCCTGAACCACCTCAATATCATCCATACCAGGGTTAACCGTGGTGTCCTGGGTCCTGGATTCTTTGTCACGCTCTGGGATCATACTGATTTCGGCTGGAAGATTGGCCTCTCTCTTGGAGGAGTACTCCTCCATCAGTTTGGCATAGTTCGGTCCAGGGTCTGGTTTCGTGTGCATTGAATAACTGAATCTGCTTATGCTTGCAAGGTACAATGCTCGAGTCCTCTCACCATACTTGATGATTCCCAATAGGAAGACCAGGACAATCGGCATCCATAACTTGTTAGGCAGTGACTGATAGAACACATAAGCCACGGCAATCACCTGGAATATGAGTCCGAGGAGGTGCCTGAGCCACAACTCGTTGTCCTCAAGCGAGAAGGAGGTTATGGTGTCTGGACCACCAAGATGGAGCAGAAGAAATGGTGCCCAGAAAGCGAGAAGGTCACCGTAGTGGTCGGGACCCAGATGGTCGCCTTGACTTTTGGAGATGAGACCGACCGCAAAACTAGCAGCCCAATCTGCTAGCAAGTAGGTGATCCAGATTAGCATGACGACCACGGCCTTGGAGGCTCGTTTCCTGAAGGTTGCAAACAAGATAAGAAAGACCTGGAGCCAGAGACTAAGGAGTATGGCTCCCCTCAGGTTCCATGCATCCCAAATCTTCTTAACATGGTCAGTGATGTATGCAGTAATAGCCATGGTTCAGCTCTCTCTCTCTCTCTCTCTCTCTCTCTCCACACGCCCACAGACTGAACTCCATGGTGGGTCTGCAATGTAGAGAACAAAATCAGCAATGAAGAATTTCTTTCTTGAATGTGTCGTGTAAAAGACTCGTCCTCAAACCGGGCCCACATAGGTTGGACTTCTGTAAGACTGTGGTCATGTGGGGTCCAGGAACTCTACAGCTTATGGGCACCCGGTCTCCGTACGTCAAGTCCACGTCATGGTTCCACCATCATTTTTTTTTCTTTTTGTTAAGTACTAATTCTCATTTTCAGACTTTTGTCCTACCTCTTGTAGGATGTGGTAGTTAAAACTTACATTTGAAACTAAATCGTTCCCATCTAATTCCTACTTCAACATTTCTCATAAAGTGGGGATTCGAACTCCTCACCTCCCATTTTCATGTTAGAATTGTGGTCATTAAAGCAAACCCCAGTAATTAAGTTCCACCATCATGTTAGTGGCTGCTTTAATTACAGTCACAAGTCTCTAACAATGAGCACGAGTTTATTCGTCAGCTTTTTCTTTTTTTTTGTCGGTTCATTTGTCAATTTGAGGGGTCCATTGTATGACCTCCACATCTGAGACTCCTCCAAAGGTCATGAAGCGTGGAAAATATTCATGCCCTGCATTTAGGTTGCTATTTCCAGCAACATATCATTGAATTTTCAGGAGAGAAGAGTGCTCACCACTTAGAGAATCAAATTGGAAGAAATCGTTGAGAAATATCTCACTGAAAAGTTCATAGCGAAGTTGCACAATGGCCCAAGAGTTCGATTCTATTGCCATTTCGTAGAAGTGGAGTCTCTACTCGACAAAATCAAAGCGTCTGAGTTCCCTACTGTAAGTGCTAGTATGAACATCTAGATGGGGTAAATAGGTGTGAAGACAATTTTTCGCAAGGAACGGTAGAAATATCTTGCTTCTGAAACTAAATCTGAAGAACAATAGACTTTGAGCGAGTTCAAACTTTAGCAGTTAAATAGGACTATGAACAAAATAAAGAGTTCAGGGAAGAGAATGAGAACACATAATTTATAGTGGTTTGGCTTCAATTAAGCTTACGTCCATCCTTCCATGCTGACAGCCTCATAGTTGGATTCCACTAATAATCAAAAGAGAATTTACAATTTGTGATCTTAACTTCACAGTGAAAAGTCTCGACTGCTCTCTCACGAAATCACACTATAAGTCTCTCTCTCTTTTAAGTACAATTTAGAGCTCAGTATATGAGAAACTGTGAAGCTTCAGACTTTTGAATTTTTCTTTCACATACACCCTCGAATAACTAGAGAATCATTCTTAAATACTTTTTCATGCCTTCTCGACTGTTGACATTTTCTAAAGGAATTATTCCAATCAACCCGTTGGATAGAATCGGTTAAGAAGACCTTCGAGTCGTTTGAAGATTGTGATGAAAGCCTGCCAATCCCGTTCACTCATACAATCGAGATCTTGGTTTCCATAAGTATATTCTTTCCAAATTTACTTGCTATCCGAAAATATTTGATAAAACGAAATTGATTCCAATAAAGATAATCAATCTCGTAGGTAATATTTCCATCCATAAAGCCATATATAATCCTTACAGACCAAACTCTTGAAGTAAAAAAGATAATCTCTCATCTGGATAAATCTTCATTCTTCACTTGCATTTAGTCTAGAATTTGTCAGAGTGGGCATACTTCTGATATATAACAAACTTTTAACACTAAAGTCTGGAAATCTTCATAATAGACTTTAGATAAGTTTTGTCAGCTTCAAAACATCATAAGAGTTTTTTCCAACAATCTCCCCATGTTTTATAGTGACAAAACTTCCCTGGAGATTTAAAGATTTATACCCCGCAAAACAACACTTAATAGTACATGATATCTTATAAAAACAAATAGTTAAGGATCTGGATAACATCGACTCTGCAACCACAAAAAACATGTTAATCTTGAAAAATAGACACTCATCAAGATTAAAACATCCACATCCATAATCATCATGTTGCAGATTATAAGTGTTCAAAACAATCAAATCAAATCTGCATAAGTTCAAAAATATCAAGAGTAAGTTCAAAAAGTTCAAATCTGCACATTCTCTCCATTTTTCAATAGCAAAAAGTGGAGAAAGTCAAAATGGAAGAGAAATGGAATCAAGGTTGTCGAGGAGCTTGAACTAGTTGGAAATCTCCCATGGACTGCACTGCCTCCTTAACCTTCTGGCATTGGCGATGAACATTCTCGACTTCAGTTTGAATAGTCTTGAGAATCTGAACAGTTTGATCATTCTTTGCCACAATCTGAGACACTTGTTGATTCAAAGTCTGTACCTGAGTATCTAAAGACTATATCTTTCCAATGTGAAAATCAGAAGAGGATCTCAAAGCATTGTGAAGTCTCTGAATCTTAATCTCCATAGCATATTGCTGAGCTTTTACCTCTAAAAGGAGTTCTATCATCCTTTGATAGTCACCAGTCGGTTCAATCTATGCACTAGCTTCAGCGAATTGAATTTGTGGAGAATTAAGATATGAGGGAACATCAACTTGTCTAGCCCCATGACTCGAAGTTGATTCTTCAATGTTAGCTTCAGGAAATTGAGAAGCATGGACATCTTCTGGATCTGCAGGAGATCGATTGATACCATCACTCGCAAAATGAGTAGAAGAGGTCCCTGTTTTCTCAACAACTTCCCCCTGTTTTTGTCTACTTTGACAAATTTTCACAATTAAAATTCTGGTAAAATATTCATACATGGTCACATACCAAAAATCAACCCTTCAAATTTTGCACACTTTCACTTTAAAACTCTATTGCCCCATTTAACACGTAAAACACTGCTTCCAAACCCGACACCTCGAAATATGCCATTTTCTTGCCAAATAAACATTCTTTGAAAACATAGTAATTTAAGGCCTATAATTAAGCAATCAATAAAATGGCATACCAAGCTCAAACAATCAAAATTATGCATAAATCCATGTAGTAAAATGAGTATAAAATTCTACTTAAACAACTAATCCGTTATTAATTTGCACTAATCGCAATCAATTAAGCTAATTGCAATTAAGTAGGCTAATCACGCTTAATTAATCTAACAATGATTAATTAAACTAACTATGATTAATTAAGACTAACAGTCATTAATTAATCTGACTGTAATCAATTAAACTAATCGCACTTAACTTTATTCTAAACCATAATTAAGGCTAAACCATAGGTATTTATCTTTAACGACCATCAATCTAAACTAAACCTATCCCTAAACCCAATTAACTACCTAATCAAGGAGGAGTTAACTCACAACTTTCTGGCTGCAGCGAGCTCAAGGCGACGGCAACATCACGGCATCAAGAATATGACACTCCTAGCTTGAACGGTGTTGGTGAGCCACTTAAGGCTCACGGCCACCAAGGGAGGGTGAGGGTGTTCGTTAGTGGTGATGATGGGCGAGTGGCAGCGCAAGGGACGGCGAGCAACGATGGCATAAGTGACAACGAATGTGGCTCAAGTGACAGCGGTGAAGAGTAGCAACCAAGGGGCAGCAACTAGTGGCTCATGTGGACAGCGAAACTTGGGATGCTCGGCAGTGGCTCTTGGCCAAGGGATGACGTCAGTGGACAGCAATGGCTAAATGCAGTGATGAGTGGTGGTGGAAGTGGCGGTAAGCGGTGTTGTTGATGAAGGAAAATGAAAGATGAAGGAGGACACGAAGAAGAAGGTGGGAGTGAGGGAAATGAAAGAGGAAATAGGGGAGGGGTTTTCGGCAGAAAGGGATGGCATGAGGGGGAAGGGGAAAACATGAGAGCATGAGAGAGAGAGAGAGACAATGGAGATATTTTCTGCAAAGTCCATTTCCTCACACCAACTCTCCCTACAACCCTCTTAGCCTAGTCTTTTGTCCTCTCCTTTTTCTTTTTCTTTTCATTTTCTTAAAAGCCAAGCTTTTTGGCCAAAATTTACAACTTTACCATTGGGCCCATTTTGCTTAAATGGGCTTGAAAGGGGCTTGGCTTGGTCCACTTGGCCCTCACGGTCGAAATCCATGGGCGTGAGGCCCAACGGCCCTTGCTTGGCCTAGCTCCCCTTTCTAGCTTCCAATTCTCGATCGATTATTCCTTTTCCGAAATTTTGAACTTGTCGATAGTTCGACAGATAATGAGGCAATGTCCAATAAGTTATTCTTAAAATCCTCGAAAGTTTGATACTCGAAATCAAATTAAATTTCATAGTTAAAATCAATCAAATGCAACTTTAGTACAACATAAACTATTGGATGGCTTTTAGGGGTTTTTGTGCGGTTGACCCATAGTCGATAATTTTCAATCCACGTTTGTACTTTTTCAAATCATGGATGAGCCTCACTTGTCATATAATCACAATGGTTCAATTATGTACTATGAGTATTAAATCAATAAAAAAAAAATCAGTTTATCATTGTTCGACACGAGTATTGTAATCGTGTAGAACCACCCATGAACCAATTACATACTTCTGTCGAATTGATTTATATCAATTCGCTAATTGACTTGTAACGGTGTAATATTAACCGTTGTCAATTTTTATAATCAAGCAATCAATCCCCGATTGAATTCTCTGATCTTTTGCGTTTTAGTTATTTATGGCCTTGCCTAATAAATTAAATAACTCATAAGTAATTAATTCAAAGTAAATTCGCTATCAATGCATTGATGAAATAAATATTCCATATATTTAGAAAATGATCAAATTTTGGGATATCATAAGAACATGTTAGAAAATTTGTTATTGAACTTCGCCCAGATGTGGGCTACATCTCCACACAAAGGCACTCTGCAAATCCACTAGATTTCAAAGAGAGTTGGAATATAGTGATGATCTTTTCCTAAGATTAGGGTACAAAGAGATTGAGAATCTTACAAAGAAAAAACTCAATTTTTTCTTCTCTCTTTTTCTTTCCTCTCTATTTTCTTTTTTTCAGCCTTATGATGACTAGTGTCTAACCATTGTTGATATAAATATATGGCTTTTAAACTAAAAGCAAAATTAATAAAAAAGACAAAAAAAAAAAAAAAGACCTTAAAATATTTGGCTTCACCAAACAACAACGTCCACATCTAAGGCTCCTCCAAAGGTCATGAAGCATGGAAAATATTCATGCCCTGCATTTTGGCTGCCATTTCCAGCAACATAGCATTACAATAGTTTTCAGGAGAGAAGAGTGCTCACCACTCAAAGAATCAAAATGGAAGAAACCATTGAGAAATATCTCATTGATAAGTTCAAAACGAAGTTGCACAACGGCCCAAGAGTTCGATTCTTTCGCCATTTCGCAGAACTAGAGGCTCTGATCAACAAAATCACAACATCTGAGTCCCCTCCAAAGAGATCAATCAAAGGGCAGCTCTACTGCCTCAATAATATCTTGGAAGAGTGCCAGATGCTAGCAAGGAAGCAAAGCCTCTCTCTTCCAACAGTTCTAAGTCCCTCGAAATTTCAAATCAGTAGAACCTTGGACAAGATCAAACAGGAACTTCACCAGATCGAGCAATCCATAGCAAATTCGCAAGAGAACTTCCCTCTTCTGCCTCAGAGGCTAGAAGTTTCTCGAGGAAGCTCCAGATGGGTCGATCCATCAAGAGTCCACGGGCTTGAGAATGAAGTGGTGACTTTGGAGAAAATGCTTCTCCAACCAGGAAAATCATCCGACTCTTTCCAAGCAATAGCAATCATCGGCATGAGCGGCGTCGGAAAAACGACACTAACCCAATTGGTATACTCCAAACAAGAAGTGAAGGCACAGTTCCTCCCAAGAATCTGGGTATCGTTATCCCCACAGCCCAACATGACCGAGAACCCAAGGGAGGCTATCGCCAAAAAGTTACTGGCCTGTCTAGGAGTTGAAACGGACATAATCAGCTCGATCGAGAACCACGGCCTCCGAGGCCTACTCTACGCTCTCCACCTGCAACTCCTGGGCAAAAAGTACTTGATAGTGCTCGATGATCTGTGGGACTCTAACCCATGGCACGACAACGACGCCTGGGATGGATTGCCCAAAGGCTATGGTGGCTCAGTCGTTATCACAAGCAGGTCAGAGAAAGTGGCCAACATCATGTCTAGGGAAGACAACGTGCTCCACTTGCAACCACACAAGAACCCTGAGATCTGCTGGTGTATATTCAAGGATGAGGTCGAGAAAGATGGTGAAAAATTGGATGATGACAACATCGACAAGCTGAAACCAGAGGTTGAAAAGAAGAGTGCTGGTCTGCCGCTAGCTGCAAAAGTTATGGGGGAGATTTTCTATGAGAAGCGCAAGGCCGAGGAGGCGAGTGAGCATGGTGAGATTCATCCTCAAGAGTCCTAGTCGATTAACGTAGAAAATGGGCAAAATTTTCTATGTTTTGTTTTTGTTTTTGTTTTTGTTTTTGTTTTTGTGTTCCCTCTTGCTTCTGCAATTGGTACCAAGGGTTTCCATTTTCATGTCAAAATCTTGTTCAACATCGATAGCGGTGATCGTGTGAAAAACTCTTGTTCCTGATGACAATATAAGTATCTTGTAAATTTAACCATTATCCAATAGAGGATTGTCGATATATTGTCCCATATTGTTTGACAATGGATCTTAAATGCTCTTTCTATTCATGTGATATCCCTTCACCTAACAATTTAAACTTTTGGATTCGACTTTTTAATATGATTATCGGAGTCAGTGTTATCCCTTTTGTGAATGTGTGTCCTGAAAATAGGTCCTAAATACTATTTATATTCATATGATTTCTCTCCTAAAAGCTTAAATTTTTGGATTGGACTCTCTAACAAGAATGACACAGGATTGGCAAAAATTGTTATACCCATTTTGTTTGGCAAATTAGATCATGTCTATACTGATGGATACGAAGTAAGGTGCAAGTGATAACATAGCTATATGAGCAGACAGAGACACAGAACCATATGATGATATATACCTAAAAAATAATGTACCTCGGTTCATCAATCCAGCACAATCTTGGTAATGATATTGTTCTCATTGTTTTGTTAGTTTTTATCATTCCATTCCTCACACACACACACAAAAACTGACAATAGTAATAATTTTGCTAGCCAGTTCACGGAATGCTACTTTTCTTGGATGCCAAATGAAGTGACCGGGAAATTATAGTTGGGCTATTTATTAGGAAAGAAGGAGAACCGCGTGATTAACAAATATAAATTGCCCGAAAACCTTCTATCTCAATTTTGAAGTGAATTTCGATACAAATGAAAAAAAAAATTATAAGAAAAACTTACTGGCAATTTGATTAAATGAAGACTACTTTCTATGTTAAGAAATTACTCGACACTTCGAACTTTACTAAAGTAGTTGGTATATTCTAACTTATAAAATAAGAAACGTTACTGACCATTTCAGAAAGTTGCGCTTCACCTTAACAAGTTACTAACTTCAACAAAATTATTTAGCAATGAAATGATTGCAGTAGAAGTTTTGTGATAAAACAAAAGCTACTTTAAAATGTGGAAAACTCACTATGTTAATAATTTGCAATTTACTTTTCCACGTGAAAAAAATACTAACCACGTTTGAGAGTCCCTAGCTTTATGTAATAATTCTAGAAGTTACTGGAGACTTTGCCAAGTTACTATACACTATTTACTTCGCCCGCGTTTTGTGCGGGTATAACTATATGCATGCTTTTTTATCATTAGTAATCCGTTAACATGAAATGTGACGTAAGAGGAACAGATGAGATTTTGTATAAAATTCCGTGCAAGTGGACTATAATGATCCTTTTCACAGTGGATGGCTACCAAACCTTTTGTGCATAAAGAACCGTTAAAACAGAGCCATTTTAAAAGAACAAGGCATTTCCCCAATTAAATCTGTCTTTATCAAAAAGCACAATTGATTTATTTACTTAATTCTATTCTACGACAATTCAAATTCCACTTTAAGGGGGAAAAGAATGGCATCTTTCACTTTTAGGAAAATTCTAGGCCAAGTGGAGAGGTAGTAGATAGTGACAGAATTGATCAACACTAGTGGGATGTTTTTTTCTAAATTCAAGTGCAAGTGGCTTGAACCCTAACCGTCTAAACATGCGATGCACGATATGCATCAGAATCTAATGTCTAGTGATTTAGGTCACAGAAATTGCACACAAGTGAAAGGACAATGCACCCATTTGAGCCCGATGACTTGATTTGTGGCACCTCAATAAAAAGGATGCAAATAACTTGGAATACATGGTTGCTTGTTATTCTTAATTTGGGGAATGAATAAATGGGCGTTGACTATGATAAGTCATGCAAAGATCACGTACTTAAGACCCTAAAGTATTTTATGATACCTCATTTGATTAAAGCTGAATTTATTTCTCGAATAGTAAGTTTTGTTGAAATAAGAAATTCTCATGCAGTGAATGTGGAATTGCATTTGCAGTTGTAAATTTCCTCAATGATCACGCTTGATAGGTGTTATCTAATGGATGTAACCACATTTTCTACCGAATAATTCGTCATCCTTCATTTAAAAGGGAGTACCGGACACCTCAAGTGCCAAAACTTAACATGAAAGGACACTTAAATACCAAAAGTTCGGAAAAATATACTTAAGTGCTAAATTTTGAGAAAAATGGATCAATTAAGTGCTACTGGCGAGAAATTCCAGTCAAAATACCGATGTGGCATTTTTTTGGCGAGACAAATGCAAAACAATTATATGCTAATGTAGCAAAACAATGTCATTTGGCATGTTGACATGGCTAGACAAGCCAAAAATAACACCGTTTTGCCTCAGATTTCTCCTAAATGATGGGCCTTATTGTTATTGGGTCAACCATGTAAGGTTAACCCATCTCATAACTCAAAAGGGCCCATGGCCCACAATTCAAAGAAAATAACCATCAAGGCAATTATTTTGAGGGTTACTTTAGAAAAAAAATGTTTTTTTTTTGTATAGAATTGCGTATTCTAGAAGGAAAAGAAGAAGAACGAAAAGGCCCTCTTCCCATGAGGAGAATTGTTTCCAATTGATATCTCTCACAATGCAACAATAGGTGCATTTAATCCGTGCAAAATAAGATATGTTTCGTTGTGTTCTGTAGTTTCTTATTAATGATTCAAGGTTTTTCCTAGGCCCATTTTTGTATGCGGTTTGATATTACTCAATAGTTCAAATTAGAATCTCGAAATTCGTTTCCTTCATTAGTATCAAAGCATGCGTTCTTGTTTCCTAATCATTTAACATGTTTAATAATTGAATTGTTGGCTAGAAATCATGAAACGGCGCCAATGAATGCTTAGGTAAGAAAAACTGACACTTAACCATACTGATCGAGGTCATTTCTTGATGTTCTATGTGATATAATTTATTTTTGAAAGCGTAAGGTCCTAGTTCTCATCATGATAAAAAAAAAAAAAAAAACGAGTGGCAGCACGCTGCCAAAGGTGGCTGGACGTGCCTCCATGTGCAACCAAAAAGGGCTAGGGTCATCAACACGTGGACAACACTTGTGAGGTACTCCTCAGTGTGTGCGAGGCACACACCTGCCTCTGCAATTACATTTTTGCCCCTCACTTTTCTCAAATTGAGATTTTGCCCCTATTAGTAATTTTACAACTATGTCCTTCATTTTTCACTAATGTTACCGTTTTGCCTCTTGGCCGACTCAACTCGGCTGACTCATTGACTTGATCCGGTTGACCCATTGACCCAACCCGATCATCTATTGACCATTGACAATGTTGACCATAAGAAAAAAATTAATTGACATCACTATGGATTATGTGTAATCCTTATTTATTCTATATTTGTTGCAAAAACAATATTGTGTTTCATACGCACACCTATATTTGTAAGAATGGATGAACAGAAGGTGAGACTTGAAGGTCTAAGAGAGGAATTAGCTAATGATCGGTGGAATGACGGTAATATAGTGACGCATGTGGTCAAGGTCACCAAAATGATATAAGAAATCATCTAAAATGGTTACCCTATGCTAGATTTTACAAAGGCATCGACCCTAATGAACACTCTTCCATCTAATTGGCAAGCAATGTTAAATAGCCTATGGAAGGCCAACTTGGTTCTAGCTTATAAAAAACTTGCTATAGAGTTTATGAGTGAATACTATAGGATTGAGATAACAAAGACTTCAACCATTGAGTTGAATATAACTTGGTGTAGAATGAATGCGTCATTGAGTCATAGGAGATCTCCAAGGATCTTTCCATGATTGCCCAATATGACCTTAGAATTTTCAGAGGAATTTTCTAAGAATTTGAAAAGTCTTTTCCTGTTTATGATATAGTTTAGTATTGTCATGCCCCGATCCTCGAGCGCGCGCCCATCCCTCCTTGGTCGATATAATAGCGACATTTCAGGACACATCGCCGACCCTTTCATATTAATACACATGCAGAAGCAAATATAAAATCTCCAGACAAGAAAATAATGGAATAGAAAAGTATGACCAATTTTTCACAAAAGACCTTTTATAAACACACAGGTTTATACACAGAAGCCTACAAAAAGGGAATCGACTTTCACCAAGATAGAATTGTCCTATGACTAGCTAGTCAGACAAGGACACCAATTCTTTGGGCTTCACCTTCTAACTTCGAGCCTCGGGTTCTCCACCAATGTCAACTAGGGACCTGAAAATGGTTATACAATAACCAGTGAGACTATGTCTCAGTAAGTTCAACCCCCTAAAATCCGATTAGGAAGCAAATACGTCCTAAGGGCTGCCTAAGCACAACCATGAGTCAGAGGACTTACCTTGGCCTTAGTCTCCATCCTGCAAGTCAATACCATTTAATATTTCATTGAATCATATTAACCATCAAATCACTCAATCAGATCGAATTATCGATCAATCGACTCAATCGATTACATGTCATCGAACCATCACCTGATTAAAACAATACTATCTATGAGCCTGATCAAAATCCAAGACTGCTCACCTTAAGTGATATATAGATAGTAGCTTGCCCTAAAGGCTAATAAATAGTATACAGTTCCTTCTCTAAGATGACATACAATTCATCAAGTTAATATAGTATACTATTCTTTCTCAAGATGACATATAGAGCCACCGAGCCGTTGTATCATACCGTCCTTTCTCTAAGATGACTTATAGAGCCATCGAGCCGATATATCATACCGTCCTTTCTCCAAGATGACTTATAGAGCCATCGAGCCGATATATCATACCGTCCTTTCTCCGATGTGACATAGAGAGTCACCGAGCAGGAATATATGCTATTCCTTCTCAATATGACATATAGAGCCACCAAGCCAATATACATGCTATTCCGATCATACAATAAATTTACCATTTTTATCATACCCGATAAAAATACACGTGCGTGGGTACACGGCCAACCTTAGCCAAAATACAAGGTTTTCACTTTTGAACCTCCCACTATTTTCAGTAGTCCCAAAATAGATTTTTGGAGTTGTACACCGACACCCGATAATTCTCCAATTAATTACCAAAATTATCCAATTTAGGAATAAAATCTTAAAATCACAATTAAATCAATTCGGCACAAATTAGAGCTCAAATAAATAAATAGATTACACCACAATAACCGGCATAAAATCTCGGTCACTGACTATCCTGGTCTACTTTTTGGAAAATAATTAATTAATTAATTAATTAATTACGGAAAACATTAAATAAATGCCAATAAATCCAACTTAGGCCCGTAATGCCTAATTGGACGCGGAAACGGACCCGAAAAATTTTCGAGGTTCGTTAAATAAATATTAGAACATGTTTACTCGCTAATTGTACTAACTAACCACCTAACATGCATCAGCAAATAATTAAATTCACTAATCTAATATAATCTATCCACATAATCTATCTTAGCATAAAATAATCAACCCCTAAACATGATTAACCTACTAAGCGATGATTAGTGAGTTAAACTCACTTGTTCGGTGATCCGAGCAGCTCAAATCGTCGCGGACGCGACAAGGCTTGATACTCTCCAAAGCGGGCCTAACTTTTAGGGTCTGGAACCACCTCAAAATGGGCCAAACCTGAGCTGGAAACCCACTAAACTCGGCCTCTGTTTTGTGCTGGAAAGAGAGAAAACAAGGGTTGGTTAAGGCGAGCAAGACTAGCGGAGGCAATGGCGGCTCGAAGGAGCAGTTTCCGAGCTTCGACGGCCACACACAGTGGCTGGACAGCCTTCTGGACGGCAGAACAACCTGCTGGAATGGCGTGAGGGCGAGAGAGAGGCAGAGGTGTGGCTGAACAACACAGGGCAACGACAGCACACAGGCGGGCCGGAAACGGCGACGGCGGCGTGTGACGTGCGGTCCGGCAGTGGCGCGACTGCTCCGGCTTCTCCCTTGGACTTCCTAGTCTTCGCACGGCACACATAGGAGGGGAATGAGGATGGTCGGCCAGCAGATGAGGGAGAGAGAGATGAGGGAACAATGGGGGCCACTTGGTCACATTTTCTCTTCATTTGTCCCCCTTGATCAATTCTCAGCCAAGGCTAGCTTCCATGGCCACAATTCAGCCAGCAATACTCCATTCTAGAAGATTGAATTGGTCCAAATGTTGAGGGTGGTGGGGGCATACGAACTTCATGGGTTTCTCCCTCAATTGGACACCAATTCCCTCTTAAATCAACACAAATCGGCCTCTATAAAATCAATCAACACCTCACCGTTCCAATTGGTATTTTTCCTCACCAATTGAATCATCTTGCTTCCCAATTTTACGATAAAAAACGATCTCTGGTATTTTCTAAACAAAAACAGCCCTAGGACGACTTTTTCCCAAAAAGTCTCAAATTTTCAAGAAAAATCTTCTGAGACCGAGTCAATGCTCCTAGAATTAATTGTGACATGACGAGACTTTCAATTTCTAAAATCGGACTCAAATTTGCGGCGCGTTTTTAGCGTGACCTAAGCTATTTGGTAGCTTTTAGAAATTTTTAGTACAAATAACCCGTGGTCGATTTTCTTCAAGCCACAATGAACCCTTTCGACACATTGGTGACTCTCGGTTGTCGTGAAAATCTCGAGATTTCAAATATAGACAAAAGGTACCAAAATAATAGAAAATCAAACTAGTGTCGATCAATGAGAATTTTGCAATTTAGTGGGATCACTCACATTTAACCACTCATCTCAGTCGAACCGACCTATCTCTGATCTCTAATCAATTTACGTATGTGCCGTAATGATCTCGACAGATGAACACGGTCGAGCAGCCAATTCCTGGTCGAATCCTCAAGTCTATTTGCCTTAAAATCTTTAATGGCTTCCATAGGTAATCTAGTTATCTCACGAGTGATCAACTTTAAGAATAGCACTATAGGCGTGTCAATGAAATGCTTGATATATTTAATTGAAAGCAGAAGTGAAAATTTGGGATGTCACAAGTATCGTTGAATTTATTTATTTATTATTTTTCTTAGGTTGTTTTTAGATATCTTAGATGTAAATATTTCTTTCCATGTTAATGTTGATATCTTTCTACTACACACATTACTTTGTGTACATGGCATATTTAGTTAATGAAAGTTCAATATTATTTGTTGTTGTAAATTATTATTTTAATTTACAAATATTGTGAGACATTCAAGAAAGTTTTAATGACTTCAGAGAATTTATTTTTGCATAGAAGATTATATTAGTGATAATTTTAAGTTAGGAATATTGGATGATGATTGAAAATAAAGTGACCTTTCAACTCTGAGACTTTATTTGAAATTATTCATTAATATGATTAGTTGATGCAAAATAGATGCACAAACGTTAAACATTAATAATTCATGCAAATATGCATGAAATGTTCAGATACAATGGCTTCAACTTCTAAGAACATAGTGGTTAAATTGAACAAATGAGAGAAATTGAATAGCAAGAATTATGAGATATGGAATATGAAAATTTAATATATGCTAGAAAAGTAAGAAGCAATAGAAGCTATTAATCAAGTTATGAAAGAACTTGAGGATGATGTGTACCACTTTGAGCTAGGAGAAGACCGCCTCATAGCGGCTAAATTGGAAATAGATATTCATTAAGCTAGTTCTAGATCATAGAGGGCTCAGAGCTCCAAGCAGAAGTATTTGGATTCGTTCAAAAAGTAGAAAGGCAAGGGAGTCAACTCTTCAAGCAATAAACCAAGACCAACAAAAGAGAGGAAAACGTCCTCATGTGAAGAAAATGTCAAGGGTAAAATGTTACAATTATAGTAAAATGGATCACTTCACTCGCGACTATAACAGGCCCAAAAAGGTAGACACCTTATGTGTTCTTAAGTGCGCTACTTTTGTGTCAAGTTCAATTTTTCTAACAGAATCTAATCATTTGTTGACTATAGATTTGAGAGCAACAAACCATGTAGCGAAGGATAGAGATGCCTTTGTGGAGTTCCAATGAGTTTCAACTGGAACAAAATGGATTTATGTATGGAAACTCTAGAACTAAAGTAAAAATGACTGGTATCTACCAATTAAATATGTGTGGTGGTCATACTTTGTTCCTACATGATGTACTATATGCTTCAAAGATTCATTGAAATTTAGTATCTGTGTTAGTGTTGGTTAAACTTTGTTTCAGTTTAAACTTTGATAACAATGATGTTAACTTGTATTTAGGTACGAGTTACTATGGTTGTAGATACTTTTTAGATGGTTTTATTATGTTGGATGTTGACTGTAATAATGTCAATATTTATTATTCCCTCTTTTCATCTTCTAATTCATATGATAACGATGTGAATGTGTGCCATACTAGAGTTGGTCATATTGGCCAATAACGAATGAATAAATTAGCCAAAGCAAGCTTATTGGACAACATTAAAAAAAAGTCAATTTGTCCATTTGTGAGCATTACCTAGCAAGAAAAATAAGGAAACCATCTAAAAAAGGAACAAAAGCTGAATTTCTTTTGTGATTAATCTATTCTGACATCTATGGTCCGATCATAGATGACTATATTCAACTTGGATATGTCTATTTGATTTCTCATAAATCTAAGGTCTTAAGTTGCTTTAAGAGATTTTTGGTATAAAATCAATTAGATAAGAAAATAAATGCGTTGAGATCCAATCGAGATCGATAATATTTATCTAATGAGTACAAAAACTTATGTGATGAGAAAGGAATAGAAAAGCAGTTGTCTATTTCATATACTTATCAACAAAATTGTATTGTGGAAAGGAGAAATAAAATCTTATTGAAAATGGTTATGTCTATGATAGCACAAGTAGACTTACCTATCACTTTTGGGGTAATGTTTTAAAAAAAAAAAAACTACCTATATACTTAACTATATGTCTTCTAAATTAGTTATTTCTAGACAAATAGAAAACCCGATTTAAGTTTTCTTAAATCTTGGGGATATGCTACCTATACTTATGAGCCCTCTCATAAGTATGGGAAATTGGTCCTAGAGACAAAAGGAGTATTTTCGTAAAATATTCAGAATACTCGAAAGGGTATGGTTTTATAAGTAAGCAAGAAAGTGAGAGTACAATGGAATTCGAATCACGATATATATCATTCTTAGAGAATGATTTTCCTAAAAAGGGCGAAATAGGTGAAGATCTTGGATTGTGATAATTAAATTGTAGGATATGTGCAATCCTCTCATCCAAGTGAGAGTAACATGAGAAGTGAATAATTAAATTCAACTCAATTTTAATTACAACCACCTGATACAACAATGTTGTTATTATCTAATCCGAGTGAGAACATAATGAAGCATAATATACAAAGTGTACAATCTCCTATATGGCAAACAAGTCGCAAAAGTACTTTCCGTTGACGTTTTGACATTGAAAGAGAAAATTTCATGGTCACTCCACATGATGAAGATGAGCCAAGGAATATAAATGAGGTTTTAAATTGCCCTAATAAGGAAAAATGAATACATGCAATAGGAAGAGAAATTGAATCAATGAAATAAAACCAAGTTTGGGAATTTGTTAATCTTTTAAAGGAACGCAAGGCCATTGGGAACAAGTAGATTCTCGAAATAAATTACAAAATCGATGGCTCAAGAGAGAGATATAAGGCTCGCCTTATGGTGAAATGACATAATCAACAGTAATGAATTGATTATGAAGAAAGTTTTTTTCTCATTTAATGAGATTTACCTCAATTTGCCTTATTCTAGTAATAGTGACAAATATGGATCTTGAATTACATCAAATGGATGTAAAAATCATTTTTCTCAATGAAGAACTAAAAGAAGAAATTTACATGAAACAACCCGACGGTTTCATTTCAAAAGATAAAAAAAAAAAAAAAAAAAAAAAGGCATATCAACTTCTAAGATCGATATATGGCCTTAAGCAGACAATGGTATATACATTCATAATGCCATGGTGGCATATGATTTTACAATGATTGATAAAAATCATTGTGTATATATATCAAAAGATCCAAAGATTAATTTGTAATCTCATAATTATATGTAGATGATATACCAATTGGCAAAAGTAATATGGAATTTATAAATACTTTTAAAAATTGGTTATCTTCCAACTTCGAGATAAAATATATGGGTGAAGCTATATATATTTTTGGAGTTAAGATTTCAAAAGATCATTCAAAGAGATCATTGTCTCTTTCACAAGAGATGTATATAAAGAAAATTCTTAGACGATTCCATATGCAATATTATAAATCCATAGATACTCCTATTGTGAAAGGTGAAAGATTGAGCTATAAACTGTCCCAAAAATCCATAAGAAAAGAGAAATAAAACTTGTTTCTTATGCTAATATTGTTAAAAGTTTAATGTATGCTATGATGTGTACGAAACCTAACATATGTTTTACAATCAAAATGATAAGTAGATATCATATAATCTAAGTCAAGCACATTGGACTACCATTAAAAGAACCTTAAAGTATATGAAGGGTATTGTTGATTATACACCGAGTTATCAAGAAAGGGTGTCACGCCTCGATCCTCGAGTGCGTGTCCATCCCTCAGTGGTCGATTAAATTGCGACGTCCTAAGACACGTCACCAACTCATTCATTTTAATGCGCATGCGGAAGAAAATAAATAAATCCCCAGACAACATAAAGATAGGATAGAAAACCATAACCAAAATTTTGAAAACCACAACATACCTTTATACAAGCTGACTAGTTTATTTACAATACTAATCTAACACAAAAGATTTACAAAAGTTCGGTCCTCAGAACAAAGCTATTCTATGACCAGCTAGTCGGACTCATTCACCGATTCTTCAATCTCCACAAGTGTCGAGGGCGTCGGGTCTTCCACCAAACCATCTGGAGGATCAACTACACTCTCCCCTAAAATGGCATCAATTATCCCAACATGGATTTCAAAACACCTAAGGGGACCCACCTAGAATCCATTGGGTCTGTAGTGAAACCATGCTTTGAATCGATGAGAGACCCTATGAGGTAGGTCCACTTTGACCTAGACAGTTATCATCACAAGTCCATAGACCTAGTGACTTCCGGGATCGAGGTAGTTATAAACCCGCTCAGTGACCTTCATCGGCCGACCAAAACGCTTAGGGGGATTCGCCATTTAAGGACCTGAAAAGTTAAGCTCACGACAAGGTGAGACAATGTCTCAACAAGTTCACCCCCTAAACTCCGACTAGGAATGAAATACGCCTAAAGGCAGTCTATGCACACACAAGACAGAGGACTTACCTCACCTCAATTCAATCCTGCACGTTAGTATAATTCATATACTCAATCAATCAATTTAATTCAGTTCATCGATCAGCTCAATCAAATCATCCAATAATCAATCGATCCACTCAAATTGATATCACTAGTATTATCTATCAAATCGATATGACCACTACTCATACAAGCTGAAATAGACGGTCTTTGCTCTCACAAGCTGCAATATATGGTTATAGCTCTCACAAGCTGGTATAGATATATAGTAGCTCGCTTAAGCTGATATATATCGTGCTCCCACAAGCTGATAAAAAACTCACACAAACTTATATATATATCCCACAAGCTAATAAAACGATCTTATCTCACACAAGCTGATAAGATATATTGCTCTCACAAGCTAACATATTGAGCTCATAGGCTGATATAGTATATTGCTCTCACAAGCTGACGTGCAAAGGGGCTCTTACAAGGTGACAAGCAATATATGGTCTCACAAACTGATAAGTCATCATGTTAAAAATAGCCAATAAAAATAATCGTGTGTGGGTACACGGTCGGCCTAAGCCAAAATTTCAATATCTTTCTTTTCAAAAATACCACTAATTATAATAGTCCATAAATATATTTTTGGCGTTGTCAACCGACACCCAATATTTTCTAATTAAATACCGAAATTACTCAAATTTAGGATAAATACCCAAATTTACAATTTCCACTCAATTTGCACAAATTAGCACTCAATTAAATAAACCAAGCATACCATTGCAATCAGCACGAAATTTCAGTCACTGGCTATCCTGGTATAATTTCTGGAAAATAATAAATAATTAAATAAATACCAAAATTAATTAAATAAATACAATTAAATACCATAAATAGGAACTTAGGCTGGAAAAGCCTAATTAAACACTAAGACGGGCCCGAAATATTTCCAAACCTATCTAGATAAATAATATGATCTATATAGTCTCTAATTAAGCCGATCTAACCACCTAACATGCACAAACAAATAATTAAATCGCTAATCCATTCTAACTAACCACCTAAACCATACTTAGCATAAACTAATCAACACTTAAACATAATTAACTTCATAACCAAAGTTTAGTGAGTAAACTCACCGATTTTGCGATCCAGTGAGTCCACGATGATGGCAACGCAAAGACGAGCGACAAACTCCGAAGCGGCGACACCCGACAAGGCCCGGAAGCAGCCCAAAACGAGCCTTGAAGCTCACGGTCCCTTGCTGAATTTTGGTTTTGTCCAAGAACTGAAATGGTTGGGCCAAGCGATTGGAAGGGCTGGAAACGGCACGAAACAAGCAAACGAAGCTGCAACGGTGAATGACAGAGGCAGACGATGACGGAACGGCAACGACGAGGCTCCAGTTGAGCTCGACATGGCCTGAGGAGGCTCGGGAGGAGCGGCACGGCGACGGAACAGGTGGGACAACGCAGCAGGGGCGTAGGCTCACGCTGGGGCACAATACGTGCGAGCGGTGAGCAACGACTGTTCGACGGGCGTGCGATGGCAGGGGGCGGCTAGCTTGGTTTTTTCGCAACTTTGGGAGTTCAAAATGGCCTCTAATGGAGAAAGCACTATGTTGAAGAAAAAGAAGACAACTCAAGAGTGGAGGGACCCTCTTAGCCCAAAGTCTTCTATCCTCATCCTCTTCTCCCTTGGCAAGGCCCCACCAACATGGGCCGGCTTCCTCGGCCACTTTGTAGACCAACAAACTTCCCTTAGAAGCTTTCTTGATGCCCCAAATGTTGCACACCATGGGAGCTACGAATTTGTAACATTTTTCCCCCAAATCCACTTCAATTTCTTCTTAAATTGATTCAATTCAGCCCCCATAAATCCAACTAAGATTCTCACACTTCAATTCACATTTTTCCTCGCCAATAGAACCAACTTGCATCCCAAAAACGAGATCAAAAACAGTCCCTTGAATTTTTCGGTCAAAAACGACCCTATTTTGAATTTTCGCCAAAATCTCGATTTGCAGAAAAATCTTCAGATGATGAATCGATGGTCCTAAAATAAATTGTGACATGACAGTACTTTCAATTTCTGAAATTGGATTCAAATTTGTGGTTAATTTCAATCTAGCGCGATTTTAACGTGACTTAGCCTACCGGGTAGTTTTTAGAAATCTTTAGTGCAATTGACCCTTGATCAATTATTTTCAAGCCACATTGTACATCTTCAATACATTGGCGACTCTCGGTTGTCGTGAAAATCTCAAGGTTTCATACAAGCACAAGGTACCAAAACAATAGAAAATTAATCTAGTGCCGATCGACGAAAATTTTGCAATTAGGTGGAATCACCCATACTTAATCACATAGCTCAGTCGAGTCAACCTATCTCCGATCTCAAATCGATTTTTAACTATACTGTAATGACCCTTGCAAACTAGCACAGTCAAACAGTCGGCATCTGGTCGAATTCTCAAATCTATTACATTATAATCCCTTAACGGCTTCCTCAGATAGACTAATTATCTCGTGAGTAATCAGCTCAGAGAATAAAACTATAGGCGCGTCAGTGAAAAGCCCGATTCATTCAATTAAAAACAGAACCTGAAATTCAGGATGTCATAAAGGGATTTACGGCTTAAAGGTTATTCAAATACTAACTAGGGAAGAAATTTAGATAAAAAAAAAATTATCTTTGGATTTGTATTCTTAATGAATAATGGCACCATATCTTGGAGGAGTAAGACACAAGCATGTATAACCTTATCCACGTTGGAAGTCAAGTTTGTAGCATTATCAGCAATAGTACGAGAGAATATTTGGTTTAAGAGATTTTTGGATTATTTTGGTGCTATTAAGAATGATGCAAGCTCATTGTTGTTTAATTATGATAACCAAGCAGCGATAATTTACACCAAGGATTCAAAATATTATTGCAAAACCAAACATATAGATACCAAGTACAACGTTATCAAAGATATGATTGCACTAAAAGATATGAACTTACAATATATATCTACGCATAGAATGATAGAGGATCATCTAACGAAGCCAATTCCTTGAGATATTTTCATGGTCATGTAACTCTCTAGAACTACATAAAGTTTGATCTACTGAATATTTTAATTTCCCTAAGTGTTCACTTTTGATGAAGTTTTCTGTCATCATTAATGCCTAGCAGTTTATTGATATTTACGCATCTTGATGCTTAGTGCATTATATTGAGCAAATATATTGAATAGATAAGAGATTAGATCACTCACACGAATAATTGCCTCTATTTACTATGTGATAAATAGAGATAAGACAATTTTAAACTTTATATATGAGAGATAATTGAGAGCTCAAGCTTAAAATGTAAATGTCTCCTTAACTTAGTGTTAAGATGATGTCATAAAATTTATCACGTCCGAAGGTAAAATGACTCACATATTTTACTTTATTTGTCTTTGATGCTAGATGTGAGTTCTAATGGATTCTTTAAAGAGAGTATATTTGTGAACTCAAGTTAGATATTGGGTATATTTGAACTATAAAAATTTGTACGGTAATTAATGCAAAGACATATGCTCTTTGGGAAAGAAGTTTATACAGTAATACGTTCCTCATACTACGTATGCATAAGACAACCATTAAGAGTTGGGAAAAGTTTTGATCTTAACTCTCAAACCGTGTGAGACCCTTGAGGATAAAAGTTCCTCGATCAAGTGCCCACAGAATTACTTATACTCAAATCTATTCAATGTTTGTTATCTTAGAATATTGTCAATGATCATGGATTGATTCGATCTAATGGACCATTTCTAGAAAAGCAAATTGAACTAAAATTGAGAATTTTAAGGGAAGAGAAGGATTAGTTTGTTGTTGGTGTCACATTCAATTTTGTATTTTGTTTAATTGTAATTGTAAATACAATATATGTATACATATATATGTATATAAGAGATCAAGAGAGAAATAAATGTGACTGATTAATCTAGGGTACAATATACAAGATCTACTTTTAATGATTATGCCAAATTTGAGCTATTATATATTCCTAACAAATGTATGAAAACGAGCTCTCATAATATGCTGGTCGCACGAATTATTTAGTAATACGAATATTGCAAAGAAGAGAGAGTAATATATAGCCCATCATGGGTTTGTGGAAAATAATAGGTTTTATTGTTATTGAACCGCCCAGATTAGCCCATAACTCAAAAGGTCCCTTGGCCCACAATTCAAAGAAAATAACTACCAAGGCAATTATTTTGAGGTTACTTCTTTAAAAGAGAAAAAAAAAACATGTTTTTTCTGCAAGTGTGGAAGTATAGAAATGTGTATTCTAAAAGTAAAAGAAGAAGAATGAATGAATGAAAAGGCCCTCTTCCCATGAAGAAAATTGTTTCCATTTGATCTCTTTCATGACATTATAATAGATGCATTTAATCCGTGAAAAACAACGTATATTCCGTTGCACGATATACTTTCCGATCAATGATTCAAGGCCCCTTTTTGTATGCAATTTGACGTTACCCAATAGTTCAAGTTTAGAATTTCAGAATTCCTTTCCTCCATTAACTTATAAATAATAAAAGCTACTGACCATTTCTGAAATTTGCCCTTCACCTTAACCTGTTACTAAAGTCAACAAAGAAATTTAGCAATGAAAGGATTGAAGTAGAAGTTTTGTCATAAAAATAGCTACTTAAAAATGTGGAAAACTTACTATCTTAATATATTGCAATTTACTTTTTCCAAGTGGAAAAAATACTAACCACATTTAAGAGTCACTAGCTATATATAATAGTTGTAGAAGTAACTCAAGACTTTGTGAAGTTACCAAACACCAATTACTTCACCTGCGTTTTGTGTGAGCATAGCTGTACGCGAAAAAAAAAAATTATCATTCGTAATCCATCAATGTGAAATGTGACATAAGAGAAAAAGATGAGATTTCATATAAAATTCCGGGCAAGTGAATATGGGATCGTAGAAATGCCCCCATTTGAAAGGCACACTATATAATGACCCTTTACAAGGTGTATGACTTCTAAAACTTTTGTGCATAAAAGAAACATTAAACAAAGATATTTTAATTAACAAGGCATTTCCCCAATTAAATCTCTCTTTATCAAATTGCACAATTTATTTATTAACTTTATTATATTCTAGGATAATCAAATTCCATTTTAAAGGGGAAAAACATGGCATCATTCACTTTTAGGAAATATCTAGGGCAAGTGATGAAGACCGCTGTAGGGAGAGGCAGTAGATTATGAAAGAATTGATCGCCATTAGTGGGATTAGTTTTCTATATTCAAGTGCAAGTGACTTGAACCCGAATCATCTAAACATGCGAGGCACGATATGCATCAGAATCCAATATCTATGCTATAGTAGGTCACGGAAATTGAACCCAACTGAAAGGACAATGCACCCATTTGAGCTTGATGACGACTTCGGGCTTGTTTGTTTATTTTTGTTTTTGTTCCCCGGAACAAAAATTTATGTTCTTTTGTTCCGGGGAACAAAAAAAGAACAGAAAAGAACATAAATGCGTTTGATAAAATTTTTGTTCCCAAGAACAAAAAATCTATTTTTTATTCCTAGGAACAGATTTGGAACAGAAACGAGAAATAGAAAAAAGTTGTTTCTTGTTCCTGGGAACAATTCTGAGAAACACTTATTTTTTCTTCTTCTTTGTTCTTCTTCTTTTTTCTTTCCTTCTTCCTTTTGGCCGATCGCCGGCCTCAGCCATGGCTGACGACCAACCGTCAAGGGCCGACGACCTCGCCAGAGCGTCACCGGGCCACCGCCAGGTCGGCGTCCCTCATAAGTCGGTCACCGGCCATGGCCGAGGCCGGCAACCGGCCAAAAGGATTAAAAAGAAAAAAAAAAGAAGAAAAAGAAAATATAATAAAAATATTGAAAAATTAAAAGAAACAAAATAAAATTATACAAGTTTACCAAACGCATTTCTATTCTTGGAGTAGAAATTTTTTGCAGTTACCAAGCGCGTTCTTATACTCAGAAATTGTTTCTTAGAACAAAAAAAAAATATGTTCAAAAATTATTCCTCGAAACAAAAACGTTACCACATGCGCCCTTCCTGATACCTAAGTGAAAAGGATGCAGATATCTCAGGAAAACATGGTTGCTTGTTTTTCTTAATTTGGAGAATGACTAAATGGGTGTTGACTTTGATAAGTCATGCAAAGTATTTTGTGATACGTCATTTGATTAAAGCTGAATTTATTTCTCGATGATAATTTTTGTTGAAATGAGAAATTCTTGATACAATGAATGTGAAATTGCATATGCAGTTGTAAATTTCCTTAACGATCATACTTCATAGGCGTTATCTAATGGATGTAACCACATTTTCTGCCGAATAATTCGTTATCCTCCATTAAAAAAAGTATTGGGTGCTTCGAGAGAATCTTTTAATATTTTGGTTCTTTCGATAAAATGAAGCATCTTCTTGAAGATAAAAATTGGAAAAGTTGAAACAAATCATTAAAAAAAAATGATGAATTAGATGCTTCAAGAGAATCTTTTTAATTTTTAATGTCTTTTGATCAGATGAAGCATTTTCTTGAAGATAAAATATGGTAAATTTGAATAATTTGATAGACCGGTAAAAATGATAAATTATAGCTCCAACAGAATCTTTTTAATCCTTAGTCTCTTTCGAAAAGATGAAGCATTTTCTTGAAGATAAAAAACGGAAAACTTGAATAAATTGACACTGGTTTATGTGTTGAATAACTTCACAAAATGTAAAAAAATAACGAATTAAAGGTTTCAAGAAAAAAAAATTAGTATTTAATCTCTTTTGATAAGATGAAGCGTTTTCTTGAAGATAAAAAAATGGAAAACTTAGGCCCCGTTTGGCAACTTGCCCAACAAATGACTCGATTCCCGATTTTTGTTCCCAGAATCGGTTTGGGACGAGAATCGCGTTTGGTAAAATTTTTGTTCCGGGAACAATTTTGTTCCCGAAATCGGTTTTGGAAGAGATTTGAGAATAAAAAAAAAAAAAATTGATTCTACGTCCGACAATCGAAAAAAGAATCAACACAATAAAACCCATTTTCTTTCCTTCGGCCATCCCACGACCGTCGCCCGCCACCGCCCGCCGCCGTCCGCCGCCACCCGCCGCCGCCCGCCACCGCCCGCCGCCGGCCGCCGGTCCGACAAACTCGCCGGAGGCTCGCACGGCCAAGGCGAGGTCCGGCAGCTCGCCGGAGGCTCGCCCGGCCACCGGCGAGCCTCGCCCGGGGGCCGGGCGAGCCCGCCTGGCCACCGGCCGGGCTCGCCTAGCCTGTCCACCGACGAGGCCGGGCGAGGCCGAGCCTCGCCGGGCCGGGCGAGGCCCGCCCGGCCACCGGCCGAGCTCGCCTAGCTCGACCGGTGGCCGGGCGGGCCTCGCCTAGCCCCGGCGAGGCTCGCCCGGCCACCGGCCGAGCTAGGCGAGCCCGGCCGGTGACCGAGCAAGCCTCGCCGAGCCCGGCGAGGCCCGCCGTCCACCGGCGAGGCTCGGCCTCGCCCGGATCTGGCGAGGCCAAGCCTCGCCCACCCGGCGAGGCTTGGCCGACGAGGGCCGGCCTCGCCGAGGGCCGGCGACGCTCCGGTGAGGTCGCCGGCCATAAGAAGAAGAAGAAAAATAGGAGAAAAAGGAAAAAATGAAAAAAAAAAAAAAGGAAAAAAAAAAAAAAGAAAAGAAAGTAAAAAAGTAGAAAAAATTATTTAAAAATTAAAAAAAATAATTTGAAACGAGAATCAATAAACACGTTATCAAACGCAATTCTATTCCGAATCAAAAATTTTAGACGCTACCAAACATGTGTTTTTACTCGAGAATCGGTTCAGGAACAGAATCAAAAATAATCATTTCTTGTCAGAATCAGTTCCCGGGAACAGAATCGTTACCAAACGCGCCCTTAAATAACTTGACAGACCAGTTAAAAATGATGAATTAGATGCTTCAAGAGAATCTCTTTAATCTTTAGTCTCTTTTGAAAAGATGAAGCATTTTCTTGAAGATAAAAAGTGGAAAACTTGAATAACTTAACAAACTAGCTTATGCGTTTAATAAACGAATTAGATGCTTCAAGAGAATCTTTGTAATTTTTAATCTCTTTCAATAAGATAAAGCAATTTCTTGAAGATAAAAAGTGGAAAGCATGAATAACTTGACAAACTGATTAAAAATGACAAATTAGGGCTTCAAGAGAATCTTTTTAATCTTTAGTTTTTTTTTCAAAAAGATGAAGCATTTTCTTGAAGATAAAAAGTGGGAAAATTGAATAACTTGATAGACTAGCTTATGCATTTAATAACTTGACATATTGTTAAAAAATTACGAATTAAATGCTTCAAGAGAGTATTTTCAATTTTTAATCTCTTTTAATAAGATGAAGCATTTTCTTGAAGATAAAAAAAAATGGAAAATTTGGATAACTTGACAAACCAATTAAAAATGACAAATTAGATGCTTCAAGAGAATCTTTTTAACCTTTAGTCTCTTTCAAAAAGATGAAACATTTTCTTAAAGATAAAAAGTGGAAAACTTGAATAACTTGACAGACTGGCTTATGCATTAAACAACTTGACAAATCTTTAAAAAATGACGAATTAGATGCTCTAAGAGAATCTTTTTAATTTTTAATATCTTTTGATAAGATGAAGCATTTTCTTGAAGATAAAAAATGGAAAACTTGAATAACTTGATAGACCGGTTAAAGATAACAAATTGGATTCTTCAACATAATCTTTTTAATCTTTAGTGTCTTTTGAAAAGATTGAGGCATTTTCTAGGAGATAAAAAGTGGAAAACTTGAATAACTTGACAAACAAGCTTATGCGTTTGAATAATTTGACAGATTGTTAAAAAATGACGAATTAAATGCTTCAAGAGAATCTTTTTAATTTTTAATCTTTTTCGATAAGATGAGGCATATTCTTGAAGATAAAAAATGGAAAACTTAAATAACTTGACAGACCAGTTAAAAATGACAATTTAGATGCCTCAAGAGAATCTTTTCAATCTTTATTCTCTTTCATAAAGATAAAGCATTTTGTTGAAGATAAAAAGTGGCAAACTTAAATAACTTGACAGACTAGCTTATGCGTTGAATAGTGTGATAAATCGTTAAAAAATGAAGAATTAGATGCTTGAAGAGAATCTTCTTAATTTTTAATTTTTAATCTCTTTTGATAAGATGAATATTTTTTTGAAGATAAAAAATGGAAAACTTGAATAACTTGACAAACCGGTTAAAAATGACAAATTAGATGATTCAAGAGAATCTCTTTAAGCTTTAGTCTCTTTCGAAAAATGAAGCATTTTCTTGAAGATAAAAAGTGAAGAAATTGAATAACTTGATAGACTTACTTATGTTAAAAATGCCTTATGCTATTATTATTCATAACCCAAGAAGACATTATGGATGCCGTTATTAGCCGACGGGTATCTGTAAGGTATCAAGATCAGCCTTGATCATGACTGAAAGATTGATAGTGATGGGAGCTTGTTTTGCAAGCATAATCTCATTAAAAGTTTAGTCCAATAAGTGGCATAAGCTTCTCTTCATTACCAATTTTCTCAGAATGAGATCGCCTGGATTCCCTTTTTACCTTCCAGCTCCAGTGTCTTCTTTCCTTTTCATCACAACAGTCCACTTACTTACACAAAAGTTTGCAGCATTCATAGCTTTCAAAAGCTTTCGGCCAAGAAATAGGCGGCCGATGAGTCTATGACTCACCCCGAAACACCTCTTGCATGGACCGAGTGTGCGATCCCATCAATTGTTTATTTAAAGCCACTTATACATTATGTTCTCAAATGTATTATTCAGATTAACCAAAAATGATCGCATTCTTAACGCAGTTATTCTATTTTGGAAAACAAAGAAGAAATTGCTTGACCTTTTACCAAAGCCCGTGATTGAGGTTGTCCTAGTCCCACTTACCTTCTTATTTGGGCCTTTCAGATGTCATGACCGGACCTTGGTGCCATGGCACGTCTATGAAAGGAAACCGGGCATAAGGTGAGTTTAGAGATATTTGTCCAAGTGACAGTCCTCACACAAAGAAGGCTCGATCACATCATCTTTGATGCTTGTCCAAGAGGTCCATTAGTCAAGGACATGAGCTCTCCCAAATTCATACCTCTTGCAATAGCGGGTTAATTTTAAGGCACATACCTCACTTGTGTTCACAAGCAAAGGTCAATATCAATAGATCCTTAAATTGGGGTCTAAAGTTTTCCTAAGGCTTCCCACGTACATGCATTGGCCCTAACATCCATCTAATAATCACACACATGAAAAATAAAATAGGCATTCGGACCAAATGGTCTTGTTTCTCAAGCAATCAAGCCGAGTGAGTGAACCCAAAATAGGATCACTTATTCGTTAATTTGGAAATTCAGGTCATTTAGTTTTGAAATCAATTGACCAAGCAAACGATCATCAATTCACTCGGCATGGATAGAAAAGCTTAAGATGTCCTCTTCAAAAGTCATGAAGACCATTTAAACCAATTCTGAACCGAAAGACCCGAATTCGAACGAATCAACCTGGCGGTCTGGATCTGGACCCGGTTTTGACCCTTGAAATCAAAAAAAAAAAAAACTCGAAAAATAGTAAATGAAGTCAAAAAAGCACAAATTTTTTTGTGTAGTTAGAAAAACGCGTTTAGAACAAGTTTTATCTTTTGAGCTTTCACTGATTCGTGACGGAACATTATGGAAAAATCGGTTAATATCCAGTTGTCACAACTAAATCAGTTTCAAAGCCAGCTCAGACCTTATCCGAATTGTTTGCAATTAACCCCTCCAAAACTTGCAACTAGGTGCCAAAATTTTGCATATTTCTAAATAAGACCCTAATGAAAACTTCTAAATTTTGACAATTTGCAAATAAGGACCTCAACTTCATCAAAATTGCGAAATAAGCCCAAGCGTTCTTGGGAGACAACTCCAGGATCTAGGCACAGATGGTCAGGCGCGCTGATGAGATTCTTTGAACGACCAAACTCACTTCAATTCGAATGAAATTGAGGTCAAGTTAAAGTTTGAAATGTGAGCTTGAACTTTTTTGAATAAATTGTTTTAAAAATTTTGAGCACAAAATTTTATAAAAATCATGGAACGTGCAAAGGTCAGTCTGGAAAACAATTTTCAAGACTTAAATTGGAACTTGTGAGATCCACGAAAAATATTAAATGAAGTCCTTCGATCTGAAAATTTTATATGCTATAGATTTAGCGTGATCTACAAATTAGTTTTGCAAAATTTTAAACGTATGAATTTATAAAAATCGTGAACAACAGAACATTTCTCAGAAACAGAGCAACGTGCAGAACAACGTCAGTTTTCTAGATCTGTACATGAGATTACGACCTGATTTTGACATAGCAAACGATATCATATCAAGGCTCGTAATATGTCGAAAAAAAAGCTCAAGATGTCTCCTCGAACTCTCTAGAACATGCTTTTACGAAATAACGTCATCTAGCAGCTCATATCATCATACTAAAAATATTGGTCTGGTGAGCAACCAAATTTCCAGAATCACGGAATCATTCATTATTGATCCTCAGCCCACCATCTCAGGCCATTCAAACATACATTCCAAAAAAAAAAAAAAAATACATTCCAACCATTTATAACTAAGTCCTAGCCCCGATCACAATATAGGCAATCTTGCTTCATCAGACCAAAGTAAAAGAGCTCTATGCAACCTACCTTAGTTGCTAGTTCGGCCACCGGAAATCTTTCTGGTTATACCAAGAATAGCTTTCCAGTTCTCTTAATCAAAATCACGGGGATGAACGTGAGGAAATGACCAAATCGAGCTCAAAACGAGCACTAGTCAAAAAACCAGCAAGTTAGAGGGAATCGGCAAAGTTCTGGCTAAGCTCCGATTGTAATGGCCTCGAAGACTAGTCAGAGATCGGTGTTGCAAGGATCGGAGCAGCTAGGAGGATCGTCGGAATGGCTAGCCAAAGTCGCCAGTTGAATCTGTAATAGTGGGACATTTTTTTACCAAGTCAAAAAGTGGTGGGGCCCACTTTTTTTTTAATTAAAAAGGGAAAAGAGGGTTGAAAAGTCAAATTGAAAGAGAAAAAGAAGTGAGCAAGTGCACGCTCACTCTTTTATAGTAGCCAAAGCAGTTCGGAAAAAGAGAGAGAAAAGAGATACAAAGGAAGAGAAAGAGAAGAGGAGGAGGAGGAGGAGAGGAAAGGGTGTTTCATAGATGCACGTCAATGGGATCTCACCAAGTCAAATCGATTACGTAACACAACACACTGTAAGTGCCCGCACTCCTCATTTGTCCAATCAGAGTAATTTTCGGATTTTTGGCTTAAAGTCAAAATTTTAGGAAATTTGAGCTACGTAATCTGATCTTTGAGTTGTGGAGTTTCAGGATTTCATTGAATTGGTGGTTTATGGTGTTGTGGAGTCATGAGATTTGATGGGAATCATTTACAAGCAACAACTTGTTTGAGTGAGAATTTTAGGATTTTTCGTGCAATCTCCGCATTGCGAACAGCTTGAATAATTGCTTTGAGTATGCGATAGTTAGCTCATGGAAGTCATCATAATATAGCCACTTCATAGTTAATGTAGCATGTCACTCAATTTTAACATTATTTCTCACTTATTTAATAGGATCACGAGATCGACAATTTGAGTAACATTTGTTATTTCATTTTGGGGCTTCCCCAAGTAAGTGGTATTGATATCTTCCTTGATTTTGATAAAACCCATGTATTGAGGTAATGGTAACTATAAGCTGGATAGAGTGTTTGGTACTTTTGAGTTATTGTGTGATGATTTACCTAACTTGAAGGGTTATGCACACTACTTCGTGCAATTGGTTTATGAGGTAACTCTTGAAAGATTATATGTTTTGAGTTGAGAAACCAATGATGATATGCGTAATAAAGGACTAAGTGTTACACGATAACATAATTTCGTGGGAATCACCTCTAAAGCCTTGTACTATCGATGTGTTGGCTAAGGATTGAGTGTTACACGATAACACAATTTTGTGAGAACCACCTCTAAAGCATTGTACTATTCATATGTGTTGGTTAATGTTACACGATAACATCACTTTGTGGGACCCACCTCTAAGGCTTTATAGTCAAAAACTAAATACTACATGATAACATAATTTCATGAAAGCCACTTCTAGTGTCTTGTACTATTAATATGTGTCAATTGAGTTAGTCGAGAGCTAAGTGCTACACAGTGATACAATCATGTGGGAGCCACCTCTACGACCTTGAGATGTAAGTGGTACTATATCTTACATCTTTTTTGAATTTATAAAACTCATGTTCAGAAAATATTATTGATTATATATAATATGAATTATGAAATGGCATTGTTGTTGCATAAAATGCTAGATCAAGTATTTACTACTGTTTAGAAAGGGCACATTTGGTTGTTTACAAATGGTTAGAAAGTGTGCTATGCAAAGTATTGTGAAGTGTGTGCACGCGCGCGCATGTTTGTAATTGGTGTGCAACTGGTTTATGGAAAAGTTTATGAATGATTTGAGAAATGAATGAGAAGTGATGGATGGGCTACGTTGCTAAAAGTATTTGCTTGGTTTTTGAGATTATTTTATAGATTGGATTATGGTATTAGAGGATAGTTATTTATACTCAATATGACTGTGAACTCAATTAGAGGTTTGTGGATACACATACGGGGTTTAGGATATATCTTTCTAAGTCGAGCCACCAGCTCTGTAAGTTGAGGTCTTGTTAAAGGGGCAATCTTGATCTTCTTGTCACCAGGTATTATGTCGTGATCATGGTTTGATATTGAGCAAAAGAATGATCGATCGATGAACTATCAAAGTGTGTTTCGATATGGGACCATTGATGTTTGAATTGTGATAATGGTTTAAATGAGTTTTTCATATTAGTATAAAGCTTGTTGAAATGAAACGATTCATAGATAATGTATTACTCACTGAGCTGTGATTGTTCACCCATCTCTTTTCCAATCTTTTCAAATCCATCGGTTAATGATTAATAGAGCAAGAGCGATATTGGTGGGGAATTTGGGAGTTTGACTTTTGGGTGGTTAGAGATTGTGTCATGTGGGTGGAAGAAAGGCTATGTCACCCCTATTCCTATACGATTCAAAGTGTGACAAAACTACTCGTATGGAGCATGACAATAAGCCCAAAGAAGAAAACGGCACTGAATGAGAGGCCCCTGTGAGGATTTGTAGTGGCCAAGCTTGCGACCGATTAAAAGGGAGTTTGATGGTGGTCGAAGGGGTTGTGGTTCATCGCTAAGAGGTGACAATAGGCCAATGGGTGGCGAGCAAGGCTGAGAGAGAGAGAGAGAGAGAGAGAGAGAGAGAGAGAGAGAGAGAGAATGAGCCCCCTTAGAGGGAAAAGCTTATATACCTCCCTCAAAATTGAATCCTAACCCCTGGATTAATTGTTCGTAAAATTCTAAACGCAAGTGCACGTATCGAACAAGTAATATAATGATGAGAAAAAGTATCGTCCCACAGAGATCGATGATTAATAAACTAATTAAATACTAAAATAGATTAATTCTAAAATTTATCTAACAGATCAAAATATAATTTAGAATAAATTAAAAACAAAACTTGAAGACTAAATGCAGCAAAATCAATCAGATAAATATGTTAGAGCATCCGATTTCACCATAACCACTAGATATGAATTTCAGATTGTTGTGAATACAAGAACGATATCAAACATGTGATAGCGGAATTTCCTAATCTATTTACTATCCTATCTCTCTGTATAGCAAACCTACTCAGCTTATTAATCCACTGTATCTCTATGTGAATTAAAATAAACATGAATGTATTAAAAACTATGAATATTCCCGGTTTACAATGAGTCTTTTGGATCACTTTATCACCGAAAACTACACAAATAACGCAAAGTATATTTCTATCCACATTTAATTCATGGTTATATATTATAATGAGCAATTGCATATTATCACCTCTCAATCTCAAACATGCACATCAGATCATTCAAGTGGTGGCCAGTCACTCAAAAGCAATAAACGCAATAATATATAACTCACATGAATGAAATCAATTGTAAAACATAAAAATCATGAAATTCATATCATCATGGTTAGGCTACATCATAGCCCTAACAAAAGAAAATTAGAACATAATAGAATAAGAAATAAAAATAAAAATATAGATCAAACCCAACATCTTGAATCAAAGGACAAGAATTCTGTCACCACTTTTGTCTTCTCTTCAAAATACTTGAAAAAACTCTCAGAAGAATGAAAAACGATCTAACTAAAAAAAACCCTAGTTGCTCTCTCTTCCTATTTATAGGAAATCTAAAATATCTATATCCCAATACTTGCAGATAACATCAGGGAACAAAATCAAGAATTTCTTGATTTGATATCCATCTTCCACTGCTGCTTTTATTTGAATTCCTGATAATTGCCATTCTTTTCCTTATCTTCTCCATATCTCATTATTCTGCATAAACAAGGAAAATTTAAATAATCAAAAGGAAATCCAAATATTTTCTCATAGATAATGCATTAATTGTTGCCTAAAATAGGTAAAATAACTCTATTTTAATAGAGTTATCATTAATCAACTAGCTAGGAATTTGATCTCTTAGGCTATGTTTAGTTATCTAGATTTTTAATCAGAATAGGACTAGATAGGATATGATATAAAATCCAGGGAATTTTGCTATATTTTATCAATTATTTGGTAATTGTAGTAACAAAGTCGAATATATTTACATCATATTATAAATATTGTTTAGTATAAATAGCATATTAATATAAATGAATGACAAATTTTACAAACGAATATATAGTAAAAACCTCTCGCAACCCTTTTGTCTACTTCATTTATATTTTATTTTCCGTTCTTAATTTCTTTTTTGTTTCTTTCTTTCCCTTCCATCATCCTCTAATAAAATTTTATTAAATAGAAAATTATACTAATAGACCTAAAATACTAGAACAGCTAAAATATATAATAAATATATATTTATATATTGAATTTATATTATAAGATAAAATTAAATTCAAATATATAAATAAAGTTAAGAACAAATTTAAAAACTAAATTGTTATTTTGAATTTCTTATATTAGAATTCAAATATCATTTATATTGAAATATAATTTTAAATTTATTAATTTAAGAAGTTTGTTATTTAAGCAAAATAACTTTCTTATTTTGGATACTATAAATCATATCTACCTTTATTCTACCTCTTTCATGGGATAATTTTATCCGACCTATATCTCCCATATATGCAACTTTATCCTATTTTGAACAGGTATCAAACACAATATAGGATAAATTTTATTCCGAATTTTATTCTGACCGCCAAACACAACCTTAAGGATTAAGCAAATCCCTTAACAACTAAGTAATTTTGTGATTGGCTAGAAATTAATTCAATAGCAAAGATGACAGGATTAATGGATGGTCAAGATTTAATCTCTCTTGAATTTATGACTAGACAAGGGCATTTTGGTCATTTCGCACCCAATAGCATTTTTGTAATTTTGAAGTGAGAGAGAGGTGGCTAGCCACCAGCCATCGGAACATTGGTTGAAAATGGTGGCCGGTCAACGTTGGTCAAAAGCGAGTTGAACTAGTTCAATCTTAGTCCTAATTTTGTTCTAATTTTATGATTTTGTCCAATTAAAGTGAAATTGAAATTTTCCTATGTGAATTGGACACAATCGAATGTAATTGAATTGGCCAATTAGTTATGCACAAAATACTTAAATTCATTGAATTTCAATCTTAACGATACCTCAAGCTACACTCATGTTTGTAATTGTACTTCAATTGCCCAAATTGAATTTCAATTACTTCGAATTGACTCTAGTCCAAAATGGGTCAAGTCTAATCAGCTCTACCAAATCATGTTAGGTCAATTTCGTAACCTTCAGGTAGGCTGAATTTGTCAAATTGAAAAGTTCACATGTGAATTTGACATAATTGATATCAAATTTGGATTGCCACTAAGAAAATGAGCTCATTAAGGGAATAATTGCTCAAATCATGAAGGATCGATCAAGACTCTAATTAGTGCTAAAACTAAAAAATTTATCCCAAATGAAAATTTCTAAAATTGGTTCGATGATTGGATGCAGAATGACCTCTTTATCCCAAATCAAATATTGTGAAGCTGTTATGACAAAATATGATTGGAAACAAAGTAATTTATTTTTTGGCCAATTTCCCACATAAATCCGAAAAAAATTGAAATCAAGATTCCTAATTGATTTTTATGAAATTTTCGATGCCAAAGTCAAATTAAGGCTAAGACAAGATGATTTGGGAGCTTTCACATTTTTCAATTTTTTTGGTCAAAATATTGACCAAAAGTTAACTTTTTAGTGATTAATCACTAAAATGTCAATTAATAGGTCAAACTTTGATTTTTGTTTTTAAAAAAAAAAAAAAAAATCAGTGCTAACGTGAAATTGGCACTATTTGGAAACATTTTGCCATTTGACCAAAAAGTCCACTCAAAAATCAACTTTTTGACCTTTTGAAATTTTAAAAAAATTGATAAGGAAATGAGGCACAGATGAAAGGCTAATGAAAAAGAAATAAAAAAGACACCTTTTGTTTGAAAAATAGGTTATGTCACGATTGAAAACCTTAATCTCAAGTTTTTACTACACGTCATATAAAAGTAAGGTGTTAATATCAGATCCTGAGTTTTTGAATCTATGCACCATGAATCTCTCCAATGCATATTTATTGAACCTCAAATTTGGTATTGATACTGGACTACTTATGAACAGACATCTTCAAATATAGGGGTCAATACCACCAAAAACCCTAAATTTGAATTTTTTTTTTTTTTTTTTTTTTTTTTTTTCTTTTTCTTTTCTTTTTTTTTTTCTTTTTTTTCCATTCTATTTCTTCCTTTGCTAACCACGTGCCTCAGCAACGGCCGACGACTAACCCAATTCGTGGGCCAGCCAACTCAAGGCTTAGCCGATCCAAGTAAGCCCAAGCTGGCCAAGGTTGTGGAGCTTGTGGCTCACCCAATCACAGCGAGCTTGAGGCTTGGCCGATCCAAGCGAGCCCAAGCTAGCTAAGGCCGCTAAGCTCAAGGCTTGCCTGTGGCCATTGATGGCCGATCACGGAAGAGGAAGTCGGAAAAAGAAAATGAAAGAAAATAATAAAGAAAATTTAAAAATTATTAAAATTCAAATTTTTAAAATAAAAAATTATTTAAAAATTTGAATTTTTACTAAAATAAAGTCATGAGATTGAAATCATTTTCCAATAAGATCCAAACATCCAAAAATGTTTTAATAATATATCATCAAATAAAGGAAAACTAATTGTATTCCTATAAATTTTCCTTTATCTTTGAATTTTCTATAAAACAAATGTGCCCTAAGTTTTTTCCTAAATAAAGAAAAACAAACAACCATAGTGCGCATCATATGTTTGGAGAGGAAATTACCAAAAAAATTCTAAACTTATCACAATTATGTTAATTTAGTCATGATCCTTTTTTTTTTTTTTTTTGTGCCAATTCAATCTATCCAAATAATTTTGGCTAGACAACACTAACAAGGACACCGACCGTCCAACCAACACCGATGTGGCAATTTTTATTATTTTCATTCTTTATTTTATTTTTCTTCCTTCTTTTCGTTATTTGTTTTTTCTTCATAGGCTCTTCAGCCACTAGATGAGGCTTGGGGACTACAAGCAACGTGGCTTCCCCAAATCTAGGTGAGGCCATCGCCACCTTCACCTGCAGCCGACAAGGCCCTAACAACACAAGTGAAAGCAACCCTAGCCTCGCCAGCCACAGGCAAAACCGACTTCACCCATAATCAACGAGGCCGGCCTCACCTAGCTTTTAGGGAGGTTGCCTCGCCCAAATTAGGGCGAGTTGCAATCCTTGCCAGCCATTGTGGGGAAAAAAAAAGAAAATGAAGAAAAAGAAAATAAAAATAAAAATATTCCAAAAAATCAAAATAAATTAAAAAAAAAATACCATGTCAATGTCAACGGCACTACACGGAGTCCACATCAACGCCAGCCGATTAAAATTGGCCAAATTGACCAAATTAGCACAAATGCAAAAGGTTTAAACTTGAATTAACAAAATTGCAATTAGTGGTAATTTTCTTTATGTTTAGATAATCAACTTTAACTCCCACTTGCGCTTGCCATTTAGAAAACTATCCCACCATTAGTATCGGGTCAGCAAAAGTTTTGTCCATTGTGAAAATGATTTGATTCTTTTAATCCTCTTCACACAAGTCCATGCTAATAAATACTAAGGACGAATGTATTTCACAAAAAATGAATAATGATAATATATTTTCTTAAAATTATTTGCTTACACCATTTATAAAAATAAACGAAAAATATATATTTTCATCATCGATGAAAAATATGTAAACTTGAAGTTTTCATTAACTGATTATTTTAAGCAATAACAAGTGATTATTTTTATAATAATAATTTTTAAAGAATTCATTTTTCGTGAAGCAAATGAAGCTTGAGATTAAATTAATCTTGGGATAACATCAATGTTGACAAACCAACAACCCTGAACTAATGACATCCAGACCATAGAGTGCCAAAACTTAGTAGGAGAAATATACTAAAATGCCAAAAATTAGGAAAGGTATACTTAAATGCCAAAATCGAAACAAAATGGATAAGTACCTATGGCGAGAAAATCCAATCAAAATGCTAACATGGCATTTTTCTAATGAAGCAAGTGCAAAATGTTATTGTTTTACACAATGACGTCGTTAGATAAGCAAAAAATGATGTCGTTTTGCATTGGATTTGAATTTTAATATAGATATTAATTAAGTTAAATTTAAAAAAAAAAAACGAGAAGAAGTTGTATAAGGCAAGCGAGGGCTATGCAAGCCCTCGTCGCCATCTTAATACCGGCCAAGGGCTAGCAACGGTGGGGAGAGGGTCAACTAGGGTCGCCACACCTCGGCCAAGGGCCTGCAAGCCCTCACCCAAATCTAAGGTGAGGATCGTGGCCCTCCTCCAGATCTAGCAAGGGTCGCCAGCCCTCACCCAGTTAGGCCAAGGTCCGCTACTAGCAAGGGGGTTGCCAGATCTAGGCAAGGGCTTGCAAGCCCTCACCGCCAATCAGCTAGGGTTACTGGCCCTTGGCTAAGGCCCGACAACCTCGGCCAATCCTCCTCCCATCATTGCCAGCCTTTCCTAGCAATAATAAACAGGCGACCGTGAGGGCTGGCACAGCCCTTGCTCACCTTCTGCAACCTCTTCTTCATTCTTTTTTTTTTTTTAATAATTTAGTTTTAAATTTAATTAATTTATATTAAAATTTAAAGAAGAGGCAAAACGACGTCATTTTGGTTCTTCTTTGCTGACTCAGCTCTCCAACAAGCCACATGTGACATCCTGAAATTTTCATCTATTTTCAATTTAATAAATCGAGCATTTTATCGACGCGCCTATAGTGCTATTCTCAGAGCTGATCACACCTGAGATAACTAGACTATCTGTGGGAGTCATTAAGGAATTTTAACGCATTAGACTTGAGAATTCAACCAAGAATCGACTACTTGACCGTGCTCATCTACAGAGATCATTACGGCACAGTAAAGATCAATTAGAAATCAGAGATAGGTCGGTTTGACTGAGATGTGTGGTTAAATGTGGGTGATTCAACCAAATTGAAAAATTCTCATCGATTGGCACTAGACTGATTTTTCTATCGTTTTAGTAACCTGTGTCCGTATTTGAAATCTCGAGATTTTCATGACAACCGAAAGTCGCCAATGTATCAAAGAGGTTCATTGTGGCTCAAAAAAAATCGACCACAAGTCATTTACACTAAAAATTTCTGAAAGCTACCCAGTAACATAGGTCACGTTAAAATCGCGCCAGATTGAAATTAACAACGAATTTGAATCCAATTTGAAAAACTGAAAGTTTGGTCTTGTCACAAGTCATTTTAGGAACGTCGACTCATCCTCCGAAGATTTTTCTGCCAACCAAGATTTTCAGCGAAATTTCAAAGTAAGGTCGTTTTCGACCAGAAAATTCAGAGGACCGTTTTTTATCGCAAAATTGGGATACAAGTTGATTCTATTAGCAAAGAAAAATATCAATTTGATCGAGAGTTCAATAATGGAATTTATGTTAGCCGATTTGAGTTGAGTCAGGAAGGAATTGAATTCAAATTGAGAGAAATCACACCAAAATTCGTAGCCCCCCATGGACACCACCTTTGGACTACTTCCAAAGCTTTTAGAGAAAGTTAAGTGGGTGAAAAATGCAGAGGATAGGGCTGTGACTTGATGGGACCAAGTTGAGGGGGACAAAGAGATAGAAGAAGACCATGGTGCCCCCCTCCTTGCTCAGCCGGTCCCCTTCCTCTCTCCCTCTCACCGTCGACTCCCCCTCCCTCCATTTGCAGGCTAAAGAAACTCCATCAAACCCAGAAAATCGAACAGCTCAGCCCCTCTTTGCCCGTCCGAACCCGTCCACCCATCGAAGTCCAGCCGCGTCGCTGTCGCTGCTGCCCACAAGCCGTGCGTCCCTGGTCGTCGTCCGCCCTTGCTCCCACATCTAGCCCATCCCTCAGGCCATTCCAAGTACCATCGCAAGCTGCTCTGCCGCCTAAGCCACCGTGAGCTGCTGTACAACCACCTCTCGCCCCCGCCAAGCCGTCCGCCTCCTCCTTGGTCAATTCCAGCTCGAGCCGAGCCCGGAGCAACCTTGTTCGGCCCAAGACCAGAACCAAACAATCTGGGTTTCCAGCCCACTGTTTGGCTCGTTTTGGTGGCCTTCCAAACCTCGAAAGGCACACCCACTTCGGAGTTTGTCAATCCTCTCTGCATCCCCGTCATTGTGGTCCGAGCAGATCATTAATCAAGTGAGTTTAACTCACTAATCATTGCTTAGTAAGTTAATGATGCTTAAGGATTGATTAGTTTAGGCTAAGTTAGGATTAGGTGGTTAGTTAGAATGGATTAGTAATTTAGTTAATCATTGATGCATGTTAGGTGGTTAGATTAGTACAATTAGCAAATAAATAGGCTGTAGTATTTATTTAGACAGGTTTGAAAATTTTACAGGCCTGTCTCAGCTTTTAATTAGGCTTTTCTAGCCTAAGTTGCATTTTTTGGTATTTAATAATTAATTTTCGAAATTATTTAATTAATTATTATTTTCCGGAAATTAGACCGGGATAGCCGGTGACCGGAATTTTATGCTGATTGCAGTGGTGTGATACATTTATTTAATTGAGTGCCGATTTGTGCAATTTGAGTGTGATTTGCAATTTTGGGTATTTATCCCAAAATTTGTTAATTTCAGTATTTAATTAGAAAATTACTGAGCGTCATCTTACAGCGCCAAAAATGTTTTTATCGATTATAAAAATGGTGGGAGTTTTGAAAGTAAATATATTATATTTTTTGCAGAGGCTGACCGTGTACCCACACACGAGTATTTTTATCGGGTATGGTAAAAGTGGTACAATGGTTGGTTGAGTAGAATGGTATACTGTATCAACCTATAGGCTCGATACATCAGCTTAGAATAAACAGTATACCCTAAGTATCGCACAGTTTCGGTGAGCAATTAAGTATCGCACAACTTCAATGAGCAATTAAGTACCACACAACTTTAGTGAGCATTAGCCGTATACTATATCAGCTTGAGGGCTTGGATATATCAACTTAAAGTGAATAGTATACGTAGTTGTCAACTTTTGGTGAGCATTTCTATCTATCTTTAGCTTAGAATGAGCAGTCCTTGATGTGATTGAACTGGATAGATAATATTGACTAAGAAGACCGAGAAATAGTCTTGATGACATGGAATCGACGGAGTTGATTGATCGATGGTTCGATCTGATTTGATGTTTTGGTGTGCTGAAGTGGTTTATTGAATTTATAAATTAAACTGAATTGCATGAAGGAATGGAGACAAAGGTAAGTCATTTGTCTCGTGTTTGTGCTTAGGCAGCCCCCGGGGCGTATTTTCTTCCTAGTCGGGTCTTAGGGGGTGAACTTGCTGAGACGTCATCTTATCCGGTTGTGAGATAACATTTTCAGGTCCTTAGATAGCAGCCCCTCCCGAGCATTTTGGTCAACCGAAAAAGGTTACAAAGCAAGTAGCCTATATTCCGATTCATGGGCACCCAAAGGGTTTGGTCTATGAGCTCGTGAAGTCCGTAGTCTGGGTTGATGAGGCTCTACCCCATAAGATACTCCATCGATACAAATCATGATAGCGTTGTGAGCGGCGTAGACAAAGAGAGTGTCCCATACCGGAGTCCGAGGTTCCTTTTTATGTGTTTGAGGTTGCTTTTGGGAAAGGCACAGCAGATCCTTCCGATGGTTCGGTAGTAAACTCGAATCTTTCAGATCTAGGGACTCCGATGTATTTAGCTGAAGGCTCCAATGAAGATGAGGATGAGGATGAAGAAGAGGATTTGTAGTTTTATGAACCCCCCCTGTTTTGCAGACCTTGTACATATTTATAGATTGGTATTGCATATGACATGGCTTGATATATGTATATGTATGTATATGTGTATATATATATATATATATATATATATATATATATATATATATATATATATATAAAATTTTATGCCCCTACTTTTCTATCACATCTTGTTGTTGTCTGGGGATTAATTATTCGCTTCTGCATGTATATTAAAATGAATGGGTCAGTGATACGTCACGGGACGTCACTATTTAATCGACCGCAAAAGAATGAACACGTGCTTGGAGGATCAGGACGTGACACCACATAAAAGAGCTATATTAATAAAAATTGCGGCATAAGATTTCCAACTAGGATTGCTGAATTTAGAACTTAGGTGTCCTAATTTTCAAAAAAAAAAATGGCACTTAAGTGTCCCCCATGAAAGGACTAGTAAGAACACCTAGAGGGGGATGAATAGGTGTAAATAAAATTTTCTCGCAAGACTGAATAGTAATAAATTGCCTTTTAAAGATAATTGACTAAGAATGTAAACAGCTTTAAACAATTATATAAAGCGACGAATAAAAGTAAGAAGTTAAGGATGAGATAGCTAGTATAAGCACCTAGAGGGGGGTGAATAGGTGTAAAAACAATTTCTCGAGATACGAAAGCGATACTAGGCAGACGATAGAAAGGAAGATCTCCAAAACAGATTATGATCAAAGTAAAGCAGAGAGTAGGTAAGAGAAAATTGAATACAAAGTTTATAGTGGTTCGGCTTATTCCAAGCCTACGTCTACTCTTCCGCACTGACAGTCTACTGGCTGGATTTTACTATGAACAAAAGAGATGTTACAGCACAGCTTTCCCTTGATTCCACAGTGTAGATATTCTACTACACTTCCTCAAGATTTCTCACGAATATACTCTCTTTTGCGTACAAGATTTCGTTCAAATGAATTGACTAAGAACAAGGAGCTTCAAACTTTGGAATTCTTCTATCGTGCACTCTCTCGAACAACTGAAACGTCTTCTTTATATACTCTTTATGCCATCATACCCGTTGGCACTTACCAAAGGAATTCCTCCAATCTACCCGTTGGATGGAATCAATTAAAAAGATCATTCGAGCTATTAAAGGAACATGTCGATAGCCCATCAATCATGTTCGCCCATACAATTAGGATGTTCGCCCATACAATTAGGATCTCGGTTTCCATAAGTAGAACCTTCCAAGAATATTTTGCCAATCATCAGATCCTTAATCTCCGAATCAATCATGATCAAATAAAGGATTCCGTTATGTCATATCCAGCCAAGAGATCTTCTCCAGTCGATAAGGTTACATCCTTAATGAAACATCCAGTTCTGGATAGCCTTTCTTCAACGGATTAGAAACTGTCAATGAGGATAGATTTTGAGTCTTGAGTCTGGCTGTCTGGAGGTCTTCAGACTTTAAATAGTAGAGTCTGCAAATCTTCAGACTAGACTGATGGAAACGTTTTGGCAGCTTCAAAACACTTCACGAAGATTTCTCCAACAAAGGAAAGGGAATTGAAACACAAAGTTTATAGTGGTTCAGCTTAAATCAAGCCTACATCCATTCTTCCGCACTGACAGCCTACTGGCTGGATTTCACTATGAATCAAAAGGAATTTTACAGTCTCTCGTCCTTGACTTCTCAATGTAGAACCTCTACTACACTCTTACAAAGTCTCACAGATGTTTGCTCTCTCTTTTGAGTACAGCTTTTAGCTCAACAATTGAAGTAGTAAAGAACTAGGAAGCTTCAGACTTTGAAATTTTTCTTTCACGCACACAATCGAACAACTTAAGAGTCTTCCTTATATACTCCTCCATGCCTCTACAACCGTTGGCACTTTCCAAAGGAGTTCATCCAATCTACCTATTGGACAGAATCAATTAAGGAGATCTCAGGTCGTTTAAGGAATGTGATGATAGCCCATCAATCATGGTCGCCCATACAACCAGGATCTTAGTTTCCATAAGTAAAACCTTCCAAGTTTGTTCGTCCTTCAAAAAATCTTCATATCGAAGTGGATTCCAATAAGAATAATTGATCATAAGATGCTATATCCAGTCATAAGATCTTCCATGAACCAAACGAACCAAATCGTTAAAGATAAAACTTCATCTGGATAAGTCTTCATTCTTTGGTCTAGAATCTGTCGGTGAGGTTAGACTTTGAGATTAAAATCTAACAGTCTTTAGACTTTGACAGTAGCATCTGGAGTTCTTCAAACTAAACTATGGGAAAGGTTTTGTCAACTTCAAAACAATAAGGAGTTTTCTCCAATAATCTCCCCATTTTTTATGGTAACAAAACTTTCCTGCAAATTTGAAAATTTTTAACCTGCAAAACAACATTTAAACCAAATATGATATCTTATAAAAATAAGTTGATTAAGACTTGGATAGCATTGATTCTACATCCACAGAAAAACATGTTAATCTAGCAAGATAAAATAACTATCCATCAATAATCAGTATCATAGGCTAAGTTACTGCAAGCCTCAAAGATTCAAATCAAGATAGCAGTCAAAAGTCCAAAGTCAGAAGTCTAAATAAAAATACCAAACAAAGGTCATTAAAAAGAAATGTGCTCAAAAAGATAAATCTGCACAACTTCTCCCAATTTTTGTCAACAGCAAAAAGATTGAGTGATAAACAAGCAAAAAAGGTTGAGTGAGAAGAGTTGTGTGAAAATCAGTGCTGTTTTGGAATCCGAACGAGCTGAAATTCTCCCATGGATTTGATTGTGTCCTCAAGCTTTCCAAGAGTCTCCTTCAGTTGCTGTAAATCTTCACCCTTCACAGTATCTTGCACTTGAGTCTTTAGGGCAAGTAGTTGTTCTTGCAGAGAAACTGAAGTAGTCAAGAAAGCTTTCTTTAAATCATTTATCTCAAACTCCAAGCCATATTGCCGTCTCCTTAAATCAAATAGGATATCCAACAGTCTTGAAAAGTCTGTTGTTTGTTATGGTGCAGCACTGGGTCCAGCCAAGTCAGTTGCAGGAGCTTAAGATTGGAGAGTTCTTCAGCAATTCATCCACCATGACTAGGAGTGGATGTCTCAATGTTTGCTTCAGGGTAAAGAGAGGCATACATATCCTCTGGATCTGCTGCAAATCGACTAACATCACTAGTAGGCGATATCATAGCAGGTGAAAAAATGCCTTGTTTTTCAGCAGCTCCCCCTGTTTGTGTGCCTTCAGGTGGAGAAATTAATTCTTCTTCTTGTTCTGTTTCAGCTTCAACATTTGAGTAATGTGTCAATTTTCCTCTTTCTCCAGCAGTTCCACCGTTTGTCTTTTCAGAATCACTTAACAAAGATACAGCCAATGTTGGCTCAAAAGAGTCCTCTTAACCCTCTTCTTCTTCTTCTTCTTCTTCTTCTTCTTCTTCTTCTCTCCGTACTTCTTCTTCCTCTGTTCTCATCTCTTCTCTTCCCTCATCTCTCTTCTCAGTCTCTTCTTCTTATGTTGTTGCTCTTCCTTCTTGAAAGCTAACAAAACTCTGTAAGTTCTTTAAGGCAAAGGCAAAGAGAGTAATGTCATCATCTTCTTCTTCATCCTCCAAAATCCTCTTCTTGATAGGTTCAGTCATTCGTTCCTTGCCTTTCCGCTCTGTTGATGCAGAGTCTTGCTTTGCCTTGATAGGAGACTTCTCATTCATGCTCTCTAAAGCCTTGCTGAGCTCCTTCAGATGCATCTTAGTGACCATCTTCAATCCAATCACCATTGGAGCAATGCTTTGCATACACAAAGGAGCAGGAATATGAATATCGAAGTGTCTAAAGAGTCTTGTTATAAAAGTAGAGTAAGAGAGTTGTCCATTGTCCTTCACTACTGTCTTGTACATGTGCATGAGGATAGTGTGAGACAGAGAGAACTTGTAGCCAATTTTGATGGCGTACATCAGCTTTGCTTCTGAATGAAAAAATCAGTCTTTGACGTAGACTTTGGCCACATGCAATTGATCACGATCTTATGAAGCAAGATGTTGGAAGTATTCATCCTTGTGTAGGAAATTTTGCCTTCAGTAAACCTGTCTCATACAAGTTCCAGTGTAGCGTGAGCAACTGATACATTGATTGGTTGGAAACACCCTCTTTCCACCCCCAATCAAGTCAGCCAAGATGTCTACATCGACCACAAATTCCTTGTCCCTAACTGTAAAGGAAAATATATTCACTTCCAAAAATGATAGATTTGAATAGAAGTACGTTGTGAGTGCTAAATAGGCAGTTGTTGTCTCAGAGAAAAATCGTTCCATTTGAATGAGTGCAAACTTCTCTCTCAGATTTACATTCACCGAATCAAAAAAATCAAAATCAACACTTCTAGGATTTATAACCCCTCACTTCAGCAATTTTGAGTAGGTCTTCTTATGATCCTTAGAGCGGAAAATACTTGCTCCCTCACCACGAACATTTGCAGCCACTCCCATTCTAGGCTGAAAATGTGTGAACATCTTTTCATCGTCATCTTTTTATTCAGGCTGATTGAAGGTACCATAACGTGGGTCACTCGAAAAGTTGGCAAATGTTTTATCAGCCAACCCTTTAGGCGCAATGTTCATCTTTTCCATCTCACGCAAGAATAATGTTTCATTCTTGTAACCCCTCTCTTTCAAAAATTCATCAATCAAAGTCATTGCAGTACCACCTTCTTTCGACTTAGAATAAAGTTTGAAAAGAATTTCAGGAGTCAGCGTTCTTACAGATTCTACATCTTCCACAATTTCTTCTTCTAGTTGATTCTGTGGAGGATCTTGTGTCCTGTATTAAGAAGATTAGCGCGGTTGAGAATGTTGTTGTTGACTTTACTTCTGCTGCTAAGGCTCAGATCGAAGTGCGTAGGACCATCACGCATATGCTATGGTCCCTTGCTAGTGATTCTAGAAGACTTTCTTGAAGACATAGTTGCTTTCTAGGTGAAATTCTCGAACTCGTTCGTGAAAAAGGTGACATCTTTTTGGAATAAACTAGAGAGAAAGTGAGAACAAGTGGGAATTTCGCATTCTAGGGTTTAAGAGTGAAAATGAAGAAGATGAAAATCAACAATACATAAAACAGATTAAACGACGTGTACAGATCGTCATAAAGGAAAAAGTAAAAACTGCCTTTTTGAAAGTAAAAGAAAACTGCCTTTTTAAAAATGAAAAACTGCCATAAATTCAAAAAGATAATTTCTAAAAATAAAATAAGTAAATAACGGTTCAAAAAGTAAACATACATTTTCAAGTTTTTTATCTAAAAAATTAAATTACTAGAATAGAAATAACTTACAATCGCATTTTTTGATTATTCAGAGTCTGATCATCTTCAGACTTTAACTGATAAAGTGTATAATGTTCAGTCTGGTGCGAATAGACTCAAATAGACTTTTCTCCAGCGGCTTTGTAAATATGTCTGCCAGCTGATTCTTCGAGTCAATAAACTGTATCATAACTTCTCCATTTTGCGCATGATCTCTAATAAAATAATGTCGAATCTCTATATGCTTTGCCCTTAAGTGAAAAATTGGATTTTTTGTGAGATTAATGGCGCTGGTGTTGTCGCATTTGATCTTGGTACACAATTCTTCAATTCCAAAGTCTCTTAACTATTGCCTTATCCATATGATTTAAGAGCAGCAACTTCCAAGAGTTACATATTCTGCTTTAGCTGTTGAAAGAGTTACGATACTTTATTTTCTTGAAAACCATGATACCAGCTTGTTTCCAAGCAATTGACATGTACCAGAAGTACTTTTTCTATCCACTTTGTATCCTGCTAAATCTGCATCTGAATATCCAAAGAGAGTAAAGTCTCCTTCTTTGGAATACCATAGACCTAGCTTTGGAATTGTTGTAACGCATTTGATGATGCACTTTGCAGCAGTTAGATGAGATTCTTTGGGATTTGATTGGAATCTAGCACAGACACAAACACTAAACAAAATGTTAGGTCTAGATGCAATAAGGTAAAGAAGTGAACCAATTATGCTCCTATATAGCTTCTGGTCTACACTCTTCCCTCATTCATCTTTATCCAGCGTCGAAGAACTTGACATAAGCGTCTGTGTCTTTTTGCAATTCTCCAATCCAAACTTCTTGATAAGATCATTTGCATACTTTTCTTGGTGAATGAAAATTCATTCCTTTGATTATTTAACTTGTAATCTTAGAAAGAAAATTAACTCACCCATCGTACTCATCTTGAATTCATCCCACATGCTTCTAGAAAATTTCTTGTAGAGATATTCATTAGGTGGTCCAAATATGATATCATCAACATAAATATAAACAAGTAAAAAATCTTTAACTTCTCTTTTAATAAACAAAGTAGTGTGTACCTTTCCTTTAACAAAATCATTCTAAGTTAGAAATTTACTTAACATTTCATAACAAGCTCAAGGTGCCTACTTTAGTCCATATATGACCTTTTTCAATTTATAAACTGAATTTGGCTTTCTTGGATCTTCAAAACCAGGTGATTATTCCACATATACTTCTTCTTGGATAAATCCATTTAGAAATGCACTTTTCACGTTCATTTGGAATAACCTGAAATTTTTATAGCAAGCAAAAGCAAGTAGTAATCTAATTGCTTCTAACCTCGCTACTGGTGTATAAGTCTCGTCATAGTCTATTCCTTCTTCTTGCGTATATCCTTTGGCCACTAATCTTGCTTTATTTCCAACCACTTTTCCTTTTTCGCTCACCTTGTTCCTGAAAACCCATTTAGTTCCAATAACAGATTTACCTTTAGGTTTAGGAATTAATTCTCAAATATCATTGATACTAAGCTATTTGAGCTCTTCTTGCATGGCTTCAATCCAGCTTTCATCAATCAAGGCTTCTTCTACGATTTTGGGTTCAATTTCAGAAACAAGTGCTAAAGCACTAGACTCTTCTCGCCTTTTGGATCTGATACAAATTCCTTCATCAATGTTGCCAATGATAAGTTCTTTGGGATGACTTGACTTGTGCTTCCAGTTGCTAGTTAGTTTGTGAGTTTGCTGATCCTCTACTTCAGTTGATTCTTCTGGAACATCTTGTAGTTGAGCTTCAGGAGTTTGAACCACTTCGAGGGAAGTAGACTTTGGAAGGTTTGGAACAAGTTCAGAATCTTCAAGTTGAGTCCGATCCAATTGAATCTACATAAAATCTTAGAACTTGACATTCATAGATTCTTCCACAGACTAAGTCTTTTTGTTGAATACTCTGTAGGCTTTGCTTGAGATTGAGTATCCAAGGAAAATCCCTTCATCTGATTTTTCCTCAAACTTACCAGTTCGATCATTTGCATTCTTCAAAATAAAACACTTACAACCAAACACATGAAAATAAGAAACATTTGGTTTTTTCCCTTTAAAACTTCATAAGCAGTTTTCTCTAAAATAGGGGCAAAAAAACGTTTCAAATGCCATAACTTGGCACAAAAAGACACTTAAATGCCATAACTTATGAAGGGATACACTTAAGTGCCACATTCGAAGAAAAACGGATCACTTAAGTGTCACTTCGACCAAAGTCTAGCTAAAACGCCGACGTGGCATTTTTCTGGCAAAGCAAGCCCAAAATGACGCCATTTTGCACACTAACATGGCCAAATAATGCAAAAACGGCGTCGTTTTAGGCTGACGTGATAAAAAAATAATATAAAAATTAATTAAATTAAATTTAGTTAAAATATTAAATAATAATAATTTAAAAATTTTTAAAAATTATTTTTAAAAAAAAAAAAGGAAAGGGGGAGGAGGCGGGCCGAGGGATCGCCCTCCCACCGCCACCGCCGCCGCCCTAACGCCGCCGGGAAGGGCCAAGAACGGCGGGGGGAGGGTCGGCCGGGATCGCGAGCCCTAGCCGGGGATGGCGACCCCGCCGTCTGCGGCGAGGGCGAGGGTCGCAACCCTCACCCAAATCCGGCGAGGGCTGTGACCCTCCCGGATCGTGGCCAATGGCAAGGGCTTGCGGCCCTCGCCCCGTCTGGTCGGTCGGGGTCGTCGACCTCTAGCCGAGCCCGGCGGCCCCAGGCCGACCCCCCGATCGCCGACCCTTCCGGCGGCGGCGGCTCGGGCGATCCCTTAACCGCCTCCCCCTTTCCTTTTTTTTTTTAATTTTTTTTAAATTTTAAATTTTTATATTATTATTTTTAATATTTTAACTAAATTTAATTTTAAAATTATTATTTTTGAATATTTTAATTAAATTTAATTTTGAAATTAATTTAATTAACTTTTATATTATTTTTTTACCACGTTAGCTCAAAACGACGTCGTTTTTGTATTATTTGGCCATGTCAGCATCATTTTGGGCTCGTTTCACCGGAAAAATGCCACGTTAGCCTTTTGGCCGGATTGGCACTCAAGTGATCCATTTTGCTCCGATTTTGGCATTTAAGTATACATTTCGTAAGTTATGGCACTTAAGTGTCCCTTTGTGCAAAGTTGTGGCACTCCAAGGGTCCACACGTCCTAAAATAGGCCTTAAAAACACTCTGTTAATAATATAACAAGTTGTAGAAACTGCTTCAGCCCAAAATCAACAAGAAATGTTACTTTCAATTAAAAGAGTTATTGCCATCTCATGCAAAGATCTATTTTTTCTTTCCACAACTCCATTGTGCTCTGGAGTATATGGAGAAAAGAAAACATGCTGGATACCAGATTCATCACAAAATTTAACATAGTCTTGATTTTCGAGCTCACCTCCATGATCTGTCCGTATGCTTGATATAGTATAACATTTTTCATTTTGCACCTTCTTGGCAAATTTTAAAAAGTAAGGGAATGTTTCAAACTTACTTGCCAGAAAGTATACCCATGAAAAACAAGAGTAATCATCCACAATTACTAGACAGTATTTCTTTCCACCAATACTTTGAATTCTAGTTTGTCCAAAGAAATCCATATGCAAAAGCTGCAAAACTCAATTAGTAAAAACTTGATTTATAGGTTTAAAAGAACTTCTAACATGTTTTCCCAAAACACCTGGTGTGCATAGATCAGTCTTTTGAAAAGTCAAATTGGGGAGTCCACGAACAAGTTTCTTAGAAAAAATCTTGGCAATCTGCTTCATATTAACATAGCCAAGCTTTCAATGCCAGAGATTTACTTTGTCTTGAATGGATATTAAACACTGAGAGCTTTTTAGTTTTATATCCAAAAAATAGATATTCTCATGTCTTCGTCCAGTGAAGGATTGAGATAGATCTTTACTAGTTCCCGAATAAATCCCCTCTTGGAAATTGATTTTGAATCCAGTGTCGCACAATTGACTAATACTGAGTAGATTGTAATTTAATCATTCCACCAATGAAACATTGTTGATTGTGAGACTTCCAATTTTCACAGTTCCACATCCAACAATTTTTCCTTTGCTATTTCCACCAAAAAAAACTTTTCCACCATTTATTTGCACAAGCTTAATGAAACAGCTTGAAGCTCCAGTCATGTGTCTTGAACAGCCACTATCCAAATACCACTTGATATTTTTCTTAATAGTGACCTGCAATTACAAAAAGAACTCAAGCTTTCTTTGGTACCCATATCTTCTTGGGTCTAGGGGAGTTAGTGGCAAAATCCTTCTTAACAAGTCTCCAAACCTTGGGACATTCTTTCTCAAAATGTTTTGAATTGTTACACTTTGAACATTTGAGAGCACTTCGGCCAACAGATTTTACAAAAACTCTTTGAAAATGATTTATGTAGGTCTTTGTTTGATTCTTTCTTTTACTTTTGGAAAATCAATTAGATGAATGGTTTCTAGTGTCATTCCCAAACCAGATTTGTTGAAATAAGGTCTTTGAACTAAAAGAATATTTTCCAATTTTTCAGATCCTTTTGAAAACCTTTTTGTGATATTTGAAATATCCTCTTTCAAAAGAGAATCTGCATTTTCTTTCAAATTAGCAAAACTTTTGTCTAGATTTTCAAAAAAAAAATTATGAAATGTTTCATGTTGCTTAAGTTTAGAATTCTCCCTCTTCAATTCGAAAATCCTTTTAAGAGGGGTTTTAAGACTAAAACAAAGTTGATCTATGTACTTCAAGACTTTAGTATGAATTTTTAAATTACTAACCTCGATTTCATTGTCTGAGTCTGAATCTGTTTCAAGATCTAAGTCTGATTCTGAATTTGTCATTAGACATATATTGGCATATTTTTCATCACTTTCTTCACATTTAATATCACTCTATGTCTCTACTTTGAGAGCCTTTATGTATTTCTCAATTTTTCCCTTCTTTTTCTTCAACGGAGAACAGTTGGATCTGATGTGACCATTTTTCTTGCATTCAAAACATATTACATCTTTGTTGACTTCATCGTCCTTAGTTGATTTGTTCTAAAAATTTTGAGTGCCTTGCTTTTTCCAGTTGAATCTTCTTCCCTTTCTATTCAACTTTCTGAATCTCCTTATCATGAGAGCTAGTTTTTCATCATCCATATCATCTTCTGAATCTGTATCAGAATCAAGCAATTAACTTCTTACCTTTAGGATCTTCTTTCTCATTGATTTGCTCCACTTCATATGATTGAAGTGTGCCAACAAGTTCGTCTATAGAGAGTGGCATGATCCTCTGGGTTTCTCTTATTGAAGTCTTCACGTTATTCCAATCTCTGGAGAGTCCACGTAGCAATTTATTAACCTTCATTGGTCCTGAGATTGGCTATCCCTAATATGCTATACCGTTTACAATTTCTGTGAAACGACTAAACATGTTGTGATAGATTCCCTTAGCTTCATCTTGGAGGCTTCATACTATTCGAATAGAATATTGATTTCTGTTTCTTTAACTTGATCAGTTCCTTCATAAGCAACGTGCAACCTATCCCAGACTTATTTAGTTGTTTAACAAGATGAAATTATGTTATACTCAGTAAGAGATAAAGCACAATATAAAGAGTAAATGGCTTTAGCATCAAGAGCTTGTCTCTTGGTTATTTCTTCTTATGCCATTTCACAAGCGTGTGTAACTTCTTTTCCTCTTTCTGAGGTAGATGTAGCTTTGGGAATAATCCATTTTTTCTACTACGTCCCATTCCAGGGGATCTTTCGATCTCAGGAATGCCTTCATCTTGTTTTTCCACACATTATATTCCTTCCCATCAAAATAAGGGGGTCTAATGTTGCTTTAGCCTTCAACCAAACTTGGAACCAAAATACTAGCCATAGATCTTTAACTCAGAAGTAAAAACACTTCAATAAAATGAGCACACGGGCTCTGATACCAATTGAAAGAACTAGTAACAACACCTAGAGGGGGGTGAATAGGTGTAAATAAAATTTTCTCACAAGACTGAATAGTAATAATTGCCTTTTAAAGATAATTGCCTAAGAACGTAAGCAGCTTTAAACAATTATATAAAGCGACAAATAAAAGTAAGGAGTTAAGGAAAGGGAATTGGAACACAAAGTTTATGGTGGTTCAACTTAGATCAAGCCTACATCCACTCTCCCACACTGACAGCCCACTAGCTGGATTTCACTATGAATCAAAAGAGATTTTACAGTCTCTTGTCCTTGACTTCTCAGTGTAGAACCTCTACTACACTCTTACAAAGTCTCACGGATGTTTGCTCTCTCTTTTGAGTACAGCTTTTAGCTCAACAATTGAAGTAGCAAAGAACTAGGAAACTTTAGAATTTGAGATTTTTCTTTCACGCACACACTCGAACAACTTAAGAGTCTTCCTTATATACTCCTCCATGCCTCTACAACCGTTGGCACTTTCCAAAGGAGTTCATCCAATCTACCCGTTGGTCAGAATCAATTAAGGAGATCTCGAGTCGTTTAAGAAATGTGATGATAGCCTATCAATCCTACTCGCCCATACAATCAGGATCTTAGTTTCCATAAGTAAAACCTTCCAAGTTTGTACGCCCTTCAAAAGATCTTCATATCGGAGTGGATTCCAATAAGAATAATTGATCATAAGATGCTATATCCAACCATAAGATCTTCCATGAACCAAACGAACCGAATCCTTAAAGATAAACCTTCATCTGGATAAGTCTTCATACTTCAGTCTGGAATCTATTAGTGAGGTCAGACTTTGAGATTAATGTCTAGCAGTCTTCAGACTTTGATAGTAGCATCTGGAGTTCTTCAGCCTAAACTATGGGAAAGGTTTTGTCAGCTTCAAAACAATAAGGAGTTTTCTCCAACACCCCATGCCAAGTCTTGGCACTTGTGATGTACCTCTATTTTGAACTAATAAAGAGAGTAGTCGAGAAAAGGTAATCAATCTATTGAGTTAAACTCAACCTCATGAATACTCAAATCAAGATGCTCACGAATCTAGTAGAATTTTTTTAAATATTTGAAGTCTACAAAAAAAAAAAAAAAAACACAAACCTCTTTAAAATTAGACAATATAACCACATGACATAAATGAACTTGCAATCACCCGTATCTCTCTCTCTTTTCTAAGTTTCAGCCTTTCTTCACTTCTTCAACTTCTAGAGAAGAGGGATTAGACCAAGATCTCTCTTTCCCCTTCCTTTTTAGTTGCTTTTCCTTTCAATTTTCTCTTGTTTTTCCCCTTACTCCTCCAAACTAGATCTAGACGTGGGAGCCTTGCTCTCCCATTCTTAGATTTGGGAGCTTTTCTTTCTCAATTTAGATCTAGATCTAGAAGTTTTAATGAATAAGTACTTAGCTTTTAGTTTCAATGATGTTCACAATAATTTCGATGTCAAATCTATACTTATTCAACCTATTTTCATTAGAAGTTCTAGCATCTCACACTTATTGAGGGGTTTGCTCTCGAAAGTGTGAGATCTAGGTTTGTTTAACATGTCTTTGCTATCTCCATATAGTGATGCTGTTAAGGATGCCAAACCTAAGCACATGCCATCAAAAGGCAAACCATAACTACTAATAAAGATATTGGCGTATGATCATCACTAATGATGATGTGAGATCTAGTGATCAACTGCCAATCTCTTTGCTTGAATGCTGTCACAAATCTATTCTTGAAGGACAGGTGTGTGCTTACCTCGACCAACCATACTATGATGATATATCTTGATATCTGAATTTCGATTTGTTTTGTAGCTTTATGAACTTGTTGTAGTGATTTCTATATTTCCCATGGATCCTTTCATGTATCATTTTGGTAATATATGGAAATTTTCTTTGATTGAAAAGGGAAAAAAAAAAAACCACATTACTAGGCTCGAGGTCATTAAAACTTGAATATTATTAAGCCGAGCTGAATCTAGATATTTTTTAAAGATTATAACTTTAAATCATTATTTTTTTGTGAACTTTTATGTGAGATGGTTTTGTTTTAAAGAATTTTATTTTTATTATTTATTATTTTATAATTATATCACTAACTTCATGTTTTTATGTGGCAGATAAAAAGAATATTCAGCCGATTCCTTTCCAATGAGAACTAGACACGCCTCCCATATCCCCATGTGCTTTCTTTGGTTAGTCTATGATTTATGAGTTGGACTGGGCCTCCATGTGTTTGTCTTTGTGTGGTTTCTGAGCTAGGAAAGCTTGGAAGTTCACTTCTACTCATATGCTAACAAATAATAGCTAGCTACTCATGAGGGGAACTGTTGTTTGACTCCATTCAAGAATCTTATACTAGTAAATAGACTAAGGCTAGGAAGCATCGACACTTTTCAAGAGCCTTCGTATCATGTCGAACACTTCAACACATGTCCGATACTCTCCAACACTCCCGGACACTCTCCCACACTCGCTTAACACGTGTCGGAAAATCTGACATCTGATCAATTTTTCCAACACTCTTTGACCCTTGAGTCAGAATTTCATCATACAAGTTTCCAACACACATTTCGACATGCAAAGTCAATTTTAAAAATTTTCAATAAATGAAGAGTCAAAATATATGTATGAAAAAAATAAAAATCAATAATAAAAATAACAAATTAGGAAAGAAGAAAAACCTAATATTTTCTTCTCTTCTCTTTTTAACTCTCACTTTCCGTGATATACAATTTACCCTCAAGTTTTTTCTTTTTCTTTCGACACGTCCGACATGGAAGTCTAGAATATGCATTACTTGTTTTTTTCTTTCCAGGTTTTATGGATTTATTAAAATGGAGTTGAATTTGTCAAATTGAAACAATGAAGGATATTAATAAATTGTGGATTAATGTTTTTAGTATAAATTTACGATAGGATTTTTTTATTATTTATTTATTTATGAATTTGAATCAGATTACTTTGATTGAAATAATAATAAAAATAATAATTTATTATATATATAATATACATTTAATATGCAACGTGTCCCAACGTATCGAAATTCTCTATTTTTTTAGAAACAACGTGTCGGAGTGTCGTATCATGTCGTGTCACGTGTTGCGTGTTGGTGTCAATGTTAATACTACTTAGGACTAAGGATCATTAATCATTATATTTGATTTCACTTTTACATTTATAAAAAGAAGTAAACAATTTACATTTTCCATTAATTATAATTACATAAGTAAAGAAAATTAAATACAATACTATTGATCTCGAGGCCGTCAAACCTGTTTTCTTTGATTATTTAAATAATTCCATGTGAAATCTTTTATGCAATAGTGCTAAATATTTATTTTATGAATGTTTTGCCCAATATTTAACTTTATAATTACATTTAACTTCCATATTATTTCATTGTTTTTCATTTTGCTTTTTCATCTTTATTGATGAATGCACTGAAAAGTTGATTGCGCTTGTTTCATTCTTGCACCCTAAATGAAATTGTCAAGTGGCAAATTGAAAGAAAAGACCCCTTAAAAGCCTTCAAAATTATATATTCTTATAGATAGATAGATGTGAGTGCCGCATCATATCTTAATTTAAGGAATTTGCGTGTTTTTATAACCGTAGATTGTTTTTTTTTTTTTTTTTTTAATTGATGTATAAGATGGGTCAGCGTGTCCGTTTAGCTGAGTATTGGCGCCTCTCAAGCCACTCGAGTAGATGGTGTCATAATCATCAAGTGAGCCGAAGGCAATACTTAAAAGCCATCTTCAGCCTCCTCTCCTCCTCCTCCTCCATCACATCCATCAGTGCTCGTTCATGGGAAAGTGACAGTGACCATCACTTACATAGGCACGGTAACCGGTTGCCGTCACCGTCCGCCATGGGGTACAACCACCCCAGCCACCCGAAGCATGCGCTGGTGATTTGCGCCAAGGGCGACTACGAGCAAGCCCATTGCACGGCCTGCAACGCCAGGTGCACCGGCATGACCTATGGCTGCAAGGAATGCAACTTCTTCATCCACTATTCCTGCCTTGACCTCCCTGAGAAGATCTCGCACCCCAGCCACCCTACCCACCCCCTCAGCCTCATCTCTGAGCCTGCCCCCTTCACCTGCGCCGCCTGCCTCACCCAGCATGGCGGCTTCCACTTCCTCTGCCTCGACCAGGCCTGCTTCTTCACCATCGATGTCTGCTGCGCCTTACCCTCCCCCCTGATCGTCCTCCACAGTCACCGCCACCTCCTCCGTTTCTTTGACCAGGTGAAAAGAAGCCCCAAATACACCGTCCATTTGTTTTGTCTTATGGATTCAATTTCTATTCACAAATGACGCGGTCCTGTGTCGGAGTAGGTACGCGGGGAGAAGGTTCTGTGCAACACTTGCCGCCAGCCTTGCCAATCGTCCGTCATGTGCTGCCTGGAGGTGGACTGCCATTTCGCCTTGCACTTGCTGTGTGGGTGCTCGTCGTGCCTATTCCAGCACCCATCCTGCCACCAGGAACGGCTCAAGCTCAAGGCTCCGATGAAGCAAGAGGAGGAGGATGACGACAACGACAACGACTTAGTTGAGTACTGTAAAGTTTGTGATGAGGAAATAGAAGCTACAATTCCGGTTTTCCATTGTGACCATTGCAAGTACATTGCTCATGCGAAATGCTTATTCTCACAGGTACGTAAATGTGACGTTCAGAATATTAATCAGATTACTCTGTTGTGTTTGCTCTAGCTCTCCTGATTTATTCTTATCCAGTAGCAAGCTATCTTGTACTTCCATTTTTTTGTCTGACTTGTGGGATTATCCAATTGCCTGCTGTGTCGGCTCTGAAACAAGATCCATGGAGTCGTAAGCATCGTCATATTATGTCACATCATCGCATGAAAATGAAGGGCACCTGAATTGATTCGAAGGGGGAAAAAGACACTAAAATTGGTAACACGGCCTGGAATCAGTTTCACCATTAATCTATATACGTTCTCTTCCTTGATGACCTCATCGGATTTGCTACTTTTATCTCACACGTTGCCTGCTGAACTTGTTAAATCTGTGATTGAGATGGTTTTAGCTTTGCAAGTTCGTACGAGGTTTGTATTTACAGTCGTCATCTGAATCATTAAACATGGGACTAGATATCCATAGGATCCTATGAATTTTCAATTTACATGTCTTTGATAAAGAACTTTTTCCTTCCTCTATTACCAGTCATTGGATCAATATTTCTTTCAAGAACGAGAATCCATTTTCTTTTTGTTGGTTTGGTAGTCCTTTAATGCATTCTCTGTCACCGTCCTATTTTGGACAATTAGCTTTGTAATGTTTTTCACAGAAGACGAAGCATGGAGGGATGAAGTTGAAGATCACATCTACAGAAGCACAAGATGGTGAGAAAGAAGTAAACTTAGCTACTGAGGAGGAGAAAGAACATGTTCGAACATTTGGAGATTTCGTTAAATCTTTCAAAGACAGGGAAAAATCGGAATTGGAGGATGTCTGCAAAAAAAGAGTGGCAGAAATTATTAAAGTACTAGCCTGGCGAAAGAATGTCGAGCATAGCTTTAGCAATTCAAATTCACCCTTTCTGGACGAGGCGTTCCTGGAGTTCAGAAATAATCTTCAACTTGGCATCGAACACTCTACTTCGCTTGCAGTGGCATCTGAAAATGACAGGATTGTTGAGATGGTAGAGTACAAGGTGACCCAGAAGCTTGCACCTGTCCTAGAAGAGGTGTTCGCAAATTACGGAGATGTTAGCGCAGAAGCCATAATAAGTTCAAAGGCGAAGAACATGGTCTTCATCATGTTGTGCGGCACCATATACAGCATGGCCACTGCCAAAATAGCCGATGTCTCAAAGAGTTTGCTGTACAACTGGTGGAAGAACATTATTTTCGTACATCTGTCAAAGTTCAAGATCCAGTTCGCCATTGATCGGTTGAAAGTGGTCATGCGTGCTCATTACAATCTCCAGGATAGGAACAACTCCGTAGCGAAAACAGAAAAAAAGATCATGGATCTTTCTGAGGAGATCAAGGTAAATAAGAAGAAGTTGAAGGAATTGGAAACGAAATTGGAGAAAAAAAAAATGAAGGTAAAGAGGGAAAGGGGAGAGCTTCCAGTGGATGAAAACCTAATGGAAGCATATTCAAACAACGCATCAGCTTGGAAATGGGAACTGTGAGCAAACCTTAAAACTTCGCCCAGATGAGGAGTAAAATTTTCTCTGCATTCTAAAGTGTGCTCGCAGATCCACCCGTTCGGAGTCTATTAATATGCTAGAGACCGTATATTGTGTATGACTTTGACAACTATGGCTGCTACAGTAGCAGCATGGCTTTAGTAGTGTTGGGAATAACTGATCCCCGAAAACCGGATTCGACACTAAATCGAACCCCTAAATCAATGCGGAAGACGAAGCCCGGGAAAACACGCATCACCGATCGTAAAGCACACCACAGATTCGAGCGTACCTTGTTAGCCACAGATTAAACACCAACGCTGAAGAAGAGGAAGAAATTCTGATCCGATGATGTCAATTTGCCTTGAAAGGGAAGAAGAAATCGCCGTTTGCGTTCGTTTTCTTTTGGAGGGAGAGAGAGAGAGAGAACGTACGTTGGAATTGTGCCAAAGGGTGTCTTCTCTCTCTCTCTCTCTCCTCCCTTTTATACCTTCCCCCATCCACGGGCCTTATTCCGTGGGGCCGGGCCCTTTGGGCCCAACTTGAGCGGATGGGCCTTAAGCCCATCTCATAAATCCATCATCTCCCACTCGCACATGGTGGTGCAAAACCAACATGGGCGGACAGCCTTACTCATCCCCATCGTAGAAAAATCCAGCATAGACTCTCACTTAACATGGTGGCCCGAACATGCATTCTCTTTTCCTCTCTTCAACATTCATACCGGTGAATAATCCGTGCGACCAAAGATACTTTGAGAGCTCGTTGCCATACATCCGTTAGGAATATATAGCAGCTCATAATGGGCATCACATCCCGAGTAGATTTAGTATGCGTACCCTAGATCGATCGATCACATTTATATCTCTCTTGATCTCTTTTAAACAATGATATATATATTGTATTCACAATTATGATTATCACAAAGACAAATCATAATTGGTTAACCGGTGAATACAAAACTACAATGTGATTCTCCAAAATCGATCTTCCTCTTTCCTTCAAACTCGCAATTTCAGTTCAACTTGCTTTTCTAGAAATGCCCCATTAGATCGAATCACTCATGACCATTGGCAACATCCTAAGATAGCAAACACTAAATAGAAATCTCGAGAATAAGTAAGAGTCATGAGGGGACTAAAAAGTTGAGGAACTCTCTTCCTCAAGAGTCTCACACGACATAAAAGTTGAGATCAAACTTTTGCCACTCTTATTGGTCGTCTCATGCATACGTAGTATGAAATACGTATTACGGTATTAACTCCTTTCCCATGGAGCGTATGTCTACACTTTCAATACCGCACGGATGATAGTTCGGACATACCCAATGTCTAACTTGAGTTCACGTATCTACTCATTCACAAAATTCATCGAACTCACATCTCGGCATCTTAGACGATAAGGTAAAATATGTGGGGTATTTTACTTTCGACATAGTAAGTATTATGTCCTCATCTTAACACTCGCTTAAGGCGACATACGTGTTTTAAGCTTGAGCTCTCGATTATCACCTAGATAATAAGCTTAAAAACAGTCTCATCTCTATTTATCACACAAGAAATGAGGCGATTACCCGTGTGAGTGGGCTAATCTTATATCTGTCCGACATACTTCTCAACTTAAAATAATGCACCGAGCATTAAGATGCATAAAGATCAAACAAAGATTCATAAGCATTAATGATGAAAACACGAATTCATCAAATGTGAACACTTAGGGAAATTACAATATTCAGTACATTAGCCTCTACGCAACCCTAGAGATTTCATATGGCCACAAAACACATCTCTCGGGTATTGGCTTTGTCATAGGATCTGCTACCATTCTATGCGTAGTATGTACTCTAAGTTCACGTCCTTTCGTGCAACCATATCCTTTACAAAATTATACTTGGTATCTATATGTTTGGTCTTGCCATGACATTTTGGATCTTTGGTGTACGCTTTCGCTGCTTGGCTATCACAGTTAACAAATAACAAATCTGCAAAGACTTCCAATAACACCTAAATGATCCAAAAAATCTCTAAAGCCAAACATCTTCTTATACTACCGCTGATAATGCCACGAACTCAACTTCCATCGTGGACAAGGCTATACACGTTTGTTTCTTACTGCTCCAACATATGGCGCCATTATTCGATAAGAAAACAAAGCTAGAGGTAGATTTCCTTTCATTTAAATCTCCTCCCCAATCAGAATCAGGATAGCCTTAGAGTCGCGAGATCCTTTCCTTTATAACTCATCGTTTAATCAGCGGTCCCCTTTAGATACCTCGGTATTCTCTTAACGGCTTTCCATTGTCTTTGGACTGGATTGAATTGGTATCTACTCACCATTCCAACTGCAAAACATATGCCAGTCTTGTACACATCATAGTGTATATCAAGTTTCCAACAAAGACTAGCATAAGGAACTTGTTTCCTTTATTCCTTCTCTTGTGGAGTCCCTGGACACAGTTTATGGCTCAATCCTTCACCTTTTGCAATAGGAGTGTCTATGGGTTTACAATCTTGAAATCTTAACTCCAAGAATATATGTAACCTCACCCATATCCTTCATCTCAAAATTGGAAGACAACCAACTTTTGACAAGATTGACATACTCCATATTACTTCGCAATTAGTATATCATCAACATATAATGATATGATCACAAATTGATCATTGGATATTTTGATATATACACAATGATCATCATCTATCATTGTAAAGTCATATGCCATTATGGCATTATGAAAACGTATATATCATTATCTTGACGACTGCTTAAGGCCATATATCGACCCCCAAAGTCAACATACCTTTTCTTCTTGGCCTTTCACTATGAAACCAGCATGTTGTTCCATATATGTTCCTTCCTCTAATTCTCCATTGAGGAAAGCAGTCTTTACATCCATTTGATGTAACTCAAGATCCATACTTGCCATTATTGCCGAAATAATGCGAATCGAGGTAAATCTCACTACGGGAGAAAATATATCTTCATAATCAATTTCTTCCCGTTGATTATACCCTTCGCCACAAGGCGGGCCTTATGCCTTTCTATCGAGCCATCAGCCTTTCGCTTTATTTTGAGAACCTAGTTGTTCCCAATAGCTCTGCGTCCTTTTGGAAAATCAACCAGTTCCCAAACATGGTTTGACTTCACTGACTCCATTTCCTCTTTCATTGCATGAATCCATTTTTCCTTATTAGGGCAATTTAGAGCCTTATTAATATTTCTTGGCTCATCCTCATCTTGTGGAGCAACCATAAAAGCTTCCCTTTTCAATGTCAAAAACATTGACCGGGAATACTTTGGCGACTTGTTCACCGTATGGGAGATTGTACACTTAGCACATCATTCCCCATCATGCTCCCACTTGGATTAGGTAATGATGATGTTGTCACATCGGTGGTTGCAATTGAGAATGAGTTGAATTCAATTCATCACATCTCATATTACTCCCACTTGGACGAACTCCACTAACATCATTATCTTGATCCAAGGTTTCAAATAGGGAACAATCTTCCCTAATTTCGCCCTTCTTAGGAAATTCATCCACTAAGGATGTGACATCCCGTGATTCAAATTCAGTTATACTCCCACTTTCCTGCTCACTTATGAACACATTCCCTTTCGAGTGTTCGTAATATCTCATGAAAATACTCTTATTTCCTTTTGGGACCCAATTTCCCAAACTTGTGAGAGGACTCATGAATATAGGCAGCACAACCCCATGGCTTAAGAAAAACTTAAGTCCGGTTTTCTAACTGTCCATAACTCATATGGAGTGGAAGCAACTGATTTTGGAAGGCATCCGGTTAAGTATATAGGTAGCGATTAACAACGCATCACTCCGAAAAGTGATAGGTAAGTTAGCATGCACCATCATGGACCTAACCATTTCCAAAGGGTTCTTTTCTTCTTTCCACAACACCATTTTGTTGAGGAGTATATGGAATAGACAACTATCTTTATATTCCTTTTTCATCACATAATTTTCTGAACACATCAGATAAATATTCTCAATCTCAATCGGATCTCAATGCTTTTATTTTCTTGTCTAATTGATTTTCTGCTAGGTTCATAAACCTTCAAACAACTTATGCTTCGATTCATGAGCAATCAAATAGACATATCCGACTCGAGTATAATCATCTATAAAAGGTGATGAAATAAACAGCCCCTTGCCTTCCTCTCACATTCATTGAACCACAGACGTCCAAATGGATTAAATGCAGAGGAAATCCAGCTCTTTTATCTTTTTCTAAATGGTTTCATTGTCGTTTTCCCTTACTAGGCAATGCTCACATATGGACAAATCGACTTTTTCAATATTGCCCAACAAGCCCTCTATGGCTAGTCTATTCATACGTTGTTGGCCCATATGACCAAGTCTAGCATGCCACCATATTCACATCATTATCATATAAGGTAGAAGACGTGAAACAAGGGAATAACCTATTGACATCATCACAAATCAATATTTAGTACAATAAAACCATTCAGTAAGTGACCACAACCATAGTAGTTTGTATCTAAACGCAAATCTACACATTTATTATGGAAGTTCATACCAAAACCAAGCTTAACCAACATTAAAACAGACACAAAAATTTCGACGAATCTCCAGAGCATATAGAACATTAAGGTGCGTCCACCACTCATGTTCAATTGGCAGGTGCCAATCCCTTTACTTCAGCTCTAGAGTTGTTTCCCATATGGATCCACTTAGTTCCAGTTGGTACTTGTCGGAATTCCACGAAGGATTCTCTATCCTTCTCTACATAGTCTGTCACTTCTGAATCTACAGTCCACAAAGGATTGGATTCAGCCAATAATATTGAACTTGACACATAAGCAAAATTCTCAAATGTACAAGAGGTGTTGACCTTTTTAGGCTCACAACAGTTGCAAGCATAGTGACATTTCTTGTCACAATTGTAACACCTCGCCCTTGACATTTTCTTCACTTGAGGACGTTTTCCTCTCTTGTGTTGGTTAACTCTTGATTTCTTGCAATAAGGACTTGATCCTTTGCATTCCCACATATTGAACGAATCAATACGCTTGCGCTTGGAGCACAAAGCTCTTTCTGAGCTAGAACCAGCATTGCAAATGTCCGTTTTCGGCTCAAATGCCGTTAGGCGGTCCTCTACTAGCTCAAGGTGGCGCACTTTGCATCCTTAAGATCTTCCATAACATGGTCAAGAGCTTCTAGTGCTTCTTGCTTTTCCAGCACATATTGAATCTTCTTATTCAATATTTCACAATTGTTACCGTTCATATCAGCAATCACGTTCTTAGTTGCTGAACCTTCGTTCTGAACACATCAGACATCCATGCACGAATAATTAATGCCTATCATTTATACATCCCTATTTGCATAGACCCATCATATTAATGAATAATTTCAAGTAAGGCTTCAGAATCAAAAGGTCACTATGTTTCCAATCATCCTCCAAAAATCCTAACTCAAAACTATCATTAATATGATTGTCATATGCAAAATCAATTCTATGAAGCTACAAAAGCTTCTAAAACTACCCACAGCTAATTACCCACAGCAACCAGCAATAATAGAAAGCAACATAAAATCTAATAAAATAACAATGCTTTCACATAATACAACTATACATTATACTAAGCAATATATATACAGGGAAAAAATATCAACATGGGAAGAGATATTCACATCAAAAACATCTTAAATTAATCCAAGGGATAAATAGGGAATGTCCCTTCTAATCTGTCATTCAAAACATCTGAGAAAACTGAAGGCACATTTGACAACCATGGAAAAACTTTTGGAGAGCTTTCATGTCGCCACCAAGGCGCATTCACTCGGCGCCATGTGGCGCTCAATCTAGGGTTGAAGTTTTGGCCAACTCAATCCTATAGTATTCTCTTACAAAAGCTTCCACTAGCTTCCTATAATCCGGGACCACGTTGACCTCCCATAGCCGATCAAACACTGCTTGCCATTCAGGTGGAAGAGTGTTTATCAAAGCCGGCACCTTCTCAAAATCCGGCATAAGATAACCATTCCGATGATTTCTGTATCATCGATTGACCTTGATCACATGTGATACTAAATCACCGTCATGCTACGATAATTAGCTAAATCGACATCGCCTTTTTAAGTCTTGCATTTCCCTCATCCCTTCTCGGGCTTGCGGTATCTCGCGCATAACTCATTATAGTCCCCGCAACAAATGCGAGAATAATCCATAATTTTCATAAGGGAAAATACATAATTTTCCAAAATTCATGCAACAAATGCAGAATTAAAAAAATGGATTACTTATAACACACATAGGCATGACCGAAAAAGAAACAAATTCCTTTTTTTTTTTTTTTTTTTTTTTCCGGGTCAACGGTCAACGGTCAAAGTCAACGGTTAACGGTCGGTCAACGGTCAACGGGTCGGGTCAAAAGGCGCGCGGGTCGGACCGGTCGAGACGGTCGAACCGGGTCGGACCGGACAGCCGGTCGACCGGTCGAACCGCTCGCGCGGACCGACCGCACGCGCCTCGCGCGTGCGGGGGGCCGACGTCACGCGACGCGTCGGCGGCACGTGCCACGCGCGTGAGCCGGCCGACGTCACGCGACGCGGCTCGCACGTGCAGCGCGCGTGCCGGCGGGTCGGGTCGGGTCGGGTCGGGTCGTCGGGTCGGGTCGCCACCCGGCCACCGACGTCATCGCTGACGTCATCGATGACGTCATCCCGACGGTTATCGACCGTTGGGTGACGTCACGATGACGTCATCGGGTGACGTCAGCACGCGTCGGTTCGCCGACCGGCGCGTGCCGTTTCGCCGGTCACCGGCGCGCACGTACCGGTTCGTCACCGGCGCGTGTAAGCGCGCACGCCGGCGGCTGGCTTGGGGCGCGTCGCGCCCACGCGTTAGCGGCTTCCGGCCGCGCGTGTGGGCGCGTGCGGCGTCTCGGCGGCGGCGACATGTCCCCGGACTCATCTCGACGTCGCCTTTCTTCCTATGCCTTCAGATTTTTATTCCGACTTACGGAAACTCAGAAAAAACGGCATACAATACTCGGGTGTCGGGATTTCACACCCCGATCCGTACGGCCAAAAACCTTTTGCGAAAAATCAATCAAAAAACATCAAATTGATCGGGAAAACGTGAACTAGGGCTCTGATACCAATGTTGGGAATAATCGATCCCGAAAACCGGATTCGACACTAAATCGAACCCCTAAATCAATGCGGAAGACGAAGCCCGGAAAACACGCATCACCGATCGTAAAGCACACCACGATTCGAGCGTACCTTGTTAGCCACGATTAAACACCAACGCTAAAGAAGAGGAAGAAATTCTGATCCGATGATGTCAATTTGCCTTGAAAGGGAAGAAGAAATCGCCGTTTGCGTTCGTTTTCTTTTGGAGGGAGAGAGAGAGAGAACGTACGTTGGAATTGTGCCAAAGGGTGTCTTCTCTCTCTCTCTCCTCCCTTTTATACCTTCCCCCATCCACGGGCCTTATTCCCGTGGGCCGGGCTCTTTTGGGCCCAACTTGAGCGGATGGGCCTTAAGCCCATCTCATAAATCCATCAAGTAGAAAGCATTGTCATACGTAGATTTCATAATGTGAGGTACGTGGAGTTCAGTGGTTCCGGTATGTACATTATAGTGTAATTACTGTGATATGAAAGGCGCCATGGATAAATTCTGCCCTGAGTTCCCATTACTGCGTCAGGAACCTGGTATGTACATTATAGTGTAATTACTGTGATATGAAAAACACGATGGATCAATTCTGCCCTAAGTTCCCGTTATTGTGTCAGGAACCTAAAGTTCCCATAATTGCGTCAGGATCGGTTTTCATTCCCCTCTCTCTCTCTCTCTCTCTCTCTCTCTCTCTCTCTCTCTCTCTCTCTCTCTCTCTCTCTCTCTCTCTCTCTCTCTCTCTCTCTCTCTCTCTCTCTCCCTCTCAAATGGCAATCAAACTCTTTTTTTTTTTAATTTTGTTTACCTGCAATCGATGTAGACTGCCTTGTACAATTCATTGTCTATCCCTTGCTGTTGTGCTCTGCAATATTGTCTCCTTGAGGAAGTCAGGAAACCTACTAGAATGGATGACGTCCTAGAAAAAGTGCTTATCTGTACGCCAAAAAAAAAAAAAAAAAAAAAACTGTGAGGCTTGATACAAAACAGGCCTAAACAAATAACACCTCAAATTAGTTAATTTAGGGATGTCACATATCTTGAGCATAGACTCACCGTCCATACAATCAATAACCATTTAAGAATATGCAGATGAAGAAGGATGTGGCTAGACAAGTATTTCCCCATATTAATGTCACGCGAGCACAATTATAAGAAGGCACACATCATCCATGGGACAAAGAACATCCTTAAAATCATGCCTCATATATGCGAGCTTGTTAGTAAAGGGATTGGGGCGGTGAGGTCAAAGAATACCGAGTCCAAGGTCTGATCACTGTGAGCACCACACATATATTTACATAGAAGAGAGAGTGAAACCAAAAAAAAATCTCAGATATTTAAGCACAAATGAGAAGAGTTTGCCAGGGTGTTAAGTGAGGTTAATGCTACTAACAAAAGAAAAATAGTTTTGAATTGACTTAAAGTAGAAACAGAATGAAGACTTGATCATGAAGGAATGGCAGTTAAATAGTTTGTCATTTAATGTGAAAATGATTCATCAATCGCATGATTCTACTTGACAAAAAAAACACACATACTTTTAGAGGTTTTTTCAGTACCCTCTCTTCTTCAACTATAAAAAATACACGAAACTCATTGAGTTTTCTTCTGACATGAGTACAACATTGTAAAAATTGAATCATTTTATTTAAAATATGTTTAATAAGTGTCCTTATGCTCTTCATGAAACTAAGCAATCAATAAAACCTCAAAAAGAAAATATATTAAACACGGGATTCAACCGGATTTAAAGGAGACTTAGTGTTTGCAATTGCTCAAAGAATTTCAATAAGAAAATGACAAAAGAAAAGGTGTGACACACAACCATCACAGAGAATATGATGCGGGAGGATCGGGTCCTGATCTTTATCCTTGGCCAGTGGCAAGTCTTTTAGGCTTCGATGGTGATTGTAATCTATCATAAATCCCATTATTTATCACTTAAAACACATTCATGGTGATTGTAATCTATCATAAATCCCATTATTTATCACTTAAAACACATTCACCCATCCTGCGCCCACATCAGGATACAAATCATCATTTATCACTTAAAACACATTCACCCATCCTGCGCCCCCATCAGGATACAAATCAAACTAATCTTTTTCTTATTCACTTTCCACTTCATTTCTGGCTATTGATGATGCCCGATGAGTCAAAGAGTGGACAAGCAACTTTGAGGCATCAGTAAGCAAATTTGTCTCTCTTTCTTATCCTCTTAATTTTGATGTTTTCCTGGATCACGTCTCTAATCATCTGCAATTTTTTTATGTTGGCGCAATCTAGTTGATTTCTACTACACTGAGGGACCTGAAAAAATTTTCCAAGAAAAAATTCTAGCAAGTTCAATGGAATGAGTAGAAAATACGAGTTAGAGAAGATCTTATAGCTCATGTACGTGGAGAGAGAGAGAGAGAGAGAGAGAGCACTCTAGACTTATCTCCTTTGTGCTGCCATTTTTAATTATCATCATGGATGCTGGTGTTCATCAAATAAGCTGAGAAAAGGCATATTGAGAAGTTTAACGGGCTGGTTTTCTATTTCCCTCGCTCCGGTTGCCCGTTTTGATGTAAACTCGGCGTCTCATCAGATATAAGTTGCTCTCAATCACGTGAAATTATCATGCTGACGTGGCATATCATGTTCATTAGTTGAGCGGAGAAGCTGAAACTCCGAGCCAGTTAATGTGGGTTTGGGCTTTGACATTCTGGCTTGAAAAGGGTTTTCTTTTTGCAACATCGGAGCTTCTTTCATGTAGTACTAGATGTTCAGTGGAAGTAGAGCCATAGGAAAGGTTTTTTTTCTTTTTATGGTTGTGATCGAGTCACATCCCTTGCTCTTGCCCTATAGATTTTTTAAGATGGTAGTACTGGTTTTCTTCCATCTTAGCCTCAATCTTTGTTGAGTCTATGGAGGTGTTGGTAGATTTGTGCGGTGTGTTTGAATCGGGGATAAGATATGTTGCTCTTGTCGTAGCTCTTCCTTAAGATTGAGCTTCATCAATCTGCAGTTGCCTCTCTCTCACTCTCTCCATCTCTCTCTCTCTCTCTTCCCCAATAAGAACAATGCTTTCTTGCGTCACAAAGTGAGTTTCTCGACATTGTGCATGTCACCAGCATGATACCTAACTCAGATGGAGGAATGGTCCTGTAATTTGTCGCGTGAAAATAATACATGGCAAACATTCATATGTCCACATGAACAGGCTGAAGTGGAATTGCGCGATCAAGTTATCAACATACTAATTTGATATGTGGAAAACAGTAATAGTTTGATGGATTTTCATGGTAGACAACAGGTTCTTCTACTGTACATTTTCTTGATAGAATTGCTTTTCTTGATTCAGAAAGCTGGATGAATGAGAGAAGTGTAATGACAATCTGAAACACTGATGAACGTTCTATTAATCTTTTTGAGTGTCGGCCCAGAGATCAAGTCGGTGTTTCACCTGAACTGAACATGGAGACCATTGCACATTTCAGCCACCAACACCTGCTGACAATATGTGAGATCAGCGAGCATAAAGAAGTTAACTGCGTGGCATGCGAGAAGCACTGCTCCAATCAATCCTACTGTTGCAAAGAATGTAAATTTTTTCTCCATATATCTTGTGCTAAGCTCTCGAGAGAGCTCAAACACGATTTACATCCTCACATTTTGACCCTCTGTGATACGGCAAACTTGGGCTGCCGCTACTGTGATTTCTGTTGGAAGAGATTCCGTGGCTTCACCTATCGATGTCATATGTGCAACTTTGATCTCGATATTGAATGCGCTCGGGAGTCCACCAATGGTTCCAAAGTCGAGAAGCAAATTCAGCACTTCAGCCATGGCGACCCCTTGATATTGGTGGAGGTGTTTGATGAGGACAAAGAACGATGGTGCAGAGCTTGCGAAAGACGCTGCTTGACCAACACGTATTACTGTGGCTCATGTCAATTTTTTATCCACAAGCCATGTGCGGAGTTGCAGCAAGAGCTCCATCACCCAGCACATTTGCATACCCTAAAGCTTTGCCCAACTGTAGATGATGATGCAGGATTTTGGTGTGATTTCTGCGGAGAAATTTTCCATGGCTTTGTGTACCAGTGTGACGATTGTCAGTTTCACCTGGATGTGATATGTGCACTAGAACTGCCTCCCAGTGAACCTGGGGGTCAGAAGGAGATAAACCATTTTGGACACAGGCACCCTTTGACTCTTTGCATAAGAAATGACGAAGATGAAATCCTCAAATGCAGAGCATGTGATGGGAGCTGCTTAGGTCAAGTCTATGGTTGTGAGCGCTGTGAGTATTTTCTCCACGAGTCATGTGCAAAGTTACCGTCGGAGCGGGAACATCTCTATCACGATCGGCATCCCTTGAAGCTTCAGGTTGCAATGTACCACTACTGTGATATCTGTGGAAAGAGAATTGAGGGCTACATGTACAGCTGTAAGCAATGTAACTTTGACCTGGACGTTTCATGTGCTCAAATGCCCCCCACCAGACCTGGAAGAATAGTGACACGTACGAGGAAGAAAGTTGAAGACATAAAAAAGCGACATTTCTGTCATGAGCATGTGTTGACAGGAAGCGTGAAGAGCGAAGAGGATAGAGTTCTTTGCAGCGGATGCGAGAAACATTGCTCCGGTCTCACATATGCATGTAATAAGTGCAAGTTTTATCTCCATGAAGCGTGCTATCAGTTACCCAGACAGTACCATCACTTTTTCCATCCGCTCCATGAGCTCTCCCTCCGGAATAGCCATTCGGGGGTTTACTGTAGAGCCTGTGAAAAAAAGTGCCGTGGCTTTACTTTCTCTTGCCGAGAATGCAATTTCCATCTGGATGTTGTGTGCGCTATGATGGCAAAAAAAGTAAATCATCCAGAGAAAATATTGAATGACCCTCGCTATATTCCACACTTCAGTCATGGGCATCCCCTAAAACTCATTGATGAGGAGTTGAACACGATGTGTTTAGCTTGCAATAAACAGCGCTTGGACTCAGGCCTGATATATGGTTGCAAGAAGTGCAGGGTCTGGCTCCATAAGTCATGCGCTGATTTGCCACGGAAGATTGAACACTTCTTTCATAAAGATTGCCCGGGTCATCTCAGCTTGGTAGCTCGACCCACCCTGGAGCCCAGGCTAAGAAAGGTAAAGTGCCGGGCCTGTCACAAAGAATGCCAGGGGTTTATGTTCCGCTGTGAGCTCTGTCGGTTCAAGTTGGACGTAGAATGCGCTTTAATGCCCTCTATCATTCCTGAAGGTACACAGACAAAATGTTTTTCTGGCCATGGGCACCCTTTACAGCTACGTCAAATCAATGGAGATGCTACAGTTCGCTGGTGCTCTGTATGCGAGAATCGTTGTGCCGATGCAACTTACGAGTGCAGTCTATGCGAGTTCTTCGTCCATGAATCCTGCACAGAACTGACCCCAGTAATCTTTCAACCCTCTCACCCTTTTCATCCTAAACACAAGTTGGAGCTGCGCATCAAAGACAGATTCACGTGTGAAGCCTGTCTTAAAGAAAGTTCTGGCTTCACTTATGATTGCCGTTCATGCCCCTTCAGCCTCCATGTCGGCTGTGCAAATCTAAAGCCCAAAATACAATTTGATGCTCACGACCACTACCTTTGTTTCTTTGACAGTCTATATGCCAAAGTTAGGTGCAATGCCTGCAGAAGAGAAATAGTCCCATGTTCCAGCAAGAAAAACAAAGGGGAAATGGAAAGCAAAGGGGAAGTAGTTCGCTGTGTTCATTGTAATTACAATCGACATCTTTTATGTGGTCCATTGCCTTGTGCAATCAAATCTGAGGACCACAAACATGAAATCCAACTTGAGGATGAGCTTCATGAAGACGAGTCAGGCGTATACTATTGTGATGCTTGTGAGAGAAAAAGGAATCCAGAAGAGAGCGTCTACAGATGTACTGTTAAAAAAATTTTGGACGTGCGCGCTGCGTGCGGAAGTATTAGTTATAGTTTTTTGTTAGTGATGTGTGTGCAAGTGTATGATATAATTTGTAGTGGATGGACAAGGGATAATGAAGGACAAAGAACATGGGATATGAGAAATAGTTTCATTAGTTGGATAAAATAATTTACAATAGTTGAAGGAGGCGTTGGTGAGAGAGCTACATGTGCGTTTTATGGTTAGCTCTCACACCAAAATATGGAGCACTTGCTCCTTTATATAGGTTTCCAAAGTAGGTGGATGAAGTCTCTAGACTTCTCTACAAATAGCTACTAACATAAGATGGAGAATTCTAGACTTCTCTTGAAGTATGGACTTGTCTAGACTTCTCTTGCTTGTCCTAGGATTTTCTTTGATGCTTGGCTTTTGCTTGCTTGCATTCCCATGTCAATCTTCTAGATTCAACTAGCAATCTCCATTCTCAACAATTCTAAAAGGTTCTCACCTTCATGATTAAGTTAGTAGTTTCTAGATATTTTTAGAGAAAATGGATCATAATTTCCAACACTCCCCCTTGATCCATTTTCGGGATAATCCGGACTTGTGTTGTAAAGTCTCGGACATACCTTGAAATTTCTCTTGTAATTTGTCCCATGCCTTTTATGTCGTCTTCATTCCATAATCCCTTGTATCCTTTTGTCGCGTAGATAATGACTTTTCTTCAACGATGTCCCATATGTCTCGGGGCATCAAAATGCTCTTAGTTGTAGTTGTTAGCTCGGGCTCTAGCTCTGGCTCTCGTAGGCTCTAGCTCTGGCTCCGGCTTTGGCTCCGGCTCTGGCTCTGTTGGCTCTCGCTCGGGCTCTGGCCCTTGATTCTGGCTCTAGCTCCGGCTTCGGCTCTGTTGGCTCTCGCTCAGGCTCTGGCCTTTTTGAGGATGGTGAGGACAAACGCCCATAACCATCCGATAACCCTGGCTCTGATACCATGTTAAAAAAAATTTGGACGTGCGCGCTGCGTGCGAAGCATGGTTTTAGTATTAGTTATAGTTTTTGTTAGTGATGTGTGTGCAAGTGTATGATATAATTTGTAGTGGATGGACAAGGATAATGAATGACAAAGAACATGGGATATGAGAAATAGTTTCATTAGTTGGATAAAATAATTTTACAATAGTTGAAGGAGCGTTGGTGAGAGAGCTACATGATGTGGGTTTTATGGTTAGCTCTCACACCAAAATATGGAGCACTTGCTCCTTTATATAGGTTTCCAAAGTAGGTGGATGAAGTCTCTAGACTTCTCTACAAATAAATACTAACATAAGATGGAGAATTCTAGACTTCTCTTGAAGTATGGACTTGTCTAGACTTCTCTTGCTTGTTCTAGGATTTTCTTTGATGCTTGGCTTTTGCTTGCTTGCATTCCCATGTCAATCTTCTAGATTCAACTAGCAATCTCCATTCTCAACAATTCTAAAAGGTTCTCACCTTCATGATTAAGTTAGTAGTTTCTAGATATTTTTAGAGAAAATGGATCATAATTTCCAACATGTACACGAGCACAATGCCCATATGTTGCTCATTTTCATTGTATGAAATCCGAGGTATTTCTAGTCCTTTTATAGCTCAAGATTTGTGTAACTTGCTGGAAAACGTGATATTTAAGCCAGAAGCCCAGAATCAGATGTTTTATGCAATTTTCATTCTGAATTAAATCTACATAATCCAACTTAAGAGTAAACGTCAAGAACAAGATAAGCATATCACAATGAACGATGGTATGTTGGAAAACTGTGAGAAGCTGAAGCACATGGCCATAAGGAGAAAGAAACAATGTAAATATCCCCATAAGATCAAAGCTATAAATTAGAATAGACCAGTAGACCTGTTTGGAAGTAAACAGTCTTCCTCTTCACATGATTGTTCAATTATTTTTCCTTCTTTTGTGATGCCATAATATGCTTAGCTCGTGTTGCCTTTAATTGTGTTTGCTTGTCAGGTCACATGTTTATTGAAGGGTGTGCAGAAAGAAATAGAGTTAAGAACCCTTGGCACACGCATTTCTGGGAAACTAATGAGTGAAGACCAGGAGATAATTGAGTCCGAACCTCATAGTTGGATCGATTTTGGAAGAGAAATGGGTACCGAAGATGTGCCCACATTGGAGAATTTACTAGATGCTTTCCTTGAAGAGGAGCAAATGAAATTCCCAGATGCTTTTCAGATCTTGACGAAGGAAATGTGTGGGTTAGGACTTGAATCTTTCTGGGAGCCGCTGAAAGGTAAGGACGGCTTTCCAAAAGCTTCCCCATTTTCGCATCAAGCTTTCTCCCAGTTCAGGAACGTGCTAAAGCCTGAGACAGGGAACTCACATTTCTCGATGACATTTTTTGAAAACGAGGTGCTTGTTGACGTTGAGGGACTCATGGTCGTCCAGAGCCTAGCCCCAGTCCTAAAAAATTTGCTGGAGAAGCGCGGAGATATAAGCACGAAATCTCGGTTGAGTTCAAATTCAAAGAACCTGATCTTCACTATGCTTTGTGGGGCAATAAGGAGCATGTCCAGCACAAAAGTTGACCACCCCTTCTTTGAGACCTTGTTCTATAATTGGTGGAACCATGTTACAATGGCCAAGCACGCTGGGTTCGAAACCTGGTTTTTCTTGGGTCATTTGGACAAAATCTTGCGAGCTCGCTTTGCTGTCCAAGCAGACAAAGTTCAGGAAGAGAAGCTGAAAGAGTTGGCTGGTCAAATTAAAAAATGTCAGGCATCCTCGGAGGAATGGACAGTGAAAGCAGCAGAACTGACCGATGCACGCAGGCGGTATCGTGAATCTGCAGAATCAAGCTTAATAAAGGTGCTGTCGATTGAGGCAGAGAGACTTGAGGGTAACACGGTCGGCTCTGCTCTGTTATGATGCTGTCCCCACCAGATTGTGGCAACTCTTATTTCACATGATGTCGTAAGTAGCTTCGGAAGCAGTAATCCTTTTCTTCTTCTTTTGACTCGAGCAAAAATTTAGCTGTCTGGATATTTGGCTGTTGGTGAGACATGTTGCAGATATTGCTGTTTAATGATATGGTTTGCTTTCACCTGAATTAATTATCCATCCATTACACCATATTTGGAATCAAATGACATGGCTACTCTATTCACATCTTACTCCTTAATTCGATGAGTGGAAGATTGAATATAGAACCATCAGACACGTTTATCTAGGCTCAGCAATTACCCTGAGTCGGTGGATATTAAGACTAACAATAATACAATCTAAAGAGGATATATATCGATTCACATAACTTACCAATTTTCTTGCAGAATCTCAAGTTATTGACAAATGAAAGTTTGATACTATCAGATGCAAGATGCTTATCATATAAATAGTAAAATAAGACAAGACATAGAAGATGGTGCAAGCAAATTTTATAGGGATTCAGCTTAAATTAAGTTTACATCAATTCTCCCGAACTAACAATCAAAAACATGTTGAAATTCACTAATAATCATATAAATAATTACAACAATGCAACTATTGCTTTTACCCGAAACTGAAAGATCCCACTATCAATCAACAAGTACCGTTACATCCTCAAAGCACAAATAACAATAACAATAAATCTTAAAAGAGTGAAACACAAGTGAGTAGAATCATGATTTTGGAAAGAAAAAAAAATGTGACAATATCAGCATTTGTAGCTTTCCCCATTTTTCATACTTCCTTCAGCATATATGAAGTCTCTTGTATAATCTTCAATCTCTAATTTAACTATTGGAGAATCTCATTGGAAATGATAGACATGATTACTAGAGATATGATTGCCCATGCAACCATATTTCCTTGGTAACAATGAGATTTTCCTTGACAGAGTAAGCTATACTTGGCAATTATCTATTCCTCTAATTGAGTGAATAAAAATAGGCAAGATTTCAGAATTCTAAATTCTGAAGCTAGCTATTATTCCTTTTGACTTACAAATTTAGTCAAAGGAGTAAAGGGAGTTGCCTTTATCAGCAACCCAATGAGTCTATCCAAGGTGCCCGTTAGTAATTTACTTACAAATCGCTATCCATTGGTTTTCCTAAATTTATTAGTAATCAATACTTTACTCAGTAATTCACCATATTATTGTCCCTCCAAGTCTCCACGAACTCCCGTTTCTTCTAGACTTATTCATCATTGTCAAGGTTCATCCCACTTTTAGGCACTACACGAAGACGTGGGACAAATATGTAATCAAATGTAAAAGAGGAAGAATTCATATGACATGGGTCAAAGAAAAACTAAAATAATATGTTGCATACGATGAACAATTTTAATCAATAAGAAAAAGAATAAATATCTCATTCACTCGTTACCCTTGACTAACAAATTATACCCTTATCTGAATAAATCAGAATAACGGCCATGAGAGATGACTTAAAATGAGCAGCAAATTCAAATAGAAAAAGCAAAGGCCGTTCATGAAATTTTGGAACATTGTACGGGTAAAAAATAGATGCAACTTATCGGAATAGGGAAAAATTATATAAATGCTTGTTGAACTTTAATCCAATGTATAATGTCATTTATAAAATTTTAATTTGTTCAATATGATCCATGAATTTTTTGTATATATTCAATTTATTCCCCAGCATATATGAAATGTTAAATATTATTCTTCGATTAATTCAAGTTAACGGAATTTACTGATTTGACTCCTAATCCGGTAAGTTTGAATAATAGACAAAAAAATCATATTAAACGTAAATAAATCATGTAACATATTTAATTTAAATCAGGATATAATAATCCATACTATCAATTAATTTCCCTTCCAACTTGGAAGGGAGAGGTTGGGGTTCAAATCCCCACATTTTCAGGGGGAGGATTGGAGCGGGGACGATTTCATTTCAGGAATGGGTTTTCGACTTCACGCCCGCAAGGAGAAAGAAAAAAAGTGTGAGAGTGAGTGTTAGAATAGAATTAGAGTATGACTGACAAAAAAAAAATTAAAATTATCATTATATTTTAATCGGAATTGAATCCCTCACGTGAGTAATGCACGTATGACATTACTCACGTGAGAGTAATCCACCGTTGAAACGTATCGCTTTGGACCCCAGAAAAGCAAGAAAGAGAAAACGAGAGACGACCAAATCAGCCAATAAAAAAGAAAAGGAAAAAAAACAAAAACCCACCTGATAAATAATTATGATATTATCGACCTTCCCCTACCAATACGACGTACCGCATCATCAATCAGAACGTCCACCACCAAAACGACACAAGTCTCTCTCTCTCTATCTCTAGAGAAGTAGTTGCAGAGAGGAAGCGATTGGTGGGAGGTTGAAGAAGCAAAGCAAGCTTGATTGATTGCGCGTGTCGGGGGATGACTCCTTCGTCGCCAATGGTCGAGCTCCGCCTGCTTCACTGATCACTCACACCTCCTCTTCAGAAGCTCTCGGGGACCTCTCTCGCCGCCCGGCGACGACGGCGACGGATCAAAAGGACTCGATCCATGGCCTCCGCCGCCGCCGCCCTGTCGATCGCTCTCGCCTTCTCGATCCTCGCTGTGTCGCACTCCGTGCCCTTCATCGTCTTGCATGGTAATTCGGTCCGCTACGTGGCCTCCCGTTCGACGGGCCTCGCGCGGGATTGTGACTGCTTGTGTGCTTGGAGCTTGTCGCGTGGTGGAATTGACGGGTCGAATGATGTTTTGGGTGTTGCCTATTTCGATTGTGGCCGCTTGTCATGCTTGCTTTTTGGGTGGGAGAGCGACTCTCGAGGATAGCTCGAGCGAATTTTGCGTCTTTGATGATTTCTAGCTCACTTGAAATAGGAAGGAAGAAGTCGAAAGCACGAAACTTGGTGTCCCGTCCAGAAGTTAAGGGAGTAGGAATCGTGTCGTTTCATTTCATGTTGGTTTGTTCAGTGAGGAGTGAACCCTTTTATTGAGTAAATCATTTGGGATGTTGGTTTCGACCTTTTGTATGTGTACACCAGCTGTTATTTGGTGGATTGCTGTATGGTCTGTTATCGGCAGTCTGATTCTTTAAGGGTGTAATTCGATTTTGTGTATTGTCGGCAGTTGGATAGAACGGATGGTAGTGTAACTGGAAGCAAATTCTGCTGCTTATTAGAAGAATTTTCGAGTTTTGGTTCTTTAGATTGCATGGTTTACTCTGTTCTTGTGCCTAATCCATCTCTCTTCTCTAATGAACTTTTTTACACCGGTTCTGTTTCCCTTTTGAATTTTGGCAGGCATCGGAGATCAGTGCTCCAATCGAGGGGTTACACAGTTCACTAACCTTTTGAGCGAATATTCTGGTGCCGAAGGGTTTTGCATGTATGCCTGTATAATCTCTTCATATCCTTTTTTCTGTAGCCGGATTACTTAAATTGATCTTCTCATCAATGTGATCACCTCTCTATAGTTGGTTATTTTGTACTTTGTGAGATTTATTTAGAATTCCTTCACGCTACTTTATATGTCTTGCTCAGACTGGATTACTACGCTCTACAAATAGATTTCAAGTATTAGCTACTTCCATAAACCAAAGGATTGTAAAGTATGATTTGACATTGAAGAGAGAGCACACTTAGGTTAAGACCTGAATTTGTTTTGGAAGCTGGATGCCCTCAGGATTGTTTCCTTAGAGATACATCTATGACATTATGAGTGAGACCTTCTTCGCCCAATTAACACATAGACATCCATCAGAAGTGCATCTGAAGAGATTTTATGTAATAAATATCAGGTCGCTACTCTCCTATGAGTATGACAAGCATGTTCATTCCATTGTGCATAATCCATCATAGTGTGCAATTGGCTAGTCTTATTACTGACTTCTGCTCCTTTTCCGAGACAACTTACAGCTATTTTTATATCTGCAGAATTTTATTTTATTTTTATATAGTAAAAATCATTGTTCAATCATGCCCGACTCGATATTAACTGGATTGAAGAAATTATCAGTCATTCAAACTGCGTAATGATAAATGTTTGACACGCATAATTTCCTTAACTGTTATTATTCTCGATAAGTCTATATTGGTGATGCTTTCCTATTCTATTCATGTCATCTTCATCCTTCTGTAAAATCTGTTTTATCAAGCCATTTTTTTATAGATAAATTTCCTAGGAATATAACCTCATGTTGCTTTGCTTTTCTCCTCCTGTTGTATGATGATAATTTCTTTCTGAAGAAGCTTAGTATTCTGGTTTTGCATAACTTGTTTGAACACTAGCTTCACCTGTCTAATTTTACTGCAGAGAAATTGGGGATGGAGCATGGGATTCATGGTTTATGCCTCTTGACGAGCAGGTACTGTGCAGTCTGCATTAATGTCTGCTTTATATGATCCAAATCTGCAACTTGCTACCATGTAATGTGACTTTTGTTCTGTTATTGCAGGCTGGAGTTGTTTGTGACCAGGTATTACACCTCTGTGAGATGGTCGTTGTGGCACAGCTTTCTGATTATTTCTGCTGTTAGACCTTGTATGATTTGCCAGAGTCTTTGCAGGTGAAAGAAATGAAAGAACTAAGCCAGGGTTACAACATAGTTGGTCTCTCTCAGGTGATTTCATGAAAATTTAGCTACTTTTAAAATGGTTTTCAGCAAACATTAGTTTGGTCATCTGTTTACTATTTGAGTGAGAACCTATTCAAAAATGTAGGTCATGTTACTGAGAAGCCATACGATCATTGGTTACTGGCTAGCTGAACATACCCGACTTTTTAGCTACTACATCAAGTTACTGATAATGGCAGGATTCATGAATTTGACATGGTAGACAGGATCATGTACATTGAAGCCATCTATTGTTGTCTACAAATTCCTTTTTCTTTTTCTTTTTTCAGTTAAAGTTATTTAAGAATTTGCTACCATGGTTTTGACAATATATCAGATGAAGTCTACTCTTATGGAACCAAAGAGAGAGATTAGAGTTTGGTAGTCATATTAGAATTTATTCCTCTTTTCCTAAAATTCTTTCAAGCAGCCATTTATTAAGATTGTGTTTAGGACTGATGGTCAGTAATTACATTCACTGTTAATGGTTCTAATCCAATCTGCGAAACTTTTTCTTACTTTTCTTTCTTTTGACAGGGAAACTTGATAGGCCGGGGTGTTATTGAGTTCTGCGATGGAGGCCCCCCTGTAAGAAATAGCTTAAAAGACAACTGCTTTTGCAATCTTTGATATTACTCCTCTGTGACTCAGTATTCTGATATTTTTCTGCTTGGGCCGGCGCTTTTTCCCCTCTTAAGAGCATAGATTTTTCCGCCTGATTATTCGTAGTTAAGGTTAAGTGTTCGTAATATGCTAGGCTGAAATTCGAACAAATCCTTTGCAGGACTTGGTAGTTGTTACAACGCAGTTGAAGTTCAGTCCTCTGTATACTAGTATTTGTTGTCCTTTAATAAATGAGCTTGCTTCCATGTACAGACGCTCATCTCTATAACTGTTCACAATTCCATGCTTCTACTTTTTTGAAAGAAAAAGAAGAGATGCGATCATTAATTTTTGTCTCTCTTGATTAACCAGGTTAAGAATTTTATCTCCTTAGGAGGACCACATGCTGGTACTGCTTCTGTTCCTCTATGCGGTGTAAGTATTCTCATGGTATCGTTATCACGGTCATGGCAATTGTCAAAGACCTGAACCATAAGTTTTTGTCTAAAACATAAATATCATAACATCCTTCGGGAATCAAGATGAGGGTTGCTTGCTTGTTTTTGAGATTAATTCGTCCTCTGTTGAATAATTTTCTCTTGCTTCTTCAGACCGGTCCACTATGCATTATTGCTGACAGACTTATCAAGTCCCACATATACAGTGATTATATTCAGGTAATCCTTTGAATTTCTTCAGATCTTTTACTTTGCTTTTAATGTTCAGAACTTTGACAGTCCATAATCTAGTCCAAAGATTCTTATTTCACTCTCTTGACTTATTTCATTTGATTGTGGAGGCCTGTGATAATTATTCAAATTGATTTGATATGTGAATTGCAGGCTCATTTGGCTCCTAGTGGTTATCTCAAACTACCAAATGTGAGTGATGTCTTCTCATTGAGCATCCCTGCCCTTCAGTTGCTATTACGTAATCATCCTTAATTTTTTACCAGATTGTTGGCTGTGAACTCGCACTGCTAGTAGCCTTTTTATTTTGACTGCAATTGTTCTGGTTATGCATTTAGATTTGGCATGGATTGGATTTAGGCTCTATTCGTTTTGCAGAAAATGTGGCATTTCTAAAAAATATTTTCTAGAAAAATAACAACATTTTCTGGTGTTAGGTTGAAATTTGAAAACGAATTATGAAACATTTTTTGCCGTTTGGTATGAAAAAATTGATTTGATTTTCCTCCATACACTCCTTTCTATAATTTCTTTTTTTTTTTTTTTTATCTTTAAAAAAATTGAATTTTTTTTTTTTTATTTTTATCTCTTTTATCTTTTTCTTTTTCTTTTTCATTTTCTTTCTACTGTTTTCCTTTTTCTTTTATATTTTTCTTTTTGCTGCCTCTGTTGATCACCAGCCACGGCAATAGCTGGCAACTGACCAAAGGCGCGACCTTCAAGGCTCACCGACGAGCCAGATTCCGGGGAGCTTCGAGCTCGCTGGCTTCAAAAAGGTTTGCTGATCTGGTGAGGGCCAAGGCCAGCGAGCTCGACACTCACGCTCGCCAATTTGGCAACCGGCCAACTCATGGTTGACGAGGCCTCAAGCTCGCTGTGGCCTGTTGCCGGCCATCGCTATGGCTGGAGATCGGCCCAGAGAGAAGGAAATTAAAAAGAAAGAAATAATTTAAAATTCCAATTGAAAAAAAAGAAAAACAAACAAACAAACAAACAAACAGAGGGGGAGCTTGCTGGGTTGACATGAAAGAGGATAAGAGAGAATGAGCGAAGGAAATGTTTTCCTATACTTGAAAAGCGGAAAACATTTCTGCTATTATAGAAGACATTTTCCCTTGATGGAAAATGTTTTCCCTGACTTGTGCATATTCCATGAAACAAACTTCAAAAAATCCAGTAAACGTTTTCCTAAAAATTGTTTTTTGCGAAACGAAGGAAGCCTTAGTCTGATTGATTGCTCTATCCGTAACATTCCAATGGCACAACTAATAAACCGCAACATTGATTTGAACTACAGGCTATTTCAGACTATTTGGCGAAATGTAGGTTTCTTCCAAAGCTTAACAACGAACTCCCTGATGAGAGAAATTCCACTTACAAGGAAAGGTTTAGTAGCTTGGAGAACTTGGTGCTTATAATGGTGAGTTGGAATAGTTTGATCTGTTTCATCTGGTATACCATTTATTCACATATTGAAAAGAAAAAAAAAAAAAATTCTTGTTTAATCTCATCATTGATGTTGCATGATGGACAGTTTGAACACGACACAGTTTTGATCCCAAAGGAAACTTCCTGGTTTGGATATTATCCAGATGGCGCATTCAATCCAATAATGTTTCCAAATGAGGTGACTTAATGCACTTGTAATTTTTGTTTGTCATTTATCGACTCTATTCAAGCTGAAATAATTGAACTCACGACATTTTCTTCATCTTTTCCTGCTCGAGAGCAACTCAAAATATATTTCCTGTGATTCAAATGCAGACACAACTTTACATGGAGGACTGGATTGGTTTGAGAAGTTTGGACGAAGCTGGGAGGGTTCACTACGTTAGCGTCCCAGGAAACCATCTCGGAATATCCAGAGGCGATATGAAAAAGCATGTCGCCCCTTACTTGGAAGAACAGAAAACAGGAACCCGCGAAGCTGAAAAGCCACTTCTTCAGAGATTGTTATGGCCATCCTCACTCGAGAGTTTCTTCAGGGAATTGCTTGAACTCACTGAGGAGAAGCCATTATTGATTCAGATGGATACATGATACGGTAGTCACACCACCTCACGATGATGGTGTTACAAAAGAGAACTGTCGGATTGCTTGTTCCATTGTATTGTAAGGGTAATTGCACTCGAAACCGTTCTTGGTCGTGTGGTATCTACGGTCCTGTAATTCTTACGAGATACAAGAGGGACGGTGGAGAGGCATCTCCGGTCGTCATTACAAGATGCTTTGCTGGTATACTCGTCTGATTTATAAGATGGCCAGTCTTGTTTCCATATATGTACACAAAGCAGTTGTCTCTTAAGTAGTACCGACACACGAAACGACACGCCAATGTATCGTTTTTCAAAAAACAGATAATTTCTACACATTGGGACACATTGTATATTAAATATATTTTTATATATACATAATAAATTATCATTTTTATGATTATTTCAATCAAATTCATAAATAATTAATTAATTAAAAAAGCCTAGAATGAATTTATACTAAAAATATTAATCTGTCATTTATTAATATCATTTATTATTTCAATGTGACAAATTCAACTCTATTTCAATAATTTATAAAATTGGAGAAAAAAAAGCAAGCAATTCATATTCTGGACTCGCATGTTAGATATATTAGAAGAGGAAAAAAAAAAAACTTAAGAAATGAATTGCATATCGAATGAAGTGGGAATAAAATGAGAAGACTAAGTTTTTCTTATTTCCCTTTTATTATTTTTATTATTATGTTTTATTTTTGCACATATATATATCGACCTCTCATTTATTAAATTTTTAAAATTGACATTGATATCGAAATCACGTGTCGAAAACTCATATGTCAGAATTCCGACTCGAGTTTTGAAAAAATTGACTAGACATCGAATTTTCCAACAAGTGATAAAGTGTTAACCGAGTGTTTGAGAGTATCAGACATGTGTCAAAGTATTTGACACGACATGAAAGCTCTTGAAGAGTGTGAGTGCTTCATAGGTTCTCTTCCTCTCACGTCTTCATGTCTCCCTTACCGCATTGGAAAACCAACTCAAAAGTCTTCGATAGGCTCAACCGGTAAAAGGTTGGACAACCTCTTCAAGAGGGCAGTGCACGACTATGACACCCAAATAAAAAAGGGCAGCGCACGACAACTCTGTACGTCTTAAGGACTTTGGCTGCGGTACTGCCACCAACTGCACCGCCCTCACTTCGGCATAGCAAATATAAATAATTTTTAAAGCCCGAAATTTCCTTTGTCTCCAGACAAGAATAAGAAACCGTCGCAGTACAGCAAAGTCATAACAGCTGAGTTAATTTGGCGACTACCGAAACCCCGATATCTACTTGCTTGAAGGGGAGCAAGGAAATTTCCTTTGTACATTTCTATGCGCATAAAGCTCATCTTTTCTTAGCTTCAATTCAAGAGAAACGAGTATAAACTTTACATTCAAAGCGGGGGAAAGTAGGAAAAAGAAAAAGAGATCACAGCTCTTGCCTAGTGAAGCATTCCTTATTTATCTATGCATGTACCAACCAGCAGAGGAAATTCCACTTACGAGGGTAGAAAGCCGCTTTGTTTTTGTCACCATGCCGTAGTATCACCTCTTAGTAGACATGAATGTCCACACTAATGCCACTGAGATGATTACTCCCAATTGCGCGGCCACTGTCCATAACCAGCTTCTCTCCAGAAACCTTCTCCTGTGCACGACACCGTAGCCACAGGCATGATATTCTCGCTAGTGCTTTTTGACCAGCATAGCGAACCCGGTAGACAACTCTCAGATCTGCCCATATCTCCGATTTAACATCACATTCAAGAGAGGGGTCATATCCAGTAAGATCTGATTCGGTTACCACAACTACAGAGCCATCATCAAATGGCAACCGTTCTCGTTGGATCTTTGCCACACTGGTTTTGAAAACTAGATCAGACAGGTGACTGCGGAGGTCAACTTTCTTCACCTTCAGATAATAGAATTGCTGAACAGCCTGCATTGCATTTCATAAATATTAGCATTTAAATAGTAGGTTACACGTGAACCTCTGCTTGCTAGCTTAATCTTTTAGATGGGTGGCACTCATCCCCCTATATTCAGCATCATATCAATGCAAGATCCAGATGGCCAGGTGCTCACCTCTACAACACCCCAAAAAATAGAAAACGACCAAGTTGCGTCTTCAAAAAAGAAAAAAATGTTCCCAGCTTTAGGATACCCCAATTGGACTACTACTATTAAGAGTGTTCAAAATTCCACCAACGCCTTTATTTAATAAATTAAGCTTACAGATGAGCTGGCACTATAAACCACAGAGCATAAGTAGTTTTTGGGGAGCCCTACTACATGAGCCCCTTCCTTCCACATGATTACTTTTAACTCAAAAAGATGGAATCCTACATTAGACCTAAATATTGACAAGCTCTCCCAATTTGGTATAATACCTGCCACTGAGCTGTGGCTAGAAGCACTCTTGGTCTGATCGACTTCACATAGTCATATGCAGCATCAGGGGTCATATCCTTGTGTTGCACCTATAAGAAAGAGAGAGCTCAGTAAAGGCAAAAACTTTTCAACTATATCAAGGCTTTTAAATTTGGCATACGCTTCAACCCAAAAAAATGAAAAATAAAATAAAAAATTGGGCATACACACCAGGTAGCATATCACGATGGTCGTACTACGGCCCCGGCCAGCTTTACAGTGAACGTATGTAGTTCTTCCGCATGATGCATTTTCTACAACAGATAGCATCAAGAAAAACATATGATTAATTAATTCTTATTTGACAAGAAAAGAGCAAATTAGAATCAAAAGATAAGGCCTTCATATGCATCAGAGAATTTTTATTCACGTTTCCTCCTGAAGAGCTCAAAATCTTCAATCTACTTTATTGATATTATTCCTAGCATTTCCATTGTAAGCAAAAGAACATAATAAATAGGAGGAATTTAACATTTGCAAATTGTCCTATATCCTTCTCTGACTTATTGAAAAGGACAATTAAGACACTCTGAAATCCAACAAAATACATAGTCAATAACTTTGTTTTACTAATTACAAACGGTACACCTCATACATTTAGCACACAAACTTTATTCCAACATCCGTTGTTGCAGCGGTACAGCAAACAGGCATAATACGTCTCAATAAATGCTTACTGTGAATAAACTCTACAGCTTGGCATATAGAGTGCAGGGACGGAGCAAAGCAATAGTCTCTTGTGGGAATCACCAGATGATTGATGCCATACGCCTATGAAAAAGAAAATTCAAAATGGTATTATTGCCATAATACTATTTTGCAGAAAACCGAAAGACAGAAAGATCTTTCAATATATGAATGACATTAAAAGGACTTAGCCACTGCTCTTAGGATTCCCAGCAGATAAGGACGCCACAGCAAGTATGCAAAAGTCATACTCACCTTATAAAGTGCTGTTGGAACCAAAGTTTCATATGGCTCGTTCAAAGTAACCACTCCATCAACACCAAGCTTTTTTAGGCATGGAACATCAGAAGGAAACGGAACGGCACCCAACAGTATAAACTGAAAACAAGAAGATGTGAATGACCGAGAAAAGAATTACTTGAGCCTGATAAAGACAACTCTTATAGCTAATCAATCCATCCAGAACTGGAGCCTTCCAGATCAATTCTTTTCTTGATAATATAGGCACAAAACAAAAGGAAACTGATCTACTCCTTGATAAAAATTTTCTCTAACAGATCCAGAAAACTATCGCAGCCAAATAACAATCTCAATAGCATTAAACGAACGCGCTGATCAACCTTCATCGACCTTAGGATATGCTCTAAACAGCAAATGATGAAGTAAATCATTGTACAGTCGACTTTATCCACAATAGTTCAGCAGAATCCCCATTCTGCAATCAAACTTTTGTTATAAAACGCACTATGCACAAGATAGCTAGCACAATTTAAGCCGCTACATCAATTTTCATTTTTATTTTTTTTAAATTGTTGACAGCTTAAACAGTCACTGCTGTCAACTTGCGGATAACAAGAAAATAAACTTCCCAGAAGAGCAATACTGCAGAAAAAATTATTTTAAGCATGGTAGCAACATGCATAGTGCAGAAGCCAAAATGAAATCGCCGATCAAGCAAAAATAGCTCATCCAAAAGTTAACAATTGAACTTTATACCTCACCGATGCGGTCCCACCACCTGAACTCAACCTGCATCCGGTTCCTCACGACGTTGTAAAGCAGCGTCGGGTAGAACAGAGCGCGAGCGCCAGCTCCGATCACCGCTCTCTTCACATGAACCGGCACGACGCTCTCCTCTCCGTTCCCCAGCACAATCTCCCCGTCGGCGCGCGGCCCCTCCTCCACCACTCCACCACCAACGCCGGCACCGGCCCCCACCTCTCCTCCTCCTCCTCCTCCTCCTCCTTCCTCGAATTCCTCAATATGCATATCCCCCGAAATCAACAGACCTAATCAAATCGGGGAAAAGAAACAAAAAAAATCTCCCCCCAACACCGACCGGAACCAAAATCTACCGCTACACGAAATCAAACCAAAAAAAAAAAAAAACAAATCAACGGAAGCGAATCTCTATCCCGATGCAACCTAGGTCAACCGTCGGAGAGACGACAGGGATTACGCGAAGGAGCGGGTGGTCGAGCATCCAGCGACGGACGATTCTCAGAGCGGCGATTCCTCCGGGAGACGACCACAAGCATGACGTCCCGAAGGGAGGAAAGATGATCGGGACCGATCGGGGACGATGATCACGAGGCGAGGAAGCCCGATCGAAGCTCGTCGAAGGGACGCGATCGGCAGGACGAGGTCGAAGATCCGCAACGATCCGATCGAATTTCCTTCCTCCTTCTTCGTTCTTCGTTCTTGGTTCTTGCTTTCGAGCTTTTTCTTTCGGTCGATTTTAGCTTGAATGATGGGCAAACGAGATAGGAGAGAGAATGACGCGGATGCTACTCCATCCCCCTACCCGGTTGAGATTGCCAACAACTTTCTAGAGAGAGAAAGAGAGGGGTAGAGAGAGAGAGAGATAGGGGGTACGGATAACGTGACCGACGGGTTAGGGAAGGAAGGGGGGCCATGGGCGGAAAGGTTGTGGTGAGTAGCTGCCACGTGGGAAGCAGCTGTGGGATGATGATGATGGGAGTGGGGCCCCCCCGCCTGGGAATTTTAACTTTACGGGGGCATGCGTAGTACTTTTTCTTTTTCTTTTTTATTTTCATGCATAGTGCCTGGCGAGGGTGACTGTCCTTTTCTTTTCTTCTTTTTTTTAACTCAAAAATCGCCGTACAGCCGGCAGGTAGCGACGTAAATCCGAAACGACCCTAGCCCACCCACCTGATCCAGCCACGGGTGAGTTACACAAGCTACCAGAGATATGAACCCGCTCCCTTTGCGGGGGGAGCCAAACACAAACCGCGCAATCACCAATAGGATGGGATGATTGTCCTTCTTTTATCTCTCCACTAATTGTCCCTTTTTCCCTTCTTATTTTTTTCATATATCATTAAAGAAAACCTTAAACTTGTGCATACGCGATAAATTTATTCTAAATTAACTTTTTAACCATCAAAAATTTCAAATCAATTAAGTCATAACATATTTGTCCCAAATCAATTTTTTAATCATTAAAAATCACAAGTTGATATACCCGTGATAAATTTATTTAAAACTAATTTTTTCACAAAAAACCCTATATTTGTGCACTTATGCTAAATTTATATTTCGTTAGCTTATGTCAAATTTAAAAGTTACATTTGATATCACGAAAAATCATGAATTAGTACACATTCGACAAATTTAATAGTACTCAATACACCTTGTGACATATGGGATTCTACAATATATTAACCTTACGGATTTTCACGTGAATTTGCCATGCCACAATAACATATCACCGTGTATCATTCGCATTAGTAAATTTAACAGTAGAATTTAAAGAAATCTAATAGAAGGTGCACCAGTTTGGGATTTAATTAATTTGAGTAAATTTATGACAGATGTACTGATTTGAGATTTTTTATAATCAAAAAAATAATTTATCATAAATTTATCATAAATGTATCATTTTTTAAATTTTTTTGTCAAAAAATTAATTTTTGGTAGATTTGTCATTAATGTATCAATTTGGAATTTTTTAAGATATTGATCCTAAATAATAAAGGTCATGTTCAACTTCGAAATATCATTCAACCAAAAAAGATAACTTCAAAACATTGACTTACCATAATACTACATATTTTCTTCAATAAATCACCTAATGATATAGTGTAGAAAGGTTACTCGAATTGATTTTTTCATTCTTTTGTCGAGTTATGAGGAAGTGTCATGACCGATTCAACATGCAACATTTGACTTGAAATATCAACATTAAATTTCTCTACCAAGATGGGAAAAAAAAAGATATATCTCGTATGATTAATAGAAATTCATGGACTATTTTGTATATTGTTGTTTGTATGGCATAAGAAATACATTGTGAATAGTCCACCTCAAAATTTAAATATCCAAAAAACAAAAAGCTACAAGATAGGCATTGATGGATGAACACTGATTTGATTCTTTGGATCCAATCAGCACTAATTAGATTCTTTCAACATTTTGCCAAGATAAACATACTTCATATGCCTACAAAAGGTGTTATTTTCATTTTTTGAGGGAAGATTTTACTAGGGTTTGATCCGGAATCGATCGAACTTCATGTTTCTTTTTAGCATAATATAGCATAATTCTGATTTTTTTTTCCGAATTTTGCAACCTCTTTGTTCCATGCACCAAAGTCCATTTTTCAACTTGGATTTTATCTGGGGACAGTAATCCGAAAACCTTAATTAGAACTCACCTAACTATAAAAAAGGAAATAAAAACTTATAATGGATCCACAAAGAATTAAACATCAAGGTAAATATATTTCTTACGTATATTTGACGTCACCCCCTACGCAAGAACTAAAAAGTACGTGTGCGACCTGAATTTGTGAATTTCCTAGTTAACCCACAATTGTTCACCCATGGATTTCTCCTCGCACCGTCCCACTATCTATATGTACGAATCTCCCCTTTATCCCATCAATCCAATCAATTACTTTTTTTTTTTGGTCAGTATCCAATCAATTACTTTATTGATTCAAAAATAGACCAGTTATTTTAAAGGGTTAATAGTTAATACGGACCACCGTCTTGATGACTATGATAATTTAGGCTCTTGGGGTCTTAAGTGGGATTTCAGGGTTGTAGGTCCTCTCTTACATGTCCCTTACGTTTACTTGCCGGCTGTACAGGTTCCTGGGTCACAAAAAAAAATAATTAATATGGTAAAAAATCTCAAACTATATCTATTTATTATATAATTATTTCAAAATTTTTATGTCATTTAAAATTTTTAATTTATCCATTATAATAAATTAAAGTTTGGATTTTTTAGCAACACAAAAAAAAAAAAAAAGTCTACATATATATGAATGAGTTTAAGGATTTTAGTAATAAAAAAATTTGAGGCATTTATAAATGTGGTTTGAATTTCTTTTGTGATATTTGCCTTATTTAAAATTATTAAAAATGGAAATATCCCCATTCCGAATTCCAATATGTTCTCTAAAAAGCATCTGAAATCACCCGATTTATATCAGCCACGTCTCTTTTTTTTCCTAGCACATCCTAGCATCTTCAGGAGGAATAAAGAGGAATATGCTTGATACAGGGCAAAGCGCACCTCGACCAAGAGAAAAAGCGAAGGGCATTCTCGACTTGCAGAGACCACAGGAACGCGGAATTGACCACTCTTGATACTGAATATGCCATCAGGTTGCATACACATAAAGAAGCATATCCTCTCTAGCAGGACTGCCAAGGGACCATCCGGAGGGAGCAGTCTCCGATCGCAGCATCGCCGGCGTCGCTTTCGCATGGCTTCTTTTCATCGAAACTCCGACATAGATTGCTCTTGCTCTTATATAAGATTATCAAAAGATTGAGCCGGAGATTTTACTTCTGGAACCAGGTGCAGGAAAGTGGTCCAATTGTCTACTACCATTCTCTGACTACTTCCGTTAAAGTTTCTAAAGGTGCCTACTCTGGTGTGATCTGTGCAGCATCTGTAGAGCCGCCCGTTTCTTCACACAGCCAGGAATGAACAGAGTAATTGATGCACCAGAAAGTCAATGGCAGAGGCAAATCGTCAATGGGAAAAATTCATGCTTCCAAGTTCAACTTTACATCACCAAAGTGAATGTAGAGAGAGAGGGCATGTAGTAAGCAAATGGGTCACTGATGTGTTGTTACAACAACCCCACTAAACATCCCTTTCAGCTGTAACTATCGAGCTGCTTTTCATAGTGTCAAACATCCACTCAATGGATGAACGGTTGCAAATTTGGGTTAAGACCAGCGACACTCAAACCACTACTTTCATCTACCAACCAATGAGCAAAGAAGATGATGGAATCAACAGGCACGAGGATCCAATCAGATGGCCAATCGTCCTGAATCGTCATGCATGAGCTGTCCGAGGAGTTTCAAAGTGAGCGGAAATTTCCTCTCCGGGGGACACGATCCACGGAGGACGAGAGTTCCTGCATGGAAAACGGAATTGAAGCACTAAATGAATATCATGCGTACAGAATGAATTTCACAGGCAAGAAAGGATCCAAGGGCGAGAGAAATAATCAAGTCCGCAAGAGAATACATGTCCCTGTTAGCTAACAAAAGCTGCCTCTAATTTTAATTGGGTCCAAGAATTGAAAAGCAACAGATTGAACATCTAGGATCTTGGGTGCGCATGATAACGCTTCTACTTCGGGGAAGCGTTTCTTTTCAGAAATAGTTCTTTTCTATTTCTACTCCGGAGAACGAGCAAAATAACGTGTTTAATAACTGCACAAAATTTCTATTCTTGAAACATAAAAAGAATAGTAATGCATTTGATATGATTTTTTTATTTTATTTATTTATTTATTTTTATTCTTGCTCACGGACCGTCAACCATTGACCGTCGACCGCCCCCCACCACCAATGGCGGTCGAGCAACAAAGAAACGGCGGTCGGTGGGAGTTGTCGGCAGTCGGGGTGGTCGGTGGGCTGTGGGCAATAGCGACGACGATCAAGCGGTGGCGGCGACCATCATCACCGACGATGGCCACAGCTGGCTGGAGGTGGCTAATGGTTGGCAAGCGGCTGCCCAGGGCCGCAGCAAGCAAAGAAGAACAAAAGAAAAAAAGAAAAGAAAAAATTGACTTATTTCTAAAAATTATTTCCTCGAGAACAAGAAGCTACTTTTTTTTATTTCTTATTTATGTTCCAAATTTATTCTCCGGCTACTTTTCTATTCCTAAATAGAAAAATAAGTTGGCATGTTACCAAATAGATTTCTGTTCTTTTTTTTATTCCAAGGACCAAAAGAACAAAAATTAGAAAAACAGAAATGTTACCATGCCCTTATAGTATTGTAATGAGTTAGATGAGTGAATTTGATTTTTAATTGAGTTAGATGGGTCACAATATATTCGATACCCTTATTACAAAAACTCATGATAAGAGGTTCAGAGGGTATTAATAAATACTGAACCGGCAAGAAAACTGAGAAACAAACCACGAAAGCCTTCTCTGCACAATTAAAGAATCAGCACAAATCCTATATGGTCCTCTAAATCATCCACAACAAGTCGTTATCAAGGGCGCAATCCATGTCCGACGCATTGAAGTCAGCAAAAAAGGATGTGAAAGCTATAAATATTTTTCCATCATATATAGCAGTAAAAATTTCAGCTAGTTATAGCCTAGAGGTACTTCATTTGATTTACCACCAAAAAAGAAACAGTGCTCCTTTGTTGAGCACAAACTAAGCAACACTAAACCAGATATTTCTGCAAGTGTTTAGCTATCAGTACAAAAACATGGCCTGTTTCAATATGAAGCAGCATGATGGCATGATTGCCAGCAGCATGATGACATGATTATTGAGTGGACCAAAGCAAGGGCTAGCTTCCAATCAAAATAGCCCCAATACGAAGTGCGAGGACAAGCGACCAGCACCCTTAACCTCTAAGATAAGATCATTAAATTAAGTATCACTCTGAAGCCAGCAAGAGGAGTCAACTTCAATTAGGTTGAGTGGGTGCTCGGTGTTACTTTTGCTTTCCATTTTCATTTTCATTTTTTTTTAACGTATAAAATTTGAAATAGGACTTTTGTCTAACGGTGGACACCCCATAGGCAAAATCAGTTTAAGTCACCTTAAATTTTTTCACAACTTTTCAAATTTTATATTTATGTTTTTGGCTTTGGCTTTGGCGAGACATTCAAACCAGGCTTTCTGGTTTCAAAAACCACAACAAACGATGCCTTGAAATTGTGAACATCTAGGATCTTATAGTATTGTGATGAGTTAGATGAGTGAATTCGATTTTTGATTAAGTTCGATGGGTTGCAAAATATCCGATACCCTTATTACAAAATTCATGATAAGACGTTTGGAGGGTATTAATAAATCTTGAACCAGCAATAAAACAAAGCCACAAACCACGAAAGCCTTCACTGCACAATTAAGAATTGGCACAAATCCTATATGGTCCGCAGGATCATCCATGTCGGAAGCATCATAGTCAGCAAAAAAGGATGCGAAAGCTACGAATATTTTTCCATCATAAATAGCAGTAAAAATTTCAGGCTAGCTATAGCCTAGAGGTGCTTCATTTGATTTACCACCAAAAAAGAAACAGTGCTCCTTTGTTGAGCACAAACGAAGCAACACTAAACCAGATATTTCTCCAAGCGTTTAGCTATCAGTACAAAAACATAGCCCGTTTCAATATGAAGCAGCATGATGACATGATTACTAGTAGCATGATGACATGATTACCGAGTGGACAAGGGCAATCAAGTTCAATCAAAATAGCCCCATCCTGAAGTGCAAGGACAACCGACCAGCAACCTTAACCTCCAAGATAAATTCATTAATCAAGCATCACTCTGACGCCTGCAAGAGGAGTCCACTCCAATGAGGTTGAGTGGATCCTCAGTGTTACTTCTGCTTTCCATTTTCCTTTTTTTTTTCTAAACATATAAAGTTTGAAATGGGACCTTTGTTTAATGGTATGACCCGTAGGCAACATCATTTTAAGTCACCTTAGATTTTTTCACTACTTTTCAATTTTCATATTTATGTTTTTGGCTTTGGCGAGAAATTCAACCCGGGCTATTGGTTTTGAAAACCCCAACAAACAATGCCTTGGAATTTTGTTGTCTGTATCCCTTAGAATATCGTAAACTGGGTATCCCATAGAATACAATAAACTGGGTAATATCAGGTGCAAATACTTATCTAGCTCCAAGGATAGATGGCAACTAATAAACTACAGCAATATCCTAGGAAAAGAATGCATCTAGGTACTGGACCATTAACATCTACATGAAACAACACAGGATCCAAAATTAAGATATCAGTCATCAATACGCGTCTAACATGTTTTTGCAAAACCAAAGGCCAGAAGAGAATTTTCAGCTCTAGTTCACAAAGATAACCCCAGCAATAAGAAAATTGCTACAGAACAGGAAAAACTTTCTCAGTTTATTAGCAAGCTGATGTGCAGGAAAACCACTTTCAAATTCCAGGTGTTTTTCTTATTTTCTTAACCCATTCACAACCCATCTACATCAAGTAGGAACTTCAAGAGGTGCTTTTAAACCTCTTAAGATTCAGCATAAACCTCATCAGGGAATACATCCCTCCACCTTATTCATGATTAGTGACAATCACACCCAAAAAAAAAATCAATAAGAAGTTAACCAAAATAGTGCAAGCTTGGTACAATCTCCAAGGATTCAAGGAAAGAAATCACCATACCAGCGGTCAAGAGTCAAGAAAAGTTGCAATTGGCTGATACTTGAACTCTGAAAGGTTCAAGAGCGTTTGCTCTGGAATGCTCAGAAAGAAGGCTGATAAGTAACAGGCAGAACCTTCATCAATAGGAGCTTGAACTGCCTGGAAGCATAAACATATGAAAGGGACATTACGATAGTCAGTTCCATGATTTGCAAACATCTTCTGGACTTTTCAATCCCATTCTATGCACAATTAGACAGCTAGTCGCCTAGTCCTCGTGCACCTTCATAACAAGCAATCTAATTTAGCATTTACTACGCTGGACTTCCTGTTCTGCAAGATCACCTTAATCTCTCGCTCAAGAGAGATACAAGTTCATTGTCACCACATTTCTTCAGATGTTTGACTATGTCATCAGCATATAAAGCTTGCAGGCGTACACCTTTATCAAGAATCGTCCTCGTAACCTTGGTAGCCTCAATCATATGGTTATGCAGACAAAGCCAGTGTAAAAGAACAGAATACACATCAGAATCAATTGAAAACAAGCACCCCATTTTCTCAATCTCATCAAAAAATTGAAATCCGTCCAACCCCCTTCCCTCAGTACAAAGCTCCTTTATGATAAGGCTAGAAGCCAAACCATCAGGTTTCAACCCACAATCCAACAATCTTTTAAAAAGCGTTATTGCCTCATCAAAAAATTTGTGTCTCATCAAAGACACCACCATAGAACTATAACACTCCCCATTTGGAACAGAACCTTCTGAGACAACTTTATTAATCAACTTATAAGCCTCCTCCAATTGGCCTTTCTTGCAAAGGCCCTCAAGTAGAGCAGCAACTGTAACTCTGTTAGGGGCACAACCACAAGCTATCATTCTATCCAATATTCCCAGTGCCTCCTTCGTCAAACCACGGTTACAAAAGCTCTGAATAACTGAAGTATAAGTAACCACATTTGGACTGCAATGACCGCCATCTTTCTCCATCTCCGTCAACAATTCCAATGTCCTATCCATATTTCCATTCCTACACACACCATCAAGAAGAGCCGAGTAAACCACCACGTTCGGCACACAGCCATGTCCCCTCATAAACTTGATCAGCTGGTAAGCATTTTCCAACCTACCCACATTGCAAAACCCTTTAACCATCTCCACAAAGGTGATCATATCAGAGTACAGGCCAACCTCGCTCATCTCTCTCATCAATTTCTCTGCACTATCCATATCCTCCTTTTGACAGAACAACCTAATAACAATATTGTAAGCCGTCGTATCGGCCCTCAGATTGAATTCGGGCATCTTGCTGAGCACCCATAAGGCTTCCTCAGCAAGCTTGGCTTCCTTGCACAAATTCAAAACTACCTTAACCGCCTTGACACTAAGTGGACACTCCTCAACACCATAAGACTCGATAACATCCCGAATGACTCGCGGGTTTCGTCTAATTTCAAAGATTTCGCAAGCTTTAGCATACATGTAAGAGCTGTGCCGGTAACCCGGCTGGAGACCAGACCACACGAAGAACCTGAGACCCAAAAGAGATTGTTCAGTGGAACAACTGGTCAACACTTCACCGACGCAGGAAGGGTCGAGATGGGCTCGGACGGCGGCGAGGGCTTTCTCGATGTTGCCCCCATTTTGCCGAACGCGAGAGTAGAATTTCTCGGCGGCAGAGGCTGCGGACGGCTGCAAGGTCGAAAATTTGTGGACTCTGGAGGTGATCGAGACCGAAATCATGCGAGCGACGGACGAGCGGGACATGGGTTGCGGAAATAAAAAGAAGGTTGGAGGTATTCCCCCGCCGCGGCGGCCGGCGAGGCGACGGTTGCGGATCGATTGGGGTTCAAGATGCAACCTTTCGTTCGTCTGGTGCTCGCGATAGGTGGCGGAGAAGCGCGGGTTCCTTGGCTTTTGATCCTAAGGTCGCTCCCTCCTCCGCCGGTGGCCGGGCATGTGGCTGAATTTCGTGATCGTCGGCGGCGGCGGCGGCGGCGGCGGCGTCTTCCGACCGTGTTTTCTGCTTGTTCAGCTCCGCTTCTTGGAGCTCTGATACCAGCCTTACCAGGCAACGCTGAGGCCGCGAAAAGCAACGGTTATTTGCTTCGTTACGAGCCCGTGCAGGCCCACGGGCCTCGTGGGCCGTGCCGGACCGGCTCGACGCGGCCCATGGCGCATGGTCGGGCCAGCCCAGCACGTTCCACAGCCCGACCCCTCGTCGCCCGCCGTCGCTGCCGCCGTCCTTATCTGAAAGTGAGTGACCTCGGATGATATAAGGAAATAAATTGAGATTTTTTTTTTTCGGATCACTTTTTTTTTTAAGTTTAATTTAAATTGCAATGTTCCATCTCATTTCGTCGGTTAATTTAATGGGTTATTTTGCATGGCCACGAAAGCTTCCTAACGAGTCTTACTTAAATATTTTGTCGAAACAAAAAAATAATATTTATCTAAAATCTGCGAAAAAATTGGATGGTTTCTTCAAATATCTATTTATATTGGCTTTAAGATCCGTCAGCTAGGTCAATATTTTCTTTAAACATCGCAAGTGTAAACGTACACTCTAATTCTCAAACAGATGGTATTCGATTAATTCAAATTATCAAGAAGCGACTCGGCATCCATATCTAATCAATTGGAATATACGCCAGACAATAGTTTCCATGATTGAGATTTCTTCTTAGAAACAAAGAAATATCAATTTGCTAGAGATGGTATTTCGTTTTGAGGAGTATACGATGGAAACAAGTAATAAAAGTAGAATGCAAGATTTCTTAAATCTTAATATGTATATTCCTATCTCATCATATGATTAATCGATTATGCACTTTTAACTCCCTGCCATCTCCAAAGTATCATGCATTTTACCCTAAGGAGTGATCCATTTTTGAAGGCAAGTCCTTGGTTAATTTTATAGAATTTCATAAATAGCACGTACATTAAAGTCCATTTTGTAATTATAATATTCCCGAAAATAATTTTTGCATATAAATGATTCTTTTTATTGTTTTCCTTGAACGAGGTTCTGAACATTTGAAGGCATTTGATAATTTATATTCCCATAATAAAAATACTTTTAGTACAACCCTTAAATTTTTTTGACTTAAAATTTCTTTTAATTTTTTAATACTTTTATTATATTTTTCTCTCTTTCTTTTCTTTTTTCTTTTTTTTTTTTTTCTCTTTCTCTTATTCTTTTTCCTTCCCTCTTCTTCTTCTCTAGCTGAACCACAACAATGATTAATGACTAGCTGGGTGAGGTCTGATGATCTCATTGGGCGAGCTCGCTTGGCCACTAGCGAGGCTTGACGACCTCATCCAGGTAGTCACCGGCCATCGTCGTAGCCGTGATCAACAATGAGGAAGCGGAAGAGAAAAAGAAAGAAAAGAAAAAAAAAATGGTTTGCCTTGATTCTAGAGTTATTCTCAAGAATAAAGGAGTAACTTTTTTTTTACTTCTTAATTCTGTTTCAAATTTATTCCCAGAACAAAAAAGTTACTAAATTGATTTATGTTCGTTTTTTTTTTTATATAATTCCAGGGGACAAAAAAATAGAATCAAGCATTGTTAGATAGTTAGAATTCAATGTGCATGGCAGGCTGTTGATGATATTTCTTCCTTGAATTACCTTCATACTAATTGAACTCGTGGCAGGTTATGTATAAAATTGTTCTTTTCCATTTTTAACATGGACTTAAATCTTAAATGCGGGATTTCGTTTGGTCGTCTGGATTCGAATTAGAATAGAATATGATAGGATAAAAGGGGATTTGAAATCCTCTAAATATTCTTTGGATTATAGAAATATCCAATCAAATGTTTGGTACAATTTAAAATAGGATTGAAAATCTTTAAATTACTTCTTTAAAAAAAAAATATCATCTTCAATGGGGTCCTTGTGTATGTGAGGACTTGAACCCTCTCAAACACCATCGTCAACAAGAGGTTGACAGATTAATCTCTTCCATTATGCATAATTATGAACTAAAGGCGAGTCTGACCTCTCCCTTTGCATGTCATCAAACACTTAATGAACATTTAGTTCAAAGTTGACCAAGAAAGAGATTGTGGTACAATGGAGGCTGAGAATGAGTAATCAGATGTGAAGTAGAGAGAGGAACCGAGAAGCTGGAAAAGCGATTGAAAAGAGAGGAAAAGCTGGAAAACCAATTGAGAAAGAGGGAAGGCCATGAATGAAATGGTGAGCCCTAGCCTTCCAATTGAGCCGTGAGCAAGGGCACTAGCGAGAATACTCAGGGTTGTCAAAGTGAAGAACTGTCATAGTAGATAGTCACTAGAGTGGTGGTGGGGTGTTGCCAATAAAAAAATGCCGAGGACTATGAGTTTGACTTGAGGTGGGGTTTTCTTGATAAGTAGGAATCGTTAAATTTTAAAATTTTATATCCAATCTTGGTTTATCCCACTCTTACGCCAAATGTCTACCAATATATCTAAGCTTATCCTGTCCGAAGAACATCACCAGATAATTTATTCGGACTCAAATACAAACCACCAAACACAATAGGAGAAAAATGTAGGTCAAGAAACCAAAGAGAAGATTGATTGGTCAACAAATATTCCTTCTTTCGTGCTTTCTTTGATTCACACTCCATTTGATAAATCGAAATAATATATCTCTACTTTAAAGAAATTCCATTTGAATAATTGCGAGAATTAAAACATGTACAACTATACGCTCCTGCGCACCGAGCGGGCACATGACTAGCATGGAAAAAGGAATTGAAGATAATATCTTGTCGTAACGAAAAGGTCTTTCTATCAAAACTCCATATGATCCGAGTCGTCACCCATCAAGGCTCCGATTGATAAGCTTATAAAGGAGATCATAACTTTTTGTCGCCGTCTATCACATGCGCACGCAATTCATACGTGTAAAATCCAACAGGACTGAGCAAGGCATTCCAAAAAGATTTAAAAGCAATTCGGCGGCAAGTACAAGTTATCCGAATTGTATCATACTTTAGAAAAGCAATATCTTGAAAAATTCATATCGATGACGACACTTCTATCAATCAAAATCCTAACCGATCGATTTAATTGGGAGCTCGTTTTCCTTCCGAAAAAGGAACACGACTTCCATCTTCACTAAGAAAACCCGTCTTACTACTAAATCCGTCAAACAAATGAATTAGATCGGGTTATAAATTATCAAAACCCAAATGGATTTACGATCCCGTTTGATGGGTCTATTTATCGCATGCATACGTACTCATACATACGTTCTTCGAGCATAATCAACGCTTGGTCTTTCATACGGATGGGGAGTTGATTAGCGGTGGGGGGATTTGGGAAAAGGGGTGGTTTAAAAGAATAATTAAACGATGGAAAATGGGGGATGGAATCCGATCCGTTGTGTCAACGAGTCTTTCTGACGCAACGCTTTCGGCCACAAATTTGCTTTGGCAAAAGCGCAGATACCTTATCATCCAGCTTAAGCTGATGGCATTCCAGCACAGCAGATAAACATGATTAAGGTAACATTAGTCGCGAAAATTATCGACTCATGCATTGTCTTAACTGTCTTAACTGTCGATTGACTTAGTTTAGCGGTTGAACGAGAGAATCCGTGCATGTGTATGGATAAGGCGTGCGACGGGGGTTCAATTTGTCATACTGCTTGAAAACATTTCACATCGTGGGGATAATTATTGGAGTTTTTGGTTCGTATTTTATCCAATTCGCAAAAGCCACGTGGAACTTGATCCGGAATTTATTTATTTATTTATTTAAATGAGGTTGGTGCTGAAACAATAAAATAAAATAAAAATAAAAACGTCCTACTCACTTCAGCACTTGCCGCACCTAATTGTCCATGTTGACCTGTGATCAGATGGTGATGGACAGTGGACAAAAGCATTCTTGTCGCTGGAGGATGTTTCTTTCTTCCGCCAAGAGGAATCTATAGAGGGAGTGGACAACTTAATTAAATTAAAACCTAGATATGCTTTAGATTTTATTATTGGATGGCAATAGGAACATTATTACTGAATGAAAACAAGATCTGGTCATTTTTTTTATATGAAAACTCCGTTGGTTTCGTAAAAAATGAAAAATTTCTAAAATATTTACACAATAATGATTGCACATAGTAAAAATATCTTTTATAGTGATGCAAAACTAGAGCTGTGTAATTGGATTCCTTCTACTTAGTAACCGGACTGGACTACCCTAAAAGCCGACCCAATGCCAAGTTCCTATTGGAACCAATTTAGTTCCAGATTCCGAGTGAAGAACCACTCGAGAATTGGATCAAATTTGGAACCGATTTCATAAGACTTTATAATTCGAATTTTTCTTTTGGCATCTTTTTCTCTATCTCTTTCTTTTTCTTAGCTCTCTCCAACCTCACTCCGACACTTCACGACTGTTTCTATCTCGCTCGTGACTCACCCTCCTCCTTGCTTGCTCGCTGCTTATCCACGCTCATTCAAACCTCACAACCCTCACCCGTTCCTAACTCACTTTTGTTCGCTCGCCTTTATTCATTTTTTATTTTGAATTATTTTGTTACTCAGATTATTTTACTATAAAAAAAAAGAAACAAAAAAAAAAAAAAAGGGAACAAAAAAGGACAGGTTCTTGGGTAGATTATGGAACAAAACTCAAAAAACATGATGAGTTTCAAGACCGGTTCCAACACAAATAGGATGAGTTCTAGATTTTAAAAATTAGGAGCTGATTCTAATAAAGTAAATTCCAGCCTGGCCACTCTAAAACTATTCACCCATAATACAAAAGTTCATTTTTAAGAGAAGTTTTTCAAATCATTTACTTTATGGCAAAACTAATGGAATGTAGGGTTCACATTAGGTGACCGATAAAGCCACCTTCGAAGCCCATTTTACTTCACATGGCAGCTTTACTTGTTAATTCTTTTTGGAGATTTTTTTTTTTTTTTTTGACCCCACGGGCCGCCGAATTCGATTTCCGGAATTTACGGGAGCGCTAATCCGCAAATTCTCTAGTGCAACGTTAGAAGTGGGGGCTAGTCAGCAAAGCACAAAAAGCGGCTCTTTATGCTGCGAGCATATACCTCCCCATGAACTACCGACCGCGTCCATCAAAATGGAACGCGGATGGCATAGGATCATTGGCGGATGCAAATGGCCACCGAATCAACCATACAACATTATGGACATTGCGCTAGGAGAAAAAGAACGAATTAGGTACAATCGATTCGGACGTTACTGAATTTCCAGCTCAGAAATTGAAGGCCGCTCGTTTGAATCCTCCGACCATGTGCAAAGCGGTTTAGATTCGGTGGCAGGACGAATGCCCAAATTGACTGCGAAATATTTCACAAGTTTCTAGATAGGGGGACTCTCCATATCCCTATCTCTATAACTATTATGGTGCATTCGATAACCATTCTATTCTAAAAAATAATTTCTGCTAAAAAATAATATTTTTTTTATTTTGTTTTCTAGACAAATATCTAAGCATACAAAATTTCTAGTTCCGAAATAGAATTGCGTTTAGTATGACCCTTAAATTTTTTTGTGACTTAGAAACTTTTTTAATTTTTTAATAATTTTATTGTATTTTACTCTCTCTTTTTCCTTCTTTTTCTAATTAGTCACCAACCTTAGACATGACTGGTGATTGGCCAAACAAGGGCTAGTAACCTCGCCAAAGTGTCACCGGTTGGTGAGGTTGGCCCCAACATGGTCGAGCCCACCAATGAGGCTCGACCTCATCAGGTCATCGCAACATCGGCCTTGCCAGGAGTCAGTGACGCTTCGACAACTAATTAAAGGGAGAAGAATAAGAAAAGAAAATAGAAAAAAAAATTGATTCTAAAATTGTTTTCAGAAATAAAGAAGCAACTTTTTTTTTTTTTGTTGTTCTAAATCTATCCTCAAAAATAAAAATATTACCAAATAAGTTCTTATTCTTGCTTTTGTTTCAAGAAACAAAAACAAAAATAATTATCGTTTGGCCAATATTCAAACAGGTCCATGTTGTGCCCGATTAGTGGTGTCCAAAAAGTGTTCACACGCAAGAGTTTGATCACACCCGTATGATGAATAGCTGCGAAAATCGGAACAATCTTCAAAGAAAACCCTAGAATCCACCATCTCATCTTTCTCTTTTCTAATCCAATAAAAATAAATGTAGATAACCTTATAATTTATGTATAGATGACTCAATTCAACTTTGAGAAATGGCCAATTAACAACATTATCAGCAGCAATAAGTAGATAAAACACAAGCTGCGTGGCCCTTAAGAGCATCTAAGGATCATCTCCATTCTGGGACGAAGAAGTAGGCTGGAAAAAGACTGGAAGATGAATCCGCTCGTAAGAAAAGCATTATCCCCTCTCCGAAAAGCGCCAAAAACATCTTGCGATTTAAATACGCGCAAACAAATATTAAATTCATATTCTGAGACGAACAAATATTAAAAGGGTATATGACCCTCGGAGGAAAAGCTAGCGTACGCAGTCCAAAAGAAGAATCCTAACCACATCCACGCAACCTATATACTCTCATCTCATTCCCCCAATTTTGTCCTTTTTATTTTCTCTTCCATTTTGCTCATCACTTGCATTGTCCCCCACTGAGATTCCCCGGGAATTTTTGTTTTTTTTATTTTGGTTTTTGTTTTGGATTACATACTTTTGCATTCAGACCACATGTAAGCTGTCGATAGTTCGGTCACAAACTTAGGTCGTAGACATGTTCACGTCGACAAAATTAGAAGAATCGTGATGAAAATATCGTTTGTTTTTTCCCCAGTGTTCAGGCATTCTTAAAATAAGATAAAGAGAAGGAGGAGGAGAAAGTGCCGGGCCTATATGCTCATGCAAATTCGTTTCAGAACGAGGGCGCTTCCACAATCCTCCAATGCTCGGATTCTCGAGAGCCGGTGCGGTGACCATCGAATCGCAAGAGAATAAATTTTTTGGGTTATTTATTAAATCGTCTGAAGTTGCTCCCCACAAATGGCCCAAAAAAAAACCCAGGAACGCTTTGCATAACGGTGATCATTAGCTTTGCTCTCCTCCCAAAACCTTTTCCTCTCCCACTCCCTCTCTCCCTCTCTCTTTCTTTGCTTTCCTCTTTCTCCACTTTCCTTCCTTAACCCTTAAGTCTTCTTTGTGTCTCCCTCTCTCTGTCTCTGTCTCTCTCTCTCTCTCTCTCTCTCTCTTCATCTCCTTCCTCTTCATATCTTTGCAAGCACCGGTGATCAAGAAAAGACCCTTCATCAAGTACAGCAAATCCATCCCCCTGAAATGGCTGATGCAGACACCGGCACCAGGAAACAGGGCCTGGTCTCAGAGCAAAACCCGACAAGGACAAGTAAGTTCTTCACTCACTTCCTGTACAAAGCCCTCGTGGCCGTGGTCTTCCTCGTGATCCTCCCGCTCTTCCCTTCCGAGGCCCCCGAGTTCATAAACCAGACCGTGACCAACAGAAGCTGGGAGCTTCTGCACATCGTGGTCGTGGGCATTGCGGTCTCCTACGGCCTCTTCAGCAGGAGATCGAAGGAGGAGTTCGAGAAAGAGAACGGTCCTTCCAAATTCGATAGCGCGCAGTCCTATGTGTCTAGGTTCCTTCACGTGTCCTCTGTTTTTGACGACGAGGCCGATAGCCTGTCCGGGTCCGATGACAACAGGGTCCAGACCTGGAGCAGTCAGTATCTTAGGAATGAGCCGATGTTGGTTGTGGCTCCGGAGAGCAATTCCGTCGATGAGCAGATAAGTAAGAGCTCCAGGATCGGGGAAAAGCCGTTGCTTTTGCCCGTCCGGAGCTTGAAGTCGCGGGTCTCGGACGATTCCACGGATGCTGCTGATGAGCCTGGCGGCGTGTCGAACTCGTTCGGTAGGTCTAGTTCCAGTTTCGGGTCGAAGAGGGTTTCGAAGGGCTCAATGAAGAAGAGGAATGCGCCGCCGCTCGTGGATTTGGATCTCGTCGAGCCGGAGGATAATTCTAACGAAAATAACATCGTCCTGCCATCGCCTATTCCTTGGCGATCGAGATCAGGACGGATGGAAGTGAAGGAGGATTTAGACATTCCTTCGATGGAGGAATCTGAGACCAATCTGTTCGAGGCTCGGCCCGCTAGGCCTCAAACGTCGCGGTCGTCTCGACCCAATTCCACTACTCCGTCCCCAAAGCCGTCGCCTTCTCCGTCCATATCTTCACCGAGGAAATCATCTCCATCGCCTTCTCCATCCTCAGAGTCGCAAGCGAAGACTCTGGAGGATCCGGTGAGAAGAAGGAGCTCTCACAAGTATTCTTCTCCTCCAGTCCCTCCACCACCCCCACCACCACCACCACCACCGCCCCCGATGTATTTCAAATCATCGTCCATGAAACCGAATTCGAGTTCGAGTTCGAGTTCTCGGGTCAATGGAATTTCATATGAGAAGGACATGAGAAGGAGCTTCTCGAGTGAGTACAAGGACACGAATGGAAGCAACGGGGAAATTCCAATGAGGAAAGCCAATCCAGGGTCTGAAGTGAATTCAAGAGGACTTGATGATGTTTTGTCAGCAGGAAAGTCGAAGAGGACAACAAGAGCTGGCGAGCCGGTCTCTGGTACCCGGAAAGGAAGAGATGCTAGAGACTATTACCCGAACGAAGTGGCGGAAATGGAATTCGAAGATGATTTGGTGAACCCACCGAGAAGAAAGACCGTACGATTCGATCAAACTTCATTCGCGACTGAGAACACAGTGCAGAAGCCATATTTCCCCGAACTAACAGGGAGGCCAGAATTTCTTGAAAAGATGGTTTTGGAATCAGACGAAGATTCAGAGAGCGAGGAAGGTGCCTTCGAAGGAGCTTCGCACGATGATGAAGCTGAGGCTGATTCGAGCAGCGTCAGTGATGGAGGACCAGATGTGGACAAGAAAGCCGATGAGTTCATAGCTAAATTTAGGGAGCAGATCAGGCTTCAGAGGATCGCATCGATCAAGAAATCGAGTGCGGAGATCAGTACGAAGTCTTCTAGGTAGATATTAACTTGAAAACCCGTTCCCACTTGTCGAGGGGATATAATCCAAAGTATTTCGATATTGTTCTTGGATTTTCTTTTCCTTTTCTCTTTCCGACCTTGGTTTTATGTTTGAATGTGCTTATATGATCTACTTCAAAGGCATGATAACAATGATTTGAACTTAGCTTGCAGTGTAGAGAAAAAGGATGGTCATGCAATGGAATTTATTTCCTTGTGACTGCCGGTTGCATTTGATAGCAGTTTCATGGCTGCAGTTGAATTCCTCTCTGCAAAGTAATGCCATCTGGTGCAGACATTAGGAAACTGAGTGAGCCAAGGCAAGTGTCTTGTGCGTTGGCTGATCTCTCTCATTCCAATCCTGTCATGTGCATCGGATATCTTCCTATCAGTGCACAAATTGGATGAGCATCGTCTTCTTGCTTTGCTTGCATGAAAATATCTGGACTTCAATACAGCGTATTTTCAGTCAATCGCGAGCTTAGGTTAGACTTCTCTCACGGTTCAACATTAGTAAACTTTGGTATTGGCAAATTCCAGGAGTGTTTCATCAAGAGAGTTCAGAGATAGGATGATAGCTTGATTGCAGATATGAACCAAAAGAAGCTGACCATTTGCAATACAGAGTTTGAACTGATTCTCACAGGTACAATTTTCGCTCGACCAATTCTCATGGGTACATAGACGGCATTTGCAATGATCATGATGATCTCCAACTACATTTTCAAAACAGTAATGCGGTCGAACTTGATCGGGTGTCTAGTATGACAATCGAATCGAACATGTTAATATAGTCGAGAGCTGTATCAGAACCATGATTTCTATATAGGGATTGGTTTTATTTAAAGATGACAGCATAAGACCCATTACCTGATAAATCAAAGGACAAGCAGGCTTGCTTAACGGGTATGCATGCTAAGGACTGGCCCAAAAAGCATAGGCAGATGGATCAAATCGGATAGGATCGGCTCGGACCCAAATTCGGGGCTCCACATTTGGGTGAAGCCCGTCAGTCAAGTTAGAAATAACATGTTTTGGGCCCTCACTTCCAAGTACTTCTTTAATTCCTGGACTGGTGAAAGGAAATTAGACATATTAAGAATTAATCAAACGGGTAGAATTGAAATCAGATGATTGAGAAGACTGAAATCTCACAGCCTCGACCTTAGTAAGGATGCAATCTTTGTGGGGTCTTGCGCACAAAATCAGCAAAATTCTGTTTTGACTGCCATGCCTTGATGAACATAAAACTAAAGTTAATATTCTTGAAAGAAGTTTAAATGTTATCAAATCGACCCCATCTGGAATAAACTCTTTTGCTTTCATCCCTCCAAACATATGATCAAGGCAATGTTGCAAAGGGCAAGAATTTGGCCCGGTGATGGATGACTCTAATAAAGATATGATGATGTCATTCATCTTTGAATTAGCTCACTTCCACTAAATCGATTGTGTTTCTAGATCTTACACGATGGTGGAAACTACAAAGAAAAAATCTGTATCTATTGCATTTATTCTAATTCAATGATAAACCTTTCAGTTTAATAAATTTAATCTTAAACCTTTTAAAAATTTACCAATTGAGTCATTTCAATTAGCTTTGGCCCTAAATCACTTACTTAGATGTTAATTATTTTATGTGGCACCGTCGATGTGACTTTGTTGTTACTATTCCAAATAACAAGTGAGTCAAATATGAACTTAATCTCTTGCTAGATATTCTTCTTTCAAAGGATTTTTCCTTTTTTTAGAGTATATATAAAAAAAGGAAAAAAAAGATCCTTTGTTCAAGATTCATAGGATATGAAAAGGAAAATTTTCGAAGTAGACTAGGGTAGGGAAACGGCAATCGACCATCTTCGAATTTACACTAGAAAAATTATTTCTATGAATACCATTTCATGCTTAATTCAACCAGTTTTCGGAAGGTACGTTTTGACGAACAAAAAATTACTATTCAGAAGGTAAAATGATCAATTAACTAAAATGGGTGTGTTTTAATTAAATAAAGTTGCGAAAATAGCCTCTCCCCTTGACAAATTAGCTTTTGCTTTTGACCTAATTAGTAATTATTTTCAATGTCAAGACAGAAACTACTGTTACCACGTCAAGAATAACGGACGGGCCACGGTCGCACGACTTGTAAACAGACCCCCGTTTTACTAAGGAAAACGGTAATTAGGAGAAGGCGTGTTGTCAATTTCACCTAATCAGTTCTACGACGTTAAGAATTATTGGCGAAATAGCAATAAATAAATATATAAATCCACGTCATCATCTTCATCACGTCTCTCAAATGTCAAATCAGGCCACCAATCATAGGTTAGTAAAAATTAATGGAACATCGGATTTTACAAATTTTTTGACGTCTTTGTCCCGAATCCTAAACTTTCAGGGAAAAGATGATGGGTCACGGTACAAAACATTGTAGACCCTCCAAAATCTCATTTTCCGACAAACCATATCCTTAGAGACCAAAACGCTACTCCAGAATTTGTACAATTTCCCCAACTCCTTCGATCCGGACACCGTCCCGCATAAAATGACCAAAATGCCCATGACCCCGATCCCGACCGGCCCTCCACGCTCACGAGCAGGAGCGGAGGGCATCGAACGGGGCGTGGGCCAGTGGGGCGGCCGCAGGGGCCCACGGGTTGATGAGGGGCACGGGGCGGGGGTGGGCCGGGACGGCGGCGAGGGGGCGGCCGACGGCGGTGGGGGAGACGGGGCGGCGACGCGCTCGCAGGAGGGGCACATGGTGAGGGTGGTGGGAGGGGAGAGGTGCATGTAGAACTGCGGGGAGAGCTTGAGCGCCCGCAGCTCCTGCACCTCCTTCTGCAGCCGCCGGTTCTCCTCCGTCAGGCTCTCGCAGCACCGCTTCAGGTACTCGCAATCCACCTCCGTCTGCTTCAGCTTCGTCCTGTCGAGACAAAAAAAGAACAAATCGTTTTTAGCTTTTTAATAATTAGCGTTGACCGACCGAGATGATCTTTTGACCCTGGCGGGAGTCTTATCGGAAATCACACGTGTCCTCACCTCGCTCGCCTGTTCTGGAACCAGACCTCCACTTGTCTGGGCCGCAGCCCCAGCTGCTTCGCCAGTGCCAGCTTTTGCTTCTGCATGAAACGCACCCACTGCGACCGTGAGTTTATGAAATGACGAAGATGCCCCTACTGAATATAGGGCACGAAAGTCGCATTTCGCATTAACTATGGTTTTGATCTTTTTCAAGTTTCAGCTTTTATTTTTATTCAATCAAATTCTCTAACTTTCTTGTTTTATGCGATCAAGCAGGTGCCTCGTTTACCCATTGCCAAAAACATAAATATAAAGAATTAATTGTATAAAGTAAAATTTAAATGATCAAATTGCACAAATCAAAATAAAAAAGAAATAGAGGATGTACTCAACCCTAGTATTTTGTTTTCCCGTTCTTTCACGCTCTTTTCTCTAACAAAAGAAAACGTAACCGTTTCATGTTATTCATTTTTTCTTAATCCGATAATAAGATTATCTCAGATCGCTCAACAAAGATTTCAGTTTAATGCGGTTTGATTTTAGTCTTTTAGTCCTCTTGAATTATTAAAATCACATGGATATGAATATTCGAAATTAGTTAAAATGTTTTCTTTTTCTCCAATATATATTTATGTATATGTATATGCATCCGTACGATACTTACAGGATTGAGGGTGTTGTGCTCTTTGAAGCTCTCCTCGAGGACGGCGGACTGGTCCTTGGACAGCCGGAGCTTCTTCCTCGACAAGTCGCCGTCCTCCTCGTCGCTGCCGCCGCCGCGGGAGGACGCCCGCTCGTTGTCGAGGTCGTCGCCGTTGGTCTGGCTCTGGTGATCCCTCTCGCTCCGCTTCCCGCTCACCGTCGACGCCATGCTGTTCGGCGACGACACCCCGGCCTCGTCCTCGCCGTAGTCCGCCGCCGCCGCCGCCCCCGCCGACGGCTCTCTGTTCACGTCGATCCCCCGGAGGAACGATCGCGCCTCGGAGTTCCGATCTGCGCGCAAGAGGGATCGAGGATCGATATTAGAGAAGAAAGCGAAGACCTTTTCCTTCGGATTAGTGGGATTCGTTTGGGCAAAAAGACGAAAGCTTGAAACTTTAGACCATGAAATTAGACTCGGGAGTTCTTTTTTCATTCCGTGTTTGTTTTCCCCCCTTCCCAATCCTCGACACAACTGAGGCTCATTAAATTTTACAGTTCAGGAAATGGGTGGCGAAACAGAGCATGTTGCATGCGATTCGGGAGCACCCGAAAACCCAAAAGAAAAAGCTCAGATCTTGGCATGTCGGATTCATGTGCCAGGGGCAGTACCTGAAGAAGAAGGGAAGGCGTCGTTGCAGGAGCGCTTCTGAAGATTGAACCCAGATTGAGCAGACGAAGCAGAGGACGGGACCAAGGAGGGCATGAGGTTCAGCTGCAGGGACTGCCGCTGCTGCTGCTGCTGCTGCTGCTGATGCAGGTGACTCTGAGGGAAGCTCAGGCTCAGGCTCAAGCCCAGATCATCTCTCTCGCCCATGACGACGAGTCCTTTCTGCTCGGGCCCTTTCGGTGGAAAGCACAGAGCTTTGAATGCCCCCCTTTGTCTAGAGAGAGAGAGAGAGAGAGAGGAACGGAGAGAGAACTGAGAAGGGTGTGGATGGCGTGAAGGAGAGCTTTGGGGGATTAAATAGAGAGAGAAGGAGAGAGGAGAGAGGAGAGAGGAAGCTCAAATGATGAGAAGTGGGTGTCAGGGAAAGGGGCCAGTCGATGTCGATCATGAGATGGGCATGTCGCACTTGCTTTGCTGCCTCCTTCCCCCCAATAATGATGCCCCTTGCTCCTGCTCTCTCCTCTTTCTGACATTACATTACGCACCCCCCCACCGTGTCCTCTCCTTTCCTTTTTCCTTTTTCCTTTCCTTGCCCACTTGTTTGGCTTCTCATTTACTGAAGTGGCAAAATAATTTTTCTAATAGTTTTTTTTTAAAGGAAACGGTACATTTATGTACTTGGTCCTCTTTTTTTTCTTTTTTTTTTGGAATAAAGGAAAAGGTAGTTTTATAATCGATTTATCTTCGAAAATCATAAGGGCTTGAACCGTATGTATTTTTTTCGGTCTAGTTCCCTAAAAAAAAAAATTCTAAACTTTAGATGAAGTCTCAATTCTGTTTCAAACTCTTTTTTATTTGAAAAAATTTCAAACTTTCACTCTAATTTTAAATTTGTCCTCATGTCCAAAAATCACCACTAGTTTCTTCAGAATTATCAATATAAAGTTAGTTAGAGGTCCATTATCTAAACTTAGGGACTTTACACAACATCTTTACATTTATATGAAACAACAATGGTCTTATGACATTGATAATCTCAAAAAAAACTATGTGACATTTTTTTAACGCGTAAGTAGATGTAGGATTAAAGTGAAAGTTGTGGATTTTTTTTTTTAGACTACAAAAATTATAAAACAAAATTGAGATTTGACCTAAAGTCGGAAGTTTCCCCATTTTCTCCCTATTGTTGTGTTTAAATTATTTAGTTTATGCTATTTTTCGGTAAAACAAAGATTCTTTTTTTTTCCTTGTTTGTTCATTGTTGGATTGCATAATAATGTATGTTTTGATCATTATAGTGTTCATTTTTTTTCTTTGTTTTTTCATTGTTGGATTGCATAATAATGTCTGTTTTGACAGTCGTGCTCTTTAAGAATCAAAAAGTTCAAAGACATGTAATGTCTTCCTAATAGCTTTGTCGCCTCGTGGCCACAAAACTTTTCCCAGAACTAAATAGACTCAAAATTGAAGAAGATCACATGGTTCAATTAAGAATTAGAAAGAATTATTTCTATCGCAATATTTTTTATATAAATTTTCGACTTTTGTCGTACCATGTATTGTCACGAGCCACTTATGTGAGCCGATCACATTTTTTACAAAAGCAATTTTTAGTTTACTCAAAACGTAAAGAAGACACGAAAGGTGAGGGTATTGCCATTATGTGCATACAAGATAAATGATTTATATAATGGAGAAAAGAAAGGATGACATTCATTGGTTGTTTAACTTTTATGGAGATGATTTGATTGAATTAGGGAGGTGATGCATCATTGGTTGAATCAAAAGAGATATCATGCACCTAATCAATAATTCATGGTTGCAATTCATCTCTCCGTCCAACCAAGAAATCTATGTATCACTCGTGACTAAGCATTGCACAACCCAATCAAATATTGTAATCATGATCCCACATGTCAACGCCTTTTTTGTGAAAGAATCGTCATGGGCACTCTTCGTTTCGTCCATGTCAATATTATCAGGCAGATTTAGCTTGAAAACAAGCGATGTGCACATAAGCAAATCAAGTATAAAATCTAATCACGGCCAAAAATTCAATTAGACAATCGAGTTGGGCACTCTTCTGGTTGAGAGATTTTATCATTTGATACTCTAGTCAAATGAGATGGATTTAGTGGACTAAGAAAGCAACATTTAAATTCCAAACAAATGTGCTCGTTTTCAATGACATTTTTTTATTTTAAAGTTTTGAACATCGGAAACGTGGAGTACGTTGTGGAAAAAAAACCTCAAAACTCTAATTCGAAGAGACTCTCTTTTATTAATAAATTGAGAAGAAATCTATCTTTAATAAGCCAACTTGGTATTAGTATTGTATGGAGGGGGTTGTAAAAGAAATCATTTTTCGAGTAGAGTTAAGTACTAACAAAGACATGTGATCTGATTTTTTAGGGAAACATGAAGTAATAATTACTAGCAAGAGGGTATTTTCCAACACGATGAATAAACTTTTTCTATGCTGTTGATGAAGATGAAATAGAAATTTATGCATTGATGGAGAAACATACTTAACATGCAATTCGTACCCGTTTCTGTACATTACCATCGTTCCATTAAAGGTTTAAAGGAAAGGATATTCCCCTGAAAAAGAATAGATGAATCTGATTTCGTCTTTTTTCTTTTTGGTCAGTCCTACCATATTCCTACTCTACACTCACTCTCAGACTTTTGCCATGCCTCTTACAAGACGTGAGAGTCGAAACCCACTTCTGAAACTTATGCGTCCCCACCTCATCCCCCTGAGAAGGTGGGGATTTGAACCCCTCACCTCCTCCTTTCATGTTGAAAAGATGGCTACTGGAGAATCTGATTTCGTCTGAACGCGGAAAAATGCATACGAATTTCAAATGCCATTGAATGCTCGAAGATACGATATGCAATGCTTGGTCGATAAGTCGTGATCCGAATACGGAAAACGAAGAAAAATTACACGATTGCGCAACAAAAGTCGTCCCCAATAATTACGGGAATCGCCAAAAAATCCGACAACCGCCTCTGTTCCCATCTCATTGTCGTTAAAAGTAATAAGTACGTAAGAGCAAAAGACTCTTCCACAAAAACGAGAGCAATCGAGACCAGGGAAAAGACCTGTTGACGGCCATCGAGATCAAGGGATCGAACGGCCATGATTGGAACGATACGACTCGATCTTCTTTTTATCGAAATCTGATGATTGATTTTTGTATGCAGCGCCGGGGGGGGCCCCCACGAGATATATTTGGGTTTTTCCCCTGGAAAATCTCTTTCTCATGCGACTCCGATTGCAACTCGGAGCGGGAGAGGAGTCTTGTAGACGAAGCTGTCGCTATCGATAAACAACCTCCGAATTCACCCGTACCCATCTGAAGACAAAACGCCTTTATTCGTGACTTGCCATCTATTAGCGCGTGGTAGCACGCTCATGGTAATGGCAGGCTGTCAAACAAATGAAACATATCGAGTCTGGGTCAGATAAAAAAATGATCGGATTCATGTTGACCTAACATTACGTGGTATAATGTTAACAACCCATACCTAATGTACCTAGGCCAGTCTTGATTGACTAGGGCAAGGCGCCAATGACTTGGGTGCAAGAGCAAAGTACTTATGCATGGTCTCTAGGGACCCAAGCACAAGAACCGAGGTCTCCAACCTCGCCTCCATAGACTTGGGCAAAGGCATCGAGGTCCCGATTTCAGTCTCGAGGGACTCGGCCAACCTATGTAAACCTAAACCTAGCCATTGTGGAAACAGGTTTCACACAATGCACAAAGGCTAAGTGCTAGTGACTTGGGTGAAGGAGTAGAGCACTCCGAGCGCAATAATCGAGGACCTAACCATGGACACAGGACACAGGCATGCAAAAAGCATTGCTCTTTGATTAAATTGATTAAAGCTGGATTCTTTGCAAATCCATTGGAACCCATCATTAAATAGGTTTTGCTTCATTAGACTTGTTTTAACCTATAATTTTAGGCAACTCATATTTCACTAAACTTAACTAATATAAGTTGAATTTTGGGTCCATGACCCATTTTGTCACTTCTAGATAAAGACAATGTTGCAACAAGTCAACTGGTCAAACCATGAGTTATAACACTAACATGCCTGAATAGTGCGAATAGGGCTAATGAGAATACTGATGTTTGCATTCCATCCCAAGCACCTTGATTTTGTTTCAACTGATAATGATATTAACTCTTAATAAAAAAAAAAGTATAATCAAATCTCAAACATTTCAATTGATCAGTGCTAAACTATCATTGAAAAATACCATAAAGTCACAATTAAAGTATGAGAACGTAAATAATAAAAACAATTGTTTGTAGCGCCATGAGGAGGACCTCTCTTTCAAGGTTCACATGACTTGTAGGTAAATTTATGTATTGTCTATTGAACGGACTTGATTACAATTTTCCTTTTTTTCTTTTTTTGTTTGGTAGAATGGTTAGAACTTAATTTAATCAATTAAAGAGTTTAAAGTTTGATTAAGTTTCTCACACAGTATTCAGTACCTTTAAGGCACCTTTTTTGCGCGACCAACTAAATTTATAAATGGTTTTGTTAATAAGCGTCCCTAGGGTAGAAGCTAGCCATGCCTAACCAAGAAAGATATTAATTTTCAATGGACTTGATTATACAAAACATGGAAAACAATGTTTTAAAAATGTCGAGATTTATTTTTTTATTTAGATATTTAATAAATGCCTCGAAGCATTGTAATCCATTCATAAATATTAAAACTTTATAATGAATGGAGTGGATACACAATATCATACTTCACGGAATATGAAAATCGATGCAATTTCACATTGTATTTCAAATATGGTCTTCTTTATAAGTGATCTAACAAGTGCAAGTTAAAACTACTAAAAATGTTCCAAATAAAAATGTTTGTATTTTGAAGTGGAATTAATGACTCTTAACATATGTTATGAAAAAAAGTCTTTTCACATTTTCCTATGTGAAAGCAAATTTGAAATACTTGGCAATTCGGGTGAAAAATCTTCTTTGCAAAATACGTGGGCAACCGAAACATAGGCATCACTAATAATTAGAAAAAACGCGACAGTGAAAAATCTTCATTGAAACGACCCCGAGGGAAAAAAAAATAAAAATAAAAAGTGCGGCGCACGCGCTCCGGCTCGTGGGGTGAGAAAAACAGGAGGGACAAAGGATAATCATGTGCATGATGGTGCAATTAAATAAGGTGGAGTGCGCGGCGAGCGACCGACAAGATGTCGGGTGATGATTGAGTGTCCCCACACGTGGCGTGCTAGTTGTCCCACGTGTCCCCCCCATCGCAAATCCCTCCTCCCGCCCCGCCCCAATCACTGGCAGCCTTCCGAGCCAGCTCTACGGTGGACCCTTCCGCACCGGATCCCTTCTCCCCCCAGGGCCGGCCCGGGCCGGCCGTACGGGGGGCTGCTCGCCCCATGTGACCCGCACGTGAACTCGGTCCCCCAGGGGGGCCTCTAGGTCGTGGGGGCGCACCGGCTGCTGCAACTTGGTCCTGTCCACATCGCCAGATGCCTAATTCGCTCCAGTCGGGCGTCGAGATTTCCGATAAGGGTCTTTTTACGTATGTAAAATTGCTCGCCGTGCGATCAAAACCGGAATTTGTCTTTCTTCTCGTGCCCGATCATTAAAAAAAGCGGTTTTTAGCGGAGCGTCGGGTTGTACATCGCGATATGATATGTACAGACATTGATTCGAGACTGTCTTCTTCAGAATAAGAGAGGGAAGAGAAGGGAAAAGAAGAACAGAGCGAAAGTGAATCTCCATGAGATGCAAGGAAAACATAGAGCCTATGGAATTTTGTCTCCACATGTAAAGTGCACCCATAAGAAGTGGGATCCCATAAGAAGTGGGATCGGTATGGCCTATGGGATGCCATTTAGGATTTATTTGATGATATCAATTAATTTTTTATTATTCGAAATAGAAAACTGATAAGGAAAAAAAAATTGAAGTTATTTTCGGGAATATCAACTTTACCAAACACAATTTTAGCCACAAAAATGCGTTGTCAGAAATTTTTATCTTCTATGCGGCACTCCAATGGTCCAGTAAATAACCAATAATACGGTGTCACGAGCATGTCGAAATCCATTATCGAACTTCGATTTGACCGAAAAGGAAAAAAAACACGGGGCTCGACTCAAGTGAATAGTATCTGACGAAAACAAAAAAGAGGAACAAAGACAGACTCCACAGAACAGAGAGATCGTGTCGCTGTCCGATGTGATCGTCCATCATCGGTCCCCACGGGGGAGAGGCCGAGCGCCGGGGACGCAGTCCGCAACGTGAACATCACGTGAACCAGGACCCGCGGGCTCGCGCGGGGTGCGAATTGACCGTGCTGCCCCCGCGTCGAACACGGATTCCCTCGCCCCGGCCCCCCCCCCCCCACGCGCCACGCGTCGCGCATCCAAGGGCGAGCAGTTCCCCCCGGGGGCGGGCCCCACGCCACCAGCCGGGGACAACTTGGGAGATGACGAGACTCATCACCGCGCGATGGTCGCGTCCCCATCAGCGAATCGCTCTCTCTCTCTCTCTCTCTCTCTGTCTACATACGACAGCTCGGGGACGTGACGGCAGGCTGTTCGTTGCGATCGTACGGCCGCCAGACGCTCTGATCCGCTTGGCCCGGGACAAGGCGAGCCGTGCGATGCGGTCGCCTAGCGTACCCACCGTCACGTTACGGGAGATCCTCACGGATCTAGCGATGCGTACGTCGACGGTTCGGTTCCATCGCATGCACGGAAGAAGCGTCGACAGGACCGGGAACGGACGCTTTCGCTTCGGCAGCTCGTTTATCACGGATAAGAGAAAAATTCGCGTGGTTGCGGAGGGATTCGGTCTGGGTTCGATCGTAGGACAAAAGGACGAAATTAACTCCTTCGATTGTTCGTTTGTGGATGATAGTTTCAATCGGTCTAATCAAATTGGAAGGTGGAGGAATTCCTCGTGCATCCATATCTTGCTGAATTATGTGGCTATCAAGTTCCTTTACATCTCGAGAGGACATTCATAAAAACAAGCCTGATTCCATAATTTTTTAATTGGTAGCGTGCAATTAGGTTTTAGGTTCTTGGTGTTGAACTTACCTATCTGCTCGAGAATCGATTATAATATTTTTTTGTAGTTGAAAAAAATATAATTTATTATTCTTAAAATGATAATAAATCCTTTACCATCAAGTCAATTCTTTCCTATCAAGTTCTCCATGGTAGGTATTGAACTGATGGCTATCGATCGGGAAATATGGAAACTCCTTTATCACCAGGTTGATTCTAGTGCGATGTGGCTATTGAGTTCAATTCAAAATTTTAGCGGCGATGATAGTCCCAACTTTTAAATCCGAGTACCGATTTTGTCAAAGAGAGTTGAAACTTCTTAATTGAAAAACATCAACATGTATTGACTTGAGCTTAAGTCGCCATCGATCGAGTCCGTGTAATCTCTAGGAGTTGCCGAGTTCACATCCTCGTAAAATCTATTAGGTTTTGTAATTGTCATCAAATTTATGCAAGTGAATATAGTTAAATACGACATTGAAACACCATTACTGTGATTCCAAGACTGATAATATCACATCCACCCCATATATTTTGCACTTTGAAATCTATTTTGCTAGATCTTGAGCTTTATGATGTCGAAATGCTTAAGTTAAAACTAGCTTAGGACTTTCTTAATGAGTCACTTTAAGGCACTTCTTAATTAAGTAATTAAGTCGAATTTATAGTTTTAAATAAATTATTATCCAAGTATTACCATTTTCAGAAATGAGATTTTATCAAGGATTCTTAAATCTTTTGTCATCGTGGAATCTCGTATTTTGCTAGAACAAGGGTGATGGGATGTGATTCGATTGTTTTACAATGAAGAATTGATTGACAGAGATCTGAAAATTTTTTTTTTAAATAAGAAAAATGCGAACGTGTCGCAGCTTTCAAGACAAATTGTGTTGCAAAGGATGTAACGAGTATCACGGAAATTAAATATATTCTTACGAGGTATATACGTATTTCGAGATCGGGTACGAACCGCTACGGTGGGTTGCTCGTATTTTCCTGGAAATTTCGTCTATCAACGGGAAATTGATGCAACAGGGCTGTACGGTACGCTCACATCGATGCATTAATTAACGGATTTTAATTAACCAAAAAAATTGGTTATAAAAAAATTAACCAAAAAAATTAATTGCCTTTGCTAATGCCTCGTCAGTTGGCACCCTCCAATTATCGCTGCTCATGTGAATCCTACGTGTCGCACCGCTCCCGATACAGCCTCCAGCTGGACGACAGCTCGAGACACGTGTGATCCCGTCACCCGCACGTGCGCCCCCGGTCAAAAGCGGGGGAAAAAAGAGGAAAATACCCGACTCGCCCATGCTCGGATCCGGTCAACGGTCAAAGCTCCACCTCGCCCCCGTTAAAAAGGAAAAAGAGAGAGAGCGCGCACGAAGCCGACGTGCGAAATCCCTTAGGTGCCCTCCGAAAAAACCCCCCGCGACCGGCTCGACCGGTCGCCCAAGATGGCGAGGGGCGAATCCGGGCCGTCCGATGCGCACGTGCACGCGGGAGCGGTTACCTAGAAAGTTGTTGTTGGGAGAAGACAGCTTTTGCTGGGGGAGGGAGGAGATGATTACTTTGAGATTAGATTTGGGGAAGATCTGGCTGATGATATCGGGGGACAACATGTGACCGCGTGAGCTGGTAACTGGTAAGCCATGTGATCAACCGTTAACCCGCGAATCGATTCTTTGATTAAGATTAGTGGCTGCGAAATTTCGGTTGATCGAAATTGCGGTTTTCTGCTAAGCTACGCTTGCGGTTGGGGCTGCACGTGCGGCGCACGAAATTTGAGTTGGGAAAAGAAAAAGAGAAAAGATATGAGCTTTTTCTCCCGCACGCTAATTTGAGGCGGTCGGACGATTTTGTCCTTTCGATTCGAATGTGTGCACGTACCCATGTCTCTTTCTTTATGGCTTAACGTGTAGAAAAGATTTCGCGATTTTGTTCTTCCCAAAAAAGGTCTTCATTGAAAATAATGCACAATTGGAATTGGCTTCGAGCTTAGAGAATAGTACCGTGAATCATAGAAGAACACTTAATGAACGATCTAGATCGCGAATTATGCTCGAGGATCGAGTGCACGTCATATGTCGTCTTTATAAGTTATTCCCATTTTTTTTCGAATCGGTTGATCTCCATAAATGCACACGAATTACTCTACTTGGTATGCTAGATAAGCCTTTATTGATGGGGGGAGAAGAAGTGGGGTCTCAAAGTTACAGTGAGCGGAGATGCTGTATTTTGAAGCCAAAATTTCCCAAATTGGAATTAAGAGCTTAATTCAACTCGAGCGAAAAAAAGGGAAATTAAGCACTCGACTGCTCAACTAGCTCCTCGAGATCTAAACTAGGTCTAATCATTTTTCTAATGATTTCGTAATGTGTCAAGGACTGAATCACGACGATTCAAGTTCCAAAGTGAAAATTAAGAATCATAAAGTTCTTTTTGCTTTCATCCCTATTATTATGAATACGGAAATTTGATTAAACGATCCTTGAATTGCAAGGGGAAGGGCAATTGCGGAAGGCAAAAAGAATGTTACCCACCACCACACCCCCAAGTCAGACCATTGTTATAGGGAAGCATGTTTGGTTGTTGGCCAGATACTCTTCTCCGCCTCTATTCCTGGGAATGATAGAGAGAACATGTGAAATTGAATACGACGGTTACACTTATTTAAGATGATTAAACCCTCACTGGAGCAAATTATTAGATTACACTAATCTAATCATTTCCCCATCGATTCTCCCAGAAATTAAATTAACTAATTAAAATGGGGGCCAAGGATATTTTTTTTTTTTTTTTTTTTTGGGTCTGAGGGGGCCAAGTTGGGTCTCTCAATTTTTCCAATTCCCCAAGTCACCTTTTTTTAAATGCGCTTTATGAGACCAGACATAGTGATTTTTTTGGGCACCAAGAGCGACTTTACAACTACTAAAAGAAAAATTGCTGACTTTCGCCAGGTTTTTCGCAAAGGTGTCCCCCTAATCATGTCCGAGCTTTCGAAGGGCGAGCCCCAAGGTCAAGAACGTGGTCTACTTGCATTTATTTTCATTATTTTTATTTATATTTTATTATAATTACTATTATTTTGTGTGGGGGGTTGATTTGCGAGCTGGACCGGGGGCTCTTTTTTAGGGTTCAAAAGACGGGGCATTAGTTTAATGGGGTTTCGACAAAATCATGGTCAAGTCGCACGAGGTTGTCTAGTCGAGAATGATAATAAAATCATTACGTACAGAATGCAAAGTTGTTGAGGGTATGTGGGGCATGCATTCGTGGCTTATGATGATCATCATCATGATTGTGTATGATTAATCGCCAGGATTTTTAAAAAAATCAATTTGGAGTTCGTACGAATCCCGAAAGTCCTAGTTGGGTTATTTTATTTTATTCTATTTTTTATGTATATTTCGGGCCATTTCGGTTTTGATTGGTCGGTGTTGGACCGGTCTTTTTCGTCCGGATGGGATGTGGGGCCCAGACAATGTTGAAAACATGGATATTGAAGAAGGGAGAGCTATGGATGTCAAACCTTGGCCACGGCCAAAAGTCGTGGGCTTTCATTAGGGGTGTCAATGTGTCTAGTAATGTCTTGTAACGCAGAAAGCAATTCATTATTGTGAGAACCAGATTAGTAGAGATATTGTTGAGAAGAGGGATACTGAGAGAGTACCTTAGCAGTGTAAGTAATGTTCTCCATTTGGCTATTCTATGATATTTGTCGCCGGTCAGCTTGGTTTAGATTTTGGGTTTCATCGTGCTCGTGCATGCAGAGAGAGAGAGAGATAGATGGAGAACAAGGCCGGGTTGTGCTCTCGGTAGAGTTATAAACTAGCTATGCTCCAACACTAGTAATACCCATAACTAAAAACCTTACTTGAAAAAGATTAAGGCCTGATCCCAAAATAATTCAAATTTTCAGATAGGGTAAGGTCGGGCTGGGCCGGGCTTTTTTCACCACCCATGGCTTTCATGGTTGGAGTGCGAAATTTTTTCTCTTATCACGAGCTGGTGGGTTTCGATTTCTAATAATTTGAGGCTATCTCGAGCACCCCGGCATATGGGGAATTGCTTTCTTGTTCAAATAGGATTTTGATCATTTTTTTATTATAAAAAAAGTACCATCACTCTAATCAGACGATAATTAAAAAACATTACCTGGATTTGAATGCCCAGGTCTTGACATTAAGGCCCGAAATGGCCAGGCCCAGGCCGAGTTATTGGGGTTGGGCCGATGTTTTTCTTTGAGCTAGGCCCGACTTATTTGAGCACCTATTCATCTTAAATGATGAGTTCGGGGCTCCACCTCTCATGCCAACGGCCCGGGGCATGAATAACCCAAGAATACCAATCTACAGTAATCACGGGACATGGTGGTTTTATTGGGCCAACAAAATTTTCACGTGGCATAGATGGGCCTGACATTGTTTTCCATTGGGCCCACGGTAGTGCACCGGGCACCTCGACACCGCCCCGATTGAGCTGGACCGACTCGGCTGCCTCTTCATTTGTGCTTCGACCGTGTCCCTGACGGATGATATGTCGCAAATATATCTCTTCGCATCGGATGAAGGGGTTTCGGATCACAGAATAGTCTTGATGGCCCAATCTATGAATTGGACATGGTATCAAGAGGCCAAGTTAGGTCATGTCAACTCCAAGGCTTCTTAACCTTAGACGAGAATGCCCGAATTGGATAAGAAAATGACTGAAGCCCATAGCCCATGCAGAAGTTGCCCTGCAGTTGCCCCGTTAATCTGCCCCGCTTTTATATTTTAGAAAATATATGTCGATGCATGCTATTTCTTTTAATAATAAGATTAATATAGATTGTCATGTCATACAATTCAATGTAACTAATTACTCACTTGATTTAATTTAAAGTAAATAAGAAATCGTATCTCGCTAAGTGAATTATCATACATAAGGGGAAATATCAATTATCATCATTTCTTTTATCCCTTATGCCAACATGCTCATCCCTTTTGAAAAAGCCTATGTTTTGCACATTATGTTTTGTTTTTAGATTTCAACTTTAATCTCCTTTACCCATGTCATTTTCCTTCACTCATCACTCCTTTCTTCGAAAGAAAATCTTATCTCTAATATCTATTTCATGAGAAAATATATGATGTAACCCCCGCGTCACTAATCCTCGTGACGTGAATGAGCCTAGTCAACTCCACTCGAAAGGCAACAAGTGTCCTTTGACATGAAATGAATGGAAAAAAAACTAAAAACTAAAATTGAAAGCTCTCTTTTCTCTCCTTTGACTAACAGACTGTTGTGATAATGATAAAGAACTTAGCACAAACCCAAGAATATTTATCTCATCCCACTTTCCTCCTCTTCCTCTCTCTTCCCCTGCCCTCTCACCTACCATTGCCCTACTTAGCCGTCATTGTTGAAGGTTTCGTGGTTCGAGGCATAATTGTTGAGGGCTCGTCTACGTAAGAGACGGCAACAGTATCACATAAAACAATCGTTGAAATTGTTTGAACAGACTTCCTTGGAGAATTATCAAAATGTTTAATACTAAATTGACCAAATTGAAATGTTTAGTATTAAATTGGTTTGAGACTTATTTGGTAATTATCTCATGCATATCACGGCTACTAATACTTAGTTTTGACTATTTTATAATGTCGAGACATCGCAAAATACAAAAAAGAAGACATTACGTGGTGTCTTAAAGTTAATTACGATACTAGGTCATAAAGTTATTAATACAATATCGTAGCATAAAAAAAAATCGGGAGGCTAAATGTCCCAAAGCGGACATTCCTTCAACCATCCATTAAGATGAAGTTTGATTAACGCAAACATTCACGAGAATCGAAAACCGAACAAAGGAGAATCGATTCTGATCAAGTGATGTTTGAACAATATAGAGAGAAACTCAATCCGGTTTCTGACAATCGATTCATTATTGTGGTTTCACGAAGATAGAGAGAATAGATTTGCTATTGAATTATTCAAGGGGGGGACGTTTTCAGCGACAATCGATCATATTCCTTCGGATTTTCGACAGAAAAAAGAATCATATTCCTTCGGACTGAAACCGTCGCAGATTAAATGTCTCTTTCTTGGCCCCTGGTTGGCCCCCACGAGCAACAAATAGCTTACCTATAACGATCTCACAAGATACTTGGCTTAGTTAAAAAGAAAAAAAAAAACATCTCATAAGATACTGGCTTGGTCAAAAATAGTTCACACGCGTTCGACGTTAAATGGACGGCCTTGTATTAGAAATTGGCTACTTGCTCGAATTTTCGCACATGGCAAGACTTCATGAAATTTGGGAAAAAATGTTCAAAAAGCCTAAACCTATCATAATTTGGCCAATTGAGTCTTGAACTTTCCGATTTTGCTAAATGAATCCTAAACTTTTTTACTTTTTGCCAAGCGAATCCATTTGATAAATTTTAGCCGAAAATTGTTGACGTGGATGTTAACCTTCCTATGTGACATGAGCGGTGATGTGGATAATTTTTATATAACTTTAAAAAAATTCTGAATTTTTATAATATTTTTTCTTCTTTTCTCTTTTCTCTTTTTTTCTTTCATTATTTTCCTCTTTTTTTTTTTTTTTACCACGTCCAGGAAGGGCCTACTTAGATATCGCAGTAAGTTCAATGGCATAATCTCTCTACATGGGGAACATTACAATGAAAGTCTTAAATCTATTGTGTTGGTATTAATTCATTTCTAAGCATTTTAATTTGACTAATTTTGTCCTTAACCTTTTCATATTGGTAACATTTGAGTTTATTTAGCTAATTTAGACTAGAAATTATTGATGTAGATACTAGTCACGTGGCATGGTTGGTTATGACATAAACTTTTTTAATAATTTTTTAGTATTTTTTTAATGTTTTCCTTTTTTTAACTTTCCCTTCTCTTTCCACCTGTGGCCGGCATAGGTGATGGTTAGAGAGGTCGCCCTCACAAGATGTCACGATGAGGAATTCCTATTTGCTCCAAGAAAGTGAGCCTTTTGCCTATTCTCTCAGCTTCTTCTACTTCTTCATCTGCCCCCCTCTCTCTCTTCCTTTTCATTCGATTGATTATCAAGACTCAGCTCGAAATTTCTTCCTTTCTTTAGTTGCTCTTTTTTCTTCTTTTTTTTCTTTTTTGAGGTTGCATTTGACTGGTTTAACGTTCGTGTGTTTTGAGTTTTGGTCGGTTTTGAGATTGGTCTGTTTGTTTGCTTAAATTTTTTTGTTGTAATTTCGAATATGGGAGGTTTGAGCTGATCGTTTTTTTTTTTTTTTTTTTTTTTTTTTTATTAACTGTCGTGCAGGTTCTCATGAGTTGAGTTCGTGTGGGATTGCGTCTTGCTCTCAGGCGTCTCGATGGAAAGAAAAGGAAAAGCAAAAGAAGGAAAAAAAATCAAAAGAATTATTAACAAATCATAAGAAAAATCAACATAGCACTGACCATGCCACGTAAGACTGCCAACATCGACATTAGCAATTTATGACCTAAATTAGCCGGATGAACTCAATTAGTATTAATATGAATAAGATTTTAAGTCTAAATTAATCTAATTAAAAGATTTCGAGCTAAATTGATACTAATGCAATAGATTTATGATTTTTTTATTTATATTTTTCTCTCTTTACATATAATGATGATGCATGATCAGACACTATTAAGCTAGTGATCAACAATTAGGTTTCTCATAATCAAAACATGCATTGGCCATTTTTACTTCATCGTATGCACTAGAATGACAATTGAAGGCAAAATAAGCTTGGGAAGATCAAAATCAAAATTTTGCGCTGCTACATGTTAAACATCAGACTAATATAGGAGAAAGGAAAGGGGTAGTTCTGGTGCTAGAGGAACGTTGTCATAACGTCATAGCAAAACGGAGTCTTTATCCTAAAGATATTTGCATTTGGCCAAAGACATTCCCCAAAAGCCGAACCAAACAGGTCCTCTGACCATTACTTGAACAAGGAGGATACTTTCAAAAAGATCTATCTAATTTCTAAGTCTAGATTCACAGGAGTCGAGAGAACTTGCTCATCATGTAAGAATTCATCGTTTCAACGGAGCAAAGAGATATGATAATCTTAAAAGAAGGCACGAGATTCGTGTCGAAAATGAGCAAAACGAAAAAATAACATGAAGCTTCAGCACGACGATGAAACCTAATTGAGGAAATATCTTCCATGGGAGGGAAGCAAGGCGTGCGTCCAATTGGCACATTTTGAAATCCATTGCCAAAGTAGGATTAATGACAAAGCTTTCCATCATAACCACAAGTTGGCTCTTTTTCTGGCCCCTAACATTATTCTAGGGAAGCCTGCCAAACATCATAGGTACCCGGAAAACCAGAATACTTCCCAATTTGGACAACCTAATCCAAAAGGCATAACATAAGTTTCACATTGAGGACTTGTTTCGTCCACGAGCCATGAAAAACATACTCGCACATGTAGTAAATCGGTAGTAAATCGGCGTATTTTCTTCCTTTCGAAGTGTTACACCGACATGAAAAATATGATAGAAGTTCTTAATATAGACCGACCAACTAATTAAAACCCTCTGTACCGATAGATTGTACCCTTTGCATCCTAGATATACTCGACACCATATATACGAAGATTCCTGCACAATCCCAGCATGCGATGCATCGCATAAGGAAAACGAGAGTTACCAATCTATGACCCTATAAATTATCCTACACTTGATTGAATTTCCCCCGTACGTCAGCATTACCATACCTCGAATTGAGGTCTACGGTGTTGCGTGATTAGGTTCGTAACTTCGCCGGACCACCCGTCTTCTGCTCCAAAGAAGCCACCTTCAAGAAATATTCGTTCTGTGAGAAAAAGCAAAACCACCCAACACCTCCAAATTGCAGGTCAGTTGGTCTCCTCAACGAGACAAAGCTAAAGCGAATTCCATACAAAGTGGATAGAACAGATAATACATGAGAGAGAGAGAGAGAGAGAGAGAGAGAGAGAGAGAGGGGCAACCTTGAAGGCAGAAATAGCCAGGCGAGCATGTCATTTCTGCAAGGAAGATAACTCACGGATCTTAATTCTAATCCAACACCAACCAAAAGACGCAGATAACAAAATGAAAAGGGAAATAAAAACCAATTGACACTCCCACAAAGTTGTGAAATGCGTACGAACGTATCTATACGTAGGCACCTGGAGTCGTGAAATGCATACGTACACATACGGGCGTATCTATATGTAGGCACCTGACCAAGATGCGCACAGCGCACCTCGAGAGAGAGAGAGAGAGAGGGAGAGGGAGGGAGAGGGAGAGAGAACCTTCGCCGGTGAATCGAGCATTCGGTAAGCATCGGCTGTGATTCCCACCAACCAAAGGCCAGGGAAGACGCTCTGCAAGAACCAAACCAGACACGAATGAAACAGTGCAAACGTATTCTCCTAAAGAAATTCACGGCTCAGCAAACGCATAAGAAACACAAAATCAGCGCGAAACGGCACAAAACGACGCGATCGAAGATCCTCCGTACATCGAGCTGTTTCTGCACATTCCGGGGTCGCTTCCGCGGCCTTCGAGCAGGCCTCGACCCGGTCATCGCGAAAATGTCCTCCTCAATCTCCTCCTTCGACAGCGACACCCACAGCCTCCTCTTCCCCTCCTCCGCCTCCTCCTTCCTCTCGCCGCTGGCCGCCTCCGCGAAACCTCGCAGCCGCGCCGATTTCGGCGGCGGATTCGCATTCTCCTTCTTCTCGCCCTGCTGGACCGAAGGATTAACCGCCGGAACCACTTCTCCGTTCCTCGGGTTACCGTTGTTCGCTCCTCTTCTCGGCCTCAGGTTCCACGGCCTCTGCACGGCCTCCTCCGCCTCGGCTTCTTCGTTGTCGTCGCCGCTGCCCTTGCCGTTGTTGCCGCCGCTTCCATGATCGGCGCCGGCGATGTTGATTTTGAACGTCTCCCCCTCCCCTCTAGAGCCCGACGCCTGTTTCGGCAGCCTATCGAGGACCGGCGAGGAGGAGGCGGGCGCGGAGCAGTAGCCGAGGGTGCGGCCGGAGCGCGATCCGAGCGCCGGGGGCCGCGATTGCGGCCCGCAGTCGTCCGGAGGGGGAGGCGGGGGAGAGTCGCCGGAGGGGGAGGGGCGGCGGTGCTGGCGGTGGCTGGCGGTGGCGCTCCCCCAGCGCAGGAAGGTCGGCATGGAGAAGTTGTGGAGCGGCTGGGACTTCACCGGCGCCGTCGCCATAGGAGGAGCAGGACGAGGACAACAAAGCGAAGAGAGAACTACCCCGGATATGACTCAGCGGCGACCGCGACGGCGGCGGCGGCGGCGGCGGCGTGCGGAGATATATGATCGCGCGTCTACGAGCGCGTCTTCCGGTGAGGACACGGCGGTCGATTTTGCGTTGACCGGGCGGAGGATCGCAATGGAGAGAGAGAGAGAGAGAGAGAGAGAGAGAGGGGCGACGATGGTGTGCAGAAGCGAGGAAGAAGAAGAAGAAGAAGAAGAAGAAGATGGAGGAGGTCGTGACATAGAGCTCGGCGTGTTTTGTATGAGCCGGAAGTACACAAACGGGGCGTCGTTTTGCCCCTTTTCGCCTATTTCCTTCTCTTTTAATTTTGATTTGGCAGTGCGATGCTCGTAATTGTCGTATTTAGACCTATATACGATGTGCGTGTGCGTTTTCGGGGTAGCTTTCCTGCTTCTTATAATTATTGAATTATCAGGAAAAAAGCAAATTCTATCGTAAAATTAATCTCTTTTTTTTTTTGGTCAGTATCGTAAAATTAATCTCGGCACGTACGAATTGTATGGTATGATGTTCACCAAAAATGCTAGAAGGTTCTTATGCATTTTAAACCTAGTTTGATAATCGTGTAATGTTATAATTTTTGCTTGTAGGCCAGTGTAATTAAGGCAAGTTCGTACAAATTTATTGGAGTAGTCATTTCGTTGCCATAAATGCTGGATTTCTTATTCTACTTTTCATAACAACTTGATCTTTTATCATATGGAAAGAAATCTATTTAACTCTTTGCTAAGCTCATTTTTGCATGATTATGGTTCAAGCCTTTTTCGAAACGATATATGCTTTCGGACTTATTTTCATGTTTTTCTCGAAAAGAAAATTTGTTGCTTTTTCTATAAGTTGTTTGAAAAAACAAAAACAGGAAAGGACGATGAAGTTATTGATAAAGATTAGATAATTATGTACGTACGTTATTATACCTTTACGTAGCTTATCGTGCATGACAATCTTTTTAAGTATTTCTATTTACCGAGTAAAAAAGATTAACGGTAAAAACTATTTGGCATTTAAGTCAAAATTATTGCGGTTGAAGTATGTCATTGTGATAGTATGATTTTTAAAAAATGATGTGAGATCACGATTTATCGAGAATATTATCCTATGATAATTATAGAAGAAGTTTAAAAAATTGCACAATTATTTTCTCGGAGCAAAACAGAAATTGCAACTCTGTGCGCTATTGCCCATCAAATTCTTTGTCCTTAGAAATTTAACTTATCAACCTTTTTTTTTTTTTTTTTTTTTTGGTCTAATAAAATAGTAACTAACCAAATATTATAAGTACAAGTCTCGGCTAACCAACACAAATCGGAAAAAGAAAATACAAAAGTGGGAACTCGGAAACTGAAAAGAAAAAGAGAGAGATTGTCACGATACTTTTGTAGATTGGAATATTTTGCTACTACATTAGTGCTTAGTCAAATAAAAAATTTTAAAAATTTCTAACCAGCCAGTCAGGAAAAAGAAAACAGAGAAAATCTCAGATTGGATCTTGGGTAACTAAAAGAGGAAAAAGAATATACAACGAAATATATATTTAAAAAAAATAATCTAATGATGCTTGATTCTTTTGAAAAAGATATATGCTTACCCTAAAATCAAGATATAAAAAACCAAAACTTCAATAATCACACCGTAACTTCCAGAATCGCACTGCCTGATATCTATACATTGTCCTTTCAATCATACACGTGCGTTTCTTCAACTTTTCACGGAACTTGCTCAAAATAAGAACAAAATACATCCATTGTTATTTGACACGTATTTTCGAGGGAAATTATATATGTGATGAAGAATATATATTTATGAAAAAATAATGAAATCTTTCAAGGAAAAACTTGAAAAGAAAAGTTATGTGAAACGCCTAAGATTTTCGTTATCACTAAATGGCTATATCAATGAAAGTTGCAACGAAAATTGTTGTGTCAAAACTCATTATCTTTTATGCTTTTAAATTAAAACTCATGACATTAGAAGCGATTTGAATGAGGAAATTATAACATACTATGTGTCTAATTTAGAGGCAACTTTTAAAGACGAACTTGTTATTATATATTTACACAATTACCATGGTTGTACCAGGAACCTACTAATTGGAATAGGTTCATCATTTTTTTGAATCTGAAACCTATCTTACATATCTTAGAATTTGGAACCATAGGGATTACAAGTTTCAAGATCAATTAGAACGTATCTTATATATCCTAAAATCCGAAACCTATAACTAGACAGATTTCTACTGGTTTGGTTATACGATTCAAAGTTTTATTTTGGAACATACTCACCCCTAATCATGGCACATTTACTAATGTAGGCGGTTCCTCCCTTATATGTGCAATTAAAAGCCTTTACAAACATAGCATTACCCAAAAAACAAAAGTAGCTGTATGCATAACCTAGGCAAGCTGACTACAATCATATTGGGGGAAAATTGTCTAAAAATTTACAAAACATTTAATTATACTAATTGTGTTTTGAACATTTTCATATTTTACTAATTGGGTTGTAAACTTTTTCATATTTTATCAATCGAGTAAATCCAAATAATTTTGACTAAAATTCATTAACATGAATCTGGTCATTTTGGCACGACATAAATAATTTATAATAGAAATTTAATATTTTTTGATAATTTTATTTTTCATCTCTTAATTTCTTCTTAATTTTTCTTTTTTTTAATCCTTAGGGGTCGATAGGGGCCATCAATTGAGGCCTAGGGACCCTTGTTGGCCAGTGGGTGAGGGTAACACTAGCAAGGGCTCACGGTTGGCAAGAGCTCACGATCCTTGCTCAAATATGAGTGAAGACTTTATCTAGTGGTTGTGGCAAGCAGTTGGTGTCCTATTGACCTTTATTAATAAAAAAACAAGAAAAGAAGTAAAGTAAGAAAAATGAAAATTCAAAAAAGTATTATTAAAATTTATTCACGTTAATGTTGATAATTTACGTTGCATTCTAGCTGCTCACTTCAACGATGCCCGCTTACAATTGGTGAATGGAAACGGAAATTTTTTTTAGGATTCGAATGGTACGATTATCCAAAAAAAGAAATTGGTACAATTAATAATTTCGGACAATTTCCCCCCGTGCAAACGAGCCCTAAACGTCGTCGTCAGGCCGAAGCGATGGACAAGACAGCGCCTCTGGTGCCTCGAATTTTCAAAATAATAGGGACCCAAAAAAAGAAAAAAAAGGAAAAAAAAAAAGAAAAGGAAGCTCCTCCGAGCTCCCATGGCTGCACCCTTGCTTAAGCCCTAGAAAAATCTGGAAACCTCTCTCCCTCCTTCGCTCTGCGCTGCTCTACACTCGCTCGGTCGCGTACTCCGCTCATCCTCTCGGGATCATTCCGCTGCAATCGACGCGCCGGTCCGTTCCTCCTTCCTCCGGAGCCGGCGGAGAAAATGGAGGCGAAGCGGCTGAGCAACGGGCCGGTCGCGGCCTCGCCGGACGGCGGCGCCCGCGCAAGATCTCTGCAACCTAGCTACGGCGGCAGAGCTGTCCGGGTACGCGCTCCGCTCTTCTCCCGTCCCGCGAGGACGTCGTGTGTTTGTTGTTCTGGACGGCGGTCGCCGGCGGAAGGCGACGGCGTGCGCGTCGGCATTCGGCCGAGCGTGCGTCGTCGACGGCGGTTGCTTTTTGATGTCGTTAGGAAGGGACTGCGTTGGCAGTTCGAGCTTGGCTGGTAATCGGTGCCGCAGTAGGCTCCATGGCGGCGGCGGTGGCGGCGGTGGTGGCGTTTTTGTGTTGTGAGGATTGGATTAGCGTTTTTTGCGTTATAATCGTGCTCGTGTCGAATGAGATGCAAGTCTTTGTCCCTCCAAGCTGCTTTTCCTCCGAATTATTTTGATGCTTAGGTGTTGGGGTAGTCTGAATCTTCTTATCATGTGGCTTAAGGTTGATTTGATTCTGTTGTGAACGGTTTGTTTAAGTTGAGCTCATGCATTTGACACAAATGTTTGGCTGGTGAGACTTTAGAACTAATTCGAATTGATTGTTTTTACATGTCGAGGGAGTACTCAAATGACTCCGAAAAATTTGGAATGGCATATTAGACTTTCTCTGGAATTATTATCTGTTTTTACTTTTGTTTCGAGAAGATTAAAGGTTAACGTGCTGTGCTATTTGGTCTCCCCTGGAATTTGCTTCTCAGGAAGCATTGGAACACCTAGCTTCTGTTGATTTGGTTGACTTGTGCAATGAGGCGAAGATTGAGCGGTGCCGGGCAACTAGAGACTTGAGGAGTTGTGCCCGCTATGTACATCATGTTTTAAGTTCCTGCGGTCATGCATCCTTGTGTGCGGAGTGTAGCCAACGTTGCGATCATTGTCCAATATGTAGAACTCAAATACCCAAAAGTGGTGACAGACCTCGGCTTCGACTGTACTATGAGTGTATCGAGGCTGGCCTTATCTCGAAAAGACACGATGAGAGATTTCAAGAGCGAGAAGATGAGAACCAACTGAATGCAGATGTTCAACGTCTATATTCTTTGTTCGATGTAGCATTGGAGAATAATTTGGCTTCTTTGATATGCCACTGTATCCCCCAAAGATTTGAGTTGCCTTCCTTTACAGAAGTTTGCTTCCACATTGTATTATTCAATATGCTAACCAAATTTTACAGAAACTGCAATAGGGCGCTGTTAACATAGGCAACAAAAAACTTTAATTCGAGGTTTCATCGTATGCCAAATATCATTAACCTATATTCCCTGATAAGATTCATTTTTCTTTATCCAAAAGCATTGTGTTTGTGGAACATGTTCTCTTTGACAGAAGTTCAACAGATGTTACAGATGTTTGTCTCGATGAAAGTGCTGTATCTAGTGATCCCGTCACCGCGTTCTTGCTTGATGAAGTGGTTGTAAAGGATTGGTGCAAGCGAACATTCAGTAACATTGTGGCAGAGCTTCGAGGCATATGTATCCTGAAAGACTTTCTGACACATTTGGAATTCCTGTCCAGTTCCACTTTATGTTTGGATGTAATTTCTCCTTAACATTTTGTGAAATAGATAACCTTGAATTGAAGGATATGAAAAGCAGGTTGAGCTTGCTTCTTAGGTATTCTGCTCAGCTGGCTGGCATGTCTAATGTACTAGAAGTTTTGGAGTCGTCGTTCAAGGGAAGTCTTTCCCCACAGTTGCATGACTTGCACCATCTTCATGAGAGCATATTGAAGACTAAACAGGTTGGGTTACTAGAGTTTTCTGCAGTTCACTTTAAAATGTTGTCCATAGCTTTCTATATTACTGTTTCTTAGAGAATTTGTTTCCAATATTATTGTGGGATGTATTTTCAATACCATCATTATAGCTAAATTACACACGCAATATTTACCTATAGCAATTGTCGACGGCTGGAGAATGCTTGTATTGTCCAACCAAAAGGTAGAGGTGAATGTACGGTCTTAAGGATATGCCAGTACGATCCACTCGTATATTACTTTCTAGAAAAAAGGAGGACAATTCACTTTTTATAGAACTTGCACTAGGTGATGGACAATTCTTAATAATTACAATTTCTGTTGAGGCACTGGGTGTTTGGACAAATTTGAAGTGAATTTCAATAAGCTGCATTAGCAGACATAAACATTGACATGCTTCGCTTAACTGTTATTCTGGGTGGAATCTTTGTTGTGAGACTATGTAACTATGAAATAATTCATTGGAACAAGTATTGAGTTCAGGTATATTAACTGGGGATCAAGATGTGAAATTGTTCCGCAGAATGCATTGACTCTGTTTTTTTAATGTGGGATTAACTTAATTATTGCTTTCCCCTCCTGCATTCAGCATATGGAGATAATGATGTGGTGCATACGGCATGAATTTTTAGCAACACTGGGGTCTCGGTATGCTAATTATGAACAATGGCGTGCCTCCTTCCGAGAGAGAAAATCAGCTGCAATAAAGCGTTCATGGCCTGATGCCGTAAATCTCTCCGCAGAATCTGGTGGACAGGAAGGTTCCCTTTTCATTGAAGATGCTGTAGCAAATCTTGAGATAATTGAGGAAGGTACAAATGAAATGGGAGAGGAGTCAGAGCTCTTTTCTTTGCAGAAAAATGGAGGCTCCTTGTTCCTCAGGGCTAAGGTAGAAGGGCTGTCTGGATGCTATCCATTTGAAAACCTTCGTGCTGCAGCTGACATGTTATTTTTATATGGAAGTTCTGATTTGGTGGTTGCAAAGCGGGCAATTGTATCCTTCTGTCTTTTGTGTATTTCAATAAGTGATAATGCTTTATTTAATTGCATTTATGTTTTCAAAGTGATGAAGATGGTAAAAAGTACCTTTTTTCCCTTAATTGGCATATAGTTTCTCTATTACCTCTATGATCGTCACTGGACATTACCTGATGAACTCTGGAGAAACATCGTAGATGACTTTGCAGCATCTTTCGGTGTAACTAGGCATTTATTGCTGGAGTCCCTAACGTTTTATCTCTTGGACAATCACTCAGATGACGCTTTGAAGGTAAGTTGTTGGATGAGCTTCAATGCAGGATATGCAGCTTTCCATAACTTTACTGTTGGTAATTTATTATTGTTAGACAAATGTATGGTATTTTTTTCTTTGAGGTGGCATCATTACCAACCTTCTATGTTTTGCGTTTGCACAATTAAACAGCAAACCATTGGACATTTCTTGGATTAACATTGGGAAGATAGAATTTCCAAGCATTGTTTGAGTCATAGTGCACAAATATTTTGCTTTTGAAAATCAGGGTTATTTGGATTAATATTTGGTTGTAGAGGAGCTCTGCTGTCAAGCTGTCATTCTATATATTGAATGGTTCACCCTTCTTGGATTGAGCCGAACTTTATGACAAGTGGATTGAACTATATATGCTGTGCATCATGCTCACTAAAAGTTGCAGCTCTTGGATTATTTGGATGTAGGTTCTGAAGTCCCCAGTCATCACGAAATTTGTTCCATATTCCTCGTTAATATGTCATAAACATATTCGGGGCAAATTACATATCGCCACCCAAGTTTTTGGGATTGTTGCAAATTGTTCCATGATGTCTCAATTTTTGCAGTTCACCCTAAAATTTTAGAAATCGGTTGCAATATGTCTTGGGGTTGACTCATACCAAAATTTGCTTGAAGCTCCAACCATTTGATGGTGTGTGACTGATTACGTTTGCCTATATAAGTATATACCAATAGAAAAGTAGAGGAATAATTCAGAAATATATCACATTTGAGCATGTGACTAAAGTTCCATCGAGAATTCGATCGGAGTCAACACCAAAGGCATATTGATGTAGAGATCTGAAATATGTCTCTGAGTAATCCTTATATTATTTTCTCACGTATATAATGTATAAAGAATTTGCCTTCTGGAACTAGTCACGTGTTGTCAGGTGGTCAGATATGTGAAATTTTTTTGGCTGCAGTCAACCCAAGAGGGCGCATTGCAACCAATTTCAAAATATCGGGGCAAATTATGAAAATTGAAAATGTCAGGGGGCAACTTGCCACAAATCCAAAGAATTGGGGGGCAAATTGTAATTCTCCCTTATCTACGTTTATTTTGATGCAAAATTTTTGGCTTGAAAACAAATGAAAATATTTATCATTGCACGGTAATAAGGTGAAGTCCTTGCAAGCAAGTTAATCATCAATTATAAGAGGCTTCCGTTTTAAAATAGAGGATTTTCTTTAAGGAATGAGATAGCAATACTCATCTAGGCACTTACTGAAAAAAAAAAAAAAAAAGAATACTCATCTAGGCAGCTTGTTCATGTTTCAGGTGCTTGTAATCTTTGTATGTATTAAGAGTCCCTTTTGTTGAAGAGGGCTTGTCTTTGGTGTCACATATTTTCAAAGAGTCATTATTTCCTGTACAGTGCAAGTAGAGTGCTACCAAGACTGAAAGCTAAAACAACAAAAATTTTCAAATGCGTCTGCCAGCGAGTGTTAGCAAAGTTTCATATTAATTTATTGGCCTTTTGAATACTGTGGTGATTTTTTTTTTTGGGGCCAAAGAGACTGGAGATGTTGATCATCATCTTTTCATTTTTAGGAATTTGGGAGCTTGGTTGAGATTCTACTGGTTTGTTTTTTTAGTCGGAAAGATTCTATTGGTTTACAGTCTAATATTTATTCTAAATTTACACTTCTTAGGAAGCTTGTCACCTTCTTCCAGAGATCTCGGGCCCAACGACTCATCCTAAGATTGCCCAAGTTTTGTTAGAGAGAGGAATGCCAGATACAGCCCTGATGGTTTTACGTTGGTCTGGACGCGATGGTGGATCACAGTTAATCTCGCTTGCTGAGGCCGTTACTGCAGTTCGAGTGAGGGTGGAGTGTGGGCTGCTTACTGAGGCATTTACTTATCAGAGAGCGCTTTGTTCCAAAGTCAGGGAAAGGAAGCTTAAGTATGAAGCTGTTGTTGATCCATCCGATGCCATGAAAGCTGAATGGAGGACTTGGGTGGGATGGATGGAAATTTTGGTCACTGAAATATGTTGCCTTTCCATCAGGAGAAAGCTTGTAGATCAAATGATAGAGTTGCCATGGAACTCTGACGAGGAGAAGCATCTTCGCAAGTGTCTAATGGATTATACAACTGATGACCCCTCAACTATCATTGGAAATCTTCTTGTTGTTTTCTATCTCCAGGTAATCTAGTGGCATTTGGAGGAAAGTGATAATTGAGTCTCTGTGTCTCAATATGATTCTAATGATATAATTTTTCCTTTTTTCTGATCACTGAGAATGAATATGGAATCGCCCTCTGGGTAGCTTGACTACTTAACTATAGGATATTAAATGCATACTGTGGCAACAAGAATATTGCTTCACTTTATCTCTCTGATTACTTTGTCAGATTTCACTAATGCCATCAATAATTGTTTGCTACCGAATATTGTTTGCTTCCACCACTGGAACTTCTGTGATTCTGTCTATTGAGTGTTGGTTTCTTCCACTGCTTTTTTTGTGGGATTTTACCCCATAGGTACAGGATATATCAGGTTTGAACCTGGGTCTCATCCTTGGCCCGCTAACCCTTCTTGCCTCTGGCCAGTTGCCTGGGGAATTTTAGCGAGAGCTAGTTAGTTATTTCTTCAGACATGAAAAGTGTATGGCTGTTTTACCTGATTCCTACAAATCTTTTGTTCCATTGCAGCGCCACAGGTATTCTGAGGCATACCAAGTTGATTGTGAGCTACAGCGCCTGGAGCAGGAATTTGCAGCGACCACTTCAGCTAATCAAGACGTGTTATCTAGAATGCAAGCTGCTAGTCACTGGAGAACAGAGCTAGTGGTAAGCAGTCTATACTTGACCTTTTAGCTTCATGTTCGAAAGTGGCAAGTTGTTGGACAGGTGCTTCGGCTCTACTAGAGACAAATACTCCAAGCATGTGAAGCAGTTTAGGTGAATTCTCATAGTAAGCTAAGTGGGCACTGACATATATTTTGCAAAGTCCTAAATGGGTGGTCCTTAGGAGTAGAAGTCTTCTTTCATTGCTTGATGCTGGTTTCAGTGTGTACATTTTGCATGTTGTACCATGCGTGGAAAAAATCGTTTGTTGTCTCCACTGCTGGAGAGTAACTAGCTACTGCTTGTACAAAACAGGATAAGTGTATAGAGTTGTTGCCAGAGGTGCAGCAGCAACAAATAAAGAGCGGCAAGTTGCCCGAGTCTGCCATCACCTCTGAAGATGCTCATATACCTGAAGAATGTGATCTTCCTCTTGAACGAAGGCCCATTCCTTACGGTTCTTCAATTCCGTTAGCCGTGGATTCTTCTGTTATATTGAACGAGGTCATGACGCCTTCCTCAAAACGATCTGACTTGGAGAATCCTATTAAAGTACTTGTGTCCAACACCAATTTTGCAGTTGGACTTGGTAACACTGACTGGTCTTCAGTTTCGAGGGAGTCATTGCTTTTGAATACAGAAAGAGGCTCTAAGCTTCTTGGCAGAAGTTTAAAAAATGATACGTCAACATCTGGAGCTTTTGATTTCAAACCCGCCTCACCATTGCAAAGGTTTTCCAGAGGTTCGCCTAAGTTTCGCCAAAAGAATTGGCCCCAGGGGAATTTGCCTGATCATATTTCGTCAATAGTAGAACTAAACGGATTCAGCGACCAAGTTCAGAGAAGTAGTCATTTACACTCTCAAACACCAATGGCGAATCCTCAGCCTTCACCTGCCAGCCACCGTAGTCAATTGAGAAGTTCTAAGCAGGACCCGCCCAAGACAGTATCTGGCAAAAGGGTCCATTCAGAGGCCGATGGTGTACCTTGGAATGCTGTTTCTTCAGATGATCTAATGGACATCTCTTGGAGGTAACGTGGTCGCCATCCTCTATTTCTTTGAATATCTAACTCTTATTGTGCCTCCATTTTGCTTTTGCGCTTAACTGCAGATGTTATAATCGGTCCATCTGATACATCTTGATGGTATGCTCTCTTAACTCTCTGCAGTGGTGAGAAATCTTTTGCGGTAGAGGATGAGAATCAAGCTCGAGCACTGAGATGGAGATCCGATGAAACTAGCGATGAAGAAGAGGAACCACATCAGCAGAGACCAGTGGGGACAACTCCTTACCGAACTCCGGTTACTGCGATTCGCAGAAGCAGATTCGCCAGGAGATGATGGTTGCATGGATTCATTATGCATCAAGCTTCCTGTTACTCTCGATTGTTCTTCCCGTTTGAGAGCGGGACGACTATAAAGCAGCTGTAACTTTTGCCTGAAGTGGGTTCGTGCCAATCTTTCACAGCTTCGGCTTGGTGAAGGAGCTGCAATTGTGTTAGTCCTTATGAGCAGTTCCCCCCATGGTATCCTGCGCGGAGTTCTTGATGGGGGGAACGAGATTGGGGGGTTGCCATGTTCTTGTATCTTTACAGCGACTCATGGCACAAGGCATTTTGTGCCGGTCTCGGCAATTTTTTGTGAACCTGTAACCGGATCGAGTGCCTTGAGATTATTTGGATTGAGAGATTTTGAAGGAGAATGTCGCGTCTAGGCAAATCAGAGCTTTTTCTGGTGCTGTTTTCTTGATGCGGCAGGAGTAGATCTACCGGAAGTCATTTGACTCCATTCAAAGGCATAATAATCGGAACATATCAATTGCAGGCAGAATATGGCATCTTCCTGTCATGTCATATCGCTGCCTCGTGGGTTTTCTTTTCTTTTCTTTTCTTTCGAGCAATCAAATTGCCGCCAAATTATGTGCCTATTGGGGTCGGTCACAAAACTAGCTAGCTAAGCGGCGGCGGCGGCATTAGTGATTGATCATTGAGCACGGTGGTGGTTGTCCGGTGAATGATGGGTGATGGGCAATAGTATCTATAAATGGAAGTGTGATTTATGATTCGGTTATTTTGTGGAAAATAAATGATTTATAAAATATTTTATTAAAAAATAATTGATTGTATCGAACGGATGATCTATGAAAATTTTTAGACATAATTTATTATCAACAGTGTTAATAAAAATGTTTAGATATAATTTATTATCGACAGTGAAAATATTTTTTATTAACGATAATTTCATTAAAAAATAATTTTTGATTTTTTTAGTGAAATAAATAGAAATAAATTTCATTGATTCAGAAGAGATCTTATTAATTTGGCAAGTAGACTTAATAAAGATTCAAATTATTCACCCTTAGAAGAGAAAATAAGGACAATATATGGTGGAAAATAAAACATATTTGGCATCCTTTCCCAATTCTCTCTCGAGATAAAATATGAATCCGGAAGGAAATATTCCTCTCTTTGGTCAACGTCATCCCCATCCACTCAACTTGAAAAGTCAAACAAGCAGTTCTCTGGAAATATTTCTTCCCCTTCCCTCGTTCCAAAACGCACCGTCGGCGTCGAAGGACGAAGCTCGTAGTCATGGCGACGGCTCTGAAACTTCCGATCATAGACCTGTCTTCGCCGGACCGCCTCTCCTCCGCCGCCTCGATACGCCAGGTCTCTTCCCGCCTTAAGCGCTTCGCCGCGGACCGACTCTTTCCCGTCTTTCCCGTTTCCGTTTGCCTTGTATCGTGGCAGAACGAAGCTTCGCGGTTTCGTCGTCTTCTCGGGTCCCTGCTTTTGAGCTGGTGTCCGAAACCGAAACGAGCGAACCGCCGGTGGTTTTTCGAACTTGCCGGTGGCCGGGGACTGACGCTTCTGTGATCTTTGTGTGCGAAATTGCAGTTAGCATCGTTGCCACTGCTGTAATCAACGCCATTGGGATTGTTGCAATTGCTCCGATCGCGTTTGAAATGAGGGAAAGAGACGGAAAGGAGTAGAATTGATGGGGAGAGATTGATCCGGTTGTTATTATTATTTTTTTATTTTTTAATCATTTTATGTACAATTTTAAAATCCGTTCGAATCTCTCCATGGGGAATTGGAGAGATTCCGAGATTTTGGAGATTATTCATGTATTACTTAACAAAGATGTTCTCTTTTGCTACATTTCATCCCATTTCCGTTGCTAGCATCCGTAATCACTCTGTTCAAATTAAGTATAAAGCTTATTGTCTTAAAAGAGTCTCTCCAGTCATTTCATGTGATGTAACTTTATACTGCAAGGAACAATGGAACTTGGTATCTGGATTGGCTTGAATTGCTCTTCGTTGTTCGTTTGGTGGGTGTGTGAGAAGAATATCTCAGAACTTACAAGTGTGTATGTGTGAATTGGATTGCAGGCTTGTATAGAGTATGGCTTCTTTTACCTAGTGAATCATGGCATCAAGGAAGAGTTGCTCACCAGAGTGCTCGAGGGAAGCAGAAAGTTCTTCTCACTCCCCTTGGAAGAGAAAATGAAATTGGCTCGGAAGGAGCACCGAGGCTACACGCCATTGTATGCTGAGACCCTCGACCCATCCTCAAACTCCAAAGGTCTCTCTCTCTCTCTCTCTCTCTCTCTCTCACACACACACACACACACACACACACACACACACGGGCTGTTGCATTTCATGGCATCTTTGGTTAGACTTGTTAGCTCTTTTCTAAAATTTAGTTACTCGTCCTTTTTCTTTGGCATTTGTCTAAAACTTTTTGCGCTTGGTGTTGGAACGTACATGCTAATGGATATGGGGATGTATTATAATGCCTGTATTTCTGGTTGGTTATCCATTGTTGAGGACAGAAAAATAGGTTGGTTATCACTCACTCACATGTCTGTGATTCCATCAGGTGACTCAAAAGAGAGTTACTACATTGGGCCTCTAGAAGATTCTTCGCATCAAAAGAATCTGAACCAATGGCCTCCTGAAGGTATGGTTCATTGAATATATTTGCTCATATTTAAATGGACTGCTTTTCATTTAAGTATTGTATGCAGTAGTATTATCATGACAACATCTAAGTAAACCACATCTCACCCTGATCAACTATACTATTCCTCTAACACCATTGCGCTCAACTTCATATGCATTATCATCATCAGAAGTGTTATCCAAGTGCTATGCACTATTTGACGTCTGTGGACTCCTGTATAAGCAGTGTCTGAAATTTCTTTCCCCTTCTAGTGGATTTCAGATATGATGCCATCTTGGAAATCGACAATGGCATCCTACCACAGAGAAGTAGAGTAAGTTCTTAGCGCTTGCTTATCATTGATGCAGTTGCATGTTGATCAACTTGGAAGTACATTGTTGTTCATTTTAGAGCTTGTACCTACTGATTTTGTTTTCCCAGAAGGCCATTCTTTGAAAAATTATAAGAAATTATTAGACTAGACAAATATCCTTACTTTATTTCTAGTGCAAACAGATGCGTCTCAGTGAGTTAAATGACTTTTGATATTACTTCTACTCTGGTTCTTTTGCTAAGTGATATGTTGTTAGTCGGCTGTAAATTTTCAGAAGAATGATGTGGGTCAATTGGATGTGCCAATTTTAGGAAAAGAAGAAACATTGAGAGGAGGCACAAATAGTTTCAGTCTGTTTCTTGTTCACTGTGTGTATTTCTGTAATTGGTTCTCTCTTGCATGGTTGATTTTCATCTTTACCGTAACTAACTATTCTACTGCCATGATGGAATTTTTTACTAGGTCTGTGGGGAGAAAGCTTCTCTCTTTGATTGCGTTGTCACTGAACCTGGAGAATGACTTTTTTGAGAAAATAGGGGCCTTAAACAAACCTAGCTCATTCCTTCGTCTTCTACACTATCCAGGTCCAGTGTACACTCATCTCTCTTATATTCATGGCTATCATTGTTATCTGCCTTGGATCAGTTCTGAACTTATTTCAATTCCTGTTGGACTTGAACTCTGCATGACTGGCTAGATTATATGATAAATCAAGATGAAACTCATATGAGCAGTTTTCTTCTAATATGAAATATCAAAGATGATCATATGGCATTATAATCAAGATATAGTCTAGATGTAAATTTGATAATGTTGATGTCGTTTAGACTTTTGAAATAGCATGGTTGTTCTTTTACATTGAAGCAAATGAGAACCCAAAGTAACAATCGTCCTAGAACTAATTTCAGGTGAAGTAATGATCTCTAAAGAAGAAATTTATGGTGCATCTGCACATTCTGATTATGGAATGGTCACTCTACTGGCAACTGATGGAGTTCCAGGACTGCAGGCATGTCAGCTTTAATATAATTAGGTTCTCAAGCATGGTTATTTTAAATGTTTGTTGCAGGGGCAAGTTAATGAAGCTTGTCTGCAGGTCTGCAGGGACAAAGATAAGCACCAGCGATGCTGGGAGGATGTTCCTCATATAAGTGGGTGAGTTTGTTATCCTGATGCAATTTATCTTTAGAACTCCAGACGAATGATGACTTTGTGACGAGTATTCTCAATACTTTTAACAATTTAACATCCATGAGAGGAATAGGAGCATCACATTGGCTGTTGCTTTAAAATAATATTTCTAGTTTGTCTTGGTCAACTGCTGATGATCCATACCGTAGATTAGCCAACGGCTTCCGGCTCTTGTTTTGACTAGTTTCTGTTTTTTATTGTTCTGTTTCTCTAGTCTCTCTTTTGGTATCTTCTCTTTTTATGAATACAATACAAGCAGAAGAAGATGAAAGAAGCATTAGCATAGAAGTGCTCTGTCTTGCTGCTATTCTCGTGATGACTGAGTTGGCTATTCTTTGTTTTGATATTGACAATATGAAAATGATTTTGCAGGGCATTCATTGTAAATATTGGGGACATGATGGAGAGGTGGACTAATTGCTTGTTCAGGTAATCAATGAAACTGGAAAAACTAAATGTAGCAAGTGTTTTCTAGAAGATAAAGTATCTTTTAAATTCTAAAATTTGTCTCTTATTCTCAGGTCAACACTTCACAGAGTGATGCCAGCGGGACAAGAACGCTTTTCTGTAATTTACTTGTCTACTATCTGTTTCCTTGTCATTCTTCAGTTTGCATGTTCTAAGGCAATGCGTTTACACTTATCCAATAGTAACAGGAAATGGTATCACAAAGTTGACTGGATATTACTTGATCAATACTTCTGACATGCTCCTAATAAGGCAATATGTCTTTCAGCCACTTGTTGAACTGAATATGAAACTAAGCTAAAGTCGTCTCTCATGCTCAAGAGCCCAATAGTTGCCAAAAGGAACTGATGGAGTAGAAGCCATGTCTATTTCATCTTAGTTTCTTTATTACAGGATTGTGATTTCTTCTGAACTATGCATTTTCATTCTCTTTGTTTCTATCACATAGGAATTGTCAAATTTAGGTAGCGTCATTTCATTTGTACCAAGGATATTTTCCTCTTACCCCCTGAAAGCTGGTTTAGACGGGCTTGTGAAGTCGCATATTAATTTAGTTTTATCATTTCAGTATTTTGTGTGTTATGTGATCCTTTTGTTGAATGAATTCATATCTCTACCTCGATTGTTGAATGCTCTAATAGTTGAGATGTTGGGCTATGATAATTCAAATGCATGAGAATGCTGCTTACAACCCATTTCTAGAATTTCCACATCAGAAAAATACTTCCAACCTGAGAGTTTCATCCCCAAGGATTCGTTTGTGCTCTTCAAATCAGAGCAGGAAAGCAATAAAGTTTTCTTGCGCCATCTTTTTCTCCCGGCCTTTCAAGTTTTTTCAAGTTTTCTCTCTTCAGTAGATGCATGCTTACTGAATACCACTTCAGGTTCCTGGTTTTTCTTGTTTGTCCTTACTTTAGATATTTTACTTAAAGGGTTGAAAGTCAGAACCTTCTGTTTTGTCTAGAGACTAGAGTCCATGAAAAGAGCATGGGTGGGCCATGTAAATGATTAATTCATCAAGCCTAAATCTGTGGTGATGTAGAACATTGTATTTTTTTGACTATGTAGATACTAGAATTTTGTTTTCCTGTTTACCATTGTCTGTAAGTACTCTGAATAAATTCTCTCGTATTGTCAGAAAATCTTCCTTATTTTAGGGGAGGCTATGCTAAAACTAATTGTTTAATTTGAAATTGCATTTTCTGCAGATGGCTTTTTTCTTAGATCCAAATGAAGATTGTGTGGTAGAGTGCTTAAAAAGTTGCTGCAGTGACTCGCTTCCTCCAAGGTATCACTGCAACTCCCTTGTGGTGGTATACTTCGTTAACATTATTGAGCTAGCAATTACGTATTATATGCCCGCCACGCACAGCAATTTAGCCTGTTTCTGACTAATACAATTCAACACCTAAAAATATATAGTAAAAATGACCTGATAGGTTCAAATTGCAACTGAACGATAGCAAGATTTTGGTAGCTGGATTTCATAAGCAGTAGTACAGACAAATTTTTTTCTTCGTATGTCTTCTTTCTTGGGAGAGCGCACGTGTATAAGGATTCGGTGTAAATCTGCTTCTTGTGAAATTGTTCCTGAGAAGCAAAGATTAATGGATTGTTATAGTTTTATATGGATGCGGAATGGTAGTCATATGCAAGTCCATGGTTCTCCTTTTTCACTTCCCTTAATAAGTGTGTGCCTTGTTCTTGCTGGCAAGTAGGAAACAGCTGAATGTTGACATTATTTGGGGCATAGCAATTTGTGTGGGGGAAAAAAAGGCGTTCGAGTTTGGTGTGATATTCCTTTTTGGTTAAAGTGCTTCACTGGTGTTCTGGACGCTTGGAAGAGCAGCTTTGATTGAACTTACTTCATGCGTGCAGGTTTCCTCCAATCCGGAGTGGAGAATACTTGAAAGAACGGCTCCGGCTCACGTATGGAGTGTAGTTTAACGTCTTGTTTAATTAAACGAAGTGTCCTTCATTAAAATGTCATGTGGAGTGTCAATAGTAACATAATGTTCAGCTAGCTGCTAAACAATTTCAGCTTCTACTTGGACACCATACGTATCTGTGTCCCTACATGATCAGTAAGATGAGAAGTTTCCAATTTCACTTGATTTCCTCCTTGTCTTCTCGGCTCTTCCCCTTGGTCACAGCCCAAAAAAAAAAAAAAATCTTGTTGAACCTCCTTTGAAAATGATGCTGCTATAGCGACAAATATAAGAGACAAGTTAGTTGTTGTCCTAACGATTGTTTGCTTGTTGGGTTGTGCCGCTGCCTGTAGGGAACATGAGGGGGACTAGGCCTATATTCTAGATCATGACTGGTTTCAACGAGCTACGTGGTTTAGCAGTTCTCTAAAAAAAAACTAGGGGCTGCATGTTTTTGTTTCTAAAAAGTGTTTTTTTGTTTTTTTGTTAGGAACAAAAAAAACAAACGCGTTTGGTTGCGTTTACATTCTTTTTTTTTTTTTTTGTTAAGAACACAAAAGAAATGAAATGAGAAACAAAAAAAAAGTTGTTTAACTTTGTTCAAAACGATTTTAAAGAAACGTTTCTTCTTCTCTCTCTTCTCTTCTTCTTCTTCTTTTTTTCTTTTTTTTTTTCGCTGTCACCGGCCTCGGCCATGGCCGGCGACCGCCGTCGAGGGCGCGACGCCGTCGAGGGTCGGCGACCTCGCCGTGGTTGGGCGAGGCCCCCCGCCCCGGCGACCGGCCAAAAGAAGAAAAAAAAAAAAAAAAAGGAAGAAATGCAAAATAAAATAAAAACATAAAAAAATTAAAAGAAACAAAAAAGAATAAAATTTACCAAACGTGTTTTTGTTCATTTTTTATTCCCTAACAAGTTTACCAAACGCGTTTTTATTCAAAAATTGTTAAACATAAACACGCAGCCCCTAAAAGTAATTCATAAGCATCAATAAAATGGGGGTCTTTCACTTATTGATAAAGTGAAAACTTGGAGACTTCTAATAAGTTAGTTCCTCAAACGTTAATTGATGATAGCATTATCAATAATCGTAAGCTTTTATAGGAAATATTTAAATGTTTAGTTTGTACTGTAGACTTATAAATTTTCATTATCAATACTAACATTCAAATCTAAGTTGGTAATTCACTGATCGCATAGATATCGGTAATCCATATTAGCTCTTTTTTTTTTAATAGCTTTCAAGTATTTATGTTATCTTTATGTCATTAATATCGATGCATTTTCATAAACGTCTATAAGACTACATATATGTTGGTAACCTGTTGATTTATTAGACATCGGTAGCTTGTTATAAGTTATTAGGATACATATATTCATAATATTTTAAATTAGGTCTGGCTTAATTCTCATTACCTCCAATGGCATTTACACATAAATTAGTATTTTGGGGGGTGTTTGTTTTACAAAAAAGAATGATCTCCCGTACTACTTGCAAAATGAATAAATATAAAATATTTCCATCATTCAAGAAAAAATTAGGTATAAATTATCGTGTTGATGATGAAGACATTTTCCATTGACTAAGGTATATATTTTAGAAAATGTTTTCCAAATTTCAAGTTTTCCTTGAAGTAAATGCACCCTTACAAGTGGCTCACTAAGGTGGAGGAAGTATTTGAGGGGGAGTGGAAAGTTAGTCTAAGTAATACATTCAGGTTTCGTTAGATGTTGAACATAATTCTCATTTACAGTTTGAACATGATAGTTGGACTTAGCACTCGACCTAAAAAATCATTGTGTAACTCACTCATGAGTCATGCCGAAAATATAAGGGAAAATGACACAAGTAGTTATTGAATTTTGGTCTAACATGTAATTTGATCCATGAACTTTTAATTTATTTAATGTGGTATCTAAACTTTAATTTAATATATAATGTGATCTCTAAACTCTTAATTTGTTCAATGTAGTCATTGCACTTTTGGTTCATGTTTAATACAGTCTCCAAACTGTATGACAATGTTCAAGGTAATTTGATAAAATTCTTGAATTGTATGAAAATATTTAATGTAGTCATGGACTATATTGCACATTGGATTAAAGTTTATGGACCACATTGAATGAATTAAAATTTTAGGTATCAGATTGCATATGAGACCAAACTTCAAGGCTGTTTGTGTCATTATCCCAAAACATAATTTCGAAGGATGTTGTATGAAAGTAACCGAGCCTAACTAGGTTTAGACGAGTTATGATCGACGGGCCGGATTCAGTAGGCAATCATTCGTTCAGATCAATATATTATTATGGACTTGGGCCTGACAAAGCATGTTTGGGCCTGGACTGGCCCAGAGGGCTTCCAGCCCATTCAAGACCAGTTAAACGGGCCATCGACCTTAGAGAAATCGACGCCTTCGTCACGCTCCCGCCGTCGCGATGAACCCCATCGCCGCCCTCGCCGGTCGATCGCCGACCCCGTGGCCGAGGAAGAGATCCGGCGGCGCCGCCCCGCGATCTCGCTCCCTCCTCCTCTGCACGGCCTCCCTCCTCGCCGTCCTCGCCTTCTTCTACTTCTCCTACGCCCGCGTCTCCACCTCGCTCCTCCGCGGCTCGCTCGAGGCGGAGGCGGAGGCGGAGGCGGAGGCGGCGGCGCCGCGTCCCTCGCGGTGCGAGCCACGGATTCGGGCCCTAGGGCAGCGGTTCCTGTCCTACGCGCCCCACAGCGGGTTCAGCAACCAGCTGTCCGAATTCAGGAACGCGATCGTGGCGGCCGCGGTCCTCAACCGGACGCTGGTGGTCCCGCCGGTGCTGGACCACCACGCCGTCGCCCTCGGGAGCTGCCCGAAGTTCCGGGTCCTGGACGGGAGGGAGATCCGGCTCGCGGTCTGGGAGAGCGCGGTGGAGCTTCTGAGGACTGGGAGGTGAGTGGAATTGCGGATTTTTCGTTGGTGCAAGACGGAACGATCGCTGCGTCGCTTGCTGAAGATCCCAACTTTTCTTGCATTTTACTTCTTTCTTTATGCTGACTTGGGATTTTCTTTTAGTAAGTTCCATGGACTTGTCCTGCTACCGAGATGAAACATGTCATTAGCTATCTTGAGTAAATTGGCGATCTTTTTCGGGTTCATCTTTTTTTCCTCAGCATCCTCGTACTGGTTTAGGACTATGGTTGTCTAAATTATCTTGGGCGTCCAGAAATATTGGTTAGAAGTAAATTTGCTGCTTATAATTATCCATATCTTTGCTTATCAGAAGGACTGAGAGTCTCAGGCAGGGATGGTTATGGCCTCCTATGCCCGGTGCTGATCCTTGTTAATTTGCAGTTGTTAAACGAAGAAAGAGTTTTTCCTTTAAACTTTTTGTAATTGGGGTTCTTCACTGTATTTCAGGTATGTTTCTATGGCTGACATCATCGATATTTCATCCTTAGTGTCTTCTTCAATGATCAGAACAATTGATTTCAGAGTTTTTGCATCGATATGGTGTGGGGTGAACATAGACTTGGCTTGCAACAATGGGGCCACTGGCGAGTCCCCTTTGTTTGCTAGCTTAAAGCAATGCGGGTCGTTTCTCTCTGGGTTAAATGGTAATGTAGGTGAGTGTTTATATTCTGTGGATGAAGACTGTAGAAGCACGGTTTGGACATACCAAAATGGCAATGATGGAGAGTTAGACTCATTTCAACCCGATGAACAGTTGAAGAGAAAAAAGAAGATAACATATGTTAGGAGGCGCCGTGATGTGTATAAGACACTTGGACCTGGTTCTCAAGCTGATTCAGCTGCTCTTCTGGCCTTTGGAAGCCTCTTCACATCTGCATATAAGGGTTCGCAGCTTTACTTTGATATTCATGAAGCTCCAAAGGATCAGAGAATACAGTCAATAATTGAGAAAATTGAATTTCTCCCCTTTGTCCCTCAAATTCTCAGTGCTGGGAAGGAATTCGCTCTGACAACCATTAAGGCCCCTTTTCTTTGTGCACAGCTGAGGTTGTTGGATGGCCAATTCAAGAACCACTGGAAAACTACTTTCCTAACCTTAAAAGAAAAGGTTGAGTCTTTGAGGCAGAATGGACCTCTGCCTATTCATATTTTTGTGATGACTGATCTTCCCGAGGGTAACTGGAGCAAGACATACTTGGGAGATTTGGCCGGAGATGTTGACAATTTTAAGCTTCATTTTCTGCAAGAAGAAGATAAGCTAGTGATTCGAACAGCAAAGGAACTTGCGGATGGGGGGCATGGCCTGAGAGTTGGGTTTGTTCCAAATAGTTTTGCACGAATGGACAAACTCAAAAAGCGATGCGCTCCTCGCAAATTAGCTGATGTCCTTCTGTACATAGAGGAAGTGATTTGCAGCTGTGCTTCTCTAGGTTTTGTTGGGACAGCTGGATCGACTATTGCTGAGAGCATAGAGTTGATGAGAAAACATGATGTCTGTTCAAGTTAAGGCTTGTTTCAAGTCCTAACGATTTGATTGGAAATTTTGCACTTCGTTGCTTGATATTATGCATTTATATTTGGGAGCCGGTCACGGGTTTTGTTATTTGGTGGGACGGTTTCTTCATATTGTGATCTGGTAGCCTGTGGGCTGTTTTTCTGAGGGATAGTCTACATGATATTCATTTGCACCGTTCTCAGCAATGCACACAGCATGCCCAGTTCGAGTTCTTGGTTCACTGGATGTCAGTGTTGCACGGTTAAAGATATTATCCTTGCTGCAAGATTTGGTCATCAGAGGGATCAAGTTCTTCAGGAATCTAACTTCTTCCTCTATGACAAGGAAAAGGGGTCCTCTCCAGTTTCTGTAAATTAAAGGTCATTGCAGTTATTGTCGTTACTGGCCTGTTCAGGTTCTTTTCTGGTGAGTTGCAAGCAATCACAACTCAACGTATGCATTTTTCTGTTTTGTGGACTACTTCACTCTGGCATTCAATTTATTCGTTGTAATTACACACGTGCTCTTCCTTTTGTACTTGGGATGAATGTCGTTGTTTTCTGCCTTTCACCAACTTCTGCATATATACAGTGTCAAGTACAAGAACTTCACTAATTTTTGTTGTAAAACTGATTAGTGGAGGCCATGCCACAGCCGCAATGAAAATGAATTTCCCCCTGAATAGCTGGATGATTTGTTTAGATTTCGTTTGTTTTGTCAAAAATGAAAAATCTAGAAAACATTTTCATAATAAATGATTGCTTGCATTAGTCAAAATAATAGTTAATAGAAAATGTTTTCATCAAGAACAGTGACTTATATATCAATATTTTTATGGATTATGGGTGTATTGGCCGTCCATTCATTCTTGTAAGCGATATAACTAATTATTTTAAATAAAATAATTTTTAAATAATTCATATTTTCGCAAAACAAATACGTGTAGTGGGAGAAAAAGTTTTTGACGGAAGGCATGCGTGGTTGAGAATGCTGCGAAAAGCACGCATGTTTGGGTGCTTTTCTGAGTGATGGCTGCGAACGAGCCGAAGTAGTTTGATAGTAGACTGAGATCAAAACATGTAAGTCATATAGGGTTGTGTTAACCTTCATTTCTTGTTAAATTACAGAAGTGTTTCTTTATTTGTTGACAGCATGGATGTTCGAACTTTGCCATCCCATCCACATGCATCGAGTAAGGCTCCGCTTTCAGGGTGGCAGACATGGCTCTCGAGATTAATATGAGTAGGCGAGGCTGTGATTTGAACACAAGATCTATTGGATCAAAGCCAAATACTTAATTACTTGGCTAACTTCTAGTCTCTTAATTTTTTTTTTCCCAGTGTCTCTGTCAGTCATGTTTGTATTTTGTTAACTTTCCCGCACCTTTCTAGTTTTTGCCTTCTCTTTCCATGGGTGAAAAAGTAGGTGAAAATGCAACTCTACAAAAGCCGGCACATTGGAAAGTTCCCTCAAAACCGGTGGCTGGCCGTAGATCCCTTCAAATTCCTCCTCTAATTTATGCCATTCCTTCAAATTCATCTGTCACGGAATGAAGTACATGTCATTCCCTCAAAGTCGTCTATTCCGGATTCTAGCAGATTTGATTCCGATGCTCCTCCTTCCCCTCGAGAACTCCTTCCAGTTTCGACTCTCAAAACTTTGCTTTGTTCTAACAATGTTCCGTCTACTCCGGAATCTAGCAGATTCGATTCCGATGCTCTCTCCTCCTTTCCCTCGGGAACTCCTTCCGGTTTTGGCTCTCGAACTGATATGCTCTAACGATGTTTTGAAAACTGGTTGTCGGCCTGTGTAGGGTGCGCATAATAATGTTTCTTGGCTAAGGAACAATTAAAAATAGTTCTTTTTATTTCTACTCTGAAGAACAATTTCTGAGTAAAATAAGATGTTTAGTAATTACACAAAATTTCTATTCTTGAAATAAAAAAGAATAGAAATGCGGTACGATTTTTTTTATTTATATTTTTTTATTTTTTATTATTGCTTATGAATCGCCGCCCGTTGCCCCCGTCACTTCACTCGTCGCCGCCGTAGGGCTGTTGGCTATTGCCGCCACCGATCGCCGCCCACAGACCACCGGTCACTGCCAACCGCTGGTGGCAACGGGCGACGGGTGACGGCGGGCGGCGGCAACGATGGCGGGTGGTAGCGATGAGCGACGGGCAGCGGCAATAGGCGACGAGCGGTGGTGACAATGGCGGTTGGCGGCAGCAACGGTGGTTGATCGTGGTCATCGGCGGTTGGGGGTGGCCAGTGGGCGACAGTAATGACAATCGGACGGTGGCGATGGTTGATGCCGGTGGGGCGGCGATCGGCGACAGTCGGAGGTGGCCGGTAGGCGGACCCAAGGCCGCAACAAGCAAGAAAAGCAAAAGAATAAAAGAAAAAAATTGGCTTATTTTTAGAAATTATTTCCAAGAACAAGAAGTTACTTTTTTTTGTTTCTTGTTTCTATTCCAAATCTGTTCCCGTGAACCAAAGTTTTACCAAACGGATTTTTATATATTTTTTTGTTCCAAAGAATAAAAGAACAAAAATTGAGAGAAACAAAAACGTTACCATGTAGGCTCGTACATATTTGTCTCTTTTGATTCCGCTAAAAAAAAATGAAAAGGGGGAGATGCCCTTTCATGGCAAACCATAGAATATGCAGCAGATAGCTCCGTCCACTATATTTTGCAGAGGCAAAAAGAGAGAATGCTGCTATCGTCAAAAACTGCAATGATCAAAGTACCACATTCCTCTTTGGCCTCTACCAAGTGCAACATTACGAAAAGATAGTGCCCTTCCCACCAAGCCGGGGAAAAAAAAAGAAAAAAAAACGAGAAGGTGGTGGGGGCTGAAAGAAATTAAGTGCCAGGTTGATATTTACCCTCTGAGTTTGATTTCGGGGTCTCAATTAATCCGGGAGTCATTGTTTGAACCGAGTACATGCATACCTAAAGACCAAAAATGAAGTGAATAGGTAAAAAAAATATCTTATATATATGAAAAGAGATGGAAGGAGGGCTGGTCCAATGAGGCACTCATGAAGTAATAATATCCGTTTAAGATTAGGTCAATTAAGACTACCGTTTAACGATGTTAAAAGTCAATTTACGATTACTATGAAAAAATTATTAAAAAGAAAGTGTTGAAGTCATTATGCTTTTGCCAAATAAAAAGTGCAACTTAATGCGCCGATGAATGGTTGTTGTTGGCCGGCTTCACATCCGAAAAGGAAAAGAAAATAATTTGAAAAAAAGAAAACAAATATACTTAATCTGGGAGTCATCATTTGAACCGAGTACATGCATACCTAAAGACCAAAAATGAAGTGAACAGGTAAGAACGATATCTTATTTATATGAAAATAGATGGAAGGAGGGTTGGTCCAATGAGGCACTCATGAAGTAATAATATCTGTTTAATACTAAGTCAATTAAGACTACCATTTAACGATGTTAAAAGTCAATTTATGATTACCATGAAAAAATTATTGAAAAGAAAGTGTTGAAGTCATTGCACTTTTGCCAAATAAAAAGTGCAATTTATTGCATCGATGAACGGTTGTTGTTGGCTGGATTCACATCCAAAAAGGAAAAGAAAATAATTTGAAAAAAAAACAAATATACTTAATCGGGGAGTCATCATTTGAACCGAGTACATGCATACCTAAAGACCAAAAATGAAGTGAATAGGAAAGAAAAATATCTTATATATATGAAAATAGATGGAAGGAGGGCTCGTCCAATGAGGCGCTCATAAAGTAATAATATCCGTTTAAGACTAAGTCAATTAAGACTACCCTTTAACAATGTTAAAAGTCAATTTACGATTACCATGAAAAAATTATTAAAAAGAAACTGTTGAAATCATTGCGCTTTTGCCAAATAAAAGGTGCAACTTAATGCACCGATGAACGGTTGTTGTTGGCCGGCTTCACATCTGAAAAGGAAAAGAAAATAATTTGAAAAAAAGAAAACAAATATTCTTAATCTTGGAGTCATCATTTGAACCGAGTACATGCATACCTAAAGACCAAAAATGAAGTGAAAATGTAAGAAAAATATCTTATATATATGAAAATAGATGGAAGGAGGGCTGGTCCAATGAGGCACTCATGAAGTAATAATATCCGTTTAAGACTAAGTCAATTAAGACTACCATTTAATGATGTTAAAAGTCTATTTACGATTACCATGAAAAAATTATTAAAAAGAAAGTGTTGAAGTCATTGAGCTTTTGCCAAATAAAAAGTGCAACTTAATGCACCGACGAACGGTTGTTGTTGGCTGGCTTCACATCCGAAAAGGAAAAGAAAATAATTTGAAAAAAAAAGAAAATAAATATACTTAATTTGGGAGTCATCATTTAAACCAAGTACATGCGTACAAGATCTATTTAAAGATCGAAAATGAAGTTAAGAGGTAAAATAATACCTATATCTATGGAAAATAGATGGGAAGAGGGCAAATCGAATCTAGCACTCATGAACTGATAATATCCATTTAAGACCAAGTCAATTAAGGCTATCACCAATAATGTTAAAAGTCAATATAAGATTACTACGACTGAAATTACCAAAAATAGTTCTAGATTTATTTGCCCTTGATAGAAGTCAATTCAAGATTATTATGGATAAAATTACCAAAAATAGTTCCAGATTTATTTGCACTCTCAGCCAACCAAATTACCAAAAATAATGGTCGGCTCCCCATCCGAAAAGGGGAAATAAGATAATTTGAAAAAGAAAAAGAAAAAGAAAAAAGGAGTTTCCGCTAAGGGGGAAGAAAGAGAAAAGAAAGGAAAGTTTCGCCCACGTGTAAAATGTCTCTCCTAAAAAGAGGAAAAAAACACGAGTCAATCCTAAAATTCATTAGACTTCGGGAAGCTCAATGGTGACACGTCAGCGCTTTGTAACAAGCCCATCTCCCTAATTATCTGCTAATATAATTATAAATAAATAAATAAATATATATATATATATCTGTATCGATCACAGAGGTTGATTTGAGAGCAGAAATCAAGATCGTCGTCGTCGTCGTCGTCGTCGTCGTTCTCGTTGCTGCTGCTCGGCTGCATTTGACTCGGCGTAACGAACGAAGCCGGTTGCGATCTAGGGTTGTTGGGGGCGCGGCGGAAGCTCGAGCCTCGGTCGTTTGTTTTGGTTTTTTCGGTTCCGATCATGGAAGGCGTCGGCGTCGATCACCTGGCCGATGAGCGGCAGAAGGCGCGGTTCGACGTGGAGGAGATGAAGGTCGTCTGGGCCGGCTCCAGCCACGCCGTCGAGGTCTCCGATCGCATGGCCCGCCTCGTCGCCAGCGATCCGGTCATTGCTCTTGAGCCTCTCTCCCGCGATGGCGTTGATGTCGATGTTTGATGCGAGTGTCCGCGCTTGTTGGCTAGATTTTTTTTTTCTTTTGGCGTAGGAGTCTTTTGTTGTTGCCGATGCGGCTTTTTGAGTTCGGTTGTGGCAGTTGGCGTGTTTGATAGTCTTCAATCGTGTGCTTTTAGAGCATTTGCTGGGGATTTTGGTGCTGAGGTTATAGATTTGCTGTGTGGTGATGATCACTGAAGAGAGGTAACCGTTTCCTAAAATCTGGAATCGGGCATGGTGGAATTAAAGGTGGATTTTTGAATGCCGTTCGAAAGAAATCGATTTGCCAATGTTGGTAATTCGATCTCTTGGAGACAATTTCTAAAGGAGCGATTTTGGAGTGACCCACTGTTTTTGAGCTCGTAATCTGTGACGATTTCGCTACTTTAGCTTATAGTTTCTGGTTTTTGTTGTGACCGGTTTGTATCTGGTTTATTGTTGCAGGCCTTTCGGAAGGACAACAGGACTATGCTGAGCAGGAAAGACCTATTCAAGAATACTCTCAGAAAAGCTGCCTATGCTTGGAGGCGCATTATGGAGCTTCGACTTACTGGTTCATCTCCATTTTCGAACCGTTTTAGTGCTGTTGTCTTCTATAAGCTGATGGAATTTCTGGTCTGACAAAATTCGATCTTTCATCGTGCAGAGGAAGAGGCGTCAAGGTTGAGGTCCTTTATTGATGAACCTGCTTATACAGATCTTCACTGGGTAGGGTCTATTCCTAGTGGTATCCTTGGAGCTTCTCATGCTTCCTTTTTCTTCTCTCCTTTCTGAGCAAGGACTTTCTCAATCGATGATTAGTACTTTTTCTAGCTGAGCATAATGCTCACACGGAGAGCATTGTTGATTGGCCCCCAAATTTAAGCAATTAACTGTTCAATATATTCTTCTCATCTTATAGAATTGTTTGTAATCCTTTCTAAATTATTGTGTATTCAGGAGATCTAATTATTCTTTTGATCATGTAGTTGTGGTTAGTTCTCTCTTTTCATGCTTCCCCACAATGATTTCTCGGCAGGGAATGTTCATCCCTGCTATTAAAGGACAAGGAACTGAGGAGCAGCAACAGAAGTGGTTGCCGTTGGCATATAAGATGCAAATAATTGGATGCTATGCCCAGACTGAACTTGGTCATGGCTCAAATGTCCAAGGTCTCGAAACTACTGCTACGTTTGATCCCCAGACGGATGAGTTCATTATTGATAGTCCCACACTAACTTCTAGCAAGGTAAAGGATTCAAGGACGGTGTCTTCTTTGAGGGAAGAAAAAATCTAAAGACAGATGATATAATTGACGTTCCTTCTTTTCTTTATTTATCCTTTCTCTTACATCTAAGTTAGGCCTCTCACAAATCCTTCTTTGATAAATTGCACTGTCAATTCAGAATGTGATAATTAATTTTTTCGGTGCTGTTATCTAGATTTTCAATATTAGATTTGCTTAATTATGGTTTTACTTTGCTAACAGTGGTGGCCTGGTGGACTTGGTAAAGTTTCCACACATGCTGTTGCATATGCACGACTTATCGTTAAGGGTCAGGACCATGGAGTGCATGGTAAGCTTATCAATTGAGCATTCTACTTGTGTAAGTGTGGCAAGTATTTATAGTATTATTGACATGACATTCCCATTTCTAGGTTTCATTGTCCAGCTTCGGAGCTTGGATGACCATATGCCTCTTCCTGGCATAACTGTTGGTGATATTGGCATGAAATTTGGGGCCGGAGCTTATAACTCCATGGACAATGGACTCCTTAGATTCGATCATGTGCGAATTCCAAGAGATCAAATGCTTATGAGGTTAGGTTTCACCTGTCTTGCTACCTGAAAGGGGCTTTCATCTCATGTCGTGCATTGACAACATTACAACTGTAAATTTTGAAGTTCAAAGAAGATACATTATGATTATTTCAAGTACTAAGTAGCATATGGGACAATATTTTGTGGGAAAATGAAGAGATATGGGTGAAAAGAGTACCATGGAAACTCATGAGGCATCATTATCAATTAGGTGGATACAATTGTCTACACGATGGACTATTAGCCCAATGGTAAGAGTGTTTCCTGAAATCCTTGTGAAATGCATCAGGGTTCTGCAGGTTACAAGGGAAGGGAAGGTCGTGCAGTCCAATGTGCCACGACAGCTGATTTATGGGACAATGGTGTATGTCCGCCAAACTATTGTAGCTGATGCTTCCTGTGCTTTGTCACGGGCGGTTTGTATTGCTACAAGATATAGTGCTGTTCGTAGGCAATTTGGGTCACAGAATGGTGGTCCTGAGACCCAGGTAGAGTAATTAGTTTTTCCATCTTTAGATACTGATGCAATGAGGTCTTATTCCATGGTAATTTCTTTATGTATCGGTTTGTTCAATATGATTAGTCCAGCTATGACAAGGACTATGGATATCACATCTTTGTACTTGGATGGGTGGGAGTGAAAGGAAATGGAAGAAATGATTAACCTAGGAAATTGGTTATTATAAAGAGAAAATAATTGAAGGAGAAGGGAAGTGAATTAAATTTACTCCCTCGGGCACACAAAAGGACTTTTCTCTACAGTTGAGAGAGATAGAGGGAAATTGTGTTTAGCTCCCTCACTTCCTGTAAAGCCCTTAATGGGGAATTGATATAGTGAAAAGGACAAGGGGCATTTTAGCATACCAACTAACTTGATATCCCTCCAAGCCATTGTTTATCCAAACAGGAACGGAAATACCCTTCGCTTCTTTTCTCTTCAATGTTCGTTTCTTTTTCTTTCCGTTTATATTTCTCCCAACTTAAATACCAAACAGAGTGATACGGCCAGATACTTCCTTTTTAACTAGAAGGATATGGCGTAGCAATTAACTTGGTCCATATTGGTCAACCTATCAAAAGGAGTATTCAACTGGTGACTTTGGGGGGTAGATCTTTTGTCAAATATCATTTTCATTAGTGCTCTCCAATTATACGTGAGACTTGGGGTGTTACAAACTTCCACATCTTCAGTTTTATTTGGTCTAACACTCTGATACCATTTAAAGTCTTGGGCCAATATGTGTGAACTGAGCTCCTAAAAGAAACGAGTACTTGGTTGGTGACATTTGGGCGAGTTGTTATTTAAGCATCACTTCGCAAGCTCGTCCACTCTACGTGGGATTGGTCCTTCTGATTTACGTAACTTGTTTTGAATCTTTTGGGTATATTAGTTTCCGAAATGATGCACGGGAGGGCATTTTCAATACTTGCCTTTTCCATTATCCCTTTGTTCTTGATTCATTAGCTAACACCTCTGCTGCCTATTCTATATTAGGTGATTGACTATAAAACTCAGCAAAGCAGACTTTTCCCCTTGTTGGCTTCTGCCTATGCTTTCCGATTTGTTGGTGAATGGTTGAAATGGCTATATACGGATGTGACTCAAAGGTTGCAAGCAAGTGATTTTTCAACATTGCCAGAGGCTCATGCGTGCACTGCTGGTTTGAAATCTTTGACAACCTCTGCAACTGCTGTATGTGATACTTTCTGACCTCTTATCTTTTTCCTCATCACATGCATATGTATTTTGTTCTCTCTCTCTCTCTCTCTCACTCTCCACACAAAAGAAAGGATAGAAAACAACATGGAAATCTGATTGGCCAGTAGAGGAATTGCAGACTGGGCCAAAACAGTACTCAAGGCCTGTTTAGTTTTGCTTGTTACTATTTCATTCCTTTGAATAACCTCATCTTTGCATTTCTTCGTTGTTTTTAGGTTACTCTAGGTATGGTTTGGATGTTGAGATATTTTCATGAACTTGATTACACAGTAGTATTGCTGAACAGCTTTGACAGCCCATGGCAGAAGCCTGATAGTACATACCAGAAAGACTTGGGAAAGATAGTTTTTCATGTACACAAGTTGGGGCATAAAAGGAATTGAAGTTAAGAATGCATGATATTTTAGTGTTTGATTGTTATCTATGCTTGAAGATTTAATGCCCTATAATGCCTGCATTGTGTTGTTATTTTTTCTCATGCTTACATTTAAATTGACCATTTCCATGTGTTATCCTTTTGTTTTTCCAGTAACTCGTATCTCATTGTAGATGTGATCTACAGAAGTATTTCATTATTTATTGCTAAAAGGCATCGGGGCTTCCTATCATTTTTTGATGATTTTGGATGTCAACCATTTTCTTCCTTGTACTTAACATATTGGTGTGCAATTTATTTAAGATTAACTGAAATTAGCAGTGTTGGATGCTTTTGCTGAAAAAAACTTTCTTTGGTAGGATGCAATTGAAGAGTGTAGAAAACTATGTGGTGGTCATGGTTACCTGAGTAGCAGTGGTCTTCCTGAACTGTTTGCAGTTTATATTCCTGCCTGTACGTACGAAGGAGACAATACTGTACTGCTTTTACAGGTATCTTTTCTGCTTAGGTGATCCCTTGCATAACCCGGTGAGGTTGCTCCATCAACAGGCCATTCAAGTTCTTGTATTAAGTCAAACTTTATTACGTGTTTCATTTTCAACCAAAGAGCTGATAAAAAAATTTATCTGCAGGTTGCAAGGTTTCTTATGAAGACTGTTTCTCAGTTGGGCTCTGGGAAACAGCCTGTTGGCTCAACAGCATACATGAGCCGGGCAGAACATCTCATGCAATGCCGTTGCAGTGCTCAAAGAGGTAACTTTAGACTTTTCTTACTCAAAGTTCCATCTGGAGCTTCTATAAATCTATTGTTATACATGCACTATACTTTGACGAAATCTCTGTTATGTGAGAGAACTTCTTTTCATATTTGATGTAAATAGAGAAGATTGGAGAATAGGAGCAATGGTTTGGACGATCAACAGTTGTTCATTATATTGGGTTGACCAGCTTGATACAATGGCTGACTTATGAGTATGCCTATCTGTATATTTGAGGCCTGACTGGACATTATTAGATTGCCTCCACATATGGGATTAGAAAAGTTGGGGAAGGGGATTGATGAGATTTTGAAATAAATGTGGATTGTTGTTTTGACCTGATTTTACTGGTTTGAGCTGCTTTACACGCCTTCATTATGCTATGACAGACACGACTTCACTTTTCATGTTTTTCTTGCAGTTGAGGATTGGTTGAAGCCCAATGTAGTTTTGGAGGCATTTGAAGCAAGGGCCTTGAGGATGTCAGTTGCCTGTGCGCAGAATCTTGGCCAATTCTCGAATCCAGAAGAAGGTATCTATAGATCTTCTTATTCTGCTTTCCTCTGATATTTGACTGCGGTAGACACTTGCTCATAAAACAGTAGAGGGGCAAAAACATTCATGTCATTGCAAATCCAGAATCTAGAGAGTATATTTAGCTCTTCATGCGGAAGAGGTGCATAAACCCTTCTGCAAGGTACAGACTCAGGAACATCACATTTATTCTGCAGGCTTTGTTTAGTAATGGTGCAACTGAGATGTCTTTCCACTTGTCTTCTCTCTTGCACAGGTTTTGCAGAACTCTCTACTGATTTGGTTGAGGCAGCTACTGCTCATTGCCAATTAATTGTTGTTTCCAAGTGAGTATCCCTGTCCTTGTGAGTTGGTCAAACACATTTCTCATATCTGAAGAAGTTACTCTAGGGTATCCACACATGCACTTGTGAGCATCTACGCATACAAAGTTGAATGTATTCCTCGCTTTTGTGTAGTTAATTACTTGGGTACATGAAGCAAAACCTTTGAGGAAGTTTTTGTAAATACTTAAATATGGATTCAGATATTTGTTCTGTGTGTTTACACAATAAACCAGTGAGGCTGCAAGATTTAAGCATAACATTTTGAATGTCAAGTTTTTTCCAAGTTGCTTGTGAGATTTGGGTCAACTTTTTTGTTACCTTGATTTGTAGGTTTTGACATGTAAAATCTTGTGAAGTTGATCACGATGTATATAGGGTAACTGAAAGGAGGGGAATTTGGTTTTTGGGGTGGAAAAGCGTGACCTTTGTGATATATGTATTAAATCAGTGTAAAAAATCAGCTGTGTTCCGATTGATTGCTTGGTTTTTGTGAAAGCGACAACATTTCTTTTCTTTTTTTTTGGTTCCAGATTCATCGAGAAATTACAGCAAGATATACCTGGAAAGGGGGTAAAGCAACAATTGCAGACGCTTTGCAGCGTTTATGCGCTGCATCTTCTCCACAAGCATCAGGGAGATTTTCTGTCCACCGGTTGCGTCACTCCAAAACAAGCTGCCTTGGCCAATGAACAACTCAGATCTCTTTATTCTCAGGTTTGTCAAAAACAGGACACCCCCATCTTTTCATGTTCACAAGAAATGTACCCGTCAAATGATTGCTAATTGGATAAGCCCCTATGACTTTAGGTTCGTCCGAATGCAATTGCACTTGTCGACGCATTTAACTACACCGACCATTACCTGGGCTCTGTTCTTGGCCGCTATGATGGGAACGTGTATCCAAAGCTGTATGAGGAAGCGTGGAAGGATCCTCTAAATGACTCTGTCGTGCCTGATGGCTACCATGAGTACATCCGCCCCGTGCTAAAACAACAGCTTCGCAATGCAAGACTCTAAAGAACACGGCTCTCTGGACCGGCCACTTGCGTTTCGTAATATATTGTTAGTTGTGTAGTTTAAGCCAATGAACTCAGCTGCAATGAGTGCCAGGAAGGTGGTAGAGCTTGGTATTTAAACAAGGCTTCTGTAGCAGGAGTGATCGATTATGGTAGATAAAGATGAGTAGTAGCGACCAATAATTTGGGACATCGAGAGATGCGTACTCTTATATTCTTTCTCTAGCATGAATTGGGACTACAAATAATGTGTAAAGGAGAGTAATTCCTTAGCTTTGAACAGATAGTTTCTTGCATTATTTGTTTTTATTCTACTGTTCTATGGCATTTCTTGACATGTAATTTTGAATATGGTCGGGGAACAAGCAGAGGAAATCATGGTCCATGTTTCATAGGAAATAGAACTTGTGGTATCTACTCATTCCTGTCATATGTATGCGTTGATCTTACCTTTGGGATTCCATGCGGTACATGTACTATTTTCTCGTTAAGCATGTTTAGTTAAGCATGTTTGATAAGTGTTCCGAGAGCATCTCTCTACTAGACATTCTCTTTTAAATACGGGATTCGTCTAGCCTAGTACCATAACTCCGAAGAAATATGAGCGAATGACCGACACTTCGACAAGTCCGGTGAAGAAAAGGGAGAAGAAGGCTGCGAGTGTGGTTTTTCGACGACGTCGATTGTTAAGTCGAGCGTGTCCTTCCCTTTCTTTCTAGTTTCTACTACTTCTTCCTGCAAATGTCGTGATTGTAAATCCCATAATCACTCGAAGCAAGGGACGCGGATCTGTTGTGCCCAAACACGATCCCATCTACCGTCTACTTTCATTAGATTGCGACACGTGTTCATTTAATCGCGGACTTGCCGTCCTCTGATGGGGGGGACATGTTGGGTCAACCGAGGTTTTCGCTCTGGTCTCCCTTGTTAACAACACACACAGGTAATCTCGGCCATCTTGTTTTTCTTTTTTTCTTTTTTTCCCTCATGTCGGGGGTTGCTCACCCATAATAGGGAGACAATACTAACTAAAAGGACCGCCATGATTCTCACTCATTAAGAAAAATTAAGGTTAGTACCAAACATAAATTCATATTCAAGGGAGTTCACTGGTCTAGTAAATTTAAATAAGGAAAGAAACCGAAAACCGCATGATGTCACGTGATGGTGCATATGCACGCCCCCCCCTCCCCAAACAAAACCAATCACGACCCCAATCACAACCCCATCTACCATCTCCTTTCATTAGATTGGGACACGTGTTCATTTAGCTGTGGACTCATTGTCCTTAGATGAGGACGTCTCGGGTCTATCGAGATTCTCATTTTGGTCTTTTGACACACATGAGTAATCTCGGTCATCTTGTTTTTTTTTTTCCTCCTCTCATGTTGAGGGTTGTTCATCCTTGATAGGGAGACAATACTAACTAAAAAGACCACAATAGTTCCCACTCATTAAGAAAAATTAAGGTTAGTACCAAACATGAATTTGTATTCAAGGGATTTATAGGTCTAGAAAATTTAAAAAAAGGAAAGAAACCGAAAAAGGCATAACCACACGATGTCATGTGATAGTGCACATGCGCGTCTCCCCCCCTCCTCCCCAAGCAAAACCAATCACGACCTTAATCACAACCCCATCTACCATCTCCTTTCATTAGATTGGGACATGTGTTCATTTAGCTGTGGACTCATTGTCCTTAGATGAGGACGTCTCGGGTCTATCGAGATTCTCATTTTGTTCTTTTGACACACATGGGTAATCTCGGTCATCTTGTTTTTTTCCCCTCTAATGTTGAGGGTTGTTCATCCTTGATAGGGAGACAATACTGACTAAAAGGACCGCAATAGTTCCCACTCATTAAGAAAAATTAAGGTTTGTACCAAACACAAATTCATATTCAAGGGATTTTACTGGTCTAGAAAATTTAAATAGGGAAAGGAACCGAAAAAGACAAAACCACACAATGTCACGTGATAGTGCACATGCGCGACATGTGTTCATTTAGTCGCGGACTCACTGTCCTCAAATTGGGACGTCTCAGGTCTACCGAGGTTCTCGTTTTGGTCTCTCTTGTTAATGACACACACGGGTAATCTCAGCCATCTTGTTTTTTTTTTTTTTTTTCCCTCCTCTCATGTCGAGGGTTTGTTCATCCTTAGTAGGGAGACAATACTAACTAAAAGGACCACCATAGTCCCCACAATTGAAGAGACGATACTAACTAAAAGGGCCACCACAGTCCCCACTCATTCAGAAAAATTAAGGTTAGTACCGTACAGGAATTCGTCACAGACGTGAAACAATAAATGCACAGGATGTCACTCATCCTGAAAATTATAAAAAAAAGGAGAGAAGCCGAAAAGGGCAAAAATCACATGATGTCACGTGATAGCGCACGTGCGCATCCCCCCACCACGCTTCTCTCTCTCCGTTCCGCGTCGCCCCTCCCATCTAACCTTCCTTCCATCGTCGCACACGAGGGCTGACTTTGACCAATCGTCCCAGTCTTTACCCAAGACAATGCGAACGGGAATTAGACGAATCGGACCCGCGGAAGTTTTGGTCCTAACAACGACACCAATTTTAATATCCAATTCCTCTGTCTCCTTTGGTCCTTTGGTCAGACGCGATCGACGGGGAGACATCAAACAATTATGGTTGCTTGGAATCTCTCGTCCACTGGCATTTGGCATCCCGCATTGAAAAATTGCTGCTCGGTCTAGAGGGAGGGAGAGAGACTGGTAGTTGCCATTGGGATTTCAGTCAAGAAAAAGCGTCATCCGCCATTAATACGCCCGTCCCGGATTAAACTACTCGGTTCCTGTGTCATTAATGTCGATGCTGGCTCGAGCATATCTCTGGTTTCAAACACCGGCAGCGGCTGAATCAGCAGCAGCGAGGAGACGTGATTGCACGCCGGCACGTTCGGTGCTGCGGAAATAACCTGTATGTGGGGATCCCCCTATATTCAATGTGCTTGGATCGCCGTACTGATTGTCCGTGCTGGCCGTGATCTCAAATGTTAAACTGAGGATTAAGCGCCCTGGATGTCTATTCAGTACGCTTAATAAAAATGATCGTGTTCACGAGTGCCTCCGAGACACTTGTTAAGTATAGTGAGCAAGGAACGGTTTCCACTTTTTGAAGAATTGAGTGCACGTAACATGCGACAATTAATGTATTGGAAACTGTAAAGTTTTTCTAGATTAGTTGCTCAAGATGCGTTTGTGGATATTCGTGCACACAGAATCCCTGATGAAAACATGTTCATTTTTGAAAAGAAGTCGATTATGGTACAAGTGAAGATGCTAGGAGACCGATGCCTTTGGAAATCCTGGGCATCTGTGTGTATTTTTATTGCACTATGAGTGTCGTAAACACCCTGATTAATTTAATCCCTTTGCCCAAAAGGACCTAGGGTTTTGTGGAATCTGGGATAAGACTGGTAGCTACGGTCCTCATGATAGTTTTCTTAAACAATGATCATGGTCTATTGTGAGGTCAATGATTTGTTAGTTTTAAAAGTGCGATGACGTGACCGGATATTTTATTGTCAAGATGAAACCACTCAATGTCCAGACCAATGAACATGAACTTCTATCGAGTTAATTGAGGGCTCGAAATATTCACACGAATAACTCGATCTCATGATACACCCTGCGAATGAAGTTGTATATGGAAGGGACCACTCGATGTCCGGACCAATGAACATGGATTTGTATCGAGTTTATTGAGGGCTCGAAATATTTCACACGAATAACTCGATCTCATGATACATCCTACGAATGAAGTTGTATATTGGAAGGGTCACTGAATGCATTCATTAGCTTCTCGGGTTGCTCTCTTAAAACCTATGTGGTCCCCTTCCCCTTCTCTCTCTCTCTCTCCATAGACAATACAAATTCAGTACCGACAAGATCAATAAGGAGGATTCCGTAGTCCACGTGATTCGCGTTTTAATGGCGAGCCCATCACATTTATTACATTTCAATGAACCTTATCCACCGGGGGCATGTGGTCTGCGTTGGTTCGGACTCAAGGCTATAAAACAAGTGAAAGTGATACAATGATCATTGAATTTTGACCTAATATCGTCCTTTGAATTTTAACATGTTTAATGTGGTTTTTGAACTTTTGGTGTAATGTCAATATTGTCCCTATACTTGAATCAAAAGAAGGGTAACACTGAATGTTTTTATATAGTCTAGGAACTAAAATGAATATTAATCAAGGTTTGCAAATCATATTAAATAAGTTAAAAATTCATAGGACGATATTACACATTAGATTCAAGTTTAGAGACCACATTGTCAATGCTCCATTTACTAGAATGTTAGTTTCAATGACCCTTATGAGCTTTTTGCAATTCGTCCACATCCATCAACGTATCTAGACAATGAATTTATCGCACTTTCATCATGTTTCTATCATACAAATGTGTTCAATGAAAATAGTAATTATTTAGTTGATATGCGATTGGAACTGCAATATGCAAGAGCCACGTTTTAGAAAAGAGAACCTCTTATTAATAAAAAGAAAAATGCTCAGATACCGATTGTTTTTGCTAAATGAATTTACCGAACACGCGGCTTGTCATTTAGTCAAACTTGCACCTTTTTGGTACAGATCCAAAGTCGGAAAAATTGATCGGAGAAAGCGGAAAATGGAACATTATTTTCTTCATCACTATAGTCAATACATTATTGTTGTTGTTGTTGTTATTATCATTATTAATCTTTTAGATGGAAGAAGATTTTCCGAAATACCAACTCCATCTTCTTCCTTGCTCATGAGCCACGATTGACCTCGCGGACTGCATGCGTCAGTTATGGTTGATTTTTAATAATAATTTTCTGGAATAATATACTATAGTTGACTTGAAGGTGTCAGTTGAATAATTAATATCAACCTAATCATTTTTGTGATTTTTTGTTCCCGAAGTTGGTACATAGAGATGCGCGATTAGCGTGAAATTTTACACACTTTGCGGCACCCACCAGTGAAATGCGTCAATTTGTAATATGTTTTTCAGTAGGCTTTTTTAATTATATATATGTATAGATTTATTGCTGAATAATTTATAGATGGGGATATAGAATCGGATCATCAATCTCTGCATTTTATCATATGCATCGCCATTAAAAAAAAGGAAGTAGGCTAGGTAGTCGTGTCGATTTTCAATTCATTGTTTTATGTTGTTAGCATCTTTCTTCTTCTTCTTCTTTCTTCTTTTTTATTTTTTTTTTTTATTTTGGTTAGAAGTTGTTAGGATCTTTGATGAGGTGAATTATAGAGTTTTTTTTTTTGCATTACTGTAATCTGGGCGTTCGATAACTAAGGAAGTTGTTTGATTATATTACTAGGCGCCCCTGAGCAAATGAATTTTTTTGAAATCGTACTTAAGTACGTACAGCACTGCCAACCGGGTCTTTTTTTTTTTTGCCAACCGGGTCTTTAGCTAGTGTTGAATTAAGTAACGTCAAGATACATTACGTCTAAGGAAGGCATAATGTCAAGATGCATTCCGTCTTAGGAAGGCATTTTCAAAAGTATAATACAACCATAATAATGATATTGAAAGCTTACTTGCAATGGCCGAAAGACTATCTATACAAAATAAATAAAGTTGGCATTCTTATTTAGCGTCCACTTTTCATTCGATCGAAATATTCCTATTTTATTTCATCCAATCTCAATACAGAAAAAGTAAAGGGAACATTACGTATCATTACTTTTACACAAGCGGTCTAGTTACATTTAGTTTAAGAATTATAGTAATCCGCTCTCTGAAATTAATGGTGCATTAGGCTGCTAGCATAATTTCTTGGGGAGAAGTACACTATCAGTGTCATAAGTTGTGTACGGCGCTTATTTTTGTCCCAAAAGTTTCTGTCGGATCACTTAAGTGCCAAAAAGTTTGAAAAATAATCATTTTGGTGCCAACTCCAATCAGATTAACCGGAAATCCGACGTGACACTTTTTTATTAATTTTTTACGCTGATGTGACTTGCCGGAGAGTACAGTCAACATGTAAACCACAAAAACGATGTCGTTTGGTGTCTCTCCCCCAATTCAAAACCCTAAACCCTAAATTTGCCGAATAATCTCGGCCACCGCCGCCCTCTTCGTCCTCTTCTCCTCCCTTGTCGTCCTATCCGCCATTGCCCATGGCGCCGCCAAGCACCACCACCTCCTCCACTACCTTGACGAGTTTGGCGACCGTAGCAAGCAAGTCGCCATCAACCCCTCCGCCTCCTTCGAGAACCTGCGCCTTTGCTGCACCTACGTCGCCCTCTAGGCCTTGAAGCATGCCATCCTCTCTGACCCCAACAACTTCATTGCCAACTGGGTCAGCCCTGACGTTTGCAGCTACTCCAACGTCTTCTGCTCCCCCACCCTCGACGACCTCCGCGTCCGCACCGTTGCTGGCATCGATGGTTTTCCCTCCTCCTCCCCCTTCAACCGCCCACATCCCTCGCCTCTGCCTTCACCAGTGATGGGCTAGTCACCGTCCTTGACGGCCCCGCGCTCGGCGGCCACGGGTCCGACCCCGACCCCGACTTGGCCACTCGGCGGCCAAGTCGAAGGCCGTGATCTCGCTCAAGTGCGAACCTCACGTCGCCAAGCGACAGTGGCCGAGCAAGCTAGGTCGATGGCTGAGCGACGGTGGCTGAGTGAGCTAGGTCGGCGGTCGACGAGGATCGAAACCCTAATTTCAATCTCCAAATAAAAAAAAAATCCCAAAATGAGTTGTGCGGCATCGTTTTTGTGAGACCATCCACTTAGGACGGCAAAAGGACGTGATTTTCTTAAGGAGGACAGAAAACGACGTCGTTTCTCAAGCCATGTCGATTTTTTTTTTTTTTAAATACAAAAGCCACGTCATCATTTTGGCTGGAATCTCTCGCCGGTGGCACCAAGGTAATCGTTTTTCCACCGATTTGGTACTTAAGTGATCCGATTGAAACTTTTGGCATCAAAGTGAGCTGTATACAATTTATGGCATTGATAGTGTACTTCTCCCAATTTTCTTGACACTAACCACATACGTTATGCTATAATTACTCATGTCAAAAGGCATTTACCTTCTACAAGCAAATTCACCCTTTCATCTCATTCTTGACATGGATTTCCGACCTAATCTAAAGAATTATCGTCGTATTACTACATGTATTGCGAAGCTCTCCCCACGGAGTTTTCTGGTAAGGAAATAACCATCCCGAAATAGGAAACCAAAAGAAGAAAACAGCGAATCGAGGACCATGACGTCGACCTCCTGGACGGTATGAAAATGGCCAAGGAAAAGAAGCAGCAGCCTTTTGTAGTGGGGGACTGAATTGTATTGGGGGAGTTAGCTGGTGCGATGGCTTATCTTCATTCAACGATGCATCTTAGTCAGGGTGCTGCGTGGGAGCGGAACCGGAGAGCATTGACTTCAAACGCATCCCCACGAACGAGGGTTTCTTCTCTACTTCCCATTCTTCACGAAGCAACTGCATAAAACTGGTAGTTGGAGAGACATTCTTTTGGCCTTGTCTTTCTATTTTTGTCTTGTTGCATTTGTTTCCTCTTGGAAGGGTAGATAGATTCACCCACTGACCCTTCAAACTTCAAGGCCTCTCTCTCTCTCCCCCTCTCCCTCTCTCTCTCTCTCAAGCAAACACCTAACCCTCCATGCTTTTTATACTCTCTTACACGCCCCATCAGAACACTCACCCCCCCAGCCTCGACTCTCTTCAACATCTCTCTCTCTCTCTCTCTCTCTCTCTCTTCTCTCAGTGTGCGTGTCTAAGTTTAGTTCCCCAAAAACTAGGGGACATTTCACAAGCACCCACTTTTCCCCAAGTTACTAGACCAGTCTCTCTCTCTTAATTATGGCACCAAAAAGTGAGGGTACTGCTAAAAAGGTGACGAACAAAGGGGCATGGACAGCAGAGGAAGACACGAGGCTTTCTGAGTACATTGAAGTCCATGGGGCCAAGAGGTGGAAGACTATTGCCGCCAAGTCAGGTAAATCGTCGTCAGCAATTAGTTCACTCATAACATCCTTATGAAAAGTTAATAATGCTCATTTACCCAGAAGCGACTGCATTGTGATTCTTTCGTGGGTGCTGTGCTATATCTGATACAGTCAATGACCTTTCTCTCTTTTGCTCTTCTTGCAGGCTTGAATAGGTGTGGGAAGAGTTGCAGATTGAGATGGTTGAATTATCTGAGGCCTAACATCAAGAGAGGCAACATATCAGATGAAGAAGAGGACTTGATTCTGAGGCTTCATAAGCTTCTGGGAAACAGGTTGGTCTAAAAATGGAGGATCTGATGTTCTTTTTTCCCTCTTTCTCTCTCTTCTTGATGTGTCATGCTCGTAATCTATTTCTCTAAAGCAATCAACTAATTGCGAAACTTCGGCATTCTCTATGTAGGTGGTCTTTGATTGCCGGGAGGCTTCCAGGTAGAACCGACAACGAAATTAAGAACTACTGGAATTCTCATTTGAGCAAAAAAATAAGCCAGAAAGAGAAACCACAAAATAGAGTCGTCCCTGAGGCTCCCCCAGAAACTTCCCCGGCGACGCCTCAAGAAGTTGTTCAACCGGCCGAGGAGGGAGCCGACAGAGCAGTCGGGAATTTCTCGGATGTCGACTTCGATACTGACGAGTTCTTCGACTTCACAACCGAGGGTTCTTACGGGCTCGAGTGGGTGAACAAGTTTTTAGAGCTCGACGAGGGGTTATCACTAAAGGAGAAGATGTGAAGCGACTCGAGGGGTCGTTTTTTCTTCTTCGAAATGATGGGTTTCTTCCATCATCCTGTGTACAAATTCTTGGATGAATGGATCATCTCTTCACTAGTTCACTGAACTGGTTGTAGGGGCTTGTGATGGGATCTTGGCAGTGACCGCGCATTAGTATCTAACAAAGGGATAATTTCTCTAAACAATGATCATGCATCATACAACCAATTAACTCTGATTTGAATTTCTAGGTCAGATCATAAAAATCCCAAGTGGTCAGAATTTTCACCAAAATGATATATCAAATCTAAGGGCCTGTGTCCATGTCAATGTTTACAGAGCTTCGGAAGATGGTGACTGTAGTAAAAGCTGTCACTGCATTGCACTGAGATAACTTATTTCTTTGGAAAATTGCACCAAAGTTGCATATTCTTGGCGTTACGTGCAACAAGTCCTGAATGCTTGAATTTGCGTAAGCAAATCCTCAAGTCTTTTCGGTAATAACGGTAAAATAACCTTTGTGACATGGCATGCCACAATTAGAAAGCGATTTTTCTAATTTTCAATTGACAATAAAAAGAGTTAGCAAATAATAAAAAGGTCATTTATAAAATAATCAAATGAATGGAGATTGAGAGAGGACCAAAAGTTGGGTGAGGCTTTTGCGCCACCTCTAAGTTGTGGGGCCTTGGCAAGGGCATGTGAGTCGTCGTTAGATCTGGACAAGGGTTCACGAGCCCATTGCCTATGGCCGATCAGGGCCGTCAACTCTCGTCCACGATGTGAGGGCACCCTTACTCTCTAAGTTCTTTGATTTTTCTTTTTGATTTTTTTAAATTTTGACCCATCCTGACGTAATGCCATATTAGCACCGCATATGTGAAAATGAACCAAAAGAGTGCCGCACCGGATTTCAAAGTTCCACATGAGCACATTTGACCGTGGGCTCACCAAAAATGATTATATTGCGCCCAATGAAAAGTACTTAGAGTACGACGTGCATGACTTAATTGCAAATTAAACTAAATATTAGGGGTGAGCAAAGAATTGGGAATTGCTCGGAGCTAGATCGGACCGGATTGGAACTAGCAATTCCCAAGAAAACAAATCTGGTTCTTAGTTCCAATTTATTGAAATTAATGAGTATCAGTCTAGTTCCCAGTTTTAGGTGTGAAACTGCTCATCCTCCCATCTGGACCGAATTGATAATACATAAAAATATATTCAATTTCTAAGAAAACTTTCCAACAAAAAAAAAATTCTTATGAAAATCCTTAAATCCCAAATTCGAAGCTTTATACTCATTAATTAAGTGCTTGTCTTGTCTTACTTTCGTCTCATCTAAATTGTCTCTTTATTTTTTACTCATGGCCTCAACTTTCAAGCTTAATACTCATTGACTTATGACCTCAACTCTCAACTTTTAATATGAGTCTAATCTTTTCACTGATCTTACAGTTAAGAACAAAGAGGGCGTCAATTTTGATCATATCAGCGATCTAATTACTGGATGGATTCATGGAATCAACGGACGATTTCTAATTCCAATCCATTGAAACTGATTCTTAGTTGGCAGTTCTCAATTATGCTCACTCCTACTAAATATTTGGGACTTTGGGCGCAATTTTTTGTAAATTTGTTTTTCCCAAATCAGTACAACTAATGGGACAAAGTAAGGAAAAATTCTAGTTTTTATTTAACGAAAAATTTCAGAAGCCCAACGTCACTGTCGATCAAGATGACGGTCATTGGATTACGCGGACTTTCATGCAGTCGCTGAAGATTAGAGCCTTTTTAGGCGATGATGAGGATGACTTCTTTGTTCTTTTTCGAAGCTGTTATCGAGATGGACAGCGAAAAGAGTCGAAATAATGATGCTAATGGAGGAGACTAATGGTGTCCATTCATAGACGAGAGCATCAAGATGATTACCGGTAATAGTAAAATCGTATCTTTCATAATTTTTTATTATAAGATCATGAGTTTGATTCATGTTGATAACTATATGCTTAAAATGGATATTGTTGTTGGTGGGTATAATACTCAAACCGACCCAAATATGTTTGGTACTTGGCGTTTGTAATCCAAGCCCTATAATAACCAACCCGAAGACACTATTTGGTTCGGTTCGGTTCGGTTTGGGTCTAGATGCAAAAGACAATGGTGAAGGAGACCATTTTGGAGGACATTCTCAGGGAGGAAGATAATATATGATTTATAGTGTTTTGATTCAGTTCAATGGAATAGTTTGCATGCTCGCTTTTTTAATCTATTACTCAAATCAAAATGAACCCGATTGACAATTTTGATTTAGTTTAGACTGGGTATTTTTCACACCCCTACTTGCCCTGTCACCTATATACTAGTGAAGTCAAAACTTCAGACGATCGAGTGAACGAGGACTCATGTATATAAAGATTATCATAACCATGTATTTAAGCGAAGTAAGATATACACTTTATAATAGTTGCATAGCTCATGTGAAAATGTTTTCCAACTGCTAATATCGTGGTGAGGTGATAGTCACATGCTTGTCATGCTCGCCAATCTTTGACTTTGGTGTCACGGACAAATGCAGAGTAGTTATGCTCGATTTGGACACTCCATAGAGACGACGGGATCCTCATAATAAAAATCAGGAGAGTTGCTAATGTTGATTGGGCCCTCTCCTCGTCCTTTTTACAAATAAAATAAAAAACTACTCATGGATTTGAGCGACAGACTGGGTAAGAAGCATGAGGTATTTTAATTTTAAAATGATCACGTTAACGAATTTCGGGTACGTCCCAACTTTTGTTTTTGTTTTTTTTTTGAAAAAAAGTAAGAAAATAAGGGAAAAAAGTTGATTTAGGGCGCGTTTGAACGATTACTCGTTCTCCTGGGAGGCGATTCGGCCAAAAATGATTATTTCGATTCATTTAACCGATTCCGAGTAAAAAAACGCGTTTGGTAACAAATAAAATTTCGATTCTAATACAAAAAGAATAAAACGCGTTTGGTAACTATATAAAATTTCTATTCCAATTATTTTTTAATTACCTTTTTAGATTAAAATAAATTTGATATTGAATTTTCATAAACCATTCACGATTAATTATATTTTTATATTAAGTAATAAAAATATTAACTAATCAATTTTTATTATATAGTAAATAATAAACCATAGTATAAACTATACTAATATCCCTACAATATGTAATAAATAAAAATACTAAATTATAACATAAAATTAAATATGTATTCTATATACAACAAATATATATATTTCATACTAGGAAGAAATAAAAATAAAATATAGAAATAATTTTTTTTTTTTTTTGATTCTAAGACTTTCGATTCTCTTTTTGATTCTCGGACGGAGAATCATATTTTTCCGATTCTCAATTCTTGTCCAAAACGATTCTCGGAGTAAATTTGTTCCCGAATCGCCGACAAAAATTTACCAAATGCGATTCGTTCCCAAACCGATTCTCTAACAAAAAATCGGAATCGGGCGACTGTTTGGATGGTTGCCAAACAGGGCCTTACTCGTCCATTGAACTGGTTCTGTTTCTGTATTGCTGGCTTTCGATCGTGTCGCACGTGAACTTTCCAGGTCAAAAGAAGGCGAAATTTTTCCTGAGAAAAAGTGGGCGAAAAGTGTTGTTGGGTAAATTGAAGGACCATTCGAGCACTCCATGATGATATGATGTGATGTTGCTTTATTGTCCTTGGCCCCATCACATCAGTCCATCCTGAATTTAACCTTAATTGCTGGCACATCTCTCCGAATGGCAAATTTCCACTAAACTGCCCCAATAAAATCAGAATTACAAAGCGATTCTTTACGCAAAACAGCAACCTTTTTTTTTTTTTTTTATATATTTAATCGGCGTTGACGTCTTTTTCTCCACGTGAATCCGTGCCATGCAAAAGTTCTTCCTTTCGCCTTTTCCGCATGCCATTTGTACTTGTATTTTAGTTGACTAATTCAGTCAAATGGTACATTAACCACGTATTCATTAGAAGAAGGGTTAATAACATAAATGCATGCGATCGATGAAACTTTAAATTTGCTAAATATGACCCTTAAAATTTAATTCAAAATAAAATATCGTCATTAAATTTTTAATTTATTCAATGATGTGCGCTTCTTCGTCTATATTCAATTAAGTTCCTGAATTATATGGGGAACCATTTATGCCATTCTCTTTTTTCGAGAAATAATGTCAAAGATACATTACTATTAAGAATTAAAATGATTTCTCAATTATTAGTGAACTGGAAATGGTAAAAATGACAAAAACACAAAGTTATGTATGCTAATAAACATAATACCATTGCAAATCTAATTATTGAATTAGGAAAACATAATTGTAGCAAAAGAGCTTGATTAATAATTTTATGGCCACTCAATTAATTTCAATCATGTCTCTTCTCAACGTTTCATCACTTCATCTCGTTATAATTATTACTACTTCCATGAAGTTTTGCACCATTTTGACATTTCCCATTACTTTTATTTTTCCTTTGCCTATTTATTTTTTCTAGTGCGCATTATTAAAGAACCTGCATATAGTTATTGTTAGGTAATTAATGATGGAAAATTGAGGTGGGTAGAAAGGACTATGAGTTAGGATTACCCAATTTGGTCCAAAATAAAGGTAGGGTTAAAGAACCTGCATATAGTTATTGTTAGGTAACTAATGATGGAAAATTGAGGTGGGTAGAAAGGACTATGAGTTAGGTTACCCAATTTGGTCCAAAATAAAGGTAGGGGTTTAATATCCAAAAAAAAAATGTCAGGATCAAAAACTTGAATTGAATAATTGAGTACAAAAACTCGGGCTAATTTAGGTTCATTTGTCCGACTTAAAAAAAAGAATAGGTTCATTTGGAACGAGGAATAGGGTTTCAGTTTCGTTAGAGCATAAAGTTAGTTGGCTCTAATCAAACTGAACTGTAATTTAACTGTTGTTTTACATAATCTAAAAAGGCTTCTCTAATAATAAATTTCGTTTATATATGCAAAACATATTAATGAGCAGAGAAAGAAAAATAAATAACAAATGAAATCAAATTCAATCCAAATGTAATTGTGCGATGGGTTGACTTACTTCATATTTGTGAGAACACGAGAAATCCATTTCATTAAAATTTGAGATCACCAAATATGAAATAAGAGGTTGCTCCAACTTATTTCTAAGCTTTTGTGCAAACCGAGCTAAGTCGACCCTGTTCACATCCCTTTTTGTTGGGTACGGTGGTGTTTCGTGTCACAAATATGAGACAATATGACAAGACAAATCAAATACAAGAAAAGTCATTACGAATTCCGAATTTCTGACCATGGCGTATTATGGATATTATTGATCCAAAGCCAACACCAGTTGACGAATTTCACGTCGTGGATTGGAAACTCGATTTTTTGGGCAATAAAATTGTTTAATAATCTGTTTTCCCGCTTTTGTGTTATTTCCTAATGACGAGAACATTCCAACGGAGTGCATGTTTTAATGCTATTGCATCTATGGTGGGAGCTGGAAATCTGAATAGAAGTGGCCCGGCTCCTTCTGGACCAATTTGCCAAAATTTCCTTGGCCCATTGTTTCCGTTTCGCAAACTTCTCATTTTTTTTTTGGTTAGCCCGTCCTCCATAATCTCCATGGGACTTGTTATGTTTGGACGCCCTAGTGTCGGGCTTTTTGTTTAAGAACTATTGAGCTTAAATAATATCGAGGTTCATTTCGAACAAAAAAAAAAAAGAAAAAGAAAAAGAAGCTATTGCATCTCTTGGCAATCCTCAAACGGACGAACGAGATTCGTACTCTGGGCCTCTGTATGGGCTTGGGCCTCCTATTCTAAATACCCAAATAGAATTATGAGGCCCATCAGTCCACCAAGGTTGGGCCAGGGGTACGATCGTAATTTCACGCTAGACCAGGCGCTTTATTAGGATGACAGGGGGAGAAATCGCGCGTGCCGGAAACGTCCGCGGTTTCGCATTGCCTAGTTTTCTCTTGTCTCTCTTTCTCTCTTATCGGCTCATCATCTGGCGCGTTCGAAACCCTAGATTTCATCTCTCAATCCAATCGCGAATAGGCGAAGCAGCTCTGCTCGATTCCCCCATCGTCGCAAATCGCGCACGGACGCCGTCGAAGAGCAGCGCGGCCGCCGCCGATCGGAGGCTCTCGGATCTCGCCGCCTCGCGTGGCTCGTGCCAAGGGAATCGAGGCCCTATCCTTGTGCGTGAAGATCTTCGATTTCTCGATCGCGGCTGGAAGGAGGTGGCTTTGGCGGATTCAGCGGCGATCTATGGAGTATTGATCGGATCGGGCTGAGGTTCGGAGGAAGCTGGGGCGCTTGATATATCGCCCCCGATCGTCGTCGCGGAGATCGGAGTTTCGATGTCTGTCGAGCTCGAGGCCGGATTCTCGAGGATTGGCGCGCAGGAGAAGCTGTAGGAGCACCCGATTGGTTCGGTCTTTGTTTGTTTCCCCTTGAAGAGGAGAGAGGAGGAAGAAAAATCATTGAGTGTTGTTAGAATTCTGTACTGTCGTTTGAATCTATAGTTGAATTATTTGGCCCTGCTTTTTTTTGGAGGCCTTTTATCATCGTTCTTGCGGGGCGATTTTTCGTTCTTGTGCATATTTTGATTCATTCAGAAGGAAGGAAAGAACAAAAAAGATACTTCTATGGCGGTGTATTATAAATTTAAGAGTGCAAGAGATTTCGATTCAATTCCTATGGACGGTCCATTTATATCCGTTGGTGTTCTGAAAGAAAAAATTTTCGAATCAAAGCACTTGGGCAGGGGCACTGATTTCGACCTTGTGGTAACTAACGCTCAAACTAATGAAGGTTGGTTTCTTGCTTCATGAATCAATTAACAATTTTTAACAATTAAGGCTATTAAGTTTGGAGAGCTGTTTGGTGGGGTGCTGTTTGTGTGGCCTTTTGAGTCTAGCATTGGTGTTGTTTATGCTGAACTTGTTGATGTTGAGACGATTGTGAGTGGGGTTTTCATGACCTTATGGGTCCTGGATCTTGGCCTGAGTAGCAATACCTGCTGATTCTGAGGCTTTTTATCAAATGAACCGATTGGTAGTGTTTCTGTAGCGAGTGCTAGCAAGTGCAGTGGTATAATTTGATATTTGAGGGGAGAAGGGGAGGGGGGGAGGAGGGGAGGAGGAGGGTACATTCTTCATGATTAACATCACCTAATTTGATAGTTGAAGGGAAAAGAGCTCTGTGGAGGAGCTTTTAGTGGCTGACCTGATGATTAGTTAAGGCTGGCTGTGGGAGGAGGAGGGTGCTTTCCCCATGGTCAATATCGCCTAATGTGATATTTGAGTGGAAAAGAGCTCTGTGGAGTAGCTTTTAGTGGCTGACCTGATTACTGGTTGAGGCTGGCTGCGGGGTGGTTAGGTCATATGTGAGGGTGCTCTGTGAGGGTGTTTGTCTTGGGATTTTTATTCGGCAGTTTATCTTCATTGTATGGATTATGGCATCTGCAATTTTTATAGCCATTTGTCACCGTTTTCAAATTTCAGAGTATCAAGATGAAGCTATGTTGATTCCAAAAAATACATCTGTATTAATTCGTCGGGTTCCTGGACGGCCTCGAATGCCCATTGTCACTGAACAAGAGTACTGCTTCGAACTCTTAAACTCTCGAATAATGTCGTTCTTTTTTTTTTCCAATGCACACACAGCACATGCTACATCCATCCCTCTCAGTTTAAAAGAAAAAAAAGTAAGAGAAAAGCAATAAGATAATTTAGCTTAGTGTTTTGGAGGCTCCTGTTACTTTTTCCTAAATCGATAACTGTAATATCAAGATATTGCATTTGAATTCGGGGACAAGTTCTGAGGTTGGTTGGAGTTTCATTATGCAGGCCAAAAGTGGAAAATAATGCAGAGGATGTTCAGGCTCAGAACAGTAGCTTTATAGGTGCTGATTCATCTGCTGTAAAAAGTGTAAGCTCTCTTCTTTGTGGCTATGGCCTCAGTCATTTCTTAGCTTGCATGGATAACCATAGCATGTTCCCATTATCATTTCTGTTGTACAACTTTACAGCATCTGGAAGATTCTGAATGGGATGAGTTTGGAAATGATCTGTATGCAATTCCTGAAGTGCTTCCAGTCCAATCTAGCAATCCGATTCCGGAAATTACACCAACAAACAAAGCTGACGAAGAGAACAAGATTAAGGCCTTGATAAATACTCCAGCCCTAGACTGGCAGCGGTGAGATGCCTTCTGTTTTTATTTTTATTTTTATTATTTTATTATTTTTTATGGGCTTTAAGCAACTGGGTTCTTGGCTAATGGGCAAAGTTATTTCAAGTTAATCTTAGTTGTGGCATTGAATGTGATGTGCAGTCAAGGTGCCGATGGTTTTGGCCCTGGAAGAGGTTTTGGAAGGGGAATGGGTGGACGAATGGGTGGACGTGGTTTTGGTAATTTTCTTTCCATTTGGTCTTGATTTTTTGGCTTTATATAAATGGAGAAGATGTTCATGACTGTGTGTAGCCCTCTCTGCTTGTCGTGTGGACATGGTGGCTTATCAGGATTGTGCATCTGTCTTGAATAATGTAGGTTTGGAGCGTAAAACACCTCCACAGGGCTACGTGTGCCATCGATGCAATGTTCCTGGTATGTTGATTTCCCATGTTTGTGTATGACTGGTGCATTGGTCTTTGTGCGCACGGAATCAAGAAGATTGGTCATTAACTTGCCCTGAATATGTTTGTTCTTTTTGTGGGCAAAAGGTCACTATATTCAGCACTGCCCTACAAATGGCGATCCAAATTATGACATCAAAAGAGTTAAGCCACCGACTGGCATCCCTAAGTCAATGTTGATGGCGAACCCAGATGGCTCGTATGCGTTACCGAGTGGGGCTGTTGCTATTCTGAAGCCAAACGAGTGAGATATCATTAATCGCAGTTGTCATTTTAATTGTTTGGAGCATACTTGTAACAAAATAATATGATAATCTTTCTAAGCAGGGCTGCATTTGAGAAAGAAATCGAGGGATTACCATCCACACGTTCTATTGGTGATCTCCCACCTGAACTTCACTGTCCATTATGCAAGGAAGTGATGAAGGATGCTGTATTGACGAGCAAATGTTGCTTTAAGAGCTTTTGTGATAAATGTAAGTATCAATCCTTTTTGTGGCTTTTCCAAGCTTTCTTAGTCTCTAGGTGTTATATATGAGTAGGACTTAGATCTTTCAGGTGTGATGTTCCTGCTGTTTCACTAAGTTGGCTTGAGTTTCATTGATGCTTTCCATTTCTTTTGGGGGTCTTTTAGGGTCTAGTGTCTTGTTTCCAGATGAGTTTGAGTTTTTTTCTTTTCAGTCAAAACCTAATTGCAAACTCACCTTTCTAATTCTATGCAGGTATTAGGGATTACATAATTTCAAGGTCAATGTGTGTTTGTGGAGCCTCTAACATATTAGCGGACGATCTTTTACCAAATAAGACTCTCCGTGATACAATAAACCGTATTATGGAGTCTGGTAACAGTAGTGCTGAGAATGCTGGAAGCACTTTTCAGGTTCAAGGTTTGTAACACTATTGTGATTAGTACAGATAGTATCGTGCTTGATTTGATGATCTGTCTGAGACCAAATTATGAGCTTCTTTGCTAGACATGGAGTCCGCTCGAGATCCCCAGCCTAAAATGCCATCGCCTACCATGTCTTCAGCATCGAAGGGAGAGCAGAATCAGCCACGGATTGAAGTATCGCCAAAGATGGACAACACACAGCAGGTTCAAACTGTTACTGCTCCCGGGGAAACCTCAGAGAGAGCAAAGGCTGTCAAAGTAGCTGATGTATCTGAAGCTACTCATGATTCATTTAGTGTGAGGGAGCCTCCTTCACAGAGTAGTGCTCCTCAAGCTGAGGAAGAGGTGCAGCAGAAGGTGGCCTCTAGTGAAGCAGGTGATTGGTGCAACTAATGTTTTGATTATATGGACACTATTTGAGGCTCATTTTGCTTCAAATGAATCTGCAATTTCATTTTATGTATTTTTCTGGATAACAACTTGATATTTGCACTTGCTTGGTTGCCAACGCCCTCAACTAATTGGAGTTGAACTTGGCTCTGGAAAAGATTGACTTTTGAGCTTAGCTTGCAATATTTGCAGAGATTGAACTTGAAACCACTTAGATTTTTTTTTTGCCCCCAATATGCTCTATTCCTTTGGAGATTAAATGGATGAATTTTTGCTTCAAGAAAAGGCTTTTCTGTGAAAAGTCTTTCTTCCTGTGTGTGAAGCGAAGCGTTTCATAACACTGCTCTCATGATTCTTTTATCCTCCTCTTGCAGGGAAAAAGAAAAAGAAGAAGAAAGTTCGCATGCCTGCCAATGGTCTGTCTTAAGCTGTTCGCATTGCTGATTAAACTATTTCTTTAATTGAAGGGGTTGTGCCTTATTACTTGGACGTAATCTTAAGGCTCATACATTGTCATTTTTCAGTTGCAGACATGCAGTGGAGAACTGCCCAAGACATGGCTGCTGAAAACTACATGATGTCTCTGAATGCTTCTAATTATCCTCCATATTGGAATGGGATGCAGCCTGGAATGGATGCATTCATGGCCCCTTATGGTGGTGGGATGCCGTATATGGGATATGGAATGGGGCCTTTAGACATGCCATTTGCAGGAGTCATGCCTCAGGATCCTTTTGGTGCGCCTGGCTACATGATGCCTGTTGTGCCACCACACAGGTATATCTCTCTCTCTCTCTCTCTCTCTCTCTCTCTCTCTCAAGGATTCGGTTGTGCCGCCGGATCCTTTTTGCATGCATGCTCCCCCTTTTCTTAATAAAGTTGAGCCTATATATCTGATGCTTCTTTTGCTTTAGGGATCTCGCTTTTGGTGTTGGTATGAATGCTCCCCCTCCTATCATGAGCAGAGAAGAGTTTGAGGCTCGAAAAGCTGACTTAAGGAGGAAACGTGAGAATGAGAGGCGAGGAGAAAGGTAATGCATCTTCTTCTTTTGATGCAGTGCTCAAGTTCTCGTTATTGAGAATGATTTGCTCATTTTATGATAACGATCATCTTTCTATAAAAAAATTCGAATCGTTTATCCATTCCTGGATCTTGAATTCACTCTCCTCCATTCCCAGACGTTGCTTGTCACATGATTAGATGAAATCTGTATGGTGTGAAGCAATTCTTAGTAATTGGAGATGAAAACATAGAATGGGGGCTTCAAATTTTTAACTGAATTTCGAGTAAATAGATAGAATTACTTGAATTGCTTTCTCTTTTCTTCCTGTACTTAATGTTAGCTTTGGTTATTGTTAACATCAGAGCGTATTTTGAAGAAAGTTCAACATCGTTTGATGAAAGCTAATGAAGTAATGGATACAAAAGTTCATATTCCGTTTTAACAGTTATAAGTTTCCTTTGAGCTACCAACATTATATAGTTGCATATTTATCTATCTAGCCATTTATGTTGAAAAAGAAAATTGTGGCTATCTGTCACATGATTGGAATTTGACGTGTTTCATAATCTTGCCACAGCCGGGAGATGTCCAGAGACAGGGAATATAGTAGAGCCATGAGCAGTAGTGCTGGCGATGTTTCTTCGATGAAATTGAAACCTGTATGTTTCTTTTCTTGTCCTATTTCTTTATCATGTGCATTAACCAGCTTGTACTTTACTATTTGCTGCCTTCTTGGCACTTTGTGGGTTTCTTCTTGCCTCTATGAGGATCAAGGGACCTTTTTATGTACCTAAAATTAAATGGTGCACATTTCAATGACTGGTTAGACTGATGTGTGATGTGCTTCTTCACTTTGTGTTCCTAATTTCACAAGGCACCTCAGAATAAGAACAAGTGTTTGAGGGGGGAAAACACAGATATGAGTCAGTAATCGATTACTTTTTAACTGGATTTGTTGATCCACGGCTGTTTGAAGTTTGTTGTGCTAAAATTGTATCTATTGTTTCTAATTCATTGGATGGTTTGGCTCAAGTTTGGTGGGCCTTGCTTTGGCTATTTGGCATCATCTTATTCTATCCCTTCTCTGTTATTTAGGGGGAAGTGGCTGCAACCTGCAACGCCCACTTTTAAATTTGGCAAAAAGAAAAATCATGTTGGACTGGGTTAATCTGCATTTGAATTTCATTTAGGACATCTATGACCAGTAATGTCACATAATTGATTGGATGATATTTTCTCCCTTACTTTTGTTTTCCATCTTGAAAGGAATGAGAGTGGAAACAACAGCTGAGAATTGGTCGTGCTGGCTTGTTTTCGTAACCTTCACATTGGAAAATTAGTCCTACTTGTTTGTTTTATCTTCTTGAAAAGATGAACCCTGTGCATGGCGTTAGTTTTAACCTAGTCAACAATTAGAAATTTGAAATGAGAACAAGCTTGCTGAGAAAGGAAAGAAAGGAATACGTCTTTTTGAGCCTGAGTATATTCATCTCGTAGTCCTCAAGAATGGTGGAATGTTGTTTAATCAGAGTTTTCTATGTCTCTACTGTTGCAGAAAGTATCCATTCACCCGCAGACATCGGCTGCTGAGCATCACCATCGCCGACGTCGATCTTCATCTGAACGGTCCCCCGATGACATTGAAGCACCGCCACCGCCACCACCACGTCCAGCCAAGAGAAAGTCTTCGGAGCACCACAGAGACCGTGACTTTGAACACGACCATACCCAGGACTCCCAGGACCATCGCTACCACCAGCGCTCCTCCAAGAGACCCTCAGAGGCCAACACCACAACCAAGCCCACACCATCATCCTCAATTTCAACAGCTGCAGCAGCAGCGGCAGCGGCAGCGGCGGCTGCCGCGGAGCGGAAACAAAAAGCAAGTGTCTTCTCTCGCATCAGCTTCCCTGAGTTAGAACTCTCCAAGAAGAGAAAACTCTCATCATCCTCTGAGCCTCCAACGACCCATCACAAGGTCTCTTCTTCCTCTAATGGGTATTATGATGATCAGAGGTCATCTTCCACTGTAAAGGCCACTTCTGTTTCTACTGCTGGAGCGAGGAAGAGCAGCAGTACTGTGGACTATGAGTCGAGTGATGACGAGAGGCACTTTAAGAGGAAGCCTTCGAGGTATGAGCCCTCGCCTCCTCCGCCGCCGATGGCTGAGAGGGAGGACGAGGGTCGGCACTCCCGGGGGTCAAGAGATAGAGACCACCACCGCAGTGGAAGAAGTTGACTTCAGGGCGACATGGAATCCATCTGTGGCAGAGGCAGCGTGGGTTGGTTCTTTGCAGGGGTTGAGGGAGAGACACAACCAGTGCAGTGGAAAATGTTGATGTTCAAGCGAGCGAGAGCGCGGAAATGCTCCAAATTGGGAGATGTTGCGGCTATGTTATATTGACAACAGTTTTGTGGATTGAATCCTGTTTCAATGCCCAATTCATGTTTTGATGAGCTTGTGGATATTTGATATGTATTTCTTAATTCTCGATTCTATAACAATAAGAATCGTGACAAATTGTACTCTTCCGAGTCTTCTCCATGTTCCGTTGTCAAATTTATGGATAAGGGTTGCTTCTCGTTCTCACAATTTGCATGTGAGAAAATCTCTTTCCGCTGCAACTATCATTGATCGATTAATTAGTGCGTTTTAAGCTACTTATAATATTCATCATCCCTTACCTTCTGATGTATGACTTCAATCAATCGTTACTAGGATTGCAGACAATTAAATAAGTTGCATCTCAGTGATTGGTATAATTAGATACCAGAAGGTAAGAAGATGCAGACGTCACATCAACCATCTCCGGATTGTTTCTGTCCGAAACTTGCCATGGTTGGCTAAACGAAGAAAGGAAAAAAAGAAAGTGCGACTTGCTTAGCAATTTCAAATCGAATTCCCAGGAAGCACGGTCTATTCTGTAACTCTCATAAGCTAGTTAAATGTCACCAATTAGGAAATACTCATCTCTCCAAAGCAACACTTGGTTATGTTAAGCTTCAAGAGTCTGATCCGATTTTAGCATGGCACAAGACTTAACGATTTAGTAAATGTCGAGGTAGGCGTTTCGGATTATTTTAAGTATTGACATGGTGCGTCCCTTAATTTGGTTTCAAGTTCAATTCCGTTCCATTCAGATGGCAACTTGCAGTTCTAAAGCAGAAGCCGCGACCCATTTATCAGATTCACATTAATTTGAAGTCATCATCTTCATATGAAACGGACAAGCTGTGCTTTCTGCAATATTTAGAAGTTCACTTAAGACAGGAACAAGGCACATAAGGTTATACGGGGAAACCCACTAATTATGTTTTTATAAATATACATAGAAATCCGACTTAGGAACAAACCACCAGCATGCCTTCAAATATTCACGTCTGTCGTTAAAAGGAAGCTGCACTTTTGGCAAAAAGAACAAAAAAAAAATAGCACGAGTCTTGATCAGCTGCTTAGAAAACCTCTTACTTGGCCTTCATTTTGCTAGTCAACCTGTCCTTAAAGATTACCAAGCATGAATTAGAGATTTGTCTCAATTATACATACACCTATCATCCATTGGAAAATGCCTTGCTCCCGTAGTTGCTTCCCTCATATCTCATGGATATATATTGAATTCTATAGAAAGTCATAGTCAATGAAAGTCATATGTACGATTTGAAGAATAGAAAAATCATCAGACTCCTCATGCATCCTCCACTTGGCTTGAGGGATTATCTTGCAAGGCTAGATACTTCCATATTTAAAAGAGTTTGAGACTTTGGTGTCCTAGACATAGGTATCACGCCAATCCATCCCAAATTGAAGGCCAATTGAAAGCTAACTAGTGATAATTCAAAAGATATCATGGGTCTGAGTGGGGATAGCATTTCTCTTGTGCACGTCCCTACATGGAAGATGCACGGGTTTGTTGAAGAGGTTCGGCGGTGCTTCAACCTCCACATCCATTTCATTGTATTTTTTATTTTTTTACATTACTAGTGGTGTAGCTCTACATCATCAGCATTTCACTGATAATTGGATTCCGATCAAAGTTTGTCATTTACAAATTAAAAGATTTAATGCAATATGTAGAAATCTTCACCCAATAACAATATCATTTTACCCTAATTTTCCTTGCAATAGTATGATCTACTTAGGATGCATTTGGTAACGATTATATTCCCGGGAGTAGATTCTGATAAGAAATGATTCTTTTTGATTCTGTTCCTAGGAACTGATTCTAAGCATTTTAAGTCGTTTGGTAACTATCCAAAATTTCGATTCTCGGAATAGAATTGCGTTTGGTACCGTGCTCATAATTACATTCCAAATCAATTTCTTTTAATTTTTATATAAATTTTTTACTTTTTTTTTAATTTTTCTTTTCTTTTTGCCTTTTCTTTTTCCTTTTTTATTTTATTTTTTTTCCTTTTTCTCATCTTCTTTTTCTTCTTGTGGCTGGTCGCCGGACCGGCGACCGGCCGAGACGAGGGCCGGCAACCTCACTGGAGCGTCGCCGGCCCTTGGCGAGGCTCGCCTAGCCCCGCCGAGGCTCGGCCTCCCGGATCTGGTGAGGCCGAGCCTCGCCGGTGGCCGACGAGCCTCACCCGGCCACCGGTGGGGTTGGGCGTCGAGAGGATTGCCCAGCCTCGGTGAGCTCACCGGTGGCTGGGCTTGCCTCCGGCAAGCTCGTCAGACCTCGCCCTGGTCTAGCGAGCCTACAACGAGCTCGCCGGACCGGTGGCTGGCGGCGGCGAACGGCGGACGGTGGGGGGCGGTGGTGGACAGCGGTCGTGAGATGGCCGAAGGGAAGAAGAAGAGTTCTTGATTTTGATTCTCAAATTCGTTCGCGGAACAAGAATCAACTTTTTTTTGGTTTTTGATTCTATTCCCAATCTGTTCCAGGGAACAAAAATTTTACCAAACGCGATTCTAGGCCCAAACCGATTCTAACAAAGAATCGGAATTTGGCCCTGTTTGGATGGTTACCAAACAGGGCCTTAGCCTTTGCAATATTAAGTAAAGGAAAAAAAAAAAAAACCATGTCAATAAGATAATTGACATTGAGAGAAAATAAAAATGTTATTTGAATTAAAAGAACTCTCTAATGTGATTTTAGCTCTGGCATATTTGGTAATCTATTCAATTTCAGGCTACATATATTAAACAAGTGCCGGACGATTGAAATGCCAAAATTTGGTACGAGAGACATTAAGTGTCAAAAATCACACAAGTAACATTTAAATATTACTTTTTTTGAAAAATGAGACACTTGAATGCCAAGTTTGGCGAAGGTGGCTGAAAATCTTACGTGGTAATTTTTTAATAATATAACTCGCCTACGTGACATGTAAGAGAGCTAAGTCGGTGACAAAGAACCAAAACGACATCCTTTTAGCTTTTTTTGAATTTTAATATAAATATTAATTAAATTAAAATATTTATATTTATAAATTTTATAAACCAACAACCCCTACCAACCGGCGGTGAGGGTCGGCAAGCCCTCGCCCGATCGGGCCAAGGGCCATTAATGGCTAGGGCGACAAAGAGCGACGGCCCTTGGCTAGGTCGAGCGAGGGTCGACGACTCTCACTGGATTTGGTGGAAGGTCAAGATCCTTGCCCTAGATCTAGGCGAGGGCTCGCAGGCCCTTGTTGTCGATTGGCAAGGGTCGCTGGCCCTTGGCTAGGGCTCGGCAACCTTAGCTGACCTCCCCCATCTTTATCGGTCCTTCTCGACGATGGCGGGGGTCCTCGCCACTTGCGATCTCCATCACACTTTTATTTTTTAAATATAAATATGAATTTATTTTTAAATTAAATTTAATTAATATCGATATTAATTAACAACTCATGTTAGTAGCAAAACGATGTTGTTTTGCACTTGTCTTGCCGAAAAATTGCTACATCAGTATTTTGGTTGGATTTTCTCGCCGTTCACATTTAACTGATCCATTTTGCTCCGATTTTGGCACTTAAATGTCGCTTTCATAACATTTGATACTTAAGTGTCCTTTTGTGCCAAGTTTTGACACTTTAAGTGTTATTTTCCCCACATTAAATAGATTAGCAACGTCATTGGCACGAGTTTATCTTCTCCTATTTTATCTGTGAACAGTGGTTCCCATTGAGCGACATTTCCTTACTTAAGTCTCTTCTAGCTATACAAATCCTTGCATTTATGAAAGAAATCATAGGTTTTCAATTGATCGCATATTTTATTACTCCCGACTTTCAATTTATTGAAGCACTCTAGTGTGATAGGGCCACGACATATCTTATCCAAATTAATAAGATTTTTTAGCAACAAAAACTCTAAAACTAATAAAAGTAGTCAGAGGGAGATTTTTTAGCAACAAAAATTCTAAAACTAATAAAAGTAGTCAGAGGGAGGCCATTTGATGCTTCAATTCTTGAAATTCTCGGGTGTGTAACTTATGAGTGTTTTTCTTGAAATCTCTCAACCTATCCAAATGTATTGAGTTTTATGCAAAGTTCTCTTAACCCATTATCTTGAAAGCATATTATTGCACACTTCTAATGCATATTATTGCACACTTCCAATTTGAGTTCCATGTTCTCAAACCTTTAAATCCCCCTTTTTATACATTTCCAATTGTGATTCAAAATTTGATTAAGTACCCAAATAACAAGTCATCATCCTCCAAAAAGTATGGTGGGATCACATATTGATATTTTTAGAATGGTTAATTTTGTCATAGTCTTCAACTCAGCACACCCAACATTACACAATTTCGGCCGTATCTCATTCTCCTCCATAGCGTCCCTTTATTTGTAATGCTTCCAAGTTGATTAAGCCTTTTAGGACATTAGCCTTGATTATCTTAAGCTTGTGGGAGTTGCGTAGATTTGTCGGTTGCTTGATTTCTTTAGTATTATTACGCATGAGATGCATTGCACGTGCATGTTTCGTGCATGTAATGTGAGATAAGAAAGCTTACAATTTTTTTTTTTTCACGTTAACACAATAAAAGAGCTATTCATTGTGCAAATCACTATTAGTTTGATTGCTAAAAAAAGAGAAAGGAAGCATCAATTCATATTTTTTTTTTGGGAAGAAAATGGGGTTACAAATTTGTTTGATTGAAAGTATGATAGGTTTAGCTCTTAAGGTATAATTAGTGAATGGAAAATTTCAAATACAGGTTTGAAGTGAAATCATTTTCTCAAAAGATGGTTCAGAGTGGATGTTGTTTGAAATAAGGACATGAAGTGGCCAACCTAGTCGTAAATAAGCTCTCGTGCTTATAGTTTTGCTGATGAGGTTCGATGGTGCTCTGGCATCCATCTCTAGCCATTTCTTTGTATTTTTCACCTTTTACTTGCTATGATTTGACTCTACATCATCAACATTTATCCAAATATTTATTTGGATTCCAATCAAAGTGCATCATTTATAGATAACCAAGGATTAATGCCATATGCACTGATGTTCTTCCAACACCAATATCATCTTATCTTAAATTTCCCTATAATAGTATGGTCTAGATAGCGTTCGCAAGATTAAGACTTAAGAAAACTTACAAAATGTCAATAAGATAGATTAATATTGAGAGAAAATGAAAAAGTTATCTGAATTAGAAAACTCCTTGATGTGATTTCAGCTTTTGTGCAAAAGCTTGTCATATTTGATACCTTAATTTTACACTATGTACAGTAGACAACTCAACTATGTTATCAACAACTTTATCTTCTCTTGCTTTATTAGTGACAGTGGCTTGTATTGAGTCACATCCCATACTTAAATCTATTCAAGCTGTACAAGTCCTTGCATCTCTGAAAGAAACCATAAGTTTTTAGTTGGTTGCACTTTTTGACATTCTTGACTTTCGATTTGTTGAAGCACCTTAGTGTGACAAGGCCATGCCATATATTCTTCAAATTAATAAGATTTTTGAGAACCAAAGACCTTAAACTCATAAAAGCTATGAGAGAAAGGCCATTGGATGAATTAGCAATATATTTGATTGAGGGGTTGTTGTGAATGTCAAAATACTTTAGTTCTTGAAATTTTTGCGCGCACAACTCGTGACTGTTGTTTGAAATTTCTTAAACCATCCAAATGAAAGTATTGAATTTTTTGCAGAGATTTCTCAACACATTCTCTTGAAAGAATGTATTGTACACTTCCATTTTGGGCTTCCTGGTTCTCAAACCTTTAAAATCCTTGCTATACACATTCCTGTCATGATCCAAAATTTGATCAAGTTCTCAAATGACAAGTTATCATCCTCAGAAGATGTACCTTGGGCAATTCAATTATGTCATTGGTAGCTCCTGCATCGTCTGTGACAATGCCTCACATTGACTCACATTCCCACACATGAAGCTCTTTCAAGTGTACAAGTCTATGCATGTCTGAGAGAAACCAAAGGCTTTTCAATCGGTCGCAATTTGTAACTCTCACAACTTTCAATTTGCTGAAGCATTCTGGTGCCAATGGTGAGATCACATATTGATATTTCTAGAGTGATTAGCTGGGTCATACTCCTCAACTCAACAAACCTAGTACCACACAATTTTGATGGTATTCCATCCTTCCCCATCTATCAATCAAAGCTTCCCTTTATATGTAACTTTTCCAAGTTGATTAAGCATTTTAGGACACTAGAATCAATTATGAGAAGCTTGTGGTAGTTGCTTAGATTTAATAATATTAGATTTGTCAGTTTTCCAATTTCTTTTGTACTATTTTATGCATGAGATGCATTGCACATGCATGGATGTTTTGTTATTTAAGGTGAGATAAGAAGACTTACCTTTTCTTTCGTGTCAACCCAAGAAGAGAGCAATTTGATTTGTAGATAACTGTCTATTTGAGTGCTAAAAAAAAAAAAAAAAAAAAAAATGAGGCATCAATTCATAGCTTTGGAAAAAAAAATAGGGCGACAAATTTATCCGATTGAAAGTGTGGTAAGTTTTACCCTCAAGGTATAATTAAGTGATTGTCTCAAATAAGACCATTAAATGCCTAATTTAGTCTCAAATAAGGCATTGAGCTTATAGATTGGCCTAATTCACCAACCAGTGAGCTCGTGCATCTCACATAAAATGCACTAAAGATGCACGTGAGATGCACGGGTTTATTAATGGGGTTTGACAGTGCTTTAACCTCCATTTTTTTTTTGTATTTACTATTTTTTATATTACTATTGGTGTGACTCCATATCATTGAAATTTTACTAAAAATTTGATTGGACTTCGGTCAAAGTGCGTCATTCACAGACAATCAAGGTTTAATGCAATATGCATTAATGTTTAGCCAGCACCAATATTATCTCAATTTAAATTTCCATGTAATAGTATGATCTAGGTAGGGTTTGCAAGATTAAGAATTAAGAAAACTTATGTCATATCAATAAGACAGACTAGCTATGGGAGTTTATAAAAAAAGTTACTTGAATTGGAGAACCTTTGATGTGATTTCAGCTCCGGAGACAATGTACATTAGGCAACTCAACTATGTTATTGGCAACAACTTTATCTTCTCTTTTATTTGTGACGATGGTTTGCATTGAGTCACATTCCATACTTAAATCTCTTCAAACTATATAAGTCCTTGCATCTCTAAAAAAAACTATGTGTTTTTCAATTGGTCACTTTTTGACAAATTTGCTAAAGCACTTTGGTGCAATAGGGCCATGTCATATTTTCTCCAAATTAGTAAGATTTGCAAGGAATAAAGACTCTAAAATCATAAAGCAGCAAGAGGGAGGTCATTCGCTGAATTGGCAATGTACTTGTTCGAAAAGCTACTATGAATGTCGAGATACTTTAGTTCTTGAAATCTTTGGGTGCACAACTTCATGAATGTTCTTCTTGAAACCTTTGAACCCATCCAAATGCAAGTATTAAGTCTTTTGTAGAGTTTTCCCAACACATTATCTTGAAAGAATGTTATTGCACACTTCCATTTTGGGTTTCATAATTCTCAAACCGTTAAATTCCTTCTCGTAAACATTTGCTATCGTGATCCAAAATCTGATCAAGTTCCCAAATGACAAGTCATCATCATTCAAGGGTGTGGTGGGATCACATATTGATATTTTCATATCGGTTAACTTTATCATACTCTTCAATTGAGCAAGCCTAGCAATACACGATTTTGACAAATGCATCATCCCCTATCCTTCAATGAAAGCTTCCCTTTCTATATAACTCTTTCAAGTTGATTAAGCCTTTTAATACATGGAGATCAATTATGTAAAGCTTAGATTTAACAATTTTAGATTCGTCAGTTCCTTAGTTCTTTAGTATCGTCATGCATGAGATGCATTGCATGTACATCTTTCGTGCTTTCAATGTGAGATGCACACGGCATATAGATTTGCTGATCGGTGAAGATTTAGTTGATCGAGGGAGCTTGAGGTGTTATTTGAGACAAGGTTTACTCTAGGTTATCTTTTTGAGAAAACGGTTCTAACTTGGACTCTTATTTGAAATTTATGCACCTTCGCTTTGGTGCCATTAGACTTGCTTTATCCTTTTGTGGAAGGAAGAGGTTATCCATGGTTTGCTCGAATGGCTCTTTTAGACATCCATTTTAAATATAAATGATCTATGCCAACTATAGAAACTAAGTTGTAATGTATTGTACCAAGGGAGACTACCGCAATATCTTTTTCACATTCCTCATTATATGATACCTGTAGAATCTAATGGTTCATATCGAAAAAATAAAAGAGAAGAATTTAGATTGTATAGCAAGATAACTTGTTCAACGATACAAAAATTATTTCTCCATTATGTTAGTGATAAAATTTTTTGATGATAGAGTTTTTACACATCTTGTTATATTATCTATTTGTCAATATGAGTCCAGGACTTGATCATTTCATATCATTATTTCTCAAGACTGATTTTAGAATTATTTGTTTGTCAAATATGAGCCCATAATGATATTGATCTTTTCATTTATTTTTGTCGAATATGAGATATGTAACCCCATACTATTGAACTCTTTGAAAACCTCATTATAAATAATATTATTTTAGGTTAATACTACCCCAAATTGGTACACCTGTGACAAATTTACGTAAAACTAATTTTTTGATCATAAAAAATCCCAAACTAGTACATCTGTAACAAGTTTACTTCAAATGACCATAAAATTTCAAATTGGGACACTTGTAACAAATTTATCCCAAATTAATTTTTTAATTACAAAAAATCCCAAGTTGATACATCTGTGACAAATATATCATCCATTAAATTGAATTAATACCACAAAAAATCATAAAATTAGTACAATTGTGACTGATGGAAAATAAAATCCTAAATTGGTATGCTAGTTAATTATCATATGTCATCTAACTCAGTAATTTAATAATAAAATTTAAACAAAACTAACAGAGGATAAATTTGTCACAAGTATATCAATTTGGGGTAAATTTATCAAATGTGTACTAGTTTGAGTTTTTTAGTGGTTAAAAAATTAGTTTGATGTAAATTTGTCAAACGTATATCGGTTTTTTTGTGATATTAGCCGTATTATTTTTGAAGATATTATATAAAGGTAGGATTGTATACATACGTAACAATCATTCTCAAACACTTATTACCAAAAATGCATAAGAATACATAAAAACATGGATTACCAAAATATGCATTAAAAATTAGAGATTTGCTAAAAAGACAATAAAGAACAAATGCTAGGTACAGCTCGGACGTGAGCGTCATAGATGTTTCCCACATGCAAAAATAACTAGAATCAAAAGTGGGAATATTGATGTTTGTAGTCCACCAATCAGAGGCGTTGTTGAATAAAAATTCCACTCCGACTAGAGACGTAGGAAAACATGGCTCCTTTATAATTCGGCTTATAGAAGGGAAAACTCGCGTCTTTGTAGCTCGAAGTGTGACTGGACCTCATTATACTCTTGAGCGATAGTTGACTGACGGACCCGTTGTTTCGTGGTATTTCACCTTTTAAATAGAAAGGATTTTCCTCGTAAATGTCGGTGTGCTTGATTCGATCCTTTATTATTATTTGCATTGTGGAGTTGTAGCTATTGGTGATTGTCTTACGCCCCGTTTGGTTTAGCATTCCCAAGCGGCTTTGAGCCTCCAAAGCCCATTGGGAAAAATATAAGGGGGGTGCATGACAACCATTTCGTTCTAGAAATAATTTTTGGAACAAAAATAGATTTTTCTATTTTTATTTTTAGAAGAGTTTCTAAGTAAAAATAACCGTTTGATAACGATACAAAATTTCTACTCTAAAAATAGAAATTCGTTTGATAACGACACAAAATTTCTTCTTTTTGGACGGCGGTGGACCAACGATTGGCAGGGATGGACGGCTGGCGGCTGGCAGCCGGCGGGGGGCGACCGGTGACTAGTGGCGGCGGTGTTAGCGAGCGACCGGCAACCGGCGGCAGTGAGGCTGACGGCCGGCGATCGATGACCGGCGGTGGCAGGTGGCGGGCGATGGGCGGCGGCAGCGACGGTGGCGGGCAGGCGGTGGCGGCGGTGAGCGACCAACGGATGGTGGTCGGCGGTGATGAATGAAAGACCGATTGACGAACGATAAGAATAATTTTTATTTCTAATTTTTATTTCGAAAATAGAGAAGTAGAAAATTTTAGTTTCTGATTTCTCTTCCAAATCTATTTCTAGAATAGAAATCAATTGCGAAAATAAAAAAACTGAATAGGTTTATCAAACGGGTTTCTTTTCCAGAAATAGGTCTAGAACAGAAAAACTATTTCTGGAACAGAAATTTTGGTTGTCATGCACCCTCTAGGTGTTTGGTTAAGCATTTGGAGGTCTTATTAGCTAAATGCTTGCCTTTTGAAATGCTTGAAAGCCCAAAGCAGGTGGGGATCTGCTTTGAGCTTTTAGCATTTTGAAAATGCGAGTCCACATCTACTGTTCATCCGTTGACTTCTCTCTCTCTTTCCTTTTTTTTTTTTTTTTTTAACTGAGCATCTTCCCCATACCTCAACCGTCGACGACTAGATTTGGCCACCGGCAAGGTTGTCTGAGGTCTAGGGAACCTAGATCTAGCCGCCGGCCAGGCTACCTGAGGTCGCACAACCTCATGCAGCCTTGCTGATGGCGAGATCTTGGTTCATGCAACCTCGGCTAGCCTTGCTAGTGGCCAGATTTGGTCGCCGATGGTTGACCCACCGTTGATCGGCGACGGAGTTTCATCGGATTTTATTTTTATTTTTTTAAAAAATAATAAAAGCCCTTTACAAATGTTGGGTTTATCAAACGGTATTTACACCAAAGTCACTTTCCAATGCTCTTTAAATTATAATTTGCCAAACGTTCAAGCATTCCCAAAAACCCCTTTTGGGTATTTGCATTTGGCCAAAGACATTTCCCCAAAGCCAAACCAATTGGTTGCTTCACATCCCATGGAATTGTCTTTCATCCTAATAGAAATAAGTCTCCCAAACGGGAGCTGAGCTTCATTTTTTCCTCCTCTTGTGGGTCGGAGGCTTGTTTTGAGCAGACTTTGCTCGACTCGCATGAGCAAGTCGCCCAATAAATGGAGTATGGTGAAGTCTCGAATACAAAGACCACTGATGCTGGGTTAAAACTTCATGGGAATCACGTTCACTTGACCTCAACATCTGTCGTAGGCAAGTTGCGACGACTTATAGACTATAGTTAGGTAAGATCTTGTGAAAAACAACTAGCATCATGCTCGTGTTTTGTCCAACATTTTACACGCGATCTAACAAGTTAGTTGATATACCGACTAAGGTTGTCACATCGTCTTTGAGTGGAGAGATCCTCGATCGATCCAGCTTGTATAGGCTGTGAATAAAATTCCTCGCACAAGATTGGCAGAAGTTTTCAGTTTTTCAGTAGGTCTTTAACAAGCTGACGCTGCTCTATGCATCGGGGCTATATATGGAGTATCACCTGCCGAGCTTGGTGTTTCGGTAATGTCATGTGCAACAATAAAATGCTGTGAAGCTTGCTTTTAGGTACTCGGCATGGTTCATAATTTGTTATGTTTAGGAAAATGAATTTATTCGACAAGATTATGTGTGAGATCGTAATCAAGATATACCGAGACAAGGTGGGGCAAGGTCAGTTGTCCTCCTCCGAAACCCATCTATGATTACCAATCCAACCCAACTCTCGTGGCGTCAAACCATATCCAACTCTAGTACCTCAAAGGAACATGAACAGAGAGATGCTTGCGATGAAGTAAACCAGAAAGCAACTCATGTGGAGTGAGGGAGCACATCCGGATGAGGCAGAACATGGGCTTACAGTGGCAAACTTCCATAACTGTGGCAATGCTATGAATTGAACAAGCCCGACTGGAAATTCCTGTGTCTCCGGACTTACCAAGAATCTATACTCTTCCCTGTAGATAACTTTCCTTGAGATTTTGCAATGCTTGCCTGATTGAATCCTCATCCTGACTGGAGTACTTCAGGCATATCAAACGCTGAGCTACATGGTACACCACCTGGAGAGCATTATACTGCTCATAGTTCACTTCCATTCTCTTCAGTTCCTGAAGAATTTGTTTATATATAATTACTTCAGTCCCAGTATGATATAAAAAACAAAGGTAAAATTCAGTACAAACCACATATAAGGCAAAGCATAGAGCAACCTTTATTTATTCAAGGAAAAGATTCAGTGAAACTGAACCATGGGGATTTGGCGAGCCCCTGCAGATAAAACCTAATGGCTAGATTTTATTAAGACTAATCAGCTCCAGTGATGAATAAGAAGATCAGTTGAAGAACCTTCTGTGTGATCCTTGATGTGATGCCTCTGGCTGTATCAATTACGGATCTTGGTAGCCCTGCCACCTCTGCTAACAGAAGGCCATAGTGCGGTACACGTCGCGGACCATCCTTGAGTTGAAACTAGCCCAGGAAAAAGGTGAAGGGGTTGGTTAATCTAGTGTAAACTTAACAAACAAGCCTCGAGGCGATTGAAATATCACCTTGAAATCTAAGCGATTACTATTTATGTCAACATGAAAATGCAGAACTTTCACATTTGGATAGATGGTTGCTAATTCCGACAGGCTCTCCATGTGAGTCGCAAATATTGTATACCTGAAATATGAAGGACATGTTTCAGCGGAAAAGCTGTGGTCATTCCTTTTTTTTTTTCCACTTTTTTGGTGTGTGTGTGTCAGGAGAACATAGAAAGTATCACTGAAAAATTAGAATCTGTCTAATTTCAGAGAAAGCATGCATTATAGGCTCATTAATTCCAGACAACCCAACTAAGACATTTTATATGGAACTATCCGGAAAGGGTTACTAGGCCATTGGCATCCTATGATGCACAGTTCCTACTAGTTGGTTCTCTTATGCTTCTTAGTTGTATGCCAAAAAATTGAACAAGTATTTTCATGAACTCTACAGTAAATTCAAAAATTACTGGTGTCAACTGATTAAGGTCTAGTCACCCATCTCCATGTGCTTTTGCCATAAAATGATGCTTATGCGTGCTAGCCATGTGCATGAAAGGTGGAAGAGACAGCATAAGAAAAGTCTGCGATATGAAAATAGCTCCCAGAAAGTGAATACTCTGTGTAGACATCCGTGAAAAATCTTCTTCACTAGCCTAAAAGCTAGGAGGAAAAGTTCCGACGCTTACGCTTTTACTGATAAGAGAAACTCACAGCAGCTCCATGCGATGGCCAATCCATCAGATGAAGATGTCGCCCTCCCAAGTTCATCCATGATGATAAGACTCCTATCAACAATCCCATCTGAACATATCATATGGATCAGGGAAAAAAGAGCAGCAAAATGCACATCTTGACAGTAATGTGAGATCACCTTGGAGAGAGATTCTGCATAATAAAAGCAGTCTCCTTCATCTCTGTCATAAACTGCAAGAACAGAAGTTACTGAGAATATGATGCTTTACACTCCAAGTAAGAAAGATTTCTATTCTAAGATGGTAAAATGAGTGGCTTTTGGGGCTTTAGTGCAATTTTTCATAACAAACAATTGTACAGAGTAAAATATTATCTCACTTCTCCTTTTGCAGCAAGTTTTAAAGCACAATCCTTCTGTCCTGGTTTCTCTTCCAGCAGAGCATATAACAAAGTAAAAATGCTTACTCTATCTTTTGAAAATGCCTTTGAAATCATTAACATGATGAGGGGACCGAGCAACAATTTGTAAAGGAGCCAGCCTTTCTCCATGGAATATTAGCTTTCCCTTTTACATGGATCATTCAAATGAGGTTTTGAAAGCTATAATGTTAAATTAATTTACTGGAAAACATATGCCGGCAACATGGATATAAGAAACTAAAGCCAACCAGATAGGCTACTTGTAACATTTCCCTTTGCATCCTTTTGTGAGGCACTAGTGGCGTGCATTAAATGTCTATTCATCCTTCCTTCCCACGGCCATATCATGGGATAATCTAGTACATCCAGAATAACCAGACAATGGTTCCAACAGCCCCTTTCTCAGGCAGGCACGGACTTGAATTAACTTTTGAAGGCCACATCAATCAATTCAGGGATAAAACAAGTTTAGTCAAACATGGGTAGCAGTTCACGTTTTGCTGAAAATGGAGCCATTCTACTATAAAATATTGAAAACAAGTTCTAGTAGAACGTTTTCTGTTGCATACTCTGAGTAAATCAAATAATATATTCTATTCCACTTCTCAAACCAATTGGGATTGTGATTGTGTTAGCACTTCTTATCATATCTGTCATCATAGAAATAACTTCAATTATGTCCAGAATGGCAGTAGGCATCACTTTAATAGACCAAGTCAACATGCCCCGTTGTTTCACTTTCATAATCTTGTTCATATCACGTCAAAGTTGGGTTTCTCTTAGTTTATCATGTTGTATCCAAAATTGCCATCCCTAGAGCCACGCATGACGGTTTTTCATGTCTTGCAAAATGATCAAACTAGATTGAAATATGACCTACTTCAGATACAAGCAGCCATTTACAGAGAAGGTTTTTTTACTCAGCGCCTGATATTTTCTTGTCATTGTAGAGACATCATCTGAATGAGCTGAAACATACCGTACTAGAGTTTGATTCCAAATTATCCATTGAACCCATTCTTGTGAATATACGGTCAACAACTTTTATAGTTGAGAAACGAGCAGGAACATAGCAACCAATCTGAGCAAGAATTATAATCAGGCACACTTGCTGAAGATAAGTACTCTTCCCACTCCTGAAAAATCAAGTGCCGGAACAAGTTCCAAGTAAGGATATATTATATCTTGAACATTTTATCCAGTCACCTTGCCTGGTTGACCCCTGTATATCTTAAAGCAGGAAATGAGTAGCAATCGGATCCAAGGAAATCAAAATCACGTGAAGATAGCAAGAGATGCCCATGGCTAAATTTGTACTCACAACTGTAGTTTACGGGCTTGTGGTCTATACGTGTTCCTTTAAGGTTGCTTAAATATCACGACAATATGCTTATATCCTTATGTCAGTTCGCATAGAAATTGGCCATTCTTTCATGCTGGCATTTCCTTACATGCCTAGAGTTGGTAGAATTGCCTGTCAGACCATCTCCTCTAGGATACGACATCCTCCCTTGACTGAAGTCCTCATTAATTCCCCTTACCTTTTCTTTTAGAAAGAATACTTGGAGGTTACTTAAAGCACTTCAAATTAGGGCTATATCTTCCAAAAATGGATGAATAGCCCTCAGACTGATACATGTAAGGGTACTCAAGACTGTGTGAGTTACAGAGCTAGGCTTGTAACTTATATGCATAGTGCAACTTCTAAGAGGGATATCTCCTAAAAAATAACAAACACAAACTGGCAGTGTCAATGACTATAGACATTCAAGACTAGTGATCTGATCTTATGAGCCAACCTACTTTGGTTTTTGCACCTAGATGGCTAGAATTCCGTCTAATGCCTCAGAGCAAATGTGAATCTGCATTTACACATTTCTAGGGAACGTGATCTACAAAGTTTTGCCCTATCAGAGACATGACTGCAGCTTCTAGATCAGAAAATACAGTAGGAGAATACGTTCTCTTATAAATTAAAGGTCGGAAAACCTTTAGAATGAAAGAGAAGAAGTACTGTGTTGAGAGTTTCTTACATGTTAGGACCCGTGACAATCACCATATTTGATGCTTCTGAAAGGAAGATACTGTTAGGCTGCCCAGAGATAAGACAGATAATGTTTAATTAACTCTGCATAGCTTGACAAGGATAATGGAACCAAAACCTTGCATATATTCCCTGAGTAGAACCGGTAAAAGTAAGAAAAATAACTAAGTGTCATGCCTCCCAAGAAAACTAACATACGACAAAATCATTGTGTATGCTTTCCAGGATAGGGTGTCTTCCTGCATCTACAGCCAGGGGACCATTTTCTGTCAGTCAAACGACCACAGTCAAGAACTTTCCAGCTGCATCAATCGGATTAATATATCTAGTTGTTACATTAAGTGTGTGAGGTTACCTGTAAATTGTGGCCTAGAGTACCGATCAACAGGTTTAGTAGATATGCTATGGGCAAATGAATTAACAATCATATCTAAAAGGCACAAAACTTCTGCGAGTAGTGTAAGGACAGAAACATTCTCCCGTATGGCATCTAAAAGCACTGCATAAACATAAAGATACTCTTAGGGGCTTACAGAAGTCTGCAGCTTTATACAAGATAATTCTCACAATATGAAACGTAAAAAGTAGAGATTTAAAACTGTGATTGTCAAGCGGAAATAATTTGAGAAAGGTAAGCGCTGGATACACAACCCATATGATCATGAGGTTAACTAACTCATTTTATTAAATTCAACCCAAATTCCTTATGGAAATGATAGTGGAAAAAACACAGATCAATAAAAAATTTTGCCACCGAATGTGACGATAAAGCAGATCATGTTTCTGTCAATAGCATCAAAATGGTCCACATTTACTTTGATTTAGAACTAGTTGTTATAAAACCAAATTGTTGTGGTGTTGAGATAGGGAGAGAAGCACATGAAACAATAGCAATGAAAACAAAGCTTCTTGACAATAAATATCTGAAGCTTATGACAAAAATTAAGTATATAACTTGATTCTATTAAGAACCTTCCAGGCATATTTCCGTTCGTATGAAGCATTCAGCTGCAGCAGACTTATTCCGCACATTCAGCTGCAAGATCATGCCATTAGGAGAAATAAGTTATTCTCCACAACTTAATGCATAGTAAACGGAAATGCAATGAACAAAGTGAAAACAATTGGCAACTGACATCAACCTTGCTGCTGACACGAGAACAAATTATGAAACACCTTCATTGTCCACAGAGTGATCAAATTGAAAATTTCTTTGTATTTAGTACATGATACTGGTTTTGTCGTCAATGATTGATTCCATACTATCTCACAAATCAACAAGAAACTTCTTCCACTAAGATGTTTCTTAATATCCTCATCATAGAGTTCTTGAGGATAAGCTTGAGGATCATTTGCTGGAGGCTTGAGGAACGTTTGCTGGAGGCAAGATTTAAATCTTTACCGGCATATGATGTAACAAACTTCAAAAAGTGACTCCCTCTCCAGCATGTTATCTCGACTCTCATCATTGATTTACATTAATAGTATAACAAAATCCATTATGGATATTGTCAACTCCAATCTATGAGGGCTCTTAGAAAACATTAGCAAACTTCAGATGCGCAAGATACTCCCGTAAGGGACATCTCCATTTATTTGCAAATATTCTCCTTAATTTCCTGTCGAAGTATGATTGTGAGAGATTGCTGAAGGACAACTTATAACTTCTGGTATGTCTCATTCATTTATTGAGACAAATCTCTCTTGAAAAAACTATCGGTATGTCTTAAATTAGGACTTGATTGTGTTGCAACGAAAGAAACTAAGGCGATTCATTTCTGTTAGATATGTAGCATCAGTCACTTTTTAGATCTGCTACTAATACTTTCATCTTGATGCAAATGCTAAAGCTGAGATCTTGGGAACGCCATGCTTGTATAATTACGCAGGTCCAAGTTTGAGCTTGTCCATGTCCCCATCCTCCCAACTTGCAAAGCTGCTCGTTCGTTGACTCCATATGAAAATATCCAAACTTCTTTCATATGTTTTATTTCTTCTATTTTTAAGGTCTATCAGATAATCATGTCATTTTTTCTCCAGTGGGTTCTTCCATGGGATGACTATATCGTAATGAAATCAATCTCGCTAAAGAATCTTTTGTGTCTTCTCCTCCATGTCAATCTGTAACTTGTGGTGGCAATTTATGTGAGCACAACAGTCCTTATTGCATTGCCATTTAATGTGGCCCCACTCCCTGTAGGGTGTTCACGCCACAGCTTTGACTGCCAGTCATTGGCTAAACCACACAGTGTGCAAACCACAGTGTCTAAAGTCAAAAAAGCATACTGATAAAAGGACTTTGGTAACAAGTGCCCCAGGGCACTTGTCAAACACCCAATTCAGCCGAATTTATTATTTCCAATGCGTTGTACTTCTAGAGTCATGCGTAATTAGGTCCTTGGAGATTAATAAGTTTCCATGTTAAGCATGGTTAATAAATACCCCACCTAAAACACTATCAAAAGTACCATCCCAGAGTTAAATACAAGTACAAGCTTTTGGTTATTACTCACCGAAGCAAGTTCAAGGGTGGAGCAATGAATGTTGTTCCCATGCTTCACGACCTGATTTGATAAATCAAGAAGAGAAAGATTTCAGATAAAATTGGAGGACATGTATCCAAGAAAAGATAATGAGATAAACATAACCTGTATGAACTTGCTAGGAAGCTTTCCTTGAATATCCTTCTGTGGAATACTGAAGTAAAAGCCTTGTCTATTGTTGAAAGGGAGTTTTAGATTTGGCAGTTTAAATTCTTCACGATACTTAGTTGCAAGGTTATGTATTGCTGTCAACAGTGGACTTCTTTGTCAGATATGTAGGGCACATCAAAAAAGAAACTGACAGAGAGGAATGTAGGTAGAAAACAGAGAACCTTCACTCGTGTCGCAAAATGATCTCCTTGCAATATCCAGCAAGCCATCTATTCCAGTCTTGACAGCAAAGCACTGCTGTGTGCGGGCAACAAAAGGAACCCTTGCATGAAGCACTTCTTCATCGATCACTTCCCCTATCCTGAAAAGGATGAAGCTTCTTTCTAAAAATGTGAAGCCAGAGTGATACGAGAACGTGAGATCACTTCCACCATTCTGAAAAGGACTTCTTAATGAGATATGTGAAAGACAGTGATACAAGAAGTCCACAGAGGTAAACGCACAAAATGAAGATGAAAGCAAAAAACAGTAAATCAGGATCCTATGTATCTAGCTAATATGAATGTCTTCTTGAGAAAGGGAGAGCTACAGGCATTACCAGAAATTTATGATCAACAGATGGCGATTACCTCTTTCTAATTGCAGCATACTTCTGGTTCTCACATACCGATTTGTGAATGTTCACCAGGAGAGAACTTTTGGCTTCTTTTAGAACCTGGATTCATGCAATAACAAAATATAATTGTTTGCATACTCTGAAAAATGGAAAAGTACTTGGTAACAAAATAATATTACCGTGGAGAGTAAAGGCAAAGCATCCAAAGCAGTTTTAAGCAAAATAATGCTTGATATCAACAGTTGGCTTTTTCTAGCATTATCAAAGCCCAGACTTCCACTTGTAACCTTCTTCAGCTTGAAACAAAAGTGACATAGTATCCTATCTGATTGAAGACAGCAGATGACCCACATGTAAGCAAACCAAAAAAAAAAAAAAAGGTATCTGCAAGCCCCGAGTTCTATCTTTTTTCTTTCAAGTTCAATTTGTGGCTACTAAATTTGTACTTACCAGTCTCTCTTGGGAACTTACGCAGGACCTGAGAGAGTCCAAAAAACAGCTGCTCATTGCTCATCAGTTCATCCTGCGGAGATCACGACAATGCACATTATGCAGATAGTAATATGATTTAAATTTCACAAAGAAATTATGGAGACAACAGTAACAAATGCAGAATAAAACATTCAGAAGGAGATCATCTTAAGAGAAATGAATGCAGATTAACAATTGAAGATGCCAGCTTGTCCAATTATCCAGCTGGCAGACAGTGCCAGTTTTAATAAAAATTAAAGACTGACCAAGCAGTCGAGACGAGCATTCATAGTATCAATATCTTTCAATGGCTGCAGCAGGTTGGCCCGGAGAAGTCTAGTCCTGGATAGAAGTTCATTGCAATGTTACAATAGTGGAAAGTTTGAGCTATTCTAGAACAAGCTTCACAAAAGAAATGCACCGGTGACATCCATGTTTATAATGCCCACATTCCTGCATGTTTTCAATTATGCACTTCCCAAATTTCACAACATCAGCCAAACTTTGCAACGACATCACTTCCTCACTCTCACAGTGAAGATGAAGCCTCAGAAGGCACCCAAGTTTCAGATTTTTGTGATTGCTAAGGGCAATATCTGCAGCATCAGATATGGTCATACACATACCCTCCGATAGTCTTTGTTGTCTTTAGCATATGAAACAAGCTTCTCTTTTTGTTGCTTGTGCCCAAGAGGGAAGAATGGAATGGATCGATAATTTCCAAATTTTGGACACTGCCATCACATAAACACAGCAGAGAACTTATTCAAAGAAATGAAACGTGACCATGCAAAAGTCATTTGATTCCTGTATTAGTTGGAAAAGGTATGAAACTAGCCTTTTTATTGGCAAGCTAATTTTGAGATGAGATTCTTCCTAAATAAAGAAATCACACATAGACTAAACATGAATTCATCATCTGGAGGAATAATACCTAGTAGCGTCAATGTTCATGTGATCAAAGGATCCATTAAAAGTTACCTGGAAAAAGTCAAGTTTCTCGAGTAAATTTGGGAATTTGCATGTCAAAAGACTGAGACTGTCTAAATGATACTCAAGTGAAATTTGACTCAAGAATCAGACTAAGAAAAGCAGTTTGAACCGTGTAAGCAGATTTCTCAAAACAGCAGAGGATAAGAGATGACTTGAAAGACAAATTGATATCTTAGGGGTTAATGAGTTACTGTAAGAATGGTTTCTAGTCATCATGCAAACTCTATATAGAACTTTCTATATAATGAGATGAGATACCGGCAGAGAGTGGTTGGTTATTATCACGCCTTTCTCTGCTTCAGTCCTGCTCAACACAATGAATAGGTGACTTGTTTGAATGCAGTTATCAAGAAATTACCTGGTAGAAATCTTTACACTCTGAAGTCCTAGGATAACATAGTTGAAGAGCTGATTATAGTCAGATTAAGCAATTAAAAGGAGGCTATACTGACATGACTGTTCTAACTATTAAGGAACTCAACGAGAATAATAATTGATCTTTTGGATCAAATTGTCTTGCCTTTTGACGTTGAGACTGCTTTAATTCGGTTCTAAAGAAAGCTACATGCGTGTAGCATCTAGATCTGTCCTTCAGAGAAAAAAATGAAAAAATGGTAAAAAATAGTAAGTCCTACTAGCTAAATAATGAAGGGAAGTATCTACCGATCACCGTCTCACTGGATCTTATCACAACAAAGCAGTCAGCTATCAAGAACATCAATCTCTGAAGGTATAAACTGAAATCTGGGGACATATAAAGTTCTCTTACAAATCCATGACAGTTGAACACATTCTTCTGTCAAACTAATAAACTATCAGTGCAACTTGGTGATGTCATCTGCTTGGCTCGATTAGAGAAAAATTCTTTCACAGGATGGTACATCTGATTATGGTCAAGGGGATCATCAAGATTTCACCTCTTACATAAGTGAGAAAGATCTGTTCGTTAGATCTACTGCAACAAACACACAGCAGATTCTTGGAAAAGCAAAGAGGTAATGCACTCGCTTTAGGAATACCATTTAATAGTGGCTGCTGCTGCCGCCAGGCAGAGATAATATTGCTTATAGTATGAATCCGGACCAAGTGCCGATGGCTCCTTTGCTGCCAAGTTCTTAACCAGCATAGCTCCCTGGAACATCGACGTGTAGGGGAATAATCCCACAGACAAATGTACGGCGTTAGTGCCGCATTCTGTTATTGTATCACTTTACAAGACAGGATGTCGATCTTAACCTTAGTGTCGTCGAAGTATCCGCGTGCCATCACAACCTGCAAAAGCCAACACTATATCTTCTCAGAAAGTGGAGTCAAAAAGGAAATACAGTGGCAAGGCCATATCTGCTACTATACCTTCCTGACTGAAGGATAAAACCTATCTACAAGTTCAGAAACTCCAACCATGCCATCAGGCGCAAGCTTATTCGGTGAAATGATAATCGCCACCGGGTCATAAAACTGCATCAGAGTCTTCGTGTTTTGGTATGAACTACTAGTCTCGATATACTGCGAGAGATGTAGCGCGGCAGATCTCAGATCGAAAGCAGCAACTCCAACCTGTGCAGAGAGCGAGTGCTTACGATTAGAAATGACGGCAAGCTCACACCGACGCAATCATCTGAGGTCTTTAATGTAGTCGAATCCATGAAGCATGACGTCTCCGCAGGATTCATCAACAGAGATCATCAAAACCGCATACCGCCGACTCCAGCCATTGATCAAATAATCGAAAGCCTAGATAAGCATCGCTCGGTTTGGAATAACGAACTTCCAACCTTCTGCCGTATAACATAGAAATAAAGCGTTTGCGACAGCTTCGTGTCATCACTACCTAACGATCATTTCACTTCTTTCACGTTCTATTTCCGATCATCATCGAGAGCGACGTGGAGTACCGAAGCAGTAGCTTTGATTCTCCTCCGATCTAACCTCATCGTTCGAACGATCGCCGGACACTAACGATGCGTTTTTCCAGTAAACCGTGAGCGGACCTCGCCGGCGCCGGCGCGTCCATGCAACGGAGCGGCGGCTGCGATTCGTCGATCCTCCATCGCATGCACGGGAGAAACGAGAGAGGCGCGTGAATGGAGGAGAAGACTGACCTCCTTAGCTCTGTTCTCTATGAGACCGATCACCATGCTCGATCTCTCCTCGTCCTCCATGGCTTCTCGATCGAACGAAAGCGATGGAGAAGCAGCAGCAGCAGCAGCAGCTTCGCCTGCGAGAAGTGCAGAAATGCGCGCCAACTCGTGCTCCGCGTCTTGTTTAGCAAGATTACCTTTTTAAACGGTTCGTTTTTTTTTTTTTTTCTATTTTTTTTTCTTTCATTTTCTATAATTTATCTAGATTTTCTCATGTGATGCTTGAGTAACAAGCAGCGGCAGCGGCAATGGCAATGGCAGTGGCAGCGTATTGAATTTGTATACAAATATGTTTGATAAGAGCTCCAAGTTACTGATTAAGTAATTATCATGTCGATTTTAGAACTAAATGTTCACCCGCAGTACGTGAATTATCATAGAAAATATAATTAAAATGGAGGGTTTAACATTTTAATGTATATGCAATATTATTTTAATGGATTATCAGCTGTAAAAAGTAAATTTAAAATTATATTGTCAAAGTACTTCATATTTAATTATTATACAAATAAAAATTAATGAACGTAACATAAAATTTTTATCAATACCATCTCAAGGATACATGTAGACAATAAATACTTTTATCTAATAATCATTATAGGGAAAATTTTAAATTATATTTTACAATAAGGAAAAATCATACAAATCTTATTCTGAAATGAGGAAAGATCGATTCTCGCAATCTACGATAATTTTTAAGTGGCACACTTGAAGACAACTCTAGAAGAAGATTTTGCTATAATGGATTTATATAGATGATGATTTATTTGAATATATGCTCCGGATGATCATTTTATAAATAATATTGAATAGATAAATAATCGCTAAATAGATCAACTAGATATTAAACTGAAAATTGCATACCATCCGGCTTGAGTCCGGTTTCCAACTTTTTGGGTTGGCGGCGATTGATTTAGACCGGAGTCGAATCAGAGCGAAGTTCGGTTCGGGCTCTAGAAACGAACCGATCTCTATCCCCATCCGGAGCCGGCAGGTCCGACCCGAATAAAACGATCGAACTCTCGCTCTCGCGACCGACCGACGAAGAAGTAGGAGCGGATTTAGCAGAGAGAACTCCCCGCCGCCGCTTCCCGGCGAGTCTCCGGCGACAATGCGATTCAGGAGCTCGCACAGGCTCCCGCTCTTCCCTCACCAGAAGCCGCTGCGCTGCCTGCACCAGCACCGCCGGTTCCTCGCTTCCTTCTTCGCCAAGAAGCTAAGCGGCTCGGCTCAAGCCCGCGCGTCCTCCGATGGCGGCGCCGCCGGCTCCGAAGGTCAGTCCGAGAAGCTTCGCTTCGCACGCGTTTCATGCGCCGGAACTCATATTCGCGATGCATTCATCGCTCATTTTTGCTGCCGTTTGTTGTTGTTGTTGCTGCTGTCGTTGTTGTTCGTGATGGTGGTGGTGGTTGCCGTCGTCGTCGCGTTGGGCTGCAGGGAGTTCTTATCTGGTGCCTGGCGCTACGGTCGCTACTCTGCTCATGCTCGGCGCTCTCCATGCTCGTCGCCTCTACGACGATAAGAAGGTTTGGGGCTTTTGATTTAGTGTTTTGTGCTTATATGGAGCTTCTTTCTCGATATCATCGTTCTTCATTTGCCTTGAAAGTGGAAGAAGGTCGAACTTTGTTAGCTTATTAGCGGTTGAGAAAAAATTTCGAGCTGTGTTCTTATCGTCTCGGTTGCAGCATGTGAATTAGCTTGAAGGATATAGTTTTCCTGACAGATTCTGAATACATCCGGATTTAGTGTATTCAGATATCTTTGAAAAGCCCTTTTTTGGGTTGTGATAAACATGCCGAGTTTTCCTTTGCGGTGGTGGTCTTTGTTATAGGTTGAAGAGGCAAGAGAAAAGGGAATTGAATATGAATTCCAGCCAGATGTAAAGGTATTAGGCTTTCACTTCTTTGGCGGCTCGTCTCATTTGGTTCATTAAGGTGGTGTATGTAGCATGTAAATTTTTTACAATCTTCTGTGTCCCGGTCTGTTCTAGGCCACATTTCTCAGGTTACTACCTCTCAGATCCGTTTCAAGATTTTGGGGTTTTCTGACGAGCGTGGTAAGGAATTCAAGCATATCCTTTGCTTTTATCTCCTAGAATATCTTTATGTTCTTGGGAGTTGGGGCACTTGGCTAGTGTCATTTGGATTGGGTTTTGGCCTGATAAGGTACTCTGAAGAGCCACCATGACACCTTAAATCCCTTTCAGTTTGTACTGCAAACAAGGAGAATGACTTCGAGCCGTTTTTTATTTTAATCACATGAGAAGGTGATAGAAGAACAGTTCCGTATAAAATTTTAATTTCATACATGACCATCTTCTACTCTTCCGGCCAAAAACATAGATGTTGCCTTTCTGTTCCCTTTTTCCCTCTGGTACTTTTGACTTCTCAGAATGTATTCATATCAGTCTGTCTTCTCTATATGCCGTTCACCACAGTCAACTGTTCTTCCAAATTTCCAGTTAGATATCTTTTTCAACTCATGAATTGATGGAAGAAAATCTTCTCAGGAAGTTCCTGTATGGATGCGGCCTTATCTCTGTAGAGCGTGGGCTCGGGCATTCCATTCAAGTATGGTTATCTGCATTCCATTTTAAATGTTTTGTTGATGGATTAATATGTAGTCTTGTAGCTGTAGCAACTCTGGTGCTTGATTATTCGCAGTAATTTTGGCTGAATTCTCCTTAAATGGGCAAAACTGACTTTGTGTGCTGAAAAAACTAAAACCAAGTTTTATTTCAGATTTAGAAGAAGCAGCATTGCCTCTTGAAGAATATTCTTCTTTACAGGAATTTTTTGTCCGTGCGTTAAAAGAAGGTACAAGGCCAATTGACCCTGACCCAAAATGCCTGGTAACTGGTAACTTTTTCATGAACATTTTATCTATTCAAACCGTTGGCATCTTCAGTGCATCTGTTACTTTTCACCATGTCTAAATTTCCTCCCTTCAATCATAGGTTAGTCCTGTGGATGGTACTATTCTACGATGCGGAGAGTTGAAGGCTGCTGGGGCTATGATTGAGCAAGTCAAAGGTCTTTCCTACTCAGTCTATGCTCTTCTCGGTGCGAGTTCTTTCCTTCCAATGGTAGCTGGAGGAAAGACCAATGAAGATGAAGTTGAAAAGGAAAGTCTTACCGAAGAGGAAAGGAAGAAATCGTGGTGGAGAGTGTCGTTGGCCTCACCAAAAATTAGGGACCCTGTGTCAGCATGGTAATCATGTTAATGCGTCTGGAAAAAAAAAACCATTACATGATTGAACTGATGGAGTGTTTTAGTTCTTCAAATACTTCTGTGGAAATTAATGTCTTTCAAGGAGAAAAGGGGAGGGGGAAGATTTGAGTTCAATAAAGTGAGTTGGTGGTACTGACTTGTATTCAGTTCATGGAATAAGTCTGGAGAGTAAAGTGGGATGGGAATTCTTCTTTATCTTATCTTATCTTTTTTTTTTTTCCTGGTTGAAATTGACTTCACATACATCTTCCATCTGGCGCTCATCTGATGGCTTCCGATGAGCATGATGATTGAAGAGAACGGCATAGAACATGGTTATTGGTCATTGGTTTCTTGAATGGGCTTAGATTCTAGTATTAGATGACCTACATATTGAGCTTGTGTCATAATTATTTTGATTGTTTGTATGTCTCTATTTAACTCACTATCAAGAGAGTAGTTTTTTTGACCTTTGTGATGAAATCTTCATTGCAGTCCTATGAAAGGCCTCTTTTACTGCGTGATTTACTTGAGACCTGGAGACTATCATCGAATCCATTCACCAGCTAATTGGAATGTTCTAATTAGGCGACATTTTTCAGGTATCTTGATTCTCTATTTTTTTTAATTGATATCGTCGGTTCCAGCGATTTAAGGAATTTTCTTTTACAGTGGCCAGCTTTCTGTATGACATGTTCACATGCATCAGTGATTGCTGGAAGCTCCATACTTGTCACTATTTGTTAATAAGTTGCAATCAAATAAGTTAATATGCTTCTTTTGATGGGTAATACTTGTTCTTTACCTATTGCAGACGCTGTTAATTAAACTGTCTTTGCTTCCAGGCCATCTATTTCCTTTAAATGAACGTGCCACAAGGACAGTAAGGAACCTCTACGTGGAGAATGAGAGGGTAATTTTCATCTGGTTCTTGATATTCATGGTGGAAGTTAATATAATTTTCTTATAAAGAATTACCATTTGCAAAGTGTCAATGATATCAAAAAAGAGTTGGCCAGACTATTATAGGACTACATATCTGTGAGGTCTGTATGTCAATAGTCAATTCATTGGGAGTGTAGATGAATTGGGGAATAGTGTACTGTCTGAAACTTTTCAGGAAACCATGTGATAAGTAATAGTAATGCAAGGAACGATTCCATTAACTGTGCTTTGGTGTTGGATGTGCAGGAGCATGCAAAACCTGTAGTGAAATTATTGATGACAGTCTACCTTTGGGAAAGCATTCTTTGTTAAGTCGAATTAATAGACTGGTCGAGTATTCTGGATTCTACAAAGTCTACGTGTTATATGCTACAAGTTGAAGAAATTAGGATGAATTCTGCAATCCTCATCTTTTTAAAAACATAAGGATTGCTTTTTGGGGGCCTGGGAGGGAGGGGCTGGCCTTATGTGGTTGGCAAGGGAGGAGAGATGTAGGCATATATGCGTGTGAATGAAGATCTCCTTGGGCTGTGTTTTTTTCCTGACCCAAGTTGGACCGAGTTATTTGGCCATTTTAGCTCTTTTTTCCTTTTATTGGCCAAAGCCTCTCTACCAATTTAATACTAGGTTTTTTTGTCTCACTACCCGTGGCATATCAAAGTCATGAAAGTAGTTTAGTAATAACTATACTTAACAAGGAAATTTAGGCCAGAACATTCTGACTGGATATCACAACATTGCTATAAAATGTAGTTATGTATAGTTCATGATTGTTTGTACCTTTTAAGTTCCTTGGTACATTCGAAGTGTCAGTGTGATTTCACTAAACTTAAAGAGAGAAGGGATACTGGTGGCGTATATCAGCTCAAAGGCATTGCTTTCACCTATCAAGAAGTTTTTTAGAGTGTTTCTGTGAATGTAATGTAAAGTTGCACTGTCTCCTTACATTGGGTTTTCCTTGGTATTCCCTTCCTTTTTTTCTGAAAAAACCCTGGCTCTAAATGGTATGGTACCAAACAGTAAAACTCATTAGATAGTGAACTATCTTGTGTTCTCTTGTTAATAAGCTTCCATGATCTATTCTGCCTTGATATGGATATAAGAAAAATCATGAACACGATCTTCATGTTTCCAGGTTGTTCTTGAAGGTCTCTGGCAGGAAGGGTTTATGGCACTTGCTGCTATTGGTGCGACAAATATTGGATCGATCGAGGTTGGCTAAATAGTGACCTTTATAGTTTAGACCATCCCTCCTCTTCTCCACTTGAAAAGGAAAGAATATATTTAGGCATTAGATAAGCATAAAAGTACAGTTCAAGGAACTATTCCATGCAAAAACTTTTAGTCTTTGAATATCTCGACTGTTAAAATAAAGTTTTGCAGCAGTGATTGTGTCAGGGAAAATGTCTACTGCATGTGTTTTGTGCTGGGAATTTAAAGTTTATGGTAATATGTCTCCGCTTAGATAATTGCAGATCTGGAACATTATTATGCTTCATGTAGTAATGGGTGTTGAGAAAATGATTGGCTGCATTTGGCTAAAAATATTTTCTGTTGTTTGCACTGCCTGGCCCACGTCTCATTGGCGGAACTTTGCATATTGCAGCTTTATATTGAACCTGAGCTTCGCACAAACCAGCCAAAGAAGAAACTACTGCAGTCAGAACCTCCACAAGAACGGTTTTATGAACCTGATGGCGTTGGAATCATGTGCAAGAAAGGGGATGAGGTTAGGAATATCTCAAACCGCATCCTGCTTGTATCATTTAATCTTTGCTGCTACCATTTAGTGATTGAAAAGATGAATTTGCATGTTGATCCTCCTAGGTATAAGTTTGTGAATTTGGTGAGATTGACTATGAACACATTTCCTCCTTTCAGATGGCCGTCTTTAACATGGGATCAACAGTGGTTCTGATCTTTCAAGCTCCAATGACAGAATCACACGAAGATGATGACCCCTCCGATTTTAGGTTTTGTATCAAACAAGGTGATAGGATTCGTGTAGGACAAGCCTTAGGAAGGTGGAAGGAAGGATCTGCATGCTGAAGTATGACCATGGGAGCACTCGTCAAGTTTTATTAAGATTGCTCTGACTTGTTTTTGGGTTTTTTTTAATCCCAGTGAACCAAGAGATAATTTTTCTTTCTTGACAGCGAACCATGCCTTAGTTTGTGGTTGAAAATTGCAGCAATTTCTTTGCAAATCTCTGCAATTTATTTGCAGCTAGTTTAAAAAAAGCAATTCGCAGTGGTCAGCTATTCTTGGTACGACATTAGCTTTCGCTATTTAGTGATTTTACAGAAAGTGGAGTTATTTCTGTATGTACGATAGCCAACACCACCATTTATAGCATGAGACTCTTCAAATTTGACATATAGGTAGGTCCGTTAGACACAGGTGGATCGGATTAAAAATCATCAACTTCAAATTGATAAATTTAACTTGTTTTAATTCATTTCTATATAATACATTTAGCAACTCATGCTAGATTTGACTCATATAGTTAAAATACTCATGTATTTAACTCAATCTAGTAATGTGAGATAGGGTGAGTAAGGATGATAAGGAGTCAAAAGATAAGGTGGGCATAATTTATTTAATGTACATATTGTCTTAAACTTTATCACTCTAAACCCATTTATGACTCATTTACAAAATACAATAAATCCATTTAACAATCCTACTTATCAAATATGAATTAAGAAATGAACTTATGACCACGTTGAAAGGGTTTGCATATGGGATCTCCCTTCGTCTCACCGCATTCCCCTTCCCTCCACTCCCTTCACTCAATCAATACTTTCACAGCCTTTCCGGTTTTTCTGTACATGGAGAGACAGACTCGAATAATGACATGCTTCAATACGGCTCCCCCCATTTATGATTTCTTAGGCGATTCACTAATGTGGCGATGACAAAATTGGGCATCATGAAAGCAAGGACCATCAACTGGTTGTCCTTGGGAGATAGATCTGGCAACACTTCATAATCATTCCAACGGTATGCTGTCAAGCGAAAGGGAACTCAAGGCAACGTTCGGACGCTACATAACCAGCTAAGACGCAAGAATTATATTGCTGACGCTTTTTCCTTAAAAGAAAAAGGAACTGTGGAAAGACTATGAGTCAAAACTTCCCGGTTGGCTAGACTAATTCTCAAACACCACAATGCACTTTCTCTAGGAAAACTCAAAATCATTCAAACTGATTATTTTTTTTAAAATTTTTTTTGGCATAACAAACTGATCATTTCAAATGCTTAATATTAGTCATCAGCAAAGACCAATTCGATGGTACATCTTCCCAAGCTTAGATGAGCTTCTACTGACAAAGCCGCTGGTATGCAGCAAAGTACGGATCACCCAGATACAGTGGAAACTGAACTTATAACACATCCAAGAGCTCCCCACAGCAAGAAGACAAAAGAAACGAGGCACAAATGGGCCTTATCAATGTAGCAAACCGATCAAAACTGGGAAACAACACAGAAGAAACCATGTTCACTCACTATCTTAAGCTTGAAGTGAAACTCGGAACAGTATGATGAACTGAAGTTCCAAAGCATTTACAACTGCAATTTGCAGGCCTCTGAAAGCCTTCCTTCTAATCTATTTTGGATTTAGTAAGCCTTGTCAAATCAAAGAATTAAATTCTGTCTCTAAATCAACACTTTGCTCCTGCAAGTACAGAAAAGCAACTTCAGCATGTACCAATATGAGGCGTCATCAACTAAATACTTGATCATAGAATGAGGTGTTTAATCACAAAGACACTGAGAGCAAGCCAAAAGGAAAGAAGATGATATCTGCATTGACTGTTAGGTATTACACGAGGATAAAGGGGAGAAGCAGAGTAAGATCCGTAGTATAGCAAGTCAAACATCCTGAATAGTTTCAAAGCTCTTTCAATCCTTCCAGTGCGTAACCTAAAGAAGTGGGAGGAGGAAAGTGGTGGACTATCTATTTCCCTCCATCTCCCTTCTTTATGTAAAAGATGTAAAGTTTGTAGTGCAACTTGAAGACCACTTGCTGGGTACCTCGGAGCAAGCATGGTGGTGGAGATACAAGAGAACTATCATAGGTGAATAAACACAATGCATTTGACAATAGTACAAAGATATTATAATTATCCCTCTCACCATATAAATTAAGTAGATTACCCTCACCCAACACAAACTACTTTGACCGATTGTTCTCACAAACAGACTCAATTTTCCTCACTGTTTCACTCAATTTGAAACTTTCTTATGAAGCTTTGCTGTGAAAGCTTCTCTCAACATAACTCTGAGCTTAACAAAAGAGTAAAGTACAACCACGTAATTATTGAGTCATGTACCGCCTAAGCGGTGCTTCCTATCGGCTGTTATTGCTGCTAGATCAAACCCCTGATGACTTGTTCAATTCACGATACTCGGCTTCTAACTTGCTGCGGTCCAAACTAGTCGACTCTGTAGAGCCACCTAAGATTCAAACTCTCTAAACAGCTTTTAGATCCTTCCTTCCTCAATCTATAATGTCAAATCATCCACTCAGCAGTCAACAGCAACAACGCCAAGCATCCCAACATCCACAATTCCACATATGATGTGAAAATTGACAATGTGAAGAGCCAAAGAATTGCCATCACGTGCAAATTTCCATCTTTGCACCCCACCGAAACAGGAGGGCAAGAAACAACCCTAAACTTCTAATTTCCCGGCTCAGCTAATGTAAATTCCCACAGAACAAAATGACCGCGGCAGCTGATGAATCGAGAATCCGATCGATGGCACTAACAAGAAACATAAAACATTCCTACTTGTGTTCTCTCGAAGAACTCCACTTCATATATCCCCAGACAACCATCGACATCAAATCGACACGGGATCGCCGTCGAGGCCGCGCGGCGATCGAGAGAGGCCAGCTGTTCACGAGTGCAGTAAATAGATCAGAGAAGGCACACCTACGTCTGCTTGGAGTACGAGGAGGAAGAGGAAGAAGCGGAAGGCGCACGCTTGTTGCGGAACATCATGTAGCCCACGGGCAGCACCACCCCCGCCATCATGATCGCCGCTCCTATCAAGTACCTGACCGGGCTCGGCGGCTCGACTTCCATCATCCCTCGGAACTGCATCGCGGCCGGCGGCGAAATCGATCCAGCCCCCAAAATCAACACGGGAAGGTCAGGTCAGCCCCCCTTACGAATCATTCGAAAAAGGAGATCCAAATCTAGAGAGGGAGGGAGAGAGAGATACAGGCATGTTCGATAGGGTTTCCCGATCGGAGAGCGACGGAAGGAAATGCCGACTGCCGATTGGATCTTCGACGGCGACAGCGACGGGATCAGATCTTCTCCGCCGGTGAGAATTCGGACCTCCGTTCCGGGATCGAAGCGAGCGAGGACCACGAGCTCCCTTTGGTCTAGAGGCTGGAACCATCGACCAATAATTATATAAATGATACCCGAATTTTGTCTTGATACAAAAATATAGTCTTTGAATCTATAATTTTTTGAATGTGATACATCCACTTTGACTCAAATTTGGTTTCTGAATTATAATATTCATAATTGAGGGACTAAACTAAATATGTATTAAGATTCAAAAATTGCATTAGACAAACTAAATATTCATGAACCATAAAATCCAGTTGAATGAAATATTAGGATTACATTACATGTTGAGATTTTTTAAAGTTATACAAAATGAACCATTTGAATCATAAATAGTTTAAACTAGATCGAATCGATCAATTTAGTTTGTTTCTCAGGAGTGCCGGCCCGGTTATCGATTCTTAAAAATGAAACTGGTTGTTCGTTTCTTGATTTCAAGGAGAAATTGAATCAAATTAGATTAATTATATATACTTTTTCTTTCATTTCTTCAAAAATTAATAAAATGTGAATTAAAAACTATCATCACAAATTTGATGCACAACAACTCTTTCAATGAAGAGTCTTAACTCATGTCGCTTCGCTTCTGACAATATTTAAAGATTTGTCACTTTCTCATTGTGCATGGACGCTTTAAATGATCGGATCATATCAGGAATCGATCACTCCTGTTAATTTCCCAATTATCGTCGGGCGGTCTGATGAGTCGGATCGGGTCCAACATCGGGCCTGCAGAATCTTTAGGCCCGCCGCTCAGGCCCAGTAAAATGCCGGGCTTCCTGTCGGGAACCGTGTCCAGTCTTCGTTTCGTCGCATGTATTCACTCCGGTACGTCTCAAGCGTCAACGTCGGCCAACCTGACACAGGCCGAACCACGTAAATCCATCCATCTCCTCGTTTCCCACTTTCGCCTGCAAAAAGGTTCACCCGACCGAGCTCGGCTCCGCACGGCCCGAGGCGGGGGGGCGAATCCGAATTTAAAAACGACGGTGGTAATGATGATGCTGCTTCGGCAATGCATTCGAAGCAACGGACGTGGATCGATGTGGCGCTGGTGAGCTGAGCGACCAAGGTACATGCAATGCATGCAGCTTTCACAGAGAGAGGAAGAGGGGGAGGGGGGGGGCGGGTTCTGTAAGTTGAATTGAATTGCTCATTGAATGCGCTCAACGACTCGGGAGAACCTCCATTGAATTCTGCAGCAGAAGCAGGTCCCATCCCGCGGGGTAAGAGCTTCTTTCTTGGTGCTGCTTATTCGCTTGGGTAAATTTTTGGCCTACTTCCATTTCGAGATTGCATTAATTCTCTCTTTCCGTGTCTCTCTCTCCTCTCTCTCTCTCTCTCGCTCGCGCATGCCTAAAAGTCTAGCCTTTCGTTCAGGACTTGCCTGGAGCTAGTGTTATTCTTCGCTTTCTTCCTCCGGAAATCATTATTGTTCCTTCCGCTGAAGTGGGTCATTCACTATGCATCTGCATTTATGCTCGAGTGTCTGAGCTTTGAATGGTGTGTTGGAGTTTATGAGGAGTGATCGAAAGGAGAAAAAAAGGGGGGGAAATGGATGGTTTGAATGCAGTGGGGAGTGAAGTGGGTGTTGGAAAACAAGAGGGTGGAAGTAGCTGTGCGCATACGTGTTTACATGCTCAACATAGACGATCTAAGAGGTGTAATTTTCTTTCTCTTGGGCGTGTTCTTTTTCTGTTTTCGGTTCTTGTGTATGTTGCTGGCTAGTAGATGTGGTCTTGCTAGTGAGAATTCTTCGGGGGCTGAGGTAAGTGCTGGTGAAGATGAGAAAGAGGAAGGCTAGAAGCTATAGAATTGGTTGAGAAAAGGACATCATGAGAAAATCAGATAGTGAAAGGAGGAAGAGCTTAGACCCTGGGGTTGCCAGTGTACAATGGTGGGGTTAATCATTTGCACTCATGTCAATTACTGGCTTCTGCGGCACATGATTGTAATAAAATGAGAGATAGTTAAATTGTTCTCTGAGCTGTGAGAATTGACCCATGACTGTGTGGAGAACCAGGTGCCCTTGTGCCAATAACTCACCGAACAGTGTGGTTCGGAGTTGTGGCTTATAATTAGCGACTGCAGTTAGATTTCTAGATAGGCTGAAGCAGGTTCTTTGCAAGTATCACATAGTTTTCTGATCTCCAAAGTTGCATTTCTTCTGATGGTTTGGTTCTTCTTGTCAGTGCTTCTGATAGGAATTCAGATGTTTCAAGAGGTGAACTTCAGCATTCGCAAAGAGGCAAGAATGCAACACTGGTACAAACCACTACTTGTGTACATTCATTTCTCGCCTTTCTTACAGGCCATGCTGGATAAGAATTATCTAGTCTTCCCTAACTACTCATATGTTTTACAACTTACTATAATTTGACATGTGCATAACAGGTGTCACCTCTTTCTACGAGGGCTCTTGAAGTGCGAAGTCCCCTTCTTGAACCCTTTATTTATAGCGGCAAAATTACCACATCAAGTCACCGAGCATCCTTGGAGAAAGATGTAAGGATTGGAAGTAGACGTCTTGGTAGATGTAGGGGTAACTATTTGAAGTTTGTATTCTAGTCAAGTTTCACATCCTCATGAATTTCGGTTTGCAACAATTTCTGAAGATTAAATGTCTATAGATCTGCGACCAGCATTATCTTCCCTGTTTATACCTGAGATGGTATCATTTCATCTTACCATCGATTCACCTACTGGAGTCATTTCGCCTAATCTACTGAAGAACAAGTGAGCGATTCAGTTTGGCTTCTTTTGAATTGCCTAGAATAGTTAGCCATTGCAAGGTTTCCAAACTTCTGGTCAATGGAGAACTTCGTGGGACCAAAAGCCAGCAATGGTTGGTGACCATTTATCATGGGATGCATAAGTCAAGAACCGCTGACAACCGAACTATCAACTCCTTATGCATCCTTTTGTGGCTACGTCCCCCACTATTTGTGGTTGGATTAGCAGCATGGTGTCAAAGTTGTTGCCATTCAGGAGTTGGATGCCAATCTAGCCTGCCTGCCCTGAAGCAGCCCATTTTAAACTTTAGCCTGTGCAATAACTTTGCATCCTGGTGCAGCAAAGCTGTGTTACCTAGCATCTGTACAAACGCGCCTCTTGATACGCACTTTTCAGATGATTCAAATACAGTCTTAAAGCTAGATTGATGGACGAGTAGAATTCGAATGTCCAGTGGAAAGATATATCTTTGCTAGTGATACAGAACTAGTCCTTTTATATTCCGAAATTAATGAAATCCCTGATTAGGTAACCTATAGACGATATCTAGTATGGTAGATAAGTTATCGGGTACTTGAATCACAATCCTGAGAAGCATTCTAGATATGATCTTAATAATCATGATAAGCCGTCTTGAAACTTGAGTTTAATGTGTGATTGGGTACAATCACATGAATTGTTCTGCCTGTCCATTAATGGAATGTTTGCATGTGTAGCATAAAGTTGATATCTCTAAATGGTAGCATTTATTTTGCGAGGAAAAAGTACCTGACAGAATTAAAGGTTGTGAGAATCGCCACATATTTGCTGCTCAAACAGAGAAATACTGTTTTGCACATAAGTATCAGATAAAGCATAATGGAGTTCTCCATCTCTTGCAGATTGAGCAGCTGCAGTTACGTTTGCAGCAAGAGAAATCTATGCGGCTTACACTTGAGAGGGCAATGGGCAGGGCATCTAGTACTTTATCTCCAGGACATAGACATGTCGCTTCTAAGGTAATTCTTCCCTTGAAAACTTTTATATTCATCTCACCAAGACATAATGTTAATCATTATGCTTCTGGACATTGACATGTCGCTAGTGCGATATTTCTTCTCTTGAGAATTTTTATATTCATCTTACCAAAACATAATGTTGATCATTAGGCGCCTTTAATAATTAGAAGCTGGAAATAGTTTCTTGGTATAGGTAGAGTTTTTCTTTGATGTGAGCTAGTTGGACTGCCTCATTTCATGTTCATCCATCATCAGGAATTTACTCATAACTTGTTCAGTCATTTTGTTCCACCACTTAGATAATTCAATATTGAAGTGGCTCAAAGGTGGATTGAACTCACTATGAGTTTGTTATGTGAACATTGTGAAATATTTCATTAGGTTTTTCCAGGTACCTGCAAGTAACTCTTGGATCAGATAGCAGAATTTACTCTACCAATTAGTAATTACATTGAAGAGACAGATTAAGTTGTCAAATTACTCCATGCCAAATGGATGAAACGACATATATCCTAATTTGTAGCACTGAGACTATCTAGTTTTTTTCGGTGAAATCCAAATATGGCTAGTGTAAGCTGACCATAGAATTCATCTATTTCAGACTAATGAACTAATTTCCGAAATTGAATTGCTGGAGCAAGAGGTCGCCAGCAGAGAAGAGCACGTTCTCTCACTCTACAGGAGCATATTTGACCAGTGTGCGAGTCGACCTCCTTCCAAGCAAAGTTCAGGGGTTGCTTCTCCTGCTCATACAAAGCAGGCACCTAGAAAGCATCCAAGCATAATATCGAGTGCTTTTTGTTCCTCAAAAAAGTTCCCGCTGCGACCTTTGCAACCACTGACCTCTACTGATGATCGTGTGAAAAAACCTTCAAGGAGAAGTCATGCTCTGCCACCGACTGGCAAAAGTGAAACTCATTTTGGAAAGGCTACCTCCAACACAACAAAGGTAATCTATTGCTCTTTCTGTGTGGATTCCGTTGTTTCATAATGTTCTTTGTCAATATGAAAATGGTTATGAACCAAAGAAAATTGTGTTTGAACAGTGATGAACTCAGACAGATGCTTCTAGTAGAGGTCCATCAGAGTTGGACGGTAATGAAAGGGAGATCAATGATATAATAGGCAGTTTAGAATTAAAACAAAGATGCAAATGCTTTGTTTAACAAATCTTTTGCATGATGACAGTGTTCGGGTCATCTCAAGACATATTGTTTCCTTTACCGTCGGTTTCTACTCTAGCAGTTGCTGTAGTGAACAACTGTCAAACTGGGACAAGTGCATAATGTTGGAATATGAATCGAAATTTTATTCATATGATGATTTCTCTTGCCTTAGTAATTGATTCTTTAATTTTCCTTGGATATTCTCAAGGTTATTTTAGTATGTACTGAAGCAAACTTCTCAGCCTTAAAAGGAAAAAGAGTCTACACTCATGGAAAGAAGTTGGTTTCTTTTCTTTTGGTGATGAGCAGAGCACGTGTTTCTTTTTATTATCAGCCAGTCGCTTGCCATTGAATTCTTTTTATAGGTTTCCCTAAATTATATTCCACTGTTGTAAATGAAAAGGTCCAGCTGGCAGGGAGAAATTCGGTGTTGCGCACGCTGAAAGATCATCTATATGAGTGCCCAAGCAAGTTGTCGGAAGAGATGGTCAGGTGCATGGCTGCCATATACTGCTGGCTTCGCAGAACTACGTCTATGGATCCTAAGAAAATCCGATCAACAATGTTGTCAGGGTCATCTACCAGCGTTACTCTTCCTCCATGTGGCAGCAAAGAGCAGCAATTCTGTTCTTCCAAGTCCACAGTGGAGATTTCTTGTCTAACAACTGATAAGCGGGAGTTGTCACGTGCAGCTTACACTATAAACAACTATCGGTCGGTTACTTATGCCCATGCCCATGCATAAATTGGCAGCACAGAAAAATGAATAGAAAAGGGAACCAATGAATTATATTTTCACTCGCATTAGAGGGTGTTCTTCAAGCAATGATATTGGAGTTACCTTTATTTCATATGTAAATGTAAATCTCTGCACGTATCATCTTATAATTCTAATTATTTTTCTTTTGCACCTCACTCTACTCCCAAACTAGACTAAGAGGCATGCTGAACAACATTTTCATGACTTGATGCTAAATTCCTTATTCATCCATCGACAGGTGCCCTGCTAGTCCTTGTTCAATCATGAGCTGTGCAAACTATATATGAAATATATTAGGGTTGCACAACTCTGGTCATGTAAGCAGATAATTGCTTCGCGTCTTCTGACTGACAGTTAATGCGGAATTCAAAAGCATTTTCATCTGCTTCATGTGCTTAAGTTTAAATTACATCCTTTTCAATGTGCTTTGTTGATGAAAACTCCTTGAGTGAGACATTATTAGACATAAATGTGCATGTGCAGTAACATATGTGATAGCATGCTTGATCTCATACAGGATGCTTCTTGTTTGTCTTTTGAATTTCAGGATCTTAGTTGAACAGCTTGAAAAAGTGAATGTTGGTCAGATGGAGGACAATGCACAAACTGCATTTTGGATCAACGTGTACAACTCTCTTGTCATGCATGTAAAATCATGTCTCTTTCCATCTGTATCTTAAAAGCTTGAAATCAGATTGCATTTTCTAATAAAAATCACTTTTGCAGGCCTACTTAGCCTATGGAATCCCACGCAGCTCTCTGAGGAGATTAGCTTTGTTTCACAAGGTAATTCTTTTGTCTCCACTGACCTATGCCTAGCTATATGAATTCCATAAGTTCCTCAGTCTGGGAAAATTCACCGGGGAGCTCTATGGAGATGGTATATGTATATTTCACAAGTAGGAATACTGGGCATTCTAACTTTTTTGGTCTCCAGACAACAAGCTGGCTTTTTACTGCACAGTTGGATATCATTTGGGAAGGAAAATCTTCACATAAGATGTCAGTTGGATGTCATCTTTCATTTTGGTATCATCTGTGGTTTTCATCAATGATGGCCAAAATTTAAGGATTGAAATTTTCATCATCTAGCAGGTTCATCATATCTCGTGAATTTGTGTAGCCATAAATGCAAGTGGACCCTACAAATGAAAAGCACCCCTAAAACTGCAGAGAATACGGCAGATAGAATAATTAAGTACTGAAGCAGAACAAGTAGGAACTGGGGCACTGAGATCCATACCAAGATCTAAAACTCTATAGGCAAGTAAAGCAGCACCTGAAACTTCAGCTAAGGCAAAATCTATAAACTGGATCTGAAGCACCTAGTAAACGGTCTTTTTGATGTTATGCTGTCATAAATTCTTCTGATCTAACTTATTCCAGGAATTCTTTATTGGATCTTTCTGTAGAGCAGGCTGCTTACAACATTGGTGGTACTATCGTAAGTGCAAGTGCCATGGAGCAATCAATATTTTGCTTTCGCACTCCTAGGATAGGACGGGTAAATTATGTACTCTTATGAAAACACACCTGAAGGACACAATCACCTCAACATGTCATGTTGGAGGACTTATACATATCAAGGGAACATACTGAATTAGTGTTTTATCTTCTGTTGTATCAACAATAGTGGCTGGAGACCATGGTGTCTGCTGCCTTGAGGAAAAGATCTGGAGAGGAAAGGCAAATGATCAGCTCAAAATATGGTTGCACGAGCTCCCAACCCCTTATCTGCTTTGCCCTCTGCAATGGAGCTGCTTCTGATCCTGTGGTAACTTCTGAGATCAAGCCTTTTGCTGCTTTGTTTGTGTGTGATTGCAAATTTAATCATTTCATCTAGAAATATTTCATTTCGTGGAGCCTTGGAACAACAATTGTTGCTGATTACTTATTTAGTCCGTACTTCCTAATCTGTTGGGCTATGTGTTAACTTTACTTTTAGTGCTTGCAAATAATTATGGTCTTGGCTGCCTATTTGGGATTGTCTTCAGTGTGTAAGATAGTCTGCAATCTTTAAGATTTCATTTTTTTTTTCCTTTTTGGTCTAAGAAGATTTCAATTTGAATGTTGAACCTTTTCTCTCCTTATGTTCCTAATGAAGCATGCCTCTTTGCATTACCACAATTAACCAAAACTTTGATCTTATTTAGCTAAAAGTCTACACGGGATCAAACCTTAAGGCAGAGCTGGAGGCAGTGAGAAGAGAATTTCTTCAAGCAAACATATGTGTGAAAAAGTCGAAGGTATTTCTGCCAAAGGTGCTTGACAAATTCGCGAGGGAAGCTTCTATTAGCACGGATGATCTTCTAAGCTGGGTTATCGAAAACGTGGATAAGAAACTGCAGGACATGATACAAAAGTGCATCGATCATAAAGCCAACAGGAAGGCATCTCAGATTATAGAGTGGGTACCCTACAGCTCAAGATTTCAGTACATATTCTCGAAGGATTTGACTGAAAAACCGTGGTGACAGAACAAGCAATGAGTGGGTTTTCGTTCTTTCCTCAGAATTAGCCCCTGGCGAGGTTTAGCCCATTTAGTATAGAGTTCATGCACATTATTTGTGTCCGATTCTTCATTGTAAATCCACTATGATCTTGCTTTCTCAAGTATTACTCGTAGCGCTTTCTTTCTTCATTTGGCTCGGTACATCTTTTCTGATCGTGTGGACAATGTGCTCGAAGTAGTTCTGAGTTACCCTTCGGGTGATCGACTGGGATATTATTGTAACGGTCTCGCGCAAGAAATGAATCCACATTGTGCTTTCCAGTGATGCTCGACACTTGTGTACGTTTAATGCCCATGTCAAAATGAGTTCATGTTGTAACGCGAGGTGACTTTCTTTGGCCACCATTTCTAACAAAGGTGACTTACATTAACATTGTATCGCAAACAAAGAAGGGTACCTTGGACAACAGATTATAGCTTATGTTCTGATTTTCAGACCTTCTGCTCGGACTGCCCTTTCAATGAGATTACTTCAAGATGCTGGCCAAGCATGCCTCTCTGTGAACACACATTGTTAATTCGGTACATTGTCATGGAAAAATCTATCATATAACCAGAATACAGTAAGGATTATTTTCCTAAAAAACAGCCTTCTAACTTCATTTTTGCCGATAATCTATTCGCAAATGACACGGTCCATCTAAAACAGCCGATGAAATCCTTCAGAAACCAGCAAATATCGCATAATTAGGTGTCTTGGTAAAGATTCTACTGCCAGTACCTCATCGCACGATCATCTTTCCTGGAAAATAAAATCATTCTCTAATTTATATGGTAATGTGAAAAATGAGAATATTTTCTTCGCAGTAGAATTACGAGTAGTATTTTGCAAACTTACAGTTATGCTCTGAGAAGAAGAGATACAAAGGGCCTGTTTGTTAACATTCTTTTTTTCTGTTTATGAACAAAAATCCTGTTTTTTTTTTGTTTCAATGAACAAAAAAAAAAACAAAAACGCGTTTGTTTACGTGTTTGTTCCAAATCTATTTTTTTATTCTCGTAACACATTTGGAATGAAACGAAAAAAAAAAAAAAAAAACATGTTTCTTGTTTCTAACAATTTTTAAGAACAAATTTTCTCTCTCCTCTCTTTTTTCTTCTTTTTTTTTTCTTATTTTTTTTTTTTTTTCTTTGGCCGGTCGCCAGCCATGGCTGAGGCCGGCGACCGATCAAAAGAAGAAAAAAATAAAAAATAAAAAATAAAGAAAAATATTAAAAAATTAAAAGAAACAAAAAAAGAATACAAATTTACCAAACGCTGTCTCGTTTTTTTTTATTCCGAACAAGTTTACCAAACACTTCTTACGTTCAAAAATTGTTCCCTAGAGCAGAAATAATTTTTTCTGTTTCCTAAAACAATTTTTGAACAAAAACGTTACCAAACGCGCCCAAAGTAACTTTAGTTTCCAACGCTCTTTGTGCAAAATGGGACAATTAGATCATGTAAAGTAGGAAAATGTTTCTTTTTTAAGGGGGTAAGGAATATAGCTTAGATGATTTAGGGCATGTTTGTTAATGTTCTTTTTTTTTGGGTAAAAGGTAAGAAAATGTTTTTTATTCCAAGGAACAAAAAAACAAAAACACGTTTGTTTGCGTTTTTGTTAAATTTATTTTTTTTTGTTCTAAACACATTTGGAATGTAAAAACAAAAACAAGAAAAACGTGTTTATTGTTTCTGGAACAATTTTTAAGAACAAATTTTCTCTCTCCTCTCTTTTTTTTCTTCTTTTCTTTTTCTTTTTTCTTTGGCCGGTCGCCGACCTCGGCCATGGCTAGCGATTGGCCGTCGAGGGCCGGCGGGCCTCGTCATGGCTGGGCAAGGCCGCCGGCCATGGCTGAGGCCGGCGACCGGCCAAAAGAAGAAAAAAATAAAAATATAAAATATAAAATATAAAAATATAAAAAATATATTTAAAAATTAAAAGAAACAAAAAAAAGAACACAAATTTACCAAACGTGTTTCGTTAATTTTTTATTCCCAAAACAAGTTTACCAAATGCATTTTTTTATTCAAAAACAGAAACACTTTTTTTCTATTTCTGTTCCTGGAACAATTTTTAAACAGAAATGTTATCGAACGCGCCCTTACAGTCCCCATAAAATGACCGACCGCACATGTCAAACCCAAAAACGTTAAAAACCAAACCTGGCCTTGCAAATTTTACACACAAATGAACTGCCATGTCTGACCATGCCATGAGATGCAAATCAACATCGCCAACTTTTCCACTTCATTTCTTTCTACCTCAAAATCATTGCATGTATCCGATGATCGGGCATAACAACTGAGGCAAAACCACACTGCAAAATACTGTTAAAGTTGATGGATTGGTACAGTGCCATAATCAGACATTAGAATGCCGAGAAGTGGAATGACTTTGCCTTAATTGCCTCCACTTCATAAACTGAGCAGCGACAAATCGCCTTCATACATGTTAAATGGAAAATGTAACTGACAACCAAACCATAACTCCTGTGTGAAGCTATCCTGAAATCTGCAGTGTATATACCAGCCATGACCACCAAACTATGAACACTTCGACCATCAAACTTGCCTCACCTCTATTCACAGATATAATTCAGCTCCGTCGAGTCTTGCAGGAGGCAGCAAACGCGAAGCAGACGCCCTATTTCAAGCTTCCTCAAGTGCCGTCATCTTAAATTTGGTCAAGCAAGAACTCATCATCCCAGATGACAGCCATGATTCAGCCTTGCTACTCCTTTTGGTTCACAAATTCACCTCATCATGATTCTTGCGCATACTGAGCTAGAACATTTGGCTCCCTTTCTAAGATCTGTTGCTTTGAACTATGATCTCCATCTTTTCCAAAATCATCCTCACTGGACCGTTTCTCACAGATACAAGAGGTTGGGTACTCGTGAAATTCAGCTCGCCCTAGTCTCAGTTCATCGGGCTCACCCATGAACCCTCTCTGATATGACTTCACCTTTTTTGAAAATGTATCCCAATCCATCTGATTCCTTGCCAAGAACAATGGACTGAGCTTCTTTGCATTTGGTCGGATAGTCCTCCTGTGTCCCATGTACCTCCTATGAACCAATAAAATCAAACTTTGAGAGATTTCATAGCTTGTAGTTCTATGAAGAAATTTGGTAAGCTGAGGAACGATAAACCTAAATAAAAACCAGAACAAATACTTGAGCTATTGATAAGTTTGACTAGTTTGTCAGCCCATATTCCTAGACAAAAATTCCACTTCTTTGAATATTAATGAAATTCAGACTGAGAAATCAATAAGCGTCCAATAAAGGGATAAAGAGGAATAGGAAAAGAGAGACCATGAGAAACTACATAATAATATGAATCTTCAGAATGTTCATAGTGGTTTACTGCAGAAGCATTATATTCACCTATTCAAATTTGTATTAGCATGATCTCATTATCCTCTGCTTTTTGGCTATCTAATATCTAATTGACTTTCCAGAACTTCACTCAATTTCATGTTTTTGGGAACTTAACATCTGACTGACTTCCAAAAAGAATTTTAGCCCCAACTCATGTTTCTAATGACAAGATTAAAGAAGATGGCAATAAAGCCATAAAGGTATTAGCAGACAGCTTCCATTTAAAGGCTGCTACCACTACTGGGGTGTATATCGTAGGCTTCTTTCACTTTGACTACATAGATTAAGGACACGGGATTATATCCTAAATAGCTTCCATCTGGAGATTTGGTAAGAAAAAATGAATTACTTGACATTGGTTCCCATATCAGAGAAGTTTCTGCACCTGTCTTATCCTTCTCTATCATTGGACTCTCACATACAACATTTCATATGCTGCATAGGCGTTAAATCAAAGTCACTAGTTCTTTAAACCCCAAAAAAGAGTAGTTTAGCAACATCTTACTAAAGTTGGGCAATAACCGCTCACCTTCTGCCTGCAAGAATTTTGGCCATATTGCCATTATTATTTGTGACAAAGACATCACTCTCATCACAGACGATGTAGTCAATTGCGGCCAATCGGGAAGAAAATGGTAGGAAGGGTTTCAGATCATCATTTGCAAGCATCTCCTTTGTATAAAAATTTGGAAAGAGTTCTCTGAGAGGCTGCAGAGTCTTTTCGCCGCCATATATTTCTCCAGATGCAACATAGATGTATGTATCATTTGAAAAACCAAGAGCTCGCAGCATCAATCCCACCTCATGAGGAGTAAGTGGACACTTACCCCGCTTTCTTTCTCCCTCGGGACTCAAATCCTGCACAGGAAAAATGCAAAAGACGTCAAATTGTAAAATGGGATAGATAAATATCGAGAATAAGAAATAGGACAGCTAATATATGGATATTGTGCCAGCATGTGGACTAAATGACATAAGATGTGGAATAAAGTAATGAATCACTTTTTCAGTTGAGATACAAACTAAACAAGAAAATTTCTAATTTTAAGGGACTGAAGTCTCACAGGTAAAGTTGTCCATCGTTTCCTTATTTCACCAAGCTCATATCTCTCCTTATCTCCACCACCATAGTAGCACCCAGAAAATGCTAGCATATCAGGTTCAAACCTGTGATGGAAATAATTTCAGGCAGAGTAAGAATGCTTTGCTTCAAACTGCATACACTCAAAGCATACAATAATGTCAGTCTAGCTTTCTCATGACCTTCTATTGTGTGATGGCAACACCACCATGATACATCCTATAAATAAGCATCAAAGTGGACACCACAACCAACGGCAAGTGAATGAGGCAGACATACTAAAAAAACTGACCTCTGAGAAGGCATTAGTATTAAAACGGGCATAAAGGCGCAATAAGGCAGGCGACCAAGAAAGTAAAGCATAGATCTCCAAAGAACATTAAAAAATTCTAGACGCCACTTCCCAACACTTGAAAAGTTAAGTTCTGCAAATCATTTTTTGTCCTCTCCTTTTATTTTATTTTTTATTTTATATATTTGAGAGTGAACTTTAAGATACGACCGTATATTCCATATTTAGGGACTGCCAGTGGTTGTTGGAGATCCAGATGTTTTTCTAAACAGCAAATGGCTTGTGGACAGAAACATGGGAAGAAAACAAAGTGATTATCTCTCAGTTATTAAGAGGATGCAAAAGTATGGTTGCACTACACCAGAAGTATCAGGAGCTGTGTGAGTCAAAATCCCAGGTAGCTCCAGACTTGTATCCCTTTCATGCTCACGTAACTTTGAGGTACCACAGTCATTACATGCGACTATCTCCACTATAGAAAGAGCCCACAATTCATATAAAAAATTTCCAAATAATAATATTGTACCAAAGGGGTTCAATATAATAAGGATAAATTCACTTTGAAAAAGTCAACAGCTTAGACACTGTGCACATCCTCTGCTCCATAAACAATCACAAAAGTGGCATCTGAAGTCAAGGAAGCCGTGAAGGCAAGGCGACTATTTACTATAAAGGAGATGTAAGAGGATAAGTGGTTTCATTAGATCGTCATTGCTATCTTAGGATTAGTTAGTTCTATTTCCTGATGGGAGCAGCATATCTTCAGCAACATCTAATGCAGGCCCAACAATTTTTACTCACAATGCTTTCCATGCACATGGTCTGGATCCAAATGCAATACGCAAAACAAATAATATGCAGGAAAGGACTGATGGAATGGCACAATTTAGTAATAGGGCTGAACCTCAGGTGAATTGCAATGTAACGTTTAGCCATCTTTCTCATTGTTGTTACAAGTCTCTGACCAAGTTCTGTAATCGGATTTGTAAATCTCAGTGCGTGATAGTTCACTCGGCAACGCAGTTTTTGCAGCTCATCATCAAGGTTACTTGCAAGTCTGTAATCAAATTTTGTCAATTGCACAACCTGCAGGTATTCAAAGTCAAGACAGAAACTTAGGTTAAGGACTCCATTCCAATTTGATACACAATAAGAGCTGTCGAATCCAAATGGAAAAAATCTGAGGCTGTTGCCTTCAATGTGCATGCTCTGTGACTAATAAATTAAAGCCAAAGATTTCTACCAGAGTCCTTAATAAAGTACAATTGTAACAGAAAAAAGTTTCCTTACTCGTCTCCTCAAGAGAATGGGAAGAACTTGATCTAAATAATATTCAGGTGCAGATTTCCTTGGAACACGCATGGTATATGGTGGTTTCTCCATTGTTCGCATGAACTTATCAGGTACTCTTTTGACAATAGTAACATCTTTGGAGAGGGAGGAGATAAACCAATCTACATCAAAGATGTTGACAAAATCACTGCATGCAAAGTGAGGAGCTTTTAGAACTCGGTGAGATATAAAACTGGTCTAAATTATTTCTTAAAGTGCTAATACAGAGGTTTAAGGAACAGACCTATCATCTTTCCAATACGAATGATGATCCAGCTCAGGCACTACCAGCGTCGCATTAAGAATCCGTGCAACAACTACAGCATCTGTTATCTGAGGAAGGAAAGTAGCTATTTTAGGAGACAGTTGTCATTTTTCACACTAAGGAAGTTCCCTCATACAACAAGATATACAGCACTCAACAGAACTCAACAAAGAAATGGCTAAGCAGACGACGCCAAATCGCACAGAGAGAGAGAGAGAGAGAGAGAGAGAGAGAGAGAGATGTCATATTGTGAGATTTATAATACCATTGAGACATATACAAGAAAAAAAAAAACACTGAATGCATCGTGCAAAAAATGGAACAGTATAGCCAGAGAAATTTTCTTCATCCACTTACTCCTGTTCTCTGCTGATTAAGCCCCCCACTAGTTGCAATTAGCAGATAACCATTTGATTGTCGCTCACGGACAGCAGCTGCAATCACCAATCATCAGTGCTAGAGAGCAAAAGTCGCACAACAGATGCATAACTTCTAGGATGTATTGTAAAAATGGGATAAATGACCATTGTAACTACTCTTTAGTATTGCACATTAGGAGGTTATCATCGCTGAGACCCCCTCACACTTTCTCTATGATTTCTTAGACAGCATAAAAGATGGCATCCTTGAAGCAGAAGGCAAACCCATCAAATGGGTCAGGTTAAGGATTGTCCATTTTGCCAAATGATAATTTCATATTTTAAGGGGTGTGATTGAGCTTATCAGCTCTTCCAAATGATTTTTCAATTTTTGATCAGGAAAATAGTATCCGGCTACTGCTCCAGACTCATGAAAAATGATATGTGGGACAATGCAAATTTATCAAGGAGAAGACAGACGTAAGGAGCTTAGATATCGGCAACCTGCTGAGAATAGTGCCAACTTATACAGTGGCATAACATTGAGACAACCCAAAATGAGTAAGACATCTAATTGTCGATCGTTTTCTTCTTCATACAAGGCACAATTTCTCTAGTGATTCCATATATCTTGCATGATGGACACAATGTAACAAAATGTAAATAACTCAAAAACTACTCAGGGACCAGCTGATCTACCAGAATACGTCCAAAGTGTACCTCAGAGACAAAGGGCATAACTATGGCTGACAATTAATTATCAAAGAGAGACTTAACTTCAAATGCAGGCAGCATTAAACTAGAAATGCCAAAACTTTAAGCTTAAGCAAGACCTAAAAGGAAAGTAAGGACCATAAGAAGGCCAATTTTATATATCCCTGAACTAAAAGGAACATGAGAAAAATGATCAAGCACAGATAATGACGACATTTTAGAATGAGCAACTGCATTCCATGGACATCTAGTCTTCAGCAAAGTAATTGATAGTATCAATTTTGTATGTCAACAAAATCAGATAGGAAGTAACAGAGAGAAAACCGCAGAATTCAAAAATGCAGGAAAAAAGTATCTTTTAAAAGGAACAACATGTAAACACATCTACTTACCTGAGAAATGAGAACCCCTCTGACTGCATCCACGGAAGAACTTTGCATCTTTCGACTTCCATATATCAATGGGAGCACGGTGACCCCCGTCCTGCGCATTCACACGATCACTTGTTGGATCATAGCAGGTCGAAAATAGGCAGCATCAAGCTATCAAACTACAGAGATGATGCAGTTGCAAGCACACGAATATAAAAAGGTGTCTCGATCTTGCTTTGGTAAAATGCGCACATTACAAAGGTGGACTCTTTCAGCGTATGAACACTAACAACATCAAGCATTTCGCCTAACACACCGGCATCATTATCAGCAAGACTGAAATTTGCTTATTCAAAAGGAGAAAATAGAAGCAGTCAATTTAGGAAGTTTTCCCAGAATCCCCAGAAGCGTGACAAACGCAGAAGCTCAAGCTTCAAACAAATGGGATTCCAAAAGATAGAGCAGGAAGAAGAAAGAAAGAAAGAAAGAAGGAACAATTACCAGCTTGGAGTACAAGCTCCTCTTGCCCAGCCGCTGGGAGTTCCACCACTCGAGATCAGAGGCCACGTGACCCGTGAACAGCGAAATCAACCCCAGCCCGAAGAGCATCACCCCGCACACGATCGACCACGATACCCTCCTCCTCTTCGCCGCCGATTTCCAGAACACCTGCTTCGGATCGCCGCACTTCCCGCCGTTCCCCCCGCCGCCGTTCCCGCCGCCGCCGACGCCGTTGCTCTGTTGCTGCAGTAACAAGGACCAGGGGCTCAACTTCCAGCACGGCTTCGCCAAGCCCATCGCTGGCCCTCAGGATAGCAACAACGCGAGCGACATTGGGGTGACCCGGAGCTGCCCTTTTCCCCCCGGCACCGAGAGGAGCGGCCCTCGTGCTCAAGCAACCGAACAGACCACGAGAGCGCAGCGGAAAAGACAGAGAGAGAAAGAGAAAGAGAGAGAGAGAGAGAGAGAGGGAGTTAATGGTGGGGAGGTGAATTGAGGTGGGGAAATTGAATGTGGCAGAGGCTAGGGTTTTGGAGATCAGTTTGCGGTGCGGGAATTTGAATGCGAGGGGAACTGTGGGAGCTTTAGAGAGAGAGAGAGAGAGAGAGATGATTGTCCTGTTAAAGCTGAACAGTGGAATCGGTGTGGAGAGAGAAAGGAAGAGAGAGAGAGAGAGAGAGAGAGAGAGGATTAACGAGGAAATGCTGCTTCTTTGCTGCTGATTACGGCATTGGGATCTGGGAAAAGCGAGAGAATTCGAGAAGTCTGCGCATTACAGAGTCCGATTCGTCGGAGTGAGAAACACGACGACGACGACGACGACGGTGACGACGGTGAAAACTGCGTTTCCTCCGGTTATCGCGGAACGGAGTTTTGAAGTGCAACCGCCCGAAGGTGGGGCAAGGGAGGGAAAACTCCGTTCCTTCCCAAAGCTTATTTATGGAGGGGTAGAACCGTAATTTCGACTGCGCGTACGTACGTAATATGCTGCTCTAGGAACATACTCACTGCTCACTCACGTGTCGATCTTTGGGCATCGGGTATTCCCAAATTTGGCATTCGGCGTCCGATTTGAAAATAAAGGATTCGATCTCGAATTTACGAGGCCTGATGTCGATTTAATTAGGACGTTTCCCTCTCTTAATTAGATTCGACCTGGAAATATTTCGACGCTTGCGAGCAGCGACGTGGGGCGCCGTGGCAGGAGAAAAGGAAATCATGCGAATCTATGGCAAAATGAAAATGAAGGGCATGTTACGAGCCACTTGGAATTTGGGGGGGGGAAGTGGTGGTCCTAGAGTTTTACTCCTGCTCCTTTTGGGTTGGTGACGAGACTGGACCGACATTAATTTCGCTTTCAACGTGACATAAGATCTCAAATGTCAATGTCATCATTTGTACCGTTCCTCCAAAAGAGGAGGAGGAGGAGGAGAAGAACGTATTCTTGGAGCCGACTCGATTCAGGCACGGCATCATATCCGAGGATAATGACATAACTAATCCACATGATCTGAGTGCTATTCATTTTCTATTTTCATGTATTTTCTCTTTCTCTATTTGTTTGCATTGTCTTGTCTATTTTCATCATTCTAAATGACTGCATATGAGAAAACAAGCACCGAAATTTAATGCTAAGAACATCGAGATTTCTAACTAATTGAATTACTCATTAGGGGATGCATGACTCCATTTATTTCGTAGAAAATAAGTAATTTATAAGACATTCCCCCATAAATAGTGAACGAACAAAAAATATCTTCATCGTCCACATTTAAAAAATATTTTTAATCTTTCAAACGATATGAATGATCTTTTTTTGAAAAGTATTTTTCAAATTATTTATTTTTTATGACACAAACAAAATATGAGTATATGCGAGAAAAGTGAGATATTTTTTATTGCCCAGTCTACCGATTGAAGCACTCAATATGATCTTGTCGTATCTCTTGGTGAGTAAACTTTAACATATTAATCTTGGTTCTGATGTATTTTACATTATTTAATGACTATTGGCTATTGTAATTTGGGACTTTGGTTTCTACAAACGTGGAAGGACGCGAAATATGTGCTTTTTAAAAAAAGAAATAAATTAAATCAAGAGCAATGTGGTTATTTTCTTCTTTTTTGAAGTTAACAACTTAAATTTCCAATAAAGCAATTGCACACGCCACATGGGACAATACGAATCAAAGAGGATACCAAATATGAATCTCAACACTTTCTTACGGTCAATCATGCATGAAACTCCAAATCATCATATCTCCTCACTTATATTTGTAACTTGTAGCACAAAGTGGATATGCACTAATTACGCGCATGACATTCTAAGAAATTAATCATTGTCATTGAAAGAAAAGAAAATGTCGAAATAATCTTGTTTACCTAGGTCAAAAACGTCGCAATTTGGCTTATTCTTGAGAACATGGTGGAGTCATGACTTTATAGATGTGATATATTCCCTTCGTTTGCCCACGCAGTTAAAGCCGTAGCATTGGAGAGGTTGGGCACGTGAGGTACTTACCTTTTAGGTTTTGAACGAAAGTGACGTTTGGGCAAAGCAAGATATTTTTCTTTTTGATCAAGCAAGAGCTTCGGTGCAAGTATCCGACAAATTAAACTATTCTATTAAATCTTATGAACCAATTAAGTTAGAACCTTAACCCATGCAATTAAGATATTTCTGTGTTTTACGTTATAAGACCAAGATCTTTTTCAAGCAATTGACTCCACAATCATAAATGAACTTTTCAAAATATTCATTTCACCGCCCGTGTTATTGAGAAGACCCCACAAAATGTAATTAACATACTATCACGGGTTCTACCGTAACTTTGATAGTGTTGTTCATATAAATAATGTGAGGATAATTAGGGCATAATGATTACTACGTTCTCGATGCCCCTCATTTCTTTAGACCAAGAGGTTTAATTTGTTCAAAGTTTAGGAAAAAAAGATATAATAAATGTCATAACTTTTATACAATGATTTGAATGCAATAATTTATCTAGGTTGTTCATTTTAGCGTCATAATTTTTTTTTTTTGGGCTTATTTAAATGCTATTGAACTTTTTAATCGATCACTTAAGTGTTATAATTTTTTAAAAACATTCATCACAAGTGCCATATCGCATCGGATTTCCAACACTCGGTGCATGTTTTTAAAAAGTTTCAGCACTCGAGTGATCAGTTGAATTTATGGCACTTAAGTCATCATTTTTTTCAAAGTTGTGGCTTTTAAGAGGTAAAAAAAAAAAAAAATGGTATTCAACTTAGCATTATACAAAAGTTATAATACTTGTGATGTCTTTACTTGTGATGTCTTTATATCGATGTTTGGGTTTATTAGCCGAGAGCATTGTCATTGTGCAAATTGTAAAGGAAAAGGAAAGTCTTGCATTATTTTCTTCATTAGCATAAATAAACTTCTCCTTATCGTGTAGTGCAGTATCATATAACATCTTGTGGGTCCTTTTTACTTTCCAAGTTTTTTTTTTTTTTTTAATTGCGATGTCAACTCTTCCATTTTAGGGCAAGAATCTTGGAGACGTGCTTACCACGTCCGAAATCGTTCGCTTTTGCTTGAACAAGTCTGCGATGGAATGGGGGTATGCCGTCTTCACAAGAAACGTTGCTGGCAACCATGGGATGATGAAGCTAGCTTAGGGTTTGACCTTCTTTTTAATACATGATTTATTAAACAAGAAAACTGAAGTTGGATATCAACAAGTACGTGATCTTCATGCAAATGTGTAAGTCAACGAGCTTGTCGGATTAGGGATAAATAGCGCATGGCACGTATCGACCAGATCTTGGCTGGCATGCCATAAATGCATGCCAAACCCATCCTAACTTATAAATAAACAATATCTGATTTATGATTAAAAAGTGTCAACTTGCAAATGAGAACGAAGTGATCGTGAAGAAAAGAGACGTGGAAAAAGTGCAAGATCGGGAACGCTTTCAATGCGATGTTGAAGAGGAAGGAATTGGTGGGTCGCTTGAGGGCTTAAATCCAGGAACATTGAGTAATATGCACGCGCCATATTAAGAAGTTCCTTTCATGATACAATTGGGATTGTAATTCAAAGTAGGGGAAACAATACGGACCAATTGAATTAGGAATCGCTCTAATCATATTAGACTACTAGTTTTGGGTAATTCCCGAATGTGTCGGTCTGGTTCCTGGTACTGGTGATTTTGAGTCCAATCCCTACTCTTTAGGGAGGAACCGGATCGGATCGACCTATTATTTATTTATTTATTTATTTCTCATGCATTCATTTCTCTCCTTTTTCCCTGTTTTCTCTCACCATGCCTCTTTCAGACTTTGACAGCCCTAATCGTCTCACGTCTCTCAGCCTTGCTCACGGTAATCGCCTCTAGTCTCTCAACCTCGCTCGTTGACTGTAATTGCTTCTTGGGAATCTGATGGTGAGCAACCCATTAGCGCTCATGGGAGCCGTGGCCTCACTCACCCTCATCCTGCGGTTCCTTCGCAGCTTCACATTAATGGTCTCGTCCCCTCAGCGAATCACCCACAAGGCATGGCCCCATCGGATCTCCACCCTCACCTCATTTGGCCTTAGCCACGGCTTGTCCATCTTGTATATGAAGGCGGCCACCGTCTCTTCCTTGGTGACCTGGTTGTACAACGTGGTGCCCAACATGCTTTGGGTGGTAAGAAGTTAGAGAGAGTCGTTGAAAAAGAAGGCCACATCTTTGATTTTCTTCAGGCACTTGTCATTAAGTTCGACATTGGATCGCATGGGAACCGGATTGGTTGTCCAAACTGGTCCTAGGACCTAATGGTCTGACTCTTGAGTGGGATTGGACTGGACTGGGAATCAATTGCCTTTAATTCAAAGTTGTGTGAGGGCTAAACCTATCAAATGGGTGGGCCAAATCAGGTTGAAAATGGTTCGACCCAACTTAACTCATTTAGCCCATTTTAATTACATGACTTGACTCATATCGCTAAAACACTTCTATATTAAACTCAATTTAGAAAAAGTTATACTTAAACGAAGGTGAAAGCACGGAGCAAGCGAAAAGTAAGTTGTGAATTCATTTAAAACCTCTATTAAACCCATTTATTACCCATTTATCATATATAATCTATCCATAGTTAATTAAATATGCTTAAGAAATGAGTTTATTACCTATTTTGATATGTCTAAGCGATATAAAAGTTTACAGCACATCACTAGTTGAGGACACAAAAAATACATATATATATATAGGCACCCAATATGGACCTCAGTGAGCTCTTTTAGATCTATTGAACCATTCTCCAGCCCGGTAGAATTTTCTAAGAAATGCAGTTTGGCTAATTAGAAATGTTATCATCTTGACACTCTCGGAGTGTCTATATACTTTGAACTAGATTATAAGTAGTTTGTTGCTAAAAGGCTGTCCCAAAAGGGTTTGAACAAGAAGTTCGTCTATTGGAGGAAAGTATACCTGCAACAATTGACTCAATTTTCTCTGATGCACAAATTGGATGTGTAAATTTTTTTCATTTTGATTCATTGCTTGTTTGTAATATTTGTTTCAATATAAAAGGGAATAATTTCTCTCTTCTTGACTTTTGCAATTCGTTTTGACGGGAGACAGGTGATATAGCAGGACAAATTTACTTTTCTTAGAATGATTTCACAGTCATATTGCAACAAAAGAGTATGATTTGATTGAAGATTATTTTGGTTCAACAGTGTTCCACGTGATTTGATTCACATCGTCCTAGAATTTTATATGTAGACTAAACGTGGATGTCTCATGATTGCTTGTCTGCCAACCAACCACAATTACCACACCACCATGTATTTAAACAGCCGAAAAATGCCAATCGGTTCTTTTCAAATAATTTATTAGCAGAACACACTGCTTATACATAGCTGACTATGGAACTTTTCAATTTTCAAAGCTTTCACATTATTTATTATTAATACTTGAATTAGTGTTAAGTAAGTTAGTGAGGCTCAAACAATACGTCCCCGACCTTTATTTGTGTAGGAGGAACGTTAATCAAATAATTATCCCTCTTAACACAAAGATTATGATAAACTGGTGATTAATGTCCTTCCAACGCGATAAAACCATTAGGGGTTTGCCTCAGTGACTACAATTCCCACGTGGGAAGGGAAGGCGGGGGGATCACAGCTCCCATACTCCGGATAGAAGAGGATTATGGGTCTCATCTGCCAAATTTTAGGAATACACTTCGGCGACCACCCCCCCAAAAAGAAAAAAAAAAGAGTAATCAATGTATCTTTTCACTTTGTACAACCTTCATTTATTTTATTCCTCCTATCGAGTTACTTTAAATTGCTTATTGGTTTTTAGGGAGAAGACTATACTGTGATTAAGATAGGATCGATCAAATTGGAGTGTGTCAAGAACAACGAATATGACGAGTGTTGACACCTATTTTTAACAAATCTAGGAAAATAAGGAAAATAAAAATTGCATTGGAGCAAATAAAAAGAAAAAGGAAAATGAGGGGAGGATCAGTCGATTTGGTTATGAATGGAATGTGGAAATTCGATTAGCCATATTTGCTCCGGCGAATATTCAAATCATAGTAAATGTGGAAGCAAATTCTCGATCAAATAAATTTGGTGAATAAAAAAGCAATGAGTTTGATAAAAGGAAAGGAATTGAAACATCCAAGGAAAAATCAAACCGATTGCAAGATTTTGCTCCAATTTGCAGATCATAAATTGAGGCAACAAAAAAAGAAAGCTCAAAAATTGCCATGGAAGATGGTGCTCGGAACCACTATAAAAAGGGACCAAATTTTGTGAAAAAAAAAGGGACACACGATAGAATACACGGCCACAATTCAGAGAAAAAAGAACTCCGGAGCCCTTCTCGACGCCAATTCCGCAGATCGAGCGAAGAAGCCCGCAAGCTCCTCAGCAAAAACCACGTAGCAAATCACATTGAAGTCAACAACTAGAGATGACCAGCTCGTCCACCAATCGCCTCACCCGCGTTACAAGTCCTCCTTGGCCATGAGCAGCCAACGCCGATTTTGTATTCTTGGTTGAATTTTTGCAGGTTTTGCCGAGGTCCAACAAGGCCACCATCTCCTGTTCAGCATGAACACCACGTCATGTTTTTGCGGCCATCGTTTGCAAGCATGAAGTCCACCAACGGAGAGAAAGTGGGGGGCACATAAAGAGTAAATAAAAAAAAATAAAAAGATCACTTTCTTTTTCTCTGCAGACCATTCACGTTGACCAGTGAAGTCCAAGCAAACCAATTCCCACGAAGCCCACATCTCTCGTTTTGTGACACGAGCCTAGCAAGCGTGCAAATAACGGCCGCCATTCGTATCTTGCAGTCGGCGACACCCAGCTACTGTCCAGAACTGTTCCTCAGTTGAAGCAATCACCCTTCGCAAGCCATCCCTCGACAAATTCGGATTTGGAAGTTTATTCGGCAATTAGGTAAAACAATCTCATCTTAATTTGATTTAAACATCATATTGCTTAGATTGATGAGATTGATATCTAATTTAAACCTTTTGAGTAAGAGGTATAATATTCATTAGGATATATTTCCCAATTCGCAACCGCACACCGATTTTTTATTTTTATTACATCTATAAGGCTTTAGATGGAATAATTAATCACGCGGAAATAAAGTTGATATCTTGATCTTTAAGGCTTAAGATCAATTTATCGATTTTATTAGCGAAATAATCAAGCTGATTTGGATATTGTTCCTTGATTCGAACGATGTATGATATCTTTGATGATTTTGAATGATTTGGTGTTTATCTTTTAATTGCTTTACTTACCCCGAAAATACAAAAAAAATTGCATTTGCATATCATGTAGATTACAATAAATTTCCTATATAGAATTGCATGATAAAATAGTTAGATTATTTTCTAATTATATTAGAACACATGTTTAGATGGTATCTAGGTTAGATAATATCCTTGAATTAAATTGCATGTCGAGATAAATTTCTGAGTTAAGATAGGATTCGATTAGTCTATTTCCTAACTTAAGATAGATAATATCTCATTTTAGTTAGATTTTTAATTATGAATTTTTGTATATAAAAAAACACAAAAAGAAATGTCATTGCATGTCATATAGAATTAGATTCATGAAATGCATGTCACTTAGGGATTGTTATTAGATCCATTTAATTAGAAATTGCATGACATTAGAATTAGGTCATTTAGTTAATATTGCATTGCATATTGCATGATTTTCATTAATTAAGAAAAAAAAAAGAAATTGCGTGGTAATTAGAAACCATATCTAGCGTTGTTGATGTGGTTTTTAACTTAATATTGCAGACGCTTTCGTTGCTTTGAGGTAAGTTTTTGCAATTTATTTATTGTTTATCTGGGTGTTAAATTAGTGGATTGCGCACCCGCATGATCATCTCACATGTTAGGAAAATAGATTTAAAATCAATTTAAGCTGCCTGCAAAAACATTTTTTTGAAAATAAAATAATGGTACCAAAAGGGCATTAGAGAAATCTAGTGTAACCAAGTCCCCGTATCCATAATCTCTGGTTCGTAGGAGTAAAGTGAATTACTTTACTTGGGTTTCTAATCAACCCACCAAGAAATAGATTAGTGGCGACTCCTGATTAAAAAATCAATTGCATGTTAAAAAATTGAACATTAAGTCGCGAATTGGTATGTGCTTAGGAGAGTCCGAGTTAAGTCTAGGCTTAACAATCCATTAGCGCTAACCCTAGGTGGTCCAAACCTCGGAAAATTGGTCGCGACAACGAGTACTAGCAACAAGCAAGTAGCAACAACTGACATGCTTTTTAACCCGAAAGCATGATAAAGAGCAAAGCATTGGAGGAGCCAAGACCCAAAAAGTGCTTGATTTGAAGATCATATGGTGGAGGAATTAAGGATGTGCAACTGGCCTTATCGGAGGTTAGAAAATTCATCATTGCATTAACCAATATATTATAGATTACTTACATTGTATATTTTCTTAAAGTAATAGTTATATTACTTAGAGTTAAGCTCAGTTACCAAGTTGATCCTTGAACCGACACTGGCTTGGTTTCCAATTCCAAAGACCTAGAAAACTAGTTTGATGGAATCGATTGTGTTTCTCCTTCTTCTTTTTTTTGGAGATTTTCATCTGTTATGAATTATTAATTTGATTTTTTTTTTCGCTTTTTAACCCTTGAAAAAGTTTAATTTAATTGAACTGTTGAAGTTCAGGTTTTAGAAATATATACTTTTGGAGATTTGGGTCATTTTCTTTTTTGGATCGAAGATGGTACTTTCATTCATTCATAAAAACGAGAATTATAGGAAAATGATAGATACGTTTCCGAACATAAAATCTCCAAAAGAGGTAAAGAAAGAAAAGACACCTAATTTAGAAAGAGGGTTTTGATTCGATGGACTTTGACGGTTCAGTTCGCGGCTTGGTTGGCCTCCCTTGGACAGTGGGCCAACTTTGTCGAATCCATTTGGGTTGAAAGCCCTCTGCATTAATCTATTATATCCCTTACATCCTGTGGATCGTTTGCCCGGCCATAATGCTTTCTATCAAAGCCGAACTATCACTTTCCCATTCCCACTTCTCACTTTGTACTTGTTCTGTTCCCACATGCACGTCCTTTTTCTGCCTCAAGTACTCCAGCCTGTGCAGCAGAGTTAGGCTTCTGACTGTAGGGAGGACGACGCTCGAACCTCACGCACGAAGCCATCGACTACTGTTCCGTTTGAAAGCGCAAGATCCTAGCGATTGAGCTAAAAAATTCTCCTTGCACCCACAAGCAATCAACGTTTAGCTTCACCGATCCACCCTCCGGCGACATCCACTTCACAGGCTTGTTTGGATTTGTGGGTTTCTTTGACCCTTTCTTCCTCTGCCATCTACTGAAGTTCTTCGTTTGTGCATGAGCTATATCAACGAGAGATCGTGGATCTGGTGGCTTGGCTCGGAAGATGAAGTCGTTGTGTGACTTCCAGATCGTCCAGAGCACAGCCGCGACCATCTCATTCTCGGGTGATTCTCTTTTCTCTTCGAAGACTTCTGTGAGCCACTTGTCAAATCTAGTTATAGTGAAGGGATTCCAGCTAAGATTAATTCATGGGTCTGACCATATTTGTTTTGTCCAATTGTAGAGCAAAAACAGATGTTCGGTTGTCTCTGGATGGGTGGCACAGGGCGGGCAAATGAGATCAGGTAATATCTTCCTCTTGTACAGATTTTCTCTTATTGGTATAGCGTCTTGATAGAGGCTCATTTTCGAAGGGATAGATAAATTCTAGATCTTAGTCCATAGAGTTCTAGGAGGCTGGAAAGAACTTGATGCTATATTTGGTTCTGTTTTTGTAATTTGGGAACAAACCTTGTTATAGCCACTCTTCACTATGTAAGTCCCTGATTTGTTGCCAATCCACACTAGACTATCTTTCTTTGGGCGAGGACTAATTGGAATAGCTAGGATTTCATCGACTACTCGATCTTCAAAAAGATTCTGAATCTCGGTTTCATTCCAAACCCGTATTTCTTCATTAATTAATTTAGCCACCATCACAGGGTCATCTTTATTCATTAGATCTCTAATCACTCTAGATGTGAGCCATTTGTCTTCTTGTATTTGAATAGATTTTTCATCCCTCACTGTCCATTTTACCTCCGATTCTATAGCTTCTCTTCCAACTAAAATGCTTTGCCCTCCCCATGACGAACATTACCCCTTTCTTACCTTCCACAAGTCTCCATTTGGGAAATAAATTCCTCTTAGAATCCTACTCCATAGTGCTGAAGGGACTGAGATTGCCAAGTTTGCTTACCTAGCATTGTTTTGTTGAAATTTATCAAGTCTTTGAAACCAAGCCCCCCTTATCTTCTCTAGTTTTAATCACTTCCCATTTTTTTCAATGCAATCCTCTCTTTGAATCATTTTGTTTTTACCAAAACGAAGCAATTCTTCTTTCTATGGCATTGCATATTGAGATGGGTATTTTTAAAATTGGTATCGCATATTGAAGAAGAGCTTGTACTACACTTTTTATCGGGGTTTCCTTACTTATTTTTGATAGTAGCTTTTTTTTTTTTTTTTTTTCCAATCCTCAAGTTTCAAGTTTACTCTAGCTAGAATCCATGCAAACATCTCTTTCTTTGATTGGCCCAATCGGATAGAATGCCAAGATATTTCCCCATCTTGTATGCCATGTGAAATCTTTTCATAATATTTTAAGCATAGAATAATTTTTCCTACTTTGGCGGGAAGCCATACATTGCTATAGACTAAGGATGGGATGAAGGGGTGACGGCCCCCTGCTTGATGGGCTTAGCCAGACTCTGGCATTTTTCAGCCTGTTCAAGGGTCAGCCCATCTTCAGAAGGATTTTGTCCACAAAAGTCAAGAAAAAATTTCTTTCCCCTATCCATGGTTTTATATTCTGGCATTTCCTCTATTTTACTTCTTATTTTTGCTAGATTCGAGTTTGTCCATGCAAAAAAATTTACTTCCGCTGGTTGTGGCTTTTTTGGCATTTCATGTTGATTTTTTCGTGTTTAATACTTATGAATTTTCTTACGCATTAGAGACAAACAAACAGACAGAATATTCATAATCTTGACAGGGAAACTCTTAAAAGAAAGCTAAAATACAACCATGCTATGCCATGGGACAAAAATATAACAAAGGTTCTACATCAATTGAGTGAAAAAGACGAAAGTAAAAATTCATGTGTTTTTCATTTATTCTGAAACAGTAAAGTAATTGTTTGAAAATTGACAAACGTTCATCTATTGTACTAGTACTAATTGTTCTACAGTTTTAACATTTCTTTACATAACAAGCAAGGTTGGCTAATTGAAGCTAAACAATAAGAGTATAACATACTCGATGCTATTTTAAGTTATCATTAGATCAATATTAATGACTGATAGGGTCGTAACATTTGATAACATCGTTAAAGTAGTTAACTTATTTTATCTAAAGTATGGAAAAAGTACAGCAATCATATTATACTTAAGTTTGATTTGAAAATGTAAGCATACTGACAGTCCTACGCTCAAAAGTTAAGTTGGAAAAATAAAAAAGGAAAGATGAATTTGGCTTTGAATAGATTGAAAAATATAATGATTAATTTCCTTTTCCTTTTTGGCATGCCTACTTGCTTCTTTAGTGGCAAAGGGTGAGGGGCTTCATCATTTGCTAGGTTAAAAAATTTACTACTTCTAATGGGTTGTAATATGAATTGATATGACGCAAGATATATGCTTATCTTGTACCGGTCTTCTAGGTAATGTTAAGATTTTGTTGCTTTAGTTGGATGGCAGAAATGACATGTGCACTAAGTATTCTAGTTGCTTGCCAAGCTCAACATTAACCCTTTCTACCTCCAATTGGGCAACATACTTATCACCATTGTTCATGATCTCATATCCATCATCCATATTCCAAACTAAATAATAGAATCTATTAGCAACCGTATTGTCATCCAATCTCTTAGCAAATTTAGGATTACACTGTCCAATCCATTTTGTAACCTCATTTCTTTGTCTTTGCAGTCTAGTCATGACATCATTTGTATGTCTTCAAGGATGCTACTGCTTTATTTGCATCTCGCGTCTATCATTCAAGCTTGCTAATGCATGTCTTCATAGAGGTTGTCATTAATGATATGATACTCAACTTCTTCACTAAAGAAGACTCTACACCACTGCTCACGTGCGACATTGTTTAGGGTGCCACATTTTGTCTATTTTGAGAGATAAATCCAATTTAAAGGGCGTGGCATCATTTTGGTACAGAAAGATCATCTCATTGTCAACGTTGGACTTCTATTTTTTTAATAAAAAAATCACGTATGAATATAAATTTTATTCAAAAAGACACGTAGGACTTTTTGCCAAAATTTGTAGCTGGAAGCACTTAAATGATTGTTTTTTCTTCGATTTGGCAGCGAAAAGTTTTGGTACCAAAAATGTGTGAATTACCATTTTATTAAAAAAAAAACACATAGGACATTTTATTAAGAAGCACTTAAATGATTGTATTTTTCCGATTTGGCACTTAAGTTATCCAATGAAAAATTTTGATACTAAAGTTTGTACTTTATGAAAATTTTGACACTTCTAATATTTTTTCTCCAATATTTGTATATTTAAATTTTGAAGTGACTAGCCAAAAAAAAAAAAAAAAACCTTATTGCTTATGAAGCGGTAAATTTTGTGTCTTTTCCAGAACTAGACCGAGGCTCTTTTTTTAGGAAATTTGAAATTGTTATGCACTTTGTGCAGTAATTATCCTTTGTTAACTGGCTGAGTCTAATCATATGAAGTGTATAAAGTATACTATTTTCGACTTACAATTTGGGTGGTCTACTCGATTCGTGGTGGAGTTCGATTGGCTCCATCACAATGTTGGATTCATTCATCGAGTCACATCATACTTATAGACACCACTCTTGTTTTATCAAAGGGCGGTCGGAATTAGGAACTTCTTCTTCTTATTGCAATTTAGCAGAAAGAATTCCACCTGCGCAATATATCATCATCAAAATAGTGAAAAGCAAGACAATAAACGTTATTTCTATTTTGATGATCTCGGAAGATGAAGTCGTTGTGTGACTTCCAGATCGTCCAGAGCACAGCCGCGACCATCTCATTCTCGGGTGACTCTCTTTTCTCTTCGAAGACTTCTGTGAGCTACTTGTCAAATCTAGTTATAGTGAAGGGATTCCAGCTGAGATTAATTCATGGGTCTGACCATATTTGCTTTGTCCAATTGTAGAGCAAAAACAGATGTCTGATTGTCTATGGATAGGTGGCACAGGGCGGGCAAATGAGATCAGGTAATATCTTCCTCTTGTACAGATTTTCTCTTGTTAGTATAGCGTCTTGACATAGGCTCATTTTCAAAGGGATAGATAAATTCTAGATCTTAGTCCATAGGGTTCTAGGAGGCTGGAAAGAACTTGATGCTCTGTTTGGTTCTGTTTTTGTAGTCTGGGAACAAACTTTGTTATAGCCACTCTTCACTATATACGTCCCTGATTTGTTGCCGATCCACACTAGACTGTCTTTCTTTGGGCGAGGACTAATTGGAATAGCTAGGATTTCATCGATTACTTGATCTTCAAAAAAATTCCGAATCTCAATCTCATTCTAGCCCCATATTTCTTCACTAATTAGTTCAGCCACCATCACAGGGTCATCTTTATTCGCTAGACCTCCAATCACTTTCGATGTGAGCCATTTGTCTTCTCATATTTGAATAGATTTTTCGTCCCTCACTGTCCATTTTACCTCCGATTCTGTGGCTTCTCTTTCAACTAAAATGCTTTGCCCTCCCCATGACGAACATTACCCCTTTCTTACCTTTCACAAGTCTCCATTTGGGAAATAAATTCATTTTAGAATCCTGCTCCATAGTGCTGAAGGGGACTAAGATAGCTGCCAAGTTTGCTTACCTAGCATTGTTTTGTTGAAATTTATCGAGTCTTTGAAACCAAGCCCCCCTTATCTTCTCTAGTTTTTGTCACTTCCCATTTATTTCAATGCAATCCTCTCTTTGAATCATTTTGTTTCTACCAAAACAAGGCAATTGTTCTTTCTATGGCATTGCATATTGAGATGGGTATTTTAAAAATTGGCATTGCATATTAAAGAAGAGCTTGTACTACACTTTTCATCAGAGTTTCCTTACCTATTTTGGATAGTAGCTTTTCTTTCCAACCCTCAAGTTTCAAGTTTACTCTAGCTTCTCTAGAATCCATGCAAACATCTCTTTCTTTGACAGGCCCCAATCAGATGGAATGCTGAGATATTTCCCTACCTTTTATGCCATGTGAAATATTTTCATAATATTTTAAGCATAGAATAATTTTTCCTACTTTGACGGGAAGCCATACATTGCTATAGACTAAGGATGGGATGAAGGGGTGACGGCCCCCTGCTTGATGAGCTTAGCTAGACTCTGGCATTTTTCAGCCTGTTCAAGGGCCAGCCCATCTTCAGAAGGATTTTGTCCACAAAAGTCAAGAAAAAATTTCTTTCCCCTGGTTTTATATTCTGGCATTTCCTCTATTTTACTTCTTATTTTTGCTAGATTCGAGTTTGTCCATGCAAAAAAATTTACTTCCGCTGGTTGTGGTTTTTTTGGCATTTCATGGTGATTTTTTCATGTTGAATACTTATGAATTTTCTTACACATTAGAGGCAGACAGGATATTTCATAATCTTGACAGGGAAACTCTTAAGAGAAAGCTAAAATACAACCATGTTATGCCATGAACAAAAATATAACAAAGGTTCTACATCAATTAAGTGAAAAAGTGAAAAGTAAAAATTTATGTGTTTTTCATTTATTCTTTAACAGTAAAGTAATTGTTTGAAAATCGGCAAACGTTCATCTCTTGTACTAGTACTAATTGTTCTATAGTTTTGTAAAGAAGCAAGGTAAAATTTGAAAACCAAAGAAAGTTTGAGATTTCTTTTTGATTGCAGGTTATTATTAAGAGGGAAAGTAAATGGTACTTGGATAGTGACTATTCTAGACATACGACTGGAGATTTAAGCAGTTTCATAAAACTGAAAAAATAAAGAGGAGGAAATGTTTCGTTTGGTAGAAACAGCAAATGAAAAATTATTAGACATAAAACAGTCAGGATTGAAAGTTTGATTATCAACAATGTTTCCTCCTTGTCCCATGCATTCCTCGAAAGGAATATCCTTTGCCTCTTGTCCCATGCATTCTCGAGAGGGACACGAAATGAAAGAGAGGCCACAGCCACCCTTGCCCCCACCTTCTCTATGCTAAGACAAGAGAAAGAGATGCGTTGGTCCTCGGATTTAATGACACCCGATCGTCATCTTCATAACCATCGCTTTACTGTTAACTGTACCCCATCTCGTGCGGCTCCCTTTTCATCCTTACTTTTCTCATCCTCCCCATTTTTTCTCTCGTGGGTCGTGACGGCGACGTTTTCCATTTCTCGTACATCCATATGTACATCTACTTTTTAGTACATATGGAGCATGACATGATTGACCAGCGCAAATCTTACACGCGCCCACTTAAGTCCTTTCCGTTTCCACCGTTGAATAATAACACGATTTCCCTCCACCAATGCTTCACATCTCGATTGCTGGTGCACTTGTGCAATGTGAGGTAGAAAAGGTAATACAAGATATCGGATTAAACTAACGGCTTTGGTTTGGTGATCCGTCTTATGCGCGGTCAATTCCTCACACCCCCAAGGACAAGCAAGTTTGTGTTTTGACTGTCCACTCGGCTTGCGTCTTACTTCGCCCTTGAATTTAGTGAATTATTCTACAACTCAATTTTAACTACCCAATTAAGTGACCTTCTTTGTCCTAGAAGAAAGATATTTGATGAGATTTTCTATCTTTCCAAAACAATCACAAGCACCGCTTTTAACGAAAAAGTACTGACTAATGGTGGGTAGATACAAGGAAAAAAAAACAGCAATCATCAACATCAATGGTTCTTAGGGCCTGAACGTGAGATTGCGATGTAGAGGTTGCCTAACGTTTAGCTCGTGGAGCAACAATTGATCGAAAGTGAGGGAAGCAGTTCAATGCACCAACACGGAGCCTACCTACGCACACATTCTTATCATCTCTCACACACCATCGCATACGCTGGAAACGAACCAAGCCGACTCATCCGTACCTCCTCAAGCACGATAACTTGAGGAACACGCGGAGTCATCAAACGAGGTCACGTCTGCACCGCTAGACGTGAGAACACTAGTGTCTTGTTCGGGTCGTGGATTGATAGCGCGTGGCTCGTTCATTCATGCCCGAGGCATAGTCTTGTCTTATCGAAGGGACTCATAGATTCGTCAATTCCCAGGTAACTCGGTCACTAATTCATCATCTATGGCCGCTTGACTCGAAAATGACCCATGCGCTTGGCCATGATCCCTACATGAGGGGAGCCACGCGATGCATCCATCTTTATCTAGGGGCGCTCTTTTCGATCAGCCGGGACCTATTTCAAGAATCATCGAACGTTATTATGACTCATTCTTGACTCACTCATGTGCCCATGACATGGGTCATGCATCGCCCGATGATCGCCCATAGGCTACCCGTGACCTGCGAGCACCACTACCCCCTAAAAAGCTTTAGGAGCATTTTTGTCCCCAGCAGGAGGAGACATTCACCATGTTTGAGTAGGCACCACCCCTCTAAAAAATTGTAGAAGTTGAATTTTTATGAGATTTTTTTTTTTTGCAAAGATGCTTAGAAAAATGTGATCTAAATTATGGAAAAGTTAGAAAAAAATTTTGAAGACCGGAATTTTTTTTTTTTGGGTATTTAAAAAATTGAGAAAATTCGGAAAATTAGAAAAAAATAGTTGAGACGTGGGAAAAGAAAGGCAACCTCTACATCGCAATCTCACGTTCAAGGTTGTATCTTTCTTAATTTCTTCTTCAAAAAGGTGGGGGTGTTGTGGTCTCATCGATTCTTCGCTTTCCCAAGTAGCTTCTTCTGTCCCGTGGTGTTGCTAGACTACTTTGACCAAAGAAGTCGTCTTGGTACGCAGCACTTGCTCTTTTTGATCCATGATCTGAACTGGTCTTCGCCGCTTATCTACATAACTTTTCTAACGACTCTGAGCAGCCTTAAATCTCTCTTGGATAACTGCGACGATAACTACTAATTGTTGAACTAACTCTGGGCCAATGATCTTCCGCTCTCTGACTTCATCCCAACAAACTAGAGTTCTACATACTCTGCCATACAACGCTTCAAACGGTGCCATCCAAATACTCTGCTGACGACTGCTATAGTAGGCGAACTCAACTAAATGAAATTGTTCCTCCTAGCTTTCTTTGAAGTCTAACATGCAAGCTTGTAGCACATCCTCGAGGGTTTGAATCGTCCTCTTAGACTGGCCATCCGTCTATGGATGATAGGCCGTGCTGTATTGCAGCTTCGTTCCCAATGCAGTCTGTAAACTTTTCCAGAAAGGTGCCGTGAACTTCGGGTCTTGACCTGACGTGATTGTCACTGGCACTCCATGAAGACGAACTATCTGTCGCACGTACAATTCAGCATATCTATCCAATGCAAAGTCCTTTCGTACGGTGATGTCTTCCATCTTTGGTTCATCAATCGACGTATCCACTAAGGTTACCAAATAACCTTAGCAACCCACATCCAGTAACCGGGTTGTGTCAATTAATGAAATCAAAGTAATCGAGGGTCCTTCTCGGTTTCCAACAAACTCAAAACTTCCACACGCTCATGTTTAGTGTTGGGTAATCAAACTTTCATCTGTAAGCCCAACCATCCTAGCCTTTTTGATATTTGGGCAGGCTCCAATGGTGGCTGATGAGCCACCGCGACCATCGCGAAGCTTGAAAGGCCATCAAGATATTTTTCGGGAAACATATAATGAACTTGATGATATACTTTAGTACTCCATGATTTGACTGACTAGATGAATAGCATGGTATTTTGAAAGAAATCCATAATTAAGCCTCAAAAGAACCGATCTTTACCCATGTAGCCCCCATTTTCAATTTTAGGGAGGCAAGCACTTTCCACGCGCAAAATGATCATCACGCAATTTCCTATTGAACGTCAGCATCATTAGCTTTTCTCTCTTTTATTTGACTATAGATCCAAAGACTTGCTGAGGAAACCAACCAAGAAGAAATTATCAAGAGACAGGCTCTTGATGCAAAGGCCATCTATTCTTTATAGACGTGCGGGCCCCAGTCTTGGCTTTGGCCAAAGGAATGACTTAAGTCGCCATAACTTACGAAAGGTACACTTAAGTCGCCAAAATCGGAGTAAAAGAGATCACTTGAGTGCCATTCCGGCCAAAATCCGGCTAAAACGCCAACGTGGCGTTTTTCCGGCGAAGCGTGCCCAAAACGACGCCGTTTTGCACGCTGATGTGGCCAAAACGGCGTCGTTTTGGATTGACGTGAAAAAATAAAAATAAAAAATTAATTAAATTGTAAATTAAATTTAGTTAAAATATTAAAAATTAATAATTTTAAAATTAAATTTAGTCAAAATAATTAAAAAAATTTTAAAAAGTTTAAATTTTTTTAAAAAACTTTAAAAAAATTAAAAAAATTAAAAAAAAATTAAAAAAAAAAAAAAAAAAAAAAAAAGGCAACGTGGGGGAGGCGGCCGAGGGATAAGCCCTCCGCCGCCGCCGCCGGAAGGGCCGGCGACGGCGGGGGGAGGGTCGGCCGGGTCGCCGGGCCTGGCCGGGGGTCGGCGACCCCGGCCGGCCGGCGGCGAGGGCTCGCGAGCCCTCGCCGGCTGGATCCGGGCGAGGGCCGCGAGCCCTCGCCGCCGGATCTGGGGGCTCGCGGCCCTCGCCCCGGATCCGGCGAGGGCTCGCGAGCCCTCGCCGCCGGGTCGCCGGGCCCGGCCGGGGTCGGCGACCCCGCCGACCGGCGGCGAGGGCCCGCGAGCCCTCGCGGCCGGATTCGGGCGAGGGCCGCGAGCCCTCGCGGCCGGATCTGGGGGGCTTGCGGCCCTCACCCCGGATCCGGCGAGGGCTCGCGAGCCCTCGCCACCGGCCGGCCGGGTCGCCGGCCCCGGCCGTGGCCCGGCGACCCCCGGCCGACCCCCCCCCACCGTCGCCGGCCCTTCCCGGCGGCGGCGGGGGGGCGGCGGCGCGGCCGAGCCCTCGCCCGCCTCCCCCGTTCCCTTTTTTTTAAAAAAAAAAAAGATTTTAAAATTTTAAAATTATTATTTTTAAAAATATTTAACTAAATTTAATTTTAAAATTATTATTTTTAAATATTTTAACTAAATTTAATTTTAAATTAAATTTTAAATTTTTTTTTTACCACGTCGCCCCAAAACGACGTCGTTTTGGCCACATCGCGTGCAAAACGACGTCGTTTTGGGTGCGCTTCGCCGAAAAACGCCACGTTGGCGTTTTGGCCGGACTTTGGCCGAGTGGCACTCAAGTGATCCGTTTTTCTTCGAATGTAGCACTTAAGTGTACATTTCGTAAGTTATGGCACTTAAGTGTCCCTTTGGCCAAAGTTATGGCACTTGAAGCGTTCTTTTGCCATTCTTTATATTATGTCTTTTGTCCTGCTAAATATAACATAATTTCTTCATATGAAACAACTAAAGAAGTCTAGGATAGACTTCATGTCAGGAACATATCATGTAAAAGAGTCAAAAGTAAATATCTTACTTGGCCAATATAAATCCTTCATAATGAAGCATGGAAAGTCTATTGGAGATATGTTCAGTCGATTTACAGAAATTGTAAATGAGTTGGCATATCAAAGTCAACTAATTTATGCTCCAATGAAGGTCAACAAGCTTCTGCGAGGACTTTCAAAGGACTAGAACCATGTAAAAACATCAATCCAGGAGACACATAGAATCATGCCTAAAAACATCAATCCATGAGACACATAGAATCATGCCTAAAAACATCAATCCATGAGACACATAGAATCATACCTCTCTTTGTTGATGAGTTGATATGCACTCTCCAACCGTACGAAGTGGAACAAATCAATGATGAAGAGGATCCAAAATGTAAGAAGTCAATTGCGCTTAATCTAATGCTGATTTGGATGACATAGACACAAATGATGATATGGACAACAAAGAGCTGGCTCTCATAATAAAAAAATTCAGGAAACTAAATAGGAAAAGAAGAAGATTGAATTGGAAAAAGCAAAGCAAACAAAATTTCCAGAAAAGATCAATGAAAGATGTTGAATCTAGCAGAGGTGTGATATGCTTTGAGTGTAAGAAGAAGGGACACATCAAGCCCAACTATCTCTTGCTGAAAAAGAAGAAAGGTAAGTATGAAAAATATAATAAAGCTCTAAAAGCATAAACCTGGAGTGACACAGAATGTGAGAAAAGTGAAGAGGAGTTTGCAAATGTCTGTCTGATGGCTCACTCAGAATCAGACTCAAAATTAGAGTCATACTCAAACACAAACTTAGAGTCTGATAAAGAATTCGAGATAAGTCATTTAGAAACTCCTATTAAAGTTTCTAAGTATAGATGAACTTTGCTTGAACCTCAAATCTTCTCTTAAAAGAATCTTCGAATTAAAAAAGGAAAATTCAAAACTTAGGCAACAAGACAATTCTTGGAGAGAAAAGTTTAAGAGTCTAAAAAATAATTTTGATGATTTGAAAGAAAATACCAATTCTCTTTTAAAAGAAAATTAATGCTTCAAATATTTCTACAAAGTTCTCCAAATGATCACAAACTTTAAAGAAAATTCTTTCAACTCAAATACCCCATTATAAAAAATCCGGTTTGGGTCTAAGTGAAGAAATTACTATTTTGATCGATTTTCTTAAAGTCAATGAGAGACTTAGACAAAGACCTCTAAAATCTGCTTACAAAAATCATTTTCAAAAAGTTTTTGTAAAATCTATCGGTCAGAGTGTTTTTAAATGTTCTAAGTGTGCTAGCTCAAAACATTTTGAAAATGAATGTCCTAAAATTTGGAAACCTGTTAAGAAAGATTAGGCAAATACTGTTTTTAAAACTAACCCATCCGAACCCAACAAAATTTGAGTACCAAAGAAAATTTAAGATTTCTGTTTGATTACGGGTTATTGTTAAGAGGAAAAACAAATGGTATTTGGATAGTGACTATTCTAGACATACGACTGAAGATTCAAGCAGTTTCATAAAACTGAAAAAACAAAGATGAGGAAATGTTTCATTTGGTAGAAATAGCAAATGAAAAATTATTAAACATGGAACAGTCAGGATTGGAAGTTTGATCATCAACAATGTTTCCTCCTTGTCCCATGCATTCCTCGAAAGGAATATCCTTTGCCTCTTGTCCCATGCATTCTCGAGAGGGACGCGAAATGAAAGAGGCCACAGCCACCCTTGCCCCCACCTTCTCTATGCTAAGACAAGAGAAAGAGATGCGTTAATCCTCGGATTTAATGACACCCGATCGTCATCTTCATAACCATCGCTTTACTGTTAACTGGACGGTTATGCTTTTCCCAATTCTTGGTCCCCATCTCGTGCGGCTCCCTTTTCATCCTTACTTTTCTCATCCTCCCCATTTTTTTCCCTCGTGGGTCGTGACGGCGACGTTTTCCATTTCTCGTACATCCATATGTACATCTACTTTTTAGTACATATGGAGCATGACAAGATTGACCAGCGCAAATCTTACACGCGCCCACTTAAGTCCTTTCCGTTTCTACCGTTGAATAATAACACGATTTCCCTCCACCAATGCTTCACGTCTCGATTGCTGGTGCATTGTGCAATGTGAGGTAGAAAAGGTAATACAAGAATGCATGGGACCAGGAGGAGACATTCACGTGCATATTGCGACAAGAATGATGCTTTATGTGTGGAGAACGTGGAATTGAATGATAGATTTTGTCCTTTAACAAGAGATAGGACCGCTGGCCTCCTATTTATCGCTTAGGGTCAAACTCTACTATTCAATTTCGAATCTTCTACGCATCAAACACGATTTGACTGATCTGTAGCATTACCAAATAATGTTTACCAAAGTAGTTCGTGTACAGATTGCAACAAGAATGATGCTTTGATGTGTGGACGACGTGGACTTGAATAATAGAGTTAGTCCTTTAAGAAGAGATAGGACCATTGGCCTCCTTAATTTAGGAGCAGTTTTTCCATGAAGATTTTTTCCGTGAATGTAGACCTCCTTACTCAAGCCATTGAAAGGTGGATAGCTAGTATTTGCATGATGACATGCAAAATGGAAATAACGTTTATTGTCCTACTTCTTACTATTTCGATGATTATCTATGGTATTGGTAGAACTCTTTCCGCGAAATTGCAAGAATAATTTCTACAGGAATGACGTGAGTCCACAAGTGAATCCAGGATCGTGGCAGAGCCAATCAAGCTCCACCATTGTTGATAATAAAAAAAAAAAAGACCAATTTTTTTAATATAATCAACAAGCAACAAACTTAGTCAATAATAACAAAGTTTGATGAACAACAAAAGTCATAAGAACAGTGGTGAACGGGAAGAACATCAATGACTCGGCAAGGAAGTTATTGACATCAAACATCAGTTATTGATGAAAACCTTCACTGAGGATGAAATCATTGGCATTGACATGTAACTAACATGTAGCAATATTTTCGGATGTGCAACTTCTTTAGGTAAGCATTATTAGGATATAGGTAATGTTGAGTCGTTGTGCTTAGTGCCTCTATTTTAGGATCTTTGTAATGTAGTTTCTTGTAACCGTAGATAGGAATAGGAAGTTATTTGTTTCGAAATCAAAAACCATTTGTAACCGTCGATGGTAGATTTAAATAGCCACATCATACTTTTTTTTAAACCTATCCACTCAATCATAGAACTTATCATTCTTTGCAAACTTACCCTTTTTTTAAATAGTGGTGATTACCTCTAGTCTTTGTACCTTTAAATTTCTCGTCATTTACTTTCTTGTCCAAACTCAACAAATCCATTTATATTTGAATGGTACTTCATCATTGATTCATTTCTAATGAAACATCTTTTTGGATATTTTGAAAGGTAATTTGTCGTGGATTCAATTCGAGCAAAACAACCGCCATCCTAGTAGGCAATTTAAATTTTAAGTCAAAAACGCGTACTTTATGATTATACTCAGCTCACTACAAAGAGATAATCATCAGACCGCATGTATGAACAGAGCCCAATGTGATTAATGTTGTCTCAAAACTAGTCCAACTAAAAAGGCGGTTATGAACACAATTTGCCTATTGGGATAATGACACAAATGGTCTTGAACATTGGCTCAATGTGTAATAGAGTTCTTGAAATTTTAATTTATTCAATGTGATTCCTGAATTCTAACTCAATGTGCAATATTGTGCTTGAACTTTTAATTTACTCAATATGGCCCTGAACTTTTTGTGTATATTCAATTTAGTTCATGAACTATATGAAAATATTCAATATTATCATTTCATTAATTCAAGTTCAAAGATAACATTGAATATTTTTATATAACTTAGGGACTAAATTGAATATGTATTGGAACTCTAGGAATCAGATTGAACTGTGTAAACGTTCATGAATCGTATTGCACTTTAGGCTAAAGTTTTAGAACCACATGGAATGAATTAAAAGTTCAGAAACACATTACACATTGGAACAAAGTTTATGGACCATTTGTGTTATTTTCCCCCCATAAATGGTCATCAAGTAGTGATGTTCTACAATGCAAAGAGCCACTCCTTCGTCTTCATCTTGTGTATTGGCCTGATATCCACCAACGAAGCATACAAAAAAAGGGAGATATGCCGGCTCCAGTTTCAGCAATTCCATCTTCTTCTCCGAACAAAGGATCAAGCCGCGTGGTTGAGCGCCGCTGGGCAGATTATCATCCAAGCATCTGGGGCGATTACTTCCTCGCATATGCTTCTCCCACCAACTCCGTGGTTAGCAGTTTCTCATATGGTCATGTGAATGAGCCAATAATACACGTGTATAATGCTTGCTTTGATTGAAAGTAGCGTCTATAACATATGCAGGAGTTCAAGTACGTTGGAAGAGTGGAGGAACAGATTGAGGGATTGAAAGGAGAGGTGAGGAAGATGCTGACTGATGCCGTGAATAAGCCCTCACAAGTGCTGCACTTGATCGATCAGATTGAACGCTTGGGAATTTTCTACCATTTCAAACGTGAAATAGACGAGCAATTAGAACAAATCCATAAAAGTTACTCTCAACTTGTGCATGGAGATTTCAAGGGCGATGACCTTCACATGATTGCTCTTATCTTTCGATTACTACGACAACAAGGTTATAATGTTTCATCAGGTATGTTTTAAATTTAGTTTACTGCTGCTAAGTCAAATATTAGGAGAAACAAGACTAGGCATGTCATCTTTATAATTTCTAATATACTGCATCTTTTTTCCCCACATTGGTTTTGGTCGCACAGTGGTTTTTAACAAATTCAAGAATGGCGAAGGGAACTTTAGAGAATCGCTGATCACCAATGTACGTGGACTTCTAAGCCTATATGAAGCTTGTCATTTAAGGTGCCACGGCGATTCTATTTTGGAAGAAGCACTTCCTTTTGCTATTACTCACCTTGAATCAATCAATGAAAGCAAAGTAAGCACTAGTCTTGCGAAACAAGTGAAGCATGCCCTAAGGCAGCCACTTCGCAAGGGCTTGCCAAGGCTTGAGGCAAGGTATTATATTCCACTCTACCAAGAGGAGCCTTCACATGACCAAGTCTTGCTTGCCTTGGCTAAATTAGATTTCAACTTACTGCAAGAGCAACACCAGAAGGAACTCGGCAATATTACAAGGTTAATCAACTTCATGTGACAACATAATTTAGAATTAGCTTCCAGACCAGAGGTTTACTCTTCTAATTTCAATTTACCCTTCTAAAGAGTGTTTTTGAAAGTCTTTTGCAAGAGAAGAAAAAGGAGTTTAAACTATATGAATTGATCAAGCAAAAGTACTTTCAATTTCACTCCTATCTGTTCAATCATAGGTGGTGGAAGGATATAGATGTTGCGAGGAAGTTCCCCTTTGCTAGAGATAGGATTGTGGAGTTGTTCTTATGGATCTCAGGAGCATATTTTGAGCCAGAGTTTGCCGTGGCCAGAGATATACTCACCAAAGTGATCGCTCTAACATCCATTCTCGATGATATGTACGACATCTACGGCACGTTGGAAGAACTTGTAATCCTCACAGAAGCAATTGGGAAGTCTGTAATTCATTCTTTTTCTCAAACTTCTGAATTTGATTGATTTCATAAAGAGCCGTGTGTGTCATGTTTTTGGGGACTCGAATATAGGTGGGATGTTGATGCCATGGATGGACTACCAGAGTATATGCAAGCTTGGTACAAGGTGCTTCTCGATGTCTATGATGCAGTAGGGAATGAAGTGGCCACGAAGGAAAGATCGTACCGCCTCACCTATGCGAAAGAAGCCGTAAGCATCATGGATAAACTTTGCATGCAACGAACACAATTCTTAAATAGATACCCTAACATTCTTGTTTATATGTAATTCTCAGATGAGGAAGCAAGCGAGAGTGTACTTTCACGAAGCCAAATGGTTCCATACCAACTACACACCAACGCTAGAGGAGTACATGCCCCTTGCATTATTAACAACTGGCTATGAAATGTTAGCAATCACGTCGCTTGTGGGAATGGGCGATGTGGTCACTAAACATGCTTTTGAATGGTTGCTTGGCGACTACAAGATCTTGAAGGCTTCACAAATCATCTGTCGGCTCATGGATGACATTGCCTCTCACCAGGTTTGATAAAAAAAGTTATCATCCTCCAATAATCTAATAAGTTCAGATCGACCACCCCTTAGTCGAAAATAATGTTGATATAATAACACCCTGTCGTTCAACGTGCAGTTTGAGCAAAAGAGGGGACACGTAGCATCTTCAGTGGAGTTGTTCATGAAAGAACACGACATTTCGGAGCAGGAAACTGAAAAGGAATTGCGCAAACGAGTGGTTGATGCATGGAAGGACATTAATGAGGCGTTTCTCCGTCCGACCGCAGTTCCAGTGCCAATTCTAATGCGAATTCTCAATCTCTCACGAGTGATTCATGTGTTGTATAGCGATGGAGATAACTACACCCATTCTGGAACCTTGCTCAAAGATCACGTGACATCTCTCTTCATTAGCCCCTTACCAGTGTCACATCTCTCAAGAGGAGCACAAGAAGGAACTCGGCAAGATTACAGGTAACGTCTCTTAAAGATCGTGTGACGTATCTTCTCATTACGTAAAGATTTGAAATCAGATTGATGGCATGCATTTCTTTCGTCTAGCGGCAAATGAAGACGCCATGAGAAAGAAGCAAGAGAAAGGAAAACAGGCGATGGAGCGGTTGTGAACAATATGGGAATTGTTAGTTTATCAAGATCTTCAAGAAAGAGGAAAATCGACCGGAAGTAGTTGTTCCAAGAGTTGGAATTTCCGATGTTTTAGTTGTTTGTGTTGATATTGTACTCCTAAATATAGGATCAAGAGATGGAGCTTGTTTATTTTCTAATAGTGCTTAAGATGTGGCAATGATACTGTTAAGATCACAAGCATTCTGAGGAAGAGCTTTTTGTGTGGGTGTGATTTTATCGAGAAATGATGTAACGTGTAATGCTTCTCTAATGATCATTAGGGCAAGGCCATGTCCACAATAACAAGGCAAGCTTCTTTAGAGGCATGACATGAATATTCTTTCCACCTCTTCGGCAGATCTGTCAGTGGAAAATTGCTGTCGTCGATGTAAAAACCAAATACTGAAACTTTTCATCATTTCTTCAATACCTTTCCAATTGTTTTTGCTTTCCAATTTGGCCTTTTCGAAACCTCAATTTGATATCCACACCGACAACATTTGAACATAATCATATTCACGTATAATTTACATAAAGCATTGGCATAAGAAAATAGCATTGTAACTATGTAAACGACAAGTCGATTCTCTGAAAAGTCTAGGACACTGACTCGAGAAACAATGCAACAAGGGTTCTGCAACTCATCCAACTAAACTGTAGACGATGGAAGGAAATGCAAGTTTCAGCTCAGAGAAGATCGCATGCTCTGTGTGATGTCCCAATGTTGGACTATTAACTTCTCACGTCCGTGGTGGGGAGCTTCCCAGAATGAGTGAATGAGAAATGCATTGGACTGCGGATCCTTGTTATGCCTACCTCGTCCTCAGCCTAATTGAGTGTCTTAATGGGACTTCGTTGTGCCTTTTGGGAGTCAAAGGCGCGGTTAGATCATTCCATTCTGCCGAGTTCTTAGTTTGTCAGCAAAACTCAAATCAGCCTCTGTTCAAAACTTGGAAAGAATCCAAAGTTTTACTGGCACGCTCTCTGAATTAGCTAAACACCATTAGGATGTGGGTCCTATGTGTTTTTTCTCTTCTAGTCGACTTAGATCTTGAAATATAAACATAATTTGAAATAGTATTAATCGATGTTCCTTTTGCTTTCTCACTAATTTGGTGTTTTGCGAGTCGGGTGTAAGGATTCGACTATTACGCTGACTTCCTTGAGCGGGAATTCCAATTCCTCCTTGGGAACAACAACCACTATCATCACTCAGATTCAAAGCTCAAGCTCTGGAGATGAGTTGTTACAGATCCAGAGGAAAAAGAAGACTATGGAGTCGAACAAAGAGTCGGCTAGGCGTTCGGGGATGCAGAAGCAAAGGCGCTTGGGCGAGCTTATGGCCGAAGTGGGTCGACAAAGGAAGGACAACAACCAGATCATCACGAGCATCACTCACCACTTTCTGGGCCCTAGAGGCTTAGAACTCGATCCTGAGAGCTTGCGCACTCTTGAGCTGAGCTAGAGACTACAGTCCCTCAAGGACATTCTATTTTTCTTAAAGAAGAGGATGAATTGGAGAGTTTTCGGGAGCAAGAAGGGAGAAGAAGATGAAGAGAGAAAAGAAAAGAAGAAAGAAAAAGAAAAAAAAAATGCATTTAGACGAAAATTGCCCCTGATCATGGTTTGGAAATTGGCATGTTAAATGCACATGCTTGCCAAGCCTTTGTTTGAGATTAAATTGATTATTTTAGGCTTTTATATGAAATAAAGTCTCCTCCAGGCACTCTTTTGAAAAAATTAGCTCACTTTAGGTCATTATTTGAAAACTTCCCTTCTTTTTTCTTTCTTTTGGGGTGAAGATCTTATGAGAGGATTAATTCACATCCATGCAATATATTTTGTATCATTGACTTTTGGACAAAAATGCCCTTGATTATGGTTTGAAATTGGCATGTAAAATGCACATGCTCACTAGGGCTTTATTATTAAGTTGATTATTTCAAACTCTTAATTAAAACAAAATTAACTTCGTACCCTCTTTTGAGAAAATGAACTCACTTAAAGCCTTTATTCAGAATTTTTCTTATGGTATTTTTGTTTCCTTTTTAGGCCAAGATTTTAGGAGTTGATCACTCCGCATCCATGATTTATATCTTGGATCATTGACTTCGGCTCCACTTCAGATGTCCAAGTCCGCAGTGGTGCAGTTATCTCTTCAGTAAAGAAACCAACTAGTTCGGATTTTTGATTAGAGACAATATCCGTGTCTCCTAAAACCAAAAGTTGTTTTCATTGAGCTTCAATGTAACAAAGTTTGCACATTGATATCCGAAGAAAATGGAAATTACAGGTTTAAAGAATGAGATGGCATGGTTATATTGATTTTCCTTTTTAATAAGAAAAGGTCAATGTGCCCTTTCGTGGCTCTGAATCTCTGATACCATAAAAATAAAGAAGGATCGAATGGACCACACTAATTTCATTGATACTTACAGTAATATCTTAAATGAGAATATTGTTACCTATAATCACGGTGGAAAGTAAACATAAAAATAGTAATTTATCTAAATGAAAATTGAATAAAAACAAATCAAGGGAAAATCTTTAAATGATTAGTTCAAGGATCCTCTCCTTGATAAGTTATCTTCCTGCTGATTTGTGGAAGATTTCCTGTTATAACCACGCTGATATGTTGCCATTTGATTTGTTGCTTCAGTAGTAATCACCCCACACGCTCGGACGAAAATCCGTCGGTTCGTGTTCCTTTGTTGGGAGAAGAAGATGAAATTTCTTAAACCTCGACTGACCTATTTTCCCTACTTTTCATGTTTCATTTTTTGATGAAAGACCAATACACAAATAGTGGATCTTCGAGTGGCCCTTTGCGTTGCAAAGCATCACACTACTTGATGGGCATCTATAGAAAATATGTTCATAACCATCATGTTACCTCGACTAATTTTGAGATCAAATCAATAACATTTCAATGAATAATACCCTAGTGAGATTATTTCATATGAAAAGGGAATATGCTCCTTATGGTCTCTTTGATCTTATCCATCCCATCCTTGATATGACAATAGATATCCTTATATTTAAATACAGCTTTTTTCTTTTGGGAAAAAATTATTGCTTATAAATCGGTAAACTTTGTGTCTTCCATAACTAGACTTAGGGTCCTTTTTTCAGGAAACTTGTAATGTTATCCTTTTGTGGCAAGCTGAGTCTAATCATAAAGCATACGAAGTGTGTGGTTTTTGGCTTCTAATATGAGTGGCTAACTCGGTTAGTGGTGGAGCTCGATTGGCTTGACTACGATCTTGGATTCATTCGTCGAGTCACGCCGTTCCTATTTTTACCTCCAGACACTATTCTTGCTGTATTCGAAGGTGGTTGGGACTAGGTGCTCCTTTTTCTTGCAATTTAGTGAAAAGATTTCCATCTGGACCATATATAATCATCGAAATAGTAAGAAGCAGGACAATCATCGTGATTTACATTTTGCAAGTCATCATTTAAACTAGCAATCGTCGTGTAAGGAGGTCTACTTCTTAAAACGTGATAAGATTTCGCACCACCATCACCTTTACCAACATTATTGGAAAAAAATTTATTGGCACCAACATTCTTGGACAAAATCTTATTCACATCTTACAGTGCATGAATAAGATTTTGTCCATGAATGTTGGTAAAAGTGACGGGACTCCTTATTTTAGGGGCACGTCTTCCACGAAATATTTTGTCCATGGATGTCGGCAAAAGTGATGGTGGTGTGAAAGATCCTTACATGATGATCGCTAGTCTACATTACGACACGCAAAATGAAATAACGTTTGTATTCCTGCTTCTGACCATTTCGATGATTATCCATGGTGCGGGTGGATCTCTTTCCACTTGATTGCAAGGATAGTGTCTATAAGAACCTCGTGACTCAACAAATGTTTCTCAGATCACGGTAGAGCCAATCGAGCTCCACACTACTCACACCAATAAAATGACCCACTTTTGAGTATAATCTATAAGTGATAGACTTAGTCGATAATAGCAGAATTTGAAAAACAATAGAAGTCATTGATGAAAAGAACAATTGACAACTTGAAGAATATCGACGACTAGCCAAGAGAGTTATTGACAGCAAACATCAATTATCAACATTGACGTGTCATTGTCGAGTGACAATATTTTCATATAGGTAACTGTTGAGTGGTTATGCTTAGAGCCCTTATTTTAGGAATTTTCTAACTTTTTATGAATAAGGTTGTTGTAACTTCCTGTTACCGCTAATAGTATTAGGATGTTATTAGTTTTGAATTTAATAACCCTTTCTAATCATCCATTGTAGGCTTTAGTTATTCTTTGTAAATCTCTTCAATCAATCACAGAATTCAACATTTTTTTGCAAATTTATCTCTATCTTTTTTTCCTGCTAGCCGCCATTGCCTCCAATCTTCATGGTTTTAAATTTCTTGCCATTTATTTTCCTACCCAAATCAAAATAGCATCCTTCGCAACCATAGCCGATTCACACATTGATCCATATATATTTGAGTGTCACTTCATTGTGATCCAATTCATGTGAAACGTCTTTTTGGATAAATTGAAAGGTATTTTGTCACCGATTCAATTCTTGTGAAACAACCACCAACTGAATAGGCAACTCTAATTGTAAGTCGAAAACAATATACTTTGTACACTTTATGATTAGATTCAGCTTGCTACAAAGAGATAATCATCAGTGCTGCATAAATGAACAGATGCAAATTTCCTAAAAGAGGACCCTTTGGTCTAGTTTGGAAGAAATATAAAATTCATTGATCCCTAAGCAACATACTTTCAAACGTGATGAACAAGATCATTTATATTATAAGGAGAATATCTTCTTTTAGTATGAAGAAATCTCACTTGTGTAACATTCATCCAAATGTGATTGGTTTTGTCTCAAAACTAGTCCAACTAGCAAGGTGGTTATGAACACAATTGTCTATAAATACCCATCAAGTGATGATCTTCTGCAATGCAAACAGCCGCTCCTTGGTCTTCAACTCACGAACGAAACATACAGAAGAAGGGAGATATGTCGGTTTCAGTTTCGGCAATTCCATCTCCTTCTCCGAACAAAGGAACAAGCCGTGCGGTTGAACCCCGGTGGGCGGATTTTCATCCGAGTGTATGGGGCGATTACTTCGTCGTATATGCTTCTCCCACCAACTCCATGGTTAGCATTTTCTCATATGGTCATGTGAATGAGCGTATAAAATTATAAATATAAGTGTATCGTGCTTGCTTTTATTGAAAGTAGCGTATAACATATATGCAGGATTTCAAGTACCTTGGAATAGTGGAGGAAAAGATTGAGGGATTGAAAGGAGAGGTGAGGAAAATGGTGACTGCTGTGGTGGATAAACCCTCACAAATGCCGCTCTTGATTGATCAAATCCAACACTTGGGAATTTTCTACCATTTCAAACGTGAAATAGATGAGCAAATAGAACAAATCCATAAAAGTTACTCTCAACTTGTCCACAGAGTTTTTAAGGGCAACAAACTTCACATGATTGCTCTTACGTTTCAATTGCTGCGACAGTAAGGTTGCCATGTTTCATCGGGTATGTTCTAGATTAACCTAACCAATCCAATAAGATACCTAGAGAAATCCTTTTTGGGAAAATTCCCGCGAAGTTTACTATTGGTAAGTTAGACTTTAGGAGAACAAGACAAGGCATATCGTCTTTCTAATTTACAATAAACTACATTTTTTTCTCCCATGTTGGTTTTGGTAGCACAAAGGCTTTTAACAAATTTAATGACGGTGAAGGGAACTTTAAAGAATCATTCTTACCGATGCGCATGGACTGCTAAGTCTATATGAAGCTTGGCATTTAAGGTGCCATGGCGATGCTATTCCAGAAGAAGCACTTCCTTTTGCTACAACTCACCTCGAATCGATTGATGAAAGCAAAGTAAGCATTAGTCTTGTGAAACAAGTGCAGTGTGCCCTAAAGCAGCCACTTCACAATGGGTTGCCGAGGCTCGAGGTGAGGAATTATATTCCACTCTATCAAGAAGAGCCTTCACATGACGAAGTCTTGCTTGTCTTGGCTAAACTAGATTTCAACTTATTGCGAGAGCAACACCAGAAGGAAGTTGGCAAGATTACAAGGTTAATCAACATTATGTTTTAACAAAGCCTAACTACCGATTTTTTGCTGACGTGCTTCCCAAAGGTTTACTCATCTAATTTCAAACCGTGTTTTTGAAGGTCTTTTACAAGAGAAGAAAAAGGAGTTTAAACTATGTGATTTCATTGAGCTAAGTAGTTTCAATTTTGCTCCTATTTGTCCAATCATAGGTGGTGGAAGGATATAGATGTTGCGAGGAAGTTCCCATTCACTAGAGATAGGATTGTGGAATTGTTCTTCTAGATCTCGGTAGTATATTTTGAGCCAGAGTTTGCCGTGGCCAGAGATATACTAATCAAAGTGACTGCCCTACTTTCTATTCTTGACGGTATCTACAACGTCTATGGCACGTTGGAAGAACTAATAATCTTCACTGAAGCAATCGAGAAGTTTGTAATTCACATTCTCTTTCTCAAACTTCTGAATTTGATCGATTTCATAAAGAGACAAATGTGTCATTTTTGTTTGCGACTTGAATTTAGGTGGAATGTTGATGCCATTGATGGACTACCGGGGTATATGCAAGCTTGGTCCAAGGTACTTCTCGATGTCTTTGATGCAATAGGGAATGAAATGATCATGAAGGAAAGATCGTACCGCCTCATGTATACAAAAGAAGCCATAAGAAGCATCGGCACTTTGCATGCATCGAAGAGGATTGTTACATAGAAAACCTAACTCGCATGTCTATATTTGATTTATCAAATGAAGAAGTAAGCGTGATGTGAATCGTTGCGGAAGGATCGTTCTACGAAGGCCCAGATGGTGCGAATTACAAACCTCGACCTCCAATCAAACTTGTGATTGGCAACCTCGGTATGAACGTGACCCGTTGACGAACACGTGTCAACCAACCAACGTTATAGACGCCACAAGCGAAAGAATTCGCTATCTCGCTCGATAAGTTGAAGAGAATCTTGATTAGGTCAAGTCCTCAAAAGAACAAGTAAAAAGAGAACCTCTCAATTCTTTTCCTCAAAAATAAAATATATCTGTCCTCAAAGAAATTTGGCAAATCCTTTATATAGGCTGCCACACAAACCCTAAAAACCAACCCTAAAAATCTAATGCGTTATAGTCTAAAATATTCCTATTTTAGAATATTCTTAAACAAGAATATATATATAAATTGACTTGGTCAATTATTTGGTGACAAGATAATTAAATTGCACCAAGATTTCCAAAATTCTTCAAGATTTGATCCAAGGTCATCTTCACGCCAAAGATCACGAACCATGACGCCAATAGCTTGCTTGAATTGTTTGGCCCGCGCTCGAGTAATCGAACCAGTAGGAATAGACAATGGGTCCCTAGCACCTCCTCCTCGATATGACTCGATGTCCACATCAAAGCGAGAGTCTACTTATACAAAGCCAAATGGTTCTATAGCAACTAGACACCAACGCTGGAGGAGTACATGCCCCTAGCACTGTCATCTACCTATGAATTGTTAGTGATCACATCGCTTGTGGGAATGGGCAATGTGGTCACAAAACATGCTTTTGAATGGTTGCTTGTCGACAACAAGATTTTAAAGGCTTTGCAAATCATCAGTCAACTCATAAATGACATTGCCTCTCACTATATCTCACTAAAACATTATCATCCTCCAATAATCTAATGAAATCCACCACTTAGTTGGAAATAATGTCTAGATCTAAAACACCAATGTCATTCGACATGTAGTTTGAGCAAAAGAGGGGGCACATAGCATCTGCAGTGGAGTTGTTCATGAATGAACGCGTTTCGAAGCAGGAAACCAAAAAGGAGGTGCAGAAAAGAGTGGTCGATGTGTGGAAGGACATTAATGAGGCGTTTCTCCATCCGACTGTAGTCCGACTGTCAACTCTGATGCAAGTTGTCGATCTCTCGCAGGTGATTCATGTGGTGTACAACGATGGAGATAATTACACCCATTTCAGGACCCTACTCAAAGATCACACGACGTCTTTCTTCATTAGCCCCTTACCAATGTCATGTCTCTCAATAGAACACAAGTCTGTTGCTCTTAAAAAGTCCTCGTCTCTTCTCTCGGAAGAGCTTTCCTCTCTACTGTAGGTAGAGCTTTCCCCTTTCCCTCAAATGGCAAATTGCACTGAAGGAACCCTAAAACCCCCATGATGCTGGCATTGATGCTCCTCCCCGATGGATAAGCGGGCACTCCAGATCTGGTACACAAACCCTAACCTTAAACCATCCTTCTCCCCATCAACGCCACCATGAACCCATCCATGAACAACCACCACATCACATCCTCCCATACCCACAGGACCGTAAACCCTAAACCCCTCCCCAGTTGATCGCACAGTAACCCCAACCCAAACCACTACACACTCACAGAGCCCCCTTCAATCTAACCCCAAATCTCCACCCTTTCACCCCAAAACACACACGGAATCAGCAAACCGACCATAATAGGAAGCAAAGTGCAACGACCCAGCCTTCAGCTTGCTCAACTGAGTGAAGGACAGCGACCCAACCTCATCTCAGCGCAAGCAAAGAGAAACGGCGACATCCTGAAAATCGGAGCAATGGAAGGTGAGAACGAAAATGACCTAAGACTTTCAGCATTATGTAAGAGTTTAGGTCACCTTTGGGCGAAAAGTGACGTGGTCGAAGTCTCAACCGAAATACCTCCAACTAAAATGCAAGAATGTAATCTTACCCTATTTGGGAAGTTGTTCTCCAAGCCACATGTAAACTTCCAAGCTTTCACTACCGTAATGAAGAAGGCATGGAAATCGACTCGTTGTTTGCCCGCAAAAAGAGCCGGGATTATTTTCCTTCGTGTTTCAATCAAGAAGAAAAAGAGAGAGTTAACAAAACAGGCCCATGGTCTTTCGGAAGCAATCTATTAGTGCTGAAACAATGTGACCCAGAGGTTCCGAACACCGTTATGACTACACTCGTTGTGCCTTACGGATCCAAATGGGAGGGATCCCACCAGGGATGGTTGAGAGAGGACGTGGTGGCTGAATTGGCTGAAAGAGTGGGCCGAGTTGTCGAGATAAAGAAGGAGACTAGTGGAAGTGGCCTACAAAAGGTAGGAAAGGTGAGAGTAGAAATCGATTTGAATTCACCTTTGAAATCGGGAGCAATATTGGACATAGGGAAGAAGAAGCTATGGGTGGAGTTTAAGTATGAACGTCTGCCTCATTACTGTTACACATGCGGGAGAATTGGGCATTATGCCACTGACTGTGAGGAGATCCCCTATGAGCAGACCAAATGGGCAGAAAACAAGATCGGGAAGTACGGACCTTGGTTAAAGGCGGAAGTTCGTGATCATAGCCCCCACTGGAAAGCTTTTTATGGCCAGCTCGAAACAAATTCAGACCCGGAAGAGATAATTCCCAAACGCCCGCAGAAGAAAATGATATGGGAGAAGAGGTTAGAAAAGAAGAGGAGAAGCGAGCTTCTATAGCACGAGGAAAGAAGAGGGCAGACTGTCATCCGGATAACAACAAAGACGAAGGGTTGGTAACAGACCTCAGCAAGAAAAACAAAGGGAAGCAGATTATGTGCATTGACTTCCCTAAAGAGAACCTTCAGGGGGAGGAAAGAAACAGTAGGAGAGTTTTGAAGACTCGAAAAGCAAAAAAAAAAAAAAAGAGGCGAGAGAACACCATCCTACTTGTGGATGAAATAGAACTTCTAGACACCCCCTGTTCGGATAGTCAAGGAGGGTAACGATTGGGCTTTGGTGGCTAGCCCTAATAAGCCACCGAAGACGTCATGAAAATCATCACTGAACTGCGGGGGCTAGGCAACCCCGACGTTCCAAGAGCTGAGAGCTCTAGTTGCTCTCGAAAGGCCTACCATAGTCTTCTTAATGGAGACAAAGAACAAGGAGTCGAAGGTTGAGGGCGTTATCAAACGCCTAAAATTCCCAAATAAACACCTAGAGAACCCGGAAGGAATGGCAGGAGGCCTAGCACTCATGTGGAGCGCAGAAGTGGATGTAAGAGTACTTAATAGCACTAAAGCTTTCATCGATGTGGAATGCCAAGATCCGATTTGCGGTAGCCACATGCGAATCACCTTCATCTATGCACCAACCAATTATAGGGAGAAACTACTTTTATGGCAGAAATTAAGAGAGATACGGTCACAGAACCTGCTTCCATGGATATGTATGGGGGATTTTAACGAAATATTATACGCTTGGGAGAAGGTGGGAAAGAAGGAAGCTGACAACTATAGAATAACAGCATTTCGTGAGGTATTGAACGACTTGTTCCTAATGGATGTTGACAGTAAAGGGTGTGCCTACACTTGGGCAAACAACAGAGCAGGAGCGAATTTGGTAAAAAAAAGACTAGATCGAGTAACATGTACCATGGAATGGCGGGTGACCTTCCCAAATGCTGAAGTACAAGCTTTACCAGCTGTAGGTTCAGACCATAGCCCTCTCCATCTTGCACTCCACCCTGAAAGCAAGAAAAGGAAAAAACAATTCAGATTTGAAGCTTTTTGGTTGGAAGAGACAGAATGCAGGGAGATAATCAAACGCACATGGACTGAAAATTCCTCAATAGAAAACAACTTCTCAGACAAAGTTCAAGAAGTATCAAAGGAACTTGCTACATGGAGCCGAGACAAGTTTCCTAATGCTGTCCGACGGATAAGGGAACTAAAGCAGACTTTAACGAGCTAACAAACGGACCTCCGTAAAGCCGTAGTAAGGAGGAAGCTCGGGAAGTGAAGGGCCAACTAGAAAAGCTATGGAGACAGGAAGAAAAATATTGGGGGCTGAGGGCGCGCATAAATTGGCTTAAGTGGGGAGACCAAAATTCAAAGTACTTCCACGCCACAACGGTACAAAGAAGGCAGCGAAACAGAATTGTAATGCTGAAAATAAATGAAGAAACTTGGTGCAGGGAGCCGAGCGTACTTAAGCAACATATTCAGGGCTTTTATCAAACACTATATGAATCCGTGGGTCCGAGGAATATCCAGCCAGTACTAAATCAGTGCCCCAGTCCAGTAAATGAAACAATTAACGCCTATCTCCTAGAAAAAGTGCGTATGGAAGAAGTCGAAGAAGCGGTTTTCCAATTAGGATCAACGAAAGCACCGGGTCCAGACGGCCTAAACGGGCAATTTTATCAGCACTTTTGGGAGGAAGTCAAGCGTGAAGTGGTTCAGCTAGCCCAAACGTTCTTTGAGACAGGTACCATCAATCCCACCCTCAATCAAACACATATCTCTCTAATACCGAAGGTCAAAAATCCAGAAAGCATAACCCAATTCAGACCTATAAGCCTATGCAACTTCAGCTACAAAATCATCGCAAAAGTGATGGCAAACAGATTGAAGAGATGGCTACCAGACATTATCACATCCGAGCAAAGTGCATTTGTGCAAGGTAGGCAAATTCAAGACAATATATTCATAGTGCAGGAAGTTATACACCAACTCCAAATCAAGAAGAGAAAAAAGAAGTTCCAAGCCATCTTGAAACTTGATATGCAAAAAGCATATGATAGGGTAGAGTGGGATTTTTTGGAGGCATGCTTGCTGAAAATGGGCTTTAATACAAGATGGGTTGGGCTGATCATGCAATGCGTCACAACAACCACTCTTAGTGTCAAGTTTAACGGGGAGCCAATGCAATTTTTCAAACCATCAAGGGGACTAAGGCAAGGTGACCCTCTCTCACCTTATCTTTTTATCCCGGTATCGAACGTCCTATCGTGGTTAATGCATAAGGCAATGGAAGATGGAAGCCTCACAGGAATAACTCTCAATAGACACTGCCCCACCCTATCACACCTTCTTTTTGCCGATGACGCTATCTTTTTCCTTAACGGGACTATCACGAGCCACAACTTAGCTCGCTGTCCTAAACCAGTATTGCTTTGCCACGGGTCAAGCAATCAACCTCAACAAATCAGGGGTTTGCTTTAGCAGGGGCTGTCCTCCAACTCTAAAAAGTAACCTCGCGCAACAACTCCGAGTGCCGATCATCGACAAAACAGGAAAGTATCTCGGAGTCCCGACGGATTGGGGAAAATCAAAAAAAGAAATGTTTGCTTGGATTCTAGCTCGAGTAAACATGAAGTTGGAAGGCTGGAAAGAGAAAGTCCTATCCAAAGCAGGAAAAGAAACGCTCATAAAAAGTGTTGTGCAAGCCCTGCCTCAATACGCAATGTCGATCTTTAAAATACCCATCTCAATATGCAGAGCAATAGAACGAAGAATAGCATCTTTCTGGTGGAAACAAAACGACAAAAAAAATGGTTTGCACTGGAAGAAATGGGAAGACTTGAAACTGAGGAAAGATGAAGGAGGGCTCGGATTCAGAGATTTGACAATTTTTAACAGGGCGATGCTGGGCAAACAAGCCTGGAGGTTATCTCAATCCCCCTCAGCCTTATGGAGCAGAGTACTAAAAGGAGTTTACTTCCCGAACGGAGACATATGGAACGCGGGGAGAGGGCAGCGCCCCTCATGGGGCTGGCAAAGCATTCTTGTGGGGAGGGAAGCGATTGGAAAGGAGGTGGAATGGAGGGTAGGAAACGGCAAGCAAATCAGAATTCGAGAGGATAAGTGGCTAGCACATGGAGTTATAGGAGGGCCGGCAAACAAAAACGACCCTAAAATGGTGGCAGAACTCATCGGCGAAGAAAACAGAGCATGGAAAGAAACAAGTCCAAAACCTATTTGAAGACCGAGTGGCAAATGAAATCCTATCCATCCCTCTAAGCCCAAATCAGCAGGAAGATAATCTAGTATGGAAAGGGAACAGGACTGGAGTGTACACAGTAAAGAGCGCATACAACAAGGCCTGTGCGCAAACAACAAAAACAGAACAAAACAGAGCTTCGACTTCATTCCGACCCCCTCGAACACTATGGACACAGCTATGGAAGTTATCCATCCCCCCGAAGCTGCGCATATTTACATGGAGTATATGTCAAAATGCAATACCAACCAGAGAAAACCTCTACAAAAGACAGGTGGTACCTGACCCAATATGTTCGCTCTGCAATGCACACCCGGAAACCACCGAGCACCTGTTCCTCCTCTGCAAGTGGACAAAGAAAATATGGACAGACCCACGGATTAACCTTAAGTGCAAACCCACGCACATATCGAGGTTTGATAAATGGTTGAAGGACTGCTTCGAAGGTAACCACCACTCACCCGAGAAGGAACTAGTGGCGATGGTCCTATGGTTTATATGGAAAGCCCGCAACGGCACCATCTTCAGAGCAAAACCGCCAGATCCGGACACAATCGTAGATCTCGCACAAGCAAACCTCCAAAATTTTAGAAGATGGCACAACACAAGCGAAGCAAAGCACCCCACAGACTTGCACTTACCGAGAAGATGGAGACCGCCGGACACAGGAACCCTGAAACTAAACGTCGATGGTTCGTGGGTACCAGGAGAACCGGTTGGATCAATCGCCGGGATACTGAGGAACCACGCCGGACAGGTGGTGGACGGCTTCGCCAGCGAAACCCGCGTCTCTTCAGCAGTGCAGATCGAAACCCTAGCTATTTTGAAGGGATTGGAGTTTCTGCAACAGAGAAAGTCTTCGCACGTGGAAGAAGCCGGAACTGAACTAGTTGAAGCAGAGAAAGTGTTTTGTGAGACTGACTGTTTGACAGCAGTACAAAGTCTTATGGGCTGGGCCGAATACCCCTGGAACGTGCAGACCATCCTCAGCCAATGCAACAAAATCTTGACCCAATCAAGTGCGATGCAGGTGGTGTATTGTCCTCGCGAAGCCAATTCCGCCGCTGATTGGTTAGCGAAGGGCCACAGAACAAAACTACTCCCTCAAAACTGGATGTCGAATCCTCCTCCAGCTCTTTCGGAAATTTTGTGTTCGGAATTTTACTTGCAGCCTTCTTGTAATTCTCGAAATTATGAATGAACGTATCTACTTTTCCGACCAAAAAAAAAAAAAAATAGAACACAAGTAGGAACTTGGCAAGATTACATGCAACGTCTATCAGATATCGGGTGACATCTCTTTTCGTTACATAAAGATTGAAATCAGATTGACGGTGTGCATATCTTTTGTCCAGCAGCAAAAGCAAGACGGTATCGGAAGTGTCAGTTTAACAAGGTCTTCAAGAATTTTGACCCAAAAAAAAAAAAAAAAAAAAAACAAGGTCTTCAAGAAAGAGGAAAATCAACCGTAAGTAGATGTTTTAAGAGTTGGAATTCTGATTTGTTCTAGTGCCTAAAAAGAGGTAAATAAATGCAATTTCAATCTGCATGCTGACTCTAAAATGGTTTGATAGCCATGTACATGGCGTTTACATATCTCTCAAATCTGTCTTTCACCTTAGACAAGTACATTAATGATGACTGCATGACAAGGCTCTGTCCACAATAACAAGCCAACCTTTTTTAGAGAGAGGACATGAATTTTCTTTCCTAACAGTTTCGACAAATTTTCCACTCAGAAAACATCAATTTTCATCGCAAAACACTGGCGGTGAAAGAATCTAACATATTCATCTTCAGAAACGATTCCTAATTCCAAAACAACAGCAATTTCATTAACATCATCATCACTAGTAAAATTTGGAGATCTCAATCCTCCAACTGTTCAGAAGTTCTAGTCGAGAAACATTGCTCTCATTCAAGTAGAAACCAAAATGAAAATTCACATTTTTCCTTCAGTAACTTTCCAAACGGTTTTGCTTTCCAATTCGGCCCTTTTCAAAACCTGAACGTGATCTCCACAATGACAACATCAGCTTTTTTACCACAAAGACAAGTTCCGTGGCATGGGGCTCATCACCATCAATCCTGTCTGTCCTTTGAGAAATACTCGGATCCTAAGTGCCTAAGCATGGTAGATTCTCCGACTCGAGTAACCTCACCTCCAATTTGGTCGGATTCGACATCTTCACCTGCACGGGCATATTTAGGTGGCTTGCCCTCCACGGCCCTAAGATCCCCATCATTAACATCAACCTTAACGCATCAAACCATCTTCGTCCCTAAGGCTCCAAGCAATTATTGCCAGAAGTTTGATTTTGAGGAAGAAGATGATAAGTTGAAGTAGGGGAAGAGGTTTATTTAAAACTCTAATTATTTTTCCTTGTTAACTAGAGAATAAAAGCGCATGGATAAAAAAAACAGATGGACACATCATTTCAAAAGTCCAACTTGGTGTAGAATATATCATGTAATTGAATAACATTTGATTTGTCATTTGATCAATTTCAAAGGGCAACACTAAACATTCAACGATAGTTGCAAGGAAACATTGAACATACTAAAATTTTTTAATGACATTATATATCGAGTTAAAATTGTGTAACTATTAATGTCATTTTCCCTCTAGTTTGAATGCCATGGTTAAAAACTTTTGCACTCAACGATGATAATTTTCTTTTGAAAGCATCGGATACAATGGGAATGCTTTGAAAATTGGAAATTTCCTCATTTAGCTTTTGTTTTTTTTAAAAGCCCTTATTTAGCTATTTAAGTATTGTGTTTAGGAGACATTGCTAATAATTTCAAATAAAAATATGAAGTATTTTCATTCTCTCAAAAGAAAGTTTAAAGTAGATATTGTTTCAAATAAGTGCATGAAGTCTCCAAATCAAATCTCACATAAGAGATAAAGCTCACTCACCAAGCGAATGCTCATCGGCTAGCGAGCATGTGATATTTCTGGCAACCAAAATAAGGATATAATTGTCCAAAAGAATTGAATAAAAAAATACTCAAAGCTTTATAATTAAAAGTCCCAAAGTTGACAGTTTTCTTCTCCAATCCACGTTCACGAACGAAACCAAAGGAAAGAAACCATTGCCGGAGCGAGGACCGGTGGGAGCTAGCAACCACGTGCGATCGGGCGGTGGCGGCGGCTACTAGCTAGTTGACATCAGATATTGCAACAACAGGCTCAAATGGAACTTCAACTCACTCCTTAGAAAGGCATCTAGGTTGCCCGTTCTCCACAACTGATACTTTTCTTCCGGAGGACACTGAACACCTCGTTCGCTGCTTCTAACTACTTGTCTCAAGAACAGACGCAGATGCTTTAAGGGGCCAGTGCTTTTCTCAGACTCAGCACCAAAACCAGCCAAGCTCGATATTGATGTCATGCCAACAAGAGTGGCCACCATCTCGGCTGCTGAACCAATGAAACGGCCCAGTCGAAGGCCTTGGTTTCTCGACCCGCTTCGCCCCGGATCCTTCTCGATCTCATTCATATTCTTCTTTAATTCGTCTGTCAGATCGGAAGAGCTCATCCCATTTCGGGCAGGCTTGCGTGGGGTAAAAGCTCGAAAGACGAAGTGGAGGGCGGCTAGGGTATGGCGGAAGCAGCAGGTCCTTGTGTGCCTACGCCACCGTTTCTCCGGCGAAAGTGGAGGCCTTTTGAATCACTTCCAATTCTTCCCCTTTGAACTCCTTCAGCTTATCGAGAAGCATCTTACAGCTGTATTCGATCTCAGGAATGGCAGCTTCCCTCTCGTACTGGTGGTTTTGTTGCGACCAGGCGGCAACGTGTTTGACGGTTGCCGCCGCCGCCGCCCAGTCACACGTCGCCAGCTCCTACCGGTCCTCCCACAGGCAATGGTTTCTTTTGTTTTAGTTTTGTTCGTGAATATGGGTTGGAGAAGAGAACATCAATTTTGGGGTTTTTAATTTTAAAGTTTTGGCTATTTTTTTATTCAAATTCTTTTTGGACAAAAATGCCCTTGTTTCAGTTTATGGAAATATCACATGCTCACCGGCCGGCAAACAATTTATCGTCGGGCAAGCTTAAAATCTTATTTAAAATTGATTTGGACACTTTAGCCTTTATTTAAAATAAGATCTACTTTGAGCTCTCTTTCGAAAAAATAATAATATTCAAGATCCTTATTTGTAATTTTCCCAAAACAATATGATCGGAATTTCTAGTAAACTAAATGATCATTGGTTAGTTAAACGCATGAGAATTGGGTTTTACTTAAATCAATATCATGAAAATTTACTCAGTCCAAAAGACAAATCGAGCAAACTTTATCAATCATCGATTTTGAGTCTACTTTATTAGATGAAAAGTGGATTAGTGAGATTCAAGAAGAACGTTAATCATAAAGTTTTTTCTCTTAATACCTAGGTTAAGATAAATCGATAATCAAAATTCTTCCAACACAATAAAATCAATTAAAATGGTTAATCAACGAATATGCTCAATTTGTACATTCTTCATTTATTTTATTCCTCGTACTGAGTTATTTTCAATTTGTTGATTTGATTTGGGGGGGAGAATTTACTAAGATAAGTATAAGATTTGATTATTTGGAGCGTGTGAAGAACAATGAACATTGCTAACAACTAGCAATATGACCACTGCCATGTTTATAGCCTGAAAGGATGATGAAAAAGCAAACGATGATCGTTTTTCTTTTTTTTAGAAATTTTCATTTATATTAGACTATTTGGAAGAACTTTTGTTTTGACATATTTTTCACTTTTTAACATTTATTTTTAATTGATTTTTTTGGATATTTGAAGGGGAAAATGTCACAAATGGTCCCTATACTATTACTTAATGTGCAATTTCGTCCCTGAACTTTCGATCGGCTCAATTTGATTCATGAACTATTGATAAATGCCCAATTTGGTCCCTGAATTTTCGATCGGCTCAATTTGGTCCCTGAACTATTAATAAATATTCGATTTAGTCATTCGTTACTATTTTCCTTTTTTTTTTTTTTTGATTATAGTAACGAAATTGAAAAAAAAAATAACGAAAAAAAAAAAAAACCCTACCGAGTACTATTCATCTTCCTCACAAAAGCAGCCTTGCCCACACCGGCCACTGCGTCGACAGACCTCGACCGCGCCGGCGACCCACGAGCCCTCTTTGCTCCACCACTCCACCGGTCTCGCTTGCCGCCCGTCGACCTTGCAACGCCTCAGTCGCCTGCAACTTCCAGATCCGGTGACCTCCGCGTCCCTGTCGCACCTCAACACTCTGCCCGACGACCAGCGACGACCTGACGCTTCTGCTACCTCGCCGAGCCGATCCTTGCCGTCGCGACCTAGCGCTCAACGTCCCTCGCTCCAGCCCGTGCCGACCTGCGACGCCATTGTTGTCCCGATCTCGCCGCTCGAGTGTCCGACGCTGGCGGATCTGAGAGCCCCGCAGCAGCCATGACCCGAACGCCCTTGCTCGCTTGTGCTCGACGCTCAACCGCTGCCGTGCCATTGTCCCTGCCGCGACCCGACGCCGCCGGAGCCCACACCGCCGTTGCTCGCCTCCCCCGATGTCCGACAGCAAGCCTCACGCCCCCGCGACGCCCCTCGCCGGTGCCTTGCCACGCCGGAGTCCCTCGCCAGTGTCAACCCTCGCTTTCCCGTGCCGGACGTGCTGCTCGTCGTGCCCTCGCCGGAAACCCTCACCGGCCACTCCCCTCGCCGAAGTTCCAAACCGGCCAAGATTTCTTTCTTTTTTTTCAAAAAGAAAGAAGAAAAAAATTAAATTAGGTATATTTATTTTATTATGCAAGTTTACTTTATTTTATTTTATTTTATTTTATTTTATTTGAGATATTTCCCCATGCATAATTAGCTGGTGCGGGCAAGGCTACTTTCGTGAGGAAGATGAACAGTACCCGCTAGGGTTTCTTTTTTTTTTTTTTTTTTTTTACTATTTTTTTTGTTATTTATTTTGTTACTATTTTTTCTTTTTCTTTTTTTCGTTATTTTTTTTATTTTTTTCAATTTCGTTACTATAAGTTAAAATAAAAAGGAAAAATAGTAACGAATGGCTAAATCGGACATTTATTAATAGTTTAGGGACCAAATCGAGCCGATCGAAAATTCGAGACCAAATCGGGCATTTATCAATAGTTCGGGAGAACCAAATCGAGCCGATCGAAAGTTCACGTGACGAAATCGCGTTAAATAATAGTATATGGACCATTTGTGATATTTTCCCATATTTGAAGTCGTTTTCAAATTTCAACCATGTGACGTCTTTTCATAATATTTTAAGCATAAAATAAATTTTTCCAACTTTGGCGGGAAAACCTTCATTGCTTTAGAAAATGGGATGAATCTCGAGACGGCCCACTACTTCTTGGGCTAAAGCCTGACTCTAGTATCTTCAGCCTGTTCAAGGGCCAGCCCTTCTTCCACCGGATCTTTGTCCAGTAAATCAATAGTGATAATTTCTTTTCGCTATCCATGGTTTTACATTTTAAATTCTAATATTTCCTCTAATTTATTTCATTGAAATTTGTTTGATTCCTGGGAAATACAACCCACCATTAAGAACACAACCATGGTAACCTTGTGTCATAATGTTAAATTTTAGTTTAATTGGCGGATCCAAAATCATTCTTATTTTCTTCCTTTTGGGCCTATTCAAAATCATTCTTGTTTGACACAGCATAGAGGAGCATAAGATCACATGGAATCATTAAACCATTTTAGGCTCCGTTTATTTCACGAAAAATGAATTATTCAAAAATATTTTCTTAAAAATAAACGCTTCTATCACTTGAAATGTTAAGTAATTGAAAATTATTTTCATTATTTCAAACAATTTATATCTAAATATTTTTTTTAAACATGAACATATTTTTCGTTCTTTCATTTCTCAAGGTGACACAATGTAAAGTATTTTCTAAATCATTCAATATCTGCAAAGTAAGTGCACCCTTAGTTTATACCACCAACTTTGGTCCCTTAGCATAAGACTTTTCGTAGGACAAACAAAGTTGAGAAAAGAATCTCCCAGTGAAATTTTGCTTTGCTTATTTGATATGGTCCTATGTTAAATCAGGTTGCAAAACCATTTGTCATTGTGGTCTAAACTCAAAGGACTACGCTTAACACCCCTCCTCTTGTGAATAGAGCGGGTAGGGAAATCAAGCCCACATCGTTAACTTGGAAGACCAGGGGATATAGCCGACATTGTATATATATTAGGGGCCGAGGCAACATAGAGCGTTCCCCATAGGAAGAAAAAGGCAAGGACTATAGTTGTGATCACCGCTGATCCGTAAACGATATTGCGTGTGTGGCACATGTTTGATTCAATTAGAGGCGCTTTCTTAGAATGTCCTATTATATGTACAAGTCTGCATGTGCAACACAAGTATCATTGTAAAGTATAGTAAAAACTTGATACCTTCATATTTAAGCCATTTAATATATATGATTGGACTTATCTTTATCCAAAAACTCAGGCCAACAAGTTAAGAGCTTAGGACATAAATAGATATCACAAGCAACTCTTTGTATTTCATTAACCGCTCTTACCACATTTCCTTACATAACAAACAAGGTTGGCTAGATTATAATTTATTTCGGCTAACAAAAAAAAAATATAACATTTATGAAGCTATTTCAAATTATCATTCAATCAAGATTATGATTGATTTTGAAAAAACATTAGTGTTATAATATTTGATAATAGCATCAAAATAATTAACTTCTTCATTTAAGGTATGAGAAATATACAACAATTTTTTATCATACTTGAGTTTGATTTGGAAATATATATGAACAAAAGTGCAATCATATGCTCAAAAGCTAAGTTCGGGGAAAAAGGGAAAGATAAATTTGTCTTCAAAATAGATTGAAAGGCAATAATAAAATAAAGAGGAAAATAAAAAGAAAGAGAGAAGGAAAATAATGAATAACTTTAGGGGAAAATTCCAAATAAGAATTTGAAGTGGAACTTATTTCAAATAAGAGTATGAAATAATTATATCAGTCTCCAAAAATGATATGAACTCACTATTTAGTGAAGGGCAATTTCATCTTTTTAATTTTTTTCTTTTTATTTTTCTTTTTATTTTTTCTTTCCAAAAAAAAAAAAAAAACTTTAAAAGTTAAAACTTTAAAAAAGAAAATAAAGAGCCAATGAAGGGCCAATGACCTTGCTGGCCATCGCCGTCACCCCACCAGCTATGAGGCGGCTACCACAGTTGCCTCCCTCTATATTTTTGCTTTTTTATTTTTTAAAATTTTTTAATCTAATTTAATTTAAATTTAAATTTTGTTTGAACGAAAATATACCTAATCGGCCAGAATTTTTTTGTGGTCGATGAAGTTAGGTCTTTATTTAAAATAATCATATTCACTTCAAACCCTTTTTTGAGACTAATATGGCTTCTTCAAGTTATAATTTGAAATAAAGTTTACTTCAGAATCTTATTTAAGAACATGAAAGCACTTTAGGCCCTTATTAAAATTTTCTCTAACATTATGCGTTTCATTTATTACATAATCTCATGTTTGTTGAGAAAAAAAAAAAGGAAAATGTAAAAGAAAATGGGAAAAAAAAAAAAAGAAAGAAAGCTACCGGCGGGCGACTCTAGGGAAGTCCTTTTTTTTTTTTTAGAAGGAAAAAATAAAAATGACTATTGCAAATATGAGGTCTCCTTGTTCTCGGCTGACTGCTTTGTTTCTCGTTACTATCATAGTCTTTGTATATAACAAATTAATAAGATCATGCGCAACAATCACAAAGCAACATGAAATGAATTCGGTGCATAAATATTGTAATCATATATTTAATTATTATCTAATTCACTAAACAAACACCCAACATTAAATCCAATCTCAATTATGTTCCAAATTTTTCTAGCTAAAAAAGATATTTCAAACTTTCGCTCTAGTACAAAATCTGCTCACGATTGAAAAAAATCATCACTAATTTCTTCAAAAATTATCAACATCGAGAAAATGATGCTATTTCATAAGAAGGTAAGGGGCGTTCATGAAGACACGAGTGCTAATAGCAAATTTCTGACCGGCCTTGATATTGAAGAAACTAGTGATGATCTTTCAGTTACAAGGGCGGACCTAAAAGTAAAGCGAAAAGTTAGGGCCTTATTTTGAATGAAAAATAAAAAGTTCGAGATGGAATCTGTTAGAAGATATGCAGCCTTTTTGGTAGTTTATGATCTGATTTGATTATGATTTGTGTACATCAATTAAGGATTAGATTTAGATCTAGATTGATATAGATTGATTCATAGAATTTTTTATTTCCGATAATTGTACAATCCTAGTCTATATCTTAAGAGTTTGTACATTCAATACATTCAATATATAGAGAATACAGAAAATCTATCTCTATCTCTCGGCTTCTTCCGCCTCAATCTTTTCTTCCTTCTTCGTTTTTCCCTTCTTTCATGGTATCAGAGCCTGTTGGCTTCTGCTCTTCGCTTCCGCATCATTCTTCCATCTCAATCTTCTGCCCAAAATTCTGACCTACAAAACAGAATAATTTCAGGCATTAGTGTTTCTCTCAAGGAAGATTTTCTTAACTTACCATGGCTAATCCACAGGAAGAAGCCTCAGCCATCCGTGACCAACCCACTGAAGGAGTCGTTCCTCAGATCTCGTAGGCTCGGAATTCACCTGCAATTCCTCCTTCAATCGAAGGATCTTCAACCATGGGACAATTTCCGTTCCAGGCCCAACCCATTCAGTGGCGGCCCACGCAGGCTCAGCTCGGTGTGGGGCAACCCATGATGGGCCAACCTTACCAGTGGATTCCTTATCCACTCTACCTTGGGCCAAGCCCAAATTCGTCATCGCCTGGATATGTGGGCCACCAGAGCCACGTCCAAACCAACGCGGGCCCGCCAACCACAAGTGGGGCAAGCCCAACTGAAGGAATGGAGCGGACAGACGGGTCAGGCGAACCGCGTATGGGAACGAATCCCTACCCGGGTTTTTACAATGCGGATTATCCGATCGGGTCAGGCGAATCAGGTCCAGGAGCGAATACCTACCCGAATTTCGCACCCGGTTTTCTACCGTTTCCAGCGGCGGCGCTCACCGGACGACTGGAACCCGGCGATCCACTGTTCGTTTCTAGTGCCGACGGACCAGAACTGCGACTAATCAGCCAGCAGCTGACCAGACCAGAGAATTACACGAAGTGGTCACAGGAATTCCAGCGTGCCCTGGCGACAAAAGACAAGGAGGGTTTCCTCGACGGAACCATCCCCGTACCTACCGAAGAGCGATTAGCCCGACTCTAGAGGAAGAGCAATCGCCTGATCCGAACTTGGATCGGCAACTGCGTCTCCTCAGAGGTCGCGGCCGGACTCCCACCAACAGAAGATGCAAAAAACATGTGGGATAACATCAAAGAAATGTACGAGAGGTTAGATCAGGCGAAAATCTTTAACCTCATGCAAGAACTTAACGATTTGAAGCAGGGGAACATGACGGTCACAGCCTGTTTTACTAGGCTCTCGTCTCTGTGGAACAACCTCGAAGCGGCCGAGGAGAGGCTCGAGGGCCCAGAAACAACAATCAAGCAGTACAGATCCATCAAGGACAGGGAAAAAGCTACACACTTTCTCCTTATTTTGAACGAGACATACCTCGTTTTTCGCTCACAGATCCTCGCCATGGATCCGATGCCACCAATCGGACGGATCTTTCAGCTCGCTGTGCAGGAGGAGAATCAGCGGCTCGCGATGCCAGACCACACCAGGAGCGGCAAGAGTGTCGCACTCGCTGCTCGCGGTGAGCAGCGAGACACGGCCACCAAAACCCTAGCCCTAAATCGAGAGAAAGAGGGGCGAACGAAATTAGGGTTTGCCGAAGAGGAATCTGGGGTCTTTAAATACCCTCGAATGGACGGACGAGATGGGATGCGAGGATCGGACAGTTCGCAAAGACTTGATCTTGCGATCAGATCCAACGGTGGACAGGAGCCCGCGCTTAAAGGGACGGACGGCCAGATTTTTGCCACGTCATCAAGGAATTTCGCGAAAAATTTCAAAGGAAAGGGTAAATTATTTTGCGAATATTGCAAACATACTAATCATATGATTGATAATTGCTGGAAATTGCATGGGAAACCTGGTGAAAAGGAGAGAAAAATTCCAGCAGCTTATCAACTTAATGGACCGACTGGGAAAAATGTTGATCAGCCCATTTCATATGATCAGTATCATCACCGATGCGAGCCGCAAAAATGGATACTTCCAACAAAGGAGGGAGTTTCTCAGGTATTGCACATTGCTTAATTAATTCTATCTCCAGAAAAGCATGGATAATTGATTCAGAGGCAAGTTATCACATTATATGTGACAAAGGATTTTTTTCAAGTATAAATGGCAGATTGGCTTATCCTATTTCCGTGGAATTACCCAATGGGAATATTACTCATGTCAATGTGACAGAACAAAGTGAATCTAAGTTCCCAGTTATTCTTCGAATGTTCTCTATGTCCCAGAATTCCAATTTAATCTGATTTCTGTGTCAAAAGCTTGCCAAGAAAATTCATGTCGGGTAATTTTCAATGCTGACACCTGTTTATTTCAGGACCTTTCGACTGGGAAACCGATGGGCTTGGGTAGTCTCTCTGAAGGACTTTTTTTTCTGGACAAGTAATTTCAATTCTTCCAGCAATTCCCTGAATAAATCATCATTGTGTAACTTGATTAGCAATGATAAAAATCTTATTATGCATTTGAGATTAGGTCATAATGCCTCTTATCCTTGTCCACAATGCCCCATATGTCCCCTTGCCAAACAATCTCGTACACCTTTTCCATCCGATAGCTCCCGAACTAATGAGATTTTTTCCTTGATTCATGTGGATATTTGGGGACCCTACCATACGATAAATCATGATGGGTCTCGTTATTTTCTCACTATAGTAGATGATTATTCTCGTGCAACCTGGATTTTCTTGATGTAGTCTAAGAATCAGACTTATTCTCACTTAAAGGTTTTCCTAGCATTATCCCAAAATCAGTTTGGAAAGACCATTAAGCGGATACGTACTGATAATGGAAGAGAATTCTTCAGCCATGATTGTTCCTTGCTATTTAACACACATGGCATACAACATGAAAGTTCATGTGTTTATACTCCACAGCAAAATGGAGTGGTTGAAAGAAAGCACCGGCACCTATTGGAAGTCGCACAAGCCCTAAAGTTTCAAGCATCAGTCCCAGATGATTATTGGGGTGATTGTATAGTTACTGCGGCTTATTTAATCAACCGCATGCCCACTCGGCTACTTAAGGGGAAAACTCATTTTGAATTGCTATTTAAGAAGAAGCCTGAACTACAGCATCTCAAAGTCTTCGGTTGTCTGTGCTATGCTGCAACAATAGGACCTCGAGACAAGCTAAGTCCACGTGCACGGAGATGCATTTTCATGGGATATCCCAACTTACAAAAAGGGTATCGTGTTCTTGACATCTCCACAAAGGAATTTCTTGTAAGTCGTGACGTCATCTTTCATGAAGATATTTTCCCCTTCTCTAAAAAGGTATATTTAGATGAAATCACAGAAACCATACCTCATGACCTATTATCTGATGAAGAATTACCTCAAGATCCCACTTACATACCACTAGCAGAGTCGAGGATTACTCATCCTATTCCTCCAGCAACAGCACCAACTTCAAATCCTACTGGCTCAGAAGATGTTCTGGAAACAAGACTCGATAACTCTCATGCTCTTGAGGAAGATACGGATATTCTTTCGCCATCACCCACTGAGGCATCTCCTTCTGTGGAAATTCATTATCCACGACGTTCTGGTCGTGCCACATGACCTCCAACCTGGAGTAAGGACTATATCTGTGCTACTCACAATTCTTCAGGTACTCAATACCCAATCTCTTCCTATGTTTCTTTCCATAGATTATCATAGGAACATAGATGTTGTGTTAATCGGTTATCACAAGAGAGGGAACCGTCTAGTTATCTTGAGGCATCCATTGATCCAAAGTGGCAACAAGCTATGAAGGCGAACTTCGTGCACGATTGATAATAACACGTGGGATCTTGTCCCACTTCCGTTTGATCGTAAACCGATTGGCTGCAAATGGGTCTACAAAACAAAATATTGTGCTGATGGCTCCATTGAACGATATAAGGCACGCTTGGTAGCTAAGGGATTCACACAAAGAGAAGGCTTTGATTATCACGAGACATTCTCACCAGTTGCCACAAATGTCACAGTTCGTTCTTTTTTGTCTGTTGCCGCTGTTCATGATTGGCCCCTACATCAAATGGACGTGCACAATGCCTTCTTACACGGTGACCTAGACGAGGAAATATATATGGATATTCCTCAAAGCTTACGGAGACAGGGGGAGAATAGAGTATGTCGTCTCCGTAAATCTCTTTATGGATGGAAGCAAGCATCCAGACAATGGTACGCCAAATTTGCAAATGCTCTTGCAAAAGCAGGCTTCCAACAGTCTAAATATGACTATGCTTTATTCACACGGACTGAAGGTATGTCATCTATTTATTTGATGATATATGTCGATGATATTCTTGTTATGGGAAATGATAAATCTGCTATAGATAATTTCAAGGAATATTTACATGCCACCTTCCACATTAAAGACTTAGGGGCACCTAAGTATTTCCTTGGAATTGAAATTGCTCGATCTGATCAAGGAATTTCCCTTAGTCAGCGAAAATTTGTGTTGGATATCATATCAAAAGCAGGTTTATTAGGATGCAAGCCAGCCGTTATTCCCATTGAACAGAATACTAAGTTGACTACTGCGGAATATGATAAGGGCATATCTCAAAATGATGATCTCATACTCAGAGATCCATCAGGATATCAAAGACTTGTCGGAAAGCTCATATATCTGACTATGACTAGACCCGACATCTCATATGCAGTTCAAACACTTAGCCAGTTCATGCACAATCCGAAGCGGTCTCATATGGATGCTGCCTTAAAAGTTGTGAAGTATCTAAAAGGGTGTCCAGGACTTGGAATACTTCTCTCTAAACAGTGTGACATGAAGATGATAGCGTATTGTGATGCTGATTATGCTACATGTCCCATAAGTCGAAGATCGGTCACCGGATATTGCATCAAATTGGGAAAATCTCTCCTCTCATGGAAGACAAAAAATCAGCCTACTGTATCGCTATCTTCAGCTGAAGGAGAGTACCGAGCTATGGCTAAGGCCACTTGTCAAATAGTGTGGATACGGGGATTGCTTAAGGATCTCGGAGTACAAGTGCATGGACCAACAAAATTGCATTACGATAATGATGCAGCTCTCAAACTAGCAGCAAATCATATAGTTCATGAAAGGACCAAGCATATAGAAGTGGACTGTCACTTTACACGAGAAAAGATCCAAGAGGGAGTGATCGAAACAAAAGGAATTAGGACAACGGAGCAGCCAGCAGATATCTTTACCAAGCCTTTGTGTCATAGACAGCATGCATATCTATTAAGCAGTTCTGGGTGTCTTGGGCATTTACTGCCCATCACTGGGGAGTGTTAGAAGATATACAGCCTTTTTGGTAGTTTATGATCTGATTTGATTATGATTTGTGTACATCAATTAAGGATTAGATTTAGATCTAGATTGATATAGATTGATTCATAGAATTTTTTATTTCCGATAATTGTACAATCTTAGTCTATATCTTAAGAGTCTGTACATTCAATACATTCAATATATAGAGAATACAAAAAATCTATCTCTATCTCTCGGCTTCTTCCGCCTCAATCTTTTCTTCCTTCTTCGTTTTTCCCTTCTTTCAGAATCGAAATTATACCTAAAATTGAGGGTTGCTTGGGGAATTAGACCATTAAAAGATCGTCGAACGCGGATGCCTTCTCTCTCTCTCTCTCTCCCATCTTTTGGTCAAGTGGAAAAAAACAAGGCAATGGAAACCTGCTCTCCCAGTCTCGGACGTCAACTGACGATGCGTGCGTGCCGTGTGCCTGGGGGAGAGAGAGCGAGGGAAGGAGAGGAGATTTGACCATTGAAAGGGAAAGGAATGATTCTTATATGGACAAAAGAAACCCAACCGCCGGCCTTAGATTAACACCTGATTTCGGCCACAATAAAAATCTCGTTTTAATCAATTGCGTCCCGAAATTGACCTCAGTTTGGGTCCCCATACAATCGAAAATATTCTCGAGGGGAGAAGATTCCGCGACGTGCCCCTCCACTTAGAAAGCGCCCTCGGTCTAGAAATATAAGATAATATGGAAAAATTGGCCGTCCGTTCGATCACTCCTTACCCGTGTCACCTTTCCAATGTGGTGCCCTACCAATTGCGGATGCTCTTGACCCTTTGGCTTGGCAGAGCCTTGCTAAGAACTAGCAAACATCGCACGTCCAACTCTCTTGCACTTCTCGGATGATGCCTCAACTAACTCCCTCTCCCTCTCTCTCTATTCCAAGATTGCTAATCATGACAGATTAGTCAATAAGATGAATCGATTGCTTATGTCCTTTTTTGTCAACCCCGATATAGTATTATCATTTATTCGATGATACTTTGTGTCATTCTTCAATATACATATAATTCCCATTTTGGAAATTTTTGCATTTACTAGGATTGAGGCTTTGTGTCATTCTTCAATATACATAAAATCCCTTACTTGGAAATTTTTGCATTTATTAGGATTGAGGCACACGAGCTTGGCTTCGGCTGTGCATTTGATCGATCCTCCATATGACACCTCTACAACATGGTACACTACTTATGACCAAAAAAAAAAAGGTACCCTACCTATTGCATGATGGTTTTGACTCCGATTTTGGCAGCCTTGCGAAGAAGTAGCAAACATTGCAGATTCAACTCTCTTGCATTTCCAAGACAACACCTCAATTATCTCTCTCTCTCTCTCTCTCTTCCAAGATTGGTAATCACGATAAATTAGTCGATGAGATGAACCGATTGCCCTTGTCCTTTTTCATTGACCCAACATGGTATTATCATTAATTCAATGATGCTTCGTTTCATTCCTCGATATGTACAATCTGCGATCCAGAAACTTCCACATTTATTAGGTTCAAGTCACGTTAGCTTCGATTTCAAAAGGTAGTGGAATATGAAGGAAATTCAATTTAGGTGCAACGTATATGCATATGACGCGTGACGTCCGGCTAAGCCAAGCATCGCGGACGTTTCTTTCCGGTGCACTTTGGTTGGTAAACGAGGAAGTCGTCCCACAGAACATCCATTGGGAAAAAAGCGGGTCAAAGCGGATTGCCCATCTCCGCAAGTAAAAGCATGCGCGCTTGAAAGTGATATGAACAAGGAATTCCTGATCCCAGTCGAGTCGGGGAAGGAACCCGAATAATAATATCATCTTACGCCACTAATCATCATTGAATTCCAGTTTATAAATAAAAAGGAAAGAAAGCAGGCGACGACTTGCATACCAATTTCGTTTTCCCCCAATTGGCATATGAATTAAACTGAATTAACGAATACCCTATTTAACCCACCAAAGCAATAAGCAGAAAACACCCTCCCCAAAGCCAGAATCAACAAATGAATAGCCATAAAGCAAGTTCAGAATCTTCTTAGCTTTACAAATCTCCCTCTTCATTGCTTGCATCCGACCAGCATCCGACCTCATCCAAGTCACGATCGAAATTCACCGTACCCCATGTGAGAAAATTAAGGATAAAATTCGAGTCCCTTTTTCGGGTTCCTGCAAATCCAAGCCCCTAATCCCCAACATAAGGAGAATATCTTAGGGGAGCGGACCGGACATCCTAGTAAAGCTATGCCTGCATGGTGGCGGCTCTTCTGGTCGGCCCTCCTCCTCCTCCTCCTCCTCCTCGTTTGGCCGCCGTGCTTTCCCGCCAGGACCGCGCCGGGCACCGTAACCGTAGTAACCGTCGACGCCCGGAACACCACGTGGCGGGACTTCTCGAGGTTCCAGGACGCCGGGAAGGGGAGCCAGGTGGACGGCATGTCGGAGCTCAAGCGGTACTTCAGCCGGTTCGGGTACCTCCCCGCCGCCGTCTCCGACTTCACGGACGTGTTCGATAGCGACTTCGAGTCCGCGGTCGTCGCGTTCCAGACCAACCTCGGGCTCGACGTCACCGGCGAGCTCAACGCCGAGACCATATCGGCCGTCATGTCGCCCCGGTGCGGCGTCGGGGACACCCCCGTCGACGGCGCGCAGCCGCTGCGGCGCTACGCGTACTTCCCCGGGCAGCCGCGGTGGGACCGGCCGGAGCCCGCGACGCTCAGCTACGCGCTCTCGCCGCAGTACACGGTCGGGTACCTGAGCCCGGAGGACGTGAGGGCGGTGTTCCGGCGCTCGTTCGCGCGGTGGTCGGCGGTGATCCCGGTGAGCTTCGTCGAGGCGGTGGAGTACCGGAAGGCGGACATCCGGATCGGGTTCTACCGGGGGGACCACGGGGACGGGCAGCCGTTCGACGGGGTACTCGGGGTGCTGGCGCACGCGTTCTCGCCGGAGGACGGGCGGGTCCACTTCGACGCGGCGGAGACGTGGGCGCTGGACTTCAAGAGGGAGAAGGCGAAGGTGGCGATCGATCTGGAGTCGGTGGCGACGCACGAGATCGGCCACGTCCTGGGGCTGGGCCACAGCTCGGTCCGGGAGGCGGTGATGTACCCGAGGGTGAACCCGAGGACGAGGAAGGTGGACCTGAGGATCGACGACGTCGAGGGGGTGCAGGCGCTCTACGGGTCGAACCCGAATTTCAGGCTGAGCTCGCTGCTGGAGTCGGAGAGCGATAATAACGGAGGCGTTCGTGGCGGCGGCGGCGGCGGATTGGAGCGGAGCTGGTTTGCGTGGTCCACCTGGTTAGTGGCTCTGATGGTGTATTTGATGTTACCTCTGTGGTTGTGAGCATGATTGATGGACAGGACAGCCTTTAGGTTTATAGCTTTTTTCCTTTTGGGTTTTGAACTTTGATAAGAGATACACCAGCAATTGTAAATACTGCTCGACTTTACCGATTCACAGTTCAGCCAAAAAGAACTGTATTGGCACACATCAATTCACAAAGGCAAATGATGCGACAAAAGTTATTTCTTTTCAATGGTGTTCTTATTTTCTTGGTAGAGAAATGACATTTTCTGTTTCGTTCAGGTGGTTCTATGCAAACTTCAGCATGAACTCTGGCATAGCAGCTGATCTAAAGGTTCTTGTCCTTAAAGAGAATTTGATCTTTTTCTATGAATTGATTGGGCTTGGATGGACTTAGGCAAGGCTAAGAATGAAATTGCTGACTCAGATTTGTCCGGATCGCGCGGGCCCATGATCGCATCTCCCCTGCCTCCGGTTCGCTTGCGCCATCCGCGAGCCATACCTAAGCCACATCTGAATTCAATATGACGTTCTTCACTTGTATCCAACTAAAACCAACTCCTTTCCTCACACCTCTCGACCTCATCAGCTCCCTAACCGCACCTGCTTCGCTCCATTTCCCGTGAGATGCATATATGTTGGACATCGCAACGTAAATGTAATCCTCATCACCTTCCAATTGGATCAGCTTTGCAGCTGCGATTTTCGCAGTCTCCAGATCCCGACAAGATCCGCAAGCACCGAGCAAAGTCCTCCAAACCGAGGCCCATGTGCTGAATCCAAGTTTGTGGATCATCTTTCCTGCCCTCCGAACTTCTCCTCTTTGACCCATTAACCTTATTATTGAACAGCCGTGCTCGGCTGTTGGATGAATCCTGTAGTCATTGATCATTGATTCCAAGTACTTCATGGCGAGCTGCGATGGCACGCCGCCATGGGAAAATGCAGATAAAACGTTGAGAAATGTGATCTCGTCCGGTTCTATACCATCGATAAGAAGTTGCTCAAAGCAGTGAACCACCTCGGCAAAGTAACCATTGTGGGCAAAACCGGATATCATGGCATTCCATGTTATCAAGTTCTTCTGAGGTAGGGAGTCAAACATCAATGCAGCATCTTCCACTTGGCCACACTTTGAGTACATGTCAACAAGGGCACTACCAACAACCACAGATGAGTCAAAATAGCACTTCGTCGTGCAGCAGTGTATTGCCATTCCCCAACTCAGTGCTGCTAAAGATCCAATTCCGCTCAGAATGCTTGAAAATGTGAATTGATCCATCTCCATGCCTTCTGAGCGCATTCTCGTGAAGAAATCAAGAGCTTCTCTCGATCGATTTCGGTTCACATAACCAGTTATTATTGAATTCCATGAAGATGAATTTGGTTTCGGCATGTACAAAAGGATCTGTACAGCATATTCCATGTTTCCGAACTGGGCAAAACCATTGATTACCTCATTGTATGAGATGGTGTCGGGAGTGGGCATCTCCTGCAAAAAATTCAATGCCTCTTCAAGGTTTCGGTTTCTAGCGCAAGCTGACAAAACCGAGTTCCACGAAATAGTATCCTTATAACACATTGCGCCAAACGCACGTACTGCCTCTTGAACACATCCGCATTTACCATACATGTCAATCAAGCAATTAGAAACAAAGACACTGCATCGCATACCAACTTTCACGATCTTGGAGTGGATAGACTTTCCAAGCTGCAACAAGCTCAACCGACCGCACGCAGCCAATGCAGCCGTCACAGAGAACGCATCACCAACGCAAGTTTCAGACTTGTTCAACTGAACAAACAAGCTCAAAGCTTTCCGAAACAGCCCAAAGCGCAGATGCCCGGAAATCAACGTATTCCAAGAAACCACATTCGGCTCGGGAATTTCGTCGAACAGGTTGTGGGCGCCGCGCAGTGAGCCTTTTTCCACGTGGAAGCTCATCAGGGCAGTCATCACGAAGACATCGGAGCCGAACCCACGTTTCAGGGCATGGCTCTGAAGCTGTAGGCCATGCCATTCGGAACCCCGCGACGTCGTGGCGGCGCGAATGAGCCGGACCAAATCATACCCGCACGGTCTGGCACTGGATTGGAGCACCCGAGCTGCCATCGACAAATCAACTCGTCCGGCCCGTGCTTCAGATTCTTTTCTTTGGGCAATGGCTGCGGTGGCCCCATGATCTTCTTGAACGGAGCAGGCCCGGGAGGCTGACGAGCGCGTCGATGTGGAAGGCGGGTGTCGGAACCTCGTACCCAGTTCAGCAAGTACCTTCGCATGCCTCGGCATCAAGAGCAACATATCCAACGACATTCATCTTCGGTCGTTTTCGGAGATTGCTCGGTGCTGCCTCGGGATTCCCATTTACGCGGCGCTTGGATGGGGCTTGCCTTGGTTCGGTTCTTGTCCATGAAGGAAAGAACAAATGTTCCGACCATCGCACGGTATCATTTGCTCATTTGATTTTGTTAACTGTGCATAGTATAATGATTTGCCAAATTGGTTTACTATAGGAAAAGCTTTTTTGGCAAATTATAGCCGGACGTTTCACGCAACAAATTTATCTTAACCATCAAATTCACTTAAACTTATGAAACTTTTTTGACATCGAGCTATATCTCTATTATTGAGAGTATCTAGAGATCCAATGATAACATGTCATATTACATAATGCAGGCGAGATTTTTATGATTTTTATTTTTGGACTTTGTGGGAGTAGTATCGTGGGTCTATTTGGATATTTTACTTTGAAGACTTTATAATGATTTCTATGGATGATGTCATGAATGATCCATCTACTTTTACTTGAAATTTAAAATAATTAATTTCGTTTTTATTTTTCCCTTTTCAAATGGTCCCTATACCTTATTAAAAAGTGTCAACAATTTCTCCTTACGCTATCCCAATGACAAATTTGCTGATGTGGATTTGATATAGTTAAAAATTGTTGACATACCCCTCATCCCGTTAAAAATTGTTGACACGGACTTGACACTATTAAAATTATTATGTGAATATAAAATGAAAAGTGCTGACGTGAAGTGTACGTGTGGATTTTTTTTTTACACTTCTCAAGATGCTTCCGTTCCACATTTTCACTACTCATAGGAACTTGAGGAATTTTGGCTTAAAGCCAATGCAGTCTTCTTCCTCTTCGCTTCTCAAAGACATCTTCAACTTCAAAATCGCGTTCAGACCCTCACACAAGTCGAATCTCTTCTTGTTCGCCGCCATAGCCGCCAAATCCAAAGTTCCCTAGCCTTCGACGCTCAATTAGGAATGTTGTGGACACCATGGCCATGGAGCTCGAGCTCGAGCTCAGGGCATTCATGGCCATTGGCCAGCATGCCTTGAGCTCGAGGCCGTGTATACTACTAAATTCGCAATCTCGTGGCCGTGGACGGCAGCCATGGCAGCAGAACTGCTTCACAAGCTCAGGGCGGAAACTTGGTGCTCGGTCCGCCCGTCCGAATCAAGGCGAACTCATAACTCAATAAGCTGCTCGTATAGCCCATCCAGCATCGTTCTTCGCCTCCCGATTCGGCTCACAGTGGGCCTGCGAATGGTCGGCGCTATAATCATGTCCATTGAAAACCCACGGATCAAAATTCAAAAGCTACGATTGAATATCCTTTTAGTATTTTTTTACCCAAAAAAAATGAAATATCCTTTTGGTATTCAGAAAAAAAAAAAATTAGTTTCTCTCTCTACATATATTTATAATTTGTTGAAATTGTTTTTTGCTAAAATTATTGAAATAACTTGTTATCACAAGAAAATGTGATAGATATGAAAAGAAATGACCGTTGACATGAAGACAAGCGATGGTTGATCTTGAAAAGTGGTGATGGTGACCGACTAGGGATAAAATATCTATTCCCAAAAGCTACGTAGACTTACATGTAAATATGACCAAATCATGCATTGTTCAATGCATGTATTCAAGACCAACAACCTTCTCTTCTACATACCCTCCCTCTTCTTCACATTATCTTTTTTATAATGCATTTGGTAACTATTTTATTCCCAAAAATAATTTTTATTAACCGGTTTTTTCTGATTCTATTTCCTAAATGAATTTTTGAGCATTTAAATATATTTGACAATAGTTCAAAATTTCTATTATTAAAATAGACCCTCAATTTTTTTTTTGACTTAGAATTTTATTTTTTAATAATTTTATTATTATTATTTTCCCCTCTTCTTCCTCTAGCTGACTACCAACCATAATGATGGTCAGCAACAGACCAAATGAGAGCCAACGAGATTATCAGTCTCGACAAGGTCATCGAACCTCATATGGCCACAACTAGCTAGGGGAAGAAGAAGATGAAGAGAAAGAGGAAAAGAAGGAAATAGTTTAAGCTTAATTCTGGAGTTGTTCTTGAAATTAAATAAACAATTTTTTTTTTACTTCTTAATTACATTCCAAATCTATTCCTAAAAACAAATTTGTTATCAAAAACAAATGGACCCATCCGAATAGGTCTCTATTCTTTTTTTGTTCTAGGAAATAAAAGAATAAAATTATGCACTATTTTGCACGTTACTAAATGGGCCCTTATTCTCTTTTCACACACAAGTTTGATAATGCATTCAAAATGAAATTTTCAAGAGAGTGACCGAATTCATGTGACTTTGTTGTATACTATGGAGATATATTTGTTTAAATCTAACAACAACAATAATAGTAGAGACTAATAACACCTTAAGAATAGTGATCATCACACGTCAAAAGTATTAAAGAACTATAAATTGCTGGTCTATCTTGAGCATAGCTTACATATTCTATAGAAAAAATTGCGTCACGCAAGCATATAGTTAGTCCAATGAGATGGTCGTGCTTCTTGCCCTTTTGCTTTCTTGGCAAATCTTGAAAGTCTTCTCTCCAAGTCACTTCACATACAATGCCCCTCTCTCTTCTCATCTCTCTTCATTATTTGGCCATTTAATCATAACCCCTTATATTCAAGAAAAGGCTTTCGCTTTAACAAATGACATTAACGTGGATGAGAGACAAAGCCATCTATTGGAATCTTTTCTTATGTACATGAGACGTAATAAAAATATATATGAATTACTATGACAATTGGTCCATATTTTTTAAAAGTAATACCACGAAAAATCAAAAACCAATATATCTATGATAAATTTACTCAAAATTAATTTTTTGACCATCAAAATCTCACAAATGCGATACATTTGAGACAAATTTACTATTCGTTAAATTAAATTAGTACTATGAAAAATCATGAAATGGTATTCTTGTGACAAATAAAAGATAAAATCTTAAACTAATATGCCCATCAACTATTATATATCTTCTAACTTAGCAATTTAAAAATTTAACGGAAACTAATTAAGGGTAAACCGATCGCATGTGTACCAATTTAGGGAATTAGTTTATGATAAATTTATCACAAGTATATCAATTTTATGAATATTCATGATGTTAATCCTAATTTTAATTATTTCACTTATATATAATATGTTTTCTCGTCTCATCATTCATTAACGCCGCATGCCTATTTCATATAAATTATGCTCCCTATGATAAATCCGTGCAGGGTGCAGGTTATGTTTAGCTAATGAAAGGAAGGGGATCGAGATTTGGATGCTCTAGAAGTGGAAGTTGCCATTTTCTCGAGCCAAAGATGGAATTACAAGTCGACCGAACGGACTCGAAAGTGCGTGGGGGCAAATTTAGTTGAACTTGCCAGTTAATTAAGGAGTGGTGGGTGGTGGGTGGTGGGCGGGGCGCGTTGTTGATTTGGCAGAAGGAGCGTGAATTTCGACGGTAGTTGGATAATAAGAAGTCTCTTCTTTTTTTCTTCTTTTTTTCTTTTTCCAGTTCTTAAGAGAACATTCTATTTCCTTTTTTTGGATTATTGCTACAAAAAGCAAACTCAACTCGAGAAGATGAACTGGCGGTTTCTTATTTTGCTCGATAAACATGAACTGAACTGATCGTTAAATCTTCTTTATGTGGCGTTAGCATCGTTAGCACTCTTCACCCGAAAAGAAGAATTCAAGATAATTATTATCGAAATTTCATTAAAACTAAAATTATTAAATATCTAAATGAGTTAATTATCATTGAAATAACCGTCGATACATGAATCGTTAACCTAGCTAAAGAGAGCGGTTTTTACATCACATGCCGATCAAATTCCTCAGCATGTGGAATAACAATGGTGATCTATGACATGTCCAAGTTGCCTTTTATAAACTCCGTTTCCTAATTTTAATTATTAATTGACGTGTGTATTCAAATTTAGTGATTTGATGGCGAGAGAGAAGCGAAGCTACCAAACTTTTTCAATTTTCGCCCCCACAGAAGTTTCCTGAAATGAAATTTTAAAAAATTTTAATTTAATCCCCTCTCTCTCCCACCTTCAACCGTTGACCGGGGACGACCGGTAGGGGGGCGAAAGCCGCGAACGTTAGCTGAGCTCCGCCTAAACAGACGGGCGGATAAACCAGAATGTACGACAACAACCACCACCCCCCCACGCAAGGAAGGCAATGCAGACGTAGAAGGAATAGCCTGACGATGAACGTCGATCGATACTCGACGTTGGCGGCAACAACGACAGCGACGAAGATACCACCCGAAAGTCAGATTCCATAGAGAAACAAACATCGTCAAAATACTCGAAACAACACGGTACAAGGGGAGAGAGAGGAGAGAGAGAAACTGAGAGAAGCAGAGAGACGTGATCAATCCTCGTCGCTGCCGTTACCCTTCTCCTCGCGGTAAGGGGCATTGGAAGGGCTTGCCTTGCCGCGGCGGCGAGATATTTCGCGGGCGCGCATTTCCCGTCTCCGGGCTTCTTCTCGATACCCGAGGGAAGGGAGGAGAGATGGCGTGGCGTTTGAGGAAGGAGGCGTTGGAGGACGTGGCGGTCATCGGAGGGCTGATCGGCGTCCAATTCGTCTACGCCGGCAACTCGGTGCTGCTGAGTTACCTGCTGTCGCTCGGCTTCAATCCGCTCACGCTCGTCATCCTCTCCGCTCTCGCCACCTTCGTCATCCTCTCCCCCGTGGCCGTCCTCTTCGAAAGGTCTCTCTCTCTCTCTCTCTCTCTCTCTCTCTCTCTCTGCGAATTGGATTGGCGTGTGCGGGCGTTTGATTATGTTGGTGTTCGTGTGGTTTTGCAGGCATTTGTGGCCTAGAAAGATCGGCTTGAAGCTGATGCTGCAACTTGTTTTGATTTCCTTCACGGGGTAAACACGCAATCTCGACATACTTTTCATCGATTTCGTTAAGATATTTAATGGGTTTCGCAATCGCTATCTAACCAATTCAACTTTTGCGTCACATGTTTTAACCCTCTTCTTTGTATTTAATTGGTATACATATATAGAGCCGATTCACATTGAACATGTGGGGTGCGCTAGCCGCTGGTTTTGGAGTTCTTGAATCAAGCTATGTTCTGCAGGTTGCTTAGGGAATTAACTAAGATCAAAAAGCAATAATTACTTATCTAAGTCTTTTTTTTTTTTTTTTTTTTTTTTTTTGTTCAAGGATAAATTCGAGATGAATTGGTTAATTCAGAATCATAACTGCATAAGGGTCTGATAAAAGTCAGCTATGCATCTGTTCTTTCATTTCTGAAATTTATGAAAACCCACGAATGTCTCCTGAAGAATCCAACAAAAGGGTTTACAACGTGATAGAAATTTTCATTTGAAACCACTTCAGTGATTAAAAAAAAAAGTGAATTAGAGATTGAACATCTTCAAAAAGGGTATGGATGTTGTCAAGTGCAATAACAAAAAAGGAAAACGAACTGTGAGTGTGGCGATTCAGAGGGTGAACCTGAGAATGACAGTTTCTTTTTTTCCTTTTCCTTGATTTTGATTTTCAGCGTGACCCTGTTTCAATCCCTGTTCCTGAAGGGTATCAAGATGACATCTCCGGCCATGGCCACTGCCATGCCAAACCTTGCTCCGGGGCTGATCTTCGTGATTGCTTGGGCCATCAGGTTCTACTTGTATATTGCGCCACATTTGATCACTCTTGCTCCAATCTTCTTGTCTGAGACTTCTGAAATTCTCTGATGGTGCAGATTAGAGAAAGTTAAGTGGAGTTGCGTGTACAGCAAAGTCAAGATAGTAGGCACACTTATGTGTGTGGCTGGTGCTCTGGCAATGAGCATAATGCACAGTGCGGGAAAGAAGGAGGATAAATTTACCTCTGCCTCATCAGATGTCGTCTTCGACAAGGAAAAGATCATAGGATGCTTATATCTCATGGGGGCGGTTTTCGTACTGTCAAGCAACATCGTTCTGCAGGTATGTGTCATTAGAGCAAGAAAGATTTATTGTTTACTGCGTTTAGATTCTCAGAGACTTATTTATTCGGGTGATCTTTGACAGGCCGTGACTTTGGGTCAATTTCCTGCACCAATTTCCTTGTGCGTGATAACATCCTTAATCGGGGCGTTCACAACTATGGCTGTGCAGCTATTTGAAGATTACAAGTCGTTGTTCAGTTTGCCACTTGTGAGCTTCGGAAGCATAGTTGGATTTTCACTACTGGTGAGTGGCAATCAGTTCGCTCCTCGTGTTTACTCTATTGCCTCATTATCTTTCTTTGCACTTGTAAATTTATCTTGTACACTACAAACGAAAAGTTGAAAACATATGTCAAAGTTCTTGAGGATCGACTTCTTGGATCCCGCCCATCAGGATTAGTCCGTTGTCGAAATTGCTGGAAGTTCACAGTGATTTTAATGAGAACTGCAGTTCCCCATTCCACATAATTTAACTGATCAACAGTCCTTGACCGCTTGTGATACATCTGCTCAGCCATTTGAGCTTCATGAAAGTGCCTTTTGTCGACAGGCAGGTAGTGTTGGCGGACTAACAGTGAGCTTCAATGGATGGGCAATGAAGAAAAGAGGGCCAGTCTTGGTATCAATGTTTAGCCCCGTTGGAACAGTGTGCTCGGTTGTTCTCTCCATTATCACCATTGGCGACACCATCAAACTAGGAAGGTAAATCTCAACTTGTCAGTGTTCTTAAAGAGTGAAATTGTCTTGCTGTGATTCTGCAATTCCAAGGAAGAAGTTTTTCTTTTTGTTACAAGTACGGCATTAGAATGAAACACAAGCATTTGATATGGCTCCTCTATTGCAGCCTCGCGGGTATGCTCCTTATGTTCACCGGTCTCTACTTCGTACTGTGGGCTAAAGGCAAAGAAGGTTACTCACATGGAGATGACTTAGAAAGTGAGTTTGATGCAGAGAAGCCTCTTTTAACTTGATGCCTTGCTTCATGATTTGTATTATAAAACTCCCATTCATGCCCTGGTCTCTATAGTTAGAACTCCTCAAAGAAAAAGGAGCCTTGAATGGAAATAAACCATCGGGCAGTCCCGCAATCAATTCACGCTAGTGCATTGGTCCCGATCCACGGCCGAGTAGTTTGTTGCGCAAAATTGGTGACTGTTAATGTGGATGTTAGGCAGTTGAAACAGTCCATCGCTTGCACTTAGTCAGGATGCATAACGATCCTATTCAGCGATGAACATTTGCATGTATTGTCTCAAGCCAAAGGAATTTATGGATGGCAAAAAGATTCCTGTGATTTGAAGTGTGGTTTTAATCGTGTTATGAGTTCTTGAAGCTGGACTGTATTTTGCAGAGATATGATCCTGCTGCTCAGTGTTGCAGTTCTCTCATCTCATCTACTGCTAGTCTGCTACTACTACTACTGACATTCTTCTAAGCAAATTCTTGACAAGAGATGAGTAGCAGCTTCCTTGCCAGGACAACTGACTTGGAGTTGGTCAACTCAAGACTATACTACTAACAAAGAATCTCTTGTGGTAAAAAAAAAGAAAAAAAAAAAGCTTAAACTAGATGTTCAGGGGAAGAGGAAGTACTGCAGCCATACAAATTCATCACAATATAGCTGACAGAAAATTTAATAATTTTGAGGGGCTTTTTGGAGGGCACCTTGATTTTATGCTACTTTTCATTCATTAATTCATTCAATTAATTTATTTATCTTGATTTTTGGTTCTTGGGTAATTGTGCTGATTTGCTGACATAGCTGAGCGATATAAATTTTTTGAATTTCTGTGTTCAAGGGAGGAGGCATTCCATGTTTCTGAGGGAGATATTTTGCTTTCCTAGGTAAAAGAAAAATAATTTCTTCATGAGAATTCTAGGGCAGGGGACATTTTTCTTCCTTTAGGATTGGCACTGTGTAGATGAATGAGACAGTTGTTCAATGATACTTTATTCTTTGTGACTTCAAAGGGGGTTGTAGGTAGTGCGGACGATAATGTGGGACCCGGCTCATATACGAGAAATGATTTGAACACAAGGCAAAACGTAAGAAATCCAAATATAATACGACATAATACGCTTGCTTTAACACGTATATTGACATCGACATGTTCTCGTCTGTCCTAAGTCAACTGTTTAGCTTGTGAGCGAGAGTTAAGATGGAACGAATTGAAATTATGGCATGTGAACTTGAACTGTGAATTGGGTTAAAAAGGGATGAGGCCATAACGCCCACATCAAGCTAGAAAAACAAGACCCAAAACCCAAAATGGGGTAAGTCTATTGGACGTCAGCTTAAAATCGGATTAAACTCATGACCGATTTTACGAACCATATCCCATAGTTACTATATCAGTGGAAGAAATACTATAATTATGTGTGTATTTATGATTGCTCTATAGTCTACACCATAAAATTTACTTAAGTCCGAGAAATCACCATATATGAATAAGTTGAAAAAGAAAAGTTGCTAGCTTTAAAATAAGAATTACTAATTACTGACGACATTAGTCACTTTATGATATAAAAAATTTACCAATAACAGCAAAAAAAGAGTTATTTCCGGGAAAGCAAGGCGTGCGAGCTTCTTGATTGGACTAAGCCCACCAGTTCGGGTTGGAATTAATGAAGTTCACATCACTTGTTGGCCCCAATAAGTAAAGTTGAGAATTCGCGTTCACACGTCATCGTTCAAGTTGGCAGTCATATCAACTCGCGTCGTTGAAAAGTACCATATATTTATTGATTTTTTTATAATATTTATGTATATTAAATTAATATCATTTCCTAATCTTTATCAAACAACGATGCATGTCAATTCGTGTAAAGAATTATTAAACCTAGTAATAATTCTTAAATGGATTTCGAGTTACGAGCCACGGATTGAGTTTGCGATTTCTTTAATAATTAACGAAAATTAATGAAATTAGGGACAGTTTTGAGCATCATCAAGCCTGGAAATTAAACAGCTTTGTTATGTTAAAATCTATAAAAATTGTCCAAAAAGTCTCAAAACTATTACACTTTTCTTTATTCAGTCTTAAACATTTTAATTTTGATAATTCCATTTTAAATATTTTAATTTATTACCAATTGAGTCTATTGGTCCAATTTTAACTAAAAATTGTTGATGTGAACACCAGGTAGTCTTTACGTAGACTCTTTAGTATTGATGTAAATGATTTTTTGATAATATTTTATGAATTATTTTATTCTTTTTCTCTTTTTTTCTTCTTTTCTTAGTTGCTTCTTCTTCCCTATGCTAGTGGCTAGCCTCTAGCCATAGGCGATGGCCAAACGACCATGTCGAGGCAACAATCTTGTTTGCCATAGTTGAGGCATGGCTGGGCGAGGGGTGCCCTAGCCTAGACCAAGCTTGATGAGAGTCAACATTCCCTAAGCCAAGTGAGGCTAACCTTTGTCTAGACCAGGTGATGGTGGCCCTCGTCGAGACTAGGCGATGCCGGCCCTTGCCCAAGCTAGACCCGACAAAGGTCGGCCTTGCCTAGCATTGCCTTTGCCCAATTGGCGCTCGATGAGGCCGCCCTAGCTTGAGAGAGAGATTGACCTTCACCAAGTCTTGCCTAGTCGCATCTCGCCTATCATGAGTAAGGTCAGTCGACCTCGCATGGGTGATGGGGGCAGTGGCTGACCACTAGCAAAAGAAAGAAGATGTAAACAAGAAAAGAAAAAAAAATCAGAAAAATAGTGAAAAATTAAAATAAAAATAAAAATCAATGTTAACAATTTCCAGTTAAAATTAGCCAAATGAATTCAATTGCAAGAAGTGAAAATGTTTAGAATTAAATTGACAAAATTGAAAAGTTTATAATTGAATTAAGAAAAATATCATTGGTTTGGAACTTTTTGTTCAATTTTCTATGTAAAATCTTATAATTACTAATATAATCTTATGACTTTTAAAAACAAAATTACAAATAATTTAACGTTCTTATGCAACAATCAACGCTCCGTGCTCACCTTATCATTCTAGGTCCATTAGAACTTAAAATTTTCTGATAGAATCTTAATTTTTAAGATCATAAGTTAATTACAGTCCAAACTCTATAACTTTTTCCTTTTCTTTTTTTATTGATTACCTTCACTGCACGAGTTGAGAAGAAATGATTGTTGCTCACAAATTTAACTCTATGGCCTATACAATCAACTCCGAGCACCTTAAGGTATAATAAAATCACCATTTTACCGCTCGATCGATTTATCGATGCTCTCGAGCAGTGTATGCTGAAAAGCACGTCTGAAGTAAAAATAAGGTCTACAAGAAGTAGTTTTTGTGCCCAAAAAAAAACAAAAGTCGATTGCTAATGAAATAAAAGCAGCTCAAAACAAACAATATTTTTTTTTAAGACACGTAAAAATCCGGTCCCCTAATTTCCTAATTTCTGTTTTTCCGAAAAGGGGAAGAGACATCAGAAAACGGAAAATCGAAAATGAAACGGCGAAGGGTGGGGGTTGGTCCGGACTCCGGAATGAATTTTCCCACTCCCCCGAACGAGAAGCCGTTTTCTTCCCTCACGCATCATCGACGAGAAGATGCTGCCGTGAATCGAAACCATTCATCATCATCGTCGTCGTCGTCGTCGTCGTCGTCGTCGTCGTCATCATCGTCATCGTCGTCTTCGTCGTCTTCCTCGTTTCCGATTCAGAAACCCTAGCTCTGCAAATCCCACACACCCCCCCCGCACGGGATGGATCTCCCCAGCAATCTCACCACCACCACCGCCGCCGCCGGCAGCGAGAAGGGCATCCCCTGCCTCAGCCGTACGACCCGTCCGCCCCCTCCGGCTACGGTTACTACCCTCAATACCCGCAAGATTACCGGGACCACCAGCAGCCGCAGCCGCAGCAGCAGCACTACCCCTACGATCAGTACCGGTACCCGCCGCCGGCCTCCCATCATCAGGCGCTCCGGCCCCCGCAGGAACCTGGGCCGCCGCTGCCGCAGCAGCATCCGGTGGCGGGTCCGGATCCGGCGGGCGGTATGGTCCAGGTCCAGCTCCCGCAGCACCTGTATCATCTGCTCCAGCAATGCGTCGGGGCGGCCGGCGGAGGCGGAGGGCCGGTTCCCGGAACGCCCGGGTTGAGCGGGGCCGCGTCGGCCGCCGTGGCGGCGCTGTCGCAGCTGAGTCAGTTCGCGGACACGATGAGCGTGGCGGAGAGGGTGGTTTCCGGGTTTGGCCAGCCGCAGGTACGGTGTTCGGTTTGGCATTTCGCTGGATGTCTGGTTGTTGCGGACTGTTCTTGCATTTTAACCGTTTGATGAATTGCCGCGGTCTTGTTTACGGTACTATCTGTGGCCGCATATATAAATATCTTAATGTGATAACTCGCTGCCGCCTCTATAAAGATACTTTCTTGCTATATGAATTTTTCTTATGATTGTTTCTACGATGACTTGCTCCTTTGGAAGGTTGAGCTTTTTGTGTTCAAACATCAGGATAGAGGGATCTTTCAATAAGAATGATAATGCCGGGTGGTGTGCGCCCTTAAGTATTCTGGTGGAGAAATTGTTTGTTCAAGTAGTTCCCTGTAGCGGTGCTTCTTTTCTTTCATTTTGGCTGCAAGAGGATCAGAGCATGTCTTGATGGGAAGATTGTGTTTGTGAGATTATGCGGGGAGTGGGGGGTGGGGTGTTGACAGATTTTTGCTCTTTATGTCATTCACTGTAGCATATAATCGTCGTAATCCTAGGTATCATACAGAGTTATATCATAGAAAGATAATATCAAAGGATGTTTGTGTATGTACCTGCATGAAAACACTAGAAGTAGCTTTAGGAACTTAATTAATTACATAATTATGTGAGTGACATCATTCGGTCTATACTATTGCATGATGCGATATGTTGTACCGATAATCTTTGCTAATGAGGCATTTCACTTTTCGTTATCAATGTGACTACATGCTACAGTATTTAAATGTCCTTAGAAAGAGAGTATAAGCTGGATCAAGAAAAAAATCTTGGATAAAATGGATGACATGAAGAGTGAAAGCCAATGCTTGGAACAAGGCACTATATTCACTACAAGTTGGAATTACTTTAGAGTAGTTTCCAGGATGTGAAACCAGAGGCTCTTGCAATGTCCAGACTTTAGAAACAAAGTTAGAGGACGATTGATTTTACTTGCTTGGATCTTTACAATCCTTAACTCAATCATCTTCCCAGATTTCACTTTCTCACTCATCTATTCAATTTTCTGCTAAGTCGTTGTAGGATTTCAAGGATCAATGGGGTTTCGAAGGATGGAAGCTTTGTTATACTAATGGCTTGTGCTTTATTTTTTCTATACAATTTGCTCTTCCCATATGGAAAAAAAAAAGACCATATTTTTATGTGTTATATGTGCAGAAGTGGCTGTTTACTTTCCATTTTCTTTTCATAAGGATTGTATCAAACCTCTATGATCTATATGCAGGTTAGTCACCCTCCATTCAGTGGTGTTAACCAGCCATTTAGGGGGTCCAACCTTGGGCACTTTGCCCACCATCGTGCTAGTGTAGGCGGTCCAACAATTAATGGGAGAGTACACAGACGCAAGAAGCACAAGGGTGGCCATAAGATTAACGAGGGCACAAAATTGTCTAACAATAACAGGAAACCATCTGTAGATGCACAAGCAGCGGAAGCTACGGCCACATGTCAGGCTTCCAATAATGCCGTCCATAAACCTCCAACTCAAGGGGGAAAAGCTGCTTGGTGTGAACTCTGTAGAGTTGAGTGCACCAGCATTGATATACTTGAGCAGCATAAGAATGGAAAGCGGCATAAGAAGAACATGCAGAGAGCTGAACAATTGAAGAACACTGCGAACAATTTAGAGGCCCCATCACAAAATCACCAGGACCCTGGAGCTGGGCCTGGTCCAGACAGTTCCCAACTGTGCAACAATGCTCCGCAAGGTGATGTACTTGCGAAAATTGATGGCAATAGCAGTGGTGCAATCACAGATGTGCAAATAAACACAGTAGGACAGGCAGACAACCAGACAGGGTCATCGCAGAATTTGCATCTCCAGAGTCAAGTTGAGACTAGGAAGTCTGGCAAGAAACGAAAGATTAAGGGGGGTGGAGAATGGCAACGCCAGAGGAAGTTGGAAGCCACTGCACAACCAAATAAACCTCCTCAGTCTAAGGTGGTTGGTCCAATAGTCTGCGATCTGTGCAATATTAGGTGCGACACAAGGGAAGTGTTTGACCGCCATCTTTCTGGTAAAAAGCACCTTGCTAGGCATATACGCTTTGAAGGGCACCGAGCTCAATATGGATCACTGGGACTGCAGGCTCTCTACCCTCCAAATCCTGCGGCAACACCTCTTGTTTCACACCCTCAGAGTGGGCTGGAACCACAAACTCTCAACGCCGTTCCTAGCGCAGCGCCAGATCAGAATCACATTGCTGCTGTGCCAGATGGAACTGCAACCCATGGTTCTTGTCAAGCTTCAAAATGCTGTCCCACTGCTGTCGACCTAAATATTGCTCCAATGGGAGCTGGAGCTCAACCATAAGATCAAGATCTAGATGGAAAATAAATTTTTTGAGTTTGGCGGCCACAGGCATGCTTAATTGCTAGAACCTCTTCATGAACTAAAGATGGGACTTCTACCGATAGGCAATACCTTTGCGACTGACAATGTCCTGGTCACAAGAAGATGCTACAGCTCCATTCGGCAACAATGTTCTGATCCTGCAAAGCCAACAGTATGCGACAAATGGAGGTGCAAAATGAACATTTTGTTCTTCTTTTTCTTTTGCTAGTAATTTCAAGAATTAGAGTTGAATTTGATGATTAGCTGCTAATTTTGTCGATGTGTCAGTTACCGCATCCACCCGGTTATATCAACATCATAATTAGCAGGATAGTTTGGTTTTGTAGGGATGCATAATTATTATGGATCATGTTTCTGATGCTATGGCCGCGGTGGTCTCGTGTTCTGACTGACTTGTAAATTATTTTCAAATGAAAATAGGACTGTCTTGTGACTCTCATGTCATAGTCGAAGAATTCCTACATTACGTGAAATTTGAGCCCCGGAATCTTGGGCTCTGTTGTTTGCTAGACATTGCTGCAAGTAGTCGGAGCGCCTTTTGTCTCTAGATGCAAATAATCGAAGTCTCTTAGATTCATTGTATCTTCTGATACTTTGTTCGCATGAGGGGATATATTGGATATAGTACTTCTGAAGTAGTTTATAATCAGTAGAAAGAACACGAGCAGCAAGTTGTTTCGGTACGCTCGTCTGCTGGTGATTCTGTCAACTTCAAACAACTTTGGACAGCAATGTACGCGAATAAATCATCAGGAAGCGAATGCACTGGAATTTATTGACATTTTAGTTTGGGAAACAGGCAACTTGTATGAGACAAAGTGGACATGAATTCGGACCTCTATGTACGAATCAATTGAAGGAATCAAAGAATACTCTCCTAAAAACACACATGAAACACCAAAGAATCATCCGTCGTTCTAACTGTAGATTTGGGGTTGGTTAGATGAGCCGAAGCCATCCGTTCAAGCATCGTAAGGCGCGATCCAGTGTCTCCCGTTGACGAAACTCTTGACGAGGAACCGGTGGGCCTCATCGTAGTCGAGCTCCCGAGCCCACGAGACGCCCCGTGTTGCCGCGGCCCCGGACCGAAGCACCTGTAGACTCCGAAAAACACGGTCCTGCAGTTTGAATGTAACGAAAGGGAAAAAATTCGATCCATGTTACATCAGCTATTGTCAACAAGATTCTAAACTATTGGTAAAATTCAAGCATCAGCTTTCTCTCTCCCCTCGCGTTTTTTCCCCTTCAGCCTCCGTTTTAAAAGGCGACTTGCGGCTCTATTATTAAGGCCTAATCATGGGCATGCGATGATGATGGGTCCAACACAGTATTATTGACTAAAAACAGTGTGTTCTTTTGACTAATTGGCTAATTGCACATAATTAACTAGTCGCCTCGACCTCAAAAGGTGAACTTTTGTCGGCCTAGGTAAATCTCTGGAGCATCATTAGCAATCATGTCACTAATTGGACAAAAAGTTCTACGTTATCATGTACTTTATGTTTGTCACAGTCCGGTATCATAATGTGTAGGAGAATGTGGGGAGTAAGATTATAAAAAAAATTAGGGGGGGAGTTTGATATTGGGTTTTTACTTGTTCTTGTTGCTGGCGTGGTCCCAGTCGTCCCAGCCGCCGTGGGCGATGACGTCGTCGAAGTAAGTGAAGGAGTAGACGATCCTGGAGTACTGCCCCATTGCCCGGCCCACGTAGATCGATCCTGTCCCCGTGACCCTGCACCGCACGAAGGCGAACCCCGTCTTCTCGTCTGGCGACTTCCGGCCGTGTGCCGCTATCGACCCGAACCTCGTGGCGATCGAGTGGAGATGGCAATCCTGCATGTGCAAGATAACAAAACTTAAATTCAGCCCTCCGGCCTAAGTAATTTTACAGCAGTTTTGAGAGGCCTGTGCTTTCATTTTCTCCCCCTTTTAAAGTCAACGTGGAGATTAGGCCAAGTAAATCATCGTGCGCAAAGTTCGGCCTCGCCGACACATAAACGAGGGAGAGCTTTTTGCAGGGAGAAAAGCAGGTCGTTTTCCTTTTCAATGTGCCACGCCAGGGCAGCTTTTTCGCCGCTCCACACGTCGCTGTCGCCACCAGCTTTCAGCTTTTTGTTGTTTCTCTTTGTTTAAGAACTTTTTACTGCTCCCAAAATGATGAACTTGAAAAAATGGCCTTCTAGTTTTCTCCATTTTAAGAAAATTATATCACGGCGGCCTGTTTTCTTCTTTATCTAATTATTCGTAGGGAGGGTGGAATGCAAGATTGCATTAAGAAAGTGAACAAAGGGCTTCGTTCGTTGCATGCATAGGGTGCTCAAGATGAGTCCTGAGAAGTGAATCATGTGGTTCTCGTGTGAGAATTGAGACTCGTGCGATCTAATGACTTGACGTGCCTAGGATTAGAAGAGCGTCGCTTACCTTGTACATGGACCGGCCGTTTCCAAAGATGAAGTCGATAGACCCCTCGATGTAGCACTCCCTAAAGTAGTGCCGGCCGGCATCGTCGCACAGCGTGTCTTGCGCACCGTAGAATCCGCACCCTGAGAAGTAGGCCTTGTCCCCCGATATCCGGAACGCCACTGCTTGCCACCCTTGCTTCCCCGGCATGGGTGCCGGCGCCGTGTTCTGCATACATCAATTGAAAAGAAAATATGAAGGGGGAAACAACTAACCTAAACCACTTGGATTTACATGTTACGTAAAATCAGTATGAAATATGTCACTTCATGATATGTTTTGCACTCTTATTTGTTTTCTTTGTTTCCACCTCTCTCTCTCTTTTGCCAAGCAAAAGCAGTAGTAGAGAAGCTACACGAAAATGACTTTCGTTATTCTCGTGCTTCGGTCGGAGAGCGCGAACGTTTCTTTACCTTGAAGCTAATATTCCTGGCAGAGAAATAATTGGCCAAAACGGTGACCGAAGCTGTTCGGTAAGTACGGAGCTGTTGGCCGTTGGCACCGCGGTCGCTCGCTCGGTCGTGCCACTCGATCACCGTCACGTCTCTTCCCTCGCCTTGGAACGTGATGAACTGCTTGGTCGCCGGGACAACCACCTTCTCGCTGTAATTAACCACAATTCAAAACGACAAAGGTGTTATGCGGAGTGCAAATGAGTCAGGTTACACTAACAAAAATGCTCGGTTGAGTTCGGTCCGCTCGCTACTCAAGCGTTCTTCGATTCTTTTTCGAGATTGCGTTCGACATGAATATACAACTCAAGTACTAAACCAATTACTCTTGCCTAAGCCAATTTGGTTTTACACAGTGATTTATTACATGTTCTGATATTAGAGACCGAGCTCAATCGTGCGACATTTCTTATCAAGCGAAGCTAGAGCTTGGTAAGCCCGAGGACTCGCACATGAAAATTCGCAGCTTCTTCAAGCTCACCACGCTCCTAAAAATGCATGAAATTAAACAAGTTCAAACACAAAAAAGCATGCCAAGTCAGTTACATGTAACATCCTGCGCTGATTCGAATGGTGACGTTCTTTCTATTGTTCTCCGGGATCGAGTCGATGGCAGCCTGGACCGACTTGAAGTCGGCGGACCCGTTGACGCTGACGGTGATGAGGCGGTGCCCGACCGGCCCGATCCACCTGTGGTGGTGCCCGGTGGAGTTGGAGGAGGAACCGACGTCCGCAACATCAGCGCCAAGGCCACGGCGGCGAGAACCCGCGACCTGCAACGGCGAGCAAGAGAAGCAAAGTAAGAAGGCGGCTAAGCAACAGAAAGTAAAGAACGACGAAGAACTCGTAGAATCAGCCATCAAACTAGCATCAAAACGTTTCACAGAGAACGAGAGAGAGAAAGAGAGAGAGAGGGAATGTCTTCTCGTTTCGGAGCTCGGAAATGGCGGAGGAATGGGACTGGTGAATGCGATGTGGAACAATATATACTGCGTCCGAGCGGGACTAGATTCTTGGGGGCGTTTCCAACGGTCGGAATGCATGGTAAGGCTGGCGTTAGCTTTTGGCCGCGGCAGCGGGACAGCGGGGTCTGCAATTTTCAATGGTGGGGCGTGGGGTGGGGTCGTTATCCCCTTGGCCTCGCTCGCTTGTCGTTTAACTCGCACTCCTCGTGCTCGATTAACATTAATTAATCTTTCGATTAGTCACATCAAATCAAATCGTTGTTTTTTTGTGTGAAAAACGAGGCCCGTCGCGAGCTGACAAAGAGGAAAGGGACGAGGACTTTGATGCGGACGGGGTCCAGCGGTCTATCGCCGCGAGACTTTTGGCGAAAATTTGCGAGGGAGAGGAGACAAAGAGGGGAAGCGTTTCGCCGTACGTGAGATGTCTGCATGGAAACAGCGATGGTGCTCACGGGTTGCATAGACAAAACTGGGCCTCTCCTGCTTTCACAAGGATTCGAGGACTTTGTTCGCCTCGTTGTCTCCCTCCAACGGTAATTCCTTATAATTGAGCCTTCTAACTTGAATTCGTCTGTGTCTCGTCCCAGGTTCGCTTACTATGAATTCCATGAAGCGCTTCGGGAGATCAATGGTCCGTGCATTTCGCTGAAAATGTAATGTTTCTAGAAAAATATTTTTTAGAAAGTCATTTTTTCATTGTTTAATTGAAATATAAGAATGAATTGGAAAGTATTTTTTGCTTTGTGGTAATGAAATTAGATTTTCTAGAAAAAAATTACCAAAAAAACAAATTTCTAATTATTTTTTATTTTTCTTCTTTTTTTTTTCTTTGTCTTTCTTTATTTTCTTTTTCTTTTTCCTTCTTTTTAGCCGTTGGCCGGTCATGGTAATGATCGGCGACTAGCCACAAGTGAGGGACAAGCTTGCTAGCCTCAACCTCACTAGATCGGCAAGGTTCAAGCTCGCTTGAGGCCGACAAACTCATCCCTTGCTTGTGGCTAGTCGCTGACCATTGCCGTGGTTGGCCAATGGCCAAGAAAGAAGGAAAAAAGATAAAAAGAAAAGAAAAAAAATTTAAAATTCTATTTTTAAAACATTCTTATAAGAACGAACACTCCATTAATATAGAAGTGATATTCTCTTCAAGGGTGTGCAGAATTCTACTTCAGCTATGAAGAAGCACCTTGTTAAGGTTGTTAAAGATAAGGCTTGCACCTTCAAGAATGTGGAGGATTTCCCAAGAAATAGAAGAGTGCAACGTTCCTGGGAAGTGGACCCTACTATCTTTGACATATGAGTTGGCCTTGCCTAAGTAGACACTTGGTGCTGCTTTGTGTCCTTCCTTTGGCGTGTTTTCTTGTTTTGGTGCTGTCGGCTGATTGGCCTTTTTTTGGCTTCCTTTCACTCATCAAGAGCCTGTTCTTCTTGAGTGACAGTTTTTTGAAGCCGGTTGTTTGTACTTTTGACCTTCCCCTTAATATTACTTACTTTACCAAAAAAAAAAAAAAAAACAAACATTTCTTTAAATAAAGAATCGGAGCCTAGTCGTTGAGAACCCGAGCACGTCCTTTGTGGACCTAGGCTCGGATGCCAAGGAATTAGGAATGGGCACCAAGGGTTTGGGCTTAGCCTTGATGGACTCGAGTGTGGGCACTGGGGTCTTGGGCCTAGCTGCCGGAGACTTTGTCCTAAACGTCGAGACCCAATAACCAACTTTAGAGTTTTCGTGTTGAAACATATAGTTTTGGGTCAAAGCACTTATACTTAGTGATATTTTAGAAAACATTTTTTGGTTTTTCAAAGAGAGAAATCATTTTTCTAATTTTAAGCATTAGGGGAATTTTTTTTTCTGTTGACTGATTTTTCTAAACGAACCAATTGCCAAAAAATAAGGAAAATGTTTTCCATGAGACGAATAGAGCCTAAGATTCATTCAATTTATGTATATGCATAACTATACGAGGTGCGCATGCGCTTGCACGAGGTTGAGCATCGTTTATGGAGTTGATTTACAAAGTGAATGCGACCCTGCTTGTATAAGTGATCATTTTACATTTTAGCATATCATTAAGTGTAAAAATTGTTAGGTTAGGTCATCGGATTTTATTAGCTTGTAAAGACGCTGGCAGAAGTCCAACATCTCATCTTAAGGGATATCTTAGAGGGAGCCCAAGCTTGGACTTGTCAACACATCTAGCCGGACTAAGTGTCTCGCTAATAGAAAAACCTGAACATCGAGTTTTACGGGTTGATCAGATTTACTAATTCCCCCATGCTATGATTATTTACTAATTACCCAGTACACAATCGGGGCTCCTATCACGATTCTCCGACCCCGAGATATGTTCTTGGTCATCTAGTCAGAAGCATGCGGGATGCAACTGAATGTTCCAGGCGTGCGTCGAAGCGAACGAGTTGAGAGCACGTGTGGAAGCTATCCTAAACAACATCGCTGGCTGCTCCACCATTTGCACTCAGAAATCCTTGGAGAACCTTGCTTTCTGAGTTGTCCGTGTGAAGCCAGGTTTTTCTGCCGATTTGTAAGAATGGCTTTCCATCGTTCGTCTCCAGACCAGATCAGTCCATCCCGTCCCTGATAGGTATACTCCAGGCTCATAAAACACGCCCCTTTCATTATCCAATTCGTGCTGAGATGTCCCAAACCGAGACTCGAACAGATTAACGTACGTGGAAATTGTTTATATTGGATGATTTCGCCATTTCGAACGCGCTTCGCGTGCTTCATCTGTGCGTACGCGTACCCCATCTTTGACAGTCTTCTCTCCCACTTCAAAAGCCTTGCATCAAGCAAACCTCACCTTGCCATATTAAGAAACCCTAAAGAAGAGACAAAAATAAAAAAGACGTTAAATGAGCTCATTTGGTCCCCCACTTATGTCAGGTGTGCGAATTCAATTCCCATGAGAAGTTCAGGGCATGGTCGTGACCAGATTAAATGAGACAAATGCTGTGGCTGAGCGTGCGTAAAGGTCACTGAGATCAGGGAAACCAAGATAAGGTTTAAAAACCAGAAGAAGAAGAAGAAGAAAGAAAGAAATCCCCAAAAAATAACCTGCTCGTGCTGCTCCGGGGCATGGCCAAATTCGTTTCTTGGGGCCAAGTTGAGTTGCACCACAGCTTGGGTTGGGACCACGTGGGGCCCCACCTACTCTTTTGAACCGTTGGTGCGGGGGCTTTAACCGACGAAAACGAAAGAGCGACTCGACTCGGACAAGAGACGAGAACAGCAACGCTGCACGAACTCGATCAGACAAGGCGCAGGTTGGCCTTTTTCCACGACGAAAGTGGCCCTCAGATGGAGGCGAGAAAGTCGTTCGCGACGATCGGAATGATTGCGCGCTTGGGGGCATCCTCTTCAAGTACCCATTGATCAAAAAGTTCCCTTTGTCTGTGATCTAACAATTTGTTGGATTTCTACTTTGCGGATTTTGGTAATGAGCGCCCGTCGGCGTCGATCAATTAAACCGCGTTTCGAAAATGTACTTCGAGGATCCAGGATGGAAGTTTTGCATGTTCGCTCGGAAGGGAATGAAGTCCTCATCGTTTTTTCAAAATTCAAATACCAAGTGAATCGAATTTCTCACTACCCGAATGTTACGACGGAGGTATTCCAATTCCAATGTAGCGAGCAATAATAAAATCGGATTATAAAGTGTTTTGTCCCCCTCCGAAAGGTTACTGCCAACGAATGTACTGTAAGAATGGTGGGTCAGCGGTATCGTCATTGCCGTTGTGTTTGGATCTATTCGTACTTCAATGCGTCCAGAAAGAAGAAAGATAGAGATTGGGAATTTGCGGGGGCGAGTGATGAACCTGGATTTGCGCCGGATGAATGTACTTGGGTACTACGAGCTAAGAGCCTATGACCATCTTTACTGTGCTTGGTCAAATCCACTATTGATTTTGCTTCTTCGTTGGGGGACTGCGAGCATATTAATTTGAATTCGGGATGATAATTGTCGCCGAAAGATCAAACTTTTTTTCTGATCTCGATCGTGTAATTAGTGTTAATCATTAGCTAATTTCGTTCGGTCAAAAATGATGTTGGGGAGCGCCCATCAACTCCTTTTTTTTTTTTGCCTTTTTTCGGGTAATAGGCACAGTTGATATTTCTCTTTTTGTCGGAATTGTAGACGTTCTTTTGCCCTAGCTAGTACCCGAACATGTAGATCAATATTAGTTAAGTCTTCATCTATTGCAATCGTTGAGTGATGTTTTTTCGCCAGGACGCAAGCTTGGCATATACCGATTGAATAGTCCGATTTGATTAATTTGGGTCGCGAATCCAAGAATAGACAGCATGGATCAGTCGGGAACCAAGATCCGGTGGAATGATTCTTCTTGCTGAACTTACTGGACATGAAACCAGACGTTGTCCAACAAATGCCGCTCGTGCTTTGTAGTTACGAACCCGCTAAAACAGAACTGAGGATTCATGTTCGCGCTAATCAATGGCGCACGCAGCTCGTGCTCGGAAGCTGCCTTTTTTCTCGCCCATTTGGGGTTCTGTACATCGCAAGATTTCGCTTCGATGGAACAGGAACACAGTCACATTCTGGCTGTGCACCTTTGTGGACTCAAAATGCGGCGCAAAGGATTAAAGCAAACTGGGAATTCAACAGCATCCAAAGGTCCAAACCCATTTGAATATATGGGCCATGAAAGGGCATCAGATGCACGTTAACTCACCTCACTCCAATCCTCCGAGCACTAAAGGTGATTAGTTCTTGATCTAGTCCGATTTGATTCCACCTAGGAATCGGGGAAACTGGACCGGGATGATTGGTTCCCAATTTTTGGGATTGGGAACCAGACTGGACCGCTCTAGGATTGGGAACCGGACCGGTCCGATTGGATTGGTCTTATGAAACGGATTATTTAGCAAAAAGAAAAAAAATTAAGAAAAATACAAGAATTGTTTCTATTTTTAAGTTCTATTGCTATTTTTAAGAAATTAAAATATATATTTAAAAAAAGGTCAGTCCAATCTGTCGGTTCGATTCGGTCTAGTTCCCCTCCGAAATTAGGAATCGAATTAACAATCACCCGTTCCATTTTTGTGGAATCAAGAACCATATCAATTCTTTCGAGAAGTGGACCACACCGGCAGGTCTGGTTCGCTTTAGGCGGTTCCCGGTTTGGACGGTCCGGTATGCCCACCCCTCGCAAGTACATCCACAATTTCATTTCGTAAGGCAAGATCAAGGGCGGGAAGACTCGATCATCTCAAGGCTCATGGATACTTGCAAGCCCCGTTCGAGCTCTTGGATAGAGAATTTGATGCTAATTTAATGACTTCTTTGGCATCAATTATGCCACATTTACGAGGGACGTACTGCTCTCGTGGCTGGGTCGCTTTGGTCCGTAAAGAGTTGGGCCATATAGGAGGGCACGTCGTGGCCGCAGCCTGCAGGGGAGGCTCTAACTCACGGAATCGATGGAAGGATTTTTTAATGTCATCAGCCCCACGAAATGTCTATATGATCGAAACATTGTTTTTCACCTCGTCCCCCGTGGACCGCTTATAATAGGAATTTGCCCAAAGTCGGACTTCCTATTCTTTGAAAGTTCATTTTCCTGTATGTCTGAACCGGTCCTCCCATTCTTCTTGGATAAAATTATCTAAAAAGTTCAAAACATATTACACTTTTGTCATCTAGTTCTAAGTTTTTTAATTTTATCAATTAAATCTTAAAAATTTTCATATTTTACCAATTGAGTTTACCTAGACAATTTTGACTGGAAGTCGTTGATGTAAACCATTTTAATAATATTTTACTTTTTTTAATTAGTTAATTAATTTTCTTTTCTTTCTACTTTTTCTTCCCTTTTCCTCCTCTAGCTAAATAAAGGCAAGGGCTGGCAAGATTGAACTCGTTGGCCTCGGATGACTCTTGCCCTCCCCTAGTGACTCGACCTTGTCATCATTGGGTGAGGCTTGGCCTTGTCGGGACTAGGCGAGGCTCGACCAGTTAGACATTGGATCTTTTGTTAAGGTCTTATGGACCTTAATAAATCCAACAAATTCAATTAATCTAAAAACATATGTATATTATATATATGTAAATACGTACTGATAGTGACAATAATAATTATATGTTCACCCGCCTCGATTTTCACTTTACAATAGCAGTATTTAACTGTCCCATAGCCAAGAATATGGATTTATTTTTTCATGTGGGTAATTTTCAATGACTCGTCTAAATACAGTTGTTGAAAAATTGTGGATACTTGCCCAAATGACTAATTTTTCAACCTTTTTTTTTTTTTTTTCTTTTTGTTCTTTTTTCTTTCTATTCGATTGCAAAATAGGTAAGTTCTAAAACTTATTTCTACTTTTTGAAAAGCTGGGACTCGATTGCAATAAAACTGAACAAGGAAATTCTTTTGAATTCAACTAAATTCAAAGGCGGGTTGAACTTCCCAACAAAAAAAGTAAAATGAAAGGCAAAGTGAAACGTTTGTGCAACGCCATAAACCCTAATCTGTCTCCATGATTTTCTCCAACCCACAGAAAATCATTTTCGTAACAGCAACAACAAGCATTTCCCTCCTGGCAAGCGCAGTTGTTTTTACATTCAGTTAAGAACTTAAGACTTAGCCCTTCTATATAAACCCCATAAGGGTTTCACCCATAGCAATTCAAAGCCACCATTTGCAATCCGATTAAACAGAAGGGAGGGGGAAAAAGATAATGGCGACGAGGAGCACTGTTTTCGCCATCGCCGTGATCGCCATGTTTGTTGTGGCATGTGCTGCATCCTCGCCACCACCGGAGAGCGCCCAAGAATGCATGCCGGCTTGCATAGCGTCCGGCAAGAGCGAGCACACATGCACCAAAGCATGTGCCAAGGCCGGCGATGGAGTGCAGCTGACGAGCTTTTGGGGTTGGGGTTGGGGAGGGGTAGATAAAGCGAAACATTAGGTCCCCAAACAACGTTAGATGATTTATGCTGTATTGAGCTTTTTCACCCCATCACAAAGTGATCATACATGTATTAGCCTCGAAGGTAAGATGTGTACGTTTTGTGGTGAATTAAGGTGAAATGCATATCATAAATAAGATGATGAAAGTAATAAAATTACGTTCTCTCAATTCTTATAATGTTGAGTAACAATCTATGTATCCTGATCCATCTCTCCTTGATTTTCTTACTTTTGGGACTAGGCGAGGCTCGACCTAGTCAAACGTTGGCGAGCTTTGCCAAAGGCCAACAACCTTACTGGCTCTTGCCTCTAGTCAATCACCAAGCCTCAGTGACGAGCTAAAAAAGGAAGAAGGGAAGAAAAAAAAAAGATAGAAAGGAAAAAAGGAAAAAAATAAAAATTTTGAAAAAATATGAAAATATTATTAAAAATTGTCAATATCAACACTAATCGACAATATAGGATGATCGACATTCATGTCAATGATCTTCAACTAAAATTGATCAAATTAACTCAATTAAAAATCATGAAAAGATTTGGGATTCAGTTGTCAAAATTAAAATGTTTATGACCGAATTGGTAAAAATGCAAAATTGAAAGGTTGGCAAAAGTGCAATATTATTCGTGGGGGGTTTAGATGTGTAATCTTTTGCTTTCACTCAAATTCCTTTTACATTATCATACTATAAAGTCGTTGTAATAAACTAGTATGCACGCTTTGCATCAACGTGCAAAAGCAGAGAATCAATGCGTATTTTGCCATGCTTTTTGGCCTTCCCCTTTTGTATTTCATATCGTTTTCGTCGTGGCGTATCTCGTATTGGCTTGCTGCTTTATGAGATTCCCCCATGCAGCTTGCTTCATCGATAGGGTTTTGGGGCCGTGACTTGGAGATCTTGAAAAAGCAAATTAGATTAGGATCTTGCCTTTCTTTTCTCTTCTTTTGAATTATATATCTCGAGGATTGATTCCCCATTGCTCGTCACTATGGTCACGAGCTGAAAGGTACTTCGATGAGGTAAATTCAAATGTCATTTCCATATGTATTTGCCTGATCATTTTACCAATAACACTTTAGGGCTCTCTTTTTTCGGGGGTTCCGAACGTACCGACTCATCCAATATACACGAATGCACATGGAGTACACATATATTCAGTGACGCTCTAGTCACAATATGGTACCGATGACCCTATGATTACCTTGGATTGCAAAGATCGGTAAAAATTGACTAAAAAGTCCTAAACCCAATGTTTGACAGCCTATTCAATTTTAAACTTTTTAATTTGGTCAATTTAATTATAAACATTTTGATAATTTTTCATTATTGTTCTTTCAATTAATTTTGATCAAAAATCACCGATGTGACCAATTTTTGTAATTTTTTAAATATTTTAATTTTTTTCCTTTTCTATTTTGTCCCCCTTCTTATCCTTTTGCTTGTGGGCCAAAAGAAAAAGTTTTGAAAAAAAATGCAAAATTCATTCACGTTAGGGTCAAATGTGCTATGTAAATAGCCGTCACTAACTAGACTTCCCAGTTAATGATTTTGGGCCAAGATTGACCAAAATGACTACATAGGAAAGTCATCAAAATATTTAGACTAAATTGATCAAATTAAAAAGTTAAAAACTGAATTAGCCACCGTATTATTAGTTTAGGATTTTTTGGACAATTATCTCGAGAAATTAGAATTTAAATTAAAGCTACTTATCACATCCAAGCCAAATACTTGATAGCTCAAATGGCTCCTTTGCGATTCACTTCTTTGTTCCCATGTCATATGTCACAATGGTAATCAAATGGTTCCTCAAACAAATTTGGCACATTATTTGCAAGATTTAAGGTGCTTCATGATAGATTTTGGAAGTTGAACTTCTAAGTTTGATTATAAAAAAAAACACGCAGTTTGACTTCACCATTGACATGATGTATTTTTCAACTTGATTAATTCTTATGAATTCACATAAATCACTCCATCCAACATCAAGCAAGAACTCCTCCGTGGGGTAGCAAGTTCCCAAGGTTACTCTAAATGGGAAACACTAGGACCGGGACTAAAATATCAGATCCGTCGCATCGACATCAACTTTTGCTCCCTTAGCTGGCGGTTCGGTTGATAAAAGCTAGTGGGTTTTTTTTTTTTTTTTTTTTTTTTTTTGGGTTAGAAGCTCGTCAGTTTGACTTCGATATTTTTCATATCATTCGATTACGAAACATATGTTGAAGATGAATCGAGATGCTCCGTTACATGGCAAAATTATCAACAAGAGAAAACCATTCTCCTCTTTCTAATTCTCTCTCTTCCAAATTTTCACTCCCTTCATTTCCTTCTCCCTCTGCGTTTCCACGTAAAACCTGATAAAGTCATCGTGATTCTATAGCTCGATACGTCGCCTCGCCATTGCGATTAGGTAACGCCTCGATTCTAATTTCTCGCACGGAGATGCGACTCCCATTGGTCGATCTTGCTTGGGAACGAAGAATCCTCGTTCGAGCAAGAATCTACGTACATCGGACTTTGACAGCATGAAGATTATAGAAATGAACTGGGGTTTCGTTTCTTTAACGTAAAGAAATACTCTTGCTTCAAGAAATCACCAACAAATCCGAACATGCTCAATTCATTTGCTGTAATCTCTTTCGTCCTCAGACAAGTAATGTTCTCGCTTTCGCTTTCGAAAGTGATACGCAGAATCCTCAAGCGTCAAGAAATCAAATCACTCCCACATGCGATGAGACGCACTGTATCCAAAGAATGAATAGGGGAAAGAGACTGCAAACGTACTCGCATGTCGCCGAATGAATTACAGCGCGATCATCGAGAGCGTGTGCAAGCTATCGGCGTCGTCGCCGCCGCCTCCGCCTTGGGCTGCCGCCACCGATCGACGGACACTTGCCATGCGCCGGCACACCAGACGGACGGCTCTTCTCAGCCGGGATTCGTGGGCAGGGCTCACCGGTCGCTCGGACTCGACCACGATCTGCCTCAGCTGGAAGAAGAAGAGGCTCGACGCTTGCACCACGTCGGCGTAGTTGTTTCGCCGGGAGAGCCGGAGGGCGAGGGAGAGCTTGAGCAAGAACGGCCAGATCAGGCCGCCGGCGAGAATAGGGGCTAGACCGTGGGAAGCGACCAGCGTGAGCTTGAGCTTTGCTAATGCCACCAAGTGCATCCCCATTTTAGAGAGAGAGAGAGAGAGAGAGAGAGAATTTGGCTGTGAATGGACGTACGGAGAGTGAATAAATCTCAGTGGAGAGCAATCTGCGATGTTTTTATGTAAATCATGATCTACATTTATCCTAATTTCGATATGCAAAAAGATATAAAAACAATTCAACTTTTTTATGGTAAAAAAAAAAAACAATTCAACTTTAACAAACGTTAAGATTTTACTAAACATAAAAGCGCCCTATAAAAGTAATATCAAGATTGCTATATTAGATTTACAAAAGGATGTGGCCGTGAGATTCTTATAAGACTACTGTCGACTCTTCTCAAATCTTAATTTCTTAAATGAATGTGTGATTTAATATTGAAATATTCTAATAATAGCCTATTCTCAATATATATATATATATATGTGTGTGTGTGTGTGTATCTAAACGTGCAATGGGTAACCTTAGTTGAGCAATTGGGTTTTTTTCCTTCCCTTTTGGCCAAAATTGAAGTAACCAAATTTTGATATGTCACTCTATATGAAGCTAAATCTGAAAAATCAATCTTTTTACATAATTTTTATTGATCAAGAAATAAATGAGCTTTTTAGATGTATTGCTCGTGTTTCGTCAAAATTGCATCTGTGATAAAATACCTTCCACCAAAATTGTCCAATTAGTTCTTAGCATAATACAAATATCAATCAAATCATAAAATTTTCTATTATACTAATTTAGTCCTAAACCTTTGTGTAAAATTTTAAAGTGGTCATTCTAATCAATTTTCAACAGAAATTGCTGATCCAGCAATGACTAGATTACCAAGTAAGTTATTTTGGAATTTCATGCAAAGTTTCAGAACTAAATTGACAAAATTGTCAAGTTTAGGACTGAACTGATATTCATACTATAATTTTATGACTAATCAGACAAATTTCACGACGAGAAGTATCCATAAACATATCATTTCGGCCGACACTTTTTCTTTGTTTTGCATTTTACCGACCAAAAAAGAAATAGAATTATCACAAAAAGACAAAACTTGGTGTATAATGGGACAGCCTTCCTTATCTGATCTACGAAAAATCTTTGATGCAAATATAATTCTTTTCTTGGGGCGGTACACGTCCATACGATTGCAGAGAAAGGCCTTTGTCATGTTCTACATAATGGGTCGAAAAATGTGGAGCCTAATGCTCGAAGGAAATTTCCATGAAGCTTCGTGCTTTGAAATTGCAAGAGCAGATAATTGCAGGTAATGCAGACAAGGCGATACGCATGCATTATGGGGTTGGCCAGGACGGAGAGTTTTAGACGCACTTCCCTTCTTCACGTATGAACTAAAATGGCTTTTGGAGCCCGAGTGCCGATTTCTGACGACAACGAGGAAATTATTGGTACAACAGTGCCCACGAGCTCAATTTATTAGGTTAGGTTAGATTAGGTGACAGCGACGAACTATAAGTGGCTAATTTAGGTCGGATGCATTACATTGGAGAATAATGAAAATGTTGAGATCTATATTGATACAGTTGAAAAGTTTAGGATTGAATTAATGGTTATACAATATGTTTAAGATTTTTTGGATAATTTTTTCCTATTAGAAATTTTGAGGCGATAGATACGCAAAAAGTTCATCAAGAAAATTTGTCAATACTCTAATTAAAGAAAAAAGAGAAAAAGAAAAGTGGTGAATAAGTACTTCAGCCCACTAAGAGCAAAGTCGTGTGTCGACCATCCATTAATCATGAGATAAGTTTAGGCATCGGCTTAGGTTTAATATAGACGATGGATCTTAATGCATTGGGCTTGATGAAAGCCCATCTTACATTTCTCTTATAACGAAGATAAATTCACATTAATTCTGCTCCTTTTAATCAATCTCCAAATGACCCATCTCAATTGATGAGTAATCCACCACATAACCACGTACTTGTCTAGCGATTATTGGATCATCAACCGTACTAAAGCTAACATTGTCATTAAACATAATATTAGGACAGAAAAAAGCACACATCTTTCGAAGGACAAGGATGGAATGTAATTTCTTCAAGGATTTGTACACATAGGTGACTTAAATTACTGTCGGATACTAGTGTAAATATTCTCGCGAGACAAAGTACGGTGATTGAAATTTTGTTAAAAAAACATTTCATTTCAATCTACCTACCTCTACGCTTTACCCCATATTTCCCTTTCCCATGGCAGTGGAAGAGTCCAATCCGAGTTTATATCACCTACCACGTAATATCCTTTGATCCTCTCAATATATGCTGCAAATCCACTTTAATTTTTGCTTGCTCAAAATGGGCTACCAAACGTATAACGAGGAGTCCATCTAACCCGTTAAATGTCATTGGATCTTTTGTTAAGGTCTTATGGACCTTAGTAAATCCAGCAAATTCAATTAATATAAAAATAAATAAATATATATATGTATGTATGTATGTATGTATATATACGTACTTATAGTGATGATAATAATAATAATAATAATAATAATAATAATAATAATAATAATAATATTCACCTGCCTCGATTTTCACTTTGCAATCGCAGTATTTAACTGTCCCATAGCCAAGAATATGGATTTATTTTTCCATGTGGGTAATTTTCAATGACTCGTCTAAAGACCGTTGTTGAAAAATTGTGGGTACTTGCCCAAATGACTCTTTTTTCAACTTTTTTTCTTCTTTTTGTTCTTTTTTCTTTCTATTTGATTGCAAAATAGTTAAGTTCTAAAATTTATTTCTACTTTTTGAAAAGTTGGGACTTGATTGCACTTGTCCCTTAATAAAACTGAAAAAGGAAATTCTTTTGAATTTAACTAAATTCAAAGGCGGGTTGAACTTCCCAACAAAAAAACTAAAATGAAAAGCAAAGTGAAACGTTGTGCAACGCCATAAACCCTAATCTGTCCCCATGATTTTCTCCATCCCACAGAAAATCATTTTCGTTACAGCAACAACAAGCATTTCCCTCCTGGCAAGCGCAGTTGTTTTTACATTCAGTTAAGAACTTAAGGCTTAGCCCTTCTATATAAACCCCATGAGGGTTTCACCCATAGCAATTCAAAGCCACCATTTGCAATCCGATTAAATAGAAGGGAGGGGGAAAAAGATCATGGCGACGAGGAGCACAGTTTTCGCCATCGCCGTGATCGCCATGTTTGTTGTGGCATGTGCTGCATCCTCGCCGCCACCGGAGAGCGCCCAAGGATGCATGCCGGCTTGCATAGCGTCCGGCGAGAGCGAGCAGGCATGCACCAAAGCATGTGTCATGGCCGGCAATGGAGTGCAGCTGGACTTTTTCGATTGGGGTTTTACTTGGGGAGGGCTATCTAATGGGAAACCTTAGGTCCCCAAACAACGTTAGATGATTTATGCTGTATTGAGCCTTTTCACCCTATCACAAAGTGATCATACATGTATTAGCCTCGAAGGGTAAGGTGTGTACGTTTGTGGTAAATTAAGGTGAAATGCATATCACAAATAAGATGATGAAATTAATAAAATTACGTTCTCTCAATTCTTATAATGTTGAGTAACAATCTATGTATCCTGATCCATCTCTCCTTGATTTTCTTACTTTTGTTGGAGATTCTTCGAGCAACAGTTTGCAAATAATTCGATACCTAAAGTTGTTTTTTTTTTTTTTTTTTTTTTTTTTTTTTGGGCGCAATTGGTAGAGTAAGATTTATATTAATTAGTGAATTACCCTGAAATATATGGTCTATGAGTAAAAACCAGAACATAATGCCCTAGATACAAAGAAAGTTTACCAAATCTGAAGTCTAATATGACGCCACAAATGCTTGTAAGGTGCCTGGAAAGATCTAAATATCAATTACTTTCAAAATCACCATGTCATATTGTAAATCTACTGACAAGCTAGTTTTTTGCTTGTTGTCCCGAGAACGGGTCCAAGCAATTGAGATTCAAAGCATCGCGCGACATAATCAATTGACTTAACATCGTGCATTTATTTAGTGCATAAATGGTGTTGGCAATTATATTTAAGCTCGCTTAAACAATGATGAATAGATTGAGCATGATCCGAATTCGAATTTTGATGAACATTACCTAGGATCAACAATGCCCAATTTTGGTCATCGATAGAGTGGAAATGCACCAAGATTTGACTCCTTGCTTGGCGCAAGTCAACGCAAGGAATCGTCACCCCTAAAGCTATGCAAAGTTCAAAGTGTGGTTCCCTCGTGCCTACGCCCCTTTCAGATTCTTTTTTCATGCGACTATTGATCCAAAACCTCTCGACATTCATCGGATTAAAAGACGTAAATTCCGGGTTCGCTGATCATAAAGTTTTTTAGTTTTTTGTGCCCTACGATATTCTGTATAAAAATATCGAAAAATTTTAAAAGTCACAACCCATTACGTCTAAAGGATCCAGCACTTGGTAGGTTAAAGGCACTCAAGTTTACTCATTAGATATTGATAAAATCAGACGAAATCTTCGATTTATTTTTGCAGGATGGCCTAGTTAATTAATTGACAGCCAAGTAATTCAAATTGAGGAAAATTAGCTAAACAAAAAATATTGTAAATAACAATGGAGTTATAATAGAGCCAATTATATTGTTTTATGGAAAAACAGTTTAAGAGACAATGATTAGGGGGCACATGATGACTCCTAATAATCTAAATTAAAAGAAATGAATTGTCAATGAATCATTCAATTCTTTTAAAATAGGACATATATATACACCAAAAAATGACAAACTTTTGATTATTATCAACATGAAATAGATTTAGTCAATGAGAGCAAAGTTTGGTCATTTATGAATAAAATTAGGGATGACTTGAAGAGAATCGACAAATCGCTAGTAAAGTCATCAATGATGCATGATGTGAAATTATTGACAAGAACCTTGAAGATGATTGGCAAAACTCAATGTCAATGGCAAACAATTGACACGAGGATAACCTATAGGTGCTTATTTTGCTATTATTTTAGGATTGTTGTAACTTCTTATAGGTAAGTGTTGCTAGATAATGGGACACCACAAAGTAACTACTTGTGGATAATGTAATTTCTAATAACCACTAGAATTTTTTTTCCAATAATCATTTGTAAACATTGATTGGCGACTTTAAATAATACATCATATTTTTCGTACCCTATCGTCGGAACAAACAAACAAAATCTATTATCCTTCAATTCCTATACTTTAATTGTAGTTTTTAGATATCTCGTCATTGATTTACTTTTGACGTGTATCTTATTTGTAAGTTGTCGCTAATTAAATTTTGGCCTTGTAATTTTATGTCTTCGAATTTTGTCGTCAATTAAATTCCGGCAAATTTTCGTATACTTTGACATTGATTAATTTTGTCTAAATATATCTATAAGTTCCCTCGTACTTCATTAATACAACTCCTATCCCAAATCACCATTTGATGCGTCTCCTTTTATTAAGAAACCGAAGAACGAATTTCGGTCAAATATATTTTGTCTGATGATCCAATTCCGACGAAACAAAAATAAAAAGTTAAAGATTAAACAGTCAAAAAAAAAAAAAAAAAAGGAACCAAAGTCCTTCTTTCCCTTTTGTAAAATGGCGTTCATCCAAGGGGTGTAATACAGTCAAATCGAGTCAACATGGTGCCAAATTACTCGATAGTCTACTCACATGCTCAATAATCAAAAATCAAATTCAAGTTCATCCTAAGGGTGTAATATAGTCAAATCGAGTATATTGAGATAATATCGTCAAATCGAGACAATATAGTGCCAAACTATGCAATGGTCGACTCACATGCTCTATAGTATCAAAACATGATTTGAGTTCGATTGAGATCAACTCTAACATAAGATTTAAATACTTTGACCTTAATCCAACATGACTTAAACCAAGTTATAGTCACCATCTGAGCTTAATAAGCCCGAATTTTTTTTTCTTTGCATTTATAAATGTGGGTGCGCACATGATTTGACGTGATCATTTTTTTTTTTAATATTCCTAATATCTAATCATTGTATGTTGCATCTTTACCAAAATGAGTTTTCCTTTTGGTCTCTATAGATAGTGACCTTTTCAAATGGTGGGTAATTGTAAAGGTGTGCTTGATTATAATAGGCCCTCATTTTTCTAACTCTCTGTTGTTTGATGGAGGGATGATATGGAAAACTTTATAAGTGAGACAAACGCTATTTTCTATTCAGATATGTACATTTTTTTAGAAAGTAGTAATGATTTGATTAAGATCACGATCCTGTTGAATCGAGTCCATACAAATCCAAGGTTGCTTGACAAAGCACTCGAATTGTCCCTTCTCAAGCTCATTTCCCTCACAGCACAAGATAAGTAACAGTAATCGCGGATCCCGCTAAAGTCAATTGAGAGCAACTTAATCAAATTACACGGGAAAATGATATTATAAGTGTCATATAACTTTTGTACAGTACTCAATTAAGTATCACAACCTTTTTTCTATTCACTTGAGTGCCATAATATTTTTTTTCTAATCATTTAACTACAATATGAATTTTCAATTATCACTTGAGTGTTACAGTTTCAAATTTTCAATAATTAAATGAACTTAACCACTGGGGGTTCGCCCTACGCCACCCTTCCAACACTGGAAGGGGAGGTGAGGGTTAAATCCCTACCTTCTCGAGGAGGAAATGGGGGCAGGGACGCGTAAGTTTCGAGAGGGTTGCGACTCCCACGCCCGCAAGCGGGCGCGAAGTCTGCAGTGAGTGTAGAATAGGCGTAGAGGAGAGACCGACCAAAAAAATAATAATAAAAAAAAATAATTAAATGAACTTTTTAAAAGTTTCAAAATTATGACACTTAAGTGGTTGGTAAAAAGTATAGTGTACTAAAGTTACGGCACTACTAATGGTCCAAATTTTACTGCCGCCCAGATCCTCGACGGGGCCGTCGCACGTTCCGGTTCGGTTAAAACACCGTTAAACCCTTCCCCAAGCAAAAAGAAACGCTCCCTCCCTCCTCCTCTCTCTTTCCTTCCCTCCCTCTGCGACATTTCAGCAAACAGGTCGCGCTCCCTTCCGTACCCGCGCCTGTCGAACCGGTGATTCGCTTCGCGGCGACCGAATCGGGAGCGCCGTGAAGATGAACGAGGAGGAGGACATCGCCGGGCCCCCGCACAGGGAGCTGTACGCGCTGCTCCACGTGGCCCCGGACGCTTCCGACGAGGAAATCAGGAGGGCCTACCGCCAGTGGGCTCAGGTCTACCACCCCGACAAGTACCAGGACCTTCACGTATGCTTCTTGAGCTCGCTCCGCTTCGCGTTCTTTTTACTTGCTGGTTGTCGGAGATTCGGGTGGCTTCAGCTTGAATTTTGATGAGTTCCCGGCGGGGGATTGGGTTCGCGGCGGTGTCTGTCGGTTGATTCGTGGGCGGTTTCTTGGGATGGTTGCTGAGGTTTTTTGGGATATTGGGTTGTGGCCGGTTTGACTTTGTTAGCATTTTTTCCGTTGATTGTTTTGTTCATGTTTGTGGCTCAATCGAGTTTGCCTTGGTTGCGTGCGGCGGTGCTGCTTACGTGTTTGACCGAGTGTTGATGGGCATTGTGTTCTTGGGAGAACTCTGTCCCGCTGTTCTTTCCCTTTTCCTGGGAAATTTAATCCGGTCAAATGCAGAATTACTTCTATCTCGAGAAGGTTATGCGACTATCCCATCAATGGATATCTATTCCATCTTGATTCCCACTGTAACATGGTTGTCATTGGTCTGTTTACCAAAAATCTTGTTTCTATTTGAGGGGGATATGTTTGGTTTATGTAAAATGTCAACTGCTGAAAATGGCAGTTTGTATTTTGTTTTATGGCGATAACAAGCTTTTTAGTGTCCTTTTTTATTGTCCCGTTGCTTTTGCAGAAGTGGGGAGGCCTCAATTCATTGTGAGTGATATATAAAAGTATTTTAACATCATTTCCAAAACGATTCGACTGTTCCTTCTCAATCTATAATCTGTCCAATGCTAAAAAATAGATGCTGTAATTGTCCAATAAGCATTAATAGCAAGCCCATGTCTTGTCCTCTTGTGAAGATGTCTATTGGTTGGACTAGAAATGAGGGAGAAAAGGAATTGGAAATCTTTATGTTCACACCAGACACTTAATTTTCTTTTTATTTCAGTTGAAGATTTATCCTCTAAGTGCAGCATGTCTTTGCTCTTTTCATGATGGCTTCTCTCAACTATTCTTTGCTTATGATTGATAGTCGTTAGTGCTGCTCAGTGTATCTTATGGTAATATTATGAATGAATTGTGGTACTAAGCCATCAACATTTTGTTAGTTGCTTTGGCCCTGGACCCATTCATAAGTTTGTTCATCTTCATCTTTCAATTCTGATGCTGTCCTTTTCTCCGCATGATTATTGATGATCACAAGTCCTATTAATATGGAACAAGTGTCTGATTTTCAGATGAAGGAAGTCGCTACACAGAACTTTCAGCGGATATGTGAAGCATATGAAATATTGTCCGATGAGAATAAAAGGCAAATATATGATATATATGGTATGGAGGGGTTAAATTCAGGTTTAGAACTTGGTCCAAGGCTGAGTAAAGTTGAGGAGATAAAAGAAGAACTTGAAAGGTTAAGGCGAATGAAGGAACAAGAAAAGAGTTTATCACAGTTCCGACCATCTGGTACAATAATGACAGAAATGTCAGTGCCGCACTTTTTGGATGGCGACAGCTTCGTGAGAGGGTAGGTCTTCAACTTATGTATCTGCCAATCTATTTGAGGATCCTAATTAAGATGCATTCTGCCTGATGCATGATGATACAGAAGGACTTGACCAGACAACGAATTTAATGCTTTTTTTTTTTTTGGCAAAATTGAGATTTGAACAGTGAATAGAGTTCTGATTTCAATGCTGTAAATCAAGTTGGATGAGATCATTGTTTTAGCATGACTACAGGATGCTAGGATTGATGATAAATTGCAAGTTGCACAAGTGCACAGTGTGAGCAAAGACGTTGCAGAATGAAATGGTTTTGTGAAAGCTGAATGACAACCAAGCCGATGGCTGTTTACCTATGATGTCAATTTGATCCATTCTCCTTAATCATTTTTAACACTTACAAATTAAATTTTGTGGAGTTAGATGTTCTCATGATTCTGTAGATCAAATTTATGGGATCCAGCTGTGAGGCTGACTAATATTGATATATACCACTGCATTACAATGATCTCAGCAAACCCTTTTGCCTAGGTCTGTGATTGTTATAAGAAATGGAAAATTTTAATTCCATACTTTCCCCACATTGACAATTTCTCTCCATATAATATTCTGCTGCTCAATGGTATCTGCTGAGTTTATGTGTTCATGTATTTCAGAATGCAAATGGCAAGTCAATTCCAGTCGCAAATATCCAAAAAGAATACACTAGCTCTTGGTGGAAATTTGGCAGTTAGTGAAAATGCTGGTGGCCGAGCCGCTTCTCTTGTACTTGGGCATCAGATTTCTCCTGCTGCTTCAGCAGAATTTATGGTCTCATTTGGTCTGCAGGCCCTTGTTGGCGTGCAAACGACAAGGTGGAGCATTTATGAGCTATTTATGTTTATTTTATGCAAAGAATACTACTTTTTCTCACTTTTGTTTGGTGATAGGCATTTATCACAACACTCATCAGCGACTATGGGCTTAGCAATGTCTTTGCAAGATGGGTCAATAAATCTGTCAAATGCGTGGACCCGCCAGTTCTCAGAAACAGCAAATGGAAATGTATTCTAGCTGCATCAAGTTTCTCTCTTTCTCTGCCAAAATGTTATTTGCCCTGTGCTGTTTACCATATTACAATCAATAAACTATATCAGGGTTGATTTATAAAGGTTCCTAGCAACACGATCTTGAAGGCTTATAAAAAACTCCTGTGGCTTAATGTTGGTAATTTGATTGGTTTCATAGATGATAAAACATTTGTAGAGGGCATATGATTTGCAGTACCCATGGCAGAGATTAATACATGGCAATGAGAAATCTTTATAAAATTGGGGCATGTTCTTAGCTGTCAATACAGTGAATACTTGTGCTATACTTCACTGTCTTTTCCCAGCATCAAATATTTCTCTTATTTTTTGCTCTTCATCTTTTTGCAGATACAGCTTGTATTAGGACCAGAATCATCTATTGCAGTTGGATGGCAAAAGAGAGAAGAGAAAATGTCTGCTGCTGGAGAGTTGAAAGTATGTCCAAATTTGTACTTCAGTCATGCTCAAAGTTTCATCCCCGAGTTTTGGAGATAATATGATGAAACACATGCTCATAACTTAAGTGTATGTGAACATGTTCACATATGCTTAAGTGATATAACATTTGGTTCCCATGGTCCTTCTTGTTATGCTCCTTTCCCCGAAGAACCTCCCTGAGCCAAGTTTCTCTTTTATTATGCCTAACCATGTTCATTTGTGTTTATTCCAACCTTCTGCAATTTCTACAGCTTGGAACAAGTTCTTTTGGGGCATCAGCTCATTACACTAGGCGTTTTTCTTCAAAATCTCATGGGCGTATTGCAGGCAGATTTGGAAGGTACTTGCAGTAGATGAATTTGGGCACTGATATTGCAAATTGACTGTGACTATATTTATTTGGACTTTAGCAATCACTTCGCATGTTATTAATTTTCATAGCACTTTTGATTGAGTTAATTATTTTTCACGTTTCAAGTTCTTATGAGACATTGCCATCCTGTTAATAATATTCAGTAGCATTATTTTATCTTAAAATTCCCAAATCATGGTTTTTGATGACTGGAGAAGTTTTGTTGAGCAACGTATGGACCCAGCATAAAGATGAGAGGCCCTTACAATCACTTTGATTGCTAACATCTGTAAATAGTGTAGCATGCCTGCCTTAATGACTTGCTATAAACTTTCTCATCTCTTGTTAGTGGATTATGTTTGTTGCTTAGGAGGAACTAACATGTTTCTGGATGTGACAATGAGGAAGGGTGCTACATTGATTTTTATGTTATGGTTGACAACATTTCTTTAAGATAAACAGAGTCTTGTAGTTGGACCTCAAACCTATAGATAATTCAAGATTTTAATATATACTGACGCACTTTCTGTTTGTAGTTATTATGCTATATTGTTTTTTCAATAACTTTACCTGTTGCACAGCACTGCTCTAGAGGTCGAAGTTGGTGGTGGAAGAAAACTATCCAACTTTAGCACTGTCCGCATGCTGTACACAATTGGGATACAGGTATTCAGTGCTTCTTAAGAGTAATGGCTAGATGATTATTGGTGTACTTTTGTTTTTCCCTCATGAAATGTAATTTGAAAAATCTTTAGATCTTCTTGTGCTTTTCATTTTTTAGAAGGCAAAAAAACTAACTAATAAAATACTATTTATTTAACATAAAATTTCAATGTTGTGTTGAAGTGTATGTTTAGAAAAAGATGAGATTATGTAGAAAATTGATAATAGGAACAAAACAACAATGGCGTGGCCCCTCCTTGTGATCTCATGGTTCTATAAAAGTGCAAGTTCTGTTAAGTCGTGTTACATTTCGCCTGGATAGAATGGTCTTGTGCCAAATGTCTAAAAATATTCCATTACATTTTATTACAATTAGGGTGGATTGAGTTTAAGACATTTCCATTAGTGGATTTGTTGTTGCGCTTCCAATTCACACAGTTGTGTGCAGGCTCCTTAGTTATTATTCTGTCTGCATCATTTACACTTACATTACTTCTTTAATTTGTGTGGCTTACCCCTTCTCTGTGTGTTATTCTCTTGGCAGGGTATATTTTGGAAATTTGAGTGGCGCCGTGGTGGCCAAAAGATAGTTGTTCCTGTAAGCTGGATTTAGCATTTTCATTTGTTTTCTTCCATTAGAGGCACAATATAGGTGCTTTAAGTGGTTATCTTCATTAGTTATGAAAGTCGAATAGATTTCTATGTACAAAAATTCGAAGAGGCTTAAATAATTGTAGACCACCTTAATAAATTGTTATTAAGGATGGCCAGTATTTTTTGGAACTAAAAAATGGACTCGAGAGCATTGTCATAAGAAAGCATTTCAGCACAGTTAAAGATTTTCATTATGTTTGCTTTCCTCATGTACTCTCTCTTGTGGTCCCAAGTATGATCTGGTAGTTAGTGGAGAACATTGGGAAGGCCGTACATTTTGTTTTGCTCTGAGATATTTTCTTTTGGCTATTTGTGTGCAGATTTTGCTGTCAAGGCATCTAAATCCTTTGTTTGCTGCCGGGGCGTTTATATTTCCAACTTCTGCTTACTTCATTCTCAAGGTTCTTATCTGAATCACCTTATGGAGAATTTTGTTGTGAATGTTTTTTACTTATTGCAATTGTGTTTGCATTTGGCACAGAATTTAGTTTTAAAACCTTAATGGTAATGGGAAGGATGTCTTCCAACTAATATACTTGGCATTTCATATCTTATATTTTTAGGAAGGAATTTCTTTTCCAAACCTACTTGTTACAGAATTTGACTGTATGATTCTTGTTTATTAGGTGGAAATACCTTTGCATTGGGCTTCATCATAGGCCTTCTTTTTCAGTTGTTTGGTGGTTATATTCAAATGTTATGCTGGCTTAGAGGATCATGTTTCTATCAGTATTCAACAATTGTCTTTTAATCTAGCTCCTAACTTTTATTGGCAATTGTAACTAATAGTTTTATTGGACGAAGTCATGATGGCTAAATGTTGACTTATTAATTTATGACTAGTAATCCACTCTGACAATGCAGTGTTTTACAGAGCATCTTTCCAGTTGACAAGGCCCATGCTTACCTGTTTGATTATTTAGACATGCTGCCGATAGAAAAATCATTAGTTGATACAACCTACATGTTCCATGATTGCAGAAGTTTGTTGTCAAGCCTTATTTCCTTAAGAGAGAAAAGCAGAAGGCTTTGGAGAATTTAGACAAAACTTCAGCGCAGGTATGTCTAAAACATTTGCTGCTGTACAGTGTCCCTTGTATTCATTAGAGATATTTAAGCAAATCGTCGCAACATGTAGGTACAAGAAGCAATGGCGGCAGCCCAGAGAGCTCAGAAGTTGTTAGAAAATGTGGCAAACCGAAAAAGAAACAAACAAATGGAAGTTGGTGGACTAGTTATCACTGAAGCAAAATATGGGAATCTTAAAAATTTGAAGAGATATGATCAATCGGGAGAAGTCACCGAATTGGCTTCCCAAGTTATGGATGTTACTTTGCCTCTAAATTTCCTCGTTACTGATTCAGGGCAGCTTAAGGTATGCTACTCCTATCTTGTGCCATTTGTTGTGCTCCTGCACTTCTCTTTCAAATTCTTCAGCATGACTGTGCTTTGACCTAGCATTGACTGCAGCCACCCTTAATTAACAGCTTAGCACCTGCCTTTCTATTGTTATTTCTCAGATAGTTCTTTTAACCGAGAATGAAGGTTTTGTAATGGGCAAAGCCTTGGTGTGACATAAACTCTTAGAGGTCATAGTTTTAAGTCACAGAAACCTCTGCCCCAAGATAGGCATCAAGCTGCACACATCTCCCCAGATTCAAACACCTTTTGCCAAAATCTACATGACAGGCAGGCCCTTCAGTTTAGACTAAAAAATATCAGTATGCTCTCTAGAAGCAGAGGAGCCTAGACTTGTGCATTTTAGAGTATTTTTTGCTTAGCGTCAAAGGTCCAATCATGTACTCTCGGTAAGAGTGATACATACATTTATTGGAAGTGGAAGCTTGGAAGGTCGCACTGGTATGCAGAAGCCATTCTTGCATGGGCAAGGTTACTTATATAGGTCTTTGCATGCCTATGTCTCTTCTCATGAACATTGAAAACGAACCAGGCCAGGGCCCTTCTCATCAAGGTGACGCTTGGTGTTAATCACAGTCGGCGAACAGACACATCTGCAATCTTGGGGATTTCATTATCGGCCAATGTCGGATGCTTGTTCTCACTTGCCAATTTGTATATTTGCAGCTTCACGAAGGCGTAAAGAAATCGGGAATCATGGGATTTTGCGATCCCTGTCCCGGGGAGCCAAAAGGACTGCGCGTGGAGTATACTTACGGTGGCAGTAGATACGAGGTAGTGCATCTTTGCGGTCCCTCTTCAAGCAAAACCGGCTCGGTTTATAACCTTCGTTCCGTAATTTTCGTGATAATGCAGGTGACGGTGGATGATTACGCGGAGCTGTTTATTCCCCGTGAAGATCACCGAATTTGAACGATAGCCTGATTATCTAGCAATTTTTTTTTCCCAGCTTTGCCATACCTCTTTAGATAATTGAAGTTTGAAAGTTTTACTCGAGTTCAATCTTCAGCTTGATTTCTTGTATCCAGAAAGCCTCGATTGATTTTCTTGTAAAATTCTCATAATAGAGATAAATTGTAAAAAAAGCTTCATTTCTCATTTTAAAGCTGCACGGATGCATTTTCTGTGCCCTTTATTTTTGCGTAAGATCAATGTGCAAGCTTGCTGCTTTATCTTTGTTTTATCTTTTGTTTTTAGGGATAATGACACAAATGACCGCTCCATTTTGATCCAATGTGGAATGCGGCATCTAAATTTTACTCCAATATGTAATATGTTCCATAGACTTTTGATATATTTTCAATTTAGTCACTGGACTATGAGAAAATGTTCAATGTTGTTTTGTGTTCAATGTTGTACTCGAATTATATAAAAGTTTAACATATAGTTTAAGGAATAAATTGATTGTGTACCAAAAGTCCATAATTCAAAGACAACGTTGCACATTGATCTCAAATTTAGGGGTTACATTTAACAAATTGAAAGTTCAATGACCATATTGTATATAGGAATAAAATTCAAAAATCATTTATGTCATTCTTTCTTATTTTTATACCTAAGAAGGTGAAACTTAGCTCACAAAAATTAAGGGACAGATTTTAGATCACGAAGTTCAATAAATTATTAAGGGCGCGCATGACAACCATTTTATTTCAGAAATAGTTTGGAAAAATAGATTTTTCTATTTCTATTTTTAAAAATTTTCTAAGAAAATAATCGTTTGATAACGACACAAAATTTATACTCTAAAAATAAAAATTCGTTTGATAACGACACAAAATTTCTTTCTTTCGAACAACGTCGGATCGGCAGATGACGATAACATATGGTGAAGGCGGCGGCCGGCGGCCGCCGATCGACAACCAGCGGCGGCGGCGGTGGCGGCGGCCGGTGACTAGCGGCGACCGACGATGGCAAGGGCCGGTGACCGGCCGGTAACCGATGGACGGTGGTCGGCAACAACGAATGAAGGACCGGTTGACGAATGATGAGAAAAAAATTTATTTCTCATTTCTGTTTCGGAAATAGAAAAGTAGAAAATTTTTATTTCGATTTCTATTCCAAAAATAGAAAAATGGAATAAGTTTTTATCAAACGGATTTCTATTCCAAAAGCAGTGCGGAATAGAAAAATTATTTATAAAATAGAAATTACCGATTGTCATGCATCCCCTAATAAGCTACTCGTACGGCCTTGTTTGTTTGTTTATGCTTTAATACAACCAGAAAGTATATTTTTTTCACTCTCCTGCGGAGTTATAATTTACAAATAGAATATAGACTTCCAAAGATTATTGAGAATTATATGTGAATTTACGTGTTAATATTTATATGCTGAGAGAATTTCAACTATTCTAAATTTAAAAATTAAAATGTGTGTTTCGTAATATTTAAATTAACCAAAAAGAAAACGTAAGGGTCAATGTAGATTCGCTAGGGTGTGCATGGTAACACTCCCAAAAGTGTTCCCGCACACTTCGTACGGAAAGTGTCTTGGGAACAAAAAGGAACAAACGCGTTTGGTTGCGTTTACAAGGTTGCCTTTTTTTTTTGTTTCGAACTGAATTGGAACAAAAAAAGAAACACAAAATTTGTGTTTCTTGTTCCGTAAACACAAAATGAAAAAAACGTTTCTCTCTCTCTCTCTCTCTTCTTCTTTTTTTTTTCTTCTTTTTTTCTTTCGCCGGTCGCCGGCCTCGGCCATGGCGGCGACCGGCCGTCGAGGCTCGGCCTCGCCGGATCTGGCGAGGCCGAGCTCGCCCGCCCAAGGCGAGGCTCGGCGTCGCCGGGCGCGGCGAGGCCGAGCCTCGCCATGGCCGGGCGAGCTCGAGCTCGCCCAGATCCGGCGAGGCCTAGCCTCGCCGTGGCCGGCGACGCCGGCTCGCCTCAGATCCGGCGAGGCCGAGCGTCGCCGGCCCGGCGAGGCTCGGCCTCGCCGGATCCGGGCGAGCTCGGGCTCGCCCGGCCTGGCGAGGCCGAGCCTCGGCCAACCACGGCGAGGCTCGGCCTCGCCGAGGGCCCGGCGAGCCTCGCCGTGGCCGGGCGAGGCCGCGCCCCGCCGGCCGTCCGCCGAGGCCTGGTGGCCTACCGAAAAAAAAAAAAAAATAAAAAGAGGAAAAAATAAAAAATATAATAAAAATGTTTAAAAAATTAAAAGAAATAAAAAAAGAATAAAATTTACCAAACGTGTTTCGTTCATTTTTTATTCCTGACCAAACGTTACCAAACGCGTGTTCTTTTGTTCAAAAACCTGCTCCCCTAACAAACAATTTTTTTTGTTTCTGTTCCTAAATGAAATGGAACAAAATGTTTCCATGCGCCAATTAACTAACCGTACCTTATATAGGGGGAATTGAGTGGGCATAAATTATTATAAACACAAGTATATGCGTCGTTTGGTTTATTGAAAAATTGTTTCTCTGAAATTAATACCATAAACCACAAACTAAATATTTATAACAAATTTTTCTGTCATAATTAATATCACGATAAATCACAAACCGATACACATGTTTCATTAAAATTCCAAATTAACCATTATATGTTATCTAACTTAATAATTAACGGTCTAAGTGAGGGTAACTGTATTACATGTATACCAGCTTGAGATTTTTTATTGTAAAAAAATAATTTTGAATAAGTTTATTTTGAATATGGTAATTTGGAATTTTCGTAATATTAATCTAAATAAAAATGGATTAATTTTGTCAATGGCATAATCCGTATCTTCCTCTTCCTTTGACTTTCGGAGGAATGAAACGCGACCACGCGACCGCTCGTCCGTCGCCATTTCCTTCCGGAGCCGGAAAAGCTTTGGCGTGGGGCGGCAGGGCAGGCGGCGAAGGCGACCGGAGAAGAAGGCAGGAAGGAAAGGGAGGGGGCAAAAGAGAATGGCGGGAGGGACGCCGGCCTGCATCTTCTGCCAAATCGCCCGCTCCTCCACCTCCACTCCTCTCCTCCACTCCGTCCGTCTCTCTCTCTCTCTCTCTCTCTCTCTCTCCGTGCGTTCGAGTCTGATCGAGTCTCTCGCGCTCTCGCGCTTCGCAGGACGATCGAGTGGTCGCGTTCGAAGACATCAATCCCTCCGCACTGAGGTAATTCGCTAGCTTATCCCGATGCGTTTGATGCGATCCAGCTTTCCAGCTGGGTTGACCTGAATGGATTGTGCGTTACCTCGGGGAGGGAAGTCTGATTAGTTCTCTCTGGATTGTGCTTTAAGTACGAGTTGCTCTGAACTTGGGCTTGTTGATCTACACCGTGGCTCGACTCGATCGAGATGATGTGTGGATTGATCGATTGGAGCGCGCACTGCTGTTTACCTCTGGAGATTGGACGGGATAACGAGTTCTGAATCTCCTTTTTTTTTTTTTTTTATTCGCTGGAATGATGGGGGTTTTGTTCGATCGAGATTTCGGATGAGTGATGTGGATTGCGATTCCGCTTGATTCCAGCGCATACTGATGTATTAGGTGTTCATTGAATTAGAGCGGCGCATGTTCTTTTGAATGCTTCAAGTTTCGTCTATTAGTTTTGACCGAAATGCTGCTTCGAGAGCACGACAGACTGCCAAGAGTTGAGTCAGTCTTTATGGAGATTGCCTGGTTTAGTTTGGGCCGCTTGTGAGATGAATAATGATCTGTTCTCTTCCTTTTGTGGGGCCTGGCGGTTTTCGATGTGATTGGGCTGTCGATCGCATTCCTCTTATGCTTTTCTTTTAGCTTTTAATGTTAGTGGCATCTCATGAGTTGGTGGTAACTTCTAAGAGACATGCTACTGATACTGTGGAGTTTAAGATGTGATGCCCAATGGCACAGATTGCAGCATCGCTCGAAATGATTTCACTCTTTGGTTTGCAGCTCTTTTGCTGCGCTCTCGGGATGACTGAAAATCTTAAGCTCAATGCCTGATCGACAGGCATTATTTGGTGATTCCAGTGGAGCACATTTCAACTGTGAGAGACCTCAAAAGGAGAGCTGAAGACTATACCTTGGGTAATTATATTCGTTGGTCACAACTCATTTGAGAGCATGGGACCTTGAGTTATTTATCCGCTTTCTCGTTTTCTATTCATCCAGTGAGTCACATGCTGGATGTGGGGAGAATGCTTTTACAGAGAGACGTGCCTCAGTCAAAGCAATACAGGTAATTTTTCATATTCTTCAGCCACATGGAGATTTTCATCCCTTTGATTTCATGTAACCATGTTATTATTTATCCGTCCAATTAAACTGATGTGGAAGACATGGTGATCAGCATTCACTCCTCTAGTTGTTGGAGACTTTGCCATGTGTTTGAGGGAACTGGAAAATTGTGCTGGAGATTACTTGTTCATATCTGGTCGAAGTATTAAATAGCCAGGCACTTGTCTGAAAAGTTGTCCTTGTTAGATTTACTTGCTGGTACAGCTCATGCTAGGTTATCAACTTTCTGTAAATTTCATTTGAATGGGAATTGTTAATGATGCCTCATTTACGGGTGCTAAACTGTGTGCCCACCCTCTATCCTTGATGTCTTGGGAAGATGAGTAGAGTGATTGACAGCCAATCCTTATAGGGAAAATTTTGTCAAAAGCTTCTTACGTGTTTTAGTGCTTATCCTATCGTTTACACATTCTTACATTTTATTTACATATTGCTTTCTTTATTTATGTTTTTTTAACTTTGGAAAAATATATGATGAAACTATCTCAATCTGTGTTAATGATCGTCGCTGAACTCTATAAATATAATTGTTGTTAATCAACTTGCTTGATTTGTTGGTCCCTGGTCATGCATTGAAGTTTCTCCTGTCTTTGTTGACGTTCAAGTGCAATGTTGGACTTTGGACTATGCTTTTGAGTTTTTGATAATATCAGTACTAAATGACACATCGTGAGCAGTTGATATGAACATAATAATGCTGTCATTTGCAGAAGTAACAGCCATTTGCAATTCAATTTGTGTGTCAATGATTCCCTTGCTTGCAACTGGGAGAAGTTTTTGTATCTAAATTCACCATTTTGACCAATTTGTTGCTTGTTCCTGATATTTATGTTTACAGGTTTGGCTTTCATCAGCCTCCATTCAACAGTGTCAACCATTTGCATCTTCATTGTTTGGCACTACCTTTCATACCCAGGTAACCTTTTTTCCTCTTTGCTCTCTCGATAGCTCAAATATGTTTTGACAGTTGTTACTCTCAGTACCATAATCATACTTAATGAAGTTATAAACACATTAGTTTAACCATTGAAGAGCTTATACAGATGGAAACATATGAAGTACTTGTCATTGGGACCACTTGGTGGGTTTATCGAAGCAGAGAAGTTATTGGACAAACTGAAACCGGAGTAACGAAATCATGCACAACCATAATCTTCAATTGAATGGTATCGACTTTCTGATTTGGAATTGGATATAGTTAACCACATTTATAATTTGGAAGTTCCCTTGTATTATTTATGGTGCAAATGTTATTTTTTGAATGTCTGATGTGCCTCGAATGATAAAGTGCTGATTCGTTTGTGGTCAAATGTGTTTCTCTCTGTGCCTATCGGCTAAGACTTACCTGGTATGTTGAGTCTATCCACACTACAATTTGGTTTGCCTTTTTTCCCTTCTAGGAAATGCGAATGGTATTTTCAAGGACAAATTGATAGTTTTATTATACAAAATGATACCCTGTGCTATCAGTTTATTCAAGGATGAATTAACCAAGATCCATGTGTCTCTGGCTCTGAATTTTTTTGTTTATAAAGAAATAAAACGGTTGCCTTTAACTGTTGTTTCTAAAATTTTAAAAGTAAATATTATAGTTGATGTTTCAGCTGAATGAGTATATTTTTGGTAAGGCCTCCTATCATGTTATTTCCTAATCCTGGCATGCTTGCTCTGTATTTTTACGAAAGATGGCAAAGTTGATATGGTCATATTTGCATTTTTTGGGTGTTTGGTCATCTTTGCTGTTATTCAGTTTAAGTGAATGTCAAAAAGCTATTTTAGTTTCTGTGATTATCGCCAATGCAACCAAAGTAAAGACATCTACATGAGTGGAGCAGTTCGTGCATTTATCTTATAGGTTTGGGAAAGAAACCGAGTTGTTTGCTTTGAATCGATTCATGTGCAGATAATGACTTGGCCAATACTTGCATGCCATAAATACTTTACACTGGGCAAATTTATTAACAACATCCACGACTTTACCTTAGTTACACACTGCACCCTGTGTTTTTCAAACTTAGTTTGAGACTCTATTTTTAAACCCCAGACTTTGCACCTTAAGGTTTCAAGGAAATTCTGCTTTGCACCCTTATGTACTTTTTCTAACCTTTTCCCAATGGTGTAGACTCAGCATACGAATTGTAACTCTTCAGGGTGCAAAGTGTGGGATTTTGAAACTAGAGGTGCAAATTGTTGGTAAGGGAAAGCTTGAGACAATATTTGTAATTGTTGCAAGTCCCATGAATTATCATGACTAAGTGATGAGTTGCTGTCCGATGGATGTACCAATTCTTGTGATTTTCTTCAATCGCTGCCTATGAGCAAGGGTCTGAAAGTGAGAATGGACCAACGGTCTGTGCTCTTTATTTTCCCTTTCCTCTTGTGATTGATTTGGCAAGGAAACTACATCAGAAATGTTTGTGAGATTCGCTTGATGCTATCACTTCTAAATAGGAATCAGTTTCATAGCGGAGGTGTTTGTAGGCATCAGTTTGCTGCTTTAGTTTAAGAACAGTCCGAAGAATCTCCATGCAATTATGCACTCAAATGCCACTTGATGAGATTAAAATCTGCCTATATGTTGTAAAACTGTCTGCTAGTTTGGTATACGCCTGCTGAAGTCTGTAGTTTGTTGTTTTATCAGCATCCTGTGCAGCAGACTTTAGATGGACATAGACCTTTTCCACTATGTACGAATTACATTAGACTGGTGGTAACTTGGAGGTGAAGCTGCGATGGTTTGCTAATCTGAATTATTGATGGGTCTCACTTGAACAACGGACTGATGGTCTATCCTATTTTTGCGAAGCAGAGCAAATGAAGTGATTGCAAGTGTCTATAGTCTGTGTATTTGCTGATGTATGCTAACATGATTGACCTGCGAAACCTGGGACCAGCATCTACCATATTAAGTTATTGAACTAAGTCCAGACAAGAAGTTTTCAGGTGTGCGAGGTGCAAGGAATCATCCTTAAAGATATCACTTTCGAGAGTTAAAGACTTTGAAAATTCAATAACCAAATGGAAGTAAATTAATGATATCACGGATGCAAGCAAGAAGCTGTAGTTTCTGGTATTAGCAATCAATGAGTTGGACTTGTAGAGATGGTTCCCACGGTGGTTGGCAGATGGCAATTCGAACTGTCATGCTTCTCTCAATAGCACCCTCAATTAATTATTGGCCCTTGGCATCGAACTGCACTAATTAGTCAATCTATTGTCTCAAGAAAAATAGGTTGTCATCTCTTTATTAGGTCTACCAGATCATCCAGAGCAAGTTGAAGCTCAAACCAGATTGGTGTCCCCCCTACTTTGGGAGCTCTCATTAACAGCAATATCTTATAGATGATGCTGGATTCGTGATGTCTAAGCCATCTAATCCTAATTTCTGTGATTTAGGTAAACTTTGTTTTTTCTCCTCCTGAAATATGAGAAGCATTGGCTCTATTGGCCAGCGGTAATGGTTGTAGGCAGGTGGATATCTCTGAATCGAAATACCCTTTGGGGACATCCATAGTAATGGTTGGTGGAACCCAAACAAGCTGTCCCTTATAGTGTGGGGAAAGTGACAACAAGTTTTGGACGTTTCGTTTGTTGGCGTGTCTGATTGATGCTTTGCTTTTGGTTATGACCAGAAAGACAATTCAGGCAAATGATTGAATAAGGGGGTTCCTAATTAGGCGGGTCCGGTTCTTCTGAGAAGTCGTGTTGAGTGACCGCTGAAGCCCTTGAGGGCTTTACCAGAAACAGAAGAATGTCTCTGCCCACACTGATACTTTGAAGGGGGGTGATCAATGTGAGTTAATCGATACACACGGAACGCCTCTGAAAATCTAAGGGAAGAAAGAGAAAGTGACCTGCAATCCCTCCCTTTTTGGGCACTAACGAGTAGTTCAGTCCGTGAAGGAAAAGGCGCAGTATCTTTAGACGATGTCTTGCTTCGTCTAGGTGCAGTGCGTTGGTCGATTTGTCGGCATGCATGTTGAGATATTTCAGTGGGATTACGAAATCTTGGAGGGGGCGGGCGATATCGGTTGACTGGATTGGTGCGACCATGGCAGCTCAACTTGAGAACTCGCATTCCACTCAAAACTCACGAAGGGAATTACTCATCGCGGCCCTACCTTCATCGCTGGTCCATGGTATGTGATTTAGCTCAGACATCAGCTTCAATTCCTGATCACTGAAGTGATGATCATAACAGGAACCTTAGGTGGTCTCTTTCCTTGGTAGTAATGCACGTGGGTCTCAGGTCAGGCACGTGCCTCGGCTGCATGGTCCGAAACCCGAGACTCACATTTTTTTCACCGGCTTATTTGCCTATGCCATTCAGTGAATCCAAGCATGGGATTGAAAGCAATACATATCCACCTCGTAGTGCAACCTCGGATTTGTCCTTATTAAAGAAGGATTATCTTAAAAGGTTGGTGTTAAAATTCGAGGAGTTTATACATAACCCGATATGATTTGCGGTATGAGCAAGCAAGCAAGCGTTGTTGGTTCATTGGACTACCCACGATAAATCCTTTGCACGAGTTCTCAAACGCCTACTCTCTCTCTCTCTCTCTTTCTCTCTCTCTCTCTCTCAATTTGTCTATTTTGATTGTATCATTGGGGATGCGGAATGGGTATATACAGAGCGGAAACACGAGTCATCTTCCTTATAAACGATATTTCTTTTTGCTTTCTTTTGTTGAAAAACTACGATTCTCTTTTTTAGTAGTAAACTTCTTTGCTTTTTTAACTAAAATTTGTTGAGAAGTGTTCTCAGGCTATTTGTCAAGTAACTAATCAAAATAGTAGTATATTTTTCAATGCATTGTGATTCCATAACTGTTAACCAATGTTTTGGCAGACATTTAGTTGATAAAACCCGTTCTAATTTTCTCCGTTTCAATTCGATTGTGACAATGACCAATGTCGGATCCAAAAGTGGATTTGGAAGCGCTGCTTTTTCAATTGGGTTTGCTGGGTTTCCTTTTTCACCTAATGGAAACAGCTCAGAACTTTGTTTTGGTTCAAGAAACAGCTTAGAAGTATACTGGCAAAGCCGAAGGCTCGCCGCTGATTTTTGACTGCCACCAAACTCACGGATGACTCGTCCCCATCTCCATCACCCGGGATATTAAATGAACCGAAGTACTCCAATGATTAGTTCAAGTCAACACTCGAGTGCTTATCCATAATTCCCTGTGGAACAAAGCTTGCTACTGAAGACAGAAAGAAAGAAAGAAAGGAAAAAAAAAAGGCTCGAAAGCTCTGATAATTTCTCTGCCTTTTCTAACCTTTTTTTCCTTAGGCCGCCGGTACCAAATTACATGTTTAGCGCGTGTGATTATGATTTTAGCTAAATCTATTGAACCATGCACATCCTCCTCCCCCATCCCCATCAACCTTTGCCAAATCCAACGCATAGCAAAGCTGAGCCTTCCTCCCCTCTTTAAAACCCTCACAAACTCTTCACCCTCTCCTCCATTCCTCTCTCTGTTCTCTCTTTGAGGTGTCGTAACACCAACACCGAACGAAACAGAGTACTCTGTTTCTCCTCTCTCGGATGGCGTCCTCTCTCCGTCTCTTCGTTCTACTCCTCTTCATCACCCACCACTTTTCCACCTCGTCCTCCGCCCCCATCTTCCTCCCTCTCACCCACTCTCTCTCCATCTCCCGATTTAACACCACCCACCACCTCCTCAAGTCCGCCTCCGCCCGCTCCGCCGCCCGCTTCCTCCACCACCGCCTCGGCCACCACCTCTCCCACCGCAGCAGCGGCCGCCGCCAGGTCTCTCTCCCTCTGTCCCCTGGAAGCGACTACACCCTCAGCTTCACCCTCGACTCCCACCCTCCCCAGTCCATCTCCCTCTTCATGGACACCGGCAGCGACCTCGTCTGGTTCCCTTGCGCTCCTTTCGACTGCATCCTCTGCGAAGGCAAGCCCAACCCCAACCGCCGCAACCCCGTCGTGGCCCTTAACCGTTCCTCCACCTCCACCGTCTCTTGCAAGTCCCATGCATGCGCGGCCGCCCACTCCTCTCTCTCTTCCTCCGACCTCTGCGCCGCCGCTCGCTGCCCGCTCGAGTCCATCGAAATCTCCGACTGCGCCTCCTTCTCTTGCCCACCGTTTTACTACGCCTATGGCGACGGCAGCTTCGTCGCCACCCTGTACCGCCACTCCGTTTCCATCCCGACGTCTCCTCCTGCCTTAGTCCTTCGTAATTTCACCTTCGGGTGCGCCCACTCGGCCCTCGGAGAGCCGGTTGGAGTCGCCGGGTTCGGCCGCGGCTCCCTCTCTTTGCCGGCTCAGCTCGCCCGCTTGTCGCCGCAGCTGGGCAACCGGTTTTCTTATTGCTTGGTGTCTCACTCTTTCGAGCCGGACCGAGTCCTCCGGCCGAGCCCTCTCATCCTAGGGCGGAAGGAGAAAGTGATCGGCAACGAGGAGGCGGAGTTCGTGTACACTGAGATGCTCGACAACCCGAAGCATCCGTACTTCTACTGCGTCGGGCTGCAGGGGATAACCGTGGGCCGGAAGCATATCCTGGCGGCGGAGAACTTGAGGGCGGTGGACGGCCGCGGGAATGGCGGGATGGTGGTCGACTCGGGGACGACGTTCACCATGCTCCCCGCGGGCCTGTACGGCTCGGTGGTCGCCGAGTTCGAGCGGCGGCTTGGCCGAGTCCATAAGCGGGCGACCGAAGTAGAAGACAAGACGGGGTTGAGCCCGTGCTACCACTTCGACAACGACACGATCGCCAGCGTGCCTACTGTTACATTGCATTTCGTGGGGCAGGGGTCCAGCGTGGTGCTCCCAAGGAGGAACTATTTCTACGACTTTACGGTCGGCGGCGACGGCGGCAGCAGCAGCGGGAGGCGGTCGCGAGTGGGGTGCTTGATGCTGATGAGCGGCTGGGACGAGGCCGAGGCAGACGGCGGACCTGTGGCGACCCTGGGGAATTATCAGCAGCAGGGTTTCGAGGTGGTTTATGACCTGGAGAAGCGGAGGGTGGGGTTCGCCCGACGGCGCTGCTCGACCCTGTGGGACAGCCTCAACCAACACTAGGCGCACGGCTGCATCGACGTTCGGTCCACGGTCGCCGGTCAGGGTCATTCGATCCCGGATGAATAAGAACTCAACTCGTTTCGCGCGTTCCGAACCGGGGAGGGGGGAGTGCGAAGCTATTGTAAAGTATTTTTGAAAGTGTACAGTTTCCTTATGGTACAGCAGTCGTTAATTAGATGAGTGAATGTTCGGAGAAAAGTATTGCCGACATCGTTCGTATTGATAGCGATCAGAGAAATGCAATAAAATCGATCAGACCGTAACGTATGAAAGACCTCGTGGAGGCATCTCGGTCACGACTCTCTCCCGCTAGCCAGGTCGCGCCAGCCCCTTCGGGAGGGACCATCCTTCGGTCCGGTACTTGAGTACTAAAACATGTCATATGGATTAGCATTGCGTGAAGAATTTCTATCTTTTCTCGGGTGATCCAGCAAGGAATCTGGACACGATCCATCTGATTCTGACCCGAATCCCCCTCCTCTTTTCTTGACGTGTCGTGCCGGGTGAAGCACGTCCCGAGGGATGGTGGATCGTTCATGAGGTGGTGGGGTGCTTTGTGGAAGTAGCAAGTTGGGATCGTGCGCGCCCCTCGGATGCGAAACTTGTCACTAAGTTCTTCGCCAGTTCGACTATCGTGATTACACAAGGATTGTGCCTAGGTACGAGGAAGCACTGAATCTCCGACAGTGGTGGTGAGTGGGACGGAAAGATCATGGGCGCACTCGACCTTTAAATTTCCTTTTCTTTTTTTTGGAGTCATGTCAACTAGTTTTCCGAACGTTTGTTGAGTATACTTGATTTAGAACTGTCAAGCAAAATCGTGGGCTTAACTCGTAAATCCAAAGAAGATTGACGAGAGATCTTCTCAATTGAATGCTTTTCCAATGGAAAAGAGCCACTTGTAGAGAGGGAGGGAGTCCCAAAGCTAAGGGAGTTGGCACTACTGAGTCAAGCTCAACTCATGCCCAATCCAGCTGTTCAGCAATTACTCTTCTTCTTTTCTTCTGGGTCGGAGGCAATTACTCTTCTTGAGGGGGGGCTATTGAGGGGTTAGTGCCAGCTGCATATCTATCAATTAATAATGCCTTTGAGGTCAAAAAAGAGAAGAAATTTAATAAGGGTGTTATCAATAGAAGTGGAGGAAACAGGTGGGAGAACTGGCCAAGGGTAAGAGACCTCGCGCTGTCTTCTTATTTTCTATGTGTCGGGAAGATAAAGATAGACACGGAATTATGGGGCTTCACAATGGTGAAGGTAGACACCACGTTAGGACTTTGGTTCTAGTTACTACTGAGTAAGCAGATATAGTTGTATCCCGCGCTTGAAGTGAGTGAAGATGGGTTAAATGCTCACATTTAAAGGTGATAGTACCACTAATACTCCTTGAAGAATTGCATGATGTTTCACTTACTTTGAATCAAAATCATTGTGTTCTCGTAGCACAATAAACAACCATTGGGAAACGTCTTAGAGTAACTTTTTTCACACTTTCCATGTAACAATAAAGGCTAAAATTTTCTGGGTTAATAACATAAATGGTTTTTGAACTTTGATTGAATATAGCCACTGGGATTCGCCCTAGTGGCCACCCTTCCAACATGGAAGGGGGAGGTGAGGGGTTCAAATCCCCACCTTCTCAGGGGGGATGGGGTGGGGACGCGTAAGTTTCGGGAGTGGGTTTCGACTTCTACGCCCTGCAAAAGATAGCGAGTGGCAAAAGTCCGAGAGTGAGTGTAGAGTAGGAATAGAGTAGAGATCGACCAAAAAAAAAAAAAAAAAAAAAAAACTTTGATTGAATATGCAATGTAGTCTTTAAATTTTTAATATGTTTAATATGATCTATGAACTTTTGTTAAATATGCAGTGTAATCTCTAAAATTTTGATTTGTTTAATATGATCTCTAAATTTTTTGTACATAATTCAATTTAGTTCATAAACTGTACAAAAATGTTAAATTTCATCTCTAAAGTTGAAATACCGTCAAGATAACCATTTTTTTTTTGTGACCAAAAATCCACCAGAGCATGCCCTTGTCGCCTTACGCCGATTCGAGGTCTCACGGCCTTTGCGATGGAGGACCTACAGCGCCTATTGTTGGCTTACGCCAATTCGGGGTCTCACGGCCTCCGTGATGGAGGACCTACAGTGCCTATAACTCGAGAAGAGCTAACCTAGTAACCCACTATTAGGGCCTCCTACTTAAATTGCTAGCAACGCAAGGTTTCAAACCCTCGACCTCCATGCACTAGAATGAGTTAACTTAACCAACTACGCTCTCTATGAGTGGGTTTCAGGATAACATTAACAAAGCCTAAATTGAATATATATTAAAAATTTACAGATCATAATGAATAAAATAAAATTTCATAAATTACATTACACATTTGATTAAATTCTTAAATAATATATGTTATTATTTTCAGTTCTTTTAGACGACCCTATCTTTACTCTCTCCGTAAGTAGAGTTTTATCAACAACCAGCAAATCCGAGGCATTTGTTGAATGACTAATCAAGAAATGCCTACACATTTGGCTGTTCTCGTTGTTGCTGCCGAGTAATCTGAAACGTCATATCATTTTGTACTAAATCTGTTCAGCAAATGCGTCGACGTGCTCGTTTACACGAAATTGGAGCATTTCGCCAATAATTATTGCTCTGACGCCTCTTTTCTTGCCCCATCCATTTCAGAGCATGCATGGCCGGTCAGAGCAATCAATTGAACGAAAGCTCCATGTTGGATTTCACTTCTTTCGATTCATCTCGACGAGTGAGTCGTTCGAAATCACAAATTTCCTGCGGTATCCATCAAACATATTTGAGAAAAAAATATTCAATTTCGGAAGCACTTATACGCATATCAAAGGAGAAGGAATTGTATATAATTTCTTAGTTCAATCGGTAGTCTCGACAAGTTTCTCCTGTCCTCGAGTACATTTGCATGGTTATACGATTGCATTCATTCTACGAGTAGTGAAGGCATAAATTTTGAATGTTTTTTAAGAAAAACTTCTGCCAATTCTTACCTATCCATTTGGCAGTACATATTCATTTTTCATTTTCATAATTCAATCAGAGGATTTTACTTTTCACCAATCATCTTCTAAATCTTTGAGAATATCAATAGGAGGATTTTACTTAAAACATTGATTCGTAAAATTTTGTTATTTCAATTTTAATGCATTTATCGTTATGAGATGTATAATAAATATATCGAAAATCATATACTTTTTTAGATAAATATACTTAAGAGGTATTTGGAGCACTCATCGCCTCATTGAAAAAACAAGAAGAGAGAACCTATTCTCTGGTGGGTCCCGGACTGCGGCCGCCAATGAGATTTCAATCTTTTTTGTCCGTTAGCTGTCAATGATGAGCATTATTAGAAGAGAGGAGGAGCATCATTGCTTTTTGGTAGGTGCTTCCTTGCTTTGGTGGGTGCCCTTTCATCTTGAAAACCTTAGAATCTATGCATTCCAATGATACCACTTTAGAGTTTGGACCATGCTGGATGCCCTCCTCACCTTCATTCATTGAATTTCGTTTGAACAAATAGTATTTTTCATCAAATCCCAAAAATGGGGTCCCATTAATAAGTACGGTCAAAGCACTTGTTACTAATAATAAATAAATACATTCAATTTCAAAGTACTTATGCATAAGTAATTAAAAAAAATAGCAGTGTAAAAGATATAAAGTGCTTTCGAGACATTAGTTAACCATAAGTGATATAAGCAATTTAAAAAAAAATTATTTAAAATTATTTATTAACTCGAGTTTCCCGAATTTCGAATGCAACGTGGAAATCGGGACGCCACTCGGTTTTATTACCTTAATCTAAGATAATTGATAAATTCCCTAAGACGGCCCAGGTCGGCGAGTCCCGTGCGGCGAATGTCCGAACACGTGGCGGGAGATGGACGACGACCAGAAGCCGCCAAAACAAGGGATTTTGTCTTTTTCCCCTCCTCGGAGGATGACGTCATGAATCCGGTCGCGTCGTACATTCCCGAAGCGGCTGCCAGCGCGTGGGCCCCCGGGGAACACAGCTGGCCGTCCCCGCACGTGAGATTCTAGATCGTTCCACACGTTTTCCATCCCTGGGCCCCACTTGCGACGGCTGTCTACTTTCCGACCGCGTTCGCGTAAAGGACAAAAGAGATTTTGACTTATAGTTCCGCTTGAGAGATGCATTCGATTTTGGAATCGAATATAAAAATAACCTTTTTTTTTTTTTCGTGGATTCTCGATGGCATAATTATTGGATACATATATTTTTTTATTCATAATTTTTTTTAAAAATATTTTAATAATCTTAATGGTTTTATTAGATTTTTGGCCAAGAAAAAAGGTCCTTTTGGATTATTTATCATTTTCTTTCCCTTTGTAGATGGCCTCCTCTACTCCTCTCGGCCAAAAAACTGCACATTTCTCACGCTCCATTCATTTAAAGCTTTAGGTAATAATTTTACAGAGAAATTTTAAATAAGAACTTGAAGTGCTTTAATTTTCTTAAATAAAAGTTCAAAATAAATCTTATTTCAAATAAAAGTATGTAGTAATCAAATCGTCTCAAATAATAACTTGAAATAAAAATACCTAACCTTTTAGATGGAAGGGCACTTTTGTCTTTTAGCTTATTTTTTATTGTTTCTTTTTTTCTTTTTCTTTTCCTCTTTCTTTTTCCCTGATCCCCCTTTCCTCTACCAACCATGGCATAGGTCGCCAAACTAAGACAAAGGCAGCCCTCGCTGGCATCAGGCAAGGGCAACCCCTAGCATTGGGGGTGGCTACCCCACATTGGTAAGGGTGACCCTCGCTCGGTGAGCGAGGAATAGGTGAGGGCAGCCTTCATTGGCATTGAGTGAAGGTGGCCCACTGGCCCTTACCTGACATCGATGGATGGAGGAGGGAAGAGGAAAAAAGAAATAAAGAAAAGAAAAGGGAAAAAATAAAAAAAATAATAAATACATGTTTATAATTTTTTTGACCAAAATACCCTTCCTCTAATGGTCAAAATAATTACCAGCTGACCAAAGACCTTTATTTGAGATGATTTGGTCACTTCATGCTCTTATTTGAAATGATTTGATCGTTTTAGGCTCTTATTTGAAATAAGATCAATTTCGGACATTTATTTGAGAAAATGAAAGTGTTTCGAGCCATTATTTTAAATTTTCCCTAATTTTACTTGTAGCTTTTAGTTTTTATTCAAGATATGATTTTTTTATTAATGTTGGATAACCCGAATATCTAAAAGTATAATAATACATTGGCATAAAATTTAAGTAGGCAAACAGTTGAAACATATATATTTATAGGAAATCGCTCGGCACTTTTATTATGCAATGTGAAGGCATTCACCAGAAAAGAAAATCACCTAGGCATGCAATTTTGAGTATTTTCTTAAGAACGCAAATGACGATTTTTATTTCGTGCAGTGCTATAAAAAATTCAATACCACGTATACCAAATTAATGAACTAACAACGTTTTTCTTGTAACATAAAGCTTTTGTCCAAGACCACTCATGATTAGGAAGAGTTAACTTTCCAATAAGGCTGTAATGACAAATCTAGTTGAATAGGCCGAACTTGAAATAATCACAAAATAATATTTATGCTCATATGGAAAATTTGTAATGTTTTCATATTAGACAATCTCCAAGAGAATGACGTTGTAAAGATCCATGAATCTCCGGTCTCGAAAGTATGGAAAGTCAAGGCACATTAAATTCACATGAAAATTGAATCAGCAAATCGCATCACCAATTGATCAATCCGCAATGTTTTGATACCTAGCTGCAAACAAAACACCTACTTTCCAAAAGGTTCTGCAGTTTAGATGGTATATTGGCACGATTTCATTTCAAGATCCGAATTGGAAATTCAACCACTACAGTTAGGCAGAAAAGGTGGGAAAAGCAAGGAGAAAGGGGAGAATTTGATTAGGTGGGCATTCCATTTCGAAGATTTCAAGTGAGATTGTCGCCTTGCTATAAGATATACGACAGCATATATTCATCTTTTTCTCCCTTTTGTTGTATTCTAGCCATCATCCATTGTTCTGGCTAGGTCGTACCTGAAAGATTAGAAAAGCTAACCTCCCCATTACCGGGTTCCGCTGTCGGGTCACTTCGGCCCACTCCCACTTTCGGCCTCCCCTGCTCATTCCCCTATCGTCGTTTCAGAAAATATCAGAAGTGCCAGCGGTTGCGCATCATCTGGCACGTACAGACACAAGACAGGACAGAATTCCTTCTTTGAGGCACCACTCCATTGGCCTTTCTTCCAATTCAAAAGACAAGTGATGCCCATATTTCGCTAAGTGCCCTTCTTTTTCTAATTTTGAAAATGCGACCCATTTACTTCGTGAAAGTTATAGAAACATTTTCTTCGACTATGGAGATATTATTCTTTATATATATATATATTATTTTCAAGAAAATATTTTTTAGGCATATGTATGAAATTGAGGAATGAGCAGTGCAGGATTTAGCCTTTCTGGGCATCTTGGCTAAGATCAAGAGAGCAGTGCCAGAGTACAGTAAAAGAAAAATGATGGAAGAAGTACTATCTCATCCATGTCCAGGCTGTACAGAATCCAAGAGTTGGTTCTTCACTTTTTCTTTACTGGGTTGATAAGACACAGAGGAAAATCATCAGGAGAGATTAAAGTATTGTCTACGAAATGACATGTCAATCCAGGAATAGGAGAGATTTGTGGGGAATCGGCAAGACGTGTGCGATTTTTAACCTTGGGAAATTCTGACTCAAAGCATCATGGTTGAGATTGAAGATTTGTGTAGGATGATTATTTCATCTCTGTGCTTTGATTGGGAATGTGGAGGAGGAGGTTTTTTAATTGTTGTTGTTGTTTCAATCTCCTTTGTTATCGATACTTCGATCATCATAAGAAGTGACCATCATTACATAATATAGACATGCACATGTCCTTTATAGCACAAGTTAATAAGGAAGAATGACAAATGGTTTATAAACATTAACCCAATATATAATATCGTTTCCGAACTTTTAAATTATTTGATGTGATTCTTAAAATTTTAGTATGTGTTCAATTTAATCCATAGATTATATGAAAATGTTCAAACTTATCAAAAATAATATTGTATATTTTCATATAATTTAAGGATAAACCTCATTAAACAAATTAAAAATTCATATACGATATTAGAAATTGAGGTAGATTTTAGCGATTATATTGAATAAATTAAAAGTTCAGCGATGATATTATACATTAGATCAAAGATCATAGATTATTTGTGTCATTACTAGTAATAATTGTCCCATGTGTGTGCACAATATTCCACTGAGTGAGCGAGCAGACATAATCCGATAGACCATCTGATCATTTTCACGTGCAGTCAATTAAAACTTGTGCTAGACTCCATGCAAAACGTTTGGGACTTTTGGAGTAATGTAGTCCGATCGTTCCGTCAAAGGCTTCATAGGGTATCTCACTCAAATCTCTTTTCGGCCATTCTCACACATTGACTTTCACCAGAAAGTCAACATCTTTTTATCCCAATACTAGTTTCACTTGCTTCAAATTGTCCAAGCCCACTTTCCAAACCATGTTTTATGAGGAAGTAACCGGCCAACTCCTAAGCCCATTAGCTTGTATTGAAGGCCCACGAGCCCATATTAGAGGGCCCATCAGAGTTAACTTCGGTTTACAGATGAAGCTATAGCTTTACCTCTTTTGGCGCCTGTAGTGAGAACAAAGCTGTCGTTCATAGCATTTGCTTGCTTAGCTCAAGGTTCTCTTGGTCTCCACACATTCCAAAACCCCAAACGAAGCATTGCACCTGATGCCTTTGATCCTCAACCTTCCCTTCCCTTGTAATTTTTCTCTCTGTCCGGACAGTTTACAGACTCATCGGTACGTTTCGTTGGAGACTCCTTCGATCCCGGGTCGTAGCTGATTATAGATTGAGTCTGTCCTACACGAGGGTCTTGATCCTTCCTATCATCAGTCGCTGAATGGTTAAAGTTCCAGTTTCAGAAACCGAGATTGCTAAATGCTTAAGGTGAGCGAATGGATAAGCCCGGCAGACTCGATGAAAGTGATAAAGTCATAACCATAATAAGAGGAGATGGAGAAGGGGAAAAGCTGCTGACTGCTGTGGAACCGCCCTCCACTCAAGGGGCGGCACAGTGTTCGCCAGTGCCGTGGAATAAAGAGAAAAAACGGTCCTGGTTGTCCAGTTTAAGCATGAAGAGTATGAAGAGTATGAAGAGCATGAAAAGCATGAAGAGCATGAAGTCTGCACTGTCTTATCCGCTAAAGTTTAGGGAGTCATTGAAGAAGATCACCAGGAGCCAGAGCATAAGCCTGTATGTTGAGGGAGTCCCCGATAATCCAAAGGAAGCGCAAATTGTTGAGTCCTTTCGGGAACTACTCTTTCTCGAGGGCCATAATCCAGGGAAACAATTTCACTACGACACCCTATTGCGGTAAGTATAAATTGTCTGTGGAGCCGACATGGAAGCATCACTTCTGTTGTTTAGTTACCAAGTACAGACTCGTGTTGGATATAGCTATTTAAGATGGTATTTGCCGGGTTTTTATGGTACTGTGCTATCTTTTCCTGTTTTCAGATTCCTAAAGATGAGGGACTTTGATGTTTCGAAAGCAAAAGAAGTTTTTCTTAACTATCTTAAGTGGAGGGAAGACTATGGGGTTGAGGCGATTTTGAAGGCGACACTTTCTATCCTCTTTAATTGTTCTTGTATTTTTGTTTGAACGCCACATTACAAGTTATTTGTTCGTCTTTTGCAAGGGACTGATCTGTTTGAGATATTGCAGGAGTTCAAGTTTGAAGAGTACTCGGAGGTAAAGAAGTGTTATCCTCATGGATATCATGGCGTTGATAAATGTGGTAGGCCGATATATATCGAGAGGCTTGGCATGGTGGACCTGAATTCTCTGCTGCAAGTGACTACAGTAGAACGGTTAGTTAGATATCACGTATCAGAACAAGAGAAGACACAAAATCTGAGGTACCCCGCATGTTCGATTGCAGCGAAGAGGCATGTAGCGTCTACAACAAGTATTTTAGACGTTAAGGGAGTGGTAAGGACCTGATTTTTAATGAAAATATTGCGGAATTTGCAACAGCATGGGTTTGTCAAACTTTCTGATTAGTGGTTTGTTCGTAGGGGATGTCGAATTTCTCAAAGTCCGCGAGGTATCTCTTCATGGAGATTCAGAAAATCGACAGTAATTACTACCCAGAGGTATGTCCAGGACAGTCATCACTAAAAGCCAAGCCAGTGGCTATTTCAACAGATTTGTTGCTATCTTTGGGCATCTGATACAGGGTGAAATGAAAACAACTCAGTTCGATTGATCAATAGTAATCAAGTGCTTCTATATAGCCTTAAAAATTTGAGTGCAATGTGTTACTGACGTAAAACTCTCGAGAGTCGGCGACAAAGGTTTTACCTTTCTTAGTAGATAACAACTTTTCAACGCAGACATTGCACAAGCTCTTCATTGTCAATGCTGGATCGGGGTTCAAGATGCTGTGGAAAGCCCTCAAGGCTTTTCTTGATGCACGTACATTGGCTAAGATCACAGTGAGTTTCATTAGTCCCCATCGGTTTACACTGATTGGAGGACTCAAAAGACTGCATAAGCGAAATGTTCAATATAATCTGTAAACTGAGCACCTGGACTTTCTGCCATCAGGTGCTGGGAGGCGACTATCTCAACGCTCTCGTTGAAGTTATTGATCCTGTGTATGTTCTGGTACTTCCATATTGGTGCTACATCTAGAAGGAGGAATTGGTTAATTATTATGATCCTGCTTACTTAAGCAGTTCATTCATCGAATAAATTACAATTAAAAAAAAGCCTGCTGTATGTACACTACTCGTTGTGCAGAAACTTGCCGAATTTTCTGGGTGGAAATTGCACTTGTGCTGACTACGGTGGTTGCTTGTTTAGCGATAAAGGACCGTGGCATAATCCAGAGATTGCAGAGATGCTTCAGGTCAGCTTTGGACATCTCAAAACCACTTCTCTTCTCAATTCCGAGAAGTTTCGACCCTGTTTGATAATACAATCGAATATGACAATAACGCAATAAGTGCAGGGATTTTCATCTGGAGGAGAAGAAAACACCGATGAGATAAAAAGTGTAGATCCCGAAGATGACTCGGTTCCTATATCTGTAAGCAACTTTCTTTTCCAGAAATTCCATTTTTCATCATCACGTACTCAAACATCAGCTGAGCGACGGAGAATTATGATATTCAGTTGTCAACATTTCTGTCGATGAGGCCTAGTTTACTTTGCTTCAGGCTCGAACCTTGTGTTTGGATATTGAATGTGTAATAATTAGACCTCTTTTCCTCAATGAAGAGAGAATCTCAGGAGGATGCCGGAACAACACACACGAACGGAGCGTTCTTGCAGAAGATCCGAGCTCTGGAAGATGTCCTAGGGGACACCAAGACAGTGAGTTGTGATCTCCCTCATCATGAAATCGACCCGCAAACTTTCCTTTTGATCAAAGTTTTTTCCTTCCTTTGGCAAAAGCCAAAAAAAAAAAATAATAATAATAATAACAGAGATCATTTTACGTATCCAAACTTGTATTGATCTTCGTTTGGCAGAAAATCCAAGCACTGGAAGCTGCACTCGAGAATACTAAGATGGTAACGACTCTTGTTAATTCATAACCTCTTTGTCCCAGGCGATTTCATGTACTTTGTGCTCCTTCCCATCTTCCATGTCGCCTTTGACAGGTTCTACATGGACTTTTACAAGAAATAGATATAATAAAGACTTGAAGAAACCGGCAAGTTCATTAATACAAATTTCGCAGGTCGTTATAATACTAATCTCTTCATGTTCCATTGCTATTGATTCCCAAGTCTTATTGATACCCGGATTCTCTAGCGTATGCAGTGGGCCGGTAACTCAAGGGATCGGCTTCAGAAGCCATTTCTGTGTGCACCAAGTTAGTCAGCTCTCTATAATTCCTCCTCATCTTTCCCTAAGCAACGACTGTTCGTTTCCTTTCGGTTCATTATGTTATCTTCTTCCGGGCTTCTGTTTCTCTCTTCAAATGTGGATTGATTTTCGACACATGGTCTCGTCTTAAAACTTTCCAACGTGTGAATCCAGCGTTCTTCTCTTGGGGGATCCTGATGCAGCTGTGTTCTTGGATGGCTATGTTGTTTGATCCTCACCTCTTCAACTCAAAGCTGCCCATGTTTCAAGCCCAGCAAAAGCCATTTCAAATTCCTGCAAACTTGGAGAGAGGGGAAGCTACAGAGAAAGAACAGAATTCGAGAAAACTTCCGCCGCGACGAAAGCTTAAGCTGAAACCTCTTGCCTTTTTGATTTTTTTTGAAATCACTTTTGGAATCAGAGTCAATCAACTCCATTGCGTGAGCATTGCATGGTCCGGAAATCTGCAAGATTTATACTCGCTCGCATTAAATATGGCGTCGTGAAGCTCTCACACCCGTTTTTCGGTTTTTATATAAATTGTCACATTACAACTCACATTTAGACACGCGATAATTATGAAATATTAATAAAATAAAAGTTTTAGTAATGAATATTGTCAGAAATGAAAGCTGAAACTGATGGTTTCATATATTATACATGTGGAATGCCGTAGGAACACACGAAGACATAGAATAAGAAAAAAGCCAAAACTTGTTTCAAGTTCTCGATTCCACCTAAATTTTGGAATTTATCCATTGGAATATATTTTTTAATTTTTAGACATGAAATTTACCCTATATATCCTTAGACTTGAAACCAAAACGGTTTTCATGTTCTCGGTTCTACCCGAGAATCATGCTAACCCTTACATGTTATGGATGTGAACGGCGGTGCCATTCAATCCCACGAACCTTCGTTTCATCCTCCATTAAATCTAGGGTTGAGAAATTAAAAAAATAAAATAAAATGGATTGAGCGAAATGAGCCTTAACGAAAATCCCAATAAAATTTGTTAACGTATTTATTCTTTTCTTCCTCATTATTTTGTTCCTGATCGCAATCTCTCTTCTTTTGCTAATTTATCTTTCCTATTTTTTGCACTCATTATTCAGCAAAAGTCACGTGAGACTTGATAGCATATTTAAATAATAAATCACACATTAATTTAATAGATTAAATTTTTAGAATAACTATCATGATCCCACAAAATTTCACATTTAAAGCGGAAGGACCGACTTTAGAGGCCGTGGGCTCACAAAAACAACATATGAAAAGTTTTCTTGAACTCTTTTTGTTTTTTTTTTTTCCCGATACTTGTGCCCTTTGCCGTGAAAACAAATATACTAATTCCAAAATTAACCAACAAGATATGAATTTTAAACAAATGTATAATTACACAAATATTGTTTCTCGGCTAAAAAAGATGATGTCAGATCGAATTGTCTCAACTTTTTAACAACCAATTTAAGGAATTATAATTTATTACACCTTATTAATCAACTTAATGAAAAATTATTTAATACAATCTTTTCCCTCGATATACATAATTGATGTTTAAGATTAAGTACGTTCATACAAGGAAGCATTCTTAACAGGTACCGCCGCACTATTCGCCACTTACTTCATTTCATTAATCTAAACAAACCAGCAATAAAACAATTAAAAAAGTAAAAAAAAAAAAAACATTTTCATTAAACAACAAAAAAACACGGCATCATCGTCGCCATTTTTCGTTTCTCCCGCCCAAACCTCCAAATCTCTCTCTCTCTCTCTCTCTCTCTCTCTCTCTCTCTCTCTCTCCTCTTTTGGGCTATTCTCTCGCCCTCCTTTACGGAGCGAACTCGCTATAACTTCAAGATGCGGGGAAAAAAAAAAGGAAACCAAAAGATTTTGCAATCCGACTCGGAAAAAGATGAGCACCGGCGAGCTGCTCGGCATCGAGCCTTGGAAGCTGAAGTTTCTGTGTACGTTCTTGATTTCCGCGGTTCTCTTTCCGATCTGGGTTTTTCCGCGATTCCGTTTTTCGTGTCTTGAGGTCTTTAGTTCTTTGTTGTGGTTTGATTAGTTGAGCTGAAGAAGTAGATGTCGTGTTCTCTTCAGTTGTCGAACAACACCGACAACTACGTCGCGTTCAAGGTAATACATGTTTCTGATTCCTTGTTGTATTTTTCATTCTTTTCCGTGAATCTTAGAACTTTGTTTTTGACTATTCCTTCGAATTTTGTTTTGCCTGTTTAATGTATTTCTTAAATGTTGAGCTTAAAGTATTAGATGAGAATGTGGTTCATTATTTAAATAGTCCGACAGTTATTGGGGTTTTATTCGCGATGTTTGAACGTTAAAAGATGTTCGTGTTTAGGTTTTAACGACCAATGCGAAGAACTACTCGGTTCGCCCGTACAGAGGGATTGTCTTGCCTCGGTCAACATGTGACATAATAGGTACTCGGAACCATTGTTTTGTGGCCAAGTCCATTTCTTTGCTGTCGTGGATTCTCCATTTTGTGTCGCCCTTTGCTTGGATTTGCAAGCTGGGTGAATTGAATTGATGTATGTCACCGCGTGGATTTTTCTATTTCTATTTTTCCCGACTCGTATCTTCATGTAGTTACCATGCGAGCTCAAAAGAAGGCCCCTCCCGACATGCAATGCCGAGATAAATTTCTTATACTGAGCGTGAAGGTAAACGATGGCACGACTGCCAAGGATATGACTGCTGAAATGGTAAATTCATTATAGCATCTGTATTAGTTTATGTTCAGTGTCCTGTGTTTATGATCAAACTTCTAATATTACGTATTGGGGTTGCTTTTAGTTCAATGAGGAGTCGGGCAATGCGATCGAGGAATGCAAATTGCCGGTGGTTTACATCGCGCCTCCTCCAGTTCGAGGGGCCAGAAGAAGGTCCTTCGTCAAGGTGTTCTGCTTCCTGAGGTTCTAAGGCGGCTTCTGTGAGCATTGGACAGTTTACTTTATCTGATTAGGCTGCTGAGCTTAGCTAGTTTTTTGCGCCCAGAATAAGAAAACGTTCGGATTATGATGTTATCCTTGGCGTCATTGACAAATCTGACATCTCAATTGGTTTCTTTCCCCGGTCTTTCCTTTTTCAAGAAACGAGCTTGACTGATGGATGGCCACTGTGCAAACAGGTTGCAACTGCTAATCCGAGGGAGGAAAAGAAAGGCAGGCACAGTCATGGTGCTGCTATCCCCGTTTACGTTCCAATACACATTTAGGGCTTCGTCTAATCTCTCTTCCGTTCTATATTCTTTTGAGCCAGTTCGAGACGATCCCACATATCAAGGTCAGAACGGGATTGGGTGGCGAATATGTTAGTATAAGGGACCTTTGGATTGTAGAGAGGTACTTATACTAGTATGTCCTATTTGACGTTTGATTGCAACTCGACATAGGACTCACTGATTGCCAATAAAAAAGATGGAGATTATACAAAATTAAATAGGAGGGACGAGAAGGAAATTATTTATAATTCTCTTATTTTATCTTTCCCCAAAAGCAAATCACCAAAATGCTAATATTTATGTATGTACAAAAATCTTGGTCAGTTGAAATATTGACAAATCCAAAGTCAAATGAAATTACTGTTTCCTCGCTCTTTGCTTGTTCCTCACTTGTCGGTTTTCTATCAGCGTGCAACGGCATTACTGGTTACCAAATGAAAAGCAAAATTAAGGACCATTAAGTACTAATTAAGAATTATTAACGTGTGGGGTTCACGACCGAAACTATGCTTACTTATACTTCTTATTTTATTTTGTTTCAGCCATCGTGCTTAAACTGAATATTGATGAGGCTTCTAAAAGCAACCCGTACTTGTTGGTGCAGGGAGTTTATTTAGAAACGAAGGGGTGATTGGATATGTGATTTTGTCGCACTCATAAGAATATGTTCATCGACACAAGCAAAACATCAGATTTTGTGGTTGTCACTCAATTTCACAAAACAACTTGAATATCATAATATTGTATTTGAAATTGACTCTGAAGTCATTGCGGATCTTCTTTAGTTTAGAGCTTATGATTGACAATGCTCGCCCATCATGCTTTGCTTAAAGATTTCAGAAGATTGATGTGCTCTCGTTTTAAATTAAAGTGCAACATAACTTTTGGGGAAGGAAATTACTCTGCTGACTTAATCTTGGAATCAACGAGCGCTAGAATACTAATTTGTTTTTATTTCTCTTGCAAGTTTATTTCATAATTATTAGGTGATAAAATAGGATGGTGGATTTATAATTTTTATATTCGCCATTATCTCCCTCTAAATCTCCAAATCTCGATCTCTCCGGCACTTAAACCTACAAATCTCGATCTCTCGCCCTCCTTTACGGAACGAACTTTCAAGCAGTTCAAAATCCCAAAATCATGCAATCCGATGCTTCCGCCATTTTAGCTTCTGAAGAAGATCCCCCGCATCGTTCATCCTCATTTCGCCATTCTTCCCCTCCCCTCGATTTGTGCTAAGCTGTTTTGTGTTCCAGAAGAAGAGGAAAAGATGAGCACCTGCGCGCTGCTCGACACGGACCCTTTGGAGATGAAGCTTCCACCATCAATAGGTTTGGCCAGGGCATTTATAACACGACCCAAATAAGCCTCACTCACCGGTATCTGAGCAATTCTTCCTTGCCTTCTTAAGCTTTCATGTCTCCAACTTAGTTCATCTTATTATTAGATTATTACAGAGATGAACCCAACCCGGAGTATGAACCATAAAAGAAAATACCTATTAAACCAATCACAAGAATACCAGTTACAGTACCTATTATCCAAAGAGGAATCCTTCCAGTAGTATCGGCCATTTATCCTGCTTCCCTCCACCATTTCTTTCATCAAAGTTGTCATGCTAAAGACATAAACGGCCATAGATAATTATGAGATATGATCCTTCCGAATGGGTTAAGATAATTCTTATTATGATTTAGTATTATACTATTCTTTTTTCTTAAGTTTTTGGTTTCTGCGACTCTCTTTCCGATCTGGGCTTTTCGCGATTCTTTTTGTTTGCTCTGTTTTAAGTTTTTTTTCTTTTTTCTTTTCTTTGCTTGGTCCTTGTTTCGTTGTGGTTTGATTAGTTGAGCTGAACAAGCAGAAGTCGACTTCTGTTCATATGACGAACAACACCGACCACTATATCGCTTTCGAGGGGTGAATGTTCTGGTTCCTACTCGTACTTTTCATTCTTTACTGTGGTCCTGCGAAACAGCGTGGAAGTTTGAGATTTGGCCGTCAAAATTCAAACGTTTGCTTTGCCCGTTTGTTGTACTACTTGGGCAAAATAACAGGGAGAATGCGGATGGGATGTTCGTTTGGATTTCTGTGGCTTTATTCGCGATGTTTGTACGTTGAGATCTTCTTCATGTTTAGTTGAAAACGAGTCTGACGAAATACCGTGCTCGCCCAAACATGGGGATTGTCTTGCCTTTCGCGACATGTGATGTAATAGGTACTCAGAACCCACCATCTGGTGGCCAAGTTCATTTTGCTGTCGTGGATTCTCCATTTCGTGTCGCCTTTTCCTTGGATTTTCGAGTGGGTGAATTGTTTGCATGTCGCCGAATGTGTCTGTCTTCATGTAGTTACTATGGAAGCTCAACAGGAGGCTCCTCCTGACATGTAATGCAAAGATAAACTTCTTCTACAGTTGATGATAATAAATTATGGCACAACTGCTAAGGATATTACTGCTGAAATGGTAAGTTCATTGTAGCACTCGTCTTAGTTTATTTTCAGTGTCCTATGTTCATGTTCAGCTGCTAAAATTACGGATTGGGGATTGCTTTAGTTCAATGAGGAGTCGGGCAATGCGGTGGAGGAATGCAAATGGCGGGTGGTTTATGTCACGCCTGCTCCTCCTCCTCCTCCAGTTGGAAGGTTCTTCTTCACCGACGGGTTCCACATAGTTCTGAGGCGGCTTCTGTGAGTATTGGATAGTTTAACTTAGAAAAATGAGAGGATGACAGCACTGTCCCCCTTTGAGAGTGACGGTGCTACCTCCACCTCGGGGTGTGCAATGAAAACTGCCCGAACCGGGACCGGACCGGACCAGCTGGTTTTGGGCAGTTCCCACGGTCGGCGGTCCGATTCCTGGTTCCTAATCTTGAAACCGGCAGCCGGTTGGTCCGGTTCTCGGTTTCAAGGTGGGAACCGGACCGACCGGATCGGACCAAATTTTTTATATATAATTTATATACATATAATATATAAGCACATATAATATTCATATATTATATATGAAACTTATTCCAATCAGAATTGGGGGGTGGTGGGGCTGAAGATTATCAAGTCCCGGGTTCGATATAGTAGAGAGGAGTAAGACAAAAGGAAAAAACAAACAAAACGATCCTTCATAAAAATGGCGAAAAAGCAAAGAAGAAAAGAAAAAGACGTAATTCAAGCACGTTCGCCATTCTGTCTTCTTCTTCTTCTTCTGGGTGTTTTGAGATTGGTTTTCTTCTTTTGTCCTTGTGGTTTGATTAGTTGAGTCGAACAAGCAAATCTTGCATTCTGTTAAGCTCTTTGATGGTTTTGTACATGATGATGGGCTTATTTAGGCCCGTGGGCTTATTTAGGCCCGTCCGCCCATGTTGGGCCCAAAACTCAGCCCGTAAATGTATGGCCCATGAAGGAAAGGCAGTTATTGTAGATAAAAGAATAAATGGGAAAATCTTTGAAGTTGGTTATCGAAGAAGTTACGTAATCTGAGAAAAGCGTGAATACATTATCTGCTCTACGCTCTCAATTTTCTCCCCTACGCTCCTCTTCAAGAACATTATTAGAATTCTTCCTCAAACTGCGACATCAGTATTTAATTTGTGAAAGACAAGGTACATTTGACTCCGTAATGTATCTTATGATTGGTGTAACATGTGTTTCTTAGGCACACTTCCGCGTTCGTTGTTTTTGGGGTTTGATTGAGTGTCGGATCGCTATTTTTGGGAATTCGCTTTCCCCAACATTGGTATCAGAGCAATGTTCATATTTCCTGATCACTTTTCATGTTCATAAATTGTTTTTTGATTGAATTTTCGTGAAACATCGCCGTCGGTCAATCGGGGATGGAAAATCCCGACACCACGTACTGTTCACCCCCGTTTATTATTTTCTGTAAATCAAAGTTCGTTTATGATAACATAGGCTGCGTTTGGTCAACCGGATAAAAACTAGGATAGGATATGTTTTATCCTATCTCATGTTTGGTAGCTGTTTAGGATAGGATAAGGTCGGATATAGACGGGATATAAACCGGATAAAAAAATCCGAGGGGGGTGGGATAAGGTCGGATAGGATTTCTTTTATCCGAAACATAAAACCCTACGCTTTTTTTCTTTCTCCACCGTTCACCCACAAACGACTCTCTGTTTCCAAAGTATCGACGTTGAAGCCTTCTTCTCAATAGCTCTCCGATTCTCATCGAAATTTTACGAAAGCAACAAATTTTCAAAGGTAAATAATCATTCTCTCTCTCTCTAATGTTGATTTCTAAAGTAGTTGTGCTTGTCTTATTCTGCTTATATTGGTGCTTGATTTTGACTTGTTGTGATTCTATTGCTCTTTTTCTGAATGTCCAAGTGAGTCCTGACGAGTGGAAGAATTATTGAGTCTTTTGGTATGGTGCATGATTCTTTAAGGGGTGTGGAGAGTGGCTGGGGTTTGGTTTTTGGGTCCAATTTTAGTTGAAAGGTTTCATCTTTGTCGTCAGGGGATCGTGCTAAATCAGTGCAATCCGAATCTTTTTTTAACTTGTCTTTGTTACTTAAGTCTAATCGTTTTTCAACTTGTCTTTGGTTGCAATCCGAAAGGTTTCAATTTTAGTTGAAAGGTTTCATCTTTGTCGTCAGGGGTTTGGTTTCTGGGTCCAATTGGTCTGTTTCTTGTTTTCCCTCCATGCCAAGTGAGTCCCAATATTATTGAGTCTTTTAGTATGGAAGTAACGTGATTCTGGGATATGGAGAGTGGCTGGGGTTTTGGTTTATGGGTTCAATTTTGGTTGAAAAGCTTCATCTTTGCTGTCACGGGATTGTGCTAAATCAATGCAATATAAATCTTTTCTCAGCTTCTCTTTGTTTGTTAAATCTAATCCTGGCAAATTGGTGTTGAAGTAGTGTAAGTTGAGGCTAGGCATCCTCTATTGTGTGATGTGGAGTCTAGTGCTAGTTTGATTGATGCTGTGTGGTGTGAGTTTGGTTTTCAGCATTTCAGCACAAATTGTTACCTATGTATATGTAGTCAGTTCCTATTTTTAATGGGTCGTGATCCGTTGGGACCATATTGTATGTAGGCAATAGGATTATTATTTGTTTATTACCAAAGAGATATTTGAATTTGTGCCAATTTCATAGGCAGATGGGAGCATCTCATTTTACTTAGTTGATTCGATATAATCCTGGTTGGAAATCTAGTCAGGAAAGGGGCAAATACCCAAAACAAAAGAAGCTTAGAATATTTCTTAATAGATCAAAAACCTAGTCTAGCATATTTCAATACTCGAAGTCTCTAATCTATTAATTTGTACTTGTCTAATGTTATCTTTTTTTTCTCATTAGAAATGGATCACAATGATAGAGAGGAAATTTTCACCATTCTTATATTAGAGGAAATGAGCCTCCAAATGTTGCTTTTGTGTATGATGTATATGCTGGTAGTGTCCATTGCTGCTGAAAGGCACTATCGCAAGCATATATTGAAGGATCGAACATTTATTAGAATCCAAGCTCGTTTAGATCACCTTGACCGCCTCATTAAGAGCAATGACTTGAATTGTGTGGAACAACTTAGGATGGATAGACGTACATTTACTCTACTATGCGAGTTGGTACGTACAATTGGTGGGTTAAAAGAAGATGGACTTGTAACTATAGAAGAACAAATGGCCATGTTTCTACATATACTTGCCCATCACGTGAAAAATCGAGTCATCAAGTTTAGATTTATGAGGTTTGGGGAGACAATAAGTAGGTATTTTAACTTAGTTTTAAATGCGGTGATAAGAATGCATAGTGTGCTTCTTGTCTCACCTGAACCAGTTCTAGAGGAATGTGCCGACGAGAGATGGAAGTGGTTTAAGGTATGTTTGTTATGCTCTTTCATGGACTAATTTAATACTTTAAAGAGAATGTTATTTTATTAATTTTATGTTTCTAGGGTTGCTTAGGAGCATTAGATGGCACATTTATAAGGGTACGTGTTCCAGAGGTTGATAAACCGAGGTACTGAAATAGAAAGGGTGAGATTGCATCCAATGTATTAGGAGTTTGCTCACGTGACATGAGATTCGTTTATGTTTTACCTGGATGGGAAGGCTCAGCAGCGGATTCTAGAGTGCTTCGAGATGCTATAGTTAAACCCAATGGTTTAAAGATCCCCGTTGGTAAGATAAGCCTTTATCAATATATTGCATTCTATGGATTGTAGGTTTCAAAGGTTCTAAGACAATTAATAATATCATCATTTGTTATTAGGTAATTATTATCTTGTAGATGCTGGATACACAAATGGGGAGGGCTTTCTTGCTCCTTATAGAGGTACTCGATACCATCTATCTGAGTGGACAGAAGGTCGTACACCAAATTCACCTGAGGAGTACTTCAACTTGAAGCATTCTCAAGCTAGAAATGTCATAGAAAGATGCTTCGGTCTACTTAAGTTACGGTGGGCTATTCTTAGGAGTCCATCTTTTTATCCAATTAGAATGCATGGTCGAATAATCATAGCTTGTTGCCTTCTGCACAACTTGATAAGAAGAGAAATGGCTATTGATCCAATCGAGGCACAGTTAGATTAAGTTGCTACCACTATTGAAGATGTGGAAACAATTGATGTTGTCGAGCCGTTAGATCATTGGGCAACATGGAGGCAAAATTTGGCAGTACAAATGTTTATTGAGTGGAATGCAAGTCGAGGACATGGAGGAGTTGTATGATTTTATATTATTTAAAAAAATCATTTGTTTTCCATTGTTGCAAAACTTGCGTTATAAGATGTTTTTTTTTTTTTCATTTGTATTAGACATGTGTAAAATGGTGTTGGTTTGTCATTATTGAGACATATATTTCCTATATAATGTTTGAATTATGAATTTATCATTTTAAATTTGAAGTACTATGCTGTCTCTATCATTAAATTTTCAGAGATCATTCGTTAACGTGATTAATTGTCATTGCATCCTCGTGACAGCTGGAAAAAAAAAAGAAAAAAAGCGAATGAACTTTGGACTTTATGCTTTGTTCTAATTGGGCATTTGTTTGATTCGGTATCGGACTTGTAACAAAATGGAAACAAATGAAAAACTTGTAACAGAGAAAAAAGAATTCATGTTTCAAAGTGAATATATTGAAATTGAGGTTATCTTGAAGGGTATCCAAAAGATTATTTCAAAGCAACGGAAAAGATTATTACGATGCGTAATCATGAAATTTGATGAGAATCTATTAATTTGAAAAAGATATATTGTTTTGGATGATTTTGTGAATATTAAACCTGCAAATTTGTACTTGCCTAATGTTATTGTTTTTAAAATATCCGAATTTAAATCCGTAGTTCACTAAACAATAGATTGGATAGGATATGGGGATATCCGACTTTAAATCCGTAGTTTACCAAACAATTGATGGGATATAAAGAAATCTATGGATTTCTTATCCTATCCTATCCAGTCTTATCCCATTTAAAAATCCGGACGACCAAACGCAGCCATAGGATTATAGTTCTCGTTGATATGAGAAAATTGACTGGTAGCATGCGCCTGGGAACCACCTCGGCGCATGCACGCCAAATCTTTTGGTCGCTCGTGGCAGCGCGTCCGATGGCCCCCGGCGGCGAGCCACCGGTCGATTTTCTCGTATCGACGAGAGGTACAACCCTACGTTATCAAAAAAGAACTTTGATTTACAGAAAATCATAAACAGGGGGTGAACAGTATGCGGTGTTGGGATTTTTCGTCCCTGATTGATCGATGATGGCATTTCACGAAAAATTCAATCAAAAAATAATTTATGAACATGAAAAGTGATCGAGAAACATGAACATTGCTTTGATACCAATGTTGGGGAAAGCGGATTCCCAAAAATAGCGATCCGATATTCAATCGAACCCAAAAATAACTAACGTCGAAGCGTGTCCAGGAAACACATGTTACACCGATCATAAGGTACATTACGGAGTCGAACATACCTTGTCTTTCACAGATTAAATATCGATGTTGCAGTTCGAGGAAGAATTCTAATACTGTTCTTGAAGAGGAGCATAGGGGAGAAAATTGAGAGCATAGAGCAGAGAACGTATTTACGCTTTTCTCAGATTATGTAACTTCTTCGATAACCAACTTCAAAGATTTTCCCCTTTATTCTTTTATCTACAATAATTGCCTCTTCTTCATGGGCCATACACTTACAGGTCGGGTTTTGAGCCCAATATGGACGGACAGGCCTAAATAAGTCCATCATCACATACAAAACCATCAAAGAACTTAACAGAATGCGAGATCTGCTTGTTCGACTCAACTAATCAAACAACAAGGACAAAAGAAGAAAACCAATTGCAAAACACCCATAAGAAGAAGAAGAGAAGTCAGAATGGCGAACGTGCTTGAATTATGGGGAAGAGATCGCTTCTTGGCCAGAATGGTGAACGTGCTTGTTGGCTAGAATGTTGAACGTGCTTGTTGGCCAGAATGGCAAACGTGCTTGAATTACGAGGAAGAGATCGCTTCTTGGCCTGTTTAAGGATGTCTTTTTCTTTTCTTCTTTGCTTTTTTGCCATTTTTATGAATGATGGTTTTGTTTGTACAAGACTTGACATATGTCGGGAGCTTAATGTATGCTATGATGTGTACAAGACCTGACATATGTTTTGCAGTTGGAATGGTGAGTAAATATCAAATCCAATCCAGGTTAAGTACATTGGAAAGCCGTTAAAAGAATACTAAGATATCTGAAGGGAACTACTGATTATACGCTGAGTTACCAATGAAAGGATCTGCGACTTGAAGGCTATTTAGATGCTGATTGGGGAGGAGATTTAGATAAAATGAAATCTACCTCTGAATTTATTTTCTTACTTAATAATGGCGCCATATTTTAGAGTAGTAAGAACCAAACGTGTATAGCCTTGTCCATGATAGAAGCTGGGTTCGTGGCATTATCAGCAGCGATACAAGAAAGTGTTTGGCTTAAGAGATTTTTGGATCATTTATGTGTTATTGAGAATGCTGCAAACTCATTGTTGGTTAACTGTGATAGCTAAGCAGTAATAACATATACTAAAGATCCAAAATATCATGACAAGACCAAGCATATAGATACCAAGTATAATTTTGTCAAAGATATAGTTGCACGAAAAGATGTGAACTTACAGTATATATCTACGCATATAATGGTAGCATATCCTATGACGAAGCCAATACTTAGAGATGTGTTTTATAGTCATGTGAAATCTCTAGGACTGCGTAGATGCTACTGATGTACTAAATATTATAATTTCCCTAAAGTGTTCACATTTAATGAATTTGTGTTTTCATTATTAATGCATATGAATCTTTATTTGACGTTTATGCATCTTAATGCTTAATGCATTATATAAAGTTGAGAAAATATATCGGATAGATAAAAGATTAGCCCACTCACATGGGTAATCGCTTCTATTTATTATGTGATAAATAGATATGAGACGGTTTTTAAGCTTATTATCTTGATGATAATCGAGAGTTTAAGCTTAAAATATATATGTCACATTAACTAAGTGTTAAGATGATGACATAATATTTATTATGTCCGAAAGTAAAATAACCAACATATTTTACTTTATCTGTCTATGATGCCAGATGTGAGTTCTGATGAATTCCATGAAAAAATAGATACGTGGACTCAAGTTAGACATTAGGTATGTTTGAACTATCATTTATACAGTATTGAAGGTGTAGACATATGCTCCATGGGAAATGAGTTAATACTGTAATACGTATTTCACATTACGTATGCATAAGACGACTAACAAGAGTGGCAAAAATTTTGATCTCAACTTTTATGCCGTGTGGGATTCTTGAGGAAAATAGTTTCTCAATTAAGTTCCCTAATGATTCTTACTTATTCTCAAGATTTCTATTTATTGTTTACTATCTTAGAAAGTTGCCAATGATCATGAATTGATTCGATCTAATGGGACATTTCTAGAAAAGTAAGTTGAATTGAAATTGAGAGTTTCAAGGAAAAATAAGATCGATTTTAGATAATCATATTCTAGTTTTGTATTCACTAGTCGACCAATTATAATTGTTTTTGGGATAATCATAATTGTGAATACAATATATTATTGTTAAAAATAGATCAATAAAGATATAAATGTGATTGATCGATCTAAGGTACTGCATATTAAATCTACTCAGAGTGTGATGCCCATTACGAACTGCTATATATTCTTAACCGATTTATGACAACGAGTTCTTAAAATATGCTGGTTGCATGAATTATTCACTGGTATGAATGTTGCAGAGAAGTAAAGATGATTCTGTTCAGCCCACCATGTTCGAGTGGGAGATGATGAGTTTTTTATTTTACTTTATTTTATGTGATGATGGGCTTATTTAGGCCCGTCCGCCCATGTTGGGCCCAAAATCCGGCCGGTAAGTGTAGGGCCCATGAAGAAGAGGTAGTTATTGTAGATAAAAGAATAAAGGGGAAAATCTTTGAAGTTGGTTATCGAAAAAGTTATGTAATATAAGAAAAGCTTGAATACGTTCTCTGCTCTAAGCTCTTAGTTTTCTCCCCTACGCTGCTCTTCAAGAACAGTATCAGAATTCTTCCTTGAACTGCGACATCGGTGTTTAATCTGTGAAAGACAAGATATGTTCAACTCCGTAATGTACCTTATGATCGGTGTAACATGTGTTTCCTAGGCACGTTTCCGCGTTCATTGTTTTTGGGGTTTGATTGAGTGTCAGATCACTATTTTTAGGAATTCGCTTTCCGCAACACTCTTGAACAAAACCGACCACCATGTCGCATTCAAGGTATGCATGTTTTGATTTCTCGTCATACTTTTCATTCTTCTCTTTGATTCTTATGAATCCATTTAACTGTAATCCTATGAAATAGCATGAGAGCATGAGATTTGGCTGTCAAATTCATTTTTTTTTTCGCTTGTTTTGTGCAATGCGTGAACGTCGAAATCTTCTTCATGTTTAGGTAAAGACGACCCATCCGAATAAATACTATGTTCACCCTAACCAGGGGATTATCTTGCCTCAGTCGGCATTTGAAGTGATAGGTACTCGGAACTATCATTTCATGGCCAAGTTCGTTTGCTGCTATGGATTCTCTATTTTGTGTCTCCCTTTGCTTGGATTTGCGAGGTGGGTGAATCGTTGCATGTCGCCGTCTTTCTTTCTGAATGCATCTGTCTTCATATAGTTACTATGCAAGCTCAACCGGAGGCTCTTCCTAACATGCAACGCGAAGTTAAAGTTGTTGCACAGATTGTGAAGGTAAATGCTGGCACAACTGTTGAGGATATTACTGCTGAAATGGTAAGTTCATTGTAGCGTTTGTATTAGTTTATGTTATGTTTCCTATGTTCATGATCAAGATGCTAAGATTACGGATCGGGGTTGCTCCAGTTCAATAAGGAGTCGGGCGATGTGGTGGAGGGAACAGAATGGCGGGTGGTTTAGATTGCGCCACCACCGCCGCCTCTAGTTAGAAGGTCTTTCACCAAAGGGTTCATTTGGCTCTGAGGCGGCTTCTGTTTGAGTATAGGATGGTTTACCTTATCTGTTTAGGCTGTTGAACACAGCATTTTGTTAGCACCCAGAATAAGAAAAAACATTCGGATTATGATGTCATCCTCGGCATCATTAACAAATGCGACCTCTGTTCATGTTCCGATTCACATTTAGGGCTTCGCTCGATCTCTCTCCCCATCCGATTTGCAACAACCCCACATATTGAGGTCAGAACGGGATCGGGTGGCGGAATACCACGCCACGAGGAGTCCTTATCTATAGGTCGTAGTTTCATCTGTTGTGAAATAGGTGCATATCAATGTAATGGACATACGGATTGTATAGAGTTACTTATATTAGTATGTCCCATACGATGTTCGAATTCTCATATTTTATCATTCCCCAAAGTCAAATAAAATATCCACTTCATATATAGTTCATCAAATACTAAAATTCATATAGCTCCATAAATTTTTACGGTCAAGTGAAATATCGAGAAATCCAAAGTTGAATGAGATATTTGCTTCTTCGCTTTTTGCTTGTTCCGCATGTGTCGGTTTTCTATCGTGCAAACGGCAGTACTGCATACCCAAAAAAAGAAAGAAAGCAAAATTAAGGTGCAGTAAGTACTATGGAAGAATGATTAACTTGTGGGGTTTACGTGCGAAATCCAGTTTAAGCATGGAGTATGCACTGTCTTTATCCGCTAATGCTCAGGGAGTCACTGAAGAAGATCACCAAGAGCCTAAGCATAATGATTAAATAATATCACTCTAGATGATTCGGTATATATATCAATGTAACTTTCTTAAACCATGTTCATAAATTATGAACTTTTCATGATTCTTTTGTAAAAGGCTTTGCATACCATTGTACAAGCAATCGCGTCAAATTGTAATCAACATACTTTTCCATTTCAAACAAATAAAATGGTAATAAACGCTCGATCAATATTTTATGTGATAAACATGCCATTACATGACTCATAGTATATTTAAGCCATATCGCTTTAGAAATATGAGTCTACAAACTCAAAAAAGAGATAGTATCATTCATATGATGAAGCCGGAAAATCAACTTACAAAGGATACTTGAGTTGACACACAGTTTTTCCTATCAATTATATGAAAAGTAATATTAAAAACCAAGTAATACTTTACGGTAATGGACGATGCGGCTAAACTAAGCTTATCCATTGATAAAACGATACCTATGCACTAACAAAGAAACTCGTTTGTAGCAAATGTTAATTTTTCTCCATTACGTATATAATGATAGTCAAGCTTAACTCGCACGTGAATAATTGGAATTCTGTTCCGATCAAACCATTCCTAATTTCTTAGGAATCAATCTTCATCAAACCCCATGGCTCCACACACCTTTATCCAACATTTTCATACAAATCCGAAACTCAATAGCTCCTCCATCGAACCTCACAATTCAACTTTCACATAACTCCAAATTTAAAACCTAACTTTGAAAATTACTCCGATTTAACGAATAATAGGCTTGAGTACCTATTCGGTGCTGTAATTCGCAATCGATCGGGCTTGTCGGGGTGTCCAGATCGACTATGCGAGAAGAATTTTTTCTGTCTTCTCTTTCCCCCCTTTCCTCTCGTGAACGAGCTTCACTTCCTTTTCCCTTTCCTTGATTTTTGTGGCCACCGCTTCACTCCTTTTCCTCACGCTTCGATCGCGTTGAAGCTGCTGAAGCATACGGGAGAATAGGTTACACGGGCCGAGGTCAATACGCTATACTATACTATACTTGGGCTTGGGCTTGGTCTTGGGCTTGGGCTTGTTGGGCCTAATTGTTACATTGAGCATTCGGTGCCGTGGAGCTCTCTCTCTCTCTCTCTCTCTCTCTCTGTTTTTCCGTTTTTATAGTTGCAATGATGGGTGGATGGAGAAATAGAGCAAAAACGTGGGCCCCTCCGGTGACGTGGAAGTGGGAAGGGAGGGCCCTCTGATCTGACGATCTGCTTGATGAGAAGTGGGGCCCAGCGGCCCAATTGATGGGCACCGCTCCAACCGCTGGGCTGCGGTCGCGGACGGCGGTGCCATTCAATACCAACCCAAATTTCATTCTCAGGATCGATTTGTTTAGTTAAAAATGAAACCATTCGAAAAAAATATTATTCCAAAAATAATTATCTTTATCATTTTAAATAATTAATTAATAAAAATGGGCCTTAACGAATGTCCGAGGAAATTTTTGTTAACGTTGTTCTTTGTCTTTTCCTCGTTATTTTGTCTTCAATCGGAATTTCTCTTCTTTTACTTTTTTTTTTTTTTTTTGCTATTATTATGCCACAAAAGTCAGTTGACACCAACATGTAGGATTAAGGAAGAAGGAAGCCAGGCAGAGAGTCTTTCTTGTCCCTTTTTTTTAGGTGCTTGTGCCTTAAAATTAATTTCAAAACCTGAAAATGTAAAAAGATTAAAATTTTACGCAAATGTAGACACGTAGTCATATTTTCTCGGCTAAAACATGTCGATATCAGACTCAACGGTCTCGACTCGTAAAGAAACTGACTTAAGAAATTGGGAATTTGTTAATACCATGACAAAAAACTCATTCTCGAGCATCAAAGGGACACGGTTATTAATCAACTTCTTGAACACTTATTAAAAAGCATAATTATATTATCCTTTTCATTTGATATACACACTTGGTATATAAAATTAAATACATTCGTATCACGAAGTATACTTAACACCTACCGTCACACTATTCTTAATTTTAATTGGCTGTTACGATTCTTTTTTGACAAACACGATTCATATTATTTCACCTCTCAAACACGAGAACACTCTCTCCAAAAGTTGCGTAGAAAAAAAAAAGAAAAAGAAAGAAAAAAGAAAAAAACAAGGACATCCTTAACTAGTCGAGAAGTGGTTTCGCAGTATGGACCTGAGCATGTCCTTAAACTGCTTCACTCTGAATTGGACATCCCAGGGTGTCTTCTCCCCACAAGCCATTTAAAGGCAAGTGAGGGGAAGAAACACGGGATAACGTTCCCATTGGGCTCTCCCGGCTGAATTCCTTTAAGGAGATGGAAACCCACTTTTGAGTCCCGCGACGCCCTTATCCTAGTAGACTAGGCTAGGTACAGGACGATAATAGAGGCTCTCCCTATTGGGTGAACGTGAGTGAACCCACTCTTTTTTGACATACACGATTTATATTATTTCACCTCTCAAACACGAGAACACTCTCTCCAAAAGTTGCATAGAAAAAAAAAAAGAAAAAGGAAGAAAAAAGAAAAAAAAAAAGGACATCCTTAAGCGGTCGAGAAGTGGTTTCGCAGCAAAGCGATCCCTTCCTCATTATTCACTCACGTTCGCCCCCGCATTTGTCCTTATTAATCTAAGCCAAACCCAGTACTAAAAACAATTTTAAAAAAGCAAAAAAACAATTTCCATTTTCATTTTCCGCAAGAAACAACAAAATACAGCATCACCTGTCGCCATTTCTTCCCCATCTCTCTCCTCCAATTCTCTCTCTCTCTCTCTTCTCCTTAAAGGAGCGAACTTTCGAGAACTTCGAAAAGGGGGAAAGAAAATCGAAGGCAAAAACCCAGAAATTTTTCCATTGCAAATCCGATTCCTCCACCGCCGTTTTTTGCTTCCGGAGAAGATCCCCGGATCTTCCACCCCCCACCCCTTCGACTTCCGCAGCGGCGCTACCTCGCCGGTTTCCGGCCGACGACGACGAAGGAGGAGGCGGAGGACGACGGAGGAGAAGATGAGCACCGGCGAGCTGCTCGACATCGAGCCCTTGGAGCTCAAGTTCCCCTGTGCGTATTTCCCGGTTTCCCGGCCGGTTCCCCTTTTCCCGATCTGGGATTCTCGCGATTCCGTCGTTCGCGTTTTGACGGTCTTTTTTTTTTTTTTTTTTTTTTTTTTTTTTTTTGATTTTTTTTTGGGTGTGGTTTGATTAGTCGAGCTGAAGAAGCAGATCTCGTGTTCGCTTCAGCTGTCGAACAAAACCGACAGTTATGTCGCTTTCAAGGTAACGCTTGTTCCGATTTCTTGTCGTATTCTTCGTTCTTTTCTGCGAATATTGGAAATTTGTTTGTTTACGCCTGAAAAGATGAAATTTTTTAAACCGTGATCCTGTGAAACACCATGGGGGCGTGAGATTTGGCTGTCAAGTTCGAATTTTGTTTTGTCCCTTTGATGTATTTCGTAGGTGAAATGAGAGGGAGAATGCGGGTGGGATGGTTATTTGGATTTCTGTGGGTTTGTTCGCGGTATTTTGAAGTCTGAGATCTTCTTCGTGTTTAGGTGAAGACGACCAATCCCAAGAAATACTGTGTTCGTCCAAACACGGGGGTTGTCTTACCTCGGTCGACATGTGATATAATAGGTAACTGGAACTATCATTTCGTGGCCAAGTTTGTTTGTTGTTGTGGATTCTCCATTTTGTGTCGCCCTTTTGCTCGGATTTGCGAGGCGGGTGAATTGTGGTATGTCAGCGTGTTTTGTTTTGAAATGGGTCTGTCTTCATGTAGTTACTATGCAAGCTCAGAAGGAGGCTCCTCCTGAGATGCAATGCAAAGATAAATTTCTTCTACAGAGTGTGAAGGTAAATGATGGCATAACCGCAAAGGATATTACTGCTGAAATGGTAAGTTTGTTGTGGCGTTTGTATTAGTTTATATTCAGTGTCCTATGTTCACGATCAAGCTGCTAAAGTTACGGAGTGGGGTTGCTTTAGTTCAATAAGGAGTTGGGCAATGTGGTCGAGGAATGCAAATTGCGGGTGGTTTACGTCGCGCCTCCTCAACCACCTTCTCCAGTTCCAGAAGGGTCGGAAGAAGGTTCTTCACCAAGGGGTTCTGTTTCCGACAATGGCAACATCAATGGTTCTGAGGTGGCTTCTGTAAGTATTGAATAGTTACCTTATCTGAACGGGCAGCTGAACTTAGCTATCTTTTGCACCCAGAATAAGAAAATGTTTGGTTTATGATGTTATCCTTGGTGACCGCAGGTTACAAGATTGTTTGACGAGCCTCAAGATAAATCTGTTGAGGTAAATTGTTTCTTTGTTTATAATGCTATGTGCATTGCATATGCAAACTTGCAAGCATGCCCATATTCTGTCTGGAATTAGTTGTGGTTGTATATTGCTGTTGATGTTAATTGGCATGATAAAGCATCTAGTTTTGGTGGATATACATCTTTGATAAATCACATTTGGAGTTGTCACCCCCTCTTTTATACTGTTTGTTTTCATGTGAGATGAGGTTAAGCAACTTTTTTTTTTTCTTTAAATCTGTGGAGACTATCAGTATTTCCAGTGGAGTTTCAGGAGTTTGCTTTGAAATGGTGTGTGAAAATTTAATCTATTCGTCTCTTTTCTCCTCCTTTGCCTAATGGAGATATCACTTCTCAGACCTCACCACAGACATCGCTGTTCCTGTCCTTGTCCATTTATCACACTCTAGGGGCCAAACTGTCATTGTCCTCGCTCTCTTGTTCCATTTTAATCCATGATCATGTTCTAGTCTTAATTCAATAGTACATGACATGCTCCGAGGAGAATTCGTTACAAAACTTTGTAAAACACATTGTTAAAAGCAGTTTGGACTACAGGTTTTGTTCATAAATGTCAAATGAGATATATTTTGTAACATGAACTTCTCCAGACAAATGTTGCTGACATGACATAATGTTCATTCATTGAGTGTGAGTCATTCTCTCTGTTCCGTACTTGTAGCCAAGGCAGAAGAACGGGGGAGAAGTAATATTACTTCTAATGCAATGGTGACTGATACAATAACCCATCTATCTTTTTATAGGTAACCTGTGCATGTTTGCTTGGCTCCCCCCCCAAAAAAAAAAAAAAAAAAGAAAAAAAAAGGGAGAATGCATGCCTGTTTGAAGCTATAGATTGATATTGATCTGTGAGGAATGATTATGCTGCTATTGGACGGGAAACATTGGTTTAATTCTCTTCTCTCTTGTTAAGGAGTAAGGAGGCAAAGCATGCCATAATTTTACCAATCTGCAAGAAATTTTTAGAGGAATAATTATGATAGCAGTTCATAGTTTGGATGAAGAGTAAAGGATCCCTTGTTACATAAATAAATAAGATGGAGATTAACAAAGAAATTATGTTTTTTCTGTTAAATATGAGTGACGACCAGCTAAATTTTTCCAGTCAAGAAATAAGTAGAAAAACTTAAGTACCAGGTATAGATCACTGAACAATATGTGTTGACTTCTGAGGGAATACGTGCACTAAAAAGTTCTCAGAATTGCTCTCGCTCTAGTTCGCACATGCTTATATTGTCTGCCTGTTGAATTACTCTACAAAAGAGATAGAGAGAGGTTTGCAGAAGGATATAGGATTGTGTGTTTGTTTCGATTCCTTCCTTTTAATGATGGTGCTTGGACTGTGGGGAGTCTGACGTTTTGATCCGTTGGCAGGCAAGAGCTCTCATTAGAAAGTTGACAGAGGAAAAGGAGAAAGCTATCCAACAAGGTACCAAGCTTCGTGAAGAACTGGTGAGTTACTTTATCTGGGACTCTGCAATTTGCTTCACTTTGCCAAATGGTTGTTTGGGTCGATGTCGTATGTTTATAGTGAAGGTGAACATTTCCAAATTTCCCCCCACTAAAGCATAGCTAAACATTGAAAGTATCAGACTAGAGAAAGAGAAAATAGGACATTTACCTAAAGAGCATTAGCCACTATTATGAACTCAAATCTCTCTCTCACACGTGTACACCCATGGTTGAATACACGTTTGTGGCACATGAAGTGAATCTGCGTGCTTAGGTTGGTGGTTATCATGGCATACCAATGACCATGATATATAAGTTAACATGTTTGGTGGTGCAGTCTTTTTTGATAGGTGCTTCAGGGCTCTCTGGCTACTCCTCTCTGCTAAGCATATAACCTTTCATATTTCCTTGTATAGATAGTGAGATTGCACATAAGGCTAGAAAGCCTATGTTTCTTTTTCCTGCTCTGTCTATATCTTTTGTTCTGATCCTGTCTTGTCCTGTTATGGTTTTCTAATCCAAAAAAGGAAATAACCTTGCATCTGGGGTTTAGGACATTCATATGAATTTGGCATATGACTTTACATGTTCTTGTAAGATCAGGGGACTGGCATACATGCCATTTTTCACTCAAGAATCACTGCTAGTAAAAAATAAAACTCTGAAGCTTTCCTGTTATTGCATTAAATTATCTGGCCCTCTTCCTGTCCCCGTAAGCATCATCCTCTACTTACTCTTTCTTCGTTATGTTTCTTTTTGGGCAGGAACTGCTAAGGCGGGAGGGCAGCAAGAGCCAAGGCGGCATCTCGTTTATGATTGTTGTTATTATTGGTCTTCTCGGCATCATCTTGGGGTACTTCATGAAGAAGACATAATGAGGAGTCCCCGATTAAATTCTCACAATATTTCCTCTTCTGGCGTTCCTCTTTGTTTCCGATCTTCAGGGAAGCAATGAAGAAAGGAAACAAAACAACGGACAAGAAGCGGGTTTTTAGTGTTCCTTTTACTTTTTATTTTTATTTTTATTTTTATTTTATCTGTTGTGAAGTTAACCAAATTGAATTCAGGTGGAGTCATGATCTGTGGCTGCCGGAACTCGGGGTCGGTAGTTAGCGAGTTATTTTGCGTCGTCAATGCATTCTTTTTTGTTGTAACTTGAAGAGGATGATGATTCATCGGTCTGTTCATTTTTCTCTTTTCTTTTGTTCCCTTTTTTGTCTTTTTGGTGGTTAGAACTTTTCGGAGATTAGCTGTGAAATGTCCTGACTGGGTAACTGCTAAATAAATCCACCCTTTCTCGGTAACTCGTCTGCGTCTGGATTGCTCGTGTATACATGTCGTGCGCGGTCAGCAGAGCTGATCGATCGGAACGCAGGCAAAGAAGCTCGGCGCACGTGGGATGAAGGGTTTTGCTCTTGGCCTCGACGAAGGCTTCAAGCTAATGCTGTATGTTGAACGTGAAAGATGATTCTAGGAAAAGGAGCATACGTTAGACACCATGATTCTGGACCCGTTTTCATCGTACGGGTGGAAAGCGGATTCACGGTTAGAAAAGGGAAATTCGAAACATGGATTTCCTGGAAAATAAGAGTGAATGATTGTGAATTTTTATATTTATTTAATTGCCTTATTATCCCAGAAAAGAATTCACCAGACTCCCTGTTAACTCTCGAAGTTTCTCCACCTCTCTGCATTTCTGTGTATCACCTTGGTTCGCTTCCACGTATATATCTGTGCATACAGCAAAACCACCGCACGAAACAAACCTCTCCACGATCATCCAAGTGTGCAGCCATGGCGTCCCCGCTCGCCCTCAGGAGAGCTCTTGCCTACGCCATCTCCAGTAACAAGCTCTCGATCCCAGTCCGGTCGACTACGGTGGCTCTCACACGCTCCTTCAACACTGATACACAGATGACCAGAGTCGATGACGGAAGCAAGGCTGTCGACGTCGACCGGACTCCCGACCGCTCTGTGTCTGGCCGCCGCGATCGCTCCCTCGCTCCTTTCTCTGGTACTATATTAACCCTCTTCTCTCTCGCCGGCTTTTGTTTCATTTCCGTCAACTTCTTATTGGATTTGATAGTTTTTATTAGTTTTGCGGGCTTAATTTCCGTCGTCTAATCCTTCTTGGTGCTTCAAGTTTTGGTGCTCTTACTCTGTTTCCTCACGTAGTTGCTTCAAGGGGAGTGAAATTTTTCTTAATAGTCAGGAATCTAGTATTTTAGTATTAGAGTGTCGTGGAAAACTATGTTTGCCCACCAGCAAAACATGCTAATTGATTGGTGCTGATGAACGGTTCGGCAATGGAGATTCAGATGCGTTTGACCCCTTCTTTCCTACGAGGAGCTTGAGCCAAGTCCTGAACCTCATGGACCAGCTAATGGAGGACCCGTTCCAGGCATCCCGCGGCTTCGCTGGCGGGTCGGGGAGGGCATGGGACGTGAAGGAGGACGATAAGGCCCTTCGGCTCCGGATCGACATGCCCGGGCTGAGCAAGGAGGACGTGAAGGTGGCGGTGGAGCAGAACACCCTGATCATCAGGGGAGAAGGTGGGGAGCCAGAGGCGGGCGGCGAGGAGGGCGCGCGGAGGTACTCTAGCAGGATCGACCTGCCCCCGGACCTGTACAAGCTGGAGGAGATAAAGGCGGAGATGAAGAACGGAGTGCTGAAGCTAGTGGTGCCGAAAGTGCAGGAAGCAGAGAGGAAGGATGATGTGATGGAGGTTACGGTGGAGTAAAGACAGCAAGCGCTTGTGCGCGTGCGCATAGGTTTGAATGTAACAGTGTAAAGGCCTGAACTTTGTACTACGGTCTAAGAATAACGAAGACGGCGAACAATATTAGGCAGTGAACCAAACAACCCTCCATTGACAAAGCCAGTTTAGGTTTGCCCAGATCGAGCAACTCTCGTTGTCGGCATTTTCCGACCAAATCGACGATTTCTGCGACACCCTTCTGCAGAATCCCACGAAGCACATCTCTAAAGGTCCCGCCTTTTTCGACAAATTCGCAGCTCGAAAGCTTTTTCGGACGATTCCCACGGCGGAACGTGGCTGCAGGGCGAGACTGCACTGAACTGGAACCCAATGAAAATTCCGAAGGGCGTACTGTAAGTCGAAAATTGCGTATGTATCCACTCCAATTTCAAGCGAAGCTTGTACAAAAATTCGATCTTTAACACTCTCTCGCCGCTCTCATCTGCTTGAGATTCAGGACCCATCCACAATCGCATCGAATGAATCACAGTTATCCTAAAGAACACCAAAAAGAAGAAAATGGGTAACGAAAAACCCGCAATTCCTTGAACGGCATCTCTCAGCGGTGCGATCCTAATCGTCGTCGTCGTCCCTCTTCTTGGGCTTCCGGTAGTTCTCTTCGATGTGCTTCGCGATCACGAGGCCGGTCTCGGTGAGCTTCTTGATGTTGGGCACGTTGTAGTTCTGCGCCACGTAGACGCCGAAGGCCGTCCCCGTTAGGAACGAGAAGCAGCTCCTGATCAATCCCATCCTCTTCTTCTCTCGGCTCGCGGATCGCGCCTCCGAGAACCGGAGCGCTTCTCTGTCACGAGCTCCCGGTGCAGCTCCCGGTTGCGACGGAGGAGCGGCGGTCGCTGGCGGCGGATGCTGCGGCGGCGGATGCTGCGGCGGCGGAGGCGTCCGATCAGTCTGAGAGCGATTCGGGGATTCTTTATGGGTGGTTGTCGACTTGTTGCCCACGGGATTCTCTGCGTTTGACCTGACCCGTCTCCCAAGGATAGCGCTCTCATTGGTTGTTCGATGGGCCGTTCGGGCTTGGGCCGGGCTTCAAGAGAATTTACGGGCCTGATGATCGGGCTGGACGGGGTCGATTGGGCTCGAAAGTTATATTGGGCATTGAAGGAGAGCCACATGCTTGATTTCAATTCAAATCGCGGGCAGAGAACCTAAATAACGCAGGGTACTTCCCTTGACGTCTTGATCAATCTCAACTACGTCCTAAATTGCTGACGTGGCATTTCAATCATTGCTGACCATCCTACGTGGCACGTCACCATATCAGCAATTTCTGATGGAAGCTAGTCGGACGGATCATATTGAAATTTTGGGTAAAGATTTAGGATAAAATTGAAAAGTTTAGGATTGAATTGACATCCGTATAATATATTTAGAACTAATTGGACAATTTTTTCCCCTTTGCTCAACTTATTTCAATATCGAACTCGAGTGAGCGGCTGCATTTGGGCCAAGCCCTTCGTACGTACCCCAATGGCCACGTCTCCCTTAAACTCAACACGACCACGCACGAGACATAGTCACATCGTCCGTCGACATACGCACTGACATAACACAAACATGCAAGTAGCACTGGGGGGTCTGGAAGGGAGCGTTGGAGGAACACAGATCTCTTTCGTTGAAGTTGCACGATGAGGGAGAGAAGAGACATAATTCAGAAAATCTGTCTGCCAACTACACAGCCTCTCAATCTCCCCATGATCTCACAAAGTGAATTATCTCATTCAAGTAGAAAAAGAGGGAATCATCACTCTGAGCTACATCAAATGTACACAAACATCGTTGTGGTGCTTACTTATGTTCACCACATCATCCATTAAATGAGCACGTCAGAATGTATTTCCACGCTAACTTCATTTGGAGGAGATTTTAGTATCACTTCGCTTCTTTAAAGCATGTCGATCATAATTATTATTGTTAATGTGTGCATGCAAGGGTGTTAGGCAAAAGAGTCTAGCATTATAGATGTGGCATATCAATTTATCGTAGTTGGTCATAACCGATTGGCTCGAGTTTATAGGCGAAGGATGAGACCAACATGACATGTTGACGGGTTCTTATCATTTGGCAAAACTTGGCTCGTCCAAGGTGAAGATTTAAGTTGAGATGGTGGTGGTGCGGAAGGACGCACCTAGAGTGAGGTGGAATAGACTCAAGACAATGCAAGGGTGTTATTGTGTGGTGAAAGAAATCCTATGTGGAGGATGTGGGGGTAATGTGGAGTAGTTGTGATAGAGATAAGAGGCACAAAGAGAGACAATATGTCTAGATTGCAATTTGTCTATGTATGTGTGTATGTAAGGTGAAAGAAATCCCATGTGAAGAATGTGGGGTAATGTGGAGTAGTTGTGATAGAGATAGAGGCAAGGGAGAGATGATATGTTCCCATTGCAATTTGTTGCGTGTGTATGTACGTGTTGAGAGTGCGTAGAAGAAATACGATATATTTATTTCTGAGATCATTAAGAAGAAGTCTAAGTTTGAACTTGTCAACATATCTAGTTAGACTTGCATTCACTTAAAAATTTAACTCAATGAATTATGGGTCAACTAAAATATATTAATTATTCCACATCACATTAATTCTTCGATATTAAACTATTTTAATGCATGTATGTCAACAATGTGTATGAGAGAGAGAGAGAGAGAGAGAAGAGAGAGAGAGATGTGGGCTCTCTCTGGACGGGCTTTTATTTTTCAAAATTTCCATTATGATGGTTTCAAATTTGTGTAACCTAACGCGGACGGCCCACAATTATTTCAAAAGCTCCATCAGAATTCAACAATAGAAGTGACGAGCCCCAATAGCGACGGCTCCTCTCCTTGTCGCTGCAGTGGGGGTTGTTCGATGGCCGTCCCTAGAAGTTCTCCGACCAAAATATTGGTCATTCCAAAGCCAAAGCCCGTCGGATCAATTCAACTAACTACAGATTAAGGATGTTACGTACATGTATACGTATACGTGGGGGGGCCCCAGCACGGATGATGACGTGGCAAGGGGCAAGATGCGCCAAGGCACGTGGAGGTCCTGCCACGTGGCGCGTGTGGACCCCGCCGGTGATGGCGATGGCGATGGCGAAGGTGAAGGTGGGGGTGGCGCGTCTGCAGAGGAAGAAGAAGGAGAGAGCGCAAATGGCGGTCCGGCCATGCGACCCTGTCTCCTCCTTCCATCCTTTCGGAGGCCCCATGTGTTCCCCTGTTTTTCGCCATGCATTTGCTCTTTGCAATCTCCTACACCCGCACACACGTATACATGTAATGTTCCTAAGTCCAACCCTCCTCGATTCATCCTGCATTGCATGTCATCAAGAAGGGTTCGGTCCCAACCGCGTTCCCAAACGGATTTCTTCATGCACGGTTTAAGTAGAATTTCATCTATGAAAGACCAGTCCGACCCTGAGCCCGTGTCGTTTCGGAATGCTTGTTCTTGGAAATACAATGGGGAAATCTTAGGAATGACATCCGCTCATGGATGGATGTGAAAGAAAAACCCTCAAGAGAGTTTGGGCCACTCTTCATCCATGCTCTTACTCATTCGCTTCTAAATGTATTTGTGCCATTAGCCCTATTTTTATTTTTCGTAAACGATTAAAAGAGAGAGGGCGGTACGTAAAAGCCATATCGAGCCATGCAAGTAATAAATAGTGGCAACCACGACAGTGTGTGAAACCACGTGGGTAGGCCCCAGGACAATTACAATATTTCTTAATATTCTACACATGATACCATGTCTCCCTCAAAAGCTTTGTCCCACTTTCGAGCTGAGATTTTTTTCATCAACAGTAGCAGTTTTAACAGTCTTACAGATTTGGACCCGCAAATTAAAAGAAAAAAGGTCTGAAAAATCATTGATAGATTCGTTCTCAAATGTTTTAAGTTCATATGTTTGCTAAGTCATTCAAATCTTTCATGAATCTACATAATAATTACGTGTATATAGAAACGCATAAAGAAAACTTGTTGTGGGATGACAAGGAATATCTAAACCGCTAGTAATTATTCATCTCACGTCATGTGAAGAGTAAATATATCCAAGAAAATTATTAGCGTTTATAATGTTTATTTGTTGCACAGCCTTTGCAAAAGAAAAGAATTTCTATGCGAGATGGGGTAATGAGATGCATGACATGTTGTGTCATCTTCAAATTTAGAAAGCCTATTTAGCAAAAACACCTCCAAATTTCGATCTTTGTATCTATCCGTGTCAGTTCCAAAAATCATATGGACCTTACTCTAAATAAGAAACCCTCACGAATTGTTGGGGTTCCTTGATTATACTTATTACATATCACTCTTTCAATCAAATTCAAAACTCTACGCTATGTACCTATGCAGTGAATTGAGAATTTTCTTTCGTAAAGGACAGTGTTTGTTGACGTCTCGAACGAGCTGAGAACCTAGGTCATTTTCTTTGCGCATCGTCTATGTTTTTAATGCGAGATTCGAGTGCTGGGAGACAATGGGAGGCCCCTCAATATCTCCAGTCTCGTGTTTCATAACAAATACAATTCACCATGATCTCCAAACACCTGCATGTTCTCCTTTCATGGCGTACAAAACCGAGCATTTAATGCTTCCTCTCACCAACTTGCCTCCAGGCATTACTTATACGGCAGAAGAGCCTGTAAGAGGTCGCACATTACCCCACAAAGAACCATAACATCTCACGAACACACACTCTGCTCTCCAGTGGCTCTTTCCAGCTTTCTCACAAATCTGAAGATCTTCCTGAAAGATAATTGCAGTGCGATGTCGAGTTCCGTAGCGCTTTTCCTTCTCTCGTTGTGTCTTTTCTCAGTGCATGCATGCAATGCCCGTCGTTTTGGCCCCAGTGTTGGACGAAACCCTAGCAACCAAATGCATCAACTCAGCAAGGTTGGTTTGGTGTTCCTCATTCTAGTTCTCTCGAATCCCATGTCCTCATGCGAAGGGAAAAGTACTAGTCAAATCTCACGAAGTAGGTCCTGATAAGCCTTGTGGATTTCCGTCCCGTGCAGGAAATAGAAATTCAGAATTTGCGTCACAGAAAGGAAAATAGCGCAGAGATCGTCCTGGCAAGCATTCATCACGAAGAGCTTAAGGATCTAATAGGTCATTTGAGAGACCAACAAGCCATAGACGGAGTGAATTCAGGTTAAAAAAACAAGCGCACACATCACATATGGACGTTAAACATTTTTCATTATAACACGAGTTATCCAAACCTTTCAGCTTATCTCATCGGCTCTCATCATATCTCCATGTCCATGTTTCTTTCGTTAAATGCTCATTGCTTGCTTGTATTTTGCATTATTTACGTACATGGCAACAGCGATAGTTCTTCTTTGGCACATGCCAATGAAAAAACATGAGGTTTTCACCGTTTCTATTATTTTTCGTTAGATATAATTTTTTTTTTTTGTGATGTGAAAATCAATCTTATGTGAATGAGCTCCGGTTTTTCCTATGATACTTTTATCACAGTTTCATCATCGTTACTAGCTTATAATGACTCCCATCTTGCATATAGAATTAAGAAACGGAGATAAAGTATGGTGGCCTTATCGCTGTAAAGTTTGTCTAGGGCTTCTTTTGTTGGCATTCTTCTTTCAAATTCTATCTCGTCATTATACACGTTTATGCGATATCGTTTTTGTGTAGAACAATCATGACGAATTACACGAAACTGCACCTTGTGTGATAGCCATGTCCTCTCTAAAAGTTTCGGCTTGTTAATTATCTTATTAAGCTTTCATTTTGGTATTATTGCTGAAATAAAGTCTGTCTTGCAAATCGCAGGACAAGAGGGCAGCAAGGCACGACCCTTGAACAGCGATCAGCATAAAGCTGATGCCGAACTGGAGGTATACGATTAATCTTTCTGATAGATATGGAATCCGAGGTTGACACTGTAGGTGTGGTTTGGATAGATGAACTCCACCGTGATCAAGTCGTAGAGAGAGCTTAGCAGGAGCATTGTATACCGCACATTTGATGTACGCTTGATCTCAGTTCTTTTCGATCGTTGCAGGCATCCAGTATTTCGAAAGCCAGATTGATGGTGGAATCTGCAGACTCTCATCACAACGAGGAAGCTATTTCTGGAGAATTAGATGAGGACTTGAAGGGCGACGTGGTGGCGATGGACTATGCACAGCCTCATCGTAAGCCGCCCATTCACAATGAGGAACACTGATTGATGCTATTTCATTCCTGCTATTCACTCTTCTGCTTCTCTGGGATGGTTGTATCCTTCTCTATGTAACTTTAATGTACAATAAAATGGAGGTCGAACCATCTTGTTCGATCCAAACCCTCGACATTGCAAGATCAGTCGTCCAAGTGCATAGTACCCATAAATAGATCTGCTGACCGGCTAATCTTTTTTTTTTTTTTTTTTTTTTTTCACGAAATATGTTGCTTCGCATCTGTTACTAAAAAGTTAAAACGGGGAGGACTCGATTCTCCGTCAATGATTAAATCGAACAAAAATCTAAAGTCGAAGGCTCAAATTCAAAGGATGACAGCGAGTACATAGAACTAATATTTGACATCTTCCTGAAAGGCAATGACCCCAGGGAGACAAGATTTGACAAGAGTAGTCCATAGGCATGTCCAGCGTCCATAGATCATGTTGGCATGGACACTCTGATCCAGGTTGCAAGACGCTAGTCAGAAAGAATTACCTCCACCAGGTCCCGCGTTTCTCGCAAAAACTGCTTTTTAACTTTCTCCGATTTTCTAACTATAAATCATTCCAACCGTCTAGAAGAAAATGAATCTGTTCTGGTGGTCCTAACGGGCCAACACACCCGAAGCTACTGCCTTTATCTGAATTAGTTGACAAAATGGTTGATGGTAAAATGAGAGAAGTGTTGAAAATATCATCACCGCGACCTGAATATCGCAGGAAAGCAAATGTGGACAGTCTTGCCGTCTCAGATTGGCAGCCTCATTGGACTTTTTCTCTGATAAATATGATAAAGCTTTTCCATTGGCTTAATCACATACTGCAGTGGACAATGAATGGTTTGACACAATCGATGAATTGTGAAGTCCGTATTCCAAGCTTCAGATCAACCTCCCCACCTCCTAGCCAGAAGAAATCGGGATTAAGCTTCACAATGGCTTCGTCCAGAATCACCTGAAGCAAAATATATTTCACATAAGAATGTCAAGAGTACCATGAAAGAGGGTCACTTCTGCAAAAATACAGTCTTTATCGCTAATGCAATTAAAAAATGCATATAAACACTCTCAAGGATCAAATTTTTATAAAAAATGTCCAGAGTACCGTGACAGAGGGTTACTATTGCAAAAGATGGGTAGCTGTTATGATTTGTTAAATTTGAATACCTATATAACAGCTCAACCAAACTTAAAATCCTGTATCTGAAAAATACCAGGACAAGAAAAAAGGGAAAATTTACAAATGAATATAGAAATTTCTTGGATTGTATCCACTTGTTCCTTAAAAATTAAGAAACTTAAGACATCTTTACATGGTCTGGACCACAAAGACACCGGAGATTCTAGAGTTAATGGCCATAAACTTCATTTATAGGTAATAACTTCCTTTATAGGTAATAACTCATGGCCTTTGAGAACTATAAGATAATGGACCACCTAAACAGCTGGCACAGACGTTGGCAGGAGCAGGACAAAAGCCATTGAGAAAGAATACAAACTTCCTCTCTTCAAAGATAACCAAAAGAGTCAGAACTTGTTTATAGACCAGACACCCTAACAACGAGCTAGAAAAAAGCACTTTTTCATAGACCATCAAACCTCAAGGACCCACATGTCGGAGCTTACAAAGCAGCCCAGGTCAATATAGTGACACCAAATGCAGCAAGTATGTCATGTAATGTCCATGTACAATGAAACAGAAATAAAAACTTGTTACAGCCAAAACATCTTATTTCGTGTTATGAACGTGGGTAGAAGTTGAGAACAACTTGGCCTGACGAGACAACCAAGGTTGCATAAATGAACTCGAAGCAAGTAACAAGAAGATGATAGATTGAATATTCATTCATATGCAAATACAAAATCGAAGTTCCATCAGTACAGCCACAGATATGCTGTTCAATACCGGAATCTCAGTCTTCATGCCAATACATGTTACTGCGTTGTGCTCAAATCCAGTCAACATCAGGGATGTCTCCTCGGGGGCAAGCCTCACTAAAAGCAGAGGCAGTCAATATAACATTCCATTCACAAGTACCAGGGTAAGAAAAAAAGAACAAGTATATGCCAAGTATAAAAGCATGAAAGAAGAGCTTTAACTTTCAAAACTAGAAGAAGAATTTTTCTTTGTCACTAGTTCCATATCTCATAATGTTTACAGCAAAAGATAATCTCTTTCTCAAATGAGAATAGACTCCTTATTTCCACCTTTCCCCTTTAAAGTACGTGAGCAAGTGTATAATCACATGGTGGTTCTCACATATGGCCAGTCATGCATATGCCTGAGCAGCATAACTGCCATGTTTATGTGCTAACACAGGCCTGCAGCAACCTAAATCATGTCCCATGGACAATGTGTGAAGGTATTGATTGTGAATCTAGCAGTCATAGTTCGACCTGTCATCACTCACGCCCAGCAGATACATGTGTACTCATGCCTAAATGTCCCTAAATTACTCAACATTGACGCAACTCTGAAAAGATATGTCAACATAGTGGAAGTAGGAAATCAATCTCCAAGAAGATGGGCAAACTCATCAGTTATAACAAGCTGTTCCGAGTGATCAGACAAGTCACATTGTAGAAATGAGGGACCACTCTCTGACAAGAGACGAATTTTCTTATTTGAGGAGACCCATCTGAATCTCATAAATATCAACAAGCTCTCCAATCCAATTAATCAGACTAGTCACAGATATTATGGACACTTTCTTCATATGATCCTAACAAACACTCCCAAACACAACAATTCCAAACCTGCTGCCTACAACCACTATCAGAATGTGACAAGGCATTAAGAGAAGTCACTTGAGCACCGAAATACTAGTGAAAAAAGTTAAGCTTAGATTAAAAGAATGGCATCTTTTTGAAAAGTTTGTATTACATAGCTAGAATCATGTTATGTTGTCCAAATTAGCAACTTTTAATTAGCAAGGATTACGTCCAAATATACACTCGTTACTTATCTTTTTAAGAAATAATCCAGAACATTCCTTTAGCAGCAGAACTGCTGAACCAGCAGATTGCAAATCATTACCCTCTATTGGAAATAGGGAAATTTCAGGAAAGAATTAATAGGGAGTTCAAAAATTTGTTTGCCTAAGATATGTTGGAAATGAGGGTAGCATTAGGTACAGAATGGAAGCACTAGCACCCATCATTTTGTAGTACTCCCATATCATGAGAATGCAAAAAAAATATAGTTTCCAAAAGCATCCTTATCTTAGAAAAGGAAGAAACCTGTTGTCATTTTCTTCATCGAGTATAAAAGGGTGAAAATGGACTTGTATATAAATAATCATCTTTCCTTCCATTTTTTTCCAAAAATGCCTAAAAAATTCTTTTCCTCACTTTTTTGCCCCTTCACTTCCCAATTTTTTCACCTTCATTTTCCTTACACGCTTCAAAATCTTTTTAAACAAAGGGTTAGATTTCCAAAGACTTCAAAACTTAAAAGGCATCAAATCTGTCTGCACTTCAGACAAGCCTACTGCAGCAGACACACTTGTCAAACTGAGACTTTCTGTTGAGTAGGCAAAGTTGCATGATTTTCAAAGTCCACCAGCTCCTAAAGAAGAAATACTCCCTTAATGATGTATGGATAAAGAAAAAATGGAGGATAATTAGTTGCTATCCATGCTGATGTTAGTTATGCATTATCATGCTTCAGTGATGAGTTGCGCTTCTGAAAATAAGTCTAAGAAGAAGGTCTATGTTAAAGCAGAGACTATCTAGAACCATAAAATATGGAGGAATCCAAAGGCTCTAAACCAGCTACCCCAGTTATCAACTAGCATGCTAGTTGTGGAAAAAGGAACACCATTAGCAGAGGGAGAAGCTTTCAAGAACTGTTGTCTCACATAAAGAGACCTAATTTCACGGCAAAATTGAAAGTGGTACCTTCCTGCGTGCCGCCATTTATTAAGCTATTAACTACATAGATAGGATAGATTGGTTACGTAAGGGCATTAAAGCAAAAACTTTGTCAATTGGTTCCAAAAATTGAAAAACTCAAAAGCAATAATACCAATTTTCCGCTTATTATATTATGAGCTCGCCTCCTTTGCAAACGAGAATGGATTGCAGCCACTATTTCACATCCTTGAATCAACTTGCACTCAAAATATAGATACTAAACTAAAGACGTCAACAGTATGTTGAGTTGACAAAGAATAACAAGCTTTTTGTCACCTTGTTTTACCGCATAGCATTAACCAGTCGACTGATGTCCCATTAAGTCCAGCTTTAAAAGTAGAGTCCACATTTCCACATACATCCAGATTAAACTGTAAACTTTGAAATTAAAGAAGTACGGTGAATGGAAAGAACTTACAATTGAATTTCTTTTTTGGCACCTTGCCATCGTTGAGTGCATAAAGATAGTTTTTCAGGGCTTCGGCATTAAGCCGAGCAGTATACTGCCAGAGACAAAGGTAAAAGTGTTAGTGTAGGCTGTAGCTAATACGTCAGCAAAATACCAACTTATCTAGAAAAAAAGATACCTGAACAACTACAACATAATACTTTGAATTGTTTCGATCCTTGCAATCAATGACTGTAGATGGGGCTTGAGTATTCACCTGAAATCAAGGAGGCAACATTAGCTTTATAATTGAGTTTGAGTCAAGCTTAGCATTCGTTTTCATAAAATTTTCATGTCCAATAATCGTAATGAACCCATTTAGAAAATAAGTTATTCACGTTCGATTTTGAGAGGGGTAGATCCTATAGGATCCTATAACAAATAAGAAATTTTCTGACCATCAACAATTGCAAGGCATGAACTTCATATACAAGATAGTCATCAGATCTTGCACAGGCAAAATTTCATATGCAAGATAATCCCCAAAGATTTTTTTACCAACAATGGACAGCAAATGTACCAAACAACTACTTGTGATGAATTACGGAGAAAACTGTTCCCACACATTATGTGTATCCCCATGCCCTTCAACTATGCAAGACATAATCTTTATCACAGAATTGCAGTAAGTCACATATATGCCAGAAAAAAAGATTACTCAATAGTCTATGAAATAGCTATCGGAAGCAAATTTCTGGAAAGGCTGGAGAATTTGTCCAATCTCAGAAAGATATTAGCCACGTTTCATGTTTGTCAGAATATCTAAATAATATACCACACCTTTAACTAATAGCTTAAGCATTTAGAATGGTTGGCTGTGGTTTCACAAAATTCCAGCTTGGATTGCTGACAAGTCTGGACCCAACAGTCACACAAGAGAATAACAAGTTGTCGTGGCTCCGACCCAAGGCCCGATGCGTGAGGGGAAGATTGTTGAGGTTATCCCACATCTCTTGTGGAGGGATTGGTGGTCGGTTCATAAGCTAGTTTTTGGGATAAGAGAAGCCCAATACCACCTAACACTAGTATCAGAGTTGGAGATCCTGAGTTTGAATTTTTTCAGGCCCCATATGCCTCCCCAATTAAATTTCCAAGCTTAATATTAGGCAAAAGAAGGGAAAGTGTTAGAATATCTAAATAATAAATTACACCTTCATCAAATAGCTTAAGTTTATAGAATAGTTGGTTGTCTAAACACGCTAAAGCTACAAACCAACAAGACATAGAATAATCTAGATTAAATACTTAGGGACTATGCACTTTCATGTTCATTTACATTGCCCACAAAAATAGAGACAAAAGAATAGGTAGCCCAAATAATTGGTGTAAAGAGTAGAACCACAAATAGTTAATGTTTCACAGACCATGGCTCCTTTTCCCTTCTACTTTCCCCCTATTTTGGGTCATTAACTATTTATGGGGAATGCTGAGTCTTATATTTACATTCAGATTGATTATACTGGCAGAAACCAACATTCCCCATCAAGTGTGTATAAGCATTTGTACACACGTGCAGGTTGCTTACATGAATGTATGTGGCCAAGGCCCTACATGTTAACCTTCCTCAATTCTCAAATGCCATAATTCTTCTCCTGATTACCTTAGCACTACAATATCATCCATAGGGTGTCTTAAACAGCACCATCATGTTTTATATCACTTCTGAAAAGGGCGGAGATGCAATCTCTAGGTCTCATTTTCCCTTTCTTTGCAAATCCCTGTGCTCATTATCGCAGCTTATACACAAACTACTTATTCTGGCAAATTTATGTGGTAGCATGTTCATTGACTGCCAATGGAGAACCAGGAAACGAAGAATCTAACTAAGTTTCCCACGAAACAAAGACCACGGCTGCAAATACTTTCTTCAGTCATTCAATATCAACTCCGAAACCTCCTCTAATCAACCTGTAGTCACCTTCACCTTACAAATTTATTTTGAAATGTCTGCATTTACTAATCATAAATCAAATTCAGCTCAGTTTTCTTATCCATTACCACCATCCATCTTAAACTTCCTCAATTCCTTAAATCAAAATCAAAATTAACGACAACAGTCGTCACCCAAGGATTCAATTACAGGCCAGAAAGCCGAAACGATCGACAGCAAGATGCTAGAACGAGCCGACTAGCCCCCTACGCAGTTCTCCTCCACTCGCCTACGCAATCAAAATCGCGAGCAACCTACCGCCGACTTCCGACTAGCTCAAGCAACACGTAAAGCGCCACTCACCATGACGATGCTCTTGCAGAGATGATCGATCGAGTGCGCGCCGAGGATCCTCCGCCTCTCCTCGTACGACCGATCGTAGTAATCCCCCGGGACTCTCTTGAAAGCGAAGTCCGCGACGCCGTTGCTCCTGAGAATAGCCGAGAGGCGGGCTTCGGTGCCGGCGCCGGAGCCGGAGCCGGAATCCGAATCTGCGACGGCGAGCGACGGCGACGGCTGTCTGGAGACGGAGAAGGGGGAGGGACAGGAGCTCCGGTTGAGGAGAGCGAGCTCGAGGTTGGAAATGCGCTCCAGTACTCGGGACTGTACTCGCTCGAGCTCGTCCCACGTCTCCATTGTTCTCTGGTATTCGGCGATCCTCCTCGTCTGCTTGAATTGAGAGTTCGCTTCCGCCGCCGTTTGGTTTTTTGGGTTAACGGGAGGGGCTTTTCCGCAAATAGTTTATTCTTAAAGGACCTAAGCTAAGGGCACGCGTGTTTTTATTTCTGTTCATTTTCTTTAGGAAATAGAAATAAAAAAAAAGTGTTTTTCTGTTCTAACTTTTGAATAAAAGAACGCGTTTGATAACGTTTGTTCCTAATAAAAAATGAATAAAACACGTTTGGTAAATTTTATTCTTTTTTTTTCTTTTAATTTTTTAATATTTTTATTTTATTTTCCATTTTTTCCTTTATTTTTTATTTTTTTTCTTCTTCTTTCGGCCGGTTGTCGGAGGTGACCGGCGATCGGCCGACGGGGCCGGCAACCTCGCCTAGCCACGGCGAGGCTCGCTGGCCCTCGACGAGGCCGAGCCTCGCCGTGGTTGGGCGTGGCTCGGCCTCGTCGGATCTGGGCGAGCCTGAGCTCGCCCAGCCAAGGCGAGGCTCGGCGTCGCCGGCGCGGGCGAGGCCTAGCCTCGCCGCGCTACCGTCAGAGCCGAGCACCTATGCCTGCGACGCCGACCGAGATCTCGCCCGTTGCTACTCCTCGCGACGCCACCGCTCGCCGCCACTCCGCTTGCGGGCACTGCCCCCTCGCAGCTGCCTCCTCCGCAGACGCTACCGTCGCGCTGATTGTCGCGCCGCCCCGAAGCCCGCAGCTCGACGCCGTCCCGATCTCACCACGCCATTCGCGATGCCGTCCGCCAGTCTTTGCCCGCGTCACCCCGTGTCGATCCCGAAGCCTCTAGTGCCGCGCCGTCGTCGCACCGTCCTCCGGAGCCCCTCGCCGGAACCCTAGCCGAAGATCTCCCCTCAAGCGAGGCCGAGCCTCGCCTTGGCTGGGCGAGCTCGGCCTCGCCGGGGGCCGGCGACGCTCCGGCGGGGTCGCCGACCCTTGACGGCGACGCCGGCCCCTCGACGGCCGGTCGCCGGCCATGACTGAGGCCGGCGACCGGCCAAAGAAAAAAAAAGAAAAAAAAGAAGAAGAAAGGAAGAAGAAAAGAGAAGAGAGAGAAGAAGAGAAGCGTTTCTTTTAGGCATTGAAGAAGTGTTTCTCAGTCCAAGTAAAAATTTTTGTTTCTTTTTTTTTTTTGTTCCTATTTTGTTCCGGAACAAAAAAAAAAAAAAAACGCAACCAAACGCGTTTTACGTTCTTTTTTCTTGTGCCCGAAACAAAAAAAAGACAAAAGTGTTCCGAGAAAACATTTTTTGGAACGTTTCTATGTACGCCCTAAAATTTAAAAGGAGCTACTTATTCCTTTTCTTTTTTATATGTTCTATGGAAATTCTAAAATTTGTCATAAAAATGCAATAAAGTACTAAAACTTACAAAAAAATATCATTACTTTTAAAACTTGTCAAAGTGGTATAATCAAGTCTTTTCATTAACTCTATTCAATTGGGCTAATAAAAAATGCAACCCTCAATGTTGTTTAGCCATATGATTCACCTTTTAGCGATGTCATCGCCAAGTATGTGAGAGAAAATGTTAAAAAAAAGTCACGTTAGCATTTTTCGTTAGTTAAGTTGAATGATATTAATAGAAAGACTCGATTGTTTCAATCTAACAAGTTTTAGAACTTAATTGTACTTTTTGCAAATTTTAAGATTAAATTGTACTTTCGTGTCAAATTTTAGAACTTGTAATGTGTATATCCTTTTATTTTTTAAATAGTGAACAAGGTGGGGAGTGACTATTGATATCGACAATTCACATTAGGTTGTATCATAATGAATCTGCATACCCTACGGGACGCTTGGTTTTGGCCATGAATATTGCCCATGATCCGAAGATCCAAAATTAGTGAACTCGTGAACGCAACCCAATCAACAAGATATCAACATAAAAGTCCTTTTGCATGAGATATGCCACAGTTAGGCATCGCAGCATGAGCCGTCCAAAGGCCCACTCATGTCATAAATCAAATTAGTGGTCTCGTGAGAGACATATGATCTTTTTACCACTAGACCAATCACCCAGATATAGAAGGAAGTTTATTAGATTAACCACATTGGATTCCATCATTTATTAACATGCAAGACATGTAAATTAGGGGCATGTAAAAGAATCGAGAATTGCCCAAAATCGGACCGAATCTACCTATAACCAGCGGCCCCATGGGCACCCTTCAGTTTTCGATTTTAGATGCGGAATTGCTTGTGCGTGCGTGTGCGCACACACACACAAACACACAGCTTTTTCTTTAATTTTTATATAGAGCATCTATGTGCTATTAAGTTTGACATATTTGAGCCTAGAGATGACCAAAGTGAGTTCAATTCCAATTCTGGGAGGCTCTTTTAACGAGTTCAATTCTATGGGCCGGATGAAAAACATGGGAGCCTCTAATGGGTGTTTCCCATGACTGGGCAAATAACTTGGGTATTAGAGGTGTCTGACAATTTTTTTTTGAAAACCTGAAAAGAGATGATAGGCCAAGGGATTGTTCACATAGGTGTTGAGGAGGATTAGTTCATGGTCCAAAGCAATTGCAATGAGGTGAGTGACCATGGCTTTCGAAAGTTAATGATGCTAGTTTGGGTTGGAGTTGCACTTGTCAATTGTTCAAAACACCCGGGAATGAATTTGTTGGGGACATTTCGACCAATTTCACGGATCCACCGGGAATCAGACTAGGTGGGTCCATCCCGATTTCAATTTTATTAGAATGGTCCTTAATGTGCGATTTTTGATTTTAGAGTGGGAACCGCCTACTCCTGTAAATGGACGTGCGGATCCCTGGAGTGCCTTAACTTTACCCAAAGGGATACTTAAGTGCCATAACTTACGAAAGGTACACTTAAGTACTAAAATCGGAGTAAAATGGATCACTTAAGTACCAATTCGGCCAAAACGTCGACGTGGCATTTTTCCGGCGAACCGAGCCCAAAACGACGCCATTTTGCACGCTGATGTGGCCAAATAATGCAAAAACGGCGTCGTTTTGGGCTGACGTGGTAAAAAAGTAATAAAAAATTAAATTAAATTTAGTTAAAATATTAAAAAATAATAATTTAAAAAAATTAAAAATTTTAAAAAATTAAAAATTTAAAAAAATTAAAAAATTAAAAAAATTAAAAAAATTTTAAAAAAGGGAACGGGGGAGGCGACGAGGGATGCCGCCTCGCCGCGCCCCCGCCGCCGCCGGGAAGGGTTGGCGACGGCCGGGGGTCGGCCGGGAGCCCTCGTCGCCGGATTTGGGCGAGGGCCGTGAGCCCTCGCCGTTGATCTGGGTGGGCTCGCAATGGCCGGCGGGGTCGCCGGGCCTCAGTCTCCCCCGCCGTCGTCGGCCCTTCCGGCGGCGGCGGGTGGCGACGGCGGCGGGCGAGGGCGATCCCCGCCTGCCTCTCCCCGTTCCTTTTTTTTTTTTTAAATTTAAAATTTAAAATTATTATTTTTTCAATATTTTAACTAAATTTAATTTTAAAATTATTATTTTTTAATATTTTAACTAAATTTAAGTTAATTAATTTTTTTATTTTTTTATTACGTCATCCCAAAACGACGCCGTTTTTGCATTATTTGGTCACGTCAGCATGCAAAACAACATCGTTTTGGGTGCGCTTCGCCGGAAAAATGCCACGTCGGCGTTTTGGCCGGACTTTGGCCGAGTGGCACTCAAGTGATCCGTTTTTTTTTTCGAATGTGGCACTTAAGTGTACTTTTTGTAAGTTATGGCACTTAAGTGTCCCTTTGAGCAAAGTTATGGTACTTGAAACGTTCTTTTGCCCTTGTAAATGTATTGTTTCATGCTATAATCATTCATCCTTTAGGGAAGTTATGAGCAAAAGCAAGCATGCCTGTTTGGATTGGCTTTCTAAAGTTTTTAAATCTTGAAACTCTCACAATACTTAAATGTTCATATATGAATTCACCTATAAATTTTTCTAAAACTAGAGTTTCTAGGGAAAATTTCAAATAAGGATTTAAAATGATGATCGATCTTAAATAAGGGTCTATGGCCACCGGCAGACATTTTTCCAGAGATTAGTACAGGGACAATTTTGTCAAAAGATTAAGATTAGGATGAAGAAAACTACCAAAACGATAGCATTATAGTTCTCATTGTGGTTCTTCCTTCAATTTTTCACATTATCTTCTTCTTCTCCGCTGCTCAAGCAAGTGGCTCTTGCCCCCTTCTCGCCCGGTCCTAGCCGCTACTCACCTGTTCCTCGCGAGCTTCAGTCCGTCGTCATTGTTGGAGAAAACTTCATCGAGTGTTTTGAAGCTGACAAAACGTTTCCATCAGTCTAGTTTGAAGACTTGCAGATTCTTCCATCAAAGTCTGAAGACTCCGGACTGCCAGACTCAAGACTCAAAGTCTATCCTTATTGACAGTTTCTAGACCGTCCAAGAAGGCTTATCTAGAACTGGATGTTTCGTTAAGGATTTAATTTTATCGACTGGAGAAGATCTCTTGGCTAGAAATAGCATGTCAGAATCCATTATTCAAATCAAGATTGATTCAGGGATTTTGGATCCGTTGATTGGCGAAGTATACTTGGAAGGTTTTACTTATAGAAACCTAGATCCTGATTGTATAGACGAGCATGATTGATGGGCTATCGTCATGTTCCTTAAATAGCTCGAAGATCTTCCTAATTGATTCTGTCCAACGGGTAGATTGGAAGAATTCCTTTGGTAAGTGCCAACGGGTGTGATGGCATAAAGGAGTATATAAGGAAGACGTTCCAGTTGTTCGAGGGGGTGCGTGATAGAAGAATTCCAAAGTCTGAAGCTCATTATTCTTTGTCAATTAAACTGTTGAGCAAAATACTGTATGCAAAAGAGAGTTTATATCTTTGAGAGACCTTGAGAAAGTATGGTAGAGTCTCTACACTGTGGAATTAGGGAAGAGCTTTACTGTAACAACTCTTTTGTTCATAGTGAAATCCAGCCGGTGGGTCATCGGTGTGGAAGAGTGGACGTAGGCTTGGATTAAGCTGAACCACTATAAACTCTGTGTTCATATTCTCTTCCATACGCTCTTTTACTTTGATCGTAACTCGTTTTGTTTACAAGAGACGAATTTCCTTTTCATAATCTATTGTTGATTAGTGTTGCACACTTATCTCGTAAATTTGTTTTTACATCTATTCACTCCCCTCTAGGTGCTCATACTAGCTTTCACAATTGGTATTAGAGCCTGTGTACTCACTTAAGTTGAAGTGTTTTACTTCAGAGTTAAAGATCCATGGTTAGTATGTTGGCTCCAGGACTGGTTGAAGGGCAAAGCAATACTGCATCGCCTTATTTTGATGGAAATGAATACAACATATGGAAAAACAAGATGAATACATTTCTAAGATCAAAGAATCCTCTGGAATGGGATGTGGTAGACAAATGAATCATTCTTAAAGCTGCACTTATCTCAGAAAGAGGAAAAGAAGCCGTTGAGTCTAACGAAATGACTCAAGAAGAGATAACCAAGAGACAAACTCTTGATGCAAAAACAATTTATTCTTTATATTGTGCATTATCACCTACCGAGTATAACAGAATATCTTCTTGTGTTACAAACTAAAGAAGTCCGGGATAGATTACACATCACCTATGAAAGAACCGATCGAGTGAAATAAACCGGAATCAACATTCTCGCTCGGTCAATATGAAGCATTCAAAATGAAATCGGGAGAATCTATCACCGACATGTTTAGTCGTTTTTTAAATCGTGAATGGTCTTGAAAATCAAGGTCAATCAATTTCGATCCCATGAAAGTAAACAAGCTACTGCGTGGACTCTCCAAGGATTGGAATCACATAAAGACCTCAATAAGAGAGACACAAAAATTATGCCACTTTCGTCGATGAATTGGTTGGGACTCTTCGCTTTATGAAGTGGAGCGAATCAATGAAGATGAAGATCCTAAAGGTAAAAAATCCATTGCATTAAAATCTAATGATGATTCCGATGTTACAGTTCTCAAGACGATATGAATGATGAAGAGCTTGCTCTCATGATAAGAAGATTCAGAAAGCTAAATAGAAAGGGGAGAAGATTCAATCCAAAGAAACAAAGTTTTCAAAAGCAACAGACTAAGTCTGTTGAGGATGATGAATCCAATAGAGATGTAGTCTGTTTTGAATGTAAGAAAAAGGGACACATCAAACTCAACTGTCCCCTTCTGAAAAAAAAGAAAGGAAAAGCTGAGAAATATCGAAAGACACTCAAAGCAGAAACTTGGAGTGATAAAGAATGTGAAGAAAGTGATGATGATTATGCCAATATTTGTCTCATGGCACAATCAAACTCAAATTCAGACTCCGAGACAGACTCAGATTTAGACAGTGAAATCGAGGTAAGTAATTTGAAAATCCTTACTAAAGTCTCTAGATACATTGATGAATTGTGTCTTAGTCTCAAAACTTCTCTTAAAAGGATTTCCGAACTTAAAAGAGAAAATTCTGCACTAAAGCAACATGAAAATGTTTGGAAAGAAAAGTTCAAAAGTTTAGACAAAATTGTTACTACTTTGAAAGAAAATGAAGACAATCTTTCAAAAGAAAATGCATTCTTGAAAAATGACATCTCAAGTATTTCTAAAAGATTTTCTATAGGATCTGAGAAACTTGAAAAAATTCTTTCAGCACAAAGACCTTACTTCAACAAATCAGGTTTATGAATGACTGCTGAAACCATTCCTCTAATTGATTTTCTTAAAGTAAATGAAAGAATTAAGCAAAGACCTACAAGAGATGCTTACAAAAATCATTTCCAAAAAGTTTTTGTAAAACCAGTAGGTCGCAGTTCTCTTAGATGTTCTAAGTGCAATAGCTCAGATCATTTTGAGAAATAAGATCCTATTGTTTGGAAACCTGTTAAGAAGGTATGGGCAAAGACAATATATTACACTAACACCAATGGACTCAAGAAAATATGGGTACCAAAGAAAGCTTGAGTCTCTTTTCTAAATGCAGGTCACTATCAAGAAGAAGATTAATTGGTACCTGGATAGTGGATGCTCAAGGCATATGACAGGAGATTCAAATTGCTTCATAAAGCTTGTTTAAGTTAATGGTGGAAATGTTTCATTTGGAGGAAATAGCAAAGGAAGAATTGTGGGATACGGAACTGTAAAGATTGGAAGCCTCACGATCAGTAATGTTTCCTTAGTTGAAGGACTCAACTACAATTTGCGAAGTATCGAGTCGGCCATGCGACACCGCCAAAATCAATTTTCAAGAGGGAACATGTTCAGAACCAAGAAAGACTCCTCTCGCCTCTTTCATAGGTGGAAGACATGGAAATATCTACCTCTTGGATGTCAAATCGATGAAACCCAATGTCTAATCTCAATTCAAGAAGAAGCAAACTTATGGCACAGAAAACTTGGGCACATCAACATAAAGCAAATAGCCAAAATTTCAGCAAAGAAGTTTGTTCGTGGTCTACCCAATCTATCATACCAAAAGTCTGATCTATGCACACCATGCGTATTGGGAAAACAGGTAAGAAACACATTCAAACCAATAAATCAACTTTCAACTAATCGTGTACTGTAGCTCTTGCATATGGATCTCTTTGGACCAACCAGAACTCAGAGCATTGGAGGTAAGAAATACTGTTTAGTGATTTTGGATGATTATTCACGATTTACTTGAGTATATTTCCTGGCAAGTAAGTTTGAAACCTTTTCTTATTTCAAAAAGTTTGCTAAAAAGGTCCAAAATGAGAAAGGATATGTTATTTCAAATATACGGATGACTATGGAGGTGAATTTGAAAATCAAGACTTTACGAAATTTTGTAATGAATCTGGTTTTCAGATGTGTTCTCATCTCCATATACTCCAGAGCAAAATGGAGTCGTGGAAAGATAGAATAGATCACTTCAAGAAGTGGCTAAAACTCTTTTAATTGAAAGTAACATCTTTTCTCGTTTTTGGGCTGAAGCAGTTTCTACAGTGTGTTATATTGTTAACAGAGTCTTTTTAAGGCATATTCTGGAGAAAACTCCCTATGAGTTATTCAAAGGAAAAAAGCCAATTGTTTTGTATTTTCATGTGTTTGGATGCAAATGTTTTGTATTGAAAAATGCAAATGATCGAGTTGGTAAGTTTGAAGAAAAATTAGACGAAGGCATATTCCTTGGATATTCAACCACAAGCAAAGCTTACAGGGTTTACAACAAGAAGACTCAATCTGTGGAGGAATCAATGAAGTTTACAACAAGAAGACTCAATCTGTGGAGGAATCAACGAATGTCAAATTTCAAGACTTTATGCAAAATGAATCGATTCACACTCAACTTGAAGAATTTGAACCTCGCTCCGTATTCTACAAAGTCTAAATCTTCGAAGCGGCTCGACTTCTTAGAAGACTAGCAACAAATGATCGTCGAAGATTTAAATGAGGAAATAGATCAACAGTTTGACAAATTAACCAGCAACTGGAAGCATAAGTCCAGTCATCCCAAAGATCTCATTATTGGTGATATTAATGAAGGAATTCGCACAAGATCCAAAAGGCGCGAAGAGTCTAGTCTTTGTGGCTCTTATTTCGAAATAGAACCCAAGAGCATAGAAGAAGCTTTAACTGATGAAAGCTGGATTGAAGCTATGCAAGAAGAACTCAGACAATTCAGCATTAATGATGTTTGGGAATTGACTCCTAAACCGAAAGGTAAGTCTATCATTGGAGCTAAATGGGTTTTCAGAAACAAGATGAACAAGAAAGGAAAGGTTGTAAGAAACAAAGCAAGACTCGTGGCTAAGGGATATACGCAAGAAGAAGGGATAGACTATGATGAGACTTACGCACCGCAGCAAGGTTAGAAACAATTAGATTATTACTTACTTTTGCTTGTCATAAGAATTTCAGGTTATTCCAAATGGACGTCAAAAGTGTTTTCCTAAATGGATTTATCCAAGAGCAAGTCTATGTGGAATAACCACCCTGTTTTGAAGATCCAAGAAAACCAGACTTTGTATTTAGACTGAAAAAGGCTTTATACGGTTTAAAACAAGCACCTCGAGCTTGGTACGACAGACTAAGTAAGTTTTTAATTCAAAACGGTTTTGTCAAAGGTAAAGTAGATATTACATTGTTTATCAAAAGAGAAAGCAAAAGTTTTCTACTTATTCAAATTTATGTTGATGATATTAATTTTGGATCTTTTAATGAAAATTTGTGTAAGAAATTTTCTAAGTCTATGCAGGATGAGTTTGAAATGAGCATGATGGGTGAGCTAACCTTCTTTCTCGGCTTCAAGTGAAACAACAAGGAAGGAATCTTTATTCATCAAGAAAAATATGCTAAAGAACTTGTCAAAAAGTTTGGACTAGAAAATTGCAAAAAGAAGGATATACCAATGTCAAGTTCTTTGAAGATGGACAGAGATGAAGAAGGAAAGAAAGTTGACCAGAAGCTATACAGGAGTATCATTGGTTCACTTCTTTATCTAACTGCTTCTAGACCTGACATTTTGTTTAGTGTTTGTATGTGTGCCAGATTTTAAGCAAACCCTAAAGAATTTCATTTAAGTGCTGCAAAGCGTATTATCAAATACATTGCCTCAACTTTAAACTTGGGTCTCTGGTATCCTAAAGAAGGAGACTTCACTCTTCTTGGATACTCAGACGCAGACCTAGCTGAATGCATAGTTGATAGAAAGAGCACCTCGGGCACTTGTCAACTACTTGGAAGCAGGACAGTATCTTAGTTTTCAAGGAAGCAAAGTACAGTAACTCTTTCTACAGCAGAAGCGGAGTATGTAGCTCTTGGAAGCTATTGTTCACAAAATTCTGTGGATAAAACAACAGTTAAGAGAGTTTGGAATTGAAGATTCATGCACTCAAATCAAATGTGATAACACCAGTGCAATCAATCTCACTAAGAATCCGATTCTTCACTCAAGAGCAAAACATATAGAGATTCAACATCATTTCATTAGAGATCATGTTCAAAATGGAGAAGTTTCAATTCAGTTTATTGACTCAAAGAATCAACTGGCGGATATATTTACAAAACCTTTGGAGAAAAATCAATTTGAAGTGATTCGTTCCAGTCTCAATATCTTAAAGTCTGAGAATGTTCAAACTCAGGACTGAAAGTCTAAAGTCTCTCAGACTCAGACAATCAAGACTCTACAACTGTAAGTTATTTCTATTTTAGAAATTTATTTCTCGGATCAAATCTTGAAAAGGTACGATCTTCTATCTGAAATTAATTGGTGTTATTTCCCGCTTTCCTTGATTATTGCAATCCTTTTTCCAAAAAAAAAAAAGTTATTTTTTTAAAAATGACAGTTATCTAATTTTTTGAGAAGGCAGTTATTTTTCAAAAAGGCAGTTTTATATTTCCTTTTTCACGACGTTCTATATGCCTCGCTTCGACTGCCTTATATACTGTTGGTTCTTCTTCGTTTTACTCAAAAAAACCTTAAGAGAAGCACCGATCTTCCACGTCTGTCTTCTTCTCGTGTTTAATCCTCGAAAAAGTTTTCATTTTTCTTGGGAAACAAACTTGGAATCTCTCAAAGACTGTGAAAGATGTCGTCTTAAAGAAAGTCTTCAAGGATCGCGAACAGGGGACCACAAAGAAATGTGTGAGGGGCCTATGCACTTTGATCTCACCGAGGAAGAAGAATCTCCTAGACAAAGCAGCCAGAGCCCACAACATTCTCGCAGTGTCCATCTCCTCCATCTAGACCTTAGGATGTTGCACATCAAGAAGAGGAAGAAATCATCGAAGAAGCAGAACCCGTAAGAACTCTTAAGCCCGCTTTTACCTACAAGCATTATTGTGCTTTGAAGAGGAGTGGTACTCCATTGAACTACATTGATGAATTTCTTAAAGACAAAGGGTATAGAAATGAAACCTTCTTTTTACGCACAATGGAACGATTGGGAATTGCCCTTGCTGGGTCGGCGGAAGAGGCATTGGCAAATATCCCAAGCGATCCACGTGTTGGAGGGCTGAGTCAGCCAGATGGGAATGACGATGATAGGATGTACAATCGCCTTTAAACCTAGAATGGGTGTTGCAGCAAAAAAATCCAAAGCAAAAGGACGGATTTATTTCGATCGGAGGAACACAGGCAACTGTACTCTAAGTTGTTGAAGCGTGGGGTGATAAACCCTAGAAGTGTGGACTTTGATTTTCTTGATTCTGTGAATGTCAATTTGCGGGAAAAATTCAGTCTTCTTCAACTCGAATAATTTTGTTCTGAAACTACAAAGGCTCATGCTGAATTTACTGCTTATTTCTATTCGAATCTCAGTTTCTTGGATGCGAATAGGTTCTTTTTTAGTGTTCGAGATCAGGACTATGTGGTTGACATGAATACATTGACTGATATGATTGGGGTTGAAAGAGGGAGATATCAACCTATCAGTGTGTCTATTGCTCGTGCAACGTTGGAGCTTATTAAGGATAGAAGGATGGAAGGAAAGATTTCCTATTTGAGAATGAAAGCGTCCAACATTCTGCTTCACAAGATAGTGATTAACTGTCTCAGACCAAAATCAACTTCAAAAACCGACGTTTCAAACTCGGAGGCAAAGCCGATGTATGTCATCAATGGGAAAAAGTTCTCTCTTCCACATACTATTATGTTTCACATGTATAGAGCAGTGGTGAAGGACAAGGGTCAACTTCCTTACCCAGCACTTGTGACCAAGTTATTCAGACATTTGAACGTTCAGCCTTCCCGGATTTTCTGTGTTCGAACATGCGATCAAATGGTGGTGAGACTGAAAATGGTCTCTAAAATGCGTCTGAAGAAACTCAACAAGGCGTTGGAGCAATTCAAGGAGAAAACCCCTGTTAAGACTCATCAAATCTCTTCGGCTGCAAAGAGAAAAGGGAAGGAGCCTATGGTTGCTCCATCCAAGAAAAGAAAAGCTCTCATCATTGAAGATGAAGATGATGAGGATGATATCATCATTTCTGCAATGGCATTGAAGAACTTGAGTCGTTCTGTTCCAGAATCAACGGAGAGACAGGAAAAAGACACGGATGAGACAGAATAGAGGACTGGAGAGAAAGAAGATTTGGAGAAAGAAGCAGAGGAGAGAGATGTAGAGGAGGAATGGATTGAGGAAGAAGAAGAAGGGGAGAGAAGAGATCAAGCGGAAGCAAAGCATGAGGAACACTTTTCTCCACCTGAAGGTATGGAAACAGGGGGAGATCCTAAGAAAAGATGAATGTTCTCATTCCCTGCCACCAGTGAAGGAATAAGTCATTCTCTAGCAGCTCCAGAGGACATCTATGCCTCTCAATTTCCTGAGGAGGGACATGATGTTTCATCGCCCAATTTGCGTGACCATGCTGATTTGCCATCATCTGCCTATACTCCATCTGATCGTGCAGAAGCCGATACTTAGATTGATAATTCAGCAGACTTTTGCAGAATACTTGATGTTCTCTTGGAGATGCCAGGTCAAATATATGCTCTGGGATGCGAAGTACAGAACTTGCAAAATGCAGGTCAAACCTCTTCAGTTTCTTTGCATGGTCAAATTCATGCCCTTGTTCTTCAAGTTCAAGCAAATGTCAAAGGTGAAGATGTGGTGCAACTGAAGGAGGATTTGAAAAAGCTGGAAGGGATTGTCCAGTCCATGGGAGATTTCCAGCTTGTTCGTGTTCCCAAGCAATCTTAATTCTATCTTCTTTTCATCTCTACCTTTTTAATGACGACAAAAGGGGGAGAGATGTGGTGCAGATTTGATTTTAAACTTTGAACTTTTAAACTTTTGTGATGTTTTGACTTGACTTGACTTTTGTGTTTGGCTGTTTGGATTTGGATTGGATTTGGGTTTGACTGTTTAAACGTTTATTTTGTTGGAGAAATCTTCTTGGGGTATTTTGAAGCTGACAAAACGTTTCCATCAGTCTAATATGAAGATTTGCAGACTCTACTATTTAAAGGCTGAAGACCTCTAGATTGCCAGACTCAAGACTCAAAGTCTATTCTCATTGACAGTTTCTAATCTGTCGAAGAAGGGCTATCCAGAACTGGGTGTTTCATTAAGGATTTGACCTTATCGACTGGAGAAGATCTCTTGGCTGGATATGACATAACGGAATCCTTTATTTGATCATGATTAATTCAGAGATTAAGGATTCGGTGATTGGCGAAGTAAACTTCGAAGGTTCTACTTATGGAAACCAAGATCCTGATTGTATGGGCAAGCAGGATTGATGGGCTATCGACATGTTCCTTTAATAGCTCGAATGATCCTCCTAATTGATTCCGTCCAATGGGTAGATTGGAGGAATTCCTTTGGTAAGTGCCAACGGGTATGATGGTATAAATGAGTATATAAGGAAGACGTTCCAGTTGTTCGAGTGTGTGTACGATAGAAGAATTCCAAAGTCTGAAACTCTTTGTTCTTAGTCAATTCATTTGTTGAGCGAAATCTTGTATGCAAAAGAGAGTTTATATCTTTGAGAGACCTTGAGGAAGTGTGGTAGAGTTTCTACACTGTGGAATCAAGGGAGAACTTTGCTGTAACAACTCTTTTGTTCATAGTGAAATCCAAATCGGTGGGTCATCGGTGCGGAAGAGTGGACGTAGGCTTTGAATAAGCCGAACCACTATAAATCTTGTGTTCAATTTTCTCTTCCCTACTCTCTGCTTTACTTTGATTATAATTCGTTTTGTTAACCAAAGGAGAACTTCCTTTCTATTGTCTGCTTAGTATTGCTCTTTTATCTTAAGAAGTTATTTTTACACCTATTCACCCTCCCTCTAGGTGCTTATACTAGCTATCTCAATTGGTACTCACTTTGTTTGAAGTGTTTTACTTCAGAGTTAAAGATTCATGACTAGTATGTTAGCTCCAGGGCTGGTAGAAGGGCAAAGCAATACCAGACCGCCTTACTTTGATGGAAATGATTACAACATATGGAAAAACAAGATGAAGGCGTTCTTAAGATCAAAGGATCCTCTGGAATGGGACGTTGTAGAAAAAGGAATCACTCCTAAAGCTGCACCTGTCTCAAAAAGAGGAAAAGAAGCTGTTGAGTCTAGTGAAATGACTCAGGAAGAGATAATCAAGAGACTAGCTCTTGATGCAAAAACAATTTATTCTTTATATTGTGCTTTGTCACCTACTGAATATAATAGAATATCTTCTTGTGTTACAGAGAAAGAAGTCTGGGACAGATTACATTCTATGAAGGAACCGATCGAGTGAAAGAAACCGTAATCAACATTCTCCTCGGCAATACGAAGCCTTCAAAATGAAATCAGGAGAATCTATAACTGACATGTTTAGTCGTTTTACAGAAATCGTGAATGGTCTTGAAAATCAAGGTCAACCAATTTATGATCCCATGAAGGTAAACAAGCTATTACGTGGACTCTCCCAGGATTGAAATCACATAAAGACCTCAATAAGAGAGACACAAAGAATCATGCCACTATCTGTTGATGAGTTGGTTGGGACTCTTTAATCTTATGAAGTGGAATGAATCAATGAAGACGAAGATCCTAAAGATTCAGAAAGCTGAACAGAAAAGGAAGAAGATTCAATCCAAAGAAACAGAGTTTTCAAAAACAACAGACTAAGTCTGTTGAGGATGATGAATCAAACAAAGATGTAGTCTGCTTTGAATGTAAGAAAAATGGACACATCAGACCCAACTGTCCTCTTCTGAGGAAGAAGAAAGGAAAAGCTGAAAAGTATAAAAAGGCTCTTAAAGCAGAAACCTGGAGTGATACAGAGTGTGAAGAAAGTGATGATGATTATGCCAATATATGTTTGATGGCACAATCGGATTCATATTCAAACTCCGAGACAGACTCAGATTCAGACAGTGAATTTGAGGTGAGTAACTTTAAAATCCCTATTAAAGTTTCTAAATATATTGATGAGTTGTGTTTTAGTCTTAAGACTTCTCTTAAAAGGATTTCCGAACTCAAAAGGAAAACTCGCACCGAAACAACAGAAAATGTTTTGAAAGAAAATGTGAAATGTTTAGATATGAATGTTTCTTCTCTTAAAGAAAGTGAAGATAATCTTTTAAAAGAAAATGTATTTTTAAAAAATGACATATCAAATATTTCAAAAAGATTTTCAATAGGATCTGAGAAACTTGAGAAAATTCTTTCAGCACAAAGACCTTTTTTCAATAAATCTGGTTTGGGAATGAGTGTGGAAACCATTCATTTAATTGATTTTCCTTAAGTGAAAAAAATAATTAAGCAAAGACCCACAAGAGATGCTTACAAAAATCATTTTAAAAAGATCTTTGTAAAACCAGTAGGTCGCAATGCTCTCAGATGTTCAAAGTGCAATAGTGCAGACCATTTTGAAAAAGAATGTTCTATGGTTTGGAAACCCGTTAAGAAAGTATGGGCAAAGACTGTATATAATGCTAACACCAATGGACCCAAGAAAATATGGGTACCAAAGAAAGCTTGAGTCTCTTTTCTAAATGCAGGTCACTATCAAGAAAAATGTTAAATGGTATTTGGATAGTGGATGCTCAAGACATATGACAAGAGATTCAAGTTGCTTCATAAAACTCATACAAGTAAATGGTGGAAAAGTCTCATTTGGAGGAAACAATAAGGGAAGAATTGTGGGATTTGGAACTGTAAAGATTGGAAACCTCACAATAAGCAATGTTTCCTTAGTGGAAGGACTCAACTACAATCTACTCAGTATCAGTCAGCTGTGTGATACCGGTTTCAAAATCAACTTTCAAGAGGGAATATGTTCAGGAACCGGTAAAGATTCTACTCAGTTATTCATGGGTCGAAGACATGGAAATATCTACCTCTTGGATGTGAAACCAGATGAATCGCAATGTCTAATCTCAATTCAAGACGAAGGGAACTTATGGCACGTAAAGCTTGGGCACATCAATATGAAGCGATAGCCAAAATTTCAGCAAAGAAGCTTATTCGTGGTTTACCCAATCTATCATACAAAAAATCTGATTTATGTACACCATGCATATTAGGAAAGCATGTAAGAAATTCCTTTAAACCAATAAATCAAGTTTCCACTAATCGTGCACTGCAGCTCCTGCATATGGATCTCTTTGGACAAATCAGAACTCAAAGCATTGGAGGTAAAAAATATTGCCTAGTAATTGTGGATGACTACTCACGATTTACCTGGGTATATTTCCTGGCAAGTAAGTCTGAAACCTTTTCTTACTTTGAAAAGTTTGCTAAAAAGGTCCAAAATGAAAAAAAATGGTATGTTATTTCAAGTATAAGAACAGACCATGGAGGTGAATTTGAAAATCAAGATTTTACAAAATTTTGTGATGAATCTGGTTTTCAGCATTTGTTCTCCTCTCCATATACTCCGGAACAAAACGGAGTTGTGGAAAGAAAGAATAGGTCGCTTCAAGAAATGGCTAGAACTCTTTTAATTGAAAGTAACATCTCTTCACGTTTTTGGGCTGAAGCAGTTTCTACAAAGATGTTATATTATTAATAGAGTTTTTCCGAGGCCTATTCTAGAAAAAACCCCTATGAGTTATTCAAAGAAAAGAAGCCTATTGTTTTATATTTTCATGTGTTTGGATGTAAATGCTTTATATTGAAAAATGCAAATGATCGAGTTGGCAAGTTTGAAGAAAAATCAGACGAATGCATCTTCCTTGGATATTCAACCACAAGCAAAGCGTATAAAGTCTACAACAAGAAGACTCAATCTGTGGAAGAATCAATGAATGTCAGATTCTAAGATTCTATGCAAAATGAATCTATTCAGACTCATCTTGAAGAATCCGAAACTGCTCCAAACTCTACAAAGTCTAAATCTCAGGAAGCAGCTCAGACTTTGAAAGACTAGCAACAAATGATTGTTGAAGATTCAAATGAAGGAAGTGATCATCAATCTGACAAATCAACCAAGAATCGGAAGCATAAGTCCGGTCATCCCAAAGATCTCATTATTGGGGACATTAATGAAGGAATTCGCACAAGATCCAAAAGGCGCGAAAAGTCTAGTGCTGTGGCTCTTATTTCTGAAATAGAACCCAAAAGTATAGAAGAAGCTTTATCTGATGAAAGCTGGATTGAAGCTATGCAAGAAGAACTCAGGCAATACAGTATTAATGATGTCTGGGAATTAACTCCTAAATCGAAAGGTAAATCTATTATTGGAGCTAAATGGGTTTTCAGGAACAAGATGGACGAGAAAGGAAATGTTGTAAGAAACAAAGCAAGACTCGTGGCCAAGGGATATACGCAAGAAGAAGGGATAGACTATGACGAGACTTACGCACCGAGAGCGAGGTTAGAAGCAATTAGATTATTATTTGCTTTTGCCTCGTTATAAGAATTTCAGGTTATTCCAAATGGACGTCAAAAGTGCTTTCCTGAATGGATTTATCCAAGAGGAAGTCTATGTAGAACAACCACATGGGTTTGAAGACCAAAGGAAACCAGATTCTGTATTCAGACTCAAAAAGGCTTTATATGGTCTAAAGCAAACAACCTCGAGCTTGGTATGACAGGCTGAGTAAGTTTTTAATTAAAAATGGCTTTGTCAAAGGTAAAGTAGACACTACTTTGTTTATCAAAAGAGAAAGCAAAAGTTTTTTGCTTGTTCAAATATATGTTGATGATATTATTTTTGGATCCCTAATAAAAGCCTGTGCAAGAAATTCTTTAAGTCTATGCAGGATGAATTTGAAATGAGCATGATGGGTGAGTTAACCTTCTTTCTCGGGTTTCAAGTGAAACAACTGAAGGAAGGAACTTTTATTCATCAAGAAAAATATGCTAATGATCTTGTCAAAAAGTTTGACTGGAAAATTGCAAAAAGGTCGATATACCAATGTCAAGTTCCTTGAAGATAGACAAAGATGAAGGAGGAAAGAAAGTTGATCAGAAGTTATACAGGAGTATCATTGGCTCACTTCTTTATCTTACTGTTTCTAGACCTAACATTTTGTTTAGTGTTTGCATTTGTGCCAGATTTCAAGCAGACTCTAAAGAATCTCATTTAAGTGCTGCAAAGCGTATTATCAAATACATTACATCAACTTCAAACTTTGGTCTTTGGTATCCTAAAAAGGGAGACTTTACTCTTCTTGGATACTCAGACGCAGACCTAGCGGATGCAGAGTTGATAGAAAAAGCACCTCAGCTACCTGTCAACTACTTGGAGGCAGTACGGTATCTTGTTTTCAAGGAAGCAAAGTACAATAGCTCTCTCTACAGCAGAAGCAGAATATGTAGCTCTTGGGAGTTGTTGTTCACAAATTCTGTGGATAAAACAACAACTAAGAGACTTTGGAATTGAAGATTCATGCACGGAAATCAAGTGTGACAACACCAGCGCAATCAATCTCACTAAAAATCCAATTCTTCACTCAAGAGCAAAACATATAGAGATTCGACATCACTTCATTAGAGATCATGTTCAGAATGGAGAAGTTTCGATTCAGTTTGTTGACTCAAAGAACCAATTGGAGGATATATTTACAAAGCCTTTGGAGAAAAATCAATTTGAAGCTATTCGTTCCGGACTCAAAATCTTAAAGTCCGAGGAAATTCGACTGGACCGAAAGTCTAAAGATACCCGCACTCGACGATCAAGTTTTTCTTTCGTAAGTTATTTTACTTTATTATCTCTCGAATCTCATCTCGAAAAGGTACGATCATCAACCGTGTTTGATTATTGCTATCTTTAATTGACATGATTATTGCAACGTTTCCTTTTCGAAAAAGGAGTTATTTTTGAAATGACAACTATCTAATTTTTGAAAAAAAGGCAGTTATTTTTTAAAAAATGCATCTTTTTACTTTCTTTTATGACGTTCTGTATACCTCTCTTCGACTGTCTTATATACTGTTATTTCTTCTTTGCTTTACTCTCAAAAACCCTAAGAGAGCACCAATCTTCAATTTCTGTTTTCTTCTCTTGTTTAATCTTCGAAAAGTTGTTATCTTTCTTCGGAAAGTCAAGTTTGGAATCTTTCAAAGACTGTAAAGATGTCGTCTCAAAAGAAGTCTTTGAGGATCGCAAACAGGGAACCACAGCAAATGCGTGAGGGGCCTACGCACTTTGATCTCACCGAGGAAGAAGAGTCTCCTAGTCAGCAGCAGAGCCCACAACATTCTCAGCAGCGTCCATCTTCTCCATCTAGACAACAGGAGGTTGCTCGACAAGAAGAGGAAGAAATAATCGAAGATGCAGAACCTGTAAGAGTTTCTAAGCCCTCTTTTATCTACAAGCTTTATCGCGCTTTTAAAAGGGGTGGAACTCCTTTGAACTACATTGACGAATTTTTGAAAGACAAAGGGTACAAAAATGAAACCTTCTTTTTACGCACAATGGAACGGTTGGGAATTGCCCCTGCTGGATCGGCAGAAGAGGCAATGGCAAATATTCCAATCGATCCACGTGTTGGAGGACCGAATCGATAGATGGGAATGATGATGACAAGTTGTACGCCGTCGGTTTCAACGAGAATGGGTGTTGCGGCAAAAATTCGAGGAAAAGGACAGACTTGTTTCGATTGGAGGAACAAAAGCATCTATACTCTAAGTTGTTGAAGCGTGGGGGTGATAAACCCTAGAAGTGTAGATTTTGATTTCCTTGATGCTGTAAATGTTAATTTGAGGGAAAAATTCAATCTTCTTCAACTTGAACAGTTCTGTTCTAACTCTACAGAAGCCTATGCTGAACTCACTGCATATTTCTATTCGAATCTCAGTTTCTTGGATGCGAATAGATTCTCTTTTAGTGTCCGAGATCAGGACTATGTGGTGGATGTAGATATGTTGGCTGATGTGATTGGGGTTGAGAGAGGGAGATATCAACCTATCAATGTCTCCATTACTCGTGCTACGTTGGAACTTGTTAAGGATAGAAGGACAAAGGTAAAGGTTTCCTACTCGAGGATGAGTGCATTTAACATTCTACTTCACAAGATTGTGATTAATTGCCTCAGACCAAAATCTACTTCAAAGGCTGATGTTTCAAACTCAGAGGCAAAGCTGATGTATGCCATCAACGCTGGGAAAAAGTTTTCTCTTCCTCACACTATTATGTTCCACATGTATAGAGCAGTGGTGAAGGACAATGGTCAACTTCCTTATCCATATCTTGTGACAAAGTTATTCAGACATTTGAATGTTCAGCCTCCACGAATTCTCTGTGTTCGATCTTGTGATCAAATGGTGATAGGACTGAAAATGGTCTCCAAAATGTGTCTGAAGGAACTCAACAAGGCGTTGGAGAAATTCAAGGAGAAAACCCCTGTCAAGACTCATCAAATCTCTTCGGCTGCAAAGAGAAAAGGGAATGAGCCCATGGTTGCTCCATCCAAGAAAAGAAGAGCTCTCATTATTGAGGATGAAGATGATGAGGAAGACATCACCATTTCTGCTATGGCATTGAAGAACCTGAGTCGTTCTGTTCCAGAATCAACGGAACGACAAGAGAAAGACTCAGAACAGAGGACTGGAGAAAGAGAAGATTTCGAAGCAGAAGAGAAAGAAGCAAAGGAGAAAGAACCAGAGGAGAGAGAAGCTGAAGAAAGAGATGCAGAGGAGGAAAGATTTGAAGAAGAAGAGGAAAGAGGAAATCAAGAGGAAGGAGAGCATGAGGAACTCTCTTCTCCACCTGAAGGCATGGAAACAGGGGGAGACCATGAGAAAAGAGGAATGTCCTCATATCCTGCTACCAGTGAAGGAGTCAGTTGCTCTCCAGCAGATCCAAAGGACATCTATGCCTCTCAATTTCCTGAGGAGGGACATGATGTTTCATCGCCCAATCTGCGTGACTATGCTGATTTGCCATCATCTGCCTTTACTCCATCTGATCGTGCAAAAGCCAGTACGCAGATTGATAATTCAGCAAACTTTCGCAGAATTCTTGATGTTCTCTTGGAAATGCAGGGTCAGATATACGCTTTGGGATGCGAAGTTCAGAATTTGCAGACCGCAGGTCAAGCTTCTTCAATTTCTTTGAATGATCAGATCCAAGCCCTTTCTCTTCAGATTCAGGCAAATGCTAAGGGTGAAGATATGGCACAACTGAAGGAGGACTTGAAAAAGTTGGAAGGCATTGTCCAGTCAATGGGAGATTTCCAGCTTGTTCGTGTTCCCAAGCATTCTTGAATCCATTCTCTTTCCATCTCAACCTTTTTTATGATGACAAAAAGGGGGAGAGATGCGAGATTTGAAACTTTGAACTTAAACTTGTTGAACTTTGGTTTGTTTTGATGTTTGACTTGACTTGACTTGTGTGTCTGGATGTGGATTGAATTTGGGATTTGGATATGACAGCTTATATTAAGTACTATTGATATCTTATGAATGGCTTTACTCACATGAAAGACTAACCTATTTTCTCGTGGTTGCAGATTCTAGTGTTATCATTAAGCCATTTATCTTTATGAGATATCCATATTTGCTTGAGTAATGTTTTGCAGGTTAAAATTATTCAAATCTGCAGGAACGTTTTGTCATCATAAAAAAGGGGGAGATTGTTGGAGAAATCTTCCTGGGGTATTTTGAAGCTGACAAAACGTTTCCATCAGTCTAGTCTGAAGATTTGCAGACTCTACTATTTAAAGTCCGAAGACCTCCCATCGCCGACTCAAGACTCAAAGTCTATTCTCATTGATAGTTTCTAATCCGTCGAAGAAGGGCTATCCAGAACTGGGTGTTTCATTAAGGATTTGACCTTATTGACTGGAGAAGATCTCTTGGCTGGATATGACATAACGAAATCCTTTATTTGATCATGATTGATTCAAAGATTAAGGATCCGATGATTGGCGAAGTATACTTGGAAGGTTCTACTTATGGAAACCAATATCCTGATTGTATGGGCGAGCAGGATTGATGGGCTATCGACATGTTCCTTTAATAGCTCGAATGATTCCTAATTGATTCCGTCCAACGGGTAGATTGGAGGAATTCCTTTGGTAAGTGCCAACGGGTATGATGGCATAAATGAGTATATAAGGAAGACGTTCCAGTTGTTCGAGTGTGTGCACGATAGAAGAATTCCAAAGTTTGAAGCTCTTTGTTCTTAGTCAATTCATTTGTTGAGCGAAATCTTGTACGCAAAAGAGAGTCTATATCTTTGAGAGACCTTGAGGAAGTGTGGTAGAGTTTCTACACTGTGGAATCAAGGGAGAACTTTGTTGTAACAACTCTTTTGTTCATAGTGAAATCCAGCCGGTGGGCTGTTAGTGCGGAAGAGTGGACGTAGGCTTTGAATAAGCCGAACCACTATAAACCTTGTGTTCAATTTTCTCTTCCTTACTCTCTGCTTTAATTTGATCATAATTCGTTTTGTTAACCAAAGGAGAACTTCCTTTCTATTGTCTGCTTAGTATTGTTTTTTTATCTCGAGAAATTATTTTTACATCTATTCACCCTCCCTCTAGGTGCTTATACTAGCTATCTCATGTTTATCTTAAGCTCTGTTGATATCTCATGGCTTTGTTCATTTACAAGACTAACCTACTTTCTATGGATGCAGATTCTAGTGTTATTTTTTACTAAGCCATTTATTTTTATGAGATACTCATATTTGCTTGAGTAATGTTTTGCAGGTCAAAGTTATCCAAATCTGCAGGAAGTTTTGTCACCATCAAAAAGGGGGAGATTGTTGGAGAAAACTTCCCTGAGTGTTTTGAAGCTGAAAAACGTTTCCATCAGCCTAGTCTCGAAGACTTGCGTACTCTTCCATCAAAGTCTGAAAACTCCGGATTGCCGACTCAAGACTTAAAGTCTATCATCATTGATTTTCTAGATCGTCGAAGAAGGCTTATCCGAACCGGATGTTTTGTTAAGGATTTGACTTAATCGATTGGAGAAGATCTCTTGACTAGAAATAGCATGTCGGAATCCATTATTCAAATCAAGATTGATTCAGGGATTTTAGATCCGTTGATTGACGAAGTATACTTGGAAGGTTCTACTTATGGAAACCAATATCCTGATTGTATGGGCGAGCAGGATGGATGGGCTATTGTCATGTTCCTTAAATAGCTCGAAATCTTCTTAATTGATTCTGTCCAACGGGTAGATTGGAAGAATTTCTTTGGTAAGTGCCAACTGGTGTGATGGCATAAAGGAGTATATAAAGAAAACGTTCTAGTTGTTCGATGGGGTCCGTGATAGAAGAATTCCAAAGTCTGAAACTTCTTGTTCTTTGTCAATTAAACTGTTGAGCGAAAAATACTGTATGCAAAAGAGAATCTATATTTTTGAGAGACCTTGAGGAAGTGTAGTAGAGTCTCTACACTGTGGAATCAAGGAATAGCTTTACTTGTAACAACTCTTTGTTCATAGTGAAATCCAGCTGGTGGGTGGGCCATCGGTGCGGAAGCGTGGACGTAGGCTTGGATTAAGCCGAACCACTATAAATTCTTTGTTCATATTTTCTTCCCTACGCTCTTTTACTTTGATCGTAACTCGTTTTGTTTACAAGAGATGAATTTCCTTTTCATAATCTATTGTTGATTAGTGTTGCACACTTATCTTGTAAAATTGTTTTTACACCTATTCACCCCCTCTAGGTGCTCATACTAGCTTTCACAGTCATGTCTTTCTTTGTCAGTTTCCATCATCCACAAGTTTCAAGCCCACCGCACGCGACCTTCGAGTCAGTCGTTCACGAGCTTCCGATTCCTTCTTCAGCGTCTCTTTCGCTTTAGTGCATATTTTTCTTCTCAGTGCCGGTCAACTTGAGAAAATTTGGGGGTTGCTTTCATCAACCCCATCATTGATTGGAGGCGTGGACCCTGAGCTCAAGCTCTAGCTTCATATGGTTGTAATAGCGGTATAAAGGTCTGCTTTCTTGCAATTGTCCGAATATTTTAAAGCCTAGTCTAGCTATGGTGATTAGAACAAGCACTCATTAATGGTGTTAACTCTAACATTGTAGCCGGGGAAATTGCGGCTTTTTTGATTGAGTTGATGATCCACTTGTGATGACTGATGAGAACTCTTGCCGAATCGTCGTCTAGGCTGTTACGAAGAACGAGATCAATTGAAGCCGACATTTTAACGGAGTAGAAAGAGAAGATTTTATTGGGTGTTTTAATTATGCTTTTTTTTTTTTTCCAATCGTGCACTTGAAAGATCAACATCCTTTGCCTTATATGGGAATCATCTTTTTAGTATGAGTATCTTTCATTCATTGTCTCATGACCAGAGGTCGGTTGAATATCTTTTAACTAAATATAACGCAATCCATGATCCATATTTCACTGAGAACCAACCCAATCTAAGATCAATGTCTCTTCCAAAACAAAGTAAATATAACGCCAAATTGTACAAGAGACAAAGCAAACAACATCACCAAGATTTTACGTGAAAAATATAAAGCGGGAAAAACCACAGACGGCTCAAAAACTTCCACCGATCACTAAGAACAGTAGGATACACAAAATTCTTCTCTAGTCACACACTAAAGACGCAACATCAATAACACAAAGGGTATTTCCATCACTGCAAAGGTGAATTAATACAAATTGAAGATGACACTATAATTGCGATTAGAGATTTGGAAAGGGTTTTCAACGAATAAAACTGATCAACTTGTGGGCCCTCGATCTCATGAACAACGTCCTCAAATTCGAACCGATTTCATTGGTATTTGGCCTTCAAATCAGAGCTGTCAAGTTGCAGCCTTTTTAAGATTCAATCACTCCAATACTTCCTATGCTCTCAACGTTCAGGTCAAGTCAAGTGCCACTAGATGTACTCTCTAACATTCAGGTCAAGTTAAGATGTACTCTCAACATTCAAGTCAAATCAAGTGCCAGAAGATGTCTCAGCGTCATCCCCGAAATGATTCAAGATGGGGCCTATTCAGGGTTCCCAATCGTAACTATGCAGTCGGCTAATTAAGTTTCGATGCTTCCAACTTCCAAGCTTGCTCCCATGGCCTTCTCTATAAATGGAATTGTCACACCCCAAAATCATCAAGAATGGGGATGATGTGGTTGTTCTTTCGCATGAAGGACGCAGTCTCAAACCACCAAAAATCCATCTCCCCAAAGGTCTCTTTGTCGCTATCGCTCTTGTACTATTCATTGCTAGCTGAAGAACCTAAAAGACTGAAAAAAAAAAAAAAAAAGGAGTGAGTAATCACAGCTTTGTGAGTAAATCAAGCATTCACTATACACTTTATAAAACCAAACCACAACTTATTTAACCCAAATCCATAATATAATACACAAACTTGATGAAAATAGTTTATATTACTTTAACATAATTATATACATATTAGAAAACACTTGTTAAATCAATAATATTATAACAAATGTCAATGGTCAAATCCATTGATCAATCCTATTCATTCATACGTCAATGGTCTGTTTCATTGGTTAATCTCATGTCACACATTAATGATTTATTCAATTGATCTATTACATATGAAACCACATGTCGATAGTCCATAATTTGCCCAATCCTTGCTTAATATCAAACTATGATTATGACACAACGCCTAATGACAAGGTAATCAAGATTTTCTCCTTGGTAAGGTTTCATCTTATTATTAGCCGGTGGCTCGGCCCACACTGATATCCTAGAGTAGTATATACATACCCACAAACCCCTCAATGGCTCACAATGATATTGATCACTAAACCCACATCCTCCAATATCTAAGAAATTCAATCCATAATCAATCTCATGATCCCCAATACATTTAACAAACCAATTATATAACCTTTTGTAAGTCGATTCCTCTGATAGAAAAACTTTTTTTTTTTCACAAAGCATTTCTCATATCATTTTGTAAAAGAAAATGCACAATCAAAACCATACTCCATCTCATAATTTGATTTCGCAAATCGAATCAAATCAATTTTTATAACTTAATTTATCAAATAGAATGTGTTTCTTAAAGCATTTTACGAATCCATATCCATAACTTTTGATCAAGATGTTTACAAATAATCATTTCAAGTTATTTCAAACGTTGCCTTCTTCAATCCCTCACAAACCCAAATGTATAAAATGTAACAAAATAATTCTTTTCATAAAGAATTTCCTCCATCTATTGCATAATAATCGACTCATAAGCTATTTCCAAAAATGCTTCCCCATGCCATTTCAAAATCAATAGTGTAGCAAATGCTTGATTCGACTTTTATGCAACACGAATGCCATTTCGTAATTCATAATATATATAATCCATAGTATTTCGGAAGATGAGTTTTACAAACTTAAAGAAAAGATAGCACCACTCACCTAGATATGCCCAAAACCAACCAATGAGGCTCACTCAAATCAACGAACTCGCATTCCTATCATATAAGCAAGAAATAGCATCAAACCAAGTAAAACGCTGTCTTAACTAATGGCTCTATTAAACTATGCATAAAATGACACTTATGTGCTAAAAAAATCACATATCTAAAGTGATTATTCAACCCGTTCGCATTGTGGAACTTGAGCATAAAATTTGGTCATGCTATAACTTTCTCCACCGAACCTCATTCCAAACATTCTTATAGTCAATAGAAAGTTCTTCAATATACTACAAGGACCCCAACTTAACCATTCCAAAATCAAGCCAAAAACAAACATAATATGGCCCCAAATTTGCTAGACGCGTAGTGTTCATCACGTGCGAGAAATTTCAAAATTTTATTCCGAGCAAACCGTAAGCTCAAATCAAGTTCTGTAAAATCTTATGACTCCACGACATCCTAATCTATCATTACTATATGTATACGGAGCTCAACGATTCAAAAATTGGACTTTGCCGCACCAATTTCCAATAATTCCGAATTTTAAGCCCTAAGTCAAAAATTACTCCGATTTGAAGAATGATGGGTAATGAGGGAATTTATGCTTAGAACCAGGAATAACCAGGTTAGTTGCAGTAGATATACTATCCTATACTAGGCAAACATATGTTCAAGCCTTCAACGAACTACCCTTTAGCTGTGAATTACACGGAAATTTGGTTCAGAGTATAGAAACGTTGAAAGATGTCAGGATAGTAACATCTTTAACTTGGCTGAGCTACAATTCTTACAGAACCTACTAGGCTAAAGAAGAAGAAGTGTTTAGAAAGATATGAAAATGATTTTTATAAGTACATACTTTACTTTAAGGGACTCTGCCCAACACATTACATCTTCTTTACCTTTTATAGGTATTAAGAGATTACAAAAAACAAAGACCAAGCTCACAGGTCTTGAAAAACACAAAAGCTTCGAGATTCCAAATCGGAAATTATACTAAAGTGATATGAACAATGGCTGTGAAGAGTGATTTTCTTAACCTATTGTTATAATACTTTGCTACAGTGACCTGCACTACGGTAACTTTCGCTATAGGTTTATTTGTCATCTCAAAAGTTGTAGTCATAGTTTGAATCATCAGAACTATGTCTTGCTAGCCATTTTTCCTCGTAGCATTGTTCTAGTCCGATGTCATCAGGAGGATTGCTGGTATTGTGAGAGGATTCCCTTTGTGAGATCAAGACATTCCACATGCTTAGATTGCTTGAGGCAGGTTCTTCTTCACAAGTCCTTGGAAGGTCTTAGAATGTCGACAGGCATGACTGGTTGGAGCCAGTTTGTTATTTGAACATAATGGGAGACTGTGCTAGGGTTTATTCAGAGGGATAAGGACAAAGGTCTTTAATTATAGTAATCTTAAAAGATGACCTCCCCATTGGGCATAAAATGCCTAAGTTTAAGATTCTGGAGAGGATTGTGTGAGATTGTCCATGTCTACCATTTCTTATTTCGGTATTGAAGGTGTCCTTGCTTGATTTTGTGTTTGCTTGAATTCCTTGAGTGCCTGTCTGGCTTCAAGTGTAAGACCATAGTGGTTCCATGATATAGGTGTTGAGTAGTCCCATACTTCTTCAAGAATGATATTGTTTTCTTGGCATAGGACTCTCTCGGAGTTCTCTCGTATTTGTATTTGATGGATCCGACACTATCGGAAATGTTTTACAACTACAAGCTTCCTGAAGATGTGGTTGAGGCTTGTAGGTGGTGGTTCCTATTCCTTCTAGTGCATTAGTGAGGGTGTTATTATTTTGCACAAAAGTCCATGGTCACTAAAAAAATACCACTGTGTGTAACTCTAGCTCTGCTTGAGAGGCATTTCTTAGTTTTTGAAGGAAGAGGCATTTCCATTCAGTCGGAGGATAGAATCAGTTAAGCATAGTTAGGAGGTTTCTATCGCTGTCATTTCCTCGTTTCGTTGAAGTGCAATCGGCTTGATTAACTTGACAATGAACTTTCTGGTAGGGAACTTCATAGCTATTAAGTACTTATTGGTTAAGTACCAAAATAAATATCAAAGTTGATTAGAGAAATCATCTTCTTTCTAAATTAATGGATGGATAAATGGATATTTGGAATTTAATTTGAAAGGATAAAGAATTGAACCTCTGTAGTTCTGTCGTGACCTAAATTTCGAGTGTACCACATAAAATTAGGCTAATGGATTACTAAGCCTAAACTTAGGTCGGGCTCTCCCAAGCTCATATCAATTCGCGACTTAGGTTCAAGTTCTTAACATGCAAATAATTTTTTCAATTATGAGTCGCCACTAATCTATTTTTGGTGGGTCGATTAGAAACCCAAAGAAAGTAACGAGAAATTTATTTTACTCCTGTGAACCGGAGATTTATGAGTTCGGGGACTTGATTACGCTAGATTCTTTTAATTCCCTTTTGGTACATTTCTTTTTTATTTCGAAAAAAATGTTTTGTAGGCAGCTTGAATTGATTCTAATTTACTTCCCTAACATGTGAGGTGATCATGCGGGTGCGTAAACCACCAATTTAACACCTAGATAAAATAGTGAATAGATTGCAGGAATTACCTAATGGCAACGAAAGCATCTGCAATGTTAAATCAGAATTCACATCGACAGTCCTAGATATGATTTCTAATTAACATGCAATTTCTTTTTTTGTTTGTTTTCACTTGTTTAATGAGAACCATACTTTATGCAATGCATGCTACTAATCTAACATGAAATGACATGATAATATGACATAAGCTATATGACGAAAATGAAATATTTTGTGTTTTCTTAATGAGTATGCAACCTATCCTAGAGAATGAAATTAATTTATTCAAAGACAATATTTTTTGGTATTTTCCATGAAATTTGAAATTAGAAAAATGCTAAAATTATCCATGCAGATTAAGATATCATTCAACTTATATTAAGAATTAGGTTAGATCAAATCTTAATATAAACTGGAATGTTATCCCTAACCTGAGATGCAACTATCTAAAATATATATATATATATATCTAAACTTGTAATTAGAAAAAAATTAAACATGCAATTTTGTCCTAATATGTAATGACGTGCAAAGAATGTCCTAATTCTAGGTTTTTTTTTTTAATGAAATTCGAAATTAAAAATTGACACATAATTAAACGTGCAATTTAAATTTTAAAAAAAAAAAAAACTAAGTATCTTTTTTTAGATTTTTATTTTTCAAAAATTCGAAATAGATAATTTTCCTATCCTAAATATGCAAAAAACTCTAAAACAAGAAATAAACCTAATCTAATTCACATTTTTTGGATTTTTTTACAAAAACAAAATCAACTCAAATGATACGACAACATATTCAACAAGATAAGATCGATATCCATAAATTGACAAATCATATCCCCCGCATGGGGTTTGATTGATCAATTTTAAATAAAATCGTGAATCGAATCTCGAGCGTGAGGTCAGATTGGCGATTTTCCAAGCGATTGCAAGTTGGATTTTGGGCGCAAAAATCGGACCATCAATCTCTAATTTAAGAGGCTACTTTATGTTGGGAATCTTAATCATACATTAAGGAATAATTCTACTAAAGAAGCAAAATAATAACATAAAATCTACCTAATTTGAAATTTAGCCCCTAAACGAAGTTTAGCAAACGGTGGCTCACAATGGTGGCTCGGTGTGGCTTGACAAGGGGTTGCTATGGTGGTGGACAGCTGAGGGTAGCAGGTCGCCGTCGGTTGGAGCTTCGGCAATGTTGGAAGAAAGCGGGCGAAAGACGACTTACCTGTTTCCAATGTGCAATCAACAATTTACCCCGAAACGAACGTTGAATTGCGGATGAATCACGGATAATATTACCTCGCATTGGTTTGAATGTTATCACGAGGAAAACATCCGATTTCTACAGCGTAAATGCCAATTGTTCTCGTAAAGTAGAAATGGAACGCCTTATTTTTCTCTTTTGATGGAAAAGGGGAGAGAAAAGAAAAACTATTTCTTTCTGAGCATACACTTTGCCAACTGTGCCAACGGTTGTCCTCGTGAGTCTTTTATATGACTCCATCACACCCTTTCAAAATGTGTCTTTCCATTGTAGTATACCAAGACGAAATGGTGCGTCCTCACCGCACCCCGTCATGCACGTACTAATTAAATACAACATCTTCCACTCGGACATGATGGGCTTGATAGCACTCTATCAAGAATATAAAGCATTCAACATTTATCAACTTTACAAAACAATTCATACTGGCAAGTAAGCCGTACGACTAGTGAGTATACCTGCACTTGGAAGCTCAAATTATGTACCTGTTAGGGATGACATAATAGCTATAACCTCGAAAAGAAATAAACAATCGATGTCTCAGTGCCCTAGACATATTTTGTTACATCAATCCAAGTATACCTATCCTTTAAAGGCTATACTTGACTATTCTCATAACACAATGTATTTACAATTATATTTGTAATCACATAAGACGATATAATTGGTCGACCAGTAAATATATGTGATAAATGTAAAACAACAATAGTCTTCCTTCGAACTCATGTCTCTCTCCATTTCAGAATAACTACTTTTATAGACATGTCCTATAAGGCCATATCTATTCATCACCGCCGATAACATGCTAAAGTAACAACATTGATCTTTCACTTCAAGAACATAGTCAGAAGTAACATAAGGTACAAAATGAAGTAAATTATAAATTACCTCAAGGGCTCACATGAAGAGTGAATATGGATAATTTTACTCACCTTCCATTGTCGGTCGTATAATGCACATATAGTATGAATTACATGCTATAGTGGATTTCTCTTTCTATAAGAGCGAATGTCATTTATAAATATATCCACTATATGGATCTTAGCCAAAATATAGTCATGTACTTATCACGTACTCATGTTTAGCTTGAGTGTTATATCAACTCGCTTTCTATAGCGCCCAATTAAGTACTCGCATCCGGCATCTTTCAAACATATATGATTGTGGTACTATTATGTTTGGTCTTATATAAACAAATCACAGATCTCATCTTGACTCCAATCAATGCGACATATTTTATATACTAAACTTGCTCTTCAGCATTCATTTGTACATAACGTCTCATCTTAACATGTTAACTATAGCACTTGAGGTGATTGCTCGTGTGAGTGAGCCAATCATTGCCTTTTGACATACTTTTCAATAATATATGTGTGCTTGTGCTAATCTTATAATAGATTTGTACTTATTGATATAAACAAACAAGTACATTATATATGCCCACATATACATAAACCAATGATCATCTACAATAACACATATCACATTCTATGCAATCCTAATGACATCATGTGGGTTAAGAATATGTCTCTAAGAACAGCCTTCGTAAATGGATCAACAACCATTATATTGGTTAAAATGTATTGTAGGACCACTTATTTCTGCGCTATTATATCTCTTATGAAGTTGTTCTTTAAGTCAACGTGCTTCGTCTTTCCATGATACTTGGGATCTTTCCCATAGGCAATGGCTGCTTGACTATCGCAGTAAACTATCACCGATCTTGGAACCTCAGTGATAGTGGCTAAATTTTCCAATAAGCGTTTTAGTCATACTATTTCTTGCACTGCGACAGAACATGCAATAACTTTTGCCTCCATCATAGACAATGCCATACATGTCTATTTCTTGCTATTCCAAGAAATCACATCACCATTAAGCAATAATGCATATCTAGGTGTCGATTTACGCTCATATGGGTCTCCACCCCAATTAGTATATGAATAGCCTAATAGGCGTAAATCATTCCATTGGTAACAAAGTCGATAGTTCATGGTGCCCTTCAAGTATCTCAGGATCCTCTTCACTACTTTCCAAAGTGTGCTTGACTGGGATTTGATTAATATCGGCTCACCAATCCCATGGCATAACATATGTCGGGTTGAGTACACATGATAGCATATATTAAACTTCCGACCGCACTAGCGTAAGGAATAATTTCCATTATTTTAATTTCTTCGGGAGTCTTAGGACACATCTCAGTACTTAGGCTTTCATCTTGCATGACAAGGGTATCAATGGGATTACAGTGCTGCATATTGAAACGATCAAGAATCTTCATAATATAAAACTCTTGTAATAAAGTAATGAGTTTCATTGATCGATCTCTTTCAATCTTAACTCCTAATATGTAAGCAGCTTCTCCCATGTCCTTCATTTCAAAATTGGAGGACAACTATTCTTTTATGGTGATAACCAAAACCTTATTATTTCCAGCCAATAGAATATCGTCCACATAAAGTGATAAAATCACAAATTTATCTTCAGACCACTTGACATATACACAGTGTTCTTCTTCGATCATTGTGAAACCAAAAGTCGTTATGACTTGATGAAAACGAAGATACTACTGTCTAGATAATTGTTTAAGGTCATATATTGAGCGATGAAGTTTGCAAACTTTATACTCTTGACCTTTAACTATGAAACCTATTGGTTGTTTCATATATATTTCCTCATTTAGTTCTCCATTGAGAAGTGTCGTCTTTACATCCATTTGATGTAATTCAAGATTTAAATGTGCAATGATGGTTAAAATAAGGCGTATTGAGGCAAACCTTACAACTGGTGAAAGGGTTTCCTTATAGTCTATACCCTATTGTTGAATATAACTTTTCGCCACAAGGCGAGCCTTATATTTTTAAATGGATCCATCCGCCTTTCGCTTAATCTTAAAGATCCATTTGTTTCCAATGGCCTTGCGATGGGATGGTAGATCAATCAAGTCCTAGACGTGATTTGCTCTCATAGACTCTATCTCATTTTTTCAAAACTTTTCTCCATTCTTTCTTATAAGAGGATGAGAGAGTCTCTTGAACAGCCTTTGGCTCGACATCGTCTTTTTGAGCAATCATAAATGCTTCCCCTTCAATCTCAAAACGATGACGAGGAATACTTTTACGATTACTTTTATGCAACTAAATTTCTCTTGAATTCAATTCGCTAGATGATGCAACACTCCCACTAGGTCTTGCATGTTGAGGTAAATCTTCATTTCCCTCTACAATATTAATAGATGTGTTATTAAGGTCTTCTATCTCATATAATTGGAAATCCTTATCAATCTCACATCTACTAGGAAAATCGTTCTCTAAGAACGTGACATCTCGTAACTCCATTTCGGTCACACTTCCATCAGCTTGTTCACCTATGAACACGTACCATTTGGAGTGTTCAGAATATCTTATAAAGATACATTTCTTCCCTCTAAAACCTAATTTACCATATTTATAGGAAGAATCATGAACATAAACTGCACATCCCCATGGACGTAGACTATTTAAGTCTGAATTTCTACCAGTTCATAATTCATTAGGGGTGGAAGTAACCGATTTTGAGGGTACTCGATTAAGTACATAGGCAGCAGTCAATAACTCATCTCCCCAATAGGAGATAAGTAAATTTGCTTATACCATCATAGACCTAACTATTTCCAATAGGGTTCTATTCCTTCTCTCAGTTACCCCATTTTGTTATGGAGTACCAGGAATAGTCAATTGTCATATAATTCCATTTTCATCACAAAGAGCCTTGAATTATTCTAATAGATACTTATGTCCGCGATCGGTTCTCAATGCCTTTATTATTTTGTTCAACTGATTCTCTACCATTGTTATATATTATCTAAAGCAGTCTAATACTTTTGACTTATGGGAGATTATAAAGATATAACCGAAATGCGTGAAGTCATCTATGAAAGTGATGAAATATGAGGCTCCATGTTTTGCCCTCACATTCAAAGGACCACAAATGTTAGAATGTATAAGTTGCAATAGAAATTCGGCTCTAGTCCCTTTACCAAATGGTTTTTTAGTTATTTTTCAAGCTAGACAATGTTCACATACGAGTAGATTAACATTAGTGAGTGATCCTAAAAGGCATTTTCTAGCTAATCTTTGCATTCTTTGCAACCCAATGTGACCTAATCTAGCATGTCAAGTACTTGCATCAATCTCAACATTATTAGAATATGCAATTAAAGAAAAACAACCATCGACATTAACATTGTATTGATCATAGTCAATGTCTAACACCATAAAACCATTCGATATATGACCTGAACCATAATAAATTGTTCCAAACAAAACGTCAATACAATCACCATAGAAATTCAATACATAACCTAGGCTAAGAAGAACAACTATGGAGACCAAGTTTCGTCGAATATTTGGAGCATAGAGGACATCATGTAGGAATATGTTTCGACCACCACGTAAAATTAATTTACATGTGCCGATACCTTTCACTTCAATTTTTGAATTATTTACCAACATATATCTATCTTCTTTCAAGCTGTATCCAACGATACTCCACAAATGCTTCTCGGTCCCTAGCTACTATGTTGCTCCTGAGTCTACATTCCATATTAGATGAGATTCAGTAAGCATCACAATACTAGAAACAAAAGCATTACATAAAGTAATGGAGTAATAGGGTACCTTTTTCGGCTCAGTGCATTCCCGAGTAAAATGACCCATTTTGCCACAATTATAACACTTCATCTTGGCTTTGTCCTTCTTCCCACCACGCTTCTTACATTGGAAGGTCTTAGCCCTTTTAGGTGCCTGATTAGTCTTCTTCCTTTTGTTGTTAAATTGATAATTCCTTTTACGCTTGAAGCCCGAAACTTTGTGCGAACTCGATTTAGCAACATAAGCATGGGTAGAGGATCTCGCAACTTCTGGGCGCTTATCCTCTAATTCCCAATGACGCGCAATATCATCAAAAGTGACAATATTCTCATTATGCGTCATATTGATCTTCATATGATCCTAATTATCAGGAAGAGATCTTATAACAGCCTAAACTTGCTGTTCATTAGTAAGGGAGTGACCTTCCGACTTTAGGCCACGAATTGTGTTTGACATCTCTAAAAAATATTGCTTCAACATTACATTTGGGCGTTTTCAGTATGTGTCAAATTTGATAGTGAGTCTCCTTAACTTAGTGGCAGATGTACTCCCAAACTTATTTTTTAAGGCAACCCACATAGCTTGAGCTTTATCATAACTTTCAAACTCACACATGGGATCATCTTGCATACAGCTCGAGAATTGAGATGCGAGCAATGCTATTTTTCTTTTTCCAAGCTTGATAAGCTTCTAAATCTCTCTTGTGTTGAGTTGAAGTTCCATGCTCAAGTTCATCCATGGTGTGGTTGAGGGTTTCTAAAATCTCTTGCTCCTCAAAGATGTACTGAACTTTTCAGTGCCAAATATCATAATTGTCACCGTTCGGCTTCTTACCCTTATTGGTGTCAACCATAATAGTTTTGGATGCCAAAACCATAATCAATTACTATAACACATTGACATAATATACACATAATCAATACTAGCATACTTTTAGAGTAACATATATATTTAATTTGCAACAAAGACAAACTAAATTAATGATAATTTAACAAAAGACACGGAAACAAAAGTTTACTATGTTTCCAATCAACTCCCATGTACGAATGTGCTATTATCATTAATTAGTTCAATTTGCGCAAATTTTAAGTTCTAGGCGAGAACTTCTTCGAACTTTACCAACCTACGAACTCCTATTAGGAAAAATAATTACATTATCTCATGTAATTTCTATATTTTTCCATTAACACAAAAGCATAGTATGATGTGAACCAATGTACAAAAAACAATCATGATGCAACTACAATAATAAACCACAATTCAACATGTAACGGAAAAATAAAGATTTCCTACCATTGTTCGAATTTTCTTGGAACTAGAAAATTGCAAGTATATTAAATTATATACATGCTACCATCGAACCAAGCTCTACACAGCATATATGACATTATTTTCATATAACCTAGCTACTGTATTTCCTAAAACATAAGAAAATACAAGCTACAAAGGAATAAACTATGCATTTATACCCTAAAAATACGCGTACTTAGGGTTCCTTACACAATTTTATACATTTATCAAAATAAAAAAATAAATATACCAAAGTGTAGAGCACATCCATACGAACCAAACGCCGCCCACCACGCTCCAATACCACGTTCCATGCGCTCACACACGCCGCCTGAGTGTGCGGCGCGTGTGGCGTACGTGCCAGTGAGCTTAAAAGATGACCGATCCGACCGGTGATCGGTCTGACCGATCCGACCTGTTGACCGATCAATGGTCGAGTTGGGTCCCGGGTCAGCCACGAGTTGGGTCGCCGACCAACTACTTGCCGCCGGTGGTGACGTCATCGATGATGTCATTCAAGTGGTTACCGACCGTTGGATGATGTCATCCGTAACGTCAGCACATGTTGGTTCGCCGACGCATGCGTGACGCTCACGCACTGGCGTTCCCAGCGCGTGGTGCCCACGCGTCGCTGCTTTTGGCCGTGCGTGTGGGTGCGTCCAGTGTCTTTCAGCGACGCTCGACCCACCGTTGGACTCATCTCGATGAGTACTTTCACCCAAGATATTTAAAATTTGATTTTGGCTGAAAAAATATTTCGAAAAATAGCCAAAATCATATGGATGTACGTGACCCCGAACCCGTTCTTCGCTTTGGTTCTTTTTTTGACGATTCAGATTGCAATTCCGAGCAATAAACATCCAAACATAATAGAGTTCATTCTCTTGATCTCGATATCAAGTGGTAAACGAGAAAATTCGTTGAAAAATAAGGCAGAAATCACGACCGTACTCTGATACCAATGTTGGAAAAAAGTGGGCAGAAGACAACTTACCCATTTCCAATGTGCAGTCAACAATTTACCCTAGAACGAACGTTGAATTGCAGATGAATCATGAACAATATTACCTCACGTTGGTCTGAATGTAATCACGAGGAAAACATCTGATTTCCACAACGTAAATGCCAATTGTTCTCGTAAAGTAGAAATGTAACGTCTTCTTTTTCTTTTTTGATGGAAAGGGGAGAGAAAGGAAAAACTATTTCTTTTTCAGCGTAAAATTTTGCCAACCATGCCAATGGTTGTCTTCGGGAGTCTTTTATATGACTCTATCAGCATATCAAAACGAAACAGTGCGTCCTCATCGCACCCCACCATGGACGTACTAATTAAGTACAATAGGCGAGGAAGCAACAAATGCGCGGCGAAGGGGCGAGCTGCTGTAGTGCCATTGCTCGGAGGAGGGTAGCGGTCCAAAGTTGCAGAGGATGTGGACTGTTGTGGTGGCGGAGCGCGGCGGAGCAGGAGCAGCGTAGGTCTTGACAGGAGACGGCATGCGGAGGCACGATAATGGGCGGAGGTGATCTGCTGCAGGCGTTTGCTTGGAGATGCTGCAACAGGGATGACGGCGGAAAATTTGGCAGGGGGTGAGTCGCGAACCAGCGCTAGGCAGTCGCAGACGGCTGGCGAGGCAATGTCGCGGCTTCTGGGCTGAAGTGAAGACGCAAGCTCGTGGGCAAGGGTTCCGGCAGCAGGTAGGACGATGGCAGCTTCACAGGTTGCTGGTGTCGCGAGGGGGTGGTGTTGCAGCAAAGGGCGAATCGGCGTGAGCAGAGGGAGGTGGAGGCATAGATGAGCGACGCAGTGGTGGTGTCCAGTGTGATGGCCCACGCTGAGGTGCAGCAGGGGATGCTGGGACGTAACAGGGGTGTCGTGGGCGGAATGTCACTTGGGGGCATCGCGAGCGGAGTAGAGGTGGAACCGGACAGGCTGAGGGTGGAATCGCGGCAGGAGCAGCGGCTTCTGGTGTCAGGCTGCAGTGGCGGTGATGCTCGTAGGTGGTGAGCGGAGTGCGGCGGTTGCAGGTCCTGTGGCAAGGATTGGTGGTAGAAACCCTGCGAAGAATAAGAACAGGAACTGTTATTTCTTCTTTTTTCTTTTTCTTTTTCCTTTTCTCTCACCTCTGTTCTCACATCTCCCTCACGTCACTTCCCTCTTTTGCTCCCTGCTCTCACGTCCACTCTCTCTTTTCCTTTTCCTTTTGTTGACTTTTCCTCAAGAATTTTTCCTTTTTCTCACGTCCCTCTCTCCTGTCCCCTCTCAGCAGAAAGCTTCTGCTGACTTTTTCTTTTTCCTCCAAAAGAACACAAAAAAGAAAGCTTTTTTTCTTTGTGTTATGTTTTCTTCTTTTTTCTAGAAACCGAGAAAAGCCCCTCCTCACGTTTTCCTCTCAATGGCCATGTATTCAATGTGTGGGCCCCCAAAAACTACGCGAACAACCTTCTTAGGCTATGTTTTGCGGTCAGAATAAAATTCAGGATATGATATTTATCCCATCCTACGTTTAGTGCTCGCTTAGGATATGATAAAGTCGGATATAAGGAGATATAGACAAGATAAAATTATCCCATGGAGGAAGTGGGATAAAGGTGGATAGGATTTCCAATGTCTATAATAAGAAAGTTTTTTTTTTTTTTCGAATAACAAACTTATTAAATTTACAAAATTGAAATATATTTTAATATAAATAATATTTGAATTCTAATTTAAGAAATTAAAAATAAAAAGAAATTAAAATTTATTTTTAATTAATATTATTTTAATATATATATTTAACTTTAATTCTATCTTATAATAAACAGTCAATCTATAAATTAAAATATTTATATTTATTATATATTTTAGGTATTTTTGTATTTTAGGTATGTTAGTACAGTTTACTATTTGATAAAATTTTATTAAAGAATAATGAAAGGGGAAAAATGAAATAATAAAGAAAATAATATAAAAAGGAAAATAAAATAAAATAAATTAAGGAATAGTGTTACGAGATTTTCACCTTCTCCGTTTATTAACATTTATGTTTATTTATAATGACATGCTATTTATATAAAAAAAAATGTACATGATATGATGTGAACATATCCGACTTTACTACTGCAATTCACCAAATAATGGATAAGATATAAAAAAATTTCAGGATTTCATATCCTATCATATCCATTCATATCCCGATTAGAAATTCGGACGACCAAACGTAGTCTTATAGGTCACAAATTAGGGTTTTAATTTTTCCAAATAAATATCCACAAAGATTTCTTTTCCAAACGCAATATTTGTTTTTGATATGATTCGGGATTGCAAGAAGATTTTTCTCAAATTTGAAATCTCGCAAAGATGAATCCGTAAAATCTCCTTGAGAACACAAGCTTAGGCCAATTTGCTCTCTTCGTAGGCTTAGTCCAACATGTCAATTTAAAACTCGAACTATCAATTCAAACCCATCTCATCACCAGCCCAATGCAAATGCAATAATAATAAATAAATGCACATAAAATTATATGCTATGCAATTAATTAATTAATTTTTTTTTTGCTTAGGGGTTAAAAATTAACCCCTAATTTTTTAATGCGATAAATAACTAAATGGGTTGCCAACATTTAGGTGTTAATAGAACCTAAACAAATCCGTATGATATTGTCACATGAGGTCATCAAGATTTTCAATGAGGCTATTATTCTGGATCTATTCAATGATTTTCTGAGGATATTCTAGATTTGGCCAATCTCGCATTCTTTTAATCTTGTACCTTTCTTGTTGAGGAAAAGCATGCCTGAAAATGTACATATTGATCTTTGTTAGTTCCTTTAGTCTGGAAAGAAATCAGCAAGAACATTTTTCTTACCTACAATGTATTTGGTTTCAAAAGAGTATTTCAAAAACCATTCAACCCATTGAAGCAGTTGGAAGTGGAAAAACCGTTTCTGTTTGAATTTAGTCATCAAGGAGAAGGATGCCATATCCAATTTCATTAGGAAACGATGACTAATAAAATGCAATTCAAACTTTTTTTTTTAATCTTATTCTTTATTGCCAATATTTCCTTGAAAGTAAAATGATAATGCATTTTAGCCCGAGAAAACTTTCCACTTTTGTAGGGCAAAAGTGTTGCTTACCTTCAATTTCTTCAAACAATATGGATGCCCAGTTGACATTGGTCTAGAGGATTCTCTTTTCAATGGATGGTATTTATAATAAGGGAAGATTCTGCATAACTTCTTTTAGCTTTGCAACTGCTTTGGTTTGAGCTTTATTTCAAGGCGGAGGATTCTTTTTAAGCATCAATTATAATGGAAGTAGTAATTTTACACCGTTGGAAACAAAATCTCTAAGATAATTGATTATCCTGAGAAATTGCCGACCTCGCTTGGTTGTGAAATTTTCTTCTAGAAGTTTTAATAATTCCTGAGCAATGTGTGGCCCTGAATAATATGTACCTTTTTGTTAATGTGCATATGAAAAAAATTAATTTTTGTCTATGCAATGTTTATCTTTATTTGAGAAAGAGTGATTCCACATTTTTTCACGATGTCTGCAAACTGATTGAGAAGTCGGCAATGAAATTTTTCAGCAAGGTTGTGAAGCAAGATATCATCAATGTAAATTGCTGCACTTGGCAGGATTGGCTGGAAGATATGGTGCATGACCTTTTGGAATAAGGAAGAAGCTACTTTAAGACCAAAATGGAGGACCTTCCATTGGAAATTATGGTTTGGAATGCAAAATTCTGTCTTGGGTTTGTCTTCAAGATGAATGCCCAATTGCCAAAATCCAACTTTGAAGTTAAATTTGAAATAGATGTGGGCTTTGGATAGTTTAGCAAAAGGGAATTTCGAGAGGGTAACGAGAATTTATCATCTTCAAGAAAAATGTTGAGGGACTGATAATTTATCACTAGTCGTATCTCTCTCGATTCTGCTCAGCTTATTTATTGACATAAAAAACTTTGCAAGTCCATTGGGAATCTGAGAGCTCAATAAGGCCTTACTGTAGTAGCTCTGAGTATTCCTTTTGCGCAATAGCAAGATGTTCTAGGTTCATTCCCATGTGATTCGCCCCAAGAAGATTTATGTTTTCATTTTTTAAAAAGGGAAGCGAACAAAAACTCCGGATTTTTCCACAAAGGATGATGACACTTTTAAGAGAAGTTGGAATGAGATTTCAAATGGAATTCTAATAATATTTGCATGATTGGATCCGGCAGATTCATTTGGATGAAAAAGAACCTTTGGATATTGATAAATTTAGAGAATTAGTCTTTATACTTAAGACCTTTTCGAGAATGATTCGGCCCTATGGAATTTGAGTAATAACATCTCAGTTAATAATCAAATCTTTGTTGGAAATTTAGATCCAAATTTTTTTGTGATTATAGAATATTGGGGGAAGAACTAGATAGTTACTAGTGTGGTTTACATTTTTGTAGAAAAAGTATTTTTGAGGCAGAATTGAAATATTGTATGCAGAATGTCCAGCATTCTTCAAGAAGAACATTAGTGTCTAGAATTGTAGAACTGACATTGGTATCTATAAGAGTGATGACTATTATTGATTTACCAAATTTTGAGGTGAAGATTTTTATAAGAAAATGGGAACAATGAACTTGACTAGAATATTTTAAAGAGGTGAAAGATATATGAAAAAGGTTTTCAAAGCCTGAATTAGAATCAAATTCACTAGGAATTTGATAATAAGGAATAATATAAAGAGTTTGCACAAATGGATTTTCATCAATGGAAAACAATGATTTAATATCATCATTTTCAAGCGAAATACCAGTTTCAATTTCAATATAATGTATCAAGTGGTTTTGACATTTTCTTACATAGGAGCAATTTTTGGTGAAATGACCATTTTTGTTGTAGATGAAGTATCGAGTTGATTTTTTGAGATCTGAGCGATCTTTCTTTTTTCGCAGGAATCACCATTTCTTCTTTCTCTGAAAGTGCTTAATTCCATGCTTGGACCTTCCAATTTTGTACTTCTTGAAATGCTCTTTTTTTTTGGAGAAGTACACTATCAATGCTATAAGTTGTGTATAACGCTCACTTTGGTGTCAAAAGTTTCAATCGAATCACTTAAGTGCCAGATTGGAGGAAAAACGATCACTTTGGTGCCACCGGCGAGAGATTCCGACCAAAATGATGACGTGGCTTTTATATATTTTTTTTTTAAAAAAATGTGGCGGCTTTAAAACGACGTCGTTTTCCATTATTCTCAAGAAACAACGTCATTTTGCCGTTAAACGTGGACACCCTCATGGAAACGATGCCGTTTAGCTCATATCGGGATTGAAATTAGGGTTTCCACCGCTTGGCCATCGTTGTTCGCCTACCATCGCTCAGCCACTGTCGCTCGGCCACCATTGTAGTTGCTCAACCAGGTGAGCAAGGAGAGACTGAGATTGTTGCTCAAGCAATAAGTGGCAGGAAAAAATGGAGGCGAGGGTGGAGGAGGAGGAGGAAGAAGATGGGTCGAAGGTGCCACTAGTGCGCTGCTGTTGCTTCTTGTGTATTGCTGGTGTCGCCGCTGGTGTGCTTTGCCATCTTCTTTCTGCTGGTGCCATCTTTGGTGCCATTGCTTGGTGTGGGTCTTTGAGGAAGAAGAAGACGAAGACGAGCTTTCTCTCTCTCTCTCTCTCTCTCTCTCTCTCTCTCTCTCTCTCTCAATTTGGGAATTAGGGTTTCTAAGTTTGGCGAAAGATGTTAAATGGCGTCGTTTTGGTGTTTGGATGCTGACTCAACTCTCCGACGAGCCACGTCGGCTTCAAAAATTAATAAAAAAGTGCCACGTCGGATTTCCGGCCAATTCATCAGCGTTGGCACTGAAATGATCGTTTTTAAAAATTTTTGGCACTTAAGTGATTCGACAAAAACTTTTGGCACCAAAGTGAGCATCGTACATAACTTTTGTCACTAATAGTGTACTTATCCCTTTTTTTTGGAATATTTTTCACAGGTGCCATCACAATCTTTTTTAGAACATTTGATCTTTAGATGTTGTCTCTAATATAAGTTTTCATTGTTTAGTGTCTAAGACATAGACTATCCAAGCAGAGATGGATTTCTTGCTGTATTTCTTTAAAGTGAATATCCACAATTCTCCTTTAATTATTGAGAAAGGATCTCTCGACCTATTGGGAGAGCTCTCTAGGAACAGATGCTAAGAAAACCTGCTTCAGGTTTTTTTTTTTTCAGCTCTAAGGCTATAAAAGAGCTTGACCATTTCTCGATAATATTTGTCGAGATGTCTTTTTTAGAGAACAGCATTTTCTCTCAAAATAGTCTCATCTTTTGAGCTCATAGAGATCAATGGATTTTCCGACGAAAAAGTAGTAGATGAAGGCAATAGCTTGGCCAAAACTTGTTAAGGGTAGAAATTGGAATTGGTCTTGTCCTAGAACTAATTGCCACCAATGTTTAAGACTACCTATAAATCTTGTGATAAATTCAAAAAGAACATCATACTTTTCTTGATTGGCGAGAGCTCTAATATTTAGCTAAGAATGGAATTCTTCAAATCTTTCTAGCCATGGGGAATAGGGGGCATCATCAAGGGTAAAGAACCGTTTGGAGAAAGCAAGAATCTGAGATAGGTTATTTGGTTGAATAATCTTTGGTTGAGAAGCGTTTGAGTCCATTTCCTAATATGAAGGATTAGCCATGAATATTGAAGAAGTGACTGGTACAATGGGAAATGATTCAAGAGCAGGGATGGAAAAAGAGGAGGATGAAAGAGATATCAAATATAGTTTGAGCTTAAATTTGAATCAATCAGAAGAATCAGCTTTGAAGGAGGCTGAATTTGGTCTTTCAGGATAGTAAGATCAAGTTGTCTTTCCTCCTAATTGCTCAGATCTCTTAGGAATGATTCCAACGGGTTGGATATCATCATTTGGTATGGCTTCTCCTTTGTAGAAGTCAAGGATTCCTTAGGAATTTTTTCTTTCCCCTTTTCTTTCATTAGCTTATCCATTTCTCTAAGGCGATTTCCCATCTCTACCACATTAATGCTATTTCGTCTGAAGGAAGTTTTTATGATTATAGCAAAGACTGAAGTATTTGAGGGTGGAAACGTAAACTCAATTCTTAGCAAGGTAGGGAATGGATCAGAAGGTTTGAATCCTTCTTCTTCAAGGAACTGAATTTGCCTTTTGAGTTTCTCTATTTCGGCCTTTGGGCTTTCGAGATGATGATATCTTAGGTGTTGTCTAGATTCCAAGGTATGAAGCCTTTTTTGGAAATCTAAAAGTATTTTTTTCATCATATCTCTTGAGATCCTTTTGTACTTTAATGATTCTAAAGTCAACCGTTTTGAAAACATTGTTTTGTGCCGAAGAGTTTTTGATTGCCAATTCAAAATAGCTTCAAAGAATAGGGGTTCTCTTTTGCCTTCTATGTTCGTCCACATTGATTATAGTAAGTATCTTTGGGATGTAACGGTACCTCCCCATGGATTAATAAATTCTTCAATAGTTGGGAAAGAAAGCCTAGAACTTTTTCAAACAAGAGGGGAAAATCTATTTCTTAGAACATGGAAATAGATAGAGTATCCTTTTTTTTCCTGGCTGGATGGTGTTTCATTTGGAGGTGCAAGTGGGTATGAGTGTTTCTTTACCCACTTAAGGATTGGCTTGTAAAATGGAGAAACAACTAGTTTTTTATGAGGGGGTGAAGGAGGTGGCGAAAGTGGCAAAGCCGATGATGATGAAGCATATAAAGTTGGTGGAGATGGAGCATAAGAAATCATGAATTGAAATTTATCACCTTCTCCAAGGGTGTTGATGGAGGGATTTTCATTTAAATACCTTTAGTATATACCATCTTTTGGTTTCCGGGGTTTTTGTTTGGGCCTTGTAGTTGGGTCCACCTCATCAAGAAAATTTGTATAATAAGAACATTGGCGGAAATGATTCCAAAAACAATGACCATAATGGTTTTTGTAGTAATGGATAGGATTTCCATTACTTTGGAAGTATTTGACAAGCTTTTTTGAGTCTGGCTTAGAGATTGAATCTAGAATGCAAGGCTCAATCCTAAACAAGGTTCGGAAGATGGTAGGGTTTTTTTTTTCAGGATAAGTACACTATCAGTGCCATAAGTTGTGTACGACACTCACTTTGGTGCCAAAAGTTTCTGTCGGATCACTTAAGTGCCAAAAAGTTTGAAAAACGCTCACTTTGGTGCCAACTTCGATTCGGTTGGCCGAAAATTCGACGTGGCACTTTTTTATTAATTTTTGAAGCTGATGTGGCTCGCCGGAGAGTACAGTCAGCATCCTAACACCAAAACGACGCCGTTTGGTGTCTCCCCCAATTCAAAACCCCAACACCAAAACAACGCCGTTCGCCATCCTCGATGGCCCCCGCGCTCGGCGGCCACGGCTCCGACCCCGACCCCGACGATGGCCACTCGACGGCCGTAGCTCTGACCCCGGCCCCGACCTCTACCCCGACCGCAACGATGGCCACTCAGCGGTCGTGGCTCTGATCCCGACCGCAACGATGGCCACTCGGCGGTCGTGGCTCTGATCCCGACCTCGACCTCGACGATGGCCACTCGGCGGCCGCGGCTCTGACCCCGACTCTGACCCCGACCCCAATGATGGCCACTCGGCAGCCGCGACCCCGACCCTGACCCCAATCTCGATGACGGCTACTCGGCAACCAAGTCGAAGGCCGTGATCTAGCCAGTGCTTGGGGAGGCTGCCGACGAGTGCGCCGCCATTGATGTCTCCCTCTCTATCTTCAATCTCCTTGACAAGTGCCTGGCCTATGTCTTCCAGTACCTAGGCTCTGACGACCGAGGCTAGTGCTCCCTTGTGTGCCATCGAGGGCGTCCAAATAGTGCCGAGCAATGGCGGCTGAGCGAGCGACGGCGGCCCAGCGACGGCGGAGGCCAAGCAATGAAACCCTAATTTCAATCCCCAAATAAAAAAAAAAATCCCCAAATGAGTTAAACGGCGTCGTTTTTGTGAGGCCATCCATGTAGGACAGCAAAATGATGTTGTTTTCTTAAGGAGGATCGAAAACGACGTCGTTTAAGGCCTTGTCGATTTTTTTTTTATAAAAAAAAGCCACGTAATCATTTTGGTCGGAATCTTTCGCCGGTGGCACCAAAGTGATCGTTTTTCCTCCGATTTGGCACTTAAGTGATCCGACGGAAACTTTTGGCACCAAAGTGAGCGTCGTACACAACTTATGGCACTGATAGTGTACTTCTCCCTTTTTTTTTTTTCCTTTTCTTTACCAAATTTGATGGCAACAATGCCATCCCTTTTTCGTATAAATTCAGAATTCAATGACTGGAGAGGCTTATTGTTTTGATGCAGCTTCTTATAGTTGGTAATCCAAATCTCCGAAAGGAGTTTGGCTAACTTTTCTTTAGGAATTTGCCAAGGAATATGGATACATAATGCTTGGTCATTTTAGATAGAGATGAAAAGGGCATATTCATTTCCATTTCAGAAGTTTAGATCAAGGGCATGATTCTGCACTAGGGGTGAGCATGGTCTGGGTTGAGCTGGCCCACCCCCTAACCCTAGGATTAACTCACATAGTGTTGGTCCTCAATTCTTGGGACCAAAGACTGACCCTATTGAGCTTAGGACCAAGGACTGGACCGACCTAGTGGGTTCGGTTTGGATCCAGTGTCAACCTAGGACCAATTGATAATTTATTTATTTCATTTTTTGTACAATCTAAAAAGGCAATCGAGAACCGGACCGACCCAATGGGTTTGGTCCGATTTTAAGGTCAACTCAGGATCAACCGATAATTTTTTTTTTCATTTTTTGTACTCCCTGAAAAGGCGATCAGGGATTGGACCGACCATATGGGTTCAATGACGAGCGAGGTCAATTAAGAGAGGCGAGCGACGACTGTCGAGTGGGGTGAGCGTTAAGCGTCAAGCAAGGAGCAACAAGCCAGATGAGCATCAAGCGGCGAGTGACACGAGTGACCCAAAGCGAGTGAGGCGAGTGTCAAGTAGTGAGTGGAGAAGATATTTCTTCCGATTTTGGCAAATTAAAGACTAAGAGGACAAATAAGATAAAAGAGAACGAGTATTAGAAGAGGATGTTGTGAGGAGCTATTTATGCCATTTTGAACGCCACGAGAACTCCTCACAAAAACATATTTCGTTTGTAAATTATGACTTTTGACGCCGTAAAAGACATTAAAAGATCTAAATTATTAAAAAATAGTATAAAATTACTTGAACTCCTTACTAAAGAGCTATTTAATGTTGTTGACGCCGTTTATTTTAGCCACATCATCGTCAAGTATGTGAGAGAAAATATTTAAAAAGTCGCATTAGTATTTTTCTTTAGCCAAGTTGAACAATATTAACATAATGACTCGATTACATTAATAATAATGGACAAGGTGGGGAGAGACTATCAATACCAGTAGTTCTCTTTGGGCCCCATCATAATGATTCTACATGCGCTAAAGGACATTTGGTTTGGGCCATAATTACTACCCTGATCCGAAGATTGAAAATTAGCGAGCTCGTGGATGCAGCCCAATCAACATGATATCAATCAAGAAGTCCTTCTACACCAGATATGTAGCAGTTAGGTATCGTAGCATGAGCCGTTCAAAGGCTCGCTCGTGTCGTGAATCAAAGATCTCTTAAGAGATATGTGATCCTTTCACCAATAGACTAATTACCCAAATATAGAAGAAGTTTATTAAATTAACCACATTGGATTGCATTTTTTTAAAATATAAATGCAAGACATGTAAATTAGAGGTGTGTAAAAGAATCAGAAACTACCAAAAACTGAACCATATCTACCTAGAATCGGCGAACATGTGTGAAACTGCCCACCCAAAACCATACGGGTACATATATATATATAACATTAAAAAAAATTTATATAGACCATTTATGTGCTATATTAGAGCCTAGAGATGACTAAAGTGAGTTCAATTTCAGTTTTTGAGAGCTCTTTTTAGTGAGTTGAATTCTGTGGGCTGGATGAAAAATAGGGGAACCTCTAAAGGATGTGTCCCATGACCGAGCAAATAACTTGGGTGCTAGAGGCGTCTTTGGTCTAACATTCTACAACTCCGAAAGGAGATGATGGGCCAGGGAATTGTTTACCATAGGTGTTGAGGAGGATTGGCTTGTGGTCCAAAGCAATTCCAGTGAGGTGAGTCACAATGGCTTTCAAAAGCTAATGATGCCAATTTGGATTGAAGTTGCACCTGTCAACTATTCAAAACACTCGGGAATGAATTTGTTAAGGACATTTCGACCGGTTCCATGGACCAATTCGGAAATCGGATAGGTCTTGTTCCCGGGTGAGTCCATGAAACTAATAGATGATTCCCAATTTCAATTTTTTTGGAATAGTCCTTAGTGGCAATTTCCGATTACTGATCACCTCCAATGTAAATGTATTGTTTCGTGCTATATTCATTCATCCGCTAGGGGAAGGTATAAGCACCAAGGCAAGAACGCCTATCTGGATTGGCTTTTTAATTTTCATTTAATACAAAACAAATGGTTCAAGCACTTCAATTTTTTTTTTTAAGTTTTCACAATATTTAAATGTTGATACATGAATTCACATATAAATTTCTCATAATTTTCTAAAATAGAACGACATTCTAAACTCTAAGAAAAATTTCATATAAGGGCTCGAAGTCAAATCATTTTCTTATAAAATGACTAAACGTGGCTTTTGTTTCAAATAAGATCTTTAAGTGATCAAGTTAATCTTAAATAAGGGTCTATAGTCACCGGCAGACATTTTTCCGACAATTAGTACTGGGGCAATTTTGTCAGAAATTTAAGATTAGGTAAAAAAAATGAAGAAAATCACCAAATTGAATTGGCATATGGTTCTTCCTTCAATTTTTCACGTTTTCTTTCTTCTCCGCTGCTCAAGCAAATGGCTCTGACCCTCTCCTCGCCCGGTCCTAGCCGCTACTCGCCTGTTCCTCGGGAGCTTCAGTCTGTCATCATGTCTTCTTTCTTAGTTTTCATCATCCGCAAGCTTCAAGTCCGTCGCACGCGAGCTTTGAGTCCGTTGTCCGCAAGTTTCGGAGTCCTTCTTCAGCGTCTCTTTCGCTCTAGTGCATATTTTTCTTCTTTCAGTGCCGGTCAACTGGAGAAAATTTGGTGGTTGGTTTCATTAACTCCATCAGTGATGGGAGGCATGGGCCCTGAGCTCGAGCTCTGGTCAGAGCAAACTGATGAAGAACAGGCACGAGTGATGAGAACTCGAGCTCTACCGTCATATGGTAATAGCTGTATAAAGGTCTGCTTTCTTGCAATTGTCTGAATATTTTAAAGCCTAGTCTAGTGGTGATTAGAGTAAGTACTGGTTAATGTTGTTTACTCTAACATTGTAGCAACGAAATTGGGGCTCCCCCCCCAACTTGTGATGAGAACTCTTGCTAAATCGTCTGTAGGCTCTTGTAAAGAACAAGATCAATCCAAGCCGACATTTTAACAAAGTAGAAAGAGCGAAGATTCTATGGATGTTTTAATTATGCTTTTTTCAATCATGCACTCGAAAGATCAACATCCTCTGCCTTATGGGAATCATCTTCACGTATGAATCATCTTTCATTCATTGCCTCATGACCAGAGGTCGGTTGAAAGTGAGTGAAGCTGGCAGACAACAAATTAAAAGGAAAAGGACACCACAGATGTTATAACTTCACAATAAGTGAATATAACGCGATCTAGAATCAAAATTTCACCAAGAATCGACCTAATCCAAGATTAGTATCTCCCCAAAAACTAAACCGATAGAAATCGACTTTAACCCCAGCAACAACCAGTTGATACAATTGCGCAATAAGTAAATGTAACGCTGAATTATAGATGAGACAAAACCAACAAAAACATCGAGATTTTACATGGAAAACCTAAAGCGGGAAAAACCATGGATGGCCCACAAACTTTCACTAATTATCAAGAATAGTAGGATACATAAAGTTCTTCTCTAGTTACACACTAGAGACACAATATCAACAACACAATGGTGTTTACAACATTACAAAGGTGAATTAATACAAATGGAGGATGAAACCCTAATCGCAAATAGAGAATTTGGAGGCGGTTCTCAAAGGACGAAACTAATCAACTCATGGACCCTCTGTCTCACAAATAACATACTAAAATCTGAGCTAATTCCAATAACATTCGGCCTTTGAATAGGGACTACCAAGTTGCAGCCCTCTTTTCCTTTCCTTCTCCCCTGTTCTCTCGATCTCACGCCCTCTCTATTTTTTTTTTTTTCATCTCCTCTCAGTCTCCATGCTCGAAGCAGTACTTCAACACTTGCATGATTGCTTCTTAAGATTCACTCACCCCGATACTTTCTATCCTCTAAACATTCAGGTCAACTCAAGTCAAATCAAGTGCCTCTGTGTTTTTTTATCTCCTCTCAGGCTCCACGCTTGAAGCAGTAGTTCACGTAAAATATGGGTTTTGACCCAGTCAAAAATAAAAAGGAGAAAGAAGAAGGAAGGAGAGAGACTGAGAGTCTTCGTGAGAGAAGAAGAAAAAGAAGAGAGAGAGAAGGAAATAAAAGAAAGAAAGAAGGAAAAACAAAAAGAAAAAGGGGAAAAGGATGAGATAAAAGGGAAAGAGAGAGAAAAATGAGGAGAGAGAGAAAGGGAGATCAGAGAGCTCAAACTCAAAGAAAGGAAGGAGAAGAAGAAGAATGAGAGAGACTGAGAGTGCTCGGGAGAGAAGAAGAAAAAGAAGAGAGAGAGAGAGAAGGAAATAAAAGAAAGAAAGAAAGAAAGAACGAAAGAAAGAAAGAAAAAAGAAAAAGGGGGAAAAAGAGGAGATAAAAGGGAAAGAGAGAGAAAAAGGAGGAGAGAGAGAAAGGGAGATTAGAGAGCTCACGCTCAAAGAAAGGAAGAAGAAGAAGAAAGAGGGGTTTCGTGGGAGAAGAAGAAAAAGAAGACAGAGAGAAGGAAAGAAAAGAAAGAAAGAAAAAAAGAAAAGAAAAAGGGGGAAAAAGGAGGAGATAAAAGGGAAAGAGAGAAAAAGGAGGAGAAAGAGAAAGGGAGATCAGAGAGCTCACGCTCAAAGAAAGAAAGAAGAAGAAGGAGAGAGACCGAGAGTCTTCGGAAGAGAAGAAGAAAAAGAAGATAAGGAAAAGAAAGAAAGAAAGAAAGAAAGAACAAAAAAAAAGGAAAAATGAGGAAATAAAAGGGAAAGAGAGAGAAAAAGGAGGAGAGAAAGATGTTGGAAATTAATCCACAAAATACAAACTATTTGTTGTAATCAGAATATCAATGTAATGGAGGTGAGGTACGGATATTCGAATTTCCTTAAGGCGATTAGTTCTTGTCAATAGTGCTCTGCAAATTCACGAACTATGCTTCCCAAAATACAACACCTCGAACCTGTTTGGATTAGCACTATGCAAACATGATTCAGTCGAATTGTTCAATTGAACCAGCACACTCAGAAAAATTAGAAGAGTAGAAAAGTATATCAAAGCCTTTTAGAATCGAGTCGAAAAAAAAAATAGTAATGAAGCTTTATACTCCTATCTATTTATAGAGCTTTTCAGTTCATGTACAGAAGAGACACATGAATTAAATAGACGCATATATCCACGAAATTCATTAATCAAGAGATTTGTGAATCCAAGAGATTCATGAATTCAGAGATACGTGAATTCAAGAAATTCGTGAATTCAATAAATACATGAATTAAAAGATACATGAATCTAGAAAATTCAGAATTCAATAGATATGTGAATAGAGAAGTTTAAGAAATTCATGAATCCAAAAGAGATACATGAACAAAAAAAACGTATCTTAATTTATTAGCTTTCGTTGATCCATTAACTATAATTATAACCATAATTATAACAATCCTCCACATTAATGGATCAATAAAACATTTTTGACTCGAAGGAATCTAAGCATATCTATTGAAATACACTGCATCAAGATAGGTAGTTTTCATATTGAACCTTCTTTAGTGAAAGCCTATCGAATTTACTTAACTAGTCGATGGACTAAGCCTTGAATCGCCAGTTGTTTGTGTAAGCCTAGACAATAAACCTCACACAGAGTATTTCCAATTCAAGATTGGTTCTCGGTTGTGTTCGTTCTTTCGGCCTTGAACCTCTTGGGATTCATTCGTGCTTTAGAAAATCCAGCCTTTAAAGATTTTCATACAGTTGGCCAGCTCTATGTATATAGGTGCATTCCTTTTAAAGATATCTTACCATATCTCACTTGGATGTTACATTCCAAGTTATAGGAATCATTAAATGCATAGCGTACCCTTAATAACGCTGTAGGAAAGCACTATTGCATAATAGGAATGGGAAATAGTGCTTATACTAGAGTTTCCAGAATTTGCATTGTCCTATTGAACCTAGACCATGGGATCTCCAATCGCATAGGTTAGGTTTCCACCCTAGAATCTCTTTATTGGGTTCTTAAACTCATTCCCCTCGATGCGTAGTTTATATGCTCTTTTGACAAACCTTTTGTTAGCGAATCCGCAATATTTTCCTTTAACTTTACAAAGTCTAAAGAAATGATTCCATTTGAGAGCAACTGCCTTACGGTATTGTGTCTACGACGAATGTGTCTAGACTTACCGTTATAAATCACATTATGCGTCCTTGCAATCGCCACTTGATTGTCACAATGTATGCAAATTGTAGACATAGGTTTTGGCCACACAGGAACATCTTCTAAAAAATGTCGAAGCCATTCTGCTTCTTTAGCAGCTTTATCCAAAGCAACAAACTCTGATTCCATTGTAGAGCGCATTATTAGAGTTTGTTTAGAGGATTTCCATGACACTGCGACACCTCCTAGCGTGAACACAAATCTGCTAGTCGATTTCAATTCATCAGAATCTGAAATCCAGTTGACATCACAATAACTTTCCAAAACAACTGGATATTTGCCATATTGTAGAATATAGTCTTTTGTCCTTTTCAAACATCCTAATACTCTTATCAGAGCATTCCAGTGCTCGTCACCTGGGTTACGAGTATATCTATTCAGTTTGCTTATTGAGTATGCAATATCAGGTCTAGTGCAATTCATGATATACATGATACTGCCGATTACTTGAGAGTATTCCAGCTGTCTAACACTATTTCTAGTGTTCTTTCTTAAAGTTAGGTGTGGAAGAAAATGATTGTTTGCATCTTTAATGTTGAATCCTTTAAATCTCTCAATTATCTTTTCAATGTAATGAGACTGTGTTAAACCTAAGCCATCAGAATTCCTTTGAAATTTGATGCCAAATATAATATCCACTACACCTAAATCTTTCATCTCAAAGTTCTTCTTGATAATGTTCTTGGTGATTCTGATGACCTCGGCGTTATCTCCAAGAATTAGTAAGTCATCGACATATAGACAAATAAGTACATATCCAACTGTTGTGGATTTAGTGTACACACATTTGCCACACTCATTAATTCTATACCCATTTTGAATCATTCCCGGTCAAATTTCTCATGCCATTGTTTAGGAGCTTGTTTAAGTCTATACAATGATTTGACAAGTTTACACACTTTGTGTTCTTGTCCTTTGACCTTGAACTCTTCAGGTTGTTTCATATAAATTTCCCTGTCGAGATCATCATTTAAGAATATATTTTTCACATATATTTGATGTATCTGCAAATTGTATAGCGAAACTATAGCAATCAACATCCTTACTGATGTTATTCTTGTAATAGGTGAATAAGTATCAAAGTAGTCAAGACCCTCTTTTTGTCTAAACCTTTTGGCTACAAGCCGGGCTTTGTTTTTATCAATGGAACCATTAGCTTTTAGTTTTTTCCTGAATATCCATTTACATCCAATTGGTTTATTTCCAGGCGGAAGATCAACCGATTCCTAAGTATGGTTACTTAGGATATAATGAATTTCATTGTCAACAGCTTCTTTCCAGAAAGGAGCATCTGGAGATGACATTGCCTCTTTATATGTTTGGGGCTCACCTTCTAACATGTATGTTAGAAAATCAGGTCCGAAAATTTTTTCAATTCAAGACCTTTTACTCCTTCGAAGTTCAGCTTCTTTGGTCACAACTTCATCATTTTCAGATTATGATTCTCTAAGCCTTTTCTAAGAAAGTTCTCATTGATTTCTTTTTGCAGGATATATATCCTCAAAAAATTTAGCGTCCCTTGATTCTAGGATTGTATTGACATGGATTTCCACATTTTCAAATTTGTGAACCAAAAATTTGTATGCGCTACTATTTTGGGCATAACCGATGAATATGCAATCCACTGTTTTAGGTCCCAATCGAGTTTGTTTAGGAGGAGGAATTGCCACCTTGGCCAAGCACCCCCACACTTTTAAAAAATTGTAAGATGGCAACTTTCCATTCCATAATTCGTATGGAGTTTTACCTTTCTTTTTGTGGGGTATTTTATTAAGAATATAATTTGCAGTTAAAACTGCCCCCCCCACAAGTTCTTAGGTAAACCTGAACTCAAAAACATGATGTTAGCCATCTCCTTTAGTGTTCTGTTAAATCATTCAGCAACTCTATTTTGTTATGGAGTATAAGGTGCAGTCGTTTGGAGAATTATTCCAAAACTAGCACAAAACTCTTTGAAATTAATTGAACTGTATTCTCCTCCTCTATCAGACCTAAACACTTTGATTTGTTTATCAAGTTGGTTTTCAACTTCATTTTTATACTTGACAAACATGCTCATAGTCTCATATTTACTAGTTAGTAAATAAACATAGCAAAATCTAGTACAGTCATCCACAAATATGATGAAGTACTTCTTTCCACCTCTACTTTCTACAAACTTTAAATCACATAGATCACTATGGATTAATTTCTTTCAATGGATTTGAAAGGTTTCTTGGCAAACTTGGCCTTAATACAAGTCTCACACTTGTAACGGGCATCCAACTCAAATCTTAGAATTAACCCCAAGTTTGCTATTCTCTTCATTGTACCGTAGTTTACGTGTCATAATCTACCATGTCATAGATAAGGAGACACAACGGTGTAAACTGAAGACTTTTTTTTATTAATAGTCTTTGGGTACACATAATTCGAGTTTACATCAATGACAGCCATATTGGCTTTAAACAGATCATTACACAAGTACCATTTTCCTACATACATCCCTCCTTTTGAAAGTACAAATTTGTCAGATTCAAACACAACTTTGAAACCCTTCTTGACAAGTATGGGGCTAGAAATTAGGTTTTTCCGAATCTCTGGTACATGCAGCACATTTAGCAAGGTGACTTCCTTGCCAGATGTAAACTTTAGGATCACATTTCCTCTTCCAACAATCTTTGCTTATGTAGAGTTAGCCATATAAAGCTTCTCATCTTCTTCAGCCTTCTCATAAGATGAGAACATGTGTTTATCTGCACATATGTGATTTGTGGCACCTGTGTCTAGCCACCAGCCATTAATGTTCGACATCAGAGATATTTCAGACATTACCACAGCAGACAGTCTCTTAATATTGTCATGTTCTGTCAAATTTAGTTGCTAGGCTACACCATTGTTCCTGACCTTTTTCGGGTGCTTTTTGCAATCCTTAGCACGATGGCCATGCTTGTTGTATATAAAACACATCCCTTGGAATTTCTGGAACTGTTCTTTTTGCTTGCCTTTTTCTTGAAAAGACATCTTCCTTTTTCTATCTTGCTTGGATTTAGAAGATTCCACAACGTTGGCTTTTGGCTCAGAAGAAGAGTTCGCATTACTTCTATTGTCCTCCTCGATTCTGAGGTGTAGAATGAGATCTTCAAGGCTTATCTTTTTCTGTTTGTGCTTCAAATAATTTTTGAAGTCTGACTAGCTCGGAGGCAATTTCTCAATTATAGCCACCACTTGGAATGATTCACTAAGTATCATTCCCTCAGCAGAGATGTCATTTAGAATTAATTGTAATTCTTGAACCTGACTCATGACAGATTTAGAATCCATCATCTTGTAGTCCAAGAATTTGGCAACCATAAATTTCTTGGTGCCAGCGTCCTCAATCTTGTATTTTTTCTCTAAGGACTCCCATAATTGTTTAGTAGATTCAATATTACAACAAACATTATAAAGAGAATTCACTAAACAGTTAAGGATATAATTTCGGCATAGGAAGTCCCCATGCTTCCAAGCCTCCAATGCACCGAGCGTCGTGACATCTTGCTCATTTGGACTAATTATTGGGCACACCTCCGATAAATATTTCGTCAAATTGACATTGGTCAAATAGAAGAACATTTTCCGCTGCCACTGTTTAAAGCCCACTCCGGTGAATTTCTCTGGTTTCTCATTAGCTGTAATGGAGGTGTTGCCATCATAGTAGGCAAGGTTCGTTGAACTACCCCTCTAGAAACGGAGACAAAAGTCATTTGGCTTGTACTGTTATGAAAAACGGTCCTAGGCATACCAGTCGTATGACTTGTACTCGCATCACCAAAATTGGTGTTGGCCCAAGGGCTCGTAGCATTGGCTGCTACAAATTTAGACCCTGAGGGTTGAACATCTCCTACAGCAACGGTCGAATAGACCATAGGAACGTCTCCAGAAATATTCGGGACATTGAAAGGCACTTGATTGTTTTCAGCCATCTCAATAATCTGATAAGAACAACAAACAGTCAGTGATTTAATCGCCTTAAGATTGTTGGAAATTAATCCATAGAATACAAATTGTTTGTTGTAATCAGAATATCAATGTAATGGAGGTGAGGTATGGATATCCGAATCTCCTTAAGGCGATTAATTCCTATCAATGGTGCTCCGCAGATTCACGAATTATGCCTCCCAAGATACAACACCTTGAACCTATTTGGATTAGTACTATGCAAACAGAACTCAGTCGAACTGTTCAATTGAACCAGCACACTCAGAAAAATCAGAAGAGTAGAAAAGTATATCAAAGCCTTTTGGAATCGAGTTGGAAAAAAAAACCGTAATGAAACTCTATACTCTTATCTATTTATAGACCTTTTTAATTCATGTATAGAAGAGATACATTAATTAAATAGACGCATGTATCCACAAAGTTCATTAATCAAGAGATACGTGAATCCAAGATATTCGTGAATCCAGAGATACGTGAATTCAAAAGATTCGTGAACTCAATAATACATGAATTAAAAGATACGTGAATATACGTGAACAAAAAAGTTTAGGAAATTCATGAATCCAAAAGAGATACGTGAACAAAAAGACATATATTAATTTATTGGCTTTCGTTGATCTATTAACTATAATTATAACCATAATCATAACAAAAGAAAGGGAGAGCAGAGAGCTCACGCTCAAAGAAAGGAAGAAGAAGAAGGAGAGAGACCGAGAGTCTTCAGGAGAGAAGAAGAAAAAGAAGAGAGAGAGAAGGAAAGAAAAGAAAGAAATAAAGGAAAAAAAAAAGAAAGAGGGGGGAAAAAGGAGGAGATAAAGAGAAAGAGAGAGAAAAATAAGGAGAGAGAGAAAGGGAGATCAGAGAACTCACATTCAAAGAAAGGAAGAAGAAGAAGAAGAAGGAGAGAGATCGAGAGTGTTCGAGAGAGAAGAAGAAAAAGAAGAGAGAAGGAAAGAAAAGAAAAAGGAGGAGAGAGAGAAAAGGAGATTAGAGAGTTCATGCTCAAAGAAAGGAAGAAGAAGAAAGAGAGAGACCGAGAGTCTTCAGGAGAGAAGAAGAAAAAGAAGAGAAGGAAAAAGAAAGAAAGAAAGAAAGAACTAAAAAAAAAAGGAAAAAGGAGGAAATAAAAGGGAAAGAGAGAGAAAAAGGAGGAGAGAAAGATGTTGGAAATTAATCCACAAAATACAAACTGTTTGTTGTAATCAGAATATTAATGTAATGGAGGTGAGGTACGGATATCCGAATCTCCTTAAGGCGATTAATTCCTGCCAATGGTGCTCCGCAGATTCACGAATTATGCCTCCCAAGGTACAACACCTCGAACTTGTTTGAATTAGACTATGCAAACAGAATTCAGTCGAACTGTTCAATTGAACCGGCATACTCAGAAAAATCAGAAGAGTAGAAAAGTATATCAAAGCCTTTTGAAATCAAGTTGGAAAAAAAAAAAAACCGTAATGGAGATCTATGCTCCTATATATTTATAGAGTTTTTTAATTCATGTACAGAAGAGATACATTAATTAAATCGATGCATGTATCCATGAAGTTCATTAATCAAGAGATACGTGAATCTAAGAGATTTATGAATCTAGAGACAAGTGAATTCAAGAGATTCGTGAACTCAATAAATACATGAATTAAAAGATACGTGAACAGAAAAATTTAGAAAATTCATGAATCTAAAAGAGATACGTGAACAAAAAGACATATTAATTTAGTGGCTTTCGTTGATCCATTAACTATAATTATAACCATAATTATAACAAAAGAAAGGGAGAGCAGAGAGCTCACGCTCAAAGAAAGGAAGAAGAAGGAGAGAGACCGAGAGTCTTCAAGAGAGAAGAAGAAAAAGAAAGAAAGAAAGAACAAAAAAAAAAAAAAAAAAGGAGGAAATAAAAGGGAAAGAGAGAGAAAAAGGAGGAGAGAGAGAAAGGGAGATTAGAGAGTTCACGCTCAAAGAAAGGAAGAAGAAGAAGGAGAGAGACCGAGAGTCTTCAAGAGAGAAGAAGAAAAAGAAGAGAAAAGAAGGAAAGAAAAGAAAGAAAAGAAAAAGAAAAGAAAAATGGGGAAAAAGGTGGAGATAAAAGGAAAGAGAGAGAAAGGGAGATTAGAGAGCTTACACTCAAAGTAAGGAAGAAGAAGAAGAAGGAGAGAGACCGAGGGTGTTCGGGAGAGAAGAAGAACAAGAAGAGAGAGAGAGAGAATGAAAGAAAAGAAAGAAAGAAAGGAAAAAAAGAAAAGAAAAAGGAAAAGAAAAAGGGGGAAAAAGGAGGAGATAAAAGGGAAAGAGAGAGAAAGGGAGATCAGAGAACTCACGCTCAAAGAAAGGAAGAAGAAGAAGAAAGAGGGTTTCGTGGGAGAAGAAGAAAAATAAGAGAGAGAGAAGGAAAGAAAAGAAAGAAAAAAAGAAAAGAAAAAGGGAGAAAAAGGAGAAGATAAAAGGGAAAGAGAGAGAAAGGGAGATACGTTCAAAGAAAGGAAGAAGAAGAAGAAGGAGAGAGGCCGAGAGTGTTCAGGAGAGAAGAAGAAAAAGAAGAGAGAGAGAAGGAAAGAAAAGAAAGAAAGAAAGGGAAAAAGGAGGAGATAAAAGGGAAAGAGAGAGAAAGGGAGATCAGAGAGCTCACACTCAAAGAAAGGAAGAAGAAGAAGAAGGAGAGAGACCGAGAGTGTTCGGGAGAGAAGAAGAAAAAGAAGAGAGAGAGAAGGAAAGAAAAGAAAGAAAGAAAGGGAAAAAGGAGGAGAAAAAAGGGAAAGAGAGAGAAAGGGAGATCAGAGAGCTCACGCTCAAAGAAAGGAAGAAGAAGAAGAATGAGAGAGACCGAGAGTGTTTGGGAGAGAAGAAGAAAAAGAAGAGAGAGAGAGAAGGAAAGAAAAAAAAGAAAAGAAAAAGAGGGAAAAATGAGGAGATAAAAGGGAAAGAGAGAGAAAAAGGAGGAGATAAAAGGGAAAGAGAGAGAAAAAGGAGGAGAGAGAGAAAGGGAGATCAGAGAGCTCACGCTCAAAGAAAGGAAGAAGAAGAAGGAGAGAGACCGAGTCTTCGCGAGAGAAGAAGAAAAAGAAGAGAAGGAAAGAAAGAACAAAAAAAATGGGCTTGTGGGTATGCGCATATTAATTTAGGATATCCTTGTGGGCCGAGCCACCGGCTAATAATAAGTGGAGACCTTGCCAAGGGAGGAATTTTGGTCACCTCGTCATCAAGCATTGTATCATGACCATGGTTTAATATTGAGTAACAGATTGGTCAATAGAGTAGACCATTGACAAGTGACATTAGTTTGGTTGATAGAATGAGCTATCGGCGTGTAATTAAGTTTAGTCGATGGAATGGACTATAGGCATATGATTTGAGATTAGTCGTTGGAATGGACCATCGACGTACAATTTCATTAGACCATTGATATGTAGTTTGAGATTAACCAATGGAATAGACCATTGGCGTGTGAATTAATGAGATTAATAAATGGATTAAATCATTGATGTTTATTTTGATATTATTGTGAAATTATTATTTCTGCTATAAATATAGCAGTGTTGAAGCATGTGTACTTATTATTTTACTCTATGTTATATCCTAGATTTGAGTTAAAAGAGTTGTAGTTTGGTTTTGTAAATATGTAGGTGCTTGATCCGCTTAGAAGGGATGTATTACTCACTGAGCTATGGTTGCTCACCCCTCTATTTTCCAATCATTTTCAGGTTTCTCGACTAACGATGAGTAGTACGATAACGATATGGATATGGAGACTTTTAGGAGTTGGATTTTGGGAGCTTTGAGGCTACGTCCTTTGAGTGGAAGGACGGCCGTGTCTTCTCCCATTCATGATGGTTTTGGGGTGTGATAGTTCAACACTTGCATGATTGCTTCTTAAGATTCACGCACTCCGATACTTTCTATACTCTAAACATTCAGGTCAACTCAAGTCAAGTCAAGTGCCACTAGATGTCTCAGCGAGTCGTCCCCGAAATGATTCAATCCGTGAATAACATCGGTACGGGATCCGAATGATTGAATCTGATCTTCCTGTGGCCTATCCATGGTTTCGATGGTTCCAAGCTCCTGTGGCCTTCTCTATAAATGGAACGTTTCAGGTCAGGTCAGGTCAGGTACCACCATACCTATCCCAGCATCTCCTCACTGACACTAGTAAACCCAAAAATGAGTTCGAGCCATTTCTGTTCAGTCACCTTCCCTGCAATCTTGATCCTGGAGCTGGTGATCGCAAGCTTCGCTTCCTGTAGCGCTCCAGGGAATGAGACCGATAAAATTGCTCTGCAAGAATTCAGGTCCCTCTTAACAGATGATTCTGCAGGAACCTTGGCTTCCTGGAATGATTCCCTCCATTTCTGCCGATGGACTGGAGTCACTTGTGGTCTCAGACACCAACGAGTCACCACCTTGAACTTAGATGGACGAGATCTGGTAGGGACCGTGTCCCCTTATATTGGAAACCTTTCGTTCCTCAGATACCTGAATCTCGCAAACAACTCTTTCCATGGTTTCATTCCGCCTGAAATTGGGCGCTTGTTCAGGCTTAAAAACCTGATCTTGAGCCACAACACCTTAGGAGGTGGAATTCCTAGAAATCTCTCCCTGTGTCTTGGCCTCGTGACTCTTGAGCTCGACTATAACCATCTCCACGATCCCATTCCTTCCGAATTTGGGTCACTGTCGAAACTCCAGACGCTCTCCGTTTCGACAAACAATCTCACAGGACCAATCCCCGCTTCCATCGGAAACCTTTCCAACCTCGAAGAGCTTAATCTATTGAGCAACAACCTGACAGGAGGAGTTCCCATTTCTGTAGGCCAAACAAGGCTCAAAATTTTTAAGGCCAGTGAAAACCAGCTGATAGGTGGCTTCCCCTTTGCTCTCTACAACTTGTCATCCCTCAATACCATAAGTTTGTGCGATAACCTGTTCTCTGGTATTATCAGGAGAGAGATAGGCCTTCTGCTTCCGAATCTGCAACTTTTACATCTGGCACGTAATCAGTTCACAGGTCCCATTCCCGATTCACTCTCCAACGTCACGAACTTAGCAGAAATTGATATCCCCATCAATAACTTCACCGGACATGTCCCTGCCAGCTTCGGAGGGCTTCGAAACTTGAGCTGGCTCGGCCTTGGGTTTAATTTTCTCGAAAGTGGCGCAACCGACAGTCTGAGTTTCCTTGCTGATTTGGCCAACTGCAGCAACCTTGAATCTCTGGATTTACAACATAACCAGTTCGAAGGTGAGCTGCCTGTTTCTGTTGGTAACTTCTCAACCCAACTGGAGTGGCTACAAATGTCGACAAACGGAATTCATGGGAGAATTCCTGAAGCAATTGCAAACCTCTTTAGTCTACAGCTATTATTTATGGACAATAACATGCTAACGGGCAATATTCCCATGTCCATCGGGAGGCTATCAAACTTGAAATTCCTGAATTTGGGCCAAAACAAGTTGACTGGGCACATACCTTCGACCATAGGTAACATCACGGGTCTGATATATCTGTTCTTGTACCACAACAGCTTAAAAGGAAGCATACCTTCGAGCCTCAGCGACTGCAAGTCCCTGCAAGATCTACGCCTTTTTCATAACAAATTTACCGGGACCATTCCTAGCCACATGATCAGACCGTCCTCCCTCTTAATATGGTTGAATGTATCTCACAACTCTTTGTCTGGGCCCCTGCCACCCGATGTTGGAAACTTAAAGAAACTCAATTCTCTGGACGTTTCATACAATCAAATTTCAGGTGAGATTCCTACAACTTTGGGCAACTGTTTGGAATTCGAAGAGCTGTATATGCAGTCGAACCATTTTCGAGGACCCATTCCTCAGTTCGAGGGGTTAAAAGGCATCCGTTTTCTTGACCTTTCCAATAACAACCTGTCAGAGCAAATCCCAGATTTTTTAGTTAACTTGTCATCGTCGCTGCAATTCTTGAATCTGTCTTTCAACAATTTCGAAGGCGAAGTACCTGTACGTGGGATATTTGGAAACACTAGTGCCTTCGAAGTTGACGGCAACCGAGAGCTATGTGGGGGCATACCTGAACTGCGTTTGCCTTCATGTCCAGCAAAATCGTTCCCGAGATCGATAAAGCATAGACCTTCGAAGTGGGCGGTGGACATAATCATTTGTGCTTCTTGTGCAGTGGCATTACTGTCCTTAATATCTCTTTTCTGGTTGAGAAACTCGAAGAAGGAACATCTGCCTAGCCGCTCCTTCGTCCATTTTCACGAGAGAATTTCCTATGATGCTCTATTCAAAGCTACCGACGGATTCTGTTCAAGCAAATTGATTGGTTCAGGTAATCTTTTATGAGGATGAACATTTAACTACAACAAATGAGTACAGAGAACACGCTTCATAGTTCATACAGTAGTACCACGTCGCATGACCGCAATAATTTTTAACTCTTGTTCAGGTAGTTTTGGCAATGTGTACAGAGGAACTCTTGGTCCCAACGGAAAAATCGTGGCCATCAAGGTTTTGAATCTCCAGTAGAAAGGAGCTTTCAAGGGCTTCTTGGCTGAATGCAAAGCACTCAGCAGCATTCGGCATCGTAACCTTGTTAAGATCTTGACTGCTTGTTCGAGCATCGACTCCCATCGTAATGAGTTCAAAGCCTTGGTATACGAGTTCATGGTAAATGGCAACTTGGACATTTGGTTGCACCCAAATGACGAACGCATGCAATTCAATCCTTTGAGCTTCCTGCAAAGATTGAACATCGTGATTGATGTGGCCTCTGCTTTGGATTATCTTCACCACCAGTGCCGAACTCCAATAATCCACTGTGATCTGAAGCCAAGCAACATTCTTCTCGACGATGATTTCACAGCTCATATCAGTGATTTTGGATTGTCGAGGCTCATTTTCGATTCTAACAAAGACATCTTTTCGAGTCATCTCAGCTCCTCTGCTTTTAGGGGAACCATGGGTTACATTGCTCCAGGTACTGCTTTAATGATCACAAATACATTTACATTCACACAATCAAAAGATTTCGATGACCTTGTAGAGTAATCGAGCTAAAGGGAGCTTTTTCTGGACTGGCAGAATATGGAATGGGCGTTCGTCCATCAACAAGTGGGGATGTGTACTCTTTCGGAATTCTCTTGTTAGAGATGTTCGCTGGAAGACGACCGACAGACAATGTATTTAAAGAGGATTTTATCCTTCAGAAGTTCGTCAAGTCAGAGTTGTCAAAGCGAGCAACAGGGGATTTGGATCAGTCAATTTTCTGCAGAGAAGTAGGTGAAAGCATGGACGAGGAGGGGATATGGAGAGACTGTGGAATCGACCAAGCCGAATGTCTGATATCGGTTTTTGAGATCGGATTAATTTGCTCAGCAGAATCACCAAAAGAGAGGAAGGACATGAATGGAGTTGCACGGGACTTGCTCTCAATCAGAGACAAGTTTCTCAAAACCGGCATCCATGAGGATAGAATACAGATCCCTGCACCGAGTAAAGCACCTTTTTAAGTCGCCATATGATTGTATCTTTGTATCCCTAGCATGCTTCGCTGTTCCACCATATCTTTGGATTTAGTAAATCGGCTCATATTATAACAAGTATCGGGACAATTGCTGAGATCCTGATCGATATATCCTCCTTTCTCTTTTCATATTTTGCAGGGGACAGGTGCGAGGAGGTGGCCAGTTCCACCTCCGGTTTTTGAGTGGGACGGGGGGAAACTGTAAATATAGGCGGGCACGACGTAGCTTGTTAGAGCCACGCGGCTCTTTCCTTCGTCCATAACTGAGCTACCAGGGAGGGCCTCGGACTTTGAGGGGCTTCAGCTTGCTAGCTGGTGAGCCTCCAAACCAGCAGCTTCTGGTTGGTCAGCAAGCAAAACTAGCACGCTCTGCATAATAAATAAAACATGGACTTCGACTATTTATGGTTATTTTCCTGTTATGAGACATCTATATGTACTTGGGTCCGGTCACGTTGTTGTGAGATCCTATGAAACCATCCGTCGAGAATGAGAGCCTTTCGAGAGTCCTTGAGGCCGAGATGGAAGGTCTCCATGCACTCCTGTAGTGTATGGATGGATTTCCTTCTTATGTCCTTCAGCCAACTTGTCTTTCTTCTTTTCTGGGAAAGTAGACGGCAACGTTGATACTGATACTGTCCAATCGGTTCCGCGACGGCTCGGTTTTCTGCTTATTCCATGTTCTGTCTTGAGAATCCAGCAATGGATTCCTAGTTCCATAATTGAGAACAGCTTTTACTTCTATCCTTTCCAATTTAGTGGGTCAATTCCTTTTAAGGGGTTAGTCTATGGAAGTTTATGAGCAAATTTGGGTAGTAAATAATCGCCGGTTATTCTTTTCGATCTATAGAAAAGGATTAGAGATTGCATGCATCACGTCACCAGTTAAACGAGTTTATTCAAAAAAAGAAAATTTTACTAACATGGATTGCGGCAAAGTATTTGAATTTTTATTTTTTAGAATGATATATTCGACAACACCCGACATATTCGATAATGAACATATAAATGTAATCAATTTGACCAAAATATGTGAATAAGAGATATGAATAGAATATCAAGAGCCAGAATTATTGATTGGAAAAGAAAAATAAAGATTATGTTGGAACATGATAGATACTCTCATACTTATCCATTCACATTTGAAATTAGAGGTGATAATTTTTAACAAGATGGGTAAACACAACTCGAACATCGAGATAACTCGTTTGGGTTTGCAATTAACCAATTCTTTATGTGTTATCTCTGTGTCAACTGAGTCTATCCCTCGTAATCAAGAACACAAAGAAAGACCAGAGCAAAGTTTTTGTACCCCCTAAACTAGTGCAAATTTAGCTCTCCAAATGATTCAAAATTGCACCAATTAATCCTAATCTGCTATTGATCTGGGAGCTTTGCTCTCCCAATTTTAGACTTGGGAGCTTTTCTCTCCAATCTAATTCTACATTTATGAGTATTAATGTATAAGTACTTTGTCTCTAGTTTCAATGCGAATACTCACAGGTGTCAAATATGAGTTTGTTTAATATTTCTATTATGACTGATTGCAGTAATCCCTCGGAACTCTCTTGAAAGCGAAGTCCACGATGCCATTGCTTGTGAGAATTGCCAAGAGGTGAGATTCGGTGCCAGTATCGGTAGCTACAACCCCGAGCGACAAAGGGGGTTATCCAGAGAGAGCCAAGGCCCTCTAAAGCTACAAACCAATAGGGCATAGAAATAATCCAGATTAAATAATTTAAGTTTTTAGAATAGTTGGTTGTGATTCCACAAAATCTCACAATGCCTAAACACACTAAAGCTACAAACCAATAAGGCATAGAAATAATCCAGATTAAATACATAGGGACGATGCACTTTCGTGTTCATATAACGCCCACAAAAATAGAGACAAAAGAATAGGTAGCCCAAATAATTGGTGTAAAGAATAGAACCACAAATGGTTAATGTTTCACCGACCATGGCTCCTTTTCCCTTCTATTTTCCCCCTATTTTGGGTCATTAACTATTTATGGGGAAAGCTGAGTCTTATATTTACATTCAGATTGATTATACTCGCAGAAACCGACATTCCCCATCAAGTGTGTATAAGCATTTGTACACACGTGCAGGTTGCTTACATGAATGCATGTGGCCAAGGCCCTACATGTTAACCTTCCTCAATTCTCAAATGCCATAATTCTTCTCCTGATTACCTTAGCACTACAATATCATCCATAGGGTGTCTTAAACAGCACCATCGTGTTTTATATCGCTTCTGAAAAGGGCCGGAGATGCAATCTCTAGGTCTCATTTTCCCTTTTTTGGCAAATCCCTGTGCTCATCATCGCAACTTATACACAAACTACTTATTCTGGCAAATTTATGTGGTAGCATGTCCATTGACTGCCAATGGAGAACCAGGAAACGAAGAATCTAACTAAGTTTCCAACGAAACAAAGACCACGGCTGCAAATGCTTTCTTCAGTCATTCAATATCAACTCCGAAACCTCCTCTAGCCACCCCGTAGTCACCTCCACCTTACAAATTTATTTTGAAATGTCTGCATTACTAATCGAAAAATCAAATTCAGCTCAGTTTTCTTATCCATTACCACCATCCATCTTAAACTTCCTCAATTCCTTAAATCAAAATCAAAATTAACGACAATAGTCGTCACCCAAGGATTCAATTACAGGCCAGAAAGCCGAAACGATCGACAGCAAGATGCTAGAACGAGCCGACTAGCCCCCTACGCATTTCTCCTCCACTCGCCTACGCAATCAAAACCGCGAGCAACCTAGCGCCGACTTCCGACAAGCTCAAGCAACACGGAAAGCGCCACTCACCATGACGATGCTCTTGCAGAGATGATCGATGGAGTGCGCGCCGAGGATGCTCCGCCTCTCCTCGTACGACCGATCGTAGTAGTCCCCCGGGACTCTCTTGAAAGCGAAGTCCGCGACGCCATTGCTCCTGAGAATCGCCGAGAGGCGGGCTTCGGTGCCGGCGCCGGAGCCGGAATCCGAATCCGCGACAGCGATCGACGGCGACGGCTGTCCGGAGACGGAGAAGGGGGAGGGACAGAAGCTCCGGTTGAGGAGAGCGAGCTCGAGGTTGGAAATGCGCTCCAGTACTCGGGACTGTACTCGCTCGAGCTCGTCCCACGTCTCCATTGTTCTCTCGGTATTCGGCGATCCTCCTCGTCTCGCTTGAATTGAGAGTTCGCTTCCGCCGCCGTTTGGTTTTTTGGGTTAACGGGAGGGGCTTTTCCGCAAATAGTTTATTCTTAAAGGACCTAAGCTAAGGGCGTGCATGTTTTTATTTCTGTTCATTTTCTGTTCCCGGAAATAGAAATAAAAAAAAAGTGTTTCTGTTCCGGAGAACGGTTTTTGAATAAAAGAACGCGTTTGATAACGTTTGTTCCGGGAATAAAAAATGAATAGAAACACGTTTGGTAAATTTTATTCTTTTTTTTTGTTTCTTTTAATTTTTTAATATTTTTATTTTATTTTCCATTTTTTCCTTTATTTTTTATTTTTTTTTCTTTCGGCCGGTCGCCGGAGGCGACCGGCGATCGGCCGACGGGCCGGCAGCCTCGCCTAGCCACGGCGAGGCTCGCCGGCCCTCGACGAGGCCGAGCCTCGCCGTGGTTGGGCGTGGCTCGGCCTCGTTGGATCCGGGCGAGCCCGAGCTCGCCCGGCCAAGGCGAGGCTCGGCGTCGCCGCGACGTGGGCGAGGCCTAGCCTCGCCGCCCTACCGTCGGAGCCGAGCACCTATGCCTGCGACGCCGACCGAGATCTCGCCTGCTGCTACTCCTCACGACGCCACCGCTCGCCGCCACTCCGTTTGCAGACCCGTGCCCCTCGCAGCAGCCTCCTCCGCAGACGCTACCGTCGCGCTGATTGTCGCGCCGCCCCGAAGCCCGTAGCTCGACGCCGTCCCGATCTCACCACGCCATTCGCGACGCCGTCCGCCAGTCTTTGCCCGCGTCGCCCCGTGTCGATCCTGAAGCCTCTAGTGCCACGCCGTCGTCGCACCGTCCTCCTCCGAGCCCCTCGCCGGAACCCTAGCCGAAGATCTCCCCTCAAGCGAGGCCGAGCCTCGCCTTGGCTGGGCGAGCTCGGCCTCGCCGGGGCCGGCGACGCTCCGGCGAGGTCGCCGACCCTTGACGGCGCGTCGCCGGCCCTCGACGGCCATGGCCGAGGCCGGCGACCGGCCAAAGAAAAAAGAAGAAAAAAAGAAGAAGAAAGGAAGAAGAAAAGAGAAGAGAGAGAAGAAGAGAAGCGTTTCTTTTAGGCATTGAAGAAGTGTTTCTGAAGTCCAAAAGTAAAAATTTTTTGTTTCTTTTTTTTGTTCCTATTTTGTTCCGGGAACAAAAAACAAAAAAAGAACAGAAACGCAACCAAACGCGTTTCTGTTCTTTTTTTGTGCCCGGAAACAAAAAAAGTACAAAAGTGTTCCAGAAACATTTTTTTGGAACGTTTCCATGTACGCCCTAAAATTTAAAAGGAGCTACTTATTCCTTTTCTTTTTTTATATGTTCTATGGAAATTCTAAAATTTGTCATAAAAATGCAATAAAGTACTAAAACTTACAAAAAAATATCATTACTTTTAAAACTTGTCAAAGTGGTATAATCAAGTCTTTTCATTAACTCTATTCAATTGGGCTAATAAAAAATGCAACCCTCAATGTTGTTTAGCCATATGATTCACCTTTTAGCGATGTCATCGCCAAGTATGTGAGAGAAAATGTTAAAAAAAAGTCACGTTAGCAATTTTCGTTAGTTAAGTTGAACGATATTAATAGAAAGACTCGATTGTTTCAATCTAACAAGTTTTAGAACTTAATTGTACTTTTTGTAAATTTTAAGATTAAATTGTACTTTCGTGTCAAATTTTAGAACTTGTAATGTGTATATCCTTTTATTTTTTAAATAGTGAACAAGGTGGGGGAGTGACTATTGATATCGACAATTCACATTAGGTTGTATCATAATGAATCTGCATACCCTACGGGACGCTTGGTTTTGGCCATGAATATTGCCCATGATCCGAAGATCCAAAATTAGTGAACTCGTGAACGCAACCCAATCAACAAGATATCAACATAAAAGTCCTTTTGCATGAGATATGCCACAGTTAGGCATCGCAGCATGAGCCGTCCAAAGGCCCACTCATGTCATAAATCAAATTAGTGGTCTCGTGAGAGACATATGATCTTTTTACCACTAGACCAATCACCCAGATATAGAAGGAAGTTTATTAGATTAACCACATTGGATTCCATCATTTATTAACATGCAAGACATGTAAATTAGGGGCATGTAAAAGAATCGAGAATTGCCCAAAATCGGACCGAATCTACCTATAACCAGCGGCCCCATGGGCACCCTTCAATTTTCGATTTTAGATGCGGAATTGCTTGTGCGTGCGTGTGCGCACACACGCACAAACACACAGCTTTTTCTTTAATTTTTATATAGAGCATCTATGTGCTATTAAGTTTGACATATTCGAGCCTAGAGATGACCAAAGTGAGTTCAATTCCAATTCTGGGAGGCTCTTTTAACGAGTTCAATTCTATGGGCCGGATGAAAAACATGGGAGCCTCTAATGGGTATTTCCCATGACTGGGCAAATAACTTGGGTATTAGAGGTGTCTGACAATTTTTTTGAAAACCTGAAAAGAGATGATAGGCCAAGGGATTGTTCACATAGGTGTTGAGGAGGATTAGTTCATGGTCCAAGCAATTGCAATGAGGTGAGTGACCATGGCTTTCGAAAGTTAATGATGCTAGTTTGGGTTGGAGTTGCACTTGTCAATTGTTCAAAACACCCGGGAATGAATTTGTTGGGGACATTTCGACCAATTTCATGGATCCACCGGGAATCAGACTAGGTGGGTCCATCCCGATTTCAATTTTATTAGAACAGTCCTTAATGTGTGATTTTTGATTTTAGAGTGGGAACCGCCTACTCCTGTAAATGGACGTGCGGATCCCTAGAGTGCCTTAACTTTATCCAAAGGGATACTTAAGTGCCATAACTTACGAAAGGTACACTTAAGTACTAAAATCGGAGTAAAATGGATCACTTGAGTACCAATCCGGCTAAAACGTCGATGTGGCATTTTTCCGGCGAACCGAGCCCAAAACGACGCCATTTTGCATGCCGATGTGGCCAAATAATGCAAAAACGGCGTCGTTTTGGGCCGACGGGTAAAAAATAATAAAAAATAAAATTAAATTTAGTTAAAATATTAAAAAATAATAATTTAAAAAATTAAAAATTTTAAAAAATTAAAAATTAAAAAAATTAAAAAAATTTAAAAAAAAAAGGGAACGGGGGAGGCGACCGAGGATGCCGCCTCCGCTGCCCCCGCCGCCGGGGAAGGGTTGGCGACGGCGGGGGGGGTCGGCCGGGAGCCCTCGTCCCCGGATTTGGGCGAGGCCGTGAGCCCTCGCCGTTGGATCTCGGGTGGGCTCGCGGCCGGTCGGCCGGGGTCGCCGGGCCCTGGTCTCCCCCCGCCGTCGCCGGCTCTTCCCGGCGGCGGCGGGGTGGCGACGGCGGCGGCTGAGGGCTGATCCCTCAGTTGCCTCTCCCCCGTTCCCTTTTTTTTTTTTTTAATTTAAAATTTAAAATTATTATTTTTTTCAATATTTTAACTAAATTTAATTTTAAAATTATTTTTTTAAATATTTTAACTAAATTTAAGTTAATTAATTTTTTTTTTTTTTTTATTACGTCAGCCCAAAACGACGCCGTTTTTGCATTATTTGGTCACGTCAGCATGTAAAACATCGTTTTGGGTGCGCTTCGCCGGAAAAATGCCACGTCGGCGTTTTGGCCGGAGTGGCACTCAAGTGATCCGTTTTTTTTTCGAATGTGGCACTTAAGTGTACTTTTTGTAAGTTATGGCACTTAAGTGTCCCTTTGAGCAAAGTTATGGTACTTGAAATGTTCTTTTGCCCTTGTAAATGTATTGTTTCATGCTATAATAATTCATCCTTTAGGGAAGTTATGAGCAGCAAAGCAAGCATGCCTGTTTGGATTGGCTTTCTAAAGTTTTTAAATCTTGAAACTCTCACAATACTTAAATGTTCATATATGAATTCACCTATAAATTTTTCTAAAACTAGAGTTTCTAGGGAAAATTTCAAATAAGGATTTAAAATGATGATCGATCTTAAATAAGGGTCTATGGCCACCGCGGAGACATTTTTCCGAGAGATTAGTACAGGGACAATTTTGTCAAAAGATTAAGATTAGGATGAAGAAAACTACCAAAACGATAGCATTATAGTTCTCATTGTGGTTCTTCCTTCAATTTTTCACATTATCTTCTTCTTCTCCGCTGCTCAAGCAAGTGGCTCTCGCCCCCTTCTCGCTCGGTCCTAGCCGCTACTCACCTGTTCCTCGCGAGCTTCAGTCCGTCGTCATTGTTGGAGAAAACTTCATTGAGTGTTTTGAAGCTGACAAAACGTTTCCATCAGTCTAGTTTGAAGACTTGCAGATTCTTCCATCAAAGTCTGAAGACTCCGGACTACCAGACTCAAGACTCAAAGTCTATCCTTATTGACAGTTTCTAGACCATCCAAGAAGGCTTATCTAGAACTGGATGTTTCGTTAAGGATTTAATTTTATCGACTGGAGAAGATCTCTTGGCTAGAAATAGCATGTCGGAATCCATTATTCAAATCAAGATTGATTCAGGGATTTTGGATCCGTTGATTGGCGAAGTATACTTGGAAGGTTTTACTTATGGAAACCTAGATCCTGATTGTATAGACGAGCATGATTGATGGGCTATCGTCATGTTCCTTAAATAGCTCGAAGATCTTCCTAATTGATTCTGTCCAACGGGTAGATTGGAAGAATTCCTTTGGTAAGTGCCAACGGGTGTGATGGCATAAAGGAGTATATAAGGAAGACGTTCCGATTGTTCGAGGGGTGCGTGATAGAAGAATTCCAAAGTCCGAAGCTCATTGTTCTTTGTCAATTAAACTGTTGAGCAAAATACTGTATGCAAAAGAGAGTTTATATCTTTGAGAGACCTTGAGAAAGTATGGTAGAGTCTCTACACTGTGGAATTAGGGAAGAGCTTTACTGTAACAACTCTTTTGTTCATAGTGAAATCCAGCCGGTGGGCTGTCAGTGCGGAAGAGTGGACGTAGGCTTGGATTAAGTTGAACCACTATAAACTCTGTGTTCATATTCTCTTCCATACGCTCTTTTACTTTGATCGTAACTCGTTTTGTTTACAAGAGACGAATTTCCTTTTCATAATCTATTATTGATTAGTGTTGCACACTTATCTCGTAAATTTGTTTTTACATCTATTCACTCCCCTCTAGGTGCTCATACTAGCTTTCGCAATTGGTATTAGAGCCTGTGTACTCACTTAAGTTGAAGTGTTTTACTTCAGAGTTAAAGATCCATGGTTAGTATGTTGGCTCCAGGACTGGTTGAAGGGCAAAGCAATACCAGACCGCCTTATTTTGATGGAAATGAATACAACATATGGAAAAACAAGATGAATACATTTCTAAGATCAAATAATCCTCTGGAATGGGATGTGGTAGACAAATGAATCATTCTTAAAGCTGCACTTATCTCAGAAAGAGGAAAAGAAGCCGTTGAGTCTAGCGAAATGACTCAAGAAGAGATAACCAAGAGACAAACTCTTGATGCAAAAACAATTTATTCTTTATATTGTGCATTATCACCTACTGAGTATAACAGAATATCTTCTTGTGTTACAGCTAAAGAAGTCTGGGATAGATTACACATCACCTATGAAAGAACTAATAGAGTGAAATAAACCAGAATCAACATTCTGCTCGGTCAATATGAAGCATTCAAAATGAAATCAGGAGAATCTATCACTGACATGTTTAGTCGTTTTATAGAAATCGTGAATGGTCTTGAAAATCAAGGTCAACCAATTTCTGATCCCATGAAAGTAAACAAGCTACTGCGTGGACTCTCCAAGGATTGGAATCACATAAAGACCTCAATAAGAGAGACACAAAAAATTATGCCACTTTCTGTCGATGAATTGGTTGGGACTCTTCAGTCTTATGAAGTGGAGCGAATCAATGAAGATGAAGATCCTAAAGGTAAAAAATCCATTGCATTAAAATCTAATGATGATTCTGATGTTACAGATTCTGAAGACGATATGAATGATGAAGAGCTTGCTCTCATGATAAGAAGATTCAGAAAGCTAAATAGAAAGGGGAGAAGATTCAATCCAAAGAAACAAAGTTTTCAAAAGCAACAGACTAAGTCTGTTGAGGATGATGAATCCAATAGAGATGTAGTCTGTTTTGAATGTAAGAAAAAGGGACACATCAAATGTAGTCTTCAGACTCAACTGTCCCCTTCTGAAAAAAAAAGAAAGGAAAAGCTGAGAAATATCGAAAGACACTCAAAGCAGAAACTTGGAGTGATAAAGAATGTGAAGAAAGTGATGATGATTATGCCAATATTTGTCTCATGGCACAATCAAACTCAGATTCAGACTCCGAGACAGACTCAGATGTAGACAGTGAAATCGAGGTAAGTAATTTGAAAATCCTTACTAAAGTCTCTAGATACATTGATGAATTGTGTCTTAGTCTCAAAACTTCTCTTAAAAGGATTTCCAAACTTAAAAGAGAAAATTCTGCACTAAAGCAACAGGAAAATGTTTGGAAAGAAAAGTTCAAAAGTTTAGACAAAAGTGTTACTACTTTGAAAGAAAATGAAGACAATCTTTCAAAAGAAAATGCATTCTTGAAAAATGACATCTCAAGTATTTCTAAAAGATTTTCTATAGGATCTCGAGAAACTTGAAAAAATTCTTTCAAAGACAAAGACCTTACTTCAACAAATCAGGTTTATGAATGACTCTTTGAAACGATTCCTCTAATTGATTTTCCTAAAGTAAAGGAAAGAATTAAGCAAAGACCTACAAGAGATGCTTACAAAAATCATTTCCAAAAAGTTTTTGTAAAACCAGTAGGTCGCAGTTCTCTTAGATGTTCTAAGTGCAATAGCTCAGATCATTTTGAGAAATAATATCCTATTGTTTGGAAACCTGTTAAGAAGGTATGGGCAAAGACAATATATTACACTAACACCAATGGACTCAAGAAAATATGGGTACCAAAGAAAGCTTGAGTCTCTTTTCTAAATGCAGGTTACTATCAAGAAAAAGATTAATTGGTACCTGGATAGTGGATGCTCAAGGCATATTACAGGAGATTCAAATTGCTTCATAAAGCTTGTTCAAGTTAATAGTGGAAATGTTTCATTTGGAGGAAACAGCAAAGGAAGAATTGTGGGATACGGAACTGTAAAGATTGGAAGCCTCACGATCAGTAATGTTTCCTTAGTTGAAGGACTCAACTACAATTTGCTAAGTATCAATCAGCTGTGCGACACCAGTTTCAAAATCAATTTTCAAGAGGGAACATGTTCAGGAACCAGTAAAGACTCCTCTTAGTCTTTCATAGGTGGAAGACATGGAAATATCTACCTCTTGGATGTCAAATCAGATGAAACCCAATGTCTAATCTCAATTCAAGAAGAAGCAAACTTATGGCACAGAAAACTTGGGCACATCAACATAAAGCAAATAGCCAAAATTTCAGCAAAGAAGTTTGTTCGTGGTTTACCCAATCTGTCATACCAAAAGTCTGATCTATGCACACCATGCGTATTGGGAAAACAGGTAAGAAACACATTCAAACCAATAAATCAAGTTTCAACTAATCGTGTACTGCAGCTCTTGCATATGGATCTCTTTGGACCAACCAGAACTCAGAGCATTGGAGGTAAGAAATACTGTTTAGTGATTTTGGATGATTATTCACGATTTACTTGAGTATATTTCCTGGCAAGTAAGTTTGAAACCTTTTCTTATTTCAAAAAGTTTGCTAAAAAGGTCCAAAATGAGAAAGGATATGTTATTTCAAATATACGGACAGACTATGGAGGTGAATTTGAAAATCAAGACTTTACGAAATTTTGTAATGAATCTGGTTTTCAGCATGTGTTCTCATCTCCATATACTCCAGAGCAAAATGGAGTCGTGGAAAGATAGAATAGATCACTTCAAGAAGTGGCTAAAACTCTTTTAATTTAAAGTAACATCTCTTCTCGTTTTTGGGCTGAAGCAGTTTCTACAGTGTGTTATATTGTTAACAGAGTCTTTTTAAGGCATATTCTGGAGAAAACTCCCTATGAGTTATTCAAAGGAAAAAAGCCAATTGTTTTGTATTTTCATGTGTTTGGATGCAAATGTTTTGTATTGAAAAATGCAAATGATCGAGTTGGTAAGTTTGAAGAAAAATTAGACGAAGGCATCTTCCTTGGATATTCAACCACAAGCAAAGCTTACAGGGTTTACAACAAGAAGACTCAATCTGTGGAGGAATCAATGAAGTTTACAACAAGAAGACTCAATTTGTGGAGGAATCAACGAATGTCAAATTTCAAGACTTTATGCAAAATGAATCGATTCACACTCAACTTGAAGAATTTGAACCTGCTCCAGATTCTACAAAGTCTAAATCTTCAGAAGCAACTCAGACTTGAGAAGACTAGCAACAAATGATCGTCGAAGATTTAAATGAGGAAATAGATCAACAGTCTGACAAATTAACCAGCAACTGGAAGCATAAGTCCAGTCATCCCAAAGATCTCATTATTGGTGATATTAATGAAGGAATTCGCACAAGATCCAAAAGGCGCGAAGAGTCTAGTGCTGTGGCTCTTATTTCTGAAATAGAACCCAAGAGCATAGAAGAAGCTTTAACTGATGAAAGCTGGATTGAAGCTATGCAAGAAGAACTCAGACAATTCAGCATTAATGATGTCTGGGAATTGACTCCTAAACCGAAAGGTAAGTCTATCATTGGAGCTAAATGGGTTTTCAGAAACAAGATGAACAAGAAAGGAAAGGTTGTAAGAAACAAAGCAAGACTCGTGGCTAAGGGATATACGCAAGAAGAAGGGATAGACTATGATGAGACTTACGCACCAGTAGCAAGGTTAGAAACAATTAGATTATTACTTACTTTTGCTTGTTATAAGAATTTCAGGTTATTCCAAATGGACGTCAAAAGTGTTTTCCTAAATGGATTTATCCAAGAGTAAGTCTATGTGGAATAACCACCCTGTTTTGAAGATCCAAGAAAACCAGACTTTGTATTTAGACTGAAAAAGGCTTTATACGGTTTAAAACAAGCATCTCGAGCTTGGTACGACAGACTAAGTAAGTTTTTAATTCAAAACGGTTTTGTCAAAGGTAAAGTAGATACTACATTGTTTATCAAAAGAGAAAGCAAAAGTTTTCTACTTATTCAAATTTATGTTGATGATATTATTTTTGGATCTTTTAATGAAAATTTGTGTAAGAAATTTTCTAAGTCTATGCAGGATGAGTTTGAAATGAGCATGATGGGTGAGCTAACCTTCTTTCTCGGGCTTCAAGTGAAACAACAGAAGGAAGGAATCTTTATTCATCAAGAAAAATATGCTAAAGAACTTGTTAAAAAGTTTGGACTAGAAAATTGCAAAAAGAAGGATATACCAATGTCAAGTTCTTTGAAGATGGACAAAGATGAAGAAGGAAAGAAAGTTGACCAAAAGCTATACAGGAGTATCATTGGTTCACTTCTTTATCTAACTGCTTCTAGACCTGACATTTTGTTTAGTGTTTGTATGTGTGCCAGATTTTAAGCAGACCCTAAAGAATATCATTTAAGTGCTGCAAAGCGTATTATCAAATACATTGCCTCAACTTCAAACTTGGGTCTCTGGTATCCTAAAGAAGGAGACTTCACTCTTCTTGAATACTCAGACGCAGACCTAGCTGAATGCATAGTTGATAGAAAGAGCACCTCGGGCACCTGCCAACTACTTGGAAGCAGGACAGTATCTTAGTTTTCAAGGAAGCAAAGTACAGTAACTCTTTCTACAGCAGAAGCGGAGTATGTAGCTCTTGGAAGCTATTGTTCACAAATTCTGTGGATAAAACAACAGTTAAGAGAGTTTGGAATTGAAGATTCATGCACTCAAATCAAATGTGACAACACCAGTGCAATCAATCTCACTAAGAATCCGATTCTTCACTCAAGAGCAAAACATATAGAGATTCGACATCATTTCATTAGAGATCATGTTCAAAATGGAGAAGTTTCAATTCGCCTTTATTGACTCAAAGAATCAACTCGGCGGATATATTTACAAAACCTTTGGAGAAAAATCAATTTGAAGTGATTCGTTCCAGTCTCAATATCTTAAAGTCTGAGAATGTTCAGACTCAGGACTGAAAGTCTAAAGTCTCTCAGACTCAGACAATCAAGACTCGACAACTGTAAGTTATTTCTATTTTAGAAATTTATTTCTCGGATCAAATCTTGAAAAGATACGATCTTCTATCTGAAATTAATTGGTGTTATTTCCCAGTTTCCTTGATTATTGCAATCCTTTTTCCAAAAAAAAAAAAAAGTTATTTTTTAAAAATGACAGTTATCTAATTTTTTGAGAAGGTAGTTATTTTTCAAAAAGGCAGTTTTATATTTCCTTTTTCACGACGTTCTATATGCCTCGCTTCGACTGCCTTATATACTGTCGGTTCTTCTTCGTTTTACTCACAAAAACCTTAAGAGAAGCACCGATCTTCCACGTCTGTCTTCTTCTCGTGTTTAATCCTCGAAAAAGTTTTCATTTTTCTTGGGAAACAAGCTTGGAATCTCTCAAAGACTGTGAAAGATGTCGTCTTAAAGAAAGTCTTCAAGGATCGCGAACAGGGGACCACAGCAAATGTGTGAGGGGCCTATGCACTTTGATCTCACCGAGGAAGAAGAATCTCCTAGACAGCAGCAGAGCCCACAACATTCTCAGTAGTGTCCATCTCCTCCATCTAGACCTTAGGATGTTGCACATCAAGAAGAGGAAGAAATCATCGAAGAAGCAGAACCCGTAAGAACTCTTAAGCCCGCTTTTACCTACAAGCATTATCGTGCTTTGAAGAGGAGTGGTACTCCATTGAACTACATTGATGAATTTCTTAAAGACAAAGGGTATAGAAATGAAACCTTCTTTTTACGCACAATGGAACAATTGGGAATTGCCCTTGCTGGGTCGGCGGAAGAGGCATTGGCAAATATCCCAAGCGATCCACGTGTTGGAGGGCTGAGTCAGCCAGATGGGAATAACGATGATAGGATGTACAATCAGTTTAAACCTAGAATGGGTGTTGCAGCAAAAATCCAAAGCAAAAGGACGGATTTATTTCGATCGGAGGAACACAGGCAACTGTACTCTAAGTTGTTGAAGCGTGGGGTGATAAACCCTAGAAGTGTGGACTTTGATTTTCTTGATTCTCGTGAATGTCAATTTGCGGAAAAAATTCAGTCTTCTTCAACTCGAATAATTTTGTTCTGAAACTACAAAGGCTCATGCTGAATTTACTGCTTATTTCTATTCGAATCTCAATTTCTTGGATGCGAATAGGTTCTTTTTTAGTGTTCGAGATCAGGACTATGTGGTTGACATGAATACATTGGCTGATATGATTGGGGTTGAAAGAGGGAGATATCAACCTATCAGTGTGTCTATTGCTCGTGCAACGTTGGAGCTTATTAAGGATAGAAGGATGGAAGGAAAGATTTCCTATTTGAGAATGAATGCGTCCAACATTTTGCTTCACAAGATAGTGATTAACTGTCTCAGACCAAAATCAACTTCAAAAACCGACGTTTCAAACTCGGAGGCAAAGCTGATGTATGTCATCAATGCTGGGAAAAAGTTCTCTCTTCCACATACTATTATGTTTCACATGTATAGAGCAGTGGTGAAGGACAAGGGTCAACTTCCTTACCCAGCACTTGTGACCAAGTTATTCGACATTTGAACGTTCAGCCTTCCCGGATTTTCGTGTTCGAACATGCGATCAAATGGTGGTGAGACTGAAAATGGTCTCTAAAATGCGTCCAAGAAACTCAACAAGGCGTTGGAGCAATTCAAGGAGAAAACCCCGTTAAGACTCATCAAATCTCTTCGGCTGCAAAGAGAAAAGGGAAGGAGCCTATGGTTGCTCCATCCAAGAAAAGAAAAGCTCTCATCATTGAAGATGAAGATGATGAGGATGATATCACCATTTCTACAATGGCATTGAAGAACTTGAGTCGTTCTGTTCCAGAATCAACGGAGAGACAGGAAAAAGACACGGATGAGACAGAACAGAGGACTGGAGAGAAAGAAGATTTGGAGAAAGAAGCAGAGGAGAGAGATGTAGAGGAGGAAAGGATTGAGGAAGAAGAAGAAGAGGAGAGAAGAGATCAAGCGGAAGCAGAGCATGAGGAACACTTTTCTCCACCTGAAGGTATGGAAACAGGGGGAGATCCTGAGAAAAGAGGAATGTTCTCATTCCCTGCCACCAGTGAAGGAATAAGTCATTCTCTAGCAGCTCCAGAGGACATCTATGCCTCTCAATTTCCTGAGGAGAGACATGATGTTTCATCGCCCAATTTGCGTGACCATGCTGATTTGCCATCATCTGCCTATACTCCATCTGATCGTGCAGAAGCTAGTACTCAGATTGATAATTCAGCAAACTTTTGTAGAATACTTGATGTTCTCTTGGAGATGCGAGGTCAAATATATGCTCTGGGATGCGAAGTACATAACTTACAAAATGCAGGTCAAACCTCTTCAGTTTCTTTGCATGGTCAAATTCATGCCCTTGTTCTTCAAGTTCAAGCAAATGTCAAAGGTGAAGATGTGGTGCAACTGAAGGAGGATTTGAAAAAGCTGGAAGGGATTGTCCAGTCCGTGGGAGATTTCCAGCTTGTTCGTGTTCCCAAGCAATCTTAATTCTATCTTCTTTTCATCTCTACCTTTTTAATGACGACAAAAGGGGGAGAGATGTGATGCAGATTTGATTTTAAACTTTGAACTTTTAAACTTTTGTGATGTCTTGACTTGACTTGACTTTTGTGTTTGGCTGTTTGGATTTGGATTGGATTTGGGTTTGACTGTTTAAACGTTTATTTTGTTGGAGAAATCTTCTTGGGGTATTTTGAAGCTGACAAAACGTTTCCATCAGTCTAATCTGAAGATTTGCAGACTCTACTATTTAAAGTCTGAAGACCTCCAGACTGCCAGACTCAAGACTCAAAGTCTATTCTCATTGACAGTTTCTAATCTGTCGAAGAAGGGCTATCCAGAACTGGGTGTTTCATTAAGGATTTGACCTTATCGACTGGAGAAGATCTCTTGGCTGGATATGACATAACGGAATTCTTTATTTGATCATGATTAATTCAGGATTAAGGATTCGGTGATTGGCGAAGTAAACTTGGAAGGTTCTACTTATGGAAACCAAGATCCTGATTGTATGGGCAAGTAGGATTGATGGGCTATCGACATGTTCCTTTAATAGCTCGAATGATCCTCCTAATTGATTCCGTCCAATGGGTAGATTGGAGGAATTCCTTTGGTAAGTGCCAAAGGGTATGATGGTATAAATGAGTATATAAGGAAGACGTTCCAGTTGTTCGAGTGTGTGTACGATAGAAGAATTCCAAAGTCTGAAACTCTTTGTTCTTAGTCAATTCATTTGTTGAGCGAAATCTTGTATGCAAAAGAAAGTCTATATCTTTGAGAGACCTTGAGGAAGTGTGGTAGAGTTTCTACACTATGGAATCAAGGGAGAACTTTGCTGTAACAACTTTTTTGTTCATAGTGAAATCCAGTCGGTGGGCTGTCAGTGCGGAAGAGTGGACGTAGGCTTTGAATAAGCCGAACCACTATAAATCTTGTGTTCAATTTTCTCTTCCCTACTCTCTGCTTTACTTTGATCATAATTCGTTTTGTTAACCAAAGGAGAACTTCCTTTCTATTGTCTGCTTAGTATTGCTATTTTATCTTGAGGAATTATTTTTACACCTATTCACCCCCCTCTAGGTGCTTATACTAGCTATCTCAATTGGTATCAAAGCCTATATACTCACTTTGTTTGAAGTGTTTTACTTCAGAGTTAAAGATCCATGACTAGTATGTCTGGTAGAAGGGCAAGGCAATACCAGACCGCCTTACTTTGATGGAAATGATTACAACATATGGAAAAACAAGATGAAGGCGTTCTTAAGATCAAAGGATCCTTTGGAATGGGACGTTGTAGAAAAATAAATCACTCCTAAAGCTGCACCTGTCTCAAAAAGAGGAAAAGAAGCTGTTGAGTCTAGTGAAATGACTCAGGAAGAGATAATCAAGAGACTAGCTCTTGATGCAAAAATAATTTATTCTTTATATTGTGCTTTGTCACCTACTGAATATAACAGAATATCTTCTTGTGTTACAGCGAAAGAAGTCTGGGACAGATTACATATTATCTATGAAGGAACCGATCGAGTGAAAGAAACCAGAATCAACATTCTCCTCGGTCAATACGAAGCCTTCAAAATGAAATCAGAAGAATCTATAACTGACATGTTTAGTCATTTTACAGAAATCGTGAATGGTCTTGAAAATCAAGGTCAACCAATTTATGATCCCATGAAGGTAAACAAGCTACTGCGTGGACTCTCCAAGGATTGAAATCACATAAAGACCTCAATAAGAGAGACACAAAGAATCATGCCACCATCTGTTGATGAGTTGGTTGGGACTCTTTAATCTTATGAAGTGGAATGAATCAATGAAGACGAAGATCCTAAAGATTCAGAAAGCTGAACAGAAAAGGAAGAAGATTCAATCCAATGAAACAGAGTTTTCAAAAACAACAGACTAAGTCTGTTGAGGATGATGAATCAAACAAAGATGTAGTCTGCTTTGAATGTAAGAAAAATGGACACATCAGACCCAACTGTCCTCTTCTGAGGAAGAAGAAAGGAAAAGCTGAAAAGTATTAAAAGGCTCTTAAAGCGAAACCCGGAGTGATACGAGTGTGAAGAAAGTGATGATGATTATGCCAATATATGTTTGATGGCACAATCGGATTCAAATTCAAACTCCGAGACAGACTCAGATTCAGACAGTGAATTTGAGGTGAGTAACTTTAAAATCCTTATTAAAGTTTCTAAATATATTGATGAGTTGTGTTTTAGTCTTAAGACTTCTCTTAAAAGGATTTCCGAACTCAAAAAGGAAAACTCTGCACTGAAACAACAGGAAAATGTTTTGAAAGAAAATGTGAAATGTTTAGATATGAATGTTTCTTCTCTTAAAGAAAGTGAAGATAATCTTTTAAAAGAAAATGTATTTTTAAAAAATGACATATCAAATATTTCAAAAAGATTTTCAATAGGATCTGAGAAACTTGAGAAAATTCTTTCAAAGACAAAGACCTTTTTTCAATAAATCTGGTTTGGGAATGAGTGTGTAAACCATTCCTTTAATTGATTTTCCTTAAGTGAAAAAAATAATTAAGCAAAGACCCACAAGAGATGCTTACAAAAATAATTTTAAAAAGATCTTTGTAAAACCAGTAGGTCGCAATGCTCTCAGATGTTCAAAGTGCAATAGTGCAGACCATTTTGAAAAAGAATGTTCTATGGTTTGGAAACCCGTTAAGAAAGTATGGGCAAAGACTGTATATAATGCTAACACCAATGGACCCAAGAAAATATGGGTACCAAAGAAAGCTTGAGTTTCTTTTCTAAATGCAGGTCACTATCAAGAAAAATGTTAAATGGTATTTGGATAGTGGATGCTCAAGACATATGACAAGAGATTCAAGTTGCTTCATAAAACTCATACAAGTAAATGGTGGAAAAGTCTCATTTGGAGGAAACAACAAGGGAAGAATTGTGGGATTTGGAACTATAAAGATTGGAAACCTCACAATAAGCAATGTTTCCTTAGTGGAAGGACTCAACTACAATCTGCTCAGTATCAGTCAGCTGTGTGATACCTTTTCAAAATCAACTTTCAAGAGGGAATATGTTCAGGAACCAGTAAAGATTCTACTCAGTTATTCATGGGTCGAAGACATGGAAATATCTACCTCTTGGATGTGAAACTAGATGAATCGCAATGTCTAATCTCAATTCAAGACGAAGGGAACTTATGGCACAGAAAGCTTGGGCACATCAATATGAAACAGATAGCCAAAATTTCAGCAAAGAAGCTTATTCGTGGTTTACCCAATCTATCATACAAAAAGTCTGATTTATGTACACCATGCATATTGGGAAAGCATGTAAGAAATTCCTTTAAACCAATAAATCAAGTTTCCACTAATCGTGCACTGCAGCTCCTGCATATGGATCTCTTTGGACCAATCAGAACTCAAAGCATTGGAGGTAAAAAATATTGCCTAGTAATTGTGGATGACTACTCACGATTTACCTGGGTATATTTCCTGGCAAGTAAGTCTGAAACCTTTTCTTACTTTGAAAAGTTTGCTAAAAAGGTCCAAAATGAAAAAAAAATGGTATGTTATTTCAAGTATAAGAACAGACCATGGAGGTGAATTTGAAAATCAAGATTTTACAAAATTTTGTGATGAATCTGGTTTTCAGCATTTGTTCTCCTCTCCCATATACTCCGAACAAAACGGAGTTGTGGAAAGAAAGAATAGGTCGCTTCAAGAAATGGCTAGAACTCTTTTAATTGAAAGTAACATCTCTTCACGTTTTTGGGCTGAAGCAGTTTCTACAGCATGTTATAGAGTTTTTTTGAGGCCTATTCTAGAAAAAACCCCCTATGAGTTATTCAAAGAAAAGAAGCCTATTGTTTCATATTTTCATGTGTTTGGATGTAAATGCTTTATATTGAAAAATGCAAATGATCGAGTTGGCAAGTTTGAAGAAAAATCAGATGAAGGCATCTTCCTTGGATATTCAACCACAAGCAAAGCGTATAGAGTCTACAACAAGAAGACTCAATCTGTGGAGGAATCAATGAATGTCAGATTCCAAGATTCTATGCAAAATGAATCTATTCAGACTCATCTTGAAGAATCCGAAACTGCTCCAAACTCTACAAAGTCTAAATCTCAGGAAGCAGCTCAGACTTTGAAAGACTAGCAACAAATGATTGTTGAAGATTCAAATGAAGGAAGTGATCATCAACCTGACAAATCAACTAGTAACTGGAAGCATAAGTCTAGTCATCCCAAAGATCTCATTATTGGGGACATTAATGAAGGAATTCGCACAAGATCCAAAAGGCGCGAAAAGTCTAGTGCTGTGGCTCTTATTTCTGAAATAGAACCCAAAAGTATAGAAGAAGCTTTATCTGATGAAAGCTGGATTGAAGCTATGCAAGAAGAACTCAGGCAATTCAGTATTAATGATGTCTGGGAATTAACTCCTAAATCGAAAGGTAAATCTATTATTGGAGCTAAATGGGTTTTCAGGAACAAGATGGACGAGAAAGGAAAGGTCGTAAGAAACAAAGCAAGACTCGTGGCCAAGGGATATACGCAAGAAGAAGGGATAGACTATGACGAGACTTACGCACCAGTAGCGAGGTTAGAAGCAATTAGATTATTATTTGCTTTTGCCTGTTATAAGAATTTCAGGTTATTCCAAATGGACGTCAAAAGTGCTTTCCTGAATGGATTTATCCAAGAGGAAGTCTATGTAGAACAACCACCTGGGTTTGAAGACCAAAGGAAACCAGATTCTGTATTTAGACTCAAAAAGGCTTTATATGGTCTAAAGCAAGCACCTCGAGCTTGGTACGACATGCTGAGTAAGTTTTTAATTAAAAATGGCTTTGTCAAAGGTAAAGTAGATACTACTTTGTTTATCAAAAGAGAAAGCAAAAGTTTTTTGCTTGTTCAAATATATGTTGATGATATTATTTTTGGATCCCTAATAAAAGCCTGTGCAAGAAATTCTTTAAGTCTATGCAGGATGAATTTGAAATGAGCATGATGGGTGAGTTAACCTTCTTTCTTGGGTTTCAAGTGAAACAACTGAAGGAAGGAACTTTTATTCATCAAGAAAAATATGCTAATGATCTTGTCAAAAAGTTTGGACTGGAAAATTGCAAAAAGGCTGATATACCAATGTCAAGTTCCTTGAAGATAGACAAAGATGAAGGAGGAAAGAAAGTTGATCAGAAGTTATACAGGAGTATCATTGGCTCACTTCTTTATCTTACTGCTTCTAGACCTAACATTTTGTTTAGTGTTTGCATTTGTGCCAGATTTCAAGCAGACTCTAAAGAATCTCATTTAAGTGCTGCAAAGCGTATTATCAAATACATTACATCAACTTCAAACTTTGGTCTTTGGTATCCTAAAAGGGAGACTTTACTCTTCTTGGATACTCAGACGCAGACCTAGCGGATGCAGAGTTGATAGAAAAAGCACCTCAGCTACCTGTCAACTACTTGGAGGCAGTACGATATCTTGGTTTTCAAGGAAGCAAAGTACAATAGCTCTCTCTACAGCAGAAGCAGAATATGTAGCTCTTGGGAGTTGTTGTTCATAAATTCTGTGGATAAAACAACAGCTAAGAGACTTTGGAATTGAAGATTCATGCACGGAAATCAAGTGTGACAACACCAGCGCAATCAATCTCACTAAAAATCCAATTCTTCACTCAAGAGCAAAACATATAGAGATTTGACATCACTTCATTAGAGATCATGTTCAGAATGGAGAAGTTTCGATTCAGTTTGTTGACTCAAAGAACCAATTGGAGGATATATTTACAAAGCCTTTGGAGAAAAATCAATTTGAAGCTATTCGTTCCAGACTCAAAATCTTAAAGTCTGAGGAAATTCAGACTCGGGACTGAAAGTCTAAAGATACCCAGACTCAGACGATCAAGTTTTTCTTTCGTAAGTTATTTTACTTTATTATCTCTCGAATCTCATCTTGAAAATGTACGATCATCAACCGTGTTTGATTATTGCTATCTTTAATTGACATGATTATTGCAACGTTTCCTTTTCGAAAAAGGAGTTATTTTTGAAATGACAACTATCTAATTTTTGAAAAAAAGGCAGTTATTTTTTAAAAAATGCATCTTTTTACTTTCTTTTATGACGTTCGTATACCTCTCTTTGACTTTGTCTTATATACTGTTATTTCTTCTTTGCTTTACTCTCAAAAACCCTAAGAGAGCACCAATCTTCAATTTCTGTTTTCTTCTCTTGTTTAATCTTCGAAAAGTTGTTATCTTTCTTGGGAAAGTCAAGTTTGGAATCTTTCAAAGACTGTAAAGATGTCGTCTCAAAAGAAGTCTTTGAGGATCGCAAACAGGGAACCACAGCAAATGCGTGAGGGGCCTATGCACTTTGATCTCACCGAGGAAGAAGAGTCTCCTAGTCAGCAGCAGAGCCCACAACATTCTCAGCAGTGTCCATCTTCTCCATCTAGACAACAGGAGGTTGCTCGACAAGAAGAGGAAGAAATAATCGAAGATGCAGAACCTGTAAGAGTTTCTAAGCCCTCTTTTATCTACAAGCTTTATCGCGCTTTTAAAAGGGGTGGAACTCCTTTGAACTACATTGACGAATTTTTGAAAGACAAAGGGTACAAAAATGAAACCTTCTTTTTACGCACAATGGAACGGTTGGGAATTGCCCTTGCTGGATCGGCAGAAGAGGCAATGGCAAATATTCCAATCGATCCACGTGTTGGAGGACTGAATCAGATAGATGGGAATGATGATGACAAGTTGTACAGTCAGTTTCAACCGAGAATGGGTGTTGCGGCAAAAATTCGGGAAAAAGGACAGACTTGTTTCGATTGGAGGAACAAAAGCATCTATACTCTAAGTTGTTGAAGCGTGGGGGTGATAAACCCTAGAAGTGTAGATTTTGATTTCCTTGATGCTGTAAATGTTAATTTGAGGGAAAAATTCAATCTTCTTCAACTTGAACAGTTACGTTCGACTTTACGAAGCCTATCTTGAACTCACTTTGCATATTTCTATTCGAATCTCGCTTGGATGCGAATAGATTCTCTTTAGTGTCCGAGATCGGGACTATGTGGTGGATGTAGATATGTTGGCTGATGTGATTGGGGTTGAGAGAGGGAGATATCAACCTATCAATGTCTCCATTGCTCGTGCTACGTTGGAACTTGTTAAGGATAGAAGGACAAAGGTAAAGGTTTCCTACTCGAGGATGAGTGCATTTAACATTCTACTTCACAAGATTGTGATTAATTGCCTCGACTGAAATCTACTTCAAAGGCCGATGTTTCAAACTCGGAGGCAAAGCCGATGTATGCCATCAATGCTTTGGGAAAAAGTTTTCTCTTCCTCACACTATTATGTTCCACATGTATAGAGCAAAGTGGTGAAGGACAATGGTCAACTTCCTTATCCATATCTTGTGACAAAGTTATTCGAGACATTTGAATGTTCAGCCTCCACGAATTCTCTGTGTTCGATCTTGTGATCAAATGGTGATAGGACTGAAAATGGTCTCCAAAATGTGTCTGAAGGAACTCATCAAGGCGTTGGAGAAATTCAAGGAGAAAACCCCTGTCAAGACTCATCAAATCTCTTCGGCTGCAAAGAGAAAAGGGAATGAGCCCATGGTTGCTCCATCCAAGAAAAGAAGAGCTCTCATTATTGAGGATGAAGATGATGAGGAAGACATCACCATTTCTGCTATGGCATTGAAGAACTGAGTCGTTACTTTCCCGGAATCAACGGAACGACAAGAGAAAGACTCGAATGCAGGAGGACTGGAGAAAGAGAAGATTTGGAAGCGAAGAGAAAGAAGCAAAGGAGAAAGAACCGAGAGGAGAGAGAAGTCAAGAAAGAGATGCGAGAGGAGGAAAGATTTGAAGAAGAAGAGGAAAGAGGAAATCAAGAGGAATGAGAGCATGAGGAACTCTCTTCTCCACACCAAGGCATGGAAACAGGGGGAGACCATGAGAAAAGAGGAATGTCCTCATATCCTGCTACCAGTGAAGGAGTCAGTCGCTCTCCAGCAAATCCAAAGGACATCTATGCCTCTCAATTTTCTGAGGAGGGACATGATGTTTCATCGCCCAATCTGCGTGACTATGCTGATTTGCCATCATCTGCCTTTACTCCATCTGATCGTGCAGAAGCCAAGATCGCGGGCGATAATTCAGCGGACTTTAGCGAGAATTCTTGATGTTCTCTTGGAAATGCAGGGTCAGATATACGCTTTGGGATGCGAAGTTCAGAATTTGCAGACCGCAGGTCAAGCTTCTTCAGTTTCTTTGAATGATTAGATCCAAGCCATTTCTCTTCAGATTCAGGCAAATGCTAAGGGGGAAGATATGGCACAACTGAAGGAGGACTTGAAAAAGTTGGAAGGCATTGTCTAGTCAATGGGAGATTTCCAGCTTGTTCGTGTTCCCAAGCATTCTTGAATCCATTCTCTTTCCATCTCAACCTTTTTTATGATGACAAAAAGGGGGAGAGATGCGAGATTTGAAACTTTGAACTTAAACTTGTTGAACTTTGGTTTGTTTTGATGTTTGACTTGACTTGACTTGTGTGTCTGGATGTGGACTGAATTTGGGATTTGGATATGACAGCTTATATTAAGTACTATTGATATCTTATGAATGGCTTTACTCACATGAAAGACTAACCTATTTTCTGTGGTTGCAGATTCTAGTGTTATCATTAAGCCATTTATCTTTATGAGATATCCATATTTGCTTGAGTAATGTTTTGCAGGTTAAAATTATTCAAATCTGCAGGAACGTTTTGTCATCATAAAAAATGGGGAGATTGTTGGAGAAATCTTCCTGGGGTATTTTGAAGCTGACAAAACGTTTCCATCAGTCTAGTCTGAAAATTTGCAGACTCTACTATTTAAAGTCTGAAGACCTCCGGACTGCCAGACTCAAGACTCAAAGTCTATTGTCATTAATAGTTTCTAATCCGTCGAAGAAGGGCTATCCAGAACTGGGTGTTTCATTAAGGATTTGACCTTATCGATTGGAGAAGATCTCTTGGCTGGATATGACATAACGAAATCCTTTATTTGATCATGATTGATTCAAAGATTAAGGATCCGATGATTGGCGAAGTATACTTGGAAGGTTCTACTTATGGAAACCAATATCCTGATTGTATGGGCGAGCAGGATTGATGGGCTATCGACATGTTCCTTTAATAGCTCGAATGATATTCCTAATTGATTCCGTCCAACGGGTAGATTGGAGGAATTCCTTTGGTAAGTGCCAACGGGTATGATGGCATAAAGGAGTATATAAGGAAGACGTTCCAGTTGTTCGAGTGTGTGCACAATAGAAGAATTCCAAAGTTTGAAGCTCTTTGTTCTTAGTTAATTCATTTGTTGAGCGAAATCTTGTATGCAAAAGAGAGTCTATATCTTTGAGAGACCTTGAGGAAGTGTGGTAGAGTTTCTACACTGTGGAATCAAGAGAGAACTTTGTTGTAACAACTCTTTTGTTCATAGTGAAATCCAGCCGGTGGGCTGTTAGTGCGGAAGAGTGGACGTAGGCTTTGAATAAGCCGAACCACTATAAACCTTGTGTTCAATTTTCTCTTCCTTACTCTCTGCTTTACTTTGATCATAATTCGTTTTGTTAACCAAAGGAAAACTTCCTTTCTATTGTCTGCTTAGTATTGTTTTTTTATCTCGAGAAATTATTTTTACATCTATTCACCCTCCCTCTAGGTGCTTATACTAGCTATCTCATGTTTATCTTAAGCTCTGTTGATATCTCATGGCTTTGTTCATTTATAAGACTAACCTACTTTCTATGGATGCAGATTCTAGTGTTATTTTTTACTAAGCCATTTATTTTTATGAGATAATCATATTTGCTTGAGTAATGTTTTGCAGGTCAAAGTTATCCAAATCTGCAGGAAGTTTTGTCACCATCAAAAAGGGGGAGATTGTTGGAGAAAACTTCCCTGAGTGTTTTGAAGCTGAAAAAACGTTTCCATCAGTCTAGTCTGAAGACTTGCAGACTCTTCCATCAAAGTCTGAAAACTCCGGATTGCCAGACTCAAGACTTAAAGTCTATCATCATTGACAGTTTCTAGATCGTCGAAGAAGGCTTATCCAGAACTGGATGTTTTGTTAAGGATTTGACTTAATCGATTGGAGAAGATCTCTTGACTAGAAATAGCATGTCGGAATCCATTATTCAAATCAAGATTGATTCAGGGATTTTAGATCCGTTGATTGACGAAGTATACTTGGAAGGTTCTACTTATGGAAACCAAGATCCTGATTGTATGGGCGAGCATGATTGATGGGCTATCGTCATGTTCCTTAAATAGCTCGAAATCTTCCTAATTGATTCTGTCCAACGGGTAGATTGGAAGAATTTCTTTGGTAAGTGCCAACTGGTGTGATGGCATAAAGGAGTATATAAAGAAAACATTTTAGTTGTTCGATGGGGTGCGTGATAGAAGAATTCCAAAGTCTGAAGCTTCTTGTTCTTTGTCAATTAAACTGTTGAGCGAAAAATACTGTATGCAAAAGAGAATCTATATTTTTGAGAGACCTTGAAGAAGTGTAGTAGAGTCTCTACACTGTGGAATCAAGGAATAGCTTTACTGTAACAATTCTTTTGTTCATAGTGAAATCCAGCTGGTGGGCTGTCAGTGCGGAAGCGTGGACGTAGGCTTGGATTAAGCCGAACCACTATAAATTCTTTGTTCATATTTTCTTCCCTACGCTCTTTTACTTTGATCATAACTCGTTTTGTTTACAAGAGACGAATTTCCTTTTCATAATCTATTGTTGATTAGTGTTGCACACTTATCTTGTAAAATTGTTTTTACACCTATTCACCCCCTCTAGGTGCTCATACTAGCTTTCACAGTCATGTCTTTCTTTGTCAGTTTCCATCATCCACAAGTTTCAAGCCCACCGCACGCGACCTTCGAGTCAGTCGTCCGCGAGCTTCCGATTCCTTCTTCAGCGTCTCTTTCGCTTTAGTGCATATTTTTCTTCTCAGTGCCTGTCAACTTGAGAAAATTTGGGGGTTTCTTTCATCAACCCCATCATTGATTGGAGGCGTGGACCCTGAGCTCAAGCTCTAGCTTCATATGGTTGTAATAGCAGTATAAAGGTCTGCTTTCTTGCAATTGTCCGAATATTTTAAAGCCTAGTCTAGCTATGGTGATTAGAACAAGCACTCATTAATGGTGTTAACTCTAACATTGTAGCCGGGGAAATTGCGGCTTTTTTGATTGAGTTGATGATCCACTTGTGATGACTGATGAGAACTCTTGCCGAATCGTCGTCTAGGCTGTTACGAAGAACGAGATCAATTGAAGCCGACATTTTGACGGAGTAGAAAGAGAAGATTTTATTGGGTGTTTTAATTATGCTTTTTTTTTTTCCAATCGTGCACTTGAAAGATCAACATCCTTTGCCTTATATGGGAATCTTCTTTTTAGTATGAGTATCTTTCATTCATTGTCTCATGACCAGAGGTCGGTTGAATATCTTTTAACTAAATATAACGCAATCCATGATCCATATTTCACTGAGAACCAACCCAATCTAAGATCAATGTCTCTTCCAAAACAAAGTAAATATAACGCCAAATTGTACAAGAGACAAAGCAAACAACATCACCAAGATTTTACGTGAAAAATATAAAGCGGGAAAAACCACAGACGGCTCAAAAACTTCCACTGATCACTAAGAACAGTAGGATACACAAAATTCTTCTCTAGTCACACACTAAAGACGCAACATCAATAACACAAAGGGTATTTCCATCACTGCAAAGGTGAATTAATACAAATTGAAGATGACACTATAATTGCGATTAGAGATTTGGAAAGGGTTTTCAACGAATAAAACTGATCAACTTGTGGGCCCTCGATCTCATGAACAACGTCCTCAAATTCGAACCTATTTCATTGGTATTTGGCCTTCAAATCAGAGCTGTCAAGTTGCAGCCTTTTTAAGATTCAATCACTCCAATACTTCCTATGCTCTCAATGTTCAGGTCGAGTCAAGTGCCACTAGATGTACTCTCTAACATTCAGGTCAAGTTAAGATGTACTCTCAACATTCAAGTCAAATCAAGTGCCAGAAGATGTCTCAGCGTCATCCCTGAAATGATTCAAGATGGGGCCTATTCAGGGTTCCCAATCGTAACTATGCAGTCGGCTAATTAAGTTTCGATGCTTCCAACTTCCAAGCTTGCTCCCATGGCCTTCTCTATAAATGGAATTGTCACACCCCAAAATCATCAAGAATGGGGATGATGTGGTTGTTCTTTCGCATGAAGGACGCAGTCTCAAACCACCAAAAATCCATCTCCCCAAAGGTCTCTTTGTCGCTATCGCTCTTGTACTATTCATTGCTAGCTGAAGAACCTGAAAAGACTGAAAAAAAAAAAAAAAGAGGAGTGAGTAATCACAGCTTTGTGAGTAAATCAAGCATTCACTATACACTTTATAAAACCAAACCACAACTTATTTAACCCAAATCCATAATATAATACACAAACTTGATGAAAATAGTTTATATTACTTTAACATAATTATATACATATCAGAAAACACTTGTTAAATCAATAATATTATAACAAATGTCAATGGTCAAATCCATTGATCAATCCTATTCATTCATACGTCAATGGTATGTTTCATTGGTTAATCTCATGTCACACATTAATGATTTATTCAATTGATCTATTACATATGAAACCACATGTCGATAGTCCATAATTTGCCCAATCCTTGCTTAATATCAAACTATGATTATGACACAACGCCTAATGACAAGGTAATCAAGATTTTCTCCTTGGTAAGGTTTTATCTTATTATTAGCCGGTGGCTCGGCCCACACTGATATCCTAGAGTAGTATATACATACCCACAAACCCCTCAATGGCTCACAATGATATTGATCACTAAACCCACATCCTCCAATATCTAAGAAATTCAATCCATAATCAATCTCATGATCCCCAATACATTTAACAAACCAATTATATAACCTTTCGTAAGTCGATTCCTCTGATAGAAAAACTTTTTTTTTTCACAAAGCATTTCTCATATCATTTTGTAAAAGAAAATGCACAATCAAAACCATACTCCATCTCATAATTTGATTTCGCAAATCGAATCAAATCAATTTTTATAACTTAATTTATCAAATAGAATGTGTTTCTTAAAGCATTTTACGAATCCATATCCATAACTTTTGATCAAGATGTTTACAAATAATCATTTCAAGTTATTTCAAACGTTGCCTTCTTCAATCCCTCACAAACCCAAATGTATAAAATGTAACAAAATAATTCTTTTCATAAAGAATTTCCTCCATCTATTGCATAATAATCGACTCATAAGCTATTTCCAAAAATGCTTCCCCATGCCATTTCAAAATCAATAGTGTAGCAAATGCTTGATTCGACTTTTATGCAACACGAATGCCATTTCATAATTCATAATATATATAATCCATAGTATTTCGGAAGATGAGTTTTACAAACTTAAAGAAAAGATAGCACCACTCACCTAGATATGCCCAAAACCAACCAATGAGGCTCACTCAAATCAACGAACTCGCATTCCTATCATATAAGCAAGAAATAGCATCAAACCAAGTAAAACGCTGTCTTAACTAATGGCTCTATTAAACTATGCATAAAATGACACTTATGTGCTAAAAAATCACATATCTAAAGTGATTATTCAACCCGTTCGCATTGTGGAACTTGAGCATAAAATTTGGTCATGCTATAACTTTCTCCACCTAACCTCATTCCAAACATTCTTATAGTCAATAGAAAGTTCTTCAATATACTACAAGGACCCCAACTTAACCGTTCCAAAATCAAGCCAAAAACAAACATAATAAGGCCCCAAATTTGCTAGACGCGTAGTGTTCATCACGTGCGAGAAATTTCAAAATTTTATTCCGAGCAAACCGTAAGCTCAAATCAAGTTCTGTAAAATCTTATGACTCCACGACATCCTAATCTATCATTACTATATGTATACGGAGCTCAACGATTCAAAAATTGGACTTCGCCGCACCAATTTCCAATAATTCCGAATTTTAAGCCCTAAGTCAAAAATTACTCCGATTTGAAGAATGATGGGTAATGAGGGAATTTATGCTTAGAACCAGGAATAACCAGGTTAGTTGCAGTAGATATACTATCCTATACTAGGCAAACATATGTTCAAGCCTTCAACGAACTACCCTTTAGCTGTGAATTACACGGAAATTTGGTTCAGAGTATAGAAACGTTGAAAGATGTCAAGATAGTAACATCTTTAACTTGGCTGAGCTACAATTCTTACAGAACCTACTAGGCTAAAGAAGAAGAAGTGTTTAGAAAGATATGAAAATGATTTTTATAAGTACATACTTTACTTTAAGGGACTCTGCCCAACACATTACATCTTCTTTACCTTTTATAGGTATTAAGAGATTACAAAAACAAAGACCAAGCTCACGGGTCTTGAAAAACACAAAAGCTTCGAGATTCCAAATCGGAAATTATACTAAAGTGATATGAACAATGGCTGTGAAGAGTGATTTTCTTAACCTATTGTTATAATACTTTGCTACAAAGGTGACTGCACTACGGTAACTTTCGCTATAGGTTTATTTGTCATCTCAAAAGTTGTAGTCATAGTTTGAATCATCAGAATTATGTCTTGCTAGCCATTTTTCCTCGTAGCATTGTTCTAGTCCGATGTCATCAGGAGGATTGCTGGTATTGTGAGAGGATTCCTTTTGTGAGATCAAGACATTCCACATGCTTAGATTGCTTGAGGCAGGTTCTTCTTCACAAGTCCTTGGAAGGTCTTAGAATGTCGACAGGCATGACTGGTTGGAGCCAGTTTGTTATTTGAACATAATGGGAGACTGTGCTAGGGTTTATTCAAAGGGATAAAGACAAAGGTCTTTAATTATAGTAATCTTAAAAGATGACCTCCCCATTGGGCATAAAATGCCTAAGTTTAAGATTCTGGAGAGGATTGTGCGAGATTGTCCATGTCTACCATTTCTTATTTCGGTATTGAAGGTGTCCTTGCTTGATTTTGTGTTTGCTTGAATTCCTTGAGTGCCTATCTGGCTTCAAGTGTAAGACCATAGTGGTTCCATGATATAGGTGTTGAGTAGTCCCATACTTCTTCAAGAATGATATTGTTTTCTTGGCATAGGACTCTCTGGAGTTCTCTATATTTGTATTTGATGGATCCGACACTATCAGGAAATGTTTTACAACTACAAGCTTCCTGAAGATGTGGTTGAGGCTTGTAGGTGGTGGTTCCTATTCCTTCTAGTGCATTAGTGAGGGTGTTATTATTTTGCACAAAAGTCCATGGTCACTAAAAAAATACCACTGTATGTAACTCTGGCTCTGCTTGAGAGGCATTTCAGGAAGAGGCATTTCCATTCAGTCGGAGGATAGAATCAGTTAAGCATAGTTAGGAGGTTTCTATCGCTTTCATTTCCTCGTTTCGTTGAAGTGCAATCGGCTTGATTAACTTGACAATGAACTTTCTGGTAGGGAACTTCATAGCTATTAAGTACTTATTGGTTAAGTACCAAAATAAATATCAAAGTTGATTAGAGAAATCATCTTCTTTCTAAATTAATGGATGGATAAATGGATATTTGGAATTTAATTTGAAAGGATAAAGAATTGAACCTCTGTAGTTCTGTCGTGACCTAAATTTCGAGTGTACCACATAAAATTAGGCTAATGGATTACTAAGCCTAAACTTAGGTCGGGCTCTCCCAAGCCCATATCAATTCGCGACTTAGGTTCAAGTTCTTAACATGCAAATGATTTTTTCAATTATGAGTCGCCACTAATCTATTTTTGGTGGGTCGATTAGAAACCCAAAGAAAGTAACGAGAAATTTATTTTACTCCTGTGAACCGGAGATTTATGAGTTCGGGGACTTGATTACGCTAGATTCTTTTAATTCCCTTTTGGTACATTTCTTTTTATTTCGAAAAAATGTTTTGTAGGCAGCTTGAATTGATTTTAATTTACTTCCCTAACATGTGAGGTGATCATGCGGGTGCGTAAACCACCAATTTAACACCTAGATAAAATAGTGAATAGATTGCAGGACTTACCTAATGGCAACGAAAGCATCTGCAATGTTAAATCAGAATTCACATCGACAGTCCTAGATATGATTTCTAATTAACATGCAATTTCTTTTTTTGTTTGTTTTCACTTGTTTAATGAGAACCATACTTTATGCAATGCATGCTACTAATCTAACATGAAATGACATGATAATATGACATAAGCTATATGACGAAAATGAAATATTTTGTGTTTTCTTAATGAGTATGCAACCTATCCTAGAGAATGAAATTAATTTATTCAAAGACAATATTTTTGGTATTTTCCATGAAATTTGAAATTAGAAAAATGCTAAAATTATCCATGCAGATTAAGATATCATTCAACTTATATTAAGAATTAGGTTAGATCAAATCTTAATATAAACTGGAATGTTATCCCTAACCCGAGATGCAACTATCTAAAATATATATATATATATATATATATATATATATATATATATCTAAACTTGTAATTAGAAAAAAATTAAACATGCAATTTTGTCCTAATATGTAATGACGTGCAAAGAATGTCCTAATTCTAGGTTTTTTTTTAATGAAATTCGAAATTAAAAATTGACACATAATTAAACGTGCAATTTAAATTTTAAAAAAAAAAACTAAGTATCTTTTTTAGATTTTTATTTTTTCAAAAATTCGAAATAGATAATTTTCCTATCCTAAATATGCAAAAAACTCTAAAACAAGAAATAAACCTAATCTAATTCACATTTTTTTGGATTTTTTTACAAAAACAAAATCAACTCAAATGATACGACAACATATTCAACAAGATAAGATCGATATCCATAAATTGACAAATCATATCCCGCGCATGGGGATTGATTGATCAATTTTAAATAAAATCGTGAATCGAATCTCGAGCGTGAGGTCAGATTGGCGATTTTCCAAGCGATTGCAAGTTGGATTTTGGGCGCAAAAATCGGACCATCAATCTCTAATTTAAGAGGCTACTTTATGTTGGGAATCTTAATCATACATTAAGGAATAATTCTACTAAAGAAGCAAAATAATAACATAAAATCTACCTAATTTGAAATTTAGCCCCTAAACGAAGTTTAGCAAACGGTGGCTCACAATGGTGGCTCGGTGTGGCTTGACAAGGGGTTGCTATGGTGGTGGACAGTTGAGGGTAGCAGGTCACCGTCGGTCGGAGCTTCGGCAATGTTGGAAGAAAGCGGGCGAAAGACGACTTACCTGTTTCCAATGTGCAATCAACAATTTACCCCGAAACGAACGTTGAATTGCAGATGAATCACGGATAATATTACCTTGCATTGGTTTGAATGTTATCACGAGGAAAACATCCGATTTCTACAGCGTAAATGCCAATTGTTCTCGTAAAGTAGAAATGGAACGCCTTATTTTTCTTTTTTGATGGAAAAGTGGAGAGAAAAGAAAAACTATTTCTTTCTGAGCATACGCTTTGCCAACTGTGCCAACGGTTGTCCTCGGGAGTCTTTTATATGACTCCATCACACCCTTTCAAAATGTGTCTTTCCATTGTAGTATACCAAGACGAAATGGTGCGTCCTCACCGCACCCCGTCATGCACGTACTAATTAAATACAACATCTTCCACTCGGACATGATGGGCTTGATAGCACTCTATCAAGAATATAAAGCATTCAACATTTATCAACTTTACAAAACAATTCATACTGGCAAGTAAGCCGTACGACCAGTGAGTATACCTGCACTTGGGAGCTCAAATTATGTACCTGTTAGGGATGACATAATAGCTATAACCTCGAAAAGAAATAAACAATCGATGTCTCACAGTGCCCTAGACATATTTTGTTACATCAATCCAAGTATACCTATCCTTTAAAGGCTATACTTGACTATTCTCATAACACAATGTATTTACAATTATATCTGTAATCACATAAGACGATATAATTGGTCGACCAGTAAATATATGTGATAAATGTAAAACAACAATAGTCTTCCTTCGAACTCATGTCTCTCTTCATTTCAGAATAACTACTTTTATAGACATGTCCTATAAGGCCATATCTATTCATCACCGCCGATAACATGCTAAAGTAACAACATTGATCTTTCACTTCGAGAACATAGTCAGAAGTAACATAAGGTACAAAATGAAGTAAATTATAAATTACCTCAAGGGCTCACATGATGAGTGAATATGGATAATTTTACTCACATTCCATTATCGGTCGTATAATGCACATATAGTATGAATTACATGCTATAGTGGATTTCTCTTTCTATAAGAGCGAATGTCATTTATTAAATATATCCACTATACGGATCTTAGCCAAAATATAGTCATGTACTTATCATGTACTCATGTTTAGCTTGAGTGTTATATCAACTCGCTTTCTATAGCGCCCAATTAAGTACTCGCATCCGGCATCTTTCAAACATATATGATTATGGTACTATTATGTTTGGTCTTATATAAACAAATCACAGATCTCATCTTGACTCCAATCAATGCGACATATTTTATATACTAAACTTGCTCTTCAGCATTCATTTGTACATAACGTCTCATCTTAACATGTTAACTATAGCACTTGAGGTGATTGCTCGTGTGAGTGAGCCAATCATTGCCTTTTGACATACTTTTCAATAATATATGTGTGCTTGTGCTAATCTCATAATAGATTTGTACTTATTGATATAAACTAACAAGTACATTACATATGCCCACATATACATAAACCAATGATCATCTACAATAACACATATCACATTCTATACAATCCTAATGACATCATGTGGGTTAAGAATATGTCTCTAAGAACAGCCTTCGTAAATGGATCAACAACCATTATATTGGTTAAAATGTATTGTAGGACCACTTATTTCTGCGCTATTATATCTCTTATGAAGTTGTTCTTTAAGTCAACGTGCTTCGTCTTTCCATGATACTTGGGATCTTTCACATAAGCAATGGCTGCTTGACTATCGCAGTAAACTATCACCGGTCTTGGAACCTCAGTGATAGTGGCTAAATTTTCCAATAAGCGTTTTAGTCATACTATTTCTTGCACTGCGACAGAACATGCAATAACTTTTGCCTCCATCATAGACAATGCCATACATGTCTATTTCTTGCTATTCCAAGAAATCACATCACCATTAAGCAATAATGCATATCTAGGTGTCGATTTACGCTCATATGGGTCTCCACCCCAATTAGTATATGAATAGCCTAATAGGCGTAAATCATTCCATTGGTAACAAAGTCGATAGTTCATGGTGCCCTTCAAGTATCTCAGGATCCTCTTCACTACTTTCCAGTGTGCTTGACTGGGATTTGATTAATATCGGCTCACCAATCCCATGGCATAACATATGTCGGGTTGAGTACACATCATAGCATATATTAAACTTCCGACCGCACTAGCGTAAGGAATAATTTCCATTATTTTAATTTCTTCGGGAGTCTTAGGACACATCTCAGTACTTAGGCTTTCACCTTGCATGACAAGGGTATCAATGGGATTACAGTGCTGCATATTGAAACGATCAAGAATCTTCATAATATAAAACTCTTGTAATAAAGTAATGAGTTTCATTGATCGATCTCTTTCAATCTTAACTCCTAATATGTAAGCAGCTTCTCCCATGTCCTTCATTTCAAAATTGGAGGACAACTATTCTTTTATGGTGATAACCAAAACCTTATCATTTCCAGCCAATAGAATATCGTCCACATAAAGTGATAAAATCACAAATTTATCTTCAGACCACTTGACATATACACAGTGTTCTTCTTCGATCATCGTGAAACCAAAAGTCGTTATGACTTGATGAAAACGAAGATACTACTGTCTAGATAATTGCTTAAGGTCATATATTGAGCGATGAAGTTTGCAAACTTTATACTCTTGACCTTTAACTATGAAACCTATTGGTTGTTTCATATATATTTCCTCATCTAGTTCTCCATTGAGAAGTGTCGTCTTTACATCCATTTGATGTAATTCAAGATTTAAATGTGCAATGATGGTTAAAATAAGGCGTATTGAGGCAAACCTTACAACTAGTGAAAGGGTTTCCTTATAATCTATACCCTATTGTTGAATATAACCTTTCGCCACAAGGCGAGCCTTATATTTTTAAATGGATCCATCCGCCTTTCGCTTAATCTTAAAGACCCATTTGTTTCCAATGGCCTTGCGATGGGATGGTAGATCAATCAAGTCCTAGACGTGATTTGCTCTCATAGACTCTATCTCATCTTTCAAAACTTTTCTCCATTCTTTCTTATCAGAGGATGAGAGAGCCTCTTGAACAGCCTTTGGCTCGACATCGTCTTTTTGAGCAATCATAAATGCTTCCCCTTCAATCTCAAAACGACGACGAGGAATACTTTTACGATTACTTTTATGCAACTAAATTTCTCTTGAATTCAATTCGCTAGACGATGCAACACTCCCACTAGGTCTTGCATGTTGAGGTAAATCTTCATTTCCCTCTACAATATTAATGGATGTGTTATTAAGGTCTTCTATCTCATATAATTGGAAATCCTTATCAATCTCACATCTACTAGGAAAATTGTTCTCTAAGAACGTGACATCTCGTAACTCCATTTCGGTCACATTTCCATCAGCTTGTTCACCTATGAACACGTACCCTTTGGAGTGTTCAGAATATCTTATAAAGATACATTTCTTCCCTCTAAGACCTAATTTACCATATTTATAGGAAGAATCATGAACATAAACTGTACATCCCCATGGACGTAGACTATTTAAGTTTGAATTTCTACCAATTCATAATTCATTAGGGGTGGAAGTAACCGATTTTGAGGGTACTCGATTAAGTACATAGGCAGCAGTCAATAACTCATCTCCCCAATAGGAGATAAGTAAATTTGCTTATACCATCATAGACCTAACTATTTCCAATAGGGTTCTATTCCTTCTCTCAGTTACCCCATTTTGTTATGGAGTACCAGGAATAGTCAAGTGTCATATAATTCCATTTTCATCACAAAGAGCCTTGAATTATTCTAATAGATACTTATGTCCGCGATCGGTTCTCAATGCCTTTATTATTTTGTTCAACTGATTCTCTACCATTGTTATATATTATCTAAAGCAGTCTAATGCTTTTGACTTATGGGAGATTAGAAAGATAAAACCGAAATGCGTGAAGTCATCTATGAAAGTGATGAAATATGAGGCTCCATGTTTTGCCCTCACATTCAAAGGACCACAAATGTTAGAATGTATAAGTTGCAATAGAAATTCGGCTCTAGTCCCTTTACCAAATGGATTTTTAGTTATTTTTCAAGCTAGACAATGTTCACATACGGGTAGATTAACATTAGTGAGTGATCCTAAAAGGCATTCTCTAGCTAATATTTGCATTCTTTGCAACCCAATGTGACCTAATCTAGCATGTCAAGTAATTGCATCAATCTCAACATTATTAGAGTATGCAATTAAAGAAAAACAACCATCGACATTAACATTGTATTGATCATAGTCAATGTCTAACACCATAAAACCATTCGATATATGACCTGAACCATAATAAATTGTTCCAAACAAAACGTCAATACAATCACCATAGAAATTCAATACATAACCTAGGCTAAGAAGAACAACTATGGAGACCAAGTTTCGTCGAATATTTGGAGCATAGAGGACATCATGTAGGAATATGTTTCGACCACCACGTAAAATTAATTTACATGTGCCGATACCTTTCACTTCAATTTTTGAATTATTTACCAACATATATCTATCTTCTTTCAAGCTGTATCCAACGATACTCTGTTGGAGAAATCTTTCCAGAGTCTTTTGAAGCTGACAAAACGTTTCTCTCAGTCTAAGTCTGGATATTCGGAGACCGAAGATTAAAGTCTCAAGACTGTATTATCTCAAGACTCAAGACTCAAGACTCAAGACTCAAGACTCTAGACTCAAGACTATTCTCACTGACAGTCTTTCTATTCCAGTAGCGAAGGAAATCCAGAGCCGAAGCTTATGGTTGAGGATTCGATCCTATCCTCTGGAAAAGATCCCTTGATTGGATAAACAACTCGGAGTCTTTGTTTGTTCTTATCTAGATCGATTAAAGATCCGATGGTTGTCGAAGTATTCTTGGAATGTTCTATTCTTGGAAACCGAGATCCTGATTGTATGGGCGAACGGGATTGATGGGCTATCGCCGAACTCCTTAAATAGCTCGAATGATCTTCGTAATTGATTCCGTCCAACGGGTAGATTGGAGGAATTCCTTTGGTAAGTGCCAACGGCTATGATGGCATAAAGGAGTATAAAATGAAGACATTCCAGTTGTTTTAGACAAAGTGTGATTGATAGAAAAATTCCAGTCCGAAGATCCTTGATTATTAGTCGAGACCATTTTGAGCGAAATTGTATACACAGAGAGTGTTCATTTCTAGTGACACCTTGAGAGTGTGGAAGATCGTCTACACCAAGAAGTCAAGGAAGATCATCACCGTAACATCTCTTTGTTCATAGTGGAATCCAGCCAATTGGCTGTCAGTGCAGAAGAGTGGACGTAGGCTTGACACAAGCCGAACCACTATAAACCTCGTGTCTAATTCTCTCTTTTCCTTACTCAGTCTTACGATTGTTTTTCTTAATTACTGCAAATCGTTTATTTATCCAAATAGTGTGTAATTATCAAAAGAAAAATCTTTTATACCTATTCACCCCCTCTAGGTAATTGTACTAGCTATATATCAATTGGTATCAGAGCCTGTGTTCTTACTTTATTTGAAGTGTTTTACTTCAGAGTAAAAGATCCATGGCTAGTATGCTAGCATCAGGGCTGGTGGAAGGTCAAAGCAATACCGACCACCCTACTTCGATGGAAATGATTATAACATCCGGAAGAACAAGATGAAAGCTTTCCTACGATCTAAGGATCCTCTGAATGGGATGTTGTGGAGAGAGGAATCACTCCTATTATCGCATCGCATCCGAAAGAGGGAAAGAAACTGTTGAGACCAGGCGGAATGTCTCAAGATGAGATAAACAAGAGACAAGCACTCGATGCAAAAGCAATTTATTCTTTATATTGTGCTTTGTCACCAACCGAATATAACGAGAATATCTTCTTGTGTCACAAAGAAAAGAAGTCAGGATAGATTACATATCACCTATGAAGGGACGGACCGAGTGAAGGAAACCAGAATTAATATTCTTCTTGGTCAATACGAAGCCTTCAAAATGAAACCAGGAGAATCTATAACTGACATGTTTAGCCGTTTTACAGATATTGTCAATGGACTTGATAATCAAGGACAGAAAATTACTGATCCTATGAAGGTGAACAAGTTGCTTTGAGAGGACTCTCCAAGGATTGGAATCATATAAAGACTTCAATACGAGAGACGCAAAGAATTATGCCATTATCGTAGATGAGCTGATTGGAACTCTTCGGTCTTACGAAGTGGAGCGAATTAATGAAGACGAAGATCCAAGAGGTAAGAAATCCATTGCATTAAGATCTAATGATGACTCGATGATACTGATTACGAAGAAGATCTGGATGATGAGGAGCTTGCTCTTATGATAAGAAGATTCGAAAGTGAATAGAAAAGGAAGAAGGTTCAACTCAAGAAAACAAAGTTTTCGAAACAGACAAACCAAGTATGCCGATGAGGAACCAAACAAAGATGTAGTCTCGCTTCGAATGTAAGAAAAAGGGACACATCGGACCCAACCGTCCTCTTCTCGAAGAAGAAGAGAGAAAAACCGAAAAATCTCGAAAAGCTCTCAAAGCCGAAACCGGAGCGAAACGAGTGTGAAGAAAGTGATGAAGAATATGCCAATCTATGTCTAATGGCACAATCGGACTCGAGACTGGATCGGATTCGGGCAATGAATTTGAGGTAAGTGATTTTAAAATTCCCATCAAAGTCTCTAAATATATTGATGAATTATGTTTCAGTCTTAAGACTTCTCTCAAAAAGATTTCCGAACCGAAAAGGAAAACTCAGCTTTAAAACGAAAGGAAAATATTTTAGAAGAAAAAGTGAAAAGTCTAGACTTGAATGTTTCTACTCTTAAAGAGAATGAAGATAAACTTTCAAAAGAAAATGCTTTCTTGAAAACCGACTTATCAAATATTTTAAAGAAATTTTCAATAGGGTCTGAAAAACTTGAGAAAGTTCTTTCGGTCAAAGACCTTACTTCAACAAGTCTGGTTTAGGTATGACAGGCGAAACAATCCCTTTGATTGATTTTCCGAAAGTAAAAGAAAGAATCAAGAAAAGACCATCGAGAGAAGCATACAAAAATCATTTCAAAAGGGTTTTTGTAAAGTCTCGTAGGTCGAAATGCTCTAAGGTGTTCAAAATGTAACAGTCAAGATCACTTTGAAAAAGAATGTCCTATGATCCGGAAGCCTCGTTAAAAGGGTATGGCCTAATAATGTTTTTCCTACTAACACCAAAGGACCCAAGAAAATTTGGGTACCAAAGAAAGCTTGAAACTCTCTTTTGATTACGGGTCTCACAAAAGAAGGTAAAATGGTATCTTGACAGGCGGATGCTCAAGACACATGACAGAGAGACTCAAATTGCTTTATAAAGATTGTTCAAGTAAACGGTGGAAAAGTTTCATTTGGTGGAAACAAAGAAAGGAAGCATTGTGGGATTTGGAACTCTGTTAAAATTGGAAATCTCACAATAAGCAATGTTTCTTTAGTGGAAGGACTCAACTATAATCTTCTCGGATTAGCCAACCGTGTGATACTTGGGTTCAAGATCTCTTTTCAAGAAGGGATATGTTCGGAATAAGTAAAGACTCAACTCGAGTCTTTCATGGGTCGAAGGCATGGAAATATCTATCTTCTTGATGTAAGACCAAATGAAACGCAATGTCTCATCTCAATTCAAGATGAAGCGGTCTTATGGCATAGAAAGCTTGGCCATGTCAACATGAAGCAATTAGCCAAAATATCATCAAAGAAGCTTGTTCAAGGACTACCAAAACTGCCTTATCAAAAGTCGACTCATGCACACCATGTATTCTCGGGAAAACAGGTAAGAAATTCATTTAAGCCTATAAAACATATCTCTACTAATCATGTTCTCCATTTGCTGCATATGGATCTCTTTGGACCAACAAGAACCCGAGCATTGGAGGTAAGAAATATTGTCTAGTAATTGTAGATGATTACTCTCGTTTTACCCGGGTATATTTTCTTGCAAGTAAGTCGAAACCTTTTCGTACTTTGAAAAGTTTGCTAAAAAGGTTCAAAATGAAAAAGGATGTGCTATTTCAAGTATTAGAACAGATCATGGAAGTGAATTCGAAAACCAAAACTTTACAAAGTTTTGTGATAAATCTGGTTTTAATCATGTATTTTCCTCTCCATATACTCTTAACAAAATGGAGTTGTGGAAAGAAAGAATAGATCTCTTCAAGAAATGGCTAGAACACTTTTAATTGAAAGTAAAATTTCTTCTCGATTTTGAGCTGAAGCTGTTTCAACAAAGCATGTTACATCATCAATAGAGTCTTTCTAAGACCCATTTTAGAGAAAACCCCCTATGAATTATTCAAAGGTAAGAAGCCTCTTTTTTCATATTTTCATGTGTTCGGTTGTAAATGCTTTATTTTGAAAAATGCAAATGATCGAGTTGGTAAGTTTGAAGAAAGATCGGATGAAGGCATTTTCCTTGGATATTCTATGACAAGCAAGGCTTACGGAGTCTTTAACAACAAAAGCCAATCGGTGGAGGAATCTATGAATGTCAAATTTCAAGACTCAACGCAAGTTGAATCTAGTCGACTCAATATGAAGAGTCCGAATCATCTCCGATCTTTCAAGTCTTACAACTCAAGAAGCATCTCGGTCTGGAAGTCCATCATCAAAATGTTCTTGAAGATTCAAATAAAGAAAGAGATCATCAACCAGAAAATCAACCAAGAATCGGAAGCACAAATCCAGTCATCCCGAAGATCTCATTATCGGTGAAATCAATGAAGGAATCCGCACCGAGATCAAAAAGACGTGAAGAATCTAGTCTTTGTGGCACTAATCTCGAAATTGAACCAAAAAGTATAGAAGAAGCTTTATCGATGAAAGCTGAATTGAAGCTATGCAAGAAGAACTCGAGCAGTTTAACATCAATGATGTCCGGGATTTGACATCTAAACCAAAAGGTAAAACATTATTGGAACCAAATGGGTATTCGGGAACAAGATGAACGAGGATGGAAAAGTCGTACGGAACAAAGCCGGACTCGTGGCCAAAGGATACACGCAAGAGGAAGGAATAGACTATGATGAGACCTACGCACCGGTAGCAAGGTTAGAAGCTATTCGTCTATTACTTGCGTTTGCTTGCTATAAAAATTTCAGGTTATTCCAAATGGACATCAAGAGTGCATTTCTAAATGGATTCATCCATGAGGAAGTTTATGTGGAACAACCACCTGATTTGAAGACCCAAAGAAGCCGATTCGGTCTTTAGACCGAAAATGGCCTTGTATGGTTTAAAGCAAGCACCTCGAGCTTGGTATGATAGGCTAAGTAAGTTCCTAATACTGAACGGTTTTGTCAAAGGTAAAGTAGATACTACCTTATTTATCAAAAAGGAAAACAAAAGCTTTTTACTTGTTTAAATATATGTAGACGATATTATATTTGGATCTCCTAATGAAAGCCTATGCAAGAAATTTTCTAAGTCTATGCGGGATGAGTTTGAAATGAGTATGATGGGAGAATTGACATTCTTTCTTGGACTCCAAGTAAAGCAAATGAAGGAAGGAACTTTTATTCATCAAGAAAAGTATGCAAATGATCTTGTCAAAAGATTTGGATTGGAAAAATGCAAAAAGACCGACATACCAATGTCATGTTCTCGAAGATAGATAAGGATGAAGAAGGGAAGAAAGTAGATCAAAAGCTATATAGGAGCATGATTGGTTCACTTCTTTATCTTACCGCTTCTAGACCCGATATTTTGTTAAGTGTTTGTGTCTCGTGCTAGGTTTCAATCGGATCCTAGAGAATCACATCTCAATGCCGTGAAACGAATTATCAAATACATTGCCTCATCCTCAAGCATTGGTCTTTGGTATCCAAAGAAGGGAGACTTTGATCTTCTAGGGTACTCGGATGCGGATCCGGCCGGTTGCGGAGTCGATAGAAAGAGCACTTACGGAACTTGTCGGTTACTTGGAAATAGAACGATCTTGGTTTTCAAGGAAACAAAGTACCGTGGCTCTTTCAACAACGAAGCGAGTATGTAGCCCTTGGAAGTTCTTTGTTCGCAAATTCTATGGATCAAACAACGGCTACAAAGACTTTGGCATTGAAGACTCATGCACGAAATCGGATGTGACAACACCAAATAGCGATCAATCTTACCAAAAATCCAATTCTTCATTCAAGAGCAAAGCATATTGAGATTCGACACCACTTCATTAGAGATCATATTCAAAACGGAGAAATCTCGATTCAATTTGTTGATTCAAAAAGTCAACTAGCAGATATTTTCACAAAGCCTTTGGAGAAAAATCAATTTGACGCTATCCGTTCAAGACTCAACATTTTGAAGCTTGAAGAAGTTAAAGTCTAAAGACTCAACAATCCTTAGACTCTAATCTCTCGCTCGAGATCTTCGGACTCGGACATTCATGGCTATAGACTGTAAGTGGCTATTTTATTCGAACTCGAAAAGGTACGATTTTGTTGTTCAGTTATTATCTGTGTGAAAATCAAAAACTTGTCTTTTCAAAAAGATTAATTTTGGCAGTTATTGATTTTGAAAAGAAATGATCGTACTCTTTCCCTGCGACGATTGAACTTCCTTTTTCAAAAAGTGAGTTAAATATATATATACAGCTTTTTCACAATCGTCAAAACCCTAAAAAGCACTCTTCTCCCGAACCTGTTTCAATCTCTTGTTCATCGTCGAGAAAGTGGTCATTTTTCTTTGGGAAGCAATCGAAGGAATCTCTCAAATCGACAAAGAAGAATGTCTTCTTCGAGGAAATCATCAAGAATAGCAAGCGGGGTCCACAAAGAATGGAGAAGGGACCAATACACTTCGATCTTACGAGGAGGAAGACTTTTCAAGTCGGCAACAAAGTCCGATTCGTTCTCATCCACGTCATTCATCGCCTCCTACCCCACATGGTGAAAGTCATCATCTTGAAGAAGAGATAATCGAGGACGCCGACCCCGTAAGAGTCCAAAACCCTCCTATATCTACAAGCTTTATCGTGCGTTGAAAATCACTGGTACACCATTGAATTACATAGACGATTTCCTTAAGGATAAGAACTATGGAAATGAATATCTTTTCTCGGAAAATGGAGGAGTTAGGAATTGCTCCGAAAGGAAAAGCGAGAGGATGCACTTTGGCAAATATTCCAAGTGATCCTCGTGTCCCCGGACAAAATTTAATTGAAGGGAACGATGATGATAAAATGTTCCTTGAGTTTCAACCGAGAATGGGTGTGGCAAAGCAAAGACGAAAGGAAATCGATTGGATTTGTTTAAATCCGAGGAACGAGGAGAAAGTATATGGCAAACTGTTGAAAAGAGGGGTGATAAACCCTCGAAGTGTTGATTTTGATTTTCTAGACGCCATCAACATGAACTTGAGAGAGAAGTTGAACTTGCTTCAACTAGAGAAATTTTGCTCTGACTCTACGGACGGGTACGCACATTTAACCGCTTATTTCTATTCAAATCTGAGCTTTTTGGATGCAAATAGAATTTCGTTCAGTGTTCGAGACAAAGTCTACGTGGTAGATGTGAATATGTTGGCGTACATTGTTGGAGTTGAACGAGGGCGTTATCTCGCCAATCAAAGTCTCACCGCACGTACTACTCTGGATCTTGTCAAGGATAGGGACACGAGACAAGAGAGTTACCTATTCCGGGATGAATGCAATCAACATTGTGCTTCATAAGATCGTAATCAACTGTCTCGGACCAAAGTCTACATCAAAGACTTCGTGTCTTATTCTCAAGCAAAGTTGATGTATGCAATCAACTCGGAAGGAAGTTCTCTCTCCCGCACACGATTCTTTTCCATATGTACGGAGCGGTGTCAAAAGACAAGGGACAATTGCCTTATCCCGGTGCAGTGACCAAGATCTTTAGACACATGAATATTGAACCGCCCCATTCACTTTGTGTTCGACCGTGCGATAAGATGGTGGTAGGTTTGAAAATGCCGACGAAGATGCGTCTACAAGAGCTTGCCAAGGCAATGGAGAAATTCGAGTGAAGACTCTGTCCTATCTCGCTTCAAAAAGAAAAGGAAAAGAAATTGTTGGAACCCCATCGAGGAAGAAGAAAAGGACTCTCATCTTAGAGGATGAAGATGAAGAAGATGAGGATCCCACAATCTTTGCTTTAACAAGAACCGGACGTTACGTGCCTCGATCAACGTAACTTCAACGAGAACGAGAGAGAGGAAGAGGAGCAAGCAAAGATCAGAGAAGAAGATCAGCAAAAGGAGAAAGAAGGAGAAAAGGAGAGAGGAGGAGAGAAAGAACAGTCTGCATCAGACTCTGGAGACAAGGGAGATCAAGAACATGATCATCACTATTCTCCTTGTGATGTCCTAGAGACAGGGGAGTTGGCGAGCAAGAAAGGTCTTCACCACATGCTGCCAATAGTGAAGGTCCGAGATCATCTCCAAAGGCAGAGACGTAAGAAGTTCGGGTTTCTAAATTGCCCGAAGAAGGACACGATACTTCGAACCCAAATCTGCATGATTTCACGGAAGCTACAACGTCGCATTCACTCCATCCGAAAAGGCCGATGCAAGTACACAGACGGATAACTCAGCAGATTTTCGTCGTATTATTGATATTCTTATGGATATGCGGGGACAGATTTTTGCTCTAGACTATGAGATTCAATCCATCAAGAATGCTGGCCAAGCATCTTCAGTTACCTTGGAGGACAGAATGAAAGACCTCGCTCTACAACTTCAAGCAAATGCAAAAAGAGAGGAGGTAGCTCAGTTAAGGGAAGACTTGAAGAGGCTAGAAGGCTTAGTCCAGTCTATGGGAGATTTCCAAATCGTTCGCATTCCCAAGCGTACTTGATCCCTTTCTCACTTTTTCATGATGACAAAAAGGGGAGAATCAATTTGAACAATCATCACCATCAACCTTCAAACATCATTTTATCTTTTAATCTTTGAATTTGTGGTTATTTGTAGTCATTTTTTTGAGTTTGACTTGAGTACTCTTGACTTTGTGGATTTAAATGCTTGACTAGTTGCGTTCATATCAAGTGTTGTTTTATGGTATTACTCATGAAAGACTAACCAATTTGCTTTGTGGATGCGAGAATGTGGTTGTTTTATTAATATTTGTGAGTTAGCCATATTGCTTGAGAAATGTTTTTGCGGGTCAAAGTTGTTCAAATCTACAAGGAAGTTTTGTCACCATCAAAAAGGGGGAGATTGTTGGAGAAATCTTTCCGAGTCTTTTGAAGCGACAAAACGTTTCTCTCGCCTAAGTCTGGATATTCGGAGACCGAAGATTAAAGTCTCAAGACTGTATTATCTCAAGACTCAAGACTCAAGACTATTCTCACTGACAGTCTTTCTATTCCAGTAGCGAAGGAAATCCAGAGCCGAAGCTGATGGTTGAGGATTCGATCCTATCCTCTGGAAAAGATCCCTTGGTTGGATAAACAACTCGGAGTCTTTGTTTGTTCTTATCTAGATCGATTAAAGATCCGATGGTTGTCGAAGTATTCTTGGAATGTTCTATTCTTGGAAACCGAGATCCCGATTGTATGGGCGAACAGATTGATGGGCTATCGCCGAACTCCTTAAATAGCTCGAATGATCTTCGTAATTGATTCCGTCCAACGGGTAGATTGGAGGAATTCCTTTGGTAAGTGCCAACGGCTATGATGGCATAAATGAGTATAAAATGAAGACATTCCAGTTGTTTTAGACAAAGTGTGATTGATAGAAAAATTCCAGTCCGAAGATCCTTGATTATTAGTCGAGACCATTTTGAGCGAAATTGTATACACGAGAGAGTGTTCATTTCTAGTGACACCTTGAGAGTGTGGAAGATCGTCTACACCAAGAAGTCAAGGAAGATCATCACTGTAACATCTCTTTGTTCATAGTGGAATCCAGCCAATTGGCTGTCAATGCAGAAGAGTGGACGTAGGCTTGACACAAGCCGAACCACTATAAACCTCGTGTCTAATTCTCTCTTTTCCTTACTCAGTCTTACGATTGTTTTTCTTAATTACTGCAAATCGTTTATTTATCCAAATAGTGTGTAATTATCAAAAGAAAAATCTTTTATACCTATTCACCCCCCTCTAGGTAATCGTACTAGCTATATATCATACTCCACAAATGCTTCTCGGTCCCTAGCTACTATGTTGCTCCTGAGTCTACATTCCATATTAGATGAGATTCAGTAAGCATCACAATACTAGAAACAAAAGCATTACATAAAGTAATGGAGTAATAGGGTACCTTTTTCGGCTCAGTGCATTCCCGAGTAAAATGACCCATCTTGCCACAATTATAACACTTCATCTTGGCTTTGTCCTTCTTCCCCCACGCTTCTTACATTGGAAGGTCTTAGCCCTTTTAGGTGCCTGATTAGTCTTCTTCCTTTTGTTGTTAAATTGATAATTCCTTTTACGCTCGAAGCCCGAAACTTTGTGCGAACTCGATTTAGCAACATAAGCATGGGTAGAGGATCTCGCAACTTCTGGGCGCTTATCCTCTAATTCCCAATGACGCGCAATATCATCAAAAGTGACAATATTCTCATTATGCGTCATATTGATCTTCATATGATCCTAATTATCAGGAAGAGATCTTAACAGCCTAAACTTGCTGTTCATTAGTAAGGGAGTGACCTTCCGACTTTAGGCCACGAATTGTGTTTGACATCTCTAAAAAATATTGCTTCAACATTACATTTGGGCGTTTTCAGTATGTGTCAAATTTGATAGTGAGTCTCCTTAACTTAGTGGCAGATGTACTCCCAAACTTATTTTTTAAGGCAACCCACATAGCTTGAGCTTTATCATAACTTTCAAACTCACACATGGGATCATCTTGCATACGGCTCAGTAACGAGATGCGAGCAATGCTATTTTTCTTTTTCCAAGCTTGATAAGCTTCTAAATCTCTCTTGTGTTGAGTTGAAGTTCCATGCTCAAGTTCATCCATGGTGTGGTTGAGGGTTTCTAAAATCTCTTGCTCCTCAAAGATGTACTGAACTTTTCAGTGCCAAATATCATAATTGTCACCGTTCGGCTTCTTACCCTTATTGGTGTCAATCATAATAGTTTTGGATGCCAAAATCATAATCAATTACTATAACACATTGATATAATATACACATAATCAATACTAGCATACTTTTAGAGTAACACATATATTTAATTTGCAACAAAGACAAACTAAATTAATGATAATTTAACAAAAGACATGGAAACGAAAGTTTACTATGTTTCCAATCAACTCCCATGTACGAATGTGCTATTATCATTAATTAGTTCAATTTGCGCAAATTTTAAGTTCTAGGCGAGAACTTCTTCGAACTTTACCAACCTACGAACTCCTATTAGGAAAAATAATTACATTACCTCATGTAATTTCTATATTTTTCCATTAACACAAAAGCATAGTATGATGTGAACCAATGTACAAAAACAATCATGATGCAACTACAATAATAAACCACAATTCAACATGTAACGGAAAAATAAAGATTTCCTACCATTGTTCGAATTTTCTTGGAACTAGAAAATTGCAAGTATATTAAATTATATACATGCTACCATCGAACCAAGCTCTCTCAGTATATATGACATTATTTTCATATAACCTAGCTACTGTATTTCCTAAAACATAAGAAAATACAAGCTACAAAGGAATAAACTATGCATTTATACCCTAAAAATACGCGTACTTAGGGTTCCTTACACAATTTTATACATTTATCAAAATAAAAAAATAAATATACCAAAGTGTAGAGCACATCCATACGAACCAAACGCCGCCCACCACGCTCCAATACCACGTTCCATGCGCTCACACACGCCGCATGAGCATGCGGCGCGTGTGGCGTACGTGCCAGCGAGCTTAAAAGATGACCGATCCGACCGGTGATCGGTCTGACCGATCCGACCTGTTGACCGATCAATGGTCGAGTTGGGTCCCGGGTTAGCCACGAGTTGGGTCGCCGACCAACTACTTGCCGCCGGTGGTGACGTCATCGATGATGTCATTCAAGTGGTTACCGACCGTTGGATGATGTCATCCGTAACGTCAGCACACGTCGGTTCGCCGACGCATGCGTGACGCTCACGCACTGGCGTTCCCAGCGCGTGGTGCCCACGCATCGCTGCTTTTGGCCGTGCGTGTGGGTGCGTCCAGTGTCTTTCAGCGACGCTCGACCCACCGTTGGACTCATCTCGATGAGTACTTTCACCCAGTATATTTAAAATTTGATTTTGGCTGAAAAAATATTTCGAAAAATAGCCAAAATCGTATGGATGTACGTGACCCCGAACCCGTTCTTCGCTTTGGTTCTTTTTTGACGATTCAAATTGCAATTCCGAGCAATAAACATCCAAACATAATAGAGTTCATTCTCTTGATCTCGATATCAAGTGGTAAACGAGAAAATTCGTTGAAAAATAAGGCAGAAATCACGACCGTACTCGATACCAATGTTGGAAAAAGTGGGCGAAAGACAACTTACCCATTTCCAATGTGCAGTCAACAATTTACCCCAGAACGAACGTTGAATTGCAGATGAATCACGAACAATATTACCTCACGTTGGTCTGAATGTAATCACGAGGAAAACATCTGATTTCCACAGCGTAAATGCTAATTGTTCTCGTAAAGTAGAAATGTAACGTCTTCTTTTTCTTTTTTGATGGAAAGGGGAGAGAAAGGAAAAACTATTTCTTTTTCAGCGTAAAATTTTGCCAACCGTGCCAATGGTTGTCTTCGGGAGTCTTTTATATGACTCTATCGGCATATCAAAACGAAACAGTGCGTCCTCATCGCACCCCACCATGGACGTACTAATTAAGTACAATAGGCGAGGAAGCAACAAATGCGCGGCGAAGGGGCGAGCTGCTGTAGTGCCATTGCTCGGAGGAGGGTAGCGGTCCAAAGTTGCGGAGGATGTGGACTGTTGTGGTGGCGGAGCGCGGCGGAGTAGGAGTAGCGTAGGTCTTGACAGGAGACGGCATGCGGAGGCGCGATAATGGGCGGAGGTGATCTGCTGCAGGCGTTTGCTTGGAGATGCTGCAACAGGGATGACGGCGGAAAATTTGGCAGGGGGTGAGTCGCGAACCGGGCGCTAGGCGCCGCGAGCGGGCCGGCGAGGCAATGTCACGGCTTCTGGGCTGAAGCGAAGATGCAAGCTCGTGGGCGAGGGTTCCGGCGGCAGGTAGGACGATGGCAGCTTCACAGGTTGCTGGTGTCGCGAGGGGGTGGTGTTGCAGCAAAGGGCGAATCGGCGTGAGCAGAGGGAGGTGGAGGCATAGATGAGCGACGCAGTGGTGGTGTCCAGTGTGATGGCCCACGCTGAGGTGCAGCAGGGGATGCTGGGACGTAACAGGGGTGTCGTGGGCGGAATGCTGCTGGGGCATCGCGAGCGGAGTAGAGGTGGAACCGGACAGGTTGAGGGTGGAATCGCGGCAGGAGCAGCGGCTTCTGGTGTCAGGCTGCAGTGGCGGTGATGCTCGTAGGTGGTGAGCGGAGTGCGGCGGTTGCAGGTCCTATGGCAAGGATTGGTGGCAGAAACCCTGCGAAGAATAAGAACAGGAACTGTTCTTTCTTCTTTTTTCTTTTTCTTTTTCCTTTTCTCTCACCTCTGTTCTCACATCTCCCTCACGTCACTTCCCTCTTTTGCTCCCTGCTCTCACGTCCACTCTCTCTTTTCCTTTTCCTTTTGTTGACTTTTCCTCAAGAATTTTTCCTTTTTCTCACGTCCCTCTCTCCTGTCCCCTCTCAGCAGAAAGCTTCTGCTGACTTTTTCTTTTTCCTCCAAAAGAACACAAAAAAAGAAAGCTTTTTTTCTTTGTGTTATGTTTTCTTCTTTTTTCTAGAAACCGAGAAAAGCCCCTCCTCACGTTTTCCTCTCAATGGCCATGTATTCAATGTGTGGGCCCCCAAAAAAACTACGCGAACAACCTTCTTAGGCTATGTTTGGCAGTCAGAATAAAATTCAGGATATGATATTTATCCCATCCTACGTTTAGTGCTCGCTTAGGATATGATAAAGTCGGATATAAGGAGATATAGACAAGATAAAATTATCCCATGGGAGAAGTGGGATAAAGGTGGATAGGATTTCCAATGTCTATAATAAGAAAGTTTTTTTTTTTTTTTTCGAATAACAAACTTATTAAATTAACAAAATTGAAATTATATTTTAATATAAATAATATTTGAATTCTAATTTAAGAAATTAAAAATAAAAAGAAATTAAAATTTATTTTTAATTAATATTATTTTAATATATATATTCAACTTTAATTCTATCTTATAATAAACAGTCAATCTATAAATTAAAATATTTATATTTATTATATATTTTAGGTATTTTTGTATTTTAGGTATGTTAGTACAGTTTACTATTTGATAAAATTTTATTAAAGAATAATGAAAGGGGAAAAATGAAATAATAAAGAAAATAATATAAAAAGGAAAATAAAATAAAATAAATTAAGGAATAGTGTTATGAGATTTTCACCTTCTCCGTTTATTAACATTTATGTTTATTTATAATGACATGCTATTTATATAAAAAAAAAATGTACATGATATGATGTGAACATATCCGACTTTATTACTGCAATTCACCAAATAATTGATAAGATATAAAAAAATTTCAGGATTTCATATCCTATCATATCCATTCTTATCCCGATTAGAAATTCGGACGACCAAATGTAGTCTTATAGGTCACAAATTAGGGTTTTAAGTTTTCCAAATAAATATCCACAAAGATTTCTTTTCCAAACGCAATATTTGTTTTTGATATGATTCGGGATTGCAAGAAGATTTTTCTCAAATTTGAAATCTCACAAAGATGAATCCGTAAAATCTCCTTGAGAACACAAGCTTGGGCCAATTTGCTCTCTTCGTAGGCTTAGTCCAACATGTCAATTTAAAACTCAGAACTATCAATTCAAACCCATCTGTCACCAGCCCAATGCAAATGCAATAATAATAAATAAATGCACATAAAATTATATGCTATGCAATTAATTAATTAATTTTTTTTGCTTAGGGGTTAAAAATTAACCCCTAATTTTTTAATGCGATAAATAACTAAATGGGTTGCCAACATTTAGGTGTTAATAGAACCTAAACAAATCCGTATGATATTGTCACATGAGGTCATCAAGATTTTCAATGAGGCTATTATTCTGGATCTATTCAATGATTTTCTGAGGATATTCTAGATTTGGCCAATCTTGCATTCTTTTAATCTTGTACCTTTCTTGTTGAGGAAAAGCATGCCTGAAAATGTACATATTGATCTTTGTTAGTGCCTTTAGTCTGGAAAGAAATCAGCAAGAACATTTTTCTTACCTACAATGTATTTGGTTTCAAAAGAGTATTTCAAAAACCATTCAACCCATTGAAGCAGTTGGAAGTGGAAAAACTGTTTCTGTTTGAATTTAGTCATCAAGGAGAAGGATGCCATATCCAATTTCATTAGGAAATGATGACTAATAAAATGCAATTCAAACTTTTTTTTTTAATCTTATTCTTTATTGCCAATATTTCCTTGAAAGTAAAATGATAATGCATTTTAGCCCGAGAAAACTTTCCACTTTTGTAGGGCAAAAGTGTTGCTTACCTTCAATTTCTTCAAACAATATGGATGCCCAGTTGACATTGGTCTAGAGGATTCTCTTTTCAACGGATGGTATTTATAATAAGGGAAGATTCTGCATAACTTCTTTTAGCTTTGCAACTGCTTTGGTTTGAGCTTTATTTCAAGGCGGAGGATTCTTTTTAAGCATCAATTATAATGGAAGTAGTAATTTTACACTGTTGGAAACAAAATCTCTAAGATAATTGATTATCCTGAGAAATTGCCGACCTCGCTTGGTTGTGAAATTTTCTTCTAGAAGTTTTAACAATTCCTGAGCAATGTGTGGCTCTGAATAATATGTACCTTTTTGTTAATGTGCATATGAAAAAAATTAATTTTTGTCTGTGCAATGTTTATCTTTATTTGAGAAAGAGTGATTCCACATTTTTCACGATGTCCGCAAACCGATTGAGAAGTCGGCAATGAAATTTTTCAGCAAGGTTGTGAAGCAAGATATCATCAATGTAAATTGCTGCACTTGGCAGGATTGGCTGGAAGATATGGTGCATGACCTTTTGGAATAAGGAAGAAGCTACTTTAAGACCAAAATGGAGGACCTTCCATTGGAAATTATGGTTTGGAATGCAAAATTCTGTCTTGGGTTTGTCTTCAAGATGAATGCCCAATTGCCAAAATCCAACTTTGAAGTTAAATTTGAAATAGATGTGGGCTTTGGATAGTTTAGCAAAAAGGGAATTTCGAGAGGGTAACGAGAATTTATCATCTTCAAGAAAAATGTTGAGGGACTGATAATTTATCACTAGTCGTATCTCTCTCGATTCTGCTCAGCTTATTTATTGACATAAAAAACTTTGCAAGTCCATTGGGAATCCGAGAGCTCAATAAGGCCTTACTGTAGTAGCTCTGAGTATTCCTTTTGCGCAATAGCAAGATGTTCTAGGTTCATTCCCATGTGATTCGCCCCAGTAAGATTTATGTTTTCATTTTTTTTAAAAGGGAAGCGAACAAAAAACTCCGGATTTTTTCACAAAGGATGATGACACTTTTAAGAGAAGTTGGAATGAGATTTCAAATGGAATTCTAATAATATTTGCATGATTGGATCCGGCAGATTCATTTGGATGAAAAAGAACCTTTGGATATTGATAAATTTAGAGAATTAGTCTTTATACTTAAGACCTTTTCGAGAATGATTCGGCCCTATGGAATTTGAGTAATAACATCTCGTTAATAATCAAATCTTTGTTGGAAATTTAGATCCAAAATTTTTTGTGATTATAGAATATTGGGGGAAGAACTAGATAGTTACTAGTGTGGTTTACATTTTTGTAGAAAAAGTATTTTTGAGGCGAGAATTGAAATATTGTATGCAGAATGTCCAGCATTCTTCAAGAAGAACATTAGTGTCTAGAATTGCGAACCGACATTGGTATCTATAAGAGTGATGACTATTATTGATTTACCAAATTTTGAGGTGAAGATTTTTATAAGAAAATGGGAACAATGAACTTGACTAGAATATTTTAAAGAGGTGAAAGATATATGAAAAAGGTTTTCAAAGCCTGAATTAGAATCAAATTCACTAGGAATTTGATAATAAGGAATAATATAAAGAGTTTGCACAAATGGATTTTCATCAATGGAAAACAATGATTTAATATCATCATTTTCAAGCGAAATACCAGTTTCAATTTCAATATAATGTATCAAGTGGTTTTGACATTTTCTTACATAGGATCAATTTTTGGTGAAATGACCATTTTTGTTGTAGATGAAGTATCGAGTTGATTTTTTGAGATCTGAGCAATCTTTCTTTTTTCGCAGGAATCACCATTTCTTCTTTCTCTGAAAGTGCTTAAGTCCATGCTTGGACCTTCCAATTTTGTACTTCTTGAAATGCTCTTTTTTTTTTTGTCTTTTTTTTTGGAGAAGTACACTATCAGTGCTATAAGTTGTGTACAACGCTCACTTTGGTGTCAAAAGTTTCAATCGAATCACTTAAGTGCCAAATTGGAGGAAAAACGATCACTTTGGTGCCACCGCGAGAGATTCCGACCAAAATGATGACGTGGCTTTTATATATATTTTTTTAAAAAATGTGGCGGCTTTAAAACGACGTCGTTTTCCATTATTCTCAAGAAACAACGTCATTTTGCCGTTAAACGTGGACACCCTCATGGAAACGATGCCGTTTAGCTCATATCGGGATTGAAATTAGGGTTTCCACTGCTTGGCCATCGTTGTTCGCCTACCATCGCTCGGCCACTATCGCTCGGCCACCATTGTAGTTGCTCAACCAGGTGAGCGAGGAGAGACTGAGATTGTTGCTCAAGCAATAAGTGGCAGGAAAAAATGGAGGCGAGGGTGGAGGAGGAGGAGGAAGAAGATGGGTCGAAGGTGCCACTAGTGCGCTGCTGTTGCTGGTGTATTGCTGGTGTCGCTGCTGGTGTGCTGCCAGTGCTGCTGCTGGTGCCATGCTGGTGCCATTGCTGGTGTGGGTCTTTGAGGAAGAAGAAGACGAAGACGAGCCTTCTCTCTCTCTCTCTCTCTCTCTCTCTCTCTCTCTCTCTCTCAATTTGGGAATTAGGGTTTCTAAGTTTGGCGAAAGATGTTAAACGGCGTCGTTTTGGTGTTTGGATGCTGACTCAACTCTCCGACGAGCCACGTCGGCTTCAAAAATTAATAAAAAAGTGCCACGTCGGATTTCCGGCCAATTCATCGGCGTTGGCACTGAAATGATTGTTTTAAAAAAATTTTGGCATTTAAGTGATTCGACAAAAACTTTTGGCACCAAAGTGAGCATCGTACACAACTTTTGTCACTAATAGTGTACTTATCCCTTTTTTTTTGGGAATATTTTTCACAGTGCCATCACAATCTTTTTTAGAACATTTGATCTTTAGATGTTGTCTCTAATATAAGTTTTCATTGTTTAGTGTCTAAGACATAGATTATCCAAGCAGAGATGGATTTCTTGCTGTATTTCTTTAAAGTGAATATCCACAATTCTCCTTTAATTATTGAGAAAGGATCTCTCGACCTATTGGGAGAGCTCTCTAGGAACAGATGCTAGGAAAACCTGCTTCAGGTTTTTTTTTTCAGCTCTAAGGCTATAAAAGAGCTTGACCATTTCTCGATAATATTTGTCGAGATGTCTTTTTTAGAGAGAACAGCATTTTCTCTCAAAATAGTCTCATCTTTTGAGCTCATAGAGATCAATGGATTTTCCGACGAAAAAGTAGTAGATGAAGGCAATAGCTTGGCCAAAACTTGTTAAGGGTAGAAATTGGAATTGGTCTTGTCCTAGAACTAATTGCCACCAATGTTTAAGACTACCTATAAATCTTGTGATAAATTCAAAAAGAACATCATACTTTTCTTGATTGGCGAGAGCTCTAATATTTAGCTAAGAATGGAATTCTTCAAATCTTTCTAGCCACGGGAATAGGGGGCATCATCAAGGGTAAAGAACCGTTTGGAGAAAGCAAGAATCTGAGATAGGTTATTTGGTTGAATAATCTTTGGTTGAGAAGCGTTTGAGTCCATTTCCTAATATGAAGGATTAGCCATGAATATTGAAGAAGTGACTGGTACAATGGGAAATGATTCAAGAGTAGGGATGGAAAAAGAGGAGGATGAAAGAGATATCGAATATAGTTTGAGCTTAAATTTGAATCAATCAGAAGAATCAGCTTTGAAGGAGGCTGAATTTGGTCTTTCAGGATAGTAAGATCAAGTTGTCTTTCCTCCTAATTGCTCAGATCTCTTAGGAATGATTCCAACAGGTTGGATATCATCATTTGGTATGGCTTCTCCTTTGTAGAAGTCAAGGATTCCTTAGGAATTTTTTCTTTCCCCTTTTCTTTCATTAGCTTATCCATTTCTCTAAGGCGATTTCGCATCTCTACCACATTAATGCTATTTCGTCTGAAGGAAGTTTTTATGATTATAGCAAAGACTGAAGTATTTGAGGGTGGAAACGTAAACTCAATTATTAGCAAGGTAGGGAATGGATCAGAAGGTTTGAATCCTTCTTCTTCAAGGAACTGAATTTGCCTTTTGAGTTTCTCTATTTCAGCCTTTGGGCTTTCGAGATGATGATATCTTAGGTGTTGTCTAGATTCCAAGGTATGAAGCCTTTTTTGGAAATCTAAAAGTATTTTTTTCATCATATCTCTTGAGATCCTTTTGTACTTTAATGATTCTGAAGTCAACCGTTTTGAAAACATTGTTTTGTGCCAGAAGAGTTTTTGATTGCCAATTCAAAATAGCTTCAGCAATAGGGGTTCTCTTTTGCCTTCTATGTTCGTCCACATTGATTATAGTAAGTATCTTTGGGATGTAACGGTACCTCCCCCATGGATTAATAAATTCTTCAATAGTTGGGAAAGAAAGCCTAGAACTTTTTCAAACAAGAGGGGGAAAATCTATTTCTTAGAACATGGAAATAGATAGAGTATCCTTTTTTTTTCCTGGCTGGATAGTGTTTCATTTGGAGGTGCAAATGGGTATGAGTGTTTCTTTACCCACTTAAGGATTGGCTTGTAAAATGGAGAAACAACTAGTTTTTTATGAGGGGGTGAAGGAGGTGGCGAAAGTGGCAAAGCCGATGATGATGAAGCATATAAAGTTGGTGGAGATGGAGCATAAGAAATCATGAATTGAAATTTATCACCTTCTCCAAGGGTGTTGATGGAGGGATTTTCATTTAAATACCTTTAGTATATACCATCTTTTGGTTTCCGGGGTTTTTGTTTGGGCCTTGTAGTTGGGTCCACCTCATCAAGAAAATTTGTATAATAAGAACATTGGCGGAAATGATTCCAAAAACAATGACCATAATGGTTTTTGTAGTAATGGATAGGATTTCCATTACTTTGGAAGTATTTGACAAGCTTTTTTGAGTCTGGCTTAGAGATTGAATCTAGAATGCAAGGCTCAATCCTAAACAAGGTTCGGAAGATGGTAGGGTTTTTTTTTTCAGGATAAGTACACTATCAGTGCCATAAGTTGTGTACGACACTCACTTTGGTGCCAAAAGTTTCTGTCGAATCACTTAAGTGCCAAAAAGTTTGAAAAACGCTCACTTTGGTGCCAACTTCGATTCGGTTGGCCGAAAATTCGACGTGGCACTTTTTTATTAATTTTTGAAGCCGATGTGGCTCGCCGGAGAGTACAAATCGGCATCCTAACACCAAAACGACGCCGTTTGGTGTCTCCCCCAATTCAAAACCCTAACACCAAAACAACGCCGTTCGCCATCCTCGATGGCCCCCGCGCTCGGCGGCCACGGCTCCGACCCCGACCCCGACGATGGCCACTCGACGGCCGCAGCTCCGACCCCAGCCCCAACCTCGACCCCGACCGCAACGATGGCCACTCAGCGGTCGTGGCTCTGATCCCGACCGCAACGATGGCCACTCGGCGGTCGTGGCTCTGATCCCGACCCCGACCTCGACGATGGCCACTCGGCGGCCGCGGCTCTGACCCCGACTCCGACCCCGACCCCAATGATGGCCACTCGGCAGCCGCGACCCCGACCCCGACCCCAACCTCGATGACGGCTACTCGGCAACCAAGTCGAAGGCCGTGATCTAGCCAGTGCTTGGGGAGGCCGCCGACGAGTGCGCCGCCATTGATGTCTCCCTCTCCATCTTCAATCTCCTTGACAAGTGCCTGGCCTATGTCTTCCAGTACCTAGGCTCTGACGACCGAGGCTAGTGCTCCCTCGTGTGCCATCGAGGGCGTCCAAATAGCGCCGAGCAATGGCGGCTGAGCGAGCGACGGCGGAGGCCAAGCAATGAAACCCTAATTTCAATCCCCAAATAAATAAAAAAAATCCCCAAATGAGTTAAACGGCGTCGTTTTTGTGAGGCCATCCATGTAGGACAGCAAAATGATGTCGTTTTCTTAAGGAGGATCGAAAACGACGTCGTTTAAGGCCTTGTCGATTTTTTTTTAAAAAAAAAGCCACATAATTATTTTGGTCGGAATCTTTCGCCGGTGGCACCAAAGTGATTGTTTTTCCTCCGATTTGGCACTTAAGTGATCCAACGGAAACTTTTAGCACCAAAGTGAGCGTCGTACACAACTTATGGCACTGATAGTGTACTTCTCCCCTTTTTTTTTTTTCCTTTTCTTTACCAAATTTGATGGCAACAATGCCATCCCTTTTTCTTATAAATTCAGAATTCAATGACTGGAGAGGCTTATTGTTTTGATGCAGCTTCTTATAGTTGGTAATCCAAATCTCCGAAAGGAGTTTGGCTAACTTTTCTTTAGGAATTTGCCAGGGAATATGGATACATAATGCTTGGTCATTTTAGATAGAGATGAAAAGGGCATATTCATTTCCATTTCAGAAGTTTAGATCAAGGGCATGATTCTGCACTAGGGGTGAGCATGGTCCGGTTGAGCCGGCCCACCCCTAACCCTGGATTAACTCACATAGTGTTGGTCCTCAATTCTTGGGACCAAGGGCCGACCCTATTGAGCTTAGGACCAAGGGGCCCCGGACCGACCTAGTGGGTTCGGTTTGGATCCAGTGTCAACCTAGGACCAACTGATAATTTATTTATTTCATTTTTTGTACAATCTAAAAAGGCAATCGAGAACCGGACCGACCCAATGGGTTTGGTCCGATTTTAAGGTCAACTCAGGATCAACCAATAATTTTTTGTTTCATTTTTTGTACTCCCTGAAAAGGCGATCAGGGATTGGACCGACCATATGGGTTCAATGACGAGCGAGGTCAATTAAGAGAGGCGAGCGACGAGTGTCGAGTGGGGTGAGCGTCGAGCATCGAGCAAGGAGCAACAAGCCAGGCGAGCATCGAGTGGCGAGCAGCACAAGTGACCCAAAGTGAGTGAGGCGAGTGTCAAGTAGTGAGTGGAGAAGATATTTCTTCCGATTTTGGCAAATTAAAGACTAAGAAGACAAATAAGATAAAAGAGAACGAGTATTAGAAGAGGATGTTGTGAGGAGCTATTTATGCCCTTTTGAACGCCACGAGAACTCCTCACAAAAACATATTTCTCGTTTGTAAATTATGACTTTTGACGCTGTAAAAGACATTAAAAGATCTAAGTTATTAAAAAATAGTATAAAATTACTTGAACTCTTTATTAAAGAGCTATTTAATGTTGTTGACGCCGTTTTTCTACAAGCCAAACGAGGCTTGAACTTTTTCAGGCAGGTGCAAACCAGCTGATAGGTGGCTTCCCCTCTGCCCTTTACAACTTGTCATCCCTCAATGTCATAAGTTTGCCCGATAACCTGTTCTCTGGTATTATCAGGAGAGAGATAGGCCTTCTGCTTCCGAATCTGCAACTTTTACATCTGGCACATAATCAGTTCACGGGTCCCATTCCCGATTCACTCTCCAACGTCACGAACTTAGCAGAAATTGATATCCCCATCAATAACTTCAGTGGACATGTCCCAGCCAGCTTCGGAGGGCTTCAGAACTTGAGCTGGCTCGGCCTTGGGTTTAATTTTCTCGGAAGTGGCGCAACCAACAGTCTGAGTTTCCTTGCTGATTTGGCCAACTGCAGCAACCTTGAATATCTGGATTTACAATATAACCAGTTCGAAGGCGAGCTGCCAGTTTCTGTTGGTAACTTCTCAACCCAACTGAATTGGCTACAAATCTCAGGAAACATAATTCGTGGTAGAATTCCTGAAGTAATTGCAAACCTCTTTAGTCTACATCTATTATCTATGGACAATAACATGCTAGCGGGCAACATTCCCATGTCCATCGGGAGGCTGTCAAACTTGCAATTCCTGAATTTGGGCCAAAACAAGTTGACTGGGCATATACCTTCGACCATAGGTAACATCACGGGTCTGATGCATCTGCACTTGTACCACAACATCTTAAAAGGAAGCATACCTTCGAGCCTCGGCGACTGCGAGTCCCTGCAAGATCTACGCCTTTTTCATAACAAATTTACTGGGACCATTCCGAGCCACATGATCAGACCGTCCTCCCTCATAATACATTTGGATGTATCTCACAACTCTTTGTCTGGGCCCCTGCCAGATGTTGGAAACTTAAAGAACCTCATTTTTCTCGACGTTTCATACAATCAAATTTCATGTGAGATTCCTATAACTTTGGGCAACTGTTTGGGATTTGAAGAGCTGTATATGCAGTCGAACCATTTTCGAGGACCCATTCCTCAGTTCCAGGGGTTAAAAGGCATCCGTTTTCTTGACCTTTCCAATAACAACCTGTCAGGGCAAATCCCAGAGTTTTTAGCTAACTTGTCGTCGTCGCTGCAATTCTTAAATCTGTCTTTCAACAATCTCGAAGGCGAAGTACCTGTACGTGGGATATTTGGACACACTAGTGCCTTTGAAGTTGACGGCAACCAAGAGCTATGTGGGGGCATACCTGAACTGCGTTTGCCTTCATGTCCAGCAAAATCGTTCCCGAGATCGATAAAGCATAGAACTTCGAAGTGGGTGGTGGACATAATCATTTGTGCTTCTTGTGCAGTGGCATTACTGTCCTTAATATCTCTTTTCTGGTTGAGAAACTCAAAGAAGGAACATCTGCCTACCCGCTCCTTCGGCCATTTTCACGAGAGAATTTCCTTTGATGCCCTATTCAAAGCTACCGACGGATTCTGTTCAAGCAAATTGATTGGTTCAGTTGATCTTTTATGTGGATGAACATTTAACTACAGCAAATGAGTACAGAGAACACCTTTCATAGTTCATACAGTAGTACCATGTCGCATGACCGCAATAATTTTTAACTCTTGTTCAGGTAGTTTTGGCAATGTGTACAAAGGTACTCTGGGTTCCGATGGAAAAATTGTGGCCATCAAGGTTTTGAATCTCCAGCAGAAAGGAGCTTTCAAGGGCTTCTTGGCCGAATGCAAAGCACTCAGCAGCATTCGGCATCGTAACCTTGTTAAGATCTTGACTGCTTGTTCGAGCATCGACTCCCATCGTAATGACTTCAAAGCCTTGGTATACGAGTTCATGGTAAACGGCAACTTGGACATTTGGTTGCACCCAAATGACAAACACACGCAATTCAAACCTTTGAGCTTCCTGCAAAGATTGAACATCGCGATCGATGTGGCCTCTGCTTTGGATTATCTTCACCACCAGTGCCCAACTCCAATCATCCACTGTGATCTGAAGCCAAGCAACATTCTTCTCGACGATGATTTCACAGCTCATATCAGTGATTTTGGATTGTCGAGGCTCATTTTCGATTCTAACAAAGACATCTTTTCGAGTCATCTCAGCTCCTCTGCTTTTAAGGGAACCATGGGTTACATTGCTCCAGGTACTGCTTTAATGATCACAAATACATTTACATTCACACAATCAAGAGATTTCGATGACCTTGTAGAGTAATCAAGCTAACAGGAACTTTTTCTGGACTGGCAGAATATGGAATGGGCGTTCGTCCATCAACAAGTGGGGATGTGTACAGTTTCGGAATTATCTTGTTAGAGATGTTCACTGGAAGACGACCGACGGACAATGTATTTAAAGAGGATTTTAACCTCCAGAAGTTTGTCAAGTCAGAGTTGTCAAAGCGAGCAACAGGGATTTCGGATCAGTCAATTTTCTGCGGAGAAGTAGGCGAAAGCATGGACAAGGAGGGGATATGGAGAGACTGTGGAACCGACCAAGCAGAATGCCTGATATCGGTTTTCGAGATCGGATTAATTTGCTCGGCTGAATCACCAAAAGATAGGAAGGACATGAATGGAGTTGCACGGGACTTGCTCTCAATCAGAGACAAGTTTCTCAAAACCGGCATCCATGAGGATAGAATACAGAGCCCTGCACCGAGTAAAGCACCTTCTTAAGTCGCCATATGCTTGTAATTTTGTATCCTTAGCATGCTCCGCTGTTCCACAATATCTTTGGATTTAGTAAATCGGCTCATATGATGACAAGTATCGGGACAATTGCTGAGAGCCTGATCGATATATCCTCCTTTCTCTTTTCATATTTTGCAGGGGACAGGTGCGAGGAGGTGGCCTGTTCCACCTCCGGTGTTTGAGTGGGACGGGGGGAAACTGTAAATAGAGGCAGGCACGACGTAGCTTGTTAGAGCCACGCGGCTCTTTCCATGTCAATGGTGGGCTAGCTTGGGCATCTGCGAAGTCCTTCGTCCATAACTGAGCTACCGGGGAGGGCCTTGGACTTTGAGGGGCTTCAGCTTGCTAGCTGGTGAGCCTCTAAACCAGCAGCTTCTGGTTGGTCAGCAAGCAAAACTAGCACGCTCTGCATAATAAATAAAACATGGACTTCGACTATTCCTATGGTTATTTTCCTGTTATGAGACATCTCTATGTACTTGGGTCCGGTCACGTTGTTGTGAGATCCTATGAAACCGTCCATCAAGAACGAGAACCTTCCGAGAGTCCTTGAGGCCGTGACGGAAGGTCTCCATGCACTGCTGTAATGTATGAATGGATTTCCTTCTTATGTCCTTCAGCCAAATTGTCCTTCTTCTTTTCTGGGAAAGTAGAAGCAGCAACGTTGATACTGATACTGCCAATTCGGTTCACGACTTGGTTTTCTGCTTATTCCACGATCTATCCTGAGAACCCAGCGATGATTCCTAGTTCCATCGCCGAAATCAGCTTTTACTTCGAGCCTTTCCGATTTAGTCAGACAATTTCTTTTAGAAATTGTATGCATCACGCCACCAATTACACGATCCTATTAAAGAGAAAAAAAAGAAGAAAATTTTACTAACATGGTTTGCCGACAAAGTATTCGAAAAAAAATGAAAAACAATATATTTGATAACACCCGACATGTTCGACGATGAACTTATAAATGTAATCAATTTGATCAAGATGTCTGAAAAGGAGATATGAATAAAATATCAAAAGCCGGAATAAGTGATTGGAAAAGAAAAATAGACAGTATGTCAAAATATGGAAAATTCTCTCATACTTATCTATTCACATTTCGAAATTAGAGGTGACAATTTTTGACGCTACAGGTCAACATGGCTCGAACATAATATGGAGATAACTCATTCAGATTTGCGATTGAATTGATTATCTATGTGTGACCTTCGTGCCAATTGAGTTCATAACCCCTTGAATTAGTGCAAATTTAGCTCTCCATAGTATTTAAAATTGCTCAACTCACCCAAATTTACCATCTCTTGGCCTATCTCAGATCCTTGGTGTTGGTTAAAGGTTTGGCCTGTCTCCTAGTATCCTCATATTGGAACAGTATATTTATTAAGCTTGTCCGCGGCTCTACCTATAAGTATTAAAGGTCCGAGAAATCCCAAAGGTCCGGACGTTGCCTAAGACTGTCACACCCCGATTCACAAGAAGAAGGGCATGACATGGCCGTCCTTTTTCCAAAGGACGCAGCCTCAACATAACCAAAATTTCAACCCGATATCAACATATATACATCCACATATATATATTTGACAAAAAGGGGCAATTGGTTACAATATCAGAGTATATCTATAATCCACAAACATCAAAACACAAACCTTCTACAAGGACTAACTTATAAACTCATTAACTATGCACAAGTCATACCAAAAAGTTCCACCACAAAAGTCCTCCCCGAGCGAACGCTCACGCCTACTCATGACTCGCTGAAGAACCTGAAAAACAAGTATAAGAAAGGAGTGAGCTACTACGGCTCAGTGAGTAACACATTTCTTCTAAGCGGATCGAGAAATCACTACGCACATTTAAAACATAACTCAAATACATAATCATAACTCAAATACCAAAATACCAATGGTCCAGTCCATTAGTCAATCTCATAAAACATGCATCAATGGTCTATTCCATTGATTAATCTCATCAAATCACATCGATGGTCCATTCCATCGACCAAACTCAAATCACACGTCAATGGTTCACTCCATTGACCAATTCATGCTCTGAGAGTGCTAGTATGAAATAAACCTTGGCAAATATATGCGGAATAATAAACTTTGAGTAAAATAAAGGAGTAAGGGAAGAGAATAAGAACACGAGATTTATAGTGGTTCGGCTTAATCCAAGCCTACGTCCACTCTCCCACGTTAACAGCCTTCTTGGCTGGATTCCACTATGCAATCAATAAGAGATTACAACTTTGAGTGCAAACACTTAGTAGTAGATCACACTATCTCACTAAGTCACTCTTTTGGTATTTCTCTCACGATTACAAACGTTTAAGCTCTCCAAAGACAAGTTGATGATCGAAGGTCGCTCGACTTTGGAATTATAAATTCTACGCTCCGTCTCTTGCTTGCTCATCGGTCCATGATCTCCTTAAATACTCCTCCACTTCCAAACTAGCCGTTGGACAGCATCCCGGAGAATCGTCTTCCAATATACCCATTGGACAGCTCTGTATCTAGAAGATTTGGTAGCCGTTGAGTGACAAAGGTAAAATCCCAAATTGATTCCGATCGCCCATACAAACGAAATCTTGGTTTCCATAAGTAAAGCTTCTTCGTATAGAAAGTTCTTGTCTTCAATCAAATCAATCTTGATGTGGAATCCAAACCAGATCACTAGCCGTTGTATGATTGGGCTTGAGTTACGATTCATCGAATCTGGATGTAAAGTCTCGAGTCTCAGTAGACTTTACAATATGCGTCTCGTAGACTTTACAATCTGGGTCTTTAGACTTTGAGTCTTGAGTCCGATGCCTTCGGACTTTGAGTCTTGAGTCTCGCGTCTTCGGACTTTGACACGTAAGTCCGGAAATCTTCGAATATACTTCGGACATGTGTTACGTTCAGTCTTCTGGCCGTCTTCGACTTTGACAATATCCTTTACATGTTCTATTATCTGCATGGTCTATTACTTAACCATTAAACATGTTAGTAGCCTTTGATTTATTTTGTCATCTTCAAAACATCATAAGGGATTTCCCTAACAATCTCCCCCTTTTTGATGATGACAAAACAATCTCTGAATATGCAGATTTGTAAACATACTTTTAAATCAAAGGATATCAGAAAATAGCAAATAGATTGAGCATAACAATATATAGAAAAATAATCGCAGCTCAATATTATGCCATAGATAATATCATATCAACCAATCAGCACATATGCATATTCATATCTTCTCCCCTTTTTGCCATAATCAAAAAGCGATAATAATAGATTCACGTATAAAATGATAACAAATATCTTGCATGAATCACAATTTCCAAAAATCAGCTTTTATAAAGTAAATCGAATATTAAAGATATGCAATATAGCTCACTTCGATTATATCAGCAAATATCCAATAAAAATCACGGATGCATCATAAAATTTACGTACCATTTTTGTCATAATAAAATGATAATATCAATAAGAGATTTGTTAATGACAAAATGTAATAAAAGATGCACTAACCGGATTTTGTAGATCTTAACAATTCTGACACATTTACCTTCCTTCTTTTCATAACAAGATCACGATCAATCAAAAAAAAAATTTCCAAAATTGATCAAAGCTCCCCTCAATTTGTTGCCTTTTTGAGATGATCATGATTCTTTTCCTTTTCTTTTGGATTTGATTTCTCCCCCAATCTTCATAGGAGATATTTTCTGATTGCACTAAAATCTGCGTAGATTTGTAATCATTCTTGCCTTATTGAATTTCCTGCAATCAACTCATTTCCCTTTTTGGTATCCATCAATTTGGATCCTTCCTTGACGTTAGAGTAAAATAGAAAATCTCCATAATCAAATATTCTTTCTTAATTCATCATAACAGAGTATTCAAAGAAAGAATATTATGAACAATAATATTTTGACAAATAAATTCTCACTTAGTCAAAGCACAATAAAATTAGAGAGAATAAAATCCTTGAATATCTCAAAAAAAAAATATCTTGCAAAATTAGTATAACGTAGAATCGGATTTTTACTTTGCAAAATATGACAATTTGAGAGCATAAAATTAAACCAAATAATCTGAATTATCTCAAATAATCACACGTACTAAATCAAATCTTAACTCACAAATCACAAAAATAAATCATACGATTCTTTCTTCCATAAAGCAAAATATGATCATTATAAAATCTCAATCAACCAAGGATATATCGAATATCAAGCATAATGAGAATTATTGCCCAAATCAAATTGAGAATAAAAAATTCCTTACCAAATCCTCTTTCTTCTTTCTTCTTTATATCCTGCAAAAATAACTTATCTTTTCTTTGGTACCCATTTTTCTTGGGTCCATGAGAGTTAGCAGAATATGTTGCTTTTATCCAATTTTTCTTAATAGGTCTCCGGACTTGAGAAAGATCTTGTTGCCTAAGTCGAGAATTCTCCTTTTTAAGTTCGAAAATCCTTTTAAGAGAAGATTTGAGATTTGAACAAAACTCATTTATATACTTTGAAACTTTGAGAAGAATTGTTGAATAACTTACCTTGATTTCCTCATCAGATTCTGAGTCTGGTTGTGAATCAGACTTTGATTCTGAGTCTATGTCTGAGTCAGACTCTGGTTCTGAGTCTATGTCTGAGTCAGACTCAGATTCTGAATGTGCCGTCAAGCATATATTTTCTTGCTTATCATCTTCTTTCATGATTCTTTTCTGGCCATTATGCTTGTATTGACTTCTTCCATCGAATATCCTTCCTTTTCTACTCAACTTTTTGATTTTTTCAATCATAAAAGCAAGTTCTTCATCGTCCATGTCATTTTCTGAGTCTGTTTCATCAAAAACAGCATTAGATATTAAAGCAATGGACTTTTTACCTTCGGGATCTTCTTCATTAAGTTGTTCCACTTCATAGGATTGAAGAGTGCCAATCAATTCATCAACGGAAAGTGGCATAATCCTTTGAGTCTCCCTGATTGAGGTCTTGACATGGTTCCATTCTTTTGAGAGACCTCGCAAGAGTTTGTTGACCTTCATTTGGGAAGAAATTGGATGACCTTGATATGCCAAACCGTTTACAATTTCAGTAAAACGATCGAACATATCTCCAATCGACTCTCCTTGCTTCATCTTGAAGGATTCATAATTGCCGAGCAGGAAGTTTACTTTTGTCTCTTTTACACGATCGGTCCCTTCATATGTAACATGAAGTTTATCCCAAACTTCTTTTGCTGTTTCACATGAAGAGATTCTGTTATATTTAGCAAGAGATAAAGCGCAATATAAAGAATAAATGGCTTTTGCATCAAGCGCTTCTCTTTTGGACATCTCCATCCGAGACATAGGAGCGGGGGTTTGCTTTCTTTGTCTTTGCCATTCTTATTTGATGTAGACGCAGCAATGGGGTTGATTCCTCTTTCCACAACATCCCATTGTAAGAGATCTCTGGATCTTAGGAATGCTTTCATTTTATTCTTCCATACGTCGTATTCCTTTCCATCAAAATATGGTGGTCTTGTGTTGCTTTGCCCTTCCATAAGTCCTGGTGCCAACATACTAGCCATAAAGAATCTTTAGCTCAAAAGTAAAAACACTTTTATAAACCGAGCACTTGGCTCTGATACCAATTGAGAGTGCTAGTATGAAATAAACCTTGGCAAATATATGCGGAATAATAAACTTTGAGTAAAATAAAGGAGTTAGGGAAGAGAATAAGAACACGAGATTTATAGTGGTTCGGCTTAATCCAAGCCTACGTCCACTCTCCCACGTTAACAGCCTTCTTGGCTGGATTCCACTATGCAATCAATAAGAGATTACAACTTTAAGTGCAAACACTTAGTAGTAGATCACACTATCTCACTAAGTCACTCTTTTGGTATTTCTCTCATGATTACAAACGTTTAAGCTCTCCAAAGACAAGTTGATGATCGAAGGTCGCTCAGACTTTGGAATTATAAATTCTACGCTCCGTCTCTTGCTTGCTCATCGGTCCATGATCTCCTTAAATACTCCTCCACTTCCAAACTAGCCGTTGGACAGCATCCCGGAGAATCGTCTTCCAATATACCCATTGGATAGCTTTGTATCTAGAAGATTTGGTAGTCGTTGAGTGACAAAGGTAAAATCCCAAATTGATTCCGATCGCCCATACAAACGAAATCTTGGTTTCCATAAGTAAAGCTTCTTTGTATAGAAAGTTCTTGTCTTCAATCAAATCAATCTTGATGTGGAATCCAAACCAGATCACTAGCCGTTGTATGATTGGGCTTGAGTTACGATTCATCGAATCTGGATGTAAAGTCTGAGTCTGTAGACTTTACAATATGCGTCTGTAGACTTTACAATCTGGGTCTTTAGACTTTGAGTCTTGAGTCTGACAGTCTTCAGACTTTGAGTCTTGAGTCTGACAGTCTTCAGACTTTGAGTCTTGAGTCTGGCAGTCTTGAGACTTTGACACAGAAGTCTGGAAATCTTCAGAATATACTTCGGACATGTGTTACGTTCAGTCTTCTGGCCGTCTTCGACTTTGACAATATCATTTACATGTTCTATTATCTGCATGGTCTATTACTTAACCATTAAACATGTTAGTAGCCTTTGATTTATTTTGTCATCTTCAAAACATCATAAGGGATTTCCCTAACATGCTCAAATGTCTAGTCATGGTCACGTGTAACGCCCGTGACAAAACGACCAAGATTCCCCCTTTGGCAAGGTCTCCACTTATTATAAGCCGGTGGCTCGGCCCACAAGGATATCCTAGAATAGTATGCGCATATTCACACCCCTTAGGGTCCACAGAGACATTGAGCACCAACCACCAATCACAATATCCAGTAATCCAATGTCAGAAAGGAAGTCATATCACAACTCAAAATTCGATATATAAATATCAAAGCATCCTTCAAAGCATTTCAAGATTCTTTCACAAAGAATTTCACAAATCATTTTTCACATAACCATTCAAATTAACGTCAAAATACAACTCCCTTCGAACCAAAAATATCAGTAATATCTCGATCCTGTTTTATGCAACAAAATATGCTTTTTGTCAACTTATAGAGTATTTAGGCTGCGCATGATAAAATTTCTGAAACAGAAATTGATTTCTGACCAGAAATCAATTTCTCAATTTCTATTCCCTAGCCAAGTTTCTGAGCAAAGAAACCCGTTTGATAACGACTCAAAATTTCTATTTCTGAAACAGAAATCCGTTTGATAACAGAAAAAAAATTTCTATTTCTATGAATCATGTTGTCCCCATCCTTTTACCTCACTCTTCTTGGTGCTTATGATGGTAATTTAATTTGATAAAAGTTGATAAATCACTTTAATTTATATTGGTAATTCGATAGAGTAGTTAGGAACTTCAAAACATTAGCAATTTATGTAAATAAAAGCTAGTAATTAGTATAAAAATGCTAATATGCAAACTATAAAAGATTTTGTATTTTCAAATGCTAATATGCAAATAGTGAATGTATTTATTCTCCTCATTCAAGATTCGGGTTTAAGTCACTACACTTTTTTGCATTCTTTTGAGACCACAAAGTGATTTTATGTTAGGTACTAGTTGACATGGAGGGAGGCGCAATCTGCGAGCGATTCGAAATTAATAAAATGAAGGTTGTGCTAGAAATAGAAATTGATTAGATAACAACATAGGAAATCCTCAAATACAAAATAATAGTCGAAATAATATTAATACATTACAAAAGTTGAAAAATATAATTTCATGGAATTTCCGGCATATTATTATCCATTGCCATTTTATTGGCAATGGTTTTCCTAAGCATATTTATTTGGTTTCCCTCCTTGGTCAACTGAATGTTTGCAAGCTCATCCTGCGTAGGTTCAGCCACGTACATCGGATCTCCATATAGGGAAAAGTTATTATCCATCTTGTCTTGATCGCGAATGTAATTATAGATGGCACAACATGCAATTACGCTATGTGCTTGCTTTCGAAGTGCAAATGAGGGCATGTGCCTCAAAATGAAAAAGCGATTCTTCAATGCCCCAAATGATCTTTCAATGGCATTCCTTAAAGAAGAATACCTATAGCAATAATATCATCATAATTGCAACTTAAAAACATAAATAAACAAAGTCTCAAATACATAAGTCATGCATATTTCTTAAACAAAGTCTCAAAAAAAAAAAAAAATTTCTATTTCTATTTCAGAAACAGAGAAGCTACAATTTCTAGCTTCTGATTTCTCCCCCAAAACAATTTCTGAAACAGAAATCTGTTTCAGAAATAGAGAAATCAATTTGCGTTACCAAACGGATTTCTGTTCCAAACCTGTTCCGGGGAACAGAGAAACAGAGAAATCAAGAAACAGAAATTTTATCATGCGCAGCCTTAATCAACCATGTTTCTCAAAACATGAGTTTAAAATACAAAGAAGAAATAGTGTCACTCACCTGGGAAAAGCCAAAAATCAACTACGACGCTCACACGAACCGACGCATTCGGATTCCTAACAATTAACGGAAAAAAATATCAAAAAGCCGAGTAAAAATGATATTCTTATAACGACTCGCCTATACTAGGCCTATTAGTCGATAAACGACACCCACGCGCCCCAAAAGTTCACAATTTAGCATAAACCCATCATTTTCAGCTAGGCGCGGCCCATGCGCCAACTTCGTCACGCCATAACTTCCTCCACAAAATTCCGTTTCAAGCCGTCTTATAGTCTTTAGAAAGCTCTCTTAACGTACAACAACAACCCCAACTCAGCCACCCCAAAACAGTACCGGAAATAACAAAAAAAGAGACTCGAAGCCACTATTCGCTACAGTACCAGATTGCGCCTCCAACTTCAAAAATCCGTTCCGAACAAACCGCAAGCTCAAATCACGATCCGAAAGATGATATAGCTTCACAACATCCCAAAGTACCATTTCTAAAAATTTTACAGCTTAACGACTCAAAAATTGGGCTTCGCCACACAAATACCCAAGAAATCCGAATTTCGAGCCCTAATTGCGGCAATTACTTCAAACAAGTGATTAAAGGCTTCAATTTATTACCGGCCTTGCAAAACACACTTGAGTCGGCTTGATAAGGCGTCCGGGTCACGAGCGCGCCAAATTTTTTCCCTTTTTCCCTTTTTCCTTTCTCTTCTTTCTCTCTTCTCCCTTGTTTCTTTCGTCCCCTGTTTCTGCCCGTGCTCCTCTTTCTCTCCCTCTTTCTCTCTTTTTAAAGCCCAGCCGAAGGTTCCACGGTTCTCTTCAGCCTCACTTTTTTGACTTTTCAACTCTTTCTTTCCAACATGGAAGGGGGAGGTGAGGGATTGAAATCCCCACCTTCTTAGGGGGGATGGGGATAGGGACGCGTAAGTTTCGAGAGTGGGTTGCGACTCCCACGCCCTGCAAGAGGCAGGGCACAAGTCTGCAAGTGAGTGTAGAGTAGGAATAGAGTAGGACTGACCAAAAAAAAAAAAAAACTCTTTCTTTTCCTTTTATTTTATTAAAGAGCCCATATATTACAAAGACAAAGCTATTTAAGGCCGTAATTAGGCCAGGCTAGAATAAGAGAAGATCTCGAGATGTAAGGAGTGACAATTCATGGAAAACGGATGGCATGGTTGAGGAGTTAAAATTGCAACCATACAAATTGAAAATGAGAGTTGAATTCGAACGATTTCCACTCATTTCATTCCAAGGGTAAATTAGTCTCCTCACCTTTACGTCTCTCTTCCCAATAAGGAGGCGCTTTTTGACCGGTCGACCATTCCCTTAGTCGGACTCTGAAAAAATCGAACTGCCCTACCAACCCTCCGGCGACGAGATCCTCACGCAGCCGTCCCGGTTTCTCGTTTCGCGAGCGAGCAGAATGCACAAGGCGCCGTCGTCTTCCTCCCTTGGCCTCGGTGGCCTGGACCTAATCAGGCCTTCTTCACGCCGATCCAAGACACTGTGCCGCCGTCGCCCACCAAGCACCACTCCAAGATCGCTGTCGTCGGGGTCAGCAACGTCAGCATGGCCATCGCTCATACCATCCTCACCCAAGACCTCGCCGACGAGCTCGCCCTCATTGACACCCGATCGGGTTAGACCCGGGTTGAGTCGGACCCGGACCCGACCCGATTTGCCCAATTTTTTTAAAATATTGTTTATTTTTTTAAATAATTAAAAATTTAAAAGAATTATGAAAATTTTAAAAAATGTAGGGTTTGGTTAGGAATTGCCATGTCTTGCTTTGTTAGTGTAATTATGCCTTTATTTGCTCGCATATTGATTATATCGTATGTTTAATTTGCATATTTTATTATGTTTAATTGCACATGCTAAAATTTACTATAATTATGATTTTGGTTGCAAATTGTTATTTTAATGATTGCGTATCACATGATCACCTCACATGTTAGTGGATAGGTATAAAATCAATTCAAACCGCCCAACAAAAATCTTTTCATTTGAAATGAACAAGATTAGGTATCAAAAGGGCAATAATTTGTTACTTAGTGTAATCAAGTTCCCGACCTTAGATTTTCTGGTTGCGTAGAAAGTGAGGTACACTTTCATACCTCACTTAGTTTCTAGCAGACCCCAATAGGCTAGTTGCGACTCCTATTTGCGAAATTCTTGAGAACACCCCAATATCACGCAGGGTATGGGCTTGGGAGAGCCCAAGCCTAATCATGGACCATAGGCCCGTCCTTTAAGCAATACTCCTAAATCTGTTCCTTTCCCCCGAGGGATAGGTCGCGACAATTAGTTAAGCATGAAACTCGATCTCGATGATGATGACTCCATAGCTTAGTTCCCGAGCCAGTTCGGGCACCGGCTGTAGTGTCTGGAACTAATGGTTACCCATTATTCACCCAGAAGGAAGAGGGGAAGGAGGGCGGTGTGATCAATTGGATTTTTTGCAATCCATATGAAGTACCCAGTTAAGCGGTTTAGCACCCTTACCTGGATTGGTAGTGCTGGATTCCGACAACTGGCTGTATGCAGGAAGGCTTTTCCCGTAGAAAATGCTTCTTTTATGCGTCGGGTATTAGCCATAGCTCGTATTCATTCAATAATTCTACCCCTCTGGTGTCATGAAGGACTGCGAGACGCCTTGTCCCTCCGAGTACTCCACCGTAAAGTCCCCAAAGTCCAATAAAGTGGTAGAAAGAGCAATTGCAGCGCTTTACTAGTAACATAAAAAAGGGGTATGGACAGAAAATCTGCAACCGTCGTTGGCCTTTCTTTTCTTATCCTATCAACTTTATTCACTTCAGCAGAATCATTTCCGTCTCTCTCTTCAATTGAACCACTTCCATCTCTAAGTAGTGATAGAGATGAAGTAGAACAGGCGGCTCCCGACCTCGAGACTCAACGTAAGGAGGTGAGTAGTGCAGTTGACTCATTTCTTTCTTCCTATAAAAAAAATCACTGTAAGAGGCGATTTTTTTTTTATAAAGGTGCGAGAGCAACTGAAGCCTATTATCCCTAAAGTAACTTTTATCCATTGAGCGATGGCCCTTCCACTCGGCACCGTCGAATTACTAAGACCGACTTTCGTCCTTGCTCGATAGGTGAGTCTTGCTGTCAAGCTCCTTTCTGCCTTTGCACTTGAGGGCCAATCTCCGTCCAACCTGAGGAAACCTTTACTCGTTCTGGCAGCTAGTTGAATGGCACCGGCATCTCATCTAGTCTAGATCGATTCCCTAAGAGTTTCTTCTCTATAAGGCGATTTGGCCCATTTTCTCTTTCCTCTTTCTCTTCCCTGGAAATAAGGCAAGCCTTTCTTTATCACGACGGCCTTCCTTTATTCGGAATGAATTCGTCTCGAAGGACACAAAAAAAGAAAGAAAAAAGGGCCATGATGATGATCCTATCTTCGTTTTCGCCCTGCCCTGATGATGCACTCTTTGCTCGCAGAGCTACATATCGGAAAAAGGAAAAAGACTCTCTCTAAACCTTTGAGAAGAGAATCATTGGTTTGACCGACGGACTACGTGGGAAATCCGAGATCTAGGCAAGCCGCTACACCTTCTCCCCTTGCCCTTTTTCGATAGAAGAACTACAACTCTTCTCTTAGATAGCGGTTGATCGCTTAGTTCCTTCTTCTCCTTCTTCCAGAACCCGAACCAATCTCTTGATTCACATTCATGTGAAACCGTTGCAACCGATCCTGCATACCAATCATCCGCCGCTTACAGTAATGGTACTAAGCCAAGGTTTCTATGGATAGAATCTGTTGCCTAGGAGCTCAGAGAAAGGTAGCAAAGTAAAGCAAAGAGGAGTGGAGTGGCGGTCGTGCAAGCAAGTGAAGTATAATAAGCCAAAACAATTATGCAACTCAGCCCCTTCAATCCGACCGACTCCATAGATCTTTGGTTATCCAAAAGCATGGCTTTGAGGACAGTAGCCTTTTGTTGGATCATAGCCTGCATCAACTCATTATTTGATTCCTCAATCTGTTTGTTGTCTTCAAGCAACGAGATTGTCACTCTCGAGCCTGATGGTTGCAGTGGCAAACAGATTGACTTCCGTGACCGTGCATGAAGATCCATCAGAAGTATCCTCATCCCTGACCGTTAAGAGGGTAGGCTCCTCGACCTCGGGAAGTGGAACTCCCATGGGGTGCTGCGGGTGTAGCCTAGCCCAGTGAATTAAGAGTAAACCACCACTAGCAATTGAATCAGTAAGCGCTTTGAACAGAATAAAGGCTGCTGCTGGGGATAAGTACACTAATGGTGCCATAAGTTGTGTACGGCGCTCACTTTGGTGCCAAAAGTTTCGTCGATCACTTAAGTGCCAAAAATTTGAAAAACGCTCACTTTGGTGCCAACTCCGACGAAATTGGCCGGAAATCCGACGTGGCCTTTTTTTATTAATTTTTTACGCCGACGTGGCTCGTCGGAGAGTTGAGTCGCATCCAAACACAAAAACGACACCGTTTGGCATCTTTCCCCAAACTTTGAAACCCTAATCCCCAAATTGAGAGAGAGGGAAGCTCGTCTTCGTGTCTTCTTCTTCCTCGAAGACCCACACCAGCAACGGCACCGGCACGGCACCAAAGAATAAAGACTGGCAAAGACACCGGCCAAAAAGCACCCGAAGCGCGGCCGCACTGCCAGCCCCTTCGACCCATCTTCTTCCTCCTCCTCCTCCGCCCTCGCCTTCGATTTTTCCCGCAACAATTTCAGTCTCTCCTCGCTCACCCGGTCGAGCAACTACAATGGTGGCCGAGCGACGGTGGCCGAGTAGCGACGGTGGCCGAGCAAATGACGGTGGCCGAGCGACGGCGGGCGAACGACGGTGGCCAAGCGGCGGAAACCCTAATTTTTCCCCATGTGAGCTAAATGGCGTCGTTTCCATGAAGCCATCCACGTAGGACGGCAAAATGACGTCGTTTTCTTAAGGAGGACCGAAAACGACGTTATTTAAAGGCTTATCGATTTTTTTATAAAAAAAAAAAATCATTTTGGCCGGAATCTTTCGCCGGAGGCCGGAATCTTTCGTCGGTGGCACCAAAGTGAGCGTTTTTCCTCCGATTTGGCACTTAAGTGATCCGACGGAAACTTTTAGCACCAAAGTGAGCGCCGTACACAACTTATGGCACCATTAGTGTACTTATCCCGCTGCTGCTGTTATTGAATCAGCTGCACATGAATTTCACTCCATCAATAAGCCATGTAGGCAACTTAACCTAATTCCTTTGGAAAGGCTTTCATTGGCCTTTTGTAGCATGCAGTGTACTAGTGAATAGGAAAAGCAGATTGAGATTACTAATGTGTCTTGGCAGTCATAACGATCCCCACACCGAAAATCACAACAAAAGAGACAAGCTCACTGAAATAAAGACCTATTTGAACTAGAAAGTAAAGTCTCAGAGAAAAGGAAAAAGGAGCCGCTCGCCTCCTAGTAGTTTTGGATTGAGAGACCCAGGGCGTTTTTCCTGCGCTCTATTCCAAAGTCCCATTCATCACTGCTTTCTGTTAAAAAGAAAAGAGCTGCTCCTTGCACCCCGTTCACATAACACATGAGATGTATAGGCATTTTGAAACCAACCGGTTGCATTCTTCCTTCAAATTCTGGAATATCTACCTTAATGTCATAATCTCGCTAGAAATCAAATCATAGTTTCTACCATACTATCGGATCTCATAGAATACTATACCGCTAATTCAAGTCCACTCATTTCATTTAAGATGCTCTCTATATAACCGGTGGCGGGTTACCAGAGAAGAGGGGACCACTTCTTTCTCCCTTGCCTTGCTCAATCTTCCTTTTCTGATTAAAAGTAGCGAGCCACTCCACTACTGGTACAAAGGCCAGATAGAAGGTTGCCCATCCAGCCCAGCGGATCCATTGTTTATGCAGCAATGCGATGCAAAAAGGTAAGCTTAGTAAGGTATAGGTTGGGGAAAACTCCAAAACTAGGGTTCCAAAAAGCTTACCTTATATGTATCAAGTTTTCGAAAGGGGCACCCCTACTATATATACCCCTAAACTACAAGCTAGCACGCAGTGGCTGAATGTAGAGCAATCCGCCTCTACAACCTTTGATTAGTAGATTATTTAGAACTTCGGAAGATGGTCAAGGTAGCTTGCTTCCAAGCCATTGCACTAGATGCGCATGTAGTCATAGTAGTCGGCCCATAAGGCCAAGGAAATGAAATTGTTAATTTAATGTCCTAGTAGGGCAGGACTTAACATTATATAAGGGCCAAGGAAAGCGAAGGTGGAAGCTGTCGGCAAGGCTTGCTTAACCGCATACACGGAATTGGGATGTCTCTCGCATGCAACTCTTTCTATCGGGAAAGCCTCGCGGAGTTTTTCTCTTAGGATGTCAGGGTCAAATCTAGTTGGAATTGGCTTTTTAGACTGATCATAGCAGGACCGTGTATGTTGAATACAGCTGCTTGTCTTCCTGAGGATTTGTGTGTAAGAAAGAGTGCCACCACTGGGCGGATACCCTCGGAGATCCCAGTGAATACATCTGTGTTAACAATGCTTCCTAGACACTGATTGGAAAATAAATATACTATCACGTCGGAATAAGGCAGTAGGAGATCATAAGCTTATGTTATGGAAGAATTGAACTTCTTGCTAGGCTGGTTATTCAAAGCCAACAATTGGCTGCTGGAAGATGAGGTTCATCGCTCACTGGAAGGTAACTGATGCCTTATTCAGACCGAAGGGCATGACCTGCTAGCAGAATAGTCCGTTCGTCCAACAGCACCCGGACAAGGGAATGGTGTTTTTGCCTCATTCTCGTTGGAGATAAAAATATGGTTATACCCCAAGTGACCATCTATGAATGACAGAATTTTTTGTTATAAAAAAAAAAAAAATACAATCGATAAGGATCTAATATGGAACCCGTGACATTTTTTACCCAAAACAAGGGTGCTACATCCCTTTCAATTGGTCTACGGTGTCATTATAGAGAATCCCTGCCCTGTTTTCCACATGGTTATTTCCTAACTTGCTCTGATAAGATGTGGGCGCAAAATGCTAGTATGCTCTATTGTTGCGTAGCAATAGAAATAGAAGCCCGCTCATGCTGCTTTGGGGGCGCATTTTCGCCTTCTCTTCGCTTTGGACAGGAGCGCTAGTGGACACGGGGAGGGAGCAGGCGAAGCGTGTCGTTTGTGAAAATTAGGTTGATCGAGATCCCTACCAAATTTAGTCCTTTCTGGGTGGCTATTGAACTTTGAATATGGAAGGCCCGGGGCAAGCTTGGTATCCAGGAAAAAAACATATTAAAAATCTATGTAAGCTTGCTATTCTTTTTCTCTCTCCCGCTAAAGTCCGTGAAGAGGGGGGCTACGGGTGATGAGACCGTTCGGCGTTCGCACACTTTGACCATGTCGGCGGCACTTTTTTCTTTTTTCTTTTTGAAATGTTTCATGAAAACGCATTTTTTCAAGGGGAGCCATGGGCTTTCAACCGTCTCCACCATCGTCTCAGTCAATTCCATGACTCAAACCGCGACTGACACGCCTGCGCACTAGCAACCTCGGCGAATAGTAGTCCTTCAGATTTGAGCCTTTGGTTGGAACTTGGAACCTTATTCGTTGTAACCCGATAAGATCGCAAACCCGAAATCCAGTGATGCCCGCTGCACCATCAGGGATGGGATTTTATCAGTTCCTTTATCGAAATGATCAGAGCATACGAGTTGACCGAAGCCGTCGTCGTTGGTTCCTGAATTCGTTACGTCGCGACTATGAGAAATTCGATACAAGCGAGAAGTGAGAACTAAGGGCTTACGCAACGTGCACGGCACCAACTATTAATGCAAGAACATACAAATAAATTATTTGAAAATTGGGACTTTCCCCGATAAAAGAACACCTCAAATGTCAAAATTTAGTACAATCGAACACTTAAATGTCAAAAATTACAAAAGTAACACGAGCCACTTTTTATGAAAAAATAGGATATTTGAATGTCATATTCGGTGAACCCCGAAATCTTATATGGTAATTTTTTATTAATTTTCTCGCTTACGTAGTTCGCCGAAAAGTTAACTCAGCAAAGACACACAAAAATGACTTCGTTTTGGTGCAATTCAAATTTCAAATTGTCGTTCAACACTTGCATGATTGCAACTTAAGATTCACGCACTCCGAGACTTTATATACTCTAAACATTCAGGTCAACTCAAGTCAAGTCAAGTGCCACTAGATGTCTCAGCGAGTCGTCCCCGAAATGATTCAATCTGTGGATAACATCGATACGGGATCTGAATGATTGAATCTGATCTTCCTGTGGCCTATCCATGGTTTCGATTGTTCCAAGCTCCTGTGGCCTTCTCTATAAATGGAATGTTTCAGGTCAGGTCAGGTCAGGTCAGGTACCACCATACCTATCCCAGCATCTCCTCACTGACATTAGTAAACCCAAAAATGAGTTCGAGCCATTTCTGTTCAGTCACCTTCCCTGCCATCTTGATCCTGGAGCTGGTGATCGCGAGCTTCACTTCCTGTAGCGCTCCAGGGAACGAGACCGATAAAATTGCTCTGCAAGAATTCAGGTCCCTCTTAAAAGATGATTCTGCAGGAACCTTGGCCTCCTGGAATGATTCCCTCCATTTCTGCCGATGGACTGGAGTCACTTGTGGTATCAGACACCAACGAGTCACTGCCTTGAACGTAGATGGACGAGGTCTGGCCGGGACCATGTCCCCTTATATCGGAAACCTTTCGTTCCTCCGATACCTGAACCTCGCAAACAACTCTTTCCATGGTTTCATTCCTCCTGAAATTGGGCGCTTGTTCAGGCTTAAAAACCTGTTCTTGAGCCACAACGCCTTGGGAGGTGGAATTCCTAGAAATCTTTCCATGTGTCTTAGCCTCGTGACTCTCGAGCTTGACTATAATCGTCTCCACAATTCCATTCCTTCCGAATTTGGGTCACTGTCGAAACTCCAGAATCTCTACCTTCCGTTCAACAATCTCATAGGACCAATCCCCGCTTCCATCGGAAACCTTTCCAACCTCAAAGTGCTTGATCTATTGAGCAACAACCTGACAGGGAGAGTTCCCATTTTTATAAGCCAAACTAGGCTCGAACTTTTTCAGGCAGGTGCAAACCAGTTGATAGGTGGCTTCCCCTCTGCCCTTTACAACTTGTCATCCCTCAATGCCATAAGTTTGACCCAAAGCCAGTTGTCTGGTAGTATCAGGAGAGACATAGGCCTTCTGCTTCCAAATCTGCAAATTTTATATCTGGCAGTTAATCAGTTCATAGGTCCCATTCCCGATTCACTCTCCAACGTCACGAACTTAGCAGAAATTGATTTCTACGACAATAACTTCACCGGACATGTCCCGGCCAGCTTTGGAGGGCTTCAAAACTTGAGCTGGCTCGGCCTTTGGTCTAATTTTCTCGGAAGCGGCACAACCGACGGTCTAAGTTTCCTTGCTGATTTGGCCAACTGCAGCAACCTTGAATATCTGGATTTAGCACATAACCAGTTTGAAGGCGAGCTGCCTGTTTCTGTTGGTAACCTCTCATCCCAACTGAATCGGTTACTACTGTCGGGAAACAGAATTCGTGGGAGAATTCCTGAAGCAATTGCAAACCTCTTTAGTCTACATCTATTATCTATGGACTATAACATGCTAACAGGCAACATTCCAATGTCTATTGGGAGGCTATCAAACTTGCAAAATCTGAATTTGGGCCGAAACAAGTTGACTGGACACATACCTTCGACCATGGGTAACATCACCGGTCTGTGGCAACTGTACTTGTACGACAACAGCTTAGAAGGAAGCATACCTTCGAGCCTCGGCGACTGCAAGTCCCTGCAAGATCTAGTCCTCTATCATAACAAATTCACCGGGACCATTCCTAGCCACATGATCAGACCGTCCTCCCTCATAATACTTCTGGATGTATCTGACAACTCTTTGTCTGGGCCCCTGCCGCCTGATGTTGGAAACTTAAAGAACCTCATTTCTCTCAATGTTTCATACAATCAAATTTTAGGTGAGATTCCTACAACTTTGGGCAACTGTTTGGGATTTGAAGAGCTGTATATGCAGTCGAACCATTTTCGAGGACCCATTCCTCAGTTCAAGGGGTTAAAAGGCATCCGTTTCCTTGACCTTTCCAATAACAACCTGACAGGGCAAATCCCAGAGTTTTTAGTTAACTTGTCGTCGTCGCTGCAATTCTTGAATCTGTCTTTCAACAATCTCGAAGGCGAAGTACCTGTACGTGGGATATTTGGAAACACTAGTGCCTTCGAAGTTGACGGCAACCGAGAGATATGTGGGGGCATACCTGAACTGCGTTTGCCTTCATGTCCAGCAAAATCGTTCCCGAGATCGATAAAGCATAGACCTTCAAAGTGGGTGGTGGACATAATCATTTGTACTTCTTGTGCAGTGGCATTACTGTCCTTAGTATCTCTTTTCTGGTTGAGAAACTCGAAGAAGGAACATCTGCCTACCCGCTCCTTCGGCCATTTTCACGAGAGAATTTCCTTTGATGCCCTATTCAAAGCTACCGACGGATTCTGTTCAAGCAAATTGATTGGTTCAGGTAATCTTTTATGTGGATTAACATTTAACTACAACAAATGAGTACAGAGAACACACTTCAAGTTCATACAGTAGTACCTGTCACATGACCGCAATAATTTTTAACTCTTGTTCAGGTAGTTTTGGCAATGTGTACAGAGGAACTCTTGGTCCCGACGGAAAAATCGTGGCCATCAAGGTTTTGAATCTCCAGCAGAAAGGAGCTTTCAAGGGCTTCTTGGCCGAATGCAAAGCACTCAGCAGCATTCGGCATCGTAACCTTGTTAAGATCTTGACTGCTTGTTCAAGCATCGACTCCCATCGTAATGAGTTCAAAGCCTTGGTATACGAGTTCATGGTAAACGGCAACTTGAACATTTGGTTACACCCAAACGACGAACACATGCAATTCAAACCTTTGCGCTTCCTGCAAAGATTGAACATCGCGATCGATGTGGCCTCTGCTTTGGATTATCTTCACCACCAGTGCCCAACTCCGATCATCCACTGTGATCTGAAGCCAAGCAACATTCTTCTCGACAATGATTTCACAGCTCATATCAGTGATTTTGGATTGTCGAGGCTCATTTTCAATTCTAACAAAGACATCTTTTCAAGTCATCTCAGCTCCTCTGCTTTTAAGGGAACCATGGGTTACATTGCTCCAGGTACTGCTTTAATGGTCACAAATACATTTACATTCACACAATCAAAAGTTTTCGATGACCTTGTAGAGTAATCAAGCTAACATGAACTTTTTCTGGACTGGCAGAATATGGAATGGGCGTTCGTCCATCAACAAGTGGGGATGTGTACTCTTTCGGAATTCTCTTGTTAGAGATGTTCACTGGAAGACGACCGACGGACGATGTATTTAAAGAGGATTTTAACCTTCAGAAGTTTGTCAAGTCAGAGTTGTCAAAGCGAGCAACAGAGATTTTGGATCAGTCAATTTTCTGCGGAGAAGTAGGCGAAAGCATGGACGAGGAGGGGATATGGAGAGACTGTGGAATCGACCAAGCCGAATGTCTGATATCAGTTTTCGAGATTGTTAGGGAAATCCCTTATGATGTTTTGAAGATGACAAAATAAATCAAAGGCTACTAACATGTTTAATGGTTAAGTAATAGACCATGCAGAAAATAGAACATGTAAAGGATATTGTCAAAGTCTGAAGACGGCCAGAAGACTGAACGTAACACATGTCCGAAGTATATTCTGAAGATTTCCAGACTTCTGTGTCAAAGTCTCAAGACTCAAAGTCTGAAGACTGTCAGACTCAAGACTTAAAGTCTAAAGACTCAGATTGTAAAGTCTAAAGACTCAGACTTTACATCCAGATTCGATGAATCGTAACTCAAGCCCAATCATACAACGGCTAGTAATCTGGTTTGGATTCCACATCAAGATTAATTGATTCAATCTAATTGATTGACGATTGGATATTGAAGACAAGAACTTTCTACACGAAGAAGCTTTACTTATGGAAACCAAGATTTCGTTTGTATGGGCGATCGGAATCAATTTGGGATTTTACCTTTGTCACTCAACGGCTACCAAATCTTCTAGATACGAGCTGTCCAATGGGTATATTGGAAGACGATTCTCCGGGATGCTGTCCAACGGGTAGTTTGGAAGTGGAGGAGTATTTAAGGAGATCATGGACCGATGAGCAAGCAAGAGACGGAGCGTAGAATTTATAATTCCAAAGTCTCGAGCAACCTTCGATTATACACTTGTCTTTGGAGAGCTTAAACGTTTGTGATCGTGAGAGAAATACCAAAAGAGTGACTTAGTGAGATAGTGTGATCTACTACTAAGTGTTTGCACTCAAAGTTGTAATCTCTTATTGATTGCATAGTGGAATCCAGCCAAGAAGGCTGTTAGCGTGGGAGAGTGGACGTAGGCTTGGATTAAGCCGAACCACTATAATTTTTGTGTTCTTATTCTCTTCCCTAACTCCTTTATTTTGTTCATACTAGCACTTTCAATTGGTATCAGAGCCAAGTGCTCGGTTTATAAAAGTGTGTTTACTTTTGAGTTAAAGATTCTTTATGGCTAGTATGTTGGCACCAGGACTTATGGAAGGGCAAAGCAACACAAGGCCACCATATTTTGATGGAAAGGAATACGACGTATGGAAGAACAAAATGAAAGCATTCCTAAGATCCAGAGATCTCTTACAATGGGATGTTGTGGAAAGAGGAATCAACCCCATTGCTGCGTCTACATCAAATAAGAATGGCAAAGACAAAGAAAGCAAACCCCCGCTCCTATGTCTCGGATGGAGATGTCCAAAAGAGAAGCGCTTGATGCAAAAGCCATTTATTCTTTATATTGCGCTTTATCTCTTACTGAATATAACAGAATCTCTTCATGTGAAACAGCAAAAGAAGTTTGGGATAAACTTCATGTTACATATGAAGGGACTGATCGTGTAAAAGAGACAAAAGTAAACTTCCTACTCGGCAAATATGAATCATTCAAGATGAAGCAAGGAGAGTCGATTGGAGATATGTTCGATCGTTTTACTGAAATTGTAAACGGTTTGGCATATCAAGGTCATCCAATTTCTTCCCAAATGAAGGTCAACAAACTCTTGCGAGGTCTCTCAAAAGAATGGAACCATGTCAAGACCTCAATCCGGGAGACTCAGAGGATTATGCCACTCTCCGTTGATGAATTGATTGGCACTCTTCAATCCTATGAAGTGGAACAACTCAACGATGAAGATCCCGAAGGTAAAAAGTCCATTGCTTTAATATCTAATGCTGTTTTTGATGAAACAGACTCAGAAAATGACATGGACAACGAAGAACTTGCTTTTATGATTGAGAAAATCAAAAAGTTGAGTAGAAAAGGAAGGATATTCGATGGAAGAAATCCATACAAGCAGAATGGCCATAAAAGAATCATGAAAGAAGATGACGAGCAAGGAAATCTATGCTTGATGGCACATTCAAAATCTGAGTCCGACTCGGACATAGACTCGAGAATCAAAGACTGATTCGCATACACGTACTCGGAATCAAAGACGATTCGGATACGGACTCGAATCCGATGAGGAAATCGAGGTAAGCAATTCAAAAATTCCTCTCAAAGTTTCAAAATATATAAATGAGCTTTGTTCAAATCTCAAATCTTCTCTTAAAAGGATTTTCGAACTTAAAAAGAAGAATTCTCGACTTAGGCAACAAGATCTTTCTCAAGTCTGGAGACCTATTAAGAAAAATTGGATAAAAGCAACATATTCTGCTAACTCTCATGGACCCAAGAAAAATGGGTACCAAAGAAAAGATAAGTTATTTTTGCAGGATATAAAGAAAAAGAAGAAAGAGGATTTGGTAAGGAATTTTTTTATTCTCAATTTGATTTGGGCAATAATTCTCATTATGCTTGATATTCGATATATCCTTGGTTGATTGAGATTTTATAATGATCATATTTTGCTTTATGGAAGAAAGAATCGTATGATTTATTTTTGTGATTTGTGAGTTAAGATTTGATTTAGTACGTGTGATTATTTGAGATAATTCAGATTATTTGGTTTAATTTTATGCTCTCAAATTGTCGTATTTTGCAAAGTAAAAATCCGATTCTACGTTATACTAATTTTGCAAGATATTTTTTTTCTGAGATATTCAAGGATTTTATTCTCTCTAATTTTATTGTGCTTTGACTAAGTGAGAATTTATTTGTCAAAATATTATTGTTCATAATATTCTTTCTTTGAATACTCTGTTATGATGAATTAAGAAAGAATATTTGATTATGGAAATTTTCTATTTTACTCTAACGTCAAGGAAGGATCCAAATTGATGGATACCAAAAAGGGAAATGAGTTGATTGCAGGCAAGAATGATTGCAAATCTACGCAAATTTTGGTGCAATAAGAAAAGAATCTCAGGGGGAGAAATCAAATCCAAAAGAAAAGGGAAAGAATCGTGATCATCTCAAAAAGGCAACAAATTGAGGGGGAGCTTTGATCAATTTTGGAAATTTTTTTTGATTGATCGTGATCTTGTTATGAAAAGAAGGAAGGTAAATGTGTCAGAATTGTTAAGATCTACAAAATCCGGTTAGTGCATCTTTTATTACATTTTGTCATTAACAAATCTCTTATTGATATTATCATTTTATTATGACAAAAAGTGTACGTGAATTTCATGATGCATCCGTGATTTTTATTGAATATTTGCTGATATGATCGAAGAGAGTTATATTGCATATCTTTAATATTCGACTTGCTTTATAAAAGCTGATTTTTCGAAATTGTGATTCATGCAAGATATTTGTTATCATTCTTTACGTGAATCCATTATTATCGCTTTTTGATTATGTCAAAAAGGGGGAGAATATATGAATATGCATATGTGCTGATTGGTTGATATTATTTATTGCATAATATTGAGCTGCGATTATTTTTCTATATATTCTTATGCTCAATTTATTTGCTATCTTATGATATCCTTTGATTTAAATTAATATTTTTAAAAGCATGTTTACAAATCTGCATATTCAGAGATTGTTTTGTCATCATCAAAAAGTGGGAGATTGTTAGGGAAATCACTTATGATGTTTTGAAGATGACAAAATAAATCAAAGGCTACTAACATGTTTAATGGTTAAGTAATAGACCATGCAGAAAATAGAACATGTAAAGGATATTGTCAAAGTCTGAAGACGGCCAGAAGACTGAACGTAACACATGTCCGAAGTATATTCTGAAGATTTCCAGACTTCTGTGTCAAAGTCTCAAGACTCAAAGTCTCAAGACTGTCAGACTCAAGACTTAAAGTCTAAAGACTCAGATTATAAAGTCTAAAGACTCAGACTTTACATCCAGATTCGATGAATCATAACTCAAGCCCAATCATACAACGGCTAGTGATCTGGTTTGAATTCCACATCAAGATTAATTGATTCAATCTAATTGATTGACGATTGGATATTGAAGACAAGAACTTTCTACACGAAGAAGCTTTACTTATGGAAACCAAGATTTCGTTTGTATGGGCGATCGGAATCAATTTGGGATTTTACCTTTGTCACTCAACGGCTACCAAATCTTCTAGATACAGAGCTGTCCAATGGGTATATTGGAAGACGATTCTCCGGGATGCTGTCCAACGGGTAGTTTGGAAGTGGAGGAGTATTTAAGGAGATCATGGACCGATGAGCAAACAAGAGACGGGGCGTAGAATTTATAATTCCAAAGTCTGAGCAACCTTCGATTATACACTTGTCTTTGGAGAGCTTAAACGTTTGTGATCGTGAGAGAAATACCAAAAGAGTGACTTAGTGAGATAGTGTGATCTACTACTAAGTGTTTGCACTCAAAGTTGTAATCTCTTATTGATTGCATAGTGGAATCCAGCCAAGAAGGCTGTTAGCGTGGGAGAGTGGACGTAGGCTTGGATTAAGCCGAACCACTATAATTTTTGTGTTCTTATTCTCTTCCCTAACTCCTTTATTTTGTTCATACTAGCACTTTCAGAGATCGGATTAATTTGCTCAGCAGAATCGCCAAAAGACAGGAAGGTCATGAATGGAGTCACACGGGACTTGCTCTCAATCAGAGACAAGTTTCTCAAAACCGGCATCCATGAGGATAGAATACAGAGCCCTGCACCAAGTAAAGCACCTTTTTAAGTCGGCATATGCTTGTATCCTTGTATCCCTAGCATTGCTTCACTGTTCCACAATATCTTTGGATTTAGTAAATCGGCTTGCATGATAACAAGTATTAGGACAATTGCTGAGAGCCTGATCGATATATCCTCGTTTCTCTTTTCATATTTTGCAGGGGACAGGTGCGAGGAGGTGGCCTGTTCCATCTCCGGTTATTGAGTGGGACGGGGGGAAACTGTAAATAGAGGCTGGCACAACGTAGCTTGTTAGAGCCACGCGGCTCTTTCCATGTCAATGGCGGGCTAGCTTGGGCATCTGCGAAGTCCTTCGTCCATAACTGAGTTACCAGGGAGGGCCTTGGACTTTGAGGGGCTTCAGCTTGCTAGCTGGTGAGCCTCCAAACCAGCGCTTCTTGGTTGGTCGCAAGCAAAACTAGCACGCTCCGCATAATAAATAAAACATGGACTTCGACTATTCCTATGGTTATTTTCCTGTTATGAGACATCTCTATGTACTTGGGTCCGGTCACGTTGTTGTGAGATCCTATGAAACCATCCGTCGAGAACGAGAGCCTTCCGAGAGTCCTTGAGGCCGTGATGGAAGGTCTCCATGCACTCCTGTAGTGTATGGATGGATTTCCTTCTTATGTCCTTCAGCCAACTTGTCTGTCTTCTTTTCTGGGAAAGTAGAGACAGCAACATTGATATGTAGAAAATTTATTCACATATACAACTAATCAATCAAGAAAAAACGGATCCATACATGATTGTAAAACACCGAGATCAATAAATATAGCGGAATTAAAGCGTACATGTATGAGCCATTGCTTCACTTGCAGAAAAGTAGATCACTCTGATAATCAGGGATCTATCGGAATACCAGATCTTCCTCTCTATGACCTATTTCGATATAGCAGCTTTCAATGGGATTAAAGCAACTGATAGGTATAACCTACCCTTTTATAGGCTAGAGAGGGGACCTAGCAAACCCTAATCAACAGGCGTGTCAACCGAGCCCTTCCCATTACGGGCTTCCAAACACACATTGCCTACACTTTGCTCAACCAACCAGCCCGTTATCAATAGATGCCAATACCCAATTCAATCAGATCACTATAGGGTTCAACAAATATTGGAATATCCATTAACCCGATTATTTAAAATAGAAAATCAATTAATTAATGTAAGCCCATACTATAAGAAATTTCCAACATTCTCCCACTTGGGCTACATTAATTAACTTATTTTATTTTGAAAAGATTTTATATTGAAAACGACACTATCGGGTTAATAACTGAAAACTTTGTTTTATGTGGCCACAACTTTAAAAAAAAATAATATTCCAATAATGGCATCTCAATACCAATCCAATCCTATATAATCTTAGTATAGGACTATGGAGATCAATGTGTTAAGAAAATGCCACAACACAAGACCTTCCATAATCACATATAATAAGCATTATATTTTCATAGATCATGGGCCTAGTAGTGTAGTAAGAAATAGTGCCAATATGTGATCAAAATATACACTATTTCTTATCGGTCCTCAATGCAATTTCTCAACGACATGAAACTGCATTAATGCAATTTCTAAACAACATGAAATTGCTTTAGTGCGATTTCTAAACAACATGAAATTGCACAATTATGTCACAATCCAACATGAGATCTCATAATTAGTGACATCCAGTCATCTTTAAACAAAATTTGTATAAAGATACTGTTTTATACTTCCATTTCTCAGTCAACAGGAGAAATGATAATAATATAATCAATAACAATAGTTATTAAAATAAATGCTTTAATAAACATCATAAAAGCATTATCAATTTGTATATAACTATAATATCCAGAAATACAATTTGTATAACTCCCACTAACAAAAGAAATCAAAAGAATCTAAAACACCCATATTCTTTTCATGTTCTTTAAATAAAATGGGTCGTAAGCCTTTTGTTAGAGGATCAGCCAATATGGACTCAATTCTAATATTCTCAATCACAATGTCTCCCTTTTTGACTAAGTCCTTAATAGTATAATATTTGATCCAATTAACATTTCAACCGTGGCATTGTTGTTATTTATAGCAAAAATAACTGTTTGTCACACATAATGTAATAAGATCAATTATGGGTAATAAGTATTTTAACAAAAATAATTAGTACATTATAAACTCCCCTTTGGGCAGAGTGTATAATGCACCATTATTTTTCACAGCATGAAGTTTATAAAATAACAATAAGGAGAATTACTTATAATTGTCAATGATCCATCCCCTTTGGGCAAACAAATCATTTAAATTATACATCTCCATGATATCAATATATAGAGATGACAAAGGAGAATTACATATAATCTTCAAGGATCAATCCCCTTTGGGCAGATAAATCATTTAAATTATACATCTCCATTATCTCAACATAGATGGGAATTACACATAACTCTCAAAAAATTTATCCCCTTTGGGCAAATAAACCTTTTGAGTCACACATCCCCATCATTCATCTCTAATATATCAATATAGAGGGAAATTACATATAACTTTCAAAAATTTATCCCCTTTGGGCAGATAAATCTTTTTGAGTCATACATCCCCATCTTTTAATTTTGGAATTTATCTTCATGCAATTTTCAAATTAATATACACAATAACCCCCTTTGGACAGGTAATTGTATATACTAATTTTTATCAATAGGAAACTCCAAAAAAATATATGCCCAAAACTCATCTAACAATATGAAGCACTTTACGACATGTGCTTCCCAAGATCATATTGCATTTATCAAGCAACAATTTTTATTTTTATTTTTAACCGAGCTTTAAAATTTTAGATCTAATACCCATGGCTATTTGCAGTCTCTAATCTCTACAAGGTGTTGCTCACCATCATAACATCCCGTGACAACAAAGATAGGCAACGGGACTCTTAAGAGACTATAACAGTAGAAAAAGTCCTCATTCTTATTATGGAACGCAACTTCCTCGCAATATCATCACTAACTAGGCAGGAACTACAATCTTTACAAGATAAAAGAATGGCACCCAAGCTGCGTACTTTACCTCAATTAAAACAGAATGAAGAACACTCTAAGCAAGCACTGTAATCAATTATTTCAGACAGGGAAAACAACCCTTCATTCTGTCACCTTCAGTCAATAGGTCCTCATGTTTAAATTAATAAATAAAAGTCCCATCGGCAATCTTAAGCACTCATGTCAAATCCCAAGTACATATAGGCAAGAGACCAAGACAAAACAGCAAATAGAAAAGTGAATGCTGATTCTGCAGCAAGAATTGCGATATGTTATGAAAGAAAGCATTACTTCCACAATTTTTTTTTTTAATTTATTTACGTGCTCTTCGTCACTCCACAAAAGGATTACACTACGTAGTCCAAACATTACAATAATTAATGTCAAAAGTTCAGCAAGTTCAATCGCTCAAATCCACATAACAAACTCCCAATCCAATAAAACGGGCATAACTTCCAAATCAAATTGGATGAAAGATAGGAGTTTTACAAACCCTTAAAGAACTTTGCAAGGAAAACATTCTCAAAACACGATCCAAACATAACCTTGTGCAGTGGCAACTAATCAAAGTGCATGCATACGAAAAAAAAAAAAAAAAAAAAAAAATTGGTACCACAATAAAGCAACACAGCATGAGGACGGAATCTTAACACACCATCTAATAGTCCACAAAAAACATAATTAGCTCGTGAAAATCGACAAACTCACACTAGCTAACACAATGCCAAATAAGAAATCGATAAGATTGAAAACCAACACGATTAGCTAATACCAATCGAACAAAACTTGACACCGTCAAATCCAGACGGAATCAATCGATCCCCCAAAGGCCTCCACCAGATCAATGTCATCAAGATAGACGCAAAACAATGACGCCCTGCCGCGCTAGTAGCGGGCTAGGGCGCCTTCACATCCTCACTCCCTCACTTTCAATACTAAGAATGTGCATAATTCTTCTTATTCCTTAGGTTTCAACGTATATGGTGTTATATCTGTTGGGTTACATTTTCATTAAGCATCCTGATCTTTAGCAGGATTAAGCAATCCGTGGCTTTGATTCTTCACTAACTTAAGGAAGAATTCATAAATTCACGTTCGAAAAACCACACAACACGTCCAAGCCGACGTGAATTCTTAAATAAATCGATGCCGCAACCGCAAGCTAGTGCATCAATAAAGTCCAACCCCCCGCAAACTTATACGTGGATCTTGTAAGTAGAACGAAGACAAGAAAAACCGCGGATTTGGTTTTCCTCGGATGGGTTGGTAATTGTAATTGTAACAAACAATATTGCTTGTGCCATTGGATTAGACAAATTCAAGATCAGTTTTTTCAATGAAATTTAGACAAATTCCATTAATGGTAATTGTGGGTACTACTTATGGATTGATGAACTTGGCTTTCTTTGATGGATGGTGAACTTCTCATTCAATTATGTCTTATGAGCAATGGTCTGTGATAGTATTTTATGTGAACGATCATTGCGTAGAAGAAAAGGGAAAGTAAGCTTAAGAGGGCAATTGGATTAGAGATCTTCTTCTATGTCAATATTGATTTTTGCTAGTAACAAACAATATTGCTTGTGCCATGCACAGGATCTTACTTTATTCACACTCTCTCGCATAAATTGACATTATGACAGAAGATATTGTACCTCATCATCATAGATTGAATTCAAAAACATTTAAAAAAAAAAAAAAGAAATTAGCGTTCAATGTGACGACCCAGACCTGGGACAGTACGGAGGGATGGATTAAGATCGCCTCGGCAGTACGCGGGCGAGGCTAAGGGCATTTCTCCTATCCCACATCGCTTAGGAGGGAGTCCTGGGCCTTGTTTATAAGGCTTGGGTCCCTCTAATCTGTGTAACGCGTTTTAAAGCCGTGAGGGAAGAGACCGTGGCTGGGATGGCGGTTCGTCCGCGCCAGGGCGGGTGACCCAAAGCGGACAATATTACACAGTGGGGCCCGGGATGTTACAAGTGGTATCAGAGCCGACTCCCGCAGCGTGTGGGGCCACAGCGAGGGCACTGTGCCTTAAGGGGGGGAGAATGTGACGACCCAGACCTGGGACAGTACGGAGGGATGGATTAAGATCGCCTCGGCAGTACGCGGGCGAGGCTAAGGGCATTTCTCCTATCCCACATCGCTTAGGAGGGAGTCCTGGGCCTTGTTTATAAGGCTTGGGTCCCTTTAATTGTGTAACGCGTTTTAAAACCGTGAGGGAAAAGACCGTGGTTGGGATGGCGGTTCGTCCACGCCAGGGCGGATGACCCAAAGCGGACAATATTACACAATGGGGCCCGGGATGTTACATGATACTGATACTGTCCAATCGCTTCCGCAACGGCTCAGTTTTCTGCTTATTCCATTATCTGTCTTGAGAATCCAGCAATGGATTCCTAGTTCCATATTTGAGAACAGCTTTTACTTCTATCCTTTCCAATTTAGTGGGTCAATTCCTTTTAAGGGGTTAGCCTATGGAAGTTTATGAGCAAATTTGGGTAGTAAATAATTGCCGGTTATTCTTTTCGATCTATAGAAAAGGATTAGAGATTGCATGCCTCGTGTCACCATTAAACGAGTTTATTCAAAAAAGGAAAATTTTACTAACAGGAATTGCGGCAAAGTATTTGAATTTTTATTTTTTAAAATGATATATTCGACAACACCGGACATATTCGATAATGAACATATAAATGTAATCAATTTGACCAAAATATGTTAATAGGAGATATGAATAGAATATCAATAGCCAGAATTATTGATTGGAAATGAAAAATAAATATTATGTTGGAACATGATAGATACTCTCATACTTATCCATTCACATTTTGAAATTAGAGGTGATAATTTTTAACAAGACAGGTAAACACGACTCAAATCTGAGTTTGTTCAATGTTTCTATAATGACTGATTGTAGTAATCCCTCAGAACTCTCTTGAAAGCGAAGTTCGCGACGCCATTGCTCACAAGAATCGCCAAGAGGTAAGATTTGGTGCTAGTATCGGTAGCTACGATGCCGAGCGACGATGAGGGCTATTCGGAGAGGGCCAAGGTGCTGCCGCCGCTGCCTGCAACGGGAGGCGGAGAGATGGAGAAGGGGGAGGAAGAGAAGGCCCTGGAGAGGAGAGAGAGCTCGAGGTCATCCCCCGCCTCCATTGTTCTCTGGTACTCGATGATCTTCCCCATCTGCTTGACTTGAGAGCTCGCTTCCACCGTGTTTTTTTTTTTTTTTGGTTAACGGAGAGGCTTTTCCAAAAATAGTTTATTCTTGAAGGACCTAAACTAAATTCAAAAGGAGCTACATTTTCCTTCTTTTTTTTTAATAAAAAAAATATGTTAAGTGAAAATCCTAAAATTTATCACGAAATTATAATTAAGTACTAAAACATACAAAAATTATTTAAAAAAATCCTAAAATTTATCAAATTGGTGCAATCGAAACTCCACCTAACTTGACTAACATAAAATGAAGCCCTCGCTGCCTGGCTATTCTTCTTCTTGTCTTTTTTTTTTTTTTTTTTTTTTTTAATTCTTTTTGTTAATTTTAAATTAATTCTCATTTAATTTAAACAAAAAATTTATTAAAATCAGATTTTGGAACAATGTTGTTTTAGCCACATCATCGTCAAGTATGTGAGAGAAAATATTTGAAAAGTCGCATTAGTATTTTTCTTTAGCCAAGTTGAACAATATTAACATAATGACTCGATTACATTAATAATAATGAACAAGGTGGGGAGAGACTATCAATACCAGTAGTTCTCTTTGGGCCCCATCATAATGATTCTACATGCGCTAAAGGACATTTGGTTTGGGCCATAATTACTACCCTGATCCGAAGATTGAAAATTAGCGAGCTCGTGGATGCAGCCCAATCAACATGATATCAATCAAGAAGTCCTTCTACACCAGATATGTAGCAGTTAGGTATCGTAGCATGAGCCGTTCAAAGGCTCGCTCGTGTCGTGAATCAAAGATCTCTTAAGAGATATGTGATCCTTTCACCAATAGACTAATTACCCAAATATAGAAGAAGTTTATTAAATTAACCACATTAGATTGCATTCTTTTAAAATATAAATGCAAGACATGTAAATTAGAGGTGTGTAAAAGAATCGGAAACTACCCAAAACTGAATCATATCTACTTAGAATCGGCGAACAGGTGTGAAACTGCCCACCCAAAACCATACGGGTACATATATATAACATTAAAAAAAAATTATATAGACCATCTATGTGCTATATTAGAGCCTAGAGATGACTAAAGTGAGTTCAATTTCAGTTTTTGAGAGCTCTTTTTAGTGAGTTGGATTCTATGGGCTGGATGAAGAATAGGGAAACCTCTAAGGGGTGTGTCCCATGACCGAGTAAATAACTTGGGTGCTAGAGGCGTCTTTGGTCTAATATTCTACAACTCCGAAAGGAGATGATGGGCCAGGGAATTGTTTACCATAGGTGTTGAGGAGGATTGGCTTGTGGTCCAAAGCAATTCCAGTGAGGTGAGTCACAATGGCTTTCAAAAGCTAATGATGCCAATTTGGATTGAAGTTGCACCTGTCAACTATTCAAAACACTCGGGAATGAATTTGTTAAGGACATTTCAACCGGTTCCATGGACCAATTCGGAAATCGGATAGGTCTCGTTCCCGGGTGAGTCCATGAAACTAATAGACGATTCCCAATTTCAATTTTTTTGGAATAGTCTTTAGTGGCAATTTCCGATCACCGATCACCTCCAATGTAAATGTATTGTTTTGTGCTATATTCATTCATCCGCTAGGGGAAGGTATAAGCACCAAGGCAAGAACGCCTATCTGGACTGGCTTTTTAATTTTCATTTAATACAAAACAAATGGTTCAAGCACTTCAATTTTTTTCTTTTTAAAGTTTTCACAATATTTAAATGTTGATACATGAATTTACCTAGAAATTTCTCATAATTTTCTAAAATAGAACGACATTCTAAACTCTAAGAAAAATTTCATATAATGGCTCGAAGTCAAATCATTTTCTTATAAAATGACTAAACGTGGCTTTTGTTTCAAATAAGGTCTTTAAGTGATCAAGTTAATCTTAAATAAGGGTCTATAGTCACCGGCAGACATTTTTCCGACAATTAGTACTGGGGCAATTTTGTCAGAAATTTAAGATTAGGTAAAAAAATGAAGAAAATCACCAAATTGAATTGGCATATGGTTCTTCCTTCAATTTTTCACGTTTTCTTTCTTCTCCGCTGCTCAAGCAAATGGCTTTCACCCTCTCCTCGCCCGGTCCTAGCCGCTGCTCGCCTGTTCCTCGCAAGCTTCAGTCTGTCATCATGTCTTCTTTCTTAGTTCCCATCATCCACAAGCTTCAAGTCCATCGCACGCGAGCTTCGAGTCCGTTGTCCGCAAGCTTCCGAGTCCTTCTTCAGCGTCTCTTTCGCTCTAGTGCATATTTTTCTTCTTTCAGTGCCGGTCAACTGGAGAAAATTTGGTGGTTGGTTTCATTAACTCCATCAGTGATGGGAGGCATGGGCCCTGAGCTCGAGCTCTGGTCAGAGCAAACTGATGAAGAGCAGGCACGAGTGACGAGAACTCGAGCTTTAGCTTCATATGGTAATAGCTGTATAAAGGTCTGCTTTCTTGCAATTGTCTGAATATTTTAAAGCCTAGTCTCATTATGGTGATTAGAGTAAGTACTGATTAACGTTGTTTACTCTAACATTGTAGCAACGAAATTGGGGCTTGCCCCCCGACTTGTGATGAGAACTCTTGCTAAATTGTCTGTAGGCTCTTGTAAAGAACAAGATCAATCGAAGCCGACATTTTAACAGAGTAGAAAGAGCGAAGATTCTATCGGATGTTTTAATTATGCTTTCTTCAATCATGCACTCGAAAGATCAACATCCTCTGCCTTATGGGAATCATCTTCACGTATGAATCATCTTTCATTTATTGCCTCATGACCAGAGGTCGGTTGAATGTGAGTGAAGCTGGCGGACGACAGATTAAAGGGAAAAGGACACCACAGATGTTATAACTTCACAATAAGTGAATATAACGCAATCCAAGATCAAAATTTCACCAAGAATCGACCCAATCCAAGATTAGTATCTCCCCAAAAACTAAACCGATAGACATCGACTTAACTTTAGCAACAACCAGTTGATACAATTGCGCAATAAGTAAATGTAATGCTGAATTATAAATGAGACAAAACTGACAACAACACCGAGATTTTATGCGGAAAACCTAAAGTGGGAAAAACCATGGATGGCCCACAAACTTTTACTAATTATCAAGAATAGTAGGGTACATAAAGTTCTTCTCTACATACACACTAGAGACACAACATCAACAGCACAACGGTGTTTCCATCACTACAAAGGTGAATTAATACAAATGGAGGATGAAGACGGTTCTCAAAGGACGAAACTGATCAACTCATGGGCCCTCTGTCTCACAAACAACATACTCAAATTTGGGCCAATTCCAATAACATTCAGCCTTCGAATCGGGACTACCAAGTTGCAACCCTTTTTGCCTTTCCTTCTCCCCTGTTCGCTCGGTCGCACACCCTCTCTCTGTTTTTTTTATCTCCTCTCAGGCTACACGCTCGAAGCAGTAGTTCAACACTTTCATGATTGCTTCTTAAGATTCACGCACTCCGACACTTTCTATACTCTAAACATTCAGGTCAAGTGCCAGTGGATGTCTCAGCGTGTCCTCCCCGAAATGATTCAATCTGTGGATAACATCGGCAAGGGATCCGATTGATTGAATCTGATCTTCCTGCGGCCTATTCAAGGCTTCGATGGTTCCAAGCTCCTGTGGCCTTCTCTATAAATGGAATGTTTCAGATCAAGTCAGGTACCACCATACTTATCCCAGCATCTCCTCACTGACACTAGTAAACCCAAAAATGAGTTTGAGCCATTTCTGCTCAGTCACCTTCCCTGCCATCTTGATCCTGGAGCTGGTGATCGCAAGCTTCGCTTCCGGTAGCGCTCCAGGAAACGAGACCGATAAAATTGCTCTGCAAGAATTCAGGTCCCTCTTGACAGATGATTATGCAGGAACGTTGGCCTCCTGGAATGATTCCTTCCATTTCTGCCAATGGATTGGAGTCACTTGTGGTAACAGACACCAACGTGTCATCTATTGGAGGTTTGTTTGTCAAAACAAACTGAATGTTTTTTCCTTATCCCACATAGGAAAAGTGGGAGAAAGTGGCGCAATTTATAAGTGAAGGGTTTCCTTGTGTACCTCAAGGAGTGATTGGGTGGAGCTAGAACCCACCATACCCGCGTGTGGGTACGCGATTATTTGGCGCACTTAGCATTTTGCACGCCTCTCTGAGCACCTACTTGTCTTTTTTTTTTTTTTTCCTTTTGCTTATGGACGCTTGTTGCTCATCTTCGTGTCTTCATCATGTAGACTTTTAGAACCTACGAGAAGAACATAAGACTTTTCTCACGATGGGTCTCGCGATGGTAGCCACCTCGTCTCTAGTGCGTCTCTCTCTTTCAGATAAGCAAACCCCCCTCCTTGTTGACTTTGACCCGTGAGTTCTCTCTTTTTGTGGCCGTGTATCTCAATTGTGTGGCCCCCTCTTAATTTGTCTCTTAGCGAGTCCCTTTTATAGTGGGGTTTCTATCAACATACACGAAGATCTCCTCCCGGATATTCTTCATTGATTTTATCACATATTGCCAAAGATTCAAGATTGTAATAGGATTTTTATCAAATTTCAAATCTTGTAAAAATGAGCTCGTAATATCTCCTCGAGAATATTGAAAAATTCACGTCATATCACCGAAAATATCAAATCTCCACTATTCACAAGATAATCTTCTGTCCATCAAAAAACGGGCCGCTTTAATTTTCTCTCTTCGTGGCTTACTCAACTCGTCAAATTAAAGCTCAAAACTATCAATTCAAACCCATCTGTCACGACTCCGAAGCAAACGCAAAAAAAAAAAAAAAAAAAAAAAAATGCTCCTAAAACTATATGCTACGCGCGCCTACGGATTAATTAGCACTAATTCCTTTGTTATTTATTTATTTTATTTTTGTTATTATTATTATTATTTTAATCAATTCAAAGGTTGCCTTTTATTTTGAGAATCTTCGGAAATGAAATATAAAAATAAAAATTAGAAATTTTATTTATTTAAAAAAATTAATTATTATTTCGAATTTTGTTTGTGTCTTTTCAAGACAACCTTTGGAAAAATTACTTATTTGGTTTTGCAACTTTTCCCGAAGGGTTGCAATTGTTCGTTTTTCAACTTCTTCTAAAGAGTCGCATTTGTTTATCCGAACAATTTTCTAAATGACGTGTTTGTTCATTCTTTTTGGCAATTTTCACGAAGAGTTGCAAAGACTGTCTCATATATATACTTGTCAATTTTCGAAAGGAAAAATGTTGTCATTTTTCGAGTCTTCTTTCTGAAAAAGTGCAGCCAATTTTTTGATTGTTTCCTAGAGAGATCCTGAAGAAATACTAGAATTGCTATCTAGTATCCTTATCCGAGACTTTGTTGTATCTTGGAGGATTTTTGCTGGTGACCATTAGCAACGTTGTGGGGCAAATAAATCCTTAAAGATAGTGATATCACGTCTCAAAGTCCGAATTGTTTTACTCGATCCGATTTCATTGTTCAACCCATTTCGAAACCATATTTTTCCAACAATTTTAAGGATTTATTTTGCTATAATGGAGTCGGAGACAATCAAAATTATGAATCAATATATGGTCAAATTGGACCGGTTCGATAGGAACAATTTTACTCGCTGGAGGGACAAGATGATGTTCTTATTCACTGCTCTGAAGATTTCCTACATACTGGATCCTAACTTGGCGCCTATAGAAAATCCTAAGCCTACTGCCGAGGGAGGACAGCCAAGTGCGGAAGTCATTGAGAGGGTTAATAAGGAAAAGAAGAAACGTGCGGAGGATGAATTATTTTGTCGAGGACACATTCTGAACACACTCTCCGATCGTCTGTACGACTTATTCACTTAAATGAAGTCGGCCAGAGAAATTTGGAATGCAGTCGGCCAGAGAAATTTGGAATGCACTGAAATTCAAGTACAAAGCGGAGGAGTAAGGTACCAACAAATATCTAATCGCAAAGTATTTTGATTTCAAGTTTATAGATACTAAACCTTTGCTGGAACAAGTCTATGAATTGCAAGTGATTGTAAATAAGATTCGTGGCCTCAAGATTGATATTTCAGAAGCTTTTCAAGTTGGAGCAATTATTGCGAAATTGCCTCCAAGTTAAAAAGACTATGGAAAAAAGGTTGATTCACAAGTCGGAGGACTTTACTTTGGAGCAAATACAGAAACATCTTCGCATTGAGGAAGAGTCACGTTTATGTGATAATTTGTACAATTCCAAGGTGAATGTTGTGGATAAAAAACGAAAACTCGGCCAGAACTTCAAAGTAAAAAGCGGGGGGCATAAATTCAAGAGAACACAAAAGAAGCAAAAGGGTTGTTGTTTTGTTTGTGGCAAACGGGGACACTACGCCAAGGATTGCATTCACCGCAAGAGCATCAAAGGACAAGAACATTCCGGTGGTGAAAGCAGATGCAAATCTGGTTGAAGAAAATTATGTAGCCATGATTTCAAACATGTTTTCGAACGTGGAAATTTCTGAAATCAATGATGCGATGACTATGGTTTCTGAGATTAATTCTACCACTGTCCAATCCGGTTGGTGGATAGATTTTGGAGCAACAGTCCATGTGTGCAAGGACAAGTACATGTTTAAGCAATTTGAAGAGATTGTTGACTCAAATGTTCAAGAGGTCCTGATGGCAAATAATGCTCTTGCAAAAGTTGCTAGAAAAGGCACGGTGGAGATAAACTTCACTTCTAAAAAGAAGATAACTCTTCTTAATGTGTTATTTATACCCGAAATTAGGAAGAACCTAATTTCTATTGATTTACTTTGTAAGAGGGGGTTTCGGGTTTTGTTTGAATCCAACAAGGTTATCCTGTCGAAAAATGGGTTGTTTGTTGGGAAGGGTTATGCCAATGATGGCATGTATCAACTGAGTATCAATAATAATATTTCTAGTTCTGCTTATATTGTTAAGTCTTCAATTTTATGGCATAGTAGGTTGGCACATATAAATATTCGTTATTTGAAAAATATGAGAAAATTAGACTTGATAAATTTTAATGGCGAATTTGATAAATGTGAAATATGTGCTAAGTCAAAACTTACTAAGAAGCCATTTCCTAGTGTTAAAAGAAATTCGAATTTATTGGATTTGGTTCATAATGATATATGTGAATTTAATGGTATGCTAACACGTGGAGGTAAAAGATATTTTATTACCTTTGTGGATGATTGCAGTATGTTTTTATATGTTTATCTCATCAGATCGAAGGATAAAACATTTACCATGTTTAAGAAATATAAGGCCGAAATAGAGAATCAATTAGAAAATAAAATTAAAGTTCTACGATCAGATAGATGTGGAGAATATTTCTTAAATGAATTCTCTTCATTTTGTGAAGAACATGGTATTATTCATCAAGCTTCAGCACCATATACTCTACAACAAAATGGTTTAGCTGAAAGGAAAAATCGATCTCTTGGAGAAATGGTTAATTGTATGCTTTTAAATTCAAAGCTACCAATTAATTTTCGGGGAGAAGCATTACTTACTGCATGCTATATTCATAACAAAATACATTCCAAGAAAAATGACATAACCCTTTATGAAATATGGAAAGGTAGAAAGCCAAATTTGTCATATCTTAAAGTGTGGGGGTGTTTGGCATACTACCGAGCTCTAGATCCTAAGAGAACAAAGCTCGGTCCTAGAGTTATCAAAAGTGTTTTCATTTGGTATGCTAAAAATAGTAAAGCTTATAGGCTTCTTGATTTAGAGTCTAATGTCATAGTAGAATCAAGAGACGTTGAATTTTTTGAGAATAAATATTTTACAAGTTCTGAAATTATTGAAAATAATTCAAGATCTATGGAAACTCAAAGTGATTCTCAAGAGAAAGAAACAAATGATTCTAAAGACATGATTGAACCAAGCAGAAGTACTAGAGCTAGGAAAATAAAAGACTTAGATTCTGATTTTATTACTCGTGTCTTTCTTGTTGAAGGAGATGGAGATAATAACGTGATAAATAAATACCCTTTAGTATTAAATTTAGAAGATGATCCTAGAAGTTTTAATGATACTATGTCTTCTAGAGATGCTTCTTTTTGGAAAGAAGCTGTGAATGATAAAATGGACTCAATTATGTCCAATAATACTTGGGTATTAGTAGATTTACCGAAAGGATCAAAATCTATTGGGTGCAAATGGGTTTTTAGAAGAAAATATCATTCTGATGGTTCCATTCAAGCTTTTAAAACTAGACTTGTAACTAAGGGATATAGACAAAAAGAAGGAATAGATTATTTTGATACACATGCTCCTGTTGCACGTATAACTTCTATTCGAGTTCTTTTTGCTCTAGCTTCCATTTATGATCTTTATATTCATCAATTTATCAAATGGATGTTAAGACTGCTTTCTTAAATGGAGACTTAAATGAGGAGATTTACATGGAACAGCCGGAGGATTTTGTTCTTCCTGGAAATGAAAGAAAAGTATGTAAATTGATTAAGTCTCTTTATGGACTTAAGCAAGCTCCTAAGTAGTGACATGAAAAGTTTAATTCGGTCATATTGTCAACTGATTTCATCAATAGTAGTGCCGATAGGTGTATATACTCTAAATTCACTAAAAACTATGGTGTCTTAGTGTGCTTGTATGTTGATGATATGCTTATCTTTGGAACGAATATGGCTGGAATTAATGAGACTAAGAAGTATCTAACTTCCATGTTTAAAATAAAGGATTTTAGTGAAGTAGATACTATCTTAGGTATTAAAGTTAAGAAACATAGTGAGGATTATTCTTTAAGCCAATGTAGTTATGTTGAAAAATTATTAAATAAATTTCAACATCTTGGTTTTAAAGAAATAAGTACTCCATTTGATTCCATTATTAAATTAAATTATAATACTGGTAGAACGGTGGCACAACTAGAATATGCAAGTGCTATAGGGTCTTTAATGTATGCGATGCATTGTACTAGACCCGATATTGCTTATTCTGTATGCAAGTTGAGTAGGTATACTAGTAATCCAAGTATAGAACATTGGAGAGCTATTACTAGAATTTTTGGTTATCTTAAGAGAACTAAAAATTTAGGATTATTCTATAATAATTATCCAGCTGTATTAAAAGGATATACTGATGCTAGTTGGATTACAAGTGTAGGAGATGTGCGTTCCACTTCAAGATGGATCTTCATATTAGCTGGAGGTGCTGTATCTTGGGCGAGCAAGAAACAGACATGTATAACTCACTCAACAATGGAATCTGAATTTATTACTTTGGCGGCAGCTGGGAAAGAGGCTGAATGGATTAGAAATTTATTGTTAGTTATCAAATTATGGCCTAGTCCTATGCCTCCTATTTCTATCCACTGTGATAGTCAGGCCACTTTGGCAAGAGTCTATAGTAGCACCTATAATGGTAAGTCTAGACACATTAGTTTAAGACATGAATATGTGAGACAATTGATTAAAGATGGTACCATAATAATTGTCTATGTGAGGTCAAATAAAAATCTTGCTGATCCTTTGACGAAGGCTTTACCAAGATATATGGTAATAACGACCTCACAAGAAATGGGGCTGAAACCCTTTAATTAAAATCACCAATAATGGTAACCCGACTTTTTTTCTAGAACATCACTAGTTACAAGGTTTAATGGGTAAGAACAAGTTATTGAATGTGATTGTTTGATACTGACGTAGCCTTGATATGAGAAGTCAGTATCGTCTGTTACGTTTTGTAGGCTGAATTGAATTCTTAATGAAGTATGATACAAGTTTGTAGTGTGTTGATAGTAACGGAAACACATGGTAGATACTTCACCTATATGAGCTTAGAAGTGGTGTCGCTTCTTACGAAAGTTAGGATTGCTTTCTAGAGAGCTCATAAAATAGGATCAAGCACAAGGCCATAATAGTGCGGAGTAATATAGAACTTCTCGCTGAAACAAGAGGTTAGTGTATGTATGGTATGTCCGGTTCTATTACATAAAAGTACAAGTTTAAAGCCGAGTTACTTGTCACTTTGATAGAGCTTTGATATACTTGCATTAAGTAAATGTTTCACTCGAAAGAGATCTTTATGTATATATATTAATCTTACTGAAATTTTCGCTGTACGATTTTTTAAAATTTTAATTTTGAAATCTTTGTTTTTACAAACAAAGTGAGGGATTGTTGGAGATTTGTTTGTCAAAACAAACTGAGTGTTTTTTCCTTGTCCCACATAGGAAAAGTGGGAGGAAGTGGCGCAATTTATAAGTGAAGGGTTTCATTGTGTACCTCAAGGAGTGATTGGGTGGAGCTAGACCCCACCATACCCGCGTGCGGGTGCGCGAATTTTGGCGCACTTAGCACTAATCCCTTTGTTATTTATTTATTTTATTTTTGTTATTATTATTTTTTAATCAATTCAAAGGTTGCCTTTTATTTTGAGAATTTTCGGAAATGAAATATAAAAATGAAAATTAGAAATTTTATTTATTTAAAAAAATTAATTATTATTCCGAATTTTGTTTGTCTTTTCAAGACAACCTTTTGAAAAATTAATTATTCGGTTTTGCAACTTTTCGTGAAGGGTTGCAATTGTTCGTTTTTCGACTTCTTCCGAAGAGTCGCATTTGTTTATCCGAACAATTTTCTAAATGACGTGTTTGTTCATTCTTTAGCAATTTTCATGAAGAGTTGCAAGACTCTTTCATATATATACTTGTCAATTTTCGGAAGGAAAAAGGTGGTCATTTTTTTAGGGGTTAATACCCTGAAAAACCCTAAACTGGTACACTTGTGACAAATTTACCTCAAACTATTTTTTTGACCATGAAAAACCCCAAACTGGTAAACTTGTGACAAATTTACCCCGACTGACTATAAAAAACCCTAAACTAGTACATTTATGACAAATTTACCCAAAACTAATTTATTTGACAGCAAAAACCCTAAACCGATAAATTTGTGACAAATATACCCTCTCGCTAAATTGGATTAATACCACAAAAAAATCATAAAAATTGTAAACTGTGACAAATGGAGCATAAAATCCTAAATTGGTATGACGGTTAACTGTCACGTGTCATTTAACATAATAATTTGAGAATAAAATTTAACGAAACTAACGTTGGGTAAATTTGTCACAAGTGTACCGGTTTAGGGTAAATTTATCAAAGGTATACTAGTTTGGGGTTTTTTGTGGTCAAAAAAATAATTTAGGGTAAATTTGTCACAAATGTACCAATTTGAGGTTTTTTAGGGTATTAACCCTTTTTTTAGTATTCTTTCTAAAAAAACTGCAGCTAATTTTTCGATTGTTTCCTAGAGAGATCTTGGAGAAATACTAGAATTGCTATCTAGTATTCTCATCCGAAACTTTGTTGTATCCTGGAGGATTTTTGCTGGTGACCATTAACAACGTTGTGAGGCAAATAAATCATTAAAGATAGTGATATCACGCCTCAAAGTCCGAATTATTTTACTCGATCCGATTTCATTGTTCAACCCATTTCGAAGCCATATTTTTCCAACATCACCGCCTTGAACCTAGATGGACGATACTTGGTGGGGACCATGTCCCCGTATGTCAGAAACCTTTTGTTCCTCTGATACCTGAACCTCACAAACAACTCTTTTTTTCAATATTGCACTCAAAAGAACAACATCCTCTTGCCTATATGGGAATCATCTTTAAGTACGAATATCTTTCATTCACAGCCTTATGATCGGAGGTCGATTGAATATGAGTGAAGCTTGCAGATGACGGACTTGAGAGAAAATGACGTTACAAATATCATAACTTCACAATAAGTAAATATAACGCAATCCCAAATCAACATTTCACCAAGAACCAACCCAATCTAAAATCAATATCTCCCTCAAAACTAAACTGATCGAAATCGACTTAACCCTGACAATGATCGGCTGATACAATTTCGCAATAAGTAAATATAATGCCAAATTGTAAAGGAGACAAAAAGTCAACAACATCACCAATATTTTATGTGGAAAATTCAAAACGGGAAAAATGAGAAATGGCCCAAAAACTTCCACCGATCACCAAGAATGGTAGGATACACAAAGTTCTTCTCTAGTCACACATTAAAGACACAACGGTATTTCCATCACTACGAAGGTGAATTTAATACATGTCGTGACCACATTTCGGGTGCACCACCTAGAGTTTGGCTTATGGATTACTAAGCCTAAACTTAGCTCGGCTATTCCAAGTCCATACCAATTTGCAACTTAAGTTCAAGCCCTTAATATGCAATTGATTTTTAATCGGTCACCACTAATATATTTTTAATTAGGAGACTTGATTATGCTAGCTTTCACTAACGCTCTTTTGGTACATTTTTCTTTTTATTTAAAAAAAAAAAGTTTTGCAGGCAGCTTGAATTAATTTTAATTTACGTCCCTAACATGTGATGATTATGCGGCTTCGCAAACCACCAATGTAACACCCAAGAAAGCAATGAATAAATCACGGAACTTATCTCGTAACAACGAAAGCATCTGCAATGTTAGCTCAAAATTTACATCAAAAGCCCTAGATGTGATTCGCAATCACTCAATCTTTTTTAGGATTTTTTTTTTTTGTTTAATGAAATCTAATTTATGTGCAATGCAATTTAATCAAATGACATAATTCTAATGACAAGAAATTTCTAATTAACAATCACTAAATGACATACATTTCATGAACCTAGTTCTATATGACATGCACATGATTTTTTTATTATTTTTTTTATAAAATTCATATAAAAAATTGCTAAAAAATAAAAATCTAACTAAAATGAGATATTATCTATTTTAAGTTAGGATCTGAATCCTATCTTAACTTAGAAATTTATCTCGACATACAATTTAATTCAAAGATGTTATCTAACCTAGATAACATGCATTTTTTAATATAATTAGAAAATAATCTAACTATTCTATCATGCAATTCTATCTAAGAAATCAATTCTAATCTACATGATATGCAAATGCAATTTTTTTTTTGTATTTTTGGGATAAATAAAACAATTAAAAGATAAGCACCACGGTCATCAAAGATATTATACATCATTCGAATTTGGAAACGATATCTAATCAAACTTGATTATTTTGCTAATAAAATCGATAAATTGATCTTTAGCCTTAAAGATCAAGTTATCAATTTTATTCCCGTGTGATTAATTATTCCATCTAAAGCCTTATAGATGGAATAAAAAAATTGGTGTGCGGTTACGGATCAAAATTGGGAATACGCCTAATTCATTTAAATATGCACATAAGATATTGAAAAGCATGTATTAGGCAATAAAATATCCAAATCAAATTTAGATAAGATAATTACCTAATTTTGCAAATAATGTTACCAAATTTGAATCGAACGGAATCTGCTCGACAGGTGACGGCATGGCGGAGCTTTGGTCTTTGCGACTCATGGGTGGATAGGACCGAGATCACAGCAGGGCTCGAATCGGTGGCTTCACGGATCATGGTGATGGCTCGGAATGTTGAAGATCTGGAATTGCTGATGTTCGTTGGACCAGCTAGACGTGTTGTGGGCGACCAGCAACGATGGCAGGAGGAAATCTGGAGTGGAAGGCCTGGTTCTTACGTGACGTTGAAGCTGTTCTACATCTGGATTTCTCTTCTTCTTCTTTTTGTCAGTCTTTCGTTGAATTGATGAATAATATTGGAGACGTCGGGCCAAGTCTGGGCAGCTCGTTGGTGAAGCGTCGGACGTGTGCAGAGACCAAGGAGAGAGAAGACTTCTCTCTTCTTTTGTTGTGCTTTTTGTCTCCTCTCTGAGCACCTACTCGTCTTTTTTTCTTTTTTTTTCCTTTTGCTTATGGACGCTGGTTGCTCATCTTCGTGTCTTCATCATGTAGACTTTTAGAACATAAGACTTTTCTCACGATGGTAGCCACCTCGTCTCTAGTGCGTCTCTCTCTTTCAGAAAAGCAAACCCCCCTCCTTGTTGACTTTGACGTGAGTTCTCTCTTTTTGTGGCCGTGTATCTCAATTGTGTGGCCCCTCTTAATTTGTCTCTTAGCGAGTCCCTTTTATAGGCCAAGAATCCCCTCCCGAATATTCTCCACCGATTTTATCACATATTACCAAAAATTCAAAATTATAATAAGATTTTTCTCAAATTTCAAATTTTGCAAAGATAAGCTCATAAAATCTCCTCGATGATATTGAAAAATCTACCGCCATATCACCAAAAATATCAAATCTCTACTTCTCACAAGATAATCTTCATTATCAAAAAAAAGGGCAGAATTTGTTTTCTTTGCTACAAACTTGTCAAATTAAAGCTCAGAACTACCAATTCAAACCGTTACGAGTATGATGCAAATGCAAAAAAAAATATCTTTCCTAAAACTATATCTTCTACGCAATTTAATTCTAATTTAATTTTTTTAGGGGTAAAATTAATCCCTAATTTTTACGATAAATAAAACGACCTAGGTCGTCAAAATTTAGGTATCAACAATACAAATGGAGGATGAAACCCTAATCGCGATTGGAGAATTCGGAGAAAGTTCGCAATGAATGAAACCGATCAACGCGTGCGCCCTTGGCCTCAGGATATTCAAATTCGAGCCAAGTTGCAGCCCTATTTAAGATCCAAGCAAGTCAAGTCAAGCGCCGCTAGATGTACTCTCAATGTTCAGGTCAAGTCAAGTGCTAGAAGAGGTCTCAGCGACGTCCCCGGAATGATTCAAGACAGCCTATCCAGGGTCCCAATCGTAACCGTGTAGTCGGCTAATTAAGTTTCGATAATTTCAACTTCCAAGCTCGCTTCTGTGGCCTTCTCTATAAATGGAACGTTTCAGGTCAAGCAAGGCACCATCATAGCTATCTCAGCATCTCCTCACTGACACTAGCAAACCCGAAAATGAGTTCGAGCCATTTCTGTTCAGTCGCTTTCCCTGCTGTCTTGATCCTGGAGCTCATGATCACCAGCTTCGCTTCTTGTAGCGCTCCAGGGAATGAGACCGATAAAATTGCTCTGCAAGAGTTCAGGTCCCTCTTAACAGATGATTCTGCAGGAACCTTGGCCTCCTGGAATGATTCCCTCCATTTCTGCCGATGGACTGGAGTCACTTGTGGTCTCAGACACCAACGGGTCACCGCCTTGAACCTAGATGGACGAGATCTGGCTGGGACCGTGTCCCCTTATATCGGAAACCTTTCGTTCCTCCGATACCTGAACCTCGCAAACAACTCTTTCCATGGTTTCATTCCTCCTGAAATCGGGCGCTTGTTCAGGCTTAAAAACCTGATCATGAGCAACAACACCTTAGGAGGTGGAATTCCTAGAAATCTCTCCCTGTGTCTTAGCCTCGTGACTCTCAAGCTCTACTATAATCGTCTCCACAATCCCATTCCTTCCGAATTGGGGTCGCTGTCGAAACTCCAGACGCTCTCCCTTCCGAACAACAATCTCATTGGACCAATCCCTGCTTCCATCGGAAACCTTTCCAACCTCGAAGAGCTTTATCTATGGAGCAACAACCTGACAGGAGGAGTTCCCATTTCTATAGGCCAAACGAGGCTTAAACAATTCGAGGCTGATGAAAACCAGCTGATAGGTGGCTTTCCCTCTGCTCTTTACAACTTGTCATCCCTCAATACCATAAGTTTGTACAGTAACCTGTTCTCTGGTATTATCAGGAGAGAGATAGGCCTTCTGCTTCCGAATCTGCAACTTTTATATCTGGGAGCTAATCAGTTCACGGGTCCCATTCCCGATTCACTCTCCAACATCACCAACTTAGCAGAAATTGATTTCGACGACAATAACTTCACCGGACATGTCCCGGCCAGCTTCGGAGGGCTTCAAAACTTGAGCTGGCTCAACCTTTGGTCTAATTTTCTCGGAAGCGGCACAACCGACGGTCTAAGTTTCCTTGCTGATTTGGCCAACTGCAGCAACCTTGAATATCTGGATTTAGCACATAACCAGTTTGAAGGCGAGCTGCCTGTTTCTGTTGCTAACCTCTCATCCCAACTGAATTGGTTATCACTGTCGGAAAACAGAATTCGTGGGAGAATTCCTGAAGCAATTGCAAACCTCTTTAGTCTACATCTATTATCTATGGACTATAACATGCTAACAGGCAACATTCCAATGTCTATTGGGAGGCTATCAAACTTGCAATATCTGAATTTGGGCCAAAACAAGTTGACTGGACACATACCTTCGACCATGGGTAACATCACCGGTCTGTGGCAACTGTACTTGTACGACAACAGCTTAGAAGGAAGCATACCTTCGAGCCTCGGCGAATGCAAGTCCCTGCAAGATCTAGTCCTCTATCATAACAAATTCACCGGGACCATTCCTAGCCACATGATCAGACCGTCCTCCCTCATAATACTTCTGGATGTATCTGACAACTCTTTGTCTGGGCCCCTGCCGCCCGATGTTGGAAACTTAAAGAACCTCATTTCTCTCGATGTTTCATACAATCAAATTTCAGGTGAGATTCCTACAACTTTGGGCAACTGTTTGGGATTTGAAGAACTGTATATGCAGTCGAACCATTTTCGAGGACCCATTCCTCAGTTCAAGGCGTTAAAAGGCATCCGTTTTCTCGACCTTTCCAATAACAACCTGACAGGGCAAATCCCAGAGTTTTTAGTTAACTTGTCGTCGTCGCTGCAATTCTTGAATCTGTCTTTCAACAATCTCGAAGGCGAAGTACCTGTACGTGGGATATTTGGAAACACTAGTGCCTTCGAAGTTGATGGCAACCGAGAGATATGTGGGGGCATACCTGAACTGCGTTTGCCTTCATGTCCAGCAAAATCGTTCCTGAGATCGATAAAGCATAGACCTTCGAAGTGGGTGGTGGACATAATCATTTGTACTTCTTGTGCAGTGGCATTACTGTCCTTAGCATCTCTTTTCTGGTTGAGAAACTCGAAGAAGGAACATCTGCCTACCCGCTCCTTCGGCCATTTTTACGAGAGAATTTCCTTTGATGCCCTATTCAAAGCTACCGACGGATTCTGTTCAAGCAAATTGATTGGTTCAGGTAATCTTTTATGTGGATGAACATTTAACTACAACAAATGAGTACAGAGAACACACTTCATAGTTCATACAGTAGTACCTGTCACATGACCGCAGTAATTTTTAACTCTTGTTCAGGTAGTTTTGGCAATGTGTACAGAGGAACTCTTGGTCCCGACGGAAAAATCGTGGCCATCAAGGTTTTGAATCTCCAGCAGAAAGGAGCTTTCAAGGGCTTCTTGGCCGAATGCAAAGCACTCAGCAGCATTCGGCATCGTAACCTTGTTAAGATCTTGACTGCTTGTTCGAGCATCGACTCCCATCGTAATGAGTTCAAAGCCTTGGTATACGAGTTCATGGTAAACGGCAACTTGAACATTTGGTTACACCCAAACGACGAACACATGCAATTCAAACCTTTGAGCTTCCTGCAAAGATTGAACATCGCGATCGATGTGGCGTCTGCTTTGGATTATCTTCACCACCAGTGCCCAACTCCGATCATCCACTGTGATCTGAAGCCAAGCAACATTCTTCTCGACAATGATTTCACAGCTCATATCAGTGATTTTGGATTGTCGAGGCTCATTTTCAATTCTAACAAAGACATCTTTTCAAGTGATCTCAGCTCCTCTGCTTTTAAGGGAACCATGGGTTACATTGCTCCAGGTACTGCTTTAATGATCACAAATACATTTACATTCACACAATCAAAAGTTTTCGATGACCTTGTAGAGTAATCAAGCTAACAGGAACTTTTTCTGGACTGGCAGAATATGGAATGGGCGTTCGTCCATCAACAAGTGGGGATGTGTACTCTTTTGGAATTCTCTTGTTAGAGATGTTCACTGGAAGACGACCGACGGACGATGTATTTAAAGAGGATTTTAACCTTCAGAAGTTTGTCAAGTCAGAGTTGTCAAAGCGAGCAACAGAGGTTTTGGATCAGTCAATTTTCTGCGGAGAAGTAGGCGAAAGCATGGACAAGGAGGGGATATGGAGAGACTGTGGAACCGACCAAGCCAAATGTCTGATATCAGTTTTCGAGATCGGATTAATTTGCTCAGCAGAATCACCAAAAGACAGGAAGGACATGAATGGTGTCGCACGGGACTTGCTCTCAATCAGAGACAAGTTTCTCAAAACCAGCATATATGAGGATAGAATACAGAGCTCTGCACCAAGTAAAGCACCTTTTTAAGTCGCCATATGCTTGTATCTTTGCATCCCTAGCATTGCTTCACTGTTCCACAATATCTCTGGATTTAGTAAATCGGCTCGCATGATAACAAGTATTGTGACAATTGCTGAGAGCCTGATCGATATATCCTCCTTTCTCTTTTCATATTTTGCAGGGGACAGGTGCGAGGAGGTGGCCTGTTCCACCTCCGGTTTTTGAGTGGGACGGGGGGAAACTGTAAATGGAGGCGGGCACGACGTAGCTTGTTAGAGCCAGGCGGCTCTTTCCATGTCAATGGTGGGCTAGCTTGGGCATCTGCGAAGTCCTTCGTCCATAACTGAGCTACCAGGGAGGGCCTTGGACTTTGAGGGGCTTCAGCTTGCTAGCTGGTGAGCCTCCAAACCAGCAGCTTCTGGTTGGTCAGCTAACAAAACTAGCACGCTCTGCATAATAAATAAAACATGGACTTCGACTATTCCTATGGTTATTTTCCTGTTATGAGACATCTATATGTACTTGGGTCCGGTCACGTTGTTGTGAGATCCTATGAAACCGTCCATCAAGAACGAGAACCTTCCGAGAGTCCTTGAGGCCGTGACGGAAGGTCTCCATGCACTGCTGTAATGTATGAATGGATTTCCTTCTTATGTCCTTCAGCCAAATTGTCCTTCTTCTTTTCTGGGAAAGTAGAAACAGCAACGTTGATACTGATACTGCCAATTCGGTTTTCTGCTTATTCCATGATCTATGCTGAGAACCCAGCGATGGATTCCTAGTTCCATCGGCGAAATCAGCTTTTACTTTGAGCCTTTCCGATTTAGTCAGACAATTTCTTTTATAGATTGTATGCATCACGCTCCCAATTACACGATCCTATTAAAAAAAAGAAAAAAAAAAAGAAGAAAATTTTACTAACATGATTTGCCGGCAAAGTACTTAAAAAAAAATGAAAAACGATGTATTTGATAACACCCGACATGTTCAATGATGAACTTATAAATGTAATCAATTTGATTAGGATGTCTGAAAAGCAGATATGAATAAAATATCAAAAGCCGGAATAAGTGATTGGAAAAGAAAGTAGAGAGTATGTCAAGAATATGGAAAATTCTCTCATATTTATCTATTCACATTTCGAATTTAGAGGTGACAACTTTTTGATGCTACGGGTCAACACGGCTCGAACATAATATGGACATAACTCATTCAGATTTGCGATTGAATTGATTATCTATGTGTGACCTTCGTGCCAATTGAGTCATCCACTCATAACCAATAACAGAAAGAAAGAGGAGAGGAAAGCTTTCATAACCCCTTGAATTAGTGCAAATTTAGCTCTCCATAGTATTTAAAATTGCTCAACTCACCCAAATTTACCATCTCTTGGCCTATCTCAGATCCTTGGTGTGGGTTAAAGGTTTGGCCTGTCTCCTAGTATCCTCATATTGGAACAGTATATTTATTAAGCTTGTCTGCGGCTCTACCTATAAGTATTAAACGTCCGACAAATCCCTAAGGTCCGGACGTTGCCTCAGACAAAGCTATTTAAGGTCGTAATTAGGCCAGGCTGGAATAAGAGAAAATCTCAAGATGTAAGGAGTGACAATTCATGGAAAACGGATGGCGTGGTTGAGGAGTTAAAATCGCAACGATACAAATTGAAAATGAGAGTTGAATTCGAACGATTTCCACCCATTTCATTTCATTCCAAGGGTAAATTAGTCTCCTCACTTTTACGTCTCTCTTCCCAATAAGGAGGCTTTTTGACCGGTCGACCATTCCCTTAGCCGGCCTCTGAAAAATCGAACTGCCCTACCAACCCTCCGGCCACGAGATCCTCACGCAGCCGCACGCCGCCGTCCCGGTTTCCCGTTTCGCGAGCGAGCAGAATGCACAAGGCGCCGTCGTCTTCCTCCCTCGGCCCCGGCGGCCTGGACCTGAGCCGGGCCTTCTTCACGCCGATCCAGGAGACCGCGCCGCCGTCGTCCACCAAGCGCCACACCAAGATCGCCGTCGTCGGGGTCGGCAACGTCGGCATGGCCATCGCCCAGACCATCCTCACCCAGGACCTCGCCGACGAGCTCGCCCTCATCGACGCCAAGCCCGACAAGCTCCGCGGCGAGATGCTCGACCTCCAGCACGCCGCCGCCTTCCTCCCCCGCACCCGGATCTCGGCCTCCGTCGACTACGCCGTCGCCGCCGGGTCCGACCTCTGCATCGTCACCGCCGGCGCGCGGCAGATCCCCGGGGAGTCCCGCCTGAACCTGCTCCAGCGGAACGTCGCCCTCTTCCGGGCCATCGTGCCGGCGCTCGCGCGGCACGCGCCGGAGTCGATCCTGCTGATCGTGTCGAACCCGGTGGACGTGCTGACGTACGTGGCGTGGAAGCTGTCCGGATTCCCGTCGAACCGGGTCGTCGGGTCGGGCACGAACCTGGACTCCTCCCGGTTCCGGTTCCTGATCGCCGATCACCTCGACGTCAACGCGCAGGACGTTCAGGTACCGTACGGGCACCACCGCCCATTTCCTTTATTCTGCTCTTTGTCTTTTTGCTTTGTCTGCTTTAGTTTGCCGGGTCATTATTTTATTTAGGTACTTTAGCCCGCATTTTACGCTGATATATTATAATAATAATAATTAATTAATTATTATTTCCAAACTTTATGAATTTTTCATCTATTAATACGAGATGTGATGAAAAGGGGAAAAAAAGAGAGAAATTTGTAGAGTAATTGTCATACTTGTGAAAAGCTTGAGATTAATATGTGGTGGAAAAAATTGCGATAATGTTAATGAAAGTTATATGGGAAATGAGCTTAATCCCGAAAGGCAAAAAGCATGAATAAATAAAAATATGTGATCTATGTGTTTTAACTGAACCGCAATTTTAATGTCTTTATGCTTGAATACTTTATAGCAAGTTTGAGATGAATTTCCACATTTTTTGTAATATTAAAATGACTCGAGTTACTTATTCCATTGGATCTAAAGAAGCTATTAAATTGCGTTTTAAATTCGAAACTAAGTTTCATTTTCAAATGAGGTCGACAGGATCAAGTCTTGAAAAGAGACGTTTTCCCTCTTGTACACTTTTCCCAAGCAAGTTGGCATCAACGCAATTATTATTATTATTATTTTTTTTTTTTTTTTTTTTTTTGGTATTGGAGGAACAATTATTATTATTATCTTCTTTTGACACGAATCTCATAATAATATAATTTTCCTTTTTTTTTTTGGTCGAATATATTTTTCCTGTTTGAATGGTCGCAATCGCACAGTATAATATGACATAATCTTCCTAGAAGTGGTTTGCTTTGGCATTTCGAGAATTGTTGTACAGTTCTTCGTTTTCACTTGCGAATTCAACCGTCGTTCTTAGGCCTACATCGTGGGCGAGCACGGCGACAGCTCGGTCGCCCTGTGGTCGAGCATCAGCGTCGGCGGGGTCCCGGTGCTGAGCTTCCTGGAGAAGCAGCAGATCCCGTACGAGAAGGAGACCCTGGAGAAGATCCACAAGGAGGTCGTGGACTGCGCCTACGAGGTCATCAGCCTCAAGGGCTACACCTCCTGGGCGATCGGGTACTCGGTCGCGAACCTGGCCCGGACCCTGCTCCGGGACCAGAGGAGGATCCATCCGGTCTCGGTGCTGGCCAGGGGGTTCTTCGGCATTGAGGGCGGTGACGTGTTCCTGAGCCTGCCAGCCCAGCTTGGCCGGGGCGGTGTCCTGGGCGTGACCAACGTGCACATGACCGAGGAGGAGGCGGCGCGGCTGAGGAAGTCGGCGAGGACCATCCTGGAGCTGCTGAGCCAGTTGGATTTGGGCATTTGAGGAAGAGAATAAGAGGAGTCCTTCACTTCAGTATTTTGCTAACCCAACACTATTAAGACTGGTTTTGGTTTTTGGTACCTTGTTTCTCTACATTGGGAAGTTTGTACCCCTGGATTGTGTTTCTTTCTGAGATTCAGTCCCTATATTTTGGATTATTGCAGAAGAAACCGTAATGATTTTCCTATGCGCAATTAAGCCACTCCCTAGCATTACTACCAATGAGAAGAATGTGAAAGACCTTTGATCTTGTGCTAATAGTCAAATTAGAGCCTCATTAAAGAAAATTTTCCTTTGGCTAGTGATTCACGCACTGTATCATTATCTGACTCAACTATTGAAAATCAGTTCATAATTTGAATCGCAAAGGAAATTAAGATTGCATCTTTTAGAGTTGTCAGATGAATTTCCAAACTAGATAAATATGCAGATTTTAACATGAAAAATATTACATCCTTCTAATCAAAGAAAAGATATTGAGGCTGAGGATCTAATGGATAAAAAAAACTCATCCTTGCCTAATTCCCACTGTGATTTTCATACCCTTTCTTGTGTCCTCAAAGGGAGGACAAATTAGTAATTTTGTTATTTCCTCTATTGGGCCTGGCCCAACGGGCCCAATACAGACACAAGATCAGTCGAGTTCAGAAAAATAGTCTGTGCAGACGAGTGCAGACGCAGAGCAAAACCTGCTTGGCACCCGAGAAAGTGCGAGAAAGTGCGAGAAAGATGGCCGGGAGATTGAGCCACGTGGCGTCGCGGATCATGGGCGGTAACGGCGTCGTCGCCCGCTCCGTCGCTTCCTCCCTCCGCCTCCGCGCCGGCATGGGCCTCCCCGTCGGCAAGCACATCGTCCCCGACAAGCCCGTAAGCGAATCTCTCCCCGTCGTGGAAAACCCTAATCCGCCATCTTCGTCCTCGTTTCTGAAATCTTCTCCGATTGTTTGTAGTTGCACGTGAACGACGAGCTCGTTTGGGACAACGGGACCGCGTTCCCCGAGCCCTGCATCGATCGCATCGCGGATACCGTCGGAAAGGTTGGATTTTTATTTTTATTTTTTTCCTGGTTCTTCCGATTGATTCGGTGACGAAGTGCTGCGCGGCGTATAGCTTCAACGGTGAATTTGTGAATTTGCAGTACGAAGCATTGGCTTGGCTTTGTGGAGGGCTGGGGTTCTTCGCGTCTTTGGGGCTTTTGGCTGTGTGGAATGATAAGGCGTCGAAGATCCCATTCGTAAGTCCATTGACTTGGGCTTTGAGTTTGGTTTGGAGATAGTGTGCGAGTTGATCTTAATTGGTGGAAAATTTGTTCTCTGTGCTCACTCTGATTGGCTGAATTTCTGGCTTTTCTTATTGATTACTGACCATTGGTGTTGCTGTGATCCTTTAATTCTCTTTGGATTATGGCGATTCAAATGTTGGTGCGTCTTTAGGGACTTGATCGGAAAGTTTCACTTGATGGCTTCTTATGTAACGTTGGACGCTTTGGGGCTTATGTTTGTGTAAATACGCTGGTGGTCGTGGAAGTACCTTTGACGGTTTGTTTATAGCTGTCTTGTCCTGTTCAATTGGAAAAATAGTTGAACTTGGGATCTTTGTTATGATTAAAATTTGTTGGAGTCAGAGAGAATGGAATAGGATGCTAACGTGGTTTAATAGCCTGTGAGTTTGATTTGTTCACGATGACCCCATTGAAATGATTTATCCTGCCTATTTTTTTGGCTCTGTTTGGCTTAAGTAGGAGATCAAACTGAAGTAATGTTAATTTGGATTTCTTGTTTGTTATCGATGACAATGTGGAGTTACATCGGGTCCCTAAATAAATCCTCTGCTTGTAGATTGTTGGTAACTTTTGATTTTTTTATAAAGATCAGAGACTTGTCTTTCTTCCATTCTGCTGATGAGTTTATGATTGTCATCTTCATACACCTACTAACTTTTTTCGTCTATTTCAGGCACCAAAAGTATATCCATATGACAACTTACGGGTGGAGCTTGGTGGTGAACCATAGAGAGGCTGCAGTTTGCTGACCTCAAAACTTCTGTTTTTTCATGTGTGCAATACTCTGCCTCTTCTGCAGTTGGTAATTTTCAATAATAATCGATCAACTGTTCTTGTTCTCTTTTCCATGAAAGCAATATGGTGTTCAGCTGCTGCATCAGTAGAGAGATATGCTGGAATTTATTACAACTTATATGTCTTTTTCATTCCATCAAAATCAATTTTAAGGTATGAGTCGTTTCGGTTGTATGCCACGAGGTCCCTATGGACAAGGGGACAAGTGAATCATCGCTTTTGGGCGCAGGCAGTCTTTTAGCATCCAAACTCATAGCTTTCCATTGTCTTGTATTATGCTGTACTGTATCAGCCCATTGCCATCCATTGAGTGAGAGAAAGTAGTATGATGCTCAGCCTTTTCATACCATTCTTTTCTGTCGGGTGATGTTTTTGGGATACAGACTCAAATGCATAACTGAGAAGGATGTCCAGATGGGATTTGAATGTGCTTTATTTAGGTCCAAGAGTTGGGCACTCAGATTTTTGTGAAGAGAAATATTAGATGCACCTTCTTCAGTGTTTGTAGAGAAAGTTAACCCAAGATCTATGGTAACACAAAAGAAAAGGAACTAAGGTGGCTGTAGGGGTAACACTGAGATCAGACGCTTGATTGCATTATAGGTGCCTTTGGCAGAGTCATGGCTCTTGTCGGTGGTTCTATGAAAATGGACTTGCAATTGAGAATATTTGCAGGTTTCTAGCTTTGTAAGCCATTTTTATGTTACACATTGTGTTAGGAAAGGAGGCGAAGTTGTGAATGGCATTGCTGATTGCATCATAGTTAGGGATAGAAGCTCCGTGGGTCTGGATTGTTGCTATGGAGGAGGATGTTCCTCACATATATATTTTCACACTATAGGCATGTATAGCTTTGGGTTTGCTTTGGAATACATATCTTTGTACTCCCCCCATGTGGATGGAAGTTCAAGCTATATCAAAGAAGTGATTTTGTGTTACGATTTTATTCGGCAAACTCTGAACCTTTTATTAGGACAGCATCCAGAAAGACAATGGAATGAGACATATGATAGTCCATTAGAGAGTATTGGACTCTCTAGGCAAAGGCTAATTTTCCTAATGGTGCTAAATTTGAGAATGTGAAATGAGAGTCTCTCTCGATACAATGAAGCATATGCTAGTCTGGTGGTATGAGCATGGCCATGCGTGCTTGTTGCTCAGCGACTTACATGACCCAGGTCCATTTCCATATTTGCCTGCTCTGCTTTAAGTGTTCTCGCTTATTTTTCGGAAAGAAAAGGGGTAAAGCTGGAGTGTTACGTAGATACCCTTTTAATGAAATTTGATCCGGTCTGATTTCCTATCAAAAAAGGAAGCAAAGCTCTCGGTTGCCTATGTAATGCTAGAGTAGCATTTATATCACTGGATTTTTTTTTCTTGGTCGAACATTTATATCACTGGGTTGAAGTACCCATTTTGCTAAGCAATCTGCACATGAATTTCTTTTCCTAAAAGTATGTATAATTTTGACCTGTTGGAAATATTCTAATAGTTTTTCAATAAGTGAAAAGAGAATATCACCAAAATTGAGGGAGGGAGTTGATTTTAGTGAAAATTCCAAATAAGGGTTTGAAATAAGGTCATTTTCTTAAATGAGGGTCCAAAGTGGACTTTGTCTCAAATAAGGGCTTGAAGTGGCCAATTTGTCTCAAGTAAGGGCTAAGCTTGCCGAAAGGCGAGCACTTTAATTTTTCCAGTGATTGAAATGGGGGCATTTTTGTCCATAACAAAATTTGGATAAAGATTAAAAAGAAAAAAGACTAAAAGAAATATGAGATCGGCACCTTCTCTAGCAAACTCTCAAATTGCTTGGTTTTTTCGTCCCTTCATTCGTCCCTTCTTCAATGCCACGAAGGTCCAATTAATCAAATTTGCAAAATCAGTTATTGATGTTGGTAGGGTTTTCTTGCTTCTTTTCCCTCTTTTTTTTTTTCTTTTTGTATTAATTTTACATGGGATTAGTTCTTGAATTTCTACAGAAGAATGCCAAATTGAAAAAAGCTCATGCATAATCCTCTGAAACCGTTCAAATTCAGCTCGGGCAAAGGTGAATGGAGAGACCCAACTCTGCTTTCGGCATCATCCCAACTATTACTTCCTTTCCACTTTGATTGATATCCCCACAAGGACACACATACTCATGGACAGACTTTCTGCAAAAGATAAATAAATGTAGAAGGATTGAAAGCAGAAAGAAAAACGCAAGCTCAAGTTCCACCACCTCTCGCTTTTGCTCCCCACGACTACCCACGGCCATTTGCCACCCCAGTCACCCCCACACGAGCATGTGTAGTTGCCGGCATCATCTCCGGCGGACCCAAACCAAGAGTTCCCTAGTTTATGGCCATCCCCAAGACTGCAGATCAGTAACTGAAATTTGCGCATCATCGTCACTTCGATTAAGCCAAAACATCGATTCAGAAATAAAGAACGGTCAAGAAACAAAGAACAAGTAAGATGTTCTGTGATCAAGCTTAAGCGAGGTAGCAATTTTGTAGCCCTAATTGGTTTGTTGGCGTGGTTTTTCTGGTAAGCCCCAATCGTCTCTGTTTCTTCGAGTTACGAACATAAGCTGAACCCTATGGAATTCACATTCTGTTTCCTTGGTGGAGGTTTTGTTGGTGGAATTAAGGTTTTGAAGGTTGCTTTTCCTGGGTGGAATGGCCTGAGTCGAAATGACTTGGAGATATGTTTCTAACCTTATCATATTTTGTGAGAGTTTACCAGTTTGATTAGGGTTTCTGGAGTTAGATGTTTGACTTTGGGGCTTGAGGTGATGACGGAGCGAGGGAGAAGCTAGGGTGTGCAGAGAAAACGTCCACGTGAGGACTAAAAAGGACGCCGCCACGATCGATCCTGGAATGGCTTGGACGAAGAAGAAGATGAGCAGGAAGAAGGAAAAATAAGGGAAAACAAAAAACAAAAAGAAATGCTTATGACAAAAATACCCTTAATTTGGCCGCTGGAAAAATCAAGTGCTTACTAGCCGGTGAGCTCAAGCCTTTATTTGAGACAAAGCAATCATTTCAGACCCCTATTTGAGACAAAGTCCACTTTAAATCCTCATTAGAGAAAATAACCTCATTTTAGGTCATTATTAGACATTTTCCCTTGATTTTATGAGGAAGAGAAATGGCCCCCGGTGGGTCCACCAACAAGCCTATATTGGTGGAACTCAGTAAAGTAGTGTCAGTTAACATTGGTCAAATCAAGCTCCCGACAAAACTCCTGTCGGAATGATTAGTGGGATTGGACTTGAAAAATTTGACGTGAAAATGGTTCTGGTTGAATAAAATTGGGCGACTGGTCAGCTCTGGTTCTTCGCGTAAGTTTTCTTTCTGAATCTGAGCCCTGTTCCGAGATCGCTAGAGATGCCTTGATCCATTAACTGTTGGCCTTCCGACAGAGTGAAGGAAGAAGCTTTTGGGTCCGGTACCCGTCCATCGCAATTAAGGAATACAAAATGTTGGGTTGATAACATTTCTCGCATGGAAGACAATGAAATGAATTAAATTTAATATGCTGCTATTCATTGGGTAGATGATGACATGATTCTTTTTAAGCGTTGGAAAAGTCTCGTGTGAAAAAGTATAGTAGAAGACCATCAGCACGACTTTCCGCAGCTTCATCCAGAACACAACCATACTGCTTATAATGTTTCATCATAGTTCTAACTTATACGATTCGCAGCATCATTTCCTATCGTAGCGTTTGCTCATATAAAAATCCAATTTAAGCAATTGTCCGAAACAATATCTTTGGCACTAATGGTATTAATAACTACGAAATGCTACTGATTATTCTCCAGTTTCGCGGTCTAAACGTCGGTGCATGAGTGGTGCGATTATAGCGGGAAAGGACATCACGTCACATAGCAGAACACGACCGTACTTACAGTCTCACAGCCTGAAATGTAAAAGCGAAACACCATGTGCTGTACCGTGCCAATGTCCGACAGAAGATGAAGGACGGGCAACTTTTTATTCGACTCCTTATTAGGCATCAGAAAACATGAAGAAAGAAGGAAAAAGGCTGAAAAGGGTGAACGAGAAGCTCACGGGCTTGCATCGTGAAGCGCAACGCGAGCCAACTCCGGACCTCGGCACGATGGTACCATCAGAAATTGCAGGAGGGGAGGACGAAAGAGGGGTGGTGAAAACTCGCTGTTAATTTCTGAGATACCGCTCAATACCATGCAAGCTCAACTCTCACGTACACGTAGAGGGAGAGAGAGAGAGAGAGAGACCCCGAATTAGCAAAGGGAATGAGAAGAATGAGTAAAAAGGGTAAACAGAAACGAACAAAAGGAAGGGTGGCCTGAAAAATTACTGGTGGTGGGGGAAGTGAGACTCGCCCTGACGCGGGAACACGTTCGTGGATCACAGCGAAACAGTCACGGATCGAGCTTTGGAGTTCGCGATTCACTGTAAAAACAGTCCAAAATCGCTAACTTCGGTGCGGCACGGAACGCTAGCTCAGCTCTCTCTCTCTTATCATTGATTTTCATCTTTCCTTTTCTTGAGCTGTACATCTAGAGATTAGCTCTTTCAATCTATGTTCCACGTGTCATGAGAGAAGAACCTGTCACGGGATGCTCGTATAGTTCGTGATCGTCACCTTGGGTATATAAAATACTGGCCAGGATCAAAACTCGCCGACACCCTCAAGAAGGATTCACTAGGAACCTGAGGGGAAAAAAACATGGGTTCAAAGGCCATGGCCACGTTCTTCGTCTTCATGATCCTCATGCTGCTGTCCCTACCGCCCATATATGCTTGTGGCTACTGCGCGCCGCCGTACCATGGTCCGACAACCCCGACGGTCCCCCGCCGGCCCAGCCCTCACCCCCATCCCGGCCCACCTCACCATGGCGGCAGAGGTGGCGGTGGCGGTAGCAGAGGTGGAGGCGGCGGCAGTAGAGGGGGCGGTGGAGGGAGCAGGGGCGGAGGCGGCGGCAGTAGAGGTGGTGGCGGTGGTTATACTCCGAGAGTGCCGACTCCACATCCGCCCATTGTTCTTCCACCAATAGTCAATCCACCTCCTATCACTAACCCTCCCGGCCTCATTCCTCCCATTACTAACCCTCCCGGCGGCATCCTTCCTCCAATCACAAATCCTCCCGGTGGCATTATGCCTCCAATCTTAAATCCACCAACACCGCCTTCTTCACCCTACCCTCCTTATGGCGGTGGTCCTCCAGGCAGTGGCGGCAGAGGCGGAGGCGGCGGCGGCGGCGGCGGCGGCGTCCCGAGCCCGCCAACCACCCCCAAGATGTGCCCTATAAACGCTCTCAAGTTAGGGCTTTGCTTGGACGTGCTGGGCGGGTTGGTCCACATCGGGATCGGGAACCCGGTGGAGAACGTGTGTTGCCCCGTTCTCCAAGGGCTGCTGGAGCTTGAGGCGGCGATCTGCCTCTGCACCGCCATCAGACTGAAGTTACTCAACCTCAACATATTCATTCCTCTGGCTCTCCAAGTCCTAGCCACTTGTGGCATAACCCCTCCTCCTGGTTTTGTATGCCCTCCTCTCTAGGTAAATTCAGTGCATGTACTTCAGATACTAATCAAGTAGCGGTGCAGAATTTAGGGCTTAGAAGGGGGGTGTTTGTTGTAGTGCTTTGTCGAAGTTTAGGGTCATAAATGCTGGCTGGCCCGCTAGTCCTAATTCATCTCTTTAGGGTTTGGGTAAAATCTTCTAGTTCCTCCATTTGCTTCTGAAGATTGAGGGTACGTGTGCTCGGTTCACTTATTTATTTTGATGTTTCCCTAGTGTAGTAATAACTTCTAGTGTCGAGCTACACAATCTTGTTCGCACTTACTCAGGACCCAAATACTTCTGTCGTCATTTCATTTTCTCTTTCCGTATCTGTCATCTCATGCCTGGCTCGATGCGCCTGTACAATGCTATATATCTCATGCAGGTTTCGCGAGAATCGCAGCAGGACATCAGAATATGGGGACGCATGTCCAAAATAATGTTTACTCCGCGTCGGTGTCTCTGGACGCGTGCGTGCATGCATGCGTACAAACGTAACAGGCGATGACCCGATTTTAGGTCCTCAAAAAATGAACTGTTATGCTAGTTTGATATTTCACGCTACACTCTAACAAAGAAAATGAGACTTTTTATGCAATTCTCTATGGGTTGGTGAAGCAATGTATACAATGCGTGATATCCTCAGTTGCTGCTTGCACTCGCTTGCACAAGTGTGTGTGTGTGTATACACACACACACAATATCGAGTATATACAATACTTCATTGCATCGGCTTGTTTCTCAAACGATAATGGAAAGAGCGCATCTTATAAACGAAATACATTGCCTAGACTCGCTAGCGGGCTTGAGAAGGCCGGAGTAGTTCTATGCATAATCGGTATCCTAAGTACTGGACTCAAAAGTTTATCCAAGATAGGTTTGTCCTTATGATAATCTCTCGAAGCCACCTCTAAAGCTTGGCCTATTTGATGTTGGGCTTGTGTGGGCTCCCGCTGATATGCCCTTGTACATGTATCCTTCTCTTCTGTTCACTTTCATTATCGAAAATAGTACGGCGCCATTTAATGAGCTAAAATAAAGGGGTTCACACATTCATATCAACATGTCAATGTGAGATCTTGATTTAGCATGACTGAAGCTTCACTCGATAGATAAATTTTATTAGGCAAGGACAACACAGAGAAGGGTGCCGCAACATCTTCAGTTCCACCACAGCGTGATCCAACTCTGGAATAGCTCCAGACGAATAAACTTAATATCGTCTGGCGATAACAGAATCGGTTCACAAATTGATATGGCATTAGTTTGCATCTGAAAGACAATATAATCATTAATACCAATAAGAATCTGTTGTCTCATCTGATAACTAACTTACTTTTCCATAGCATCGTGAAGATACTGAGCATTGCTCTTTTGTACGAAGTTGGTTTAAGACATTAATACTCTACTCAGTCACAATCCGCCGAGGAGAATGAGAAAACGAGAACTATGAGCGCACTCAAGATCAGATCCTTGGCAACGACAAGGCTCAACCAATACATGAGGACACTTTCACGTACCTTACACAATATCGAAAGAGGAGTACGTGCTTCTGGCCCCTCACATGCCCATTTTCTGATGTTCCAAGAACGCGCAAAATCCCAGAATCCCGCGTGGCACAGTGAGCCACCGGACAAGTTTGGCACATTTACTGGAATTCGATAGTAGGGTTTCGATAGTCGCTAGATAAAATAATGAAAGAATAAGAAAAGCTTTACAAGGCCCGAGAATGAAGCCAAAAGAGGTTCACGGGAGCGAACTGTGGGGTCAACATGACACCGCTCGATGAACAGCATAACAAGAGATCAATATCAAAGCAAAAATTTCGGGTAATTAGGTCGTACAATCATTTAGGCATATAGTAAAACCACGTGGCTCGTGCATCGATGTGAATACATTGAGCTTCGATTAGCAAATGGTGCGGTTGAAAACGGAGATAAAACGTCAATCGAAAACACACGCACATGCTATTTACATCCGTAAATCCTAGTATCCTACCAAAGATATTGTCGTAAGATCGGTCTTTCGATATCTTAAACATAATGGGTATGCTCCTTTCAATCGAAAGCTGTTGACTTTTGCATGTGAATGCGAGAATGTTTGTCTTAATCTCAACCTATATTGCTAATATCCCTCGATCACACGCATGAATTATCTAGGGTTTAACAACTCCCATTTTTCATCCGAAAGCCATTACTTTGAAGCTCAGAAACTATAGGATGAATTCTTTGCTGGAATAATGCCATCATCTGTGTGACTAGATCGACGGAGACCCCTTAAAAGTGAGGAATGAAATCGTGCCCACTTTCCGAAGCTATTACGTTTTCATATAATGGTTTAACCTCTCATATTTATCGCAATGATCCATTAGAACTTTACATGATATGTGGAGATGAGATCCAGCGTTTATGAGTCCGATCTAAAAGTTCTAAGCTTTAGAGGCATGCGTAGTTTGAATGGTCGATGTGACATGAACTTTTCAAAATAGTTTTGCCTTTCTCTATGTATGTGAAAAGCAGGTATGCCTACTACAAGATTCTCATTCACGGACTCATTCACTGTGTTCTGTCTCGTCCTTTTTCCATGGTGAGTTATGTATATTGCATGGGCCATTGACCGACCATAACTTTAGACTAAAAGATCTACTTGCCAGCACCAAATCTTGTTTGCATTGCATGGTGGACCTTCCCTTAACGTTGACCACTAAAGTCATTCACATCATCACCAACGCAGTATAATGAAAAACTTTTGGAGCATAAGTATAATGAAAAACTTTGGGTGGCTATTGAATGCTAATGTATAAGTGTTTATGAAAATTAGAAGTGTCAGATTCGAAATTCTCTATAAACTTGTAAAATAGAAGAGTAAGAGTTATACCAAACTTCCGCTTAATCTTTCTATGGTGAAGTTGTTATGCAAGATCCTTTCTTTTGATGGTATGGAGTTCACTAAGTGGTTAAGGAACACGTGTGTTTGCGAGATAGATCAGTGCACAATTGACTTCAAATGATCTCATATTTTGTTCAGTCGTCTTAGTTTTGACTTGCATCTTATCTCAATCGAAGGGTTTTTGTTTGGTAATTATTGATCTTAGAATTCAGGTAGCATGTTTCTAAAAGGTTGAGTTAAACAGGAACCAAACCCGAAATTAAATTAATCTTGACGTGTTAGCAAATTAGGTTTATACTAAAGGGCATAATTGTCATTGTATTGTTTTAGCCCTAAACCCTATGTATATATTGTAAATTACTTCATCAATGCAAGTAAGTTCGCCCAATCTCTACATGGTATCAGAGCAATTGTTGTAATTGTCACCCATAAGGACCATGCCAACGAGATTAGATCCTGGGTTATCAGAATGATGCAAAAAATAAGAGCTGCCCACCCGCTCATGTGCGGGGACGGTGGCCAAAGAGTTTTGATGCTCAGTTGCCATGATTACTTACGGCCAAAAAAGCGGTTGAGATGGCGAGCACCACGGAAGAAGTTCGTGCAAATTCCGATGCAGCCTCTGGCTCTCTCGGGAGGAAGAAAAACCAGATGGTTGCGTTCCTACGAGGCTACGATACCACAGATCGGAGGTGGGATTTACTGCGGAAGAAACGTAGGAGACTGACTTTCTCTCTCTCTCCGACGGGGCTTCGGGCCAGCTCCGATTCTTTGCTTTCACTGCTCGAACGGGCACGCTTCCTTCTTCGAGGACGGGCTTCAAGGATCAAAGCTCCAAGAAGTATCCCCAGCAGGCCGGCACGATCCGCAAGAACGGGTACATCGTCATCAAGGGGCGTCCCTGCAAGGTCGTTGAAGTCTCCACATCTAAGACTGGGAAGCACGGTCACGCCAAGTGCCACTTTGTTGCAATTGATATTTTCAATGGTAAAAAGCTCGAAGGATCAAAGCTTTCTTAAATGGGCTGAATACATATGATTCTTTCTGGGCAAGGTGATTACAGGCAATCCTGTCTCTCGAAGGCAAAAGATGGTGCGACCGTTGAGGACGAAAATCAATGAGAAAGGAATCCTGGCGGTAATCGAAGGAAGCCAATATTCTCGACAAGATCAGAGAAAGCAACCGTTGGTCATGTCATCCGCTGCAAGGCTGCGGTGGCATGGGAAGCTTGTCGAAAACGCAGCCGAAAGAAACCCTAGTGCTCGGTCGGAGCCATTCCGTCGGAGCACGGCCTCTTCCCTGTAGCAGCAGCAGCAATGATTAGCAAATTAGGTTTATACTAAAGTAATCCAATTACTGTTACTCTCGATTGCCTATCTTATTCACCATAAATAGCATGCACATTCCATCATTGAGATCACTGCATTTCTATCGTGAATTGGAGCATTTCAGGACGCACTGGATTCCTCCATACAAAGTGCATAGAACCAAAAGGAAAGGAGTCCCCTAAATAACCTTTCTGGGCAAGTCCGATGCCAATTATAATAGCATCATGTAACTAAAAAGAAGGAACCAAAGAGAGTCAGCCTCGTAGCTTAATGACGCATTTTGATCTTTGATGTATTTGGGATTGTTCATCAAGGCTTGATTGAAGAGCGTCTGATTCTTGTAACATGATTATTCAGTTTCAGGAAAGGTGGAAGCCTTAGGTTAAAAAAAAAAATGATGACTGTATATTCTTTGACGTATGAACTTTTAGCTCCATTAACTGATTGGACGCAGCTTTTTGAACCTAATCGTCCATTGAAGACAGTATCATATCACGGAATTGACTTAGCTTAAAATCATGAGCTTTTTACTTGTTAACAAGTTCCTTTTTAATTCAAATGATGATGAACAACTAGAGGACGAAAAAGGTAAAAAGAGAAGCTGGAATTGAGGTTTCTTCCAATAAGGAAGACTGATAATACCCACTTCTAAACAAATTACACCGTCAAACTTCATAAATGAGAACTGTAAATAATTCCTTCTGAAACCTGCCCCCACAAACCCAACAAAGAACAATACATGGAAACAAGAAGTTGCCACTTACACTGCACCCACCCCCACACCCCCCACCTCTCCCAAAACAAACACACACTCACACACTCACAGGAACTTTTCCCAGGAAGCTCAACGTGTTACAACCCCTCAAGAGAAACCAAAACATAAACACGAACAGCGGTGTGTCTTTCTTGTAATTTAGGCACATTGGAAGCCAGGAGGAACCTGCTTGCTGCAAACATTGAGGAGCAAGCTGAGAGAGATTGGGATATTAAGATTGATGCCCAAAATGTTGGCCTTAATGGCAGTGCAAAGGCAAACCGCAGCTTCAAGGTCCACGAGGCCATTGAGGAGAGAGCAACAAGGGGTCACTGGGGGCTTGCCCACAGTCACATTGAGCAGGTTCCCCAGCACATCAGCACACACCCCCAATTTTAGGGCATCCCTAGGGCATGCACCCGTGGATGGGCCTGAGCTTGGGGATGGCTTGGGGGTGGGCCTGGGCTTTGAGCGAGGGCAAGTCCCACAGGAGGAGACTAGGGCAAAGAAGAGGAGGTTGAGGGTGAGGAAGATGGCTAGAGAAGCAGAGCTTTTTGAATAAGCCATCTCTCTCTCTCTCTCTCTCTCTCTCTCTCTCTCTCTCTCTCTCAAGAAAACGAAAGAAACCCTAAGTGGTTGATAAGAGAGCTTTTAGTGGCTAAAGAGAGTGAGAGGAGAGGAGAGGAGAAGAGTGTTTTGTGTGTTTGTGGGATGGCGAGAGTTGCGAGACGTGGTGGGGTATTTATATTGGAGTTACGCGGAGGAAGCCTGGTGGGTTTGAATTGATGTTGAGAGAGAATTATTGGCCAAGGTAATACAACAAAAAGAGTTTGATGAATTAGGGTTAAGATGCACAGTACAATATAGACCACATGTGTGATTCTAGGGATTTCTAGCTGGCAACTAGCAAGCGGAATCGGGGTGATGTTTTGGACGTTTGTGATCTGGGAAGCTGGCAACTTCCCATCTAAATTCTTCTTGTCTTGCATCAGAATTTCTGGATCTATCTTTCGGTGCTGATATATGACAATGCGCCGATGGATTTTGTGATTTTAATAAAGTGTCCACCTTCAAAAAATCCGCACCAACCGGCAAGAGCTAGATTGGGGGCTTGATATTTGGGAAATTTACTGCATAGCAAGGTTGTAATTATGTGGTTAGATACACCAAAAACTTGTCTGGGTTCAGTCAAGTCACGGATCTGCTAGAGGAACAGAAAATGGAAAGTACAGGTCATCATTTGCAGGGATGGATTAGAACATTTACGTAAAAGCGATTGATGTCCATAGCCAATACGCATCCGTAGATATGGGTACATTTTGCTGCACGAAGCAAATCTACGTTTATGTCCGCTATTTAGTTTTGAACCTCAAGTTTTGTTGCCACCAATGGAAAATCGCCTAGTTTAATAACTACAAGTATTACTTATTCAGTCTTTAGCTAATTAATCTGCCAGATGGCTGTATCTATTTTTTTTTCTCAGAAGTACATGGATAGCTCTATCTTTACTGTCTTTGGTTCGTTTATTTAAAAAAAAAAAAAAAAAAAAAAAAAAAAAAACACAACAAGATTGCCTTTAACTAAATAATTGTTCTGACAGAACCTTTTCTTCTACTGGAGATTGGCCGTGTCAATGTCAATACACGATCCAAACGCCTATTAACCCCTATTCGTTATTATCTTTATTTTGGTTGCCACATAAAATGACAATAAATAAAGAGTTATTTTTTTTAATTAAAATTAGAAAAGTATGAATGAGGCTTAGATGATCAAACCTTAATTCGTGTTCTTCAAGTCAGGAATGTCAGAAATCCAATTTCCTTTGTTTTAGACTTCGGTTTCCATTAACTGATGAAAATACATTTTAATCAAATTTTCCAGTAATTTATATTCAATTTTAATCTCTTTTCGTCACTTGAACGAGTGTAACAGAACTTATTCAATTTCTCTTTAAGATATATCAGAAAAGAAGCATTCGCTTATTCTTACACCAAAGCACAATGATGCACTTATGCCCCTTTAGCCAAGACGTGATTTATATCATGACTTCATTCAATATAGATGGCGACGGATCTCCTTTCTCGTGCATCTTCTCACTTCGCCTACCAAGTTCTTTCCATTATAATATATATTAACTGGGTTAGAAAAGAAAATATGCTTGAAGGACAACAAAGATTTAATTCACATATGCAATCGATATGTGCGATTTGAAGGATTGACAATTATCGGGCACAAAATTTCATGGCCACCCACTGAGTTGTCGGTAAGAGATAAACTATACTACTCCTTTTCCATTCTTTTGTCTCGATCGTTAATAGTTTTGATGGACTGAAAGTATATTGCCTGTCCCCTAAGTCTATTCAAGATCAGTGGAAGACTATTTCCTGGGGCCAAGTCTTTAAGCGGACGAGATAATTGACATTTCAGCAACTCCTTTTTAATTATTTTATTACACTTCCGCAAACAACTTCGGGAATTATCAATCTTCCTGGTTCAGACTATTAAGATCTAAGCAATGTGCTTAATTAAGGATTAATTAGCATATTGGATGATTAAACCAGCTTTTCGTGTCCGCGTCGATGAAATTTCATGCTGATCGGGCGAAGAAGAGAAGGAAATATATATGGTTCTGGCAACAGTTGAATTAAAGAAACAGAAGCTAATTAGCAGAGTCACAATCATGAGGGTTTGGTTTCTTTACTTAATATTTTGGCGCGTTGCGAGTGCAAGTGGCTTGGAGAGGGAGTGTCACGAGCATTCTTAAGAACGTGCGATGGGATCCACACTCCCTTTGCTTGAAAAATGATGAAATGATGGCAATTCCGAAAAGATGCGTCGCGTCCAGAGCACGGCCAAGCTTTTCTCTTTTATGGATTCACACGGACAACACACACGAGCGCGCAAACACGCCTAACCATGTGGCTTATCTTCTTCACCCCAGAGAAAGTGGCAGATAAATTAGAACTCAGGCTCGCTGTTTCGACTCCATCACCGAAAGTAAGATGTTCAGATCTGATCATGGGGCGGGAGCTTAATCTCTCGCTAAGGTCGAGCCAGTGAAGACGGCTGATTATTCATTGTTTCTTCATTAGCGCGCGTTACTCTCTTGCTCTGAAAATTGTGTGAACTCGGGGTACTCGTGCGTCTCTCGTTTTGTAGATGAGGAAGCTTATGTTAAGTAGGTGAGCTCCAAGCTCATGAAATTCCACACTTAAGTTTGCAGACTATGCATGAGAAAGAAATCGAGCCCGGTCTTTAGCCTCAAGGCCGACATTACGGGACCATCTCCTTGCTGGTCTTTCAACAGAAGGTTCGACCTTCACAGATAGTTCAGAAGAGGACATGTGAGAGAAATTCCAATTTCGACCTACCGCTATTTGGCTTCCAACATGCTGCGAGCTTGCCAAAGGAATATGCTAAAACCTACGTACATGTTGGTTCCACACAGTTTGGATAAGTTATCCCTGTGACATCGTCGCCACCTCCTTAAACTGACAAAAACAATAAGAGGGGTCTCTTAAACTTTTGGTAGACAATGAAAGCACAATGAATCTGTCGGATTCATCACATCAATCTATCTCAGCTTTTCCATCGTGTGGACCAAGTGCTTCGTTCCAACATAGTAACTCAACCTATTGGATCGCTTTTTACTTCTGTTTACTGAATGATGTTGTAGATTTTTCAAATAGGTGTTTAGATCGAATGAGAGTTCAAATGCAGTAAAAAGACGCCGTGTGATGTCGCTTAATAAAATCACGCATAGTAAAAGTTCTTTTTCCTCCCCCTCTCACATCGTCTATTGCACGAAATGCAACATGGTCTATTTAGGAAATTTTGCCAAGCACCTATCTAAAGGACATATGTATAATAGCTTATAGTCATACTAGGTGAATCTCTCTAGATGCACTATTAAGCTAAAAACATGTGAATATTTTACCATTAATGTTTTAGAAGAAACACTTTATTCTCCCCTCCCAAACTTCTAATTCCAGTTTTTATTTTTATTTTTTATTTCTAAATATGTTTCAACAAAGTTAGGTGGAAAAAGACTTTGCGAGAAAGTATTATACTCTTTTTCGTGTGTCTCATCATTTTTAAGACAGCAAATTCATCATAATAAGTTGTTCTAGCTCTTTAATCGAATGTTCTGAAGGAGGTGACTAATTGATTGCTCGCATCTTCACTATCAAGCAATTCATCATCTTCTTAGTAATGGTATTGATTCTAAGTGCGTGCATGTGGGAAGAATGATGAATTCCTCAAGCATGTCAACTTGATAAGATCGGATGAAATAACATGTAGGAATGAATTTATGAAGAAAGGTAACCCTAGAATGGTTGGAAGAGATTAAGCAATCAAACTTTAGAAATTCAATGTCAGAAAGTAAAAGTTGAGTGTGCAAACATTTATTCTTAAAGTTTCACTTGCCCAAAAAGGAAAGAAGAAAAAACGGTGCGAATTATATTTTATTTCTTACCACCGTTTACAGCTCTTTCATTTTATAAAAGATTATGGCACAACTTGAAACACAAAGACTTATATGAATTGAAATATTTATGGTTCTTCATAGTAGATAAATGTCGAGTTTCCAAAATCCTAAAACCCTCGATGTGTTGATTGGCATGCATCTACATTGAAAGTCAGATTACTTTGGGAAGAGCAAAATTCAGAAAGAACAATAATTGGAGGGTAGAAAACGTGGATAGATAGAGAAGCTAAACTGAATTAAAAAAATTAACAATAATCGATCCCCCATCTTCAACGCACTGCTGTCTGTGTTCATGTTGTGTTTAAGAGCTCACGGGGGAGCACCTAGCATGGCGATTGGCCAATCTCGTGATCCACAGAGGAATAATCAAAGGCAAAGAAATTCGAATGTCGACAAGGAATTTCTGAACTGTTCTCTTAATTGGTGCCGAATCTCCCGGCCTAGCCACTAGCCAGTCAAAGATCTGGCTAGCCCGTGCCTCACATGCCTTCTCACTCTTTAACTCTTGCTGCGGTTTCTTCTTTTTTCATCTTTTAATAGGTAAACATCAGAGAGCGAGAAAGGAAAAATACTTCGTAGAGTCTACCTGAGATGCGCATATTCAACGATTGTGATGGTGTCGGTCTACATTAATTAAATATATGTAGTAATTTCTCGGTAGGGTAGATGCTTTAGAGAATGAGTCGAATGACAGAGGTGATTCAGTATTCACGTGGATATAGAGTAGTGCGCGGGGCTACACCCATATTGTAGACGTCTTCAGTTTTCTTGAAATCAGGTTCAAACATGATTGTGGTGTTTACACTATGATCCCCTTATAACTACAGCATCTTAACTTGTTTCTCTAGGTCTTATCTATGAAATGGAAAACCGACTAGTCGGGTCAAAGATTCGGATGTTGACTTAAATAGATATCAAACATGAGTAGTTACTAACGTTTCCATTTTGAACTAAGTATGCCCATTGATGGTCGCACCAAACCATGATTCATTCTATGCGAACATTAAGATTAGTAATCATTTCAGTGTATGCTCTCACCCCACTACTTGAATTCCATTGAGCAAAGAGTGATGGACTATCTAGTCTCAGTAGGCTAAAGGTGGAGTTGAAGTTGGAGTAGTTTTTTTTAACTAGTTTTCCATAAATTGATTGGTTTTCCACGATCCAAACATCGGAGAGTTAGAAAATCATTTCCCGGAAACAGTTTTACTCCATCCAAATGGACTCTTTGCGTAATTTTTTATGTCTCTGATGCTGGCGAAGTTTGATGGGTCATTAGTTTATATCCACTTCTCCAGTCCCCATCATTTTACCGACTCGATCAATATCATGGAGTTTATCGCTAGATAGTTTCATTTTATTTATTCGAAGCAAAGTTCCCCTACAAATACTCACCATCCACCCTCACTTACCTCTAACCCAACGGCAACAACGCACGCACACAAACGCACTAATTACCCCAAAGTCACCAACTTCTCTCTTTCTTTCTGAGAGATGGATACCAAGATATCTTCCTCATCAGCTGCTCTGCTCCTTTGCCTCAACCTCCTCTTCTTTACCCTAGCGAGCGGCTGTAACACTTGCGTTCAGCCTAACCCTAAACGTATCACTAACCCTTTTTCTCCGAGAGGCTCTAGTTGCCCTAGAGATGCGCTGAAGCTGGGCGTGTGCGCTAAAGTGCTCGACGGGCCGGTCAATGCCGTCATTGGGACACCGCCAGACATGCCTTGTTGCTCGGTCCTGGAGGGCCTTCTAGATCTCGAAGCAGCCGTTTGCCTCTGCACCGCCATTAAAGCCAACATTCTCGGGATCAACCTCAACATCCCCATTTCCCTCAGCTTGCTCATCAACACTTGCGGCAAGAACGTCCCGTCTGGCTTCCAATGTGCCTAACAAGAACTGATCAATGATCACAACTTGCTTCATTGTTGTTGTCGCCATCATTGTTGTTGTGTCTCTTGCGTTAACTGAAGTTGTTGTCAGGTCATTTCACTTAACTTCTTGGTGATTTTTCGTTTAAGGGTCTTAACTTTCTAGGGTTCGAATGATGTGTTTAGGTTGAGATTTGATTTCTGATTATGTAATTGTGAGTTGTGAGGGCATGAAAAATGTTCCTCATCTGTGATTTAGGCTAGTAAAAAGGGTGGGCTTGGATGACACGAGAAATTCTATGAGAACTGAACTACGGCGCACCCTATGATCCTTCTCGCATGGAATCTTTGTCCTTTCCTAATGGGCCCTTCTACCATATTGCGAAGTGTGTTGCTATACTTTTCATGTTCCTTTAAGTATTTAATATAATGTAACTTGTGAAATCATCATTAGTTTACTGGAGTATTCCATAAATCCAGGGTTTTTTATACCTAAAATGACACTTTTCATGATGGGAAAAAGTCACATAACAAACCCTAAACTATTATCCTAAACTTTTTCTTATGATGTCAAAAATTTCAAACTTATACACATATGACACATTTGCTCTTCGTTAAGATATGGTTAAATGACTTTTCAACCAAAATAACGTCTTATTTATTTCACTCAAGTCACATGAACGCCATGCCAACACCGTTTGCTTTTTGGCATTTATAGAGGTAGAATTTTAATAGTTCTCATTAATGAAATTTTAGTAATTAGTAAATGTGTCACGCAACTATAAATATGTGATTTTTGGTGTCATGGAGAAAAATTTAGGTTAAATATGTCACGGTGAGATATTTACGATTTTTTTTGTGACTTTTGCCCTTCCCTAATTTGTAACAAAAGTTTGTAGATGCGTGCATGAAGGTACGTGCTTCAAGGAGCACATGCCACCTTCTCAATCTCAACTACATATGTAAAAAAAACAAAAAACAAAAAACAAAAATGTGGATCCATTTAACGTGTCCATACATAAAATATTATTGAATAATGTTCATCCTGTCGAGACAAGCTACATAAAAAAAAATAAAAATAAAAATGCAGTTTGTCCCATTTCCGTGGGCGGAAATCTACAAAGCTAGGGTTCCATTCTTTTTGCTTTCCGCTAGGTAAGCAAACCCGTGAACCGAAACCACTTTCGAAATATCCAGCCAGCACCTAGTTTTGCTGGCGTCATTTCCGTTTGCTCTTTCTACGGAATAATTTCAAAAGTTTAGTATTCCGTGCGCGTTTCGTCCGATTGAGGACCATTATCATGTTACGTTCAATACGGATATAACGACAAAAAAAATAAAAAAATAAAAAGTTGGAAAGTCCCCATCTCGACCTTAGAAACTGAGAATGAGCTTTTAGATATTTTTGGACCAAAATGTCTTTGTGCAATCGAAATAATCACGACGTATCAATAAACCTCTCTAATCTTATGTTATAACTTGAGGATTGTCTTAGAATTTCATAAGACGATGGAATGTTTCTGAATAAGCTGGATCGATCCTGGGTCCGCCCCCGTCCGACCATGGGCCGAGACCATCTCGACCGGCCCAAAAAATTTCTGCCACGCGGGCCTGTGTTGGGCCTCTTTTCTGGAAGGGCCTGACCTAATCCGGCCCGTTAATCATCCCTACTACCAAGGCCCATATTGGTCAGTTTAAACAAAAAAAAAAAAATCCATGGAAATATTGCCCTTTTAAAGGCAAACGATGACCAAAAACGTGGTCATCAAGCTGGTTTGTCTTTAAGTCCTTTGATTTCTTGCCTCATTTCCTCGTCACGATTGTGCAGAAACGAACAATTGCGACTAACACGGCACGTTTCTTGAAAGAACAAAGTGAAAAGGCTAAAGAAGAGGACAAAGAGCAAAAATCAAAAGATTGGGAAAGAAAAGTCATGACAACTCAATCCCCTTTTGAGGGAGGCCCAGTCATGACTTTTAGTCAAATGGGCCTTCCTCTCTCTCTTTCTCTCTCTTCTTTTTTCTTCCTGTTGGGCCATCTTGTAATTATAAATGATGAGAGAGAATTCTCCAAGGCATGATTACATGACATCATTGTGAAATCTTCCACCCCAGGCCAAGTGTTATCGCTTTTGTCAAATTAATGGGTGTGATTCTGTTTCCATACTCTCTAGATAGATTATCCTATCTATCCCATAAGATTAATGAAATATTTTTTTGATCCAAAATATATTCATCTAAAGTAAAGTTTCTCGTCGTAGAAAGAAATCGCATCAATGGTCAATTTTCATGTTTGTCTTTTGGGTTTCATGCATGTGAAAAGTCACATTGCTTGCCTTTAGTCTGACCTAGGAAAAGTGACTATTTTGTCAAAGATCTAACACAAGACATTTTCCAGTTGGTGTATGGATGAGCATGTGATCTTTGGTCCCTATTTAAATTGTGTTGATAATGGGAATTTGATTTTTCGTCACTCTCTTGTTTGTCGACAAGTTCGAATCAAGAAAAAGCAGATATTGCCATAGAAAATACTTGGCCAGCTCGACGAATGCATGCCGTTCGTGTCGAGATTAGGAGACTCGTGAGGAACAACTTTACTTCCTTGTTCTTATGTTCCACTAGGTTAAATTCGAGAGTCTGAACTTGTGTGCACATGTTTTAGAGAATAATATGATTGTTTGTAATTGGGAAAAGTACTAAAAAAGTCATAAACCTATTACATTAAGGTCATTCAAGCATAAACATTTTAATTATATTAATAGAGTCGGCCAGTGATAGCCAAGGTCTAGGCGAGGGCCTCCGCCTCTTGCCAAATCCCGGAGAGGGCCATAATCCTCGCCTGTTGGCCGGTGAGGACCCAACGTCATTGCATGTGGCCAACAAGGAGTCTAGGCAAGGGTTTGTGGCCAACGATGGTCAGCCAGTGACGTATATATAAAGAAAATAAAAGAGAAAATAAATAATAAAACAATAAAAAAATTTAGAGAAATTGTGAAATTTGTCAGTATTAATGCCAATTGTGCCATGCGGGGGAATCAGTGTCCATGTTTTCCAATCAAAATTGGTAAGATGGACTACACTGGCAAATTTTCAAAAAGTTAGGACTTAATTAGCATAATTAAAAGATCCATGATTTCTTTGATACTTTCCTCTTGGTAATTCAAGTGGGATTTCCCTCTAACCACTTACTAAAAGCATGATACCCATGATAACAATTAACGGAGCACTTTATTTGAATCATTTGAGACATCGCATGATTCGAATGATTGACGGCTTCACAAAAAAATCGGAGCAAAAGAGATCGTGCCCGCATATGATGATGCTTAAGTAATAATTGGAAAGGATAATCCCTCCACCGCTGAAACCATAGAGCCCATGGCCGTTGAAATTCGAACGAGGAGGGAGGCTATTGACCCGGAACTAGACCACTACTTCTACTATTACGACCTACCACTATACATTACTTAGTTTGCTTTCATATATATGCATCGACAAAACATTAATTGGACATTGATGTCTCATACAATAAACTATTCAGATTTGAACACCCCCTCAAAAAATAAATTATAATAACTGGCCATCACATGAAATTAATCAAATAAGGTCCCTAACCCTAACTAACGAAACTCCTGAACATAGAATCTCATCATAAAAAAATTAATTGACGATTGGGAATATAAGATTTATATGCACCAACCGGACCTAATCGGATGATCATTGCGTCGAGCTTTTTCTTCGGCCGATCCGGAAATCACTCTGCCAAATCGAGTGAAAAAGCTTGCTCGAGGACGCTTAAGAATCATTTCATCTGCCGTCCCTTCCGCTATCTCCCCCTTTTTCCTTCTTTTCTCCGAGCACTAGCCGGCTCGACCGAAAAAAGGTTGGAGAATTCTCATCATTAGACTTTGAAACTTCGATTCTTCCAAGGGCCCCTAACAAGAAAAGAATAATAGTAATGATAATATAAGAGAAAAATACCTCGAATGCTTGACTTGACCCAAAAGGATCAGATAGATAATTAGGAATTTGAATCGTCAACGGGACATATTACAGCACTAAACATCTAAGCATGCTTTTTTTTCTATTAAATATAAAATCGATGCGTCTCAAATGTTCCTACTGCTTTTACTACAAAGACCATTTGTAACTTGTCAAAATATTCCGCGTCACTTTGCTTGACGACAGAGTTTGGATTCTATTTCCATGCATTTGGTTTTTTTTTATCCACGTGTTAGTTTTAAGTTTCTGGATTAGAACTTTGTAATATAATATCGGAGTTAGATTCTCCTCAAGTTTATTTTGCATGAGCATTCATCCACTCATCAAATTTCACATGTCGTTCGTAACCAATTTGTACATGAGAGTTAGTATTGAAATATCTTGCATTGCTTGACACTAAAGTTAGGAAAAATGTCAAAAAAGTCATAAGCATTTTGTAATTGTGCCAATTTAGTGTTAACCTTTAATTGGTGTCAATTTAGTTTTAATTTTTTTGATTTAGTGCCAATTCAGTCCATTCGGCTAATTTTGGCTAAATTTTGCTGATTAAGCACTAGTCGGCTGATGACATAGTTAACACTGATGTTGATAACTTTTAATAATATTTTAATATATTTTTTTAAAAAATTATTTTCCTTTTTTTTTCTTTTTTCCTTATCTTCCTCCTTCCTTCCACCGGTCACCGAACCTCGACAACTGGCTAGAGGCGACGGCTGGCGAGTTGACCTCGACTTGACCAGCCTCTAGTGAGTCTCCCTAGCCACTGGTGAGTCTCCCTAGTCATTGGCGAGACTTGAGCCCTCACTAAAGGCTACAAGGGCGGCCTCGCCGACCATGGGTGAGGCTAGCTCAAGGCCACCTAGGCCACAAGGGCAGCCTCACTGACCATGCCTCGAGCTAGCCTCGCCAGAGGCTAGGCGAGGCTCGACCTTGTCGAATGTGGCAAGGTCAAGCCTAACCCATGGCTGGCAAGGTCAACCTTGATCTTGTTGGCTGTTGCCTCTAGCTGGTCATCAAACCTCGGCAACCAACTGGAGGAAGGAGGAGGAGAAAGAAAAAAGAAAAATATAAAAATATATAAAAAAATATTATTTAAAAGCTATAAATGTCAATGTTGATCGTGTCATGTTAGCCGACTGATACCCAATCAGCAAACTCCGACCAAAATTAGCAAGAAATAACTGAATTGGTACCAAGTAAAAAGGTTCGAGACTAAATTGGCACCAATAAAAGGTTTATAATTAAATTGGTACAAATGCAAAAGATTTAAGATTTTTTTTTGCTCTTTTCCCTAATGGACTCTATCATGCTCATTATACACACGTGACCTCTTTTTAGGGTTAATATTACAAAAACACCAAATTGATAATTTATCTACCCTGAACTGCTATATTTCTTACAAATTTATCCTCTATTAGTTTCCGTCAAATTTTATCGTCAATTTGCTGAGTTTGATAACATGCAACAATCGATAGGTGTATCAATTTGGAGTTTTACCCACCGTACTAGTTTATACTCTTTCATAATATTAATTTAATTTAATCGAAAATAACAAAGAATGAATTTGAAAAAAATGTATCAATTTGAGATTTTCGGTGGTCAATAAATTAATTTAAGATAATTTATTATAAATGTACAGGTTCATGGCTTTTTTTTGCATTAACCCTTTTATGTATTAACTTAAATTTTGGGTAGGGCTCTCTAGCTAACCGTTGTCACTGCCAACTTCTACCGGAATAATTTCTAACTTTAGGTTATGCCAAATTTAATACGTGATGTGGCTCCAATAAATTTGGTTGACCGTGAGCATGGCGAACGCGATTCCCGAGTTCCGCGCAATTAATAGCATCGTTGGAGATCGTCGTGAATTAAAGAAGACTTCGTGGGCATTTATGGGGCAAAACGAAAGGAAAAAAACTTCGCATTTAATCCGGGTTGAAGTCTCCCCCTTTGTCCTAAATTCAGGCACCCATAATTTCATTTCATTGCATTGCATTGCTCGATGTGGTCAAAACCTTCTTATTTTGCACGAACCGTCTCCTCCCAAATGTGTTCATCAAGATCTGGCATTGATTAAACCTATCCTGCCGATGGCTATCCATCTAAGAGGTTTGTGCTACGTATTTGAAATTTGAACTCCTCGTTCCTCCCCAATAACATGTACAATTATTTTTTTTTTCTTTTGCAAGGTTAGGTGTCCGAGCTTTCGAAAACACTCAATTCACGATTCGATTGTGCAAGCACAGGGTTTGCAAAAGCCGGCCCCATGAAAGCTACCTTCATTGAGATCCGCGATCATGATCTCGCCGTTCTGAGACAAAATCTAATGCTAGGAAATCCTTTCGCGTGCCACGGACTCGGCGGGTAGAGTCAGAACGTTTAGGTCGTGACATTGCAAATCAAACATGTGTAGACGTACATATTCAAAATCTTACTGCATGTTCTTGAGAGAGAGAGAGAGAGAGAGAGAGAGGCAAAAAGGGGGTTTTAATGAAGTTTTGTCTTGGTTAGGAGCAAAAGGGAGGGATCAATGAAGTTTTTTGGTCTTGGTTTGGAGCGGAAAGGGAGGGTATTAATGAAGTATTTTGTCATGGTTTGGAGAGAAGGGCAGAAGCACGCCAGGGATCCAAACGCGGTTCCCGGAGCTCCACTAAAAATCTCAAATCCAGGCGTGAAGAGCAAAGGCTGGCAAATCTCCACCCACGAGTCCCCACTTACCACCATGCACCGGCCACCCAAATCTCCATCTTCGCCAAAACCCAGAAAGAAAATTTCAAAAAGAAGCTCGACCCACTTAATGATTTGACAAAAAGACTTTTCTAGATCGTTCGCACGTAACTGTCGTATACAATACCACTCAACCCACTTGTTTATATCACGATAACAAGCGATCCAAAATGAATTATTCTATCAAATTTACAGGACCATTAACCATTTCCGGGCTTTTTTCGAGATGAGACGAGGTGAAATTTTGGAAATGTAGATAGTGTAGGCACGGATGGAGGGTGTGCATTCGTTCGCGCACTAATGGCCGTAAGAGAAGTGTATAGAACGTGTGCTTTTTTTTGGCTCCATACGCAGCAGAAAAAGAATTCGTGCTCCTCATCATTTGGATAATAATTGGGAAAACGAACGGTCCCTCCTCGTTCCGGCCCTTCGCAAATTCAAAAAACCCTCGTCATCATGCATGTCGGATTCGGGGAGGTGTCTCCGTCGATCACATCCTCACAGTCGCCGGACCACTCTCTCTCGATTTATCATTTCACGAGGAAATCGGTGCGAGGACAATTATTGATTATTTCCCCAATTCTCAATGTTGTCTCCTCCTCCCGCAGCCGAACACCCCGTTTTCCTAAACTTAATTAAAACCCTCCTTGGAAAAGAGGCCTTAAAGTTAATTAATTAAAAATTGCCCCCCTACGGATTAGACCCAGATGGGTCTGTATATCTATTTCCACCAATTCTTTGAAATTTCCATAAAATAAACATTAAAGAAGCATGAGAGTAGAGGAAAATCTTTGAAGTGCTTGTCGTTTTGGTAGTTTCAATTTCAGTGCTTTGTTTAGGTGTTATCGTCTGCTGCCACCACTTCTCTCATTCTCTTTCTATTCTTCTATTCCCACCTGCTCCACTTCAAACTTCCATGTGAGATTCCTACCCTCATAAACGATTCCTTTTTTCTTTTATCTCCTCACTTGGGATTCTTTTTAAAATATTCGTCCAAAATTCCCATCTCCTAATTACCGATATGCCCTTTCGTTTTGTAGGAAAAACGGTTGGCACAGCTTCATATTTAACGAGGCTGTACTAAATTAGGATAGCTAATGTTGTTTTGGGGGGTTTTACTATGGTTTCACGGTCAAATCCAATAAGAATTTCAATAAAAGGAAGATGCTTTTTTTTTTCTTTTATGCCGTTTTAGTAAATGAGATAATGATAACATCATTTTACATATGATAAAATGCCATTTCACTTAATAGTATAAACGAGTGGGGAACACGAATTCGTAACCAGAAATCTTTAATGGGACAAGAGAACAAATGAAATCCTAGCCAAAAGGGTATGGGATGAACTTTGTAGGGAAAACGGTTGAGATGCCTAATGTTGTTGTGGAGGTTTCACTATGATTTCACAGTCAAATTCGATAGAAATTTCAATGAAAGAAAGATGCCCTCTTTTATGCTATTTTAACTAATCAAGGATAATGATAATATGATTTCACGTGTGCTAAAATATCATTTCATTTAATAGTATAGACAAATTGAGGAACACGAATTTTGAACCGAAAGTCTTTCACGAGACGAGATATCAAACAATTTAAAATCTTACCCAAAAGGGCACGCGGTAAACTTTTCTCATCCTCCGTCGGCATGTGATTAAGCTGATACGAGTGGATCGATATGGACAATTGAAAGAGACGCCAGTCTTTCCTAACATTGACGTTCTTGTGAATGACTTGTAGATTTCCAAAATGGCCACATCACGGATTCGCTTTAGTGGTTGTGTAGATTCCATCAGTTCGTTTCAAAATGAAAAAGAGCATACCGTCCAATATCGTGCGCTAGCTTAATATAGGATAATAGGACTAAGAAACCGACCTTTTCCCCGCAAAAGTCGCCAGACAGGCTTCCGATGGTTATAGCTTTTGGTCATGGCAAGGGGCACGTCCAAGTCACGTACCAAAACGTCCCACCAGAAGAAAAAAAATGAAAAAGGGACCTTACCATTTGGTGCTTACCAACTGGATGTTGGGAGTTATTGCGTGGTTAAGTGAAGAAATTAATGTTAAATTTCCATGCGACAGCAACCCTCAACAGGCATTCAGAATCAGAATCAAAATCAAAACGATTGTCTTTTTCTTCTTTTTTTTCCTTTTTTACCTCATCTTTCATCAGCACTAATTAGCTGGAGATTTATCCCGTGATTATTACCTTAATTGCGTCACAGAAATGCCCGGTGTAAATCCGGGAGAAATACTTGATGATTAGTCATATGTTGTGTTTGACGCCTCAATTCCACCGATGGGGAGCTTGAGACCTGACTATGATGTTTTTTTACATCTCGAATTCTCGATTGATTGATAATCCAAACGGTTTAATCTTATAGCTAATGTTAATCTGGATAAAAATGGATGGTTTTATGCTTGTAGGATAGTCAATGTTCAAAAATAAATGGAAAGTTGGATTGGACCACCGGATTCAAAGCTAAAAGCAATAAAGTGTTTGGTTTTTACTCTTTATGGCCTTTCAGAGACACTATGGTAAAGGAAAAGTATCTGAGACATGTTATGTTCAATGTTTTCTATTAATGTATTACGAGGTAATTTTTTTTAATCATAAGTACCAATTATGCATATTATATGAAAATAGGAGCAATATATTGTAATATTCACATATCATTTTGATGTGATATTTCTGAGAAAATAAATAAATCATGTAGCAATATAGATGCGGAGATCTGAGATTCTTATAATAAATAAAAAATTGCAAGAGATTTTTCTTGTGTTGGAACTAAACAAAATGTTAAGCGCACAACCATTTTATTTCATTTGTATCGCATATACAACTGACAATATGGCGAACAAAAGAGTGAAAATATTAATTATCCATGGCTGATCTTGGCTAGAAACCACTCTAAAATTACAGTAATCTCATTTAGCTAAATTAAAATTTTTAGCATATATACTAGCAAAAATATACACACCTTATGTGCACGCAGAATATTAATATTTCAAAGATTTTGTAAAGATACTAATGAGTTAGCATAAAGGAATTGTATATTTAAGTATATGTGTGAAAGGATATTGTTATTTCAAGATCTTACCTTCCTTTTATAAAATAAAATAGGTTCAAAATTTAGAATTGAAATGCATGCGAGATAAAATAGAGATTGGCCTTTACCCATTTGTCCATTGATAAAGTACCTATAAAATCACTAGTCGATGATATTTTCGAGAAGGAAAAAAAGGATTGCGATCCCTCAAAAGCAGGAGCTGCTTTAAGTAATAGCGCACATCATTTCATTGCACATATTTTGTCGTGAAAATCAATCATGGTAATCGTCACTCAATAGCGCTAATCAATTGCTACATATGCAGTCAAAAGTTAATTGCCATGACTCAATTTTCTTCTAAATAAAGGCACATTAATGCTTGATCAATGCGTTTTTTTTTCCATAAATATTCTTTTTCATTGATTACACTATAAGTAAATATATTTCTTTGCTAATCGAAAGGAACGGCATCAATCAAGCAAACGATTCATAATCACAAAATAATTGAATGGTGGGAACGAAGCGACACCATCAACAGCGAATCGAGATCTCCCCCCACAAAGGCAAAAGCCAAGAATCAATCATGAATTTCTGTTTCCTTTAAACTAAATGTAATTCGTCCTCTTCCTCTCAGTCTCATTAAAAACAAAAAAACAAAAACAAAAAGAGTAAAAATTAGGAGGAAAAAAAAATAGACAGAGACACTCGACGACATTAAAAATATTAATACTAAACGGCCCGAAAACCCAAAACGACAGTAACAGCAGCGACAAGCGCAGGGGTAATCCCGTCATTTCGGCCCCCGAGCAGGAACATCATTTTTATCGTCGCGCCACGACCCTCCCGACGACCCTTCCGTATTCCCCACGCTGTCTTTCTCTCCGGAAAAGTCACCGAATTCGAGAGAGCGAGAGAGAGAGAGAGAGAGAGAGAAAGTTTCGATTTTTGGTGGAGGAGGAGGAGGAGGAGGAGGAGGCGGAGGAGGAGAGATCCGGTCTCAGGGGTCCGCCGTCGTCGATGGCCGGCGGGTGGGTCAAGTCGCTGCACTGCAAGTCCAGAGCGTTCGACGACGTCCATCACGGCCAGTACCAGAAACGCTTGCTCCCTTCCTCCTCTTCGTCCTCTTCCTCTTCTTCTTCTTCTTCTTCGTTGTACTCTTCCAGCTGCAGAAAGAGCGCCCAGACCATCAAGGACGTCATCGACATCGCCAAGCAACAGCGACCCAAGAAGCCCCGGCCCAGGCTCAAGCCCGCCCCCGCCCCCGCCCCCGCCCCCGCGCCGAAGCTCCCGCAGAAAGCGAAGGCGGAAGGGTGCCCCAACGCGACGCCCGCCCGGGCCCGGACGAGCGCCCCGGCGAGGGACCGCCCGGGCTCCGGAGTCGACGCTGCCCGCCGTGTACCCGGCGCTGACCGAGCTGCCGGAGGGCCACCCGTCGCGGAACGTGGTGGAGATCATCTTCCACACGAGCTGGGGGCCGAAGCCGTTCGCGGGCGGGATCGACGTGATCCTCAAGGTGCAGAACGGGCAGCGGACGGCGGCCCGGTTCGAGGAGTACCGGGAGCTGGTGAAGTCGCGGGCCGGGTCGGGCGGCCCCCAGGGGGACGAGGACGCGCGGTGCGCCGCCGACGGGAACGAGATGATGCGGTTCCGCTGCATGGGCCCCACGGCGCGCGAGGGGGCGCGTGGGACTGCAGCGCGGGGTGGGCGGTCGGGTGGGGCGGGGGCTGCGTCGGCGCCGGCGGCAAGGGGGCGGCGATCTGCACGTTCGACGGCAGCGGGCGCGCCCACGAGAGCGCGGGGGGAGGGAGGGGGAGGCGGGCCATGCTGGTGTGCCGGGTCATAGCCGGCCGGGCATCCAAGAAACTCGGCCTCGAACCCTTCCCGGACGGCGGCGTCACGTACGACTCGGTGAGCGGGGACGACGGCGAGTTGCTAGTGTTCGATCCTCGGGCCGTGTTGCCCTGTTTCCTCATCATCTATAGGTTGTAAAAAGATCCATCATGTCCCGACATAATTCTTCGCAATGTCAAATTGATTTCCCACCGCATTCTACGTTTCTCCCATGATTATCGTCGAGGGAACTTCTCTTTTTTTGTTCCGTTCCTATTTCCTTCCTTTTTCAAGGATTAGATCTTATGGGATTAAGATTAAGCGTGTAAGTGAAAGTGCAGATCTTGAATACGAGTGCAAACTTCCCAGGCCTTGTTCATATTGACTGGTTTTCGAGTTCGGAACGATGTTGGACCAAATGCTGCGGTAGCCATCAGAATACTGCACCAAAAGCACACTCCTCACGTAAAAAAAGCCGAACTTATCTTTCTCTTTGTCCCCACCTGCTCCAAAGTTTAGCTGCGCTTTTCCTTCCGTGATGGGCGGTGGAGTCCTTCCTTAAGGACTCGACCATTTCCGACGCGCGATCAATCAACCGATGACCAGGACTTTAGGTCCTAATGCTGCACTAAACCCTCGATGACGAACGCACGCACGAGGACGGAAGAGAATCTATCGCGGCGCTTTAAATATGTTTTCGGCCATGCTTGCACTCAGCGATGAAGATGACACTCACTACATGGAAGATCTCTGAACTTTTGAAGTGGCATCATGCTTTTTCATGAAAGATTAGTCTGTGGAGGAGGATAATGTTTATGTATTCACTGCATGAGCAGCGCAGCGATGGGCAGGCCAATCTCTTTCGAAGGGGAATTGGAGATTTGATGAGACGTTTGCGGATAGATGTGTCTTTTGATGGAAGATTGTATATAGTCAAACGTCGTACGTTTAAAAGTGTTCGAGCAATTGAAAGAAGAGAGAATGCTATTCAATGGTAAACCTTTACGGGTCCTAATCAAGCGGATACCACGGAAAGCATCGTAGGCCCGACAAGCGTATTTTCAAGACTTGATTATGAGCCTGTCGGTCCGATGGGCGGGTTTGGATGATGACTCAGGGCCAGAGAACTGGATCGGATAATTTTTTGGAGATTGACGACGGGTCCGGGCACGTCATCTCCTTCTCGAGACAGGTCGATCATTTCTATGAAAAGAATTCGATCTTTTAGTTCGCGGACCGACCTAGGTAAAGGTCTTTAGGACAGCCAAGGATCAACAATCGGGACTAGGATATCGCATTAGCTGGTTTGGGTGGCCGGTTTGTTCAGAATTAATCTGAAATCGCATGCTCAACTCATCTTGCAATAGGGACGATAATGTTAGCACTTGCAATTAGGGGTGATTGGGTCCAGAGTGGGTAGAGTCTAGATCTGAAGCCTGTACCCAATCTTGTCATAACCGATTCTTATTTTTTGAACCCATCTCATTTTTCCGGTTCGGTTCTAGGGTCAACCTTATTTCTATTGGAACCTATTTTGCAATCTCCTGATATCCTATACAACTTTGGATTTGATATTAATACGCGAGAAAATAACATAATCTTCACAATTTATATCGAAACATTAAGCATTTGTAATAAATAAATAAAAATTAAGGATTCACATGACTAATTATAATAAATAAAATTATAAGGCAAAGAATTAGCAATCATGTCTAATATTATTCTTATTTCCACAACTACTACATTAAGCTACTCATTTATACAAGTATAACTCCTCATACAAAAGAGAAATTAGGCAAGCCAATCCATGTGGTACATAAGAATTTGGCGGCGACAAACACTGTCCGTTCATCAGACGATGCAAGAGGGAGTTGATGAGGGAGGGAAGCAAGTGAGGAAGAGGAACGACGAAGGAGGAGTGCTGTGCATGTTTGAGAGAGCTAAAAGAAAAATGCTATGTGATTGCGGGAGTAAAAATAAAAATAAAGGGAAAAAAATAAGGTTTTTGACCTATACTTATAAAACCGGTTCCCAAACAAGTTCCAAAACCGGTCTGGGAACCGGTTCCTGGGTGGGTAATCAATCAAACCTAGTTCCCGGACCGGTTTAAATCGGTTCCGAATTTTGGGAACCGGTTCCCGGACCGATTTCAACGGGAACCGGTTCCCTACCCTGTTTTCCGGGTGGGCCGGTCCGGTTCCTGGGTATACCCGATCCGGTTGCACACCCCTACTTGCAATTTAGCATGTTGCCGCTGCTGCTATTGACCCTGGAAAAAAACTATCAAATGCCGAGTAACAGTTAAATGCAGAATTTCAGAGATATACATTGATATCACATGATCTTAAGAGTCAACAAAGGTTGGAGATGAGATTCAGCAACGCTGCAGCTCACGAAATCCGAATCAATAAAACCCGGTATGACGGATTTAGGTTGACACATTTTTACCTCCTGAGAAAACAGAAGCTAAAAGTACCCACGAACCAAACAAGCTCTTCAATACAACATTCCTGGACCTTGCCAGGTTAAATTATGCCAGTCCGACCGAATCACCAAGGCCGATCAAAATTCGGCAATGGTGGGAAGAGAGCAAAGATAAGATCGGATCCCCGATGAGAAGTGAACAATAACCAGTATCGCTTTAATGTACGTCTAAGAAGGTTTCACCAAGGAGGGCACAACACGCGCTGCTAGAATCAATGGGACTCCACGAGCACATATAGAGGCTTTCCCTTCAACCTCTCCCTACCCTGAGAAAATCAGAATTCAAGTAGATTCAGAAAATGCGACCCGGCAATGAGAAGACTGCGGAAACTGGAAGCAGTACATACTTTTTAATCAACCAACAGATTGATAATTGAAAAAGGTACGCAGGTTTAATGCGATATGCACACCTTTAAGTCCGGCAATTCAATCACGCATGCACATTCAACAACTTCAGCTCCAACACGTTCTGAGGAACATTATACACAAGTGATATTAGATGGCTTACGTTACCGCCATAACAAGTAAAATGTAAAAAAGGGGAAGAGAACATTCCACATCAAACTGACATTATTGCACAAAGGAGTAAATTAAACCATCCAAAAGGCATAATCGAATCATTTCAGTAAAAGAAATTTCAGTCAAAGAGACTACTGCTTCTCTTGCCCAGATTCACAGACTTTCCCCGCGAGTAATATTGCGCATCAATGAGAAATATATACCAAGTAAATTCATGGCTGCACAAAGGGTACCACCGGTGGCAATTAAATCATCGACCACCAAAGCTCGTTCCTCAGGTTGCACTGCCCCGATGTGCATTTGCAAGCAATCTTTTCCATACTCCAGAACGTAATCTTCTGAGATGACCTCACCTGACATTAGACGAATCTTTATCATGACTACTGGCAACACAATCGTTTATGCAGAGCATGCTCATTCTCAGCATTAAGCAATTTCAACTCCAAGATGGTATCGGATTTGCAGTGTTTATGCAGCTTAAGAATGTTTAATGGCATGCGGGATGGCAAATTCATTGTGTTCTTAGATCTTGTCAATGCCAGAGAGCAAGGAGCAGCAACCTTTACAGAGCTAAATGCGTACTTGATAGTTACTGAGAAAAATGTAGCCTCAACGTAAGCCCAGGACCCCAAAGGAGCTTGGGAGGATGATGGTAGAGCATGACGGTCAATTAAAAAAAGACTGACAAAATATCCGCAGCAATGTGAACAGCATGCAGCGTGAACATGTGCAGCTGTTGGATTGCTCAAGATGAAAAAATAAATAACTTTTAAAATTGGGTAACTAGCAGAAGGTAATAGTGCACATATTACATTTCTCGAAGACCGAAAGACAGCTCTATTTCTCATAATTCTAGAGTAAATCAAAGAGAATGCTCATCCGGGGCACCAGCTATAGTTGTCAGGTTCAGGAGCAGCCTAGTCTAACAAACCTTTCAAATTTTACAATATCATGTTTGGTAAGAAAAAGGATGTAGTAATTCTATTGTCTAAAAAGAGATGCAAACGCAACCAATATCGATCATGAAATTCAGTATATATACACTGAGTTTTACCAGATCATTTTGTCATGAGAGGTGTACCTGGCAACTTCCCAGGCTTTCTCAAGGGAACGAATTTCGCTCCTATCGCTAAGGCAATAGGAGGACCGAATATGAAACCCCGAGCTTCTATTCCTAGAAAAGAGAAAAGGAGAGAAAGATCAGTCTTATATCATAGGACGAAGAGGAAACCACATTACTTAGCTCTATTGATTAGAAACTTGTCAAAATGGTCTGAAGTTCTGTGTTATAACACAATTAAGTCTTCTTTATCCTCAGCTGCGGAGGAACGACGAAACCACCAACCTAAGCGAAACTAATCAGGTTGATCAGTGATAAACAGTGCAATGTTGTCACAGAATGAACTACATAAACAGGGTTTTCAAAATTTTCACATCCTCATATCTAGCATCAAGCATCATCCCACGCGTCACTTTGCAAATATCAGATCTATGGGACATGTAGTCAGAAAACACGATCTTTATCGTGTAAATTGGCGGGCCGTAACTTATCCATTCGAGAGCATCTGTTGGTGTTGAGGAGAGAAGATTCCAAAAACGTGCATTTATGCTATTAAATTCATCACGCAGACAAATGACAGCAAATGCCTCAGAAAACAGACACGAGAATAAAGACAGTCTTCAATGGCTCTGTAATGGAACAAATGCTGGTGAAGGGAACATTAAAAGAAGGAAAGAGTGAGTTGAATATGTTTCATTAAATTGCTACACATTTATAAATAGGAAGCAGTTGACGGGTGCCCTTAGAATACTAATTAAGTTACCCTTAACGAGATTTAGGAAAGTGTAAAAGGTAAACTCTGCTTGTTTCGATAACTTGTAACATGTCTTCTACAAAGATTAACCGAGTGCCCTGAGAAACAAGATCCTCAAAAGCACAAGTTGGAAAAAAAAAACACACTGAGTCTGACGACACAGAAAGCAGGCCAACATGAATGGACAAGAAGTAGCATAAGCAGCCAAAAGAATCCAAGATTATCTGTCAACAATCTGTACATAACCATACAAAGGCATATTAGAGAATACAAATAAGCACATGGGTATAGAAATGAGCTACCGGTCCAGTCCGGTCTGGCCCGGTTGTTAGCATCCACAAGCCATAGGACAAACGCCAAAATCATTTTCTAATCCTGAAACCACAAAAAGAATTTTTTTCTTTTTCTCTTTTTGCAGAGCCAGTCTTACGCAATCACCATCAAAGAATCACGCGAGTCATATGTCAACACCATACGAATACGCAGGACCCGAATTCAACAGCTGCTAATTGTGATGCAACCGGAGTCAAAGTAAGAAATTTTCATGGGGGACAGGCACAAGCTAGAGCTCACATCAGCATGGTCCACTTTCTAAGTAAGTGGGCGTACATCGTTATCAGGAGTCGGCCCAAATCGGATCCAACCACGTACCAACAACAACAACAAAAATGTTAGAGAGAGAGAGAGAGAGAGAGAGAGAAGGAAAAGATAAGCGGCTCAATGAAAACTTCTAAGAAGCAATTGATGGCACACCGCACTAGCAACGGGCACATGGTCAAGCAACAAATCACCATAAAAAGCCAAATCGGATGGGGAAAAAAATAAGGTGGGGGGAGAAGAAAACAAGAGCCCGGGAGGGAGAATGGTCGCTTATCCAATCCAATGCATGTCCGGGGGAGAAATCAAGAATCACGAAAGAAAGAAAAAAATTAAGTCGCCCGAAATGATGGAACGAAGAAAGATGTCGATTTCGATTCGCGTTTCACTCCTTTGAATGTTGCTTGTTGAGAGCGACTGCCCACGAAGGAAAGACCAAGAAAGCTTCTTAGAAACTGAGCGAAGTTCGTACTTTGAAAGTGGAACTCCTTTTACCAAGAGCTTTCGGGCTCGAGGGGATTCGTTGACTGGACCCTTCGCTAATGTTCGAGTCCCGGTTCATGAACTTGGCAATTTAACTTACGGAAATGATGACGCATTTTGATCAGGAAAAAGGCGAGGTTCGTTTCTAATCAAAATCTTCTCTTTCCACCATCTTTTTTTCTTCTTTTTACCTGCAACAACGGAAATGTTTCTGTCCTTGTAACGCTCAACGAACAAGTCGATGGTGTCCTTGAAGGCCTTGGAATCCAGCAACAGAGTGGTGATGTCCTGGAACATTATTCCTGATATAAACGCACGTGTTTGCGGTTACTAGACACAACCAAGAAAGGAAGGAAGAAAGAAAGAAAGAAGCAAACACCATCTGCGGATCACTAGGAAACGGAGGAAAAAACGAAAGAAGAGAGGCGCAGAAAGATGGGGACGCGGGTATAGAGAGGACACGCGTCGATGCATATTGCATTGTGCTTCTTCCCGACAAAGAAGAACCAACATGGACAAAAACCCAACTTCGCTCCAGCCCTTCCGAAGCAAAGTAGGCGAACTTCAGAGGCTCGGACCCAGCAAAAGAAAACGGGGGAATTCGCAGGGAGAAGAGGCGTTGATGGGAAGAAGAACCTGGTTTGGGGAAGTCGGGGACGACCCGGATTCTGGACTTGATGCCATACATGCGGGGGTCCTCGTCTTTGTCCGCAGACATTTGTCGCTCCCCGACAAAAATGCAGGCTTGGCAAGAGCCGAGAGGGAGAGAGAGAGAGAGAGAGAGAGAGAGGGGGGAGGTGAAATTTGAAAAATGAGGAGGATCGAAGTTGCTGCTGATTTATAGGCACGGGCGAGCAGCGCTGGGAGCAATGAATTCGGAACGTGTAACAATTTATTTACTCACGGATAAGGTAGACCCGATCATGAATTTGATGGATTTTATGCTGCCAAGTAAGAAATCCTAGAGTAGAAATCCTGTGGACCTAAGTAAATAGTTCCTTTTTGAAGCTCAAGCCAGCTCTTATGAATTCACTAACTTAGAGAGAAACTCTTAAGTTCAATACTCGGCTCGACTTTTCTAAACACATATTGTGAGGTACTACTATGAGATTGATGATATTCGTGCGACTTAAACTGTATCGTAGAATATTCATGCGTGAAGTGACTTAAAATTTGAAGTAAGTTTCATTTCCATTTGTCGCATATTTATGATTTGTTATTAGCGTACACTTTGCTTCTCCTTCTTTTTCTCATGCCATTAATGCTCATTTTAAGCTAGTTAAGTGAGTTTGAGATCATGGAATTACAAGAAATGAAGGGCAAAACACATGAGTGAAGAACAAGCCGTTTGGTCGGTCTCCAATGGAACCAAACCGCAAGAATGGTCTGCAGTCTACCTATAATATGGTTTGGTTTGATTTCACTTTCCAAACATTTTTATGGAGTTGTTCTGAAAGCTTGATTTAGTAGAAACAATAGATAACCACGAGTAAAACTCGCAACATAAACACAAGCAAATGGGTACAAATACGCCCACAAGCGCAAATTCAAGCAAACAAAGTATCTTGTAATTATGTCATTTATCAAAAGGATAAGCTATGTTTTACAGTGGAAATGGCTAATGTATTTAAAATTAAATAAAAATCTAAGATGTAAGAATATAATTTGAAATTTCGAAACATCCTAAAATATAAGAAAATAAGTCAAATTGAAATCTGAAAGACAATCACCCCCCAAGTGTCAAAGTTTAAAATAGTAGATGGAGATTTTGATTTGTCAGGCTTTGGATATTATGACTCTTATAGACCGTTCTTAATTATTGCTTTTATATTTCGATTCTAACTTGAATCCCCGCGTAGAAGGTGATCGGGCAATATTGGGTAAAATAATAATCAACGACTGAACTTTTATGTGCCTCGATCAGATCGACCAACTTAAAAATGTATTTCCAAATGATGTAATTCTGATATAATTCAACATGGAAAGCTATAATCGACAGAAATTTTACCGATTGCGACTCATAAAATCATGAAACGAAAATGAAGATTGAAAGAGATGAAGATGTTAAGCATGCGACTTTGAGAGGTATAGTGGATGAGTTTAATTAGCAAATTAATTGGGATAATTATCTGAAAAATCCTAAATTTATCGTATGACGAATAATCCAATCCTACACATTTCAATTATACGGATTTAGTACTAAACCTTATGATAATTTGTCAATATAATCATTCCAGTCTATTTTGGTCCAAAATTACTGGCATGAGCATCGGTCATTCTACGTGACACGACTGGGTGTTGACGTGGATAATCTTTATAAATGAGCAATGATCGTTGTATCATAATTAAGTATAAAGTGGGGATAATGATCTATGTATAATAATATTCTTTAATAAGTGGGATATCTTTCATGATTGCTTTCATCACCCAATAAATGAAAATCTATGTACTACAAGTGCGACCAAAAAGTGCCATATTGCGCATTTATAAGTCTTCATTATACAAACGTTCACTGCTATGCCGGTCCATTGCCAGTCGATGTTCCTTATTACTTTATAATTAGTTTACTCTTCTAGCTAGCAAATTTTTTTTTAAAAAAAAAAATCTACTCTTAGATCATAATTTTTTTTTTTAAGTCAATCGACCTAGAATATTGAGAACACTCACTAGCACTTGTGTTTTCAATCCACAGTATGCAGCAATTTTGGGGTGAAAAATAAGAATCGAATTAGAGACTTACTTGAGTTTGGTAGAGATGACTTGTCGTCACATGAAGCTCTATTCGACATTACTGCCCCTTAGATACCATGTATAATGTTTTCTTTTTATCACTAAAATATATTAATACATCATTTATCAATGGTTACAATACTAGAGAGTTAAGTGAAATGACTAACTTATATTAATTGGTGTTACAATTTTTCATGCATTACGAGAAATTATTAATTGGGATCTTATTATGGTATTTTTATTAATTACACGTCATTTAGAATAAGTTGATACGCAGGAGGGCTTATATCTAGAGTAGTTCCAACATACAGCAGCAGCTATGTAAAGAAAACTTTAACAAGTAGGCTCATCCATTCTTGCTTCAAGGATTAGCAAGATATTTGAAGTTTCAGACAATAAAAGATAAATTGTATCTCAATGTGATTTTTTCAAATTAATAATGGGCTCATATGTTGTACAGATAAGCTTAAGAGCTCCAATGTATCTCTATGTTGCATGACAACGCAAATACAAACATATTATACGAGGGAAAATTATCAAAATAGTTTTAAACCTATCACAATTGTGTTAATTCAGTCATAATCCCCTTTTTTTATGCTAATTGAGTCATGAACCTTTTGAATGTATGATAATTTAGTTTATTTGGCCAATTTTGACCAATCAATACTACCATGAATGATGGCCATTCTACGTGAGATGGGCGGCAATAACACTGACATGAATAATTTTAATAATATTATAATATTTTTCAAAATTTTCATTTATTTTTCTTTTGTTTTTCCCTTTTTATTTCTTTTTTATTTCTTTTTCTCTTTTTTCCTTCTCTTCATCTTCATTCTCTAGCTAGCTGCCAAAACTCGACGACCGATCTTACACCCACCCCTAGCAAGGCTCGACCTCATCGTCTTTAAGTGAGGTCAAACTCACTAACCATTGGCGAGGACGTAGGCTCGCCCTATTGGCCCTTGCCTCTAGCCCATCACCAAGTTTTGGTGAGGCTAAAGGATGAAGATGAAGGGAAGGGAAAAAAAAATGAGGAAAAATATTAAAATATAAAAATTGTTCATATAAATCTGGTCGTGCCACGTAAGACACGATCAACATCTATACCACACCAATCGGTTAAAATTGACTAGATGAATTGAGTTGATATAAATGTAAAAGATTTATGATTCAATTGGCCAAAAAAAGTGTCGCTGTTGTAGAGCTTTTAGTAATGCCTCTACTTATATCCATACATACATACATACATACATACATACATACATACATATATATTAAACATAAATGCGCACGCACTAAAAGTGAAAATTCATCAACACCTCCAGAAAAGGGCCTCACCCGCAACACTCTCGAAAACTATGGTTATCTGCCCCCCTTTCTCTCTCTCTCTCTCTCTCTCCCTATCCCCAACCACGGATTTTCCAATGAATAATCGCAGCCAGATTTCTTCTGGCTTAGATTTTGTGGTCCTGCTCGTGCCCATTTGCATCACCCATTGCTTTCGTGCTTTTGTCTTTGCAAGCATCAAATTCGGAAAAGAAACAAAAAAACGGACGGTGGTCCGATTGAAGGTATTCGAAGAGAGTCAGCATAAAAAGATCTGACGATTTCCCAAAAGAGTGCGTTTCTCTATTTGCTTTCTTTTCGAGCCGAACGTGCAAATCTTCGTAGATGCCGAACCGATTTCAGCAGGACCAGTCTTTGTGTGGATCTCAGTGTTCTGTACGAGAGAATTCGAAAGCGAAGCCTTTGATCAATGTGGAATCACGAGCTGTCGAATGGAGGCCTCCTCTTATCGTGCAAGGGGGTTTACGTACTGATCTAGATCTGTGCAAGGGATAAAAATCAGGTTCCTAAAAGCGAAAATCGACATCGAAAAGTTTTAGTTCATTGGATAGAGAGAATGCGATGTGAATATGACGAGACCTCAATAGAGCCGTTGTTGCGTCCTCATCCATCACATCCTCAATTTGCATCTTTCTTTTTTTCCCATGAAAGCCAAGCAAGGGTAATAAGAACTCAGGGCGTGTAAAACGAACCGCCCAAATCAAGAATCATCTAGACCTAACTAGATCGGCCGGTTAGGTCTAGTTCCCAAGAGTGCCAGTTTGGTTACCGGTCCCATTTCTTGATTTCAAGGAGAAATCGGATCAAATCGATTATATACACTTTTTTTTTTTATCATTTCTTCAAAAAATAAAACTAACCAGCTCTTTTTTCTTCATAACATATAGTATCAAGTATTGAAAAAAAGAAAAATTGACCGATTCCATTAGACTAGACTAGACTGGCGGTTTGGTTCGATTCCCGATTCTTGTGATCCGATTTCTAGTTCTACCTTAGACTAGACCGAAAATCTTTCATCCCCGTTGAGAAATGTTTGACTAATGGGGCAATAACTAGCTATGTAGTTCTTGAATTTAGGAAGGTTTATTAGAGGGTTAGGTGAGAAAAACTCCACACCACCAACCCCTGTTCAGCCATGGAAGGCCAAAAGAGACAAGAGATGGGCACGCCGTGAATGGACAGAACCGGGTTTGGGTGCGGGAGGCCGGGCTCGTGGGAGGAGGACGGGAGAGAGAGTTTTCATTTCATAGGGTCAGGACCACGAGAGAGGGTTTTAGGTACTTTTGGGTAGGCATCATCAATCCGAATTATCGTGTCAAGGATTAGGTGATCAAACTGATTGGACCCTGCCTTTTTTTTTCTCTCCACGGAGTCGATTCAAGAGGGGTTGTAATTATGTGGCATTTAATTTCCGATCCAACCGACGTATCGATTGTCATCTTCCATCACAAGGTCAGAAAGAGAGAGAGAGAGAGAGAGAGAGATCTTGGGAGAAGATTATACTACTGTGCGCCGTTTGTGGGAGATGTTTGGTAACAGAGACAAAAAGTGGTGCTTGATTAGATTCGTTTTGGGACAGATGAATATGTTGCCACAAAAGCGCAATGGACCCTTTTCAGCGTTTTAAGTGGACTTATTTGATCTTTGCTTAAAGAGAGATAATGTAGAGTTCCCCTCCCCCTAACCTAGTTGCCCAACACCTCACTACCTACAACGTCGGCATACACAGTAACTCAGACACACCAGCTTCCTATCTCCCCTTGCTAGTTTTCTTTTTTCTTGTCTTTGTCCTTTTTGGTTTTCCTATCTCCCCTTGCTAGAGGAGAAATTTTTCCCTCTTGACAGCATACTCTAAAGGTGTTTTCTCTCTCTTTTTAAGGGGCTCTCTGTTCGGTTTATCTCTTTCAATTTTGGGTTCGGATGCCTTAAATTTGATGGCTCTACCAGAAACATTCTAGCCTAGGGGATGGCTCGAGCAGGTAAACTTTAGTCTTAGCCATCCTAGGCTTGTACCCTAGGCCAAGGATCGAATTTTCTGTAGACGGAGCGGAGATTTCGACCCTTAGGGGCTTTGATTCTCTCAGGAGGTTGGACTAGTCGAGGAGCATGCGAATAGGTCGGGGACTGCACCAAAAGATAAGACCCAATACAACAAATTGAGGTGCAATGCTGATGAAAGAAGATGAATTGCTGGGCCTACCACTGAAGCCAAAAGGGAATAGCTTTGCAAGTGTTGCAAGGAGAGAGAAGGAACCAAAGGGTCAGTGCTCGTGTTTGAGGAAACCTTCCATATAAATCAATCCATTCAAGAATCAATCTGAAGTCATCATTTTCAGTCCCACTCACTGGACAGTTCATGAGAGCCAGAATGATTCATTGTAGAATATGAGTGTGAGTGTATCTCAGAACATTTTCCTTTAAAGATTTAGTCCTTGACTCTTGCAGCAACATGAGTAAGAATCCAATGACCAACATGTTCAATCAGAAGGACAAAACTCGTGAGGTGGGGCAGATCCACATCAAGAGAGAGATTTTATCAAATCTTCACCCTAAAAAGAAAATGGGGGTCCTCCTCCTCTTGCTCTCATAAGAGTCTTGAGGTTCTTGATGGATTCAATGTCACGTTCCTGATCTTTCACCTCAATGTGGAATTCACCAGGGAAAGCTAGGTGACATCACCAATGTCTTTTGTCCGATCAAGAAGAATTGCCAACTTACACATTGGCTGGCATCCGCAAATTATGACTGAATAGCAGGATTGCCAATCGGGATAAGGCTGTTTCAAAGCTCCCAATGATAATCGGTCAAGTGTTTCTCTTGCTAATGTCGCAGGATGATCCGTTTTTGCATCACTAAATCAAGGGAGCTGAACATGCATAGATGGCGTTCCATCTTCCATCTGTCTTGGCTGATCAAAGCATCACTCGAATTTTAGGCAGCAACAGAAACGGTTAGACCGCGATCATCAAGCTGCATAAGAAGAGTACTTGACAAGTTCCTGTTTATTTTTTTGATAAATTAAACGCACAAGTCTATCCTCACTGATCGCTTCACAGAAACTGCACAAGGAATCAGTATACAAAGCTAAATCACTAGGAGACGCACATCACGAGATAAACTTGGCCTGGAACGATTTTCCTAATCTGAATTGTGACAATCATTTGCAAAGATAACTTTTACAAAGATCATCCCTGAACAGTGGGATTTTTCACAGCAAGTGCGTAAACCTCTGTTTTATAACTTACGACACAACTGTCCTACTGCAATGAATAACCAAGACAGGATGATAGCAACACTAAAAGATCGATGTCTACAGTATGCATGAATCCCTGACCAGACTAGATTAACATTCTTTGCATCAAAAAGCTTCTAAAACATAGCCATGGCAAGAGAAAACAATAATTGGTATCCGAGGCCACATCACTTGCAGTCATATAGGAAGGCAAATAAAATCTAAGAAGCAATATTAGTCAACTATATCTTCTTCGTCCTGCATGATAGGATCTCGATCGTCTGCTTCTCAAGGGAGCACACACCATCTCCCCATCAGCCATCTTGGCTCTTAACTTCCGGTATTCCCTTGACCTAATGACTCCCTCTAGAATGTTAACATCTTCGAGAATCTCATGCCTGGAAAGAGATGCTAACCCGGGCAATATCTCCTTCTGAAAGTCTTTCAATCTCCTACCCCTTCTCAGCCTAATGCTGAAATCCTTATCTGACACTTCTGCAATGTCGAATGCCTTCGAGGTAACCGAATAATCCTCTGTACTGCTTTCCTCTAGCATGAGCACGTTCAACTCGTAGGAATCAGAAGAAGACAGAGGTTTTGTAGGATTATCACCACCCTTTTCTACTTCATTAGATCCCACCTGCCTAGAACGATCTTCAAACCAAGCTGGATCAGTAAGTGAAATTCGGACAAGTGATTCAGCTGCTTCTTGGATCAATTCATCACCTTCAGGTGAATCTTTCCTTCCCGGGCAATTGTTCTCAGGTCCAATGCTTATTCTTTCTGCTGTTTCCTGCCTGTTCAATGAGGTTTCCACGGTTTGACGTGCTATTGATTTTTCTTCTGACATCAAACAGCTAGATTTTCCAACTCCGTGTCCAGATTGTGCTGTTTTTATGCTGCTTGAATCACTACCCGTACTTCTGATCCCACATTGCATCTGCCGGTGTCCATCTTGACTTGCGTCTTGACAGCTTTTCTTAGATGAAGAAAGCAGAGCGTCTTTCTCATCATCCTCAGAATCTTTTGCTCGTGCATTATCCTCTTGCTGCTCCAGGACAAGACTATTTGAAGATTCTGATGTAAGCTCGACATCTTCATTCTTAATATTACCATTGTCAGTGGCAAGGCATTCAAAACAGCCCGGTAGCCTCCTGGATGAAGCCTCAAGATCCATGGAACTAATCTCAGCAACTCTAATGGCATCATCACGGTGAGTCTTTTCTGTGAGTCCACTATTGGCTTTGCCCTCGGATGAGTTCAGCATGGCATCATTCAAGAGTCTTTCTCCTTGAGGCATGTTATGCCTTTCATCTGAGCTGCTGACGTCATCTTTCATGATATAACCAAAAATACAACAACCGTCTGGACGAACCTTCCCAGCTATGGACGTCGAGTGATTGGTAACAGCAGTAGCATCATTTGAGCAACAAGGTGAGCTATCAACAATAACTGTATTAAGATCGACAACAGGAGGCTTCCTGGGCTGGAGACTGTTGTCTGTGCTTTTTGCAACGTACTCCTTCCGAGCTGCAAAGGACAAAACGATGGTGAAGAACACCCTTTTTAACTTGCCCAAGAACTAGTCAAAGGGAAAAAAGAAGCGTCAAAGATACAATACAATCGGATAGTGCATACCTTCATCCAGAAAGTTGAACCTGGGTTGGCTTTCAGAGTATGTGATCCCATCAGATGGTTCATACTTTGCACTCTTCGAGATGCTTTGACCAGATAAAAGGGACAAGTTGAAATCATTTTCATGTGGCAACGACGTGAGTCTATCATTCTCATTGAACATCCTTCTAACCGGAAGTTGAGGATTTGTAATGCCATGGGAAGAGGGGTATTTCCTCTTGGCATCCGACATAGTCAAAATGCCTCCCATCTTCTCACTGCACTCTCCATTGGTCAAGGAAAGCTTCAAATTATTGAGATTGGCAAAATCATCGCCACGGGAACGAGGACCGTCTTCTGACCCTTTCAAATAATCTCCAAAAAATTGCTTTTCAAAACAGCATGCATCACTGCTGTTGGAATACTCAATAGCAGGAAGCTCACAGTTTATCATCCTCTCCTTGAGATCAAGGTGCCTCCGCTGAAGATTGTTGCAGGAGGAGGTGCATTCCTCTACAGCCTGGTTGGGCAATATTTATGAAGCCTCCTTAAATTTTATTTGTGAACAATGTCGCATTTGTCAGATTAAAAAACACAAATTGAGCTCAGATCCTGATCAGATGCGTCCGAGGTAGTGGGAAAATCATATTTAGCAAACAAGTCGCAAATTTTCAGAAGCCTAAGCAAACACGTGGGCAAGGAAAAATGGAAGCTTGCAGACCGAAATAAAATGTTGTTAGCATAGCTTGAAGTTCACAGCCTTACCTTTGGAGTTTCATGAAAAATGACGTCCTCAGGCAGTGAGTTTCTTGTTATAATTGTAAGTTGTGTTAGATTTGACTGAGTGCTGGCTTTCCAAACATTGCAATTTCTGGGCTCTTTCCAGCTGAGTTCTTGCATTAGCATCTTCTGCATCTTGTATAATCTATGGAGCTCAAGGATCTACGAATAGACAAAAGATAGAAAAGCAGCGATATGTTGAGAACCTTTTTCAGTTGGGTAAAATGAAGGCAAAAATCTCAAAAGGCAATCTGGTTGTTGTCTATTTGGACACAGATGATAAAAGATGATGACTGAAACATCTGTAGAAACTGAAAAAGTCATGCCATCACCCCCAAGAACACCCCAATAGTAGAGAAATTTCTCACCCAACAGGTGACCGAGATGAAATGTCGACACACCTTGAAATTATGGTAATCGCTACAACATAAGACCCACTACTACCTTAAGTAGATACTCAATAATCTATGCCACCTTACCTGACTCCTGAAGATGAGCTCTTGATTGATAATTGTATGCTTCATACATTCTCTATGTGAATCACTGTGCCCCTGCACTAAACTCACGTTTAAATCAACTTGGTTCTTCATCTCTTCCACAAATTTGATGTACTCAAGTTCAGAAAGTGTCCTTATTCCTTGTGTTCAAGTCAGAGCCTCTCCTCCATAGATTTTTCCTCTGAAACAATCTGAAAATAAATGGTCGAATGATTTAAGCATCCAAGCAGACAAAAGAAAATATTTATGTGAGCATACATTTTGCATTTTCTGCTATCGGATTTACAATCACACATCGTTGAGGCATTTATGGTTAACAGTTGAGTGGCGAAGTTCCAATTTTCATAGCAGCAGAGAGCAGAAACTAGACTGGCTGAAGAGTAATTGGCGAGTGATGGCAATTGGACTAATCTACAAGACTGAAGTGACTGCAGCCATGGAGGATGCACAGTGATCCTCTAATCGCCTAACTCATTTCGTAAACCATGCTCAGTGAAGAGTTCATTTTCTTTCATTGCTTGAAGTGAAGCCTCAGAGAAAGAGCACCGTCCAAACAATTCCAGTAACTTCGAGGTTCAGAACAGCAGATACTTAAGTCCTCAAGCTCTATCTACTGCACACATGCTGCGTGTATCATTCATTTAAATCATATATACTGCCCAATTGCAAAGCCACTCTAATGTAATTCAGAGGAACGAAAAACAGAAAAGTCAATGCGAACAGTCATACCCACCATTCCAACATCATCCTTTGGTGTCAATTTCAAGAATTCAGAAGAGGAAGTAAAAGTAACCCATCACTCGGAATCATTCCCCGTGCAATCAATAAGCTCGACATAGGACCCATAGCGGTAACTGCTGAACACTCTTTTACTTGCCTCCTAAAATATTATCCATCACCAAGGCAAAACCAGCACAACATCATAATATCCGATCCCAACCATTACGGGGGAGAAAAGCTTGCCGAATTTCTATGTCAGAAACAGTTGAGAAACTGCACAAAGTAAGCACCAATCTTCTCTCTTCGTATGATCCAACAAAATCACACAAACATCAGATGTACCTCTCTCTCTCTCTCTCTCTCTCTCTCTCTCTCTCTCTCTGTGAAAGGTTCCTCTACTCAAGAGGCTCAGCGAGGACTTGAGCAGGGTTAATGGAACATCGGACGCCATCAGAACAATTAATATTTGCAGCTATCACATCTACCCACAGAAAGGAAGGCATATTCAATGCAAAACTAGAACGGAAAAAAGAAGAAGAATACCCAGAAATCCGGTGACCTCAAACTCCGCATTCAGCTCGTGCGTCACCCGAAAGGGAACATTTTTAGCTTCTGGGTAATGAAATAGGAACCGGACGAGATCAGACACAGGCAGCAAACACAGAACAGAAGGAAAAAACACAAAAGACTTTCTAGAGAGAGAGGACCAGGAACCGTCGAAGCTCAAGAAAGGAGGGTGCTTTCTCCTCCTCCTCCTCCTCTTCCCGCAGCAAAATTCTCATTCTCTACGATAGGAAAAAAGCGAACAAAATTGCATGATCCCATGAACGGAAGCACACGCAACGGTGGGAGATATTATTCGTGGAAATGGATGAGAGGAAAGAGAATAACACAATAAATAAATATCTAAGGAAAGAAAACAACAGAGAGACGGACAGATGAGAGAGAGAGAAAGAGAGAAAGAATCGGATCTTTGGAGACAACTGATGGAAACTCTCCCTCTCTCTCTCTCCTCTCGTCTCACGCTTGCATTGCGTTAAAAAGGAGAAATGGCCAAGAGGGTTAACCTCAGCCCAAATCCCATCAGTTCTCTTTTCCCCACTTCAGTTCTTGTCATAATAATAAGAAGAGAAAAAAAAAAAAAACTTGGGAAAAGCTTTCTGTCTCTTTCACTCTCCCTCTCTTGGTCTAGCAAGATTCCCCTTCTCTCTCCTCTCTCTCTCTCTCTCTCTCTAGGATCAAAGATTTTCCAAGGCTTTTCAAAGGACTGACCAGTCGCAGGCGGACGTGCCTCGGTTGGTACAACTCCAACTGCAGAAAAAAAGCGTCCCCTCCACATTCCGGCCTTCCCCTTCTTTTGCGCTTCCTGACCAATACCAGAAGAACCCTACTCAGTCCTCTATGGATAAATTACACCATAGCTCCCCCCCCATTTATCAATCGTCGATTATGTTGAATCTTTTGCTTGCTACTTCGTTTCCCCAAAGATTAAAAAAGGGTGGGTACATACATGGTACCGAAAGATACGTCTGAGTAAAATATAAAAATTAAGATATCACGCTCATTCAAGTCCAAATATATTTGTACGGTTGAAATTTATTGCATTTCGATTTAATGGTGAAAGATTGTAAAGAGAGAGTATCTCGTGGAGATCACGGAATCATACCAAAGAACAAAAAGGTCATGATGCGTGTGATAGCAATGTTTGTTTCCCAATGGTTTTCCTAATAACATAATATGATACAATGAGATGCGAGAATTTAAAGCGCGAATGATCACCATTCGATTTTTCTGTTTTTTTTTCTATTTTTAATTATTCTATCTCTAAAATAAAAGTGAAAAATAAAAACTATTCTCATTGTCCACTCTTGTCATCACTCGCTGCCCATCGCCGCCTACTGCACACTTGATGCCAGATGTCGACCACCAACCTCCCGCTTTCCACCATCACTCGAAAAGGGAGGAATTTTATATTATTATCAAACAAATTTTTATTTCAAGAACAAAATTTTTTTATGGTTATGAAATGCGTACTTTTTCTCAGAAACTTGTCCAAGAAATAAAAATAAAAAAATCAATTTCTAGAACAGAATTATTATCATTCGCACCCTTAATGACTGACCATGACAATAACATAAAAAAAATCGAGTGTTTTCTATCACAAACCCTTTTTGTGAACGTACCAATAGGAATTAGATGAACAAAAAGGCATAAATTCAACATCGTGCTAAGATGGGTGCTCCCTCCACTACAAATTGATGATGGAACTCAGGTCCATAGATAGTTGCTTACTCCCATTCATCAAGATATTGCGTGAGGCAAAACATCGTATCAAGATCGTTTGCCCCTGATGATGGGAAAGACCAAAACTATCTCGTGCGCCTAGTTCACATATGAGGTCCGCGGCTCTCTTGAGTGTCGATCCAGTTGGACGAGGTCACCAAGTGCCGATGTCGAGGCTCGTCGTTGATTAGAACAGCTAGATTCGAGACGGATTAAGCATTTGTCTACGCGTGTGAATGAAGTGCCGAAGCGGATTTGATGGAAATGAATGGTGCCACACGTTTTCTCAATCTTAGTTAGCTTCTGCCCAACAGGTTGTCCTGGTTGCCTGCTTTTGTGGTCGGAGCTGGACGGCAGACATTTAAAAATAATTTAATTCCCTGTCCTGCTCGAATGGTCACCATACCATTTATTTATTTATTTATTGTATTCCAACCTCTTTCTTTTTTTTTTACTTTATCTTTTCTTTTTGTGTGTGTGTGTGTGGTCAATGATAACGTTCCAGCCTTATTGGCATTGTTTTTGTGCTACTTGCCTCTTCTTAGTCCACCCGTGGTCTGAAGTTTCCATCTTTTCTTTTTAAATTATTATTATCATTATTAGTGTTGTTAATCGTGCAAGATCTGTTGTCCCTTCCACGCATATTTTAATCATGATATCGTTCAGGATAAGTAATCATTCCATGCCTATTGATCACCCACAAAACCATAAAAGAGATAAGACTTTCTAGTTCAAAGAATTAACATGGCGGATTTAAATATTAAAATCAAGCTTACATAAAATAACTTATTAAATTTTTAGAATGATTGATAAAGAGTTTACGAAATCTTACATCATATCAAGTAAGTCCTGAATTCAGGTTTTTCTTTTTCTTTTTTTCAGCTTCTTAATTGCCTCCGTAAGGGGGGGAGTTTAGAAAATTCTATTTCCATGAAACAGAATGTCACTAATATAATCCTTCTTTCTTTTTTTGATCATTTGAAGCAATGATATCGCTTTGCAATGGTCCAATTCGATGGCACCACTCTCCCTTGGTAGGCTTTACATTTTTCTCATTAGTTATAAAATTATCTATTACTTTATAAGCGGAACATATTGCATACTTCATGATCAATCAAATTGAGTTTGGGAGTTGGTAAATGCAACAAGCAAACGATAAATGTTAAGAGTATGCAGCTCAATTTGATGTGTAGCTCACGAACCTAATGATTAATTCAATCGGCCATCACCTTTTATGTTAAAAGAAGTAAGTCGACGCGAATTCCGTTGATGGTACTATTGCCTCTAAAGCTGTTTTGACGTTTACCTAGCTTTTTAGAAGGGAATCTATGGTAAATCGTCACATGATAAAGATGTGCAGAAAAGGTGATTGCGTTGACCGACTATAGTAGACATTAAAGGACCAAATTAGGGAAGCAATCGTCGTCAATTCACTCCCTAAAGCCCGTGGTCCTTTGGGCAAGTAGGCCCATGTCACATCCCTAATTTTGCTGAAGAGGCCCATACCTGAAGATGTACAAAGCTAATGAAAAGAGAGAAACTACAGCACGATGCTCAATTATAAAAATCCCGACCAGTTCTGAAAAATCATATCTTTTCATCTCTTACAGAGCTGTAAAGTCAGATTAGAGAGCTCGTTTCGCGAGGAATCACGGCGAACGAGGCTGGTGGTGAAGGCAGCGGCGAGTATTCTATTTTCCCTTTTTTTTTTTTTTTTTTTTTTTTTTTTTTAATCTTTTTACCTAATCCGGTTGATTGATTGAATATACATAGATTGAAAACAAGCCATGCTAAATGCTGATGTTTTTTGTTCACACTGTTCATTCTAACCCACATATATAGGATGCTATGGCATGTGATTGATTGGACCAATGAGCTACTAGGGTATTAGGAGGAACTTGCAAGAGAGTCTCCATGCTTAGTCAAGGGTATTTGTCAACCTAAACGAGTGACCTGATTGGACCTGATTTAATGCTTTGCTTTGTCTCTCTATCTCTGGCGTTCCCCCTTTTTAACATTTATAGGTTCATTTAAATTGATTGACCTAATTTGACATAGGAATTTATGTCAAACATTTATGTCTATAACTTGAAAAAGATTATTAATATGAGAAGAGAAATCATAATTATGATATCAAGAAGGGGAAATTCTAAATAAGGGTATGAGATGGGATCGTTTTCTTAGCAAAAAAGGTTTAGAGTGGATCTTACTTTAAATAAAGATACGAAGTAGTCGGATTAGCTTCAAATAAGCATCTAAGCTTGTCGACTACTCAATTGTTCACCGGCCAACGAGCATGTGTTTTTTCCGAGGACCAGAGCGAGAGTATTTTTGTCCAAATATTTGTAAAAAAAAAAAAAGGAAAAGCTAAATCCCTAAAAACAAAAGTCCCAAAGTGCATTTAATTTTCGAACGAAGTGTTGTTTGAGCGAAGACCGACGGGCCCCGGCACTCTGGCTCCACAAGGCAGCATGCGACCAGGCAGCGGCTCGGGGAGCGAGGGATTTTGAGTGAAAGATAAAGAGAAAACTCCATGTTGGTTGCATGAAGACCTCTGAGAACATAATGGAGGAGTCGGTGAGCTCTTCTCTCAAGCTCCCCCGCTTCAGGCTCCTCCCCTTTTCGTCGCTGTAGGCGCCACCGGTGTCGTCGCAGTTGATCGGCCACATCCTAGAAGCTTTCGGAACGTCGGATGAGTGGTTCAGATGCTTTGAGACTGCTCTGAATAAGTAATCTTTCATAAAGTCAATCGCTCCCCTATTGAGTGAACTGTTCTATTCAAGAGTTGGAACAATCTGGCATTTCTTTTGTGTGTATGTCATATAGAAAGCAGGCTGATTTTAATTCTCCCCTCCCCATTTCTTTTAAGTGCTCGTTTTTCTCCTGATCGAGATTGTCAAATTGCATGCTAAACGGATTCGTTCTTTTGGCTTATCAACAGGTGGTTGTCTTGATAGGAAGTGCTGCAAGTGCGGCGGACATCTCTCGGGACATTGCCGAGGTCACCAAAGAAGTTCATGCGGCATCTACATCATACGAAGTCGATTCCCGTGGTAAAAACTGGTCCTGTCTTTCATCCCAAGATTGTTGCGAAACTCGGGGCCTGGAGTAGTCCGATCAATACGTTAATGAAAGTGAACTAAGTGTAGATCAGAAAGGTCCACAAAGATGGTGAAGTCACTTTCCTTGATGGAAGTTCTGTAGGCGCTGATATTATTCTACACTGTACCGGGTATTCTTTCACTGATCTTGCTTAGGTTTCAAACACAGAGGCTAAGTGAACCAGATGCTATTGAATGTGATGGAAAACAAAGCGATTCGCCCTAATTAATTTCTTTTTTTTTTTAAGTACAAATATCATTTCCTGTTTCTTGAAACAAACGGAATTATGACTATAGATGACAATTGCATTGAACAATTATACAAGCATGTATATCCACCACTTCTGGTGCCTTGGCTATCATTTGTAGGATTGGCCTGGAAGGTTTATACCAAATATCAATCGCCCTCCTTTTCATGTAGTTGATATCTTCTAGTCTTTTTCTTAATATGTGTAATTATTCAAGGTTAATATCCAGGTCATACCATTTCGCCAGTTTGAATATTAGAGCAAGTGGATAGCAGGTGCTCTGTCCGGTACAATTACTCTTCCAACGGAGGAGGAGATGATGGAAGATGTAAAAGATTTGTACTCTAAACTCGAAGCTTCGAGTGCACCAAAGCGATATACTCTTAACTTAGCCAACTCTCAGGTAAGCATTGTTGACATACATGGAGAAATTTTCAACTTTGGATAGCTCGCTTTTGACGGTTCTCATCAATCGTTTATTGGGACAGTCGTGGAAAAATCATGTTTTGACATTGGTAAGTTCGTTCCATTTTGACTAAGTTGCGTCTTCTTCTTCTTCTGCGGTTAGAGTACAAGGATTGGCTTGCGGTACGGAGCAAATCTCAACCGTATGAACAATAAAGTTTGAAGAAGAGGTGCAAAAGCCATCGAAAACAACAAAAAAATAGAAGCTCAGGGGTTTGCGAGATATTTGATCCTCAGATGGATCACATGACGTGATGGAATCAACGATCACGATCGCAAGTCGTCACAGCTCCTCACCGGGGAAATGCACCAGCCGGGAATCGAACCCGGGTCTGTACCGTGGCAGGGTACTATTCTACCACTAGACCACTGGTGCTTGATGCTTAAAGCTCAGCTGCTTTATTAATTTAACCGTAATATTTTAAATTTCCATTCTTGCATCATTTATGCCGCTAATGCTTGCTACTTGCTTTATATGATTTCGAATGGAACTTGCTAAAAAAGATGGAAAAATATCCGGACGCCCCTTTGAAATTAAGTTGGGAGAAGCTTTGTTTATCGCGGCAGAATTAAAAGGACGATGGGGCAGTCAAAAATTTTACACATGCTTATTTCATGTGGGCGTAAATTATAGCTTATAAACCCAAACATTAAAAGCAATACGAAGCACTGGTTCACCTAAAGATTCTAAGACCTCGATACCCCCAACGAGTCAAAAACAAATTAGGAATTGCCCATCTCTACCATTATTTATGAAGTTAGAAGTGCATATGAACAAATCAAAACCAACAAAATCAAAAGAAAAATAAATCAGCCCCCAAAGAGGAAACTAATGTACCAGAAACATCCCCGCGTTAGATTTAATGTTTTCTTTTTTCCCGATTCGCACTCTCTTTTTTTCGAAAGAAAATTGTATTCATTAGTTAAAATGATGCGGAAATATATAATATTCATAGCAAAATAAATCAAAAAAGCAAAAATACTGAAAGCAAAACCAAATCCAACAAACAAGGAAGATTAACGGAGCACCGGCAAAGTTAAGCATACACTCATTCCACAAGAACGAATCTATCAAACAAAATCGGCAGCCGATCACTAGATCTCGTGTCTTTGTCGGTGATGAGCACACGTCATAAATTTCTTCAATTTTTACAACGTTGCCACTCGATATTGTGAGCCTAAGTTCAGCTTCCTCTATATCATCGTCATATGGAAACAATCAAAATAAGTTAAGTAAACACAGATCTAACATGTGGAGAAGCAAATCTATATAATTCAACGAGATACCAAAACTCCTACAATTACCATTGAAGCTAAAGGCAGATAACTTATACATGAACAAAGTAAAGGGTCATCGAATCATTAAAAGCATATTTATTAAATTCCTAGAATTAGATTAGGAGAAGATAGTACCAGAATCTAGAACTAGATTGATAAAGTTCGAACTCTCAAATCGGAAACTAGACTGAGAGAATAGAGTGCCCAAATCCAAATCAAGAGAGAAGAAAGAGCAAGAAAAAGCAATAAAACGCAAACAAAATCAATAAAAAAGAGGGAAGGGAGGGTGAGACTAACTCATTCTCTCGGTATCACTAGGTAGACAGTTAGATTCCATTTATTTTGCGAAAAATATTTTTCAAAGAATTAAATTTCTTCATTTTTCAACGTTCTCATTATCTAAAAAATGAGTTAATAGAAAAATTGTACTTAAATTTAAAAAAAAAATGATTTCTTTTTTAACAAATTGGAAATCATGTTTCAAACTATGACTAGAAATCAACCCTTGGACGACTTCCGGGCCTTTAGCAATGAACTAGAATTTAGAGGCTAGGGCTGGATCGATCAGTGTCCATCAAGATCCACCAAGGTGAAGCTCAAATCCAAAGAAATTGGGTCTAGTTTGGAATTTTTGATATCACAAAAAAAAAATTCAAAATAAATGTACGACAATGTGTATAATTTAAGATTTTCTGTGGCTTCTTGCCCTAGCAGCAAGCCTAAAAAGCAAACAAACACAATGCTTCTTCTTCTCGGGCAACTCAAATTGGTCTTTTCTTACACGCATCATTAGGGTACTTTCGTAACCATTCTATTTTCGGAAACAATTTTTGATCAGAAGTGATTATTTTTTAGCCTATTCCCAAGTACAATTTCTAAGCATTTTAAGACATTTGGTAACTGTCTAAAATTTCTATTCTCGGAATAGAATTGCATTTTGTACTGTTTTAAGAGTTTCTAATCTAAATAATTTTCCTTTAATTTTTAAATAAATTTTTTCTTTTTTCTTCTTTTCTTTTCTTTCTCTTCTTCTTCAAGCTTCACTGGTCGATGGCCTCGAGATGACCGGCAACCAACCAAATAAGGGCCGGTGATCTCGCTAGAGCGTAATTGACCCTTGATAAGGCCGTGCCTCGTCAGTCAAGCCTTGCCAATAGCTAGGAGAGGCTCGGCCGAGCCTTCGTTGGGCGAGGAGCCTCGTCTAGATTTGGCGAGGCCAAACTTGCCCAACCACTAGTGGGGCTTGGGCCAACCTCATGGTGGCCCAACGAGGTTTAGCCCCACCGATGGCCGAGGGAGGTTCGAGCCTCCCCTAGCTAGGCGAGGCTTGCCAGTATCTGGGGAAGGCTTAGGAAAGGCCGAGCCTTGTCGGTGGCTAGGCGATTCTCCAGTGAGCTTGTCGAATCTTGTCGGACCTCGCCCAACTGGTCATTGCAACTAGCGGTAGTGGACGGTGGTAGTAGTGAAAGAAGAAGAACAAGAGGAAAAGAAGAAAAGAAAAGAGAAAAATGAAAATTGGGTTGGCTTGATTTTAGAATTGTTTCGAGAACAAAAATGTAACTCTTTTTTATTCCTTAATTTTATTCTAAATTTATTCCTGGGAACGAATTTGTTTTAGAGAATAAAAAATTTACCAAATGGATTTCTATTCCAAATCTATTCCCGAGAATAAAATAATAGAATCAAATAATATTTGGTAGGTTGTTAAACGCGCCCTTAGTTTATCGTAACATCCATTCATTCATCTCAAGGATAAAAATAGTAATTCTTATCCAATTATTAGACGGATCGAAGAGATTGCCTAGCCGCTGAAAAACTCTCTTGCCAACATAGATTTGTCTCAATTCATTTGGTATTTTTTCGCACATGAGAAAGTGTCGCCTCCATAATTCCCTTCACTCGCCAAGACCACGATCGTGGACGAAACCCCCATGGCCGCCTTAATGATTCCCCACCACGTGGCAATCATTGGCGCCAACTGCTGACCTCATAGCTGCTCGTGAGCTCTGCTACAAGGGCCACAGGATCGTCGTCTTCGAGCACAAGTCCCGCATCGGCGACACCTAGGTCTACACATCCACAATCAAGACTGACCCGCTTAGGATTGACCTGGCCCGGGCTGTAGTCCACTCGAGCCTCTACAAGTCCCTACGCACAAATCTACCCCGTGAGGTGATGGGGTTCAACAACTACCTGTTCTTACCAAGGGTGGACGGGTCGGGCGACTTGAGTAGGTATCCAAGTCACTAGGAGGTGTTGGCATACTTGGAGGATTTGACGACAGAGTTTCGGCTTGAAGAAATGGTGATTTTTTTTTTTTTCGGTCGAAAATAAAGGATTTTATTTACATAATAACTGAGACGCCAAACCCACTACGTGGGGCATCGATACATAGCAAGGCCCAAAGGCCTGGAGGTGGAGAAGACATCTAGTTGGGTGGAAGCGAATTTTTCCTCTGCTCACATGTAGCCCAATCTACAACAGCATTGGCAAACCATCAACAGAGAAGCAAGCCCACTAGCAGCAGTTCTTGAAGAAGTCCCTTACATTCCGTCCAAGGCACACGTGCTTCCTAGTGAAGCTCTTCGTTGTACTTGAAGGAGTTCACGAGATTTCGACATTCAGTCTCCACCAAAACCACACCTAGCTTCTTTTGTTTTATGTGCTTCAAAACTTCAAGTACAGCTAGGCTTTCCAACTAAAAACTCGATGCTGCCCGAACAGATGTGGTGAAACCATCCACGAGGCAACCAGAGGAGTCCCGTACAATGCAGGCGACCGCTCCTTCCGTCAACCCCTCATAGATCGACTCATTAACGTTGATTTTCAAAGTACCTGCTGCCGGAGCTTCCCATGTTTGAGGTATCTCGATTTCCTCTGTTTTTGCTGGTTTTCCTGCTTGAAGATGCATAAAGCCTCATTTTTCATAGCTATCTTGTTGAAATTGGGCCAGATCTACCACTTTGCAGGTGTCCGGCTCAGTACCCCGAAAGATATAGTTGTTTCTCTCCTTCCAAACCTGCCATAGAGTGTTTGAAATCAATTCCAAGGATGGTAGGTGCGTGTCCTTCCTTATAAATCGCGCCAGCCACACATCAATGTGTGTAACCTCCTGTGCATTCACTTATAGGTTGATTTTCGGGTGGCTCCATACCCGTACAGTCCAAGGGCAAATAAGGTGGATATGTTTAGCCGTTTCCATGCTTTCTCGACAAAGGTCACATACCAAATCAGGTAAAATCTTTTTTTTTTCCATAAATTCTCCTTAGATGGGATAGCGTTTTGACAAACATTCCAGATAAAAATCTTCACTTTAAGGCTAGTCTGCATTTTCCATAGAGCATTCCATAGTTCTCTCGGTGTTTGGTAGGAAGATGAGGGGTGTTCCATTGCAATATTGGCTGTCGCTTGGTCTCTTAGAATGTTATAGCCATTTTTTACTGTAAAAGACCCATCCTTAGTTCATGTCCATATCAATTCATCATTTGCAAGTTGAGGTTGATTGGAATTGCAAGGATCTCCTAAATGGTCTGTTCATCAAAGAAGTTGTTAACAATGTTTCATTCCATTGTTCTGCTTCAAAATTCATTAACTCAAAAACTTATTGTGGATCATTTATGTTTGCTCGCCCTCCAATTAGTCATCTCTTCAACCATTTATCTGTTTTGATGTTGACATTTTGACCATTTCCAATCAACCATCTCACTGAATCTGCTATGGCCTCCCTTCCTTGAACCAAACTTTGCCGACCCCATGAAGGCTTAGTACCTTTATCAACATGCCAAAAATTCTTTCGGCATGTTAGAGCCCTTTTAATAATTTGCACAACAAAATATCCTGATTCTTTACCAACCTCCAAGCTTGTTTACCCAAGAGGGCCTTGTTTACAATAAGTAGGTCTCTAAAACCCATTCCTCCCTTGTCTTTCCTTAATTTCACGCTTTCCCATTTCTTCTAATGCAGACCAACTTTTGTTTCACTGTTTTTCCACAAGAAATTAGCTATTTTCTTCTCTATAGCCTTATAAACTGATGTTGGGATTTTGAAAACTAACGGGGCATATTAAGGTAACAGAGGAGGAGATGATAGAAGATGTAATAAATTTGTACTTTAAACTCGGAGCTATGGGTGTACCAAAGCGATATGCTATTAACTTAGCCAACTCACGGGAAACCATTGTTGACATACATGGAGAAATTTTCAACTTTCAACATCTCGCTTTTGACGGTTCTCAACAATCGTTTATTGGGACAGTCGTGGAAGAATCATGTTTCGACATTAGTAAGTTCATTCCATTTTGGCTAAGTTGCGCTTTCTTCTTCTTCTACGGTTAGAGTAGAAGGATTGGCTTGCGGTACAGAGCAGATCTCAACCGTATGAAGAATGGAGGAAGAAAAGGTACTTGAAAGTTTGAGGAAGAGGTGCACTTTACCCGGGGCGCACCACAACGAGGGGGGATGGGAAAATGATGTGGTTGTGTTTCCTTAGTAATTTTTTTTTTTTTGGACGGAAATAACATTTCATTAGCTGAACCGAAAAGTACAACCTGCTTGACGACTATCAGAAGCTAATAAAGCTAACAAGGGAACAGGAGGGGACGAAGCCCAAGTTTCGGATAAAGAGCCACTTTTTTGCAGCCTTCGCGGCCCAATCGCGCCGAATTAGCCTTTCTAGGGCAAAATTGAACACACAGACGGGGAAGACGCGAGAGGAGCGCTACAGCTTCGGTGATGAGGGGTCTGATCTCCCATGGAGATGCATCCGGTTTCCGAAGCGCTTCAACGAGGAGAAGACAATCAGATTCGATGAGAGAAACCCTAGTTTCGTTATTGTTGATCAGATGATGCAGAGTGAGATTCAGGGCTTCCGCCTCGACCTTCAATGCCGAATCTGCAGGTACGATCTTCGTGAAACCTTCAATCAAATTACCGGTGTGGTCGCGACAAATATAAGCGACTGATCCGATAATGCTCCCTAGTTGATAAGCCCCGTCGATGTTGATCTTTAAAGCGCCCAGATCTGGAGGCCTCCATTGGGTACTAAGATCGGGACGCCGACGGTTTGACCCGATGCCGGGGACAGAAGCTGTGGCTACAGCGGCCATTCGAACCTGTTCAAGAGAGCGGGCAACAACCTGGAAGGGGTCGGGTCTCTGTCGAACAAAGATGAAACGATTACGAGACTTCCATATTTGCCATAACAGGGTGGCGATCAACTCCAATCCAGGTACCGTCTGATTTTTTGTAGCCAGATGATTAAACCATTCCTCGATGCGATGAATTGCTATTTGTTGAGTAGAAACTCTGACCTGAGGATGAGACCATACCTGTGAGGTCCAGTGGCAGTATAAAAATAAATGCTCGATAGTTTCAGGCAGCTTTGATGAACAGAGGGAACAGATAGGAGAAACACTAATTTTCCTGCGATATAGATTTTCTTTTGTAGGCAATGCGTTCTGACAGAGTGACCAGAGGAAAAATTTTAGTTTAGGAGCAATCTGGATCTTCCATATAGTGTTCCATAGTTGCTTTGGTGGGTGATATGAGGAAGAAGCTCTGTTAACTATAGGAGTAGAATCCTCCTGTCTTAGAGCATTATAGGCACTTTTTACAGTGAACACACCTTGAACAGTACACGGCCAGATAACCTTGTCATTCGTATATTCCGGCCTGATTGGTAGCTTAAGAATTTCGGCAGTAGTTTCCGCATCATAAAAGCGTTCCAATAAAGACAGATCCCATCGCTTAGTATCTGAATCAATCAAATCAGCAACTCTTTCAGGTTCTTGTTCAGCAGCAATTCCACCTATTCTACCTTTAGAAAGCCAAAGATCTTGTCGAATCCTAATATGTGTACCATCCCCTACCGACCACTGAAGCTTTGAGGAAATGGAATCCCTTCCCATTAGGATACTCTGCCAACCCCAGGAAGATCTAGTACCTTTAGAAGCTGTTAAAAAGTCTTGAGAATGAAAATACAGACCTTTGAAGAGAGATGCCCATAAAGAAGTAGGATTCTGAATGAGACGCCAGGCCTGTTTACCTAACATAGCTCTGTTGAAAGCCACTAGGTCTCGAAATCCTAGACCTCCTATCGTCTTCCCAGTTTTCAGAACCTCCCAATGTTTCCAATGGATTCCAGATTTCCGGCTGTCATTTTGCCACCAAAAACGGGCAATCTTTTTTTCGATAGATTGGCAAAGCGAAATAGGTATCTTAAAAATGGACATAGCGTAATGTGGGATGGCCTGAACAACACTCTTAATAAGGATTTCCTTTCCCCCCTTAGAGATAAGATTTTCCTTCCATCCGTCAAGCTTACTATTAACTCGGCCTAGTATCCATGCAAACATGTCTCGTTTAGAGCGTCCCCAATCAGATGGGATACCAAGATATTTCCCAGTGTTTGCGAGCATAGGTAATCTAATTTCCTGGGCTAAATTGTCCTTAAGTCGGTCAGGGCAGCCTTTACTAAAGAAAATACCCGACTTATTTCTATTAATAGCTTGTCCCGTTGCATGACAATACTGATTTAGAATATTAGATAGTTCTTGGCATTCCTGTATCGACCCGTGAAGAAAGAAGATAGCATCATCAGCGTAAAACAAGTGAGTCAATGTGGGACACCACCTATTTAGTTGGATACCCTTAAGGTTTCCCATGTGGATAGCTTGATGGATGAGAGTAGTCAACATGTTGGCCATAAGAATAAACAGATAGGGAGATAAAGGATCTCCTTGCCGAATTCCTCGCGTGGGGTGGAAATACTCTAACTGTTCCCCATTAAATTTAACACTTATTGAAACAGTAGTTATGCATTGCATAATCCACTTAACCCAAGTCGAATGGAAGCCTAACCTGAGTAAGTAGTCGTGGATAAAGTCCCATTCGAGTCGGTCGTACGCTTTCTTCATGTCCATTTTTACAACTGCCTGAAATTTGCGCTTGCGAGTCCTGGTTTTGAGCTGATGTAGAACCTCTTGCACTATTAGAATTAAGGGTGTCCATAGTAGACTATCCATCTAAGGGAATATTGGATTGGAGATGACTGCAAAAGCCATCAAAAACAACAAAAAAAGATAGAAGCTCAGGGGTTTGCGAGATACTTGATCCTCAGATGGATCATATGGCGTGATGGAATCAACGATCACGAACGCAAGTCGTCACAGCTCCTCACCGGGGAAATGCACCAGCCGGGAATCGAACCCGGGTCTGTACCGTGGCAGGGTACTATTCTACCACTAGACCACTGGTGCTTGATGCTTAACACTTTGCTGCTTTATTAATTTATTCGTAACTTTTTAAATTTCCATTCTTGCATCATTTATGCCGCCTTGTTGCTAATGCTTGCTGCTTGGTTTATATAATTTCGAATGGAACTTGCTAAAAAAATGGAAAAATATCCGGACGCCCCTTTGAAATTAAGTTGGGAGAAGCTTTATTTCTCGCAGCAGAATTAAAGAGCCGATGGGGCAGTCAAAAATTTTACACATGCTTTTTTCATGTGGGCGTAAATTAAAGCTTATAAACCCAAACATTAAAAGCAATACGAAGCACTGGTTCACCTAAAGATTCTGAGACCTCAACACCCCGACGAGTCAAAAACAAATTAGGAATTACCCATCTCTACCATTATTTATGAAGTTAGAAGTGCATATGAACAAATCAAAACCAACACTGTCAAAAGAAAATTAAATCAGCCCCCAAAAAGGAAACTAATGTAGCAGAAACATCCCCGTGTTAGATTTAATGTTCTTTTTCCTGATTCGCACTTTTTTTTCGAAAGAGAATTGTATTCATTAGTTAAAAGGATACATAAATATATAATATTCATAGCAAAATAAATCAAAAAAGCAAAAATACTGAAAGTAAAACCAAATCCAACAAACAAGGAAAATTAATGGAGCACTGGCAAAGTTAAGCATACACTCATTCCACAAAAACGAATCTATCAAACAAAATTGACGGCCGATCACTAGATCCCATGTCTTTGTCAGTGATGAGCACACGTCAGAAATTTCTTCTCCAATGTTTACAACGTTGCCACTTGGCGTTGTGAGCCTAAGTCCAGCTTCCTCTACACCATCGTTATACGAAAACAACCAAAATAAGTTAAGTAAACAAAGATCTAACATGTGAAGGAGCAAATCTTCGTAATTCAAAGAGATACCAAAGCTTCTACAATTGTCATTGAAGTTGAAGGCAGATAACTTATTCACGAACAAAATAAAGGGTCATTGAATCTCCAAAAGCATATTTATTAATTTCCTAGAATTAGATCAAGAGAAGAGAGTAGCAGAATCTAGAATTAGATCAATAGAGTTCAAACTCTCAAATCGAAAACTAGACCTAGAGAAGAGAGCGCCCAAATCTAAATCAAGAGAGAAGAAAAAGGCAAGAAAAAACAATAGAACGCAAACAAAATCAACAAAAATGAGGGAAGGGAAGGTGAGACTAGCTCATTCTCGTATCACTGGGTAGACATTTAGATTCCATTTATTTCGCGAAAAATATTTTTCAAAGAAATAATTTTCTTCGTTTTTCAACATTTGAATTATCTAAAAAATGAGTCAACAGAAAACTTGTACTTAAATTTTTTTTAAAAATGATTTCCTTTTTAACAAATTGGAAATCATGTTTCAAACTATGACTCGAAATCAACCCCTGGACTATTTCCAGGCCTTTAGCAGTGAACTCAAGTCTAGAGGCTAGGGCTGGATCCATTGGTATCCATCGAGATCCACCATGGTGAAGCTCAAGTCCAAAGATATCGGGTCTAGTTTGGAGTTTTTTATATCATAAAAAAATTCAAAATAAATGTACGACAATGTGTATAATTTAAGATTTTTTGTGGCTTATTGCCCTAACAGCAAGCCTAAAAAGCAAACAAACACAATGCTTCTTCCTCCCGGGCAATTCAAGTCGGTCTTTTCTTACACGCAACATTAGAGTGCGTTTAGTAACCATTTTTTTCTCGGAAATAATTTGTTATTTTTTTATTCTATTCCCGAAAACAATTTCTAAGTATTTAAAGTTGTTTGGTAACTATCCAAAATTTCTATTCTCGAAATAGAATTGCATTTGGCATAGTTCTCGAATTTCTAATTTAAACAATTTTCTTTTAATTTTTTAATAATTTTATTACTTTTTTTTCTTTTTCTTTTAATGCTTTTCTTTCTCTTCTTCTTCAAGCTTTAGTTGGTCAATGGCCTCGGGATGACTGACAACTAGCCAAACGAGGGTTAGTGACCTTACCAGAGCATCGCTGGCCACTAACTAGGCCGTGCCTCGTTGGCCGATCCTTGCCAGGAACTAGGAGAGGCTCGGCGAGCCTTGGCTAGGTGAGGAGCCTCGCCGTGATCTAGTGAGGCCAAACTTGCCCAACCACTAGTGAGGCTTGAGGCCAACCTCGTGGTGGCCCAATGAGGTTGAGCCCCGCCGATAGCCAAGGGAGGTCCAGGCCTCGACCGAGCCTTCCCTAGCTAGACGAGGCTTGCTAGTGGCCGGGGAAGGCCCAAGCGAGGTCTAGCCTCACCGGTGGCTAGGCGAGATCCGGCGAGATGCGAGCATCCAGTGATCTTGTCGGATCTCACCGGACCTCGCCCAACTGGTCGTCGGCGACCGGCGACAATGATGAAAGAAGAAGAGAGAAGGAAGAAGAATAAGAAGAAGAGAGAAGAGAAAATGAAATTTTTGTTGGCTTGATTTTAGAATTATTCCTTAAACAAAAAAGTAATTTTTTTAATTTCTTAATTTCATTCTAAATCTATTCTTGGGAACGAATTTGTTCCGGAGAACAAAAAATTTACTAAATGGATTTCCAAATTTATTCCTGAATACTATTTGATAAGTTGCCAAATGCGGCCTTAATTTCTTGAAACATCCATTCATTCATCTCAAGAATAAATTTAGTAATTCTTATCCAATTATTAGTCAAATCAAAGACATTGCCTAGCCGCCGAAAAACTCTCTTGCCAACATAGATTTGTCGCAATTCATTTGTTACTTTTTTGCGCACAAGAAAGTGTCGCTTCCATAATTCCCTTCACTCGCCAAGACTGCGGTCATGGACGACCCCATGGCCGCCTTAATGATTCCCCACCACATGGCAGTCATTGGCGCCAACTGCTGACCTCATAACTGCCCGTGAGCTCCGCCACAAGGGCCATAGGGTCGTCGTCTTCGAGCACAAGCTCCGCATCAGCGGCACCTAGGTCTACACACCCGCAATCAAGATTGACCCGCTTGGGATTGACCCGGCCCGGGCCGTGGTCCATTCCAGCCTCTACAAGTCCCTGCGCACAAATCTACCCCGTGAGGTGATGGGGTTCAGCAACTACCTGTTCCTGCCGAGGGTGGACGGGTCGAGCGACCTGAGTAGGTATCCGAGTCACGAGGAGGTGTTGGTGTACTTGGAGGATTTGGCGACAGAGTTTCGGCTTGAAGAAATGGTGAGGTTTGAGAAGGAGATTATCGAGGATAGGATGGTGGAGAAGGATGGAAAGTGGAAGGTGAGGTAGAGGATGAGAAATGGCAGCGGCAACAGCGAAGGCGGAGGCAGCAGCAAAGAAAAGGAGGTTTTTGATGCGGTGGTTGTTTGTAATGGGCATTACACAGAGCTCTGAATCGCCAAAATCCCTGGTAGTGTTCGATTTTATTATAATATGTCTCGAGTTTGAGTCCGTGAACGAAACCGAACCCAAGATAAATTAAAGGAAAGTGGATGTTTGGACTTCAAGTTGCTGATTTGTAGAGACCGAGCCATGAATTTGTAGATTACGGAAACAAAGCTTCGTTGGAATCCAAGTTCAAGAAGTTTGACTTTGTGTCAGAAAAGGAAATAAAATCAAGGCTATCCTAGTAGGTGTGGGCTTCCGGAACTCGATCAAACAACAAAGAATAAAATGAAATAAAAATTGGCTTGAATTCTTAGTGCATATATAAATATATGCACGTTCTCGTGGGATGTCTTGGTGGATCACAAATTATCTTGAAGTGCCGCGTGAGTGCTTGGTGTTCTGCCGTTGTTGATGCAAGCAAACTTGAAGCACCAAATATCGAGTGCTTGAAAGTGGGCTTGTTGTTTTTCGTTCGTGCAATTACATCTGAGAAGAATTAGTGTTTGTAGCCGATTAAATCTTGAGGTAAGATTTACATGTAATTCTTTTGTGAGATTGAGATATTACTTTTAGAGGAGTTTCGGGGCTAAACACTAAGTGCGTTATTGGGTGTAATTGGGGCTTGGGAAATACTGAGAGAATATTTAAGTGACTCGAGTGTGTAATCTCATTGTATCGCTTGATCTATAGTAAAATTCGCTGCTGCTCTCCCCGTAGAGATAGGTCTTTACGACCGAACTACGTAAATCCGGTATCCGATATATTTTCTTCTTCGATCAATATTATTATTCGATCGCTCGCCCTTTTCGCAACAGATTTAATACTCGATCTGTCATATAATGTTAATGTCGATAGGCACATTTCATGATTTTGGCCACTTCTGCGTAGGCATCGATCTGTGGCCGAGGAAGCAAATGTACAGCCACAACTATCGTACGCCCGAGCCATTTCAGGATCTAGAATGTTTCAGGTGTCTACTTCCCCCAGTCTTGCAGTGTAGCTTGTCGTGTGTTTGCTGTCTTAGAAAGCAAGATGGTTTTTTTTCCTGATCAAGATAGTCAAATTGCATGCTAAGCAGAGTTATTTTTTTGGGCTTCTTAATAGGTTGCTGTTTTGATAGGGAGTGCTGCAATTGCTGCGGACATCTCTCGGGACATTGCCAAGGTTGCCAAAGAAGTTCATGTGGCATCTAGATCATACGAAGTCGAAACTCTTGGAATTCAACCCGGCTACTATATGTGGCTTCATCCCATGGTAATAAATCGGTCCTTTCTTTCAACACAATACCCTCGTGAAACTCGGTCCCTCAAGTATTCTCTTCAATACATTGATGAAAGTGAACGAAGTGCAGATCGGAAAGGCTAATGAAGATGGTGAAGTCACTTTCCTCGATGAGAGTTCTGTATGCGCCGACTGCATTCTACATTATCCTAGGTATGGTCTCATTGATCCCGCTTAAGTTTCGGACACAAAGGCAAAGTAAAACCGATGCTATTAAATATGATGGAAAACAAAGCTATTTATGCTGGATCTATTTTTTTTGTCTTAGGTACAAATATCTTTTCCTTTTTCGTGTCAAACTATTATACAAGCACGTATTCCCTCCACATTTGGCGCCTTGGCTATCATTTGTAAGATTGCCATGGAAGGTTTATATCAAGCACCGATCATCCTCGATTTCCTGTAATTGATTTTCTCAACTCTTTTTCTTAATTTTTGTAAATTATTCTCTTGGCATTAATTTCTATGTCATTCCATTTCCCTTGTTTGAGTATCAAAGCAGGTGGATAGCCGGTGCTCTGTCCGATAGAATCGTTCTTCCATCAGAGGAAGAGATGATGGAAGATGAAAGAGATCTATACTCCAAACTCGAAGCTTTGGGCATACCAAGGTGATAATCATTGCTTAGCCAACTCTCAGATAAGCATTGCAGACATTCATGGAGAATCTTTCAACAGTTGGGGTGGCTGTTAGAGAATCATGTTCAAACATTGATAAGTTCATTCCATTTTGACTAAGTTTGCACCTTCTTCTCCCTCTTCTGCTACAGTTTGAGTACAACAATTGGCTCGCGGTATAAATCGGATCTCAACCGTCCGAAGAACAAAGAAAGAAAATGTACTTGGAGAGTTCAAGGAAGAGGCACGCCCAACCCGAGGTGTACCATGATGACTGATGAGGGAGGAGACGAGACACGGATTTCACAAGTGCACGAGGATTCCGCCAAATACCCTTCACATCGATGATATTGTAGTTGTTTTTCCTAATAAATAAGGGTGCTTAATATAGACTTTCCATCATGGATCTCAACATTCATTTGTTCCTTAAGAGAATATTGTATTGGTGATGACGGCAAAAACCAACCGAAAAACAAAGCAACATCTTTTGAGAACTCTTGCGCAATCAGTTGATGTGGTTAGTTTTAATGACATCGAGATGATTTTGGTGAACTTTTTCAAAGATATCAAAAGTCCTTTAATCTTCAACAGGTAGCAAAATTAAGAAAAATCGAAAAAATAAAACGAAATAAGGTAAACGAAGAATCACGGTTGCAAGTCATCACAGCCGGGAATCAAACCTGGGTTTGTACCGTAGTAGGGTACTATTCTACCGCTAGACCACTAGTGCTTGTTGGTAAAGCTGCTTGATCAATTTAACAATACTTCTTGAAATTTCCATTCTTGAATTGTTTATGTTGCCTTGTTGCTAATGCGGTACGAAGCGCTGGTTCCCGTAAAACGTGTCAACTATAAATCACGAATGCCCCATCTCTACCCTTATTTATGAAAATTTTCATTTAAAAAAATTGTTAAATTTGTCCACCTTAGCATCGGTGTTCCTATGTCCATGTATAGAGTTTTCGATCCAAATGCCGATGTCTAGGCATAGTTTGAAAAATGATTTCCAATTTCCAGATTATAGGTTTTGATAGGAAAACATTTTCCATTGATTAGGAAAATATTTGTCATTGACTTATTTTCCTTAAAGAACCAAACACTAGAAAATGAATAAAATACTTTCTTGAAAATTATTTTTCACGAAACAAACAGAGCCTTAATCTATTTTTTTTCCCAATTCACACTTTTTTTCTGGTCGGTTCCAATTCACACTTGAACAAGTATAAGTTCTATCATCTTCTCTTCGTCTCTTTCAAGCAGACATTTAACCTTTGTTTGTTTTGTAAAAAATATTTTTCGCTAAAATAATTTCATCATTTTTTTGGCATTTAGATCGCTTGAGAAAATGAGTTAACAGAAAACTTATACTTAAATTTAGGGAAATAATTTTGTTTTTAATATAGTGGAAATCATTTTTCAAACTATGACTAGAAATTTAGCGCTTGGACAAAAAACTTATGCTTGGGCTTGGAAACACAAACACTGCTTCCCAAGCTTTTAACAGCAAACTCAAGTCTAGAGGCCGAGGTTAGGTCTATCGGGGTCCATTGAGGCCAAGCTCGAGTCCAAAAATGCTGGGCCTGAAACCCCAGTGCCTAAGCTTGAGTCTATAGAGGTTGGGCTAGGGACAAAAATATTTTTAAAAAATTCAAAAAAAAAAAAAGTAAAATTTGCCCGTGCCAGCACTACTGTACCACATAAGACACTTGTAGTCCATGTCAGCGATTTCTTATAAAAAATAGTCCAATGGACTACAATTAGCAAATCATCAAAATGATTAAGTTTTAATTAGTACAATTGAAAGACTTAAGATTGCATTGATACAAGCATAATAGGTTTAGGAATTTTTTTTGTACTTTTCCACGCTAATGTTGTATTAAGAGGATGAAAAATGGAAACATCAGCATTTTCTAAAAGGTAAAAGCAATCAAAAGTCCTATACTATGCCAATTATGACTCATTTACCTTAAATTTTTTTCTATTACACAAAAAATCACAACAAGTTTTGTTAGTAAAGGCTATTGAAAATCCACCTCCATTGACATTGGAAAACAATATGGCACTTACGTGGCTAACTGAAAAAAAAAAAAAAAATCTGACAAAAGTAGAGGATAAATATGTCGCATACGTATAAGTTTGGAATTTTTATATTACAATAAATTTTTTTGATAAATATGTCACATTGGACACAATTTGGAATTTCTTATGTCATAAAAAAAATCAAAATAAATGTATCATAATGGATATACCTCGAGATTTTTTATGACTTTTTTCCCGTTATAAAAGCAACAAGGCTAAGATTCGAAAAAACACAACGCTTCTTCTTGCCGGGAAATTCAAGGTCGGTCTTTGCTCACAAATAGCCTTAGTTTCCCAGAATATCGTCGCGATTCGCGACTCCGTTCATTCATCTCACTGCCAAACTACCAAAAATGGAAAACGAAATGCAATTATTGGTGCGCCCGAAGAGATTGCCTAGCCGCCTATTAAGACTCTCTCGCTACCGACCATAGACTTAGACTCGTCGCCATTCGTTCGTCATTTTTTGGCGCACAAGAAAGTTTCGCCTCCGTAAGTCCCTTCGCTCGCCGAGATCCCCCACCGCCGCCTCAATGGTTTCCCAACACGTGGCGGTCATCGGCGCCGGAGCCGCCGGCCTTGTAGCTGCCCGCGAGCTCCACCGCGAGGGCCACAGGGTTGTCGTCTTCGAGCGGGGGTCCCGCGTGGGCGGCATCTGGGTCTACACGCCCACCACCGAGCCGGACCCGCTCGGGATAGACCCGTCCCGGCCCGTGGTCCACTCGAGCCTCTACAAGTCCCTGCGCACGAACCTGCCCCGCGAGGTGATGGGGTTCGGGGACTACCCGTTCCTGCCGAGGGCAGACGGGTCGGGCGACCCGAGGAGGTATCCGGGTCACGAGGAGGTGCTGGCGTACCTGGAGGATTTCACGAGGGAGTTTGGGCTTGAAGAAGTGGTGAGGTTCGAGAAGGAGATTGCGGGGGTTAGGAAGGCGGAGGAGGAGGAGGAGGGTGGAAAGTGGAAGGTGACGTGGACGATGAGGAATGGCGGCGGCGGCAGAGAAGAGGAGGTTTTCGATGCGGTGGTTGTTTGTAACGGGCATTACACGGAGCCCCGAATCGCGGAAATCCCCGGTAATGTTCGATTCAATACTCTATCTGTCATATCATGTTTATGTCGATTGGCACAAGCCATGATCTAGGCCACTTCTGCGTAGGCATTGATCTGTGGCCGGGGAAGCAAATGCACAGCCACAACTATCGAACACCCGAGCCATTTCGGGATCTCGTACGTTTTAGGTGTCTTCTTTTCCTAGTCTTACGGTCGCTTTTGTCGATTTGCATTCTTGTAAACGGGATTATTTTTTTGGCGTCTCCATAGGTTGTTGTCTTGATAGGGAGTGCTGCAAGTGCCGTGGACGTCTCTCGGGATATTGCCAAGGTCGCCAAAGAAGTTCACGTGGCATCTAGGTCATATGAATATGACACTCTTGGAATGCAATCCGGCTACGATAATATGTGGCTTCATCCCATGGTAATAGATGTCTCCTCTGTCTTTCATCACAATATTCTCGTGAAACTCGATCCTTCGAATAGTCTGTTCAATGCGTTGATGAAGGGGAACTAAGTGCAGATCGAAAAGGCCCATGAAGATGGTAAAGTCACTTTCCTCGACGGGAGTTATGTAGGGGCCGATATCATTCTACATTGCACTGGGTATTTTTTCATCGATCCTGCTTGAGTTTTGATGCGAGGGCAAACTGATGCTATTAGATATGATGGAAAACAAAGTGATTCATGCTGGTTTCGTTTCTTGTTCTAGGTACAAATATCATTTCCCTTTTCTTGAAACCAATGGAATTGTATCCGTAGATGACAATCGTGTCGGACCATTATACAAGCATGTATTCCCACCGCATCTGGCGCCTTGGCTATCGTTTGTAGGATTGCCATGGAAGGTTTATACCAAGCATTGATCATCCTCGATTCCTGTATTTGATTTCTCTAGACTCTTTTTATTAATCTTTGTTATTTATTTATTCACTTGACATGAACCAGGCTGTACCATTTCCCCAGTTTGAACATCAGAGCAAGTGGATTGCTGGTGTTTTGTCTGGTAGAATCTCTCTTCCATCAGAGGAGGAGATGATGGAAGACGTAAAAGATTTGTACTCTGAACTCAAAGCTTTGGGCATACCACAGCGATATACTCATAACGTAGCCAACTCTCAGGTAAGCATTGATGAAATACATTGTGAAATTTTTAACTTTCAACAGCCGAGACGATTGTGAAAGAATTACGTTTGGACGTTGACAAGTTCATTCCATTTTGACTAAATTGCACCCTCCTCTTCTTCTACAGTTTGAGTACAACGATTGGCTCGCGACACAGAGCGGATCTCAACCGTCCGAGGAATGGAGGAAGGAAATGTACTTAGAAAGTACAAGGAAGATGCAAGCCCGACCCGAGGTGTACCGTGATGAGGAGATTGACGAGACATTGATTTCACAAGCGCATGAAGACTTTGCCAAATTCCCTTCGCATCGATGATCTTGTAGTTATTTTTCCTAATAATTAAGGGAGCCTAAAGTAGACCATTCATCATGGATCTCAACATTCTTTTGTGTTCCTAAGAGAATATTGGATTGGCGATGACAACGAAAGCCAACAAAAATATATATATTCTTATAACTCTTGTGTAATAAGTTGATGGGGTTAGTTTCATTGACATTGAGATGGTTTTGGTGATTTTTTTTTTTTGAAGAAGTTTAGTTCTTTGATCTTCAAAAGGTAGTAAAACTCCGTTTGTTCACAGAAAATAATTAATTTAGAAAACATTTTTCAACATTGGATCATTTATATTTCTAACAAAAATGAATTAATGAAAAGTTGTCATCATCCATGAAAATGTTTAAATATAATTATTGTCAATAATAAAAAAAAATTATACCGGCTAATTATTTCAAGATATACAAATGATAATATTCATTTTTCGTGAAATAAATAGAATCTAAAAAAGAAACTATAACATGATATTTAACAGTAGATCCTGACCAATTAAAACTCGTATCTTTTATATTTTACCAAGATCAAAAGTCTAATTAAAGAGCTTGGTTTGCATGTAATTACAGCGAGTGAGACCGGTGGCAAAGGCAATTGCAATCCTCTCTTCCTTTTATCTTTCTACTTGATCCGATTGATTGAATATATGTAGAATGGAGTTGAACCATCCTAAACTTTGATGTCTTTCGTTCACACATTGTTCATTTCGACTGACATATATAGAAATGCTATTGCATGTGCGCTGTTAACATGCTAGCTGTGATTGGGTCATTGAGCTTATATGGGAAAAGTACCCAAAAAAATAAAAAAGAAGAAGTCATAAACCTATTTTACTTGTGCTAATTCAATTATAAATTTTTTGATTGTACCAATTCCTTATTAAACATTTTGACTGGTAATCAATTACCAGCCCCTTAATTTTTTCCTTCGAGATGATAAATTCCATTTACCATCCAGAAATTCCCTTTTTACTGGACTATCCAAGGCCCACATCTATTCCAAATTCGACCTCAAAGTAGAATTTTGGCAAATTGGGCATCCATTCTCAATGCAGTCCATCCAACCAAAATTGGTCGGAAATCGCCGATATGGATGTCAATGGGAAAAGTGTTAAAAAAAGTCCTAAATATTTTGTATTTGTGCCACTTTGTCCTAAACCTTTTTTTGGTGCCAATTAAGCTCTAAATCTTTTTTTACGTTGTGCCAATTCGGTCATTTCCAGCTAATTTTGACTGGATTTTGCTGACTAGACACCGGCTAGCTGACGTGGCCTAATCGGCGCTAATGTTGACAACTTTTAATAATATTTTAATTTTTTAATTTTTTCTTTTTTTTTTTTTTCTTTATATTTTTATTCTTTTTCTTTTTCTTTTCTTTTTTCCTTCTCCTTCTTCTTCCTCCAGCCCCGGTCGCTTGCTTTCGGCGACGGGCCAAAGGTGACAGACCAACGAAGTCGACCTCGCCGCCACCTCGCTAGTGGTCTCGAGGGCGGCGAGGCTCGCCCTTGCTGAATCTAGCTAGGGCCGGCCCTCAAGCCGGCCTCGCGTAGGGCTAGCGGGGCTCGCCCTTGATGGACGAGGCTCGATCCTCGCCGTACAGCACAAGGCCGCCCTCGCGGCCACTGGCGAGATGGCCGGCGAGGTCGACCTCAACCTCACCAGCCGTCGCCTCTAGCCAGTCGCTAAGGTCCAACGATCGGCTGGAGGAAGAAGGAGGAGAAGGAAAAAAGAAAAATAAAAAATAAATAAAATAATTCAAAAATATTAAAATATTATTAAAAGTTGACCGCGTCGGTGCAATTAGGCCACGTCAGCCGGCCAACGTCCAGTCAGCAAGATCTGGCCAAAATTGACCGGAAATGATTGAATTGGCACAACGTAAAAATGTTTAGGACTTAATTGGCACCAAAAAAAGGTTTATGATTTTTTTAACACTTTTCCCAGATGTTAATTGTCCTACGTGAAGAACTAGCAGTTACATGGACAATTTTTTTCTATATTTTTTATTTTTTTGTTTTTTCTTTTCTTTCCTTTCTTTATTTTCCCAACTGTGGACCAACAAAGTCGTTGGCTGACCCTCTTGGCCATAAGAGAGATCTAGATGAGGGCCTCTCCCCTCCAGGTCACAAGTAAGAATCTCTATGCCCTTGCCTATGTCCTTGCCTTCATCCAGGAGAGAGCTGCAACCCTTGTGTAATGGTTGGGAATGGGACTCTTGCCCGGTTTCGGGCTAGGGCTACAATGCCCTCTCTTGTGGCCAATGAGGGCATCGCGGCCCTCGCCTAGACCAGGCGAGGGTGACCGCCCCTCCCATGGCCTAGAGTTGTAAAAAAAAAATACAAAAAAAGAAAAGAGAAGAGAAAAGAAAGAGATGACAAATTAAAAAAAAATGTTAAAAAATTGTAAAATGTGTTCGCGTTAACACTAGTCATACCACATGAAACGGCCAACATTTATGTCAATAATTTCTTATCAAAATCGATCGAATGGATATATTGGCAAAGTCTTCAAGACGTTTAAGTTTCTATTGATACAATTGAAAGATTTATGATTAAATCGATACAAGTACAATAGGTACAGAATTTTTAAGTACAAAATTTTTCAGTACTTTTCTCCACAAATATTTAGAGGAAGAAAATGGAAACATCAATATTTTCTAAAGGGAAAATCCACAAAAATCTCCGAACTATGTCAAATGTCACACATTTACCCTAAAATAATTTTTGTGATACCAAAAGTCTCAAACACATATTTGTCTAACACATTTACTCTCCGTTAGTAGAACCATTAAAAACCTGCATTGAGGCTTGAAAGCAACGTTATTTATATGGCTCTCATGTGACTTAAATGAAATAAAAAATGATTTTATTTTGACTAAAAAAATCATCCGATGGAACCTTAATGAAGGATAAATAAGTTGTATGGGTATAAATTTTGGATTTTATTACAAAAAATCCTAAATATAGTTCGAGAGTCGTCCGTGACTTTTTTTCTAGCGGCAAGCCCAAAGGAAGAAGAGAAACACAACGCTTCTTCTTCTTCCTGGGGAATTCAAGTCGGTCTTCTCTTACAAAAATTGGAAAAAATAAATTATTATATTATTATCCAATAATTAGTGGGCCCGAAGAGATTGCCTTGCCGCCGATAAAACTCTGTTCCCACCCACCATAGATTTTGTCGCCATTCGTTCGTCATCTTTTCGAGCACGAGAAAGTTTGCCGTCGTCGACGACCATGCACACGGCCGCCTCGATGATTCCCCGCCACGTGGCGGTCATCGGCGCCGGAGCCGCCGGCCTCGTCGCCGCCCGCGAGCTCCGCCGCGAGGGCCACAGGGTCGCCGTCTTCGAGCGGGAGCCCCGCGCCGGCGGCACCTGGGTCTACACGCGCGCCACCGAGCCGGACCCGCTCGGGATCGACCCGTCCCGGCCCGTGGTCCAGTCGAGCCTCTACAAGTCCCTGCGCACCAACCTGCCCCGCGAGGTGATGGGGTTCGGGGACTACCCGTTCCTGCCGAGGGCGGACGGGTCGGGCGACCCGAGGAGGTACCCGGGTCACGAGGAGGTGCTGGCGTACCTGGAGGATTTCGCGAGGGAGTTCGGGCTTGAAGAAATGGTGAGATTCGAGGAGGAGATCGTGGGGGTCGGGATGGCGGAGGAGGGCGGAAAGTGGAAGGTGACGTGCAGGATGAGGAACGGCGGCGGCGGCGGAGGCGGCGGCGGAGAAGAGGAAGTTTTTGATGCGGTGGTTGTTTGTAACGGGCACTACACGGAGCCCCGAATCGCCGAAATCCCTGGTAATGTTCGATTTCATTGGATAAGCATACTACATAGTTCGCGGTCAGTTTGAATTTCGATGTGTTCAATTGGATTCAGCAGGCTACAGAAAGATCTGATTTTTGGCGGTGCTTTTCCTGTTTCTGTTGTGTCCTTATTGTGGTATTGGCCATGCTTTGCACATAGCATGTTGATTCGAGTTGCCATGGATTATGTTTGGCAACGGTAATGGAATGGTTGATGGAATTTGTCGCGCTTTTGGAGGTCTGCTAGCGCCGGTTAGCTTTGGTTCGGCTGGAACGAGTCATCAATTTGCTCTGCTTTATTGAGCCGTGTCTATTCGGGCGAGGAGGATCTCAGACTCTCACTTACGCTATTGCAAAATTCTTCTTCTATGAAGATTCTTGAACTCTATTTATCTCAGAAATTGCTGTGACTATCTATGAACACGTTTGCAAAGTTTTCTTTTTACTGATATTTGGATTAGAAGCTACTGAAAAGAATCAAGAATTGGATGGAAAAAGCACTTCTTTTACATGATATAACCAGTTCCCGAATGTGTAAACAGATCAGGGACAGAGTCTTAATCCATACAAAAGCAAATAGAGGTTTAATCAAGTGAATAGGTTTCCTGTACGAGTTTGCTTTTTTTTCGCTTCAGCATCTGTTGTTGCTGGTCTGATGTTCTTACAATTAGCGAATTCGAAGTTAGCAGCAATCAAAAGTCCAAAGTGTGGGCATTTTTGACTCATCAAATTTTTGACTGCCTGGATTCTCTGGGATCTGCATCCGATCACCTTGTATATAGAGACCAATGAAGTACAGCAAATTAAAGAAAGTTCTCTCATTTTGCTCCTTATCACTTTTGTGAGATAATAACTGAGTGTGCAAAACATTGGTTGCATATTCTTGTCATCTCTTAGCAAGGATATATGATCGACTTGTGGTATATTATGCCTAACCATAGAGAGATTGGCCCCATACAGGGCCCTGTTCTCGAAGGAGTCATTGTTGCTTCTGTCGCACTGTCAAAAGAAATGAGTAAATTTTGATTAGGTCACAATATATATCGTGCCTACCATTCTCACTTTGTCATATCGTGTTATAATTAACACAGGTAAGCATATATCATGATTTTTGCCACTTTTGTGTAGGCATTGATCTGTGGCCAGGGAAGCAAATGCACAGCCACAACTATCGTACACCCGAGCCATTTCAGGATCTAGTACGTTTCAGGTGTCTTCTTCACCTAGTCTGGCAGTGTAGCTTTGCCTGTGTTTACTGTCTTAATATATCTTTGTATTGCTATCACGCCTATATATTACAGTCACTTCTGTCTATAACAGTTTTGAATATGCTCTTGAATTTGATGTACTTATTATTTGAGCAGTAAATGTCGATTAGGGGTGCATAAAGACTGAAGGGGCTAAGATTTTGAATCATTCATAGTTCCTAATGAGGTGAACTGAGACTGCTTTTGAGTAAACTGCTCTATTAGAGAGTTGGAACTATCTGCATTTATTTTTTTCTGTATGATATTTAGAAAGACAGGAGATTTTTAATTCTCCCCTCCCCATTTCTTTTCAGTACGTTTCTTTTTCCTGATCAAGATTGTCAAATTGCATGCTTGTAAACAGAATTATATTTTTGGCTTCTCTACAGGTTGTTGTTCTGATAGGGAGTGCTGCAAGTGCCGTGGACATCTCTCGGGACATTGCCCAGGTTGCCAAAGAAGTTCATGTGACATCTAGATCATATGAAGTCGAAACTCTTGGAATGCAATCCGGCTATGATAATTTGTGGCTTCATCCCATGGTAATATATGGGTTCACTGTCTTTCATCACAATAATCTTATGAAACTCGATCCCTCGAGTAGTCTATTCAATACGTTAATGAAGCAGAACTAAGTGCAGATCGAAAAGGCCCATGAAGACGGTAAAGTCACTTTCCTTGACGGGAGTTCCATAGGCGCCGATATCATTCTACATTGCACTGGGTATTCTTTCACTTAGCTCACTTAAGTTTTGATGCAAAGGCAAACTGATGCTATTGAATATGATGGAAAACAAAGCAATTCATGCCGGTTACATTTCTCGTTTCAGGTACAAATATCATTTCCCTTTTCTTGAAACCAATGGAATTGTGTCCGTAGATGACAATCGTGTCGGACCATTATACAAGCACGTATTCCCACCACATTTGGCGCCTTGGCTTTCATTTATAGGATTGCCATGGAAGGTTTGTACCAAGCACCGATCATCCTCGATTTCTGTAGTGGATTTTTGCCGACTCTTTTTCTTAATCTTTGTAAATTATTCTCTTGACATGATTTTCCAGGTCGTACCATTTCCCCAGTTTGAGTATCAGAGCAAGTGGATAGCCGGTGCTCTGTCCGGTAGAATCGCTCTTCCATCAGAGGAGGAGATGATGGAAGATGTAAAAGATTTGTACTCCAAACTTGAAGCTTTGGGCGTACCAAAGCGATATACTCATAATTTAGGCAACTCTCAGGTAAGCATTGCGGACATACATGGAGAAACTTTCGACTTTCAACAGCCGGGACGATTGTTAAAGAATCATGTTTGGACATTGATAAGTTCATTCCATTTTGACTGAGTTTGCACCTTCTTCTCCCTCTTCTTCTATAGTTTGAGTACAACGATTGGCTAGCGGCACAGAGCGGATCTCAGCCGTCTGAAGAATGGAGGAAGAAAATGTATTCGGAGAGTTCTATGAAGAGACGTGCCCGACCCGAGGCGTACCGCGATGAGGAGGGAGACGAGACATTGATTTCACAAGCGCACGAGGACTTCGCCAAACTCCCTTCGCATCGGTGATGGTGTAGTCGTGTTCCCTAATGAATAAGGTGGTCCAAAGGAGACTCTTCATCATGGATCTCAATATTCATTTATTCGTCGATAATAATGTCGGATTGGTAATGACAACAAAAGCCAACAAAAAACAAAAGTACATCTTTTGAGAACTTTTGCACATTCAGTTGATGTGATTAGTTTCATTGACATCTAGATGATTTTAGCGAACTTTTTTAAAGATGTGAAAAGTTGTTTAATCTTCATAAGGTAATAAAATTGAGAAAAATCGAGAAAAGGGAATAGAAAAGGAAAGCAACATACCCTACCAAAAAAAAAAAAAGGAAGGCGATATCTTTAGAGAACTCTTGTCCAATCGGTTGATGTGGTTAATTTAGAGTCCAATCGGTTGATGTGGTTAATTTCAATGATATCGAGATGGCTTTCATAAATTTTTTCAATGATGTTAAAAGTCCTTTAATCTTTAAAAGAAATTAAATCGAGAAAAGGGAAAAGAAAAGGAAGGCGACATCTTTAGAGAACTCTTGTCCAATCGGTTGATGTGATTAGTTTCATTGACATCCAGATGGCTTTAGTAAATTTTTTCAATTATATTAAAAGTAGACTTTAAAAGAAATATAGAAAAAGGAAAAGATGAAGCTCAGGGTTGGCGAAGGATTGATCGTTTGATGGATCAATTGGCGTGACTGAATCAACGGTCACAATCGCAAGTCGTCACAGCTCCTCACTGGGGAAATGCACCAGCCGGGAATCGAACCCGGGTCTGTACCGTGGCAGGGTACTATTCTACCACTAGACCACTGGTGCTTGGTGTTCTGTACCTAGCCGATTTTTGTATTTAATGGTTACTTCCAGCCCTCCATGATCCCCAACACCCCTCCTGAAATATAGGGTTCCAAGGACAATATATATTTTAATTATTTATGGAAGAATGTTTTGCATTGACTTATAATTTGAAGTAATACAAACAATACTTTTAGGAAATTTTTTCCGAATCATTATTATTTCTCTAATAAATAGAGCCATAATCCCGACCATAATTCATTTTTAAAAAATGAAAAAATATAGATACTGCTTTGAAATTAAGTCGGTGGCAGCTTGTTTTCTGCCCATGATTATTTCCGCGTCGGCGTTTGTCAGAAGCTTATGAACCTACCATTAAAATCCGTACGGAGCACACTGTTTCGCCTATATTCCGACACCCCCAATACGTTGCGCCCTCAGAAACCCCTCAACGCCCCAACGTGTCAAAACAAGCACGATAAATGGAAGAAAATCAACCCCAGAAAAGGAAAGTAAGTACCAAAAGCATCCCCCAACCAAACTTAGATTTAATGGTTTTTTTTTTTTCCCGTGTTTTTCTGACGAATTCGCCGCTTGAATTGAATCGCATCCACCAGAAGTGTGTGGTGCGGGGTGTTGTCTCTTCTTCGCCGGCCTCGTTCGTGTCAGGCATTCAAAGGGTTCTGTTTCTCTGGCTCTGCCAGGAATCAGGTGGCGAGGAGGAAGGAGAGGCAGGAGGAAGGAGAGCCAATAAAATTGAATGCCCTCTTGGGGGTTTTTCTCTGTCCGCATAGAACCGAACTAACTAATTGAGTTCAGTTTCTGCGAGTGTCGGTGCGATTTCCGATTCTTAAAAGTGGAATAAAGGTCCGAGCGATCTGAATCCCGATTTCAAGGAGGAATTGGACTAACTACATATACATTTTTTAAAAATTTCTTCAAAAAAATAAAAGTGATCAACTTTTTTCCATGTTTCTTCATAATAGAAGACATCAAGTAATAGAAAAAAAATAGTGATCAGTTCTCGATCCTAGGATCAACCAGTCTAGTCCATAGTTTTTAAAAATGGGAGCTAGACTGAGCCGGGAATTAATCACCCCCAATATTATGTTGAGGCAGCAAGCCACAAAAGCAAAGAGAGGGAGTCACTATTGCGCCGGCTAGTCATGCTACGGCCAATTCACATAATGGATGTACCACGTGATTGTGATCAGGCGGGACAAACGGGTCCTTAAGTAAGTCAATGTTTCAGCAACCGATAATAATTTGCCACGTCGTTTGGTCGGCTAGTTAGCTCACATGTTAATTTCACGAAAACAAACTGGGAAAGAAACAAAAGGAGAGTGGGGGTGGAGCTGTGTATTTCCAGGAGGTGTTTCTCCAGGTTTGGTGGGGTCTTGGATCCCATTCATCTGTCCAATTTGAGGCCCCTAAAATCCAGATTTGGGGAATCTTTGGTCACCCCCACAGCCTTCACAGTTCACTCCAGCTGTTGTTTCTCAAGTGCTTGACTCTGAGAGAGAGAGAGAGAGAGCACTTGTTTCCCTCCAAATCTTCAGCTTCACAAGCCATTCATTGTCGATCCTTGAGGTTACAATACAAAGGAAAGTTGTCAAGTAGGAAAGCTTTCTATCGCCCAATGTAAAATATAATTTATACAAGTGGTATCGTGAACCATCCATTCGAGAGAGTAGATAGTTATAACTTATAATCCTCAAATCAATGATAAACAAGACTGTTTGTGTTAAAAAAAATAATATTGCATCAACAATGTACACTACCGAGTTAAGATATGAAGCTCAACATGCAAGTCTAAGCTAGGTAACTTTAGATTGCTCGATCGATCCCATTTGCCGTATCATTTGGTATGTGAAATTCAATTTCAAACCTCAATCGCCAAAAAGGAAACTTTCGAGGCTGCCCCTTGAATTGTACGACCACCATCATTATCAGCAAAATAAGTTACTCCGGAAAAAAAGGAGATCATTTTCCAGGGAGCAAAGATTTTTGGGTGAAATTATTGGCAAGCCCATTATTCAACTTTTTCATGCGGCAGTGCGGCGAAGGAAGAGTCAATCCCGACGAATCAGCAGCCAGCAGGGCCATCGAATCGCATTCACCGCATTGGCTGCTTTTTCGAACACCGTTACACAGGCAAAATCCAACAGATCAAAGGACGGAGATACGATTCAGCAGCCGACATGAGACCCGCGCGAAATGCTGTCTAGCTAATTTCGGAAACTGGCAGGTATAATTAGCGACATACAAGTAATTGACACCGGCGAATGAAACGATGCAATGCATGTTGTATCGGTACAATGATGATAATTACTCTACAAGAAGAGAGGAGAACAAAAAGAGAGAGAGAAGAAACAAAAAGAGAAGCCGTCGTTTCCTGTCAGAGCGCCAAAATCCGTCAGGGGGTGCCCCCCAGCCGTCTCCCGCCGCGTGGTCAGTACAGGGGCGACCGGTGAGGGACGCCCTTCCGCCGGTTCATGAAGCCGGCCACGTCCGTCGCCGGCAGGCACCAGAGGCGAGCCGTCGTCACCCGGGTGATCGGGGCCGGGCGGTAGCGCTTCCTCCTGACGAACTCAGGGCACGCGGGTGGCGAGATAGGCAAATCGAGGACCGAGTCGGGGGTGATGTGTCCATCATCTTCGAGCTCCGGGAAGCCCTCGTGAGATGGTCTGTTCAGTGATGGAAGGGGCTCGTGGCTGTGATCTTGGAGCCGTTTCTTGAGGCCAATCTTTTTGGTCATTTGGTCGTGTACCTGCATTTTCAGGACGAAAGATGAAACTCGACCAAGAAAGAAGAAAGCAAGCTAATCCAAACTGAGGACTTAAAACAGAGTCGAGCTGCTCGAGCTTAATTGGTGCATTACTCGAACAAACTCAATTCTTCTCGAGTTCCAAGTGTCTCGACCACAATCGGGTCGAGCACGAGTAAATTGAATTTCAATTTTAGTAAAACGGGATTGGACCTTGCATGAGAGAGAGCAGAAGTGGAAGCCATCTTGTAGGCTCCGGTCACAAGTGATGCAGAAGTTGCCTGAGCCTCTAAACGGGCGAGACATTGGCCTCTGGTTCAAGAACACCACTTTCGCGCTGTTCGTTGTGTATGGCTGTTAATCAAAACGATGAATTCAATTGAGAAAAATCAAGAACAATCGCATATTTAGGCGTATGGAGATGTACAGAGATTCTGATCTTTACTTGGACGAGGGAACAGTCGAGCAGTTTCTGCGCATCGCCCAAGCGAATGACATCGTGGTACACATACCTCCTTATCTGAGAAAAATCACAGAGAAGTGATGAGTTCTAAGCAAAATTCAAGACACGCTGTTTTTGGATTGAAAGGGGTGAATTTTGAGTTGAGAAGCGGACCTGCAAGAGACGGTGATGGCGATGAGGAGGCAAGCAATGAGGGCACATGCTGGCGCAGCAATCCAAGCAAAACGTGTTCTTCTCGTTCTTCTTCGCGCAGTCGTGAACGCCGCACGGATTGAAGAACTTCTCTTCGAGGAGAATTCGGAGCCACCGAGGAATGTCTGAACCCCCACCGCCGCCGCCGCCACCGCCACCACCAACCTGACCCAGAAAAAGGAAAAAACAGGGCACGATACCCACATGGAAAAGTCAATGACCCATTTCACAAGATCCTCCAAAAAGCCGAAAAAGCTCAAAATCTTGAAATCTAGAAACGAAAGTCACCATCTTTTCTCAGTAGAAGTTCCCTTCTCTGTTTCTGAAGACGAAGAACAGAGCAGAGACTGCTTCGGCTTTTGGCAGGCTTTATAACCAGAGTTCCATGAGAGAGAGCAAGAAAGAGAGAGAGAGTGATGGAATTGGAGAAGGGTGCAAGCAAGAAAGGGGGAAACGGCGCGCCGGTGGGCAAGTAATTTTTACTCCGCTTCTGTGATTACCAATGAAGAGCGGAAACAGGGGAAGAGTTGGAGGTTCATTTAAAGACGTGAAGCTTTCCTCCTTTTTCCTTTTTCTTTTCCGGCTTTAAAACTTATTTCACGCACTGATCTTGAAGTCCAAAGCAAAAAATTCTTGCTTGCGCCGGTTTCACACCTAAAAGCTAAAAAAACCCTAATCTACGATTCTATCTTCCCCTCCATCATATCTTTTACCCCATATTTTCCACTCCCGAGAGAGGATGTTGTTACTCTTATCATCACTTTTAGTCTGAGAAATGGTAAACATAATAAAGTCTAATTTAAAAAACCCGATGTGCTCGTATAATTTATCTTTGCTATGACTAGATATCGCCATGTATCATCATCGACAAATTCATTAGCTCAATTCAATAGCAACTCGATAGCAAATTCAGCCCTTGAACGGAGCTATTTACAAATATGTAAACGGAGCTATTTACAAATATGTAATCAGGAGGTCAAAAACGAAATTTGAATCTTCTTTTGAAATAGTAAAGTGAACACTAGGGATTATCAATTTTGGAGTGATAGATTCTTGATCTGGTCTTATCCAATAATCTGGTCCAATCCAATTGCACCACGGAATAGGGGACTACACCAGCCCAATTCAGTTTTTGAGCGGTTCAATGGAACTAGTCAAGTTCAAAAAGGAGAAATGCTTAGAATTCTATGAGAGGTGAAGGAGATGTGAAGAAAGATAAAGACCAAAAGAGGATAATAGGTGTGAGCATTGTGAGGTGAAAGGGAAAAGACATAAAGAGGAGAGGAGGTGTGAGTGTTGTGAGACGAAAGGGAAAGACATGGAGAGGAGAGGAGACGTGTGAGACAATAAAAAAAATAATAAGAAATAATTGGTCAAGGCGGTCCAATTTGATTCAATTCCAACCAATCCTACTTTTAGAAATTAGGAATTGGACCAATACTCCTAAAAATCGAACTCAATCGGTTGATTTAGACCAATCGAGGCTATTTCCAATTTGGTCAATTTGCCTTGTTCCCCTATGAACGCTTCCGAAATTTCAAATTTATACTATTAGTTAGGGTGGCTGATCTCTGCTCCTCGACACGCAGCACTCTGCATTTCATTTGGCCGGGCACTGTGGCGTCAAATCTCTTTTTCCGTCTCTAGAAATAGAATGATGGAATGAAGAACAGCAACGAGAAGACCGCTAAGCGCCGGTAGTACTTCTCCTCTCATTCTCCGGAGAAAACATTAAATAAAGTGTCGGAAAAAATGCTTCTACTACAGTCTACTCCTGTCCACGCTTCGTTAGTGCGCTTTCCTTGAGCCGTCCTTGGGGATTGGACAACAATCGCACGCACGCACAAATAATGATTTTTCTGCGAGTCCCCAACATGATGACAAAAGACCAAAAAAGAAAATAATAATAATAATAATAATAATAAGAAGAAGAAGAAGAAGGAGACCGGTTTACGAGACGACTATGGTATTTGTACAGTGGCCATGGTGCACTAATGAGTGACGATTGGCAAGCTGTGACCTATTGCTTTAGGGTTAGGGGTTGACTCCTCTCCCTAAATTAGGAAAATAGTTATTCCATATGCAAAGGTAAATCAGATTGAACGACTAAAAGTCGTAGCCCTAGTTGTGGAATGTTAAGGCTTCGATTCGACCTCGAATTATTTAACTTATAGGTTGAAAAGTTGGTTAAGAAAGTCATCGCAGTCGGAATACCTAATGCACCTTAACAAGGGCCCAACAAGGCCCTAACTTAATGTAAATGTGCATCTATTCACAAAATTGAGTAGGCAAGATCAAATTATCCTATTGTTGAATATATTATTTTATGCATTCGCATCGTTTGTTTCGAAAGGGAAACTTAGAAAGCATCGATGTCCTCATGCCAACATTCACTTTTGGGGGGCATCTTTTAAAAAGTGGTTGAAACCAGGGAAAGAGCTTGTTGCAAATCTCAATTTTGATACCACCTCCAGGTCGTCCATTAAATGCTCCACATGATAACGTCAATCAATCCATCATTCATATCTTGAAAAGGACTCAAAATTTCATTTTTTTTTCCAACCTTTTGGTAATGAATGCGAAGCCTGATAATAGAGTCTATCCAATTATAGTAAAGGAACCAATGAGCTATGTCTTCATATTCGCAAAAACTACCAACCCAACAGACTAATCACGTCAGATTGTTTGAATAATTCAAGAAAAGAGAACTCGTGAGTATAGTTTAGATGCGCGACATAGATTTGACTCCACCCCATCAAATACCATGCCAAACTTTTGGTCGAAGCACCTGTTCATATGTCAAATCAGGGAAAATTGTCAAAAAAATACATATTATGCGGTGGCCAATTCAATTTATATTTTTCAATTTTACCAATTTAGTCATAAATATTTTTTTATTTACCAATATAATCATTTCTAATCAATTTTTGACTAAAAATTACTAACGTAGACGTTGACCATCCCATGCGACACGATTATCACATCAACAATTTTTTGTCAAAATTGGTAGGAATGACTACATCGGCTAATCGTTGAAAAATTTAGGTCAAATTGGCAAATTGCAAAAGATTTAGGATTAAATTGGTAAATTTGAAAAGTAACCACAAAAAACCTAAAATTGTATTATTGTGACAAATTTATCCAAATTAACTTTTTGACCACCAAAAATCCCAAACCAATACACATGTGATGAATTTATTTCAAACTAATTTTTTGACAACAAAAAATCCCAAACTTTTGGATTTTCTATTAATATCCATCAAATTAGATTGATATTATAAAAAAATTATAAACTAGTACACATAGGACAAACGGAGGGTAAAACCCTAAATTAATGTGTTAGTCAATTGGCTTATATCATTTAACTCAATAATTTGATAGTAAAATTTAACGAAGATTAGTGAAAGGTAAGTAAATTTATTTTGAATATATCAATTAGAGATTTTTCATAATATAAACTCAATATTAATTGGCCACCGCATAATATATCAAAGATTTTTCTGGATAAGTATCCCGTCAATTCTGTGTCCATGGTATTTGAGGATGAAAATAGGGTGGTTAACCAAGATAGAGGAGGTGGAGGTGTGATGCGGTGGCGGACTTGGAGTAGCCAATGAGTGACCAAAGGCCACGCAACAAATCTCCTCGATAGATCCTAGACTCTGCCACGGTCGGATCGTGAAATTTATATCCCGCCTGACGAGCTCCCGGCATGAAAGCTGGACGCCTCGAGCCGATGCACGGAAAAGGATTTGTCCTCTTCCGACGTGTTCCGAACGCTTGGACCATTTGGGGGGTCACTCCTCGAGGGCGAGATCTCAGCAATTCGTTCCCAAGTTCGGGAGGACCACAAAGAATTTTTTCCCTCCATCCGTTTCCGTTTGTCCGTATTGTTTGGGATGTCCCCCTCCGATTCGGACATTCATCCCCCCTGGGGAGCAAACGTAGTGTGGACTCTTCTTGTGTATCTCCCCCAACAAATTGAGCACAAAGGACACTCGAACCCGACCATAATTCCACGTGCAATTGGAGCCGAACATAATTCCACGCGTGCACATCTAGATTACCAACTCGAAATATTGTCCTAAATATATAGAATGGATGCTAATTTAGTGGTAAATATTTCAATCTTGCCAATTTGGTTTTAAGTCTTTGTGCGAAATTCAGATTTAGCCCTTCTTGTCAACTTTCCCTAGGAATAAAAAAAGGACGTTATATCATGTAGGATGTGTGTAGATGGAGATTTTGTTACTAGAATGAGGTGTCAGAAGTTGAAGCAAGGGACGAAGCAAGATTCGGAAGAGGAAAAGTAGAAGGAATTTTGGGGAATTTCTTTTCTGTATATTTCTCAATTAATTGTCAATGTACATCAACGAATAATTATAATACAATGTGTACATTAAAAAAAGGCAATGAAATATCTCACATATCAATCTAGTTTTTAGATTGATTCTATAAAATCAAAATCGGATCAATTAATATCCGAGATCCTCTGCATATCTTCTAACACTCCCCTCAAGTGGTGGCTTGTAAATGTCCAAAGACACCCACTTGCTAATAGATATGCATGCTTTGTCTTTGACTTAACGCCTTGGTAAACACATCCGCAGGCTGTTCGGCGGTTCCAATCCCTTTTGTCTCAATTGTTCCTTCTTGAATCTTCTCCCAGGTGAAATGACAGTCCACCTCTATGTGTTTAGTTCTCTCGTGCATTACAGGATTCGCTGCAAGCTTCAAGGCCAATTCGTTGTCGCAGTATAACCTTGTCGGACCTTTCAATCGTACTCCAAGATCACTGAGCAATCCTCGTATCCACACGATTTCACATGTGGTTTTTGCCATGGCCCGATATTCTGCTTCAGCTGATGACAGAGAAACTGTTGCTTGTTTCTTGGTTTTCCATGAGAGAAGGGAATCTCCAAGCTTGATACAGAAGCCAGTTATGGATCTTCTACTCATAGGACATGTTGCATAGTCCGCATCACAGTAGGCTGTCATTTCCATGCTACATTTTCTGGATAAAAGTATTCCGAGTCCTGGACATCCTTTCAAATACTTGACCACCTTCGGAGCAAAGCATTCATGTGAGATTCTTTCGGTCCGTGCATGAATTGACTCAGATTTTGCACCGCATACGATATGTCGGGCCTGGTCATAGTCAGGTATATAAGTTTTCCAACGAGTTTTTGATAACCTGTCGGATCCTGCAGTATAGGATCATCTTGAAACGTTCCCCCGGTATGATCTGCTGTAGTTAACCTGACGTTTTGTTCGATTGGAATGACAGCTGGTCTGCATCCTGATAACCCGGCCTCTGATACAATTTCTAATACGAACTTCCTCTCGAGAGAAATCCCTTGGTGAGATCGTGCGATCTCAATCCCAAGAAAATATTTTGGTGCTCCCGGATCCTTTATATGAAAAGTGGTATGCAAGTACCTTTTAAGACTTTCTACTGCAGACTTCATCGTTTCCCATGATAAGAATGTCATCTACATAAATCATCAAATAGATAGATGACGTACCTTTGATCCATGTAAACAAGGCATAATCATACTTCGATTGTTTGAAGTTGGCATTGGTGAGCGCCTTGGCAAACTTAGCATACCATTGTCTGGAAGCTTGTTTCAGTCCATAGAGGGACTTACGGAGACGACACACTTTATCCTCCCCCGTCTCCGTAGGCCCCGAGGAATGTCCATGTAGATTTCTTCATCCAGATCACCATGAAGAAAAGCGTTGTGGACGTCCATCTGGTGTAATGACCAATCATGGATTGCTGCAACAGACAAGAACGATCTAACAGTGACATCCTTGGCGACTGGAGAAAAGGTTTCATTGTAGTCAAAACCTTCGCGTTGTGTATAACCTTTTGCCACCAATCGAGCTTTGTATCGTTCAATGGATCCATCTGCTTTGTATTTAATTTTGTAGACCCATTTGCATCCTATGGACTTCCTATCCCGAGGAAGATCAACTATCTCCCATGTTTGATTATCAGCCAATGCCTGTAATTCTGCTGCCATCGCATTTTGCCATCGTGGATCTTTGGATGCCTCATAATAATCAGATGGTTCCCTTTCATCGGATATACGGCTAATGCAACATATATGGTCTGATGAAAGTTTTTCAAATGAAACATAGGAAGATGTCGGATAGTTAATACCTGGTCCATTGAGAGAGGCACAGACATAGTCTTTAGTCCACGTCGGTGGTCTTGTGGCTCTCTTGGAACGTCTTGGAGGTTCTGCTGGTGGTGGAAGTGAAGACATTTCTGCAGCATCATTTTCTGCTTGATCAGCATATACATCCTGAATGTTGGGTGAAGCAGTGGGCATGCTATCCAATGTGTTTGTCTGTGGTGAATGGTTAAATGATGGTGTGATGACTTCCCCGGGTGATGCAGCAATAAAGTATTCAGGAGATAGATCATCTTCAATTGGAAGTTGATGTGAGATATTCAGATCCCCTGAAGTCTTCTGAAATGGAAAGACAGTTTCGTGAAATATAACGTCCCCGCTCACGAAAATTTCTCCCCGTCGACCGATCCGAATATAATATCCTTTCTGTAGGTTAGGGTAACCTATAAAAATTCCTTTCCTCGCTCGTGGACCCATTTTATCTCGGGGTCCCACAGTTGAAGCATAACATAAACAACCGAATACTCGTAAATGATCTAATGCTGGTTTCCTTCCATAAAGTAACTCAAAAGGTGACTTACCAGCTAAGATCCGAGTGGGCATACGGTTGATGAGGTAGGCTGCAGTAAGAACACAATCTTCCCAATAGGTAGCTGGTATGGATCCTTGAAACTTTAAAGCACGTGCAACTTCCAACAGGTGACGATGCTTACGTTCCACCACTCCATTCTGTTGTGGAGTATAGACACGGAGCTCTCATGAAGAATGCCATGAGTCGAAAGAGTGATCTGCATTCATGATTAAAAAACTCCTTTCCATTGTCGGTCCTTATCCGCCGGATTGACTTCCCAAATTGATTCTTGGTCGGGACAATAAATGTCTTCAAATGAGATGGAACTCCGTGCCTTTGATTGCATCAAAAATACCCATGTAGCTCGGGAGTGATCATCGACAATAGTAAGAAAATATCGTGAACCGTCACGATGTGTCGTGTGATATGGCCCCCAAACATCCACATGAATTAAAGAAAGGGCACTATTGGAACGTTTTGTTCTTGAAGGGAAAACGACACGAGATTGTTTTGCTAAAGGGCAAACATGACAGTTAGGATATGGAAAGAAAGCACTATGTCCCATTCGTGAATGTAAAAGGAATTCTTTATCATTGGCAATGGCATTACACAATGACGTTTTATTGAAAGAAATTGAACGATGATGACTTGAAGTGCTAGTCCAGAAATATAGACCTTCAAAAACATTACCCAAGCCCATCAATTTCCCAAATCGAAAGGGCCTGAAAAAAAACACGTGTCGGCATCGAAGTATTTGACAAGAATTTTCTTTGCGAGACTTTGGACACGGAAATGAGATTGAATCGGAATTGTGGGACATAGAGGACATTTTTCAGGATAATTTGAGGGCTTAATTGAACTGTTCCTGTCAACGTGACATGAGTAATGTTTCCATTTGGAAGTTCTACAGAAATAGGTTCCTTCAATTCCTTATTTCTTTTTGAAAAGAGGGTCATATCACAAGTAATATGATCAGTCGCACCTGAGTCAATTATCCATGCCCTTTTTGAAATTGAGTTTATCAGGCAATGAGATATACCTGAGAAGCTTCCCCTTGTTTTTCCAATGTCTGCTTTCTGTAATGCCTGCATCAATTCCTGATATTGCCCATGTGTGATAGGCCGATCACCACTTATCCCAAAAGGGTCCGGTCACCCGGTAAGTTGCGAGAATATTCTCTCCTTTTTCCTTTTTCTCCCGGTTTTCCATGCAATTTCCAGCAATTTTCTATGGTATGGTGCGGACGTTTACGTGCTCACGGTATAATTTACCTTTTCCTTTTGAATTCTGGTTGAAATTTCGTATGGAAAAAATATGGCCGTCGGATCCCTTGAATCCCGAGCTATCGTAGCCGTCCGATCTATCGAATGGATCTCCTCTTTGCGGACCGTCAGATCTTCGTGCAAAATCGGGGCCGTCGGATCTCCTTGGAAGATCTGCACCGTCGGATCTCCTCGTTAAATCTTGGCCGTAGCTTCCATCCCTTTTAAGGGTTTGCTCGGCCATTTCAAACCCTAGCCCGAGCCCTTCGCGATTCTCCCGAGCTAGGGTTTTCACCCCCAATTCTCTCCCGCGGCGTTCTCCGCGGAGGGCGAGGGCTACGGCGTCGCCTCCTCGTGACTGCTCCGGGGTCGTGAGTCGCTGGCTCTCCTCTTGAACGGCCAGTTGAAAAATCCGGCCAAGGGGCGGCACGAGATCCATCGCCAGAATCTGCGATCTAAAGGTTAGGTACGATTCGTTCAAAATCAAGAGAAATCGGGTAGATTTCTCCCTTTCCTTTATCGATCTATACCGTCCGAGCGTCTCCGGGGTCCCTCGAGTTTTTCCTCCGCGGCCTCGAGCTCGTTCCAGAGCGATGAGAGTTTGTTGTATACCGCCGTGATTGACATGTTTCCTTGTTTAAGATCCGTGAGTTCCTGCGTGAGACAGAAAATTTTTGCTCGATCTAACTTCCCGTACATCTCTTTGATGTTGTCCCACATGGTTTTCGAATCTTCGGTCGGTGGGAGGCTCCGCCGCAACGTCCGGGGACACGCAGTTGCCGATCCAGTGCGGATCGGCGATTGCACTTCCTCCAGTGCCTTGCCAGCCTTTCGTCCGGCGGGATCGGCACGGTTCCGTCAAGAAAACCGTCCTTATCCTTGGTCGCGAGGGCCCTCCGGAAGTCTTGTGACCACTTGCTGTAATTTTCCAGCCCGGTAAGTTGGAGATTGATGAGCCTCACTTCTGGACCGTTGGCGGTAGATACATGCAAAGGGTCCCCTGGTTCCGGTCGGCCGGTGATGGCCGCAATCGGATACGGGAAAAAATTGGGTGGAAAATTCGGGTTCGGGTAGGGATTCGTCCCTGTACCCGACCCAACGAATCCAGATCTATGCTCCGCATTAAAAAAACCGGGACGAGGGTTCGTTTCCGATCCCGCTTCTCCAGACCCGCTTCTTGGTTCTGTCTCGGCGGCTGAGTTTGCCCCGCTTGCGGATGGTAGACCTCCGTCGAGCTGAACGTTATTCTGTAATTCATTACCCCGGCAATGATGGATACGGGCCTTGCCCGAAGTACCATGGATATGGTACCCATTGGTAAGGTTGGCCCGGAATGGGCTGCCCCACGTTCGCCCGAGTCGGGAATATTTGCAATTGTTGCTTTGTGTATTGGTGTTTGCGGGTGCTACGTCGGTGTTGTGGCCCGTTTCTACCGACGGTGTGACATTCCCCGTGGAAGGAATTCCGGTGCCGACGGGAGGTAAGTTTTCTGGATTCATGGTGAGTGAATCCTCTCCGCTTCTTCTCCCTTCTTACAACAATTGTTTTCTTCCGTAACAAAGCGTGGATCTGTCTTGCAGATTCAAACGAAGAAAATTGGTGCGGAAGATGGAGCTTAGAATCGACGCTCTGATACCATGTCAGAAGTTGAAGCAAGGGACGAAGCAAGATTCGGAAGAGGAAAAGTAGAAGGAATTTTGGGGAATTTCTTTTCTGTATATTTCTCAATTAATTGTCAATGTACATCAACGAATAATTATAATACAATGTGTACATTAAAAAAAGGCAATGAAATATCTCACATATCAATCTAGTTTTTAGATTGATTCTATAAAATCAAAATCGGATCAATTAATATCCGAGGATCCTCTGCATATCTTCTAACATGAGGATTTGAGTGACGAGCTATTTTGGATTTTACATATGGTTAAATAATAATGTTTGTTTCGCAAAAAATGAATGCATTAACTCCATCCAAATAAACTAATGAAAAATGCTAACATATCTTATTTTACATGGCAACGATGTGGCACCTACTAAGCATCACGTGAAAAAAAATACAAACTAAAAATTAAAAAAATAAAATAGCTAAAGTTTAAAAGAAGAAAAAAAAAAAAAGAACTCACATTGATGATGACCAAGCCCTCGCTGGTGTTTGCTGCCATAGCCATTGGGAAGGGCCAGCGACTCTCGCTAGCCCTAAGTAAGGCCTTGGCAGCCCCCAATGAGGGCGCGACCCTCGCCTTATATCTAAGTGAGGGTTGTCGATCCTCACCTTGGGTTGGGTAACACTCATCAGCTTTTGTAGGCCCCAAGCAAGGAGAGGTGGCCCTCGCTCAGATTTGGAGCAAAGCCCTTAATGAGGGCACGACCCACGCCCTATATCTGAGTGAGGGTTGGCGGCCCTCACCTTGGGTTGGGTAACACTCATCATCTTTTGTAGGCCCCAAGCAAGGGGAGCTGGCCCTTGCTCAAATTTGGGCCGAAGGTTGCACCCTCCCCTAGTTCCAGTCCAGTAGGCCCTTGTCAAGGGTTGCCAAGGCCTCACAGGGGGCCAATGAGGGTTGCCAAGCTTCAGGAAGGCCTAGGCAACCTCCATTAGCCCTTCCCAGCGATGGTGAGGGCTTGGTCACAACTCGAGTTATTTATTTATTTTTTAATCTAATTCAATTTACATTTTTTTTAAAAATATTTTTTTGACTTGGCGCTTGGTGGGCGCCACATCATTACCATGTGTTTTAAGAAGTAATAAAATAAGATACATCAGCATTTTTCGTTAGCCTATTTGGAAGGAATTAATGAAATGACTCGATTAAATTAATTTGACAAGTTTTAAAACTTGATTTCACTTTCTGCAAGTTTTGAACTCAATTGCACTTTGTGACAAATTTTAAGACTTTTAGTGAAATTATCACAACCATAAATTGTTATCGATAATAAAAATAATTATCAACTAATTATTTAAAGCGATACGGGCAATTATTTTTAAGGAAAAATTTCTAAATCACTTATTTTTCACTAAGTAAATGGAGACTAATTTTTTACTTCATAGCTTCCCGTCACAAGACCAAATCGAGTAATATCTGTGGACGACCACATGCGCTAAATTAAGTCCAAAAAACAAGAAAATTTGCTGAGAAAAAAATTACTAATAACACGACAAAACGCTAACCTTACACTCATCCGGAGCTGATATAATTTTAAAGGTAATGACATTTTGAATGAGTATCTAACTCTAATTAAGTTTGACGTTAGTGTAATAATTCTAATAATAGAGGGGTGGCGGTCGCCCTCCTATTGGTGGTGATGGATGAGCCCAAATCAAGCGTGAGAGGATCTTGGTATTTATCCTCATGTGGGCCTGATCTTTTGTCGTTGAGATGGGGTCCGACTTGCGGCCCAATTTATACCAAAATATGGAATCGAAAAGGCCGGCTCGTGGCCCATGCAAAATCCATATTCAAAGAAATGATTCATCTCTTCCCAGCGCAAATTGAAAATGGCAGCATCTGTTTAACTAAAAACGAATGATTTAAAATATATATTCTTAAAAATAATCTCTTATATAGCTTAAAATTATTAATCAATACAAAAATTATTTCATCGTTGACAACAATTTATGTATAAATAGCACATTGTGGATGATGAAAATATCTTTCATTCATCCATTTTCTACAAGCGATTATTTTTGAGAAAATATTTTCGAAATTATATATTTTTGAGAGGCAAATGGACCCATTTTCCAATTTTATGCGTAGGTTCCCATCTCCCGATCAATATTAATACTCAATTACTGCGCCTTCTTTTTTCCAAAGTTGGTCCTGCTTTTAGATTATTGCAAACATGGAATTAAAATAATTTCCAGAAGTTGAGAGAGGGCCATCGCTTCTATTGCGCGTACTGCTCGAGCAAAGGCCGTTGTCATGAGATTTTATATGACTGCACCTCATCAGGCCTCACCTGGTTTTCAAATTACTAAATTTTGCTACAAATTGTTATTTATGTTGGTCGGCAGCTTTGCCTTTCAGTGGCCCGATTGAGCTTTCATCACTACCAATGATAGAGATTAAGAAATGCTAATCTTCATTTTTTGTGACAATTGTGCTTCATGTCACGATAATTAATTGGCTTTTCAACTTTGGGCGTGTTTGTTTCACTCAAAATTTCATGATTAAGGAAAATATTATATGTTTTCAAGAAAAAAAATGTTAGTTTTTATCTGTTTGATTAGGGACAGTGATTTTCTTTTTGTCAAAGGGGAATTCGTTTACCCTAATCTAAGCTCCTAGCTTCAATCTAAGGGAAATGCCAAATGCCAAAGGATTGGAAAACAATTTTCCAAAAACCAGTTTTCTTTAAATAAACGGACCCTTTACTTCGATTGCATTACACGCAAGAGAGTTATATGTGTGAGTAACTAATTCACGTGACCAGTAAATTTCGTATAAAACTGACCAATAACACATCTAAATTTTTAGTCGGTGTTATTTATACATGATGCTTGATTCTTACTACTAAAACGTCAATATCAGCATATTCGGAATTAATTTCAATATGAATATTGTATCTTTCCCCGTAACTACCAACTACATGCAAGTAATGTGGTCAAGGACCACCATGGATTTGCAATCTTGATTTATGGAGTTTACATAGACATAACAATAACAAAAATATAATTAGTAGGTGCAAAATAAAGACCAAACATTAAAAAATTAGCAAGACAAACTTTGGTACATAGACATTGAAACATCTTCCACAACCTACTAACCTATTCAATATCCTTTGAGATATGACATTGAACAATATCCATTGTCATTATTATCCACGCATCAATGATTCACTATTGAACAAGTGATTAATGTACATATATATTTTTCAATATGAAAGGGATATGAGTGGTCCTCAAATTTTAATCTAATATATAATGTTGTCCTTGAAATTTTTTCAATGTGGTTCTTGAACTTTGGTTCAATATGCAATGTGGTCCCTAAACTTTGATCTAATGTGTAATGCAGTTCTTAAACTTTTAAACATTTTCATATAGCTTATGGAATACGTTGAACATTAAACAAATTAAAAGTTTAAGGATGATGTTATACATTGAGTCAATATTCAGGACCATATTATACAAATAAAAAATTCAAAGGCCATTTGTGCTATTATTCCTTTTTTTGAACATTTAATTTCCCCCAGGTCGATTCATATCGAAAAATCTAAAAATGGTAACATAACTGAAATCTGCTTCATAAAGAGGGTAACATAACTCAAATCTGCCTTCTCCCATGTGCATGCCAAGGTCATGAAGACAACTCAAGTAGTCTAGGACCACAGAAGGCACGGCAGCGTAAATGGCATATCGGACAAATACACGAATGTGTTAAGAGAGATTAGAAGATCGAGTACAAGATTAGAAAAGATTCGCCAGGACAAGCTGTTCCATCGACTTCCTGCTTTAATATAAAAAGAGAGCAGACATAGCAAGGCGGATTAAGAAAAAGACACGTTAGCAGTAGAAATAATAAGATCGATTTTCTTTAAAACCTCAGGATTCAAAGGGCAATTTGCTTCCCACGACTTCATCAAATCACAGTCTCAAAGCAGGAGAATGCTGCACGGCAATATGAATAGAGCAAGTTATTGGTTCAGAGCTGGATTCCTTTTTAGCTGCATAAAAGAAGAAGTTTGGTTCGAAGTTGAAGGAGTATTTGCGCCATTTCCTCTAATTCTCTCTCCAATTGCGTGCATTTGTGCTCTAATATTGACAAGCTTTTGGGGAAAGCTTCCCAAATTTTTATTTTCGTTTGGTTTCAAGGCCCACTTACCCATTTTCTTTCGTGATTATAAAACGCGAAGGTAGCATCAAAATCTAGTGTGATAGCTTTCGCATTTGATTCAGCAATCTTTTGGATAAAGAGAAGATACAAAAAGTCATTAGTTCCCAACCCCTACTACTAAAATGACCTTAATTTGAGCACAGCTAAACTTGGTACAGACTTCAAATTAACATATAAACACCATCTTTGCAATTCATCTCATTTTCTACTCAATTAATCCATAAATGCCAAAAGTGCTCACAAGAATACCAAGATCCCAAGGATATTCTGCTTGACTAAGTGCTAAGCTTTCTAGGGACAAGACCGATAGCAACTCATATGAGTGGAGTGGAGCCACTGGAGTGGCGATTGGTGAGCAATCGGAGTGAGTGTTGGAGTGATGCCGCCGGAGCAAGTGCTAGATTACGATCAAGTCACTAGAGAGTGAGAAATAAGAGTCAGAGGCTGCAAGACTTATATCGTAAAAGAGAATGAACTTAGGGTTAGGACTTTATTGATGAATTGGTTTAAAACCGGTCCAGCTCCCGAATCTACCCTAAAACCGTCCTCCTTGTAGAATCAACCTTTTTTAGGCATAGAAATAAAGATCCGAACTAGTTAAGAACAGTTGTCAAATTTTTTAATCGAGCTTTGAATTGGTTTCCCAGTGAATTTGCCTTAATCTAGTTGCTTTTTAGGTATAATTGACCTGATTACACATCCCCATAAACAATGACAAGACTTGCTTCATATTAGTGCATGTATGACAATCACCATATCTTATCATCGTCCAAGTCTAGAAAAGTTATAACGCTTGTGCTACAATTTCTTGTTAAGAAAGTTTCTTTGTATATATCGACATGAAGAAAAAGAACTTAAGTGGGGGTTCCAGGAGTGATTTATTGAGCCAGCCCTCCTAAGGGTTTATGTCTAAATAGTGATTTACAACGAGACTCCACCGGTGCTATCGAGCACCGGAGAGTTGTGTGATCCTCGAAGAGTGATTTTCGGCAATCCCTCGGTTATTATAATAAAAAAAAAAGAAAAAGTAAGGCTAGGTCAAAAACACAAAACCATACTTATAAAGTCTTTAACCATGCTAACGCAACTCATTCTCCTAACAAATCAAAAGACGGATGACTTGCAAGATGGGGTTCTTTCTGGCTCCTAGAATTCTCCTCTACCAACCTAACCAAGCCAACTTCCAATTAATAAAGAGAAACCTACCAAGCCAACTTCATGCTCAACTAACCTCTAACCTTGAAATACAACGACCAAAATTGCAATCCCCGATTGACATTAAAATGCCCTTTTCTTTATCGTGCAAGCAAGATATTATCTGACCAACGGATTTGAGATCACAACAAACGCGCAAAATTTCCTTTTTTCTATCTCATTACTGCCTCGGTTCTCTTAATGAAAATAAATTCGATGACCCCATTTAGTGTACGTAAAATCCAATTAAATGCACTGTCAATTATTAGAATACGGTCCCAAAATGTCTGCGGAGAAAACAAGGAAATAGGGGCAAAGGAAAGCAACCCTGTTCTCAAAGCACGAATCTTCAGCTCAAGAAAACATCGCTCCTTCGTTTGTGGTTGCTCGACATGTCTGGCGCAATTCATTCATGAGTAAATTAATGGGCGGGGAGGGTCGGTAACGCCGTCGCCCAGATGTCATACTTCTCACGAAATAATAAACATCATTTGCAAAGCCTTCGTAAATTTGTCAAAATGTATCATAGACTCTTTTCCTAATCCATATATGATGGGCTGAGTTGTTATATACGTTGATTATATTTCAGTAAATAAGTATATAAATAATATGGGTGTTAAATGGGTCATAAATGGATTTAGAACTTAAACCCAACCCACCTCCATGATTTTTTTCTTCATTTTCTCCTGGATTCACTTGATTTCGTGCTCACTCACTCTATACTCCTACCTCAGTTTTGATGTAAGTTTTTCTAAATTGGACTAAATATGAAAGCATTTTAATAATATGGTAGTGTATGATTCACTAAATTTACATTATATAGAAATGGATCAAATCAAGTTAGATAAATTAATTTGGATTGTACCATTTTTAATCCGGTCTCGACACGCTTCGCTGGTTTGATGAGTCTAAGTTTGACCCGTCTTGGTGTTGGCAGCAAAAGATAGCCTTTCGACACGAAATATGCCATAGTCGAATGGCGCGGTTAGAACCGATAGGTTCAAGACAAGACAATTAAGTTGACATTTTCATTGATTAGGAAAACGGAAGACCAACGTCGCACGGTTGCAAAAATACACGATGGTTGGAGATATCCGAGTGCTTATCCTATGCCGCACGCTCCATCGAACCCTCCGAACTCCATCCAACGGGGCGACTCCACGCCTCCGCACGACCTCGCGAGCGTGAATCCTACAACCCCTTCCCCATCCGCTGGACAAAAATCCGCCAAAGATCGTTCCTTTTCGACGCCTTTCTGCTGGAAAGTCGATCGTCGCATAGTTCTTCTTTGGGAACTCAGGGAGCATTGCTCGACTCTCCTGCACGCGCGCGCACGCGCACGCTATTGAGAACTCTTCAGGGAGACAGGAGACAGAGAGAGACAGAGAGAGAGAGAGAGAGAGAGAGGGAGGGCGCATTGGAGTTTGCTCACTTGGGTTGGCATAATCGCCCCTTATTTATTTAAGGTTTTTTTGCGTTTCTTCGGACCCTCCAATGATTTCAACTATTAAGACCCGATCGCTGTCTCCCCTTCGCTTCCCAACCCTCTTCGATCTCTCTCTGTAATGGGTTGTTCGAGCATGCCCGTTTTCTCGCGATAGAGCTCCAGAAGGAAGAGAAAAATCCGAGCTTTGTCTTGGTGGCTGTGCATTAGAGACGTTGCAGACATTGTATTTGTTTGTTGTTGTTCGAGAGAGTGAGAGAGAGAGAGAGAGAGAGGGAGGGAGGCTCCAAGTGATTTTTAAATGGCTAATGCGTCTGGGCTGTTCTCTCCTTCCATGCCCACCCTGAGAAGAATCAAGATTCAGCCTTCGGTAGGAGTTTCTCGATCTGGGTCGTCTGGCTCGAACAAGGTCGTGCTCGGGCGGATACTGTGCGGCGGCACCAGCGAGAAGCATGCTTCGGGCGCCGTGTCTTCTGAATCTCGGGTGCCTAAGTGAGTACTGATTTGGGTCTGTCTGCGTTCTCAATGCTTCTTGATGCAATTGCAGTAGCAAGGAGATGTATCAGTTTAATTGAATAGTGTTTTTGATGATGTTGTGGTAGAGCTGATTGGTGAAAAGTGGGAATACTCTTAGCTGTATCTGTTGTTATTCCTGTCTCCTTGTTTCACCTAGCTTTTCTTAATCTTCTAATTTCTGTCGAGGCCTAGTAGAATTGGAAAAAGAACGATGATGTTGGCTAGATTAGCTCATGGATATGGTCTAAAGGCTTGCCCGTTCTTTTTGATTTGTTTGGTGCTGATGCATGTATTTCTGGAGAAGAGGTGGGGACATTTGAGCAAGTAGAATAGAGACTATATTTGATTATGGGATTGACTGGTCTTGCATTACAGCAATGGTGACCGGAGTGTAATGTTCAATGACTATGTTGAGCTAGTTTTGGCGGCTGTATGGCGTTTCAGTCTATTTAAATTGGTTCTGAAAGCTAAGAGAAGAGCTTAGATGATTGTTGAGATGAAAAGTGCTTGAAACTGCTTGATCTTTTCTATGATTTGTGAGGGCGTTCTTTCTATAGATTGTACAGGAGACATCAAGAGAAAGTTAGGTTATCAAAGTACTTTGGTGGAATACATGTTTCTCAGTTCTTCTTGTCAAACAAGCTGAATGCAGCTCCTTTACAAATGGAGATTAATGATAAGCTTTTGTTTCAATTGTTTGAGTTCCTGTTGTTTACTAGTAAGTTGGTAATGGACAGTAGATTTTATCTTGTATAATAGATGGGCGAAGAAGAGAGACTTCAATCCATACAGCTGAAACAAATGCTTGTTATGTTGTTAAGTTTCCTGATTAAGCATCTCGAATCATTTGACCAACATTTTGTATAAACTCCTCTCGGTGGAAGTGGGCTTCTATGCTTTACATACCTTATGCTAAGGACAAGTTCTGCACTTAAAACCCAATCGACCCTAAAATGTTTAGCACTGCTTTGGCCACGTGCCATCTGTAGATGGACACGGACCTGGAACGGCATATGCCCTAAACTGGCCTTGTCAATTTTCATTAGATGTCAAATTCGGTTGAAGTTAAATGGAGAATTTATTGTGTCCAAGTGGCCGTGTATGCACAGAGCAGTTTTATCAAGTAGTGCAAAATTGGAATTTGTAGCTTAAACTTTGTGGAAGTGGTTCTTTATTTTGTTAACCTATATGTGCAACCTAAATTTTTGAAGGGTCATTGGTAAAGGCTGCAAGTTAATTGGATGCGGCTCAGCCATTCCAACTCTTCAGGTTTCAAATGATGATCTTGCAAAAATTGTCGACACCAATGATGAATGGATATCAGTTCGCACTGGGATCCGCAATCGACATGTTCTTTCAGGTTGGCTCTTGCAGATGCTGCTGCTGGTATTTGCTTCTTAAATTCTAAGTTGTTGAAGAAAAGTCGGTCTTTTATTAGGTTTTGGATGAACTGGTCTAATCTTGCTTTCTCAACATGCCTTATCAAGAAAGATTAGATTTGTTGGTTTTATTTATTTTTGTCGTTTTGATGCATACAATCAGATGCAGACATGATTTTATGAAACTGTGAATGAAAATCCATCCATCATCTGCAAATTTATCCACTTTTGTCACCTCTGTTTCCTTCATTATTTTTTACTTTGGATTTAAGTAAACACATACACCGTTTTGTTCCTGTGGTCTGGATCTTATTATCTTCTGTATGTGGTGGCTCTAAGGTTGATAGCTGCAGTCTCACGATTTTGTCAATGCAGGCAAAGATAGCTTGACAGGTTTGGCTGTGGAGGCAGCGAGGAAAGCTCTAGAGATGGCACAGGTTGATCCTGAGGATCTGGACCTAGTCTTACTGTGCACGTCTACGCCAGAGGATCTTTTTGGCAGCGCTCCTCAGGTACTATACGATTGCATGTGTTCTCGTTGTGTGCACTGCCTCGGTTGACTGTGATTCGGTCATCCTTCCTGCTAAGTCATAGAGAGGATTATAAATTCAATTGGGGGAGATCATTATGTCTTGGTGTAACTATAGAAAGGTCGCAGTTAGCACAAGCCTCGATAGTTTTTGGTTTAACCTTGCTAAATAAACATCGTTAGAGTCCAAAACATTCCTTTTCATAAGATACCTTCTTCAAGAAGTGTTCCATTTTCGATGTTAACCTGAACCATCTCATAATACAGTCTTTTGCACTATGTCTATCTCAGATTCAAAAAGCACTCGGTTGCAAGAATAATCCTTTGGCTTACGACATAACAGCTGCATGCAGTGGGTTTGTGCTAGGTCTGGTTTCAGCTGCTTGTCACATCAGGGGTAATGTAAAATACATTTGCTTTTTTTTTTTAATAGTCTACGGTATGATTAACATCTCTTTTGGCTAGTTACCGTTACCAATAATCTTCTTGATTAAAATGTGCCTGAAACTGCAGGAGGTGGGTTTAACAATGTCCTAATTGTTGGCGCGGATTCTCTTTCACGATATGTTGATTGGACTGATCGAGGGACCTGCATTTTATTTGGCGACGCCGCGGGTGCTGTAGTGATGCAGGTGATTTCTGTAGTGGACTGCATGAGGAATATCCATGCAAAGCTTATTATGCAGCTCTTTAAATATTCTTTCTTCTGGCATTGAAATGATGTACTTTCACTTTATAAAGGTTCATTCATGTTGCTGCCATCATTATCACTATATATTATTACAATGCTTATATTTGACATAATTTAGGTCTGTTGCCTGTCTCAATAGCTATGTCATATGCTCTTTAGAAGGATTTGGTAATTTGTTTTGTCCTATGATGCTTCATTTCCCTGCTAGCTTGTATGTATGATCCAAGAGTAATAATCCAGGTTCCTCAAATCTTGCTTCTTGAGTATTTTGTCCAAAAAACTCAAAGGACTGACAGTTCGAGGAGAATGATAATGGATATCGTCTTATTAATGGAATATATTCTTATGCACCGCACAAAGTCAACTTGAGTATAATGTTTTTGTTTGTCTTCATAGCTTTCTGGTGCAAGCCTTCATTATCTGTGTGTTGTAGAACACGCTAATGGCATATATCTTGGCAGCCGACCTCCTTTTACTTTATTCAGACTGCCTGTCAGTCTGCTGTTCTGTTGTATGAGGGATTTCGGTACAAAATCTAATTCAGCTTAACCTTGTTTGTACCTTTAGCCAATTAAACATCAGGAGCAACTAGATTTATTTCATACTATACTTCTCTGCAGGCCTGTGGAGCTGAAGAGGATGGTTTATTCTCTTTTGACTTACATAGCGATGGAGATGGTCAAAGGTACTTCTTTTCCATGATCTTCTTCTTCTCTTTCATCACTTTCTGCTTGGAATACCAGTTTTTAGAACCCTAAATTCCATTTTGCAGGCATCTAAATGCTTCTGTCAAGGAAAACGAGACCGATCATGCCTTGGGTACTAACGGTTCGGTTAGAGATTTCCCTCCGAAACAATCCTCTTATTCCTGCATCCAAATGAATGGCAAAGAGGTTTTCCGTTTTGCCGTGCGCTGTGTGCCACAGTCAATCGAATCTTCCCTTGAGAAGGCCGGCCTTACTGGATCTAGCATCGACTGGCTGTTGCTTCACCAGGTGTTCTTCAAATTGCTGACTTAGCCATAAACAAATTTGGGATTTCATGTGAAATTTTTTCGCTCTAGTTATGTCATCCTTCTCTTTTTTTGACCACTCATGTGACTGCATGTGTCCTTATTGCATTCTCTCTCGAACCAAAACTATAGCGATGGCTTACTTTGAATTCTGAGTGTACATAGATACATAAACATGTGAAAAACACTGTAGTCAGATTCTATGGATTACTTATCCAAAGAAGAATGGGAGAAGAACTGTAAAAACTGACAGAAATGATGCAGGCAAACCAGAGGATCATTGATGCTGTAGCAACACGTTTGGAAATCCCTCAGGAGCGAGTCTTATCGAATCTGGCAAAATACGGTAACACAAGCGCTGCATCGATCCCCTTGGCCTTGGATGAAGCTGTTCGTAGCGGAAAGGTGAAGTCAGGCCACATGATTGCGACTGCAGGTTTCGGAGCTGGCCTAACTTGGGGGTCTGCCATTTTTAGATGGGGATAAAGCTTTACAACTTCCAGTAATCTATCAATGACTGAGCCTGAGAGTCCAGATACTGCACAAGGCAATCGCCTAATTCTCTTGCTTTCAAATTTCACAGATTCTCTTAGGGAGGTAGCAATTTTGTTCCTTTGAACTCCAACGATTCAAATAAATTTTTATTTTTGTCCTTCAACTCTTGTGCAACTCTTGTACGCATTTGCTGTTGTTGGTCTTCCAACACGGCAAAGCTAGTAACAATCTAAATTATGCAGGTAAAGAAAAGCTCTTTCGTTTTGCGACCCCAGTATTAGTTCTCTATTTCCATTGTTATTATCGTGAGCCTATCAATGTTTGAGCAAGAGAAGGGCGCAATGCACAACTGGCAATTCTGCAAGAAAGGAAATATGTCTGAATCTTTATTGCTAGTCAGATACATATAATGTAGTTCTTTCTGCAATTTTGCAGTCAATAAATAAGGGGACAAAAAATGAGGGACAACAACAAACAAACAAACAAACAAGAAAATTACAAACAAGCACAAGAATGTAGTAACTCCACTCTCAAAGTTAGTGAAGCTCAAACTGAAACCTCCTCAAGTCTTGCTTTGATCCTCTTCAGTGTACCCTCAACTGCAACATCAAATGCATCCATCGTAGACCTGAAACCAGGTGAGTCTCCATGTTTTCTGTATATGATTCTCGGTATCATTTCCACAACTTTCTCTCTCATCCTCTTCACTCTCTCCATCGGTATCCCCATCAGCACATCGACTATCTTTAAACCTTTGTACACCACCTCCTCCTTCGGTATCGTCACCGAGAACTCGTCGAATTCTTCCTCCGGCATATGCCACTGGTACTGCGACCTCGCCGATTGATCCTCGAAGAACACCGGGATGCACCCGGCGAGGAGCGAATCGAAGGTCGACCTCCGCGTCGGCGTGTCCCCGGGAGGCTGCAAGCAGAACGCGGCCTTCAGCATCGGCCGCATGTACTTGATAGGGTTGTGCTCGCAAATGCCATTGGAGCAATCCACGAAATCACAAGTCTTGGCGTAGTACCCGCTGCCTGACGGGGGAGCTTCGGTCCCATTTTCGCACTCGAGCCTGATGCTCCTCCTGATGTTGAGGGCCGCCGAGATGCCGCCCCCGCCGGCGAACAGCATAAGCGCGGTGCGGCGAGACCGGCGGACCCTGGCCATCCACGACTCGAGGAGGGGGGAGTCCGGCGGGTGGAAGGAGGTCGGGTAGGGGATGGCTTGCTCCTGCCAGGGCCAGGCTCTGGCCTCCAACGTCAACGCGGTCACGTTATAGAACTCGGGCAATTCCAGAAAGGAAGTGCCCCAGATGGGAGGGTCGTTGGACAACGGCTGCGAGAAGTCCCAGGCGGGGCGGGCCATGACGAGGAAGTGGTCGTGGCCGGAGCGGCGCTCCCAGATGCCCGGGTCGTTGGCCCGGAGGAAGCGGTACAGATCGAGGCCGTGGTCGGCGCTGGAGTTGACGTCGCGGCCGTAGAGGTAGCGGAGGGCGTCGAGGCCGGCGTAGTAGGGGAGGAAGACGGCGTCGGCGAGATCCGGGTCCGGGGTGAGGCAGGGGAGCTCGAGGACGCGGCGGTGGAAGACGAGCTCGAGCATGAGGGGGTCGGTGCGGAACCAGCTACGGGAGCGGTTGTGGGTGGGCCGGCCGAGGCCGTGGTTGGCCAGGTAGGGGCAGAGGTCATCGAGGAGCGGGTAGTCGGCGCAGGTGGCGAGGAGGTCGAGGTTGAACCGGGGCGGCAGGCGGCGGACGTGGATCCGCCGCCCCGAGCAGCCGTCGGGGACGGCGGCGGTGGGGTCCGAACGGGTCAGGCCCAGAACGGAAAGGAAGAGGGCGAGGAAGAAGGAGATGGTGGTGGCCATGTAGAGAGAGAGAGAGAGAGAGAGAGGGAGATCTTTTCAGCCGTCCATCGAAGGGGAAGAGGAGCCACTCGCCCGATCGTGGGTCAGTTCGATCGAACTCAAAGTTACTACCTTTATCTCCTCCTTCTCTCTCCTCTTTCTCTCTCTACTGTGGTTCGTTGCTTTTTTGTTTTTGTTTTTTTTTAACTGTCGGTGGAGGAACCGTAGGACGGCGACGGCGACGGCGACGGCGACGACTCTGTAAAAACAGAGCCTGAAAACGCGGCGGCCTTTTCTTGCATCGTGAAGGACGGGGGAGGGAGGGAGGGGATCGTTAACTGCAATTTTCCAGCACAAACCAAAGTCGTATGTGAATTTAATGAGGCGGGTTTTGAGCTTGGCGATTGTTAAGGTGGCGATGATGGGTGTTGGACTGTCATTAATTGAAGAAAAATGGGGATGATTAGAGTAGTAATGATTAATGAGGTGAGGCCTCATCAAGAATGGAAATTACTTATAATAGACATCATAGGTGGATCTATCAAATGGGTGGATTAGATTGAATTTGTGTTCGGGTCAGGTTGGGTCGAAAATGAACCAATCCAAATAGATCTTTTTAATTTGTTTTGATTCATAATATATATAATATAAATTTAGTGACTCATGTCCGACCCGATCTATATTGTTAAAATATTTCCATATTTAATCTAATTTGTGAAGACTCGTATCCAAGATGAGGGGAAAGAATCAAGCAAATGAGGGAGAAATCGAGTGAGGGCTAGAAATAATGAAGAGAGTTATATTAAGTTGTAAATTCGTTCACAACTCATTTAATACCCATATTATATTTAAGCTCATTTACAACTCATTTACTTAATATAACTAACATTTTTATGATCCATTTAACACTTATATAAGTTAAGAAATGGTTGAATGACCCATTTTGATTGGTCTAATCATAGGTCAAGGGTGCATCTGCACATTAAATGAATTTGATCCTCTCCTTTGTTGAGGAGCGGCTTTATGCTCTTTGGGCCGACGAAGAAACTCGGACCCGAGTCGGGAAAAACCCTCCCGAGTCGTGCGGACTGCCCCCTCTCCGCATATTGAGTTAGGCCGGAGCCGGAAGTCAGGGCGCGATGAATTGGTTCTAGAGAGGTATTCATCAATTATAGAGGTCCAAAGAATTGGTTCTAGAGAGGTACTAATCAATTACAGACGTCCAAAATGTCTGAGCTCGTTTCGAAGGGCCACCAAAGACTTGAGCTCATTCTAATTCGATGCGGGCAGAAGGGCCACCAAGGATTTGGGCCCATTCTAATTCGATTCGAGCCCTCTCACTCGAGTGCATTCCCCAAGCCCAATCTTCGTGCAAATGGAGCTAATTATCAGGTCAAACTTGATTCACGTGATCACTTGGCGTGTTCCCCTGTTCATATATACAAAACCTAGGAGAACAGCAAAGACCCATTATTCTACTGATCTTCTCGCACGGTTTTCAAGATTTTGAGGAACTGATCGATCGCTTTTCGGTCCGACAACGTGAGAGAGATCAGGTGGGAATCTTGATTATAATTACCTCTCTAGGCTCTCTCATTGACCCCGAATGACGACAAGATTAGGTCCGCTGGTCAGAAGTTCAGCCATGTGAGTTTCTGAACCCTCTTATTAAACTTGAGCAAGCTCTCAGCTGAACCAACCACAAAACACAACTGAGGCAGCATCATCTGCTAAAAAATCTTAATCTGCGTGGAACTCGTGCAAGATTTGGTAATCTGGTCGGTTTGACATGTTTGGGAGGTTTTCTTCTTTTGGTTCTTCTTATCCACGAAGGGATGATTTTTAAGTATAGAATGGCAGCTGTACCATAAAAGAATTTTTATTCCGTCCATTGGTTTAAAAAAAATGAGAGCTACTTGTATAACTATTCTTAATTTATTGTGTGAATAACAGTTTGTTTGGAAAAAAAAAAAGCAAATGATAAATAATTAGAAAGTTTCATGGAGTCCACTCATTCAAGAATTTGTAGCTTACAACATATCGTTACTCTCATAGTAATTTAAAGAATGTTATGCTAGCAAAACCCTTAAAATATCATTTCACGAGTAATGTCAAGCGACAAATTTTACCTTGAATGACAAGTCGAAGCCTTGTCATAAGAGATTCAAGATATGAGAAGAGTGTGTAGCTTGGTAATTTCGAGTTGAGAAAAAACCTAACTAACCCAATTTGGAAATTTGATGAAAACCCTTAGGCCATGTTTGGTGGACTTAATATAACTCTGGATATAATAATTTTTATCTTATCCGGTGTTTGGGAGAATACTAGATTTGGATATGTTCGGATGTGATTCAGATAAATAATCCTACATAGGAGGTGTGATAAAGCATGATAGGATATCTAATATGAAAAAAGAAACTAAAGAAAAAAAAGACAGAATAAGGAGAAAAATTTGATGGACTCACTTCGCTGCTCACCAATCGACATTGTCCCCACCATGTTTGCACATCTCAGTCGATCTCTCCTCTCTCCATCGTCTCGTCACCATCGCCCTTGACCTTAAATGCCATCAACTTAGATCGCTGCTTCCGGCTCCGTCATGCGCAGCCATCGAGAGTTCCAATGAACACTGCTCAATAGAAGGATAGCAATGACAGGTTAGATTAATGGGTTTGCCAAGGAGGGTCCATTTATATAACTCATTTAATCTGTTGATGATGGGTCATCGAAACGAGGTCGTTTATTACAATCTATTTATGTTTTTTGGGACATTTTAGATCTACATCTTGTCCATGTTTAGTAATCTATTTTGCGCTGTCAAAAGTTCCTTAGGTAACAAAGTTTTGACTTTATATATTTCCTTTGATTTTCAATTTTGGGTGATAGTCTGTTTAATCTACTAGGAAGAAGAATTTCACAGAGAAAACAAAGGATATGAGTTCAGCCGTGGAGGACTCAAGTATTGATATCAGATTATTAATTCAAGAGGCAAATTGCAAAGGAGGAAGATTGAGCAACTAAATCGAGAGAACAAAGAATTGTAGCGACGCACACTAGATGTGGAATTGTTAACCTCCCGTCATCGTTGGAGGATGAAGATGATGATGAATTGTGGTGTCTCATCTTCCTTCACCACCGACCATGAGAGGGAGAGTGAGAGAGTTGAGTTGAGTGAGGCTGTTCAGGTATTTTAAACTCTAATTTGGATATTATTGATCTATATTCACATTATATCTAGACATTACCAAACACTATATAGGATATTTTGAAATCCTATCCTATCCAACCTTCTCTTAACCAGTAAAAATGCCAGACGACCAAACGCATTCTTAGATTTTCCCCACCTTTGTCCCCAATTCACGCCAACTTGATGCCTTAAAAAGAGCAAAACATACATATTATACACATAGAGCAGACATGCAGTGACAAATCGAGCATCGTGAATCACAAGTCCCCTGACCTATCCTCCTCTCTTTCCAAGTCTATATGGCTACATGCCAGATATCTTTGTCGACTGAAACGAGGAAACTGCTGCTTTTGTGTCATTGTTATCTAATATCCCAATTGCTGTCTGGCTCAATCGATATTTTTAGCATGCATAATGCCAATGGGAAGACTGATGACCACGTTTCGTACCAGTGATGATTCCCCAACTATGTTCCTCCAATAATGCACCAACGTGGTAGTTGACGGAATCGTGACTTTTATTAAGCTCAACGCAACGCGAGCTTCTAGACAAAAGGAGGAACCATGGGTTCTCTCCATGGCTGAAAGTCTATAATGAAAACCCCTTGCCAGCTTCCTTGTCCAGCAAACATCCAAGCCCAGAAGGACAAGGAGGCCGACAGGAAAATGCTAGCATAATTGAATCGAGTTTGTCGTACCCAAGCTTGTTAACTTGTCATATGCTCCCGAATGAGAATGCATGCATAGTCCCTATTGAGTGAAGAAATTGATGAGATTCATGTCTGCGAAGGCCAAATGGGACTAACTTACCGTAATGTTTGTGGCAAAGTTGTACAGTTTTGTACATACATGTAGCCTTGGACGTTTGGGGAATGAAAGACAACCGACATTAATTGATTTTGGTTATTCCCATGAGGGACAACAAGCATTAATTGGCTTCACTATTCACTTTGGATGTATATATATGTAGCACTTGCTGATAAAATGTCCACACAAGCTTAAAACTCTGTTTTCGCGAGAATTATTGAAGGATTTTCATTATTGTTTCGATGATTGTTGTCCGGGAGGGGTATTAACCTAATATTTTTTCCCAGTATCTGTGTTCTTTTCTTGACCAAAAGAGGGTCAAGTGGGAGGTACAAGAGAAATTCGAAATACCTAAACAACAAAATGAGCATTTTGACTTCGTGCATGATTTCGCTACTGTCACTTTGATTTCGACACTTACTATTGCTCCCCAATGTCAAACAATTTGGTCAGTTTGACGAATAACAAAGCGTTCACGGTAGTGAGATTGACAATAGCTATTGTGCCAAGAAACCTGGAGACGTTGCGTGCTTTCTTAAGTATCGTATGAAAGAGATTTAAAGGCAGTAATCTAAGAAACCCTAGTACTACCTCTGCATGGGTAAATACTAGAATAATTTTAAGTTAACTTGTTGCAGAAAACGAAGTTATTCCCTTTGATGTCACTGATGATGCGCTGCAAGAATCGATGGTCTTCTCCAGAAATTGGAACTTAAAACCCTAGTTTGTCGCTTGTTCTATCTTTTGCATGCACGCATCGAGATCGGAAGATTGGCCAGCGAAGCAAACACGTACGTTTTGAGAGTTTAATATGACCCCATGTTAGTCCCAAAAATATGATTTTGTCTGAACGAAAGATATTTGATTCTTCTTAGTAAGAAATTACATCGAGATTTATATACAGTATCGAATGATGACTAATTTAATTGCATCTCCTAACCATTTTCCAATCACATGTTAATAAGAAACTTCACTCCTTATCCTGGACAGAGATCTGGAGAGATTTTCATCTGAGCAAAACGCAGATCGAGGATCAATAGTGCCGGATTTCATAAATTATAATGTTAGGTTATATCTATTTTTGTTTTTTTCTTTCCGGTTTTGCATTTAGTTATATAATATTCATTTGAACTACCAAATTACAGTTTTAGGAATACAAGTATGCGTCTACCAAATGGTGAAATTCGACGAACGATATCATTGACCATAAGCGTCATTATCATTTGAAATTCTAAAGTGGCGAAAGTCATAGATTTATTGTTGAAGCAAGGTAGAAATGTTTGACCGCGGGGGGTAGAGGACGGCGTATAATTCGCTTTTATTATGGACAATGACACGGTGGAGGCGGGTGGGCTCGAGCATCAATTTGCAAACTTAGGCTCGCACAAAGAGAAATCTCTCAACATTAGTTCCGATTCAAAAAGAGAAACTTAATTACGTGTAAGCATAAAGCACATAATTATGTGCCTAAAACCCTAACTCTAGAAGATTATTACTCACAATAATGTAACCGGAAAAAAGAAATAACCCGAAAATACGATACCTCGAGAAACCTATAAAAGGATGGTGCTACATAACGGTTGCGTTTATCTAGAATTTCTCCGGTGAAATTTTGACCACAAGTTTCAATTTGTAAGAGATGGGCAATGGAAAGTGATATCTCTCTAGTTTATTCAAAGCAACAAATCAACGGTAAAAAGAATCGGGCAATAATTAATTCACAAGAAATTGAAGTGCTGGTTATTTTAAGATTTTAAAGTCTATTAAATACACAATTGTGAAACGTTTTCTTTGGATTTAGAAATAAAAATAGATGTGATCCCCCAGCGTTGAAGCAAGAAAGATTCATCAATAAATCTCTTGATTTTGATTGGGAGAAAGTGATGTCTTTGACATCGTTTCAGTTGTTCATTGTTAAAGTATTATTTTTAGAAATACGATACTCGATCCTTTTCTTTCCTCAAATCTTTTTAGATGGATACGGTTGATATTTAATGTAAAGTGTATTGATGAAGATGATGCCAACAGCGAAAATGAGATCTATGATATGCCACTGTAGAAGGGATCATAACACCGAAAGAAATGGTGAAAAAGAGGTTAGTCAAGTCAAAGCAATTATGCAGCAATGATGAGAAATTATCTACCCAAGTTTAAGTAAATCAAACTAACAAAAAGCCCTTTTTCAAACCAACATAAGCTGAGCACAACGAAAGAGATGCCATGAAAATACAAATAATGGTTTCATTAGTCCCAAAAACAACATTTCTAATATTTTTTCAACCTTGGAAATTTAATGGATATTTCTAATAACATTAACAACCTCTTTTTAGTGATACTATTTTCATACTTGTTATTTTATGTCGGTAGTTAATTTTTCACATTAATTTTGTCTTGCTTTCTTCTTCTTCATATATGGAACTCCAGTTATCCAAAACCCAATTGAGATTTTCTATTCCTGATTTTCCAAAGAAATCGATTAAATAATGTTTTCATTAGTGGTGGAGATGGCATGTTACTCTCGAAAAAGCTACGGTTCCACTAGTTCATCATTTCCCTAAAGAAATTAAAAATTCGAACTAGAAAACTAAATAAAGAGATAAATTGTGAAATCCTAGTCTTTTTGCCATCTTTGGGCATGCCTGATTTGTGAAATGTAATTGATCTTTCTTTTTTTACCCTTTTCAAGAGTTATGACGTGGTGGCCTGTGCTCCCGTATCCTTGGTTCTTGTTTATGTAATGAGGAAAGTAGTATTGAAAATTTACTAGGTGTTATTATTAAGATAATTAAATTTTCATAAATTTTGCGTAACTAATAATTCTGAATGAAGAGCAATCGACAGCTTCAATTCATGTGAGTTTAATCCCACAAATTTCACAGCATGTGAATTTCTACGAGGGTATTTGATCTGGCGATATACACGAACCTAATACATATAAATCTAGATAATTTAAAGATCCGTATGAATAAAGTGAATCTCAATCGCTGATCATGTAGAGATCTCTCTTCGATCTTGCGTCACTAAACAACATTGAGGTTGCTAGACTCGATCAACGGTGGATTGAATGGCATGTTGCCTAGTCAGGGAGGGAGGGACGGGTGGTTAGGAGGTGGGCTCAAGTTTCATTTGTCATAAACACTGAAGACAACATGTTCCCTCGTGGATCCGAAGTGGATTCACCAACCTTTTCTGTTTTTCAAAAGGTCAATTTCTACGGAGCAAAATTAAAGTAAAAGGTCAATTTCTTTTGTAGTTTCATTTCGTGGATGTTTAGATCACCTTATTCGAATCTCGACTAATTACGGTCAACATTTTACGGCGCCTTGATCGTTGTACTTTTTCAAACCGGTAATAACTCGAAAATCCACATCATATGAGGATTATATTAAGATAGGCAATTCGCCTTCCGTTATACCCGGATCAAGGGATGTCGGGCAATCCACGAGTTCTATGAGAAATGGAGAAATCTCGTGATTATTGTCCGATCCAAGATTTAAACTGGTGTATGTGTTCATGCCTAATTCCGGTGTCTTTTTTAAGAGGGAAGTCGCTTATGAGAGTGGAGTTTCGATCCAAGAGAATACAATTTGTGCGCAATGCAGGTGCGTGTCTATAAGCACGTAATTTTAAAGCCTCCAAGGGGCATTAAGCTTGTCCATTTTTAGCACGCGTTGACCTTGCAAGGTGGAGTAGTGAGAAAGTTATAGGCTTGAAGGGAAAGAACGACATAAACACACGCATGCATGTAATCTTTTATTAAAAGTTGTCTTTTACATATTTGCTGACTTTAAGAAAGGCTGCCAAGATCTCTCAGAGAAGACATGCTAAACACGTATAAACACATTCCGTATGGGACTCATGTAGAAGTATTTAAATAGCATGTCAATTAGTGTATTTATATACAAGATTATATCTTCTCGCATTCACATAAATGGATATACATTTTTTATTTTGGTGACCCAGGAACTCCGTACAGCCGGCAGCCGACGAGTAAACCTAGGGGGACACGTAAGCGGGAGGACCCACCACCTCCGGTATCCCACTTAAGACTTCTTATCACAAAATAAGAAAATTTAATTACCATGCGTGATATATTTATAAAAAAGTTCCAATCAAAAGAAGCATATATGCATACGTAAATTTTACTTAATTGTAGCACATTTAAGGTCCATTTTGTTTGAAGGAAAACTGTTTTTTGAGATTTTTTTTTTTTAATTTTACGGTATTTGGATAACAAAAAACTCACCAATTTACATAAAACATTTTCCAGCGGCTAAAAATAATAAGTTTAGATCAAAGGAATACGACTTCTCCTTCTAGTAAGATGGAAAGCGTTTTTCTTAAATCATTAAACAAGCGAAAACTAATTGTTTTTCCTTAAAATGATTTTCATGGAAAATATTTTATTTTTATCATGAAATTGTCAATGAAACAAACACACCCGGGTGTAAACTCACGATAACAATAAAACTCTTTTTAAGCATAGTAAACTCGAACAATTATCACGTACTCTTAATGAAGATCCGGTAAATACCCGTTCACATCTCGTACCGTTCAATTTCCTGTTTCCTTGTATTACTAAGAGAGGAGAGGACCTCACACCTTAAAGAAGAAAAAAACATGAACAGACGAAAAGATGAAAACCAAGACGAGTTCACATGATGACGAGGGTTTGGCATGCAACGCAAGAAGTCAGTTGCGAAGAAGTTGGGTGAGCAGCTGAAGCAACCTCGGATGGCATCGTGGCAAACTGTCACGGATCAGAGCGGTTGCCTGCAAAGCCGGAGAGTTTCAAGCAAAGTGGGACAGACAAGGGTTGCAACTTCTCTTGAAGAACATGCAAGAGGCTGGAGGCATTGGACTCCAGTACAGTTCATTTTATCTTGAACTTAGATTCGTAGATTTTGCGCTCTGTTCGAATACCATGTGCGAGCTTCGTGCTCGAGCGAGGGATCGCGGAACGATCTCGATCGCTCGCCAAGTGTCTGAAGTTCAGATATCCTCGATACGATCGCTGCTCGTTATCAACCGTTTCAAACACTATGATTAAATCGGGGAATTGGCCGGCATTTTCAGATGCTTCTTTTTGGCCAATTTCGTCAGGTAGTTTGAAGAAATTTGTTTTTTTTCTCTCTCTGTATTTAGCCAGCATGCGCTAGATGTATAAAGAAAGTCCAATGTTCGTATTGTTGAAAAAATCAAATATCATTTGTCTAAAGAATAGCAAATTCTCTAATAGTTTTTACTGTTTTGATCAGAAGGGAGTGCACGTAGGTCAATAAGCGGTGGAATGAAAACTTTAGGTTAGAAATGGTAAGATTATAAACGCATAAATTAAGGAGCATGATCCGGGAAAGAAATCAGAACTTTATGAAATTCTGATCAAGAGGGAAGATAATCTTTTTAGTATCCAAATATATGTTACTTACAAATTTTCTTTTAATAAACAACAATCTGTTTAATTCTACATTTATAAGAATGTATCAAGTACAATGTAAAATCAGGAAAAGAAAATAAAAATCATTAAAAAAAAAAAACCCTGAGTCTTATCACTTTTCATTATTTAAATCTACTTGGGTTGGTGAAAAGAAAGTAAAAGTTTGAAATTGAGAGAAAAAAAAATCATTGCCGATTTCCCAAGAAACCAATTTACTATTCACACCCCCTTTCATCTTAATATATATAGTATTAAGATGTTATTGTTGTCGAAATATTATATAATATCGCTTAACAAAAAGTCATATATACTTTTTATATCTATTTATCTTAAAATTTTAGGTTATACTTTCTAACATTGCATTGCAATTGGTTTTTAACAATTGTCTTGATACCATATGCTTGTTTTCTCTATTTATTGCAAATGGTATTGAGCTAGTGTACTACAATATAGCAAATATGGCCGTAAGTATACTTAGCGTCATTTATTGCGTGAAAAATAAATAATTTAAAAAACATTTTCCTAAAAAAGATAATTTGTATTACTTATAAAAATAAATAAATGACCATCGGTTTAAATATAAATTATTATCGGTAATGAAATATTTTTCATTAATTAATTATTTCAAATTATATAAAGGATCACTCTTTTGAAAATATTTTTGAAATAATTCATTTTTTAATTTAACAACGATAGATATTGGATTCTTGCTTACTTTATAAACCTTCTGGCATATATGATGATTGCTTCCAAATGTCTCTGCATGCACCACCCCCCGAAAAACGAATACCACCACCCGGATCTGGCATTTGCACTTTTCGTGCGATCCCCATCTAACAGGTCCCCATCAAGGAAAATCGAGATCGTAGCTTGGAGCCAATTCAATGGAACCTAACATTTGCAATGTGTACAGGAGGAATTGGGCATGGGGGGCGCTGTCACCCGAATGTGTTTTGGTTGGCCAGAAATGCCGACCTCTACCTAACTGTAATGTATTATTTTTATATTATTATGAAGTGAGCTTTTGAGAATCGCTAATGAAAAGGACGCAAAATGGAACTCTTTTAAGGAAACGAAACAAACCACATTTTTTTAGTTTGGTGAGAATCTATTGCCTTAAGGCAATGCACCGACAAAAAAAAAAAAAAAAAACTTAAGGCTGCGTACCCTATTGTCCAAAAAAACAGAATTTTGTGTTTCTAAGCTTGGGGAATTGAAATTTTTCCTTCCGAAAATATAACAATTGCTACGAAATGGAGAGATGTGTTTACTTGATCGATTCCGAAGGATCTTGATGCAACGGTGCATTATTAGGGCGGGCCATTTCAGGTGTCAAATAGGCATGACTTTGCTTTGGTACTAAGAAAAACGTGTGAAAATCAAGGAACCTTATTTATTTTCTTAGATAAAAGGCCCAAGGCGAGGTATCATACCACCGCCCTTTTATCTCGTGAGTGTCTTCATTTATAATATAGTTGGTCAATTAATCTTGCTTTTTACTTTATTTGTTGTATGAAGGCATGAGATGGTTGACTTTTGTTGGAAGTGTTATTATACGCGGTCTGATACGAGAATTTTGTAGTTCTAGTGTGCATGGACTTGCGCACCGATGGATTGCTCAATTTTTTTTTTTTTTTTAGGCTTTATTAACGGAGCATTTTTCGGTCTATTATAAGAATAATAACTTATTGTAAGCCATAAGTTCTTGAAAGAGTAGATCCCATAATAATTATAATTTTTTATTATTTATATTTTTATGATTCGAACATATTATTATTCTTATAATAGTTTTTTTTATTGGATTTTTTTGATAGACTGTTTAAATGAATATCTTTAGAGACCTTATAAACAATAGCCGAAAGCGATAAGAACTTTGATTGCATTTATTAATGTAATTGAAACAAAGTTAAAAATTACAATACACGTCAAAAGAAACCTTGACAAGCATCGGAGCTCATGTTTCGACCGTCTTTGTCGGTAAATTAATCATGGTTCATGATTTTCCCCCGTGGCATCATTGCATATGTCAATAAAGTCCTAAAACATCGACACGAATAAATTGCATATGTGTTTAGAAGATGAAATGGTGACATCACGCCAACATCACATCTAGAAGCTTATGCATGGCCTTGAGACTAGCTACAACAAGTTGACGCCATTAACAAAAATAAAAGTTTTGATCATGCGTATCGTGGGAAATGAAAACTCAAATTAATGGTTCTAGATTACACACTTATCATTAGACATCATATGGCAAGATTACACGAACACATAGAATAAAAAAGAAAAACACAAAGATTTGGTGACCAACCTATCGGAATAGGTTCCCCAATTTTTGGAACTTGAAATATATCCCATCAAATCCTTCACTTATCCATTTATGAAGTTATCGGTTCTACCCTAGAACCATACTCATTCCGAGACACCAATCTTCTCATTGACGTGTATCAACAAGAGATAGCCCATCTCCACAAGAATCAGGGCTAAAACTGGATTCGACGATTCCTGAGAGCTCGCACCTCAGCTGAGGTTTGAATTACGTTGGCCGACACCTTTTTCCCCAAAAGTGCAAGCAGCGCTGCGGTTTTTAGCTGTTTGACTTTGGTGCCCTGTCGCGCCTGAACGTGGTCAGCTGTTATCGCAAGCAGTCGATTACGTAAAGGCTTTAGTCCCGTTTGATTTTTGTAATGCGATTTTGTCACGGGTGCTGACATTAGCGGTTCAGCACGCTCTGCATATTTTTGCCCGAAGGGGGAGGAGGAGGAGTGCATGTCAAGGATCGACCAGGGGGGCTTTGCAGGCCCCTGTTTTGATACGTGGATCAAGGGGGAAATGATACTAAAAATGATGACTCAAATCGAGATGTGAACACTCCCTTTTTTCTAGACCATGCGATCTCATTTAAGGCATTTTATTTCGCTCAACGTAGGTGAAATCACGCATATGTTTTTTTTATGGGAATGATAGTTCCTGTGCTTTGATGGGAAGGAAAATTCAATAATAAAAAAAAAAAAAGAAGGAAAAAAGAAAAAGCAAAAGGAGTTGTCTTCGAAATCCCACACTATTCATACCAGAAAAAAAAAAAAAAAAAAATCCCACTCTATAAAATGCCCAGACCACCTCGTCTTCCTCGTCTGTGCTGCTCTGCCCCTGCGTTTCTCCTCTCTGTCTCTCTCTCTTGCTGTCTGTATAAAGGTGCAAAAGGTTCGACCTTTTCGGCATTTGGTGACAGAGACAGTCTTCCTCCTCCTGCTCCTTCTTCTCCTTCTTGTTCGAAGCTCCTCCTTCGCCCGACAACCCAATTCAAGCAAATTCGTCTTCGTTCGCCACGACCGACCTGCTCTCTCCTGGAAAAACTGCATTTTCCCGAGGTCCCTCGAGGGGAAAAAAAAAGGTAAGAGCTGCTGTTTTTTTTGACCGCGGGTGATTCGTTGCATCATGCACGTCTCCGCACGACCCGTATCGACAGGGAGAGATTCTTACTCTAAAGCTCGCGTTTCGGTGCGGGAAACAGAGCTTGCGGCTGGGATTTCGTGTGATTAACGTTCTTAATACGGAAAAGATCGAATCTTTAAGCATCAATCACCGTTTACGGTGACGGTACATGCATGGAAGTCTTTCTATTTCGACCCGCCGTGAGTTTCCGCGACAGTTTCTTCGGCTTTCGATCTCAAGTTTTGTTTTTTTTTTTTTTTTTTTTTTGCCTGCCTCCTCGGTTCATCTAGGACCATATGATATCGGGCCCATATTTTTTAACGCCGTATAGTTTTCGACGACGCGATTTCCTCGATTATTTTAGAGGACTGAACAGCTTCCCTGCTTGGTTCAGCTTTGAAAGAGCTGTGTACTTGCTGAAGATGGTGACTTTGAGGACCCCATTTGTTTATTTTTGTTCATGTATCATGGGTCGATAATAAAGCTAATTGCTTGTCGGTTGCTGCACTCCTGGTGGTCGATGCTGATGTTTGGGAACGTGTATCAATCACTTTCTTTGAAATGCAAAACCGTGAAACGTGTCTTAATCACTTTCTTTCGATGTGAATTGTTAAAATAGAAATTTTGATGATGTGCTTCTAGCTTACCATATTTTTTTTTTTTTTGTTTCTTGATTGGCCTAGAACCTTCTGTCAGTAGTTTACAATCTCGAATTGTTTCATCCTATATAAGTTCGAACCGAAAGTGGCAAGATTACATGTCTCGTGTGTGAACTATGAAGGTTGAGGTTGTGTTCATTTTCTTCATTTTCCCCCATTTTTGTGCCTGGTGGCATCTCATGGTCGTTTTTTGTAGTTGCAATGTCCTTTTCACGGTATGAAATAAACCATGACGATTTCCTGATGGGTCATACTATTATGCATCTGTGAAAGTGATCTATGAGATCTATTCATAGGTACTACATGCCTCATTTAAATTTCGATCTAGTCCCCCACAGCTTTAGGTAGTACTACATGATGCTTGCATAGGAGACGATGTGAAAAATGATTCCTTTGTTTTTTATTTTTTTGCGGGATATCGTTTTTCTATGCATGATATGTAAGAAGTTTGGCGTATGTTCCATGTGCATCATCTCAGTAGGAATTGGTGATTGCTCCATAATTGTCCCTTCCAGTCTTCTCAATAACAATTGTGACAAACTGAGTCCTTGAGATGACACAAAGGGAAAGTCCTTTAAGAATTAAAAAATCTTAAATCATCTTGCTGATGATTACATGAACCGTTGATCACTCTCTAGAGAGCACAAAGTCTGTATAAAGTAAATTTGGGATGGAATCATGGAGATTCTGTCTCTGGGTGTTTTTCATATAATGCCACATGGTGCAAACATTGCATGCCATGTATTCTCTTTCTGCACTTTTGTCTTTTCAATTTAACATATGAAAGTGTCGTGTAAAATTTTGGACTGATTGTTACATATAAAATATAGATATCCAGCACCAAGGTCATCTGTGTGTTTATATTCAGTCGCCTTTTTCCATGTCTACATTTGCAAGGTGGGTTCTTTACCGCCTGCTGCTGAACAAATTTTTAGGAGTAAAATATTTCAACAGGCTCAAACTTCAGATGCTAAATTAGTGATTTGCATTTGCAGTGACCTTCAGGGAGGTATTGAGTGCGCGAAATCTGGAAGATAGTCGGCTTTCTCAAACATTCCAATGAATTATCCGCTATAAATGCAACGCTTTGTAAATGATAAGGTATTTTCTGGCATAAAGGCGATCTGTCTCGTTTCATGTTAATTATAGTACTCTTGCTGAATGTTTTTGTTTTATATTCAAGACCAGATCTCAAGAACTCAGCACTCGATGGACTGCACTCCCAATAGCAGTGATAAGAAAACTCTGAAGAGGTGGTTTTTCATTGACAAGAGGGTAGGACAAAGCACATTCAGTTATAGCTGATAAGTTGCTCTTAAAGCACAATTTCCAGAAACTGGCAGCACAATTGATACGATCTGTTTTCCTATAGTGCTTTTGTTCTTGATTCAATGGAACTCAAGTCTACTCATTCATCTCCTGTTCTTGCCGGTCCTGCACCCAAGACAAGACTAGTAGGCCTTCATTCCAACTTGTCCTCTAGCAAATGCATACCGATACTGAGGAGAAAGCCGGGAAAGCTCGATGAGGCTCTCTCTAATGGCTGGCTAGATGCAATGAGGGCCTCGTCTCCTCCTCGTAAAAAGCATATAAAAGGTTATTGTGTTGAAGTTGCTTTAGATGATGCCGAGATTGCCTATTGCTCTTGGAAGGTATTTCATTTTTATAGTTTCTAGATTTTAATGATGTGATAAGTACTATGCTATGCCATTTGCTCTAATTCATGTTGTTTAATTGCAATTTCTCTGGATTGCACAGATTAAGCATCCATCAGCACTCAATTCATTTGAGCAGATCACGAAGCAGGCTAAGAAGAAAAAGATAGCCATTTTTTTGGATTATGATGGGACTCTTTCGCCAATTGTAGACAACCCTGATGATGCACTGATGTCTAATGAAGTAAGAATAGCATTTTGTAAGCATAGAAGCCCTCCGTTTCTCGGTATTCCATAATTATTTATTTTATGACATTGGTGAATATATATTTTCAGATGCGTTTGGCCGTGAAAAATGTTGCAGAGTTCTTCCCAACTACCATTATTAGCGGGAGGAGTCGCAACAAGGTATCGGGAGGACTCCACTTTAGAGGGTGTTTGGGACATTTCGAGCCTTTAATCCACTTTTCAACTTTCACTTTTTGATTGATACTCTGAAGATGTTATGCCTGAATTACATCAATTTAATATCATTTTAGGTACACGAGTTGGTAGGACTGACTGAACTTTATTATGCTGGAAGCCATGGGATGGATATTATGGGTCCTGTGGGTGTTGCTGCATCCATTGACCATCATGGCTGTGTCAAATTAGCTGACAGCCAGGTATTTGAAGATCCACTCGAGAATGTTTAAATTGATTCTCCCGGGGGAAATAAGTTTCATGTTGATGGTTTAATTTTTCTGTGACGTCTGTCCTTATTATTATAGGCTGAGGAATTAAAGCAGTTTCAGCCTGCTGGAGAATTCTTACCAATGATTGATGAGGTGCGCGACTGCTCTGCATCCAATTTCTTTTTTATTTTATGGTATCTATATATGGTAAATGGCAATTAGAAGATTGATTATTGACTTTAGCATGCAGGTTTTTAGAACCCTCGTTGAGAAGACAAAGGGAATCAAAGGCACAATAGTTGAGAACAACAAGTTCTGTGCCTCAGTACATTACCGAAATGTAGATGAAAAGGTTAACTAAGGGCTGCAGTGATGTTCAATCAGGTCAACTTCCAAGTCTGTCTCATTTTAATTGATTGCTCTATGATTTCAGAATTGGCGCACTATTGCTCGATTAGTCCATGATCTATTAAAAAACTACCCGCATTTGCAAATAACTCATGGACGGAAGGTATTATTCTTGGCTCGATTCTGGCTTTATGCATCATGATTTCCTTTTGTTAAGTGGGTCTCAGTAATTTGTTGCACATACTTCCTTTTGTTTATCCAGGTTTTAGAAATCCGTCCTGTGGTGGACTGGAATAAGGGGAAAGCGGTGGAGTTTCTGCTCGATTCTCTCGGTATCTTTTCTTTTGGCCTTTGACGCTCTTTTCCAGAACATAAGTGGACACGCTATTCTACAACTTTGCTTTCATGTCAACACAGGTTTCGCTAATCAAGCTGATGTGCTCCCAATCTATATTGGAGATGACAGAACTGATGAAGATGCATTTAAGGTACTACGCACATGCAATTCCTATTGTTCTGTTTCTTTTTCAACCTTGAAGCAAGCCTGCAAATGAGTTGGCCATTTTGATGATCTATATCAGATGCTGGGTGAAAAGAAGTGTGGCATTGGGATTTTGGTATCTTCAGTGCCCAAAGAAACAAAGGCATTATACTCTCTCAGGGACCCATCGGAGGTGCACATCCTTGTTCATCTTTTTCACTTTTCCTCTCAAAACTTTCAGTTGTGTTTTCAGAAGCATATGCTAATATACGACGGATGTGTTGGAATTGCGTGTAGGTGATGGAGTTTCTGAAGTCTCTTGTCGCGTGGAAGAAGATGGAAGACGAAGATGGAAGACGCATGAAGGATGTGAAATTGCAGTGCTAGTACTAGTGTCATAAGGCTAGGGATTCAATGGGATACTGTCTATGCTTCTAATAGATCACGGTCGGGCGGGCGGTCGAAATCTGAGCGAATTTTTTTTTGCTTTTGCATCTCGGCCATCGGTCCGTTTAGTTTCTAGTGTTTATATGTGTTGTTCAGCAAGCTGATGAAGTTCTGTAATTATGTTGTACTCTTCTCTGCTAAGTGATTATGAATAGACATATACCAAGTTATGACAACAGTTCAAGAACTTCAGGGGACGGTTGTGGACCATTAGCATTTCAGTCGATGTGATCTTGTAAATACCCTGGGAATCATTATATCTGCCTAACAAGGAAGTATTCGACTCGCATTGCTCGTGTAACCTTTTATCTTCGCTTGTACTCGGATTATTTCATCTGAATATCATGAAGTTTATATTCATCCACCGGTTTATCCTTGAGTTATGCTCATGCTGTCATCAAAAGAGGAGAAGAAATTCAACGTTATGAGTCTCTCTTGCTTTCCTCGGAACAGTATTGGTGACAATTCATTGTCCGGCGACGCCTTATGAATTTTCCTTCGCCGGCCGTGTTTGTTTGGCAATGCCGGCCGAGTTTCAGGACAATGAAGGCGAAAAACGTTAGGGATCATTAATGAGCTGCGAGAAGTCCCGAGCCTAAAGAAATTTTTCCTAGTTTTCACTTTGTTTCCTTATCCCTACATAAGAAATACCGGGGGTGTCGTTTGTTACATATCACTCTGGCATCATATGTGCTGAACCTTTCTTCTCTTTATTTATAAAAGATTTGTGATGACTAATTACAGATTATGAAATTCCTATTTTGTCATTTAGAAAATAATGATCATCATTACAAATGACGTTGTGTTGATTTTTGCATATCGCAATAATTAATAGGTGACAAGTGTTGGATAGCTCCGTCAAGTTAGAATATGAGCCATGCTATAAAAAAGATCTCTTTATATATATATATATAGCTCCGTCAAGTTGAAAGTCATTCACCATTTATTTTATCATCTTTTTTTTTTTTGGAGAAAAGAATTCCGAATCCCCCATTTGCCCCAAAAATAAGCGGAAATCCTACTTTATTACGAGGCCGGCCCTAATATTGTTGTCTTGGTCCAACTCCACCAAATTGATGAGCCTTCTAAAAAGAAGTCTAATAAAAAAATACCAAAGTTCATGAGCAATTATTAAAACTACTTTGTGCGGATGACATTCAGCTACCCATCGTCCTTGGAAAAACGGTACATGAATGTCTTCTATCAAGTGATTCAGCCCGTTCTCTTTCTTTATTTGGTAAATCTCGATTACTTCTTTTGAAATTTCTCACCGTTCCGACTTGCTCTAACTAGTACGTCATTCATGTGCAATTTTATAAGATGTCTACAGTAACTATCAATTACAAGGAGCGTACGTAAACGCCATGGAGATCAGGACCTAGGATTGGAAATTCGCATTATGATACCCTTAAGTCATGAACAATTAAGTAATCCATTATTTACTAGTAACGATCATTACTATTTTATATCGACATCTAGTCATGTTGTAAGCTCGGATGTGGCATAGGGAAAATTCCAAATAAGAATTGAAGTGTCATCGTTTTTTCAAATAAGGGTTCAAAGTGCATTTTGTATCAAATAAAAGTATGAAGTGGTAAAATCGTTTTAAATAAGGGTCAACTAAAGGTTTTTGGCTAGCCGATGACTATTCCAATCATCGAAGAAACGGTTTTTTGGTTAAAAAAATTATAACCATATTTTTTTCTTTTTTCCTCTTCCCTCCCTAGGCTATCGACATCGATGGCTAGTGGAGGTCACCTTGCCTCAGCTGGGCGGAGCGAGGGTCACCCAAGCCAAATTCGACAAGGGTAACCCTCGCCCAACACCAATGAGGAGTACCCTCACCCAACTCCAACGGGGGCTACCCTCACACGAGTCCAATGACCTCCGCCATGGCTAATGGAGGAAAGAGGGAAAAGAAGAAAGAAAAAAAAAGGAAAGAAATAGAAATAAACAAAAAAACAAACTAAAAGACGAAAATGCCCTTCACTAAGAGAGGTTTAGCACTTTTTAAAAACTGATTTGACCACTTCGACTCTCATTTGCAACTCTTATTTGAGATATTTAGCAATTTCAAGTCCTTATTTAAAATAAATTCACTTCAGATTCTCATTTGAAAAAATAATAACACTTCAGACCTTTATTTGAAACTCTTTTCTAAAAAATACAATGGATTTATGCGTTTACAAACCCTCATTTTTAAAAGCTCGCAAGGACTTAACTGTTATGATGTGATTTCACTTGTTAAATCGAGATTTAGCAAACCCTTTACGCTAACCACTCTCTGTTTTTTCCTTTTTCTTTGTTTCTTTAACCCAACGTAAGTAGTTAGGGTTTTCTTGTGGAGGAGGAAAAGGAAACTACGCTCAATGATTATAGCTTGCGCAAGTTAAGAACGCGGTGGAGACATAATGTAATAAAAAGTCTTATCTAACCAGATTATTTATAATCCTGGCTTTTCCTTGTAAGCAAGATCATCTCATCATATAGATACACGCTTAAGAAAAAAAAAAGCGAAATAAATTAAAAAGTCAAGAACTTGAAATGAACAATTTTTAATGGCGTGAAAGGCCGAGCCGACACCATGAAGTTAGGACATTGATGAAAGATGTCTAGGGTTGATCCTTTTTCCACTCGTTATCATCAAGGTTTTTCAAAAGGTGTGATTAATGTTGGGATCGATTTGGGATGGTTCCTTCACTGCTGAAATTAGGTAAGTTGGAGATTCCTCATGATCGAGATGATCCTAATCCATTCGTGACCTTTTCTTTTCCTTTTCTCGCTCCTTAATTTTAGGAAAGACGAACGCAATTTCTTTTTCCACCTACCCTTGAAATCCCACTTGGGTTTGCTCTAAAGGGTCTAACAAAATCAGTGATCGTGTTCTTCGCCCATTAAACTCAAGTTACGAACAAGAGAAGTCAATTCAATTGTAAATTTCTCAATTAAATTAATTTAGTTTTAAACACTTTCATGTTTTGTCAATTGAATCCATTCGTCTAATTTTAACTGAAAATTATTGACATAAACATCAATTACGTGACGTGATTGGTGTTAAATTGACATTTTTAAATAATATTTTGAATTTTTTTATAATATTTCATGGTTTTTTCTTTTTCTTTTCTTCCCTTCAGAATGGATTTAATTGGCATAAATATATAAGGTTTAAGACTAAGTTAATTCAATATAAAAATTTATGACTAAATTGATATAAATGTTATGTGTCTATAACTTTTTGGTTTTGTATTTTCTTCTTAGGAAAGGTTTTTGGATCTCTCCGAGTATCGTGACGATACATTAGGATTCAAACTCATAAGATTATATTTATTTTTGTGTGATACTATTATCATTTTTTTTTTTTTTTTTTTTTTGGGGTCAAAGCTGTAGAGTAGTAGTAGTAGGCTTGGCTATGTTAGAGATAGCAAAACATCCCCATTTTGGCGGCTTGAATTGTATGATAAAAGCCAAGACTTCCGCGTACCTATTCAGAAAACATTATTAATGAGGAAATTAGATTCCATCTCAATTCTTGCCGTTGTGGTTACTATTATTTATACTTGGCCCCCCTTGGGAAACGCATAATTATTAATTTTCGGCCTACAATGTTTGCGGCCAAGCAAAAGAAAAAAGCTTAATTAACAAGGCTGGTTTCTAGGGGTCAGGTATGGAGTTTGATTGAGCCTACTGCCTCTCGATCCTATTCGGATTACGTTTTACAGTAGCCCCGAATGTACGAGTTACCTTTTATCTCCATTTTTCCAAGTATTTTCTGAGGAAAAAAAAAAAGTTGGACGTATTGTTACATGACTCAATCAATCGACATTTGTGGCGGCTGAACACCTCAATGAACAAGCCGTAATCTGACTTGAACATTCTTTATTTCTTTTATGACTTTCTTATTCCCTCTCGTCCTCGTTCCATCTCATATTTGCTCATTCTATGCTCTTGCCTTAGTTTGGATATGGATTTTTTTTAAATTATATTAAAGATAAAATTGCTTTAACAATATGGTTAGATAAGGTATATATTGTATAGTAATAGGTCAAAACGGATCAAATATGCTTCAATTTGATCTACTCATTTAATAGTATCGAATGTAGAGATATGCTTGCCGGGTATTTCTCTAATTGCCAAAGCAAACTCGCCCAATGTACATTGGTCGGAAGCGATCCACGCCCATGATCAAACGATGAAGGGCAGGAATGTTTGCCTGCCAACTCACCTTTTTTATGACAGCAATCAATCCTTGCCTTGCTGGATATGGTCCATGCATGGCTTGTTTGCTTGCCATCTCCGTCGAAGGGTAGAGAGAGAGAGAGAGAGAGACAGCCACTCTGTGGGCGGGTCCGAGGTTTTAGGGAGATCATGGGTTTTTTTTTGGTCAGTCCTACTTTATTCCTACTCTACACTCACTCTCAGACTTTTGCCCTGCCTTTTGTAGGGCATGGGAGTCGAAATCCACTCCTGAAACTTACGCGTTTTTACCCTATCCCCCCTAAGAAGGTGAGGATTTGAACCCCTCACCTCCCCTTTTCATGTTGGAAGGGTGGCCACTGGGGCGAATCGCAATGGTTGGGAGATCATGGGCTTGGCTCACAAAAATGTGCAATTCTTTATTTCGATGTTCATTATAAGTATGATATCCAAATTTTACTCGTGAAAGTAAAGTAATAAGTGAGGAAAGGGGAATGCAAAACAATGCATATGAATGTGTTTTGCTCGTAATCCACTCTCCGAGCTTTATAAAAAAATATGGAAAAAGACTTTTTGGGTTAGAAATTTATGTATTATAACAAAATAGAAGTACCAAAAAAATGGAGGAAAGAAAAATAAAAAACGATGCAGACCCTAAAAATGTCATCTTGGAAAGTGGCAATTCTCTTCTTTTTTTTCCGAAAAATTCTGGTGGAGCAATTTCCGCTTTCGGCTTGCCATTTTCTCTGCCTCTGACCCCACCACCCCTTGCAAATATTGGGCATCATGTGGTCACTCCCATTTCCCATTCTCTTTCCAAAGTAAAATCTCCAAGCAAGTCGTACCTTTCAAACTTAAAGAAAATATATAAATGGTCCTCATGCTTTCACTCCACACACAATATTATCCATAAAACTTTAATTTATTCAATAAAGATCTTTAAATTTTAACTCAATATATAATATCGTTTTCGAATTATTAATTTTTTCAACATCTCTTAAATTTTATATGCATGTTCAGTATAATTCCTAAATCACGTGTGGATTCAACTTCGAAGAGTAGCAGATTCCGGGGTCAAATATAAGCTTTAAGAGAGCAGGTAACCTTGAAATTTACAAATTGAAGAAGGGTTAAATGAGTAGGGGTCTCTCTCTCTCTCTCTCTCGCACTCCAGACAGTCAAAACAACACAAAAGAGAACCTGAAAAGCAGAAGGACCGAAACAAACGGTTGGTAGGTGTAGTTACCTAACCAACGACACTGCTAATTGCCAGGTTAAAATTTTCGAATTTCCTTTTATTTTTCCAAAAAAAAAAAAAAAGAAAAGAAAACAACAACAAAAAAGGACAAAAAAAGAGGGGACTCTATTAATTAATTAGCCGTGGTGGTGGGGGCCCAGGCGTGGGAATGGGGATGGGCTGGCAATCATGTGGCGCTTTCAGTGGAAGATCTGGGAGGCACCAAAAAAAAAATTGTTCCTTTTTCTTCTTTTTTTACTGAATTTTCCTCTGTTTTCACATCTGGTTTTCTCGAATTCTCTCTCTCTTTTCTTGAATCGTATTTGTTTAACCTTGGAGACGGGACGACAGGGGGTCGAACGTTGATCCCCTGCCTACGCGCGTGCAAGAAAGAGCTCGTTTCCATCAGCTGTCTCCGCTGCTGCTCTTGCTTCAGCTCCAAGCGGGGAGGCGCTCGGGACAATAATGGTGTCTGGTCGATGCCCTGTCCTCGGGCAGCATTAATTTAGGAAGGTAATCAGCAATAAAAAATCAAGACTTGATATCGAGAGACGGTAATACTCTGGCTCTGGCTACAGTTGCTATTCGCGAATAAGGAAAAAACCAGGTGTCCCTTTTTAATTGACGGAGCTGGTGCGACCCAGTTTCCTTGATTTCGTCTCTTTTTGAACTGGCGATAAGCTGTCACACATCACACTTCCTTCTCTCTCCTCTCTCTCTCTCTCTCTCTCTCTTTCACGCACAGCATGCACGGTCATGCTCAGCAGCGCATGAACGACGAGTGGCGAGCGACAAAAAGAGAGAGCTTCGATTGGGATCAGGATCCGATCATCGACCCGACCATAGTCACCCGTCTCTCTCTCTCTCTCTCTTCCCTAGCGGATGAATTTCCTTCGTTGTTTTAATGACTACCCCTTAAACTAAAGGAACTTAGATCTAGAAAGGTTTAGAACAAACAACAAATCTTTGACAATTCTCGCTCCCCAGTCCAAACTGTCTTTGACCCACCAGCGCTCTAATCACTGAAAAGTGCTCGACCCAAAAAAATATATAATAGAAAAGGACTTGAAAGGTGGGTTCGTCGAGGCAATCTTGCAGAAAGGAAAACGTTAACATGGACTCGCGAATTTCACAGTGCATTTTCTTTCCTTGGACAAACTTATACGAAAAGTCTCAAGAAGGGTGCTGGTCCCAGTAATTGTTTCTTTCTTTTTGCCTTTTTTTTTTTTTGGGTTTCAGACTGTCCCCGGAGGTAATGAGCATTATAAGCCCACAAGAGCAGATAAAGCAGAAAAGAGCCGTTTCCTCTCTCTCTCTCTCTTAGGCACGCACACGGAGGCTACTCGGTCTTTCACCATTCTCGCTTTCCCTCTCTACTAGATAATGCAAAGCCCGTAAAAGCCTTGGAAAAATCGCCCCTGTTTTTCGACGGGAATACGCTGAGAGGGAGGAAAAGAGAGAGCTTTTCTAGAATGGCTACGAACGGCCTCGCCGCCGCAGTTTTGCTGCTGCTCGTCCACATTGGCCTGCTCTCGAGCTCCTGCTATGCCGACGATCCGTTCGTCTACTACGATTTCAAAGTCTCCTACATCACCGCCTCTCCGCTCGGCGTTCCTCAGCAGGTCCGTGTTCTCAGATCTCCTGCTCTGTTTTTCCCCTGAATCTGTATCTCCTTCGTGCTCCGTCTTTCGGTGTTGAGCTTGGCTTTTTGCCCGCTTATGGTTGATGGGTTTGTGCCGAATCCTCGAAAGTTTCCATTTTAAGTACGGATCTGTGTGATGTGAGCTTTCGGTAGTTTGCTTTGAGCTGATGCGTTTTGGTTGGAGGTCGAAACGGACAATGTAGTGCCGACAGAGTGAGTGTTCCACTGGGCTCATCGTTTGGGTTTCGATTTTGCTTTGCAGGTTATTGCTGTTAATGACAAGTTTCCAGGACCTACTATCAATGTCACTACTAACAACAATGTCGTCGTCAATGTGCGCAACAAGCTGGACGAGCATCTTCTTATGCACTGGTATGATTTGCTTGACATTGCGAGACAGGAGGGGGCAAAAAAGAAAGATTTGATTTTGCTGCTCTTTTGATCGTGTGGAGTGTGTGGTGTGTTGGTTATGAGTAGGTCCGGGATACAGCAGCGGCGCAGTTCGTGGCAAGACGGTGTTCTGGGGACCAACTGCCCCATTCCTCCAAAGTGGAACTGGACTTACCAGTTCCAGGTCAAGGATCAAATTGGGAGCTTCTTCTACTTCCCCTCCACTAATTTCCAGAGAGCATCGGGCGGATTCGGTGGCTTCATTATCAACAACCGGGCTATAATCCCCATTCCCTTCGCGACTCCCGATGGTGATATTGTCATTCTGATCGGCGATTGGTATATCAAGAATCATACGGTCGGTGATTGTTAGATGATTTGGGATTGTGGCATATGGTCGAAAGCTCACTTTTAAGATAGATTTTGTTTTTTGTTGTAGGCCTTGAGGAAGTCCCTCAATGGTGGAAAAGATCTTGAGATGCCTGATGGTGTTCTTATTAATGGGAAAGGACCTTACCAATATAATACAACACTGGTCCCGGATGGTATTGATTATGAAACCATTCCAGTCCACCCAGGTAATTTCAATTAAGGTTCTATTATTAAACAAATTATCTGCGATTATTTAAGCAGACCAAGTAAGCTCTGCTTCCAATTGATAATGTTATGCTGGGGTTTTACTTGTCATTGTGGAGTTTTCACAACACTCTCAATTGTGTGCTAGAAAAAGAATTTGGCTGACCAAGATAGGTGCCAAAATTATCTGGTCTCTTTTGCACTATGAGTATGATTTTAGGAGTTGCAGCCATGTCATAAGAATATCTGCATCACCATCGTGGCGTTAATGGTGTTTCTTATATTTCCATGCTCTTTTCTGTCATTCTCTTCTTGTGTAAGCAGCATTATCGTTCTTGATTTTTGCTTCGCCATCTGCAACATTTTGCCTCATCGGGGAACATATTTATAATCAATGACTTTAACAATCTCATGTAGAGTAGTTATTTGATTGTTTCATAATGCTGCGCGGTCTTATTAAAGTGAGCACATACAATAATTTATCCTGTAACTAGTTCATGGGTTGTGGTGGATATGGCTCGAGCGGCACAACGGAGTTTGATCGTTCTGTTTCCCTTCTTTCTTTTCTTTGTTTTGTTTTGTTTTGTCTTTTTTTTTCGGGGTGGGGGGAGGTTTAGGAAGTCCTGCTCAAATGAGTACTGATTTGTTTGAAGGTGGGGTAAATCATCAATAAAGCTTGTATGATTATCAACACCACGAGACTTACTGATGCCAATATGATTAACAGGGAAAACATATCGCATCCGTGTGCACAATGTGGGAATATCAACAAGCTTGAATTTCAGGATTCAAAACCATAACCTCCTTTTGGCTGAGAGTGAGGGTTCATACACGGTGCAGCAGAATTATACTAGTTTGGACATCCACGTTGGTCAATCATTTTCATTCTTGGTGACAATGGATCAGAATGCTAGCTCTGATTATTACATTGTAGCAAGTGCCCGATTCGTGAATGAATCTCTTTGGAAAAGAGTGACTGGTGTCGCCATATTGCATTACACAAATTCAAAAGGGAAGGCGGAGGGCCCTCTTCCAGATGGACCACAAGATGAATATGATAAAACCTATTCTATGAACCAAGCGAGATCAATCAGGTATGCTTCCAGGAATTTTATACGTAGACACTTACATTTCTTTTCCTGACTATGGCGGGAGTATGTTGAGTCAGCATCACCTTGGATTCAACATCTGGACCACTTTTTATCTGGAAAAACCGTCACTGCAATGAAAAGTCTTAAATTTACATTCTGAGATTGTCGGTCCATGTTAGTTTTAAAAGTCGATGAGAAGGTCAATGCATTAAATGTTTGAAAATAGATCAGATGTGGCGTCAAAACTGCCTCCCTTATTTGTTGTAACCTAATCTTTTAATCGCTGACACGACATGTGCGATTACTTTGTTTATTGAGACAATAGATAATTGAATCTCAATTCTTTGATCTGATGCTGGGATGCAGATGGAATGTGAGTGCCAGTGGGGCTCGTCCCAATCCACAGGGGTCTTTCCGCTATGGCTCAATTAACGTGACTGATGTGTACTTATTGAGAAACGCTCCTCCAGTGACAATTGCTGGAAAACGGCGCACGACGCTTAGTGGAGTTTCGTTTGTGAATCCTTCCACCCCGATCAGGCTCGCTGACCAGTACAAAGTGAAAGGAGTATACAAGCTTGACTTCCCCGAAAAACCACTGACTGGACCGCCGAAGATGGAAACATCTGTGATTAATGGAACTTATAGGGGATTTATGGAAGTAATATTGCAAAACAACGACACCAAGGTGCAGTCGTATCACATGAGTGGATATGCATTCTTTGTAGTGGGGTAACTTCTTCTGCCTTGCCATGCCTACTTGCAACATTGCTTTTGCTTTCCATGGTTATACTAGTGCTATTTACTTTGTTAGTCGGAGTGGTAGGAATTCCCTTTCCTTTTAATCAAAGGGTGGTGACAAACATCTTCTGTGTATAGGATGGATTATGGTGAGTGGACAGAAAACAGCAGAGGGACATATAATAAGTGGGATGGCATTGCCCGCTCCACGGTCCAGGTGCGTTTTCACTAGTTGAAAAACTTTTACCAGATAAATTTCTGAATATCCTTATCTTTACCCTTGACTTTCTCGGAATGGTTGGGCTCATTTTCTGCATTCATTGAGGAAGACTGAGCATTTCATTGGTTGTTGTATGCCTTCGTAGTTCTTCATAGTTGAGTGTGAAAGATGCTTGTTGCAAATGATCCTGCAGTGCGGATGCTCTATGGCATCTCCTGTTATTCAAAAAGATAATGCTTAACAACTTATTTTAGTTCAGAAGAAGCTGAAGTGCCTCATGTTTCTTGTTTCCTTTAGTCAACGCTAGACTTTCTCCCAAGTAAATGGGAGACAGATGAAAGATTGCTTATACTGATTACTCTCTCTCTCTCTCTAGGTCTATCCTGGAGCATGGACAGCGATCCTCATATCCCTTGACAATGTTGGAGTTTGGAACTTGAGAACAGAAAACCTCGACTCATGGTACCTCGGCCAAGAAACTTACGTGAGGATCGTCAATCCAGAAGAGAATAATAAGACTGAGCTGCCCATACCTGATAATGCTCTGTACTGCGGTGCACTTCAGCGTCTGCAGAAGTAAGTAATCCAAATCTGCCCCTAAATTCTTTGTTTCGATAGATAGAACAATCATCAGACAATTAGGCGGCCTGTCCCTTTCGAAATCACACCTTTGACCCTGACAAAAGGCGTCTACTGCTCATTTTTTTCTTTTAGTATCTTCAAGGAAATGTATTTAATCTAAAAACCAAAGCATAAAGAAACAAGCATTTTGACCTATCTTATTGTTTTGGTGAAAGCTTTCCTGCCACATACTAAAATTCAATGCCTCCAATTTGCAGGCCTCAAGATATCTCTTCGGGAGTCACAATCACTGCCAGTATATCAACCGTGGCTGTCACTGTGCTAACGATACTCTGCGCTCTCATGTCCATCTCCCGCTAGGCATCATCGTTGCCATCTCCTTCTAGTGTATCCTTTATGTCGCTTCGCCGGACTGTAGCTTCTTAGTGAGGTTGGTTTGTGAGTGTTTTAGGGTGTGCCATTCTAGCCTGTCCATAATTCAGTGATTTTGACATGTATTCTTTTGATCCACGGTAGTCTAAGAGTTCCGCACGGGGTCCTTTCGTCCAATTTATTGTGATCTTACATTCTTTTAAATACCCTACAATTGTATGAATGACTTATGAACAATTTTCCGAAGCAAATCCAATTTTCTGCACTCCGGTTTGGCTCTATTAATCACTCATTAGCCTTGTCCTGTCTTTAGAAGGGACTAGTCCAGATTACATATCGGCTTGGAAATTTGAGCCTTTGTTGCCTGGCTTATGTCATTGCTATGGAACTGTTAAGGAGTTAGTTTTCACATGTGTATTTTTCATTTTATTACTGTTAATATAAATTTATTGTAGGTAGTTCACTTAACAAAGGTCGACACTCGACAAGAAGACCTAGTTCAGTTAGTCATTTCGATACAACAATCGTTCGTCGTATTCTTTTCCCAGGTTTCTCAAAGGCTATCTCTATTTGCACACAAGAATCAGAATTCAATGTTCACGTTTTGGCATAGTTTAAGCAATGCCTCGGATACTGATGGTGACGGACTTGGCATCAAAAACTCGAAATCAATGACTGTTGTACACATCCAAAACCAGTTGAAAAAAATGATGGAAGGATTTGTCTGTGGCAACGATCTTTAACTTGTGTGCTTCTGACCAAAAAAAGGGCAGCCAAAAGAATCGTCACGACAGAAACCCCATGCTCTCATGTCTTATGCTTCACAAGCCCTTATCTCTGAGGAATCCTCAGTTCTCAGCAACTAAAGAATGAGAAGAGGCTCTGGCTTTAGGCTAGGAAGAAAGGTAATGAAGATCTTCAAATCGATTACCCAGAACTGAGGTCTCCTTTCTAAGAAAGAAACTCGTAATTCCATGAACAAAATCTACGGTTTGGCTCGGTACGAGATGTGTGGAGCAAGTAGGCTCGCCCCTTTCACTTCAGGTGAAATTTACATTTGGTTGGGTCAAGAGAAAGACTGAACCAAAGGAAAGGGAGTCACAACGGGACACTAGGAGGTCTAGTGGACGAGCCGGACGAGGAGTCATGCTGCCCATTAAGTATCTCAATCACCCGCTGTTTGGCGAGATGCAAGAGGAAGCTCAGAGGGTTCGTGGGTATGATCATCCTGCTGGGATCAATGTACATTGCAGGATTTAGGAGTTTGAGAAGGTGAAGATGAGGATTGTCACCAGAGATTGGCGTTGGCAACAACAAAAGCCAGGCTGGTGGTAGCATTTGCTAATCTCACTAAATTCAAAACGTTTAATCTATAAATTTAAAGATGATAGAATTAAAGACTGAAGGCAATGGTGATTTTAAGTCCGGTGGTGATCAAGATTAATGATTGGTGTTCCACAAGTTGCAGGTCCTCTGTTCTTCAGTTTCTAATTCCTCATCGATTTAGTTATTTGATGCAAACATCAAAATACTTTCAAAGTTCTGCAAACTATGGAACTCATCCCCGACTTTTCCCTGTCATGGGTGAGCCGATCGTCTCCAAAGTACGCAAACAACGAACTACACAAGATTGTGCATATTGAAACTAATTAAAATCACAGCATCAAAGCTATCCTGGCCTAAAATCAAGGCGATCCTCCTTCAAAGGATGAGGATTGGGAAAAGAATGAGAAGCTGCCCTACTCTCGGTCTTGGATTGTTATAAGCCCAACAAAAGTACATAAGGAAGACATGCAATAAGGAAGTCTCTAACAGTGTCCACAGCTGAGCCATGTTTGAATTCTGTTCACCCTCAAGCTTGCTCAATAACTGATGGTGCTTCAGGATCAAGAAATTCACCTCTGCCCTCTTTAAATTGCAGAAAAGTACAACAGTCATAGTCCAGCTCATTCGAGCATGGTGAAAATTACAGTGAGAAGATGCAATTCAGGGGGGAAAAAAAACCCCTCACATTACCAGAAATTCAAACTTTTATCTCCTGGTTGTGTAATCAGTTTCTTTGTATTATTCAACTCACTGCGAATGACTATTCTCTAGTATCTACCCCTCCAGGAACTCCATTTGAGTTTCAGTTGGTACCAGAAAGGAGAGATGCCCAGAACTCCTCGTGGTATCCTTGGGTCAAACACATCGAACTGCACCTGACTGAGGGTATCTAGCATTACTTGCGCAGGCACAGCTGGGAGCAGCACGGGGATCGCCTCAACAGGCACTGTTCCAGCTAATTCACGAGCCTTCTGCAAGTGGATGTTAGCCACAGATGCCATCTCGAATACTGCATCGCAAAGCTTCTCACGGGAGTCTAATCGAACTTCTGATTGACCTCCCATTTCGACCAGCAATCCATGCTTGGCCGCCACTTTTCTAGGTATATATAAAGAGTGGCGGCTCTTGCTAGCATGATATGGCAGCGACTTAAGCAGCAAAAGAAGGCCACTGGCCTTTCCAATATGAGATGCCACGTGATCAGCTGCAGTGGACCTGATTCCACCAGATTGAAGTGTCGTGTACAGAATGGTTGATGCAGTGTCCTCGGCATACTTTTCCAATTCATCAATGGTTTCTGGCATTTCAGTCACCTCTCTGCTAGCATCATTGATACGAGCTTCAACAGATCGTTTCAACCATGCTTTGCTAAATTTGAAATCAGATACAACTGCAGATAAGGCCCGTGCAGTTGGGTGTTCAATTAGTTTATTGGCAAAAATTTTGTCTATAGCTTCCTGCCACCAGACAAGGCGCATGAGGCCAATTCTTGGATCAGAAGCAACATCCATGGCTCTGGATGTTTCAACATTGAAAGCACGGAGGGCAAATGCAGCCTTGCGCATGTTGGGTGGAAGTTCAAGAAGGCAAAGGTAGTGATGGTAATCATAACTCCGAACCTGCTGCACGCAATGGGAAAAAGCAGCACGTAAGTTAGTAGATGCACCGGAGCCGCTCATCAGTTCAACGTCAGAAAACCACCCTGCAGATACACAAAACTCGAATGAGAACAGGAGATCTCTGTAAAAGAAAGGAAGAAACTTCAGTTCGTTCAAGTTTCCAGGTAGTCTTTCAACTGAAAATTTTGGCTTTCACACGTGCATCTACGCTTCTTATTCTCTTTGCCAATGCAAACCTCTATCCTGTCTATGCAAATTGATGGCCCCAACATCTTGCTATAAACGCAGGGCCAGGTCATTGAGTGAGATGGATAAGGAATGTCATACTAACCGTTGCGCATCACTAGAACTTCTTTGATAGTCCTTACTCAAAATTAAGCTAGATATTCCGCTCTTTTCTGGTAGAGTTGCAGTTTTTCCCGCCCCACGACGCGTCGTATGGCCCAGGAGCGCATACATAAATTGGCCCAATTGTTGCAGACCTTTTAGCACACAAGTATTGATCACCGCACGCTGCTTCGTGTTCTACCAAATTATTTTCACCAATGCCAGTCCATTTTAGTACGCGTGAATTCACAGCGGGACACGACACCAACCGTTCGGACAAATGCAGTCGCTAAAAGAAGCAAAAAACCATCCGGCAAAGTCTACGAGGATTAACGAGTTCCCCATTTTAGCAGATGTGGAAACGCACCGGCATGAAAAGTATCGAGTCGGACAACCACACATGAATACGATCTCGCTGAAGCACGCGCTCACAGAGGCATTTCGTCAAACAGGTGGTCCCCAACGCAATTTCCAACGGTCGAATCCAAAATAAACCGACCCAAACGCGAATTTCGGATCTTACCCGGATCGTCACAGGCGATGGCCGGCGCCGAACGGTGGTTCCAGCTTCCAGGTAAATACCAAGAGGCGAGTTGGGAATGCGGTTCCGGGACAGCGAGCGGGAAGCGGGTATGGCGTCGCGGGGAGCGGCCGAGCTCTTCGGCACGTGGAGGCGCAAGTGCGGGATCTCCGGCGGGGGCGAGCGAGGGCGGCGGGGGGGGGGAGGGAAGGGGAGGAGGAGGAGGAGGAGGAGGAGGAGGAGGAGGAGAAACGCCGCAGTTGCGGGCGGAGTTACCCGGGCGGCGTGGATCTGCTGGATTTCGGTTTGCTCTCGACCCTGTCAGACATGGGCTCGTGTTTTGTTAGTTGGGTGGGAGGGGAAAAACACCGTTGAATCTGTAAAAGCCAGAAACTATAATCAAGCATGCCTGGTCATTTGCATTGGCATTAGCACATCATCTTGTTCTTTATAATTCCTGAATTTATGTTTTCGCAATGGCCATCATATTTTCTTTCTTATTATGTAAAAGTGTTGTGATTGAATTGCGACGAAATCGTGTTAAATTTCATCAATTTATGTGTTAAACGTAGTCGTGTTTGACACTGCCGGCCTTGAATATAATTGACGGTCTATTAAAAAGAAAAACAAAACTGAGATCATTTTGCTCTAAAGTTAAATCTTTAGAAGAAAATGTAAATTAATCTCGGCTGTGCTTATTTTTCACCTCCTAAACGAGTTGCCCTTCTTTGTTGTGAAAGAATCTTAGGTGAAAAAGCATTTACACTCAAAGAGAACTTATGAATAGTTGCTTCTTATTCTCCGCATGTCGGTGATTTTTTTCGATTTTTTCTTTCAAATTATTTATTTTCTGCAGAACAAATGTATCTAAGAATCATTTGAGTTTACTCAATATAAAAATTCATAAATACGAACAAAAGAATTGGAAAACCAAAATCTTACCAAAAAAAAAAAAAAACAACACGTTAAAGTTTAAAAAGAAGGAAAGTGGTGGGGCTAGGGACGACCAAAGCATACGATCTTGGGGTCATTTGGTTAAGCTTTTGAGGAATGCATTTGCAAAAATGTAAATATCTTTGGGTGAAGGAGGTTTTCCAAAATGCAAATAATGTTTGGTAAAATTTACATTGAGAAACAACTTTGACCAAAATACCGTTTGGTAAAATTTGCATTTGTAAATGACTTTTATTAAATTAAAAAAACAAAAAAAAAAATTCTATTTTCTTTTTTGAAGTCCCGGCCACCATCGGATTCGGCGGCGGGCCGTCGTATCTGGTGGCTGGATGGCCAGATCTGGCCGCTTGGGTTGCGTGATCTAGACAACCCTTGGCCGGCGCGCGCGACCCCTTGGCCGGCAGTTGTCGGCCTCCGATTGGCTTCCGTGTGGTGGTTTTGGAGAAAATGAACAATACCGAGGACTTGCATTCCGAAGATGCAACTTTTCAAAGTATCTCAAGACTTGCTTTGGGCTAAGGGCTGTTAGAAATTTATTTGGAGATGTAATTGCATCTTGCCAAAATCACCCGAAAAATCGAACCAAATGCGTTTGCAGTTGGTCGAGGGACTTTAGAGTCCAAAAGCCCATTTGAAAGGCCGAACCAAATGGGGCCTTGCTTGCCTCGACCACTGGCATGCTATAATTCGACTATAGAACAAAAATAAAAGTCCAGCATTTTTCAGACGTGATTTTACAGATTCGATTTCATATCTGAAAAATGCAGAGTACGGGCCTTTTATCGGTGTAGGAATCGCACGACTTCCACCGTTGGACAGAAAAATTAGAAGCGTTCGAATTTCCTAATCAAATTGAAAATTTAATTGAGATGAGCCTACCACGTATTGCCATTCAGGGTAGAATATTTTTGATTGTTTAATTATTTTACGTTGTACAAACATTCATCTATAAGAAAATGTATTTCGAGTTATTCGTCTTTTCTTGAAATAAACGAAACTTGTTTGATCGGCCATTAAAAAGGGGTAAACGCAATATACCAGGTGGGATTATCAGGCTTAAAATTTTTTATTTGACAGGAACCGGACTAAGTAGATGGGCCTAGGCCCAACACCCGCCTCAGTTTGTTGTTACAAGAGCTTAGTGGGCCTGACCGGGTCACGATCGGGTCCCACACGTTACCCGAGCTGGGCCAAGGGTTTCGCCGGAGCGGGAGTCGTCTCCCTCCTCGAAGAGAGAAACACAGAGCGTGGGACGAGAGCAAACACTACTTTTTTCTTCTTCCATTTCACATATTTCACAGAACTTCTTACATTCGAAAGCTCAACATGCGACAGCAGAACTTCTTACGTTCCTGCATATGTTATGCATCTCATATAACTAGTCCTCTTTGTCGTCGCCATTTACACATTTCTCAGAACTATCGTTTCTTTCAGTGTCGACCCCGACCTTGCCTTCCCGCCGTGATGCCCAGATCTACGGCTGCCCTTTGGTCCCGCGGTGCTTCGACCCGTACCTGTCCACGAGGGCCAGCGCGTTGCTCACCACCTGCGTCAGCTGCAGCACCTGCCCCTGCACCGCCTTCTTCGCGGCCCCGTCCATGCCGGGCCTCGCGAACCCGTTGAGGCACGTGTTCTCGTCGGTGAGGGCCCCGCTCACCCACGTCTGCACGTTGCTCATGTGCCAATCGAACGCTGCCGCCTGGCCTCCCATCTGGCCGAGCTCGTCGATCGCCTGGCTCAGCCGGCTCACGCTGTTGCCGACGTTCTGGATGCAGTCCTGCACGGCCTGGGACTCCCGGGGCGTGATGCCCCGGAGCCGGGGCAGGTGCCCGACGTGGGACGCGGCGGCGCGGGCCCGGGCGAGGCTGACCTGGAGGGCGGCCCGGGCGAGCTGGCGGGGGTCCTTCTGGACGGAGGCGGCGTAGCCAGAGAGGCACTGGACGCAGAGCGCCGGGTAGCGGGTGGAACTGCAGGAGGACTTGATGAAGTCCGTGCTGGGAGCTTTCGCGGGCTGCGAATTGGACGGTTCGAGGAGCGCTGTGAAGAAGAGGATGTGGAAGAGGAAGAGGAAGGAGAGGGATGGTTTTGCTTTGGCCATGTTTATGAGCTGGTTTCGGACTGCGTGCATGTGCAGGTGAAGGTGAAAGGCATCGTGGAGTGCATGGTTTATATAGAGAAGTTGAGAGAGATCGAGAGAGGACCTTCCTTGTAAGCTCCACACCAAGTCATTGTTTATTTATGTCGCAATTTTCATTTATTTATATTTGTGGTGGCAAAAATGAGGGGGAAAAAAGAAGGTAGCCACGTGATTGCCTGCCGGCCCTTTTGAGCTCCCTTCATTTAGGGTTTGCATTTATTTTAAGCTCTAAAAGTCGGTACCATTTTATTAACCCATTTCGACTTCATTTCTCTCTATGGTATCATGCAGCGAGAGCAGAAATCGGGAGTTTGATTTGTCCTGATACACAAATGAGTAGTGCTTGACTAATACTTGATCAAGCGATATCGGGCAAGGCTGCTAGGCTTATCAAGCGACGGAATGGACAAGTTGTTGTGTATGCTTAGTTTAGTAAACTAAGTAGATCACATAACGAGAAATCACGAGACCCACTTTTGTCCTGCTAAGGAACAGGGGTTCTCGCACGACCTTTAGGCCCCAATCAAATCTGTCTAACACATCTTTTGTATATAACGAGACTACCCGATGTATATTTCGAGAGAGTGGCTTCTGCCTCGAGGTTTGTCGTCCACCCGGTAGTTAAATAAGCGGCTGTTGTCCTAACTTTGATCGGGGAATCAAATTTTGCGCATATGAAGTTAAATTCTAAAGGTTAAATGCATAAAAAGAGAAGCACAACAAGTCAATAAACGGTGTAATATTAGCTAAACTGGCATCTTGATTGCGATTGCGGGTCTCAAGAAGTGTGGAAATTTAGGGTTTAACTCGGATTGGACATAATCTCTTTGAGTTTGTGGGAAGCTTTTACATTCCCAATCTTGGAGACTTTGTTGTTTTATAATTGCCACGAAATCCATTATGAGGCGATTTACTTCTGAACACTAATAAACTTCAAAAACAAATCATACAACAGATTAACGTCATTGGAGAAATTAATGTCCTAAATGTGAAAATGGTTTTGACTATACATCTAAGCAAGGGCATACAAACATACAAGGTTAAATTCAAATTTCATACCAAAGAGAGCTAAAGAAAAAGGGGTTTAGAGATGAATGCCAAAATAGTAGCATGGTTTCTTGAATTTTAGCTTGGTCATGACCTCGAGCATAGAGACTATAGAGAGCTAGATATTCAAAAGGGTACATATGACTAGGTTTTATGAACATTAATATACCGTCACTGATAAAGAAAATATATTTTCGTTGATTAATTTTTTCAATCGATATAAAGGTATGATATTCATTTTCAACTAAATAGAGGAATCCCAAACAAAATAAAAGCTAGAGAAAAAGTCACGAAAAACCCTAAATTTTGTCCAAAGTGACACATTTACCAAAAAAAATTTTTTGTGACGTGAAAAATCCCAAACTTTTCAAACCGTGACACATCTACCCCATTAAGGGCATTTTTATCTTTTTATTATGGTTTTTCCTTTTTCTTTTTTTCTTCTTCTTCCCTCCACTGGCCATGGTGGAGCCGGCGGAGGGAAGCCGGCATCTGGCGAGGGTCGCCCTCGCCGACGTCAGGCGAGGGAGACGCCAGCGAGGGCATCCCTCGCCCGACGTTAGCGAGGGGTGCCCTCGCCAGACGCAGGCAAGGGTCGTCCTCGCCGGACACAAGCGAGGGCGGGGACACCCTTGCCCGACGCCGGCGAGGGTCGTCCTCGCCAAACTCAAGCAAGGGCTGCCCTTGCTTGCGTCGGGCGAGGGTGTCCCCGCCCGCCGCCGGATCTAGCGAGGGCCGTCCTCGCTTGACGTCGGCGAGGGCCGCCCTCGCCTGCGTTGAGCGAGGGTGTCCTTGCTCTCGCCAGACATAGGCGAGGGCTGCCTGATGCCGGTGAGGGCGAGGATGGCCCAACGCCGGCGAGGGTGACCCTCACCCGACGCCGGCTGAGGGAAGAGAGAAGAAAAAAAAAAGAAAAAAAATTTTAAAAATAAAAAGACCAAAATACCCTATAATTTTGGGGTAAATGTGTCACTTAACAAAAATTCAGAATTTTTTGTGTCACAAAAAAAAAAGTTTGGGGTAAATGTGTCACGATTGACAAAATTCAGGATTTTTCACGTCACAAAAAAAGTTTGAGATAAATGTGTCACTTTGAGCAAAATTTAGGGTTTTTCGTGACTTTTTCCTTAAAAGCTAATTATAAGTCAAGACCACCCGCTAGGGTGACTCTGCTGGGTAGGCGCTCCTTCTCCCGGTGAGAGGTCGAGCGTTCGAAGCCCCTGCGAAGCAGGGAGGCTGGCGGAGCCACCAGGTGACTTACCTGGTGGCACGTGTGTGGTGGCTAGCATGTGTCGCTCAGGAGGTTTTACGGCGTGCTGTCGGCGCAAGCCGGTTCCTCCTGTCCACAAAAAAAAAAATGTTAATTATAAGTCAAGTTTTAAGATAGTTTGGGTATAGGAGGGCCGACACCGGAGGAACAGCTCTACAATGATGAGTCTACAATAATCCTATGAATAAACTGGCGATGCCGACCGGCTAAGTACAAGCCTGGCAAGATGGTTCTCCTTCTTTCTGGATGCTCCTTCCTTGTCACTCAAATCTCATGCTACCGTCATAGATCGTATGCAATTCCTGTACGACCGCTGCATTAAAAAACCACAAGTCCACGTTTCTCGCTTCTCGAGAAGGCGCAGACCACACGGCCAGTTGCACAATGTCAACCCAATCGATTCAAACTTGTTTCCCGTGTCAGGAAGTCTCCCAGCACTTGCCTCAGACTCAGAGCAATATAATAAAAAACAGCCACTGCCAGTTATTAGAAGCTGTCCCTTCCTGTCTAGTGCTCTATTTCCTAGTCTCCTCGTGGGTCTGTTGCGCATTAAAAGATCCTGTCTCAGAATTTGCTTGACCAGCAATGCCGATACTGGTTCTGGTCTCTCCCTTGTTTCTGTAAAGAAAAAAAGATGGGATTACACAACTTGAGTTATGGCGTGGCACGTTACCCAACCCTTGGTCAAACCTCTAAACTTGGCTCGGATCTTAAGATTAGCTAGGGTTGTCCAAAACCGCCTCCTTTAATGCGTGTACACGTATGAAGATGACCGTCGAGATGGATTTCGTACCCGCAAATAATGAATGGCAGAATTTTATGATCAAGGATCAAACTTAGCTTCTCATAAATTTAACGAGTACCTAAGACTATTAAACAAATGGTTCTTCTTAGAAAAATTTAAAGGGTCTTTTAACACTTTTTTGTGTGCAAGCCGATTTATGTTCCTATGAAAGACATGTGGAATGTACAATGAGATATCTAAAGAACCGAAAAATATATAAGACGAAAAATGATGGACATGATAAGGATCGATGGAAGAGTGTTAGGGTTCAAGTTAATGCTATTATGTTGGTTAAATCACTTTTTTTCTCAAAATATTTAAATTGTTCAGAAATAAAGATATTATTTGTGTATAGCATATTTCTTACCAATCGGAAAAGAATGAGGATATTTGAAATTAAATCACAAGACTTGACAGCCATTTAAGATGACGATGAGGACTGTGTGATGAATCCTAATGATATATTGTCATGGCTATATATTTTGATTTTATAAGCTCATATTAGCTAACTCAAAATTTGAAAATCTAGCTAGGCATCCACATTAAAATTGGGGCTACGTGTCCTTAGGTACACGCTATCGGTCCATTGACTAAACATAACATCGTTGATGATTTTTGTTGGGTCAATTGCATTAATGGGGAGACAGTGTTGCTGGTTGACTCCACTTTATTAGAATTTATCGAAAGAAAACAAAAGAAATCAAAACACAATAGATAAAAATAAAATAAAATCCACCATTGGCGATCGCATCTCCCACATAAGCCCAGTCAAACTTCTAGCTGCGCCTCTAAAAGTCTGAAGTTGTGCATTGGGCGGGGAAAGAATGATCATTTCAGCTCACGTATGGATTTTTGTTTCCCTTTTCCATATGTACAAGACAATCGTCACCCATGTTCTAACAACAATTTAGGCATGTGTTTACTAAGGCTCCATTCATTTTGTGGAAAATAATTTCCGGAAAAATGTTTTCCAGATTTTCGGGCGTTCGTTTCACGAAAAATGAATTTCTTGGGAAAAATATTTTCCATGAAAGGAAAAAAGTCTTATAAATTAAGGAAAATGTTTTCCACTTTTAAAAGTGGAAAACATTTTCCTCACTTGATTTCTCTTATCTCACACCTTTACAAATCCTCACTTCCTCCTCCCTTTTCTTTTTCTTCTTTTCTTTTTTTTTGTTAGAATTATTTTTAATTTTAATTTTATTTTCTATTTCTTTTCTTTTTTTTTTTTTTTTTGTTTCCCATATTCTTCTTTCTTGGCTAGTCATCGGCCGTTGCCAGGCGAACCTTGAGCTTGTCAATCTCAAGCTCGCACTCTGCACTCTTGCTTATCCTTTTATTTATTTATTCTACCCTACAATTGTAGATTGCTCAAGCAAAGTGCTCTACATGCTTTGTTTCTTTTTTCTTTTATTTATTATAACACAAAAGATGCAGGGAGAGAATATGCCACTCAACTGGAAGATGCTCATGAGGGCTATACATGCTTTGCTTCTTTTCTCTTTTGTTTCTTTTTAAAATACATACGGACATTTTTTAGAGTAGATGAACGTTTGATGACAATGAGGGAACACAAATATGAAGTAAGTTTGCCTGGTAAAGGCAAGTTCATATCTGATGGATTTATAGGTCGGTAAGTGATGCATGCCTAAGTGGTGAAGTTTTAGAAAATATTTTCCTTACCGAACACTGGAAAATATTTTCCGAAACATTTTCAAGATTTAGCCGAACACCAGAAAATATTGTTATTTTCCTGAAAAATGACTTCTGGGAAAATATTTTCCAGAAATGGCCAATTTTCTGCGAAACGAACGGACCGTGAGACTTGCACATTGATTTGATTTCTCTTTGGACCAAGATTAATGTTTTTGTAATTCGAGTTTGAGTGCACCGCTGGTATTATCTTGAACTTCAAGTTCTCCTAGATGAAGATTATGGTGTGGAAGTGAAGGATTAGGGTCGAGGTCTTGGCAATTGTGATTGTATTGATCATAGATCTAGAGGAGAGGCTCGTCGAAGTCGAAAGGCGAAGGCTCGACCCAAAGTGACGGGAAGTTCGATTCCTCCTTGACATATGCATGTACATCAGAGGCTGTATAATGTAGTGACAGAGCTAGAAATCTGGCTTAGGAAGGCGAGATTCCTAGCACAACTCACTTTAATTTTCAATTCCAAATTTTGGTAATCATTCAGTAATACCAACTTAATTAATTTACAATAATGAAACAAAGCCTAATTATTCAAGAAAATGCAACATAGTACGACCACTTATATGTGAAAATAGAGAATTATTAGCAATTTACATCTTACTTTATTTGTATTCATGAAGTAAGGAAATCAATTTTAAAGACTGAGTTACAATGTTTAGCCGATATAATCTTTTAAATTTAAATCATAAAAATTTGTTTTCCAAAGTACATGAAAAATTAAATATATGTTGGTATTGCGTTCAAACTTGTTGGAGATTTTATGTATCCTTCCTGCTAATTATGGTAAAGATTTGGGTAATGAATAGTCACATCGCTTTGCGAGGGGATTGTTTTACCTTAGAGAGAAACGGACGTGAGAGCAAAACATCACTTTTCTTGCAATTCACATATTTCACAAAACTTACATTCACAGAACATGAACAAGTGACGGCGACAGCAGAACTCACGTTCCTACATGCGTTATATATCTAAACACTTCTCTTTCTCATGACCATTTACACCAAACCCAGAACTATCATTCTTTCAGTCTCAACAGCAGATCTACGGCTGTCCCTTGGCCCCACGGTGCCTCGACCTGTACCTGTCCACGAGGGCCAGCGCGTTGCTCACCACCTGCGCCAGCTCCCCCACCTGCCCCCGCACCGAGTTCTTCACGCTCCCATCCATGTCCGACCTCGCGAACCCGTCGAGGCACGTGTTCTCGTCGGTAAGGGCCCCGCTCACCCACGTCTGCACGTTGCTCATGTGCCAATCGAACGCCTCCCCAGCGGTCCCCTGGCCTCCCATCTGGCCGAGCTCGTCGATCGCCTGGCTCAGCCGGCTCACGCTGTTGCCGACGTTCTGGACGCAGTCCTGCACGGCCTGGGACTCCCGGGGCGTGATGCCCCGGAGCCGGGACAGGCGCCCGACGTGGGACGCGGTGGCGCGGGCCCGGGCGAGGCTGACCTGGAGCGCGGCCCGGGCGAGCTGGCGGGGGTCCTGCTGGACGGAGGCGGCGTAGCCAGAGAGGCACTGGACGCAGAGCGCCGGGTAGCGCGTGGACCTGCAGGAGGACTTGATGAAGGCCGCGTTGGGAGCTGTCGCGGGCTGTGAGTTCGATGGTTCGAGGAGCGCCGCGAAGAAGAGGAGGACGTGGAAGAGGAAGAGGAAGGAGAGAGATGGTTTTGCTTTGGCCATGTTCACGTCTGCGTTTGAGGTTAGAGAGAGTGCGTGTGCGTTTGAGGTTGGAGAGAGTATGTGTGTGCGTGGAGGTGAAAAGGCATGTAGAGTGCATGGTTTATATCGGTTTATATAAGGAAGTTTACAGAGAGAGGAGCCCACTTGAAAGCTCCACTGGAGTCAATGTTTATCCATGTCGCATTTTTCGTTTATTTATTTATGTGGTGGAAAAAAAAAACAAAACGAAGAAGAAGAAGAAGAAGAAGAAGAAGAAGAAATGCCGTCACGTGACTGCCTGCCGCCCCTTTTGAGCTCCCTTCATTTAGGGTTTGCATTTGTTTATGTTCTTAAGTCGGTACCATTATATTGACCCATTTCGACTTCATTTTCTCCCTATGGTATCATGCTTTAGATTACCTCAGTGAGAACAGAAATTGGGAGTTCAATTTGTCCTTATACACAAATAAAAAGTGCTTGACTTATACTTGATCAAGTGACATCTGTTATAACATTATTAATGTGATTTTAAGTTCAGTTTATTATTACTCATGTTACCTAGTTTTATTGATGATTTATTTTTCATGATAACTATGCTATTCGCTCAATATTAAAATCGGTCCTGATGGAAGACATTATCCGAAAGGGATGCGGACATATAAATAGGTCATTTAAGTCAAACCCTCTTATTAATCTAAAAATCTGATGATTAGAAAACACACCATCAACGTTGAGAAGGTAATTGGCTAGAAAAATTTATTCACCAATCGTTCAAGACTTTGCGAAGATGAGTTTTAAGATAGTTTGGGTGCAGGAGGGCTGACGCCGGAGGAACAACTCTAGAACGATACAATAATCCTATGTATGAACTGCCGACGCCAACCGGCTGAGTACAAGCCTGCCAAGATGGTTCTTCTTCTTTCTGGATGCTTCTTCCTTGTCACTCAAATCTCATGCAACTACCGTCATAGATTATACGCGATTCCCCTGTGACCGCAGCATTAAAAAATCACAAGTCGACGTCTCTCGCTTCCCAAGAAAGCGCAGACCACGGCCAGACGGCCAGTTGCACAATGTCAAGCCGTCGATTCAAACTTGTTTCGCGTGTCAGGAAGGCACTTAGCACTTGCCTCAGACTCAGAGCAATATAATATAAACTAGCCACTGCCAGTTATCAGAAGCTGATCCTTTTGGTCTTCTAGGGCTCTATTTCCTTGTGTCCTCGTGGACCTGTTGCGCATTAAAAGATCCTGTCTCAGATATTGCTTGACCAGCAATGCCGTGCTGATTCCCGTCTCTCCCCTGTTTCTGTAATGAAAAAAAAATTTGGATTACACAACTTGAGCTATGGCGTGGCACGTTATCCAAACCTTGTTCAAATCTCTAAATTTGGCTTCGATCTTAAGTTTGTCTAGGGTTGTCCAAAACTGCCGACTTTCGTGCGTGTACACATATGAAGATGACCATCGAGATGAATTTCGTACCCACAGGTAATGAATTGTGGAATTATATGATCAAGGATCAGCTTTGCTTCTTGATGATATGACATGTTCGCATGTAAGTCAATTCATATACATTTGAAAGACGTGATGTACGATGAGTAACTAAAGAATTGAAAAAAAAATGAGACGAAAAATGACGGGCATTATAAGGATCGATGGAGGATGGTATGTTAAGGTTTAGGCTGAAATCACTTCTTTATTTTTGAAATATTTCAACTGTTCAGAAACAGGGTACTAATAATATGCGCACAGCATGTTTCTTACCGATCACCAAAGAACGAGGGTGTTTGAAATTTAATCGCAAGACTCGACGGCCATTTTAGACGAGGACGAGGACGGTGTGATGAATTTTAAGGATATAATGTCATGCCTATATATTTTGATTTCATTAGCTCATATTAGCTACCTCAAAATTTGCCAAAAACTAGCTAGAGATCCACATTAAAATTGGGGCTACATCTTCTTGGGTACACGCTAACGGTCCATTGACTAAACATAACATTGTTGATGATTTTTGTTGGATCGATTGATTAATGGGGGAAAATGTTGCTTGTCAAATCCATTTTATCAGAATTCATAAAGAAATTAAAACACAATAGATAAAATAAAAATAAAAATAAATTCCACCATCAGTGATTGCCTCTCTCCCACATAAGCTTGGTCAAACTTCCAATTGCGCCTCTAAGGGTGCGTTTGGTAACGTTTCTGTTCAAAAATTATTCCAGAGAACAGAAATAGAAAGAAAAACTATTTCTGTTTCGGGAAACAATTTTTGAACAAAAGAACGCGTTTGGTGACTGCACAAAATTTCCGTTCCTGGAATAGAAAAAGAACATAAACACGTTTGGTAAACTTCTATAAATTTTTTTGTTTATTTTAATTTTTTAATATTTTAATTTTCTTTTTCTTTTTCTCTTTGGCCAGTCACTGGAGACTAGCTTGGCCTCGGTGAGGCTCGGCCTCGCCCGCCCAGCTACGTGAGGTCGGCATCGCCTTGGCCTAGTGAGGCCCGGCCTCGTGTCGGCCGGGAGGTCGAGCCTCACCATGGCCGCGCAAGGCTTGGCCTCGCCTGGGCTGAGAGAGCTTGGCCTTGTCGAGGGCCGGCAACACTCTGGCGAGGTCGCTAGCCCTCGACAGCCGGTCACCGGCCATGGTCGAGGCCGATGACCGGCTAAAGAAAAAAAAAAAAGAAAAAGGAGAAATAAATAAATAAATTTTGCATTTTTGTTCTTTTGTTTCTTCAAAAATATTCCTAGGAACAAGAAATAAGTTTTTCTTGTTTCTTATTTCTGTTCCCAAGAACAAAAAAATAAATTTTGAACAAAAGCGTCAAAAAACGTGTTTTTGTTTTTTTTTTTTTTATTCCCTAGAACAAAAGAACATAAATTGTGTTCCGGAGAAAAAAAACTCAAACAAACAGGCTCTAAAAGTCTAAAGTCGTGCATCGGGCGGGGGAAAATTTTATTTTTTCAGCTCACGTGTTGATTTTTCTTTCCCTTTTCCATATTTACAAGACAATCATCACCCATGTTCTAACAACGAGTTTGGCATGCGTTCATCAAGACTTACTACATTGATTTCATTTTGCTTTGCTCAAAGGTTAATGTATTTGTTAATTCGAGTTTGGGAGTACCGCGGCCCTCGTCTAATAAATTTAAGAAAATCTCGAACTTCGAGTTCTCCTAGATGAAGACTACGGTGGAAGTGAAGGATTAGGGTCTCGGCAATCATAATCGTATCAGAAGGGGACAACGAAGTCGAAAGGCAAAGGCTTGACCCAAATTGACAGGAACTTCGATTCCTCCTTGACGTATGCACATATATCAGAGGTTGATTTATGTAGTGATATACCCAGAAATCTTGCTTAGTAGGGGCGAGATTCGAGCATAACTAACTTTAATTTTCAATTCCAAATTTTGGTAAGCATTAAGTAATACCAACTTAATTGATTTGCAATAATGCAACAGAACCTAACTATTCATGAATATGCAACATGCGGTCGAAATGTGATTAAAGAGTACAACCATGCATATGTGAAAATAAAGAATTACTTGGGTGCATTCATTTCATGGAAAATTAGAGCGCGTTTCATAACAATTCTCGTTTTTGGGAACAATTTTTTATTAGATATGATTTTTTTTTTTTTGTTTCCCGGAACAATTTTTGAGTAAAAGAACAAGCTTGGTAACTACACAAAATTTCTATTCTCGGGATAAAAATGTGTTTGGTAAAATTATATAATTTTCTTGTTTCTTTTAATTTTTAAATATTTTTATTATATTTTTCCTTCTTTTTTTTTTTTTTTTTTTTCTCTCCTTCCTCCTTTGTGGTCGGTCACCGGCCACGGTGAGGGCCGACGATCGGGCCGAGTGAGGGCCGGCGAGCTTGCTGGAGGCTCACCAGATCTAGGAGAGGCCGAGCCTCGCCGGTGGCCAGTGAGTCTTGCCGGCCTCACTTGGCCACCGGCGAGGCTCGATCTTGCCTAAGCAACGTGAGGTTGGCCTCACCGAGCCATCGCTGGGTAACGCCGACCTGGCAGTGGCCCAACGAGGCTGAGCCTGATGTGAATCGTTGCGGAAGGATCGTTCTACGAAGGCCCAGATGGTGCGAATTGCAAACCTCGACCTCCAATCAAACCTGTGATTGGCAACCTCGGTATGAACGTGACCTATTGACGAACACGTGTCAACCAACCAACGTTATAGACGCCACGAGCGAAAGAATTCACTATCTCGCTCGATAAGTTGAAGAGAATCTTGATTAGGTCAAGTCCTCAAAAGAATAGTAAAAAGAGAACCTCTCAATTCTTTTCCTCAAAAATAAAATATATCTGTCCTCAAAGAAATTTGGCAAATCCTTTATATAGGCTGCCACACAAACCCTAAAAACCAACCCTAAAAATCTAATGCGTTATATTCTAAAATATTCCTATTTTAGAATATTCTTAAACAAGAATATATATATAAATTGACTTGGTCAATTATTTGGTGACAAGATAATTAAATTGCACCAAGATTTCCAAAATTCTTCAAGATTTGATTCAAGGTCATCTTGCACGCCAAAGATCACGAACCATGACGCCAACAAATTGCTTGAATTGTTTGGCCCGCGCTCGAGTAATCGAACCAGTAGGAATAGACAATGGGTCCCTAGCACCTCCTCCTCGATATGACTCGATGTTCACATCAGAGCCTCACCATGGCTTAGCGTCAGCAGGTCGCTGGCCCTCGTCAATAGGTTGCCGACCATGGTTGAGGCCGACGACCAACCAAAAGGAAGAAGAAGGAAAGGAAAGAAAAGAAGAGAAAAGAACAAATTGTTCCAAAAAATAAGAAGTTATTTTTTTATACTTCTTGTTTATGTTTCAAATCTATTCCTAAGAACAAAAAAATAGATTTTTTGTTCTTAGGAAGAAAATTTTTACCAAACACGTTTTTATTCTTTTTTCGTTCCTCGGAACAAAAGAACTGAAATAATTGTATTGGGAAACAAAAATTGTTTTTGCCAAATAGGCCCTTAGTGATTTATAAAATATTTTCCGAAGAATAATCATTTGTATCGTTTACAAAATTAAATGAATGGAAAATATTTTCATTTCTCACGAAAATAGTTAGACACGGATTGTTATCGATAATAAAAATAATTTCCATTGATTAATTTTTCTAAACAATATAAATAATCATTTTTCAGAAAATATTTTCCAAATCACTCATTTTCTGCTAAATGAACACATCTGAAATTCACATCTGACTTTATTTGTATACGAATCGATTTTGAAACTGAGTTACAATGTTTAGTCGATATAGCTTTTGGATTTAATTCATCAAAGTTTGTGTTCTAAAGTACGAGAAAAACTAAATATATGTTGGTATTGCGTTAACGTAGAAACTCAAACTTGTTGGAGATTTAGTGTATCGATCCTACCAATTGTGGTCTATAATTGGGTAATGTTAAGTCAAATTGCTTTGTGACGGGAGTGTCCTTACTTCTTCCTTAGAGAGAAACGCACGGGAGAGCAAACATCACTTTTCTTGCAATTCACATATTTCACGAAACTTCTTACATTCACACAACATGAACACGTGACAGCAACAGCAGAACTCTCGTTCCTACATACGTTGTATGTCTAAACACTTATCTTTCTCATCACCATTTACACCAGTCCCAGAACTATCATTTTCCCACCGCGATGCCCTGATCTAAGGCCGTCCTTTGGTCCTGCGATGCTTCGACCCGTAACTGTTCACGAGGCCCAGCGCGTTGCTCACCACCTGCGCCAGCTCCCCCACCTGCCCTCGCACCGAGTTCTTCACGCTCCCATCCATGTCCGACCTCGCGAACCCGTCGAGGCACGTGTTCTCGTCGGTAAGGGCCCCGCTCACCCATGTCTGCAAGTTGCTCGTGTGCCAATCGAACGCAGTCCCCGCGGCCCCCTGGCCTCCCATCTGGCCGAGCTCGTCGATCGACTGGCTCAACTGGCTTGCGCTGTGGCCGACGCTCTGCACGCAGTCCTTCACAGCCTGGGACTCCCGGGGCTTGATGCCGTGGTACTGGGACAGCCGGCCCACGTAGGAGCCGGTGGCGCTGGCCCGGTCGAGGCTGACCTGGAGCGCGGCCCGGGCGAGCAGGCGGAAATCCTGCTGGACGGTGGCGGCGTAGCCAGAGAGGCACTGGACGCAGAGCGTCGGGTAGCGGGTGGCCCCGCAGGAGGACTTGATGAAGTCCGCGTTGGTAGCCGTCGAGGGCTGTGAGTTCGACGGTTCGAGGTGGGCCGTGAAGAAGAGGACGTGCAAGAGGAAGAGGAAGGAGAGCGATGGTTTTGCTTTGGCCATGTTTGTGTCTGTGTTTGAGGTTAGAGAGAGTGCGTGTGCGTTCGAGGTTGGAGAGAGTACGTTTATGTGAAAAGGCATCGGGGAGTGCATGGTTTATATAAGGAAGTTCACAGAGAGAGAGAGAGAGAGAGAGAGAGAGAGAGAGAGAGAGAGAGAGGTGCCAACTCGGAAGCTCCACTCAAGTCAATGTTTATCTTTGTCGTACTTTGCATTTCTATTATTAATTCATTTAGCGGCAAAAGTGTCGGAAAATTAAAAAATGAAGTCACGTGACTGCCTGCCTGCCCTCTTGACCTCCCCTCATTTATGTTCTTAAAGTCGGTTTAGACCCTGACCTATTTCGACTTCATTCCTAGATGGTGTCGTGCTTCGATTACTTCAGCAAAAACAGAAATCGCCAGTTCGATTTGTCCTAATACACAAACGAGACTGCTTTGTCTAATGCTCGACTAGGCGGTATCGAACAATGGTGTTTGGCTTGTCAAGTGACGGGAGAGAGAGGTTCTTGTGTCAATAAACTAAACTAACCGCTTAATAAGAAATAATGACAAAATAGGGGTCCTATAAAAACAAAAAATGGGTTCTCGGACGGTTTTCGGATTCCGTAAAATCTTTCGCCCTAACTTTGTGATATCAAATATTGCAACTTAGGAAGTTAAAATCTAAGTGTTAGTGTAAGTTAATAGATTGGCGCAATATCTCTAGGGTTTAGATCAATAAGTGTCGGGAATTTAGGTTTAATTTGGATTCGCAAGATATCTTGAGTTTGTCCAAAGTCCTTCAATCCCCTAATCTTGGGGCAATCTCTTATATGGACAAGGCTTTGTTGTTTTGTAATTGCCACTAAATCGGTCGCGGGGCAATTTTTACTTCTAACAGAAAAACTAATGAACTTTGAAAATAAATCACGCAGAGTCTGATGTCGGTGGAGAAATTATGTCCGAATGGATTGTGACTATGGATAGATCAGCTAAAGAAAGAATACACGACATCTAAGCAAGCAAGGACATATTCAAGGTTTAATTCAAACATCAAACCACAAGAGAAAAGCAAAACAGAAAGGGTGTGTACAATGTTCAATGTTCATGGCCTTACTCGAGCATTTCCATTTCGATCGTCTTTAATATTTGAACTAGTAGCGTGATTTCTCTTATTTTAGCTCGGTCGCAACCTCAAGCATAAAGATAATGCAGAGCTGGGACTTTGAGAGGGTGCATATATTATTTCTTTCAAATGTTAATAAACCATCATTGATAATGGGACTATTTTATGTTGAGTAACATTTCTGAGTGATACAAATGATCGTTTCGGTAGGTATTTTTCAAATTATTCATTTGCAGCGAAACAAATCAATTCTGCGTAAAACGAAAGCTAATTGTAAATTATGTTTTGGGACAGTTGGATACAGGAGGGCCGACACGTGAGGAACAACTCTACAAAGAAAAAATTACAATAATCCTATAAGAATGAACTGAGGACGCCAATATCCAGCCGAGTACATGTCTCCCAAGGTGAGTTCTTCTTCCTTTCCGGATGCTTCCTCCGAGTCACTCGATTTCATGCAACTACTACAATAGATTAACGCATAATTCGTGCGCAATCGCAGCATTAAACAATCGAAGTCCACGTTTCTCGTATCTCGAGGATCGCAGAAGATGGCAAATTGCACAATATCAACCCGTCAGTTCGATCCCCTTTCACGTGTCTGGAAGTCACCTACCACTTGCCTCGAAGCATTAGAATAACACGGGTTGGCAATTAAAAAAAAAAAAAAAAACAGCCAGAGCCAGTTATTTAGAAGCTGTTCGTTTTTTTTTTTTTTTTTCGGTAAAAAAAAAAAAAAAACGAACAGCTTGTTGGGTCGGTCCCTGCATTAAAGATTTCTCTTGGAAATAGTTTAACCGGCAATGCCGGCGCCGATTCCCTTCTCTCCCTTGTCTCTGCCAGCAGCTGGACACAGGTTTCTGATCAATCTTTCAGTCCCTGTTCAAACCAAAACTTACTTGAACGTGGAGGTTATCCATGTTTATCCGCAGCTGCCCTACGTTCATGAAGTTGACTGTCGAGATGAATTCGTATGCTACACAAACGTTTCTTCTTCTATGAGTTTGAACGTTCTTTTAAACACTTTTCTCGCGTAGAAACGGGTTCATATACATATGAAAGACGCATGGATGTACAACAAGATATCCCAAGAACGAAAAGGTAAGTAGAAAACATGAAATAACAAGCATGATAAAGATCGATTGACAGCTATTTTAGACACGAATCTCGATAATAATATTATCATGCCTATATATTTTGATTTTATAAGTTTGTGTTAGCCAACTCAAAATTTTAAAAACTAGCTAGTGATCCATACTAAAATTGGGACTACGTCTTTCTAGGCACACGCTATCGATCCATTGACTAAGCCTGATATAGTCGATGATTTTTGTTGGGTCGACTGCATTAATTGGGAGACAGCGTTGCTGGATTGACTCCATTTCATTAGTAGCTGCAAAAAGAAAACGAAGGAAGACGAAAAACAATGAGAAAAAACCTCCACCATTATTGGTCGCATTTCCCACACAAACCTGGTCAAACCTTTAGCTACGCGTTTTCAAGTCTGTAGTCGTGCAATCCCCTTGAGCTTGAGCTCGCGTGTTACATTTTTCTTTCCCCTTTCCATGTTCACAAGACAATTTGGAAAAATAAAAAATCATGGGTTTGCTTTAGCATTACACATGTTCTATCAATGGTTTAAACATGCGTCTATTATGAGTTGTTATAATGATTTTGCTTTCGATTTTGGATAAAGATGAATGTTTTTTATGTCAAGCTTGAGTGTACAGCGACTCACATTTGATAAATTTAAGAAGATCTCGAATTTCAAGTACTTCTAGATGGAGATTGTGGTGGAAGATAAAGGCTAAAGTCGAGGTCCTTACCGGCCCTTGGCGAGGGCTGGCGAGGGCTGGGCGAGGCCACCTCTCGCCGGATTCGGCAAGGGGGCCCTTGCCAAGCCAACGCCAGAGGCCGGCAAGGGCTGGCGAGCACTGGGAAACCCTCGCCAGCCTCGCCTGGACGAGACAAAAAACAATGAGAGAAAACCTCCCCCATTATTGATCGCATCTCCCACATGAGCCTGGTCAAACCTTTAGGTATGCCTCTTAAAGTCTGCAGTCGTGCATTGCGTGGGGGAGAAAAACTATCTTTTTGAGCTCACGTGTTGATTTTTCTTTCTCCTTTCCTTATTCACGAGACAAATTGGAAAATAAAAAATCATGGGTTTGCTTAAGCATCACCCATGTTCTACCAACGGTTTAAGCATGCGTCTATTAAGACTTGTTACTGTGGATTTTGCTTTCGATTTTGGATAAAGATGAACGTTTTTTATTTCGGTTTGAGTGTACGGTGACTTACGTGTGATAAATTTAAGAAGATCACGAATTTCAAATACTTCAAGATTGAGATTATTGTGGAAGAGAAAGGGTAGAGTTGAGTTCTCGACGGTCGGGACTCCACTCGTCGTAGATATAGTATAGAGGACGGATTGTGAAATGCGAAGGCTCCACCCAAATTCACAGCAAATTTGGTTCCTCCTTGGTATAAATAGATAGATTTAGAGGCTGAATTACGCAGTGATGAAGCCAAAAATCTGGCTTGGGGGAGGGTGACATTTATAGCACAACCGACTTTAATTTTCAATCCCAAATTTCTGTAATGCAATGTCAACTTAATTAATTAATAAATAATGCAAAAAAACCTAACTATTCGTGTGAATTTAATAATCTTTAAATCTTACTTTATCTTTATTCATGAAGAAATGAAATCAATTCTAAAAAAGTAAAAACTAAGTGAGTTGAAAAGAAAAGAAGTCATTCAAAACCAATGTTTAGGCAATGCGGTCATTTGAGTTTATTTTGTGAAAATTCTTATTTTTAAGTACATGAAGACGTAAATTTATTTTGGTGTTGCATTACGATAGAAACTCAAGCTTATTAGAGATTTAATACATCGTTCCCGCCAATTATGAAGTATGCAAAATTACGTCCATCTTATTAAAACTCTTATGGAAAAAAAGATGATTTAGAACTGGTTGAATAACTCAGATGTTAATAAAAGGAATCGTTAATTGCTAAAAGAATGTGACTTGAGAGTTGTGTATGAGACAATTCAAATATTGAATTAAGATGCGCAACTCTAACGTCGATTGTTAAACTCAAAGGGGCAGTAAGGATACCAACTGTTGAGTAAGACATACAAGGCTTGCTTAGGCAATCTTTTACACTATCGATTGAGAGAATTTCTTATACACACTTGGTTGACAAGCACCCTTTAACGGGAGCACTTGCCTATCAATAGGCATATGAAGGTGGTTCTACCTCCGAAAATATCTAAATATTTCTAGATAAATATCTTTTTGAGAAGTAACCTAAATAGTTCTAGCTAAAGAAATATCCTAGATAGTTCTAGAGAGACATCTCTCTCTCTCTCTCTCTCTCTCTCTCTCTCTCTCTCTCTCTCTCTCTCTCTCTCTCTCTCTCGATATTTCAAAGAATTATATCCCCACATTTTTTAACAACTCTTCTTAAGACACCTTTCAATAAAATATTTAGATGTGGAATGTACAATGAGATATCTAAAGAACCAAAAAGTATATAAGACGAAAAATGATCGACATGATAAGGATCGATGGAAGAGAGTGTTAGGGTTCAGGCTAATGCTATTATGTTGGTTATATCACTTTTTTCTCAAAACATTTAAATTGTTCAAAAACAAAGATATTATCTATGTATAGCACGTTTCTTACCAATCGACAAAGAATGAGGATATTTGAAATTAAATCGCAAGACTTGACAGCCATTTAAGATGACGATGAGGACTGTGTGATGAATCCTAATGATATATTGTCATGGCTATATATTTTGATTTTATAAGCTCATATTAGCTAACTCAAAATTTTGAAAAACTAGGTAGGCATCCACATTAAAATTGGGGCTACGTGTCCTTAGGTACACGCTATCGGTCTATTGACTAAACATAACATCGTTGATGATTTTTGTTGGGTCGATTGCATTAATGAGGAGACAATGTTGCTGGTTGACTCCACTTTATTAGAATTTATCGAAAGAAAACAAAAGAAATCAAAACACAGTAGATAAAAATAAAATAACATCCACCATTGGCGATCGCATCTCCCACATAAGCCCAGTCAAACTTCTAGCTGCGCCTCTAAAAGTCTGAAGTCGTGCATTGGGCGGGGAAAAAATGATCTTTTCAGCTCACGTGTGGATTTTTGTTTCCCTTTTCCATATGTACAAGACAATCGTCACCCAAGTTCTAACAACAATTTAGGCATGCGTTTACTAAGGCTTTGTTCGTTTCATGGAAAGTAATTTCCAGGAAAATGTTTTCCGGATTTTCCAGCGTTCGTTTCATGAAAAATGAATTTATTGGGAAAAATGTTTTCCACGAAAGAAAAAAAGTCTTCTAAGTTAAGGGAACTTAATTCTCTTATCTCACACTTTTACAAATCATCACTTTCTCCTCCTCTTTCTTTTTCTTCTTTTCTTTTTTTCTTAGAATTATTTTTTAATTTTCTTTTTCTTTTTTAATTCGAATTATTTTTTAATTTTCTTTTTCCTTTTTAATTCAAATTATTTTTAATTTTCTTTTCTATTTCTTTTTTTTTTTTTTGTTTCTCATCTTCTTCTTTCTTGGCTAGTCGTCGACTGTTACCAAGTGAACCTCGAGCTCGTTGATCTCAAGCTTGCACTCTACACTATTGTTTATCATTTTCTTTATTTATTCTACCTTGCAATTATAGATTGCTTAAGCAAAGGGCTCTACATGCTTTGCTTCTTTTTTCTTTTATTTATTAGAACACAAAAGATGCAGGGGAAGAACAATGCCACTCAACTGGAAGATTCTCGTGAGGACTGTACATGCTATGCTTCTTTTCTCTTTTGTTTCTTTTTAAAATCCATATGAATATCTTTTAGAGTAGATGAACGTTTAATGATAATGAGAAAACAAAGATATGAAGTAAGTTTGTTTGGTAAAGGCAAGTTCATATTTGATGGGATTTATAGGTCGGTAAGTGATGCACGCCTAAGTGGTGAAATCTTAGAAAATATTTTCCTTACCGAATGCCGGAAAATATTTTCTGAAACATTTTCAGGATTTAGCTGAATACCAGAAAATATTGTCATTTTCCTAGAAAATGACTTATGCGAAAATATTTTCCGGAAATGGCTCATTTTTCGTGAAACGAATGGACCCTAAGACTTGCTACATTGATTTGATTTCTCTTTGGACCAAGATTAACGTTTTTGTAATTCGAGTTTGAGTGCACCGCTAGTATTGTCTGATAAATTTAAGAAAATCTCAAACTTCAAGTTCTACTAGATGAAGATTATGGTGTGGAAGTGAAGGATTAGGGTTGAGGTCTTGGCAATCGTGATTGTATTGATCATAGATCTAGAGGAGAGGCTTGTCGAAGTCGAAAGGCGAGTCGAAGTCGAAAGGCGAAGGCTCGACCCAAATTGACGGGAAGTTCGATTCCTCCTTGACGTATGCATGTACATCATAGGCTAAATTATGTAGTGACGGGAAAATTGTCCAAAAAGTCCTAAATCTATTACACTTTTGCCAATTCAGTCATAAACCTTTCAATCTTACCGATTGAGTCTTAAACCTTTTGTCAGTTTGCCAATTGAGTCCATTTAGCTAATTTATGTCGGAAAATGTTTACGTGGATATACAGTCAGCACCGGTTGTCCTACATGGCCGAACTGGCACTGACCTGGACGCCGGACTTATTAAAAAAAAAAAAGTCATCTTTTTTTTCTTTATTTTTTTTTACAGGGAAAATTCCCCCAAAACCAGAACCCTCCCCCAAATCACCTCCAAATTAGAGACCTCCAAACCCTCGACAACGCTAGCTCTTACCCTAATTTGCTCGCCCACTCCAAAAATTAGAACCTCGTAACACCTTGACTCCAAAAGTTTTCTCGACAACAGTGGACAACTCTCGACAACGGCCGTCGACGGTGCTCGACGACGCTCGGGAGGAACAGGGGATTTCCGTGAGCAGCTTCTGAGGGGACCCAATTCAACGCAGAGACCCGATTCGTTCTCAAGACTCCATAGTAAACTCGATTTTTTGTGGTCCCAATTTTCTTAGGCTGTGGACACTTAGCGAGCACGACAAAAAGGTATGTTTTGTGGTCCCCAATTGTGTGTGTAGTATAATATGTTTGACTCATGACGTCGGAGAGAAATATTTTTCAATGCTTTTTTATATTGGAAAGAGAAAATGCTGGTGGGCGTTTGGGGTTGACCAATTATCTTTGATGAGGAAGAGGAGCAATTAGCTGCGAGGCAGCTGTTCTTTTAGGGTTGTGCTCCTAGTTCGAACAAGGACGCATTCCTGCCTTGGAGAAGGTGTCTGCTTTACAAGTGATATGGCCGATGCCGTCTGAAGACAATTTCCAGTGGGGTCATAAGCGTGCATGTCCACTGCCTAATAATGCTTTTAGAATTATCGATGAAAATCTCAAGTTCTCTCCAAACTGGGTTTTCTAGAAAGTCTCTTTCCTTTCTTTGCGTTCTAATGTCGAACCTGATAGGAAGGTGATAATCCCGTGTTTATTGAAAGTCGGCAGGACGGATCTAGAGTTTGATTTTTAGGGTCCAACACACTACAAAATAGAGATAATGGAAATCGCAAGTATCGTGAATATGAAAACTAAGTCCAAAAAGGTCAATTATCAGTGTCGCCCATAAGTCCAAAAAGTTTGTAGATCTAATGGCACACAGGAGTTAGGTTGTTTCATTTGCTTTGTGCATGTATGTCAATAAACTCATTCAGCTAATAAAATAATTTTCTATGTTGACGCCACATATCTTATATCGATCAACAAATTTGATTATAAAGTTCAATCTTTTAGGGGGTCAACGACGTTGAAATGATACTATGTTAGTTGGATAATCAAATTTAGAATTAAGCTTGCAGAATGACAACCAATTCAAAGTTTGGAAAGAATCAGGTCACTTGTAAATTTGGAAGCTAGGTCAAGCCAGGCTGATTCTAATCCCATCTTTAGCTATTTCAACAGGAGTTATCGACAACTTCAACTTGTTATACATTAACATAGATTAATCTAAAGGCTTATTGTGCGTTTGTTTATATATTGTTTTTAGTTTTAGAGAACTTGTGGGTCCGCTGTTTTAGTGAACTCACAAGTGTATAATCCATTTTTTATTTGATACACAGCAGAATATGAATTAGATAGCTCATGCTTTCTATGGTCTCTAAACTTTGGAAGAGTAAATCACCCTACAACTTTGGTTCTAGAAGATAACATGTCTTTAATTTTATTTTGCTTTAAGCATGTTACTTCTCTCTCAGAACATGCTGATTTCATTTATATATTGACTTTAGTTTTAGAGGACTTGTGGAGCTGCTATTTTAGTGAACTCATAAGCTTATAATCCATTTTTTAGTGGAAACACAGTAGAGATATGAATTAGAAAGCTCGTGTTTTTAATGGTCTCTGAACTTTGGAACTACTGTAGTGGCATTGACTTTTGTCATCTTATTTCCTCTGTCCAGGTGTTGTGGATCATTTTGAGAACCATTCAGCATAGACGATGGCATCAGTCCCTCAAATTAGCAACGATAAATCTGTGTTTTGCTATTGTGACCTAAAATCTTCTCTACGAAGAGCGAGGACGAAGGACAATTGGGGAAGAATATATCATGGTTGCCTGAAATACAACTACAAAAATAGAGCGGAAAATTGTGGATTTTTCATTTGGGTTGATGCAGAAACTAGTCAATCGACAATGAGTGTGTCTAAATTTTTTTATCAAAGCAATGTCAAAGAAGAACTAGTGTCAACCCATAATGAGAATGATGGCAATTCGATGGATGTTGAAGTCAAAGTTCTCAAGGCACAATTGAAACGTGAGAGACAAGATACGATAAAGCTGAAGAAAGAAAATTCTAGATTAAAGAAAATGTTGATTGTGTTGTCAATGTCTACAGTTATATTAGCTCACATGTTATTTGGAATTTTGAAGGTCAAGGATGTGATGAGTTTGCCATAGTATGCTATCATGAACATATTTTGTATTTGTCAACATGTTTTATATGAGGATGTGCACTCTCATTGTGGAAAAAAGTGGGAGTTTTGTTTTCAGTAAATGAATTCCACTTTTGAGGTCTAAGTATTAGTTTCTTCAATCTGTATATATCTGCAATCTTGATTTCAATGTTCCATACATGTATTTTTTTTTTTTTTGTCTCAGTCTCTCATTATATTTGTAATTGATGAATTAGGCTCTTATATCCTCTTTGCGAAGACTCCGGAGTGTCTTACATAAATCGTGGGAAAATAGAGGTTGGAAGTGTGAGACAAATGTAATATTAGAAAAGAAAATCAATGGAATGAAAAGTCAAACCAAGAGGAAGCAGGTTTCTTCAAGCCATTACTCTCGGGCAATAGATATTTGCGATCTAATTTGATTTGTTATGAAGAATCAACTCCACTAGGCATTAGTTAAAGGGTTAGATTGAGAAGTAGGTGGCATCAACCCATTTGAGCCGTGTTACACATCGATTGAATTTCCATAAACGCACCTCCCCAAAAGTCACTATGATTTCCAACTTGCATTCATATGAGCCTCAACATAAATAGAAGAAAGTAGAGTTCAGGTTCTAAAGCTTTTGAGCATCACATAACTTAAAGCTCAACTTGCATTTCTCAGGAAAGACACGGCACATCCTAAATAAGCACAAAAAAATTGGAAAAAGGAAATGAAAAGACATATTCAAAATTGAATGCAGTTGTATTATGGCCTGTGGGATTGTTTAGATGAAATGGACTAATCAATTTTTCTCCCAAAATGGTAATGAAGCAAGAGGGAGCAAACAGTTTCAATCAAATGATTGAATTTATTCAAACATAAAAGCCAACCAAGCATTGTTATATAATGTCACGTAGTTGCTCTTCAGACTTGGCAACCCAGGTATCTAGGTTGTCTTCTCTATGTCTCTACGGGGGAGCTCAAAGCACCAGGGAGGACAACTAATTGTCTCGCAATAACTTCTATAGAGAGAAGGAAGAAGCTATCAGTACTGTATCACTTCAGCCAAAATAGAATACTCTCTAGATATAATGCATTAACGTTGCACCAAATTCTATAAAGCAATACCTGCTGTAGATGTATCTATAAACTTAAACATTAACATCGCACCGAATTCTACTAATTAGAATCCAAAAAAAAAAAAATAGCTATCTAAATAATACAGCAAGTCAGCAACAAATGTTTGCAATTTCAAATGGAGTAAATAAGATTGCCTGAACAATTATGGCCTATCAGATCACTTCATAACACCACTTCACTAAACCAACCCATCGTCAAAAAAAAAAAAAAAATCCACCATTGCTATATCAAGCTTATCAATGACAACAAAAACAAAAGAGCCACAACACTACTTTAGTAAACCCGTCATTAACAATAACAAAAGAGATAGTCACATCACTTCCCTCAGATCATCATCACCAACAAAAATTAAAAACAACAATGTCACTTCCTTGAACCCAACCACACAAATGGCTATCATTCTTATAGGTTAGAGTTGTTTCCTCTCAATATTTTTCTTATTTCTTGATGGCTTTAGTACTTTAATTGGCACTTCAATTGGAGCTCCTTGTGACGTTGATTCAACTTGTGCTTGTAAATCACTTCTTTGTCTCTTGTCCTATTTAACACTTTTACTCTTAACCTAGTAATATTAAAATTCATTAGTTCACAAATTTGTTCATAAATATGCAAATCTAACAAAATGAAAGTACTTACTAGAAGCGTTTGTGATGCTGCTGACCCAACCTTCTTAGCAGGGCATGTCAAACTATTATGTCCTGTCTTCTTGCAACTTCAACATTTCATCTTCATTCCTCTTCTCGACATTCTAATACCACTTGTGACATCCCCTTCCTCTCTTCTTCTTTTTTGTTTGTGTCCGCCAAGCTTCACCCTAACTGGAAGTAGTTCAGGTGCTTCATTATCAGTCTTTTTTCCAAAATTTCTCTCCTCGAATAGGATGCATCATGTTCTGATATGCAGCTAAGAACTCGGTCTTTTTATAACACTCGTCCACATAGTCATATGCATCCTCTTGCCTATTGCATGTAGAATAAATGGCATAGGAACAGAGAATGCCGATTAGTTGCGATCTCCTACAAGTACATTATCTCTTGAACACATCTACCACATACTTCATATCCTTATCCATCACCTCATCATCACAATTCCATATCACCCGACAATAAGTTGCACTAAGTCTATTTTCTTCCAACTTTCTTACAATCCTTGGACTATAGTCCCTTCTCCACCTAACACATGCATCCCTTTGTGTATGCATCATTGTCATCATCATTATCCTCATTTCTTCCAACATACTGTAAATGGATGTACATCTAGCATCTATTATTCTTCCATTGAATGTCTCACATAGGTTGTTGTCAACTATGTCACATTTGACATCGGTAGTGAAAAAAGCTATACACTAGTGTTATGGCTCCGTATGAACCAAGTCATGATATGTTACAGGACTAATTTTTTTCAATGCTTGAGAATGTTCGTCATAATCAGCCATAATACTACTTTTAGTACACTTCCAAAACAGTCTTTGCATCTGTATCCCTTTATACTTTTTGTCCCAATTAGCATAAATGTGTCTAGCACACATTCTATGCTCAGTTGCTAGCAACAATTCAGCCACAGCTTGTATAAGGTCCTACAAAATATAATTTCAAATATAAAGCATACACTACATTTATAATCAGCTAAGAGCAATAATAATAAAAAAGAAATAAGAAAGTTACCTTTTGCTTATTACTAATTATGACCCATCATTGTCCTTATGTGTTTGTAATTTTGAGATCCCACATCAAATTTGTCAAGAACCAAGTCCAGGTTTCCATACTCTCAACTATAACAACTGCCCAAGCAATTGGGTACATTTGATCATTAGCATCCCTTCCAATAGTACACAAGATCTTCCTTTTACAAATTCCCTTTAAGAAACAACCATCTAGTCCCACAACTTTTCTACATCCATAAAAAAAAACCTTTCTTACATGCTGCAAAACATACATACATTCTTTTAAATAACACCTTAGATTGCACATCAAGCTTTTCAACCTTAACTGTAATAACACTTCCAGGATTTGTCGCTCTAAGTTCCTCCGCATAATCCCACTACTTTGCATATTATTTCCTATAATTTCCCATCAAAACTCTATAGGCAAGCAAGTTAACCTGTGTACATTAATTTATTCTTACATTTAAGCCTAAATGTTCCTTGATAAGATCTTTCAAAGCAAGGGTTTTAATAGTTGGCATTGCTTTAATTGTAGCAAGATAATGATTTGCCAACCAAGAACTTGTCACCCTCTTATTTTTTAAGCTAATGGTACATGTATGTTCTTCATGATATGTCTTCACGTGGAACGATCCAGTTCTAATATCAAAGGATGCAAAGATCTTCCAAGGACAATTTTGATCAACACATTTTGCCTTGATATACTTCTTTTTATTCTTGATAAATTTTATCTCTTTACGCTTAGCCACTGAATACTTTATAAGAGCATCTTTGAATTGCCTACCATCACCAAACCTCATACATGTAGTAAATAAAGGCACCGCAGAATCAAGTTCATACCTTAGGAATTGGCTTCTCCTTCTAACAACTTCAACTTCTTCACCTATATCAAACCCCAAGCTCTCATCAGCATCAGTGTCATAGTATTCTGTTCGGTAACCGGCTTCAACAATAGCCATATCTGATTGTTGGGGATTAGATGATTCAGGTATAGATTCTTGAGATGGTACAAATCCCACAAATGATTCCCCCATAATCTGAGCCATTGTGACCCTCCTGTCAAATTCTCTAATATTTTTCCTTCTTTCCATAAGGTCCACATGATCATGATCATGATCATCATCATCAGTCAAGATTCGTACATTAATGAGGACGTCTGTGTCTTCATCTTCTGAATAGATTTCTATATTATCATTGTTATCATCATCAATCGCTACCCCATTACCCAAATCAATGCCCTCACCATGACTAATACCCTCACCAATGCCAACACCCTGATTAACACTCTCGCCAATATCCTATTGACAAGCTTTGTCACCTACCTCATCATCAGCATATTCTCCATATATCTCAACTACCCCATTATGCAAATAATGGAAAACTAGATTGATAACGGTGCTATTATTCCATGTGTATCTCAACCCATTTTCTAGAGACTTCCCAAGAATTTTCAAATAAAGTTTTTCGAATTTACGATTTACCACATCCTCAATATCTCTGATGAACCTCTCATAGCTAATTGATTTGTTATCAACATGTATGAAGTCCATATTTCCCCCAACATATTCCAATGTTGGGCAACGAACAAGTTTTTCACCATGGAAAAGGCAAACCAACGCTGTCTTATTGCTCATCTCAATCCTACAAAAAAGGCATATATTATAAGTAAACACGTAATAGAGGGATAACATAGTAACACATGAAAATAATAAGCAACGACATAAATAAATTTGACACGACCATGATTCCAAGGAAGGGATCCATGAAGATAATATTTGTGTGCTCGAATTAAATCATATAGTTGTCATTGTGCTTAATTGATGATTTAGGAGATATCTTGACACTCCTTATGAAAACTGATGTAGAACAATATGCAAATGCTTTTCTGGAAACAATGGAGCGTCATAAGAGCGGGCGGTCCCACAAATCAAAGAGGATTGCGTGATCTTCAAGATTACAAAGGGGGTTACAATATTTGATTCACGTGTTTCCCTTTGATTGTTATTAGATTTTAAATTTCCTAGTTTATCAATATCTTTTCAATTTTGTTACTAGATTTAAGTTATTTTGTTATTTTCTAGATGGCGACCTTCTTATAAATAGACGCCAAAGATATTGTAATCAGCACTTTATTATTCAAAATAAACACCATCCTTTGGAATTCTTTCCAAGCATCGCTTTCTCTGCGTCATTTGGTATCGGAGCAGGGTTTCTCCCGTGACGATGGCTAATAACGTTAATGTCAATCTCCCGTAGCTGAAGGCCGTAGAAACGAGCCTATTACACGGGATGAGTTCAACCAATTTGTGGAGCAAAACGAACGGAGGTTTCAAGAATTACTTGTCGCCATCCAACGTTTGTCTACCAACCCCATACCTGGTGTTCTTCCGGCTGAACATGCTCGGGTAGCTCGCGACCCGGAAGCGGCTATGGAACGTGGGGCAAATCCTCGACGAGGCGACAAGCCTATGTCGAGGACTCTGAAGGAGAAGAAGAGTTCCTAGATCGGCCTGTTCGTGGAGGCCACCGGAACCGGGGATATCGACGAGACCCCGAGCAATATCAACTTAAGGTTGACCTTCCAACCTTTAATGGCAATTTGAATATTGAAGACTTTTTGGATTGGCTTTGGGAAGTTGAGAAATTCTTCGATGCCATGGAGATTGAAGAGGATCGCCAAGTAAAATTGGTGGCATACAAATTGAAGGGCGGTGCCTCAGCGTGGTGGGAGCAAACGCAACTGACCCGACGTCGACAAGGAAAAGCTCCCATCCGAACATGGAATCGGATGAAGGAAATGTTGAAGGTTCGGTTCCTCCCAACCGATTATGAGCAATTATTATTTCAACAATTTCAGAATTGTAAGCAACTAAGCCGATCAGTCAAGCTTACACGGAGGAGTTTCTCCGACTTTCCGCCCGTAACAACCTCGGGCCGAGTCGGAGGCACAACAGACCGCCGTGTACATTAATGGTTTGCGACTTAATATTCAAGATCGTGTTTCACTACATCGTTTGTTCTCCGTTGAGGATGCTCAAGAGATGGCCCGAAAGGTTGAGATGCAATTAGAGAGAACTAGCCCCATTAATCGGGCTAACAATTATTCCGCTCGAGAATCATATGGAAAGGGGAGGCAACTAGATGTTTGAGAATCCTCCAACCAAAGAAACCAACACTATGAACCGAACTCCGGGAAGTAGTACTGGGGTGCGTAAGGAACCGATCATTGCAAACAACCGTAACGCCAATCGAATGCCCCGAACCCATACGCTAAGCCACCACCAATCAAATGCTACAAGTGTAACGAATTGGGACATCGTTCGAGTGATTGTCCACGACGGAAGATGGCCAATGTTGTCGAGCACGACGATGACATATACAAAGATGACTGGATTGAAGAGGAAGAAGTGGAGGATGAGGAGGGTGAGCATGTCAATTGCGTTGTTAGGAGACTATTGCTCGCTCCGCGAAGAGAAGACACACAAATGGAATAGTCTTTTTCGTGCCCGTTGTACCGTCAACGGCAAAGTTTGCAATGTCATCATCGATAGCGGAAGTTGTGAGAACATAGTGTCCAAGGCTTTGGTGGATCATCTACAACTAAAGACAGAGTTACATCCCTCCCCTTATACAATCGGGTGGATTCGTAAAGGGGCCGAACTCAAGGTGACGCAGTATGTCATTTACCTATTTCAATTGGAAAGTCCTATAAGGACACCATAATTTGTGATGTAGTGGAGATGGATGCATGTCATGTCCTATTGGGACGACCATGGCAATACGATGTTGATATCACTCATAGGGCTCGTGAAAACACATATTCTTTTGTGTGGAAAAAGACGAAAATTATTTTGAAGCCGATGAGTAACACTCCCCGTGCCCCAAAGAAGCAAAGTGCGGGGATTATGCTAAACGTTCGTAAACGTGAGGGCATGTATATGATTGTGGAGAAAGGCAATCAAGAAGCCATTATTCCAATTCCGGTGGCTCTTCACCCTTATTGAGGGCATTCAAATATATTATTCCGGAGGATCTACCTTTGGATTACCACCCTTGAGGGATATCCAACATGAGATTGACTTTCTTCCGGGAGCGAGCCTCCCTAATTTGCCGCACTACCGGATGAATCCGAAGGAGAACCAGATTTTGCAAGACCAAGTGGGAGAAATGCTTCAAAAAGGCTTCTTACGCGAAAGCATGAGCCCTTGTGCGCACCCGCACTCCTCACTCCGAAGAAAGACGGAAGCATGCGTATGTGCGTTGATAGCCGGGCAATTAATCGGATTACTTGTCAAGTACCGATTCCCAATCCCTCGCTTGGATGACATGCTCGACCGGCTTGCGGGATCAAAGGTCTTTACAAAGATTGATCTACGTAGCGGATACCACCAAGTACGCATCCGCCCTGGTGATGAATGGAAAACAGCCTTTAAAACGAGTGAAGGTTTATACGAATGGCTAGTCATGCCGTTTGGCCTCACGAACGCGCCTAGCACCTTCATGCGTTTGATGACTCAAGTTCTTAAACCTTTTATTGGCAAATTTGTGGTGGTCTACTTTGATGACATTCTCATATATAGTCCCGATGACCAACAAAGCATATGGAGCATCTAAGGGACGTCTTATCGGCCTTGCGGACGAACCAATTGTATGTTAATTTGAAGAAGTGTAGATTCATGACTGATCGACTCCGCTTCTTGGGATATATTGTCGGAGCGAAGGCCTTCAAGTTGATGCGAAAAGGTAGCCGCCATCCGCGACTGGCCGACTCCCCAAACCGTTGGGGAGGCGCGTAGCTTCCACGGGCTTGCGACATTCTACCGACGCTTTATTCGAAATTTCAGTTCTATTATGGCTCCGATTACCGAGTGCTTGAAGAAAGGAAAATTTCATTGGGGTGACGGCGAAGCCGCTTTGCTCTCATCAAGGAAAAACTTTCCATGGCACCAATACTGATGCTTCCGAATTTTGAAAAGGTATTCGAACTAGACTGTGATGCTTCTAGTGTAGGAATTGGTGCTGTTCTTTCCCAAGAAGGTAAGCCTATTGCTTATTTTAGCGAGAAACTTAATGATGTTCGCAAGCGATGGTCTACTTATGAGCGGGAGTACTTTGCTTTGTAGTACGAGCTATCAAGCACTGGCAGCCCTATCTTTATCAACATGAGTTTGTCCTTAACACTGACCATCAGGCACTCAAATACATTAAGAACCAAAGACATCTAAATCGAATGCATGGACGTTGGGTCTCCTTTTTGGAGCAATTCAATTTCGTGCTTCGACACAAGGCGGGCCACTTGAACAAAGTCGCCGATGCACTTAGCCGTCGTCTTTGCAACACTTGTCACCATGCGCACCGACGTTGTGGGGTTTGACCACCTTTGTGCTCTTTATGCCGATGATGAAGATTTTCAGAAATTTGGGAAAAATGTTCGAGACAGTTCTCACGGCGACATGATCGTTCAGGACAAATTTTTATTCTTTGGCAACAGGTTGTGCATTCCTCGAAGCTCTTTGCGGGAACAACTTATTCGAGAGCTGCATGGTGGCTCCCTTGGAGGACATTGTGGGCGAGATAAAACTGTTGCCTTAGTTGAGGAGCGGTATTATTGGCCTCAATTGAAACGGGACGTTGGACGATTTGTGAAAAAGTGCTACATTTGTCAAACTGCGAAAGGCCATTCTCAGAACACTGGACTTTACACCCCTCTACCTATTCCTTCTGGACCTTGGATAGACATTTCAATGGATTTCGTGTTGGGGCTTCCCCGAACCCAACGAGGTATGGATTCTGTTTTTGTGGTAGTGGATAGATTTACAAAGATGGCGCACTTTATCCCTTGCAAGAAGACTTCTGATGCTTCTCATGTAGCAAGTTTATTTTTTCGAGAAGTAGTTCGTTTGCATGGTGTTCCAAAACTATCACCTCGATCGTGATACCAAATTCCTTAGTCATTTTTGGAGGACCCTATGGCGTTTATTTGGGACCGATTTGCGGTATAGCAGCTCCTTTCATCCTCAAACCGATGGGCAAACTGAAGTTGTCAATCGTACTATGGCGAATATTATTCGGTGTCTTTGTAGTGACATGCCAAAGCAATGGGACCGGTATCTTGCTCCTGCTGAGTTTGCTTTTAACAACACCGTCAACCGTTCCACGGGCAAGTCTCCGTTTGAGGTTATCTACGGGCGAACGCCACAACATACACTGGATCTCGTGCCTTTGCCCAAAGTCCCAGGATATAGTGTTGCGGCTGAAAACTTAGCAACAAAATTACAAGAGATACAAGAGGGTGTGAAGCAACAGCTAGAAGCTTCCACTCTTTTTTTACAAAGTTGCTGCGAGATAAACATCGTCGCCTCAAGGTATTTGCTTGAGGGTGATGAAGTCATGGTCTACATCCGCAAGGAACGCTTTCCTGTTGGTACATATAATAAGCTGAAGCACAAGAAAGTTGGTCCCTGTCGAATCGTGAAAAAATCAATGACAATGCCTATGTTGTTGATCTTCCTAGTGACCTCAACATCTCCCCGACATTCAATGTAGCGGACCTATTTGAGTATCATCCTCCGGATACTCCTCTTTATCCTAATCATAACTCGGGGTCGAGTTCTTCGAAGTGGAGGAGACTGATGTAGAACAATATGCAAATGCTTTTCTGAAACAATGGAGCGTCATAAGAGCGGGCGGTCCCACAAATCAAAGAGGATTGCGTGATCTTCAAGATTACAAAGGGGTTACAATATTTGATTCACGTGTTTCCTTTGATTGTTATTAGATTTTAAATTTCCTAGTTTATCAATATCTTTTCAATTTTGTTACTAGATTTAAGTTATTTTGTTATTTTCTAGATGGCGACCTTCTTATAAATAGACGCCAAAGATATTGTAATCAGCACTTTATTATTCAAAATAAACACCATCCTTTGGAATTCTTTCCAAGCATCGCTTTCTCTGCGTCAAAAACATAAAAAGCGTATATACTAAATCAATTCGCTAATGAATTTAGGACATTAATAATGACGGTTTTAATTGGATGGTTCAAACTTAATTTATCATACGTTTTAGTGCAAATGATGGAAGGAGTTTGACACTAAAGTACACTCGTAATGGACAATTTCTGAATTTCTACTACAACATTAGAACAAAATAAAAACTGTATATTCGTTTCTAAATTTCATGAAATCAAACCCTATGAATGTCTTGATGGAAAAATGCATGTTTCAATGATTAACAATGTTTGTGATCCACCACAATCCAACCAACCAAGTTTTTATCACTCTAAAACAATTCTTGAATTTGCTGGTCAAGGCATCATTCACATTCACTTAAATTTCACATGCACTTTTTTTGTTCACATCCACATGGATTCGATAAAGTTAGCTTCTTTTTCGAGGTAGCTAATGGAAGTTCTTGCAAAATTCCCATTCACATGCACTTTTCTGGTTCCGACAAGCACTGGTCATGTGGAGCCTTTCACATTCAACAACCAGTCAACCCCAAATGCCCACCAGTGTTTTCTCTTTCCAGTATAAAAAAGCATTGAAAAATATTTCTCTCCGATGTCATGAGTCGAACAGGTTATACTACACACACTTAATTGGGGACCACAAAACATATCTTTTTGTCGTGCTTGCTAAGTGTTGACAGCGTGAGAAAATCGGGACCATAAAAAATCGAGTTTGCTATGGAATCTTGAGAATGAATCGAGTCTTCGCGTCAAATCGAATCCCCTCAGAAGCTGCTCGCGGAAATCCCCTATTCCTCCTGAGCGTTGTCGAGCGCCGTCAACGGCCGTTGTCGAGAGTTGTCCACCGTTGTTGAGAAAACTTTTGGAGTCAAGTGTTACAAGGTTCTAATTTTTGGAGTGGCGAGCAAATTAGGCTAAGAGCCAGCGTTGTCGAGGGTTTGGAGGTCTCTGATTTGGACGTGATTTGGGGGAGGGTTTTGGTTTGGGGGAATTTTCCTCCGTAAGTAAAAAAAATAAAAAAAAAATGATGACTTTTTTTTCTTTTAAGTCCGGTGGCCACGTTAGCGCTGGTCCAGCCATGTAGGACGGCCGGTGCTGACTGTATATCCACATAAACATTTTCCGGCATAAATTAGCTGGATGGACTCAATTTGCAAACTGACAAAAGGTTTAAGACTCAATCGGCAAGATTGAAAGGTTTACGACTGAATTGACAAAAATGCAATAAGTTTAGAATTTTTTGGACAATTTTTCCATGTAGTGATAGAGCCAGAAATCTAGCTTAGGAAGGCGAGATTCCTAGCACAACTCACTTTAATTTTCAATTCCAAATTTTGGTAATCATTATGTAATACCAACTTAATTAATTTACAATAATGAAACAAAGCCTAATTATTCAAGAAAGTGCAACATAGTACGACCACTTATATGTGAAAAATAGAGAATTATTAGCAATTTACATCTCATTTTATTTGTATTCATGAAGTAAGGAAATCAATTTTAAAGACTGAGTTACAATGTTTAGTCGATATAGTCTTTTAAATTTAAGTCATAAAAATTTGTTTTCCAAAGTACATGAAAAACTAAATATATGTTGGTATTGCGTTCAAACTTGTTGGAGATTTTATGTATCCTTCCTGCTAATTATGGTAAAGATTTGGGTAATGAATAGTCACATCGCTTTACGAGGGGATTGTTTTACCTTAGAGAGAAACGGACCGTGAGAGCAAAACATCACTTTTCTTGCAATTCACATATTTCACAAAACTTCTTACATTCACAGAACATGAACAAGTGATAGCAACAGCAGAACTCACGTTCCTACATGCGTTATATATCTAAGCACTTCTCTTTCTCATGACCATTTACACCAAATCCAGAACTATCATTCTTTCAGTCTCAACAACAGATCTACGGCTGTCCCTTAGCCCCACGGTGCCTCGACACATACCTGTCCACGAGGGCCGCGCGTTGCTCACCACCGCGCCGCTCCCCACCCGCCCCCGCACTGAGTTCTTCACGCTTCCATCCATGTCCGACCTCGCGAACCCGTCGAGGCACGTGTTCTCGTCGGTAAGGGCCCCGCTCACTCACGTCTGCACGTTGCTCATGTGCCAATCAAAAGCCTCCCTAGCGGCCCCCTGGCCTCCCATCTGGCCGAGCTCGTCAATCGCCTGGCTCAACCGGCTCACGCTGTTGCCGACATTCTAGACGCAGTCTTGCACGACCTGTGACTCCCAGGGCATGATGCCCCGGAGCCAGGACAGGCGCTTGACGTGGGACGCGGCGGCGCGGGCCCGAGCAAGGCTGACCTGGAGCGCGGCTCGGGCGAGCTGGCGGGGGTCCTGCTGGACGGAGGCGGCATAGCCAGAGAGGCACTGGACACAGAGTGCCGAGTAGCGCGTGGACCTGTAGGAGGACTTGATGAAGGCCGTGTTGGGAGCTGTTGCGGGCTGTGAGTTCGATGGTTCAAGGTGTTGGACGCAAATTGCGCAACTCCAAGATCTCCATAACTAGAACAAGAACATATATAATTGAGTAGAAAGATTAACGCACTTGTTTTGGGATCCATCAAATATAAAGCGGAAGCAGAAAAAAGATTACCCACTCATCAAGGGGATCCACGCATCAAGTCTTTCTCCTCTATTGCCCTCCGTATCACTGGCTCAATAAGGCGGCCCCCTCACGTGTAGCATTAGGTAAACGCTCATTAGGTGAGGATACATGTGAAAATTAGGGTTAGAGGAGAGACTTGAGCACTATTTATAGAGTTTTCAGCCAGTCCCTCTCATTACAGGTCAGGCTCAACTCGGCCCACACTAGCCAGCCCATATCAGACTAATTAAGAAACCTTCTATCTCACCTTAGACCAACCCTGTTTTACGGTAACCGTAAAAACAAGAAATTACAATATCAATTAATTTAGTCCACATTAAAAAAACTCTTACATTCTCCCACTTGGATTATATTAATTGAAATCGTACTGTATGTGCGCACATTTGGTCTAGAGATAATTCTTAATAGTCAATCCTATCCCATAAAGTCTTAAACACCGAATCATGGCGGTAACTGCATGTATACACATAGAGCCTTACATGGTCACGAATGTTCTCAACTTTATTGATATTTATTCAATATGGTAGTGCGTCAAATGGATAACATCTCTCATAGAGATATCCCATTTGTCAGTCACCATTCTCTTACCTTAGGTGTCACAAAAACTTGTGCCACAAGAGAATGCTTTATGATTCCAATAAACCCACATATATCTTGTCATTATGGTTAACCTTTCTTTATGTATCACAAGACATATGCACAAGGCTAATAACCGAATGCCCGGATGCCCCTAGCCTTCACTCAAGGTTTATACAATCTCTTGAGACTTTATCAGTATGTATTCAACATAATAACAACACATTCAAAATATTTTATTGAATACAAAAGTTGATACATATCAAATCGTTACAAAGTGTAACGAACACAGATGAAACCTTTATCAAAGTCAAAATAGCTCCCACTAAACAACAGTATCCGAAGATACTCCTAGACCCATGCTAATGACATGTCACTCAAATACGCATGGGTGTAGACCTTTAGTTAGTGGATCTGCAACCACATCATCTGTGAAAATATGTTATATTATAAGTAACATTTCTGTACCGTTTTTTTATGGTCAAAAATATTTGACCACCATATATTTAGACGCCTTGAGATCTCTATAGTAAATAAATAATACTACAAATTTGTTATCTCAATACAACCGTATGAGTCTATCCATAAAGTTAAAACGATCAACTCCTTCATGAGGTTCTAGAGTCTAAAAGCCCAAGTAACAACCTAAAAGAATGTTACTAACACTGCATACATAGTAGAAGATAACATAGAACTTTATTTACTGCACTTCCTACTAACATAAATATGTATCTTGTTATTGATATTATATCATCCTAACAGCCAGCAAAGTTTACATCTAAATATCCTACTAACTGCAAGAATTGAACATGTCTGTAAATTAGCATATAATCTCTTGTCTTCTTTAAGTACCTTAAAATCTTCTTGACAAAGAACCCAGTGATCATGTCCTGGATTTGACCGATATCTGCCTAGAGTCCCGTCACAAAGACAACATTTAGTCTAGTGCAAATTCGAGTATACATTATACTTTTAAACGCACTGACACAAGGTACACATTTTAATTAGATTTTCTCAATATCTAAATAAGAACAATGTGATAGATTTAGTCCATCACCTTTAACAACAGGAGCAATTCCTGGCTAGCAATAATGTATATTGAATATTTCCAATATACAATCAGCAAATGTCCTCCGAGAAAATCTAATATAATATGACAAAAACAATCCTTACAGACCTTAGTACATAGGATATAAGATGTCTCAAGGTCACAACTTGTAAGCAAAATATTATGTACATAGAGTATGAGAAAAAATAAATTTCCTCCCACTGACCTTGTAGTATATTGAATTACTTTGTTCTCAATTGAACAAAAAATAACAACACTATGAAACTTTAATAATATTGTCTAGAAACTTGCTTAAGACTATAAATAAGACTTTTCAGTCTACACACAAGTTTACTTAAATCTGCTACAAAATCATCCAGTTGCACAATATAGATTTTGTATATATTTGGCGTAACTTCATATCAAAATAAATTATTAATGACACATTCACTCTGAAAGAATCTTTTAAAGAAATAATTATTTCTTCACTATTAACAATCCACCCCTCTTTCAGAGTGAAAACTTTAGCTACCAGCTTGGCTTTAAATGTACTCTATCTTTCTTTGAAATCTTTTAGTTTTGTACGCCAATTTGCAACTAATAAACTTGTGATCTTTAGACAAGTCAGTAAGTTTCCAAACATGTTTCATAGATTGTATATCGCATTTTATAGCATCTAATCACATAATTAATTGAGAACAAGAAACGACATTTATATAAATTGCTAAAACAACCATGTAGTGGATATTGTAATCATGCTCTCACAAATAGACTATTTAATATGATGATATAACTGATTGTTTTTCCCTAACAAATCTCCTTAATAAAGCTGCAACAACTTCATTCTACACTTGAGAGGTTTAAGAAATTTCATTATAAACTATATCAAGAATAGTACCTTAAACCTCAACAAGTTTAGTCTATGGTACAGGAGATTCTATAATTATCTGTATAGGTAAAGACAAAAACATAGTAACCTCCATCAAACTATTAACTTTAATAGTCTGAGAGCCATTATCCTCTACAATTACGTCAATCTTTAGAAACTTTAGAGTATGTGATTCCATAATTCTTGTACCTTCTTTAGGGTCTTAAAATCAATACCCCTTTAACAATCTAGATAAGATACAAAATAATTCCAAGTGGATCTGAATTCCAACGCACTTAATATTGGATTAGATAACCTCACTTTTGCATAACACCTCTAAATTTCATATGATTCAAGTAATTTATGTCTAGTCTATAACTCAAAAGAAGTTTATGAAACAACTTTGATAAGAGACACCTTTTGTATATGAAAAAGTTGCTTTCATAATATCAGCCCACAAAAAACCAGATAAATTAGTCTTACTAATCATACTAATCACCATGTTCAATATGATGCATTTACGCATTTCGGCCAAATCTTTTTGTCAGAATTTTCAGGTATAGTAATTAAATTACCACCCTAGAATTTACCAAGTATTTAACAAATGACCCTTTAAGCTATTTCGCATTGTCACACTTGCCAAAATACTCACGGCCACTGTTAAGCCTGACAACCTTTTAAGACTAATTGTAATTGTTTTATTCTTTATCTCAGTCATTTTCCTTAAATAGAAAAATTTCGGAAATAACCTTTTAATCATATACAAGATGTATATGCTATTAGAACTTAAACACAATCTTTGCAGATGAGCTCTAATTTCAATATCAGACAAGACATAATTTCAAGCAACTAAGACTTCCATCATCTTATTTCAAGTGTTCCAGAATGGAACGCCTCATGGACAGTAAGCAAATTCAATTACTCTTTTCTCAAGCAACAAATCATATGTCCACAACTTAAAATTTGAAGTAGTAAAAACCTCAATAATAATGAAGTTATTAATTACAGAAAAGGTGACTGAAAACCAAACAATGTATATAATTAGCATCATGTGAGTACTGTGTAACTTGACGTACAAGTACACATCTAGAGAGTTACACGCATAATCATATAATCACCTTTGGGCAGAATACATGATATGCAATTGTACACTCCCTACATGATAGCGGTTATGAGAATATATTCCAATTCTTCGTGAATTCATCACCTTTGGGCAAATGAATCATTGGGATCAGTCAATCCTCTACCACACCATCATGTATCCCTTCATGAACTAATACATAATCACCTCCTTTGAGAGTATGACTACACATTAGACCGGGGGACATCCCAATCATCATACGAGACCAAAATTTCTCAAACCCAATCAAGCGAGCCACTTTGGCGGTCACTACTCAATTGAATAATTGAAATTCTCTCATACCAGAGATATAAACTTTACTCCTCACATACACCATATACATGTGATTTTAACTTTAATGATAGGGGCAGCATATCATCAAAATCACATATCATGCTAATTACATTACTTTATTCATTAATAAAAATTAATCATATATATATATATATATATATACATCGAACCTAAAAGACAGATTCCAATGAGATCATATATATACGCGTGGGGGCGCGTGCAGCATCCCCTGGTGACGCGCCGCCGACCCTCTTGCTCGTCTCGTCGAGCCCAGTTCGAATTTGCAATTTAATTTTAGTTTTATTGAGCAAAAAAACTCGAAAATCGCAAATTAGGGTAGGATACATACTAATTAGGGCAAATCCATACAAATTAGGGCAAAATCAATTGCGTTCAAGTTCTAGGGTTATGGTTGCTCTAATACCACATGTTGGACGCAAATTGCACAACCCCAAGATCTCCATAACTAGAACAAGAACATATATAATTGAGTAGAAAGATTAACGCACATGTTTTGGGATCCATCGAATATAAAGAGGAAGTAGAAAAGGGATTACCCACTTATCAAGGGGATCCACGCATCAAGTCATTATCCTCTATTGCCCTCCGTATCACTGGCTCAATGAAGCGGCCCCCTCACGTGTAGCGTTAGGTAAGCGCCCCTTAGGTGAGGATACATGTGAAAATTAGGGTTAGAGGAGAGACTTGAGCACTATTTATAGAGTTTCCAGCCAATCCCTCTCGTTACGGGTCAGGCTCAACTCGGCCCACACTAGCCAGCCCATATTAGACTAATTAAGAAACCTTCTATCTCACCTTAGACCAACCCTATTTTACGGTAACCATAAAAACAGTAAATTACAATATCAATTAATTTAGTCCACATTAGAAAAACTCTTACACGAGGAGCGCCGCAAAGAAGAGGAGGACGTGGAAGAGGAAGAGGAAGGAGAGAGATGGTTTTGCTTTGGCCATGTTCACGTCTGCATTTGAGGTTAGAGAGAGTGCGTGTGCGTTTGAGGTTGGAGAGAGTATGTGTGTGCGTGGAGGTGAAAAGGCATGTAATTTTTCGTTTATTTATTTTATGTGGTAACAAAAGAAGAAGAAGAAGAAGAAGAAGAAGAAGAAATGCCGTCACGTGACTGCCTGCCGCCCCTTTTGAGCTCCCTTCATTTAGGGTTTACATTTGTTTATGTTCTTAAGTCGGTACCATTATATTGACCCATTTCAACTTCATTTTCTCCCTATGGTATCATGCTTTAGATTACTTCAGTGAGAACAGAAATTGGGAGTTCGATTTGTCCTTATACACAAATAAAAAGTGCTTGACTTATACTTGATCAAGTGACATCTGTTATAACATTATTAATGTGATTTTACGTTCAGTTTATTATTACTCATGTTACCTAGTTTTATTGACGATTTGTTTTTCATGATAACTATGCTATTCGCTCAATATTAAAATCGGTCTTGATGGAAGACATTATCCGAAAGGGATGCGGACATATAAATAGGTCATTTAAGTCAAACCCTCTTATTAATCTAAAAATCTGATGATCAGATAACACACCATCAACGTTGAGAAGGTAATTGGCTAGAAAAATTTATTCACCAATCGTTCAAGACTTTGCGAAGATGAGTTTTAAGATAGTTTGGGTGCAGGAGGGCTGACGCCGGAGGAACAACTCTAGAACGATACAATAATCCTATGTATGAACTGCCGACGCCAACCGGCTGAGTACAAGCCTGCCAAGATGGTTCTTCTTCTTTCTGGATGCTTCTTCCTTGTCACTCAAATCTCATGCAACTACCGTCATAGATTATACGCGATTCCCCTGCGACCGCAGCATTAAAAAATCACAAGTCGACGTCTCTCGCTTCTCAAGAAAGCGCGGACCACGGCCAGACGGCCAGTTGCACAATGTCAAGCCGTCGATTCAAACTTGTTTCGCGTGTCAGGAAGGCACTTAGCACTTGCCTCAGACTCAGAGCAATATAATATAAACTAGCCACTGCCAGTTATCAGAAGCTGATCCTTTTCGTCTTCTAGCGCTCTATTTCCTTGTGTCCTCGTGGGTCTGTTGCGCATTAAAAGATCCTGTCTCAGATATTGCTTGACCAGCAATGCCGTGCTGATTCCCGTCTCTCCCCTGTTTCTGTAATGAAAAAACAAATTGGATTACACAACTTGAGCTATGGCGTGGCACGTTATCCAAACCTTCTTCAAATCTCTAAATTTGGCTTCGATCTTAAGTTTGTCTAGGGTTGTCCAAAACCGCCTACTTTTGTGTGTGTACACATATGAAGATGCCCATCGAGATGAATTTCGTACCCACAGGTAATGAATTGTGGAATTGATGATATGTCATGTTCGCATGTAAGTCAATTCATATACATTTGAAAGACGTGATGTACAACGAGTAACTAAAGAATTGAAAAAAAAAATGAGACGAAAAATGACGGGCATTATAAGGATCGATGGAGGAGGGTATGTTAAGGTTTAGGCTGAAATCACTTCTTTATTTTTGAAATATTTCAACTGTTTAGAAACAGGGTACTAATAATATGCGCACAGCATGTTTCTTACCGATCACCAAAGAACGAGGGTGTTTGAAATTTAATCGCAAGACTCGACGGCCATTTTAGACGAGGACGAGGACGGTGTGATGAATTTTAAGGATATAATGTCATGCCTATATATTTTGATTTTATTAGCTCATATTAGCTACCTCAAAATTTGCCAAAAACTAGCTAGAGATCCACATTAAAATTGGGGCTACATCTTCTTGGGTACACGCTAACGGTCCATTGACTAAACATAACATTGTTGATGATTTTTGTTGGATCGATTGATTAATGGGGGAAAATGTTGCTGGTCAAATCCATTTTATCAGAATTCATAAAAAGAAATCAAAACACAATAGATAAAAAAAATAATAATAATTAATTCCACCATCAGTGATTGCCTCTCTCCCACATAAGCTTGGTCAAACTTCCAGCTGCGCCTCTAAGGGTGCGTTTGGTAACGTTTCTGTTCAAAAATTTTTCCAGGGAACAGAAATAGAAAAAACTATTTTTGTTCCGGGGAACAATTTTTGAACAGAAGAACACGTTTGGGCTGTGCATGACAAAATTTCTGAAACAGAAATTGATTTCTAGCCAGAAATCAATTTTTTAATTTCTATTCCCTGCATACAAGTTTCGAGCAAAAAAACCCGTTTCATAACGACTAAAATTTTTATTTCAAAAGTAAATCCATTTGATAACGAACAAAATTTCTATTTCTAGGAATAGAAATTGATTAGATAACAACATATGAAATCCTCAAATACAAAATAATAGTCGAAATAATACTAATACATTACAAAAGTTGAAACTACAATTTCATGGAATTTCCGGCATATTATTATCCCTTGCCATTTTATTAGCAATTGTTTTTCTAAGCGTATTTATTTGGTTTCCCTCCTCGGTCAATATATCATTTGCAAGCTCATCCTGCGTAGGTTCAGACAAGTACTGCGGAAACATGAATATGGGTGCCATCCATGGCGCCTATACAACCTTGTCATTTGATCAAAAACTAGTATTATACAAGATTATCAACAAAATAAAATTAATGGTGTAAAGATATATATAAGAATTCTACCTTAAAATAATGTTTATGGTTAGGAACCAATCGGGGGAAGGTCGGTTTATTTTGATTCTCGAATTGAATCAGTCCAGTTGCTCATCCCTAATTTCTTTATTATTGCACAACATTTATGTTCATGGAATAGAAAAAGAACAAAACACATTTGGTAAACTTCTATAATTTTTTTGTTTATTTTAATATTTTAATTTTCTTTTTTTTTTTTTCTTTTTTTTTCTTTTTCTTTTTCTCTTTGGCTAGTCGTCGGAGGCCAGCCTGGCCTTGGCGAGGCTCAGCCTCGCCTAGGCTACGTGAGGTTGACATCGCCCGGCCTAGCGAGGCCCGGCCTCTCGTCGGGCCGGGAGGTCGAGCTTCGCCGTGGCCGTGCGAGGCTTGGCCTCGCCTGGGCTGGGAGAGCTTGGCCTTGTCGGGGCCGGCGACACTCGGCGAGGTCGCCGGCCCTCAACAGTTGGTCGCCGGCCATGGCCGAGGCCGATGACCGGCCAAAGAAAAAAGAAAAAGAAAAAGGAGAGAAAAATAAATAAGTTTTGTATTTTTGTTCTTTTGTTTCTTCAAAAAGTATTCCTAGGAACAAGAAATAAGTTTTTCTTGTTTCTTATTTCTGTTCCCAAAAAACAAAAAAATAGATTTTGAACAAAAGTGTAAAGAAACGTGTTTTTGTTCTTTTTTTGTTCCGTAGAACAAAAGAACATAAATTGTGTTCTGGGGAACAAAATAAAAACTCAAACAAACAGGCTCTAAAAGTCTGAAGTCGTGCATCGGGCGGGGGAAAATCTTTTTTTTTCAGCTCACGTGTTGATTTTCTTTCCCTTTTCCATATTTACAAGACAATCGTCACCCATGTTCTAACAACGAGTTTGGCATGCGTTCATCAAGACTTACTACATTGATTTCATTTTGCTTTGCTCAAAGGTTAATGTATTTGTTAATTCGAGTTTGGGAGTACCGCGGCCCTCGTCTAATAAATTTAAGAAAATCTCGAACTTCGAGTTCTCCTAGATGAAGACTATGGTGGAAGTGAAGGATTAGGGTCTCGCCAATTATAATCGTATCGATCATAGATTCAGAGGGGGACATCGAAGTCGAAAGGCAAAGGCTTGTCCCTAATTGACAGGATCTTCGATTCCTCCTTGACGTATGCACATATATCAGAGGTTGATTTATGTAGTGATATACCCGGAAATCTCGCTTAGGAGGGGCGAGGTTCGAGCACAACTAACTTTAATTTTCAATTCCAAATTTTGGTAAGCATTAAGTAATACCAACTTAATTGATGTACGATAATGCAACAAAAGCTAACTATTCATGAATATGCAACATGCGGTCGAAATGTGATTAAAGAGTACAACCATGTATATGTGAAAATAAAGAATCACTTGGGTGTATTCGTTTCGTGGAAAATTAGTGATTTGGAAAATATTTTCTGAAGAATGATCGCTTGTATAATTTACAAAATTAAATGAATGGAAAATATTTTCATTTCCCACGAAAATAGTTAGATACAGATTGTTATCAATAATAAAAATATTTTCCATTAACTAATTTTTCTAAACAATATAAACAATCATTTTTCGGAAAATAGTTTCCAGATCACTCATTTTATGCTAAACGAACGCATTTGAAATTTGAATCTTACTTTATTTGTATACCGGGAAAAGTAAAAAAAGTCATAAACCTATTGCATTAATACTAATTCGGCCATAAATTTTTCAATTGAACCAATTCAGTCATAAACCTTTTACTATTGGTACCAATTCAGTTCATCCGGCCAATTTTGGCCGGCCGACGCCGACGTGGACGTCGGTCGGTGGCCGGATGCTAACGTAGCAATTTCTATGATTTTTTAATTATGTTTTCGAATTTTTTATTTAATTTTTTCTTTTTTTTTTTTTTTTTTCCTTTTTTTTTTTTCTGTCTTCTTCCTTGCGTTGGCCGGCGAGCCTCCGGTGAGGCTCGCCGGCCACCGGGCAAGGGCCGCGACCCTCGCCCGGCCTCTCCCAAGGCTGGGGCGAGGCCGAGCGGCCCTCGCCCGGCCTCTCCCAAGGCCGTGGGCGAGGCCGAGCGGCCCTCGCTCGGCCTCGCTTGGGGTCGCAGGCGAGGCGGCTTAGCCCAAATCTGGGCGAGGCCAAGTGAGGGCTGCGACCCTCGCCGGCAGCTGGCAAGGGCCGCTTGGCCTCGCCCAGGGCCACAGCCGAGGCTGGCCTCGCCCAGATCCGGGCAAAGCCTCCTCACCGGTGGCCCTAGGAGAGGTCGGGCGAGGGCCGCAACTCGCCGGCGCGCGGCAAGGGCTTCACGGCCCTCACCCAGTGGCTGGCGAGCCTCACCGAAGGCTCACCGGCCACCGCTAGGAAGAAGACAAAAAAAGAAAAAATCAAAAAATCGAAAAAATAATTAAAAAATCGAAAAAATAATTTAAAAATCATAAAAATTTCCACGTTAGCGTCCGGCCACCGGCCAACGTCCACGTTAGCATCGGCCGGCCAAAATTGGCCGGATGGACTGAATTGGTACCAATAGTAAAAGGTTTAGGACTAAATCGATTCAATTGAAAAGTTTATGACTGAATTAATACCAACGCAATAGATTTAGGACTTTTTTGGTACTTTTCCCTTTGTATACCTGAAGGAAGGAAATCAATTTTAAAACTGAGTTACAATGTTTAGTCAATATAGTCTTTTGGATTTAATTCATCAAAGTTTGTGTTCTAAAGTACGAGAAAAACTAAATATATGTTGGTATTGCGTTAACGTAGAAACTCAAACTTGTTGGAGATTTAATGTATCGATCCTGCCAATTGTGGTCTATAATTGGGTAATGTTAAGTCAAATTGCTTTGTGACGGGAGTGTCCTTACTTCTTCCTTAGAGAGAAACGCACGGGAGAGCAAACATCACTTTTCTTGCAATTCACATATTTCACGAAACTTCTTACATTCAGACAACATGAACACGTGACAGCAACAGCAGAACTCTCGTTCCTACAGACGTTGTATGTCTAAACAGTCACCATTTACACCAATCCCAGAACTATCATCTTCCCACCGTGATGCCCTGATCTAAGGCTGTCCTTTGGCCCTGCGGTGCTTCGACCCGTAATTGTTCACGAGGCCCAGCGCGTTGCTCACCACCTGCGCCAGCTCCCCCACCTGCCCTCGCACCGAGTTCTTCACGCTCCCATCCATGTCCGACCTCGCGAACCCGTTGAGGCACGTGCTCTCGTCGGTAAGGGCCCCGCTCACCCATGTCTGCAAGTTGCTCATGTGCCAATCGAATGCAGTCCCCGCGGTCCCCTGGCCTCCCATCTGGCCGAGCTCGTCGATCGACTGGCTCAGCTGGCTTGCGCTGTGGCCGACGGTCTGCACGCAGTCCTGCACAGCCTGGGACTCCAGGGGCTTGATGCCGTGGTACTGGGACAGCCGGCCCACGTAGGAGCTGGTGGCGCTGGCCCGGTCGAGGCTGACCTGGAGCGCGGCCCGGGCGAGCAGGCGGAAGTCCTGCTGGACGGTGGCGGCGTAGCCAGAGAGGCACTGGACGCAGAGCGTCGGGTAGCGGGTGGCCCCGCAGGAGGACTTGATGAAGTCCGTGTTGGTAGCCGTCGAGGGCTGTGAGTTCGACGGTTCGAGGTGGGCCGTGAAGAAGAGGACGTGGAAGAGGAAGAGGATGGAGAGAGATGGTTTTGCTTTGGCCATGTTTATGTCTGTGTTCGAGGTTGGAGAGAGTACGTTTATGTGAAAAGGCATCGGGGAGTGCATGGTTTATATAAGGAAGTTTACAGAGAGAGAGAGAGAGAGAGGTGCCAACTCGGAAGCTCCACTCTAGTCAATGTTTATCTTTGTCGTACTTTGCATTTCTATTATTAATTCGTTTAGCGGCAAAAGTGTCGGAAAATTAAAAAATGAAGTCACGTGACTGCCTGCCTGCCCTCTTGACCTCCCCTCATTTCTGTTCTTAAAGTCGGTAACATTAGACTCGACCTATTTCGACTTCATTCCTCGATGGTGTCGTGCTTCGATTACTTCAGCAAGAACAGAAATCGCGAGTTCGATTTGTCCTAATATACAAACGAGACTGCTTTGTCTAATGCTCGACTAAGCAGTATCGAACAACGGTGTTTGGCTTATCAAGTGACGGGAGAGAGAGGTTTTTGTATCAATCAACTAAACTAACCGCTTAATAAGAAATAACAACATTCATAGGGGTCCTATAAAAACAAAATATGGGTTCTGGAACGGTTTTTGGACTCCATAAAATCTGTCGCCCTAACTTTGTGATATCAAATATTGCAACTTAGGAAGTCAAAATATAAGTGTTAGTGTAAGTTAATAGATTGGCGCAATATCTCTTGGGTTTAGATCAAGAAGTGTCGGGAGTTTAGGTTTAATTTGGATTCGCAAGATATCTTGAGTTTGTCCAAAGTCCTTCAATCCCCTAATCTTGGGGCAATCTCTTATATGGACAAGGCTTTGTTGTTTTGTAATTGCCACTAAATCCGTCGCGGGGCGATTTTTACTTCTAACAGAAAAACTAATTCGAAAATAAATCACGCAGAGTCTGATGTCAGTGGAGAAATTAATGTCCGAATGGATTGTGACTATGCATAGATCAGCTAAAGAAAGAATACACAACATCTAAGCAAGCAAGGACATATTCAAGGTTTAATTCAAACATCAAACCACAAGAGAAAAGCAAAACAGAAAGGGTGCGTACAATGTTCATGGCCTTACTAGAGCATTTCCATTTCGACCGTCTTTAATATTTGAACTAGTAGCGTGATTCTCTTATTTTAGCTTGGTCGCCACTTCGAGCATAAAAATAATGGAGAGCTGGGAGTTTGAGAGGGTGCATATATTATTTCTTTCAAATGTTAATAAACCATCGTTGATAATGGGACTCTTTTATGTTGAATAACATTTTTGGGTGATACAAATGATCATTTCGGTAGGTATTTTTCAAATTATTCGTTTGCAGCGAAACAAATCGATTCCGCGTGAAACGAAAACTAATTGTAAATTATGCTCTGGGCCAGTTGGATACAGGAGGGCCGACACTTGAGGAACAACTCTACAACCAAAAAATTACAATAATCCTATAAGAATGAACTGAGGACGCCAATATCCAGCCGAGTACATGCCTCCCAAGGTGAGTTCTTCCTTTCCGGATGCTTCCTCCGAGTCGCTCGATTTCATGCAACTACTACAATAGATTAACGCATAATTCGTGCGCAACAGCAGCATTAAACAATCGAAATCCACGTTTCTCGTATCTCGAGGATCGCAGAAGATGGCAAATTGCACAATATCAACCCGTCAGTTTGATCCCCTTTCACGTGTCTGGAAGTCACCTACCACTTGCCTCGAAGCATTAGAATAACACGGGTTGGCAATTAAGAAAAAAAAGAACAGCCGGAGCCAGTCATTTAGAAGCTGTTCGTTAGGTCTAGGGTTTCCATTTCGTTTTGTCCTTGTTGAGTCGGTCCCTGCATTAAAGATTTCTCTTGGAAATAGTTTAGCCGGCAATGCCGGCGCCGATTCCCTTCTCTCCCTTGTCTCTGCCTGCAGCTGGACATAGGTTTCTGACCAATCTTCCAGATCTGTTCAAACCAAAACTTACTTGAACGTTGAGGTTATCCATGTTTATCCGCAGCTGCCCTACGTTCATGAAGTTGACTGTCCAGATGAATTCGTATGCTACACAAACGTTTCTTCTTCTATGAGTTTGAACGTTCTTTTAAACACTTTTCTCGAGTGGAAACCGATTCGTATACATATGAAAGACGCATGGATGTACAACAAGATATCCCAAGAACGAAAAGGTAAGTAGAAAACATTAAATAACAGGCATGATAAAGATCAATTGAGAGCTATTTTAGACACGAATCTCGATAATAATATTATCATGCCTATATATTTTGATTTTATAAGCTTGTGTTAGCCAACTCAAAATTTTAAAAACTAGCTAGTGATCCATACTAAAATTGGGACTACGTCTTTCTAGGCACACGCTATCGATCCATTGACTAAGCCTGATATTGTCGATGATTTTTGTTGGGTCGACTGCATTAATTGGGAGACAGCGTTGCTGGATTGACTCCATTTCATTAGTAGCTGCAAAAAGAAAACGAAGGAAGACGAAAAACAATGAGAAAAAACCTCCACCATTATTGGTCGCATTTCCCACACAAGCCTGGTCAAACCTTTAGCTACGCGTTTTCAAGCCTGTAGTCGTGCAATCCCCTTGAGCTCGCGTGTTACATTTTTCTTTCCCCTTTCCATATTCACAAGACAATTTGGAAAAATAAAAAATCATGGGTTTGCTTTAGCATTACACATGTTCTATCAATGGTTTAAACATGCGTCTATTATGAGTTGTTATAATGATTTTGCTTTCAATTTTGGATAAAGATGAACGTTTTTATATCGAGCTTGAGTATACAGTGATTCACATTTGATAGATTTAAGAAAATCTCAAAGTCCAAGTACTTCTAGATGGAGATTGTGGTGGAAGATAAAGGCTAGAGTAGAGGTCTTTACCGGCCCTTGTCGGCCCTTGGTGAGGGCTGGCGAGGGCTGGGCGAGGCCACCTCTCGCCGGATTCAGCAAGGGGACCCTTGCCTAGCCAACGCCAGAGGCCGGCAAGGGCTGGCGAGCACTAGGAAACCCTCGCCAGCCTCGCCTGGAAGAGACAAAACACAATAAGAGAAAACCTCCCCCATTATCGATCGCATCTCCCACATAAGCCTGGTCAAACCTTTAGGTATGCCTCAAGTCTGCGGTCGTGCATTGCGTGGAGGAGAAAAACTATCATTTTGAGCTCACGTGTTGATTTTTCTTTCTCCTTTCCTTATTCACGAGACAAATTGGAAAATAAAAAAACATGGGTTTGCTTAAGCATCACCCATGTTCTACCAATGGTTTAAGCATGCGTCTATTAAGACTTGTTACTGTGGATTTTGCTTCCGATTTTAGATAAAGATGAACGTTTTTTTTATTTCGGTTTGAGTGTACAGTGACTTACGTGTTATAAATTTAAGAAGATCACGAATTTCAAATACTTCAAGATGGAGATTATTGTGGAAGAGAAAGGGTAGAGTCGAGGTCTCGACGGTCGGGACTCCACTCATCTTAGATATAGAGGACGGATTGTGAAATGCGAAGGCTCCACCCAAATTCACAGCAAATTTGGTTCCTCCTTGGTATAAATAGATAGATTTAGGTAGCGCATGCAAACGTTTCGTTTCTCATGGTTTTACATTTTTTTGTTCCCCTAAAAAAAAAAGAACAAACTTGTTTCTTAACGCCACTTTATTTTTTTGTTCCCTAATAAAAACTTAGCTCGGGAATGGTTTGGGAACGAAACAAGAAGCAAAAAAGTTGCTTCTTGTTCCCTGAACAATTTCTAGGAATGAACTGATTTTCTTTTTAAATTTTCTTTTATTTCCTTTTCTTGCCGCGACCACCGTCAACCGCCCGGAGCCACCGCCCACCGCCGCCGCCGCCGCCGCCGCCGCCGCCGCCGCCGCCGCCGCCGCCGCCGCCGCCGCCGCCGCCCGGTCGCCGGTTGCCGCCGCCGCCGGCCGCCGGTCGCCGGCCACCCGCCGCCCGCCGCTTCGCCGCTGCCGGCGCGCGCCCTCTCCGGCCGCCGGTCGCCGCCGCCGGCGCCGTCCTCTCCGGCCGCCGGTCGCCGCCGCCACCAGCGGTGCCTCCCGGCCGCCGATCGCCGCCGCCCGGCCCGTCGGCCCGCCGCCGCCGCCGCTGCCGCCGCCGCCGCCGCCACCGCGCGCGCCGCCGAAGCCCATCGGCCGCCGACGACCGCCCATTGCCGCGCCCGCCGGAGCGGCGGCGGCGGCCGCGGAGGGGGCGGCCGATGGGCGGCGGCGGCGCCCGCGCGGTGACGGCCGGCGGCCGGGCCAGCAGTGTGCGGCGGCGGCGGCCGGGCGGGGCCGGGGCGGCGATCGGCGGCCGGAGGCGGCGGCAATCCGTCGCAAGATTAAAAAATGAGTAAATACAAAAAAGAAATTGTTGCGTTATCAAACGCATTTCTATTCTTTTTCTATTCCAAGAAAGTAGAAATTTTGTGTTGTTATCAAACGGGTTCTTTTACTCGAAAATTGTTCCCCGGAGCGAAAATAGAAAAGAACCATTTCTAAAAAAAAAAAAAAACTCTTCCCCCGGAACAGAAGCGTTTGCATGCGCAGCCTTAGAGGCTGAATTACGCAGTGATGAAGCCAAAAATCTGGCTTGGGGGAGGGTGACATTTATAGCACAACCGACTTTAATTTTCAATCCCAAATTTCTGTAATGCAATGTCAACTTAATTAATTAATAAATAATGCAACAAAACCTAACTATTCGTGTGAATTTAATAATCTTTAAATCTTACTTTATCTTTATTCATGAAGAAATGAAATCGATTCCAAAAACTAAGTGAGATGAAAAGAAAAGAAGTCATTCAAAACTAATGTTTAGGCGATACGGTCATTTGAGTTTATTTTGTGAAAATTCTTATTTTTAAGTGCATGAAGACGTAAATTTATTTCGGTGTTGCATTACGATAGAAACTCAAGCTTATTAGAGATTTAATATCACGTTCCCGCCAATTATGAAGTATGCAAAATTATGTCCATCTTATTCAAAACTCTTATGGAAAAAAGATGATTTAGAACTGGTTGAATAACTTAGATGTTAATTAAAGGAATCGTTAATTGCTAAAATAATGTGACTTGAGAGTTGTGTATGAGACAATTCAAATATTGAATTAAGATGCGCAACTCTAATGTCGATTGTTAAACTCAAAGGGGCAGTAAGGATACCAACTGTTGAGTAAGACATACAAGGCTTGCTTAGGCAATCTTTTACACTATCGATTGAGAGAATTTCTTATACACACTTGGTTGACAAGCACCCTTTAACGGGAGCACAACAATGCATGGCCCCACTTGGTTCATTAGTTACCTTTTTTTTTTTTTGGTCGGTGGTTCATTAGTTACCTTATCTAGAGCAAATTACTACCTAAGACCACCATCCGTCATGACCGAGTGAATCTCCTTGCTTGATGTTATGTCGGTTGAAATTTATCCGTGACTGAACGTGTCCAAATTAAGTGTTCAGTACTTCAAATTAATGTATACCTACATTAAAAAGGTACTAAACATACATGCGTATCCACACACATTCAAACACCAAATTCAAAAACACTCAAGGTACATTTGTTTTACTAAAAATTTCATAATAAAGGAAAATATTATTCATGAAAATCATTTTAAAAGGAAAATAGTTAGTTTTATTTGCTTGGTGGTCTAGAAAAAGTTATTTTCTTCTAGCAAAAAGGAAAAGTTACTTTCCCTTGTTCTAAGCTTATCGAAAATCAATTAATTTTCCATCATTCAAATACTGAAAAATTAGAAAAAAAAAATCTAGAATAATTTCCCTTCAAATAAACAAACCAGTAATTTAATTGTGCAACTGCGTATAAACTACTAACCAAGAAGTTGACATAAATCGAAGTGGAAAGCTAAAGGCACCCAAAGTTTGGGGCAGGTCGTGTGGTCTTTACATGCCCTTCCGCATCTCCTGATGTTCGAGATTTGCTCTTCCGGAAAAAGAAGAAAAGTAGGACAATGGAGTTGAGCAGGTCCGGCCCATGAAGACCCTATTTTGGGCTTTCCCATTCGACCCAACATACAATGCCTCAATCCAATTCGATGGGCCCAAAGTTTTCTCCGGGCCCATCTCTCTCGAAAGGAAGCAGTTCCAATTATCACCACCACGCTTACTGTCCACTAGACCAGTCAAAAATAGGTTATAGAGCCATTTATTAACCCATATGAATGTAAAAATAGATCATAACTGGGCTAATTAAATCAAGTAAATTGTATAAACGGGTTTAAACATACTATGGGTGTTATATGAGTCATAAATGGGTTTATGACCTATTTATATCCAGCTCACTTTATAGCTCTCTTTTCATTCTCTCTCATTCTCACATAGCCTCGCACTCACACGCTCCTCTGGGTATAAGCTTTTGTAAATTGTATTGAATGGCAAAGTGTTTTAACAATATAAATTAGATCAGTATGAGTCAAAAAAATGCATTACCAATAAAATGAGTTATAAATGGGTCAATAGGTTAATTTTGGCCGGATACTATTTATAATCTGACCTAAACTTGACCCGACTCACCCGTTTGATAAGTTCACCGTTGACGAGGCAAGGAAGTCTCCCAAACCTATACATGCCTCGACAATGACTCATTTTGGCACTTCCGGCAGACATTTTATCAAAATGCAATCAGCTTCTTTCCGGCCACATCGCTCGTGGGTTCGGGACAAGATTGAACAAAATCCCGTTCTGCCTACACTTCTCCGCAAATCGGTTCCCATTCGGAACGGGTCCTCTTTTTTTAAGGTTGGAAAGGAGGACTTTTCATGACCCCCGCGAATGGCGGACTTTTGTCTCTTGGGTTACCGCGTGAAGATGTCGGAAAGGAGGTTTGTTTTTCCGGTTTTCATCTCCGTGGGATGTCGCGTGATTTCCACCCGCCACCACCATGTAAAAACGCTAGGAAACCTACGAATTATTTACTTTTTTAGTCGTTTTTTAGGGTAATATTTTAGAGTAATTACTCTATTTTTTTTTGGCGCTTCCCTCGTCGGGGTCTAATTGGGGAAATCCAACGTCTCCTGTCCGCTTGAAGAAGGCTCCATCCTGTCGCAGTCGATCGTCGTTCAACAATCAATATTTATACGAGCATAGAAAATTATTAGGGTGCTTTCGTTGACCATAATGCTTCATTTCCACACGCAAACGCCGGCTCTAACGAGAGTCTTTTTCTCCCCCTCATTTGTTTAGTAGCATAGACGCCCACGATTGATTTCTGAGTACGTCTAAGCCAATCGTAGTCCGATATTTGTTTCATTTGAGAATTGTGGATTAGGAAATGCGCGTTGTTTGACGGGATCCGAGGAGTATATGAGACATCCCCATTAATGAATGGAAAATGAAGAAGATGCGCGTGAAAATATATGGATATAATTTTTAAAAATAGAGGGTATTTATTGAATTTCTTTTTGTGTGGCGGGCATTGAATTGGCTAAGAGTTTGGGCAATCCCCCCTCATCAAACAAGAAACGAATTGGGTTGGTGGGGGTAAAGATATGTAATTCACCAGTCGATGCCTTCTAATTCAATAATTAGCCAACTAAGTTAAAAAAGAAAAAGAGAGAGCAAGATATTAGCAAATAAAAAGTCGTTGGCGGGTCAAATATTTTGAAAGATCATTATTCTTTTTCTGACATAAGCATGAGGCGCTTTGGAATTTGGACAGCTGGTTCCTTCCCGAAGCAACATCAAAAATCCAATCGAGGGCCATCCGAATTTTAAAATTTTCAATCTTGACTTGTCAATTCAAGGGGGCAGTGAGAACAAATCTTAACGTTTGATTTGATCCGTTCAAAAATTCTCGACCTAATTGGTCTCTTTCTATGTCACGCACGTGACGTACAAAATGTAATTTGCTTGTCGATCTCGTCTTAAAGAACAGAAAGTTCGCTTCTGATGACTATTTCAACGAAATGAACATAGAGTGAACATGGTTGTGCAGTTCCCAAATAATACACGTAGCTCTATCGGCGTGTCGATAGCGATTAGGGTCGTATCCTGCTTTTACGCGTCTTTTTTCTTTTTGTCCTATTGCATTCCTGTGTTTTAAGGTTTATCTAATTAGAGTCCTTGGGATTAACCTCAGTTTTTCTATCAAAGTTCCTCCTAGTTTGAGCGTAATCGATTTGGGTTAACTTGTTAAAGCCGATCAGAGTATTGACACAACCGACGTGAGTGTCATATTCAGAAATGTTGTTGCTAAACGTCTTGTTATTTAATTGTAATCTTATCATCTGCGTGGGCATGGCTGCTGAAAATTCTAGCTGGGGATGAGAATTAGCACCGCATGTGGCCATAACCAAGATGTAGTCATATTGCCAATTCAGAGAGCTTGATTAGAATGCTGCATTTTGGTAAAATTGAGCACCGAGTTTGCTGTTGTTTCGGGCCTCGTAATCCATCTTTTAGGCTTGTTTTGAAGAACCTTTTTGTTTCCGATAATTTTTTAGCATTACTGTTTGCTTCTTCTTCTTCTTCTTCTTTTTCCCAATTATTTCTTCAACCTTCTACTATTATTTAGTATTTAATTTATGAATTATCGAGTAGTTCCGAGATTAGGGTTGCAACGACATATGCTTGTTATGTTCTATCAAAGCACTCACTTGCATCATATTAAAAATGCCGAAAATTGAGAATCTCTCTATATGCTTTATATGTGTTGGCAAGTCGCGACTCCATGTTTATTGTTTCCACCCGTAAATTGTTGAGACTCTTCAGTCTCGTATTGTATATGATAATCTATGAAAGCTAAAACTTCTTTTGCGTTGAGCATAATTAATTGGATCTAAAGCCAAAGGGATTGATGAGAAAAGATGTCCAGGACTCACAATAGAAGCCCCATATCTTCACTTTGTGTAATCATTTGAGAAGGAGCTCAACTTCGAAACTATTGACATATTGGATATTAAGCTGATGAGTTATATAAGATAAACTAGGATATTAATTACTGCACCTTACACCAAATCTCGAACACAAGATTTCTTACGCTAAAGACCCTCGTGCGCATAGGAGCCCGATTGGACAAATAAAAAAAAATATTAATATTACGAAAAATTTCAGATTGATGCGCTTGTGACTTGTAACAAATTTATCTCAAATTAATTTTTTGATAATAAAAAACTTCTGTACATTTTGTTTGTTACTTTCAATTAAATTGAATTAATATCATAAAAAAAAAAAACACAAATTGTTACACTTATAACAAACAAATGATAAAATCTCAAATTAATATATCCATCAACTATCATTTGTCATCCAATTTAATAATTTGACGATAAAATTTAATATAAACTAATGAAAAACAAATTCGTTATAGGTTTACAAATCAAGGGATATAGGGATAAATTATTATATATGTATCGGTTTGATATGTTTCGTAGCATTAGCTTAATAAAAAAATCAAAGACCTGATGCAAAAAAGAAATGGGAAGACTTGCGTCCAAAGTCTTCCCGTACTGCCAGAAGCGAATGCCGCCACGCCACGTTGGGCCGAACAAACAATAATGAATTTACGCGAATGGAAAAAATAGGAAAAAGGAGGAGCGCGTGAGGGCACGCGAGAAGCAAGCGCGTGGGGACACAGCGCTCCCGAAAGTTTTCAAATAGTTCACACTTTTTCACACAGCAACAACCCCAACCTGAAGAAGAAGAAGAAGAAGAAGACACGAAACTCGGCCGTCACGGACTCACTGAGTCGCCACCATATAAACCGAGTCGACTCCATCGGAATCCATCATCAACCACCTCGCTCCTCCCCACGCAGAGAGAGAGAGAGAGAGAGCGTCTAGAGAGAGAAACATGGCCACGACTTCTCGCCGGGCGACGCCCCTCCTGCCGCCGCCGGCGGTGGCGGCGGCGCTGCTGCTGCTGCTGGCCGCCGCCCTCGCGGGGGCGCAGACGCCGGCGACGCAGACCTGCGTGTCGAAGCTCACCGACTGCGCCAACTACCTGAACACGACGACGACCCCGCCGGACAAGTGCTGCACCCCGCTCAAGGAGGTGGTGAACACCGAGCTGACCTGCCTCTGCAACGTCCTCAACTCGCCGGGCCTGCTCGTCTCCTTGGGGATCGACGTCCAGAAGGCCCTCCAGCTCACGACGAGGTGCGGCGTCTCCACAGACACCAGCAAATGCAACGGTACGATCTCGTCTTCGGACGGGGGAAGGAGGGAAGGAGAAAAATCGAGAGGGGAGGAACGGATTAGGGTTTTGGGAAAAAAAAGGAAGCTCGATCCGCGAGAATTTCGACTCGTTTCTGACATTCGGAACTGAATCGAGCTCGCTCGTGCGGGCGATTCTTTCTCTTTTTTGAGTTTCGGTGTGAATAATTATTGTCGGGACAGAGGTTTTCTGACATGAAAATCTCTTCTCTTGATCGGCAGGGACTGCCACGCCTCCATCGCCGTCGACGACAGCGCCGCCGCCACGTAAGAAATTCGTTTCCCCATTTTTTCATTTCCGGGTCGTTGAGCCTGTAAATCCTGGTGCTGCAGTTTCGTTCCTTTTTTCTCCAATTCTAGTTCCGAAATTCAGAGCCTGAACGGCCATGCCTTCGTGTATTTGAATGTCGATCTGCCATTGTCGAACCTCCAGACGAGCGAGTAATTCTGTAGCTGGTTTAGGGGGGAAAGCAAATCTAAGTGAGAAGAGAGTTCGTCTAGAACACCCAACAAGGGCCCGGAAATTGCCGGGTTCCCGACGTGGTCGGGCGCCTCCAATGTCGACTCGTGGATTGTAGAAATCTTACATTAGGGGGGGAAAATGACTGAAGCCACGGCCTTTTCCCCAGAAAATTATTGTGGTCCATGTCTGGCTTTTTCCATAACTTTCTTGGCATAGCTGTCCCACGTGAATGAGATTCATGAGGGCGAGCAAGTATGCAATAGCAGATTCATGACAGATAGAAAATTCAAACGGGGCTGGTTATGGTCGCTTTCAGTAGTCTAAATTACAGGTAATTCAAATTTTGGGTTCTCTCTGGGATTGATGTCACATTACTTCTATACATAGATAGTTCATGGTATCCTGAGTTTGTTCTAGGTTAAAACAGAAAGACATGGAATTAGGACAAGAAATGTAGGAGCTGATCAGAAGAATCGCTCGATTGGAGTCATGTTGCTCGATTTACATATGTGGAATATCAATTGATGCCGACGGCATTACCTTTGTTATTGCTAGAAAGCCGTCATGCTCAATGCAAAGAGTCACCTGATATACTCAATAGTTCACTTGTCAACACGGCATCTTCTGCCGACAGCATTACTTGACAGCATTACTCGCTAACCTTAGAGCGGCATCTTCTGTCGCATTGACAAGTGAAGCGTTGAGTATATCGGGTGACTCTTTGCATTCAAGGAGGAAAACCACGGGTGGTTAAGCGTCGCTGATGTTGTAGGCTCGAGCAATAAGATAGACTTGTATCGTGCATCCCCTTTTGTGAGACTCTGTGTTTCCTTTTGAGTGTTTGGTTTCTAATAGCAGAATGGTGAATGAATGTTACAGCGACAGCTGGAGGCGACAGCGACGCCGGCAGGATAGCTTGGAGCGGAATCTTGGGCTTATTCCTGATTCTGGCATCGACGATGTTTTATTGAGGTCCACGGATCACGTTGCATACATCTGATTGACGAGGAGATACTTCACACACGGATTGTTATGATTTATTAGAGGGGTGAATCTCGGCTTTTGGAGATCTTGGTCATTTCAGTTGCTTTCGGCTTTCTCGATGTGTGCATGGTGAATTCGATTTCTTTGTAGGGGCGGCTCTAGCTAGCTAATTTACTATAATTATACCGCGATTATTGTGTACTCGACTTATCCGGATCTCGACCTCGAGACACTTGATGGAGGTCATTTCTCAGGTACATCATTATTAAATTGTTTAACACACGTCTTACATGAGTCGCTCACGCCATATTTTATCTCGTCTTTGGAGTTTGATTCGTGCCTTCTTTGCTCAATGTGCTTGATTAGCCCTTGGAGGCGAGCTCTCTAGAAAGCATAGTTGGTTGTCCGTTCCCTCTAATTGTCCTTTTATAAAAGGCTAAAATGACAATAATGTAAATCGATGCCTCTTCCTTTCCTTCGTCAAAACAGATGGATGGAAAACTCATATTGGCATAACGATTATAGAAGGAGAGAGAGGGATGGAGAGAGAGAGAGAGAGAGAGAGAGAGAGAGAGAGATATGATTACGTATAACTATGCTCCTGATTTACTATCAAATTACGAAATTTCAAAATATATATTTTAAGTATCAGAAATGTACGAAAAAAGTACAAGTTATTTTGCTTGTCAATATACAGATATTTTGAAAGGGTTTGGATATTTCCCATTAGAGAAAAGTGCTAGATTGCGAGACTTTTAAGATTTACAAAAAAAATATTTGAGAAATTTGCATGCCCAAGACTTTTGTTTGTAAAATACTTGTACATAAAACATATGTATGTACCTTTACCCAAAAAAAAAAAAAAAAAAAAAAACATATGTATGTACTTGATTTTCGCTAAAACTCGCGTCTCCTCCATTTTTGTAGAAATTACGGAAAAAAATACTCTTTCATCAAAGCAAAAAGTATGATACACATCGAGAACACCCGCCATATTCTTAAGGTAGATGCAATAATTTTTCTATAATTTATCAGTAGGTGGCAGAAGATAATGACAAAATTCAATTAGCTGGCACGAAATTCTATAAGAAATTGCAATAGAAATAGGTACACTATCAACAGAGCCCAAGGCTCGAGGCCTCGGCCCATTTTCTATCGTCCCGCCGAGGTGGACTCGACAGGGCCCTTCTTTAAGCGTTCTCACTTTAGGCCAGTATCTCTTGCAGGGAGAAATACGATTTCAACCCGATATGAATTTACCGAAGGAAGTCCAAATCCGACCCGCCTCGACTTAACTCGAAACACACATTGTCGCACATTTTTGATGAAAAATACTTTACAATCACATTCGAATGATTTTGTAACGAAATGGCATGACCTAAATGACGCGCTGGCGCCGGGTGAACTATTGCTCACCAAAATATTTTCTTGTTAGCTAAAGTTTCTTCCTTGTTTTTGTGGGTCGAAGTTGAATTGAGATAATGCTAGACATTCTAAAATATGTCTATTAAATCAGTATATTAAGTGATATGGCGGACTTCTATTATATATAAATGTTATGGCCCAATAGTTTAAAGGCACATTATAGTCTATTAAGTTATATAGTATGGCAATTTATTGGTATGGAGTATTTGGGATTTGGTGGCTCTTAATTTTACTTTATCATACGTCCTTCAAACTTTTTGTTTAATTATCGAAGTTTAAACCCATAGGACGATATTTCTGTCAATTTGGAGGAATCTTCCCTTACAATTTTCAACATGAATAATATATGAAGACAACATATGATATTCATCTATTAAACAACTAAGTTTACAGAAAAAGGCGTCACTCCACGTGCTTCCTGATTTTTTGGGTAAAATTATCGCATAAATATGGATCCTACCAACTATTCCTTTACATGGAGATGCAAGTTAGGTACCCTCTGGATACATTACCATCCCGTCCGTCCCCCAGTTGCATTTCCCCACAAACCTTCAACCCGAACCGAACGGAGGGTAGTTCAAATTCCCTCCCGAGCATTCCAAATTGGAGGCCTCTCCCCCCTCGGAGAATCTCTCCGGCCAAACTCGGACACGTCGGACCAGAACTACGGATCTCAGTCCGTGGCCCCACGCACTCCAGAAGACTTTAGCATCTCTGGGCGTGGTGTATCCGCCTACCGTGCGGGATTGGCTCAGGCTGCGGGGCAAGAACACAGGTGCTGCAGGGTACAGTCTGAGTGTTTCCTTCACTACCGCATGCAAGTATGTAATTTGTAGTTGTGGGACTCCTCGACCATGTTGTTCAGCTTGACAACATCATTGAGTTCTGTCTAGACTTTGAGAAGGACTTGTGGGTGTAGTAGCAGCTCGGTCATTGTCCATCCGACCATGGTAGATTTGGTATCGGCACCTCCTATGACGATGTTCTAGTAAAAACAGCATGGTAAATAGCCCCCGTGCCAATTTCGATTTTATTAGGACATCATTATAGGTGGTGCGGGTACCACATCAACCATGGTCGAATGGACACTGACCGAGCTACTACTACATGCACAAGTCCTTCCAAAAGTCCAGAAAGAGCTCGACGACATGGTTGGGCTGAACAACATGGTCGAGGAGTCACGCGTCCACAAGTTACCATACTTGCATGCTGGCGGTGAAGGAAAATTTGAGACTTCACCTTACAGCATCTCTGTTGTTGCCACGCAGACCGAGCCCAAACCTGCACAATAGGCGGATACACCATACCCTAAGACACTTGTTGGAGGTCTGTTTGTCAAAACAAATCGAATGTTTTTTCCTTATCCCACATAGGAAAAGTGGGAGGAAGCGGCCCAATTTATAAGTGAAGGGTTTCCTTGTGCACCTCAAGGAAATGAAATATAAAAGATTGCCTTTTATTTTGAGAATTTTCGGAAATGAAATATAAAAATGAAAATTCGAAATTTTATTTATTTAAAAAAATTAATTATTATTCTGAATTTTGTTTATGTCTTTTCAAGACAACCTTTGGAAAAATTTCTTATTCGATTTTGCAACTTTTCCCGAAGGGTTATAATTGTTCGGTTTTCGATTTCTTCCGAAGAGTCACATTTATTTATCCGAACAATCTTCTAAATGACGTGTTTGTTCATTCTTTGGTAATTTTCACGAAGAGTTGCAAGACTGTTTCATATATATACTTGTCAATTTTCGGAAGGAAAAATGTGGTCATTTTCGAGTCTTCTTTCTGAAAAACTGCAGCCAATTTTTCCATTATTTCCTAGAGAGATCCTGGAGAAATACGAGAATTGTTATCTAGTATTCTCATCTGAGACTTTATTGTATCTTAGAAGATTTTTTGCTCGTGACCATTAGCAACGTTGTGGGACAAATAAATCCTTAAAGATAGTGATATTACGCTTCAAAGTCTGAGTTGTTTTACTCAATCCGATTTCATTGTTCAACCCATTTCGAAGCCATATTTTTCCAACAACGCTAAAGTCTTCTCGAACGTGAGGGGCCACGCATCGAGAGCCGCAATTCTGGTCTGACCCGTCCGAGTTCCAGCTCGAGAGGCTTTTCAAAGGGGAGAGGCCTCCGAGTTGGAATACTTGGGACGGAATATGCACTACATACCATTCGGGTTGGGTCAACGGATTATTATTATTATTTTTTTTTTTTTTTTTTTTTTTTGTGGGGATCCAACTGGGGGAGAGGATGCTAATGTATGTATTGGCTACGCTCCTGCATTTGTTCGAGTGGAGATGGCCATTGGGCTGGGAGTTGGATTGCGAAGAGAAATTTGGGATAGTTCTTGAGAAGGCCACTCCACTTATTGCTATCGCCACTCCGAGGGTATCTGACTTGCATCTCCATCTCCATGTATAGGAATAATCTAGTAGGATCCAAATTTATGTGATTATCCTAGTTATGAAACCGGGAATCACCCCGGGGGGTGATTATTAGTTGATTAAAATATGAATTATCATACGTTGTCTTCTTATGGAGGTCGTACAATGTCACATAGTATAGAAAAATTCAGAGGGAAGATTCCTCCAAATTGAAGAAATATCGTACTGTGGGCCTAAACTTAAATAATTAAACAAAATTATACGATAAAGCAAAATTAAGAGCCACCAAATCCCAAATATTCCATAAAGGAAAATAAACTCAATAGTCCCCAAATTATGACTTAAATGCAGCCTTATCTCCAAACTTTTTATTCGCTCAATGTGATTCTTGAACTATTCTTAAATGTTCAATATAATCCTTAAGCTCATAAGGGACGAAGCTATCACAACTCTCTAAACTATTGTGAAATGTGTAGTTTATCCTCGGGGATATCTAGAAATTGCAATTTAGTTCCTAAACTTTTAATTTATTCAATCAAACCCCTCAAATTTTTATAACAAAGTTAAATTAGTTATTTGGTCCTTTCAATTTATTTTTTTAATCATTTATAGAAGTGAAAAGTAAAAAAATGACTTCCTTAAAAGGATAAGATGAAAATGTACTTTTAATTCTTAAAAGTCTTATACATTGCATATGCGAACAGAAAATATAATGGAGGATTAACGGCTACAACAAAATGCAAATTTAAGGATGTGTAATGGGATACCCCGCACAAGATTTATGGTGAAGATCTTTCAATAAAACATCATACGATCTACCTAAACATATTGTTTCTATAGTAAGATGATGTAAATCATGACAGAGCAATATAGATAGATTAGTCTATAAAATTGATTTATTAAGTGATATGTCAAACTATAAGCAGTTCGATAAACAAATGATTTATATTTTGTAACGAATAACCACATGGTACATCCACTTTATAAATTAGTTATATTACCTATCTTTGGAAGTCTACTACCGTGACATCCAGGTTATCACCCAACAAAATCATGCACTCTTGAGTACTAAACCCGTCATTCAATCGCGCACCACCTCGCCACGTCCCTCTTCCCCAACCGGTGTTCCTTGATTGCCACGGACTACAGCAAGATGGCAATAAATGGTGACCGTGTACATGAGGCAGTGAAAGAAAAGTCAGCTCATCTAGCTGCCTCCACCATGAATTGTCCATGTCGACCCCATGTGGCGTCTTCTCTTGTCGATTAACTCTTAGTCCAAGCAGTGGCAGTCCAACTTGGGCGGTGGGAAGAGGCAAGACTGTGCATTAAACCCAGAAGCCCACGTTCACCTCCCTGTCATCTCCCTGAAGACCTTGACCGAGATAATTCTCAAAGGCGAAGAGAGAGAAGACTTAAAATTCAGCCGCGTCCCTGTGATTTTTGCAAGATATCAAGAAGGCAAATCAGGATTACCACCAATGCCCACGTCTACTCCATGCGTCTCTCCTTTGGACTGCCACAAAACTAAGGAGCCTTGACCCAAACAGTCAAAGACGGGGGAAGCTTGCAATGCGGCCTGGAATTCATCCACGTTGACCCAAAAACGTGGCACAAAAACTCCACGTTTGGCCATGCAAGGGCGGGGGAAATTGAAGTATAAAGACCAGCACCCTCACCCAAAATTCTTACATCCTAACTCTCACGGTCTCATCACCATCTTTCTTCATTTTCGCATCCAACCAGAAGCATCACAGCCCTCGTTCTGCCCTCATTCCGCTTGGGCCGCCCAGCCATCCTCAAGCCGCCCTATCAATCTGTCGCGGATCGATGAACGACCAGCCGCAACTGGGCTTTCGAGACCTCACCAGAACCGCATTGACACTTGCTTTGGACTAAAGGCAAATAATTTGCCTTATGCTACATAGGTTGATTGCCACGCGTTGAGATTGATTTCCTTAGACTTTAGTTGTCTCGGTTGATTTATTACAAAGTTGTGTTAGTCAGCGATGTTGGAAAACGTACATTACGAGCATTGTTGAAATTGTAGTTTTTGAGTTCACTGAGGTGTTGCTGAAATACGAGATGTTGACATTTGTGTTGGTTTGAGCTTAAATGGCACGAGTTGCGGATGAGTTCGAGGATACGACTATTTTGGTTCGGTTTATTGTAGACTGTACTTTTGCCAATTTTATATTGGTTTTTGTGGTATGAATTTTGTGAAGCTTTCTTCACAAAAGTTTCGCATTATACTTTGTTTTATAATATATTTTAATTTCGGATTTTTTGGACTTTGTATGTTCGAAATATATTTAAAAAATTGAAGCGGGTTTGAAACTGTTTTCTCGGATTCTTACTGACCTTTACTCGGTTTTTATTTTCCACTGAGTTTTCGACAAAATATTTGGATAAATATTCTTCATGAAAGTTTTAGACCATATCTTAGACTATAATGTATAATTTTCCCATGATTTTTGGAATTCATTTAAGATTTAAAAATGTCCAATTTCGAATCTGTCTTACATTAGAAATTTACCCAGTTTTGACCCAAATTATATAAAATTGTTGGGACCCGTACAAGTAACCGGATTTTGAGTTCTTCATCAAAAACGTTCCTTGTGTCTCGTCCACAGCGTGTTAAAGTTTCGTAATTTTGAAATTGATTTACTTGGTGATTTATGGTGATTTCTAAAAGCAGATTAACTGCCCCTTTTATTGTCTCTTACCTTTTACCAAAAAAAAAAATTTCAAGATTTTGAATAAAATCTTTTTTATAACCCGTCTTATTGAACTGACACCGCCAACCAAATGTTTTGTACCATTTTTCTAATTTACAAATGGACAAAGGATTTTGAAATTGATTTGATTCTTGTGCATTAGCAGAGTGGATGGCATGTGAAATTGAATTGTCGAATTACTGCACCATGGAATGAGTGTGTGATTGATGGGAGAACAATAACAATTCGAACAATATCGAATCAACACAGCGGAATAAAATAATCTCCCCTCTTGTGTAAACCTAATAGGAATTGATATAGTAGAGTAAAATGAATACCAAGCACGAGAACACAAGACGATTTTTTTATGTAGAAAACCTCCTCGATGTGAGGAGATCAAAAATCACGGGACTGGAGTCCACCCGAAATTCTTCACTATCAACGAAATTGGGTGAACAATGTTCTTCTCTAGCAAACACCTCAAGAACATAATTCTTGGTAATACACATGAATTTCATAAGAGATCAAGGATAAATCTGACCAAAAACGCAAGTTTTGATCAATCCATGAAAAAACCTAATGTAGGGAGCTTCCAATGAAAATCAAACCGTTCAAATTCGAGAAAATTGCACCATGAACATGTTGACAAAATTTCAGTTCAATCGGATCACGAATCAACCTCCGATGCTAGCTTGATGTAAATCAGATATAGTCTCAACTTTCAGATTTTCTGCTTTCTCTTTTTCTCTTGTTACTATTTTCTTTTGTGGCTACAACTTTATATAAATAGTAAGAAACCCTATTTCTCTATATAATTTATCATATGGGCGCAAGCCCCTTTTTGGGCTTGCAAGTCATTGGGCTTCCTCCATATAGGAGTAAACCCAGCTAATAGTAATTTGGGAATGTCATTGGTCCTTGAAATGACGATGCCCCGAGTTGTAGTAGGAATATTTGGAGGGATAACTAGGTTCCTCTAGATGCTTGGAAAATGTAACACGATTCCCCTAGATGTCCTCGCGGTGTTTGATGGGTGCAAGATGCTTAGGGGGTAATAGGGTTCCCCGAAAGATGGTGGCAATCAATTTATAGTAAAAATATCAGTTGCACTTCCAGATATCATTTAGGCTTTACTAGGTTATTGTTTTCCTAGAAAATGTTTTATATTTGCTATTCTAATTTTGAGAAAGGTTCTCAAGCAAGTTGATATCATTACGATCTTCTGTCTTTTATATTTAAACTTCCTTGTATATGCTATTATTGACTCATGTGATACAGATAAGTTAGTAGTTTGCTTGCTGAGCTTTGTGCTCAATCGTGGTTGATCGCTATTTTTTAGATTAGTAGCATTTTGGGAAGATCAGGCTAAGATTTTAGATATACTGTGGGAGGGAAATAGATTACATAGTACATATGTGGTATCTAGGTCATGATGATGTAGCTACTGGAGCTTCTAGGTGTAGTACAGAGTAGCGGTACCTTTTGCTCATTCCCCGGTGTACCCAACCCTATCATCTAAAATATATATAAATAGGAAATGAGAGTACTTGGTTATATATTTCTACATGCGTTGCTTGAAATTAGTGTGTATTGGGTTGTCGTTACATGTTTTCACATACCTAAAAATAGAAAGAATTGGATAGTTAGGTTTGCCGTGAAGTACTGGGGATGTCACAATCCTATTTCCGAAAGCCAATGAACTGCAACTTCCAATTGAATGGGTCAGGCCACTTTAATATTCCATGTAATGTGTGTAAACATAATTTCTCCCCAAAGTTGAATATAAGCAATTGCCAACCTATAATTGACTTGTCCAACTGGCATATCCCCACTCCACAGCAACAAAATGAAATTGATGAGAAAATCACCCAATCGATCCTAAACAAATCATGTGGATGCCGATTTAGTCATGAACTGTTTAATTATGTCAATGTAGTTCTAAATCTTTATTTGAAATTATAATTGTTGAAAATTACTGATATGACAATCCATTAGTTGTCCATGCCAACATGCCACATAGGACATTAGTTATTTTCGGCAACAATTGGTCGGACTGATTTCAGTAGAATTTCACGTAAAGATTTAAGATTACGTTGGCAAAATTGAAAAATATAAAACTGAATTGGAATTCATACAATAGGTTTATGAATAATAGGGTAATTATCTTTGATATTAATATGGGGCTAATTCTATTTCTATGATTTTAACAAAAGATTTGAGGTACTATTAGTTACAAATCGATATGGTCCATCCAAATATTCTATACCTTGGACAATAAGGGGCTGCATGTTTTCGTTTCTTTTTTCTATTTAAGAACAGAAATTTTGTTTTTTTGTTCCCAGGAACAAAAAAAGAACAGAAACACGTTTGTTTGCGTTTTTGTTCAAAATCTGATTTTTTGTTCCCTAAACACAAAAAGAACGAAAATGAAAAACAAAAAAAAAAAATTGTTTATTGTTCCGAAACACTTTTGAAAAACACTTCTTCTCTCTCTTCTCTTTTCTTCTTCTTTTCTTTTTCTTTTTTCTTTGGCCGGCCGCTGGCCTCGACCATGGCCGGCGACCGGCTGTCGAGGGCCGGCGACGCCGTTGAGGGTCGGCGACCTCGCCAGAGCGTCGCTGGCCCCCGGCGAGGTCGAGCGTCGCCAGATCTGGGCGAGGCCAAGCTCGCCCAGCCAAGGTGAGGCCGAGCCTCGCCCGCGCCGGCGAGACTCGGCCTCGCCTTGGCCGGGCGAGCTCAAGCTCGGCCTCGCCGGATCCGGGCGAGGCTGCCGGACCCGTCGGTCGGTCGCCGCCGGCGAAGAAAAAAAAAAAGAAAGGAAAAAAAGGAAAAATAAAATAAAAATATTAAAAAATTAAAAGAAACAAAAAAAGAATATAAATTTACCAAACGTGTTTCTATTCATTTTTTATTCCCAAGAACAAATTTACCAAACGCATCTTTTGGTCAAAAATTGTTCCTCGGAACAGAAACACTTTTTTCTATTTCTGTTCCCTGGAACAATTTTTAAACAGAAACGTTACCAAACGCACCCTAATTTGACAGAGATCAAAAGAAGTATGTCATGGTGGCTGATGCTTAAGAAATGGCAATCCTGAAGGAATTTGGTTCACTAGAAGTACATCGTTCATGTGACATTGGGAGGGAAAACATCGGAGCTATCCCTCCGAATTGATGTAAACATCATAGCTCTAGGTTTTTTTGTTTTTGTTTTTGTTTTTTTGTTTTTGTGAAAACGTAGCGCTAGGGTTCATTTCTAATAAATTCCAAAAGAAATATCGTATTGTCGGCGGTATCTCTAAATTGGCACGTCTCTCTCTAACATCTACCAATCATCAACTTGTAGGTTGTGATTAGACCTATCAAGCGGATGGACCGAGACGAGCTTGGATTGGGTCATAAATGGTCCAACCAAATTGATTCATTTATTTACAAAACAAATTTCTTAACTTGACTTGACTCAAACCATACTTGACCCGTCTTGGGATTCATTCTTAGCATTTTTTTCTCCTTACACTATTGTCTCTGAAAAATGGATAGCTCCATGAACCGGCTTGCCGAGTTAGTGAGAGAGCTCAAGGGTCGGGTTATGGACGAGAGCGTGAAGGTTTTAATGAAAGTCCCAGCTCGGGCGATCGACAAATCATAAAGCAGGTTTAGACTTTGATATTGGGTAAACTATTAATGAGATATTAATGTATTGGTTCGTGCCCGTTTAGTATTACATTATTTGATGTGATGCTTTTCGGTTTTGATTACCGATTATGCTGTTCCAATACCCAAACAGAAGGGCACGAATATAAAAGTAATGAAGTCAATGATCATAATAATAAGTTCATAAAAAGTAAAGCAAATGTCAAAAGCAAACAACGTAAGCCATGACTTGCGGATACGTCCCTTGTTCGGTCATCACTTACGCTACCATTCTGACAAATAAAGAAAACATTAATTTATAGCTCTTACTAAAATGACGAGTTGCGCAGCCCCTACAAAATGAGAGTTCCATGTTGAAGCATATACTGGGAGGATGGGTGTAGGATGGATGATTTGAACCTATGAATTCGCCAATTATGAGTTGGGCCCTTTTACCATTCAGCCATATGGCCATGACATTTATAACATGACCCAAATAAGCTTTACTCACCAGTATGCTTTGGAGTGGAATAAGAAATCGATTTCTTCACCTCCGCCCCCCACTATCACTAGTATTTTGATTTCTTTTTAATCCATTTGAAAAACACTTCAACAAAGAGAAGCCTGAGTTGAGCACAGTTCCGTCCAGGGGGAAGTTAGAAGTGGAGCATGATTTGTAGATTCTTGAGTTGGGAAGATTCAGAAGCTTGAACTGATACACGACCTGCCTTGGGTGCAGAGCTATACAGAGTGATAGGGCATTCGTCCGCACAAAAAAAGAGAAGAAAAAGCAGTCTTCTTCTTTCACTTAGAGCAACAATTGAGATTCCAAATTCTTGTGATATTCAAGAAAAAATAACAATATATTTGCTATTGAGTACAATATCTCATTCGCGTTATTATAAATAAAGGCTATACAACGTGTCATAGCATGACCAAGTTGAAATTTCAAAATTTCAGCCCTTTAAGGGCCTTATTAGACCTGTCAAACGAGTGGATCGGGTCAAAAATGATCATACCCAAATTGATTCATTTTCATGCAATACAAACTGTGTGATTCATATTCGACCGAACGCATATCCAACCCTATTGATATCACTAAAACTCTTCTATTCCAATCTAAAAGAATCCATACTCAAAGTAAGGTGAGAGCACAGAATGAACAAGCGCAAAACAGAGTAAAAAGAGAATTATAAAAATGGATTGAGTTTAAGTAAGTTATGAATCTATTTAATATTCATATTATTTTGACTTTGTTGAAAATATATCTTGAGTTTGAGTCCATTGAATAAAAACCAAAATTAAACCGTGCGAGTCTGTCTCGGTTAATAAAGTCCAAGCCGGTCTTTGTGCTGCTGGCCGAAGGGAAACAAGAAGCCGAAGAGAGCGGCAGATCCTCGCAAGCTGCCCTTCAATTTCCTCACGCCTAGCCGCACGCCGAAAGGTTAAGAAGGCGACAGGAAGAAGTTTCTTAATTGAGCATACGTAGATTTAGCTCGGCCGCGCATGTCCTTCGTTGACTTCCTGCTGCATGAGGAATGGCAGCTTTCATTGACTTTTCTTTACAGCAAATTAGAGAACAGCAGTCCGCTACGTCCATGTAATGCAGAGAGGAACTTGTGCAGAGAGTCCTCTTCTCGTGAGGGCTCTGATTGTTATAATAACAGCCGAATATGATTTAACTAGTTATATTCTTGTTATTAGAATTTGTGTAATTTCTTGAATAAGATTTCATTAGGAATTATGGGGGGCTAAACACCGATCAAGTCATTGAGTGTAATTGCGGGGTTGGGAAACATTTGAATGCTCGAGTGATTGTAATCTCTAGTATATTACTTGTTTCTATAATAAAATTCCATGCCGTTCTCTCTGTCGACACAGGTACTGATATTTGAACTAATCCACGTAAATATGATGCCCGGCTTCTTTTCCCTCCTCCTGATTATTTTATCAATTTGCTTGTCTATATTCACGATTGGTTTACCATTCTAAACCCACTTATAATCCATTTGCCGAATATAAACAATTTCAACCTATCAAATATAGAGCAAGAAATGGGTTTATGACTCATTTTGACAGGTTTAGGCTTTACCAAGCGAAACCCCTCTCTAGAAATGCAAATGTTATCGTTCTTTGCGTATAGGTAATTTATCTTACTTGCGAAAGGAAGAACAGTTGGATGCAAAATCATCCACAATGCAGATAATTTATCGCCTCTCCAAAGATCCAATGATGGAGATGCCTATGAGAACACATCCTAGAAGACTAGTTGCATCCATTCGACGATTATACAGATGCCTACTCTAACATGGCCTCCATTGTCGTTGCGTCCATTGGTGTCGATGGTCGCACCGATCTTCACAAGCAGCAAGCAATTGTTTGTTCTTCTAGTTTTGTTAAGTTCTTTTCTTTCTTATACAATCCAGTTTCTTATTTGGCGCTTTATCTGGACCTGCCTGATTAATCCAATCTGCAGGACGTCCCAATACCAAATAGGATAATTTTCTTATCGAATCTGTTTTACCTTCTCATATTCTCTTTATTATACTAGTATTTTAAACTTTTTGATGGCAATATTTTTTGGGAGAATAGTGCCACATATCCTTAACCAACATGACAAATATCCATTTCACTGGCAAAATGTCAGCACTTAAAAATAGTCACTCTTACAGAAAATTCTTGTAAAGAGATAGATAGCCACCTCCATATCGACGTATCGAAAAATAGTGAACTCCATCTAGAGCATGAGGTCACTTTTTTTCATTTGACCACCATAAATTAACTTAGGTACAAAATTGAACAAGTAGCACTCTTTGTTCATCCTCTGTCCTTAAGATAGGAGACAAGCACCAGCTCTTTGGGAGACATTCTTTATCCACCTCCGTAGGACTGGAAAAAGAAGAATAAAAAAAGTACGATACCCGCGAAAGATGCTAGTATAATTTTTTTTTGTAAGAACGCCAAAAATTTACAGCAATACTTTCTGAACGATAGTTGACCAGCACGCACCTAGGTTGTCGTTACACGTTTTCACATACCTAAAAATAGAAAAAATTGGATAGTCACGTTAGCCATGAAGTACCGAGGGCGTCACAATCCTATTTCCGAAAGCCAATGAACTGCAACTTCCAATTGAATGGGTCAAGCCACTTTAATATTCCATGTAATGTGTGTAAACATAATTTCTCCCCAGAGTCGAATATAAGCAATTGCCAATCTATAATTGACTTGTCCGACTGGCATATCCCCACTCCACAGCAACAAAATGAAATTGATGAGAAAATCACCCAATCGATCCTAAACAAATCATGTGGATGCCGATTTAGTCATGAACAATTTAATTATGTCAATGTAGTTCTAAATCTTTATTTGAAATTCTAATTGTCGAAAATTACTGATATGACAATCCATTAGTTGTCCATGCTAACATTCCACATAGGACGTTAGTTATTTTCGGCGACAATTGATCGGACTGATTTCATTAGAATTTCACGTAATGATTTAAGATTACATTGGAAAAATTGAAAAATATAAAACTGAATTGGAATTCATACAATAGGTTTATGAATAATAGGGTAATTATCTTTGATATTAATATGGGGCAAATTCTATTCCTATGATTTTAACAAAAGATTTGAGGTACTATTAGTTACTAATCGATATGGTCCATCCAAATATTCTATACCTCGGACAATAATTTGACCGGAGATCAAAAGAAGTATGTCGTGGTGGCTGATGTTTAAGAAACGGCAATCCTGAAGGAATTCGGTTCACTAGAAGTACATCGTTCATGTGACATTGGGAGGGAAAACATCAGAGCGATCCCTCCGAATTGATGTAAACATCGTAGCGCTAGGGTTCATTTCTAATAAATTCCAAAAGAAATATCATATTGTCGGCGGTATCTCTAAATTGGCACATCTCTCTCTCTAACATCTAACAATCATCAACTAGTAGGTTGTGATTAGACCTATCAAGCGGATGGACTGACACGAGCTTGGATTGGGTCATAAATGGTCCAACCAAATTGATTCATTTATTTACAAAGCAAATTTCTTAACTCGACTTGACTCGAACCATACTTGACCTGTCTTGGGATTCATTCTTAGCATTTTTTTCTCCTTACACTGTTGTCTCTGAAAAATGGATGGCTCCATGAACCGGCTTGCCGAGTTAGTGAGAGAGCTCAGGGGTTGGGTTATGGACGAGAGCGTGAAGGTTTCAATGAAAGTCCCAGCTCGGGCGATCGACAAATCATAAAGCAGGTTTAGACTTTGATATTGGGTTAACTATTAATGAGATATTAATGTATTGGTTCGTGCCCGTTTAGTATTACATTATTTGATGTGATGCTTTTCGGTTTTGATTACCGATTATGCTGTTCCAATACCCAAACAGAAGGGCACGAATATAAAAGTAATGAAGTCAATGATCATAATAATAAGTTCATAAAAAGTACAGCAAATGTCAAAAGCAAACAACGTAAGCCATGACTTGCGGATACGTCCCTTGTTCGGTCATCACTTACGCTGCCATTCTGACAAATAAAGAAAACATTAATTTATAGCTCTTACTAAAATGACGAGTTGCACAGCCGCTACAAAATGAGAGTTCCATGTTCAAGCATATACTGAGAGGGTGGGTGTAGGATGGAGGATTTGAACCTATGAATTCGCCAATTATGAGTTGAGTGCTTTAACTATTCAGCCATATAGTCATGACTTTTATAACATGACCCAAATAAGCTTTACTCACTGGTATGTATTGGAGTGGAGTAAGAAATCGATTTCTTCACCTCCGCCCCCCACTATTACTAGTATTTTGATTTCTTTTTAATCCATTTGAAAAACACTTCAACTAAGAGAAGCCTGAGTTGAGCACAGTTCCGTCCAGGGGGAAGTTAGAAGTGGAGCATGATTTGTAGATTCTTAAGTTGGGAAGATTCAGAAGCTTGAACTGATACACGACCTGCCTTGGGTGCAGAGCTATACAGAGTGATAGGGCATTCGTCCGCACAAAAAAAGAGAAGAAAAAGCAGTCTTCTTCTTTCACTTAGAGCAACAATTGAGATTCTAAATTCTCGTGATATTCAAGAAAAAATAACAATATATTTGCTATTGAGTACAATGTCTCGTTCGTGTTATTATAAATAAAGGCTATACAGCATGTCATAGCATGACCAATTTGAAATTTCAAAATTTCAGCCCTTTAAGGGCCTTATTAGACTTGTCAAACGAGTGGATCGGGTCGAAAATGATCCTACCCAAATTGATTTATTTCCATGCAATACAAACTTTATGATCCATATTCGACTGAACGCATATCCAACCCTATTGATATCACTAAAACTCTTCTATTCCAATCTAAAAGAATCCATACTCAAAGTAAGGTGAGAGCACAGTGAACAAGCGCAAAACAGAGTAAAAAGAGAATTATAAAAATGGATTGAGTTTAAGTAAGTTATGAATCTATTTAATATTCATATTATTTTGACTTTGTTGAAAATATATCTTGAGTTTGAGTCCATTGAATAAAAACCAAAATTAAACCGTGCGAGTCTGTCTCGGTTAATAAAGTCCAAGCCGGTCTTTGTGCTGCTGGCCGAAGGGAAACAAGAAGCCGAAGAGAGCGGCAGATCCTCGCAAGCTGCCCTTCAATTTTCTCACGCCTAGCCACACGCCGAAAGGTTAAGAAGGCGACAGGAAGAAGTTTCTTAATTGAGCATACGTAGATTTAGCTCGGCCGCGCATGTCCTTCGTTGACTTGCTGCTGCATGAGGAATGGCTGCTTTCACTGAATTTTCTTTACAGCAAATTAGAGAACAGCAGTCCACTATGTCCATGTAATGCAGAGAGGAACTTGTAAAGAGAGTCCTCTTCTCGTGAGGGCTCCGATTGTTATAATAACAGCCGAATATGATTTAACTAGTTATATTCTTGTTGTTAGAATTTGTGTAATTTCTTGAATAAGATTTCATTAGGAATTATGAGGGGCTAAACACTGATCAAGTTGTTGAGTGTAATTGAGGGGTTGGGAAACAATAAATGCATTTGAATGCTCCAGTGATTGTAATCTTTGTTGTATTACTTGTTTCTATTATGAAATTCCATGCCGTTCTCTTCGTCAACATAGGTACTGATATTTGGACTAATTCACGTAAATATGATGTCCAGCTTCTTTTCCTTCATTCTAATTATTTTATCAATTTGCTTGTCTATATTCACAATAGTCTTACCATTCTAAATCCACTTATAATCCATTTGTTGAATATAAACAATTTCAACCCATCAAATATAGAGCAAGAAATGGGTTTATGACTCATTTTGACAGGCTTAGACTATACCCAGTGAAACATGAAACCCCTCTTTAGAAATGCAAATGTTATCATTCTTTGCATTAGGTAATTTATCTTACTTGCGAAAGGAAGAATAGTTGGATGCAAAAGCGTCCATGATGCAGATAATTTATCACCTCTCCAAAGATCCGATGATGGAGATGCCTATGAGAACACATCCCAGAAGACTAGTTGCACTTGCATCCATTCGACGATTATACGGATGCCTACTCTAACATGGCCTCCATTATCGTTGCGTCCATCGGTGTCGATGGTGGCACCGATCTTCACAAGCAGCGAACAATTGTTTGTTCTTCTAGTTTTGTTAAGTTCTTTTCTTTCTTATACAATCCGGTTTCTTATTTGACGCTTTATCTAGACCTGCCCGATTAATCCAATCTACAAGATGTCCCCCGATACCAAATAGGATAATTTTCTTATCGAATCTATTTTTCCTTCTCATATTCTCTTAATTATACTAGTATTTTAAACTTTTTGATGGCAATATTTTTTGGGAGAATAGTGCCACATATTCTTAACCAACATGACAAATATCCATTTAATTGCAAAATGTCAGAACTTAAGAACTAGTCACTCTTACAGAAAATTCTTGCAAAGAGATAGCAACCTCCATCATCGACGTATGGAAAAATAGTGAACTCCATCCAGAGCATGAGGTCACTTTTTTCATTTGACCACCATAAATTAACTTAGGTACAAAATTGGACAAGTAGCACTCTTTGTTCATTCTCTGTCCTTAAGATAGGAGACAAGCACCAGCTCTTTGGGAGACATTGTTTATCCACCTCCGTAGGAGTGGAAAAAGAAGAAGAATAAAAAAAAGTACGACACCTGCGAAGGATGCTAGTATAATTTTTTTTGTAAGAACGACAAAAAATTGACAGGAATACTTTCTGAACGATAGTTGACCAGCACGCACCTAGGTACAGTGATGGCAGAAGAAGAAGACAAAAATAAGATACCCGTGAAAGATGCCTGTATACTTTCTCTGCAATAACGACAAAAAATTGACAAGCAATTCTTTGTGAGCGTTGCTCGACCAACAAACACTTGGGTACTATATAAGGCAACTAGCCCTCTGTGCATGAACATGCTTTGATGTTTTGAGGCTTCTACATATTATATCGGTCGAATGGGATTCATCATGCCTTTGGTTTACCATGTCTCTAGGCTATTGCCAAACCCTAGGGAGGACCATTTACCATCAATGTTCCTCTACTCTATACTAACCCTATCATGCCTATTTTGGCTCCAAAAGTTACTCATAATTTCCCGGAAAGGCAAGTCCTGCCTACCGCCCGGTCCGAGAGGTCTACCGGTGGTGGGTTACCTCCCATTTCTAGGGCGCAACCTCCACGAGTTCTTCATGGAACTTGCCCAAGAGTACGGCCCGATATATAAGCTCTCCATAGGTACCAAGCTCTATGTTATTGTAAGCTCTCCAATCTTAGTCAAAGAGATTGTACGCGATAAGGACGTTGTGTTTGCCAACCGCAATCCTAGCAAGGCCTCGTTGGCCTTCTCCTATGGAGGGAAGGACATCGCCTTCGCACCTCACGGGACCCAGTGGCGGATGCTGCGGCGGTTGTTCGTGCGCGAGATGCAAAGTACCGCCAATCTTGACGCCTTTCGATCTCATAGAAGGAGAGAAGTCGTGACAAGCGCGAGAGATTTGTGCACTAGGGCGGGACTGCCGGTCAAAGTCGGGGAGGTGGCTTTCCAGACGGTGATCAACATGATAACATCCATGTTCTGGGGTGGGACGCTCGGGGAGGAGGAGGCTGCGCGCGTTGGGGCAGAGTTCATGGAGGCGGTGGCACGGCTCACCACTCTATTGGGAACGCCTAATGTGTCGGATTTCTTTCCGGTGATTGCTAGGTTTGATGTGCAAGGAGTGGAGAGGGAGATGAAGGAGGCGGCGGCTTGGATCGGGAGGATCTTTGATTTTGTCATTAGTCAACGCATGAGTTTGGAAGAAGTAAGAGGGGGCATTGGAGGGGAGAGGAGTAACTTCTTGCACTTTCTTTTAAAGTATAAAGATGAAGAAACTGGGAGATCAATTTCCCCGGAACAAATCAAGGCTTTGCTTATGGTAATTTTCTCTCCATTTCCTCGGTTTCCACATTCTTTCTTGAGTAAAATACATGTGAATACCGAAAGCATCCTTACTATCGGTACGATATATGGACCAAAAATATTCAAAGTTACGGAGACAAAGTTTGGTTTAGTTTTTTGGTTTCTTTCTGAGGGAAATTGTTAAAATTCGAAATGCATTAATTTAAGCTCTTTGTTGAACAATCTAGGAGAGTAGCTAGCCAACTTCCGGAAGTTCCCCTGGAAGTATAAACATGCGATTGCCGTTGAGGGTAAAAAAAGAGTTACAGTACTGATCAGTGTCCTAGAGTTGTCCATGTGCGAGGAGAACCTGATGATATTGGGTTTGGAAAGTGACGTGTCAAGAGAAAGGGGTGACGCACGTGTTAAATTTGCCTTACGATGTCCTCTTTATCCATGCATTCTGGGACCCCAATAAATAGATCTCGTGTTAACTTCTTTTACCATGTCGTTTTACCAGGACATCGTTATAGGAGGTGCCGACACCACATCTACCACGGTCGAATGGACAATGACCGAGCTGCTACTACACCCGCAAGTCCTTCTCAATGTCCAGAAAGAACTCGACGATGTTGTGGGGCGGAACAACATGGTCGAGGAGTCCCACGCCTTCAAGTTACCATACTTGCATGCGGCGGTGAAGGAAGCTATGAGGCTGCACCCTGTAGCACCTCTGCTGTTGCCCCGCAGCCCGAGCCGAACCTGCACGGTAGGCGGATACACCATACCCGAAGGCACTAAAGTCTTCTTGAACGCGTGGGCTATGCATCGAGACCCGCGGTTCTGGTCCGACCCGTACAAGTTCAGCCCCGAAAGGTTTCTCCAGGGGGGAGAGGCCTCCGAATTGGAATACTCCGGACAGAACTTGCACTACATACCGTTCGGGTCGGGTCGACGCATTTGTGCGGGGCTCCAACTGGGGGAGAGGATGCTAATGTATGTATTGGCTACGTTCCTGCATCTGTTCGAGTGGAGATTGCCACCGGGTATAGAGTTGGATCGCGAAGAGAAGTTTGGGGTAGTTCTTGAGAAGGCCACTCCACTGATTGCTATTGCCACTCCGAGGATCCCCAACTTGCATCTACATGTGAAGGAATAGTTTGGTCGGATCCAAATTTATGTGAATTTTATAAATAAAAACCAAGAATCACGTGGAGTTCTTGAGAAGGCCACTCCACTGATTTTTAGTGCCACTCCGAGGATCCTTAACATGCATCTCCACTCCATGTGAAGGAATAGATTGGTAGGATCCCAATTTATGTGATAATTTATAAATAAAAACCAGGAGTGACGTAGAGTGATGCCTTTTTCTGTAGAATTAGTTGGTTAATATATGATTATCCTATGTTGTCTTCTTATATAGGTAGTACATTGTGCATGTTACATTGTGGGGTAAAACGTGAAAAAGCGATTCCTTCAAATTGACATAAAAATCGCATTGCCGGGTGGCATTTCCAATAAATTGACCAAAGGAAATAGTGCACGGCATTGGAATTTCTTATAAATTAATTTAGTTATAATCTATGTTTTAGTAAGTTCTTAGTACGCTAGAATTTTTTTACAAAATCTGTTTCTAATGTAGAATTTGAGACTAGTGATGAAAAAGTACATGGATTAGGGGAAAATAAATTTACACAGAGCGATAGGGCATTCGTCCGTTCATGGAGAAAAGTGAAAAATAGTCCTTTTCTTTCACATAAGACAATAATTTAAGATTCCAACATGTTCCTTAGAAAAACAACAATTTTTTGCTATCGACTATCGAGTACAATTAACTCCATGGTGTTGTAATATTTCAATGGCTATTCAACATGTCATCGCAGAGCATGATCGAGTTGGCATTTAAAAATTCCAATGATGCCATGATGGTTCAACAATCGATGCATTGTCAATGCACCATATTCAGATATTACATGAAGTGGTTCTACGAAAAAACAACGAAATGAATCGCCTTTCATCCTTCTATAATTACTTCTTCGTGAGTTGGGTAATGCATGACATTCACACATGACATCTTAAATAATCTTTTTAATCCGACATGACATATCTCATGCATTCGATCCGCAATTACTTTTAACCAAATGCGATTTCTTCTTCTAATATTGCACGTACTCTACAATTTCGTGGACAGACAAATTTTTCCCCTTACATAGTAAAGAGATTTCAATTATCCCAAGAATAATGTACCAAAACCGGACCCTATACATGATTTGGCCAGTAAAAAGGAAGACAACTCGGCCTATGTGAGTAAACACGTTAGGGCTGTGTTTCATGGTCTGGACTTTTTCGTTGTGTCCCCTGTCATCGCACGGTCGGCTAGCATCACTGTCCCATCTCGATCCTCGACATTGCCACCCTTGCGGACCTGTGATCGCCGCCGATGGCATCCTCGGCCTTGGGCGGAGCGAGATGCTCTCTGAACCTCTTGTTGCAGTGTAGGATCTCCACCGACTCGTTCAAGCATCAGCGCTTGCTGGCGCAGTCGGGCGGTGAACACGGCGAGGGAAACCGTAGAAAATAGCGAGTCGCGTCGAGCAACTTGGACGCAGTGAATATCTTGGCCTCCACTTTGTCATTGTCCTGGAAGTAGTAGATCTCTAGGGCATGGAAGAGATTGACCGCAAAGGTCTTCCTTATGTCCTCACCTCTAGAGCTCACCGACTTGTCGTATTTCCATTGGTGAATCGAAACAAAAGACGGAATGCTTTGCTCGATTTCTTCGATTCCCATGAGGACAAATGTGTGACCGAGTGAGTAACTACGGAAAAGGTCGAAACTTCTCTTTATAGGTGAAGTGTATATGTAACAAAAAACGCACAAGTAGTGAATGAAAAGGGAGGATGAATGAAGCTTAGCGATCACCCTAGATTTGGGTGAAGGTGGAGATGCCGATACAGAAGCTCCGGTTGGGGATCATGACGTGATCGGCGATGGTTTGAGGTGACTACAACTGCACGTTGGTCAAAGATGACGATAATCTTGGTGGTGGTATTCACATGGTGGCCAACTATTTTATTGCTCTTATACCATAAACATGTAAAATCCTTTTAACCTTTATTACACCCTCATGGGAATTTTCTTAATTTGGGTTATATCCCTTCTTTATCTGGCCTTATTCCTATCTTGGACAACAATCAAATACCAGATATAGTAAAATTTATCATATTCTAATTTTTACATCGATCGATCACCAAATGTAGCTCAAGGGAGCAACTTATCTCGGAATTTCTTACACTGAAAGAAAAGTATCAATCTTGCATCCTCTCCAAATAAAAAATAAATAAAATAAAATAAGGATGTTTGAGAGAAAGAGAATGTCAAGAAAGAAGGCTCATGAAGCAGCTTCAGATTCCAAGTGGCGCAAACATAGTGCGAATGGACTCATTCAAAAGCAAAGCTTTGTACAATAAAGTTTAGAAATTTGTGTAGAGCCCAATCATTTTATTTTTGGTCAGTATGGAGCCCAATCATTGGCCTGTTAATTATATGTCATCTCCAATAGTTTAGCCCATATGGCCCAAGGAAAGTCTTGAGCCTAAAGATGAAATTGGACCTATGTAGGCAAAACCACATTGGGCCAAAAGATGACATTTGGGCCAGCAACTTCACCATCGATGGGATCCCATAACCATGTACAATCCTATGAAGAGATCAATGTTGGGAACTTGATGGATTCAACCTGAATTTGCAAAGTCATTGGGGGTGAGTGAGATAATTGATTTGGTGCACGCTAGCCAAACACACACTTTCTATGTACTTCCTATTCATTTAACCTTTTAACTCTCCTTTAAATCTCACTTTGATTTGTACTTGTATTCACTAATTTGCCATGAATTTGGTTGAGTACATAAGTACCGCACACCATTAATCCATAATTGTATCAAACCTTTTTGTTCTCAACTTTTTGCGATGCATGAATGAAGAGAAGAAAAGACCACATCTTAACTTTCGAGGTCAGCATAATTGATTGGGGGCATAAGAGGATTTCCAATTCGAAAATTCGAGGTCATACACTCAAATTTCGTAACATACCTTCAAAACATCTTAAGGTTAAGGTCGCATGTAAAGGCCAAAAACTTGAACTTATTTAGTTCACGAGCCTTGAAAGTTGATCTAAGAGTGGATCAATGTGCTCATGTCGCTGGATATATCAAAAATCACAATTGGAAGTGATGCATTTTACACTAAACACTATTAATGAAGGGTAAAGTAAGGAAACATCTTTTGAATGCACTCATTGGGAATGGAACCCAAGAACATGCTATATAAAGCCATATAGGATGCACACGTTTCTTCAGCTCTAATTCTCATGATGATTTTCCGGTAAATGGTATTTGGTGTGGCTTGGTTCGGTGAATGCTAATTGAAAGTCAACGTGAACGTGGCTTAAATATTCTTTGCCTTCGTCACAAGCCTCTCTTTTCACACCTCTTGCCATCATCACAAGTTTTCACACCTTTTTTCTGTTTCCGTCTCTTGAAAGACTTGGTTCTTCATCACTTCATTTGCACATTGAATAAAAAAAAGTCTTAATTTATTGATATGGAGTCCACAATTACATTACATGATGTTACTCTCGGTACATATATAAAAATTATCAACGAATTATGCCATTTATGTAAAAAAAAAATGGCATCAATACGCCATATGATGTGTCGTGTATGTGACATTACTTGTATACATGCTTGCACATAACAAAATGCCACGAAATCTCATACCTGAAAATGCATGGATTTTTCATTTCATTGAGTCTTGTTAAATACTAGAAAAGTCATACGTATCGAAATCATAATTTTCACCTTTCCTTATTTGTGGGGCCACATTGAATTTTGTAGCCCTTAATTAGCAAGGGGTGAATTTCCAATACAGGGTCAAGCTTGGCAATTTGTAGAGGATGATGTTCGACGTGCAAGAAAGTTCACAAAAAGGGAAATTGTAATTACTAAGCATGAGCTGTAGCTAGTTGGATGCGACTACAAAGAATAGGAATATATAGGATCATTTAAAGCCTGAATTGGATTATTTATTTATTTATTTATCAGATTGTTTATTTATTATTTGACCCAATATTCAACAAACTCCAATGCTCCCAATTGAATGCACCGGATCATTTAAATTCTGATGTCTATCTAACTAGAGTAGCAACAATGAACAGATGAAACTAGAATAAATAAAATCGTGGCGACCATCCATATCTTTATAATCAGGAAAAAAAGTGTGAAAAATGAGTGTCATTAGCAAGTGCCCATCAATGAATTACGAAAATCATTTCATATAACAGAAAAAAAAAAACCTTTATGATATAATTTTTTTGTTCCTAGATTCTGGATTGGGTTACTTTATTTTATTTTTTTTAAAAGCTGGCACAAAATAGAATTGGGATCTTGGAAAGGGAACTCATTAAAAACGAGATCAGCCCGAAATCTACTTCTCCGGTGTCAAACACCAAATCAGAAATTTCCAAAGAGGCCTGCAGAAATTGCTCAAAATCTCCCCCCTCTCTCTCCTGTCTCCTGTCTCTCTCCTCTCTCTCTCTCTCTCTCTCTCTACTGTACTGTTGCTTGTTGGGGTGTTTTTCTAGTCTCCTTTTTCCCTCGTTTGTTTCTTGGTTACTCTCTCTCTCTCTCTCTCTCTCTCTCTCTCCAAGATTTGTTTTTTTTTTTGGGTCACAGACTTTCCTCTTCCTCATCAACTTGCCCCTGATCTTGATCGCAGACCCACCATATAAACCCTAGGAATTCTTCCAACCAACGATCCAGGTGTGGACAAGAGACCTTCCCCGCCACACCCATTTGCCAGGAATCGCCGGAGCGGCCGGAAATGTCCGAGCTTTTTCGCAATCTGTAGGGTTCCGTCGCCGTCAAGATCAAGATCGGTCCGGTACGCACCAAACCCTAACCCTAGATCTCCCCCGGGCGGAGCTGATCGTGATTTTCCGGGGGCAATCGTCGTTCCGTCGATGTCACAGCTGAAGACGATCTCGCTCTCCCACCTGGACAATGTACCATCTTCGCCGGGGAAGTTCAAGCCCGACAAGTCGTTGACCTACATCCACCGCCTGCGGCTGCACTCCTCCGTGTCCAAGCTCACCCTCTGGCTGGCCCTCTTCCTCGGCCTCCTCGTCTTCTTCTTCTTCCTCTCCCCGCCCGCCGCGACCCCGCCGCCGCGGCGGTCCCTCGGCTCCTGGGGCGGGTCGCGCTGGGAGAAGCGGATCCGGACGTCGGCCCGGGTCCGATCGCGGTCCAGCTTCACGGTCCTGGTCACCGGGGCCGCCGGGTTCGTCGGCACCCACGTCTCGCTCGCCCTCAAGCGCCGCGGCGACGGCGTGATCGGGCTCGATAATTTCAATGCGTACTACGACACCAGGCTCAAGAGGGCCCGGCAAGAGATGCTGGATCAAGCAGGGGTTTTCGTCGTCGAAGGAGATATCAATGATAAGGATCTCCTGAATAAGCTGTTCGATGTGGTGCCGTTCACTCATGTAATGCATCTCGCGGCGCAGGCCGGGGTGCGCTATGCGATGCAGAACCCGGCATCTTATGTCCATAGCAATATCGCCGGGTTTGTGAACCTTCTGGAGGTGTGCAAATCCGCGAATCCGCAGCCGGCGATTGTGTGGGCTTCTTCGAGTTCGGTCTACGGGCTCAATTCCAAGGTGCCCTTTTCGGAGAAGGACCGGACGGACCAGCCTGCGAGTCTGTATGCTGCCACGAAGAAGGCTGGTGAGGAAATCGCACACACTTATAATCATATTTATGGGTTATCTATCACTGGATTGCGGTTTTTCACGGTATATGGACCATGGGGTAGGCCGGACATGGCGTACTTCTTTTTCACCGAGGATATCTTGAAAGGGAAGGAGATTACAATATACGAAGGGCCTGATCATACATCTGTTGCTAGGGATTTTACCTTCATTGATGATATTGTGAAGGGTTGTGTGTCTGCCCTGGATACTGCCAAGAAAAGTACTGGGAGCGGTGGGAAGAAGAAGGGGTCTGCGCAGTTCCGAATTTTCAATTTGGGGAATACATCCCCGGTGCCTGTGACAAAGCTCGTGAACATATTGGAAAAGCTTTTGAAGGTTAAGGCTAGGAAGAAGTTCTTGCCTTTGCCGAGGAACGGCGATGTGAAATTTACACATGCAAACATAAGTTTGGCTCAGCGCGAGCTTGGATATAGGCCAACCACTGACTTGGAGACAGGGTTGAAGAAATTTGTGAAGTGGTACATTAGTTACAATAAAGGGTTGAAAAGGAGTTCCTGGTGAAATTCTATATGCCAATGCTAGTTTACAAAAATGATAATTGATCTCGACATTGACTTGGTGTCCCTGTGATCCTTAAATTCGATTCTATCTACGCTCATTCGATTGGTATCATCATAGAAAAGGAACTGAGTCCTGTACCATCCAGAATTCAGCAGGATGGAGCATTCTTTTGCAGGGCATTCTGAACTGTATGTGCTATGGTAATTGGGAGCATCGCACCAATTTTTCCCAAATATAGGTTCCTTTCTGCACTCTATGATTATTTTAGATCTGAAATATTGTACAGTCCATGACTGTAGAGATTACAATCATATGTTGATTGTTGGAACTTTTTCTTTTCTGATGGATGGGAATAAGATTTCAATTTGCTGCAATGAGTTTTTCGTTTGTCTTGTTCCTGAAGTGTTTGATGAGGTTGCCTCTATTACATCTTTGTCTCATTCCACAAGATCACTTACTTCTGTCTAGAGTAGTTTTAGTTCTTCCAGCTGGAGTTGACATTGTTATGTGTTTGTCTTTGCTCATGTTTTCCTGTGCCCACTTGAGCATTGTCAATCACCTTTTGTCACCATTAATTGATTTTATTGTTTAGAGAATCTCAGGAAATTGTTGTCATTCGATGGGCATGACTTTTAAAGGTTCATTGTGCAGCAGTGAATCTGATCAAGTTCAGAAGCTTTTATTTAGATTTTGCAGTTTGTTAACAATCAATGCCTTGTCCAATGCGCATTGTTAACAATTTGCAAATATTTCACAACCGTTTATGATTCCCCTCAATTTTGCAGGGTTACATGGACATTATAGTTGCAATTGGTATGATTATATATCCATCCTAAGGTCTACTTTGATTGTATTGATGTTCTGCTAGGTATACAAAATGAAAATTGGTTTTCAGGGTTATGCTCCGGAGTGGGACAAGAATGTGGCTGTTTTGCTTAGTATAATGTAGTTGCTTATTTTATGTTGCTGATTTCAATATATTGATGAGTCTATGAGATTTTTTTGTGGATACCACATAATTAGTTAGTCTTTTTAAGAGTGATTAGGCTCGAACTGGTGATTGAAATGTTCAGTCAGAGGAGCATACAGGAGGCCTTTTTTTTTTCCTCAATGATGAGAATTGATAACAGGTGACATTGATGAAGTTGCTTTAAACACTGGTGGCCTTTTAAGTCGAAGCATGGTCCTGAAGTAGTAGGCGCAAGATGATTACATAGATGACAGATCACTCTCCTCAGCATAAATCCGAGGCAGTCCTTAAACAAATAATCGAATTGAAGAAATATGAAACCAACGATCGAGCAAGTACATTTTATTCCAGATAGCTGCATCCATTTAGACAGACAGTCTATACTCGAGAATGTCTAGTCTGAGGGAACTTGAGCATGCTTGGTACTCAAATGCCAGAACCGTTTTGAGGGAACATGAGTATCCTTTTTACACAGATGCCGGTACCATTGTTAAAAATATTGGCAAAACGCCAGAGTATTACAAAGAATCTGCTTTACCAGAAGCCTCGTATTACAGGATGCAGGGTAACTATATTTTGACGGAAAAGTAGCACTTTATGACAAATTCAGATTCTCGTTTTAAGCTTTCGGTCGTGGAGCAGTTCACTTGCTAACCGCCACGTGGAAGAAGCCTGATGACAATCTGCATAGTGATGCTGAACTGGAAGATTTGAGCTTTTTAAGTCCCTGCAAGCCTCTGATCCTGTCAGACTATAACTTCCCTTCATCTGATCCTATATAAAGCAATCGTTACATGATCCAATGCAAACCCTTTGGTTCGATTAAGTCCATAAGAGTCACAATGGGGCGGCTTAGGCCTGTTTGTTAACGTTCTTTTTTTTCGAACAAAAATCCTATTTTTTTGTTCCAAGGAACAAAAAAAAAAATAGGAACACGTTTGTTTGCATTTTTATTCCAAATCTATTTTTTTGTTTGGAATAGAAACTTTCTAAACAATTTTTAAAAACAAATTTTCTCTCTCCTCTTTTTTCTTTTCTTTTTCTTTTTCTTTTGGCCGCCTGTTAGGCCTCGACCATAGCCGCAAGCGGGCGTCGAGGGCCGGCGATGCTTGTCGAGAGGTCCCGCGACCTCGTCAAAGTGTCGCCGCCCGGCAGGCTCGGCCTCGCCTTGGCCGGGCGAGCTCGGGCTCACCCGGATCCGTGAGCCCGAGCTCGCCCGGCCTACCGAGGCTCTACGGCCCGGCAGGTGGCCGCAAGGCTCGGCCTCCCCGGCACGGGGCAAGGCCGGGCGAGCTCGGGCTCGCCGGATCCGGGCGAGCTCGAGCTCGCCCGGCCAAGGCGAGGCCGCCACCCTCATTGGCCGATCCACCGGCCATGGCCGAGGCGGCGGCGACCGGCCAAAAGAAGAAAAAAAAAAAAAAAAAAAAAATATTAAAAAAAAAAATTAAAAGAACACAAATTTACCAAACGCGTGTTTTATTCATTTTTATTCCCTAATAAGTTTATCAAACGCTTTTTTCATTTAAAAATTGTTCCCAGGGAACGAAATAATTCTTTATTTCGTTCCAGGAACAATTTTTAAACAGAAACGTTACCAAACGCGTCCTTATAAGTCATGAGATTTTTTTTTTAGTCTTGTTTGTTACTCAACATGGGAGGGTCCTCCTCTGTTAAGTCAAAGTATCAAATGGATCCTGAAATCAACATCATTTACCAGGAAGCCTAATTCTAATTGAATTTTGGTTTTGGTCTTTTACTGTGAAGCATCTGGTCTGATCCTGATCAGACCGCTCCCTGATAAAACTGGATCGCAATTCTATCATGTCGCGCCCAACCCTTCACCAATTAGATGCAGAAATATGAGATAAACAATCTCAATTAATATCATCAAACTGATGTGTCCATGTCTTCCAGATGGATAGCTGACTTTTAGTTCCATAATATTCACTTCCACACCAATTTCAACAAGATAAATTAGATCCTAAGCAATCACAAGTCCAGTAAAATGTAATGTTTCAAATTCCTCTTCTGTTTAATTGGAAAAAATAAATATATTAAAAACTCATGTATCAAGCTATATAGAAACAGAGCTCAAAATCCCAAAAGAAAAGCTTCAGCAGAGAGAATGTAAAATGCCTTGAGATTTAAAATTCTCAGAGTTCACATTCAATTAAAACACTTGAATCTTAATTTTGAGCATCCTAAGGCCGTTGAAGTAACCCATGACAGATCATGCAAGAGGATAATCCATTGATGGTTCAGCCCAAACTTATTGCTCATTTTCCGCCACATGAAAATAGTACTGGATCTGGAACAAGGAGCAACTGTTATCAGAATCAGGTTTTAAGGGACTTGATGGCAACCAAATTCTGAACTCTAAAGCGTTCAAACAATTGAGCAAAGAACTATTTGTCATTTGAGTAAAAGGCTCAGCTGAGTGTCCTAAATGAGATCAGCTTAGAGGTAGAAGTCATTAATAGTCACCACTCACCACTTTCAAGTGTAGAGAACAAACTGAACATAATATAACATTGATTAGTAGGATCAAAATGCAGAAGTAGCTGTTGCGCAACAAACCAATTTCAAGAGTCATGTCAAAAGCATCACTAAGGATGACACGCAGATTTTTAGCCCAAAAAAGTTATATTTTTGAACATGACTAATAATACCTGGGAAAAGCTATCACAAGTATGTCAAGTAATGCTACTACATTATGATTAGTACCTGCTCAGGTAGGAGTTCAACTTAACTTAAAGCCTTTAAGCTTGATCGCACTGCCGCATCATCATCCCCAATTAGCTAGCCAGCCACAGAACTGGGACATAGAAAGTTCAGCCTGAAGGATGCAGTGTCAAACATTGATGACTTAACTGATTCTGCATCTACAGATATGTGTGCCAAATCAATTGCCTTCATCAACGATCATGAAGATTGGTGAGATGCCTGAGAAGAAGCAACTTCATCATCTGAGTCCAGATCCCACCAAGGTCTTGTATTATCTTTTTCTATAGAGTCACCATCTACCCCGCTATCACTGTCTTCAAAATCCTGGCCTTCACTCTCATCAAAATAATCAGACATTTTTCTATCCACCTCTGGGTTGTAAGTCCACTCCAGCCTCTTCAAAATGTCACGGTCATTCCAACGGCCTACAACTGATGCAGCTTCTTTCTTAGCCTTTCCCATCAGAATATCCCTCCATGAGAACCCAACATCTGCTGTTCTCTTCAAAGGTCCGTCGTTTATATCTCCCACAACAACTGTCCTAAGACACCTCATTTTTGCTTCCTTTAAAATATCCACAAAATCTGAATCATCCGAGACCAGGACCAAACAATCAGCCTTCCTCTTATCCATCACATCAACTATATTATTCCTCAATGCAACATCTGCTGCTTGAGGCTTATCTGAGACCATATTCACAAAAAACCCTGCTCGTTTCAACTCACCTGCTAAACCATACCCGACTTTTGGGGTCAAAACATCCCTCGCAGCATTCTTGTACTTCTCCATTTTCATCGAGTACTTGGCAACCAAGTTCACCCTCCTCTTCCCCCTCGCGGACTCTATTTGACTCACCCTCTTCGTATGTTCACGCTCGTGGATTTGCTTGAAATGATTAATGAGTTTTTCGTTCGTATAGAATTTCCTCCCACAGACACGACACAAGTATGGCTCCATCGGCCTGATCACACCCTTATTTTCCAACTTGTTCAACACCTTCCTCTCTTTCCTTTGCTCCCTAACATCTGGAGGGATGTAGCTGAATGCGTGACGATTAGCATAAGCCACCATGTACCGGACCACACCGAATGAAGAAGCTGAAGCTTTTAGCTTGATAGCAGCATCGAACGGAGGGAACGAATTAGGAGGCTTGTTGTCTAAATCCCAAAAGATGGCCACACTGTTCTTGTTACTTGATGAAGGTGATGGCTCCAAATAAGTAGAAGTGACACCGAGTGGTTCAGAGTGACAATACCTAGCAAAGGCAGTGTACGTGTACTTGAGGGCGTCGAGTTTTCCGAAATTAGCAAAACAGCAAATGCCTCGAATCTTCATATGAACAACCATGACAAATAACAAGCTAAAAGCCGCCAACTTATGCTTCAGAAATCAAAATCTCCAATGTGGACAAAACCGAATCCTTGAAGCTTAATCGCACACAACCCAGTACATATGGATTCGTACCTTCACGATTCCCGAAGCAGAGACTGGGACGTTGTTTGGTTCAAGGTCGGGGATCTAGAAACGGATTCCAATTCGATTGATGGGTAAAGCTTAGTTTTACGTGAACCATGAATACACCACTTCCACACAATCACCTCCCACGTTCCATCCTCCCATCAACTGTAAAAACCACATCGCCAGCTCCTACGTTCCACTGAAGCATTTCATCAAACAGGCGTTATGCAATCTTGAAAAACATATGACCAAACGAGCGTATAGCTATCTGGCTGTCGTTCTTGCCGAAAAACGGAAAGCTCGTTCGAGGTTTTACTTTCTGGGTTCTCTTCAAACAAGCCTTCCGCTGCATTATCACGACCCACAGCTATCTTCCGTGTGCGTACATCTGAGTCTCTGGGCGCGAGAGAGAGAGAGAGATGAAGCTGTTTTCATGGCGATCGAGAGAGTCCAGGCCATTTCAAAGTCCATCCGACGAGGTTCTTTGCAGGCTTTCTCGTGACTGGGCCCAACAGAGGGTCTACAATAACGAGAATCCATCCTAAAAATCTCTTCTTTAGTTTTATGGACAATTGCACGAATAATTCATAAACTTTGACTTATTATACAATATGATTCTCGAACTTACGACTTGTTTAATGTCGTCATGTAAGTTAGTTCAATGTGCAATGACGTCTCTAAATTTTTAATTTGTTCGATGTAATTCTTGAACTTTTGATACGTGTTCAATATATTCCTTCAATTACATGGAAATATCTAATATTGTCTTTTATTAATTCAAGTTCTGAGATAATATAAAGCATTTTTATATAGTGCAGAAATTGAACATATACTAAATGTTTAGAGACTATGTTGAATAAATACAAATTTCAAGAATAACATTACACATTGAACAAAAGTTTAAAGACCACATCAAACAAATTAAAAAAATCAGAAATGATATTGCATATTGAGTTAAAGTTCATCGACCAGTTGTGTCATTTTTCCTTATTTTTAAGTGTTCTTGACATGGAAAAATAATCCAATAAAATCATTTTATTGATGGTTTTTTTGCTAATAGGTTTTCCAAAATTAACTTTACTTTCATTTTTCATTTTTAATAGAATTTATAAGCGATACTCATGTTGAGTAATGACTTATTCACTAAAACCCCAAATTTCATGTCGTGTCAAATTAGATTTCTGAGTTTTCATGAGTCCTAAACGTACCTAACTAAGATAGACTTTTTTTTTCCACAAAACAGGAAATCATTGCGAAAGACATTTTGGTCTAACTCCCTCTCTTTTTCAACTAAACCATCATAAATTTTTAGATTGTTGAAAAAACACAATGGAAACTGGAAACAGAAGTTTCAAAATGGACAGTCAAAGTGCATCTCTATTCTCTATTTTGGTTTTCCTATAACGACTTCTTCGGGACCTAGTACTTTCATACGAGTGACTAACGATGACATTAATTGTGTAAAAGATTGTTTTATAAAACTTATCTCCAACGGTTCCAATTATTTAAAAAAAAAAAACGATGTTTGGTGGGATTTTATAACTGTACTGTCTTGAAAAAAGGCAGTAACTTACTATAGTTTTTGAGAAATTAACTCAATTTTAAGGCGCTACAGTTTCGAAACGTGAAATATAAAAACATGCACCCCTAGAGTACATCAAGAGAACGGTTAGTCACAACTACATCAAACGAGCTCGCTTAGTGTAAAGAGAAATTAATTATACTGTAACTCTTATTGGAGATCCCATATATAAAATAAAGTGATTTGAAGATTAAGAGAAGTTAAGGGAAATTTGCCACCTTAGAACAGAGCAATTCGCAAGATTGAGATAAGCTGAGGGGAATTGGTCACCTATACTAAGCTTTACAAGCGAAAGCAAGTGGCATGTTGTTTCTTCATTTTTCTGACACTTGCGATTGAGGAATCTACTCTAAGGAATAAGGACAAACTAAAAACAAAACACTATAACAAGGGCTCATTAAATATTTAAACTAGCAAAATGACAAAAATTGCATGTTAATTACCGAGGAGACAAGATTTTCTGTTAAACAAAGCACTCAATGAAGTGTTCATCTATGAAATAAAAACTAAAAATGGCTAAAATGAGGACTTTCCACGGATTACAAAGTAATATGAACATGAGGGCTAAACGGAAAATATAGAAATGAGACAAAAATCATTTTTGACTCAATCATATAAATGCGGATACAAGTAATAGGTCATGCTGAATCACAATTACAAGGACATAAAATGTATCAATAGTCAAATTGGATCAGAGGTGATCCGAGCAAGACGCCAAAGCCTAGAAAATAAAACCTTAGATGGAGCAAATTGGCCACATTGAAAAAGCAAAGAGCAATTTGAATAAAGCACCAGGAAAATGGTATAAGAAAGATCATCACGACATTGAAGTAAACCCTAAGTAAAAGTGAAGACTTTAAAGGAAAAGATTTTGATTTCCCCCTTTTTTACTTTGCTCAAGCCAGCTCCATCATGTGAAAGTTAAACCAATTTATAGATCTCCAAATCTGACTTTTCTCCTCACCTTTTGACTAGTGCTAATCCGGATACACTCTTCTCGTAAGCGAAATGTCGCATATTCAATGGATTAACTAGTTCGATGTATTTATATGGAAAAATTTATGGAGCTAATTAAAGTAGTTTTTTCTCTTTATTAAGAAAAAGTGATACGCGTTCATATCTTGTCTGTCTCATCCCCGGAACTTCTCTATATTATTTGAGGTCGGTCTTCTCACGCTCTTCATATGAATTTAATGCATTTCGAATGGACGACAGTGGCAAGTGCCAACTTTTCCATCTCAACTCCTTTTCGCCTTTGAAAAGCACCCGCATGACTTCCCTCCTTCCCCTCTTCTTTTTTCCATCTCAATCATGACGAGAATGGTGGAGAGATTACGCATCACATCACCCCCCCTTAATGTCTCAATCAAAATCAAATTACGTCATTTCTCGTCACGGTGATGACAATTTTCCACCTCTTTTCCTTGACATTATTTGCTATTCCTTGTACTTTGATAAGAATAGATTAATAAATACACTATATCCTACGCTTCTAGGGGGAGTAGAGTATGGTTAGTTTTGCAATCACAGCCCCTTTTTCTTCGTGCGCATTGAAAAGGATGGCCACGTAAATAGGGTCCATGGGACCACCCCATCTGCTATGTGTGCTCCAAAATTTGAAAGTTGGCAAACCTACTACTTTTCCTCCGTGCCTTATTCGATGGAGGAATCCAACTTCTAAGGTCCACTTTCTTGGTGGAAATCATTATGCAAGAAAAACCTTCCCAACAAAATAATTTATTCCATTCAAAAGATAGAGATTAGTATGGAACTTCGTATAGTTCACAAACCAACAATTAATAAGATTAATTCTATATAAAAACCTGATAGTTTCGCAAATTTAGTGACACCGGCATGTTCGGCATTAATCAAATCTTGGTTTGAAGAAAAACATCAAAACTTCCATCTACCAAATAATTACATGACTAGACATTTGGGATACTCTATTTTAAAGCTTGGTGACAAGATTGACAAGAAGGGAGGAATGCCCCCACTAGTTTGTGGTTTTCTTTCATTTCCTAGATTAATCAGTCGCTTGGGCCACCATTATGCACAGCGTATGGAACTTCTGCGTGGAATCTCGAAGGAGCAAACAAAATATAGAACACAACAGAATGAACAGAAAACGATGAAAGACGATTTTAATGTTTGCTACCATGTTTCAGATATAATGCATTCTTAAATGAGGTGATTTACCTGTTTCTGAATTCCCCGTTCAATTATTATCATTCGACAAGCTTAAAAAAATGAGGCTGCTCAATTTGAATTTCGTCCCCGAGCCATTGTCAAAGCACAAACATTACATGGGCAGAAAGCTGTGTCGTAGCACTATGATAGTTGGAGCCACCCAAGAAGGAGTACCACCAACCCCACTTTTCAATTGGCATAAATAGACCGATGTTTCCTCCGCCTTCAATACTATATGATTATCATATTAGTATTTTTCTCTATATGCAATAGTTAACACAAAGAGAATCCAAGGCTGCTAAAGAATCGTCAAGTTTGTCCACGTTCGCGAGTTAGGAAACTGGACGATCAAGGCAAGGGCGCCGTCGCGTCAAAGGTCGCGTACGTGAATTCAGCTTTCGGACAGTTTTGTCTTGTTGTCTGAGGAAGAACATGCGCGACGGAGGGATGCGTCTAGCTTCTTCGGGAGAGCATTCGAAGTCGTCGTATTACTGGTCCGTTCTGTGTCGGAAGCGGAATCGGGGGTGGTCTCTTGGGGGACCAGTTGAGTTAGGCATTCCCCAAACCCTAATCCACTTTCAATACGGAAGATGGCTGATGAAGCATTTATGTGGTTTTCCATTGTACTGTATTCCCTCTCGTGCACGGCTAACATTCATGACCTGGTCTAGCTTCTTGACCGGGAAGCGGAGGCTGCGCTGTCCATGAGAAGCGAAAAAATTCACAGCTCACGTACTTCGCTTTCTAGAAAAGACTAATGTTTGGACTTCATTTAGGCTTTCTTTGTTGTTGCCCGAGAAATATTGTATTCATTTTATGAATATATAAGAGAGAAACACAATCTAACTGCACATCAAGATAAATTCTAGACGAATTCAACACAAAACAAACTCCAAATCAAAAGATGAATTACTAGAATAAAGTCGAGAGTAATATGCTTAAAGAGTATATCCAAAATTGACGGTCGATCATCGAATCCGTCTTTAATAATGAATTTACACTGAGATTTTCATCCATTACTACAACTTTACCTTTCGGTGATGCATGCTTAGATTCAGCATTCCCAATATTATCCCCATTCATCTCTATATCGAACGGTGTCTTGACTTTCAAATTTTAGGTCAGCAAAAGTTCTTGAAAAATCTCGCCATAATTGGTACATATAAAAATGGACTATAGTCAAAACTTGCTATGTGGGGTTGCCACACAACTCCCCGTCGAGACCGCCAAAGTTAGGTCTTCCCACCAATCAATCCTCTGACTTCTCCACCAGAGAAAGATAAAAGAAGGGCGAGCATTATGGATCCTGTCGAAGAGTCAAGATTGCAGGATGGATATAACCAGTAGTAATAGAAAAGTAGTTTCCCCTCTGTGAACCGTTGGTGCAGAAATACTTTTAAAAAGGGTTGGAGGCGATTATGGAGAGTTTCACACCTAATTTGAAAGTTTAACCCCGCCTCGGTCCTTTATCTTTCATACCATTGCGCCGAAAGTGATATGAAAACCCTCGTAAATAATGAAATAATGCTCGATTGGATTCGATTGATTGATGTTAGGTAGGTATTTATAGGTGGAAGGAGAACACTTAATTAAGCTCTTCAAGGGTAATTAAGCTCTTCAAGGCTTATCTCTTGAAAGCAAACTGATAGAATGAGTAGCCAAACCGGATTGAGGGTCTTTCGGTTTAACTTGGCTACTTGAGCTCATCCATAAATAAATTCACAGAAAGTCTTGGAGTTGGTTTTGAGTCAAACAATATGGTTAAATTTCTTAGAAGGGCCAATTTCCCATGTCCACCTATCAACCATTTGGGTCGATCATGCTGAATAATTCGAATATGATACCACCCATTCATTTCAAAAGTTTATTTTGAAATATCCACAGAAATCTTATGAAGTTCTACTTGACAAAAGCAACTATAGAGACACGGGATATTTGGAGGGTGGGTTTTGGTCTATTAATACAGATCAGGAATTAAGCCTTATTACTTTGTTCCCCCAAAAAATAAAAAGGGTCTAATCACCTTTTGCATAAAAAGGAGTGTCTTATCAATTTTAATCCTTTTTTTCTATTTTTTTTGTAAGGGTCTTATCTTTTTATAAAAGAAAAGTTATGATCAAAAGTAAATTTTTGCATTAGATACTGTTAAAGTAACTAATTTAAATGTTCAAAAAGAGGAAACTTTAGAAAGTAAGATTCACGAATTTCGAATGACTAGCTTTTATCCATACCTTTTGATCGCCTTATGATTTTGTTCATCACTTCTATAAATTACACTTCTCAATTCTTCAACCCTCGTAAACGAATCAAGGTATGTTCAATACTATTTTTCACACTTACTAGCTCTAGATGATTTAAAAAAAAAAAAAGAAATCTATTTTGAGCAATTTGTGTACTCTTCTTGCAATTTTTTCATTATTTAGTTGTGATTTTTTAAAGGAATATTTTTTCGTTATTATATCAAGGAACTTGGCGTTTAATTGATTATGGGACAACGTAGGGCTACAAAATCCTTCTTCGAGAAATTGGACTCTCAAAGTTTAGAATCTAATAAATCAAATTCAATTCCCTTTTAGTGATTTTTCTTTTTTTTTATTTTAATGTATGTTTTATTAATGTGTTGAGTCGATTTCATTTGACATATCCTTTAGTAACGAAAATTAAATAAAATAAATAGCTGCATCATTGTTAAATTTTTGCCCCCTCGCTCAAAATCATGGCTCCGTCACTGAATATCCTATCATGCTATTTCTTTAGTTTCGGTTGCGCCATAATTATTTCAAAATTCTATTTATCTCAATGCCTTCTTTAAAAAGATCATGGGGCCATAGGTTGAAGAGCTTAATCTATATTCATTGATGCAAGAAAATCAAATATTTAGCAAGTGATAATTTGGTTTTTCTTTTAACATGGGCATCCGAACCTTTCGACTCGACTAATCTTCACAGATATACTCAAATGGTCCCCTTCATGTATGTCAAGTACGGCTCTATCCATGGGGCAACGAATGTGGTCCCCAAGGTAGTACAAGTGGGTGATTCCATGAGTTGAATGCAAGATCTTTTTTTATTATTATTATTCTAATCGAGCACTTAATCACTCAGTTAATCACTTGGGGTAAAAAAAATTAAGTCGCATAACTGAGATTCAAGCCCTGATCTTTAACATGAGAGGCACGACACAACCACTTCGCCTGATACGGTATTCATTACCAAATAGAAACTACAGTAGTTTCAATGTCTTCCTCAGTTTTCCATTTACAGGAGTTTTATTTGCTGCATGAAGAGGAATCACATTACCCAACTATGAATTGAGTGTTGCTTTAAACTATCCTGCCCCCAGTACAAAGAAATTCTGCTTCATTTACTACTTTCGGACTTGATAATTGAGATATTAACGAGTGATTAGCAGAATTTTCGACAGTGCAGTAATTTGGAACTTTGCATAGGACTTCTCTTTGATTATTTCAAAAATAATTTCCAAGAGCAATTAATATCTTTTTTAAGATATTAAATTCTACCGCGGCCAACTTCAGCATAAAATAATTAAAGAGCACGCATGTCTCAAAAATAATTTTCACCAACGGTATTTAATACTTTCTCTTCATCATGTTTGGCCAAAATATTTTTTTCATTTTAATGGGGAGGAGGAAAAAGGGAAGAGGATCAATCTTTGCGAGAAAATGAGCTGATTACTGCAAGAAATCCGACACCTCCTTTTCCCGGAAAGAGCTCTTTCTTTAGCTTAAAAAAGTTAGCCAATTTAGGACCACCATATCTGATCACCCTTTCCTAGAAATTTAAATTCCAAGAGGTCGAAATCCAACGTTGCTGTAATAAACCGAAATTCATTCTCACGGAATCTAATCCCGAGCGCAGGTGTGAATCGTGTCAGAAGGGGTGAAAGAAAAGCGGCCATTCAATGCAGATGTCCTTCTCCTTTTGAAGTTTCTACGTACCCTCCTCTCTCTCTCTCTCTCTCTCTCTCTCTCTCTGCTCTCCTTCATCGCCATCGTTGGATCCCAGAAGAAGCCAACGAAAAGACCCAAGATATAGACAAGCGAAAGCGGTTTCAGACTCGCAGTTCATTTACTCCACAAACCCAGATAGCAAGACGCGGCCTTTTCCAGTCCCTGCTACGGTCTGAAAACCGACACTTTTGAGTGAAAACCGGATCCTTTTGCGGTGTTTTGGAGGGACGGGAAGTGTAATGAGGCTCGCACGTTTGCTCCTGGTTGGCTTCGTCCTGCTCGTGCTTGGTTCGAGAGGGCTCGTGCGCGGGAATGTGGAGCTGAAGGCGCTCATGGAGATCAGGGCCTCCTTGGACCCGGAGAACAAGGTCCTCACTTCGTGGACCAGTAATGGCGACCCCTGCGGCGGCTCGTTTGACGGGGTGGCGTGCAACGAGCATCAGAAAGTGGCGAACATCACGCTGCAAGGGAAGCGCCTGTCGGGGAAGGTCCCTCCCGCAGTGGCTCAGCTGAAGTGCTTATCGGGCTTGTACCTGCACTACAATTCCTTGACCGGAGAGATTCCAAGAGAAATCTCTGATCTGACCCTGCTGACAGATCTTTACCTCGACGTGAATAATTTAACTGGGAGTATACCTTCTGAAATTGGAAGCATGGCTAGCCTTCAAGGTGAGTCTTGTTTTTCTTGAAGTGTTTTGTACATGCGTGCTTTGTTTTCTAGCAGATGAGATGGTTGAGACACTTCTCTTTGGCATCTAATCTTTTGATAATCTGGCTTTTGATTTCTTGTTCTTTTCCTTTTCAGTGCTACAGCTATGTTGTAATCAGCTCAATGGTACTATTCCCCCGCAAATAGGATCATTGAAGAAGCTGAGCGTTCTTGCCTTGCAGCATAACAAATTGTCCGGTGATATTCATGGCTTGGCCAATCTGCAGACCTTAAAGAGGCTTGTCTTGGGCTTTAATCGGTTTAACGGTACGTTCCCGGTGGAAATAGCTAAAATTCCAGAACTGCAGACTCTGGATGTACAAAACAATTCTCTTTCTGGATTTGTCCCTGCTGGTGAGTTCAGTTCCCCAGTCCCTGCTTTTCGTTCAGTGTTTTTTTCCTCTTTCAAACAATTGCCTGACCTTTAATGATGAATTTTCCTCATTTAGCTTATTTCCTAGAATTAACTGAAGTTTGTTCATGAATGTTGAAGCTCTGAAGAAATTGGAGGAGAGATTTCACTATCAGAATAACCCAGATCTATGCGGATTTGGATTTCCTTCTCTTAGAAATTGCAGCAAACTCTATAGTGATTTACACCCCACCGGAGTGAACACAACTGTTCCGATCCCATGGACAGCAGACGTGAAGACACATTGCAACCAAAGCCATTGCTCAAACCCATCGAAACTCCCACAAGCAGCTCTTGTTGCTGGGATTGTATCTGTCACAGTCACATTGGTCGGCGCAGGACTTTTAACATTCTATCGATATCGTAGAGGGAAACAAAAGATTGGTAGTACATCTGATGCTTCCGATGGTAGGCTTAGTACCGACCACTCAAAAGACTTATACAGCAGAAGTGCATCTCCCCTCGTCTGCCTCGAGTATTCTAGTGGATGGGATCCTCTCGATGATGGCCGCTGTGGAAATGGATTATCCCTGCAGGCGCCTAGGTACACGTTGGAAGAAGTTGAGTCAGCGACCCAATACTTTTCGGAGGTTAATTTGTTGGGAAGGAGCACTTTTTTATCGGTCTACAAAGGCATACTAAGGGATGGGACTCTTGTGGCTATCAGAAGCATCAATGTGACGAGCTGCAAATCAGAGGAAGTCGACTTTGTGAATGGACTGAATTTGGTAACTTCGCTAAGACATGAAAACCTCATTAGATTGAGAGGTGTTTGTTGCTCCAAGGGCAGGGGTGAATGCTTTCTTGTGTATGATTTCGCTCCCAAGGGTACCTTATCGCAATATCTTGATTTAGAAGATGGAAGCATCCAGGTTCTTGATTGGTCCACAAGGGTTTCTATCATCAAAGGAATTGCTGAGGGTAAGTCTTACTTTCTTTCAGATCTTAAAAGAGATATTTCTGGTTTTCCCTTACTTTCTGAATTAGTTTTTGGAACTTTTTTCTCTAGCTTAATACTTCTAAGTCTTTAAATTTGAGAAGTACCAATTATCAAGTGCATTCACGCAGTTCATCAAGTGTACTTTAAGTTTTGAACATTTACTTCTGGCCTTCTAGCTTCATGGGTAGCTTAAGTTCTTCTGAAGCCTATAATTTGCACTTGGTTTATAATTCTACAGCAGGAAAAGTTCTTGAAACATCAGTGGGATGAAATGGTTGGCCATTTCTGGGCAAAGAACTCTCTTCTTGAATTCGTTTCCTGTGCTCATTTTCCAAATGCCTGTGCTTTACAGTTTGAACTTCCGTTGAGCTTGATGCTGAATACAGATAGGTTCCGCCAGTTTCATTTTCATAGAACCAGTTTTACTGGCATTTGCATAGTATATTGCTTGAACATCATTGTTTTGTGCTTGTGAGTGTACTCTTCCTCAAAAATTAACCTGGACGCTAAAACAAGAGTTCCCATTTAGATTAGTTCTGTCTACTCTAATTATTATTCATTAATTTTTATTCGAGCAGGCATTGGATACTTGCATAACGGTGAAGGCAGCAAGCCTGCAGTTGTTCACCAAAACATTTCTGTTGAGAAGATTCTCATTGACCAGCAGCTCAACCCACTCATAATGGATTCCGGGCTTCCAAAGCTTCTCGCCGATGATGTCATATACTCAGCTCTCAAGACTAGTGCCGCCATGGGTTATATGGCACCAGAGTACATTATGACAGGTCGTTTTACAGAGAAAAGTGATGTTTTCGCATTTGGAGTAATCATCTTCCAGATCCTCTCGGGTAAGCGACTACTTTCTAGCTCAATGCGGTCAGCAGCAGAGTGTTGCAGTTTCGAGAACTTCATTGATAGCAATCTGAAAGGAAATTTCACTGAACCTGAGGCGGCTATTCTTGGGAAGATCGCATTACGTTGCACCAGTGAATTGCCCGATAATAGACCCACTATTTTCAGAGTGATTGAGGAACTAAATGATTGGTCCGTCAAATGTCGATGATTGTACATAGCGAATTGTCCGAAGTTCCATCCATGGAAGCACCAATTTAACTCAATGAGCTATCAAGCTCAGCGGTGACAGTGCAACGATGTATGATGATCCCTGAAGAATTAACAGAGTAATCTTGTCCTATTGTACAACAGATTAGCTTTAGCTCATTTGTACTTTGTCTGTTCACTCGAATCATTATCATTTTCGTTTTCCCTTTGCCATATAATGATATGATTCACTTGTAAGTCGTTACTATTTGAGTTCGTATCCTGAATTCAAACCTGGTAGAGCAGAACCATCCCATTCTCTGCAATGTCGACACACAGCAGACAGTTCTGCTCTCGAACTATAACAGCCAACACCAAAAGTTCAGTCACAGGCAGTATCCATATCGAAGAAGTTTCTGACCTGGAAAGTCACATCTGTCGACAGCGATTCAGTCAGATCCATATAGTCCTCCCTGCTTCACAGGTTTCGCAACCATCTCGGGCTGAAGTACACTAGAACTTGGGATTTGCACATTCAGGTAAGGTCTGATGAACGTCAGCTTTGAGATCGTGAGATCTTCACGGTCATCAGAACTAAAGCATTCTTGCATCAAATACACGGCCATGTCGGCGATTCTGAACCGTCCTAAGCTGATGCGAGCTTCTGCACTCGATCACGACAATTACTACTGCTGCTACTAGCATTGCATTTTGTTAATTCGCGATCTCGAGTGAAATGCCGAAGTGAGCAAATGGGCAATTGCTCTTGCTCTGCTTTTCTTCCCCCCGTTTCATGAAATTTGTTTGTATGGGGCCATAGACATGGAGGATTGGGCTGAGCAGAATGAAAGAGATCAGAAATGACATTTACATGTATACTAACATATATCGAGATCCCTATTTGGTGTCACCCAGAAACAAAAGTTTTCCAAAATACCTTGCACAAAGTTAATTTTTTGTGTTATAATTAGTTCTATCTATCACGTCATTAATAAGGAGCCTATTCGGTTATATTTTTACTTTAAATCGATCCTCGTTCATCAACCATATTTTCAACACCCACTTTTGATTCATATTGTGTTTGATCCACAACACCAAACCCAATAGCGCTCCTACTACTTTTGGCTGTTAGGTACTTGTTACATTGTTTAATTATATATATAATTCCCTTTATAGAATTTCATGTATAATATTTTGATCTTATCCTCAAGACCAAGATCGACCAATTCTTTTTTAATCATGCTCCCTTAATCTAGCTTTCATTTTTTTCACTTATTATGCTGCTTCAGGAGCAAGGGTTACTTACATTAAGTGACAAAATGTTAACGTACGTTCTGACACACAGTCATCTCGACAATTCACTGCCTCACTCCCTTAGCTGCCTGTCGGTTGCCAAGAACACTAATTGGGAAATAATGACCAATTGACCATCACTGCGTACACGCATAAGTATACGATACGTATGTATACGCACATTATTTTAATAAAATGCATGACGCAAAAATAAAGAAAAGGAAGGAAGCAGTCACTTTCGGCTGGTACAGACTAATGTATTCGAGGGAAAATATAAAAAGATGCACCAGCTTTTTTTTGACGCAAGGCACGAAAGCTTAGTGGAGCTTATGTCTGCATTATCACCGCTTGCGGGATTGTTTATCATCGCCCGTTCAATGCAAATCTCAATACTCGATAAGCAAAGTCAAACCCTCATCAGGTAAACCAAGCAGCTAACGATGGTGCGCCTTAAAGAAGAATTTTATAAGCTCAGCAATATAAACATATCCAAATTGTCGTATTCACGATAAGTTCAGCAGATTCCATCACCGGAGACCAACATATAATTTGGTCTAAAGAAATATATACATCTTTCTTTAATTGTATGGTCGTCACCTTCTCTTTTCAAGTTTCATTCTTGTGCAAGCATATTTGATTGTTACAACATGATGTGGAAGCTATCCGGATCTTGTAATTAAATTAGCACAAAATAACCAAGGAAATAAATGAAGAACAATCAAAATATATGAGAGATTTACATGATTTGATCCAAGGGTCAGAACCTATTTCATGGGGAGAGTCAATAATAAATAATTCACTAATCACTAGGAGAATCACAAAGTTATAATCGTTCATACACTCGAGTACTTTTCAAATCCAGATTAAGCTTAGAGCAAAACCACAATTATAATATTATAGTCTCTCACAAAGAACTCACTCAAAAAGCTGACAGAGAGAAAATCTAGTACTCCTCTTGTTTGTCTTGTTGTATATGATATCACAGTAGAATATATATTAGAGAAGATATGTATATATGTGTGCATATGTCTGCGCGTGCTGTGTATTTTTCTTATTCAAAGTAGGAACCTTTTTTTAGGAAATCTACTTTAATTAGAAAACTCGCTCAAAGTAGAGACATATTCTCAACAATCTCCATCTTAGCTTGATGTTGGAGCCAAGTCATAATGTTCATTATCCATCTATACTCTCCCAACCCTTAACTATCACGAACATTTATCAAGCCCAAGTAAAGTTTGAACTTGTCTAGAGGAATGAAGTTGATCCGTAGGATTCTTCACCACAAGAAACTTCTTTACAATTGCATCTTCTTTTGACATGTTAATTCTAACATAGAAATTTCAATCACCAAAAATTAATTCTCCAGTGATATCTTTGATCCCTATCGAACATCACATCGACCGAATGTCCAATGCCAACATCAATAACCAAGTCATTAGACCACACCACCTCTTCAACTCCTTTGGTAGTCACCATGTCTCTTAATGACGTCTTCCAAAACACAACATAACTAATAGAAGTGAAGCATAACTTCTCAATAATCAATCATCTTTATTGGTTCTCTGCATGACTAGGGTTCACAAACCCAATTATTTCCATGTTACCTTAACAACATCCACTGAAACATACCCCAACATCAGTCATCCCCAATAAAATTAGGAGGATCCACTTCACAACATCATCATGCATGCCTAGATTAGTTGTATTGTCTCGACACTTTTCCAACATAACTCCTCCAGACCTTTCATTATACTCCAGCGGTTTGCACTCTATGCATCTCCCAACCTGTAGTTGTCTTTGCTGCAACCAAATTATCTATTTCAATATTTGCATACAATTTCGCTTTATATCATCCACCTCTACTGAATGCCTTGAAGCTCCATCAACTATGACCTTGGAACAATTATTAGCTAGTATGGAATAGCGATTTTGCAGGCGTTGTTACATCTATCGTACTCTAAACATCTTTAAGCTCTCCTTGAAGCTCTCCTTGAAGCTCAACTTGTTTTCAAACGCTATCCAGATCTTTCTTTGGAATTGATCCCTCACTCCTCTTTTGAAACAAAGCAGATTTATCAGAGGTAACCTCCCTATTATACATAAAACTGGGTGAATCTTCTTTAGTGCAACATAATATGTATCCCTTCACCCCACGTGCATAGCCTAGGAATGCACACTTCCTTGTCTTGGCTCTAGTGTGTCATCACTCACATGAGCATTAGCAGTGCAATTGAACATTCCCACTCAGTTTAATCAACAAACTATCCTGACCACATATCCTCAAGAGTTTTTTAATCAATTGTTGGTAATGATGATCTATTCACTAACCAACAAGCGGTATTTACTACTTCAGCCTAGTCTAGCATTTGATAGTAAAGAGTGATCTCTATTCAATATAATTCTATTCATTTGTTATGCAACTTCGTTCAGTTGTGATGTGTTTGCCATGCGTACTTGGCACCACCCTTGGACAAAACTTGAGAAGGTCCTCATAAGTCTAAGTGTACATAGTCTACAATCTCTGAGTTATGGTGAATTGCCATATGGAGCAGCACTCTCCGTTGACTAACCATGTCGCCGTTCTCAAAGAAGTCCAACTTCTCAATTCAAGGGCCACCCAATAAACTCCTCTGACTTAGAACAATCATCTCCCTCTCATTCATATGTCCAAGTTTTACATGCTAGAACCGTGTTGTGTCTTGACTTGAAGTATTAAAGAATCTAGTAAACAAGCCAATAACTAGCGTTCCTTAAAGGACATACAACTTGTAGTTTTTCTTCCCCTACATCATAGTAAGCACACCTCGAGAGACCTTTAAAATTCCAACTTCAACGGAGATCTTGTATTCGAACTTGTTGAGAGCACTCAATGAGATAAGATTATATTTCAACTCTAGGTACATGCCTTACGTCAGTCAGTGTTCTCACCACTCCACCGTGTCTCTTAATTCGACTGTTCCGATCCCTACTACTTCATAAGCAGCATGGTTTCCATAAGCACCTACTCTCTGCACACTGATGGGTAGTAAACCAGTGTCTATGAGAAGTCCTATGATAAAAACATTTGAAATTAAACACCCCAATCGTCACCTAATGAACTCGTTGTGACTATTAATATAACATCAATATCAATAAAACTATTATCTGTAGTAGTAAAAGTGTTATAATCACCTGTAAACTTCACCCTTGTACTTCAAACGATCTCTCCTGTAATGACCTACTTCATTACAATGATAAAATTGACGATTCCAAACATTGGACCTCGATTTAGAATAGCTCTTCCATCTGCTACCTCTAAACTCTCTTCATTCGTCTCTACCTCAAATAACCAAACCTTGCATTATATATTGCACTAAGTTATTTTCTCGTGACTTCTTTTGCCACTCCTATGAAGAATAATAAAGAACATGAAATATATATACAGTTTGGTCCGAGTGTCTGTACCTATTCTATGGGGAGAGCCAACAATAAATAATCAACTAATCAATCAAAGAATTACAGAACTACAATCATTTACATGCTCGAATATTTTCCAAACCTAGATTAAGCCCAAAGAAAACCCATAAGTATTATCTCATAGTGTTTCACAAAGAATTCATAGAGAGAAAACCAAATACTCCTCTTATTATTCTCAATGTATCTATCATGGCTAGATCTATCACCTACAGGAGGGATGAATAGGTATTACGGAAATTAAAAATTTAAACTAATATTGCTAAGGTGCAACTTCTGGTGATAGAGTATGTAGAGGTCAAATCTTATCAGTGTGCAATTAAATTTATTGCAAATAAAATAAAGATAGTAAGGGATAAAAAAATTATACATAAAAGATTATAGTGGTTCGGCTTTTATAAGCCCACGTCCACTTTTCCACATTGACAACCTATTGGTTGGATTCCACTATATGAACCAATCAGAAATTATAAGATCTAAGCAATTAAAACTCAAGCTCATGTGAACAAATCCTCACACACTCTCAATACACACTCTCAATATCTATACAATTACACAATATTGCTCACAAAGATGAATATATTTGATCGGAAACACTCTTTAGATTTTGGAATTATAAGCTTCGATTCTCTTGTATTACAATAATCCTTTAAGCTTCAAGACCTCTTTTTATACTCCTCCCTATCCAAGTTGACCATTTGACATATCTCCAAGAGGATTATCTAACCAATCTACCAATTGGCCTAGATCTTGCCTTTAAGATCTAATCGCTTTAAGGTTGCCGATGATGAAGCTTCCGGTAAATTATGTGGCCCAACATCAGTTTCAATTTTCATAAATCGGGTACTTCAACTTGGAAAAAATTCTTCGCCTCAAGTCTAACTATCTAGGAAATCCAAATCTAGAGATATTTTGGAAAACCTTTCTTTGGAACTTCTTGTATATAAGGCAAGAAATCCAATCAATTGCCACTAGCCATTACATGTATATTGTCTCATTCCTAGCCATTTGACAAAACGTATATAGAAGGAAATAATTAAGTCACAACTTTGGTTATGATTAATAACATCCAATCACGTTTTATTAGGTTTTCCACCTGAAAAATACTTATCATTAGAATAAAAAAAAATACTCTGGATAAGTTTTATTAATCTTCAAAATTACCTGTGGAATGTTTTCTCAATAGTATCTAATATCATGGCTGAATGTACATATTCCTATCCAAGATATGAACTTTTTTTAGGAAACATACTCTTATTATTAGGACACCTTATCAAATTAGAGACATATTCTCAATAGAGATTATTGTTGAGCAAGCTACAATGTGAAAATTTGCAAGAGTTTCAGAAATTCATGTAGTAGATAGTCTTGAGCTTTCAAAGAGAACCACCGAGCAAGAATGCAAAGTAAACCATTAAATGGACAAGACAACGAACAGCGAGTGGACCGACAAGTTGATGGAAATATGTATATATAGGTCAACCGAAATCTCTATTAAATAAGTGAGGCGAGTATTTGAAATGAAAGGGACATAAGAAAGATGAATATCGGTAAAAAAAATCAAATTGAACGAGTTGCCCTAGTTGTGGGGGAAAATACTGCCTTCATTCGACGTATAAAAGGGAATACTGTAGGGTTTCGTCTAGGTGAGTCTCCCCTCTGCAGTCTTTCACATTAGGTTGAAGACAAGTGAACATTCCCAACGACAAGCATGTGAAAATCTCACAATATGTAACGTGAAGGGGGAGGGCTTACGAACTTTATCAGTCAACCCTTACATTATCTTTAGATATCTACAAATAAATAAAAAAGGAAAACCCCTTTAGAGTTTCAATTCTAATATTCATGAAAACATAATTATAATGTTATGCCGCCTTGGCTCGCGCGTACAGATCTATCCGTACCCAATATTTTCTCTGTTCTTTGTTCTCGACGTATTTGATTTTTCTTCTCATCCTCTAATAGTTAAAGACACGGGAAAGGGCAAAAGAGAGAAGATGGAACAATATAAACCTGCATCGTCAGCGATTAGGTAGATGTGTTGGTGCAATCTCACTGGTCAACCAACGTGGAGGCCAACTCTTCGCTTGGACTAAAATACGATTGATAATAGAAAACAAAACAAAACAAAACAAAACATCTATCTTAATTTCGACTGATGTTTGTTTCGTACTGGGGTAGCGATACGGACGCGACGACATCATCTTCCATTTGAAAAGTCCTCTCTCTCTCTGTCTCTCCGTCTCTCTCTCTCCAGTTGTTTGACCTCTTCACCTTCTGGACCTTCGTCATGCCGTGTTTTTTTTCTTTTTTTTTGACAAGCTTCGTCATGCCGTGTTGCTTCGGTCCTCCTTCATCTGCTTCGCTGAAATAGCCCTAGTTTCCTCACGGAACCACGATGGAGCCATTCCTCATTCCGTAACAATAGTTTCCACATAGAGATCATTAGCTTCATCCATTTAAAATAATAGAAAGGATAAGAAGAGCAATCAAAATCTATTGGCTTGATAAGGCGGAAAAACCAGTGTCTCGGCATGCATTGAACCCACAAAGATCTCGACGATAGGTCAACATTTGGTGCTTGCGGCGGTGGCCGCACTTGCTTCGGATTATGCTCGCTCTTTGGTGTATAAAAAGGTTGCTTTAAGATAAAGAATTTCTTTCTAGCTCTAGGGATTAATAATGACCCTCGAGCCTCACCTCTCGAAAGGGACTTTGCGGTATTTCTCGCGAATTTCATTTTCTTCATACAAGCAAAAAAAAAAAAAAAACATACCCTTTATGTTGAAAAGATATGGTAAGAACAAAATGTCAATTATTGAAAATTCAGTCTATTTAGAAATAAAATTCAGAGTTTCGTAAAATAAGAAAGATTTAACTTAATAAAGATGAGAAAAATTTACATTTTAAATTTGGAAAGAGCAAGAAGGATTTACGGAATCATCATTTGATGAGTTAGAGATTCTTATTATTTTTTAATTCCAATTTTTGTCCATCGTTTATACTTATCTCCTCAGGGGAAAAGTTGAGGTTGAAATAGTCATTCGAGTTTGTCTTGTTATACATATAGAGATTGTAAGAAAAAAAAAATCCTCTAAATAGAACATGTTTCATGAAATGGTAGAAAATCAGGGAATGCGGCGAGGCCAATTTTCTATTATCTTTTCGCAATTCTACTAAATAATACGGATAGTGGACAATTTATGACCCAAGTACCTTCGTACAAATTGTCTAGTCTGTGCACCCATCATTTCCACGCCTGAAAACAATTGAATGAGGTCAACAAAAGCTGCAACGTTTTTCTCGTCAGCAATGATGTGGGTAACCCAACTGGTTTTACGGTTAAGTTTGGTGTTTGGAAAAAGGAGAAAGGTGCAAAGAAGGAGCCATAAAGAGATTAGAAACTATGGTTGGCAAAGACAAACAATGGAAAACCTTAGCACTCTGAGCTCAACTCGTCTATCTTTCAAGCAACACCCTTCTGTTTAGGGTTTGCTCGTTGCGAGAGCCTTCTTCTCTACTGCTACTGGCCCCTCAAGACCAATTTAGAAAGTTTCGTTTTCTTGTAAGAAATGATGTTAGCTTGTACTTGAGAGGGTTTCTTTTTCCGATATGAAGCCAGGGTTTATTTAGAAATGCTAGCAACAAGGGACGAGCAGCGTTTGCGTGTATGGACACCCAAAAATTAATTACTCTTGTTGCTGTCATAACACGATGATAGCGATAACAAAGTGGTAAAGATCAGTGCACAAAATCTTGCATGCACATCTACCCTTTATTTTCAAGCTCAAGACTAGCTCGTTGTTTTTCAATACCGTATTAGAAGATCGAAACATATATTGAAAATTCGATGGTTGCCCGATTTGTTACCAAGATAAATTAGGTCATTGACGTTGATCATTGGTAAAATGATGCAAACGACGCAAGCACAAAACCATTTAGCGGAATGCCATTCTAGTGATAATCTCGTAAGACGAGGGCATTTGGTTAGCGTAGATTTTGCCCGCCGTTGGCCCACGACTGCAGGGAGATTTTAATGAAGTTTTTTAAACCAAGTTGTACAGCGTAACTACCTGCAAAAAAATAAAAAAACAAAACATACAATAGCAATAAATGTAATAGCAATCCACACGTTGATATTCGAGGAGCAATGTCAACGGTCCACCAAAAACCCTTTCCGAGACTCTTCCTGTCTGAAATATAAAGCCAAAACTGGCACTTCTTTTCCCATTATCGCCCTTCTTGGCTTGGTCTTGAAGCAACCACAAGCTCAAAATTTATTCCAAGAAGAAGAACAGGAAGAAGAAGAAGAAAAAGAAGAAGAGATGAAGCTAACCTGGTCTCCAGAGACGGCGTCGAAGGCCTACATCGAAACCGTCACATCTGTAAGTGTTTCTCTCTTGCCACATATTGCAGAGAGTTCGTGTCGTCTCTTTGGTTGATTTGTTTTCTGATCCTGTGTTTTGACAGTGCAAAAAGCTGCACAAAGAATCGGGTGTCGCCGAGCTGGTTTCGGCCATGGCCGCGGGCTGGAATGCGCGTCTTGTAGTAGAGACGTGGTCGAGCGGCGGAGCCACCGCCACGAGCATCGGCCTTGCAGTGGCGAGCCACCACACCGGAGGAAGGCACGTGTGCATAGTCCCCGATCAGAAATCAAAGTCTGAATACATGGGAGCCCTGGGAGAAACCGGCGAGAACGTGGAAGTGGTGGTCGGAGAACCGGAGGAGGTGGTGGAGGTGTTAACGGGCATCGATTTCATGGTGGTAGACTGCAGGAGCAAGGATTTCGAAAAGATCCTGAGGTCGGCTAAGTTGGGTTCTCGAGGGGCGGTTTTAGTGTGCAAGAACGCGAGCTCTAGGATGAGTTTGAACTTCCGATGGCGGAGCGTCCTCGATGCAGGGTCGCGCCGCCTCGCACGGTCGGCGTTTCTTCCCGTGGGCAGAGGGCTGGATATTGCCTATGTGGCCAGCATCAGCGGGAGCTCGAGCACTGGCAAAGGCAAGAGCCGGTGGATCAAGCATGTTGATCGGCAATCAGGGGAGGAGATTGTCATAAGGAAGTGAATTTAATATCGGCAGTGATTTTGGTTTTTTGCCCTAGGCTTTTTTGCGTTTGTAGTCTAATTTTTGTGTTTGTAGTCTAACTTATTATATACTTTGCTGATACACTTTATTGTTCAGAAGATTACTGAAACCTGTACAGATATTTTCTCCACATATTAACAAATGATAAGAGATGCTTTTACCCACTGTCTAGCCCGAGCATCATACTGATAAAATGGAAAGATCCAGACTGAATTATACATTGATCACCCGAACAGAAGTTTCAACATAAAGTCTCGAGTAATCTCTGCTGACTATGTATATGAAGTAGCCCCATCGAAATTTCACACGCAACAACGAAGAAATGTATATGTCTATGAGAAGTAAGACTTCTTCCAGAGACTTCTTCCAGCAGCTTGATCATCGAAGGTGTAAGCATGACCTAGTTGAATGATCTGCAGCTCTGATTCTTTATCTCCAAGAAGTTACCATATATGGTACTTGCTAATCAAAGCTGCATGAAATATATTCGTTGCTTCTATTCTCGGATGGTCAATAAGAATGTTGATGAATCAAAGGGGGATTCTGTCCATCAATTTTAATTCCGTCCATCAATTTTAGACTAACAGCTACATCGGGGACTTTTTGTGTCAATCCCAGCCGTCCCTACTTCTGCGAAATGCCTTTTTATCTGAGAGCGCCTTCTTACTCTTCAAGCGTTTCTGCTCTCCAATAGCAGCCCTTTTATGCAGAACAACTTTATCAATTGGCAATGGAATCGGGACATTTAAGTGAGAAACCATACTAGTGAAATGACTCACATCTTGGCAATCTTTTTCTTCTGCTCTTCTGAAGGAGGTGGTGGGACGTATGAAGCAGCATCAATAATTGCCTGGTCGCAACATCCAAATATGAAACAAAATCAAACCAAAAGGTGATCTAAGAATCCAACAACTGGATATATTTAAGAGGAAAAACAAATAACAGTTGACGGTAAACCCAGACCCACTGTTTTCACTCGTGAAAAATATGGATTGAATGTCCTGATCAGAAGACAACAGCAAGTAGTGTATCATCACCACACAAGAATATGAAATTAGCCTCAATTTATCGTACCTGTAGCTTTCCTAGTGCGTCATCAATGTTCCCCCTGCACAGAAATAAAATTGTCAACTGGCTGCCGCACTAAGCGGCAAAACCCAAAAAATTTAGACAAACAAGGGAAGAAAGTGACTTCTGAGTTCTAGTTTTCGTTGAAGAGATCACAATTTCACCATCCTTATTGATCCGATTCTTTTCCTGTTCAGCAGACAATATGCAGAAAGAAGATAGAACAGTTAGGAAGAATAGTTCTTAATTAAATCATAAAAAAATTACACATTTCCCAGTGTTCGTCATTCTATAGACTGAAAATGAAAATCGTAGCAAATTTTTTTCTTTTTGGTAAAAGAAATCGTAGCAATATTGTTATATATATACTGCACAAAATCACCTAACCAGAAACAGGACCACCCACACAATCACAGAAACAGACACCACAGGGACAACTCCTTACTCCACCAAATAAAAGGAAAATCTATATGGATAAATATCTTGCTCGTGACATCCCCTTTTCTGCTGTATTGGGAGGGATTATAGTTCAACATGCGAGATTTCTAAGAAAAATCTGTTATATGAAGCTTAAGAGAATATTAAAGCAACAAACCATTTGCATTATCCTCTCCCTGATCCTGTCACTTAGCCAATATGCATTTTTCACATTGAAGCGCATATCAACCTTAGTATTCACTGTAAATTGCATCAAGAAAATGTTAGTAGAAGTTATCACCTGAGAGAGAGTGAGAGAGTGAGAGTGGTACTAGGAAATGACACATGACAGAGAAGGGAGGAAAGAAAAGGAAAGAAAAGATCAGACCTTTGTTCACATTTTGACCTCCCGGACCACCACTTCTTGCAAAACTCACAGTGACCTGGTCTGGCAAGAAACAAGAAAGAAACCAATAGCCTTAAGGTTCTTTGATCGATTAAGAAATCTAGCATTAGTTAATCACAAAAATTCTTCATATGTAGCAATAACTTCATCATGATGCTACATTCTACAACTTTAACGAGCACTTATTCTTATATGTTTACACTTCTGTAGCAGTATGTGAAAAGCAAACTACATATGCAAGTGCAGTGTTCCTCATGTATTTCTTCCCTTCAGTGGCAGGAGAAATGGCTGCAGGGAAGCCCGAGAAAAAGCACAAGCCCACTATGCAATCCAAGAAATCACAATCAGGCAAAGAAAAAAAAAATTAAAACTATTTCCCGAGAAGGCTCCTTCACAACACAACATATACTGCCGGATAAGGTGCTCCCCTCATTAAAACCTGGCCAAAGAAAACCTGCACACTGGCCGAACGTGCACTGGTAGCTGAAAGCCCTATTCACTGTCTAAATGAAGAGTCATACAACTTTCTGAAAACAGCCAAGCCGCTACTACTTCATTCATAGATAACACGAAATTAAATTAGCATGGTATATTGTATGAATGCTGTTCATACATACTCCTTTAACAGCTGACCCAAGAAAGAAGCCAATGAAGCGGGCTTGAAAAGCATTTGCACACACATAACATTTGCATAGGAGTTCTTGAGAAAGATTACAGATAAAAAGGGCTAGATATCCGTCGTCAGTTCTTTCTTAATCAAACAGGGGAAACCATAGATCGATTCCATACACCATATCGACTCTCAAAACCATGCACCGGCATAAATTAACAATGAACAAAAACACAACTTGGGGAGTACTCAACGGATTAAACGCAGAGGGTCTGCATCAAGGTAGGGAATATGCGAGAGATCCACTAATGTAGCTATGATGCATCAATTTTAATGAATCGCAGGCGACACCAACTACAAACAACATATGCATGCTCTATGTATAGGCAGTAAGCTGAAAACGAAGCAAAAGGCGACAGGCAATGTGTCCTCTTGCTATGAGCATTCGAAGAACACCAAATGAACTTAAAACACCAATCAGCCATCAGCCGCACAGGCATATAAACTCTTCGGCAGCGGAAAACACCCCATTCGATGATCATTCAGCAAATTTGACAAAAATGAAGAACTTTTGACATTGCCGCGAGGAACTAGAAAGAGAAACTGTCCCCAAAGTTGTACAATCGTACGAACACAAAGAGAACACGCACGAAATCGAAGAACTCGCCGAGCTGCTAAGCCAGCCAGTGGCCCGCCTCAACGCTCCTAAACCATTCATCAGCAATCGCAACCAAACGGGAAGCTCAGACGAAACCGGAAGGAGCAACAGAAACGCAGCCACACGCACCGAGCGTTATCTTCGGGGTCGGCTCGCCGCCGGCGGAGAGAGCTCGCTCCTCGGCTTCCCGCAGGAGCTGCTGGACCTGCGCGAGCCGCGACGGGGCCTTCTTCTCCCCGGCGCCTCCCTGCGCGGCGCATCGTATCGGGGTGAAGCTGATCCCTCGCTGCGCGGGCGGCGGCGCGGCGCCGAGGCGCAGCAGGGGAGGGCGGATCCTCCGGACTGCCGGCAAGGGGGCGAACATTTCCCGGAGGACCATGGCCGTCGTCGTCCTGATGGCCGCCATCTCCGGCTCCGACGGAGGCGCCCCCTAATCGGAGCACGAGCAAGCGCCGGGCGGCGTCTCTGGGTTAATGCGATTTCCGAGCTTTCGGGTGTTGCTGGGGCGTTGAGAGATGGGAGGGAAGAAGGAGAAGCGTCGCTCGGTGTGGCTGGGCGCGGCTACGGTTCTTCGTGCCTCGTGGTCAGGAAAAATTGGAACTTTCAATAGGACTCAAACCCAAGGACCGCAAAATTATAAAATGTAATTGCCCACTTTAACCCATCCTATTGTAAAATAAAATCACGCCTTTATAAGGTTAACTCGAACTTTTTTTTTTTTTTTTTTTATGCCCAAAATCCGCTAAGCCTGCCGGGCAGTTCACGGCCATGTAGAGTGCACGGTGCATCCTAAACCATCACCGTAACCCCCCACTTAAAATAAAATATGTTAGCACCTGTGGAGTTTCGATTCGGGACCTTTGCGATAAAGTACCCAAAGTCAAACCAACTCAGCTACTCACCGATGGTAACCTAAACTCATTCATGTATCCCGAAAATCTACACCAGCAAGCCCGACCCGAGCGGTACTATGTATCTTGCGCTTCTGCCGACGCAATATCGGGCGGTGTTTATATCGTTTGGAAAGGGCGTCTCGCTTGAGTGCACTTCACTTGTGTGCAACACCATCTTTCCACTATTCTCATCCGTGATTCCATTCAATTTCCGTTCGAATCTTCATCCACGGAAAAAATAACGAGCACAAAACCTCCAACCACACGAAGATAAACGGATCTAAGAGGCGTCATGTCGTGCCCTTCCAATTAAAGATAAGGAGAAGAGATTGGTCTGAGAAATTAAGAAGCTATTTCAAGTGATGTTTAATTAATTGAAAAGAGATTAGTGCTAATGCTGAAACAGACGAATTCATCTCCCGCCGAATGTAAGTGTATATACCCAAAATCAGATGTGACCTCTTTTTCTCGATAACATTCGGAAGCGCCATCTCTTCAGACAGGAAGAGTTGCAGCTCTCGTCACAACAAATTAACCTATCGCTCCAATTACAAATCCGTCAACAATGACTAAGGCTGATGCACTGCATGCATCCGTCAAACCACAAAAGCATCCATACCCGCACATTCATACACGATGGGTCCGACCGAGTCAGAGCCAGAGACAAAGACCAAAAGCTATTTCGCCCAGCTGCTATCCAATTAATCCTAGTCCAAGAAAGTCATCCATCACTCACATCCCGCTTCTGCGGACAAACATCCAATCTTAATAGAAGGAAAGGCGATCGATTTAACTTTTAACATCCCAAAAAGAGCATCCACAACATTGGGCATATTACAACCATGCATATCGGATCACACATGTATCACCATTAGACATTATGAGAAAAAAAGGTAGATATATCTCTGTATTATGTGAATTTCTATTCGGCCTAGTCCAGAATATGCAAATCTACGGGGCAAAGGGTAGAGGAAGGCCACAATCAACTCAATTTCCTTATGCACTCGCTTCACCATGGGAGAGGCCGGCCTTTCCGCTAGCATTTGCTTTCTTTCTTCCGGCATTTTGCCTCTGAGAAGGCTCTGCTCGTTCCCTCATATCAGATGTGACCCTCTGCACAGGCAATGATTGCTGAGTGGAGGGAAGCGCCCATCCTCCATGACTTGGGTGTCCAATCTGACCAACTCCTCCTAAAATACATTTAATTTTTTCAATACATGACTTAAAACCGTATTGGCGAGAACCCAAGGTATGAATCAAGAGTCAAGACATACACAGTCACAAAGCATCATCAAGTGCCTAAGTATCACGAAAAACAACAGTAAAACCTATGGCAATCAAAAGCAACTGCACCATCATGCACAAAAATGAACATTAATGACTTGAATTGTGCATTAAAACCTGCCACATACTCATTTCCAGTGCTTGTAGAACAAAGATAACCTAGTTAAAAGAGCTTATTGTAATGTTCAGTCAGATAATTTATGCGCAAATACCCCATTAGCCATCAAGCAACTCACCAACCAAACAAAAATGACAATAGGTAAAAATAATCATTTAACCATAGTCCACCTTTTATAAGTAGTAAGAAATTAAAACATTGATTCTTAGATTGTCATTAACACAAAAGATGCAGCTGAAAAAATATCTCACAGTAACACTCACCTCTTCCACCATGACCATCAGAATGCTCGCTCCAACCAGGCAAATGCTTTCTAGCATTTCCTTTCCAGGCTTGTTCAAATTTAGGCAGCTCATCTAGATAGTCATGACATTACATATATGAGCTATGTGAATTAGGAATCCAGCATCCAACAAACAAGAAAATGTTCAAATACCTTCATTTAGGTTGTGCAGAGTCTGCATGGTATCCACCTTACCATCAGAATTAAGCTGCCTCATAACAGAATGGCCCTGCAGTAAAATCATAATATTAAGACATTCAATTAAAATCTTATTATGTGACATCTTAGCTTATGGCACACAAGGTAATGAGACCAACACTAAGGCATTCGGTGATACCTTATTATGGAGTCCCTTAGAAACTCTATGAGTGGCTTTCATAGTTGCACTATCAGCTTCTTTCCTTTCCTCAAATGTCAACTGTTTTGTAACAAGGCAACCCACAGAATTAGACCATTCCATAAGTTCAGTTTGCAGCTATAACAGGCACAAATACATACCCCATCACTGCCCGTCCTTCTTGTCGTGGATGATGAATAATATGGACCATTTGCACCACCATAACTGACAGTAGAGCTCTGAAAGGTGAAACTGTGATTCTGTGGCTGCACCTGTCTCTCAGATGGCCTCTCTATGGAGCCATTCCAATAATGTAGCTGCTTCCTTCTCCTCTCTGCCATAACAAACAGGGCAACCAGTTAGAGCCACAAAAAACTTCAAACATGCAATTTAGAGATGGGCATACCTTCGACTTCATCATCAGGGCCCTGAACATGCGGCATCTCACTTGACCTCCCATGCTTTCTTGGGTTGTCCTTCTTCACGTTGTCCGCTTCTTCCTTCTCATCATCAGAGTTCAATTCTTCAATAATGGGTCCTCTAGACATTATCGGTTCTGGAGGACGATGCTCTATCATAGTAGGTGGAGGATGCATATTCATGAAAGGATCCATATTCATGAAAGGACTTGCAGTTGGACGAAAGATGCTCGAGTCAAAGAGGCCCCCAAATGGTTGTGTAAAGAAAGGGTCATCAAATGGGTCTCTTCCTCCAAAGAAGCTAGAAGCTAAACTTCTCTGACCACTGAAGCCTCCAAAACCAGCAAAAGGGTCACCAAATCCGAAGAACGGATTTCTACCACCTCCGTTACCCTGCATCTTGCAAGCGCTAGACCCTGCAACAAACAAGTAGAATCCAGAATTTGGCAAGCATTTCAAGAACAAAATCCTATAATGACGAAACACATACGCCACCTAACTAAAACAAGCTCTTGCAAAACCGAAAAAAAAAAAAAAAAAAGAGTAAAAGATAACAAAAGAAACAGAGAAAACAGGACCGCTCATTAGTCAGGACAAATTCCTGGACCAGTGAATTTGATACTATATTATTGAAGTGTTATGATGAAGGAGAATAGCAAACAGCTCATACTAAACTCTCTGCAACTCAAAAAGGTGCAGTTACTCTTCCAAATACTACCCATGGGCACCAATAATAGGGTACAAGTATAACCACAAATATAGATCGCCCACAGGAATGAAGCCATGAGGGAAGCAACTATCATATCAAAGGAAAAGGAAGGTTAAGCCAATCAGGGGAAACATTCTGCAAGGAAATACCCAGACAAGCCTTTTCAAATACACGAGACTCATATCAAAGCTTAAACACAGCTAACAGCGACAAGAACACGCGTCGCTCTCTCTGGCATCTTGCCGAAACCCTCGCCGACTCGCCTGGCAACCATTTAAAGGCAAGTGAGTTATGGCGATCGGTGAGTATCATTGGCGCATAAGCCCGTAACGGAAGTTACGGAAGCATTTTTGAAATGGAAACGGTTGCCGACATGTTCAAACAGGCAGAACTGAAATCAACACAACGATTAACAGAAAAGGAGCCGCAATAGTCGCAGTGAACACGATCTCAATATCAACAACATCAGAACGATCTCTGGCACTTGAAAGATACATATAACTTAGCAGAATAACCAAAAAATCTCCCTCCCTCCCTACCTCCCTCCCTCCCTCCTACAAGTAAGGCACAAACCATGGCTTGCAAGTAATGTCAATCCAAAACCGCCAAGACAGCAGCCCCGCACTCCATAATCCAATCCATAGACGAAGCGCAAACGCATTCAACCTCAAATCAACACGCACGCACACACGCAGACGAAAAATCGTCCCAGCAAGAACACTCCGCGGGAAGAGCCACACCGAAGGATCGCCCGACGAAACGGACAAACGCCGACCGATAAGCCCGCCACACTATCAGTCCGAGCGATCGCACGAAAGACCTAGAAATTCACAGCGATCGCCGGCCGGCGAAATCCTAAACCGCCGCCGGCGCGGAGGAGGAGAGAGATTTTTACCTTTACTGCCCCGGGACGGAGGAGTTGCGCAGCAGACTGGAAACCCTAGCGCCGCTTCTGATGGCGAGAGAGATTTCGCAGCGATTGCAGATTGATCGGAAGCTTACCGCGTTAAATCACCGCTCGAGCTTTTACGGGAAAGAGAAGGTACGCGGAGTTAAAGAAAGATCCAGACGCGGCCGAGGAATACTTATAGGACTCGTGGGAGAGGCGAGGACACGTGTCGTGTCGCCACGGGGTGGTGATTCGCTGCTCTCCTCTCTCCTCTTTTCGTGGCGTGGGAAAATGCAATTTCTTTTTTTTTTTTTGTCAAAAGTAATAATATATAGAGCTTTAAGTCAAACATTTACACAAAATCCGGCGCCACAAAACTTGCACTCATGAAGACAATAAGTCTAAACGAGTGGAAGGAAGCCGAATGCAAAAGAACTCCATAAGAGCGGCCAAAGCGAATAACAGCCTAAACAGTAGGCAAACAAGGAAAGAGGAGGCCACGCATGGCCAAAAGAACCCAACCTCGACAAAACAACCAAAACAAAGGGTAGACAACAAAGAAAGAAAATAGTCACAAAACACCAAGGAGGGGTCACTGCCGTAGACGAACAGCAGCCAAACCAGTCAAGATGAACACGGTCCCAACCGAGGGAAGAAGGCGAAAGGCCTTCATACAGCAAGCGCCCGAGAAGACAACGGCCGCGACCCAACCACAAGCTGTCTCTGAACCACTCCAAAGAACACTAGGGATCCACCGGATGAGGAGAGAAGATGCAAGGATCTATCCCCCAATTACGCTTGAGTCTTTTGTTTCTTGGATTATCCTCAACGTTTCTAAAAGTTAAGGCCTTATCCTTCACCACTTTGATGAGATGATTTTTAACCGCCGTAACTGCGACCGTGTGATCTCTGAAGAGTATGTTGTTCCTGTACCTCCAAATAAGGTGGCAAAGAGCACCAAAAGAAAAGCGGCCAATGGAGCGATAAAAGTCCTTACCGGAGAGGAACTTCATCGCCCACTGAAGGTTTTCAGACCATGTCTTGTTACGCCAAGGGTGATTGCATTTAGCCGCCCAAAAGAAAGCCATGCTGGCAGTGATGCAACACCCGAAGTAGAGATGATCGATGGAATTCGGCGTCAATCTGCAAAAAGCACAAACCTCTCTCCCAATTTTGCCATGCAACATGATTAGGGCTTGGGTGGGAAGACAAACAACAACAAGAGTGAGATATTTCTTACAGGTGGCTAGGAGAAGTTACAGAATGAGATCAAGGATGCCCTTGGTTTCGTTGAAGGAAAGCTACCGGTGCATTATTTGGGAGTTCCTATTATATCCTCGAGGCTCGGCAAGGCGGACTATATGTCCTTAGTTGATCGTATAATAGACAGGGTTCAATCTTGGACTCAGCGCTTTCTATCCTTTGCTAACAGGGTTTAGCTAATAAGGTCGGTCCTTCATGCCATCCAAGCTTATTGAGCGAGTGTTTTCACCATTCCTGTTACAGTTCTGGATCGCATTGAGCTGATCCTCAAACAATTCCTTTGGAACGGCCCCGACCTTAGAAAGGGTGGCGCTAAAGTATCATGGGAAGACGTGTGCCTTCCAAAGGAGGAATAAGGACTTGGAATTCGCAGATTGAGAGAATTTAACAAGGCAGTGATGCTCAAGCACATTTGGATCCTGTTTATAGACAATGAGTCATTATGGTGCAAGTGGATCCACTCAACCTTCTTGAAACGGAAGAGTTTCTAGGTGGTTGGGACGCCGACCTATTGCTCTTGAGCTTGGAAGTGAATCATTCACCTGAGATCCGAGTTTCGACTCTACTTCCGATGGAGAATTGGAGATGGCCAGTCAATCTCCCTTTGGTTTCATCACTAGCATCAGAGAGGTCATTTACATCTTATTTGCTCAAATAAAATGATATTAAATTCCGGTTTATCCAAATTTGCCACGGTGGTTGACCTTTTCTCATTGGCGGGAAAGGATTTCAAGACAGTAGTTGAATCTTGGGATTATCCCCTCCCTCTCCTCTCTAGAGCACCAGATCTCTTTACTTGAAGCGACGACACTTCTAGTCTCTTCTCAGTCGTCTCGGCTTGGCATATTATCAGAAGAATGAAGGATAAGTGTGACATCCCGATTTTATTCAATTTTATTTTCAGTCAATTGAGTCGGGCAATTCGTCGGAGCATGTAGTTCGTCTCTCAGAGTTGGCCATTCACGAGGGAACTAGTCTATTGAGTGAAGTAATTAAGGAATTTTACCGCGTCAGACTTGGGGACTGATCACCCTCGGGTCTGATGCAAGAAAATTTCCCCAAAAGCTACTCAGTGGATTAGGCGCGCTGAAATCGCACCAGATTGAATTCAACCATAAAAATTGAAATTGAATTTAGAAATTGGAAGTCCAGTCATGTCACACATCTTATTAGGATCATGGGATAATTTTGTGGATTTTAATTGGATTCGATTAGAAGAGGATTGAAAGAAAAATTGAAGAAATTTGGTGTACAACGATTTGGACCCCGGCAGAAATGGTATTGCACCCATTGAAGGATGTTGTGGGAGAGGAGATAGTGGAAGATGATGTCATGGGATGATGTCATGGTGGGTAGCCAAAATGAAGGAGATCTTGACAAGTGGAGGGCCAAGATTTGCCCTTACACCCATCAACATCATCTTCTTCATTTGAACTTGGAAGAGAGAGAGAGAGAGAGGGAGGAAAAAGCTGAGAAAGAAACCAGTGAACCAGCCCTCCGTCCGCCTCCTTCGTTGCTCGCCGTCCGCCCATCCACCGGTCGTCGCCGTTGTTGCCGTCCCGCACGACCGTGCGTCGCCCCACACCCGCGTGCCCGTGCTCCGTCGACGCCGCCTCAGCCGTCTTCCTTTGTCGTCCCGAACTGCTCGTCGCCGCCAGCCACCGCCAAAGACCCATCGGAGCCGCCGCCTGCACCGCCCGAGCTACCGTCGCCCTTCCCCGCCGGTTTCGTGCCCGACCGGCCGCCATTTCGGTCCTCCTTCGCCCGCGACCAGCAGCTGGTTTTGTGGGTATTCCAGCTCGTTGAGGCTCGTTTTGGCCATCTTCCCGGCCCCGGAAGCTAGGCCCACCTTTGGAAAAGTCGATCCCGGCGTCGCCCTCGTCGTTTTGGTCCAAGCGGCGAGTTAATCAAGTGAGTTTACCTCATTAAACCTTGATTAGAGTGTTAATGATGTCCTAAGTATGTTTAGTTTGAATTAAGTAAGTTTAGGTGGGTAGATTAGTATATTTAATTATAAATGTGATTAAGAGATTGGTTTATGTTAAAGTGTGTTTAATTAAGGTTAAAAGGAGTTATTTAATGTTAAGCCTTGATGAGACATAATAGGATTTTAGTTTTGAATTATTTAATTGCTTCAAAATTCTGGAAAATATAATATTATATTATAATCCGAAAATTAAAATGTAAAAAAAAAAAAAAAAACGGAAAAATTGATTTTAACCCCGGTTGTTCAGAATTTCGTGCCGATTGCTGCTGTGCACGTAGAATTTGAAATTGATGATTGGTTGTGGCGAATTGAGTGTGATTGCGATTTATGAGAATTCTTTATAAAATCCTAAGTGTGGAAATTGATGGGCGATTGGCCATGATTGACCACCTATTAGAGGTCGTGCCTAATGAGGCTGTGAATTACCACCTATTAGAGGTCGTGCCTAATGAGGCCGTGAATTATCACATATTAGAGGTCGTGCCTAATGAGGCCGTGAAATGCCACCTGATAAAGGTCGCGCCCAATCGGGCCGTGAATTACCACCTATTAGAGGTCGTGCTTGATAAGGCCGTGAATTACCACCTGATTACAGGTCGTGCCGAGTGGGGCCGTGATTGCCACTAGTTATTAAACCTTCCTATAGGGTCGGGATTGGGAGCAATAATTGATTTGCTAGAATGACACGTAATCAGCCGAGTCAATTGATCGCTGAGACGATCCACGTGATTGAATTGTTCTGATGATGTGATTGTGCCTTTGTTGTTGGGTTATTAGAATTGCACGTGGTTGAATTATATAAACTATGCTAACCTACAGATGAAGGCTAAGGCGAGGTAAGTCTTCTTGATGTCGTGGCTAAGCTACTCTGGGGCGTATTTACTTTCTAATAGGGGTTTAGGAGGGGTGAACTTGCTAAGACAAAGTCTCATCCCGGTTTGGGGAAAATATTACAGGACCGTAGATGGCGAGACTCCCGGAGATGAGTGGCCTGTCGACGGAGATTGACCAGACGACAAAGAGTGCTCCTGACCCTGAGAGTCCTTGGGTCTATCAGTTGGTTAGGACCCTCATCTGGGTCCAGGTGAACGTGCATGACAGAGTACCGTACATGTTTAGGGCTTGGTTTCGTTCCGGAGTCGATGGCGTTAGGGTTGGCCCTCTGGATAGCATGGATATTCCGCTGGCTGTGATGAACGCCATTTTGGGTGAAGGCGTGGCGGATCTTCCTGGCGGTGGAGTGATCAACGCCTCGCCCCTAGTCTCTTGGGTGACAGATCCTGAGGATGTGGGATCGTCGAATGGGGCTGACCAGTAGTCCTAGGACTGTTGATTTTCCTTTTGGCGGACTGATCCATGTTATGTAGACTGACCCATTTTTGATGCGCATAAACTCTGACCCATTTTTGGTGCATATAGTCTCCGGATCCTGTTGGTGTATGTAAGCATTGGATTGATAATGATATATGAAAGTATGTTTGTTTGATTTTAAAATTGATTTCCTACTGTCTTATCCCGTACGTTTTTGTCAGGGGTTTCTTAGCACGTTCCGCATGCGCATAATAATTATAAATAAAAATAAAAATTGGGGTCGGCGACACTACCTGGGACTGTCACATTTACATGACCATGGCGGGTTGTTTCACGTGTCTCGGGATTCGGGGCGTGACAATAAGGTTAATTGGGCATCCTTTATTTGGACTAAGGTTATCACCCCGAGATATCAATTCAATCTCTGGCTTATTATAGGGAAAATGCAATTTCCATCTCCCTTATTTTTGTGGTTTTCCAGGTTGGCCCCCGAGGGATCAAGTTGTCAAGCTTTTGACCACCCTTTCTTTTTTATTTTTTAATCATTATTATAGATTTCTTGGTATATTCACTCGAAATCTTAAAAATTATAACAAAAGTGCACTTTGAATCCTAAAAATTACAAAAAAAGTGTAATGAAATTCTAAAACTCCTCAAGTTGATGCAACCAAATATTAAAATTAACACAATCAATTTGATTAATAGAAAATACTGACGTGGCTTTTTATAATATTTTCTCTACCTACATGGCAATGATGTGGCTAAAATATGGAACACTAGACTAAAATAACATTGTTTTGGAATTAATTCTAATTTTTTTAACCACAAGCTTAATTAAATATTTTTAAAAACACAAAAAAGAGCCAAGGCAAGAGTGGAGACCCTTGCCGCCAGCCACCCGTCAACAGGGGCTCGACAATGATTGGTGGGGTTGCTAGGGCCGGCAACCCTTGTTGATGGCAAGCAAGGGCCCACGCGACCCTCACCCATATCTAGGTGGAGGGTTGTGGGCCCTAGCCGACCACCGCTGGCCCTTTTCAACGACGAAGGTTGGCCACCCTTGCCTATAGCTTAATTTTTTTTTCCATTTTGTGTATTTTGAAATTTTTAAAATTTATTTAATTAATATTTTGGTTAAATAAATTAGAATTTAAGTCACTTTATCGTCGCGTAAAAGATGTAAAACATTAAAAGAACCGCATCGGCATTTTCCGTCAATATAAATGGACGGAATTAACGGAATGACTTAATTGTACCAAGTTAACAAGTTTTAGAACTCGATTATACTTTTTATAAGTTTTATAACTCAATTGCACTTTCGTAATCAATTAGAGGACTCATATTTCTTTGCGCTTGACACTCTTGGTGCAGCGTAGGGCCTGTGGCAAGGGGGATCTCTCGCTCGAACCCAGGTCAAGTGGGCTAGACTAGGTCCGTCTTCGCTGGCGATAGCATAGACCGCGCAGGTGAGAACCTTGTTGGACCCAAGTGATCCATAGTCTACATCGACTCTGTCCGTGTGGACTCAGGTCGGGTGTAATGAAGACAGTCGAGATGCCCAGCCCCTGTCTTTTCCCTTATGCAAGTACCATAAATCAATTTAATTATGAATCTTTTTTTGTTGTGTTATGTGTGATCAAGTTTCAAAATTTCTAAATTTTTTGCAGTTTAGAATTGCACGTTGGATCTGTCTATTTTGACGGGATTTCTCTTTTTCATAATTCAAGAAAATGGGCATGGAGACTCATAATTAGCATTGATACATAACTAATGTAATTTGAGCAAGTGGCCTCGAGATCTTAAATATAAGACTCTTTAACTTCCCAACCAAGGCTTAAGTCTCATCGACCTTTGGGGACACTCTAGCAAGGCTCAAGCCTCATCAACCTCTAGCAAGCTTGAACTTGTCGGAAATAGAGAGGTGGAGCCTCGCCGGCTTTAGTTCTCTCGCTCCGCGACTAACCAAGAAAGAAGGAAAATTAAAAAGAATCGAACAGATTGGTAATTTTCTTCAGAAAAAATCAAATTAGATTTGACATACCAATGACAACAAGTATATTTTAGTTCATGTTCAAATTTCAGCCAAATACTGGCAATTATTATCATTTTTCTAGAAAATGACTTTCCGAAAAATATTTCCTAAAAATGTCACATTTTCTGTGAAACAAACAGAATCTTAGTAAGTTAAAAGTTTTACTTCTATATAACTTTTTTTAATACAAAATGCAACTCCCAATTTATCGCTCATAAGTAATTTCTTCACAAGACTGGTAACTTCTCACGTTGCAAAAATAATCACGAAGTCACTAACTATAACACTAAATGACATTATTATTGAGATTCCATATGAGACAGTCCGTATCACCATGAAACTAGCGACCTTTTTTATTGTTGAACTGAACAACTCGCTCATGCACAAGCTTGCATTTGACATTCTTTGGATGTAGTCTCGACTTCGCATGTATAATCGCCTGTTCACTCGACAAACGAGTAGCTCTCGAAACGGATCCTGCAATCCTGAAGCTGAAGCGTATCCCCGACGCTCTGCGGACATCGGACTCCCAAATAATTGCCGGCGAAGTTCAGGCACATCTCGCAGTCCCAAGGCGCGAGTGCCCCGTCGCACGCCCCGTGGCCGTAGCAGGTGTCGCCGTTCGACGTGGACTGGAAGTGGTAATTGTAGCCGTAAGCCGGCGTACCCACCTGCAACTGGAGAACGACTTCGAGCACGGACGCTCGATACAACCATGTCCACGTCTGGCTTGCCGGACGCGTTGTTGCAAATGCACAGAAGGCCAAAGACGACCGTCGGAGCAAGTTTCATGTCGGATTTCTCCAGAACGCCGATGCATTTCCATTCGTTTACGATACTAATATAGCCGGATGATCCGGTTGTGCTCTCCGCCTTAATTAACCGGCTAATTTACAACTTGCACCGCCATTGTTGTAAGAACTGAAGTTGACTCGTCCTATTAGTCGTTTAATTATCATAAATTTTTCCTTGGTATTGTCGATTATTGCTGTTTTCATTAACTTAAAGTTGACTTGAATCTTCAGCAGGGAAAACTAGGGGTTTGTCTCCATGCTGTAGCAGAAACGTTGTATAAGATGCTGACAAGGCTTCTGGCGACAAGGAGGAGGGCAGCTAGCGACGGCAAAGTTCACCTTAGTTGAAGCAGAAACAGCTCCTTACACGGTAATATAAGGGACCGATCTTTTCAGGGTTCCTCCCCAGTTTGCATTTGCTTTAATTTCTCAGCCAAGGAAATTCGTTGTCCCGATGTACGCGTGCAGATTGGGTCGGCAAAGATCCTTTGCCGACCAACTCTCTTCTCAAATTATCCAATTTCGGAACTGATTTCTTGGCTCTCCATTTGCAAACATTGGCATAGTTGTTAGTATATTCCATACCCCTTTTATGCCTTGATAGCGAACTCATCTATTCCGAAATTCATTTTTCTTCTCAGCATACTTCATTAGCCCTTACATCTTGATTCAATCTACCCCGATGCTACCGATCGTTCGGCAGCAAACATTTCCGTTTCGTCCATCTTAACCTTTCTTTCATTCAAAACACACTTCCTTTAGCCTCTAATTCACAAACCCAGCAAGTCCATATGCCTGAATCTTCAGCACTTGACGAACGCTCGCAGGCTCTTATCAAACGATTTCCATCAAACATGTTCGTTATCTTCTAATTGTAACCGCGCATCAAGTTGTAGATACATTACTATTTTTTGTTCACTGTGAAAAAGTTGCTGCTCCAGTATATTCCCCGTAGAAGATACAATTTTACGATCATGAGCACGCTAGCAATCACCAAATGCATTCTCAGCAAGATGATTGCAAGAATATTGATTGGGAATGGCCCTATATGGCAACGAGATTCATGCCGTTCGTCGTCCACATAACGACTTATTTCACTTCACTTCACTTCACTACGCTCGGAAGAGGCGATCCGATTATCTTGACATGACAGCTGCTCACCTACTCTCGGTGAACGGGTACCGCTCGTATCTAAGGGCGCGTTTGGTAACGATTACATTCCTGGAGGCGATTCGATCGACCGATTCTTTTTATTCGTTACTTTAACCGATTCTAAGATTTTAAGTTGTTTGGTAGAATCGTCCAAAATTTCTAATTCGGAAGAGAATTGCGTTTGGTACCGTATTCATTAATTCTATTCCAAATCAATTTCTTTTAATTTTTAAATAATTTTTTACTTTTTTTCCTTTGTTTTCTTTTCTTTTTTCATTTTTCCTTTGTTTTCTTTTCTTTTTTTCATTTTTTCATTTTTTTCTTTTCATTTTCCTTTTTTTTTTCTTTTCTTTTTCTTTTTTTTTTTTTTTTTTTCTTTTCTTGTTTTCTTTTTTTTTTTCCTTTTTTTCTTTTCTTGTTTTCTTTTCTTCATGCCCTTCTTTTCTTTTTCTCATCTTTTCTTTTAAATTCTATTCCAATTCTTTTTTAATTACCTTTTTAGATTAAAATAAATTTGATATTGAATTTTCATAAACCATTCACTGATTAATTATATTTTTATACTAAGTAATAAAAATATTAACTAATTAATTTTTATTATATAGTAAATAATAAACCATAGTATAAACTATACTAATATCCCTACAATATGTAATAAATAAAAATACTAAATTATAACATAAAATTAAATATGTATTCTATATACAACAAATATATATTTCATACTAGGAAGAAATAAAAATAAAATATAGAAATAAATTTTTTTTTTTTTTTTTGATTCTAAGACTTTTGATTCTCTTTTTGATTCTCGGACGGAGAATCATATTTTTCCCGATTCGAATTCTTGTCCAAAACGATTCAGGGAGTAAATTTGTTCCCGAATCGGTTTTGGCAAAAAAAATTTACCAAACGCGATTACGTTCCCAAACCGATTCTTAAAAAATCGGAAATCATGCACTGTTTGGATGGTTGCCAAACAGGGCCTAACTCTACAACTTTGAATCTGGGTCTGAGCCCCGTAATTCATCGGACACCTGTTCCCCAAGAAGTTCGCGGCGTACTGGATGCAGGTCGCGCACTCCGATTTTGCGATCCCGACATGGCACGTCGCATGACCGTAACACACTGGATCGCCGGGGTCAGACGGCCTCGATTGGGCAGAGCAAGCATAACCGGAATCCGCCGTGGAATCGACTAAAGCCCTGACGACAGCAGACACCGCATCTCCGTACGACGCCCCCATGCTGTACGCGTCGCTGCTGCACTGATAACTCAATACGGCGAAGCCAGTGTCGCCGGCTGCAACGGAAACGATGGCGGAGAGAGACGACACGATCAGAAATATAAGCTTGTAGGCAAGAATCATCTTCAGATCTTTATAGGCTTCTTGCTCAAGCTCTGGCGATGTATATAACGGGAAAGCTCTCTTATAAAGTTAGGTTGACGCGATTTTTGCCGGCACTGAATGTTTTAAGATGCTGCCGCTGCATAGTTGTCGAAGCTCCAAGGAAAACGGATCAAGGTCCGGCCGGGATTGGAAGCTGCGACATGAACGAGATTGATAGAGCAGAGGAAAAGTGCGATGAATGCGATGTTTAGATCGATAATCATGTCTGAGCTCACCATAGAGCAGAGGACAAGTACAATGAATGCAATGTTTCGATCGATAATCATATTTGAGGACAAGTACGATGAATGCGATGTTTTGATCGATAATCATGTTTGAGCTCACCATAGAGCAGAGGACAAGTACGATGAATGCGACGTTTCGATCGATAATCATGTTTGAGCTCACCAATGATGTAAATCAAATTATCTTCATAAGTGATTTTGCTGCTTTATATGAATCGATAGTGACATACATAGTTGGCAAAAATTTTACAGAAAAGAAAATCTTAAATCTATTGTATTTAGATCAATTCAATTATAAAACTTTTGATTTGATTAATTTAGTCCTGAACCTTCTGAGAATTTGCCAACGTAATCTATTCAGCTCATTTTAACCGAAAATCACTAACATAAATGCCATATATTCTATGTATCACAGCCAAAAATTGATGGCCTTGTCCAGATTTGGACGAGACTAGGCTAATGCCAGTGAAGGCTTTGTGGCCCTTGCCTAATGGCTGGCAAGCTTAGGCTAGTCACTTCCTTGCTGCCACTCTGGAAAAAAAAAAAAAAGGGGGAAGAGAGAAGAAAATAGAAAAAAATAATTAATTAAAAATTCTTATATTATATTAAATTCAAAAAGTTATATACATTGGCGATTTCCTGCCAAAATTGGTTGAATTGATTATATTGACAAATTATCAAAAGGTTTAAAACTAAATTGACCAAATTAAAAGGTATAGGACTAAATTGGTATAAGTATAATAGGTTCAAGACTTTCTTTGGTAATTATCTCTATGTAGTTTCTTGTCTGTTGTTCGTTTTCTATTAATGGTAGATATCCCACCAATGACTTTAATACAGTGGGGGTAAAATTTCTTGTTCCTGTATACAAGAACAGCGCATCCCAGATTCAAGACAGATTTGGATGATTTTTAACATGGAAGATGGATACGAATTTTGAAGGTTAGGATAAGTAAAATTTTAATTATATGGGAGGATCCATTTATGGACTTCTCAGCTAGATTTATCATTTGTTTTCCCACCTAATTTTATCTTTTATCGTGAATGTTGAATAATATCTCTCTCACACACGCATTAGGAAAAGTTATTATTTATATCGAACTATATGATCCGTAAACAGACGATTAATCCAAAGAATGATTCTTTGTTCTGTTAAAGAAGACGTTTTTTCTTTTTCGTGCCGGTATATTTCTAAAAGATAAAATCGTAAGTGTTTGTAACTTACTATTAAGTTAATTAAAAAATTCCGCCAATATCTTTTTGTCATTAACCAAAACAAACTGAACATTTTTTTTGGGTCTGCCAGGTAAAAGAAATTGAAATTTAACAGCGTGGAAAAGAATTCCATTTCTTTTAAAAAATTTATCTGTGTACATTAATTCTATCTGACGACTGAACTTATCGTTTAATACCCTATAAAAGGCCACTTCATTGGCAAAATGTTGGAGTTTTTCACCTTTGATATCTTAGGGCCCGTTTGGTTCAACTTTGGGGAAATGACTTTACATTTCCCCAAGTATCTTTAGAATAAATGGCATTTGATGAAGGCAAAAGTGTTTGGGTACTTTTATTTTGGTGTTTTTTGCAAAATAGCTTTGAGGTGAAAAGAAAAAGGAAAAAAAGAAAAGGAAAAAGGAGGAGGAGAAGCAGAGGGGAACGATCAGAGGCAACCGGAGCTGGTGATTGTGGTGGGGTAGGCGGCTGGTGGCAGTGGTGGTGGGGAGGTGGCGGGTCGCACGACCCACACACCGCCATCGCCTAGGTCGCGCGGCCTCAGGCGACGCTACCTAAGGCCGCGACCTAGGCGACGATGCGTGGGTCGCGTGACCCAAGCAACGTCACCTAGGTTGCGGCCTCAGGCAACGCTTCTCGGTGACTAGTTCCGGCCGGCTGAGCTTCACTAGTGGAGTCCAAGGAGGAAAACGAAGAATAGTAATTTTTTAGGGTAAAAGAGGAAAACACAATTATCAGTGAGAGCAATATTGGAAGAAAAAAATCATTAAACCTCTTTTTAGCATTCCGAAAATGCTGAAACTCCAAAGCAGGTCCCCACTTGCTTTGGGCTTTCATCATTTTAAAGGCAAGCATTTGGTCAAGGAGACCTCCAAATGCTGAACTAAATACTTAATTTTTTTCCCAATGGGCTTTGGGGCTGAACCAAACATAGAGATGATCCAAAGAGAAAGTGAAATTACTCCACCGGTCCAACCCATTAACTTTAATTATTGCACCTGTCTGAAACTTACTGAGTTACTAGCCAAGTTATCGTCACTCCATATATGGAGAAATTACTAGTTACTCTTGATTATAATTGACTTTTTATATATATAAAAGAGCCAATGTCAACGTGGAGAAGTTATTAATCACAACTAGGTTGGATTCCAATGTTAAAAACTCATTATAATTGACTTTTTATATATATAAAAGAGCCAATGTCAACGTGGAGAAGTTATTAATCACAACTAAGTTGGATTCCAATGTTAAAAACTCAAATCAGTACTCCATAACACATGTATTTCGAACTAATTTTTATTTAACAAATTTACTCCAAACTAATTTTTAATTAACAAAAAATCCCAAACCATGGCTAAACTATATACATGTCAATACATGTGAGAGACAATCGCGAAACTATTTTGATGTGCGGAGAATAACAGATTCGACGTGGAAAATCCACATATGTTGACACGTATGCATTTTAATGGAGGATAGATTTGATTTAGGGATATCAGTTTGGAATTTTTTGCAAAACAAAAATTAGTTTTGGATATATGGATCATAGCCTACTAATTTGAGATTTTTTGTAACGCGAAAATTAGTTTTGAGATAAATGCATCATAGAGATAGCCATATGAGCTTGAGATTTTTTAATGTAACTAGTGATTGTAAAAAGTAGTACCCACGTATAATTCTTTCAAAATTCATATATGAATAGGTACTAACAAAATGAAACAAGTTGCATATGGCTAACAGGCGGAAAGTTAACTCTCTCTTTTTCTTAGCCATTGACCATTTATTGACATAACAATTCATTTTCTTAATTAATATAATACGGAGTTAGTTAATGTGGGCCGGGTTTAGCCCAATCAGTATCAAGAGAGTCTAGCCGAAAACTTTATAAGTAATGCTTAAGTCTCTCTTGTAACCCGACACACAAGCATTTACTTAACACCAAGGGTAAGGCTCAGTTTCATTGAGCCTGTGAGCAATAGAGGAGAAGCCATGAAGTTTGGATTGTTGCTATTCCTCGTCAAAAATGATAGTCTAAATTAAGTGTGCAAATCTATGTACTTGATTATATGTGTTCTTGGTCCTAACTATGGAGATCTTACGGTGTGTTTTCGCAGCTTACAGAGCTCTCTTACTGGATTGAGAAGGCAATTCTCGCAGGCTCCATTTGTCTTTGTATATGCTTTTGCACGAACATGTCTACGCAAGTAATGAGCAGGGTTAGCGTACAGAATGAACAAAGGGAACGACAAGTTAATGGCGATTCTTGAACTTTCTTGAAGCTGTTCTTGCCGTTGAAGGAGTATCTCTTGAGCTCTCCGTGTCTTGTTTCTCCTTGAACTCGTTGACATAATCGGATGTTCCTCCCAGGCATTTTTTATGCTTTGTAGTAATCGATGGTGAGGAACCGTCTGTTGTTGGTTCTCTCCTAGTAAGTATATATCTCCCCAGTGATTCTAAACATGGCGGGAGGTAAAAATTTAGTGTTCTTACAATTTATTTTCCCGGTTACGTCTTCTAATTAACGTGGGGCGTTTACAGATACACAAGTTCCTGTACGCGAGCATACCTGCTGCCTGATTCAAGATGGATTCGGATGGTTGTTTCCGGTTCATGCAATGTCCGGCAATTGGCTCAGGGACGAGCATATCGGGGTTCCCGGACGAAGAAATATAAAGAGCCGCTCGAACAAGGAAGCTTCAAACTGTCAACCGCTGAACATTTTATAGGGGAGACGCAGCAAATTCCACGGTACAGAATCAGACGCGTGAACTGAATGGTTGTACAAATGGTTGTCGAGGCAAATGGTATTTAGGAGCGTTCTAGTTTCAGCAGCGAACAGACTCCCTGAAACAAACGTCAAAAGAACAGCACTCTACATCAACAATTACCACAATCTAATGCCACAACTCAGAAACCCTCTCGAGCCCCATCTCCTAGCCTTCATCTATAATTTACTAGCACTGCTACCACACTAGAGCGGCGATGTCAACTTAGAGTCAAAAAGGCTTGCGAGAGCTGTCGCTAGTAATGCTACTACTATCTGGAGAAGTCCCCATGCACAGCCACGGCTAATCACTCTTCACTTCGTCGCTAGGGCAATCGTAATTTCCTCTGTTTAGCCCAGTGCCAGTGCCTCCGTTCATGCCTTTCAACTGAAGATTGAAAAACACCAGATAGATAGACGTAAGAACAAAGAAAATGGGAAGATAATCATAAAAAACCCACAACTTGTCACAGAAAGGAATGGCAAAAGGTTGTGAAAAAAATCAACACTACTCAAAACATGAATATGCCTTCCTGGACTTCAAGAATGTCAAGTGGGTTCTAGCTATAAAATTTGTTGATGCCTTAGGTCTTCCTTTTGGTTTAAGAATCTAGGGTGCCAAACAAACCGAGATGCTAAAACCTTACCTTACCAAGAACCTTCTTGTGGTACTGATAGCCCTGGCAAAAAGAGCAAAATTAGTTTGTGATGTTCAAACCAATAAAACCTCAAAAGTTGTAGAGCACTGACAAAAGGTGTGCTCACCTTGTCAGTTCCATAGATGAAGTCGCAATAAGTAAAGACAGATGCAAAGTTGCTCTGGCTTTGTCCTCCAACATAATGATGGTAATCATGGTACTCTGCACCTCCATAGAATGGAATGTACTTGGTTGGACTCCATGGTAAGTCATACCTGCACGGAGAGGCAAATTACGCCACGAGGATCACTCACTAAAACATAAGTAAGAGGTTTGATCAAGGTCGTGCATCTAGAAAGCATCACCCTATAAAGAGATAATTTCACTTGGCGTCTACTAGAAACAAGCAGAGCATTGGCATACAAGGGAAAGATGGTAAATCTACACGCGTGGCATGCAAAGAGCATCCAAAAGTGGTGACAGCTTTGCTGTACAACAAATTTAAATAATGTCATACAAGAAGCTGCTTTCAGATCTTCCTGAGATTTGCAACTGCGACCGATGGGGCCAATTCTGGTCATCAGTGAAGTTGCTCGGCATGACCTTTCAGACATAATTGTATTCTATTCTCCACGTACCCAACAAAATGAAAAGCTGAAAATAAAGATTTAATCTTTTAGACATGTGTCCTTATCTTGATGCAGATTTTGGCAGGTTTAAAATCAATAGAGAAATTTGGATAGCATCAGCAGACAAGAGTATCTGAAAGTTATGCACAGTTTCAGTCTGACTGGGCCTACAAAGTTTTTAGGGGAAAGAAGAGTACAGTGACAAGAACTGCAGGATTCTTAATGATATCTCCAAAAGAAACATTAAGGATCAATTTGATAGTTGAAATCCCTAAACTCCAGAACAGAACCGCAACTATGAAGTGGCTTTTCGTTCACTTGCTTCAGGGTAAAATGTCTAATGTCGGTTCTCGCATATTCCAGCCCAAACATGAAGTCTGGGGATGATCACAAGGCAACAAGAACAACCTAAAAGTGGGTTTATGTGAGGAATTGAAATATCTGCTATTCTTTCCAGGTGATGAGGCATGAGGCAGCAAATACTTTGAGAATCATTTATTAATATCACGTGCTTAAAATTTGAAACTTCAAAAAGCTGTTCTTACAATCTATCAAAGCTCCTTCAAGTTAGTCATTCTGTGAATCCAACTTCAGCATCCTCACTATTATCCCCTTTCCCCAACTAATAGTGGCCCCTTAGACTATTTGTACGTGTGCTAGAAAAACTCCAAACGAATGAATAGCAGCAAATACTCCTCAAAGCCGAAAGAGTGTAAAGCCTGTCTTGGTTGTGCTTCTTTTCTTTTTTCACCAACAATTCATGCAATTTGTAATCAAATTTGAAAATAAGTAAGCCAACAACATTTCTGAGAGATTCGACTCTCAAGACAAGGTCATGAAAGATACAATACATAATTCAGCAAATCATGGTTGGCAAGAATTTGAGAAGCTACGAAGTCATAAAGAAATGAACAATTGCCACGATTTTAGAAGGCAATAAACTAATGAAAACAGCAATACTCCAACACCAGCCCAAGACTACTCGATCACGCCACGCGTCAAGGAATCTTCCCCTTTTAACAAAGAGAAACACTTATGCATACCTATGCATGCTCATATAGGTTAAATACTTGTACACAGGTTTCATAATATACTCACATAAAACCAAGGAAACCCGGTCTTTATGGTCGTTTGCATCCACGAACGGTGAGAAAAAGTATTATTAAGTGCAAAGTTCCTAACAAAATCTGTACTTTACATGTAATGGGTTCCGAGATCAGCCATAAACAAAAGTAAATATGCCAACACGATAGCATCATCTCGTCACTACCAACTTATAAAAAGTAAGTGCTCAGCCAAGACAGATGATTAAAAAAGAAAAGCAAGCAGACTAAAGGTGAAAAGCATGAAGATTAAAGCAAGAATAGTAGATTATTGAGCGCATGCGTACCCGCTGTGAGTCTCGATGGCCTCTATCTGCCGTAAAGCTATCCACAGCCAAAAAGTGACCATGTGCCCGGGAGCCAACGCCGGCCCGAGAAAAGACGGGATCCCCAGGATCAGAACCTCCGCCCAGTGAGCATACGGCGCAGTGTAGCCGACCGGCGCCGTGAACTCGTGGTGGACGGAGTGGATCTTCTCGTATCCCCACTTGCTGTGCAGGAACCTGTGGATCCAGTAGTTGGTGTAATCCTCCACGAGGAAATACACCACCAACTGTGACAGGACCTCCCATCTGGAGGGCAATGGCAATCCTGTCCGAATACCAATTATCTGTAAATTAAGGAAGAAGAGCCGGTTAAATTATATAACTCCAAGTTGGTTTCAGAAAAGAAGATTTACGTCGCCGAAAGGCAAGAGATAACAGTGAAAAACATCATCCTTTTCATCTCAAAAAGAAACAGAGCAATGCATCATCATTCAGAGTATCTACAAAACAAGCTGAAGAAAAGAGATCACGAATGGCACCATCTAACCATGAATGGCACAGTCCAAACATATGCACAAAAAATTAGACAAAGTTCTCAGAGTATCTACAAAACAAGCAATAGAGAAGAGACCAAGAATGGCACCATCTAACCAAGAATGGCACGGTCCAAACATATGCACAAAAAATTAGACAAATTTCTCAGAGCAACACAAATCAGAAACAGAGGAAATTCAACACCTTTTGACATGTTCTGTCAAAATTCCTGTAGCATCGCTCGGTATTTCATCATTCAAAAGAACTAAAAATGCTAAACCCGACACGACACCAACCGCCGCTCCGATCAACCAAAACAGCATAACCCACTTCTCCACAACGGCAGAAACTTCAAAGGAACCCACAAAATCCCTACCTTGATGGACGGATAGGAGACGAGCTGCAGGGGCCCGACGACGAGGAAGAACACGCGGTTGACGTCCTTGTAGCACTTCCGCATCTCGGCGAGCGAGAGGCGGACCTTGGGCTGGATCTTGTACTGGTCGAGGCCGAGGGAGCGCGTGAGCTCCGCGAAGGCCAGCGGGATGGGGACGAGGTTGAAGACGAGGAAGAGGAAGAGGACGTTGTGGCAGTAGAGGAAGTAGTCCGACTTGGACGCCGAGTACCGGAACCACAGCGTCTCGGCCAGCGTCAGGCCCCGCCCCACGGCGGCCTCCGCCTCCTCGATCGTCGCGTACGGCAGCATTGGTCGCCGGCGGCGGGCGGCGGGCGGCGGGGAAGTGGGTAGGTATGCAGTGACGAAATGGAGTCAGAAAACTGCAGAGCTTGCAGACGAATCGAATAGGCAGAGAGAGGGTGAAAGGTCCTCCAGATTTTTATAGACTCTGGTTGGTATTTCCCGCAATGGAAGTGGAATCCATTGATAAATTATTAAAGGCAAATACCACCAAAGAAATTTCAAATTGTGTCACTTTGTTACAAATATCCGGAACCTTTTTTTGTGTCGTCAAAAATCATAGACTTATTCATCGCGATGTTAATACACTCAAATTTATACACGTGTGATATATATACCTCAATTTAAATTCCACCCTAGTTATATTTGTGCACAGATATAAATTTGTGATTTTTTATGATACAAAAAAAAAATTAAAATATTTATGTCATAGTGAGCAAGTTTAAAATTTCTTGTGTCACAGAAAAATTCGGAGTATTTGTGTCACGGTGGATATAGTTTGGGTTTTTTTTGTGATATTAACCCAATTATTAATATCTCCACAAAATTTTTAATTTTTGGTTATTACGGATCCTCATTATAAGAATCTCAATGAATTGCAAGGTTTTTCGGCATCCATTTTCCTACGACGGTGTTGACACCAAAACAATGTCCGAGTTCTCGACTCAAATTAGGAGTCATGACAAAATTATAATTCATTACGTGTCGAGAGCTCTTAGGATGTGTTTGGTAATCATTTTGTTTCCGATAATAATTTCGGCTTAGAAATGACTCTTTTGTTCTCAATAACAATTTATGAGCATTTTGTTTCGATAAATATCCAAAATTTTTATTCCCATAATAAAATCTTTTGGTAAAATTTTTATACTTTATTACTTCTTTTAATTTTTTATGCTTTTATTATATTTTTCTCGTTTTTCTTTTTCTTTTGCTCTCCTTCTTCCTCCTTCTTTATGGCCAATCATTGGCCACTGTTTGTCTCTTTAATTTTTGTAATACTTTTATTATATTTTCCCTTCTTTTCTTTTTTTTTCCTTTTTCTCTTCTTGTTCCTCCTTCTTTATGGCCGGCTGCCGGCCACAACAGTGGTTGACGACTGACTAGACGAGGTTCAATGAGCTTGTCGTCGGAGGCTCGCCTAGCCATCGCAAGCCTCAACCTTGCCAAATCTAGGGCAAGCCACCAACAAGGCTCAAGTAGCGAGGCTTGACCTCGCGACGCCTGGGCAAGGCCGAGGTTTGTGGTGGCCAAGTGAGTCTCCATCAAGCTCGCCAGACCTCGCTCTAGCTTGGGGAGCTTCTAACGAGCTCGTTGGACGTTACCTGGCCGATCATTGGTGACTGTCAGCGGCAGTCAGACGTGGTTAGTGACCGGCTAGGAGGAAGAAGAAGAGAGAAGGAGAAAAGAAGAAAAGAAAAGAGAAAAAGAAAAATAGATTGGGTTTGATTATGGAATCGTTCCCAAAAATAAAAAAGCAACATTTTTTTTACTTATTGATTCTATTCCAAATTTATTTTCATAAACAAAAATTTTACCAAATAGACTTCTATTCTTTTTTTATTACGAGAAACAAAAAAATAGAATCATTCACTATTGGGCAAGTTAGCAAACAGACCTTGCAAATAGAGACAGTTGACAAAGTAGCTAATAAATGTCAACAACAGAACAAAGGGAAATTACTAAGCCTTAAGATGTGAGTGTCAATGAATGAAGTTCGATTTGATCAGCAATAAGGCCACTATTAACCTAAGTAGCACCAACAAGCAACACAACACAATACGACAAGTCGACACGTCATTTCTCAAAAATAGAAAATTATGACATATTGGGACACGTTGTATATTAAATGAATATTTTTATTTTTTAATTAATTTGATTCAAATTAAAAAAGAGCCGACAATGAATTTACACTAATAATATTAATAAATTGACAAAAGTTATTAATGAAACTAAAAATTATAATCAACTTATTTAAATAAATTCATAATCTTCTATAATAACCAAAATTCATCACCATTCAACATTCAGTATTTTTATTTTTTGAAATTGCTTTTTAATATTATTTCTTTATTTTTCTGATTAAAAAAAAATCCCATCGTGGGGTCCACCCCCAACTCCCTTCTTTCCCTCATCTCTTCCCCCACCCCAAAATTTATTTCTCTTTTCATTCCCTCCCTACCACCGGACAGGCTTATCACCTAAGTAACACCGACATGTGACGTGAAGACGACGTGTTATTTTTCTCAAAAATAAAAAATTTCGATATGTTGAAACACGTTGTATATTAAACGAATATTTTTATTTTTAATTAATTTCATTCAAATTTATAAATAAATAATTAATTAATTTTTTAAAAAAGCATACAAAGAATTTACATTAATAATATTAATAAATTAACAAAATTTATTAATGAAACTAAGAAATTAGAATCAACTTATTTAAATAAATCCATGATCTTCTATAATGACCAAAATTTATCACCATTCAACATTCATTATTTTTATTTTTTGAAATTACTTTTTAATTTCATTTATTTATTTTTCCGACTAAAAAAAAATCCCATCGTTGGGTCCACCCCTAACCTAAGTAGCACAGACATGTGACACGACACGACACAACACGACACGTCATTACTCAAAAATAGAGAATTTCAATACATTGGGACACGTTATTATTAAATAAATATTTTTATTTTTAATCAATTTGATTCAGATTCATAAATAAATAAATAAATAAAAAGAGTTTATAATGAATTTACACTAATAATATTAATAAATCTATTCATAGAAAATTTAAAAGATATATTTCTAATTAATGTGTACCCATATTTGAGAACATGTTTTTAACTTTAACAAAAATTATGAATGAAACTATTGACTACCAAAAAAATAGAATTAACTTTATTTAAATAAATCTATGATATTCTATAATCATCAAAATTTATTATTATTTAACATTCAATATTTTTATTTTTCGAAATCACTTTTTAATTCATTTATGTATTTTTATAACAAAAATATTTCGCCTCTCAAAATTATTTCCCTCTCTTTAGTCTCTTCTCTCTAAACTCTCATCCCCAAAAATCCTTTCCCTCCCCCGTTTCTCTCTCCCCCCCTATCCCCCACAACACCCCCAAAATCTTCCCTGAATTTCTTCCCTTCTCTCTCTCTCCCCCTCCCCCTCCATGCACCAGCACCTTCTCCCCACGCCACCCCAAAATCTTCCCCTGAATTTCTTACCTACTCTCTCTCTCCCCCTCCGTGCACGACAGCACCTGCTCCCGCCCCCATCAATCTCCCCCACCCCTCCCCCTTCCCCTCTTCTTGCTACAACCCTAACCACGGCCTCTTCTTCCTCCTCATCGCACAGCTCTCTCCCAGTCGCCTCATCGCAGTTGCCACTGACAGGCTATTAACACGAATGCAACGAGAGGTAATTGCCTAAGTAAATGGGTCTGATAATTTTGGATGTAATTCGCTTATGCAAACTGTTATAGACGCGGAGGAATAAGACTAACACGATCGTGTTGTGGTGGCCCATTAATCACGGAGGTCACTGACCACGAAGGTCGGAAAATATAAGCCATTGTTAACCGTCAAGAACTCGAGCCACGAACTATAGAAGTAATTGTCAATGTTGGGCACGAAAGAGCAGAGAAGTAATGGTTGGATATGATTGGCAACCGCTTGCAATTACATATTGCTGAATTTTAGAAGCCACATAGAATGTGTTCGTATTTTGGTTGCAACCACAATAGTAGTATGAATAGTTTTTTTTTTTTTTCCTTTTTTGGGTCCAAGGAGTATAAATGTTGAATCGTAGTTTGTAGCAAATGCTATCAAGTAATCGATAAACCCTAGTTATTTCATTTTATTTTCTTGTTTCTTTTACATTTAAATACTCTTTTGCATAATTGATTGTGATCGTCTTCATCCTAGTACTTTTCTTTTTTTTTTTTGGTTATTTCGTTTTTCCTATTCAAGAGTCAACGTAAAAAGAGAAATTGGAACTCTTATACAGTGTTTGATAAACACCTACACCCACTTCGTTAACAAATCCAGAGAATATTTCATAAGACTTAACCATTGTCGACAGGGGACTCTTTAACTCTTTTGTCTTTCGAAAAAATGTCGATCACTTTCGATCGGAAAATTGACACTTGGAGGTATATTCAATGAGTTTTAATGAAGTGCTTAAGAAATATTCTTTTCTTTTTTCTTTGTAAAATCATATAAAGTAACCTGTCAGGGGGATTGAAACACTGAATATCTGCATTAATCATAACATAATTTAATCGAGGTGCATACGAAGTAGCAAACGCAGCTTTAACCGAATAGCCAGATACACACTAATAGAGGACAGGCAATTATATCCTCTCCACTTACTGAATTTAGACAATTCTAGTTGACTTTTTGGAGCCACTCTTTCTCTTTTGACCGCACTTTTTATCCCCAGGAAATAAAATCATTGCCCTTTGGATGATGAAAGCTGTGGAACAATCAATCCCAGGTAAGACGTGGCTGGGCGAGTATTGTCCCAATCTGGTTGACGCTTCTTTAGAATTTTTCTGCTTTTTCTTTTTTCATTCATCGGCTGGATAAAGTCTGAGATTCATTTAGAAAACCCAAGTACTCAAAAAAAAAATTGATTAACGCATTAAAAAAGAGCAATAAACATCAAGTAACCCGAACTTTGCAAACACGCACGGGCCTGAAATCTAGAACCTACCATGCCGTGATAGGTTTTTACTGATTTTTAATTTTTGAAACTTAGAATCTATCTTATAAATTTTGAAATAAACCATGTTAATTCAGTTCGCTTTTAATGTATACTCAAAAGCCAATCAATTATCCTTTTTTTTTCCCTGGTTTCCTTTTTTATTGCTTGAGACTTCAAATCTTCAGCTACACAACGCAAATGCCTTTGAAAAACCAGTGTATTTGTTGGAAATGGAGGAATAGAGCTCGACTGTCTTCAAATTTTCTTGTATAATCAAGCAATCGATTTTCAAGAGGCTCGTGAGTTTCAAATGATTGATTCGTGTCAAAGAAATGTGAAGAAGTTGGCAAAGTAGATTAGAGAGAGAGAGAGAGAGAGAGAGAGAGAGAGAGAGAGAGAGAGAGAGAGAGAGAGAGAGAGAGAGAGAGAGAGCAAAGGCGACAATAATAAGAATACAAGATACAAGGTAAAATTAAAAGGAGAGAATTAGGGTTTCTTAGTCCGGTTCTTTAGTCTAGTTCAGTCCAATTTTGCATTTCTTGTCTGGTTCTTCAGTCTAGTCGAGTCCAACTCCGCATTCAAAATTGGGAACCAGACTAATAGCTTGTTCCAAAAACATTGGACCAAAACTGACCAGGTGGAATCAATCAGGTCTAGTTCCAAGATCAACCTTGAACACATGCCCACCCCTATTGATTATCCCTCCCAAGAAAAAAGAAAAAAAAACTAGTTTTGTTGAGAATATAGGCAAACGAGTAACAGCATAGCTTATAGCATGTGATATGCATAGTGAATAACCAATTGTTAAGAAGAGGTTGTCGGTATTTATTGGCCATTGGTAAATATGACTATTGGACCATCAAATCATACTCTTGCGCGTTCAAAAATCTCAACCACTTTTTCACATATGATCCCGGATTTCCAATTTGGTCAAGAATTGGATGCTCGAGGTGGGGACTCTTGTGCCAAAAGCAATCACTGAAAGAGATTGGCATGTGGGTGATGGCTATTCATATAGGATGCTATTGTTCATCTTTCTTCGCCTTTGCAATATTCCTTAATCTCAGAAAAAATCAGTTTGTCAATTCATCTTTATCACTCCCATTTTGAGCCTATACCTAGGTTTTGAATGATTGACCAAACCTAGTTAAGGCCCACATTTAGCAATTTGATTTTTGGGCCAAGTACGAGGACATGCTCCTCTTATTTACATAAATGGTGGACATAAGATCATGTTCGAATGAGTGAATGAGTGAGGTCGAAAGGAAATTAACATCGGATCAAATTATCTTCAAGCGTAATGCGGTCCCAAAGTCAACCAGTCGAAAAACCCATCATGATTCTGATAACACGGCTCTTTCAAATGTGATCGTCGTCCACAAATTTTCAATTTGGTCAATACCAAATCCACATTCTCTCTCTCTCCCCACCCAATCGTCGCTCAAGTCATCGTGAAAATATATCATGGATCCTTTCGTGACGCCGAATGTCCATATTTTCCAAGCTAGCACTTATATCAGTCGTGTCAATCATGACCATAATACACCAAGACAAAAGGGCATCTACAGACATTATGTGAATAAACCAAACGCCGAACTAGCCAATTAGAGAAACGAAACGTGAGAGACTACGTTCGAAATTCACTACGGGAGCAGTGGTTTCCTTCCCCCCCCCCCCTAGTCTTTATCGGAGGAGACCGATGTAGGAGATTTCGGCAAGCGAAAAAGCAATGGAAAAGACGAGAGATTCGGTGGAGTGGGCTGCGATCCCCTTTCGATCGATCTTTTTACTTAATCGGTTTTGACTAAGGAAAAGGCCAAAGGTGAAAGTAAAGGGGATTACGGATCGAGATCCAATCATGAGAATTGGGTCCCCCCCCCGCCTCCCCCGATTTCGAGGCTCGTGGTTGATGATTGGCCCCCACCTGCGATCTCATGATTTTGTGCGTGGACCGTGCCTCACTGAAAAGCTCTCTCTCTCTCTCTCTCTCTCTCTCTCTACTTGCAATGCGGACTGTAGGAAGAAAGGAACGAATGCAAGCGAGAAGGCACGCCTTGGTCGAAGCCCACGACATGGAATGGCATCATTTCCTCATTCCGTGCGCTTCTCTCCATCCTTTCACCTGACATCCGTTCGGAATTCCTTTGACATGATACCGGAGAGAGTCCGATACACGCCAGTTTGATCTGATGTTCATGTCCCACGAATAACATGATTCTTTGCTCCCCGTCTCGTTATGTCTATGTGATGGTCACGTCGCGCGACGCTTTAACGTGGCCCTCGATGATTGGCAACCCGTCAAATACGATCCGATGACGGCTATTGATCCTCCTCCAACGATTGAGCGCAAAGCTTGTTGCGGTCGGAACCGGATTGGCAGCCGTCGGCGTCATCCCAACTTGGAGTGATGATCCTGGGGCCAATGAAATGCCTAGCACTAGCGGGGCACTAATCCTCCTCTTCATCATCATGCATGTCCTCGGAAGAGGACAAAATTGTTGTATAGGATAAGGCTCCTCGCAAAGTCTTTCGCTCGCTGTCAATATGGTGATGAAAGAAAGGTTTCCAGTCGCAAGTAAAAATGTAAAATTTAGTGCCTTGAGTCAAGTGAACTCGAGCCTATCTGAGTTCAGAAAAGAGCAGTAGAATTTGTCTGTAGGCGGGGTAACTTTATATCATGCAAGAATTCCATCGCGTCGAGAAATCATTACTTAAAGTCTGGTGTGAGCCCTAGTGAACAGCACGCCAAAAGAAACCCCTCTTTTTCCTCGAGAGACGAGAGAGATTTGAACAACAACTCGACTGTCCAAATCCATAGAAAGTATCACTGCCATGTTGAAGTACGTATTAAGAACTTATCGTTGAAATTGGGGAGTCTGTTTTCTTCTCATTCTTGATATAAAACATTCTATTCACGAAACACATTTTACTGTACGAAGTTATCGACTCCCGCGCTTCTTTTGATGATTGCACCGGATGTCGGGGGTGCATCATATTCTTGTTTTCTCATTCAGGGTCGCGTCATGTGCGTGCCAAAGGCGTCCGAATCTGTCCCCGCACCGGATATAATCTCGATCCTAATCAAACTTTAAATCCATGCACTCCGAGAGGCTATCTTGACTTTGACCATGATTCTGTCGGTGATCGCCGAGGTCTTGGCCACTGTGAAGAGTCATGCTTCATGAGGGGGGTTAAGCTAGCGACGAGGCTAATCATAATCTTGCTCTCTACGTGCTTTATTTACGTAAAAGAAAACACCATCTTGTAATAATTAACCTCAGTGCTGATCGTCCACCACGAAAGCATCTCAAATGGCCAAAAACAAAGGGGGAGAGAGAGAGAGAAAATCAGAGCATGTAATTGGGTCAGTGAGTGCGATTTTGACAGATTCATGCACAAAAAGAGTGATTGATTTAATCCTTATCCCATGCTTAATTATGATTATTAATCTCTTCTCCACCGGTGGCACCGAGCTGAACTTCTCAAGGCATGCCAGGGACGGGCCGCGCGCGCATCTAATAAAAAAGAAAGGGGGAGTGGAGGGGGGATAAAGTTGCCGAATGGAAGGAGACACTGTTGTTGGATTCTCTCCTTTCCTCGTCCCACATAATAATTGTACCAATTCATCATGTGGAAGGCCAACTAACAAAAGTCTTGGTGAATGTGAAAGGACGTTTCCTTATGCAAAAATCGGATGATAATGTCGACGCGATTGTCTTGCCAAAGTAATAGCCTCGAAGACAGAATAGTCGGCGAGCTAGATTTACACGGTTTTGTGCCTCGTAGAAAGGCGAGGTCTTACCTTAACCGCGTGCCCGGCATTATCTCTTGATACTAACCGAAGATTTGCTGGCTTTCCTCGTTTATGGTACGAAGGGTGTCGGCAATGCATTATTTACAATCTCTGTTGCAATTTGCGGCCTTTCAACCTTATCCCCTACTCTGTCGAAGGCACTCAATGCGCAACCTCGAATTGGCTAGAGAAACTCCTTGCTAGGCCTATGGACCTAGCCAACCGGCGGCCTATATAGCATTGTTCATATATTCATGCTAGCAACTTGTCTGTGAAAGCTACATAGGAGACACGAGACTAGATGCGCTTAGGTTTGGTCTGATAGGGTCGCACTAGGCCCCATGAGTGAGCCACTGTTCTCGAGTCTGCCCAGCCTCTCTTCAAAAATTTATGCCCAAGCCCACCCAATGATTAGTGTCCTATTGATTGATAACTACATGAACAAGGACTTTCACATCACAGGTCACAATAATGTTTCTAGAAACCACTCGATGCGCAACCTCTAATTGGGCTAGAGAAACTGGCCTAGCCGACCGGGGTCCAACCTCGAGTTCATGTAGCATTGTTCAGATATGCATGCTAGCAACATACGCACGAAAGCTACATAGGAGACACGAGACTAGCTGCACTCGGGCTTGGTCAAAGAGGGTCGGACTAGGCCTCACGAGCGAGCCACTGCTCTCGAGTCTGTTCAGCCTCTCTTCAAAAACTTATGCCCAAGCCCACTCAATGATTGGTGTCCCAACGATCGATAACTCGATGAACAAGCACTTTTGCATCATAGATCACAATTTGTTTTTATGATCCGTTTTCTTTGACATTTGATTTCACTTTCATTTAAGTCGCCAAGTTCACATTAGAACGAATGATCCCTTGAATATATGACATGATTTAGATTGTGATCAAAGGTAGAAAAGTGACGCAAAGTTAAGTGATGATTGATAATAATTAGGAGTGCGTTTGATAATGTTTCTATTTATGAGAATAATTTATGTTCAAAAATAATTTTTTTTAATATCTATTCCCTAAGCGAGCTTCTGAACATTCGAATGCATTAATAACTATACAAAATTTTTGTTCATGGAATAAAAAAAGAACATGAATACGTTTGGTACAACCAAAAAAAAAAAATTGACATAGGATTTATTTTTTTTTTTTAATAATTTTATGAGATTTTCTCATTTGTCTCTTTTTTTTTTTCCTCTCTTCTTCTTCCTCCTCTAGTCAGTCACCAAGCCTCGGCGATAGCTTGTGACTAGCCAGAGACAAGAACCAACAACATGGCTAGGTGAGACTCGACCTTGCTTAGCCATGGCGAGGCTCGGCGACTAGCTAGAGGAGGAAAAAGAAGAAGAAGAAAAAGAAAAAGAAAATGACTTGGTTTCAAAAATGGTTCTTGAGAACAAAGAAGTAAACTTTTTTTCTACTTTCTTACTGTTTTAAATCTATTCCTTGGCCATTAATCTGTTATGGAGAATAAAAGAATTAGCTGGCATTAAACAAATTTCTATTCTTTGTCTATTCCAAAGAACAAAGAAACAGAAAATAGGAAGGAATTGGAGCATTCCCAAATAGGTCCTAAGTTATCCTTTAGTGACCAAAGACTAGTTATCAGCATGCAAGCAGAACGACCTTATGAAAACCAAATTCTAGTTAATTGGGGGCCTTATAGCAATGGCTTTTAGCTTGGGCTTCAAATTTCAAAATGGGCTTTTAGATGACTCCCTGAACCAATCACCCGTTCGGCCCATGCCCAGTTCAGAGTCCGACTCCACCCCTATGGCCGTTGACAAGTCCTTAAAAAAAATCTGGACCTGGTCATGCAAAACACCTCTCTCCACCATCGGGAGCCGTCATATTCGTTGAAATTATTACTTTGGAAGTAATCGAAAGTGCTTCTTTATAACTTTCCCAAAAAAAAAAAACAAAACAAAACGAATCAAAACTGTGCTTTCAAAGGAACAAAAACAATATTTAGACACATATATCTTCCTATTAAATGCGATGGGGGACCTAACGGGCAAACAGGGCGTCTTCTTCGAAATATGCTGTACTTACTATAGTCCCCACCTTATTTGTAAAGAAGTTATTATCAAGCGGGTAAGGTAAGGTGGGCATTAGCCTACGAATTGCCACCCCAAAATCGCGTATAGGTCAAAGAGAACTCGGAATGCCCTAATCTAATATTTCTATATGCACGGCATCGACAGTGACCTTATTTATGGAGACATTGCCCATTTGAATTTTTCAATTTTCATTATGTCAAAGATAAGTAATTTGCATAATGCTTTTTTTTTTTCTTTTTTTATTTGTCGCCGAATAATTATTTTAATAGTTCATCGAGTCTCTATCGCAACACTTCAGAGATCAGGCCGCCGGCGGTCCAATCGCGATCAGATTAATAACACAATTATTCGGGGGTTGGCTGGATCGTGCATTTGTCAATACTTTTTATGCTTTTAGCTTGTATTATTTCATCTTTTCCTTCAAGCTTTGTCCCGTCGTTCAATGAAGGAGACAGGCTTTGATGTTTCCGACTTTGCCCTAATCTATGTATAAAATATTCATGACACCGACACCGCCCTTTTAGTGGGTGAGAGACTGTTTCAGATTTGACAGCCAATTTTTTTAAACAGTCGAGCGAGGAAACTGTCGATTTTCTTAAAAATAAATAATAATCAATTCGAGTGCGCAAAATATAGGACAAAACATGAACTCGGGAGGAGTTGGCTTTATTGGTGCTTTTTAAATTTGTCAAAATGGACGGACGGTCGGCCCGCCCCCCCCGTCTTGGCGTTTTCTCGAGGGGTCTCGTACAAGACTGTAAAAGGTTGGGTCCAAGTCCTTATTACTCCACATCGCTCATGATTCAATGTTCGAGGATTAGCAAGTCGAATACAATACTGCAATCGAAAAGTTTCTCGACACGAAAATATGCTGCAACCATGTGATACGGCACAAAACATTTCAACGCTCCCTTCCGCCACCAACCAAACTCACGACCTCTTGGAAGGTAGACATCGTATTTATTACCTAACTATTTTGGTAGCGAGTCCATCCCATTCTTTCTTCCTCTTGATTTCGAAATTGATCAACTAATAGTATAAATTTGAATTTCAAATTTTTTTACAATAAAAAGCGTACATATATATTAGACTTTGAATTCAACTTACCATATTTTACTTTTCCTTAGGGCAATCCAAGAATGTCAATCCTCGTGATCTACTAATCATTCGTGCAGCGTGGAACGAGAGAGATGAATGTTCTCAATTAAGATTAGTCAGGTATTTAAAGATATCCTGAAATAATTTAATTTTTTTCAGTTGGTGGAAGAAAATTTATATATTACCAAAAAAAAAAAAATGAAGAATCATTAGAAGTCTCCTCCAATTGGGGGGGAAATGTAGGAAAGGAACTCCCGTCGCTTCCACGTTTTCCCAAACCGAACTGCCGAAATCCGACAAAGAACAGTTGAATTTCCGCCCCACGAGCCTGTCTGAACCGCAAAACTGGCCAAAGAATCTCTTCTTCTTCTTCTTCTTCCTTAATCTCCACTCCATCTATTTTCAACTACCAAGAAAGTGGCACGCAATCGAAGGGAAAGAAGAGAACAGCCAAGCTGCTTCCAAAGAAGAAGAGCGCCCTTTTTCTCTCTTTCTTCGCATGTCGGGGAGGGATCACCGGCGACATGCCGCGGCTGCCTCCGGCGGCCGGAGGAGGAGGCCGCCGCAGCCCTCGCCCCGCCGGGCTCACGCCGCTCGAAGGACTCCGTTCAAGCGGTCGGAGCCGGCGAGGAGGCTCCGGAGGTGCTATTCCGAGCCCGTGTTGTGGAGCAGCGCGGAAGAACTGGTCGGGGACGGCGGCGGTGGCCCCCCGGGGGATCTGAGGCAGAGCGCGAGCTCGAATGACAGGACTCTGTTCAGTCCCCTGAGCTGCACGGACGTGCTCTCCTCGTCTCCTTCTTTGATGGGTAGCGCTTCTCCCGGCAGATTGGAGGTAAAAGCTGCGAACTTTTCCGTGCTGTTCTTGATTTTGAGCCGCACGTTCAGATTTTTGGGAGATGGCTCTTGATGGGTTTGGTGAATACTGTTGGGTTGTGTCGTTGGATCTGTTTGCTTTGAGTTGTCGGGCTAATGGGGTTTGACTCTTTGGCTACTCAAGCTCAATTTGTATAATGATCGATCATGTTCTGTTTTAGCTATCGAAGGGGATTAGCTGATTCCTTCAAGCAAAAGCAGGTGCTGGTATCCCTGATAATAGATGGTATGCGCCTAGACATAGGAGCTAAACCAAACGTTTCCGTTCGCATGAACCAGTGATTGACCTATTTCTGGAATTTCTAGATGTGCTATCGAACCGCAGACATAGACACTGCTGGTGTGTGATTCACTTGTTGCATAGCACGACTCCGGCAGACTGATTGTAGGTAAATGCGTAAGATCGGTTGCCAGCCTTAAGATCGAAAACTTGGGTAGCTTTAATTGATTACTGAGAGACAGATCTAGAAGCTGCAGAGGGGGATCTTTGGTTTCAGCATTTTTCTTAGTTATGGATCTGAAGTTGCTCAATCTGTATGTGCAGAATAAACTCTAAATCTTTTGGAAACTTTTGGGTGTGTGTATAGGGATACAATAAGGAAGCCAAGGTGGTGGTCAATGTGACAATCGAAGGGAGTGCGGGGCCTATCAGGATAATGGTCAAATTGGGTTCCAGTGTGGAGGACACAATCAAGCTCGTTATGAAGAAGTATAAGGAAGAAGGGCGAATGCCTAAGATCGATCGTGATCAGTTGACCGGCTTCGAGCTGCACCATTCCTATTTCAGCCTTCAGAGTAAGTTGAGAATCTCATTGTTCGGTACTTCTTATGGTGGCATGTAGGAGTTTTGGGAATCGGGTACCTTTATGATTCTGCTGGCACTAGTTGCGCAATTTGTGAAGTTCCTGGATATTCAGTGATGGTATGCTTGATCTATGACGAGAGCCAAGCCAACTAAATCAAAGTGCAGTCATGTTACGACTTTTTGGAAAGTATTGAACAATAGGAATCTCAAATTAAGGCACATAGCAGGCCAGTTGCCTTCGAAAGGAGAGATAGAGATCACACTTTCTTAGTCACTGCCTCTCGGGTTCTGCAGAATCTTTCAAAGTTCCTTTACTTCGCCGGTATTCTGTGAAAAAACCATATATATTTCATGAAAAAGTTGGACCGTAATCGGTAAATCCACAGTGCGACACTGTGACGAATATCTTCTATGAGTCAGGGTCTCTGCTCAACTAGAAGAACATCTGGAATCTAATTTCGAATGTCGTGTGCTGTATAGGTCTGGATAAATCAGAGCTTCTTGGGGACGTGGGCAGCCGAAGCTTTTATCTGCGAAGAGCCGCTGCTGGTCTCAGTAACAACGGATTCTCGGCTTCTTTCGTGTCCGATAAAGCAGTACCAGTGAGGACTATCTCTCCACCGAGCCCGCCTCCCATGTTCTTGTTCACAACTTTCATAGCTCGAAAGCTCGCGAAGATCATGAGGCGGGCTCATAAGCTCTGGCGAATCATCATCTGCTCGCAACAAGACTAACCCTCCCTCGGCGTCCTTCCAGGGTCGGAGCGGCATAATTTTTTTTGCCTCATGCTGCTCCGACGGCTATCGTTCATTCGATTCGACCTCTCGTGATTCGGAGTCTTTTACCGGCTCCTCAGATGGTGTCCTCTGGTTCAACTTGCGAGCGATGCCGTCTGGTTTGAGCGTTGATTCAGCGTATTGGGTATATATACAGTAGAAGGTGTATGCATTCATTGCATCGTATAGCTAAAGCGTGTGAGAGTCCGCCCTATTTATTATGATGGTGGACAGGAGTGAAATGGTGAGGCGGGTTTTGCAGGGACTAAGTTAGATGAACTCCAATGTATTGTATTAATGTATATAATGTCTTTTCACGCGAGAGATGTGAAAAGAAATATTGAAAAAGGAGGAAACTTTATATTATGCTCCCGAACCGAGGAATTCTTCTTGTTACTTTCTTTTTTGGGTAACCTTGAGACAACCAAAGGAACATGAAAACCCACCAGAAATCCAAGTAAAGGAATGATACCATGAAAAATTCTAATTCGGTATATTAGTATAAATTTATTCAAAAGTAATTTTTTGACAACTAAAAATCCTAAATTCAGAGATAAATTTTTTCAAAACTATCTCTTTGTTAACTAAAAATTTCAAATTTGTACATTTGTAATAAATTTATCAATCGTTAGTTTTCGTTAAATTAGACTAATATCTCGATAAACCACTAACTAATATACTTGTGACAAACATAAGGTGAAACTCTAAGTTAGTATATCCGTTGATTATCACATGTTATTTAATTCAGTAATTTAACTGTAAAATTTAATGGAAACTTAATGGAGGGTAAATTTATCACTAAGTGTAATAGTTTGAGTTTTTGGCGGTCGATAAATTAATTTGAGGTAAATTTGATAGGGGTGTACTAATCTAATGTTTTTCACGGTATTAAACCCTATTAATAAATCCTTAATCTTTTTTCATTTTAATAGTCAAAATGCATAATAAAAGTGATCAATGCAGTGCCGCCTCAATTTCAATTCTTGTCAAAGTCCACCGTATGGAATTTCCAATAGGTCGGTGGCCATTGTCTCCATTTATTTGGTTAGTGCGCCAAGGACAACTATTTCTTCGGTCGGTGCCCCTATCGCCGTTCTCTTACTTTTCTATTTTGGGCAAAATCTCATATTCTCAATTCTCACTCGACGAGAAAAAAATAATTTTTCTGGTGGCGTGAATGAGGGTATCGCATAACAATATACTTGACAAAGCTCGAAATTGATTTATAAAGTAATGGGACTAGGAGTAAATGATTTCAAGTTATATACAAATTCTACTTGGAACTTAAAATTTACTCGTTAAAATAGGTTTTTCATTTTTTTTAACCCCATAACCTATCATGCACACCTTGGAGATTGGAAACTACTCTATCACAAGTTTTAAGGTCGATTTTAGAGTCTATCCAAATTTCATACGTATTATTAATCGAATAATTATAATGATCACCATCTTTAATGACTACTATAACTTATATTAAGTCTCTATCATAAATGGAAATTTAGACTAGTGGTTATATATTATATACTCATTATCAGACACTACGGAACACCACAAGATCCCATGAAGATATAGATTAAGAAAAACACAAAAACGTGGAATTAGAACTTTATAAATTCAAGTTCTAATTCCAAGTTCCACCAACCTGAAACTAACCTGAAATCTACATATTAATTCAGGTTCTTTAATTTTTGAAAACTGAAACACCCCTGCTTATCTTAAAACCTGAGATTGGACATATCCTCATCGGCCCAATTCTTCATTCCTAGGTTCTATTCTAAAGTGATACTCATTCCTAAATGGAATACGTTACAAAATCGGCTATATTCGAGCATCAATTTAAACTCCATCTGAACTTTGATGGTTGTACCATCAAATCCTACGAAAAAGTGCCATCACGAGAGCAGCTGCGTATCCCGCCAAACTTCCACGAAGCTTCGCGCTGTCTCTCCATCCTCCATTAACGTCCAGAAAAAAAACACTCCCCTCGCCGATCTCTTCTGCGCCTCAATCGCCATCTCGCTCCCTGACGCAATCTCTCTCTCTCTGTCTCTCTCGACAAAATAACAATCATGAATCTCCGCTCCCACCCCCCGACCGCCCGCAGCCGCTCCGCCGCCCGCGCTCCCCCGGCCGCCATCGTCCGAGCGCCCTCCGCCTGGTCCCTCCAGACCTTCCCGCCCGAGAGCCACACCGACCTGGTCCGCCGCCGGGGCGGCCTCATCTCCGTCCCCCGGAGGCTCCTCCCGCCGCCGCCGCCGCCGCCTCCCCCGGCCTCCGCGGCCGGAGGGGGCCCGGCGAGGCTGCTGCTGAACGTGACGGTGGAGAGGAGCCTGGGGCCGGTGCATGTGGTGATGGCGCGGGAGAAGAGCGTGAGCGACCTGATACGGGCGAGCGTGGAGGCGTACGCGAGGGAGAAGAGGCGGCCGCTGCTGAGAGGCGGCGGCGACCCTCGCTGCTTCGAGCTTCACTACTCCCCCTTCAGCTTGGAGTGTGAGTTCTCCACCAGCTTTGCTTCTTTTTTTTTTTTCATTCTTAAATTCCACGAAACTTGTCTGTGTTGTGCTGACTTGGAATTTCCTCAAACCAAAATCATATTAAAAAGAAACTGTTAACCTAGTATTGACGAAGTTCTCGGCTTGGAGGGCTTAATTATTTTTTTTTTTTTTTTAAGTTTGTTTTTAAGTTTTCTATACTTAATTTTGTCCTGTTTTGTGCATATTTAAAGCTTAAAAATTTGAACTTTAAGAAGATTGGTCGGCCATCTTTTTATTTTTTTATTTGACTAATAGTGTACTTTGCCAATAAGTTTAGACATTTCGATCATCATGATTCGATAGATCCACCATTTATGATTCCATGACGATGAGAGATACAAACTTTCAATGGTTATCTTCTTCTTAACAATCCTGTCCATAATTACATTTGCATAGGACAAAACATGTCCTTATCACAGGCGATTAGGGTTGAGCTTCGAGGTGAGTAAGTTCTAATCTTCCAAGCATGGAGCATAGAGCTTATTATATTAAGATTGATTCTCAATTTTTTAGAACTATAACATATCATGTAAATCCTGAACCAACCCTGTCAATATTTCCTTTTTCTAGTTTCTTTTTTTATTTTTCTTGAGAGGATAACTTTAGTAAAACATTCCCCTATTTACAAGAGTCGTAGGCGGCAATATAACGAGAATACAAGATGTAAGGTAAAACTAAAAAGGAGGGAGCCAGGGTTTCTCAATTCAATTCTCTGGTTCAGTTCGATTCCACACTTAGTTACAAACTGATAATAGCTAGTTCCAAAATTTTGAAATCGGAAATCAGACCAAAATCAGTCGAGTAAGGTTGTTCTAGTCCGGTTTCAATATCTATCAACTGGTCCTAAAGGCAACCAATCAAATCAAATGAAATCATCAAAATCCAATGGGCAAAAACCGACATTTTTCTTGTGTATCGTGGTCTACAAAATTTGAATTTCATGTGATGTGATATTTACATCTGTCTGCCAAATTGAATCTCTATTTTACTCTACATTTGTACCGCCCCCCGCGGGAACTTGGATAGGCACTGAAATTGCACAAGGAATCGGCACTTTGCATTTGCATGCAGGTCTACGGCTAGAGGAGAAGCTGATCAACTTGGGGTCCAGGAACTTCTTCCTCTGCAGCAAGCGCTCCACATCTTCCAATTCCTCTTGCTCTGGACAAGCCAGCATGGAGGCGAACTCCCCACTCCCACTCACCCATCTCATGGACTTCCTCCTGTAGATCAAGCCCTCCCCGGTTCAATAGATGGATGATGAGAAATCATGTTAGCTGGGACGTGCCCCATGCGCGCGAGTCCAGTGTGCCTGGAAGCGCGAATCGGGCGAATTACGTGGGAACAAACGGGATCGATCTTTCTAGATGCATCGGCTCACATGTATTGGGTTCATGTTTGTAAATTCTCAAGGTCGGGGGCTCCGAGAGGTCGGATGGATTTCTCTTCTGGAAGCCATGATGTGTTTTTTTCCGGATGATTGATGATATTGGGCATGAAACTCAAGAGTCCTATGCTATCTAGTGTAAATATTTTCTTTCTCATACTCATTACGTTACTCATGGCTAGATTATAAGTTGAAAATAAATCATGCTAAGAGAGTTTCGAAAATATAATCAAGAACCATACGCAGTCATACTTATCGATATTTGGCCATTAGAAAGATTTCTTTTCTTAATGTTTCTTGCTAAATGAAAGTCGAAAAATTGAAAAATGCAAAAAGTCAGGAATAGAAATACTCTAATGTAGTGGAGGAAAATACCAAAAGCATGCTTCTATTTTCATCCGAGTACTAAAAACATACCTCTGGATTAACCGTAAGTTTGCCACCTCAGTCCAGCTGAAATTTACTCTCTCTTGTTTGAAAGACTCGAAAACTCTTGCCTCGCACCACTTTACAGCTATCGACTCTAATTCATCCGGGGAGAGGAGGTCCAGGGAAAATAAAAATCACGAAAATAAATGCACAAATACCCCCTGAAGCAACAAATTTGTAGGTTCAGAAAGTAGAGAGAGATATTTTCTGTCATACAGCGAAAATTCAGATGTGCTTTTGATATTTTCTTGAAGAATTAAAAATGAATCAAGCCCCCAAAAAAAAGAAGAGAAATTTCCAAATAAGGGTCTGAAGTACTATCATTTTTTCAAATAAGAACTTAAAGTAGATTTTATTTTAAATATGGGCCTGAAGTGGTCATATTAGTTTCGAAGAAGAGCCTAAAGTAATTATGACTTTTTCAAATGAAGGCTTAGCCTTGTGAACTCGCTCACTCGCAAACGATTCTTATTGATTAGGGATGTTTTTGTCTAACTATAATTTAAATTTAAATTTAAATTTAATTTTAAAAAAAAGGGGCAAAATCAGAGGTGGGAGGGAGCCCTCCCACTTGTGGTCCCCACCCTATCATCGGTGGGGCAAGCCCTCACTTTTGATTGGAGTGGGTCGCTGGCCATCGCCGTTGCCCAACCAGTGATGAAGTGGCGGCTCCTCCCTCCCGTGTGTTTTCCTTTTTTTTAAGAGTTTGGAAAAAAAATTAAATTTAAAAAAATTGAAAAATAAAATTGCCCTTCATCAAATAGTGAGTTCATGCCTTATTTGAGATTAATATAGTCACTTCATTCATTCATTTGAAATAAAGTTTATTTCAAATTCTTATTTAAGAAAATAATGACATTAAGTAATATCATTTTCATGTTCTTATATGAAAAAATGTGGTCACTTCATGTCTTTCTTTGAAATCTTTTGTTTTTTTAAAAGAGGAAGAATTAAAAAAATGAGAAAGATAGAAACTCCAATTTCTTTCTTTTCCTGTTCCTTCTTGTCATTTGGGTTAGGGTGCGTTTGATAACATTTCTGTTTAAAAATTATTTCATGGAACATAAATAGAAAAAAGTGTTTATGTTATGGGGAATAATTTTTGAATAAAAAAACACGTTTGGTAAACTTGTTCCGAAAATAAAAAATGAACAGAAACACGTTTGGTAAATTTGTGTTCTTTTAATTTTTTATTTCTTTTTTCTTTTTTTTCTTTCTTTTTTCTTTTTTCTTCTTTTTACCGGTGGCCTCACCCAACCACAGCGAGACTCGTCGGCCCTCGACGAGGCCCGCCGACCCCCGGGAGGCCAAGCTCACCCAGCCTTGCCCCACGCAAGCAAGGCTCGGCCTCGCCGGGGGCTAACGACGCTTCGGCGAGGTTGCCGGCCCTCGACGGCGTCATCGGCCCTCGATGGCCGGTCGCCGGCCATGGCCGAGGCCGGAACTGGCGAAAAAGAAAAAGAAAAAGAATAGAAGAAAAAAAAAAAAAAAAAAAAAAGAGAAAAAAATTTATTTTTAAAAATTATTCCAAAAACAAGAAACACATTTTTCTTATTTCTTTTTCTGTTTATGTTAAATGTGTTATTCGAACAAAAAAATAAATTTAAAACAAAAACGCAAATAAATGTGTTTTTATTCTTTTTTTTATTTCCTAAAAAAATTTATTCATAAATAGAAATAAACAACATTAACAAACAGGGCCTTAATGGTACAACTCCACTTCCATCTACGTCCGAGCCCCCCGGACTTCTTCCTCCGTGTACTTTCTCTCTCTCTCTCTCCGCTGCACCTCAATAGTCAAAAGTCAACTTCCCGAGCTCTCTCGCTCTCTCTCTCTCTCGCTCTCTCTCTGCGGCTTCTGAGAATTCGGATTGACCTCGAGAGGAAGGAAGACGAGGCCAAGGGGGAGCTCGGGCGAGCAGGACCATTCATGGAGGATCTGTTCGGGTGGCTGGTCTCCTTCTTCGCCGTCGTCGCCCTCATCGTCGTCGTCATCTACCAGGTCAGCGCACCCCCCCCCCAACCCACCAAAACCCTAACTCCATCGGAGTTTTCCCACCTTTCTTGAAATCGGGTCGAAGTCGAATCGTGGTATGACGCTGCCGTTCGATTCGAAGTCGCGATTGACCTCTGCACTTTCCCCTCGCCTTTGAGCAGAACCGTATCTAGATAGAGTCCAAATTTGGTACGAAGCATCTCGGAGTGGATAAAAACTGTGTCGTTTTGCCCTCCGTTGGTTCTCCGCTGGTTTAGCTCTTTGGAGGGCGATCGGGCGTTGAGATTAGAATGGCAATCGATGGTAGATTGGAAGCAGATGACTTCGTGGGCTGCGTATCGCGTCTGAATCCCTTTTCGATTAAATCAAAACGCCATCTTTCCTTATCTGTGATTGCCAAAAAGCTGTCTTTTTTTTATTTTTTCCTTTCTTTTTTGCTTCATTATGGAGGCTTTTGCTTCCAGAAGCAGCGTTTCGTTTTCCGCTCTGTTTTTGTTTCCCCAGCTTTTGATCTTCACTTGAAATGGGATTCTCCATAAGAAGTGCAACCGCTGAGAAATAAAGGGCCAAAAAGCGATTTTTGTTTGATCTAAGAGTGATGCATTTCGGTCCGTGTCGTGGGCAGGCATAGGCCTTTTGGTTTTCTTTATGGAGCCCTTTGAGTTTGCAGTTCAATGGGTTCGGTGTGGTTCCTAGAGCAACAGGTTGTTCGCTTCGTTTTCGAGTGCTTAACCACTTAGGGGGTTGTAATTATACACAAACTGCGAAGTGCGGCAGTCTTCTGCTGCTCTTACGATGAAATTCTGGTCTTTAGGTGTTCTTTGTTGGACTTTTTATGTTTACAAGGCCTAACCTCTCGAGGTCATTTGCAGCTCATGTGCTTGGCCGATCTGGAGTTTGATTACATAAACCCTTATGATTCTGCATCGCGGATTAATGCAATGATCTTACCGGAGTTTATCGGACAGGCAGTCTTGTCTCTGTTTTATGTCTTGACAAGACATTGGGTTATGGCCCTCTTGTGTGTGCCATACCTCTATTACAATGTGACACTGTGAGTTCAGTTTATTCCCCCTTTTATGGCGTTACATTTTATATTTGAAGCCAAACTTGCTGTACTTTCTGTGATTTGGATGATTCTCTTCTATGAAATGCTGACCGCCCGTTATGACATCCAACAAGGACAGTATTTTTAATCATGTATACTAGCAAGAGCTTTTTAATTTCCTGTAGGTTTGTAACATGTTTAATGACCTAACAGATGCTTGAATTGATGGCTCGCACTACGTAATTGGGCCCAAGTTAATGATCCCTGTGACTCTTGCCCCACAGCTCAAAGTCAATTAGTCTGAGCATGATGAAGCTCTTTGGCCGTCGTTGCAAATGCAAACCCTTTTGTTATGTCAAGACTTAAATAGGCATGTCCTAGCTCTGACTTATCTGAATGATAGTTATAATTAAGATAGGCTAACATCTTCTATTTACTACATTTTTATTTAATGGCGAATACTATGTGAGAGCTTTAAATTATCACAAGGCAACTTTATTATCAGCTAGAACATCTAAATGCAAACTTGTGTGTAAATTAAGAATTTAAAAAAATCTTCTTGTCTGAGCTGATTGTTGATTATCTGTTTACCTTGCCAGTGAAGATATCTGCATGTATTGACTCCGGTGATGACCAACTCTGATCTGTGACTGTTGTTAGGTACAATCAGAAAAAGCACTTGGTAGATGTTACTGAGATATACAACATGCTCAAGTGGGAAAAGAAGAAAAGGCTTTTTAAGCTGGGCTATCTAGTATTGTTGCTCTTCCTCTCCTTATTTTGGTATGCCAAATGTGAAAGGCTGCTTGATTATGAGACTATCACGTTTTTCAATTCCTTTGAAATCTTCAAGCTGTGGCCTGATGCTAAAATGTTCCTCCCAGGTTGATCTATAGCGCACTGGACGATCACGAAGAATGAGGATAGTCTCATGTGGAATTTTCACATGTTCGCATGATCTTCCAATAATGTTTGGGTTACGGGGAATCCTGATTTATATGCTTTGCTTTCATTATCTCGACTGATTGGGTACGAGGCAAGTTGCGCCTTTTCAGTCACTATCAGGTCCTCCTCCCATCTCTGTTTGGCTGTGCTGCTCTATGCTAAGGAATACTCTGTTCCCTGTTCCATCTCTGTCTTTGTGATGTTCCAAGCTGGAGCAGGGGTTACTCATGGAAGTCCTTTCTGCCGAGGGTTGTAACTTACATTAGATTAAGCATTTGTGCATTATTTATTCTGCAAAGAGCTTTCAATGTTGTTAGTTCTGGACCTACAAATTCCATGGGGAACAAGGACCTCAGTTCTCATAAATTCATAATCACCATGGCTGTACTTGACTCTCTTGTTGGGCAAGTTAGATGTGTTTGCCTCCATATTCGAATCGGGAAACATCAAATTTGGCACCGTTAGAGAAATCAACTCACCTGCAATTCCATGATTTTACTACTAACTAGCCCTATTTTGGGATGTGTATGATAACCATCTTGTTTATTTGTTTTTCTATTTTCTGTTCCCTAACAAATCTAAAAAGGAAATCTGCTTGATAATGCGATTTTATTTTCGATTTTTGGAATAATTTTTAAGTCGAAAAATAGGTTTAGAATAGAAATGAAAAGTAAATTTTTTCTACTTTTTCTATTTTTGAAAGAGAAATAAGAAATAAAAACTTAATCATCCTTCGTCCTCAGTACTAGTTAGTCACCCACCCACCCACCCACCGTCGCTTATCGTCCGCCATTTACTGTTGCCATTGCTTGTTGGCCACCTTTTGTCATTGCCATCCTTTGTCGCCCATCGATGGCCACTGTCCTCCACCGTCGGTCACCTCCCACTACTGCCCACCATCCTTAGCCCTCTATTGTCGCCGTCCTCAACCATCCTATGCAATCCTCCGCCACCTTACATGGTCTTTTTGCTGCCTCCCATTGATCATTCGGGAGGAGAAATTTCGTGTCATTATTAAGTAATTTTTTGTTTCAACAATAAAAATTTTGTATTGTTATCAAAAACTCATGTTATGAATTTAAATAGAAAAATCTATTTCTAGTTAGAAATTGATTCCATAAATATAATGGTTATAATTCACTCCATTAATGTCTGAAAAGGAAACCATTTTTATATTGCCCAGTTGAGAAACACAGGCGAGACTCATAATTCTCGAAGGGACTTGAGCAGGCTACTATCATAGATTAGAGGTTTTCAAGCCCCACGAACCAAAAAAATATGCCAAGATAGCCAATGAGTTGGCCCGAAGAACGGTGAAGTTTGGAATCTTCTCGTATCTGCTAGAATATTCCAAGCATATAATGGAAATGGATTAGACTACGTTGGATCATCCGTGTTTCTAATTAGAATAGGATTAAATAAGATAGGGTATAAAATTCAAGGATTTTACCATATCTTTTCATTGCTATCAATTAATTAATGAATAATAATAATAAAATTGAATATATTCACATCATATTATATGTATTTTTTTGTATAAATGACATATCAACGTAAATAAACCTAAAAGTTTACAAACAGAAATAGTAAAAATGCCTCACGACACTATTTAATTTATTTTTATTTTCTTATTTATTTATTTTTTCCCCTTTCATCATTCTCTAATAAAATTTTATTACATAGTAAACTATACAAATATACCTAAACTAAAAATATCTAAAATACGTAATAAATATTATATTTATATATTGAATTTATAGTAAGAGAAATTAAAATCAATATAAAATAAAAATTAAATTAAATTAAAAAAATAATTTTTTATTATTATTGTGGATTTCTTATATTGGAACTCAAATATTATTTATATTTAAATATTCAAATTTTAAATTTAATAAGTTTGTTATTCGAAAAAACAACTTCAAATTCTATCCATTTTTATCCTACCTCTTACATGGAATAATTTCATCCGGTCCATGATCCTCTTATATTTGATTTTATCTTGTCTTGAATAAGTATTAAAATTAAAATATGATAAATTTTACCATGTTTTGAATTTTATTCTGACCACCAAATGCATAATAAGAGGCTTTCAAGCCCAATAGACCAGAAAAAAAATAAGTCAAGATAGCCCATGTGTTGGCCTAAAAACCATGAATTCTAGAAAAAAAAAATGGTTTTTAAGAGACCCTATATGATTTCAAATATATAATGAAAACGTATACTTGTAAGGAGATTGAATTTCCGTTGTTTGATCAAGAGGGATCAATGGCTGTAGAGAGAAGAATTCATGTATGAATAAGATGCTCTCCCTCATTTAAATCGTCTAAGGACTGTGCAATTCTTGTATAGTTTGAAAGCTCCTCTCTTTATTCACTTTCTACTATTCCCTTCTATGGTGAGAGCAATAAATCCTAAAATCAATGTAACTAGACATTTCAGTTTGAAGCGAATCTATTTTCGTGACACAGCCACCATTTGAGATAAGTACATGAACACATTGAATAGGAATGTCTAGATGGATTTAGACCAAGAAGAATAATCGCAACCCGACTCGAGACTCGGGTTTAGATTTAATTAAGTCCCCATCAAAACCACGGCAACACGCACCCATTTAAAAATATTGACAATATATGAAATTAAACTCCTGAATTTCTAATAAATTTTGGCACATTTCAATATATTATCGTACATACCAAATATAACCACGAAAGAGAAGAAAGCACACTAAATTACTTTATAAGTGTAGTTTTTTCCAAGTAGCATTACCACTGCACTTTTCAATTCCAATTTACTATGTACTATTTGCATTTCAAAAAAAATATTTGATGTAAAATCGTTGTATTTTTCCAAATACTTTCTCCAAATGTCGCACAATGTCTATCCCTTCTTAACGCTTAACGTTGCTTAAATTGCTACTTCAAATGTCAAAAAAAAAAAAAAAAAATTTCCCTATTAAGGGAAAATTGTCCAAAAATTCTTAACCTTATTGTATGACAGCCAATTTAGTTTTAAACTGTTTAATTGTGTTAAATTACTTTTAAACCTACTGTATGATAATCAATTCGGTTCTAAACATTTTGATAATTTGCTAATTTAGTTCTTAATTTTTTAATGAATTACTAATATAGTCCTTCTGTCTAATTTTAATTGAAAATGGCTAATGTAACAATCTAGTTAATGCTGATCGTCTTACATAGTGTGGCTAGCTTAGTCTGTAAACTATATGAAAATAATTAATGTAGTTCATGGACTTGGATCAGTGGAAGGACAACATTGTACATTAGAATAGAGTTTAAGGACCATTTGTATCATCTTCTCTTATAAAAATTAAATGATTGTCGACATTAGCGACAGCTACACCATGTACGGCAATTAGCGTTCATTGGACTGCCGTGTAAGTTTCCGGCCAAAATTGATCGAAAGAATTTTCCTTAAAAGGTTTATGGCTAAACTGATAAGTCATTAAAATGTTTAAGATTAAAGGGGCACAATTAAAAAATTTAGAACTGAATTGGCGGGGCCGTACAATATGTAAGACTTTTTGGACCATTCTCTCCTCTTTTTAATCTCAAGTGGCAATGTTCGGGCCGGTTCTTCTACACGCTAAGCCCATGACCAGACGCCAAAAGGCTCAAAAACCAATCCGAGTTGGGCCCACTTGGAGGGAGAGCCCAAGAACATCACGTGCGCGCCGCGTGATAAAAACAGAGCCAAGGAAACCCTAGAACCCTAGATCGCGCCGCACCGTAGAAAATCCCCCCTCCTTCCTCCCTTCCTCGAGGTCTCTCCGCGCGCCGTCGGCGATCTACATTCCCCGTTCGCCGTTGAATCCTGCAGAATCGTACCTCCGCAACAAAACGATGTCCGCCGGCGAGCTCGCCTGCACCTACGCCGTCTTGATCCTCCACGACGACGGCATCCCAGTCACCGTAAAACTCTCTCTCTCCCTCTCTGTCTGTGAACTCGTGCGTTTCGCTTGCTGGTTTGGTTTTTGATCGACTGTGCGGCGACTTGGGAACAGGCGGAGAAGATCGCTGCTCTGGTCAAGTCGGCGAACGTCAGCATCGAGTCCTACTGGCCGGGCCTGTTCGCTAAGCTGGCCGAGAAGAGGGACGTCGGAGACCTCATCACGAACGTCGGGTCCGGCGGTGGGGCCGCTGCCGTGGCCGTGGCCGCGCCCGCCGGGGGCGGCGCTCCCGCCGCCGCCGCCCCGGCCGCCGAGGAGAAGAAGGTAAAGTTCCCTTCTTTGCTGATGAATCTGACCGTCTATTCTCGAATACAACAACATAGCTGCTGCCGTCTGTGCATGTTTTCGTGGAAAAATGGATAATTTGGAAGATGTTTTCGTAAAAATAATTACTACTCATATCACTTAACAAAATAACTAAACAAATTATTTTTCATCGTTTATGAAAATATTTAGACGTGAATTATTGATGGTAATGAAAACATCTTTTATAGATTAATTATTTTAAGCAATACAGACAATCATCATCTTCAGAAAAGTGTTTTCGGACACGGAACCAAAGTATAGAATGATTGGGGCTGATCCAGAATCAAGTGCTTTTCTATAAATAGTGGACCTTATTCAGTGAAATGTGGGTGTGAAGTATAGTTTTTATGCCTCGTTTAGGAGCCTAATTATGGTTGTGTCTCTTTTCCATATGCGTCGAGTGCATGATTAGTTGATTTCTTGTCGTGTATGGTTTGCAAGAAACTTGAATAGAAGATTATGATAATCGTGTAGCATTAATTGTGGAGTGTAGATGTGACATTCTTCACTTGTTATTTTGTCGGTAAGTTTTGGTCCGAATCTCATGCTGTTGCATTCTTGTTCTGTGTTCAGGAGGAACCGAAGGAAGAGAGCGATGATGACATGGGATTCTCCTTGTTTGATTAGGAGCATTTTGGTCTGTTAGAAATTCCACTGGAGTTATCTCTTGCTTTTGAATTTTGTTCATGTCTTACAAAGTTCGTCGCAGTTTCTGCTCCTTAGATGCCATTGCAGCTTTGGTTATTATATCAAATATGCGGAATTACACTGCATTTTAGCTCTAAGCACTTTGGTTTAACATAGGAATTAATCCACAACCCAATTTTGTTTTTCAAATCAAATCTATGCTGAGATTGACGTTATAAATGTCTGTTGATTAGCAAATTCGGATCAAAAGTGCTGCGACCGATATATAGAATAATTGAATCTCTACCATTAGATTAAAAAAATAAAAAATGACTTGTGTATAAATAAGGAGCCCATTATCTCTCTCTCTCTGGTTCGAAAGAAAGAAAATTATATTTATTTCTTAAAAAGATACGTAAGAAGTCAAATCCAGAAAACAATGAACATAGTTAAGCACACACTCGTTCAAAAGGGACGATTCTGTTAAGCAATCACTGGACGGATCTGTTAAGCAATCACTGGATCTTGTTTCTTTGTGAAAACTCCTCCAATAATTGTGGAACGAATCTATTAAGCAAAATGATTGACGGTTGATCATTGGATCTCGTGTTTTTGTCAGCGATGAGCACATATTAGAAACTCTTCCAATGATTAAGACGTTGTCAGTTGGTGGTATAGGCCCAAGTTTGGCTTCCTCTTTGTGCGGGGAGACAACGAAATAGATTGGACAGACACAAATTTAACTTATCAAAGAGGACATCAAAGCTCATGCGATTATTATAGAGAACTTATACATAAATAGAGTGTAGGGTAATTGAATTTCCAAAAGCATATTTATTAAATTCTCAAATCTAAATTGACAGAGAATTGCACATAGATCTAAAACTAAATCGGGAAAGTTCAAACTCTCCAATTAAGAACTTAATTGGGAGAAAAACTCCTCAAATCTAACTCGGGAAAGAATAAAAAAGCACGAAAAGAACCATAAAATGCAAACAAATTCAACAAAAAAAGGAGAGGAGGGTGAAACTAGCTCAAACCCTCCATTGAAGGTGGAAAAAAACATGGAGAGAGAAGAGAGAAGGGAGAGAGAACATTTTTCGGCAATCGCACGAGTCAATGATGAAATCGCATGGCGAGATTAACTTGAATATAAATCAATTATTTTTAATATTACAGTTTATTTGGAGCAGAATTTCATTTTTCATTCGTAACCTTCCTTATATATAACTTTAAAAACAGAAAAGTATTATTTTCATCATATTTGATCCCACCATATTGACCACCGGTCGGAGACACGCAGCGAATTCCCTGCTTAAATCGGTTAATAAGAGGTGCCTTGATGGGTGATTTTTTTTTAAAAATTAGTAGTTGATCATTGAATGTCGCGTATTTATTAATAATGATAACACGCTGAAAACTCCTTCATCAATATTTACGACTTTGCCAGTTGACAATACTCTTTTAGGCATGGCTTCCTCTACACCAGTACAAAAACAACCATAATAGGTTGACATAGATTTGACATGTGAAGGTGGATGTCAAAGCTAGAGGCAATGAACCTATACACGAATAAGGCAGAGGGTAATTGAATCCCAAAAATATATATATGTTAAACTCTTAAATTTAAATTGGGAGAGAATTGCACTTGGATCTAAATTAGATGGGAAGAGTTCAAATTCTCAAATTAAGAACTAAATCAAGAGAAAAAACTCTCAAATCTAACTTGGGAAAAATTAAAAAAGCATGAAAAGAACAATAAAACACAAACAAAATCAACAAAAAAGGGAGGGGAGGGTGAGACTAGCTCAAACCCTCTCGTTGAAGGTTGAAGAAGACATGGAGAGAAAATAGAGAAGGGGAGAGAGAAAAGACTTTTCAATATTTGCATCATTTAATGATGAAATCATATGGCCAGACATAAATCAATTATTTTTCATATTACAGTTTTTTGGAGTAGAATATCATTTTTCATGTGTTATTTTTTTTTTATTATATAGCTTTATAAATGAAGTCCTTAAAAAGACTTCATCTTGGTTCAATCTAAATGTTGAGATGTCTAAGATGCAAAACACCTGGAGTGTATTTGCCCCTCCTAAGAAAGATAAATATATAGAGAGGCTTGGAGAGTATTGGACACTGGCCAGGCGAGACGGCCCCAACATGGGAGAGTTGGTGCTTGCTAAGGTTAACCTGTGATCAAAGATTAGCTCAAATCCTCGCATTAAGGTTGAAGAAGACATGGAGAGAAAATAGAGAAATAGAGAGAGAAATGATTTTTCAACAATCGCATCATTCAATGATGAAATGGTAAGGTAAATCAGATATTTTACATGTGTAACTTTTCTTATTTTTATATAAAACTTTAACAGAATTTATTTTTTCTTGTGTAACTTTTCTTATATATATGTAACTTTAAAAAACAGAAAAGTATTATTTTCAAATTTTGTAAAAAAATACGAAAAAGGTTTAGATTTTAGAATCTGAGCGTTAAATAAATAAATAAATAAAACACGGAGAGTTATGATTTCAAGCAGAAACTATCGGCAAAGACAAAGGAGTCAGGCTCAACCATCGTCTTCCACTTTCAGAAAATTCTACAGAAGGTTTTCTTCCCTTCCTTTTGCCTTTACTCGCTCTAATTGGTCGATTTACCAAAGGTGATCTCGCATCTGCTGATCTGTAATATTCTGTTCATTCTATATGATCCCACCATATTGACCATACGCAGCGAATTCCCCGTTTAAATCTTTTACTTCCGTCCTTTTTTTTTTCAATTGATAACAAAGGTGCATCGATGGGTGATTTTTTTTTTTTGTTATCTTGGTGTTGAAATGAAGGTTGATGTGTGTTTAAATTAGATCCTTGAACTCGATTGATAATGAAAACGAGTTTTATATTTCTGCACTGTTCTACTTTGATCGGATGAAGCTAAAAAAGAGGGCCTTTTTGTATTCGTACTCATTTCAAAATCGGTGTTTCTGGGTGGATCTTTAGTAGAAACTGTGTTTTTGCGTCTATGATCGATGTATTGGTTTACTGGCTGGTTAACTTGAATGGGAGTCTTTTGGTATATGGACTTTCTTTGTTCTTGGCGTGGTCCTGCACACTATGCGTTTGATCGATTGCTTCAAAGAACTTATTATCTTTCAGTCTGCCTATTCCGTTCGAGCTTTTTCCATGATAATCTTTGAGAGTTATATCTGACATAGAAATTCGACTTTTCGGGCCGCCATTAATGGGTGATGTTGGACATTTTTATCCTCTTTTGAGTCTGAGAGGCGTAAGTGCGCCCGCCATGGAATGTAGCAACCTATTTTCTGCATTAAGTGTTTTTGGGACTCAGTGGTAATGCGTCTGTGATTTGATCCTACATGGCTACCGTTGGCTGTTCAATCAGTCGAGAAATGTGGGAACTCGGATTCAAATGTTCCAAATGTCGTTTACCATCTAGAACAGAAGTCTTTTGGTTTTAGTGTTGTCTATAAATGGTACTTGGTTGGATTTCTCTACTCTCATCTTACTATCATTTGGTTTTCTGTTTACAGTTTCACTCAAGTTGGCTGATACATAATGGTTAATGCCACAAAGGGACTTTTCATTTCATGGTAATCCCTTGTTCTCTTCTGCTGGAGGATTGCTTTTACTTGCTTGAATCCGTTGTGGATCTTTCTGCCTTGTTCATGGCTCAATCACGGATTTTTTTTGGTCAAGTGTTAGCGATTCCCTTGAGAAATTATTTTGTTTGGTTTCGAGATACAGTTGTCTTTCCTTTTGCAATTCTTGTGGGACATCCCTAAAGGTTTATTTGAAACAGTAGTTTAATTTTTCAAAACAGAACAAGGAGCGACTCTATTGTTATTTATAATACGCATCTTTCTTTTCTTTTGATACCTACATCAACAAAAGAAATAACATACATCTTCGTTCAGCGACATACCAATGGCGCAGTTCATCATCAACTATAATGCTTCTCTGCCGGCATCGCAGAAGTTCATCATACACGTTTTGGACAACACTCACTTGTTCGTGCAGCCTCACATGGCCGACATGATAAGGAATGCCATTGCAGATTTCAGGGAACAAAACTCCTATGAGAAGCCAACTTGATGACTTACCATTCTATACATTTCTCGGCCAGTTAATTACAATGAGGAGGCTTGGCGCATTTTTCGTGTCATGTCAGTGAAATTACATTTTACAGCCGCACATGGCTGAAACAAGAGCTTATTGCCGGAATGTGGATGCTCATGTCTAGTTTCTATTTCGAAACGGGCCAAAAATGCGGCAAACGCTTGGATTCTGACTTTGTGTAATGAGTCTCTCTATTTGGCATTGGCAAAACCAAATCCTCTATTACTTACATCCAGAGCTTCACTCCGATTCGATTAGCACGATCAACTCCTCACACCCATATGATCGATGACGTTGTGGAACTCTGATCTAATGCTATGTACTTCGAGCTTAAGCAATGCCAGACAACCGATTTTCCCCCATCTTCCGGGACAGTGGCTCACCGGCTTTTGAGGGGAGGAAAGGGATTTGCCTCCAACTTGTTCCTCAAGCCATCATCCGATACCTTCATTCCCAGATGCTTGTTTGCTTTCGCATCATCATGATCATGTGCTCAAGGTCATTGCGAGAACTAACCTTTGGCTACATGAGGTTCCATTGACCATGTGCATATATAAGAGTCATTTGAGAAAGACTTAAGGGAAGAACATATTAATTCCGTATAGAGTTATAGGCGTGGAATTTCATCGTCTTTACACGCTGTCTTCCTTCTTGTGAAAAAGGGGAGCAGATATTGACACGAAATAATTTCTTTTTAGACTATTGAAGTCATGCGCTTCACTAGCCTATATAATCCATGCCAAAGATTGCGCTGCAAGTAAGGAATTTAGCCTTTTAGGCAAATTGGCGCGAGTCATAAAATCTACACATTCGTTTTATGCTAGAGAGAAAATCAAATGTTATTTTTCGTCAAAAGTAATATAGTATCTAAATTCCATAGATTATAGGAAGTTATACAAAAATATATGACATGGAATGTATATATTATCAAGATTTCATGTATTACCGAGCAAGAAAAATCAAAATGCGTCTATTTGAAATAAGAAAAAATAAAAAGTAAAAACTATCCGGACAAACAAAGTAAACTCTAAAAGCAAAAGAGGAATAAAAACCGTAATTTTCCCCAAAAAAAGAAAAAAGAAGGAGAAGGAGAAGAAGAAGAAGAAGAAGAAAATAAACAGTGCGCAACATATTTCCGAGGTTTTATTCTCTCTCATCGGTTCTTCCTGCTTCATCTTCTTGACCCAGAAACAGGACAGCGCCACTCTCTCTCTCTCTCTCTCTCTCTCTCTCTCTCTCTCTTCCCATCCACAGTAATGGCGGTCTCTCTCCACGCGCAGCCGGGACTGCACCGACCCTCTCTCAGGTCATTCGAGCGCTCGCTTTCCCTGCCCAGGACGACCCGCCTTGGCTGAATTTCTCAATCTTGTTTTTCAGTTGATTTTTTTTTTTTTTTTTTTTTTTTGAGCTGGCGGAAACTGATGTGAATATCGGGTTGCGAAATTTGCAGCTGCACCACCAAGCTCTATTCGGGGCTAAAGCTTCAATCTTCGAGTCCGTCTTTCGCTCTTATGCCATGCGGTTGTTCATAAAAATCGGTGCTTTTCTCGTGTTGATTCGGGGTGGTGTTTTGGGTTTCTTGTGCAGGTCTCGCGACTGTGAAGCCCAACGTGTCGGCGGAGTTTTATGGGAAAGTTCATAAGAGCCTCCACTGCAGGTAAATTTTGTTTTTGTTTTTGTTTTTTTTTTAATTTTATTTTATTGAATTGATGGTGGTAATCTTTGTTTTTCTTAGTGGTTCTGTGGGAATTGTTGTGGTCCTTTTGTTGGTCTGAGAGGCATTCTCTTGGAAACGTACTGGTTTGAAGCTCCCCCATGGTGTTTAATCGCAACATGGTAGTTTGGAAATTGGGTTCGAAAGTTTAAAGCTTGTCTGTTCAATTTGTTGAGTAGGAGAAAATTATGTACTTTGCAAAAAGAGAGCAGTAGGAGAGAGGATGCTGCTAACTTGTTATTTATCAGGTCGATTTTGTCTTTGCTGAAGCGAAATATTTTATGCCCTGCCCCTGTAAAATATGTTGGTAGCATTCGACTTCACGATACTCTTTACTCGCTGGATGATTGTAGTTCAGGAACCAAATTTCACAGACTGCGTGGGTTTTGTCATCTGTCACCTGCGTTGTTCGTATTAAGTATTATCGAATATCTTATATTTTATGGAATTCCTTTTTTGCTTTAATCGGAGTGAAGGTATAAGATCCTGGGTTTCTTGCTGAAACTTCTACTCTTAAGTTGTAATGGTTGTCTGTTGGTATACCTTGTTCATCCTATTACCTGTTCAAAGACACCAATGGCATTATTTATGGGACAAATTGCCAGTATTCTTTAAAATGTACAGAGAGTCGCTGTACATTAATGAAATGCTGCTGTAGTTTCAAGAGTTTTGATCTTGCTTGTTTTAGTTTATTGTGTAATATGCATTTTATGTCTACTATGTTTTCTGTGTGCAGGACTAGCAATCCTAGGCCAGCACAAGGTAGAGTAAGAATGATGCCGATAGGGACGCCAAGAGTACCATATAGAGTTCCTGGTGAAGGAACTTGGCAGTGGGTGGATTTGTGGAATGCCCTAGTAAGTCATCTTACTAATATCTGAGTTGAACCGCTAGTTTGAGTTGCCCTATAACACGCTTACCCACATTGATTGTGCTATTCATATCCTTCCACGGTTCCACTGTTCTCCTTTGTCTCCTATAGTGTTATATAGACCATCGATATATTGGGTGGTGTTTGGTCATGTCCTTTGACATGCGCTTTGTTGACCAAAAGGTTTATTCGCACTTTCTGCGTTAAATCTACATTTATATAGCCTTTCCTTATTAAAGGGACTGTCATATGGAGGACTCACTTAACTGATGGATGCAGTACCGGGAGCGTGTCATCTTCATTGGGCAGCATATTGATGAGGAGTTCAGTAACCAAATATTGGCAACTATGTTATACCTTGACAGTGTTGATGATTCCAAGAGGCTTTATCTTTATATCAATGGTCCAGGTGGAGATGTGAGTTCTACATGCATGCGGTTTTCCTAATTCTCTGGAATTGTGTACTTTATCTTATTTTAACTGGGGGAAAACAGCAGTTTTGAGCTTTTAGATTTCTCATTTTGCAGCTTACACCAAGCTTGGCTATTTACGACACGATGCAGAGTTTGAAGAGTCCTGTTGGCACTCATTGTGTCGGCTATGCCTACAATCTGGCAGGTTTTCTCTTGGCAGCTGGTGAAAAGGTACCGTCATATTCACTAAAAATGTGCTGGATGAATGCAGTAGCATTAGCACAATCCTTTAGTTGAATATAACAAAAATGTTGCCAATGCCTTGACTTTAGATAGCATGGTGAAGGTAATTCACACAACATGTGTAAGCACTCTTAAGTTGACATCCACTATTGAAAAGCTTAGAGTAAGGAAGTTCACTTCCTCGTCAAATGGGCTCATGAACCTAATCCATATCCCTAAATGAAACAATACGAGCATCAGACACTAGCAATTGGTTAAGTTTGCTCTGTGTATGGAATTGGTTGATGTGGAAAAGTGAATGGATTGAAGTAAGAGAATTTAATAGAGGAAGCATGTCAGTTATTTGATATGAGCTGAACATAATTGTTAAGAGGAAGTTTAATTTCTGTACTGTTAATGGTCCATTAGGCCTTGTTAGAAGAACTGAATTTACAAAAAAAAAAAAAAAAGGAAGAAGAATAAGAAGAAGAAGAAGAAGAAGAAAAGAAAAAAAGAAATAGGACCACATGAAGTTGACCCCATGTAGTACAGTTTGGGCCTTCCAGGGGTTATGTTTACCCCATGTAGGACAGTTTGGGCCCTCAAGGGGTTATGTTTAAGGTAACGATAGAACTCATCTGCACGGTATTTGAGTATCCTTTAGCCTTTTGAACCTGGTGTAGATGGCTTTTGCAATATATTTTGGTTCATATGTCATACCTGAAGCTTGGACCTTGTTATGGTTTATTTAACTTGTTCTTTGTTTGATAATTGACTGCATAAAGTAATGAGATGCCTGGTACCAGAAGCTCTCTTTGGCATATTCACTCTTATATTTTGCTCCCGTTAATAGGGTAATCGCTTTGCGATGCCACTTTCAAGAGTTGCATTGCAGTCGCCTGCTGGTGCTGCTCGTGGACAGGTATAGCCTCATGCTAGCATGCAGTTAAACTTTCTGAGGATATTTTGCATGGCAATCTTAAGTGCACGAGAATATCTTTGCAGGCTGATGACATTCGTAATGAAGCAGATGAGCTTCTCAGAATCAGAGATTATCTTTTCAGTGAGTTGGCTAAGAAAACAGGCCAGCCTATTGAAAAGGTGAGTGCCCTAAACTGAACTCCAAATTTAGTTTTGTTAAAAAGAAAAGAATTGCCAATTTGCACGATTGATTTTATAGTATAAAATGATCAGCGTTAGGCTAGTTTGCGGCAGCTGCTTGTAAGCTTTTGAATATGCTCAGCCACCGAAAGAAGAAAAAAAAGGCAGGCTTTGATATGAGTTCTTTATGTCTTTCCTCCATATCTTTGGTTGAAAAGGCAATCTTCTTTACTTCTGGAAGCTTTTGATATACTTTTTTTTTTTAAAAAAGAAAAAAAGAAAAGAGAGAGACGAACATATATCTTGATGTTTTGGCTCCATATCTTTGATTAAAATGGCAAACTTCTTCACTCCCAGAAAAGCAGTGCTCTTTTTTTTCTTGGAAAGAATTGTTTAGATATTCATGAGTCCTTTTCTGAAAAATGTGCAGGTTAACAAAGACTTGAGTAGAATGAAACGCTTCAATGCTCAAGAAGCACTTGAATACGGGCTTATTGATAAGATTGTCCGGCCACCTCGTATCAAAGCCGATGCACCACGTAAAGATAATGGAGCAGGTCTTGGTTAGTGTAATTCCCTTCTCTGTTGGCTGCCAGAAGTATATTCACTTTTTGCAATTATTTTTCTTTTTGAGGTCATAAGTTGTTTTAGAAAGGGCTATTTAGCTGGGAATAACCTTGTGTAAAGATTCTTTTGCCTTTGTAATGCTTTATAGTCAGTGACATCCCAATATAATCTTCTGCTGAATAGAAAAGTTTAAAAGAGAATGAATATACTTCAATTAGCAGCTGCAAAGACGCTCGGTACTTACTTTGAACTCATGACCGATGCAATACCCTGCAGCTAGAGTGGCCAAGGGAAGGATTTCATACATTTAGCTTTTACGTTACATGCTCCTTGCAGTTATTCTCCTTGAACCTCTCTACACACCATCGTTCATCAACCATGGCAATGAATTCTTTGATTCTTTTCTCTAGACTGTTGGTACAATCTCCGTCTTCCCAACTAATCTCATCGTCACTTCCACTCAATTCATCATCTCCATCGTAACCATCCGATCTACCAGAACCACTATACTCTTTGACGTCACTGTCTCCCTCGTCTCTATTTTCTCTGTCGTCGTTTTCTGCAACTTCATCAGAAGAAGGGCAGGAGAGGTCAGCTCCGCGACAGTTCTGTTTATGGCTTCCGAGGAGGACGGTGAGGACGAAGGTGTTTAGGATTAAAAACACCAAGAGAGCGCTTGATGACGAATCGGGATCTTTGAAACTGCAGGGGCTGCTTGATGATGATAGTATCCGTTGGTTCAGGAGAAGAATAAGAGAGACAGAAACTGCTAGCAGGACGAATTTCTTTGGCAGGACAGGCTTCATGCCCTGCATAAAGAATTTGGGGAGTTTGGTTTGCTTCAAAAAGAGAGTGACTCTTTTCTGAACACTCCTTTTTGTTGGGCTTGAGTAAAAGATGGTCTAATCAAATCATCATGAAGCTTTTTTTCCGGTGTTGGTATTTGGTTGGAGTGGAAGATAATCTAATCAGGTGGTTATTGGTTGGAAATTTTAGGTCCTGGATTATAAATTTCTTCTGTAATTTTTGGAAGGGGGTTCAAGGAGTGCAATCATTTTGAACACGGGTCCCTTATTTGTTTAGATTATTCTTTGAAGTAACGTATTCGTATGGACATAAGATGCCGATGAATAAGGGATGAGCACTCAAAGAATGGTGACAATGACTACTAATATCCATGGAATGATTCCATAGGCCAGATCCTTGCAGCTTCCCGCACTCCATGCTCTTTTTCCCATTGACGTAAGAACCGGAGTTAATTTTATTTTTTCGACTGAGACAAGACTGCCTGTGTCGTCTCGTGTGGTCTAGTCATCGAACGGTGTTATTTCATGCCACTGCTAAAAATACCTCCAAATCTCTATCGAATTGATGAAAATTCGGTTCCTTGAGCCGGACCATGCTAGGCAGCGATAAATTTCAGACAGCGCGTCCATGTTCCGTGGAATTCATATGTTTCACGGTGAATTTGGCGCTGTGCTATCATGGTTCCCAAGAAAAATGATCCCGTCGGTCCTCCATAAAAGAAATAAACCCTCAAAACGTTGCTGATTTAAGTCGACGTGTATCAGAACTCTACTGCATGGTTTCCTAGATTTCACTCATATAACAAGATACGAGCTGGGAAGATGTACCTTGTAACAGTTCTAGCATTTGCAGAGGTAAACCAAGGAAACAAATTACAAAGCACATAAAAATAAATGACCCATGATTCCTCTAATATCAAGAGCAACCATTGGCTAAAATTCCGGAGGAATTCCCATAGTTTTGCATTAAACATCCTATGCAAATCGAACACACCGCAGAACCCTAGCTGAACCAGACAACTAAAATCTGAACATAACACCGATACAAGAGCCGGGAAATGAAAAATAAGGAAAAAAAAGAGGGCCTAGCTGAAGATAACTCTCTCTAGATGAAGTTTACAGACGAAAGACAAACTCGGGGAGTCATAAGACTTACGAACAGAGCCAAATTGACGTGGTTGGTCAGTTTAAAAATCATGATCTGATCAGTAGATGTCGTCTAGCACTACTACTACTTCTAATACCACTACTACTATTATTACTATGCAACTACCACCTCTCTCAAGGCATAGATGACACATTAATGTCAGTTTGCTTGTTGTTTCTCAAATCCGGCTGCAATGCAGACCAGTTATCCGCAGCGGATATTGGAATAGTTGACGTCGGTAGTGGGACCGTGGAAATAGCGTCATGCTTCTGTTTCTTCGGCTTTTGCTCGTGCTGGTTTCCCGCGAGGAAGCTGCCTACCACAACCTATCAATAGATAACAGTGGCAAAAAGTAGTGAATTCAGGGGTTCGTGCTTTTACAATAATCAGGAGTACATGAGGCATCACGTATAACATGGACATCCTTAGATCAAGATTCAGCGTACTCGGATTAGAGATTCATCTGAAAAGTTAGGCTCGCTCTAAAGATGGTTTTTAAAAACCCAAAGATGACTGCAAGTCTTTCGGTCAGACAAGTTGTGAAAACTAACTTTCAGGTACAGGTACTTAAAAACAATCAAACACATAGAGTTCTCACAGAAGATTTCCAAGCGATCACCAGTAGAATTGACTCAATTTTGTTGTTGCAGAAAAGGAAGCATGAAAAAGAAAACTATCGAAAAGATCATACCTGAACAGGACCTGCAGCTACTAGAAGACCGGCAACCCCTCCACCGACAACACGACCGTCTGGGCTTGCCAAAGACACACTCATCCCACCCGATCTACTTCTTGTTCCTCCAGAGTCACTGGGCATGAATGACCCAGTTAAGGACAGAATCTCAAAACGACCCTGCAATTATACACGGGAATACTATCAGTCGATGAAGGGGAAAAAAGGAAATATTCTACAAGAGACTTTGAAATCACGATTATGTAGCAACCATTTGCTAACCATGAATTTATTCCACCAATTCTGGTTCTTCTTCTTTCATTTTATGTTATTAAATTTTTGTACATACCAAAAACAGAATAGGAAGAGGTAGAGAGCGTAAATTTAAAAAGATTCTGCATATACACAGATGTGTAAGCATGTTTCTGTAAGATGCATCACCTCATACGTCAATGTACCCCCGGAAGAATCGGGCTGACGAAGTGTAACGCTCGAAATCACACCATTGGCAGAGAGAATGCATATAGCTCGAGGTCCTTGCTGAGAAAATGATATTATCTTCATCGTGACATCCTGAAATGAGGAACAGGTAAATCACCTATCAACTACAAGAAACGTAGGAACATCTTAGGATGAACTTGATCTAGTTACTCCAGTTCAATAAGTCGCCAGGTTACTTTCTCAGACTCTGATGCCATGCCCCATAAAATTCGGGTCAAAAATTAAAATAAAGAGAGATTAAAGAGGGATTCTTTTCAAGCTCTACTTTTTGTGAAATGCGAGTAAGTAATTATCATTTTCCAATTGAGAGAGATGGCTGAGTTGACTAAAGTGTTGGATTACTAAAGAGAATGCAGATGGTATTCGTACAAAACATTATGCAATATGGAAGCCAAGGTTAGAGGAACAACAACAAGAACAATTACTGCAAAAACTTAATACTGGATAGGAACAAACAAAAGCACTACTGTGCTTCTTTCCCTCTCCTTTTTTTGGTTTTCTTTTGGTGATGGGAAGGGGTTGTGAAGAATATTCGTGAACTTCTGGAGGCTTATATCCCTTCAAATTCACTTAAGTGTTTGTCAGGCTGGTCCCTCAATGCGGATATTTCATGAGAAAATTAGCTGAGCATGATTGCAGACAATAGTGGATAAATACCAATTTTTTCCAAACATACCTCGCCTGTATTAACAGTGATGATGTGAGGAGTAAAATTCGCACCAACAGAGCATGCAACCCATTCACCTGTAAAGGAACAATCCAATACATGGTTAAAACTTCGGAATGACCTCATTTACACAGTAAACAAGCTCATCACAACCTTATTAACACTGTAAAATTCGTATGGAGTGAAAAAAGAAACACAACGCAGAAGTTCAAGACCGTATAACATACGCTTGCCAGGAACTGATAGACACACTATAAATCATCTGTCAAGTGGCTTACCCAGTTACTTGACACCTGTACCAAATCACGATAAATAGCAAGGAAGATGCAATGGAAATTTCTAATTAGTTTATGATTTTTTGTAAGTTCCTTGATATTACTCGCCATCGAGATGCATCCAATTTACTTAACCTGAGCAATAATTTCAATTGTTACAGGAAAGGATCGCCATTTTCTAAAGCCAGCAGAGCATGTCAAGAAGCCAACATGAGAACAGTATCACCGAACTTCAGCCAATGAAATTATTGACATACAATACATCATCCTAACCAGTGAACTATCCTTCTGCATCAGCTCTTACTATGTGGTCAAGAAAAGATCTGAGTACGTGCGCTGATCCTACCAGCACATGTCAAACAATTGGCAGATTTATAAGTTAGGCCTTCTGAAGAAAGAGGGTGACCGTAAAAGAGACGCAGAAGCAGAATCTCCCAAAGGTGGATTTTAACACATTTGGGAACAACTTTGCTTGGCTCTGACAAGCACTCACAAAGTCCCATATGTCCAGTTTTTTGAGCTTTTCAGCTAGCAGATGACAAGTCTGAGGTACCCAATGACAGGCTTTGCTAGAAGATTCCATCAGTCAACTACGAACACCTCCTCCTAGTCCCCTCAGTAAAAATCCACAAGCATCAGAAGATCTGATCTCTGCAACATAAGCATCTAAACTCACAGGCCCCACATCTATCCCCCATCAAAGCATCACCAGAACTGCAAATTCCCACACAAATCTCTCCAAAAAAAAAAAAAAATCTCAACAGTAAAACAAACCCAACTCCCACATCAAAACCACAGAGATCATAGGAAACACTGGCAACCTCAACCTAAAACACCAGAGTGCTTCCAAAAAAATGTCAACTTCAGGGCAATAAACTTACTATGATTGCAAGAAAGCCAAGACTACTTTCATTTACCTAAATTCTCCACTTCAAAGCTGGGCTTGGCGACCGACCCGCCCCCGCCCCCGGCCTCGCTTGGGAGGCGCCGAGGAGAAGTCGATCACCGGCGACGGCGCCGACGAAGATATCGGCTTCGGCGACAGCGCCATCGTCACCGACCCGTCCGGCCCGTACTTCCTCGGCCGCCCTCTCTTCTTCTTCAACAGCGTCGCCGTCCCCGCCACGGTGGCCGGGAGCTCGCCGCCCACCGGCTGCGGCGGAGGCGGCGGAGGGGCCGTCGCCGGCGGGGCCGCCGATCCAGGATTCTGGGCCTGGTTCTCGGGCCGTGGAGCCACGTGGTACTCTGATGGAGCATCTGATCCCACCACTGTAACACCTCCACTGCTACTCACACCTTCTCTTCCCTCCATGGTTAAAAACCTCACAAATTCCTATGCTCTAAAGACACCAAAAAGCATTCAACTTTTCAGCTCAAAATTAGAACAACCCAGAACAGCTCTTCAATGAAAAATTCAAACTTGATGGAAACCAAGAAACTAAACCATGCTACTGAAGCTTGAAACGTGAAATATAAGTACAGAAAAAAATCAAGAACCTTACACAGAAGTAGAACCGCAGAGAACAACTTCAAGAACGGATTTTTGAATTCTTTTCCTTCCCTTTTTTTTACACTGAGATTCACTGCAAGTTTTCGTGATTACAGGAAGTAGAATTAAGCTCAAACGGGAGAGCTTAAAACTAAAAAGTTGGTGATCCTAATTTTCCAGCAGTAAAGGAAAAACTAAATATATTTATCTAAAAAGTGGAAGGTTGATTTTTCGGAAAGAGATGGAGTATAAGGAGATATTAAGAAAATATTTAGATTTTCTTTTCTTTTTTTTTATTAAAGGCGTTGTTCAGCTAATTTGGTTCCTAACTTTCCTAAGATTGTCCGAACTGATATTATATTAATGAATAGAGACTGGCAGAAAAAGAAAACAATATATACGATAAGCATCGCTCGAATATATTATTATTTTATGGTTGATTTTTTTTTCCATATTTAATGTGGAGATATTGATATCCGTGTTTTGGTTGGAACTCCCGTTGAGATGTAATAAATTAATTAATTATTGGCAGGGGGGTAAAGGGCATTTATTTATTTATTTATTTTCTTCCCTTTTTTTGAATTATTTTTTCTTGGAAAATGGGTGGGGGAAATATCGGATTAACAGCCCCCCCTTCCCCTTAATTTAAAATAATGAATTGAGACTTTAGTCGCCAAGGCGTGAAGCAATTGTCTGCACACCTAAGAAAAGGAAAAAATAAAGTAGTGATGGACAAGATTCTCCTCTTTTTCGGACCCAGCGTGCAATACCCAATTCAAATGAAAATGATGGCCTGGAAACAAATTAATTAGAGGAAATCGATAAAAGTCCAAAATCATTTCTAATTTTTAATTTTTAAATTTTTTTATTTTATTTCTGAAGCTTTAAATAAGATCCCACTTTCATTTCCCGCACTTGAGTTTTAAAAACGTGCAAGTAATCACATTCAAGTCCATCTTAAATTTTTCTTAATTCAAAAATTCATAAATTTCGGTGGAACATTTGATTTGGTTTGAACATACCATCTTTGCTTCTCCGAAAATCAAGTTATAAATAACTGCAAGTCCATAGATTTTTCCAAATCTTCCTTCTATTTTTTTTTTTAATTTTATGTACCGTTCATGTCATTCACTCTTTATTAGGTGGGAGAGAACTCGTTAAATCAGTCTCAATTAATTATTATTAGTGAAATAAAATTTTAAGACAATTTGCCGTTGGATATATGAAGTAAGTTGATCAAAATGAAATCAAAATCTAATGATCTAACGGCAAAGTAACATTTTAAGGTTTAATTTCTCATGCATTTTCATTTATGTTATCTGCATGATCTATGACAATAAAATAATAAGAGATTAAAGCTTAGTTTCCCAGTAACAGTCATTTCATAACCTTTTTTAGCAAGTGTATAATATTCAATTGAGAAATGTGCATCTGCCTTAATAACCATAAATGTGATTTCGAAAGATAAACGGATCGTCCTTTTCTTAATAATGCTTATAATTATGTAAATCGATGAGGGATTTTCAGAATTTAATTATTATAAAAATGTGGGAGCGGTGGCGAGTGGGGGGACCATAGCGGGGTAGAGGCGAGTCCATGTGCTCGAATTACCACCTTGATATTACCTACCAAAAGTGTAATGAATTGCTTACTTTTTTTATATAAAAGACACGATAATTATAATTGTTATAATAATGAATTGGTGTATACCAAATGTTAGGCACAGCACGTGCTCCAGCTGTTTTACACTCTCTTTAGAAACCAAATTTATATGTTTATAAAAAAAGAAAAAAAATGTACACGACAAATAACAAAAAAGGGAATCCTTCTTTTTTTCTTTTTCTTTTTGCAGTTTTTTTTTTACTCTTCGAGGAGGGCATCTCAAAATAGAGAGGAACCGAGAAATATATTTTCTTTTGAAAAGTGAAAATAAAATATTGAAGGGTCTTTTTTTGTCCTATTATGTTAAAGAAAATTGGAACAAGGGAAGATAACAAATGGAAAATTACCTCCTCTCACGGGAAAAAGAAAAGAAGAAAGAAGAAAAAGACTGCAAGGATACTTTTCCACAATGCGCTCAACTGCTCTTTATCAAATTATTGGTCAGTCATTGAGTTTATTTACAACCGAAAGCACACCCAATTCAACATTATTGGGCTACAAATTCCAAAAGAAGAAGAAAACATAATATATATATGTTCTTATATGTGTAGTCCATAGTCAAACCATGGAAATATGTTAGGTGGTCGGAATGGTGCATTTTTGTTACTTTATGAAAGATGGTGTGAAAGGTTATATATATTGCTATACATAGCTAATTTGCGAATGGTTTAATAAGAATTTTTATGCAAAGTAGTGTGAAAGGTTATAAATACTACTTGACGAAATTGGTTTATGAAATGAATTCTAAAATGATTTGAAAAATATTTTATGAAAAGTATGTTGACTAATGAGCCAAGTTGCGAAAAGGGTATATGTTTTAGTTCGTGAAATGTATTTGGATTTATAATGTGGATTTTGAATTGACTTGGTGGATTATTGGAGGATGATGGTTTAATGTTCATTATCATTGTGAAATCGATTAAGGGATTTCTTGATATGTATATTGGTTTCATTATATGTCTTTTGGAGCCAAAACATTGACTGATAATGGGTGAAGACTTGCCAGGGAGGAATCTTAGCCGCTTTGTTACTAAACATTATATTGTGACTATGGTCGAATATTGAACAATAGATTAATCAATGTTATGGATCATTGACTTATGATTTGATAGAGATCAATCAATAAATTTGACCGTTAATGTTTGTCTAGTATTATTGATTTAAGTAATATTTCAAATATATATATATATATACACACACGTATGATTATGTTAGAATGATATAACTTACTTTGATTAAGTGCTAGATTTAGGGTAAATGAGTTTGATATTGTCTTATAAATGTGCATGGTGAATACTCGACCTGCTTAGAAGAAATTTGTGCAGCTCACAGAGCTATGGTTACTCATATTATTCATTTTACATCTTTTTCAAGTTCTTCGATTAAAGGAAAGTAGAACGAGAGCACTATCAAAATGAACTTTAAGTGGTTGGGTTTTGGGAATGGTTTGAGAAGTTATATATATGTCCAATGATAGTTATTTGGTTTAGCGGAGCTCTGAAATTTATATCTTTTTTCGTGGATTATAAGAACTCTGATATTAAAACCAACTTACTATATATATATATATTGATAGCAGGTTAATATTGGTTTTTATTTGAGGTCACGTATTTTGATTGGAAAGACAGTCGCATCATTCTCTTATATTTATAGGAGCCGGGGTGTGAAATTTGTTGGTATCAAAGTGGGACTCCCTCCAATGGGTGTGTTGGGATGAACCACTTAGACACTAATGAGCTTGTAATAATATAGTCAAAGGAGGGTGAGAAGTGATCGGTACGGCCAAAAGGCTAGACAAAGAGCAGTCCTTGGTAGACTTTTGATCTCAAAAGGGGCAAGGATGGACTAAATTGCATATCGAACAAGGGGCGCATCCTGAAATATATATGTAAAATTAGAACTAACTCGCTAAAGACACCTCTCAACGTAACGACAAGCTTAGCATTGGAATTCTAATTTAAGTGTACTCGATTCTAATGCTAAACGTGTTTAGGTGGCAGCACATTTAGAATAGATGACCTCTTGAAAAAAGTGCCAACCTATATGTCAAATGACAAAACTATATGTATATCTATTTGGGCATAACCAATATATTAATGACAGCAACATTAACATAAATAAATTGTAACTTTGACATTGCAAAAATCATTTTTTGTTATGAACGAATTTTGAAGCTTTATTTCTTTCTTTTGAAATCCATTATCATATTAAAGTTTATACCCTTTTTAAAGCATAGCACATTTATATTTTATTTAAAATTTCTCTGCTTTTAAAACCCACTCATTTTAGATATATCACGTATTCACAACAATAATTAACTTGATTAAGAATAGTGATGAAAATAATTCTATGAAAACATCCATTTAATTTGATCCTAAATTTCTGTTAAAAAACATATAAGAACAGGTCGACGAGCTTTAATTTGTCATTTTATCATGCAACTTCTATCTTAATATTTCATAAGAAATCAACTAATGAAAATAAAGAGATAGACCTTGAGGCTTAGCTTAACCTTTAAACAGGATTGAATAACAAACAAAATGAAGTACAAGAAGAGGAAAGTCCTTACAAGAAATTGAAAGAGTGAGGAAAATGAAAAGTAGGGCTAGATTTTAGTAAATAATAGAAATAAAAAATAGAAGTAACTCGAATTTCTTTGTTCGTATACTATATTTAGATGACGATGTAAGAGTTTTTCTAATTGTGGACTACATTAATTGATATTGTAATTTACCGTTTAACGTTTACCGTTTTACGGGGTTTGGTCTAAAGTGAGATAGAAGGTTTTTAATTAATTACTAATATGGGGCCACACATGGCTAGTGTGGGCCGAGTTGAGCCTGGCCCGTAATGAGAGAGAGACTACAAACTCTATAAATAGTCTTCCAAGTCTCTCCTCTAACCCGAATTCTCACATGTATCCTCACCTAAGGGCGTTTTCCTAACGCTACACGTGAGGGGGTCGCCTCATTGAGCCAGGTGATACGGAGGGCAATAGAGGAGAAGGGACTTGCGCGTGGAACATTGTGTTTCCGCTTCCGCTTCAAGAACAGTGGATCCTCATGAGTGGGTAATCCTTTTTCTGCTTCCGCTTTATATTTGATGGATTCCAAAACATGTGCATTAATCTTTCTACTCAATTATGCTTGTTCTTGTTCTTGTTATGGAGATCTTGGGGTTACGCAATTTGCGTCCAACAGACGAAGCTTTTAAGGACGAACTTCTTGTCCATGCAGGAAAATTTGAAATGGTTGGACAGGAAGACTTGTGTAGACGTGAGAAAATTGTTTCCTTTTATCCAAGACAGATATATTTAAAAAAAAAAAAAGAATTCACTTCAATCATGACAAATACAAGAGAATAACACGGCTGTCTTACCACTATACTTTCTCACTTTATTTAAACATTAATGAGAAAAAGAACAATTACCCAGTAAATTTCACAAATGAAGTCGACACTTTATACTTTCTCACTTTCTCTGGTAAATTCATTTTTTAATAGCTAATAACAATTCAAAAAAAGGATTTGAAAAAAAAAAAAAAAGTGATTGCTGGCTTCGAGAGCATGAATAAAAAAGTGAGACCCAGAGAGTTGAATGCTGGACAGCAAGCATTGACCAAGCAAATATATGTTGCAATTAATAAATTGTCTTTATTTTCACAGAGACTGATGGTATCTTGCGTGAACAGGGCTGCTAAAAAACAAAAAAACAATTGAAAGAAAAATATGTCCAGATAAGAACAATCGAAATTAATTAATCGATTAATGAAAAAAAATGGTGATAAGGTCGATGTGCATTAGCTTGCACATCTTACAATAATTCCAATTATTTAAAGCTTTTTAAAGTATATCTTACTTGTTTATTTGTTTGTTTATTTATTTTTCCTTTTGGTCGGTAATCTAACCTGACTTAAATTGCATTCTACTCAATCCGAAAAAACCAAAAGCGGGACGGAGCGGTCGAATCAACGGGGGAGCTCGTGATGTTATATAACATTGGAATAGTATAAATAAATAGATATATAAATTACCACTTGACCCTAAAGATGAGTAGGGCCTTATAGTGACTTTTATTGCACATCCATGTCATCATATGTGTTTTCATGATGAAAGTGAGTGAGTGGTTAAATTAATTATAATAATTATTACGATTATTATTATAATTATAAGCTTTTCCATAATATTTTATGCTCAGGCGTGCTCTCCCATCGAATTGATAATTGAAGGGTCGCATTTCGTAGAGAGAAAAAGTAAGGAATTACCTTTGAATTTACAAAATTCAGCATTATCAATATTAGAAAGCGAATTCGGAGGAAATTTCGTCGAATGTTCGTGCACTTTCGCCAAGGGGAGACTATAGGAACATGATAAGATAAAATAGACAAATCGTTTTAAATAATGAACGATCCTATAAACATCTCATTGTCCATAATCGAACTTAAATCTCTTGGCATCGTAAAATCTCCTTCCGCCTTTTTAACATCCATCTTGTTTTTGCACACATGCACTTGTGCTCTTTTGCTTGTTGGAAGAAAACAATAGGTTGAATAAGTTACTAACTTCTAATGTCCATCGAAAGAAATTAAGTATACGAACCACGGGAGTCATTATGAGTCCTTGAATCGAAAGCATAAATCTAATCAGCCCGATCGATGCATTAGGTGAATCAAATTCAAAATTTCGGTGAGCTAACTTCGAATTAATTATTTAGTTATCTAATGAAAGGGTTGTAATTTTTTTTTTCTTTTTTGACTAACGGTAAAAGAACTCAATTAGGGTTTTGAATTTCTCCTCCCTGGAGTCAAAATCAGCAGGCATGCTGGTCAAAAAGGCTTTTTCTATAGCATGCCCTCTATGGAGCTGGATTATTGCAGTCAAAGAGAACATGACCTCCCAAAAAGATGACAAAGTTAATAATAATAATAATAATAATTTGGGCAGGTCCATTTGGACAATCTAGCGACCGTATATCAAGGAAATTTCTCCCTTTCTTTAAAGCCGAGGACCACTGAAACCACCATAGGATGGTCGGATTATTATTACTTAAATAATAATTAACTAGCTTTGATTTCTTTATCACTAACACAAATGAAAAAAAAAAAAAAAAAAAAAAGGATGGGATTTTGTTATTTACTTTATAGGCGTAATGACGATGATGAAAGTAGAAGGCAAGCAATCCCAACATTTTATTATACTTAATCATCGTAAAGACAAAGAGAAAATAATTATTATTTATGTCTATTTCCGTCTCCTCGTTGACGCTTTCAATAGAACCTCATGTCGTTCTTCACCTCGAGACCATCTATCTTAATCTGGGAAAATTAGGGTAAAAAAGAAAAAAGAAGAAGAAGAAGAGAAAATTACCCCCGACAAATTTCTTGCCGAGAGATGCTCGAGTAATAATCGAATTCGTTCTCCTCGACAAAAAAAAAAAAAAAAAAAAAGGCTTGGATTCGGACCGTCACGCTTGGCACTATCTTTCCAGCCTTTTGCTTCAAGTCCAAGCGCAAGATTTGGGAACACCGCCTAATTTCCACGATCTCTTTCGAAAGAAGCTCTTGCTTTTGGCCACATTGTCTTAAACCTCTCTCCTTGTAACTCCCAAAAAGCTCAACTTCAAACAAGGTCTGAAAAGCCCAATTCAACGATCTGCTTGAAAGCCCAACTCTCTAATCTTTTTTGAATTTGTAGTTCATAATTCAAATTTATTTTTTTATTTTTTTTAAATATGCGCAAGTCATCGCGGACGTGTGCCATATGTTTCCTAAAATCAATTTTGGAATCGGGATTGATTTTTCGCCGTATTCTTCCCAACAATTCTTGCGTTTGGTCAATGCATGAGGTGCATACATACATTTAGCAAAGTCCGTGTAATTATAATCTAAAGTTTAATCACATATAAAAGAAAATAAAAAGATATAGAGGGCCTCACATGGAGAGCGGAGGAAACTGAAATTTGAAATCTACATTGAGCCCGGCCCAATAAGCCCATCACCACACGGAGGCTTTTTGTAGCTCCTTTGCTAGGCCTTTGAGCACCCGACATTCGTATTCTCTCTAGTATATTCCTTAAGTCGAGAACAACTTTTGAGATTCCGACATAAAAGTCGGTGTCATGCATAATTTGTATGCTTCGATGTCGAATGAAAGTGAAGAGCTTCTCGAACATTCGACGGGCCAATTGATGTAGGAACCTTTCGCGCATAATGCGTATGCTTCGATGTCAAATGATAGCAAAGAGCTTCTCGAACATTCGAGGGGCAAATTGATGTAGGAATATTACCAAGCACGATTGGCTCGTACATTCACGAGCTGTGCACATATTCGAGAAACCCCGAATTGGAGGAAACCAAAGGATATTCTCGGCTCCTAATGCTAGTGTATGCCATAAATTTGTACGGATGGGGGGACAAATTGGGAAGATCGTATCGAGCTAACAAAGTTGGAATGGAGATTATTCCAATGTAAAGTAAAGTCTGGTAGGAATATTTGTACTTCGGTTTCTCACATGCGTCTTGTTAAAAGTTGGCCGAGAGAACATGTTCTATTGCGTGTTTTTGGATAGACTCCTGCTTTGGCCAAGTTTCGATAACATTGTAGAAAACGGAGTATATATGATGAAAAGAAGAAGAAGCAGTTTGCAAATTATATTAACTAAAAACAAGTAAAGCAGTTTTATTATTTATAAACGAAAAGAAAAATAAACACAACCGAAAAGTCGCCTACAATATCCAAACATTAGATTCACTTACCATGTTGTTTTATTCTTTTCCTTTATAAATTTGGCGAGAAAGTGATATTTAAAATTCATGGCTTTATATGTTTGGCGTTTATAAAAGTTGGGTTTTGCTTTTTCAGAATAATAAACAAATTAGGTTTTTAGATTTTATTCCAAACTCACGGGTAATTAGGGGAACAAATCGAAGGTTAAAGCTGGGATCAGCTTTATCGAGTCGGATTCAGTTGTCGGCCAAAGAAGGCCTGACGAAACTTAGGACATGGAGAGAGACGGGCACAAAATTTAGATTCTGCTAACAAAAGAATGCGGCCGGGTCATAAACAAACGAGTCTCTAAATGGAGCCTCTTTTGCTTTTGTCGGATTCCCTTTTCATCAACGACCCCTAACCATAATTTAATTAAATTATTTTCCCCCCTCTCGCGAATATCCAGATTAATGATTAGGGCTAATTCTCCAAAAAAAAATCCTCAATTTTCTGCCCGATCCCAATTCTGTCCTAGACTTTTCTTTTGTTTTGCAAAAAATCTTCAACTTTCACTTTAATCTCAAATCTGTAAGTACATTTAAAAATTGCCACAATTTTCTTTAATATTATCGACATCATGAGGTTATTATTATTCCCTACAAGGGGAGAATGTTGATGAAAACGCAGATTCCGATAAAAGCTTCTAATTACTTTCAATGTCGATAATTTTGAGTAAACTAGTGGCGATTTTTGGGCATGTGAGCATCTTTGAGACTAGAGTGAAAGTTGGGATTTTTTTCCAAGAAAAAAATAATGGGGCAAGATTGTGATTTGACTTAAAGTTTAGGGTTTTCTTAGGAAATTAGGCCGATGATTGGGCAAATTGTACTAGATTATTGCATTTCGGGGACCATCTTGGATTCAAATTGGCGTTTTTTATAATTCGTTTACTTAGAGAAATGGTCCGCCCTTGGATTATTTAGTGTCGCATGTATCTTAATAAGTTAATCCTACTCAGGCGAAATTGGAGTTTTGCGCTTTGTATCCTTCTCACTAATTAGAAAAAGTAGGAAATTCCCAATCACATTAAGACTGCACATACGACGCGGCATGTTAAGACTTTAGCGTACTTACGCACTCAGAATTTTGGACTGAATTATTAGAGGGGTCAACGGTCTACGAAACCAGCACCATTTCAACCATCGACACCTGTCTTGTCCCCATGCCAATGGCATCTAAACCCAACACCAATCCTTTTTTTATTATATGGTCATTTCGAGTTTGTATTTATATACATATATACACACATACGTCTATTCTCTCCAAGAGAATCGTTGTTGCGCTCGCCAACTGGAACGAGTATATAATTTATGTGGAAGTCAATCAAGGCGACCCATATCAATGCAAAAATCCCCTTTTTGTAGCTAAAACGGGGTTTATCTCACGACCCCACCCCTTTGTCACGCCCCTCCTCATCAATTCAATAACTCCGCATAAACAAAATAATTAAAGATTAATTAAAAACTTTGGAATGTATTGAGCGCCTAACCAATCGAAGCTCACGGGGGATAATAATATAAATAGTTTTTGGAATCTGGCTTAATGTGCATTGTGGTCCATAAAATTTTAATTTATTTAATGCGATCTCTAAACATTAGTTTGCTATTCAATATAATCCTTAAAGTTTTAAGTTATTCAATGTGGTCCTTAAACTTTTAATACTTGTTTAATATAGTCCATGAACTTTTAGCACTTATTTAATGTAATCATTGAATTTAATTATTCTATTAATTTAATATCATACACAAAATTACTTGAATCTATATCAAAAGTTCAATAATCGTATTACATATTGAATTAAAATTTATGAATAGTATTAAATAAAATAAGAGTTTAGGAATTGCGTTGTATGTTAAGTCATAATCGAGAGATTATTTTTACTATTTTCCCATGTGAAAATGCCATTTTGGTCGTAGCAAGATCGTCAAACGTTGAATCGATCGATCTAAAGAGAGGACGACCGACGGACATGAAAAGAAGAGCCCCCAATGAGTGGTGTGCTTAGTGGGGGGAGTCGTACCCGCGGACGACCAGTCGTTTCGCCCTCTGTCTTCCCCCAATTTTCTTTTTAATTCATAAAAAAATAAATAGTTCCAAGAAATAAAGGTCAAGCAGAAGGAAAAAAGAGAGGCCATGCCAGCTAAGGTAATGAGCTTTTGAGCTCGACAACCGGCGCATTTTCCGGCGTGTCAAGGCGGACCACGCCACGCCACGCCACGCCAATCTTAGGGAAAAAAGGACGTGATTTTTTCGAACCTTGGAATGTCGGCTTTCGGACCCGCCGAGAAATTCTCGATTTAGGGGAAAGACAGCAAGGACTCCCCTTCTTTTTCCGATCGCCCACCGCTCCCATCGCCCCACGGACTGCGCCGGACATCGGGCAAATTCTCAAATCGAACGAACCCATATATAGATAGATATTTTTTGTTGAATGAAGTAAAGTAAAAAAACGAAATCTAAGAAAGAAAAATATAAGGAAGATAAATAAATCCCTGCTTTTTGTTGGGCATGTCTTGATTTAGAAGAAAGGTAGTATTATTATAGTTTTGTGCTTTCCTACTCATGGACTACTCTCGTAAGGAAATGATTCGATGTTCAAAATACTAATTTACTCAAATCATAGGCGGAATCGGTTTGACAAAAAAAAATTAAAAAAAAATTAACGTTTGTGTACTATCCGAGGAGAGCTCTAACAAACTTGGAATAAATTTTAAGGTAAAGGCCGTCTTCACTTAATTTAAAAAATTAGGGAAAATTAGAAGGGGACAGAATAAAGAAGACGACGATTCCAAAGATGCTAAGCCGGAAGCAAAGCCCGCTTTTGGGATCGATTCGGCGTGGGGAGTCGCGGTGTTTTCCTTGGGCACCTACGAAAGCATGCGATTATTTTAAATTTTGCTGGCGGCCCCCTTTATTTTATTTTTATTCTATTTTAAATCCGTCTATCTTTGACCACTTCGAATTTAAATATAAAATACATTTTTCGGGACCCGAACGAGAAAGACAATGATAGGTCGTTATGGCGAAACTATCGATGCCATTGTCGTTTAAAAATAATGGGAATTTAACGTTAATCAATCGTGGTTTTATCCGACTTAGCACTAGGCTTTTTTTTTTTCTTGCTAATGCGGAACTGATGCAAATGGACTAATTTGCCGTGGCGGATTCGTCCGACATCGTAGCTAAGATCTAGCGATGGCTAGCGTGATGGTTAGGACAAGAAGATGCGTAACGAGAACTTGGTATTCTCCTGCCATTTTGGAGGGGGAATTCTTCATGGGTTTTATCGGGTTTAGGGCGGATCAAACTAGGGAGCTTTCTAGCTAGCACCGAATCGAACGGCCTTTGTAAAGCGGATTCCTAGTTTCCTAGTTGATGTCTTGCGAGGAATCTACGAACGTTTTGTCTTGTATCGAGAAATCGTGCTCCTAACTAAACTCTATGTGACTGTATGTGCGAGTATGCGCTGTGATCGTATTTTGCTTGTTTGTATCGCTAGCGACATCGCCCATAGGCCGGCATTCAAGTCCTTATGCTGGCATATTCCACCTGAGGCCTCCTCATAAGCACATAAGTTTGTGTTCTAATTTCACTCGTGCGCATAGAACATGAAAGATTGTTGCTAGGAGTAAGCACTGATCCGGGATAAATATTGAAATCAGATTGAACCAACTTTACCTTATCAATTATGATTTAGTTCATGATGCCAAAATTTGAACCCGCTATTTCCGTTATGTTTCTTAGTTTTGGATGTGCAACGAGACCAAAAAAACCCTCACTCCTTTTAGTTTTACCTTGTGTCTTGTATTTTTGTTATTTCCAATCACTCTTTGCTATGCTTTGCCCACTTCTTGACACTTCTTCAACGCGAATCTACCATTTGAACCTCACGAGCCCACGTAGATCAATAGCTCAGCCCTACAAAAACAATCAAAGACTCTCAAGCTCCATTTCTCCAAATCTAGCATATACTAAGGTTTTTCGGAGGCATTCATGTTGTGTAATTGAAGTTTAACAAGGAGTTGATTCCACGTTCCAAAAATTACAAATCGATCTCACTAAGGTAAGTTTCATGATTTAGATCTAGAACTTGCTCATTCCGAAATCACTTAATCCTAATTCCTACCATGCTGCCGACATTTGCAGCATGCTCAACCGCCGCCGAACCTTTTCATTATGTTAAAAAGGTCCACTCAACAGTTAATTAGCTCAAATGGCAAGAAATGAAGAAAAGAAACAGAACAAGGAGCATCCGTGGTGGGGGCAATTCACATTATTTCACCTAACCAACCAATTCAATTTGATTTGATCGAATAAGGAGCGAGGGAAGAATGACAGCAACTGGGGCAGGTGGAACACCAGATGGAGCTACACGAGTCGCGTTCTCATTGGTCGCCGAGCGTTGCAGGCGTTCAATGAAGCAGAAGATTCTCACAACGACATTGCTCATTACTATCTAGGTCAACCATTAATCTAGACTTTATATCATTTCAACCGTCCATTAAATTACTTTCTTTTTTTTTTTTTCCTTCCCTCTCCTTGGGGCTCTCAGATGACAGCCCCATGTTTTCGTATTGCATTGCAGCCAGCGCCAGTTGTCTCCCATGGGTTTGCTCAGAAAATCCTAAAAAAATCCGAAAACTACACGACAAGGCTCACGAGTTCAGAGGGACAGAGACAGAACATAGAATGTGGAGAAATCAAGTCAACCATGGAAGCCAAATACTCAAGAGAAAAGAAATAAGTCATTTATGTACAACAACTCTGCTGTGTAGAAATAACAAATGATGATATTTCCCTCTCTACCACCTACTCATCTCTCAATCACTGCCACCACCACCAGCAAAAACCTTCACTAATCAAATCAAAGCTTTTCTCTCTTTACTCCTGGCTAATTCAACATAAAAAAAAAAAAAAAATCAAATCAAGCTTTCTTAAAAATTTGATCTTTGTATATGGGACCCCTCCATCCCTCCAAAATCCAATCTGGGTCCCTGTCGAATTGAACAACCAACCAACCAACCAACAAACCCTAAAAGAAGCCCCCCTTCCTCACTCCAAACTAGGCTATTAGCAAAACCTACCATCCACCAAATTTCAACTTTTTGCTGTTCTTCTTCCCCCCTCTTCTGCTATGTACACAAAGCCCCAAATCTGAAGCAAAGAATATGCCCGCCCACGTCAGTGGACGAATCTCCCCTACCAATTTCCAAAATACCCTTTTTCCTTCCCTCATTCCCTTCTCTCTGTTTCTTTCGTTCTCTTCTTTGCCTTTTCAAGAAAATGATCTGATCAGCCCCAGGTTGTACAGATTCCTCCTCACTAGGCTTCCGAGCGACAGCAGCACCGCCCCGGCAACCCCGACTGCTTCTTCTCCTTCCCTCTCCGGGCTCCTGTCGTAGATCAACGGCAGTTCCTTCACCCGCAGTTCGCTCAGCCCGATTCCCTGCCTCACTGCCTCGATGATCTTCGGATCTGCCGGGTTCCCCGCCGCGTCCGTCACGTAGAACACGTTGAGAGCCGTGTCCAGCGTGGTGGATATCTCGGCTCTCGTCACGTTGAGGCCATTCTCGCGGAATGTCCTCGTGACCTCTGCTAGAAGGCCCGGTCTATCTGCTGTGCATAGTTCTAACCTCACACCCTGTGAACGTAGAGAACATTCTATTAGATAAGAGAACGAAAGAAACAAGGATTGCACTAAATTGGAAAAATAACGGCTTTTGATCGGTGAAATGTTGGGATTTCTGTAAAATACCTCGGATGCTCTTCTCTCGACAGCAGCTTGCAGACATAAGATCACACGTTGCCTCTCAGCCTCGGAGTTAATTGGGGTTCCATCCATGTGCCTAATGAAGAATTCCTGAAACAACATCGACAAACTGTCAAGTCAATATCTTTACCAAATAGCGAACTGGTTTTTCTCATTGCGATTAAAATCGGCAAAGATATTTACCAGAGATGCTCTATCCCCAGTAGTATCAATGGTCGCGTGGAAGACGACATACTCCATATCCGTCAACGTGCACACCACATCAAACAGAAGCTTCGTTCTGTCTTTGCACTCGATGTTCACGACCGAGTAACCCCTCTCACAATGTTGTACCGTCACTACTGGAGAGTCACCATTCCGCTGTAGGACCGGCTCCCTCTCATAGTCGCGATCCACAAACATTATCTGGTGCAGTCTTCTCTCGGTGTGCGTCACTGCCAGAGAAACTGTTGTCTTCGCGCTCCTAATGTCATTATCTCCCTTGAGCACGTTCCTCAACCGCGCCTCGATTGTATCGATCTGCTGCGAGTCCTCAATCGGGGACCCGGAATTGCAGTCCTTGACATATATTAAGGAAGCGATCCTGCCATTGTGTGTCCACACCTTGGCCTCCACAATATCGCATTGCAGATCGGCCAACACTGCAAACACCTCGGAGAGCAGGCCGACCCGGTCTGTGCCGGTCAGCTCTAGTGCCGTTACGCCAGTGTAGTCACTGGTTCTTGTAAAGTGAATGGTTCCGAGAGACTGCAACAACAACCAAAATCGACAGTCTTTTTAGATACAAACAATGCAATGTTCATGACTAATAAATCACTTGATCCAATTAACCCCAGAATTTGTCCCTTCCATATTCTAATAGAGAACCTAAGCGGTCTCAGAATAAGAAATTACCTGTTCCATGTAGCTGATGACGCTCTCATCTGTTAATTTCTTTCCGTTTTGGTCAGTCACATGGTAAACTGTAGAACCCGGAAAAATCCAAGAGCAAGAAAAATCAGGGAAATTTCTCAAACATGCCGATCAAGGCATAACGCTAAGAAAAGAACAAAACACGAGGAAAAAATGGTTTGGCGACTCACCATCCATGGACCATCTTCCATCGGACGAAATGTAGGCCTTCTTGACGGAGAGGTTGAGATCAGTCAGGATCTGGACCGCCTCCAGAAGAATCCCATGTTTTCTTGCACTGTCGACCTGGCAAAAGCACGAGCCCAAGACTCGGTCAGACCCGTACAACATTGAACAAGCAACAAGATTTCTCTTCTTCTTTCCTTTTTCTTTCTCTTTCTGGTTTTGTTGAAATTTCTGGAAAAAGGGTTTCGTGGAAGCATACCTTGACAATAGTGGCAGCGGGACAGACACCATTATCGATCACCACCCTGTTAAGAGAAGGACAACAGCAATATTAATAATCAAGTCAGCGAGAATGGCATCCGGTCTAAAATTCAAAGTCATAGACGACGGAACCCTGTCTCTGAACTTTTCAAAGGAAGGCTCGTGAAGAAATCTTTTTCCACCCCAAAAACAAATCTCGTTTTTCGAAACAAACCAAGTTTCTTACAGAACTTAGAAAGAGATCAATTGCAAAAAAAAAAAAAAAAAAAATGGGTGAACCGAAAATCAACCAATCCCGAACAAGGGGAAAAGAAAAACAGAGACCCAAAGAGCTCCTCTGCGAATTCGAGGGGGACGAGGAGGACACGAATCCGGAAACGAACCTCGGGGTGTTCATGCGGAACAAGAGCTTCTCGTACTCGTCGAGGCAGGCGTGCCACTCCATCTTCTCCACTCTCTGCATCTGCATCTTCTCCTCCCCTCCTTCCTCGTCTCGAACACCCGACTTCACCGAAACCGCGTCTCCCACCTCCGAAGTCGACCGAGACCCAGAGACGAGAGATACCCGGAAGGAAGGCGCCGCGGTTCGTAACGGCTTAGCTGTCGCTGCTGGCGCGGACTGCGGATGCAGAGAAAGGAACAGGAGCAGCAGCGGCAATGTCAGATTCTCTCTCTCTCTCTCTATCTCGTGCTCCGAATTGTCGGCGTTTGCTGGCCTCCCTTCGATCGGAACGCTTCGCTTAAAGGCCCACTCCACCCGTCGTCACCGAGAAGAAGCAGCTGCAGCAGCTGGCGCTCTCTCTTTCTCTCTCTACGGAGCTCGGAGGGGCAGGGTTTTCTCTCTCTCAAAAGGAGCTGCTCCTTCCTTGGTCTTGACTATCTGCGCCTGGGTGGGGTGGCTCTATATATATACGTGGGGCAGTTTCCTTAAATTATTATTGGATGGGAACTGTTGTTTTCGCTAAGGTATTTCTGCAGTACGAGAAAATTTTGTCTATTTTTATTTATTGTTTATTTTTGGTAATTACCAAAAGGAGGGAAGGAGGGAGGGAGGGAGGGGGATGGGCCACATGGCGCGAGTCCCGCGTGCCCCGGACGGACTGTCCGGCCCGACCCACCCCCACCCCACCCCACCCCACCCCGCCCTGCCTTTTCTTTTTTTTTTTTTTTTTTACTTTTTCCTCTTGTCCCTTCAGCTGATTAAATATAGGGAAAAGCCCTTGAAAGGTAAAAGGAAGGAATTATGAATAATCAAACTCGATTCTTAATCAGGCGCAACCCCAAAAAAAAAGAAGAAATAAGAAGAGAAAGATCCTCGCGAATACCTCGATTCTCAACAAGGACCATAAGTTTGAAGACAGGAAATATCGAAACTTGTGATAAAATGATAATTGAGTCCCTAAAACTTTAAAAAATATACTTTCATGATAAAATTTAAATTTGAATTATTTTCTTTTAATTTTAAATATCAACTATAGTTTTGTGACAAATTTTATAGACAATAGCAAAAATATTTAGGATTATATGCTTGCAGCAAAGATAATCCCATGATCTGGAGGAGATAAGTTAGGCGATCCGGCCGATCGGTCGACACGTGGTCGCGCCGCCTGAGTCGGCCCTTTCCCTTGTCCATTCATTCAACTTTGGTCAGGCCGGTTCCTTGGTACTTCTCGCTGTACCTTCCTTCCCCCTCGTGACAAACTTTTGCTCCACCGGATATGCCCCTCTCACGCCCCTACTCACAGCTTGTCCTCTTTTAGCGAGGAGGGCAAGATCGTCATTTCGCGCGACCTTTCAAAAGACATCGAGCGGCCAGATTGGAGGGGGCGCTTCGATCCAAATGGAAAAGTCCAATCTTTGAGTTGCCAAAACTTTGTAATCCGCTGACGAGTCCAAGGCCAAATCAATATGACAAACGAATCTCAGCGGACGGGACGCCGTACTAACCATTGGAGACTCATCGGTTCCTTCGTCCACCCGGAATCAGTCCAGCTAAACCGACCCCCCGACCCCCACGAGAGGGAGGACCGATCCATCGATCAATCGAGCTGCGAAATGACCGGAATCTCGCGCCTCGGGAAGCTCGAGCAATTCGAATCGGGGTGTTTCTTTTGGAAGAGCGTTTTCGCCCCTCGTCGGACGGGACGAAGGCGACCCGAAACCATCGAAACACGCCGCCGCGGTCGCGATTCGATTGGTCGACGGTAGCCGTGGTGGGTATCCGCTTTACTTCACTTTGGACTCACTCAGACAAGGGGGCGAGTGCGTGGGGGCGTGCTAACGTATTCGTGGAGGCACGCATCCGGATACCTCGTCACGCCCTCCATTCCCCGCCACGTGTCCCCCCGGGGGGCGTCGGCCCGACCGACAGGCAATCCGTCCTCCACCTTGTCTCGTCGTCACGTGCCTCTCGTCAGAGGAACACGTTCCCCGGTTTTCTTCGTAGTCAAGCGCCCCCCCCCACTTCCTGTCTGTCCGACGTGCCGCCGTCGCATTAACCACTCCCCCCGCCCGCCATAAAAAAAAATAGAAACGAAATCGCGGATCGCCCCGATATCCTCCCGCGGCCGCACGATTCTTACCCGGCCGACCGCACGATGCCGCCGCGTGGCGGGGACATCGTGACGTATGTGTTTCCCGGCGACGTGCGTTGCACTAACGAGAAATGAATGCTGCGGGGCGTGTTAATGGCGCGCCGGTTGGTGCGGAAAAGACGTCCTTGACCTTCCCCGGGTCGACCCGTTCAAGCGTTTAATTATGTTGATTTTTCTGGTTAGTCTTTCTCTAATCTCCCAATTTTTCTCTAATTCATTCCTCCCCTAACATAATCTTCGAAGCTCAAACGCACGAGTTGCGGTGTTGACGGGCCTTCGTACGGCGCATCAACCAGTTTAATCAAATCGAACTCTCGTTAATCCGAAGAATGTTGGTACGGCTAAGGACCGGCTTCTTTTTCTCTTTAACTACGGCGATAATTTCCTTTTACGGGAGGTGTAATACGTTTAGGCATATCTTTAAATTGCAACATTCAAAGTGCCGGATGAGATTTTCCTTTTCCCTTTCCTAAAGAAGGAGATCCGCACGGGATATTAGGAAAAGACGAAATCTGATTTTTTTTCACGGATAAGCAAAAGGAACAAAAGAGAAGGAGGGGGAGGGGGGGTAAAAAACGCGTATTCGAAGGACGAAGAGGTCCGGCGGGCGGGAAACCGGCGACGTTCCCGCCAAATCGGGACGGCGGTGGGTCCACGTCATCACGGGTGGTGCAGCCCCCAGCGGCAGCCCGGCCCCGGCCCCCCCCCACCCTCCGGATCTGATCTGATAACGTGAGGTGCTGAAAAGCCAGAGAGGGTGGGCCCCCACGCGCGCCTTTGACGTGGCCATTACGTTGGTTGCCGGAATTTATTCGGGGATAACTAAATGCGTTTTTGGCTTTGAACAGGGGGGGAAAAAGCGAAAGCTGGATCCGCATTTATGTACCCCGCACATCGCGTGCCGTGCAATTACATAAATTTCAAAGACAGGAACTTTCTTCGAGAGCTGTATGATTATGACCCCTCGGAAGTACACAATAAAAAAAACAAAAATCGAATCGAGTCGAGCTCGCCTATATTAAAGTTCAAAGTTTTTTTTTTTTTTTTTTTTTTTTTTTTTTTTTAAGGGGGTGAAAGGGTTCAAAGTTAATTTGGGGGAAGATTTGAGCAACTCGATCTTTGATCGAGCCTCAACGGAGCTTGATTTCCCCATTTCGAGCATGTGAAATTGTTTGAGTTGCCCAAGTACAAATTTTCAATCCAATTTCAATTTGTAAGATGAATTGGACAGAATAACCTTAAGTCATAGTTTCCAGGAAAATTGACACAAATAATTTATGAATTTTAATTCAATATATAATATGATCCATAAATTTTTAATTTATTTAACGTCATCATAAATAATAGTTCAATGTACAATTTAATCCATAAATTTTTATTTAGTTGAACGTGAATTCTACATGTTCAACTTAATTCCCAAATTATTTAGAGATAATAGTTAATATTGTCATATAATTCAAACATTAAATTAAACATATACTAAAAGTTTAGATACGATTTTGAAATAATTAGAAACTTATGGATGAAATCGCACAATGAGTTATGATTGAAAGATTATATTGCACGTTAAGTTTAAGTTATTTATACCATCATCTAGTAGTTTTAGTCAGTTTTTTTCGTTTTATTTGAATCGGCTTTTACCTTTTATTAAAGCCGGCCGAAGCTTCTTGCGCCAGTAGGGCTGACGCGTGGGACGATGGCCAGGACGTCTGTCAGCTGGGGCCCACAGTCCACTCTCAGTCCCAGGTTGCTCTCTTTTATTTTTCTTTTTATCCCTTGAAAACAAAAGAAAAGTCGAAAAATCAAAAGAAAAGGCCTTTTGACGTGGGTTTTTTTTTTTCCTTTTTCCCGCTTTTATTTTTTTTCCTCCTTTTTTGACCGTATTATTCGCTCGACTTTCCGGATCCCGTTCACACCCGTGCGGGCGGGGCGGAGCGGGCGATCCCGGATTCGGGTCTTCGGGTCCTCGACAAGGACCATGAATGAACAGTACGGCGCCGCTCCTGCTCCTCGAGACACTCGCGGCATGTTTTCCTCCCGAACGTGACTCCACCCCCCGACATGTCGCAATAAACAAAACATTTATTTTATTCACGTTAATTTCCCTTGTCATAAAACTTCGAAGGCCTCGCTTTTATTTTATTTTTTATTGTATTTTATCATCCCACTCTCAATTCGGACGTGATTTTCCGACCCGCTTTACGTATTTTCCACACCTACTCCATCTTTGTTGTATGTCGGGAAAATTCCACGTCTCGATCGTCGCGTCCCCGCGTGGGCCCCGCCCCTGTAGTGAGATCTTGGCCGTCAAGTTGGGTTTGATTGAAAAAAGGTAGAGAGAGAGAGAGAGAGAGAGACCGATATTTAGTCAAAGCGTACTACACGTGATTGCGACGGTGGGGTATTTGCTTCGTATGTGGTGCATCACTACGCTTCCTCAATCGGCTCTCGTTTAATATTATTAGATTAATTCTCGAGCATCGGGAAACGTTGGAAGAGCTTGGTGCAGAAAAAATCTACGGGCATGTAATGGCACGACGAGGGTTTTAGGTTTAGTATTCGATCGTGCGAGATGATTCGATCTATTATCAAAGTGAAAAATTGTGTTGATGAATGATCTAGAGGTGATTCATTTTAGATGAAGTGATTTATTTCAAAGTGGGGGATTTCCATTATGGAATCACCTACTTAGAATCAATTCCGAAAGATTGAAACCATGAACCACTTGTTGTTTCATAAACTCATTCGGAAATAGAACTAACAATTAATGTTTGTGCCATCAAGTTTTACGCGATCAATGGCTTGTTTTCTAACAAATCATGAACCCATGAGCATTCAATTCAAATGCAGCTCATAATAAGATTTTAGCGTTCACGCAACTTAAAGAGTTTGCACATGTAAACAATACTTTTCCCTTAATTCTTCAAACAATGAGTAGATTAAAGAAACTAAAATGGACAAAAGGCAGTAATCGAGGTTTCCAACTTACAGCAAATGGTGGTAAACAAGAGAAAGAGAGAGAAGCGAGGCTGTGAGTTGCGTCTACAAGGAATGGTTGAAGGCACAACTGTGAGTTGATGGCAGTTGATAATCAAGAAATGGATAGACTAAGAGAGTTTCTCGAGATAGTTGAGATGAGAAACACAAAGACGAAAAGAGATGATTGAAAAGTGAGATTACGGATTTAGGATTTCAATTGTTCGTAAAAGTTTGGGCAGTTCCAGATATGAAATAAGGAATTAGACGGAATAAATTGGAGCAAAGAACCACCGGTTTTGAGCCAGTGTAGTCTGATTCCAGGCGGCTCCCATTCCTTTGCACACTCATAATGATCTTTAACCAGTGCTTTTTATGGAAGCTACAAGGTGAAAACAAGATCATAAGCCTGCCTAAGTACGCATTCTCTAATGCCGTTAGTTAGTTATGAAATGATCACGGGGAGCGACTTTTCCCAATTAGCGAAGATGCAACTCGTGCTCAACCACCGGCCGCAATCATGGTTCCCATCGAGCGAGAAAAGAAGCGATCACGTTCGTGTGACGTGGGTCGGCGGTTGAGAGGCCACGTTCGGGGGACGAGAAGCGATGCACCGTGGTGGCGGTGGTGGTGGTGGTGGTGGGGATCGAGAGGATCTGGAGATTCGAGATTCGTTAATGCTAAAAAATGGGGGTAGATGCGGGCGATCGAGCGCGAGGTGGGTGAAGCAGATCATCACTTCGGACGTGAAGTGAGTACGAAGTAAAGGGGATGGTTGGCTTGCCTTTCACGGCTCCGCTTCTCATTAGCCCACCCATGACTTACTCATTCCATAAGCGTTCCGATGATGGATGTTTGCCTCGGATTACCAACTAATCAACCCGCCATTTTCCCATTCTAAAGTTAGCCAAATTTTTTGTATAATGAATTCCGTTGGAAAGCATCTCCGAGCGAAGGAAGCATTTTGCAGATTGACTAGGCATGTTAACGTGCATATGCCGGCGTTCAGCGTTAGTAATCGAGGACTTACATCTGGGCATGTTTATTTGGATTGAACTAAACTGGGACAGGATAAAGGGATTGATCCTATATGATTTGACTACCAGGATCGGAGGGGTTTGCTCGTGAATAGGTCGGTAGTTGTCCCTAGTAAATTGTTCGAGTTTAAAAAGATTCCTTTCAACTTAAGTAATTAATAGAATTGAGCTCAAGGTTAAAAGTAAGTTGACTCCAATGTCTCGTGTACATTATTAGGTGGTCATATTTTATGTACTTAATCATACCCACACATAAGATGAAAAACTTGCAAAAAAATATAATTTGACTATATTTTATTTTCATATTTCAAGTTTCAGGCCAACTCACGATTCAAATTTTATTCAAGTTTCGAGTATAATTTATTGACCAATGAATTCGAGTTCAGAAATATTGAAAACTCGTTTAATAGAGCTCGAGCTTGATTGATGACAGAGTCTTTATTGATTAGGTCAATCGAATTTAAGCATTGAATTACATGGACTCGACTTGACTTGGCTTGACTTAACTCACGAATTCAATCCATGCACGTGTTTCTCTCACCTATCAAACTTCTGCCGACTCTCTGTTTTTTTTCTCGTGCGCTTCTTTACGATACTTATGCTTTAAGTTCACGTTGCCTTCATTGCGGAAGGTGAGGAGGGTTCGATGAGGTGGACCACTCGCAGCGCAGCATTTTTCTCAGTAGACCTACACAGCAGGATATCTTTTTTAATTTCGCAATTATACCAGTCATCAAATTTTCGTACGTGCTACTTAATATATAGCGGTGGGGGGAAAAATGACGTCGGAATAGAACAAAAATGACGTCTGCATGCACTGAGAATCCACAGGTTTCCTTTGGCACCGACGTGTCCAAGTTATTGCATGATCATCATGATTCGGTAAGCCCTTTTCATTGCTTCTAACAAGGTTAATTTTCTACCATAATTATACTTATTTTCAACGTCAAAAATACCAAGCGTATTTGATCACTCTTCTCCTTTTTTTTTTGGTGAGCCACATCATATATTTCATCATAATATTTTTTGTCAATGTGCTATCGTACAGAGTTATATACTTGATAACAAATCAACATCTCCCTATACGTAAATGGGAATAGATGTATAATAGCCTAAAGTGAAATATTGTTCCTTAAGATACGAGGAACTCATTATCTAGAGGGAAAACAAAATTGATAACTTTTAAATTTTCACCCAATGTGTGATATCATTCTCGAACGGTTAATTTATTTGATACGGTCCTCAAATTATTTCTAAATTTTCAATGTGGTCCCTTTGTTCAATCAAATAAGGGATGGTCATCATTTTCAGTGCATACACACGCAATTTAAATGACACGAATTAAGGCCCTATTCTTGAAAATCAAGCAGGACATTCCCAAAAAATAAAAATAAAATATATTTATATTAAAGAAATCAGTGACTCCTTTTTCTTGGTCACTTTCACTCCACTCTCATGATAGCCAATCATGCCACCGCCCCCAACGAACGAACTCACCAAAGAAAACTACAGATGGCGAGAGAATTACATGTCGAAAGGAATTTTGCCGCCACAAATGTCAATTTTTTTGATCAATCACCATCCTATTTTCTCCTTCTTACGTGTTCAATTCTCACTCATTAAATATATCTCAGCCGGCGGTTGGTCCATCAAGTCCCCGCCAGCTACATGACGATAGAAGCAAGAAAAGGGCACTGGCCAAAGCAAGAGAAGAACAGCAATCCAACAACAACAAATACCGACCCCCCCTCCAATCCGAACCCACCGAATTGTAACAGCGGAATCGAATTTTCGACAGCCACATTTCCAGGATTTCGTATTAAACTTTCGAGAGTTCTTAGAAAAAGGGAGAAGGAAAAAAAGAAAAAAAAAGGTGCGAGAGATCTTGGTGGGGGCCTCTCCGGTTCCCATTGAGAAAGACAACGTCTGGTGTCGATCGGACCACGTCCCCCGCACGCAGACAATCCCTTTCGCTGCTGAATCATTAGGCATGAAGCTTTCGAAGATTACCCTGCTTTTTCTTCGCTTGTCTAGAATGAGAAAGATAAAGTGTTTTACTGTTCTCTGTAGGTAAATTGAAGCTCGATGCAGCTGCTGCTGGCCGAGCTAGGGTTTCGAGCTAGCCATGCTTGTGGGACAAGCGCGACTGTTTGGCTTTGATTAGAGCCGCTCTTTGGCGAGCAATGCGATCAAGGCAGATGATTCTTCTTGATTCATGTCATATGAGGAAGACGTGCTTAAGGAAACATTGCTATCATGAGTTGTTTTTTTTTTTCATTTGCGAGAGGTCAATGGGACGCGATGATTTTTTCGTGCCCCGGCTGTAGCTTTGATTTAGCAGTTTAACGATCGCTTCGGATGCATGATTAAACCCGACCGTGTACGGAGAATATTTTCATCATCGGGGAATTTGAAAACAAGTAAAGTTCAAACCCCATCATCCTCGCTAGACGGAAACTTAATAAATAGTGATGCGAATGTATGTGAAAGAGGGTTTCAATGACAGTAATCTAATCTCCACATGGATTATTTAATCAAACGGTGCTTAATTAAGGCTTCCAATTTCCATAAAGTCATTTTTTTAGGAGAATGACAATATTTTTCTATACTTGACTGAAACTTGAAAATGAAATGAAAAATATTTTCTGTTGTTTGGCATGGAAAATCTAATCACAGAGAAAATTATCAAAAAATTCGATTTTTTAATCATTTTTTTGTTTTCTTTCATTTTCTTTTATGCTTCTTCCTTGGCCAATCACTAACCAGGGCAACGGCTAGTGATCGGCCACAGGCTTACTTGAACTTTGCCTAAGGCCAGCAAGGTTAAGCCTTACTAGATCGATGAGTTTCAAGCTTGTCATAGGCTAGAGAGGCTAGTTGGTGAGGCTCGAGCTCACCTATGACCTATCATTGTCAACTGTCCAAGAAAAAAACAAAAATTTCAATTTTTAAAAAAAAGAAAAAGTAAAATAATTAAAATGAGTGTACGGGAGGAGAACATGCTTAGTTTGGGCACATTTATCTACTTTTGAAGTTGTTTTTTTTTTTTTTTATAATTATTGTTTGAAAATATTTTGCCTTGACTAGTTTATTTTTTGTGAACTAAAACCTCAAAGTCCAGAAAACTTTTTCTTAAAAGTTGTTTACAATAAAGGCTCCCTTTATTTTGAGGAAAATATGATGTTTCTGGAAAAAAGTTTTTCAGGAAGTAATTTTTCAATGAAATGATAATATTTTCTAGTGTTTAGTTGAAGTTTGAAAACAAATTAGAAAATATTTTCTTCTATTTTTTTCAGGGAAAAATTATCAAAAATTTTGAATTTTGATCTTGTAAAATAAATTGAGTTAAGTCAGTGTAGAAATCCAAGACAAGTAAGCTCCAAAACTTGCTGTTTCTGTCAAGAAACAGTAACACCGAAGTGAACCCACGATTCGAGATCTCCAAACCCACGATGGTCGGCGAGAACAGCTGCACCAGCATATGGGAGCGACCGAAATGCTCAAATCTAAAGGGGCCCTTACCGGAGGCGGAGGGGAGACCTTCTCACATGCCAAGATCACGTAACCCCGTTTCACATTTGAGTTCGACCGTTCGGGCTTCCCGATCGTCACGGTCTACCTTTCGGAAATTCCCTATTTCAATCAACGCAATCAAATCCGATCCACCAACTCGGTCGCCCGGGTGAGATATTTTTTAGGTGTTCTTGAATCACAAGACTCGCTCTTATGTTGACTGTCATCTGATTAGATATCATAATGAGTTGTCTTCCGAGCCGGTAGCATTTTCTCCAACGTAATTATTTGGATCTGGTCGTGAAAAAGTTGGGTTTCACTAAAGATCCCCTAATTAGGTGCGTTACAGGAAAATCGTTGATCACCTAATTTGGCTTCGAGGGTGCCCACTAATGCCGCTTGTGTTGACTTTTTGTTCATTCGATTTGTGCACGACAACTAAGGAGGTAAAAAGATTCCGTCTCTATCAGGGGGAAAATCTCGTGCAAAGATTGACACCATCATTGCATGGAGAAATGATTTTTCCTTGGAGAAGAGGGACAATCTTTTCGAGGCTGCCTCACCTTTGCTCGTGGTTCTTTAACCTTCCCATTGGTCGAGCTTCGTTCATATGCGGCCTGCCTAATCACATGGCGGCAGCTCCTCACATGATCCGGAAGTTGGAATCGCGAGATTCCCCATCTCGTTAGCTCATCATGTGTTCGTCCTAACTACACATGTCTTAGCTCAAGAACACACCTTGTCATCTCGTCTCGTGCGCTAGATCTTTCGAGAAGATGTAGAGACACCCTTTTGAAAAATACGGTGGACTTTATCCAATGAGTTCGTCCCAGTCCATTGCTTAGCGTATGCCAGCGCGAAATGCGCGGTACTGAAAAGAGGGTGTACGTGGGAACATAAAAAGATTACGTGAGAAATTCCTAATGCGCCATCTAAGATCCGCGTAGGGGTATAACTTATAAGTCAACAGAGAGTCAGGCCTGGGAGCGACGGACAGCTTTGCGCAAATCTAGGATTTCAGACAGTAATCGTGGGGGTTAGTGGGAAGCGACAGGCGCACACGTTTCTAGGTGCGGAGGAGGGAGGAAGTTAATGCAGGAGGACTGGAATCGGTTGCGGTAGTTCGCCCCCCCCCGCACACCGCATTTTCCCAAGCTGTCTCTCCTTTAACTCGTCGCGACGTGCGGCCTTTGATTTCTGGCATCGGGATGCGAAGACAGACGGCTAAGGTCAACGAAACGCGCGAACCGTCCACACTGCGCTTCGTTTGAAACACAGCACGTTCGAGGTCGCCTGTACTCATCGAGAGATTTGTTTGATGTCGTGTGGTCCTTTGTACTTCGTGAGATCCGCAGGAGATTGGCTCGGTGACTTTGTTGCATCTTTGAGGCTCTTCTTGATCTGCTCTGTGCAGTGATTGTAATTAATCCGGAATTATCATCTTCTCGGGTAAGATAAGGAAAATAGATAAATAAAAAGAAGACAAAACTTGTGCTGTGAAAAAAACATGCGGGGTATATTGTTTGTTAGAATGTGAATTGTATTGGAAAATTCTACATTGGATACGTAGCGTCAAATAGAGCAATTAATATACATTAATTGGCTTAAAACTTGACTTAAGTTTTTTTTAGTGAAAATGACTCCAACTCGATATGTTGACACATTTTGATTATGACTCCCTCTTGGTGATCTTCCTAGGTAAATGTGAAAATGTCGAGTTATTATTGCAAGCTCTCAACAAATAGTATTAGAGCCAATGATTTGTGTTTTTGGGCAAGTGGGTATTGGGGTGTAGCGACGTGGGTCGATAAGAATGAAGTTGGCGTTTGAGATGAATTGATGCGGAGCATAAGGATACCTAGAGTAAAGGGGAGCGGACCGAATGATCTCCCTAGGTGAAAATGTTAACGATCTTGTGATTCATGCAGGAATTTCCCAATTGGAATAATGGTCATCTCCGAGCTTCTCCAGAGAGATGCTGAAGTAAGAATAAGACCGTTCAAGCGGCTCGACATTGCAGCGGGACAAAACTTGTGGATACTAGTTTGCTCGACTTCATAATATAAGGCAACGAAATTGCTCCTCTCAATTTCAAGTTCAATTCTCGAAGGTGCTCAGACTCAAATTTAATCTTTGATCAACAAGGGCGAGTCTAGACAGGGTTTCATTACAGGCCGGCGACTTCGAACCTGAAGAGCATTACCCTAACTCACCCAGTCCCAAAGAACAAATCGGAAACTACGCCGGCACCACCGCGAGCCCCGGCCCCGCCGAACGATGTGGAAAAGCTTGTATTTTATCAAATTCGGTCTAAAATCGATTCGGGCCCGACATGTAGAAAAGCTCCGTCGAAGCCCGTCCGAACGATGGAGGCCTTGACATGGATTAGACATCAAAAGGAGATGTCAACTCCTCCACCAAACACAAACACAGAATGAAATAGGAAAAGAAAAATGGGCCCAGGCCCCAAGGCCCAATATGTCAAATGGCCCAAAGAACCGAACCATTTGGGCCGGCCACAGTCACGAGAACCGAGCCCACGTACCCGCCACGACGTCGTCCCGTCTCTTCCTTCTCCATCTGCGTTTCCTCTTCTCTCTCGTCTCTATCCACGGCGCGGCACCGAACTTCACCAGCAAGCTCTCGAGCTTTTCCCTTCGACCTGCGCTCGGAAATGGCGTCTCACGCTCTCTCCAAGCTCCCGCCGCCGACCACCCACGCTCGATCCGCTCACCGGCCGGGGCTGGCGAGCTCGTTCGGATTGCCGAACGCGTGGCTCGGCGCGCGCGACTTCTCGCTCCGTTCGGCGGGTCTCGCCTGTCGACCGCCGAGGCCGCGCCCGATCATCGCCACCGTCGCCTTCAGCCTCCCGACCGCGTGAGTCTAATCCCCCCCCAATCGCCCCGAAAGCATTGCTTTACTCGCTCCCTTTTAGGATTTCTGGTTCAAAGTTTGGTTTTTTTACAATGTTTAATTTTGGTTCCTGGTTTAAAAATTGCATTTTTAGGTGACTGAGTTGTTGTTTCAGGACTGTTGTGCTTGATTTTGCAGAAAGCCGGAGAGGGTCTCTGCCGGTGAGAATGTTCCCGGGTGAGTTCAGCTGAAACATTAGATGAAGTCGTGTTTTTTATTGTTGTTACTTGGTTAGTGTTATCGAAAATTGTTCTCTGAATGAGCTGCATTGATTGAATGACAACTGGGAATGGAAAAATTTATCTTGATTGAGCCTTGGAACATGCCATTTGCGTGTATGGTCGATTCCGCCAATGATAAGTGAAGATGAATCTGTAGTGTTCATTGGGTTGTTGCTTGTATTAGATGGTCGAGGAGGGCAATAAAGTCGTTCGCTATGGGTGAACTCGAGGCGAGGAAGCTGAAGTATCCGACTACTGGAACTGAGGCACTTCTTATGGGATTGCTTATTGAGGGTAATTGACTTTGTGCAGTTTGGAATATCTTTCATATTGCTTCCGGTTGTTGCTTCATTATCCATTGAAGTAGTCTGTTGGCCTATCTGCTTAGAGATATTCATAGCCATGTTGGATCACTACCGTATATGTAATGATTTCAACTGGTTGTTGAAGTGATATTTCAGGAAAAGTTTTCCAGTTAACTTGAACTGTGGAGTTTCAACTTCACCGGTGACGTTTATTCCGCAAATCATTGGGGGCATTGTATGCCTATCTTATACCATGCAAGCTCCCTTGATAGGACCCTCATTTTGTTTCTGCGAAGACCATATGTTTTCACATGCTTAGCATATAGTCTTGATAAGATTCGAGGAATATCATTAGACTGATATGGATTGTGCTAACTATAATTTCTTGGTTGTGATGTGCAGGGACTAACTCTGCTGCTAAGCTTTTGCGGGCAAATGGAATTACACTTTTCAAGGTGCGGGAAGAGTCCATGAAGTTGATTCCAAAGGGCGACAGGTATTTTTTCAGCCCCGAGCATCCACCACTGACTGAAGATTGCCAAAGGGTACTTGATTGGGCTGTCGATCATAAATTGAAGTCTGGTATGCTTTCTGTCAATTTGCTCATATTCACTTTTCGAGGACTTGCTGTGTGATAGTGTTCTGCTGTAGTTGGAGGTCCATGCATTCTTGTGGATTATCGGAGGAATATGACAATAGGTTGCATTGGTTTGAGATGAATTACATTTTCTGATTCTTACGAGTTTATTTTTAAAATAGTGAAACAACTCTCTTAAATTAAATATCTCAGATAGAGAGAATCACTAATGCGAAAGGGTTGAATGTTAGCTTCTACAATGTCTGAAATGCAAAGTGCCTGTACTTCATTGTGTAAGGGCTTTAAGATGGCATAGATTTTTGCACTTGTAACTAGTACTGGCACAGCGAGCAAGTTATAATTCTATTACGTGATAATCTAAACGTATATTATTTGTTTCAAACACCCAGAGAAGTCAAATTCTGGTTTTCATGTGGTTCTTGGTTGGAAAGTTGGGAAAGTGCTTTCGTTGCTTTACATATAGTTGGAGGTCCACACATTCACCTATATTGTTTGTTCATCTGGCCTGTCCAAATATAGGCCTAGAACTAATCTTTCTTGCATTCCTTTCTTGATGCAGCTGATGGCGGAGAGATCACAACGAGCCATTTGCTTCTCGGTATCTGGTATGAAGTGGATTCACCAGGCCACAAGATACTAGCTGCCCTTGGTTTCGATGACAGCAAAGCTAAAGAGCTGGAGTCTCAAATTAGCAAACCAGAATACGAGGGCTAATGGGTTTTCCTCCCCCTCGATTCTCTTTTTAATTCTTATGTGGGTATCCAGGTTTTCTTGGTATGCCGGGACGCTCAGACTTGTCTCCCCAATATGTTCAGTCCCTAATCCCTCGCACAGGCTGGCACGGCCGGATGATTTCTTGACCATTTTTGTTTCTTGATTGATGTGACGTTGAGATTCTTTGAAAAAGTAGATGGATACATCATGTCTGTACCAAGGTCTTGCATTCTGAACAACTCTCATTTTGGGACTTAAGAGTTTCTGCTCTTTATGGAGAAAAAATTGAGTGGTTTGCGAGTGACTTATTAATAGCCGGCGTGGCTTACATCTTTTCGCTCTAAAGTAATTGCAGATCAACGCATATGTACTGATGTGAATTTAGATGAACAAAACAAAGAATATCCACCCACCTCGCTTTTCCTCCTCCATCTGGTTCAAGTCCATTGTGTCCTCCACTGTCGCCACCAGCAGTGTTGCCGGCATTGCATGGTCAAATCTGAAGGGAAATTTGCCGTGCTCGGAGAAAATGAAAACAAAGAAAAACTTAATGATTGGAACTAGTGGCTGAACCTATTCCATGGCCATTGCCGTCATGGATAAACGTTTTCCCTTTCTCTGTTTTTGGCTCGACCGAACTTCTGCATCTAGAGCCGTCATGCTCGTGGCCATGGCTCTAGATCTATTGCTTATGGCCGCAGGCGATGACGGTTTGTTCGGCACTGATGGCCATGGAGAACTGAAATTGGGCGAAGATGGCCGTGGACAACGGGTTTGGATAAAAAAAGGGGGTGGAGGAGGAAGAACATAAATTATATTTTTAGTCCAACACGGCAAACACATGTCAATAAATTATTGGATATGAATAAAAATCGTGTGCCACATTAGCATTTGACATGCTGCTTGCAAACAAGTCAATATTTTGTCCTCGAGTTTGGGATGTGTATGGTAACATTTCTATTCCCAGGAATAAATTTTATTCAAAAATAGTTTATATTATTTCTATTTCTTGAACCAATTTTTGAACAAACGAACACATTTAGTAATTGCACAAAATTACTACTCCTAGAATTAAAAAAGAAGAAGATAGAATTGCATTTGGTACAATTTAAAAAAATTTCTATTCTCGGTTTTTTTCATTTAATTATAAACATCTGTAAAAACTTAACATAAAACTGGACTTTTATAAGAATTTAATTGATCAATATATTCTAAAATGTCTTTAGAAAATCCAACATAATAGTTAGTCAAATATGGATGGCTGGAAATGGTAGTAGAGAGTTCTAGTAATTTATAAGTCACAGTATAATGAGGTTAACAGTAATTCTTTGGGCATTTCAATAAATAGATGCATTAAACAGGTGCATAGACCTTTTCAGTTTTTTTAGCTTTAAGAAAGAGAGCAAACATTGCTTGGTGGAATGGGTTGTGATAGAACAGAGAGGTGATCCTAAAGTTAGTTCATTTATTTACATGAACTCGTCAAACCTTCAAACAAATGACATCCATGGAAACTCATCAAACCTTCAAGCAAATGACATTGGAAATTCGTGGAGCAAAGGCTTATTCGATTGCCATGAACACAAGACAAATGGTAATGTTAGAATTTTGTTCAGAGCCAACTAATTTTCTATTAAAATAGAATTGTGGATGATCTTAAAGGATGTCTCCAATAAAATCCTAAGGGAAGAAAACGTCTTCTCTTAGTGAAGTCCCAAGCTTTCACGCTCTAGTATTGTCTTAAAAAGAAAACAACATTAAAAAATCCATATAGAATAACCCTGGGAATTTATTCAATTTTGAATCTAATTTTTATTAAAAAATTTCCTTTTTTTTTCAATGAACTAATTCTAAACTTGAATTAACACTAAATTTAGTCTATATTTTTCTTAAATTTCTTAAAATTCTTATTTCAAAAAATGGAGACTTAGATTGGATTAGGAGACTAGACTTGTGTTGATTGGGTAAAGACGAATAATAGGTCACTTCAAGCTTGTTTTTCTAAAGTGATTTGTTTCTCCTTTTGTTATTGGATACAAGAGAGTAGATTTTTTTATTTTTATTCTAAATTTATTTCCTGCCCACTTTTCTATTCGGAGAATAGAAAAATGAATTGATGTACACAAATAGATTTTCATTTTTTTTATTTCGAAAATAAAAGAAAAGTAAAGAAATAAAAATATCATTCAGCAAAAGATAAGTCGTTTGGTTAGTTTCACCCTAGTATTCAGCAAAAGGTAGATTTGCCATGTTAGCAATGTATGAAAATCTTGATGACCTTGTTCGCCATGGTTAATCACTCACCCTTTTTTTTTTTGATAACTAAGGGATCATCGAAGATCACCTTTCGGGGATTATATAACACCGGTGGAGCCTCGTCGTAAGCTGTTATTTAGACGTAAACTCTATTTGAACTTGTTCTTTCTACGATGAGGTAGTAAAGTCAAACTATCACGATTAATTACGAGTGAGTTTAATCACTCACCTTGATAATCCGATAATGCAACGCGAATCTGCAGAATCTGTAGATTTGCCACGTTAGCAACGTATCTACTTCGTGCAGGCTCATTATTCCCCAAGCTTGTCCAAACCCCATGTCGCTGCCGAATGTGTCCAAAAACGACAGCACATCATTATGTACTTGCAATGTCGGACAGTGAAGATGGCAGAGTCGTGGCCAGAGGTTCTTCTGTATGTCGTTTACTGCAGGGTAGCCGATGGGGAAAGAGATCAGAAACTCAATAAAGGGAAAGCACCGGGCAAGTGTTTAGGTACCGTTAGTCATGGTTTAGCAAGAGATGTATTTAGAATTTCTCCGGTTTTGATGGAAAGAGGACTCATGCAAGGCTCATCACTATCCTCACGACATTTGTGTCAACCATTTTAAGGTTATAAGGTAGAAAATTCTCGAAAAATGACTAGGTGATGAGTTTTAAGATAGGCTGGTTTCAATCCAAGAGCCGGTTCCATGAACTGGAAATCTGAATCGCCTACTAGCTCCCGGAACCACTTGGGAACCAAATCCGGAAGGGTCCATGGAGCCGGCCATTGCACAGCCTCTGCTAATCTTCATCATGTGTGCATTACACCCTCTCGTCGCCTTCATTCTCCTCCTGTGCTCCGCCGCTGTCTCCGCACACAACATCACCGAAATCCTCGTGGGCTTCCCTGAGTACTCATTTCTTCAACTCCTACCTCATCCAGAACAACCAACATGTAGAAAAAGAAATTTAAAGAGATACAGATGATATGTGGGATGAAGCAAGGAAGCTTTTCCATGAACAGACACTTTCTTTTGTCACAAAAATGCGTCTCATCCGAGGTGAGTGTATCCCAGTATTAAATGTCTCGTGGAAAAAATTTAGAGGGCTAAATATCTTGCTTCATTTTTTCTACTTCTGAGCGCAAGTTTAACAAAATATTGTCATGCAATGTACAGAGGATTGATGTTTTGCGAAGCGGAAAGGTTCTGTTGCGGACTAAGTTGTTGCAACATTCCTAGCACAAAACGTGTCAGACAAGAATTCCAAGTATGGCTTCCTTAAGATTTCTTTGTGTCGCAAAGAGTGTGATAAAGAATGATTCTTTTAGCAAATTTATGAAGTAAAGCTCGAAAGAACTATTATTTTGCAACTCATCTTTCATGGCACATGCTGTAAAATTTATGTGCGTAAAGATGCAACAAGGTTATCACATTTGCCTAGAGAGCAGGATGAAAAAAGTGTATACACTTGCTAAGATATTGACAAGAAAATGTACGGGGAGAGTGCAAGAATCTTATACTGTAGAGGGCACAGAAGAAAATCCTAGGCCTTTGGAATCGTTGGATTGGGAGGCGGTGAGGCAAGCCGATACCGCAGTTTTAGCTAAACTTGCAGAAAGAATACGGGTATAGAATCTTCAAGGAGAAAGAAACTTTAGCCAAAAGATCATAAAGTGCAAACTTACATGATGATGTTTAAGATAGCTGATGAAGATTCCTTAATGTTGGTGGGGGGTTTCTTGATACACTCTGTAGAGATCATGGTCGACCCGAAAAGGCTAAAGAAGGACTCTCCAAATCTAGTAAAGTACGATGATTGAGTGGAATTTATTTTTCAATTTTATGCATGTTGGCATCAAGGAGCAAGAGGTTGTGAACCTTGATATGAACTCTTTAATGAATTTATAAGTCACTGATTCTGAAATTGGTTATTAGGCAATTTCTGCTGACAATAGAAGGGCTGGGATTTAAAAGCGTGGAATGCAACCTGCCTTCCCAATCCCAGTAGGAATTTGGTGGGTTATTTCTGTGTCGATGAGTCCCCCTTCTACCAATGCCGGAGATGTGCCAACTGCATCTCTTGCAAAACTATAACAACGGTACTTAAACGTTTCCACTGCTCTTCTTTCGTTAAGTTTCTGATCTTTTTCCTCTCTATGTTACCCTGCAGTAAACAACATAAAAGGTTACCTCTGCCACGGCTCCGCCATCAGACATTGTTAGTGCCTGACGATGCTTTATAATTTGGACAGATTAGGCAATGCTCTACGGTTTAAACAAAGCTTCAAGAACAACGAGCCTAAAACAAGTAGATATATTGCTAACGCTTTGATTCTGCCTTGCAGATTTGAGCTGCATTATTAGATGATAACCTTGGAAAAGGTGAGTGGTTATTCATGTTATGGAGAACGAGGACGTTAAGATTTCCGTCTCATTCCTCGTCATATATATGAGCACCTGTTAAATGGTGGACGCTCATGCTGAAATTTTTTTTTTTGCGGGTTTTCTGCGCTAAAAAACAACTGAACTGCAATGCTTGTCTACGCGGATGAATTAAACACTATACAAGCACAAATGAAGGGCCATGCTAACTTTTGCTTGGACACTTTCCACGGCAAAAAGGCTAAGTTTGGGTGGAACATTCTTTAGATCCGTTTGTTTGGTTCAGTATTCTCAAGTGCTTTGAGTCCCTAAAGCCCATCTAAAAAAATATTTAGTGTTTAGTTCATATTTTTTAGACTTCATTTGTTAAAGGAAAGTCCAAAAGTAAGTCCAGCTCAAAGCACGTCTGGACCTACTTTGGTTTTCAGCATCTTGTTAGGTTGTGGTTTAATGTATTTTTTTCTTGCCAATATTGCCTCTACTGAAAATCTTGATTTTCTGTTGTGCCCTCAAAAAACACTGTTCATCGTCTTCTTCCTTGGATTTGGCCACCGCGAAGCTCAGCCGGCGGGCGGCGCTCAGCCGCGAGCCAGATCTGGCCGCCGGGAACCCTCGCCTGAGGTCGCGCGAGCGAGTCATTACCTCGAACAGTTCTCCGACGAAAGAGAGAGAGACGGAGACGACGCCGCCATGGATATCGCTGCTCTCCTTCCCGCTCTGATCCCTTCGTGGAGCTCCGTGAGCAAACCTTCTTCCTCTCCTCCGCACTCGCATTTTCCCTCCGCCTCCGCTCTCATCCTCCATTTTGCAGGTCGTCCTGCTGGGGACGTTCTTCGCTTACTTGGCCGCCGCCGGCTCGATCCTCCCCGGGAAGGTCGTCCCCGGCGCGGCGCTGCCGGACGGCTCTCGGCTCCTCTATCGCTGCAATGGTCTGTCCTCTTCTTCTTCTTCTTTCGTCGAGCTTTTCCTTTGCTTGTTGCTGAGGCGCGGTTCTCGTGCTCTCTTAGATTCGTGATGCTCCATTGCCTCGTTTGTCTCTGCAGGTTTGGTGTCTCTTCTTCTCCTGGTCGCTTTGCTCGGCCTCGGTGCTTGGATGGACTTCCTCCGACCCACCGTATGTCCTGATTGCTCGCGCATTCTTTGGTGTTGCTTTAGAACTAGGATTTTTACACATTCGTGATCGCTTTGTCTTTTCGGAGTGAGCTTTTGAAACAGACGAGATGTTTGAAGCGCCTGAGATATGGATCTATCTGTGCCATTTTGCAAGAAATCTCGGATGCCTTGCGCTGCCGATTTATATATAAGTGGCATGAATGATGGTAGAAACAGTGGGTGCTTGTGCATTTACGTGTCTCTAATCGAATTTTTGCAGATAATAGCAGAAAGGGGACTTGAGCTGCCGTCGACGACTTTTACATTCAGCACTCTTGTAAGTTGCGGAAATTGCAGTTGCTTTTGTCTGTTGATAGCATAAGTACATTGATGTGGTTGGAATGCACTTAGTTATCTCGTCGGTGCATGTCCACTGCCCTCCCTGACTCTTTCCTCTAGGCCTAGAGTTTCTTCATGACATTGGGCCCTGGACCAGTATTCATTCTGATGCTCCTCTCTGATACACTTCTTCTCTGGTAAAGAGCATGTGCATGAACGTAGTATGAATGGAGACAAGGATAAATACGTGTGAACACTTTGTGGATGCCAAACTTAGAACGAGAATGCTTATGCTCTTTCTCATTAATCAATTTTTCGATTCATTTTAATGAAAATAAAGGGCTTATAGAGACGGTCGATACTTATTTCGTTGAACTTTTCTGCAACAAGACGTCTGGCCGTTTCTTCCATGGAAGTAATAATGATACTGAATGTCAAAAGGTCCCTTTGCGCCTCAATCTTTTTCATGGTTCACCTCTCGTCCATCACAGCAATGCAAGCACTTTTGCATAGTTTCAATTTGTTAGTAATTTACAAGAATTTAAAAATGAAATCAAGGAGAGGTTGTCTGGGCTTGCTAGATAGAATAATTGAAAGACCGATTGAACCATAGTACAAAATGAAATCGAGCACATTTGATTAGTTTCAATTTGTTAGCAATTCAAAGACTGATTAAGCCAAGTTGTCAAGTTTCTTTCGGAGAACGGGAGAGAAACTTTATGTGGGGAAGCTGGTTCTCCATATCTCATCAACACATGTTAAGTTAAATAAAGTAAGCTTCTTGGCTGTTCATTTTCACTATTGCCAATCAGGTAGCTTCAGTTGAGAATGTATGGGAAGAGAGCTGTAACCATAGAAAGTATTTTAGTGTCAAAACATTGAATTTGCTAGCATATGTTTGTGATTGGTACTTGCATTCTTCCTTGAAATGGCATCCTAGACAATGATGAGCACTTTTTTTAAGTGATGCACATGCCATTGTGCATCAAAAGTTCATAGATTGGTGGGTGCATCAACACAGCACCTTATTAAGCAAAATATATGGGGAAGTAAGACTCTTGGTAACACAACAATACCGTTGGTTTGAGCCAGAAGTGAATCAGTATGTGCTGAGCCTCCATTTAAGCAAAGAAATTTGGTATCACATGATGCTCATCATGTAAAATAAGCTGCATAATCAACCATGAGTTTGTGTATTGATAATTTTCACTAGCAATGTTTACATCATCAGCATAAATGGAAACTAGGAAATAACCTTTTCTGATGTTCTCTGATATATACTAGGAAAAGAAAGAACCAAAGAATGCTAGGAAATTACCTTTTCTGATGTTCTCTGACATATGCACAGGGTACTATTTAGCTAGAGTTAAAATAAGTTTCCATTGATTGTAAATTTTAATGTAGTTCTGTCAACACATGTACATGTGTTTTAGGTTAAAAGCAAATGAAAGGATTTAGATGAAATTTGTATTTGAAACGATAAATAGAATACAAAAATTGTCCTAATGATGTCTCCTCCATTAATTACCAAAGCACCAAAGCTAGCTGTTTTAATTGTTTTGTGGAAGTGCTCGAATGCCAGAAGATATATGAGCTTCCATTAAGTTTGTTGAGTTTGTCAATAAATTGATTGTTCAAGCTACACTCCAGAATTTCCTTGTCTTGCTCTTTTAGATGTTAAACCATGGCAATACAGAAATTGCCTGCTTTTCTTCTTGCTTATGCTGCTTCTGAAAGGCAATTTTAGCAGTTTAAATCTCTCTTCCCGTTGACACTAAGAAGGTTGCTCTATTTATCAGGACAAGAAAGAGGGAATAGCTGTTTTTGTCTCCTTATCGTTTTGCTCTGCACAATGTTTTGTGATTCCTGTTGCCAGGTTACGTTAGTACTCTATGCTGCTGGGTGCAATTCGACTAGTGACAGTTCCTCCCTAAAGCCTCACCTGTCAGGAAACCTCATCCATGACTTGTATGTGTTTTTCAGTTCAGAAATTGTGGCCTGATAATTAATCTGACTCGCCTTCTATGCTACTAATCTCAAGTCTATCCTTATGATATTCTTATCTTCTAAAAAACATGATTTCCACTTGTAAGTCGTAAGTATACAAGGGATAGGCAAATTCTAGGAAGTATTCCTCCTTTCTTTGCACCTAATATGCAACAATTGTCGTCATTTTCTAGTGATTATACTCTACAAGTACGAGGATTAAAAACCAGTGATCTAGCTCAGTTCTCTAAATTTTTCATCACAATTTCTTTCAGGACTGTTGATTTATTTAATGTATATGTACATCAATTGCCAGAGACAAAAATATGATGTTGAGGTGCCATTTTCTGTTGGTATCTTGCATGAACAAAGAAAAAATTCATCTTTTGTTCATGTCCATGGTCATTTATTTGCATGACTTGGTAAATTGCACAGGTGCCATCATCGCTTCACCTGAAAGTTATTCTTAACGAGGAAAATATCTTGTTTTGTATTGGTCTTCTGTGAAATGTGTGGCTGTTTCTATATTTGTTTCCTTGAACAGCATATTGGTCACCATCTGATGTTGCTACTGATATAATTTACAGGTGGTTTGGAATACAGCTGAATCCTCAATTTATAGGGATAGACCTCAAGTATGCAAACTTTTCCGGTCATATTCATTGTTATACTGATATTTAAAGTACTTGTATATGTCCATGTGCATGATTTCTTGTGTGGATTGACTTATAATCACATCATTAGTGCTTTCCAGACCACGTGTCGCCTTTCATAAGTCTGTGAGGTTCAGCATTCCTCTGTGTTCTCTCACTTGACTGTCCAGAGGCTGCTAATTGCACCAGTATATCCTTTTTCATAACATGAAACTGCATGGGTGCTTATGGGGATCTTACTCTGAATTTAATCTCACTTTAACATTATATATATGGTTGTTGATCTTTCCGTCACTGGTACCAGATGTTTTTAACTTTTATTTGTAAAATATGTCTTCTGTAGGTTTTTCTTTGTACGAGCAGGTATGATGGGATGGCTTTTTATCAATTTGTCAGTTCTAGCTAGAAGTGTCCAAGATGGCAACTTGAGCCTATCAATGATCCTTTATCAACTATTCTGTGTGGTAATTTTATGATGATCTCTTTAGCATCTTTTAACTAAGTCAGTTTTACGACTTCCTTTATCTAAGAGTTCTTTTTTTTTACAGTTATATATCCTGGACTACTTTATGAACGAGGAGTATATGACTTCCACGTAAGTGCATAACTCGTCTGTCTCTGCAATCCTTCAAGTACACGCTGAAGTTGTCTCTGCATCATTAAACCTGGTTTTTTCTTTTAAGAAACCACATTGCTGCTTAAAAGTAGGAGCTTTTATCTTCACTTATGACTCTGCTCAACTGTACTCTAGGCTAATACTGTATCTCTTTAGAGCATTTAGGAAATGCTGCAATGAGCACTCTAGGCTAATACTGCATCTCTTTAGAGCATTTAGGAAATGCTGCAATGCTCATTTATGAACTGGCCTGCTATATGGGCTGCTTTTGTTTAGCAAACAGTTATGCTTCTAAAATATCTTCATTTTCGCCATGTGTTCTTTCAACCTTTAGTATGCTGGGCTTGGGCCATGGAACCTGTTAACTTGGAGCTTTGACCTAAATTTTTAAAGGTGACACCTAATAGACTGACCGGAAATCATAACCATAGTTTTCATTTGTCCTACATTGCTAGTGTATGTTGTGCTGAGATCAATGAATGAATCTTATTATAGTACTTTTAAAAATATTAACTGAGCAATGTGGGTGTTGGAAAGATTTAGGTTCCTTCTTATAGTGACAAATAATACTGCATTGGAGCAATGTGGGTGTTGGAAAGATTTAGGTTCCTTCTTATAGTGACAGATAATACTGCATTGATGTTGGTAATCATGCCCTGCCCTCCAGTCCCCCTCTCCTACAACCTCCAAACACTAGCCAAAAGAGAGAAAAGAGAGAAAGGATGCTGCTCTGTGGAATTATCAGATGTAATTGGAGCACTCTAGGGCTGATTTTGCTAGTAAAAAAGAGTGTGCTTCTTCAGCTTTGAAACAAAAGTCTTCTATTTATTGACTTTCAAGACTTATTTGCAGGATTGTTTGTCATTAACTGTATGCATCATATTCTATTCACTGCTGCACAGCAGGCGAGACTCCTCACGACACTAGAAGCTATAATAGAAGGAAATGTGGTCAACTAATTGGCAATCTCATGTTTTATCACAACCAGTCAACTAAGTGCTCTTCCTTGGGAGGATGCCAGGCAAATGTTTGCTGCCTTGTATTTAAAATTTAAACTCGAGAGATATATTGTACAAGTGAAACATCTAACATAGGAAAGTCTACAGTGCATTCAAAACAATTTCATGATCCACTTTTCCACATTTGAGCCAAGACAAGTAAAATTGAGCCACTGGAAAGAACGACGAAAGAATTTGACCTTCTTTTCGAGTAAGGGAGGGAGAATGTCTCGTGGGGGTCTTATACAAGCCTTCTCTAGAGTCTTTGATACAGTACCTGTCATTTTATATGTTCTACTGAAGAAGATTCCTTTTAAACCCTACTCAGAGGTTCTACTTTTAAACTTTGTCTTCTAGTGTATCCATGCCTCTGATAGATCATGAGCTTGTGTCTCATTTAAATATTAGCTTCCTTGTACCTAAATTGATTGATGCATGTGTAGACTCTGCAACAATCTCATTTAGGACGAGTTGTTTTGGTGAATATCACTTACCTATTCCTGTAGAATCCCATATATGTGTACTCTATTTTATCATTTGGTCTCTTTTCTAGGTGGGACATTATTGCCGAGAGATTGGGCTTCATGTTGGTTTTTGGAGATCTAGTGTGGATTCCCTTCACATTTAGCATTCAGGTATGCCATCTAGAGAAGATGAACATACAGTACGTATGGTCATCATAACTGTCTCTTAGCTATCAATTATCACATTATCACACTATCCATACCCCTATTTTTCTCTGTACTTGCAACTTTATGCACAGGGAGGAGGAGGGGCCTTGTTTGGGTTATATGTGGGGATGGGTGGCTCCTGAGTTTTTTTCTTTCTCAATCTGACGCTTAGATTGATGGTTAATGTGCATTGCTTATCCATTATGATAAGCTCCATTCATGCCTCGCAAACATACATATTCTAAATTTCTGGATGTTGTGATTAGTATTCTTTTGTTCTTTTGGTGTTCAGTGAATTATTGACAATTCATACAATATCTATCTGTTTTATGTATTCACTTCTCTTAGGAGGACTAGAAAAGTTGCCTTATTGTCCAATATCGATTGCCTTTGAAGCATTGCAACCCTAAATATCCACATCGCACTATGTTAGTAGTTGTACGCATTGAATACGAGATTGCATCTTTAAGGGTCACTTGAAACCATTTATTAGATAAATATGCAGTTTTGAAGAATATTTGAGGCATGTTTATATGCCTACATGAGTAATTGTCATCTCTGATACAGGGTTGGTGGCTATTGAGGAATAACGTAGAGTTAACAACAACTGCTGCCATTGCTAATTGTTTCGTATTTCTGATTGGGTAGGCTTTATATTGTCCTCTTGCTGATGAACCTAATATTTTTTTGGTAAAGAAATTTTTTTTTTGGTAAAGAACCTAATATTGCCTGCCACCTTTACTAAGAATTCGTTTCCTTCTCCTAAAAAACTACGTAGATATATGGTGTTCCGAGGAGCTAACAAGCAAAAGCATGTGTTCAAAAGGAGTCCCAAAGCACTTATATGGGGTCAACCTCCAAAAGTTGTAGGGGGGAAGTTGCTTGCTTCTGGTTATTGGTAAAACAACAGTCTCCTCCTACTCTTGCTGTGACTTATGGTTCATGTAAGTGTTATGAAGGTCATAAAAATGGAATCCAAGTCTAAGATGAATGAGTAGAACTGCCAAGTATACGTAATGTAATATGCTTGCAGCCTTGCACACCTACCTTGATAGCTTCAACTTGTGTTGTTGGATTTATCAGCTTGCTCCTTTGCAGTTTAATGTCAATAAAAATGCTGTTAGCCTGGTTTTCACATCTATGTAAATCAAACCTTCTCTATTTTCTGTAGTTAAACGATTGTGGGAGTACCATCACAGAACTCACTGATAGTAAATTCTTTCTGTTTCTTCGAAGCTTAGTAGAAATATAATTTGCTTCTTATAATTACTATCATTGATCTCTGTGAAGATGCATGATTTTTCAGGTAAGGCAGATTCATATTGAAAGGGAAAAAGGTAAGTTTAATTGTCTTCTACAATATGCTTCGCGAATGTGAATGTAATTTCAGTAAAACTTAACTGGAGAAGGCTATAAGTGTGGTAAATTACGAGTCTTATGTTCTCTGATTCTGTTTACCATAAAGTTTGCTTTGCTTCTCCTGCTACTCGTGCAATTTTGACTCTATGTATCCTATGGTTGAAGGGGAATTGCGAGGCACTGTAACTACCTTGGAGACTTGCTGCTGGCACTGTCCTTCAGCTTGCCTTGTGGACTAAGGTGAATTTTGACTTCACCCAACTCTGTTATGATTTGCCATGCATGCCAAAATTGAGTAGATCACAGTTTTGAAGAGGTACTTCTCTTTTACAGTTCACCAGTACCTTATTTCTACCCAATCTATCTCCTGATTCTGCTGATATGGAGAGAGAGAAGAGACGAAGCTCGTTGTGCAGAAAAGTACAGAGAGATTTGGGCGGAATACCGCAGGCTAGTTCCTTGGAGGATATTTCCCTTTATCTATTAGATGTACACAGTAGCTCATCTGGTGATGTTAGATCGTCCTACTTTCATAAGAAAAATCCAGAGTGGGAGATTTTTTTTTTTGACCGGAGTGGGAGATTGAGGGGTCATCTGTATCCTGTACTTGTTTTCTTCAACTAACAAGTTGTAATTTCTTGGGAGGGTGATAGTACTTTTTCCTTGGTTCTTTTCTTATTTGAAAAAGAGAAATTTTGGGAGACCCTAGTAGGGTGGTGTTCTCTTTACCATGATGAACTTTCTGGGCATAAGCCCAGATTGGTCTTTCTGATGCTTTTGCGGTTCGATTTTTTCCCGGTGATGTGATGTCGATTGTCGAGTACATTTGATTTGGGATGAAGTCCTTTCATCTTGCCATCACTATTAAGGTTGGTTTGATAACCATCCTTTTTTCATTTTATTTTTTCTATTATTTTATTCTTCGGTTTAGTATCGTCACTTACTTTTTCTTGGAATAAAAAAATTGGTAGAGAATATTTAGAATAGAAATAAAAAATAAAAAAAATTATATTTCTTTGTTTACAGGAACAGAATTGAAAAAAAATATTTTCAAATAGAAATTATTTTTTAAAACAGAAATGTTATTAAATTTAATGATTAAGGAAAATATTTTCTTGAAAAATATTGGAATACAATTAGTTTTCTTTTCTTTGGTATATGTCATTGAAAACGTTCTTGGATCTCATTGGAAAATGCTCTCTCAAATAAAAAAATCAAAATTTAAAATAAATATTTATTATTATTATTTTTTTTTTCCTTTTTTTCCATCTGTCCCAGCCGCCTCTCCACCTAACCCATCGCCCCCTCCTCCTGTACACCGCCATCACCACCATCTTCGACGACCTCACCTCCCTCTACAACAATTCCGTCCACCAAAGCTTAGCTGAGCTCCAAGTACAGGCACAAGCCAGAGAACCTTGACCATGCCCGAGGTGCAAGCACACACGTCGCAAACAAGGACGAACCTGGGCTCACACTGGGCGAATGCTGGGGAGGAGCTGCTTTAGCCAACCTCCTTGTAACTATTACCTTCAAGGATTCTGTATGATCTAAAGATGTGCAATCTAATCATATGATCTCACTTTGCTAGCTTTTACAGAAAATGTCACTCATCTCTTTAGGTGGAATATATGTTTCTTACTGAAATTAATTTACATCTTTTGATGCACACTGATAATACTTAGCTTCGGAACTTAAAGTTAAATGTGCTCAAGCTAGAGCAGTGTCAGAATAGATAACAATCTAGGAAAGTGCCTGTTTGTGCATCACAAAATCACCTCATCCATAACCAAAGAAATGATCCAGGGAAAGCCAATCTGTTGAAAATGCAAGATACCTCCGTGAGTATGATTCCCGTAACCAGAGTTGACGTGTTTGCCATTGCCAACTGTTAAAGCAAGTAAACTCTGATGATAAACTCATACTTACATTGTCTGGAACGCTAGGCTCAAGCATTTTCCCTATGCAATACAAGATGTACACATCTAATTTATACACATTCTTTTACGTGGACTAATTGTTATCGAGGTATGGAAAATAACTAAATTTACACTGCTACAAAGCGCATGCCAGATTCAGAAAGACATAATGACCAGAGGGCACAAACCCTAAACGATGGCCCACTCCAACGGAAATCTTCTATAAGAGCAGAGCTGAAAGTAGCCCCCATCACGTGGAATCTTAATCCTTCCACTTGGATTAAGCTAAAGCCGACAATCATCTCCCTCTCTCTACTTCAACAAATCAGTCCGCTGGCTATGTTAATAATCCATCCTTAATCGCCGCAGTTCAGCTTTGAAAGTAGAGCTAGATGCTAGCGATCTATGAGCCAGGGTCCTTATATCTTCACGTGAACAGTCGCGCGAGATGCGAACCAGTTCCCATAATGCACCTCCACTAATCATGTCCTTCGCATTTACTTCTGAGATGATGTTAAATAAAATTTACTTCAGATTTGAATTAAAAGCTTACAGATTTCTCAGAAGCTGACGAGAGAGGAAGAGAAACTACCATGCTGTGCTAAGTGGCAGAGAGCAAGCTCAATATGGCGCCTGATTGCGGAGGCTTCATTATTAGCATTTTGCACAATCCATGGTAGTGCACCGTCTTCTATCAGGAGAGACCTTCCAGTCTTCGCGCCTGCACCATCAGAGCAATGAAAGTTCATACAAGAAGAGAGGATTGCGGAATGTTGGGGGGGGGGGGTGTTCCATAGTACCCAGAGGTTGTAAATGCTTGTAAACTTAGGGCATTTCATTGTAAGTCACAAGCACGGATTAGTTTGCACGAGACTGAACATTAATACGAGGGTGCACTATCCCAGGTGTATTACCATGGGACATCACACCTAGCTACAGGTGCTCCAAACTACTTGATTGAATTGAATCTGCCAGTCCACTTTGCCTTGATTCATGACGGCATCAGCACATTTTCTCAATGGCAAGTCAGACATCAAATGACACCATGGGTGTAATGTATCCAGTCTAAGCAATGATAAAAGTTTCAGTGAAGTGTCTCTTGTAGTTATTAAATAATGTACCTTGAGCAGATGCTCTTGACTCGCATTTTGCAAAATTGGCAATTCCACGAGCAACTTGTGCAAGAACGTCAGGATGCCCACAACGAACCATCCCCAGTAATGCCTTGATGCCACCTTCACTCCTTAGCATTGTTTGCAACTTGTCTGATAATGAAAGCAAAATGAGTGAACCTCTCTTTTACGCTAGAAGAAGATTCAGCAACAAGATTACTTTGCTGGATGATTAAAATGTATTCCCTCGCCTTGTCATACTGTTGAGGTATTAGAAAGGGCATACATAAGGACAGCACTAAACGAAGAATTAGGTCAATACATACCCACAAAAACATAACCGAACAATAGGGTGTTGCTACAAACGTCCAATAGGCTAATGATTATTGATCAAGGAACACTTAAAAATGTTTGATATACAATTGCTGCATGGATGACTTGAGCACGAGTCATCCGCACACAAATAGTCCTAAAAAACAACCTGTCATAATTACAGCAAGATATCTATTTTGTGGAGATCTCAGCATCAGGAAAGAAGGGCTTCTGCAATTTTCTAGCAGGGGTTTGTGTAAGTGACTCTAGCTTTTCGGAAAGAAGTGTTTAGTTTCAAATATTTTCCCAAAACAAATATGTATGCCCCGCCATCTTAACATTAACAATCATGTCAATGGAGAACCAACTCTGCAAATAGTGAAAGAACAACAAATAACAATTCCAACAAGACCAATTAGAGTTGGGTATTTAATTTTTACCATTTCCACAAAGGTTAGCAATCGCTCCAGCTACCATTCTAAGCGTTTGAGGATCCCCAGCATTAGCGGCTGTTGTTGACAACAAGCGAATTCCCCCTTGAGCCATTATCAGCTCCTGGTTGGTTTCTAGGTGAACATACAAAACAAAGAATCTGCTTAAAAAGGAAGAAGTCCAAAATAGCAGCATAGAAACATTACAATGATTGTTATATAATGTGAATGAGGTGAAAATGAATTTTACCATTCATTGCCAAATTAGCAATTGCACCAGCTGCAACTCTATGTATGGTCTCATCGTCTGAGCTCCTAAGCAGATTCAGCAAGGACATAAGACCACCAGCTTCCACAATCTTCTGCTGATTAGCTTCTGCAAGTCACAGTGAAAGTTTTTGCTCAAACATAACAATCAACTCGAAAACACAGGGTACTTATGTTGATAGGATATTGACAGATTTAAACCACTAAAATAGATATTATACTTCTCAAATGCAATCGAAAATTTATTCAGATATCTAATCAGTAGATGGACGCTAGGAAACAACTCGAGCAACAAGGAGAAACAAGGAACACAAAACCTTTAAATTAGGAAAAAAAGTTTAGGGCTCACAAAAGTTTCCAAGCCATATTGTAATGAAAGTGCACATTAGAACATAAAACACTCATCACAAGTACAAGAAGGCACCTTCAGCAGCTAGATTTGCTACCACTTTGACAGCATGAATTCGGACATCAGCATCATCTGCTTCTAACAAGGACAAGATCTTGTGCAACCCCACTATAAGAAGATTTAATGTTATTGAGAAGAAGGAAAAATTAGTCCATGATCCAAAACTATCAAGAGTAGAAGTGGCTTATAAAATCACTAATGCTACACTACCTTGTTCAAAGAGTTTGGCTACTGAGGCTTTCTCGCCATTTTCGGAATCACTGAGCTGAGGATTCTTCACTTGGGCCGTGAGACAGTCTAAATCATTGCTATCGTTCCCTGATCCAGCTCTGTCTAGTTGTCTTCTTCTCTGCAAGATAAATAACATGTACTTATGCATGGGGAATGATCGTTAAGACTCAGCTTCAAGCAGCTGACCAATTTGCCTAAGTGGCAATTTATATCTTACATTCCCAGTTTCCTCCACATTTTTAGGATACTGAATATCGTCTTATTCTGGATCAAAAGTGTAAAGCTTAAACAAGTGCATCAAAGACGGAGATATCAGCCATCTATATAACATAACAAACTTTTCACAAGCCATTGAAGCAAAAAGGAATTAATCTAGCCATCTCATGCAACGACTAACTAAAATGAGGCGTTCCATAAGTCAACTTCGACAGAGTAACCAGCATACCTCATCAGCATCAAAACTTAGCTGCAATAGCTGACTTTGCAATATTGCAATTTCTCCTTCAAGCTTTTGTTTCTGCCTTGACTCATCTTCGAGCAACTTGCGAAGCTTCAAAATTTCAGAAGTTGCTGAAGCCTAGTAGATGGACATTAAAACACTATCCAGTCACTCTTAAGATACAACAGCACAACTAAAGAATGAAGAAAGAAGAGAGTTGGAAAGCAAAATGTTAAACAATCACAAAGAGACCTCCATTAACTTCGATTGATATAATTGCCTCTTATGGTTTGTAAGCTCCTCTTCCGCAGCCTTTTTGAGAATAGTTTCCTTCTCAAGCAGTTTCTTCAGATTAGCAACTTCGTCAAGAGCTGAGATTGAGGAAACCTATGCACAAGACATCTTAAGTTTGACTTCATATGTACCATTTGTTATTTTGGGGGAAAACTAGGAGCAGCAATAGCATGTATAGGATATGTTGTAACAGATTAGGGAAGCAATATCTTAAAATTATAGGCAGCATATGAGCAAAAGGAGATATGCGTGAAATGGGTCTCTAGCTATTCACATGCAAAAAGCTATATCCAGGCCTTAGGTCTTGCATTTCTTATGCTTTTACTTTGAGTGTGGAGAACATAATTGGCAAACAAATGCATTTGCATATCACATCTATGACAAATAGCAACTACAGGTAAATTTTGGTGACATCTAAGCTTGTCTATTTATTCTCCGAGGCATTATAAAGGTACTTGAAAATGTACATAGCAACCAAACTAACTAAATGGATTAAAGCTGTTACGATATCTGCATATCTTTGAAAGGTAGAATTGAGAATATTTGCAACAAATTGAATCCTCGTCACTCCATAAACCAGAAAAACAAAAACAAGCCTGACATTCATGTTAGAGCTATGTATCACAAAAAATCACCTCTACCTTAGAAAAATGTAGAATTATTTGTTGATCTAGCTCTCATTTTCTCTCTTGGAAAATTTTCATGAAATCATGCTCAGTTTTGAAACACCAAAATTAATATCAATTTTTCAGTTGTTTTTTCCTTTTGTTTCTTCCATTATCTGAGGAAATAAGCAGAAAAATGTAAAGTGCCCTGATTATCTATCTAAACAGTAGGAAGTCCTACATCTTCAAAAATCAATGCCTCTCAGCACTCCATTTGACAGCATGATTAAAATTAATTCCCTCAAAGATTAATATCTCACATCACCATTTCTGGCCCTTAGAGCCTTCACTTGATATTGAGACCTTTTGATTTTGTGTTATGAATTTAATAGCTGAGTATCAGTATTAATATTGCCCACTTAGGGGAAGACAAACAACAGCTGGTTATTCCAGATGAGCTTCCTAATGGAAGTATAATCGATCATGCATCTGTCAACATATGTCCTTTTTCAATTTATTTTTTTCCAAACTATCTACAGGGCTTATTCACTAGGATTGATCACTTCCTTTGACGGAAGACACCCAAACAGCTGGTTATTCCAGATTAGCTTCCTATTGGAAGTATAATTCATTGTGCAATTCTCAAGATCTTTAATTTTCTAATTCATTTTTTCAAAACTGTCAAGCATTTTACAGGGTTAGATCACTGGGATTGATTGATTGCTTCCTTTATGTTATTTGTCAGCACGCATGGAACAGCTTACAGAATGCAAATTTGGGTTTGGTTACATGATTATTCTCATTGTAAAGACACAAGGAGCAAACAAAAGCATGGAGACCAAAAAGCCCTATGAGACTTTCCTCCTTGTATTAAGGATTCACTTTACTTGGCAGTAGGGGTGTCAAAAACCGAACCGAACCAAAAAATTTGGTTTTTTCGGTTCGGTTTTCATTAAAAACCGAAATTGTTTTTATCGGTTAACCAAACCGAACCGAACCAATAAACTGATAAGAGCTTATTTCTTGGAAACAAAAATATATACAACAGAAAAAAAAAAAAAACAAAACAAAAAACCGAAAACTAAAAGCTGAAAACCAAAAACCGAAAAACTGAACCGAACCGAACTGAACAGAACCAAAATTTCAGTTCGGTTCGGTTCGGTTCGGGTTTCATTTGGTTCGGTTCAGAAGTTTTTCCTAACAGTTTGGTTCGGTTCAGTTCGGTTTTTCAAAAAAACCGAACCAAACCAAACCGTTGACACCCCTACTTGGCAGCAAGAATAATTTAACAATAAGGAGCAGTAGCAAATTAACAGGATTGTAGTTTGCCATGACTACATGCTAAGAATGGGGAGGATGATAAGCTAACCTCTCCATTAGAGTAGTAATCATTGTGTGAAACAGTAGCACTATCATTATCATGCTTTTGTTGATCTCCCACCAACTGCTCCTCGATCTTCTTTATTGATTCCATGTACTCTTTCTGATATTTTGTGCTTTCCTTCTATAAATTGATTAATAGTTAGTCCAGCTAAGCCATTGAAACAAGTACAACAAATTATAAATTTTAAACTGTATCTTTAAGAGTGCATACCTCCAGGGCATCTGCATACTTTCTCTCGGTCTCAGCTATTTGCATCTCTGACTCTGCATGTATCCTTTCAATTTCATCATCGAATGCTTTCTGCTGCCTTTCATGTTCTGCAATGAGCTTGTCTAATTGTAGCTCTAGCCTTCTGGACAAACTTTTGTAATCAAACTCTTCCTTTAGCTTCAACATGTTCTCAACCTTCATAGCCTAAAAGGGAACAAAACTTAAGCATCCACATGATCGATGATCATTAAGAGATTTGCCTCACATTAGTAAGCTTTAACTAAAGCCATCAACAAATTGTGCTGCTGCATAATTCATCAACAATCCAAGCATATATAAGTCAGAAACAAAAAAACAACAGAGAGGCAGTGCTAAATCTAAATAAAACTGTGATGTGTGAAAGTGATGACTGCTGAACATACCCTTTGTCCAAACATTATGGTGCTCATTGTCTCCCCTCGATGACGTGGGGATGGGCCAATAGTAATAACCAAAGAAGTCCTTGCAGTACCTGCAAAAATGCCAAATATTTCAGGCAACAATTATAGTGGTGTTATTCTGGTCCACCTACAAGCTAAGTGATGAGCCTTCCCTAAATGAAAGGAATAACTTATAATGTGCATACCTCTTGGTTAAGTAGTACCGAGCCAGGTATACGATAAAGAAGAGAATGGTGTGAAATGTGACATGAGGCGCAGAAACATGGATTAACTATTTTTTAAGGTTTAAGATAAAGGCATTCTAATTTCTTTTTTTAAATCAATATCAGGGATGTTTGCTCATTTACTACGGACAGAGAAAGTAAAGAGAAAAAACAGTAGGATCCTGTACAAATAGATACATTATCGCCGTCACATTAAAGGCCATCATTACTGCAATAAAAATATAAATGGGCGCTACAAGGAACACTGGACTGGGAGTTCCTTATAATGTGCTCAATGCACAAGTTATACACTTGAGAATGAAAAGGAGATTCAACAAAAATGTAAACGAATCTACACTGTACCTCCAAAAGAATCTCGGAGCAATCTAGTAAGCTTTGAATCACGAACTGGAACATGAGCACTATTTTCTGCCAGAGCATTAATGCATTTCCCTAGTGCACTCAAGGAGAGATTGATAGATTTAGCTTCCTCAAGCGTATGACCTTCACTACCTGCCATACATAAAATTGATAAATGTACATCAATAGCCAATAAAGGATTTAACTACATAAGCAGCATCCAAACTATAACTAAGAACCTATGGACCTGTTCTAGAAATTCCACTAACAAGGAAATGAATAATTGAGAATTCACAGTTAAGAATCCTTTTCCTCTAGTTACCAGCCCAGAAAATGAGAATCTTAAATATTTATCAATTGACAATTCACCTTTTCATGATCTTTTCTAAGCCATTCTCCCAATGCCATCAACTAATGACAAACCAAAGTTAAAGATTTGCCCTAAACAAAACTAAATCGTCATCAATGTGATTTAGTGTAGAAGGCAACTTGACCATATTAACTAAATGGTTACAAACAATCCATACAGCTGACTAAACTAGTTCCACAGTGACTCCTTGATCTATCAGATCTTCATGACACTGAGATAACTTCATATTCATGAACATAGTAATACAATTCAGTTAGCCTATTTTTGCTCCAAATTCTGATTACCATATGTTATGTTGGGACAAGGAGATTTTATGTGGTTCAACAATTAGATGAAGTAGACATTTGTGATTTCTCCCCAATAATGTCAAGTGGAGTAATCCGTTCTACTAGAAAAATAAACAAATAGATAATTGTAAACATCCTAGACTTAGCAAATAACGTGACAAATATGAAGCTGGAATTCAAATAAAATCTTAGCCTCACAGTCCCCTACATTGTCATAAGATACAGTGCACCATACGAAAACAGGAACAGCATACCCATTTATCAAGATCATGGTAAGTATGGGCATTCTTTGTTATGATGTGCCTAGATGGTGGCATGCAATGGGTATCAGAGGGCTGGCTTTCTGGGAGAAAGCTTCGAAATTTGATCCCCAAAGAACATTCTATTCCTATCATTATCAATCCTCCAAAAGTTGACACAGTAAAACTCCTTATTCAAATGGGCATAAGAACCATGCTTCCCAATTGAATTTTGAGACAGCTGAATAGGAAGCAGAGGCATCTACATAGATACCGTGCCACAAAAGGCAGAAGGGGCAAACGAATAGCTACCACAGCATAAGAAGATGATGAACAAAAAATTACTGTTGATACAAATGCTTCTTCAACATACTTCTATCAGTGAGCATATGAACATGTGCTTGCCAATATTGACGTATGGACGCATGTCATACAAACCAGTAAGTGCTAAATTAAAGACAATAGTCATTCTTATTCATACCTGACTTGTCAATGCGCTCTGAGCCAGCAAGATCTACCACAACTAGCTTCCCCTTCCGAATAATAGGAGCTTTAAAAGTTTTAGCCGAATGGGAGTTGCTACCGTTTTCCAATGACAGAACAGGATCCTTTTCCTTCACATATCTTTTTACATTTACCTGAAGCATATGACAATTTTTTTCATGTACTGTAGCACATGGCATACTACTGAGCTCAAATACCAGCAGCAATCTTAAAGAGATTATTCACCATTAGAATGGCATGACTACGCGATGATTCAGTATTCAATTTGGTGTTTGCAGCAAAGCGATGGGCTTCCCCTAATCGTAATAGCTCCAGAAAATTTTGTTGGTTTCTTACTTCAACTAAGGTAGCTCCTGGCAGTGAAACGTCTCCTGTTTTGGGATCTTCTACTATAGAAATGTTATCATTAGAAGGATCGAGGAGGTCTTGTATAGTCTCCATATAGAGCTGAGAAAAATTTTGAAGATACGAAAAGGTTATATTAACAGTTAAAACTTTCAGTCATATTCTTATAAATTTCCAAAACTGATAAATAGAAGAGAACTTTATAAAGAGGCCTATATTAGTGATAAGATAAGACACAGAAATAATGGGGGCAGAAAATGAAGTTGTTATTCAAAGGCCCAAAACCTGCAGATAGGAGACAGACACGGAATCAGCCTCCAAAGAGATATCTCCCAATATATCTTCCATAGCACGAACCATGATCCCACGAGCAGCTGTATCCTCCTCTCCAAGTTTCCCAAGAGTATAGGTTTTACCAGTTCCAGTCTGCCCATATGCCATAACTGTTCCATTATAGCCTTCCAGAACACTCTACACAAACAATCACAGATGTTCACGTCATTTAAGGGCATGGATCATAGCAAATATAAAAATAATTTTATCAAGAGCTATACAGAGCAGCAAACACATATCTTTCGTATATTTAAAGGCTAAGAAGTTATGAGTCAAAAAGTAAATTAATATATCAATGAAAATAGCATTCTCCCTCAAACTCTTCCAATTGGGGTCTAAAACACAGAGCTCAGCTAAAACACAAAATTATCAGAAGAACTTCTTCAACTTTCTTCACTCGATAATAGTTCAATCAGCGATAGCTAACAACAGTACTTCACTTTTTGTCAAGCTTTCTAGTTTAGCTGTGTGAACGTACCTTTCCTCAAACTGTTAAAACAACATAAAATGATAACATAAAACTCGACTATGGTAGTTTAAAGATTCAAAGCGGAGTAAAGCGCCAGAAAAGTAAAAGTGAATCCAAACTCATGATTTTTTCTACAGGAAGCAAAATTATGTCAGCTGGGACAGGACTTAGACCATAAATGATGGAGTAAACAGGAATGCTACTCTTGGGGAGCAAAATATAATCACGTATTTCTCTCAATGTTTATATTAAAAATAACAGAAAAGGAAGCATATTAAATGCTTAAAATGTCAAAAGTTTCTCCACTTGCTTATATTTACCAAAAGCAAGCTCATATGAATGTGAAACTAAGACAACAATCTAAATCTTTCATATGTACACACCTCCACAACAGGCTTTGCCACAACCTCATACACGCGTTTTTGTGACGCGAACTCAGTGAAAACTTCATCAAACTCATAGGTGTCTGTATCCCAGTTATTCTTCCGCAGTTTCAACCTTTTCAGCTGATCATAATAACACAGAGAACTTCAATCAGTGCATCATGAAAAAGAATAAGCCACCTGGATATTATCTTTTAATTTTTTAGAAGCTATATACATAAATTGTAGTATCAGATACCTCAGGCTGTAACTCCACACAATCAGCAAAATCTGCATCAGCAGCCAATTCCTCAGCATTACGAGGTCGCAACCTCACAGCTACCCGAACTCTTCCAGGAACTAAAAACAAGCAAAACCTCATGTCTCATGATATGTATGTACTACTTATATGGATCTTGAAAGTCATTCATGAAGACAACCGTGAATGCCCATTCATGATCTATCTATTCATGTTTGCCATACTAGGTTCTAAGTCGCCCAAGAATAAAAAATAAAACACAAACTTCAAATTAGTCACAGTAAAGTGGGAACATAAGTCTCCTAGAGCTACATTTTCTTCGCCCATAACCTATCAAGAATCACAGAAATAGATTGTTGTAATACAAAAGAAGAGGGGCATTCTCAAACAATCATTTTCAAGGTTTCAAGTATGAAAAATGATCGGTAACAATGGGCGGCTATTCTTCTATATTTTGCTTAGTATGCTGGGGGGGGAGATATTACTTAACCCCAAATTCCTAGCCGTTTAAATTCATTCACTCCAAGCTGATAATTTCACTCGGTAACTTGTTCTCAACAGCCTCAGTTCCAGAATGTAATAAATAAGACTTCCACTTGAGATGTGATTCCCACTGCAGACTGCACTTTACTAGGCACTTCACTTCATGTTACATAGCAAAAGCAGAACATACATTGCCATTGCTAGTGCATAAGACCAATCAAAGCCATAGGAAAGCAACCGTAAGCAGCAGAAAATCAGCTAAAACAGACTATCGACCTAATGCAGCAACATTATACAGAGCAAACCAGAAAAGGCAACATCTGCCAACCAAAATTAACTTCCTCAACTCCTGAAAAAACCAAAGCTTTTTCCCAGACCACGTCATGCCAGACAGGCAAGATTTCGAATTGCACCAGCTCCTCAATTCATACAAAAGCCGAACCCGAAAAGGAAATGACAAAGCTCAAATCCCACCTGCGCATTTTCTCTTCCAGCACAGCCAATCAAAAACTCCAAGGCAAGCAATCGCAGACAACAGCACATCGACGAAAACGGGACAAACAAAAGCCCAAGCTAACAGCATCATCACCACACACCATACCAGAAACTGACAATCTCAAAAAGAGAAAAGAAAAAAGGAGAAAACTTTCGGAAAAACACACGCCGGAACCGACCTCCGCCGCCGTCCTTGGCAGCTCCATTCGCGCCTCCCAAGGCCGCGGGGCTGCTCTTCCGGAACTGCAGGCTCCTCGACTTGAAAGACGACGACGCGGAGGACGACGCGGAGGACGACGACTTGAAGCTCTGATTGGCGGCCAGGCTCTTGCCGTCCGCCTTCACCGAGCTCCGGTGAGCGCCGTTCCGGTAGGTGTTGCTCCCGAAGGCGGCGCCTGCGGCGGCCATTTAGCTTAGAAAACCGAAGAAAAAACCGCCACCGGACGACGACGGCGCGCCCCTCCCGCTCCGACCCTCGATCGCTACGGCATCAAAGAACGCGAAAGGCGCTCGCTTGACGGCGAAAATGCAGCTGAATTTCGCCTTCTCTCTATCTTTTCACGGAGAAATCTAGAGAGAGAAACTCTAGAGAGAGGGAGGAGAGGAGCGTTGAAAATTGAAGTGTTTCACAGGAGTGGGGGGAGTGCGGGAGAGCGAGTGGGAGGCGTGACTCGGAGATCGTGTGAGGCGTGACTCGGACCCAACTCGGTAGTTACAAAAAAGGGCACGGATTTTCAAATACTTTAGAAGAATCCGACATTTAATTAACGTTTCAAACCGTAATGATATTTTATATGCACCGTATCTAAGCACAGATCGGAGGGTCATGACATGATTGATGCTCCGGACGGCTTTGTTAATCATTCTTATATTGTTCCGATGATGATGATGATGTTGCGACGTGAGATCTATTATTAACACTTGAATTTTGTCTTTAGCAATAAATACTTTGTCCTTCTCAGGTGCTTGAAAGGTATTGTGCTCTGGCACACGCTCGTATTCTAAAGGAGGAGTTGGGTACTTCATCTTTCGGAGGTGGATGAGAATTCCTTGTCGATGTAAGTAACCCTAACCATTTTTCACTATTTTTCTACATGTTGTTTCCATAGAATTGCTCACCGGCCGATCTTTAATGCATGATCACTTGAAATAATTGTAGATGTACGAGCTTTGTGATGCATGAACCGATTTTAGTCAAAAGGAATGAGTTGAAAGCGGGTCGTATTAAAAGCCACGCATCAACAGATTCACGAGATCAATAAGAGCGATTTGTCGTACTTCAATCTCCATAGATCCATCTAACATTGGACGGAACCGTCGTGTTACTCGTCTCATCACACAATTCGGTCTCATCCCTGCATCTTCCATTAAGAATTTGTTCAATCACTTCCAGACAGACGAGTTTCTCCAAAAAGTGGTCCTCACACGAGCCATGTCGTTTCTATTGTCTCAACATAATTCCATTTCCCTTTCTGCATCGCTTCATTTACTGCGATCATAAGAGGACAATGTCTTGGCAAAGATTCAAAATGCCTCGGAAACGAACGCGGCGCGTACGAGGCCAGAATAAATGCCCGGTCGTACGCCCGTCCGTCCCAGTGGCCTATCAACAGATGCATGCACGTAATCGCGTGTGATTTCTGTCGAGCATCTGTGATTTTTGATCTCGGGCAAGATCTATGAAAGCTGTCGAATCCTCACCTAATTTGCATTAATAGCGGCCGGAAAAGAGAGGAAAAGTGACACGAACAGATGAACTCGCCGTTGCATTCCAGTGGTTGGAATGTCCCTTCCAGGATTCCTCCCGAGTTGAATTTGGTTAGGATTGAATTCCGATTTACTCAACCTCAAAGGAGTAGAAAAGCAAACTCACGTGAAAAAGGAGAGCAAATGAGGAAGATAGGGACCCGGATCTCCAACGACGAAAACTACCCTCGACTTGCAAGACAACTAAGCCTCCTCTCTCGATTGTGATCTAGGAAACAAGATCTCGTGTTGATCGGATACCCATGTCGAGCTCGAGCTAGCAAAGAAAAAGTTTGAAAGTAATCGGATCCATTTGTCTGAGTTCCTTGTTGAAGATCGTGTGATACCCTAGTTCGACGAACAATATAAGTTAGAGAGGAGTGTAAGTTAGATGTGCCTCTCGATGTTATTCAAGTTGTAGTTGGCTCGATGAGTTTTTGTTGGTTTAAACTTCAGCTTAGCAATTGGGTAACGTACAAGGCAGACTAATCCACTTATGCGGATGACCTCCCGACATAAGTCGAAGGTGCATTTATGATTTTTTATAATGGAGCGTCCTGAAAAAGCTTTATTCCAAAGATTTGAAGTAGAAAGATGAACTTTTTGGACATTTAATTAACCGCCCCAAATCCTAAATTAAATGACTATAATGAAACGAGGAGAATGTCCCTATTCCCGCGGAGAACATTCAAATTCATTCCCAAAAGAAGACGGACTCGAGCATCTTCACTGATGACACTTACAAAAGTGGCCTGAATTGGGGCCAGAGCTCCACTCAATGGATTTGACAAATTGGGAACCCCATTTCTCAACCTCATGGCACTGCGAAAAGCTGGTCATTTTTCCAAGAGCTCTAAAGGCTGAGAGAGCAAAGGAAAAAGCGATAAAGAGAAGAATCTACAAGGGCTAGGGTTTCCTAACGTGATGAAATATTGGTGGATTTGCACTTTTATCTTTTAAATCCGCAATATTCATATAGATTTGTAGACATTACTCTTTGTTTTTTATGAATGAGTAGATGCTACTCATGAGTGGGTGGTGGATCTAGATTTTTCAATGGATTCAAGAGGAAAAAGGCCGAGATCAAGTAGGCCGAACAATCAAGAATTTTGGATGAATTTCATTTCTCAGTAAAGATCGGAGAGGAAAAAAAAACAAATTGCCATAAGTGAAAAAGATGACAAGAATGTAGTGATACTCATTTTTCGCATAAGCTCATGATAGATGGATAAAAGAGACTTTTGGTCATATGATGATGTGACTCAACATCATAATCAACTAATCAATTTGGAATATTGAGAAACAATAGAAAGAAGCTCTATGATTCTTAGTTTGAATTAGTTCACACTTCTTAATATTCAATTCTCAAGCCAAGTCATCACAAAACCTAAATTCCGAAATGAACTAATTTGGGTTCTTATGCAAACCAAAGCAAAACCAACCTATCCTCATGCCCTTACCTTGATCCACCCTTTGCTCTTAAAGCCATTCTTCAATTTTTCCCCCTTTTTTTTGGTGATATTGAAAGATATTCTTCATTGATCGATTAACATCTTAACAATGAACATCAAACAATCGACACTAGATCATACACTAAAGTTCAAAGCATCAATTGTGCATAGTTACTGTCAATTATCCAACTTTAAGGAGGTTTTGTAGTATTGGTCCACCAAGGGAGGCCTCATTGCCAACCATTGGCAGGCCTTGAGAGAAGCCCCTTTGCACCCTTTTTCCACTACACTTTTCTCTGTGTCTTGACGGAGACCCTTCAAATTGAAAGCTCTTGAGTTTCAAGTCCTGTGACACACACTTTTGGTGGTCCTTGAACACTGCTTTAAAGGATTGATGGATAGAGATGGGCCAAGAGATATATCATGTCAAAGATCCTTCAATTTAGGGATATGTTGAGACGGACGGATCGTTTTTTTTTTCAAACTCAGTCTTCACCTTAGACTTTTATCTTCTTCTTTGAATTGCCTCTGACGAACTAAATTCCTAGTAAACTGGCATGATGAGACTATCGTTTTCGACATAAGAGTTTGAGGCGGTGAGAATGAACGAGGATGGGGAAGAAGGGTTGGCGATGAGTTTGATTGAACCGCTTTTGACTTTGGGCATCTTCCCCACATGCAGAGGACGAGGCCCATGTAATTTGAGAGGCTAGGGATTTGATAGCCAGATTTCACGTTCGTTCGTACCAATCTGCTGCGAAACCCTTTTTCCTTGGCCATGAAATAGTTACATGTGAAACATCATAAAGTGGAAAACGTGTCTCAGAAAAGAAAGTGGGGGAGAGAATCGAGTCCATGTCAATTGTAGATAAATGAATCCTTTTTATTTTTTTGTATGGCTTTTCACATTTAAGAAGAAAAGTAAAGGAAAGAGAGACTTGGAAAAGCAATTGAAGCCATATCGTCAGCCCCTCTCTTCTTCTTTTTGACAAATCTTGAACTCACAAGTGAAGTGTGACTCGAGAAAAAAATTTGGGTGCTCTAAAGTCCCCTCTCTTTTTCCAAACCAAACTAGATAATTGCACGAAACCACCAAGAGATAGCTTTTTTGTTTTCCTTTCTTGCTCTAATCCTTCCGTGCGCATTAATAAGTGGGATAACGCCAAAATTGGTTATCGACTAAGTTGGTCGTTCAATTCGATCCTTAAACTTTATTTTTTATTATTTTAATCATTGACTTACTGATTTTGATTAATGTGGTTCTTTTAGCTAACATGGCAATCCAACCCACTTTATGAAACTTACATATGTTGCCATGAGCTATCCGAGTGTATAGCTGCCTCCACATAAATTAGGAAAAAAAAAAGGATGAAAGAAAGGAGAACATGAGCATCTAAAGAGGGAGAGAGATATGTAACTGGAGTGACAGCGCTTGTACTAGCGAGGGCAATCAACCCTCACCGGTGGTTGCACAAGGGTAAGCGGGCTCTCACCTGCTATCAACAAGGGCTCATGGCCCTCATGTGGCTACCTGCGAGGGCCAACCACCCTTGTCGAGACCAAAGTGAGCTTTGCTGGTAAGGATCAACAACCTTTCATAAGTTGATATGATTTCCTTTTTTTTTTTTTTTTTTTTTTTTTTTTAATATTATGTTGATTTGTTAACATGTCCGTACACGTCAACAAATGAGAGTTCCACGAGATGGCTTTGATAGCCATGTCAACTAAAAAGACCACATTCATTCAGATCAAACAATACAAAAACCAATTTGATGAATTTAAAGTTTAAGAACCAATCGAATATCGAGTAAGACTCGAGGGCTAATTCCGATGTCGTCCCATGATAATTGTCAGGATTATTAAAAACTAAATAGAAAATCACCTTTCAATTATATCACGATTAAGAGTTAGATGGTCACTGAAAAACCAATCTAAGACAGACACGCCACATGCAACCGGCACGGGAAGCTTTCAAGCAGAACTTTACAACGGCACAACATAGAATGGAAGCTATATGATAGACACCGCCGGGCGCCAAGCACTATTTTTTACCCAAAGTTTGCTATTTCGGATCTTTTAATTGAAATGCATCGATTTGAAATAGTAGTGCCTGCTCTCTAACTATAGGACTAGCGGTGGCCCTTGCTCCCTAGGTCCCATTTATTTATTTATTTATAAATATTAGGTAATTATTTTCACAAAAATGAATCAGAGATCTCAGTCGTGATTTTCGTTGCCCTCCCTAATTTAGCACTCTCGGTCCATTGGTGATGAACACTTTCTTTTGGGCTTGAGTAGCTTGACCTTAACTTGCATATGTAGGTTCAATGTCAGTGCACGCATGTAATGGGCCTAGGCAAGATTTATGCCAGAATTGAGCAGGCAACTTGCTGAAATGCCTGGCCGATGCTAACTGACATTGAGAAACCACCAAGGTAGAGAGGTGTCAAGTCCATGATTCGATTCCTAAACAACTCAATCCCTTGTGGATGAGGCGACAACACATGCGACAGTTCCTTGTGGAATTCCTATTTTCCTGCAAACCCCCCCGTCTTTGGTCGGACCGAGATTCACTGCCTCTTTTGTCTTTCGGTAGAAGAAATGTCTAACCAAGGTTTCGAATCGTCCCTACCTTAGGGACATGGGATCCGAGTATTCCCGATAATTCGTTAAGCTTCCAATGAAGACTGAATCGCGCTTTTGAGTCAATAACTATTCACCAGTTTCAACGAACAGGATGAAGATATTGTTAGCGGGAACGGTCGTGAATCTTTCAGACCATGCAGCGATTTCCGAACATCCAAATTATATTTCGGTTTATGGAGTTCAGGCTCTTCACTCCTGATCTCAGATAGCTTCTGTTTTTCAGCTTAATGAGATATAGACCCGAGAAGATGACGCACTAAGGAGATGGCCCAAAAGAAGTAAGAGAAAGAAAAAAGAGAAGTAAACACTGCAAAAGGGTCTTGCAAGTAGCGACGTGAAATGTGAAGATAACCCTGAGTAGCATTCGTTCCTAAAACGTACTTATCAATCAGATTTATAAAGTGAAAGTACCGTAACTCGTCAAACCTTATTGTCATTTTCTCCCCCATCAATTCAAGTGTTTTCGCAGAAGAGGCAGATGCTGTTTTAGCAATTTGATGCCGTCATGACATGCTCTTTGTTTTTTGTTTTATATCTCAGATTCTTGGTACTTTGATAAGAAACGATGGAGTTGAGATCATTGTATTGGTCGCAAGCGAGGATAAGAAGAGAAATCTGCACCTCGATCACAGGAGGATTCTAACTTCGAAAAGAAGGTTGACGTGCATAAATTTCATGTTAACTAATTGATTTCTCAGTCAATCACAGAAATCCAAATCGCCAGATTGGTGCAGATGGGGACCGATCGATCTGACAGCTAACATCAAAGGTGAATACTTAAAACAACATACTTGTGCCGGTCACCGGGCAATGGGCCCATCATCGAATATGCACGAGATTACTCATTACAAATTCGTGGATTCATAATGACAGTTCACTCTAGCTAATGACACTAGATCACGTCAGCTCTCAACGGATCAATCCGACTATGTCAAGGCTCAAGAGCCGTCGCGTGTCCACATATTTCGTCATACGAATGAGAGTAGGTATAGCACAGTTTTCAGCAGATACAATTATGCGCGAGTTGAAACTGTCGAGGCCCCTATTTCGACTTATCAACGTCGCCATGATGCAGCAGAAAATCAATGAAACTTTGGACCTAGATGACGATGATGATGAAGAAGCTGATAAGAACCAACAACGAGCCCGAGCAATCGATTGCCCTGGCACTTCTAGTGGGAGGATTAGATATGTACGCAAGGAAAATGGTCGATGTGGATCGAGCACAAGGGGGGCTCGCCTCCGGGGGGGGATCCATATAATTGGTGCATGCGAGGGCGCTACGTCGTCAACTGGTACATCATGCCGTGTGTGGACAGTGCAATTTAGGGGCACTCGAGGACAATGAAGAGTGCAGCAACGAATGGAGGGAAAGAGGGGGGAGTTGGCTTCATTTCCTGGTTGACTAAGGACGGGCCTCAACCTCCTCCCCTGGCATATATTGTAGAGAAGCAGTGAGCAGAAAGTAGTAAAAGAAGGAATAAGTGAGGCATTGAGTGGTATTGGGTACTCTTTGGAGTGGCTTCCTCTTTGCCCACCCCCGTTCAAGCGTAGAATGATTAGGAATCTGTCGATCGCACGTCTTGTTCTACCGCCACATGCGCCCGCGTATGGATGAGGTTTAGGAATCGGTTGGTGTACTCAGTACAAGCACGTTACTTTAGGTTGTCTTTGCCTATGATTTGGTACGGAACAATCCCTACGAGACCCGATTTTCCATGAACTCCGGAATTAATAAAAATTTGTCGTGTGTCACGTTTAGACTGCGAGGTTACTTCATTGTTTAGGCTTTCCAAATTTGAAAGTTCTTTCCGTAAACGTTAAATTCTACTCAAGAAATGATGTGTGCCTTGCGGAAACTCGCGCAAGATTCCAAATGCTTCGTGTTTTGCCACTTCTCATTATTCAAGAAAAGCTTAAGAGGTGTTCACACGTGTAAGACCTCGAGGACAATGTGATCTAACAATAAAACACAGCTTGGGGATCCCTGTTCACATCTCAAATCATGCAAATACCACCATCATTTGCCATCAAAGGCAGAGGAAAATAGAGTGGCCATTGTGGATCCAGCCTTCGATATGGAATTTGACTCTCGAGGTTTGCCGGTTCAAATTCAGTATGATGAGAGAGGAAGCAACGAAGAAATAAAGGAGCACAAGCAAGCAAAGGCGGAGGCGAGGAGCGCAAAGATGCCAATTGCCAATGGGCCACCAAGGCTCTATGCAGATAGAAAATACTCTAGACCTAGTGATGGCAAAACCCACTCTGACATGCACATCCCTTTTTATCAACCTGGACCTTGAACTGTTGCAATCGCCATCCTCCACCTATCCTATATGCATGTATAGTAATAATTTCATGTTGACAACAGCCATCACCTCTCTCTCTCACGCGCGCGCTCGAGCACGTGTGCGCGCACACACACAGTTATCGTATGAATTCCCAAACACCACAAGCTATTGTTGTATGCATGATTCCTCGGCCGGGATGCACCTGCCGACGTTACTAGAAAGTCACTGCGTTCCACCCTCGGAGCTATCAGTTCCATAATTGTGCAATCGCTGATGATAGACAACCCTGCAGCATCTGCTGGAAGCTGCAACGATAGTTGACAGTTGCCACGACATAGTCAAGCAGTAAACTTTTTTCACTCGCATACACAATCATGGCAACAAATTTCGGCAGGTTTTCGTCATAATGCCAGAGCAAGACCAAATTTGATACAGTCGACCACAACAAACTAATTGAAGGCTCAAACATAATCCTCCAGCAGATGACAGATGTTCCCAAATTGCTCCCAATTGATGAATGGATGCTAGAGTCTGCAGATGATGGCTCGACCTAATTTCGCACAAAGCTACTCACAAGAATTGCTGGTAACTCCTGAAACTGGGTTTCCTCGTCATTAAAAAATATAAAAATAAAATAAAAATTAAGGAGAGAGGCGTGGTATTACAGGTAGCCCCAATAACATGGATAGGATAGAAGACCCTCGGTACACTTGGTGAGAGCACTGACAACAACGTTTTCTGTGTGCCCTTTTCAGCATGCCTCAGGGTCGTGTAGGTTTACCAACCAGTTGGTCGGGACACTGCAACACGGAGATGGACACTGCAATCCAATTTGTGAGACAACAGGCGCAGGCTGAGATGGATATCACTCTCGTGAAATTGCAAATATGCATCAAGAACTTCTTCACAGTGAATATCACCAGGCAGCTTTTCACTATCACAGTCTAATGATAGTCTCCTGTAGAGTTTATTTTAGTATGATATCACAGCCACTCTGTGAACTAGCTCGTTTTCTCCTTCTTTTCTTTTTCTATTTTCTAAATCACGTCCAACAGCACCGATAGGGAGAAGATCTGCATAAGGTCACCTGTAATTAGGCAATGAACTCTCAGTGAACTACATTAAACACGCGCAAAGATAGTTTTACAGATAAACTGACCAACAACTTCAACTACTAAGGCTGATAGTGCTAGAGATAAATTGACTGCTCTAAAAATTAACTTACACAAAGATATGGCAACTCATTTGTCGTCTTGTATTTCATGGCTTGTCTAAAACCCACTTAGAATTCATCGCATCAGAATGTAAACCAGCCTTTGTGCCTTTAACATTGCTCTCTCGGCCACTCTCCAAAACAACAGCTGTACTTTTTAACCCGAATATGTCATTTGGAGAAAAATCCAAGGAGAAAAACAACTACAAAGACTCTTTCTTCCCTTAAGAAGAGAAGAATATATGAGGTTGCCTTTCTCTTCTGCCATCATTGCCCCGGAAAGAAAGTGTCGAGCAGCCAAGTTCAGACCCTCTCTCTCTCTCTCTCTCTCTCTCTCTCTCTCTCATCACACACACAAACACACAGAGATAGCCTGCCACGTCAGCACATGAGCTCTCCTTTTAAGAGCTTGTATTCCAAGATTGATTCCGTTCACCATACCATCTCAATTCATTCGAAAAAAGGAGAAGAAAAAACATCTTCTGCTCTGGAACATATCTAAACATCATCTGCTCTGGAACATATCTAGTGAAAAAATGTGTTCTAACAATGAAGAAATGATGCCTTCCCATTCCTTCTTCTCTTTTGACAAAAGGCGACGACCGAGAAGATCAAGAATCCAAGTTCACAGGTTAGCAAGGTATGCTTCAAGTATAATTATGTCATTTCTTCTTATTCCGTTTTCTCATAGTAGTGTTGAATCTTCGTCTTGAACCCACACTATTTGTGATTTTTTATTAGTCCAGCACTCAAATCTCCCTCTACTGGTTATCACGGAAACTTATTTGTTTAAGCCCTTTCATCAGGTGGAGAGGTGAGCAAAACGTGGAGAAGGACATGGAACTACAGAACTGGAAGCTGTACTTTGAGAACCGAACTATCATTGAAGAGAATGAGAAGCTGAGGAAGAAAGCTAATCTTCTCCATCAGGAGAACTTGGCCTTAATGTTGGAATTCCAGAAAAAGTTCTCTCATCAACGTCGCAACCCACCAGTTGATTTCACAGGTGCAATTGAGGGCTGATATTGAAGGATGCACTCTGCTATGATAATTAAGTTTGTTAGAGGCTGATAAAACGAAGAGTATGATATAAAGCAAGCGTGAGTTAGTGTACTTCTTTAAGGTAGATGTGTTATCCAGTCATTGCTGTATGTATTAACCCCTCCCCTTATGCTGGATGCTGCCCCCTGAACTTATAGTCTAATCTTAGAGATGGACTTTCACCATGGTCAGAATCTATGCAGCTTGATGTGCAGGCAACTGAGTTCATTGCAGTTTTAATCCGGGGTAATCATGAAATCTTTCGGGTTTTTTTTTTTTTTGGTTCATAGATAAATTCCATTGAGAAGATATTGAGAAAGTTTAAGAATTGCTGCTATCTCCTAAATTCAGACTCAAATCAATTTAATCAGCTGAATAATCAGCCTCAGGAAAATATTCTGATATAATATCATTCAGCAATTACATCAGTGATCATATATTAATCTCTACTATCTTTGTCTACTTTCTGCTTCTCTACTCATGGCTTTCAGTCAGAAGGTCGGCAATCATGAAAATGCAAGCTTGTAACGAGCAATATGAATGGAGAGAACACTCTAGAAGGAATTTCAATGTGTGCTAATTTGACAAACGATGCTTCAAAACCCCATAAAAGGAGAGTACTGGCATACAAGATCAATTGCCATGTAGGTACGTTCCTGATTCCGATGATGCATGGCATAATCTGATAAAATGGAAGCTGCTAGTGATAAATATATTAGAAGAAACTCAGATACCAGTTGTTCCTACTTTGAGAACAGCTAAAGATAATGTTGATTTCTGAAAGCAAATTTTGTGAAAAAGATTTTGGCTCAGAAATGTTGGTACTATTTTTGACATGCAAGTGATTTGTGCTGTCGGAGATTTTTCCATTAGTCACCTCAGTTCAAGATTCATAATTTTCCCTATCGTATCTTGAAAGATTTTCCAGCTTTAAACCACATGGGGTCATAAGAACACCCAAAAGCCTTACATTTCTAGAGTCATGCAATAATGGATAAAAATATTCAGGCATCCTCCCCACCAAAAGCCTCATCTTAGTAGAGTTCTATGACACGTAGCAATGAATTCACATATTGATGGACATGCTCTTTAAATGAAAGGTCTGGCCAGAGATTATGCCCGTACAGCAAGAACAGACCAGGGGCTTGTGGATGTGCCTTAGTGAAACAAATATATGCTAATTACCTATCTCATTTAAAATAAGCATCGCAAACCCATGCATTGGACAAAAGGTAGGATGGGAAAAAAAATCACTTCAGGAATTTTCAGCAGTGTGCCAAATTTCTTTAATTTACTTCAGTCACTTTAATACGGGCACATACCCGCAGAAAGTCAACACAGTGCTATTATTGCAAGAGCAAAATATTCTCATCTCCCCACCATCCTCAAAGTTAGTGTAACAAATTTTTCCAGCACTGCATTTATGAGGAACAAGACACGTGGGGCACATGGCTGAATTTCTCGCAGTTTTATTTCTCTGAAAACATTTGACTAGGATGAACAAAATCATTACAGCATCAGCCAGATTATGATATGTTAAGCAAGGTAATCATATGAGACAATGAAGAAGAAATTAGCTGGCTTGGATTTATTAACAAGGTAAAAGCAAAACATATTTCCAGCTTTACATAGATGTCATGTTACAAGCTGAACCTGATCAACCTATTGGGAAATGGGTTTTTTTTTTTTTAAAAAAGAAACTGGTAAGTCCACAGATGAGGCAAACAGGTGATAAATTTACACTCCAGAGATGCATTTGAAAGAAGCCTAATGGAAAGCCACCATTCGATTGATTTATACAAACTTATCAGAGACTGAATTAATTTCACTCTTATGCACAAATACATCATACAAATCAACCCAAGGAAATCTCGAAGGCTCCAGCTTTTCCAGCATCTCATGATTAATTCTATATCAATGTAATCCGCCAAGGACTATGAAATTTGACCTTCATGAGTGAGACGGCTCCTAGCATCGAGAAAATTCGTGGTAATTCCTGCCAAAGAAGGGTCATCATATTCTGCACGTCATCATATCTATACTTTATAGAAAATTTAAGATGCTCAATAAGAATTCAAAGTTAGAATCTAATTATTTATCAGGAAAAGTTTAGAAATCTACTTAGCAGGAATGGACCCCACAAAAAGGTCTCATCCAGTAGAGTTACGGAATATAGGCAGAGGACCACATAAGCACATAAAGAATGTGAAGGTACCATGAAAGCTTCACAATTTTCCACGGCTTTCCTCTGATGCTCTGTATATGCGGAATGCTGCAAAACACATTGTTGCATTTCCTATCACAGTCAGCGCTGCTTGAAGAGCCACCAATACCTGTAGAAAATAGACACACCTTATACTCAGTAATGACATCAATGTTTAGACAACTCTCATTCAAACTGAGATAATACCTCCAGGGATTCAGAGTTATAAAAGAAATGCCATGTGCATGCACAAAATGCTCCACCAAGCAATGGTACCTAAAATCAACACAGCAAAAAATAGTACGATTACATGGTAAATACAGATGAAATAAGAAACCGGATTATTGCAGAAGTAAGATATTTTGCAGTAGAGGAGATGATATTGTATAGCCAGTATCCAAGCAAGTTGACTGACTGTTAAGTAGATTATTCAAGAATCTCAAATTCGATCAAGGAACAAAATGATGTAAATATACTAAAGATGTTCATTAACAAATACCATTAAGAAGTACAATGACCCTGTGGTATAGACACATAGATTAGAAGCTCGACATGGAAAAAGAAAAAGAAGAGAACGAGTGGAAAAGTAAATCAGATTTTGGTAGCTACAAAGAACAAGCTTAACAAAAATGAAAAAAAAAAGCAAGTTCCTTGATATAGATAGGATTTTTTATACCTTTCTTGTCTCGTGTTCATAGCCCTGAGACAAAATCTGTATAACGTGTGGTTGCTACAATAAGGACCACACCTGATGACACTTTTAGCAACCAGTTGAACTTGGCTAATGAAAATTCATCTAAGTTTGTATTAACAGAGGGTCTTTCAGTAGACAAACCACAAAAGACAGTCCTGCACAGGGTATCAAAGTCACTCACCATACCCCAGGAAAGACCTTTCCAGGACTCGTATCCAGACACTTCTCCATATTGCCACACCAATGCCATAGCTGTGATCCTAGAGACAGATTGAACAAAATATCAGCGATTCTATTAACTGGAACACGAAAGCGGCTAATTTCAAACACAGATAATTGAAACAATAAAAGCAATGCAACAAGTTTGTCCACATAAACAGACTGTAATCAGTTAAGTTGCATTTTCTTCATATCTACTGTAAATACTAAGGATCAACAGCAATGATGACAAAGCATTCAATTCCAAGATTAGGCAAACGATACAACTTAATTATAAGAACATCGCGTTTCGAAATCACGGGCTTTCAAAATTCTCTCCTTTCCTTCGCCTAAGACGGGCAGAAGCATGTCACAATTGCACAGTGCACGATCGAAGACAATTTCGACATTCTCTACAATCATGCCGAGCCGCTGCCTCCGAAAGCCCAAAGCTTGGGCCGAGCCGCCTCTAATCAAGGCACTTGCTTCCAAATTCTAATGCTGGCCAAGAGCTCGTCATGCCAATTTCAAAAGCCAGAAGCCAGAAAATCTGACAAACGAAGCCTGCTCAAGCAGCTCCGAACTCGGCACAAACGCACGACCAAAATCGGCACAGTACAATCCGATGCAACGCACCATTCGACGACGCTGGAGACGTGGACGACCCAGGTAGGCAAGGACAGCGCGTTGGCGGGCTCGGCGAGCTGGAGGGAAGGACCGACGAGCGCGGCCGTCTCGGCGGCGGCCGACGCGGGCCCCGCCAGCGACAGGGCCAAGCAGCAGCAGCAGCTGGCGGCGGCGGCGGCTCCTCCGAGCAGGCTCGCCGCGGCGGCGGCCGGCGAGCCTCGCGCGGTGGCCCCGGGAGGGCTCGGTGAGGGGGCGGTCCTGGCGAGGAGGCGAAGAGGCGAGGAATGCGGCGGAGCGGGGAGGGACGAGAGGGCGGAGGGGCGGAGAGAAGGTAGGCGGGGGAGAGAGAGAGGAGCAGCGGTTGGTTTCGCCATCATCGCTTCGGGGAGATGAAGAAGAGAGTGCGGGGAAGTACTCTAGTTCTGGGACTTTGGGAACTATACGGATTTTTTCTATTATTTTTTTTTTTAAAAGAGCTCGAAATACCTCAAATGACATTCAAAATAGTTATGATTACTTCTTATGAAGTGACCATTGTTATTTCAAATAAGGGACTTATCTCATCAATTACCAACTGGCTAAATTTTCTAATTGATCAAGAGTAATTTTGTCTAAACCTTCTTTTTTTTCTTCTCTAATGTCAGCCGATGGTCACTAGCAATGGCCACTGAGGATTGGCGACCCTTGTTGGCCTTTGAGAAGGCTCAGTAAGGGCTCTACAATTATTGCTAGCTACGAGGAAGGCTACCTTCGTCAGATCTGGCAAAGGTCGATCTCGCCTAGGGCTAGTAGACCCTCATTGGTAATGAGCAAAGGCCATTGAGTCCTCATCAGCCATAGGCAAGGCTGCCAAGCCCTCTTCAGCCGTAGGTGAGGTCGCGGAGCCAATGAGGGCCAACCTCGTTGATGGCTGTGAGGGTCAGCCTCCCCTAGGGTGAGGCCATCCCTCACCAGATTGGGCGAGGGCAACCCTCCCTTGGCCCTCTGCAAGCATCACTGTTGGTCAGTCTACTGTCGACGAAGAAGGAAGAAGAACCAGAAAAAAGAGCAAATGATGAAAATATTCTTGATCACTAGAAAGTCACGCCCTTATTTGAAACAAATATAATTAATTTAAGCTTTTATTTGAAAAAAAATGATAACATTTTAGGCTCTTATTTGAAACAAGGTATATTTTGGATTTTTATATGAAAAAATGAGGACACTTCATGCCATTTTTTGGAATTTTCCTTTTCTTTTATAAGTACGCTAGAGATTTAAAAATTTGTGACGAAAATGTAATTGATTAGTAAATCTTTCAAAAAATGCAAATCATTAAATTGGTGTAATCAAACATTTTCGTTAACTTCATTCAATTCGACAAATGAAAATTGATGAGGTGGATTTACTTTTTTTTTTTTTTTTAACTATCTACTATGGTGTTAACGTCAGTAAAATGATGTTATTTTGGTTTAAATGTGATTTTTAACACTAATTTTATTTATAGTATATTAAAAAGTAAGAAAACTTCAAAAATAATTCAAAAAAAAAAAAAGTAGAAAGAAGAAAACTGTAAGTTTGCTTATTTTTTATATAATTTAAATAAAATTTGTTTTAAAAATCAAATTTAAACAAAACAATCTAGTTTTTGTCTTATATTTTATGTTTTAATCACGTTACCATTACATAAGAGAAATAAAATAATAAAAAAAAGACGTTAGCATTTTTCATTAATATTGGTATCAAAGTTCGAAGAGAATATATAAATCCTATTCTCAAAAATATTCCATATCCATAATGCATGTACTAGTCTTGGCAACACATTTTCCATATGAAGTAGATAAATTCCCTCAACAAAAGAACACCCATAAACCCTGCCCACGTCACAACTGCCATTCCAGCACTTTCATGGTATATATCAATTTTTCCATTTGTGTTCAACATCAATATTAGTAATGAATAAGCTGCTGCCACGAAAACTTAAGCCAACTACATGATAAACATGGTGAATTTGGTGCATGCCCACCTCATTAAGGCTACGCCACTTATAAGAATTATAATTGCAGTATACTCTCGCGAATACCACAATTATAATTCTCATAAGTGGCATATCTCTAAGGAGGAGGATGTGCACCAAATTCACCATATGACTGGCTCAAGTTTTTGTGGCAACAACTCATTCATTACTAATATTGATGTTGAACATGAATGGAAAAAATGATATATAAAAGTGCTGGAATGGCAGTTGTGACGTGGGCTGGATTCATGGGTGTTCTTTTGTCGAGGGAATTTATCTACTTCATATGGAAAATGTGTTGCTAACACCAGCACGTGCATGATGGACATAGACTATTCCACGTAAACAAGGATCGCCGCCCTCTGTATGTCTTTCTCCAATGCGTAAGCTCCAAAAGTCGATGAGATTGCCATCCAAGCCTGCAAACTGGAGGATCAAAGTCGAATATGGTGAGCATTTCCAAGGAAGATCTGCTTCGCTGGTCGGTCGCCCTTCTCCGAGCCCAGAGCATGACAAGGGAGAAACCCATCAAAGACGTCACCACAGTCTGTGCACCATAGGAAAAAAGGAAAGGCCGCTCCTCAAGTTTCTGCACGCATCATCAGAAATGCAGGCTGTGGGAATTCTTTGATCAAAGAGGGACGCGACAAGAGCATGACTTTTAATTGGCTACAGAATTATTCCTCGGATACAGTCACATTCAGAATGATAATATAGAAGAAAACCTGTCATGAAAAGGAATTGACAAAGAAAAAATTCTAGATTTCTCCACAAACTAACTTGACCCCCCGTTTTCGCGCCCCCTCTGGGGGGGTGGTTTATGCTGTCGGCACTCAAATGCGAAAAGGACTAGTGTGGTCGAGCCTAAAAATAAGGAGACCTAAAGCATATAGTGTGAATGAACACACAAATTACTAAAGGATTGGCTTTAGTGTGGCCCGCAGAAGGAAAGGACTTTAACTGATCATACTCTACTTTCTTCGGAAACCAATATAGAAGTTAGCTCCCATTTGCTATGAGACGAGTGACATTAATTTAACAAAAAGGATAAAAATAAAGTTCCGTTGACAATTGATGTTTTCACTTACAGAGATAGCTGGAGGCACAACCACAAGTGGATCTTGAAAGAATCTGTTTGCTAGAGCGAGCGCCAGAAGGCTGCTCTGCATTCCTGCAAACGATACTTGCTATTAAGCGGGAGAAAAAAGAAAACCCTCTTCTTATGACGGATGGGTAGAGGAGGCACCTGTCTCAAAGGATAGTGTTCTTTGCAATGCTTTCACAACAGGAGCCTTCTGGAAGAAGAAGTATCCAATGACGAATGCGGACAGATGAAATGCAATTATGAGTAACAAGATCATCAAACCAAATGAAGACATGATGGAATCGACATTTATCGCAAGTGGTGCTCCAAAGCATAGAGCCATCACAAAGATGGAGAGCAGCGGCAAAAGTGGTTGTATGGCATTACAAATCCAAGGGAAGAACCTGAAAGCAAACTATGAGATATTAAACTACTGAAACTCCCTAGCAAATGTATGTAGCAAAGGCGAGAGTTTAAACTATTCAGAAGCAACCCTGCAGTGATGGCAGCGGCGACAATCTGCAAAATGCTGGAAACCATTCCTTTCACATCGACAGGCAATCTTTTGCCAATGAGAAGAAGTGACAACAAAGGGGTCACAAAAACAGCCGTAGCAGTAGATAATGATGTCATCACAATACTCAGAGGAGCCATTGATGGGTCAATCAGAAATGTAGCATAATTAGAAAGCTGAGCCCCGCTCACACAAGACACCAGCATAATCCCAGCACCTAAAGTTTAGGTTCAGAGAAAGTCAATCAACAATTCACTGGCTTTAGAGAAGGAAGGGAGACTAGTACTTACCAATGGACGTTGGGAGCGAAAACATTGTTACGGACATCATGCCAAAGAAATAACCAAGAAGAGGCTTCACGATGTACTGGCCGATATAGCCAGCAAAAATAGCAGCTGGTCTCCTAAACGCTTCAAGAAAGTCCCTCTCGCTGGAATTAACCCCCACAGCAAACAGCAGAAACCCGAGTGCAGGTCCATAGTACCTGAAAGCAGATTCGATAGAACCCATTAAGCATCGAGATACAAATTTATAGCCCAGAAACGTATCTGGAGAAGATCTAGCAACCTGATGGTGAACCAAGTGAAAGACGGCGGATATATAAGAGCCAGCAACGTACCCGCGAGAACGACATGAGGCACAAAACAATTTGATTTTTTTAAGACCTCCACGATAGAAAACTGCTCCCTAGGCACAGATGGCTGGGGGGGGAAAATGAAAAAAGACACCGAGCATCTGCTGTAAGTGGTTTTCACATCCGCCTCGAAAGAACTACATAACAGAAGATCCAGGATGGAACGGCCAGTGCACATTGCTGCAATATGAGACACATTTAGAGAACTGAATGAACCTGGATCGATTCAGCCGGCGACTCCCGGCCTGACTCTGGCTCTGGCTCGAGAGGCTCCGAGAAATCCCCTGACCTGCACTTGCTGGAGCCGTGGATTGGATCCGCAAGCGTGTCGAGATCAAACTCATGGCTTCGCCCCTCGAGAGGTTTTCGGGAACCGCCGATGGCGAGCCCGAGCGAGTAGAAGAAACCTTAAAACTTCCGGAGAGGTCGTGGGTTTGGCTTTTGGGGTCCACTTCGTTCGGCGGTTGGTGCCGTCGCCGGCCTACTTATAGAAGTGACGTCCTCTTTTTTAACCGTTTTTTTAAAATTATTTGACCAACCTGCAGTTTCTTCTTCGGAAATTTTTTTTGAAAGTATGTTCGATTTTGCTTTTCCCGTCATTATCAAATAGACTCCTTTCCTTTCGAAACTTATAATTACCATTTTTCATTTGTTTTGATGCATCTCAAGTTGCATCTTCCGCACGTACTTCATTTCCCAAATTGTCTCATTTTATCTTTCAAACTATTCTCACCCAAAAAAAAAAATAAGATTCCAACATCCACCCGCACTCTCTGGGGCCCAAGAGGTTTGCTCGATCCAACACATCCACTACCAATAAGGGTGTGTGAAACAATCAGGAAGCATTGTAAACCAGACGGGAGTAGCCTAGAACCAGCAGTTCTCATGAGGATTGATCTAGTTCCTGATTCTTATTTACGAGGACTAGCGAGTACTGATCTAGTTCTTGTTCTCGGTGTGGAACCACCTCCTTGGACCAATATATATACATGTTTAAAAAAAGAAATTCCAACTCAATCACTTGATGTAGTTTTTCGACCAATATATAATATTTGACATTATTGACTAATTTTGTCTCATGGGTGCGTAATAGAATTAACTCCCTTACTTTTTGTTCATTCTAATGATTTATTTACTTGCTTCCTTAGTCAAAACAAAATAAACAAACAAAGAGGATGGATGAGATCGAATGGTGATGTCCATAAATGTTGCAGCACTTTGTTATCATGATACGCCAATTGCTCTTTTTAAGAGTATAATTAGGTCTCCCATTAACCATCCTTGTGCTTAAATTAGATTGACATTGAAAAAAAGATGAATCAAATGATTAATGATTTGACTTATGTGGAGGTTAGGACTTCTAATACAATTCTAATCTCCACATGTTCCTAGTTTTGGGAAACCCTAAGAGGACCACACCATGATCTTTGGAAAAATTAAGTTCCTAATTAATGAGTATTATTGATTCGTTCCACCCTAAAATTTTCAATCATTAATCAAAATTAATATCTCGCAATTCAACCCGAATTTAAGGCCAAACAAGCTTTAGTGCTCTACATAGAAACTAGGTTCACCATGATATTAATTGATGAATGTACTTTTGTAAAGATTGGGAATTAGCTCCATGGACCCATTTAGGAACCAAATCAGATTGACAATCCGATTCTCGGGTGGATCTATGAAACCAACGGACCCACTCTGACCATGCTGACCTTTGATTACCATATTTTCAGGAAAAGTATAAAAAACAAATTTATATTTATTGTAGTGGTATCGATTCAATCTTAAACCATTCAATTAGACTAATTTAGTCTTAAACCTTTATCAAATCGGTACCAATTCAGTCTATTCTTAATTTAGCACAAAAATTGTCGATGTGGACACTGAGCGTCTTATGTGACATGATTGGCGTTGAAGTAATTTTTTTCTTAATAAATTTTCATTTTTAGAGCCTTTTTATATATTTTTTCTTTACTTTTCTTTTTTTTCATAGGGGACTTCCCACAAGAGAGGGCGTTGCAACCCTCGCTAGATCTGGGTTCGAGATGGGTTTCGCTTCCTCAAAGTGTCTCTTCTTCTTTTGAGTCTTTCTTCCTTGGGAGCCAAAGCACGTGTTTGTCTTTGCAACAAGCGCAGTTGAGAGCTCCCATGGACATGAAAGGCAGCCTATGCCTGGAAAGCAAGTACCTTTCATCATATACCCTCAATGGCAATCCTTGAGATTCATCTTTCCAAAGTGTTGATTGCAATGACAAGGGTTGCGTGTCCAACATTTCGCTGCAGAGGAGAGGACTCATTGGGAGGCTTTCTTTGGCCATTACCGGTCTTACCCGCTTGAAGGAAATTAGGGGTAATTTGTGATTGCCAGTGTCAATGAGGGTTGCACAACCTTCTTTTGTTGCCAGTGAGGGTTGGCTAGCAATCTTGTCAGACCTCATGCTCCAAAAAATGTAAAGAGAAGAAAAGAAATAAGAAAATATCACAAAATTATTTTAAAAAATGTCTATTTTAGCATCGGTCATGCCACGTCAAATGTCCAGCATCTACATCAGCAATTTTCATAAAAAAAAAAAAAAATAGCTGGATGGATTGAATTAATATCAATGTGAAAAATTTGATACTATATATATACAATTGAAATGTTTAAGATTTAATTAGTATTAATGTAATAGATTTATAGCTTTTGGTTCTTTTCCAATGTCTTCCCCTCTTAACAGCACACGTTGTTGCCCTTTTGGAGCTTAGCGATCATCATCGCGCTTGCCCAAGACTAGACCAATGTTGACACTTAATTTTAGTAAATCTAGGGAAATAAGGAAAATAAAGATTTCATTTGAATAAATAAAAGGAAAAAAATGAAAAAAATGGGGAAAATTGATTTAATTGATTATGCATGGAAATTTGGAATTCTAATGGATATTCGGATTTTGTCAAATACAGAAGCAATTTGAAAATCAAATGAATAAAGGGCAATAATTTTTACAAAAGGGAAGAAATCAGAATAAAATCGAATTTATTGTAAAATCACGCTCCAATTTGCAGCCTTGATTTAATGCGACAGAAGATGAAAATTCAAAAGTTTCTATAAAAATGGCCGTCTGGAAATCATTATAAAAAGGAGCCACAATTTTCGTGAAATGGGGGCGAATTCAGAAAAATTTTTAGTGCAAAAAAAGTGAGAGTGGTTCTTTCATTTCGTTATAATTTGAAATTAAAAAAAAAAACAGAGTTTTTTTTTCTGATGACCCAGGAACCCGCGCACTGTACCAACACGGACAACCCGATAAGCCTGGGGTAACCCAACAGGCCCGAGGTAACGGGAGTAAACCCTGGGGCAATGCTAGCGGATAACCCACCACCCCGATATCGCACTTAAGATCCTATGCGGCCAGCGAGATTTGAACTCCTCTCTTCCTCGCAAAGATCATGGGAGTTTTATCTAATTGAGCCAGGCGGCGGTAAAAACAGAGTTCTTTTGTCTTTGTTTTCGAGAAAAAAAAGTCAAGAAAAGAAAAGAGGGAAAGAGAGAAGAGACGTGAGGGCAGAGAGTGCAGTGACGGAGAGAAAAGAAGTGACGTGAGAGAGAGAGAGAGAGAGGGAATAAAAAAAGAAAAAGAAAAAAAGAAAGAGAGGGGAAAAGGGATCGTCTTCTTCAGGAGGGCTTCGCTCGACGCCGGCACCCATCTATTGCCGCTCGTCGCTGCACCACCGCGGCACCTCAGTCCGCCTGCCACCACCATCGCTGGTTGCGGCACCGCTGTCCACCCATCACTGCCGCGCCCCTTCGAGCGACGCCTACACCTCCGCCCCGGCGTCCCCTGCAGCTCCGGATCCTCGCCACTCCGCTCAGACACCCATTGCTTGAGTGTCGTGCGCCTTCCGCCTGTTGCTGACGCGCCCTCTCCGAGTGCCACTCGTCGCCTGCCCGAGCACCTGCAGCAACCCGCGCCTCAGCCGACGCCACTGCCCATCGTCGCACCGAAGCCCTGCTGCCGCGCCTGCACCAGCATCCGACGCCTGCCTCCCTGTGATCAGTCCTCTGCTCGGGCATCCGCAATACCGCCGCCGCACCGCTGCCGACGCCTGAGTCCGAGCTTTGCCCGCAACCTAGCACCCGACGCCTCGTCATCGACCCTCGCTCGTGCGCGCCCATCGTCGCGCCATTGCACTCGCCACTGCTGCATCCCGCGAGCAGCAGCTGCAGTCTGCTCGTCGCCGAGTTCAGCCCGCCGCACGCCACCGCGCCGGAGCCTCTCCCTCAGCCGAAGCCGCGTCCGCACCTCCGCGCAACCAGCAGCCCAGGTCACGTCAGACCTCTGCGACGCCGTCCCACCATCCCTGCTCCGCTCGACGCCGCGCCGCGCCGGACGCCACACCTCTGCCAGTGCCCTCGCCGGAGTTCCGACGTCGCCCCCGTTCGTCTGACGCCAACCCACGCTGCTGCAAGTCCCCTCATTTAGATAGTTTCGTTTTTTTTTTTTTTTTTTAATGTTATTTTTTTTATTTTATTTGATAGCATCTTTAAGTTTGGTTATTTAAATTGCAATATTGGATGTTAAAATTCATAAAAGGCATTATCCGCACGGGTTTTCCCAAAAGTATTGTAATTACTAATTTGATCTGTAAGATGTTGGATCATTTTTTAATTATATTAATTTTTGGGGTTTATTGATAATATTTTAATTGTTCAATTAATATAATTATTAATTTGAGCCGTAAGATATTGGATTAGATTTTTAATTATTTTGAACTTATTTGTTTTCAGGGTTAGAGTAATCGTTAATTTGACTTGTAAAACAACAAGTTATTTTTTCGATTATTTTAATCCTTTAGTTGTTGTTTGATTAGTTTATATGAAATTTGTTTATATTGGAAAAACACTAAAAAAAAAAAAAAAAAAAATCAAAATGTAGATTTAATAAATTAGACATGTAGATTAGTAAATTAGAAATTTTTTGAAAAAATAGTTTTCTAAGATAGGATAGGGTTTAAGTCAAATTAATCCCTAAAATAAATTAGAAAATTATTATTATTTTAGATAGTTTAATTATGGTTTTTATTAATTTCGAATTTCAACAAAAAAATAAAAATATTAGGTGCATATTAACTAGTTTGCATAATAAGATCATTTAATTAGAAGTTTTTAGCAAAATTAGGTCATGTAGTTAAAAATGCATTTTTATAAAAGAATTCTATTTTTTTAAATCCAAAAAAATCCTTTGCTTTGTGTGATTTGTTTTGTGTGATGCAGTTTACTTATTGAATATTTAATGATGGTTGAGCACCCGTGTGGTCACTATATTTGCATTATAGTAATTTAGGTTTAAATAAATCCAAGTTGCATGCAAAAATATTTTTGAAAAATATAAGAAATGGTATTGAAAGGGCATTAGAAATATAGTGTAACCAAGTTCTTGTACTCATAGACTCTGGTTTATAGGAGTAAAATAATTCTCCAATTATTTTATTTAAGTGTCTAATTGACCTACCATAAACCGATTAGTGGCGACTCCTAGTTAATAATCTGTTAAATATTGGAACCTTAAGTCACAAATTGGTATCCCGGGCTAAGTTTAAAGACTTAGTAGTCTATTAACCTAGTTTTAGATGGTGTACCTGAAAATTAGGTTGCGACAACCAACTCAAGGTCGACGATCTCGATTTTGGCAACCATGGCCAAGCTTTGCTAGCTAGCTTAGGCGACTCGCCAGGTTATCGCACCTGCTCATGACCAGTCACAGCCCTCATGAGCTCGGGCTTGACCTTGCCTGGCCTCCACGATCGCAAGCTATGAGCTCATACCGAACTCGCGTGGCCTCCTCGTTGCCAGTTGTGAACGATCTCACCACAAACGAAGACAGGGATGCGCGTAGAGAGGCGCGAGCGGTAGGTAAGGGCGAGGGCATCCTTGCTGGCTTCGCGATTGAGCTGTGGCATCAAGCAGTGGGAGGGTTAGATTTCTTTTGTGAGCATGAGGGAGTATGAATGTTTTTAGACCAGAGAGATCCAAAACGGTCAAATCTAAGCTTCCTATCGACATTAATAATGTCGGTCAAATCTGCACAAGAAAGCCTGTTAGGGTAAAAACTAAAATTTGGATAGTTTAACGAGCGCAAAATCAGAAGAGAGAAAAAATTAACCCGTGAATTATTATTTTGAAAATGCTCAAAGCCAATATTGGGCAAGACTTGCATGTTGTGTTCGGGAAAATTTATTTGGGAAACAATTTTAATTTAAATAGTGTTTAGAAAATGCACACTTTATAAAGCATTTTTGCTTTTTTTCTTTTGAAAAAAAAAAACCTCAAAGTTGGCCAAAGGCTCAACAACTAGTTGGTGCTCTTAAATGAGGCTGGCTAGCACCAAACTAGATTACTAGTAGCCAAATTTGACCTCGTCAACTGACCTCACACAACTCTTAACGAAGTTTCACTAGAGAAGATGAATAGTCCCTCCGAGTAGGGGTGAGTGGTTCCAAGTTCTTTACAAAATCCTCTTAGAACCTAAAAGCTACCCTCGGGTATAAGGTTATCATTTTTTGGAACCTGGAACCTACCAATCGAAACCTAAAACCTGGAACCTACCTTGTCACAAGTTTCAGAGTCGGTTTCAAGGTCTAACAGGTTTTGTTTTTATTTTTAGTTAAACAAAACGAAAATGAACACAATAATAATAAACAAGTTTGTCATTCATTAAAAATAGTACAAAATGAACAAAACTATCAATAGAAAAAAAAAGAAAAGAATTCTTGGTAAGGAATTCAACTAGATAGAAGTAGGGATGGGCGAATCTAAGTTCCGTATAAGTTCCATCTAGAACTTGGAACTATCCGTTGGAACAAGTTCCTCATTTTTTCGGAACTTGGAACCTATTTTGTCATAGGTTCGAAAGTCTACCCAAGTCCCACTTATATTATTATATGAACGATTACAATTCACTAATCATAACTTATAGTTATATACATGAAAAATATGAACATTAATAAAGTAAAAGTCTTAGCCATAAAATGGAAACTCGAACTAGTGCTTTTAGATTATACACTCATCATCGAACAATATAGAATATCTGAAGATTGCACGGAGATATGGATTAATAAAAATATTAAAACTTGTTCCGGGTTGTAGGTATAGATTCTAGGTTCCTCTAACTAAGAACCTAGAACTTAACCGTTGAAATGGGTTTCTCAACTTTCGGAACCAGGAACCTACCCTGCATACCTTAGAACTTGGAACCTACAGGTTTTCATCGATCCGGTTCTCAGGTTCCAGGTTTTATGCTGGAACCATACTCACTCCTATCTACAAGGGCCAAACCAAAAAACAAAAAAAAAAAGTTGATGAAAATTTTTGGAAGAAATTTTTTTTAATTAACCTTAGGAAATGGCCTTTCAAAAATTTGCCAAGGCTAGCATTTGACTAGAGGGAGCTAAAAACAATTAGCAAACAAGCTAACTTTTTCTCAAGGGGCTTTGGGCCAAAGCCCCTTAGAAAAGTTGTATCTTGAGAGCAAGCCAAATTTGGGCAAATCTAGCATCAATGTGGCTCATCAATAGCTTGAGTCCTTTGCTAGTTTGAGGGTTTATTTATTTATTTATTTTTATAAAAAACAAAATTCCTTTATAAAGTGTAATTTTTCCAAATACTATTTTAAATCAAAGTTGATCCTCAATGTACTTTCAAACTATAATTTACTAAGCACTATTTATATTTTGAAAAAACCCCTTCAACCTAAAATCCTTTATATTTTCCCAATGACATTCCCAAAAACCCAACTGAGCACAACACGTCATTAGATTAAGCGATTTTGGAAATGCTAGTTTTGGCTCAAAAGCCTTTGATGTTATATTGCCAAGCATCTCAACTTTGGCACAAGGGTCTTTAAGTTTTGATAGGTCCAAAATCTTTTACGAATACTATTGAACCAAACACATCCTAATAAATTATGATAGGTCCATGTTCAACTTACCACTTGTGACTTATGATATCGCCTTTTTTTGGTTTTTGGTGGCTTGTAAACAACTTGACATCGACTCCACTCAACTTGTAATAAAAGCTGAGTCTTTATTTGGTTATGGAAAATCCAGCGATCGTATGATGTCAAAAAATTAACAAACGAGTCTAATTTATTTGCGTGACTTGTGTTGGACTCATAAGTTAGAACTCGACTCAAATATTAATTTTTTTAAATAAATGAATAAAAGATTGTGAATATCACACATGACAGATCACTCTTATATATATATATATATAAAAGAGTGACGCGGTGAGTGGCAGCTGCAAAGATGGGTGGAGTTGCGATGTCACGAGTTGTGGGCGTCGAGCAGAGGCTGAGGGCTGCAACAGCGATGACATTGCAGCCGTTGTAGCGGTCTGGGTCGGAGGGCGGTGGCTTGGACAGCGTAGGGTAAGCAGCAAGCGGGTCGCGGACAGGCAAGTGACAGCACAGGCTGCAGCAACTTCGCGGCTTAGGTGAGGCAAGCAAGGGTGGAGGCGATGGCTGCGGCAGCGTTGCGGCTCTTGGTCAGCAGTGACGACACGGACAGGATCGCGAGTAGTAGTGGCTCGGGGTCAGCATTTCGGCACGACATAGCGGGCGATGATGGCGGCAGTCTAGCTTGGACGGAGGCGGCAAGCGCAGGGGCTCGGCCACTAGTGGCGGAGCTTTTTCTTTCTCCCCTCTCCTCTTTGCTCTCCTTTTTCTCCTTGCTCGATGCTCTGTCCGCTCCTCTCTCAGTGTCTCGAACTCTCTTTCTCTCTTTGCATTCTCTTCTGCTCTCCTCGATTCCCCTAGTTTTCTCCGTGTTTCTCTTCGTTCCTGCCCCTGTGTTGCTGTCCTCTTTTCTCTAGAGTTTCTTGCATGAAGATGGGCAGAGGAGGAAGAGGCTAGCATGGGCTGGGCCCAAGAGGAAACGGCTTGGGCTGTGTAGGGATAAAAAGAAAAGAGGCGGGTCGGGCCAAGGTTTGATGTAGCCCAACCCAGCCTCTCTCAATTTCAATTTTTTTTAAATTAATAATTTAAATAAATTTTTTTATGCATTTTTTTAAAATTATGCATTTGAGGAAAAGTTAGATATTAATAGCTGCCCCTCTTTGAATGTAACCTTGAAGAGGTTGTATTTAAAAACAGAAAACACCTAAATTATATCAGTGGTAGAGAGATCTAGGTGCATAGGCACACGTTAGGTCGACGGACAGGACTCATAATTATGGAAGCGTGTCTTGTCAATAAGAGGAAGAAAATGACTCCGGGCTACAGAAGCACTCCGTGTCATAGGAAGAAAGAGGGACTCCGGGCTATAGAAGCTCTCCGTGTAATAGGAAGAAGGGGAAGGACTCCGGACTACAGAAACTCTTCGTGTCATAGGAAGGAGGACTCCGAGCTACAAAAGCTCTCCGTGTCATAGGAAGAATGACTCCGGCTTACAAAAGCTCTTCATGTCATAGGAAGAAGGGGAAGGACTCCGAGTTATAGAAGCTCTCCGTGTCATAAGAAGAAGGAGAATGACTCTGGGCTACAAAAGCTCTTTGTGTCATACGAAGAAATAAAGACTCCGAGATACAGAAGCTCACCATGTCATAAGAAGAGAGGGAGACTCCGGGCTACGAAGCTCTCCGTGTCATAGGAAGAAAGAGGGACTCCAGGCTATAGAAGTTCTTCGTGTAATAGAAAGAAGGGGAAGGACTTCGGACTATAGAAACTCTCCGTGTCATAGGAAGAAAGACTCCGGGCTACAAAAGCTCTCCGTGTCATAGGAAGAAGGGGAATGACTCCGAGTTATAGAAGCTCTCCGTGTCATAAGAAGAAGGAGAAGGACTCCGGGCTACAGAAGCTCTCCGTGTCGTACGAAGAAATAAAGACTCCGGGTTACAAAAGCTCTCCGTGTCATAAGAAGAGAGAAAGACTCCAGGCTATAGAAGCTCACCGTGTCATAGAAAAAGAGGGAGACTCCGGGATACGAAGCTCTCCGTGTCATAAGAAGAAAGGAAGACTCCGGGTTACAAAAGCTTTCCGTGTCATAAGAAGAGTGAAAGTCTCACCGTGTAACAACGGGTTTCAACCGGGTTGAAAATACATGGTTTGAGGAAAACCCATGAACCTTTATAGATGACATGGTTTAAGGTTGATCATAAACCTTTGGAGCTAACATGATTTAAGGTTGACCATGAACCTTTGGAAACGGCATGATTTAAGGCTAACCATGAACCCTTAGAGATGGCATGGTTTAAGACTGATCATGAACCTTTGGTTTTTCAGGGAAGCACCTGCTAACCCCTTGAAAACTGTATGGCTTCATTGAGAAATCCTGTCAAACTAGACTTGAGCAAATGTCATTAGGGGCGTCATCAAGAGATGTATTGGTAATAATGCAACATTAATTGAACAAGTTAATCAAGTTAAGTCCGACTACTTAAAAAAAACATTCGATGTCAATCAGTATCATGTGACATAAAACTATCATCTTGCTCGAGGATATATCGTTAATCATCGAATTCTCTAAGAGTCAAGTTCTTATCAGAACAGCTATCAATCGTGAAAAAAGCTCATTAAGTGTGCCAAACTAGAACTTCTTAGTCAGAAAGGATTTCTCACACACTTTTAATAAAATAGCTACTTGATCTCATTTATTCGTGTGGGAAGTAATTAATTGTTAAGGGTATCTCACATAACTCATATCAAAGGCTTTCAGAAACATTCGCAATGAGCACAATCTAATCAATCAAAAAGGTCTTTTGAAAGGATCGCAATATAGATTTGGTCATGGGCCTACACAAAGGGATTTTTGCTTTGAGGCCAATAAATAAACATTTGTCGCTATCTTCATCGGGTATATAGGGGTCGAGGAAAACCGACGGCGACAATGAGACGAGAGATGGAGGATGGAATGGGATGATGGCAGGCTGGAGATCGCAGTCGGCGCATGAAGGAGGAGGAAGCAAGGCAGAGGAGACGCGTCGGCTTCATTGCTCTGGGCTCTCTCTCTCTCTCTCTCTCTCTCTCTCTCACAAGGCGCGTGATAGCGTACACCAACTCGCACCTAAGCACAACCCACTCGCACCTAAGCACAACCCACAACCGAACACGCGTTTAACATCGAGTTGATGTTCAGACTCAAATAATAGGCCTCTCTGTCCTTCTCTCTCCCCCAAATTGATGGTCACACTCGAATAATAGGACCTCTCTGTCCATCCCCCAACAGTAACACCCCAAAAATTGATGTTCGGACTCGAATAGTATGACCTCTCCGTCTCTCTCTCTCCCCCCAGACTGAACTGCTTTGCACCCCCCCCACCCGGCCCTCCCTCCCTCTCTCAATCTCTCTCTACCTCCCTCCCTCCCTCCCTCGATGACACAATTTAAAGAAGAAGTTCTTATTTTGGTCTGCACTCTTCTGGGACGAACGCATTCCAATCTTCAATCAACCCTCCAGGGGGTTACGTCGATGGTAAAGCCATCATATCTGCCAAACACCCTTTAGCATACGAATATTTCTTAATCGGCAATGGCTCATGTTATATTCTCTCATTTAGCGTGATTCTGATCACGGCAGGTAATATGATTTTTTTAGGCAAGAAATTATTACAAAATTCTCCTTTATCCATACGGTAATAGCTGAAAAGTTACGGGGTAGAATATGAAATTCAATTTATTTGGAAATAGATCATGAAACCGATGGTTTGTGAATTTTCGATTAATACGCAATTAAGCTCATAAACTATTATATGACCAAAATAAGAAATTCTGGAATGTGTTAGTCGCCGGAAGAGTGCAGACTAAAATAAGAAGTTCTTCTTTAAATTGTGTCATCGAGGGAGGGAGGCAGAGAGAGATTGAGAGAGGGAGGGAGGTAGAAATAGAGAGAGGCAAGGGGGGACAGAGCAGTTCGATTCCGAGGGGAGAGAGAGCGATAGAGAGAGACAAAGAGGTCGTATTATTAGAGAGGGACAGAGGGTTGTACTATTCAAGTCTAAACATCAATAATACGATCCCTCTCTAATAATACGACCTCTTTGTCTCTCTCTGTTGCTCTCTCCCCCCCGAAATCGAACTGCTCTGCCCCCCCCCCCCGCACCTCTCTCTCTATTTCTACCTCCCTCCCTCTCTCAATCTCTCTCTACCTCCCTCCCTTGATGACACAATTTAAAGAGGAACTTCTTATTCTAGTCTGCACTCTTCTGGCAACTAACACATTCTAGAACTTCTTATTCCGGTCATATAATAGTTGATGAGCTTAATTGCGTATTAATCGAAAATTCACAAACCATCGATTTCATGATCTATTTCCAAATAAATTGAATTTCATATTCTATCCCGTAACTTTTAAGCTATTACCGTATGGATAAAGGAGAATTTTGTAATAATTTCTTGCCTAAAAAAATCATATTACCCGCCATGATCAGAATCACGCTAAACGAGAGAATATAACATGAGCCATTGCAGATTAAGAAATATTCATATGCTAAAGGGTGTATGGCAGATATGATGGCTTCACCCTCGACGTAATCCCCCGAAGGGTTGATTGAAGATTGGAATGCGTTCGTCACCAAAAGAGTGCAGACCAGAATAAGAACTTCTTCTTTAAATTATGTCATCAAGGGAGGGAGGGAGGTAGAGAGAGATTGAGAGAGGGAGGGAGGGCCCGGGGGGGTGGGGTGCAAAGCAGTTCAGTTCTGGGGGGAGAGAGAGCGACAAAGAGAGACAGAGAGGTTGTACTATTCGAGTCTGAACATCAATTTTTGGGGTGTTACCGTGAGGGGGATGGACAAAGAGGTCATATTATTTGGGTTTGAACATCAATTTTTGGGGTGTTACTATTGAGGGATGGACCGAGAGGTCCTATTATTCAGGTGTGAACATCAGCTCAATGTTAAACGCGTGTTCGGCTGTGGGTTGTGTTAGGGTGCGGGTCGGTGTACGCTATCACGTGCCTTGCGAGAGACTGGCCTGCTCCGCGAGAGAGAGAGAAGGAGACCCTAGAGTGATGAAGCTGACGAGTCTCCTCCGCCCAGATTCTCCCATCTTCCTCCTTCATGCGCTGACTGCGATCTCCAGCCAGCCATCATCCCATTCCATCCTCCATCTCTTGTCTCGTCGTCGTCGTCGGTTTTCCTCGACCCCCAACCTTAATTTTGTGGCCGCTCCTCAAATATCTGCACGCATCATCAGACATGCAGGCTGCAGGAATTCTTCGATCAAAGAGGGCCGCCACAAAGGCATGACTTTTAATTGGCTACAGAAATATTCCTCGGATACAGTGGCATTCCGTATGATAATATAGAAGAAAACCTCTCATGAAAAGGAATTGACAAAGAAAAAAAATTCTAAATTGCTCCGCAAGCTAACTTGACCTGTTTTTGGGGGTGTTTTATGCTGTCGGCACTCAAATGCGAAAAGGCCTAGTGTGGTCGAGCCTAAAAGTAAGAAGATCTCAAGCATATAGTTTAAAGGAACACGCAAATTACTAAAGGATTAGCTTTAGTGTGGCCCGCGAAAGGAAAGAACTTTAACTGATCATACTCTACTTTCTTCAAAAACCAATATAGAAGTTAGCTCCCATTTGCTATGAGACGAGTGACATTAATTTACTAAAAAGGATAAAGGTAAAGTTCTGTTGACAATTAATATTTTCACTTACAGAGATAGCTGGAGGCACAGCCACAAGTGGATCTTGAAAGAATCTATTTCCTAGAGCGAGCGCAAGAAGGCTGCTCTGCATTCCTGCAAACGATACTTGCTATTAAGCCGGAGAAAAAAGAAAACCCTCTTCTTATGCGGATGGATAAAGGAGGCACCTGTCTCAAAGGATAGTGCTCTTCGCAATGCTTTTACATCAGGAGCCTTCCGGAAGAAGAAACCGGGAAGGAAGTAGCCAATGACGGATGCAGTCAGATGAAATGCAATTACGAGTGACAAGATCGTCAAACCAAATGAAGAAATGATGGAATCGACGTTCATCACAAGAGGTGCTCCAACGCATAGAGCCGTCACAAAGACATAGAGTGGCGACAAAAGTGGTCGTATGGCATTACAAATCCAAGGGAAGAACCTAAAAGCAAACTATGAGATATTAAACTACTGAAACTCCCTAGCAAATGTACGTAGCAAAGGCGAGTGTTTAACCTATTCAGAAGCAGCCCTGCAGCGATGGGTGTGACGACAATCTGCAAAATGCTGGAAACCATTCCTTTCACATCGACGGGCAATCTTTTGCCAATGAGAAGAAGTGAGAAGAAGTGACAATAAAGGGGTCACAAAACAAGCCGTAGCGGTAGATAATGATGTCATGACAATACTCAGAGGAGCCACTGATGGGTCAGTCAGAGATGTAGCATAATTAGAAAGCTGAGCCGCGCTGATACAAGACAGCAGCATAATCCCAGCACCTGAGGTTCAGGTTCAGAGAAAGTCAATTACCAGTTCACTGGCTTTAGAGAGGGAAGGGAGACTAGTACTCACCAATGGACGTTGGGAGCGAAACCATTGCTACGGACATCATGCCAAAGAAATAACCAAGAAGAGGCTTCTCAATGAAGTGGTTGATAGAGCGAGCAAAAATAGCAGCCGGTTTCCTAAACGCTTCGAGAAAGTCCCTCTTGCTGGAATTAACCCTCACAGCAAACATCCGAAACCCGAGTGCAGGTGCATAGTACCTGAAAGCAGATTCGATAGAACCCATTAAGAATCGACATACAAATTTATAGCCCAGAAACGTATCTGGAGAAGATCTAGCAACCTGATGGTGAACCAAGTGAAGGACGGCGGATATATAAGAGCCAGCAACGTACCCGCGAGAACGACATGAGGCACAAAACAATTTGATTTTTTTAAGACCTCCACGATAGAAAATTGCTCCCAAGGCACAGATGGCTGGGGGAAAAAAAGAAAAGACACCGAGCATCTGCTGTTAACAGTGGTTTTCCACATCTGCCTCGAAAGAACTACATAACAGAAGATCCAGGATGGAACGGCCAGTGCACATTGCTGCAATATGAGACATTTAGAGGACTGAATGAACCTGGATCGATTCAGCCGGCAACTCCCGGCCTGGCTATGGCTCTGGCTCGAGAGGCTCCGAGAAATCCCCTGACCTGCACTTGCTGGAGCCGTGGATTGGATCCGCAAGCGCGTCGAGATCAAGCTCATGGCTTCGCGCCTCGAGAGGTTTTCAGGAACCGCCGATGGCGAGCGCGAGCGAGAAGAAGAAACCTTAAAACTTCCGGAGAGGTCGTGGGTTTGGCTTTTGGTGTCCACTTCGTTCGACGGTTGGTGCCGTCGCCGGCCTACTTATAGGAGTGACGTCATCTCTTTTTTAACCGTTTTTTTTTTAAAATTATTTGACCAACCTGTAGATTCTTCTTCGGAAAATTTTTTCGAAAGTATGTTCGATTTTGCTTTTCACATCATTATAAAAAAGACTCCTTTCTTCTCGAAACTTATAATTACCATTTTTTATTTGTTTTCATGCATCTTCCGCACGTATTTCATTTCCCAAATTGTCTCACTTTATCTTACAAACTATTCTCACCCAAAAAAATAAAAAATAAAAAAATCAAACATCCACCCGCACTCTCTCTAGGCCCAAGAGGCTTGCTTGATCCGACACATCCACTACTAATAGGGGTGTGCAAAGAAATCGAAAACCATTGGAAACTGGACGGGATCGGCCTGGCAGTTCTCATGAGGATCAATCTGGTTCTCGGTTCTAATTTACTAGAATTGGCAAGTATCGATCCAGTTCCAGTTCCCAACGTAGAACCACCGATATATATATATATATATATATATATATATATATATATATATAAAAGAAATTCCAACTCAATTACTTGATTATTTTGTACTTTTTTTCGACCAATATATAGTATTTGGCAATATTGACTAATTTTGTCTCTTGGTTGCATAATAGAATTTACCTCCTTCCTTTTTGTTCATTCTAATAATTTATTTACTTGCTTTCTTGGTCAAAAAAATATAATCTTATCTTCTGACTTTCACTTCCTCTAATACACAACTCACCCCTCGTGTTTTTTCTCTTCTCTTTTGATATTTCTGACACGCAAGTCTAGGATGTGAATTTTTTTTTCTTTTCAAATTTTATGGATTATTAGAATGGAGTTGAAACAATAAAAAATATTAATAAATAGTGGACTAATGTTTTTAGTGTAAATTCATTCTAGGTTTATTTATTTATTTATTTGTGAATTTGAATCAATAATCGTAAAAATGATATACATTTATATACAACATTATTCAACGTGTCGGAATTCTATATTTTTTTTAAAAATGACGTGTCGGCGTATCATTCGAGTCGCGTGTCGCATATCAGTGTCAATACTACTTAGGCGAGGACAATGTATCAAATAAAAATAGCAATAAAAATAATCATGAAATTTTACATTCGTTTTTCTAAAGTTGTCTTGACGATATTTCAAAAACTAAAACCACCACCTACAGGACTTCACATTTCCTGGGCCACCTGAATAAGAGCAACGTAAAGCATCATTCGTCTATGAAGTAATCACTTATTCGAAAGAAAAAAAAACATATAAAAATAAATTACCATAGAGAAACTAGGAAAGTGTAAAACCCAAATTTGTACAAGTATAAACGTGGAAAATTAGTTGAGAGCGAAGGATAATAAACCTTATCTACCAAGTCCTAAACCTATTGCACTTTTACTAATTTAGTCCTAAATCTTTCAACTTTGCCAATTGAGTCATAAACATTCAATCAACTTTTGATGCACGTGCTAGTCTTAGCAACACATTTTTCATATGAAGCAGATAAATTGCCCCAATAAAATAATACCCATAAAGCTGACCCATGCCACAACTGCGATTCTAGGTCTTTCATGGATTATATGAATTTTTCCATCAACATTCAACATCAATATTAGCAATGAGTAAGTTGCCATTGCAAAAATTAAAACAAACCACATGATAAACATATAACAACTTTGGTGCATATCTACCTCCTCAAGGCTATGCCGCTTATGAGAATTATAACTATAGTATACTCCCACTATATTCAATTACAATTCTCATAAGCATATACTTAAAGAGGCAGACATGGACCAAACCTGTCATATTTATCATGCGGTTGGTTTTTATTTTTGCAACAATTTATTCATTCTTAACATTTTTTTTTTTGGTCAGAAAGATAACTTCCATTACTTAGCCATCATTAGAGTGCCACAAAGTTTTGACATCTAAGCATAAAATTAACAAAAGAGAAGGGGGGGGGGACAGATTAGCCAATTAAGAGGAAGTTCTCTTGCTTTGTGGGCTTTTGCGACCCAATCCGCTGCTCTATTTTCTTCTCTGGGCTTGTGGGTTAATTTGACATTGGGCATGAGCTTCAAGAGGGATTTGCAGTCCTCGGTTACTATTCGTGCAGCCCATACGCCTTCCTTTTGGCCCAAGATGCTTTGAACTGCTTCAAGATTATTTGAGATGAGTTGGAAGTCAAAGTCTTTTTCGGTTTGGAAGTACTTACCCGAGCGTGCGTGGCTGTTATGTTCGAAGCCTTGAAAAAGCCAGAGCAAACCTTCTTTCACTGCTAGGGTTTCGGCGATTAGGGCAAAGGGCGTGTGGATTGGCTTCGCGAAACCATCTGCGAGAAGTCCGGTGCTGTTCCGAACTACCCCTGCTATCGAATCGGACATGGAGGAGCTACACCAGGCGTTGTCGACGTGGATTATACAGGTATGGGGCCGCTCTTCTTCGTAACTGGGTTTTGCTCTATTTTTGGGGCCGCTATTCGTTGGATCTAGGTTCTGCTCTGTAGATGTCGGTGACTTATGATGCTGGGTTTTGTTCTGTAGATGCCGGTTGATGTACAGGAGGTTCATGGTAGTTGCATCTTCAAAGATCAACCTGAGGTTGGGCCTTCGAGCTTGGAATATCATGGCATTCCTTGCTTTCCAGATCTGCCATAGAATCTCGGCGAAAAAAGCATTTGACTGACGATCCACTGCCGAGGTAAAGTTTTACGAAACCCATTTGTCTATACGGGTTATCTTCTGTGGGGAGGTATCGATCATCAGTCGCGGGTCTGACCAGATCTCTTTTGTCTAGCTGCATAGCGCAAACAAATGCTCGACCGTTTCTGGGTGTTGGTTGCAGATAGAGCATCTTGGATCTGGTATTATCTTTCTCTTAAATAGATTTTCTTTGGTGGGGAAAGTGTTGTTACACAGGCTCTATACTAGGAATTGAACTTTGGGACTGGTTTGTAGCTTCCAGATTTTGCGCCATAGTGTTTTGGGGGTCTGGTAGGAAGTAAAGGGCAACATTGCTGATGAAGGCTTCTCATAATCTCTGAGTAGATTGTAGCCACTCTTTACTGTGTAGGATCCTGATCCGTTTGCTGTCCAAAGTAGTTGATCAGGCTTCGGGGATAGACTGAGAGGAGTCGCTAGTATTTCCTTTGCTACACCTTCGGAGAAGATCATATTAATTTTCTGTGCGTTCCATTCTCTGGTGTTTTGGTCTATCAATTCAACCACCCTTTGTGGGTCTTCTCTGTTTGGGGGCCGCCAATCTTGCCCATGGTTAGCCAACGATCCTCGCGAATTCGGATTTCCTCTCCACCTCCTACTTCCCATTTTATTGCTGGTTCTATCACCTCCCTCCCTATTAAGAGACTTTGCCATCCCCAAGACGGTCTGTGGCCTTTCTGAGCATTCCAAAAAGTGTCTCTTGGAAAATATAGGCTCCTTAGAATTCTGCTCCATAGGGCTTCCGGGGTTTGAATCAGACGCCAAGCTTGTTTCCCTAGCAGAGATTTGTTAAAAGTCACAAGATCTCTAAAGCCAATACCTCCACAGCCCTTTTGGGTTTTTAAAAGGTCCCAATTCTTCCAATGAACCCCTTTTTTTGCTGAATTTTGCTTCCACCAGAAATTAAAGATTCGCTGTTCTATCGCCCGACAGATAGATATTGGGATTTTGAAGAGAGACATCGCGTATTGTGGTAAGGCTCGGACTACTATCTTGATAAGGATCGCTTTCCCTGCCTTGGATATGAGTTTTTCTTTCCAGCATTCTAGTTTTTTTTCCACACGAGCAAGGACCCAAGCAAACATGTCTTTTTTGGTCTGACCCCAATCTGAAGGTATTCCCAAGTATTTCCCTGTTTTTTCCATGATAGGAACCCTTAATTGATGCGCAATGTTTGATTTTAAAAGATGAGGGCAGCCCTTCTCGAAGAAAATCCCAGACTTGTTTAGGTTGATGGCTTGACCCGAGGCAAAGCAGTATTGGTTTAGGATGTTTGCCATATTTTGGGCCTCAGTGATTGTTCCATTAAGGAAGAAGATAGCGTCATCAGTAAAGAGAAGGTGAGATAGAGTGGGGCAAGATGGGTTTAGTTTGATACCTTTGAGAGTTTGGTCTTCAATGGCCTTTGTCATGAGTGATGAGAGAGCATTGGCCATGAGAATAAAGAGGTAGGGGGATAATGGGTCCCCTTGTCGGATTCCTCGAGATGGGGTAAAAGGGTTGCAAAGGTCGCAATTAACTCTCACACTATATGAGACTGTGGAGTTACATTTTCTGACTAAGAATACCCATTTGTCACAAAATCCCAGCTTTAGCATATAATCATAGAGGAAGTCCCATTCCACCATATCAAAAGCTTTTTGCATGTCAAGTTTAAGGACTGCTTGAAACTTCCGCTTCCTTTTCCTCACTCGTAACTGATGTTGGACCTCTTGAACAATGAAAATATTGTGCTGGATTTGACGACCACTAACAAAAGCACTTTGTTTTTGGGAGATTAGGTTCGGGAGGAGGGGTTTTAGTCTGTTTGCCATGACTTTGGCAATGATTTTATAACTGAAATTGCAAAGACTGATAGGCCTGTATTGGGTTATACTTTCAGGTTGTGCTACTTTGGGGATTAGAGTGATATGGGTCCTATTTAGGTCAGGATCAAAAGTACCTTGGTTGAAGAAGGAGTCTACCAATCTAAGAACATCATCTCGGACCACTTGCCACTGGCTTTGGTAAAATAATCCATTAAGTCCATCCGGCCTTGGTGCTTTGGTAGCTCCCAATTGAAAGATTGCATTTCTTACTTCTTCCTCTGAGATAGGCTTGATTAAATCTGCATTCATCTCATCATTTACCAGCTGTATGCACTGGTCAAGGATAGGTTGATAATTTCTCTCCCCCACCATGGTGTATAGACTTTGATAGAAAGCCTTGATATGTTGTTTTATGATTGAAGGCTCACGGCTCCATGTATCTTCGTCAATCCATAACATAGAGATTTTGTTTCTACTTCTCCTTTGTACAGTCGTGGCATGAAAAAATTTTGTGTTTTGGTCGCCCCATGTGAGCCACTTAATTCTTGAACGCATGCTCCAATACATTTTCTCTTGTCGCCAAAGGCCTTCTATTTTTCCAGCTACTTTTCTGTACTCCTCTTTATCGTGAGGCTCATCTTCCTTGTTTGTCAACTCCGTTAGTCTTTGCTTGAGTAGATTTATTTGTCGGAGTGCATTGTGAAATTTTCTCCGGCTCCATATGGTTAGGTCGGCTACAACTTTTTGTATTTTACTTACAAAGTTTATGTGGTGAATGCTATTTTTTCCCCAAGCCTCTTGGATCACTTCTATACATTCATTTTCTTCAAGCCAGTATGCCTCAAATCTGAACTCCTCCTTTCTTCTTGCAGGTTTTGGCTCCAGTGTAAGTAGCAAGGGGCTGTGATCCGAACCAATCGCCGGTAGAGCGAGGACCTCTGCGTTTGGAAATTGTACTCTCCATGCCCAATTACATAAAGCTCTGTCAAGCCTTTTCTTCACTAGGTCATTTCCTGCTCTATTGTTGGTCCAGGTAAATTTACAGCCTTTGCTTTCCATATCCATTAAGGAGCATGAGTCCATGAAAGCACAAAAGGCCACCATTCTGTGTCTATCTGCTTCCCTTCTTCCAGCTTTCTCCCAATAATAAAGAACCTCATTGAAATCTCCCATGCAAAGCCAGGGTAGGTTATTGGATAAGTGAATTGAGGATAGCAATTGCCAAAGGTTTAATCTCTCTTGGAAAGAAGTGGATGCGTGCAGAAATGATATTCTCATCTGATCGTCGCTGCTGATAACTGTACAGTTTACATCAATAATCTCCCCAAAACATGCTAGAACTTCCACTTCCACTTGCACTTGATCATCCCACATTAGAATTAGTCCCCCTGCTATTCCATTTGGATTGATTATAGTAGAGTTGCTGAACTTCAGGCTTTCCGTATTCTATCGACCTTGTTTTCTTTATTCTTGGTTTCCATAAGGAACACCAAGTCGGGCCTCTCTTGAGCCACTAAGGCTGCGCATGGTAACCATCCCCAGCCCAACTATTTCTATTCTTTTCTTCCCTGCAACGTAAAAAAGAATAGAAACCTGTTTGATAACGGCAAGTTAGTTTTTTTGTTCCTGAACAAAAAGTTAGCCCGGGAATGGTTTTGGAATAGAAATGAGAAGTAAAAAAAAGTTGCTTCTTGTTCCCGGGAATAAGTTTAAGAAATAAGTGAATTTTTTTTTTCTTTTATTCTTCTCTTGCTAACCACCATTGACTGCCGTTGACCACCACCCGCCGTCGCTCCCCGCCGCCGCTGCCGCTGGCCGACCGCCGCCGTCGACCGCCGGCCGACCGCCTCCGCCGGTCGCCGCCGTCGGTCGCCGGTCACCGGCCGGCCGCCGCCGCGTCGCCGCCCGCCGCCGCCATCTCCGGCGCCGCCCGCCCGGTCACTCCGGCCGCCGTCGCCGCCGCCCCGCCGGCCGCCGCCGTGGCCGCCGCCGTCGCCGCCGCCCCGCCGGGCGGGCGGCGCTTGCCGCCGTCGGTCGCCGATCCGGCCGGCGGCCGGAGTGACCGGCGGGCGGCGGCGATCCGTCGGCAAGAATAAAAAATGAATAAATATAAAAAAGAAATTGTTGCGTTACCAAACGCATTTCTATTCTTTTTCTATTCCAAGAGTAGAAATTTTGTGTCGTTACCAAACGGGTTCTTTTACTCGAAATTATTCCCCTGAGCGAAAATAGAAAAGAACAATTTCTGAAAAAAAACTCTTCCCGGGAACAGAATGGTTGTCATGCGCAGCCTAAGGCTCTAAGATGCAAAACTGTCAAGGGTGTGCCCAGGCCCTGACAGTTCCAGCAAAGGATCCTCATGTATGACCTAGTGGCTTATTAGGGTTAGCCACCAAAGCCCGTTCCAGGATGCCTTCCATTGATTGGATTGGAGTATCCAATAAGTTCTCCTCATCTAGAAGATGAATTGCAGATGATCTTTTCTCATAAGGATTAACCCTTTTCTGCTTCTTTGTCACAGGGGTTTTGAGCTTGTTTTTGTTTTTCCTCAGGTAATCAGCACCTTTGTCTTCCTCCACCGAAGGGAGAAGCAATAGCTGGGTTTGTTGAGGCCTCTTCCCCTTATTTGGGAAGCTATGATCATCCATCCATGTATCATCTCCTGGTGCGTTTGCTAGGGGCATGGGTAGAATTATGGCTAAGGCCTCTGGTTCAACAGCAAATGGTTATGATCTAGATGCATTTACAGTGGATGTCATGGGGGTTTCGGGCACCATTTCTTCCTCTTCATTGTGGTGGTCAATTTGCCCATAGAAGGTCTTCCAACAGGGACTGTGTTCGCTAACTTCTGCTTTCAGCCAAGAGCCATACTTCCCTGGTTTGTCTTGAGCCAATCCCGTCTCTTCATAAGGTATTTCAGGGCAATAATTGGCATAATGCCCGATTCGACCACATGAGTAGCAGAAATGAGGTAGCCTTTCATATTTAAAGTCTAGCCACCATTTGTTTCCTTCGAAAGTAACCACTGTTCCTGTTTTCAGAGGATTGGACAAATTTAGACTGACTTTTGCTTTGCCTAACTTGTGCCAGCTATTGTTCCGAGCCTCCAGTTGGACCTTCTCCACTTTGCCGAGCTTTAAGGCTATGTTCCTGACAGAATCTTCATTTATCCGGGCTCGAGGTAATCCCAATATATGCACCCAAAAGGCGTTATGAGAAAAGTCATAGCAATGTTCAGGGGTGTTAGGATCGCCTTCTAAGAGTACAAGTAAGTTACTTGAAAATGACCAAGGTCCGTTTTCTATGACTCTTTTTTTGTCCTCCAGCAATTCAAATAAGAAGCAGAAAAAATCAGGATTAATAATTTCACATTTGACAGAATCTGTTTTCCATGCCCTCCTCATGGTACTAATAAATGCTTGAAAATTGACATTTGGTTTAGAAATCAGTTTTCCGTACAGAGTCATCACTTTCCTGCTTGTCTTTGTCAGGTATGTGGGGGTCCAGCTCCGTAACTTCATCTTCTAACCAGAGGTCCCCCATCCTTTTGCGTAGTGCTGCCAGTCGGAGTTGGTTTTCTTTGAGTTTGTCCATGTGAGCCTGGATATACGGTTGTTTGGTAGATCTAGGTTTTGGGTTGCCGAATGGTTTGATGGCCGAGCTTGGTGGAGTGAAGGGAGCTCAATGTGGGTGTATATGGACTGATTTGGGGATATAGATAAGTACAGAGAGGAGATTATAGGGTATTATGCTATTGAGTGGAAGGTTTGGTAGGGTTTGTGGTAAAGACTGGGAAGCGGTGATGATCGAAGCGTGATGTGGAGGCGTTTGAAAGGGAAGAGAAACTTTTGCAAGTCCATTCGGCTCAGTCAGCCATTGTTCGCAGAAGAAGGTTTGAGGATGATGCGATTGAAAGGCAGAATCTGGGAGGGTTAGGGTTTTGGTGAGCTTGGGGTTCGAAAACTGGGTGAAGGGAGATTATCCGGTGGAGAGGCCATTTGATTGAGAGAAGCCTCAGATTTGGGTGCAGGGGAAAGGCTGTCAACGAGGACAGAGAAGGAGCTCACGCCATTGATGAGGGGGAGAGCGCTACATTCATTCTTAACATTGATGTTGAACACTAATGGAAAAATTTCAATAACACATGAAAAAGCTGAAATCGCAGTTATGGCATAAATTGACTTTATGGATTGTTGGGACAATTTATTTGCTTCATATGAAAGATGTGTTGCTAAGACCATTACGTGCATTTTAGACATAAAATATTTTTACAATAGAATTTATATATTCTCTTCCAACTTTGATACCGATATCTTGTCGAATACCTATACGAAATTGCAAACTGGATTGTCTAGTTATGCCTTGAATGCTTATTAGAGATTTTGGAATTCCGTCAATTAAGTTCTTCAGAGAATCTAGGGGTAAGAATACCCAAGTATCATTACTTTCATATTGCACTCAGTTAAATATTTATCCGTATGTCTTTTGCCTATGCGCAAGCTCCAAAAGTCGATGAGATTTTGCCATCCAAGCCCGCAAAGTGGAGGATGAAAGACGAAATCATGGTGAAATTTTCCGAGGAAGATCTGCTTCACTGGCCAGTCGCCCTTCCCCGAGCCCAAACCATGACGAGGGAGAAGCCCATCAAAGACATCATCACAGTCTGCACAACATAGGAGAAAAGGAAAGGTCGCTCCTCAAATGTCTGCACGCATCATCAGTAATGCAGGCTGAAGGAATTCTTTGATCAAAGAGGGACGCGAGAAAAGCATGACTTTTAATTGGCTACAGAATTATTCCGCGGACACAATTGCACTCAGTACGACAAGGAATTGACAAAGGAAAATTTTCTAGATTGCTCCACAAGCTAACTTAACCTCCCCTGTTTTTGGGGGTGTTTATGCTGTCAGCACTTAAATGCAAAAAGGGCTAGTGTGGTCGAGCCTAAAAATAAGGAGACCTCAAGCATATAGTTTGAATGAACGCACAAATTACTAAAGGATTAGCTTTAATTTTGCCCGCAAAGGGAAAGAACTTTTAACTGATCATACTCTACTTTCTTCAGGAACCAATATAGAAGTTAGCTCCCGTTTGCTATGAGATGAGTGACATTAATTTACCAAACAGGATAAAGGTAAAGTTCCGTTGACAATTGATATTTTCACTTACAGAGATAGCTGGAGGCACAGCCACAAGTGGATCTTGAAAAAATCTGTTTGCTAGAGCAAGCGCAAGAAGGCTGCTCTGCATTCCTGCAAATGATACTTGCTATTAAGCGGGAGAAAAAAGAAAACCCCCTTCTTATGGCGGATGGATAAAGGAGGCACCTGTCTCAAAGGATAGTGTTCTTTGCAATGCTTTTACATCAGGAGCCTTCTGGAAGAAAAAACCGGGAAGGAAGTATCCAATGATGAATGCGGACAGATGAAATGCAATTATGAGTAACAAGATCATCAAACCAAATGAAGACATGATGGAATCAACATTTATCGCAAGAGGTGCTCCAACGCATAGAGCCGTCACAAAGACGGAGAGCGGCGGCAAAAATGGTCGTATGGCATTGCAAATCCAAGGGAAGAACCTAAAAGCAAACTATGAGATATTAAACTACTGAAACTCCCTAGCAAATTTATGTAGCAAAGGCGAGAGTTTAACCTATTCAGAAGCAACCCTGCAGCGATGGGTGTGACGACAATCTGCAAAATGCTGGAAACCATTCCCTTCACATCGACAGGCAACCTTTTGCCAATGAGAAGAAGTGACAACAAAGGGGTCACAAAAACAGCCGTAGCGGTAGATAATGATGTCATGACAATACTCAGAGGAGCCATTGATGGGTCAGTCAGAAATGTAGCATAATTAGAAAGCTGAGCCCCGCTCACACAAGACACCAGCATAATCCCAGCACCTAAAGTTTAGGTTCAGAGAAAGTCAATCACCAATTCACTGGCTTTAGAGAGGGGAGGGAGACTAGTACTCACCAATGGACGTTGGGAGCGAAAACATTGCTACGGACATCATGCCAAAGAAATAACCAAGAAGAGGCTTCACAATGTACTGGCCGATATAGCCAGCAAAAATATCAGCTGGTCTCTTAAACGCCTCGAGAAAGTCCCTCTCGCTGGAATTAACCCCCACAGCAAACATCAAAAACCCGAGTGCAGGTGCATAGTACCTGAAAGCAGATTCGATAGAACCCATTAAACATCAAGACATAAATTCATAGCCAAGAAACGTATCAAGAGAAGATTCAACAACCTGTTGGTGAACCAAGTGAAGGACGGCGGATATATAAGAGCCAGCAACGTACTCGCGAGTACGACATGAGGCAGAAAAGAATTTGAATTCTTTAAGACCTCCACGATAGAAAACTGCTCCCTAGGCACAGATGGCTGAAAAAAATAAAACGACGGTTTCCACATCTGCCTCAAAAGAACTACATAACAGAAGATCCCATATGGAACGGGCCAGTGCACATTGCTGTAATATGAGACACATTTAGAGAACTGAATGCACCTGTATCGATTCAGCCGGCGACTCCCAGCCCGTCTCTGGCTCGAGAGGCTCCGAGAAATCCCCTGACTTACATTTGCTCGAGCCGTTTCTTCTGCTATGAACTACCAATTACCCCAGACGAGGATCACGCAACAACCCATAAAACCAACCACCAAGTTATTAAAAAAAAATTTAAAAAAAAAAAAAAAAAGGACCCAAGAGCTCAAAAACAAACGAAACAGCTTGTGCTGTCGGAAGCAAAAGAGGCACCTGAACGGACCGGATCCAGCGACGCCGCAAACCCTAGGCGACCCCAAAACAAAAGAATCGAATCAGACCATCGCGTCGTGGACCCAGAAACCAGAGACGAGCATACGACCCGCAAGACCACACAGAAGAACGCCGGAAAAGAGCGCGCTTACTCGAGGCCGAAAGAGGCGAGTTCCGCGGCAGAGTCGGGACCCAACACAGCTTCCGCGCGCGCAACGCATCCGGGCTGCAGCCGCAGTAGGCGAAGAGCGTGGATTGGGTCCGCAAGCGCGTCGACATCGAGCTCATGGCTTCGTCCCTCTAGAGGCGTTTCGGGAACGCCAACGAGGAAGAAGAAACCGTAAAGTTTCCGGAGAGAGGTCGTGGGTTTGACTTTTGATCTCCAGTTCTCTCGACAGTTGGTGCCGCCGCCGGCCTACTTATTGGAGTGACGCTGTCTCTTTCTTAACCTTTTTTTTTTTTTTTTTTTTAAATAAAAGCCACCAAAAACTCAGAACATTACCTATTATGATACATTTTACCTTCAAATTTTTTATAATACAAAAAATTCATATATTTATCCAAAACTTACCCCAAAGTTTTTCTATAACACCGACAAATCCAAAACTTATATATGTGTGGCGCATTTACCCCAGAAAAATTTGTACCATAGGAAAAAGTTTGAAATTTTTGGTATCAAAAAAATAAGTGTGAGGAAATGTGTCATACAAATAAAAATCTAGATTTTTTGTATCATAAATGTATCATAGGCAAAGTTTGAGATTTCTTTTATGTCACAAAAAATAATTTATAGTAAATATGTTGCATTGGGCAAAATTTGAAATTTTTTGTAATTTTTTTCCTTTTTCTTTTAAATATTTGACCAACCTCTAGATCTTCTTCGAAAAAAATGTTGAAAGTGTCTTCAATTTTGCTTTCCATATCATTATCAAATGGATTCCTTTCCTTCCGAACCTTATAATTACAATTTTAATTTGTTTTAATGCATTTCTAGTTGCATCTTTTGGCATGTATATAATTTCCCAAATTGTCTCATTTTTATCTTTCAAAACTATTTTCGTCCCCCAAAAATAATTCCAACATCCACTTGCACTTTCTCCCTCAACTCGAGAGGCTGACTTGATTTGACATATTCACTACCAAGTTTTCATAAAAAGTATTAAAAAGTCATAAATTTATTATAATGATATCAATTTAATCATAAACATTTCGATTATACTAATATAGTACTAAACATTTTTCGGATTTATATCAATTCAGTCCATCTATCATTATAACTTGGAAATTGTTAATGTGGACGATGCATGTCCTACATGGCATGACCGACCATTATTGATGTGATTTTTTTTTAATTTTAATATTTTTTTAGAATTTTTATATTTTTCGGTATTTCTTTTTTTTTTTTTTAGACTAAGCAGCTGACAAAGGTCACACCGCCCGCAAGAGAGGACATCGCAACCCTCGCTAGATCTAGGACCAAGATGGGTTTCACTTCCTGAAATGTCTCTTCTTCTTCCAAGTCTTTTCTTCCTGAAATGTCCCGAGACCAGCCTATAACTAGAAAGCGAGTACCTATCATCATATACCCTCAATGGCCATCCCTGAGATGGGTCCTTTCAAGGCGTTGATTGTGACGACAAGGGCTGCATCGCCAACATTTCGCTGCGGGGAAGAGGGCTCATTGGAAGGCTCTCTTCGGCCATTACTGGGCTTACCCACCGGAAGGAAATTAGGGGTAATTCGCGATCGCTCAGTGCCAACGACCGTCGCGCAGGCTTCTGTTGTGGCCAGCGAAGGTTAGCCGGTGACCTTGTCAACCCTCACGCAACAAAAAAAGTAGAGAAAAGAAAAGAGAAGAAAAAACCAAAAAAATTACAACAAAAAATGTCTAGTTTGGTAGAGATTGTGCCACGAAGGATGTCCAAAGTTCACATAAATAATTTTCGGTCAAAAATAGTTAGATGGACTGAATCAATACCAATGTAAAAATGTTTAGAACTAATTATGTATAATTATGACTTATTGATATTAATGTAATAGATTTATGATTTTTTAAATAATGTTCTCCATGTCTTTCCCTCTCAATAGCAAATGTCATCGTTGCTCTTAAAAAGCTTGGCGATGGTCATCACGCTTGTCCAAGACTAGACCAATCTTGATTTTGGCAACCATGGCCAAGCTTTGCTAACTAGCTTAGCCAACTCAACGGGTTGTTGCGATAGCTTGCGACCGATCATAGCCCTTATGAGCTCGAGCATGACCTTGCATGACCTCCACGATCGCAAGCCACGAGCTCATACCAAACTCGCGCGGCCTCATCATTGCAAGTTGCAAACGATCTTGCCACAGAGGAAGACAGGGATGTGCGTAGAGGGGCGTGAGCAATGGGTGAGGGCGAGGGCATCCTTGCTGGCTTCGCAATTGGGCTATGGTATCAAGTAGTGGGAGAGGGATTATAGTAGATTTTTTTTTTTTTTGTGAGCATGAGGTAGTATGAATCATTTTGGATGGGAGAGATCCAAAGCGTAAGTATTGAAATGTGAAGAGGGCATTTGATGTGTGAAGAGATATGCATGAGTTTAGCGACATACCTTTTTTTCTAATTGTTTGACCTTTCTGATAGGTGATAAGAGCTCGATTAATATAATAGATATCAAAAGAACATTTGAGGATAAGAAAATCAAAGAAAAATTTCGGTCAACATTATATTACACTAAATTCAAAAGTTTTGCTTTTGTAATCGGTATAGAATCATAGCTCCTTCACGCGAGCGGTTTGCACCTGTCACTTTCTAGTTTCTACTTTCTAGCACCGGACAAACCTATAAAACGGCTAGTGGCAACCAGTGGATGTCCCTAAATTTTTTTTAAAAAAATTAAAAAAAAAAAAAAAAGAAAAAACTAAAAAAAATTATAAATTATAAAAAAAAAATATTTACGTTAGTGCTAACTGTATCATGTAAGATGTCTAACATTCACATTAACAATTTCTAACCAAAATTAGTTAGACGAATTGAATTGATATCAACATGAAAATGTTTTGGATTTTTTTGATATTTTTTCCTCATGTCTTCCCCTCTCCGCAGCACACATCGTCATCACTCTTTTAGAGGTTGGTGATAGTTATCACACTCTACCAAGACTAGACCAACTCGATGTCATGGATCTTGATTTCGGCAACCATGGCCAAGCTTTGCTAACCAGCTCAGGCGACTTGCCAGGTTGTCGCACTAGCTCGAGACTAGTCGCAGCCCTCTTATGAGCTCAAGCCAAACCTTGCACGGTCTCCATGATCGCAAGCGATAGGCTCATATGGAACTCGCATGGCCTTGTTGTTGCAACTTATGAACGATCTCGTCTCGACTGAAGATAGGGATGTGCATGGAGGGCGATGAGCGACAAGTGAGGGCGAGGGAATCCTTGCTAGCTTCACGATTGGGCTGTGGTGTCAAGTAGTGGGAGAGGGACTTGGCTCGATTTCATTTGTGAGCATAAGGGGGTATGAATCTTTTTAGACTAAGGAGATATAAAAACGAGAGCATTGAAACATAAAAAGAAGCGTATGAATTTAGTGACATGCCTTTTTTCAAATTGTCTTGACCTTTCTGTCAAGCAATAAAAAGCTCAGCTAAGATAACGGATCTTGAAGAAACAACACAGGACAAGAAAACTGAAGAAAATTTTTTGGTCAACATGGCATAAACACTAAATTCAAAAGCTTTGCTTTTAGAATCAGTATAGAATTACAGGTACTCGAGCCGCTTTTTAGTAGCTGATCCCCCCTCATTTGAATTTCGTCTTTAGGCGGGCCCCCCCTCTGCCCCTGCCACTTTCTGGCACCGGACAAACCTAATAAAACGGCTAGTGGCAATCTCGCAATTACCCCACACCAGGGGGGGCAAAACCAAAACCCACAGGGGCGCCGGGAAATTTTCCCTTTCCGTAGTCGTCCGACCGAATCTCGCCGCCCGAAATCGCGCCCGGAACCCGACGCCGTTGCCCCCCCTCTTCCACGACACCGATGGAAGATTCCGACGAAAGGGAATTCTCCCTGTTCCGCACCGCATTGACTTCTCCGTCCCCGGCCTCTCGTTTGAATTTCGAATGCTCGGACAGGGGATCCGGGGGCAGTTTAGTCATCGTGGAGAATATTAAAGAGTATTTTTTAAATTGGCAAGTTCGAAAAGCGTTGGTTTCGAGGACCCGCGGTCCACGTGTCCGATCCGACGGCGACGGTTCCCTTATACGTTAAGAGGGAAAAAGAGTAAATTGGGGAAATTTAAAATGGCATTCTTGGGTCAAATGAGGAAATAATCCGATCACGTAACGTAACCGATTGTAATGTCCTAAACAGGAGCCGAACTTTCTTAGTTTTCAACGCGAAATCGGATTCTCAAATCTCAATTGGGAAGGGGGAGAAAGATGTATGTTTGATTGGGGAAGTTTAATTCTAATTGCCCATTTCATCGACCATTTTAATCATGTGAAATAATTGAAATGAGAATTACAAAAACTAGGCAGCTCTTTTTGATTGCTTCTGATTTGTGCATACTCTTGTGTTTTTTTTTGGGTCAAAAGCATACTTTTATGTTATGTAGTAATATAATATAGGCAATTTGTTAGAATCAATATATCGTGTATTGTATGCTTTTATTTGTTCTTTTTCTCTGACAAATGGAAAAAAGAAGTGCTAGTATAGGCTTCTCCTACATTATCTATGTGGTACTCACTAACTTATAGAGCCCTAATTTAATGTTTCATTATTTTCTTAGAATTTGGTTATTAACTCATGCAAATGTGCATGTGTGTTGCGTGCATGTATGCAATGAATTGATATATAAAAAAAATTTACGCAAAATCACTATATCATGAAAATAGTTGAATCATTAAGTTGTAGAAAAAGATTTATTTAGGAAACCACTGTAATTACACGTGACGTGAACAAAAAATACCATATCATAAAATTTGAACATTTATGGATGATCGGTTTTAAATAGAAAATGTCTGAAATTGAATATTAAAATACGCAAGAGATGAAATAAAAAGATAAAGGAAACAATCATCGCGGTTTCTTAAAATTAGGGAAGTGTATTTATTTTTCTATAATAAAAATAGATAGTATAGACCGGTTTTTCGAATTATTGAATAGGAAAGATTAAATTAAGAGGATATTAAAATTAAAATTAAAATTTAGGCCTCCGGAAATTCCACGTTGCACATCGATTTTGCGCCCTCCTCGGAATCCGGGAAGCAGGGGTCCGAAATACCGAAAACGCCCCCGCCAGGGCCGTTGCCCGCCTGCCTGCCTGCCTGCCATCTGCGCCTCCCCTCGTCTCTCTCTCTCTCTCTCTTCTCTGCCACTCCGCTGAACTTCCAGAGCCACGCACTCCTTCCCAGATTAGGGTTGTCTCCATCACTCTCGCTCAGTCCAGAAGAGAGAGAGAGAGAGAGAGAGAGAGAGAGAGAAAGGAAGGGCGAGATGATGATGGAGGAGGAGGAGGAGGAGGGCATGGGGATGGAGGTTGAGGTGGAGGAGGAGGAGGAGGAAGGGGTGTTCGTGGTGCACGAGATCGACGCCGACTACGAGTACGAGGCGCCGCAGCACTTCGACTTCACGCGCGAGGAGACCGCGGCGGAGGCGCGCGAGGCCGAGCTCTGGTTCGAGTCCGCCCGCAGCTACCCGCCTTCTCGTGAGTCCCGCTCAGCCGGCGCCGGCGGAACCGCGTGGCGTTCCGATTTTGCTTTCCTCGCTTTTTGCTTCGCCTGTGATTTCCGCCCCGAACCGCTCGATCGCGCCGAATGCGGTGGGGAAGAGGGGCCCCGGGGGGGAGATGAGTGCGAATGCTCCAGTTTCGCCCTGCAATTAGTGTGGTTTTCCTTTGAGCTTTAGTGGAATATGCTCCCTGTCTTTCTGTTCAACAATGTAGGATTTCAGCTGGAAAGTTTGCGGCTTTACTTGAGCGTTTGAGCAGCTGCTAAGTTCTTGAGTCGTGCTTTGCTCGGGGGAAAAAGGCGGCCTTTTTCCCTTTTTTTTTTAATCGTTTTTTTTGGTTGTTGTTATCAAACTGCCTAGAACCGTTCGAGTGATTTGTGGCTTGTTCGAGAACCGGGAAGAAGCGCAAATTCTGGGAACTGTTGATTTAGATTGTCTGGATGTAAACTTCGTCGGAAATGGAATGATGCAAAGTGGAGGTTTGTCGACATTGGGAGAGTCTAATTGTAGACGAAAAGATGTGTAACAGCTTTAAATTTGGGGCCTTTGGGCTCGGTTCGTACTATTTGCGGCACGCGACAAGGAAAGGAGGGCAAACTTTGCTTTTGATTGCCTTCTTTTGGTGGTGATGACAAATTTATTGGCTTCTCTATGGGCTTTGATATCCCCCTGCCGTAATTTGTATCGCGTATTAATGATACGAGTGGATTCTCTTTTCTTGTGTGATTCGTCATGTTAAGGCTTGGTCAATGTTGTTGTTTGTATATTGTTGATGTGCCACTACAGTTAGGAGCTTTTACTCTCTTTCTTATTTTCCACACACACAAATTGAATTGTTCAATGAAGACCTTACACATTCCTTCTTTCTTTTCGTTCTTCCTCTGCAACAGCGTTTGTGGTGAAATTGATTCTGAGAGATGAAATCCTGTCGAAGAATGTGAACATCTCTCCAAAATCCAAAATGATGGAGACTGATTCTCATGTACGGGTTGGTGAAATTGATACTGGTACTGAAGAATCTGAAGCGGTTCAACCGAGTAGTAAAGGTATGGTGAAGAATCATTCCTTTAATGGTCTTCTTTGCAGAATCCATATCTTTTGTAAAGCTCAGTCTTTCTTGTTGTTGAATATCATCATTAATATTCTGATCCCCAATACCCCTAAAAAAGCTTGGTTCTGTCTTATATGTTTAATCTAGCCGTAATTCAGGAGCAATTCATTATCATCTATTCTGGCCAACAAACGCCAATGTAGATCATAATTAATCTGCCCAAATCATCGCACATGCTGCAAGATAATTCCACAAAACAATGATCTTGGTTCTTTTCACATTTTCTTTTATTTGGCAAGTTTCCTAGTTTTCAAAAAACTGATCCTTAATGGTGTTTGGTTGTCTCTTCTTGTTCTTGTGATGTGCGTTTGGGACCTAATGAAAGTCTCTAGGCATGATCCATTTTTAGGCTATCTCATACCATGCTAAATGTGACATGGTTAAGAACAGATTCTTTTCATGTGAAGTGATGCTTGAAGCATTTTTCTCAAACATTTGTACCGAGTCCTTAATTTTACTTATTTTTGGAAAGCTAAAATAAAAAATAAAAAGAATAGATTGGTTCCCAGAGGCTACAGCCCCTGTTACAAGAAAAAGGTCTCTACAGCCTCGGTGATAAGTATGAAATTGGGGATCTTTTGAAGTCAATTCTTCTCTGCAGTTGCAGACTTGCATTTTTATCTTGCAATTCGCATAGCAAGTCCTGTTGTTAATGCTGAACAGAAAAAAATCTTAATTCAAAATAGTTCTTGATTTTCTCCTGTGAAATCTGATATGCATATGTAATCTTACTAGCTCGAATGTGGAATATACTCATAAAAAAAATCATGTTAAATCTAGAGCAATTTGTGCTAACAGTATATCGGCTTTCTTGTCCTTTAGATTGCAATGGGATGGCTAAAGGAAAAGGAATATTTGCCAAGTTTCAGATTGAAAATCTACAGAAACCTGAGAGGCAGCCACTAGGATTTTCTGAAGGTGATCAAAGACCCATCATGAATTTTTTCTTGATGGCGTAAAGTTGAACTATATGAGGTTCTTAAGTACTGTGTAGTCTGTGCTTTTACTGGGTTCATCTGATTGATGTGTATATGCAATGCAAAAGACTGTTCCCCAACTCTTTTTAGGTCTTTTAAGTGGAGAAGGGGTGTTATTATTTAGACGCATGTATCTGTCTTGCATCTCCATCGAGATTCAGAATTTGGTTCCTTAATTAGTTGAAATATTCAAGATCCGTCTTGCATCCTCAACTCTAAAAAGTTGTGTTTAGGCAAATTAGCAACTCTTATTTAACATTTTTAATTTTAGTGCGCTTTTCTTTAAGTATAACCCCCTGCAATGATAGTACTTATATGTATTAGTGCTTCATGCATGCATCATGACACCTCTCTTTTTCCTTATAATTCCTTATTGCAGGACTGATGTCTTATAATCATGTATCATGCAACACGATAAAAGCTAAATCCAAGACATCAGTCAAGCCTTGTCTGCCAAGGAGCTCAACTTTAATGAAGCCAACTGCAAGTATGTTGGCCAAGCAAAATCAGCCATCTCAAGTTGCAAGCTCCAGGTAAATGGTATTTTTACGTGAGATTCTTTTACTCTTGTTTGCTTTGCCATGATTTTACCACTTTTTTTTCAATTTAAGAAACTGATGACTAATGGAAGACCTTTAATTTCCACTTACTGTGTAAGTTTGTAAGCTGGTGGGTTGGTCAAATTTTGGCAGAAAAGATTGTCCTGTCTTTGCAAACTACATATTTCTCTGGATGTTGGCATTTGGTATTATAGCTAGCTATGTCATTTACATGCACATCGAATATTAATGTTGTAGAAATTAAATGTGTTATTGTTTTCAGTATTGGTCATTTTTAATAACTTTCTTTCATTGGTCCTTAGATTTCAGGTGCAAACAAGTCGGATCAGTGGGAAGAGCTTATGTAGTTCTTCTGCTGCTGAGGGTCAAGCAACTAAGAGACAGAAGTTAGAGGGAGGTCATTCGCAGAAGGTCAGGCTACATCAGCTTTGTGTTCTTGTCTGCTTAGAGCCGTCATTATGGTTGATTTGAGGTCAACAATGAAAATATAGGTGACTGTTGTAAAGTGCAGAATTTTGTGCTTAAGTACGAAGTAAGCATTTTAGAAAATATGGGCAGTTTTGCTAGGTCAGATCATGAGTGATTGCTTCTGAACTAGATCATTAGAGCACTTTGGTTAGAAAATCAACTTCAGTCAGGCAACATTTTGGTTCGGTGCAATTTTCAATGTTAGTAAATTGATCGAGGCCTAGCTTAGAGCTGGAAACTCGTCTTGTATGGAGTTGATGTATCTAGTTGTTTGAGAGGACTAAATTCGGCCTCGTTGTGACAGGTTGGTGAAGTAAAGCAGCAGACTAATTTTGTCCACAAGGCACCTAAAAAGGTACCATCATGCTTGGCATTGCTCTTGAAACCTGATGTGGAGATCTACATTTCAAATATTGCCAAGTGCTGGACAGCAGTATAAGCATTTAGAATTTTGGCTGGTGTTGCAGTAGTATGTGACGTAGCATGAATCTCTGGATGACTTTGCAGGAAGCAATAGTCGAGAAGAACCCTCATTCAAAGCTGAGGCTTACCATTCCTCGGGAGCCGGAGTTTGAAACAGCTCAAAGGGCACAAAGGGCGAGGTTCATTATCACTGTGGATCTAACTACTTATTTCTGGCTTTTGAAATTGGTAATGCCTATAGGCATATGAAATCTTTTGAATTGCAGGCCAAGAAACATAAGTGATGAGGAACAATCAGCAGTGACCGTACGCAGATTCAAAGCAAGACCTTTGAATAGAAAAGTCAGCATGCCTTTCTGAAATCAACTTCAGTCTTTTCCTTATTTTTTTCCCCTCTAACTCAAACTTGCTTCTGTAATGTTCAGATTTTCGAGGCTCCTTCTCTGCCACTTCAGAAAAAGAGCATTCCGAGAATGCCAGAGTTTCAAGTAATCTTTTGGCTCTTCTAATTTTTGTACTTATACATACCGCGTGCTTGATAATTGATTCACACACTCATTTTTCTCGGCTTTTATTTGTCATGTTCTTCAGGTTTTCCACCTGAAGACCCTGGAAAGAGCTATGGAGCATAATGTAGGTGCTACATCATCCTTGTTGCATGAATCTGAGAAGGTAATGACATTGTCCTCAGATTAGAATGCTGTTCTGTCTAAAGTTACCTTTTTCTTCAATCCGTTAAATAAATTACTTGATGTGATCACATGATTGTCAGGTTTGCCAGTTTCATGTTCTGACTCAACTTTTTCCTTGTAGGAATTGCTGAAATCCTGTCCAGTTGTAGAAAAAGAACCAAGGAGTCCTCAGAGGTAATTGTTGCAAAATCTTTTAATCATGGTTGGAAGTGAAGTTTGTATCAAATATCCCTGATTGCCCTTTTGGTCTCATGCGTGATCTGTTTATCCCGATGACCTCTTAGGATTAATTAGATGGATTACTAATGTTTTATATTACATGTCTTAAGCAGATAGGAAAACCTTATTTCATGTATCCTTTGCTGTGGATCTCGTAGTTCTCTTTTTCCTGGCGTCTCTTTTACCTCCATTTTCTTTTTTATCTTCTTTCCTTTTGGGTTTGGGCCAGGGGAATCACCTAAGAAGAGTTTCCCTTGCTTCAAAAACCTGCTGCCAGCAAGGAGTAAAAATGGCTTCATGTTCGGTTGTGTAGTAAGAGCTACCAACTCTGTGTGATTGTCATGAGCAAAACATTCCAGCATCAATGTTCTGATTTTAGATTGTACATGCTAATGTTTCTCTTGACAAATGGCTTAAGGCATCAAAGAAGTAGCGGTTGCTGATCATCTTGTTATGATAATTGTAGAACAAAGAGAGCACATTAGGGGCATTCTATTATCAAGATAGAAAAGCTAAGATAACCCTGGTGTTGCTTTGGTGATTTACAGAACCACTGGTGTGGATGCTTCCAGGCAGGATGGAACCTGCTCATTGTATTCTTTCAAAGCTCATCCACTCAATAAAAAGGTGAACATAGTCAGTTGTTATCTGCCAGGAATGTCATGTTAATTTTTCAGTTACATAATCTGTATGAGGTCTGCAGATTCTTTCAAGTAAAGGAAATATTGGGGTCTTCAGAAATAAAAAGCGGGAAGCAACAGTGCCTATGGTATTTAGTATGAGCCTTGATTGTTTCTACCACCTATGTTGTTTCTTTTACGCAAACTAAAACCAAATGTCAATACAGGAATTTAAGTTCAATAATGAGAAGAGGGTTCAGCATAATCCGCCGACGGAACTTTTTAGCAAGGTAGAGAGAATGCTGAGATGTGTTTGTGAAGCATCTCTGGAAGCTGAACTTATGATATCAATAAAATTCTTCAGTTATTATTCATTTTGTGCTTTGTCATCTCTTTTACAAGAATAATTCCTTGGTTTTTTTGTCAGTTGTCCCTAAAACCTGAACTTCAGCCGAGTAATGGATCTTATTCTCAGAGAAAATTGTGTCAGCCTCCCCGTATCTCCATGAAGGTAAGTAAACACTACCTTTTGGCCTCCATGATATTTGACCTTCGTTATTACTGTATTGAGTTACTCACTTCTCTTTGTAAGGGTCCGAAAGAAAACAGATTCCATCCTCTACAGCAAAAAGTTGAGGTAAAAAGGGAACTTACACTATTTTTCCTTTGATTTTGTGCTGCTGCTTCTGCTCACAGTCTTAATGCATGCCTTTTAGGTGACAAATTTGGTGAAAGAGAGAACTCCCTTTGGGGAAAAGCAATCCCAATATGGAAATGGCATTGCCGCTGCTGAAGCAGGCCCCAGATTCAATGGGAGGTACTGAAATTTGTATACGTGCTAGCTTATATTGCTTGACCATTTGATGTTTACTGTAGGACTTTTGCTGCAGGAGTTTGGGCATTTGCTGATGGCTGAGAGGAAGTTGCTGCATTGGTTATTTGTTGATTCTTGCGCTGTTAAAGAATGGTTACATATTGGTCCATGTTAACGCTCGTCTTCATTATTCAGGTCTCATAGGAAGTTTACTCACCATACAGCTTACCTCAACAGCGAAGAGATGCGCTCCCTAATATGAGCTTACCCCTGTTTTACCTGAAGTAAGCCCAAGTCAGCCATACCCAAAATAAACACAGCAGCACGTACGACTGTACAGAATTCCATAAACCTTCTCACAGTCTGAAGCATCCTCGACCACACTGTCCGGTGGCAGTTGTAATTACCCATCTTGGGCCACTAGATTCGCAAGAACCGTGTACAGAACATCATTGTAGTGAGGGTGATGATCAAGTATATTACAGGATACTTTCTACAGCTGCATTTTGTATTTTTGCAGCATGAGCTGCTGTTTTTTCCTCTAAGTTCTTTATGCGGCGGAAAGAAGCTATTATGTTTCCAATCGCACATTTGTGCCTCTGCCTCACTTTTTATAGCTATATCAAGATCAATCAAAATCTGTGCCAGACCGAGACACCAAGAAATGCCACTAGAGAAGAATAATATTTCTGCACGGTTGTGGCTTTTCCTAAGTTCTTTCCATAGGTTCTGCTTATGTGAAAGTGCCACTTAATTTTGCTTGGGACACCACAAGATCACTAATCCGTTTCTCTATTTCAGTCGACTTTTAGAGCTCCTCTATTTTGTGTTACTAGTAATTCGTTCTGGGAACGAAAGGCTCTGAGCAAATAATCCCTACCTAATTTTCCTAGTTCGAACTCATGAAACGCCTTCAAGGCTGGTCAACGCTGTTGGGCTTAGATGGTTTTGCCCAGTCACTCTTTAAATGATTCCACGACCAAACCTAGCTTTTGCCTTATTCAAACACAATTTCGGAGCTGCCATATGTTTAGCAGCTGGTATCGGACGTCGGCAGAGAATCCTAAGACACGGAATGTTGCTGTCAAAGACTTGCTTGAATTGGTCCTAAGCATTCCATCTTTCATTCCCTAAGAGCTTGACGCGTTATTTTATCCGTTCTTAATTTTTTATACACCTGTGAATCGGTTAGGCCGTCTTCAGCCGGATTGCATTTCATTAGACTTATTTTGACATGAGTCTTAAACTTGATTCTATAAAGAGCCCAAGAGCCGAGCCTCTTCATCATTGCAAGCCCAATAGTTCCCAAGAAATCTCTACAACCTCAAGAAAATTTCTGAAAGCGTTCCTTTGTCTCCTATCCTTTTTGCCCGCTGAAGCTTAAAAGAGTATTCTTCGACTTTTTCAACCATGGCATCGTCCATTAGCTTCGTGACCTTAGCTTTAGTTGCAGCATTTGTTCCTGCATCAGTGATGGGCACTGATTTCATGGTTGGAGATGACAAAGGCTGGACCCTCGACTTTGACTACCAAACCTGGGCCGAGGGGAAGCAGTTCTACGTCGGTGACAATCTTGGTATGAATCGTACTCCTCCCGTTTTTCTCGCCTTGCATTTGAGCAAACATGCGGACTTGTCCCACAATGTTACTGCGTAAAAGCTGCACAAGGTTACGCCAAAGAAATTTTAAGAGGTTAAATCAATTAAAATGCGATGACGTAAATGCTGCTTTTTTACACTATGGTGGGGGTCATCACCTGAATCAGTTTTGGTATGGAAATTTTTCTGGAATGGGCGTCATGCCTAGCTGATGCCAAGAGGCCAATGCTTCCTCTTTGTTGCAGCTTTCAAGTATTCGGGGGGCACCCACAATGTCCTGAAAGTCAACGGGACCGGTTTCCAGCAGTGTGCGGCGCCGGCGGGCACCGTGGCTCTGACCACCGGGAACGACGTCATTCCCCTGTTGACCCCCGGAAGAAAGTGGTACATCTGCGGCGTCGCCAAGCATTGTGCGGCCCGCAACATGAAGCTTGCCATAACCGTGCTGCCCAAAACGGTGTCGCCCACGCCCGCGCCTACAACACCCGAAGTCTCAGCTGCTGGAGGAACCGTCGCGCCTGGATATTACGCATTGATCATGGCCGTCGTCGGCGTTGTTGCAATCATCATCGTTTGATGTATATTTAATCAGTCAACCAGTCATTCATCCTATTCGTCCTTTCAATTGGTGTTGATTTATTTGTTTGTAATCTTTGCATTCATTTCAAGTCTGGTCTGTGAACGAAAGTACATTCGATTTTAGTCATTCATGCTGTTATTACTCAAAGGCGTATCTATTCTAAACGATATTGCAATTCAAAATTCTACCCGATTTGTCATTTCAGGTTCCCTCCTCATTTTCCAAGACTTGCGTCTGAGGCATCATCCGGGGAAAGAGATCCTCTATCCCGATAATCATCGGGGTGTCTCATCCATTGAAATCATTAATTCATGCGAGTTCGAGTAGTCTTGAAATTTAACAATAAGGTATCAATGGTTGAAACTCACTAAGGTACCGATGGATTATCGCGCGGGGTAGAGAGAGTCCTCATTCAATGTCGGATCCTGTCCTCTATGCTAATTCCTTGGTCCCTCAAAGAGCGATTTGCCATCCTTAATACATTATTCCGTAGAGTATTTTATCGTCTCTTCTACATAAAACGGTGGACCTCATGAAGATTTTAAAGATTTTAAAGATTTTCAATGAATGATCTAGATTTGTTCTTCCGTGATCCAATGGTCACCAATCTTTGAAGAACGGATTCTCGAAGAAGAAGATATGGAAGAACCAAAGAACAATGTGCATTGACGTTGCAGGTTGGCAGCAACAAAATCTTTACTATCAGCAAGCCATGTATCAACTAATGATGATGTCCCCTTTTACAATTTTTGTGTCTATGTGGCCACGAGAATCGTCCGAAGCTTCTTGAAATGTAAATTGAAGACGCACAGTCCACAGAATTTTAACTTCCTAAAAGACTCATACGTTCATCCACTCGGTGTGCCGATTGTCATACGAAAAATATAATTGTAATGGAGCTTGAAACATTTCAGCATTCATGTAACATTATTTTAACATATCATTACTTGTAAATGGTGCACGTAAGACTAAATTGACAAATTTAAAAAGCAACCGATTAGTATAAAAATAAAAGCTTACAAAAATTATATTAAATATTATATATCTTATATATTACACTATCTGTCAAATGTGAGGGATACAAACTTTTGTCTTATGGAAAAAAAATAAATTCTGTTATTATGCTAAAAAATATTTCTTAGATACAAATGATCTGTTATAATTAAATAATAGGAGAATTTCAATTAAGGGCATGAAATGGAACCTTTTTTTCAAAAAGAGGATTTACACTAAATTTTGTCTTAAATAAGGGCTTGAAGTGACTAATTTAGTCTCAAATAAAGCCTTCAACTTAAAAGCCAATCAAATCTTATTTGCAGCTTGGCATATTTTCGTCTAAAGGCTTTTTTCTTTTTCTTTTTTTCTTTTTCCTTTTTGTTTTTCTTCTCCTTCTTTCTTCATCTTGCTCACCTCATTCTTGACAAATGCGTCAGACTCCTCAGTCCTCACGCACGAGCTTGCACAAGTGCAAAACAATTTGAACAATTTAGGAAAAGAAGAAAATGGAAAGATATTCGAGAAGTTATGCAATTTTGCAAGACTCCAAATTGCATGCTTCAGTTTTGCAACCTCCCCATCAGCAAACTTCAAAGCGCATGCCGTGCATTCTGCAATTTCGCATCCTCATCCAAGCCCTCATTGATTTCAACGGAAGCCGGATTTAAGTTATTCGCCACCAGTCACCTTCTCCAACGATGATGATGAACTTGAGAATTGAGAATTATTTTTATTCAATTTGCTTGTAAGAACTTATTTTGGTAATTAAAGTATCAGTTTCATGTTCTCCCTGCTAATGAAATTGGCTATGCCGTGATAACTTTCACTCATAGCTTCTTGAGAATGTTCCGTTGGGTTCGGGTTGGATTATTCGTAACATTCATAGATGCAACTTGCATTGAGGTGGAATATGTGACTTCTTGAGAGAGTCCAATTATGTTGTGCATGCAAGTTATCTACAAAGATTGCTGAATCATTCTGATTCATAATTGAAAATATTCACCTTTAGTCATGATTCGAATTAGACAACACTCAAATCTAAAAAACAGATGACTCTGGTTCTACACATGTACAAACAAATTTCCCTCTCTAACTCTGAAATATTATCTGCACACATTTAGGAGAGAATAAGAAGACAAAAAAAGTGCAAAATCTATTAGAAATTCCCAAAATCGTGCATTTCACTGAATGATCAATGCACATGAGTATCACAGACATTTTTCAAAAACCTCTAATAAATTTGGCTTAGGGACTTCAATCCGGCTTCTCCTCACTGAGACGGATCATAGCCTGCGGGAGGACGAATTTGAGTTCAAGCATCAACAACGATGAGGACAGCAAGCTAATGGCTTACACCTCGTCGTGCTTGACCACGGCCACAAGATGTGGGGGTCAAATTGAGTAGAGCGTCACATCTTGGCCCACTTGTGCTTGATCTAGGGCTTGGATTGACCTCCATCTTTCGACAAAGGTACTGGAATTGCTGTTGAGGGTAGCGACAGATGAGGTTGAGGGTGTTGATGGCAATGTTGGCGGGGAAGATAGAGATGGACTCTAGGGGACGCAATTTGAGAGCGAAGAAGGTGGAGGCACGAGGATGATGAAGAAAAGAAAGAGAAGGACAAAAGAAATAAAAGAAGAAGGAAAAAAAAGGTCTTTAGACGAAAATACCCCTAGATGCGAATAAGATTAGGCTGGCTTTTAAGTTGAGGCCCCTAATTGAGACTAAATTAGTTACTTCAAGTCTTTATTTGAGATCAGATTCACTTTGAGTTCTTTTTTGAGAAAATGATTCTACTCTAAATCTTTATTTGAAATTTTTCCCTAAATAATGATATAATAAAGAGAGAAGTGAAAAAAGAGGGATGATAAATTATTATATATATGCTTTGCTATTGTTGCGCGTCAAAATCTTGTCTTGTAACGAGGAGAGTCCATTTGTAGCAATCTACAATTCTAGGCGGCAACTTAGAGGCAACATTTAGTGGTTTTCCCTTTTAGATATCGTCAATGAAGTTGCGGTCATTGCATTTTGGTTCTTTGGTTGCGCCCATTAAATTGTTATTGGAAATACACTTGTGATTTGCATTAGAAAAAGTCTTATATCGGAAAATTGGTGTAGTGCAGAGTAGTTAATATTATCCTAGCCAACCTACATTTCATGATTTTAAAAAAATTACGGCGTCAAAAATCATTGTGGTAGCGTCATTTTCCCGTGCTAGCGTGGTAAATTCCACGAGTAAATATTAGCTTTTGCCTTATTCGAATGCATTTTTTTTTTTTTTTTGCAGCCTATGTGTTTGGTAGCTAACTTCGGACGGACGGTATGAGGCGGACATCCGCGGAGAATTCCAAGATGGCACAAAATTCTTAAATTAATCCCTAGGCATTCCTAGGCATTCCATTTTTCATTTTTCCAAACGTCACGTTAGGACCATCTTATTCGTTCTTTCTATAAAATATTTTTCTGGTGCACCTGTGGACTCTGTTTGGCCGTCTTCAGCCGGATCGCATTTTATTAGATTCATATTGACATCAGTCTTAACTTTGATTTTCTATAAATAGCCCGAAAGCTGAGTCTCTCTTCATCATTAAAAGCCTAATAGTTCCCGAGCCAATCTCTACAACCTCCAGAAATTTTCTTGAAGTGTTAGCATAAAAGAGCGTTTTTTCAACTTTTTCAACCATGGCATCGTCCATTATCTTCGTGACCTTAGCTTTAGTTGCAGCATCTGTTCTTGCACCAGTGATGGGTACTGAGTTCGTGGTTGGAGATGACAAAGGCTGGACCCTCAACTTCGACTACCAAGCCTGGGCCGAGGGGAAGCAGTTCTACGTCGGCGACAACCTCGGTATGAGTCGTGCTCCTCCCTGTTTGTCTCGCCTGTGCCGTCCGAAGCGTGCTGCGCATTTGAGCAAACGTGATTGAAATTGCAATGATGTAGATGCTTTTTCGTACTATGATGGGGGTCATCACCCCAATTAGTTCTGGCAAGAACATTTTTTCGAGACTGGTTGTCGTGCTTAGCTGATGCTAAGAGGCCCCTACTTCCTCTTTGTTGCAGTTTTCAAGTATCCGGAGGGCGTCCACGATGTCTTGAAAGTCAACGGGACCGGCTTCCAGCAGTGCGCGGCGCCGGCAGGCACCCCGGCTCTGGCCACGGGGAACGACATCGTTCCCCTTCTGACCCCGGGAAGAAAGTGGTACATCTGCGGCATCGGCAACCATTGTGCGACCGGCAACATGAAGCTCGTCATAACCGTGCTGCCAAACACGGAGTCGCCCGCGCCCGCGCCCGCTGAAGGCTCAGCCCCTAGAGGGAGCATCGCGCCTCAATGTTACGCTTGATCACGGCTTCTTTGGCGTTGTTGCAATGGTTATGGTTTGATGTATCTTAAGTTAGTCATTCGTCCCGTTTGTCTTTTCACTTGGCGTGGTTTATTTCGTTTGTACTCTTTGCATTCGTCCCGTTCGTCCTTTCACTTGACGTGGTTTATTTCGTTTGTAATCTTTGCATTAATTTAAAAAGTTTTTGTTGAGGAAATCTTTCATTACGACTTGGAAAGTACATTCGATTTAGCCATTTATGCTCTTATTATTCAAGGGCGGGTCTATTCCAACCAGGCTGGATGGATGTCGCCAAAAGGAGAATTTCTATGGCCTCTCGAGCGGGCGATTCACTTTTCTAAGTGCGCCGTACTCTTAAGCATTTTGTCCTACTTTCTACATCAAACATCGCATCTCAAAAAGACCTTAAAAATTTCCAATGCACAATCGAGAGTTGTTCTGCCGTGATCCAACGGTTGCCAATGCCCGAAGAACGGATCTTCGAAATCTTTCTAGTAGATGAAAGTGGAGAGGAGGAGATGGAAGAAAGAAATGAATAATGGGACCCAAAGAACTATAGACATCGATATTGCAGTTTGGCAATTACAAAATCTTTGCCATTTTTTTCCCGAAACAAACACAACCTGATTTACATGAATAATTTTCTTTTGCGTTTTGTACAATGTAAATATATGTACATATATGCGAGAGCCTTTTCATAGAAAGTTTAAATTAATTATTCAGCTGTATTTTAGTTATTCTAAAGTTATTGTAAAGGAAACGACATCGTCATTCTCAAACAAACGTATTCTGCAATATTGCTGGACTACTAAACCTTCTAGAATTGCTTCTGGACTCCCTATAGAAACTCTGAAGTCGAGAAAGAAAGCGTGTATATGATAAGTTATTTGTATAATTAAAACAGTCGTTTAATAGCGACTACTTAAATAATTAAGTACCACATGCATTGCTTCGACTTATTCATCATTGAGAAGATAAATTCTTATATTTAATCAAAACATTGCGCGAAGTTCAGGTGTAACAATTAGTTTACATAGATATGTAAATAGCGAAAAATTATGAGGTTAACGGTGGCTTCCGTCTTCAGGTCCAAATATTGTTCATGATATTTGGTAAATTTTGAATATATATATATATATATATATATATATATATATATATATATATATATATATATATATATATTTGAATATTTTGTCGTGCCCCAAACTTTAAATTTTCGTTCTGCTTGCAATAAAGAGAATATGCTATGAGGAGGCAACGATGAATTTGTCCTATCCAATATGTCTCGTGGCCACAAAACCAAAAAAAGTTGAGGGAGTTGATTCCTCTTAGCCGAATTAAGCAAGTCCACACTCATCATAAATTGCTCCTGGCATCGATAAATTTTATGATCTCAGTTTACCTGATACATATAAATAGGTTGGAAACCATGATGATTACAACCATCTCTTCATCAAAGCTATAGCTTTTGTATACACTTTCCTCTTGTCATAGGGAGGCATACATGGCTCTCTTTAAGAGAACTCTAGTCATCATAGTTTGCGATAGGTGATTCCGATATAATTAAGTTTGAAGTCGGAAATACCTACAGCAATCAAGTAGATAGCGTCCTTCGAGATTTGGTATATAAAGCAACGATAACGATTTTGATTACTTCGGACAACTGACGGTCTCAAATCAAGGTTGCTTTGGCCACGCAGCTCGCAATGGAGCTCTTTCGAATTGACTGCTTTGCATGCTTAATAATGGCTAGATACGATAAAATAGATGGTTGTCCAGAAAATACCAGCGCCCAAATGCAGCTTAAGGATATGCAGGATTAGGTACGAAAATTATCATTTCACATAATGAATATGTCAAGAGTATCGTTGATTTGGATTAAGAATCACCTGTGTTTTGACTTTTTTTTTTTTTTTGGTGCACCATGACTAGTACATTGGAGCTCATTGCCTGCGCACAAAAAAAATTTCCCTTGATGTTTGGTCATGTGAAATCAAAGCTTGTAGAATTAAAAAGCTAAATAATCAGACGGTTCTTTTAGTGCATATACTTAATGTATCAATTTTTTTTTTTTTGATAACATGCTATATGCGAATACTCAGATCAATCAATCCTCGCAGACGTACATATTAATTTGCGCTTTTCTACGAATTAAAAAGCTGTATGATCAGAGGGTTCGTTTAGCACATAAACTTAATGTGTCAATTTTTTTAGTAACATGTTATATGCTAATACTCGGATCAACCAATCTATGGATGTACATATTAAACTTGAGCTTTTCCTTGATATAATATTGAATTGCTTAACTCTTTTATTAGGTTTTTGACATTTTATACCTCCTTTGAGGAAATACCGTAATCTCGTAATTCTTTGAAATGATCAAAGTTAAACGATCATTAATCTTCTCGGCTTGGTTTAGTTGACGACTTGAGTTTCGATAATAATATTAGTCCCACGGTCCGTCTTTCTCTATAGCTGAGTGTCTAGGCCAGAAATATGCTCCTTATCTCAAATTTTGGTAATATTTCAGTCCATTCCCCATATTTTTTTCAACCCCAATACGAACAAGTGCGACGAAAAATATTGTATAGACTTTTTCTCTGGCAAAAGAACGCTTCAAGTGCCATAACTTTGGCCAAAGGGACACTTAAGTGTCATAACTTACGAAAGGTATACTTAAGTGCCACATTTGAAGAAAAACGGATCACTTGAGTGCCACTCCGGCCAAAGTCCCGGCCAAAACGCCAACGTGGCATTTTTCGGCGAAGCGCACCCAAAACGGCGTCGTTTTGCACGCCGATGTGGCTAAAACGGCGTCGTTTTTGGTTGACGTGGTAAAAAAAAAAAAAAATTAAAAAATTAATTTAATTTAATTTAAAATTAAATTTAGTTAAAATATTTAAAAATAATAATTTTAAAATTAAATTTAGTTAAAATATTTTTAAAAATAATAATTTTAAAATTAAATTTAGTTAAATATTTTAAAAAATAATAATTTAAAAATTTTAAAAACTTAAAAAAAAAAAAAAAAAAAAAGGGAACGGGGGGGAAGCGGTGAGAGCCCTCGGCCGCCACCGCCCCCCCCCCGCCGCCGGGGAAGGGCCGGCGACGGCGGGGAGGGTCGGCCGGGTCGCCGGGCCACGGCCGGGGGCCGGCGACCCCGGCCGACCGGCGGTGAGGGCTCGCGAGCCCTCGCCGGATCTGGGTGAGGGCCGCGAGCCCCCGGATCCAGCCGCGAGGGCTCGCGGCCCTCGCCCGATCCGGCGGCGAGGGCTCGCGAGCCCTCGCCGCCGGCCGGCCGGGGTCGCACCCCCGGCGGCCAGTCCCGGCGACCCCGGCGGCGAGGGCTCGCGAGCCCTCGCCGCCCGGCCGGCCGGGTCGCGACCCCCGGCCGGGGCCCGCGACCCCGGCCGACCCTCCCCCCCCGTCGTCGGCCCTTCTCGGCGGCGGCGGGGCGGGCGGCGGCGCGGCGGCCGAGGGCTTATCCCTCGGCCGCCTCCCCCGTTGCCTTTTTAATTTTTTTTTTTTAATTTTTTTTTAATTTTTTTAATTTTTTAAGTTTTTAAAAAAATTAAACTTTTTAAATTTTTTTTAATTATTTTGGCTAAATTTAATTTTAAAATTATTAATTTTTAATATTTTAACTAAATTTAATTTACAATTTAATTAATTTTTTATTTATTTTTTTTTCACGTCAATCCAAAACGACGCCGTTTTGTCCACATCGACGTGCAAAACGGTGTCGTTTTGGGCGCGTTTCGCCGAAAAACGCCACGTTGGCGTTTTTTTAGCCGGATTTTGGCCGGAGTAGCACTCAAGTGATCCCTTTTACTCCGATTTTGGCACTTAAGTGTACCTTTCGTAAGTTATGGCACTTAAGTGTCCCTTTGGCCAAAGTTGTGGCACTTGAGGGGTCCGCACGTCCTTTTTCTCTAAATGATATGGTTGATAGGGCTAATCATAATGTAAATTGTTATTTCTTCATAATATTAGGCATTTTGTGCACATAAATATACACATATATAATATGTCAATTTAAGTATTTTTGTCGCGCCTCAAAATTTAAATTTTGGGTTTGGATGCCATAACAAGAATATGCTATGAGACTGCAACAATGGACTTGTGCTAAGAAAGTGGATTCCCCTTCCGAACTATGGAAGTACACACAAAATTCATCCAGAATCTTAATTTGGGTGATAAACACTAGGAGAAAGCATCACACACACAAAACTATATAAGTTAGGACATTGTAACATATAAAAAGATTGGAAACAATAAGGATTTGTACTTTACAAATTACAATCACCTCTTCTCAACGCAATAGCTTTTGTCTAAGTGTTTCTCTAATCATAGAGAGGGATACATGGCTCTCTTCTGGCGAAGTCCAGCTGTTGTAATTTGGTTATCTTGTATTTGCATCAACATGGTAGGGGAATCCGAAATGATGATCATATATGACATATGCAACGGGATTAAGTTTGGAGTCGTACGCACCTCCGCCAAGTAGATATCATCCTTCAGATTTTGGTGTATCATACGACAGATAACGGTTTTACCATTACAGACAATCGACAATCTCGGATCAAGGTTGCTATGGCCATGCGGCTTGCAATGGAGCTCTTTTGCACTACGATTGCTTATTATGCTTATTGTTGACTAGACATGAAATAAGAGATGGTTGTCCTGAAAACAGCGGTGCCCAAGTGGAGCTTAAGGATCGTAGGATTAGGTACGAAAACTATTATTTCCTAGAATGAATGAGGATTAATTGCACGTCAAGAGTATTGTCTATTTGGATTAAGATACCCTTATCTGTTGATAATATTGTTGGTGCATTGGACCATACCTATTAAATTCGGGATTTTATTTTTTATAATACAATGTCGTATTGCACAACTATTTTATTTGGTTTACTATGTTTTATACCAACTATTAGGAAGTGTTGTAATCTCACAAAATTTTAAAAAAGTTGAAGTTACGATGGAACGGCATATCAAGAAATTTTTTTATTTTTCATTGATGATTTTTTCAATGTGTAATTAAGATAAAAGGGTTTAATGTTGGAACACAACAATTTCTCATTATATGATTTCGTGGTTAGTATCAAAGAAACATCATAGATAAGGTCATAATTTATGACTTCTTCTTGTCTAAGTCATAACCGAATAGAAAAATGATATAACAATAAAAAATCTTATCATAGTCATGACGTTATGATATTAGTAAAAAATTCCATAAATCACACTTTCTATTTTCATTTTACGATTTTACAAAACTTTTCGTCAATATCGAAGGCCATATGACGCTATCATAACCAAACACCAAAATCCATTTTGGTCGAGGTACAATAGGATAGCTTCCATTAATATTAGAGAATCCAGTCAAGTCCATTACATCAAAGCTAAATAATTCTATATTTTGTGATTAGACAACAATAATTATGATGATGGACAGATGGGTCATCATGTAAAGAAAACAAGAAATCGTTTTCTTGTTTGTTTCATTTCATTCCTTAAATTTACTATTTATTATTTGACAGTGAACTTCCAGTTTTATAAACCTTTTCTTTACAGTTTTATATTAAATATGAATCTCAAATTTGTGAACCTATTGTGAAAATCGGAATAGAACCTAATAAAATAAATGAAATTGCTCCATAGTCCACAAAAGAATGTATGATTGTACAAATGACTTTCTTTCGTTATTTGCAGTGTACACATAAAGATACATATATGGGAGAGCTTTATCGTAGTAAGGTTATGTATAGCACAAAATTCATTATTCAGCAGTAGTTTTTTTTTGGTGACCGAGGAACCGCCAGAGACTTCCTTACGGGGTCACACTGTCCTCCGATGCCCAGTGGCACCGTCGGATGTCGTCGCAAGCCACATTATTCAGCAATAGTTTAGTTTCTCAATTATGTATAATCTTTCTTGTAAGTAAACAACATTTTCATTCTTAAAGAAACATATTATGCAATATTAATAGAACTAATAAACCTTCTCAATTTGCTTTTTGGCCTCCCTCTTGAAAAAAATAAGGTATGTAAATGATAAGGTCTTTTCGGACAAAAAAATGATAAGCTATTTGAATTTCTTTTATTGAAAGAAAATTATATTCATGGCTCCAAACAATACATGAAAAGTATATAGGCTTTATAGCAAATCAAATCAAAGTAGAGTTGAGCCTAGAATATTGCAAAACAAAATCAAATCTAGGAAATAAGAAGCACCAACAAAGTACTAGTAGTACACACCCGTTTAATAAGAATGGATTTGTCAAGAAAAATAATTCGCGACCGATCACTGAATCTCATATCTTCGTCAATAATGAGCACATGCAAAAACTTCATTCTAACTATAATATAGCCAATTGACGGTGTGCACCTAGGTTTAGGTTCTTTTACATCATCACCATATGGAGACAACAAAAGCAGGTTGAATGAACACATATATAACATTTGGGAGAGCGAATCTTCATGGTTCAACAAGACACCAAAGTTTTGCGATTACCATTGAAGTTGGAGGCAAGGGATTTGTTAGCAGATAGAGCACATGGACATTGAATCTCAGAGACACATATTTACTAAACTTCCAAATATAGATTGGAAGAGGATAGCTCTCAAATTGAAAACTAGATCGAGAGAGAAGAAAAAAATAATAAAAGAGAAAAAAAGACAAACAAAATTAACAAGAGAGGGAGGGGAGGGCAGGACTAGCTCATGTCCTCCCTCGTGGCTGAACAAGAAGACATGAAGAGAGAAAAGACAAAGGGAAGGTGGAGTGACAAAGAAGGAACCTATGGAATTGCGTGATAAATGCTCTTAATATCAAGCATTGACAAAGTTCGCCACCCATGACCTCAGTTTACGTGATAAATACTATGAAAAAGAAGCACACACACAAAACGATATAAGCTAGGACATTGTGACATCGTAAATGGATTGGAAACAATGAGGGTATGGAATCTATAAATTACAACCACCTCTTTGTCAAAGCCATAGCTTTTACATAAGTGTTTCTCTAGCCATAAAGTTGCATACATGGCTCTCTTTGGGAGAACTCTAGTCATTATAATTTGGTTCTTTTGCATCCGCAGCACCGTGATAGGCAATTACGATGCAACTATTGTATACAAAATATGTAACGGGATTAAGTTTAGTTCCTCAAGCCCCTATTGGCAATCAATGGAGAGCGTCCTTCAAGATCTGGAGAATGACACGCCGGGTAACGGTTTTGATTATTACGTGCAATCGTCCGTCTCAGGACAAGATTGCTATGGCCACGCGGCTTGCAATGGAGCTCTTTCGCAAGAAGACTGCCTTGTATGCTTAATATCGGCAAAAAAAGATTTAGAAGATGGTTGTCCAGAAAACACCGGTGCTCAAGTGCAGCTTAAGGATTGCAGGATGAGGTACGAAAATCATCCTTTCACTGAATGAATGGGGATTAATGGCAATAGCAAAAGCGTTGTTAATTTGGATTAAGAATCATTTATCTGTCGACCATTTTCGTTTTGTGCCCCATGTTCAGTCATGTGACGAACGCTTGTAAAAATAAAAACCCTTTGATGAAAGGGTTCTTTTAACGCGTCATTTTTCTTTTTTTAATAACATGCTATATTCGAATACTTGGATCAATCGATCTCTATGCATGTGCCCGTTGAGTTCGGGATCTTCTATGACATAATATTATATTGCACAACTCTTTTATTTTGTTTATGGCTTTTTATGCTTGACTATGAGAAAATGCCATGATCTCATGGGGACAAATTCGAAGCTACAACGAAATGGCGTATGGAGACAAATTTTTTCTTTTAAATTTACAATTAGTGTTAAATAATCCAACAATTTGTGATAGACAAATAGATGGATTGTCCTGTAAAGATAATTAAACATCATCTTTTATTGGTCAAAAAATGATTAAACAACATCAGAACAAGGAGATTTGATGAGGGAAAAGTACCAAAAAAGTTTTAAACCTATTACATTGGTATCAATTCAATCATAAACTTTTCAATTGGACCAATTCAGTTCTAAATCTTTTAATATTGGTACCAATTCAGTCCATCCGGCCAATTTTGGCCGGGCCGGGGCATTGACGTGAACATCGGCCGGTGGCTGGACACCGACGTGGCAATTTTTATGATTTTTTTTAATGATTTTTTTCGAATTTTTTATTAATTTTTTATTAATTTTTATTAATTTTTTTTTCTTTTTCTTGTTATTTTCTGCCTTCTTCCTGGTGGTGGCTAGCGAGCTGCAGTGAGGCTCACCGGCCACTAGGCGAGGGCCGCGAAGCCCTCACCTGCCGCCAGCGAGGGTTGCGGCCCTCTGCCGGCCTCTCCAAAGGCCGCCGGCGAGGCGGCTTCGCTCGGATCTGGGCGAGGCCAGCCTCATCCGCGGCTGGCGAGGCCATGGCGGCCATCGCCAAGGCGGCGGCGAGGCGAGGGCCGCGAAGCCCTCGCCCGGCCGCCGAGGAGGGTCGCAACCCTCGCTCGGCCTCACCTAGGGCCACTGGCGAGGCGGCTTAGCCCAGATCCGGCCTTGCCCCGGCCTTGCCGCTGAGTCCACGGCGACTCCTCCGCCGTCGACCCCGGAGCTTCTCATCCTCGTCACCGCCGCCTTCACCTCCACGAAATCCCAATTCGAGGCCCTAGTCCCCCACCTCCCGCCCCTCACGCCGCCGCTCCTCCGCCCGATCTTCGCCTCCGAAACCCTAGCCCGCCGCCCCAACACACTCCTCTCCTTCTTCCGATGGTGCCAGTCCCACAACCCGTCCCTCGCTCGCTCCCCGTCCCTCCTACTCTCCCTCCTCCGGTGGCAAGGCCAGGGCGAGGCTGGCCTCACCCAGATCCGGGCGAAGCCGCCTTGCCGGCGGCCCTGGGAGAGGCCGGCCGAGGGCCGCAACCCTCGCCGGCGGCAGGCGAGGGCTTCGCGGCCCTTGCCCAATGGCCGGTGAGCCTCACCGGAGGCTCGCCGGCCACCACCGGAAGAAGGCGTAAAAATAACAGGAAAAAGAAAAAAAAAGAAAAAATTAATAAAAATGAATAAAAAATTCGAAAAAAATCATAAAAATTTCCACGTCAGCATCCAGTCACCAGCCAACGTCCACGTCAGCGCCGGCCAGCCAAAATTAGCCGGATGGACTGAATTGATACCAATATTAAAAGGTTTAGGACTGAATTGGTCCAATTGAAAAGTTTAGGACTAAATTGGTACCAATGCAATAGGTTTATGACTTTTTTGGTACTTTTCCCGATTTGATGATGAATTGACTAGGTTCGACCGTTTGCTCGAAATTCCCTTTTGGATCATGTCCACTTGACCTGCGTAAACTCGCTATTTAATGAGTTTGGTCATTTCAAATTACGAATAGACCCGAACAATGACTTTTATGTTCGATATCCAGCTCAGTCTGTTGAGGGCCACCATCGATACGGTCCATTAACAATCTCAATTATATGGCTATAAGTTCGAGTCCTCAATTGTAGAAACAGTAGTGTATTTTATATGCGTTCTAGAGTTTACCAAAAGGTGATATAGCTAGTACAAGTACCTAGAGGGGGGTGAATAGGTATAAAAGATTTTTCTTTATAATTGCACAATACTTAGACAGTTGAAGGATTTGCAGCAATTAATAATCAATCGTAAGACTGAGTAAAGGAAATAGAGAATTGAACACGCGGTTTATAGTGGTTCGGCTTGATTCAAGCCTACGTCCACTCTTCTGCACTGACAGCCTATTGGCTGGATTTCACTATGAACAAAGAGATGTTATAGCGTTGATCTTCCTTGACTTTTAGGTGTAGATGATCTACCACACTCGCTCAAGGTATCGCTAAGTATAAACACTCTCTGTGTATACAATTTTGCTCAAACTGTATCGACTAATAATCAAGGTGCTTCAGACTCTAGAATTTTTCTATCGATCACACTCTTCAAAACAACTAGAACGTCTTCCTTTTATACTCCTTTATGCCATCATAGCCGTTGGCACTTACCAAAGGAATTCCTCCAATCTACCCGTTGGACGGAATCAATCAAGAAGATCATTCGAGTTATTTAAGGAACCTGACGATAGCCCATCAATCCTGTTCGCCCATACAATCAGGATCTTGGTTTCCAAGAATAGAACATTCCAAGAATATTTCGTCGACCATCGGATCTTCAATCGATCTAGATAAGAACAAAAAGAATCCGAAATATTTATCCAACCAAGGGATCTTCTCCAGAGGATAGGATCGAATCCTCAACCATATACTTCGGCTCTGGATTTCCTTCGTCACTGGATTAGAAAGACTGTCAATGAGAATAGTCTTGAGTCTTGAGTCTTGAGTCGGTGATCATAAAGTCTTCGGACTTTAAACGTCGGTCTGCAAATATCCAGGACTAGATCGATAGAAACGTTTTGTCAGCTTCAAAATATTCTGGAAAAATTTCTCCAACAATCTCCCCCTTTTTGATGGTGACAAAACTTTCTTGTAAATTTGAACAACTTTGACCTGCAAAAACATTTCTCAAGCAATATGGCTAACTCATAAAGATTAATAAAACAACCAGACTCTGCATCCACAGAAAATTGGTTAGTCTTTCATGAGTAATACCATAAAACAACACTTGATATAAATGCAACCAGTCAAGCATCTAAATCCACAGCTAATTCAATCAAATTTAAATTCACACCCAAGTTCACTCAAGTCAAGCTCAAAAAAAAAAAAAAAACATAACCACAAATTCAAAATAAAAAGTCAAAGTTTAAGTTGGTTCAAATTGGTTCTCCCCCTTTTTGTCATCATTAAAAAGATGAGAAAGGAATCAGGTCTGCTTGGGAATGCGTACGATCTGGAAATCTCCCATAGACTGGACTATGCCTTCTAGCCTCTTCAAGTCTTCCCTTAGTTGAGCTACCTCCTCTCCTTTGGCATTGGCTTGAAGTTGTAGAGCGAGGTCTTTCATTTTGTCCTCCAGGGTAACCGAAGATGCTTGTCCAGCATTCTTTATGGTTTGAATCTCACAGTCCAGAGCATATATTTGTCCCCGCATTTCCAGAAGGATATCAAGAATACGACGAAAATCTGCTGAGTTGTCCGTCTGTGTACTTGCATGAGCTTTCTCAGATGGAGTGAATGCAGACGATGGAGCTTCTGTATAGTCTTGCAGATTTGGAGTCGACGTATCGTGTCCTTCTTCAGGCAATTGAGAAACCTGAACTTCTTCTGGGTCTACTGGAGATTGTCTTGGACCTTCACTATCGGCAGCATGTGGTGTGAACCTTTCTTGCTCGCCAACTCCCCCTGTCTCTAGGACATCAAAAGGGGAAGAGTGATGATCATGCTCTTCGTATCTTGATTTCCCTTTTGTCCAGTTCAGCCGCAGACTTTTCTTTCTCTCCTTCTCTTTCTTCTTCACTTCTTTCTCCTTCTCTCTCTCGCTCTTCTTCTTCTCTCGTTCTTGGCTTGCTCCTCTTCTTCTCTCTCGTTTCTTCCTCGAGTTACGTCGGTTGAGGCACGAACGTCCGGTTCTTGTCAAAGCACGAGATAGTGGGATCTTCATCCTCTTCATCTTCATCCTCCAAGATGAGAGTTCTTTTCTTCTTTTTCGATGGGGCTCCAATGGCCTCCTTTCCTTTTCTCTTTGAAACAAACGGAACTGGAGACTTCACTCTGAATTTCTCCATTGCCTTGGAAAGTTCTTGCAGATGCATCTTTGTTAACATCTTCAAACCTACCACTATCTTATCGCATGGTCGAACACAAAGTGTATGAGGCGGTTCAATATTCATGTGTCTGAAGATCTTGGTCACCAGACCTTGATAAGGCAATTGTCCCTTGTCTTTCGACATTGCTCAGTACATGTGGAAGAGAATGGTATGAGGGAGAGAGAACTTCCGTCCTGAGTTGATTGCGTACATAAATTTTGCTTCAGAATTAGACACAGCAGTCTTTGAGGTAGATTTCGGTCTGAGACAGTTGATCACAATCTTATGAAGCACGATGTTGATGGCATTCATTCTTGAGTAGGTAATTCTCTTCTCTGTATCCCTATCTTTGACCAGTTCCAGAGTAGTACGAGCATGTGAGACTTTGATTGGATGATATGTCCGCCAATATGTCTACATCTAACACGTAGACTTGGTTTCGCACATTGAATGAAATTCTATTCGCATCCAAAAAGCTGAGATTCGAATAGAAATATGCGGTCAGTTGTGCATAACCGTTCGTGGTGTCAGAGCAAAATTTCTCAAGTTGAAGCAAATTCAACTTCTCTCTTAAGTTCATGTTGATGGCGTCCAGGAAGTCAAAATCGACACTTCTAGGGTTTATCACCCCTCTTTTCAACGATCCAAATACACATTCTCCCGATCCTTTGATTTGAACAAATCCATCCGATTTCCTTTCACCTTTGCCGCCACACCCATTCTAGGTTGGAATTCAAGGAACATTCTCACATCATCGTTCCCTTCAATCAGATTTTGACCTGGTACACGAGGATCACTTGGAATGTTCACAAGTGCGTCCTCTGCTTTTCCTTTCGGAGCAATTCCCAATTCCTCCATTTTCCGCAGAAAAAGATACTCATTCCCATAGTTCTTGTCCTTAAGGAAATCGTCTATATAGTTCAATGGTGTACCGGTACTTTTCAACGCACGATAAAGCTTATAGATAAAGGAGGGTTTTTGGACTCTTACAGGGTCAGCGTCCTCGATTATCTCTTCCTCTAGATGTTGACTTCCACCTTGTGGGGTAGAAGGCGTTGAATGACGTGGATGAGAGCGAACCGGACTTTGTCGCTGACTTGATAAGTCTTCCTCCTCGATGAGATCGAAGTGTGTCGGTCCCTTTTTCATTCTTTGTGGTCCCCTGCTTGCTATTCTTGATGATTTCCTTGAAGAAGACATCATTCTTTGTCGTTTGAAAGATTCCTTCACTTGCTTTCCCAAGAAAAATGACCACTTTCTCGAAGATGAACAAGAAGTAGAAACAGGATCGGGAGGAGAGTGCCTTTTAGGGTTTTGAAGATTGGGTAAAAAAAAAAAATGTATTTATATAACTCGGTTTGAAAAGGGAAGTTCAATCGGCACAAGGAAAGTGTACGAACACTTCTTTTTAAAATCAATAACTGCCGAATTAATCCTTTTGAAAAGACAAGTTTTCGATTTTCACACGATTATAACGAACGAAAATCGTACATTTTCGAGTCCGGATAAAATAGCAACTTACGCCTATAGCCATGAATGTCTCGAGTCGAGGATTTAGAGTCTCGAGAGATTAGAGTCGAGGATTGGTGAGTCTCTAGACTTTAACTTCTTTAAGCTTCAAAATGTTGAGTCTTGAACGGATAACGTCGAATTGATTTTTCTCCAAAGGCTTTGTGAAAATATCCGCTAGTTGACTCTTTGAATCAACAAATTGAATCGAGATTTCTCCATTTTGAATATGATCTCTAATGAAGTGATGTCGAATCTTAATATGCTTTGCTCTTGAATGAAGGATTGAATTTTTGGTGAGATTGATTGCGCTGGTGTTGTCACATCTGATTTCTGTGCATGAGTCTTCAATGCCAAAGTCTTATAGCTGTTGTTTTATCCATAGAATTTGCGAACAGCAGCTTCCAAGAGCTACATACTCTGCTTCTGTCGTTGAGAGAGCCACGATGCTTTGCTTCCTTGAAAACCAAGACACTGTCCTATTTCCAAGCAGTTGACAAGTTCTAGAAGTGCTCTTTCTATCGACTCTGCAACCGGCCAGATCTGCGTCTGAGTATCCTAGAAGATTAAAGTCTCCCCTCTTTGGATACCAAAGACCGATGCTTGAAGATGAGGCAACGTATTTGATAATACGTTTCACGGCACTGAGATGAGATTCTCTAGGATCTGATTGAAACCTAGCACAGATGCAAACACTCAACAAAATATCGGGTCTAGAAGCGGTAAGATAAAGAAGTGAACCGATCATGCTCCCGTACGCTTTTGATCTACTTTCTTCCATTCTTCATCCTTGTCTATCTTCATAGAACATGACATTGGTATGTCGGTCTTTTTGCATTTTTCCAATCCAAACCTTTTGACAAGATCATTTGCATACTTTTCTTAATGAATGAAAGTTCCTTCATTCATTTGTTTCACTTGGAATCCAAGAAAGAATGTTAACTCTCCCATCATACTCATTTCAAACTCATCCTGCATAGATTTAGAAAATTTCTTGCATAGACTTTCATTAGGAGATCCAAAAATAATATCGTCCACATATATTTGAACAAGTAAAAAGCTTTTGTTTTCCTTTTTGATAAATAAAGTAGTATCTACTTTACCTTTGACAAAACCATTATGTATTAGGAACTTACTTAGTTTGTCGTACCAAGCTCGAGGTGCTTGCTTTAAACCATACAAGGCCTTTTCGGTCCGAAGATCGAATCGATTCCTTGGGTCTTCAAACCCAGGTGGTTGTTCCACATAAACTTCCTCATGGATAAATCCATTTAGGAACGCACTTTTGACGTCCATTTGGAATAACCTGAAATTTTTATAACAAGCAAACGCAAGTAATAGTCGAATAGCTTCTAACCTTGCTACTGGGTGCGTAAGTCTCATCATAGTCTATTCCTTCTTCTTGCGTATATCCTTTGGCCACGAGTCTTGCTTTGTTTCGTACGACTTTTCCTTCCTCATTCATCTTGTTCCTGAATACCCATTTGGCTCCAATAACAGTTTTACCTTTTGGTTTAGATGTCAATTCCCAGACATCATTGATGTTGAACTGTCTGAGTTCTTCTTGCATAGCTTCAATCCAACTTTCATCAGATAAAGCTTATTCTATGCTTTTTGGTTCAATTTCAGAAATGAGAGCCACAGTACTAGATTCTTCACGCCTTTTTGATCTGGTGCGGATTCCTTCATTGATTTCGCCGATAATGAGATCTTTGGGATGACTGGACTTATGCTTCCAGTTACTGGTTGATTTGCCTGGTTGATGATCTCTTTCTTTATTTGAATCTTCATGAGCATCTTGATGTTGGACTTCCAAAGTCTGAGATGCTTCTTGAGTTGTAAGCCTTGAAAGATCTGGAGCAGGTTCAGACTCCTTATACCGAGTCTGACTGGATTCATCTTGCGTTGAGTCTTGGAATTTGACATTCATTGATTCCTCCACCGACTAGCTTTTCTTGTTATAGACTCTGTAGGCCTTGCTTGATGTAGAATATCCAAGGAAGATGCCTTCATCTGATCTTTCTTCAAACTTACCAACTCGATCATTTGCATTTTTCAAAATAAAGCATTTGCAACCGAATACATGAAAGTATGAAACAATAGGCTTCTTACCTTTGAATAATTTATAGGGGGTTTTCTCTAGAATAGGTCTTAGGAAGACTCTATTGACGATATAGCATCTTTGTTGAAACAAACTTCACCCAAAATCATGAAGAAATTTTACTTTCAATTAAAAGAGTTCTAGCCATTTCTTGAAGAGATCTATTCTTTCTTTCCACCACTCCATTTTGCTCGAGTATATGGAGAGGAAAACACATGATTAAAACCAGATTTATCACAAAATTTTGTAAAATCTTGATTTTCAAATTCACTTCCATGATCTGTTCTTATACTTGAGATAGCACATCCTTTTTCATTTTGAACCTTTTTAGCAAACTTCTCAAAGTACGAAAAGGTTTCGACTTACTTGCAAGAAAATATACCCGTGTAAAGCGAGAGTAATCGTCCACAATTACTAGACAATATTTCTTGCCTCCAATGCTCGGGGTTCTTGTTGGTCCGAAGAGATCCATATGCAGCAAGAATCGTAGTACATGATTAGTAGAGACATGATTTATTGGCTTAAATGAATTTCTTACCTTTCCCGAATACATGGTGTGCAAGAATTAGACTTTTGGTATGGCAATTTAGGTAGACCTTGAACAAGCTTCTTTGATGAGATTTTGGCTAATTGCTTCATGTTGACATGGCCAAGCTTTCTGTGCCATAAGACCGCTTCATCTTGAATTGAGATTAGGCATTGTGTTTCATTTGGTTTTACATCAAGGAGGTAGATATTTCCATGCTTTCGACCCATGAAAGACTGAGTCGAGTCTTTACTAATTCCGAACATATGCCTTCTTGAAAGGAGATCTTGAAACCAAAAGATATCACACAATTGGCTAATGCCGATAAGATTGTAGTTGAGTCCTTCCACTAGAGAGACATTGCTTATTGTGAGATTTCCAATTTTCACAGTTCCAAATCCCACAATGCTTCCTTTGTCAAGTTTCCACCAAATGAAACTTTTCCACCATTTACTTGAATAAACTTTATGAAGCAATTTGAGTCTCCTGTCATGTGTCTTGAGCATCCGCTGTCAAGATACCACTTTACTTTCTTTTTGACAAAGACCTGCAATCAAAAGAGAGTCTGAAGCTTTCTTTGGTACCCAAATTTTCTTGGGTCCTTTGGTGTTAGTAGGATAAGCATTATTAGGCCATACCTTTTTAACAGGCTTCCAAACCATAGGACACTCTTTTTCAAAGTGATCCCGATTTACACTTTGAACACCTTAGAGCATTTCGACCTACGTACTTTACAAAAACTTTCTTGAAATGATTTTTGTAAGCCTCTCTCGACGGTCTTTTCTTAATTCTTTCTTTTACTTTCGGAAAATCAATCAAGGGGATTGTTTCGCTGTCATACCTAAACCAGACTTATTGAAGTAAGGTCTTTGAACCGAAAGAACTTTCTCAAGTTTTTCAGACCCTATTGAAAATTTCTTTGAAATATTTGATAAGTCGGTTTTTAAGAAAGCATTTTCTTTTGAAAGATTATCTTCATTCTCTTTAAGAGTAGAAACATTCAAGTCTAAACTTTTCACTCTTTCTTCTAAAATGATTTCCTTTTGTTTTAGAGTTGAATTTTCCTTTTTAAGTTCGGAAATTTTTTTGAGAGAAGTCTGAAGACTAAAACATAGTTCATCAATGTATTTAGAGACTTTGACAGAATTTTAAAATCACTTATCTCAAATTCACCGTCCGAATCGATCCAGTCGAGTCCGGTTGTGCCATCGGACACGGGTTGGCATATTCCTCATCACTTTCTTCACACTCGTATCGCTCCGTGTTTCGGCTTTGAGAGCTTTTCGAGACTTTTCAGCTTTTCCTCTCTTCTTCTTCGAAGAGGACAGGTTGGATCCGATGTGTCCCTTTTTCTTACATTCGAAGCGACTACATATTTGTTTGGTTCCTCATTATCAACAAACTTGGTTTGCTTTGTTTCGAAAACTTTGTTTCTTTGAGTTGAACCTTCTTCCTTTTCTATTCAGCTTTCAATCTTCTTATCATAAGAGCAAGCTCCTCATCATCCAGATCTTCTTCAGATCAGTATCATCGAATCATCATTAGATTTTAATGCAATGGATTTCTTACCTCTTGGATCTTCGTCTTCATTAATTCGTTCCACTTCGTTAGATCGAAGAGTTCCAATCGCTCGTCTACGAGATAATGGCATAATTCTTTGCGTCTCTCTTATTGAAGTCTTTATATGATTCCAATCTTTGGAGAGTCCACGCAGTAGCTTGTTCATCTTCATGGGATCAGAAATTTTCTGTCCTTGATTCTCAAGACCATTGACAATATCTGTAAAACGGCTAAACATGTCAGTTATAGATTCTCCTGATTTCATTTTGAAAGCTTCATATTGACCAAGGAGAATGTTAATTCCGGTCTCCTTCACTCGGTCTGTCCCTTCATAGGTGATATGTAATCTGTCCTGACTTCTTTTGCCAGTAACACAAGAAGATATTCTCGTTATATTCGGTTGGTGACAAAGCACAATATAAAGAGTAAATTGCTTTTGCATCGAGTGCTTGTCTCTTGTTTATCTCTTCTTGAGACATTCCGCTGGTCTCAACAGTTTCTTTCCCTCTTTCGGACACGATGCAACAAGTAGGAGTGATTCCTCTTTCCACAACGTCCCATTCCGTAGGATCCTTTGACCGTAGGAAAGCTTTCATCTTGTTCTTCCGGATGTTGTAGTCCTTTCCATCAAAGTAGGGTGGTCGGTATTGCTTTGCCCTTCCACCAGCCCCGGTGCTAGCATACTAGCCATGGATCTTTTACTCTGAAGTAAAACACTTCAAATAAAGTAAGAACACGGGCTCTGATACCAATTGATATATCTAGTACAAGTACCTAGAGGGGGGTTGTCGCTACCCGATCTCGCCGCCCCCTCGAAAATGTATCCAAGGAGGGGAAAGGTCGGGTTTAGGGGTACTTGATCTCAAGATCACGAGCTCTCCCAAGCTCGTACCCCGCGTGACAGCGGATTTATTTATATGATCTAGGTATTTAACAACCTAAAAATAGACCGGAGTCGCCACTAGCCTCATTTTTGGGGGTCGGCTAGAAACCCAATCGAGGGTCGGGAGTGTTCCCTCGATTCCTACGCAACCAGATATCTAGGTTTGGGGACTTGGGTTACGCTAATATTGCTATTAGCGCCCTTTCGGTACCTAAACAGTATGTTGTGTTTTTCCTAACATGTCAATGCGTTTCTTGGATCGTCAATTCCTAGGCTAAGTAATCATGCGTGGTTGATCATTTTCATGCTATTCTATTTCTTAAAAAAATGAAAAGAAAGCAATCAATGAAATGGAAAGTACAAGACATGAAGTAAACAATCAAGAGAAAGTAATAAACCTAATCATGCAATTCTAAAAATATAAAAGAGAAAACACAATTAAGAAAAAAGAGGGAAAAAGGGAAAACCCGCAACTCGTCGGGTTTTATACAACACAAGGAACCCGAGACATATGTCGGGAGAAAATGGGTATTACATGAAAATGGTCGGAATGGACATCGACCTCCACCATCTTCATGCCTTCTCCATCTTCAAGGTCCTAATCTAAGACTAATCTAAGAAACTTATAACTAGGTGGAAACAAACATCACAAAGAAGATCAAAGCAATTGAGGTAAAACCCATGTATGATTGGTTTTAAGAAAAGCACAAAACATTAGGGATTTCATGAAGAACAACTTTCATGAATGAAATTTCTTAAGATGTATCAAGTTCAAATAAAGTTAAATTCATGGTCAAAAAGCAACAATTGCTAAAGCATGCAAATCAATCATAAGCAAATCAAAGAATGATGCATGATAACTGATTTGTTAAGCCACCTAATCAATGCATGAAAATCATGAAATTTGAACATGACGTAGGGTTAAATGTGAAGAAAAAGTTTGATTTAGACATTCAACCCTAAATCCATATGCAAAAGGCCACACAAATCCATTAACATTGATATGTGACTTGTCATTAGAAGCAAAATGCATGACAATTTCAGTTGTGGTATATCGACTTGATGCATGGTTTTTACATGGTCAATGATCTTCAAATGAGGCATGCCATACATCATTGCGAAGCTTATGATATGCTCTAAGTATGTCTAGAAAGCATCAAGCATCAAATATGCTCTTAAGGAACTTGATTGAAGACATTTTCATAGAAACACAATCAATTAAAATCAAGCAGGGATAGCACAAAAATAGATGATATTCATTGAAATGAAGACATAAAGAAAATCTATGAAAGTCCAAGTATATAGAAGGAAATGTCCCGATCATCTATCATGGGACATCGAAGTCCTACTTTGTTCACAAAAATCTATATGAAAAACAGAAAAGAAACAGGGCAAAAAATCCAACATTACAGATTGCAGCAACTCAAACGTGACTTTATGGAAGTCATTGACCTTGCTAACGATGATCACTTGATTCAAGCTATACCTTGTTAGAAATTTTATGAAATTTCCAATGAATCTCATGAAAGATTCAACTCCAGAAAAGCATGTTCACTAACTCAAATTTGAGCACACGCATCGTCTCAAACATGACAGATTCTGGACTGAAATTTGGACATATGAAAACCATATCAAATGAGATTCAATTAAGGCATTCTACAGCTCATTGGAAAGATATTCGAACCATCTTCGACTTTCATGAAGACTTCGAATACAGAAAAACACAATAACCAGCTCATATCAAGTTATTTGCACAGAAGGTCAGATCAGCGAAAGAAACAGAACACATCAGCAGATTAGTGCTCTTTGCAAGAAGCATCAGGCAGGGCAAATGATGGCCAAATTGCACATATAATATGTCTATGGAAAGCTTGAGAAGTCGATTACAAATCTCTAGAAGACATTAAGTCCTAATAACATCATCTACCAGCCCAGTCCAGTTAAAACAGACAATTGCAGAACAGCAAATCAACCTAAAAAACTACTGCAGAATTGACAGACTTTGTAGGCGTTTTTTAGTGACCAAATGACGTCCGTTCAGGGCGTACAACATATCAAATCGAAGCTCTAGAAGTGTATTTTATATGTCTGGAAGGGCTCGAGGTCAAAAAACCTCATCTAGCACCTCCTTTCAGCCGAAACAGTGGGTCACTCATCCGAAATCGAAAATCACAGAATCTCAGCATCCAACTGCAATCAATTCCAGATCATACAAACATCGATTTTAATTAGATTTGCAATGCATCCTGGCCCCGAACCTTCATTGTCGATCATGAATCACGACACAGAAGCTCTCGCCTCATCGGATGATATTAAATGGAGTTTCATGGCACCCACCTCGGTCCGTAATGAATCGGCCAAGAACTGATCATCGGAGATGTCCACCATTCAGTGACAATGAAGTTGCTTTGATTCTGTGATCCCCGAACTCATCGAATGAACGCCTCGGCTGCCGATTTGAAGATGGTGCATGCTTCTTTCGAGTTGAAATCTAGACGCGTTTTTCTCAGCTTCTTCTTCAACAAAATCAGTGAAATTAAATGACAACAGAATCTGCTGAAATCAGAATCTTTGCGCAACAAACGTACAAGTAAAGATTGAGAAGACTCAGGCTCAATCTTTATTCTGCGATTTTCTGAAATCAGCACATCAACTACTCCGAAGCATCTTCGAGAGATTTTGATGATCAAGTAACAACGAAGAACTCCTTTGATCTTCATCCTGTTCCGTCTTCAATCAAGAGAGAGACCGATCGAGAGACAAATCCGAGAGCGAGAGACGGATCCCGAGCGCGAGATCCAGCCAGAGAGGAATCGTCGGAATCTCTCTTGCGCACGAGACTACTGGCAAAGCAAAACAAGAAAACGATTGGAAGCTGTCGCCGCCGCTGCCGTCGCTACTACCATCGCCGATCGGCTTCGGAGCTCGAGAAGGTGCAGATGAGGAAGTCGAGATCCTCAAGCCAAAGAGAGAGACCAATTTCCACCTTGAATCGATTCGGCCATCAAACCCTAGATCGCTCTCCGAGATGCAGAGAGAGTCGAAAGAGTTTTTCCGTGAGCGCCGGAGGGAGAGAGCGTGAGGTCAGAGAGAGAAAGTCCCCGTGAGAGAGAGAATCCCCCCAGCGAAAGAGAGTCCCCCGAGAGAAATCGTCATCCCCTTTCTCCCTTTTTTTTTTTTTTTTTTCGTTTTTTCCTTATTTATTTATTTATTATTTTTTTCATTTCATTTGTTTTCTTTTGTTTTCTTTTCTCTCTTCTTTTTTTTTTTCATTGATTCCTTTACTTCTTTTTTTTTCTTTCTCTGTATTTTTCTTTTTATTTTCATCATTTTTTTATTTTTTTGGCTCTTTATTTTTTATATTTTTGCAAAATGGATGATTAAAATGTCGACGGAAATTTCGGGTGTCAACAGGGGTGAATAGGTATAAAAGATTTTTCTTTATAATTGCACAATACTTAGACAGTTGAAGGATTTGCAGCAATTAATAATCAATCGTAAGATTGAGTAAAGGAAAGAGAGAATTGAACACGCGGTTTATAGTGGTTCGGCTTGATTCAAGCCTACGTCCACTCTTCTGCACTGACAGCCTATTGGCTGGATTCCACTATGAACAAAGAGATGTTACAGCGTTGATCTTCCTTGATTTTTAGGTGTAGATGATTTACCACACTCGCTCAAGGTATCGCTAAGTATAAACACTCTCTGTGTATACAATTTCGCTCAAACTGTATCGACTAATAATCAAGGTGCTTCAGACTCTGGAATTTTTCTATCGATCACACTCTTCAAAACAACTAGAACGTCTTCCTTTTATACTCCTTTATGCCATCATAGCCGTTGGCACTTACCAAAGGAATTCCTCCAATCTACCCGTTGGACGGAATCAATCAAGAAGATCATTCGAGTTATTTAAGGAACCCGACGATAGCCCATCAATCTGTTCGCCCATACAATCAGGATCTTGGTTTCCAAGAATAGAACATTCCAAGAATATTTCGTCGACCATCGGATCTTCAATCGATCTAGATAAGAACAAAAAGAATCCGAAATATTTATCCAACCAAGGGATCTTCTCCAGAGGATAGGATTGAATCCTCAACCATATACTTCGGCTCTGGATTTCCTTCGTCACTGGAGAAAGACTGTCAGTGATAATAGTCTTGAGTCTTGAGTCTGGTGATCATAAAGTCTTCAGAATTTAAACCGCGCGGTCCGCAAAAATATCCGGACTAGACTGATAGAAACGTTTTGTCAGCTTCAAAATATTCTGGAAAGATTTCTCCAACAAAAGGAAGAGAAAACAAACATTTCCCAAGCAATCAGATAAAAGGAAAAAAAAACAAAAGATAAATGTCATCCTGCAAAACAATTGTCCAGCAAGCGAATTCAAGAAATAGATCCACCGAGCTCCATCGTAGATCACATTTTTTCGGCTTGGTATAAACCAGGACTAGTTTATAATTGTTGAACTTTCATTCAATGTTCAATATCGTCCCTAGAGTTTTCAATTAAGCAATATGATCCCTAAATTTTAGTGCAATGTGTTGTTGCTAGAATTGTAATTTGTTCAATATGATTCCTAAATTATTTGTAAATATTTAATGTAGTCTCTACACTATATGAAAATATTTAAAGTTTATGGAACATTGAATATTGGACTCTGTCTTGATGTAAGAGACAATTTTCACAATATTTTAACTTACGACCTTAAGAAATATCTTTGTTAATATTGAACATCATATGACATTTTGTGGGAAAAGTGCTAAAAAAGTCCTAAACTTTTTGCCATTATGTCAATTTCGTCCTAAACCTTTTTTTGGTACCGATTCAGTTCTAAACCTTTTTATGTTGTGCTAATTCAGTTCTTTCCGACCAATTTTGGCCGGATTTTGCTAACTGGATGTCGGCCGGCTGACGTGGCCTTATCGGTGCTGACATGGACAACTTTTAATAATATTTTAATATATATATATATATATATATATATATATATATATATATATATTTTTATCTTTTTTCTCCAACCAATCGCCGAGGTCTAGTGACCGGCTAGAGGCGATGGCTGGCGAGGCCAAGGCCGACCTCGCCGGCCACCTTGCGGGCCCCCGCCAGCCATAGGCGAGGCTCGCCCTCACTGGCCCTCGTCAACCATGGGCGAGGCTCGCCCTCGCTGGATCTAGAGAGGGCGAGCCTCACCGGCCCCCGCCGGCCATGGGCGAGGCTCGCCTCGCCGGATCCGGCGAGGGCGAGCCTTGCCGGCCCCCGCCAGCCATGGGAACGAAAATTAGCTCCTCTAGTGTTACTAGTAATTCATTCTGGGAACGAAAGGCTCTGAGCAAATAATCCCTACCTAATTTTCCTAGTTCGAACTCATGAAACGCCTTCAAGGCTGGTCAATGCTGTTGAGCTTAGATGGTTTTGCCCAGTCACTCTTTAAATGATTCCACGACCAAATCTAGCTTCTGCCTTATTCAAACACAATTTCGGAGCTGCCATGTGTTTAGCAGCTGGTATCGGACGTCGGCAGAGAATCCTAAGACGGGGAATGTTGCTGTCACAGACTTGCTTGAATTGGTCCTAAGCATTCCATCTTTCATTCCCTAAAAGCTCGACACGTTATTTTATCCGTTCTTAATTTTTTATGCACCTGTGAATCGGTTAGGCCGTCTTCAGCCAGATTGCATTAGACTTATTTTGACATGAGTCTTAAACTTGATTCTATAAAGAGCCCAAGAGCCGAGCCTCTTCATCATTGCAAGCCCAATAGTTCCCACGAATTCTCTACAACCTCAAGAAAATTTCTGAAAGGGTTCCTTTGTCTCCTATCCTTTTTGCCCGCTGAGGCTTAAAAGAGTATTCTTCGACTTTTTCAACCATGGCATCGTCCATTACCTTCGTGACCTTAGCTTTAGTTGCAGCATTTGTTCCTGCATCAGTGATGGGCACTGATTTCATGGTTGGAGATGACAAAGGCTGGACCCTCGACTTTGACTACCAAACCTGGGCCGAGGGGAAGCAGTTCTACGTCGGTGACAATCTTGGTATGAATCGTACTCCTCCCGTTTTTCTCGCCTGGCATTTGAGCAAACATGCGGACTTGTCCCACAATGTTACTGCGTAAAAGCTGCACAAGGTTACGCCAAAGAAATTTTAAGAGGTTAAATCAATTAAAATACGATGACGTAAATGCTGCTTTTTTGCACTATGGTGGGGGTCATCACCTGAATCAGTTCTGGCATGGAAATTTTTCTGGAATGGGCGTCATGCCTAGCTGATGCCAAGAGGCCAATGCTTCCTCTTTGTTGCAGTTTTCAAGTATTCGGGGGGCGCCCACAATGTCCTGAAAGTCAACGGGACCGGTTTCCAGCAGTGTGCGGCGCCGGCCGGCACCGTGGCTCTGACCACCGGGAACGACGTCATTCCCCTGTTGACCCCTGGAAGAAAGTGGTACATCTGCGGCGTCGCCAAGCATTGTGCGGCCCGCAACATGAAGCTCGCCATAACCGTGCTGCCCAAAACGGTGTCGCCCGCGCCCGCGCCTACAACACCCGAAGTCTCAGCTGCTGGAGGAACCGTCGCGCCTGGATATTACGCATTGATCATGGCCGTCGTCGGCGTTGTTGCAATCATCATCGTTTGATGTATATTTAATCAGTCAACCAGTCATTCATCCTATTCGTCCTTTCAATTGGTGTTGATTTATTTGTTTGTAATCTTTGCATTCATTTCAAGTCTGGTCTGTGAACGAAAGTACATTCGATTTTAGTCATTCATGCTGTTATTACTCAAAGGCGTATCTATTCTAAACGATATTGCAATTCAAAATTCTACCCGATTTGTCATTTCGGGTTCCCTCCTCATTTTCCAAGACTTGCGTGAGGCATCATCCGGGGAAAGAGATCCTCTATCCCGATAATCATCGGGGTGTCTCATCCATTGAAATCATTAATTCATGCGAGTTCGAGTAATCTTGAAATTTAACAATATGGTTGAAATTCACTAAGGTACCAATGGATTATCACGCAGGGCTAGAGAGTCCTCATTCAAAGTCGGATCCTGTCCTGTATGCTAATTCCTTGGTCCCTCAAAGAGCGATTTGCCATCCTTAATACATTATTCCGTCGAGTATTTTGTCGTGTCTTCTACATAAAACGGTGTACCTCATAAAGATTTTAAAGATTTTCAATGAATGATCTAGATTTGTTCTTCCGTGATCCAATCTTTGAAGAACGGATTCTCGAAGTAGAAGATATGGAAGAACCAAGAACAATGTGCATTTTTTTTTTTTTTGGCCGAAAGAACAATGTGCATTGACGTTGCAGGTTGGCAGCAACAAAATCTTTACTATCAGCAAGCCATGTATCAACTAATGATGATGTCCCCTTTTACAATTTTTGTGTCTATGTGGCCACGAGAATCGTCCGAAGCTTCTTGAAATGTAATTTTTTTTTTTTTGGTCGAAATAGAATATATATTAGATGAACGAGGATATACAACCAGCGAGAAGTGCATCACTAAGTACAATATTTAGGAAAGCTTGAAATGTAATTTGAAGACGCACAGCCCAAAGAATTTTAACTTCCTAAAAGACTCGTACGTTCATCCACTCGGTGTGCCGATTGTCATACATAAAATATAATTGTAATGGAGCTTGAAACATTTCAGCATTCATGTAACATTATTAACATATCATTACTTGTAAATGGTGCACGTAAAAGTAAATTGACAAATTTAAAAAGCAACCGATTAGTATAAAATAAAAGCTTACAAAAATTATATTAAATATTATGTATCCTAAATATTACACTATCTCTCAAATGCATATGAGCGATACAAACTTTTGTCTACTAACTTATATGGAAAAAATTAAATTCTGTTATTATGCTAAAAAATATTTCTTAGATACAAATGATCTTTTATAATTAAATAATAGAAGAATTTCAATTAATGGCATGAAATGGAACCTTTTTTTTTTCAAAAAAAAGGATTTACTCTAAATTTTGTCTTAAATAAGGGTTTGAAGTGACTAATTTAGTCTCAAATAAAGCCTTCAACTTAAAAGCCAATTAAATCCTATTTGCAGCTAGGGATATTTTTGTCTAAAGGTTTTTTTTTTCTTTTTCCTATTTTCTTTTTCCTTTTTGTTTTTCTTCTCCTTCTTTCTTCATCTTGCTCACCTCCTTCTTGACAAATGCGATAGACTCCTCAGTCCTCACGCACGAGCTTGCACAAGTGCAAAACAATTTGAACAAATTTAAGAAAAGAAGAAAATGAAAAGATATTCGAGAAGTTCTACAATTTTGCAAGACTGCAAATTGCGTGCTTCAGTTTTGCAACCTCCCCATCAACAAACTTCAAAGCGCGTGCCTTGCATTATGCAATTTTGCATCCTCACCCAGGCCCTCATTGATTTCGGCAGAAGCCAGATTTAAGTTATTCGCCACCAGTCACCTTCTCTAACGATGATGATGAACTTGAGAATTGATAAATATCCATAAATGGGTTTTATTTTTATTCAATTTGCTTGTAAGAACTTATTTTGGTAATTAAAGTAACAGTTTCATGTTCTCCCCACTAATGAAATTGGCTATGCCATGATAACTTTCACTCATAGCTTCTTGGGAATGTTTCATTGGGTTTGGGTTGGATTATTCGTAACATTTATAGATGCAACTTGCATTGAGGTGAAATATGTGACTTCTCGATAGAGTCCAATTATGTTATGCATGCTGGTTATCTACAAAGGTTGTTGAATCATTTTGATTCATGATTGAAGATATTCACCTCTAGTTGTGATTCAAATTAGACAACACTCAAATCTCAAAAACGGATGACTCTGGTTCTACACATGTACAAACAAATTTGCTCTCTAACTCTGAAATATTATCTGCACAAATTTAGGAGAGAATAAGAAGACAAAAAAGTGCAAAATCTATTAGAAATCCCCAAAATTGCGCATTTCACTAAATGAATTGATGCACATGAGTATCACAGACATTCTTCAAAAACCTCTAATAAATTTGGCTTAGGGACTTCAATCCGGCTTCTCCTCGCTGAGATAGATCATAGTGTCACAGGCCGAAAGATGGACGACCCGAGAGGTTCCCCAGAGTCGACCCCAACTCGCCCGTGGACCTCCTGCTCTCACTTGGATTCCCACCAAGCCTTCTCCCCGAATTGCAAGGACGGGCGAAGCTGTCATTAAGCTAGATTACAGAAGTCCGTTTCGTTATTTATATTAGTAGACGGTAGTTGACATTATGTTGGTAGTTGAGGCAGTGCGATCTCGTCCGCCGATAGAATTCTAAATCAATGGATGTAAACCGAGGCCCTCAACTATAAAATGGGTGTCCTCCTTCATTTGTAAACATCCACTACTTCCGCAATACAAAGCAAGTCTTCTTTCCAGAGCTCTTCTCTCTAGATTCTTTCTCTCTCTACGATCCGGGTAAGGCGAGCGAGTGAGCGTTCGACTGTGCAAGGCTTGGCTTAGGTGCTTCGGCGATCCATTCTGATCCTAAAGTGCCCGAGTCGCCGCGCGGTCACGATCCCAATCGATTAGCCCGTGACAAGTGGTATCAAAGCTAAAGAGAGATCCGTTTCCAAGAGATTGAAGAGCACCAACTGTTCGAGAGAATGTCAAGCCATGATGCGGCTATAGTTGGAGAGACTGTGCCTGGCATAGACACGCGCAGCAAAGCAAAGAAAAGAGATCACTCGGTGGATGCTGCGGCTACGTTCGATGAGAAGATCGGGAAGGTCCGGAGTGCCGTGTTCAAACTCATGGAAGGTCTTGACGACGTGCGAGACCGGATCACGGAGGTTGAAGGCTCAATCCGTGAAGACTTCACGACCGGCATCAACCAAGCCACGGCTCCATTGTTCGACAAGGACGAAGCTCTCGAAGCATCGATCGATGGTTTGAACGAGCGCGTCCAAATAATCGAGGAGGTAAGCCCGTGTAGGGACGAGGTTGAAGCCATGAAGGCAGAGATCCAAGAGCTCAAGACCGAGCTCGCCCTATGCAAGTTAAGCATCACGAATGGTGCGGCGCCTACTCAAACGGTGACCAAGATCGAGGTCCCGAAACCGAAGGAGTTCAAGGGCAACCGGTCCGCCCAAGAGGTGGACAACTTCGTATGGAGCATGGAGCAGTACTTCGGCGCCGTCAACATACACGACGAGTCGATCAAGGTATGAACCGCTTCCATGTTCTTGTCTGATACGGCGATGCTGTGGTGGTGCAATAGGTGGGATGAGATTCGACGCGGTGCTGATCCCGTAAACACATGGGACGACTTCGTAAGGGAGTTTCGGGACTACTTCTTCCCTGAGTTCGCTCAACAAGAAGCCCGAAGCATGCTCCATCGCCTCGAGCAAAGAGGCACGATCCGAGAGTACGTGAAGGAGTTCATGGAGCTCAAACTCCAAATTCGCAACCTAAGCGAAGAGGAGGCTTTCGGAGCGTTCATGGATGGACTCAAGCCATGGGCAGAACTTGAGCTGAAGCGGCGGGACATGAGTAGTCTGGCACATGCACTGAGCATAGCCGAGTCTCTCGTCGACCTTACCAGGGTTGAGCCGAGGAACAACCGAGCAAGAGATTGGAGGTCGGATCGATCCGACGACGAAGGAAGAAACACTCCCCGAGGCACGCCCGATCAAGGCGGCCGAGCCAAGACGTGGGGAGAAGGGTCTTCCAAGCCGTCCTTCCAAAGAGGTCGACCACCGATCGACTACGCGAGTAAGTTCGATCAACCTCCGCCCTCTCCTTGCTTTATTTGCAAATGTCCGCACTAGACCCAAAAGTGCCCAAAGAGGGGCCGTATCAACACTCTCCTTGCCATTGAGGAAGAGAAGGAGGTGCCTAAAGAAGACAAATGGCAGATTCGGATTGGAGCGGTGAAGATGATCAACTCGGTCCAAGCCCAATCGCCGACCAAAGGAGAAGGAATCACTCCAAACACCGACATGTTCTTCGTGGAGGTCGAAGTGGGCGGCCGAACACTTTACGCTTTGGTTGACACTGGCGCATCCAACATGTTCATGTCGACTGAGGTTGCGAAGACCTTGGGACTTCACGTGGAGCCATCCGAGAAGTCGTACAAGCCGATCAATTCGGGCGACTTCCATGGCGTAGGATCAACACCCGACGTGGATGTCAAGATTGGTGGATGGAAGGGCCGAATGGCGTTCGAGGTAATCCCTCTTGACGACTATGATCTCATCCTTGGAATGCAGTTTTTCCATAGTGTGGGAGCCATGATCGACATGAGGACCAAGTGTCTGATGATCCTCGATCAAAAGTGCCCGTCGATAATCCCCATGATCAAAGGGGTGGTCGACACCAAGACCATCGTGTTGATCCGACGCCTCGATAAGAGCTTGAAGGCTGTCATGCGCATCAACAAGCTGTCCGAGGTGAAGCCGAAGGTTGAGTTGGATCCTACTCCAACAAATGCTATGCCAATCCAAGCGCTCTTCCCCGAGGTTGAGTGCGCACCGCGTGCTCCGTCCAAGCCGAAGACCGAACAGTGTGTGTCCGACTTCATCATCGAAGGTTGTGGTCCTTCGTTCATGAGCGTCCGAGCGAAGCGCAACAAGAATAGGAAGGCTTGTGTCAAAGCCCGCAAAGCTGCCCGTCAAGCTGAGAGCGAGAAGGACGTCGCTCGATTGAGTGGGGGAGAATGTCACGGGCCGAAAGATGGACGACCCGAGAGGTTCCCCAGAGTCGACCCCAACTCGCCCGTGGACCTCCTGCTCTCACTTGGATTCCCACCAAGCATTCTCCCCGAATTGCAAGGACGGGCGAAGCTATCATTAAGCTAGATTACAGAAGTCCGTTCCGTTATTTATATTGGTAGACGGTAGTTGACATTATGTTGGTAGTTGAGGCGGTGCGATCTCGTCCGCCGATAGAATTCTAGATCAATGGATGTAAACCGAGGCCCTCAACTATAAAAGGGGTGTCCTCCTTCATTTGTAAACATCCACTACTTCCGCAATACAAAGCAAGTCTTCTTTCCAGAGCTCTTCTCTCTAGATTCTTTTTCTCTCTACGATCCGGGTAAGGCGAGCGAGTGAGCGTTCGACTGTGCAAGGCTTGGCTTAGGTGCTTCGGCGATCCATTCCGATCCTAAAGTGCCCGAGTCGCCGCGCGGTCACGATCCCAATCAATCGGCCCGTGACAATAGCTTGCATGAGGACGAATTTGAGTTCAAGCATCAACAACGATGAGGACAGCAAGCTAATGGCTTACACCTCGTTGTGCTTGACCACGACCACAAGATGTGGGCGTCAAATTGAGCTCACATCTTGGCCCACTTGTGCTTGATCTAGGGCTCGGATTGACCTCCATCTTTCGACAAAGGTACTGGAATTGCTGTTGAGGGCAATGGCATATGAGGTTGAGGGTGTTGATGGCAATGTTGGCGGGGAAGATAGAGATGGACTCTAGGCGATGTGATTTGCAGAGCAAAGAAGGTGGAGGCATGAGGATGATAAAGAAAAGAAAGAGAAGGATAAAAGAAATAAAAGAAGAAGGAAGAAAAAGGTCTTTAGACGAAAATACCCCTAGGTGCGAATAAGATTAGGCTGACTTTTAAGTTGAGATCCTTATTTGAGACTAAATTAGTTACTTCAAGCCCTTCAAGTCCTTGTTTGAGATAAGGTTCATTTTGAGTTTTTTTTTTTTTTTTAAGAAAATGATTCTACTCTAGATCTTTATTTTAAATTTTTTCCTAAATAATGATATAATAAAGAGAAGTGAAAAAAGAGGGAAGATAAATTATTATATATATGCTTTGCTATTGTTGCGCGTCAAAACCTTATCTTGTAGCGAGGAGAGAGTCCATTTGTAGCAATCTACAATCTAGGCGGCAACTTAGAGGCAACATTTAGGCTACGTTTGGTCGATCGGATAAAAACCAGGATATGATATGTTTTATCCTATCCTGTGTTTGGTAGTTGTCTAGGATAGGATAAGGTCGGATATAGAAATGATATAGACCGGATAAAAAAATCCGAGGGGGGGTGGGATAAGGTCGGATAGGATTTCTTTTATCCGAAACATAAAACCCTACGGCTTTTTTTTTCTCCGTCGTTCACCCACAAACGACTCTCTGTTTCCAAAGTATCGACGTTGAAGCCTTCTCCTCAATAGCTCTCCGATTCTCATTGAAATTTTACGAAAGCGACGAATTTTCAAAGGTAAATAATCATTCTCTCTCTAACGTTGATTTCTAAAGTAGTTGTGGATTGTTTTCCTGTTTCATCTATGTTTCAGCTTACGTAGGTCAAAATTGTAGTTCTAGGTTTTTTTGCTGGTTGATTGGAGATCGTCTTCTTGATAGTTTTGAATTTGTAGATTTATAAAGGCCTTTCTATTTTTGTGCAAAATATTTGGTATCTTCAACGTGAATTGTTCGTTCTTGGTTATGTTCTTCAATACCCAAATTTTCAAGGCTACTACATCTCTCTCTCCCTGTGAGATAATTAAATAATTGTGGAGAATCGACAATGTTCCTATGGTGGCTGACTCAAAAGATTCGCAATTGTTCCTGTCTTGCCGTGCTTTTTCTCTCCCTTCTCCAACCCCCCCTCCCTCCCCCAACGCCTTTCCCACGACCACTGTGCATGAGAGATGCAAATTGTGGCCATAACGATGCCGTTGGTCAAGCTGTTCAAGCAGGAGACTATCAGCAGTATTCTTTATTTTTAGATCTCATCTTCTTAGAAAGAAAAGTGACCTTGCTGTAGCATGTCTCAGGAGTTTAAGGGACTTATAGCTTCAAGCCAGTGCTGTAATGCTAGCTTTTGAGCCTTCTCGTCTTTTGACAAACCTTTTCCTACCTGAAAGATAATTTATCAGCATCCTAATGATATTGTTAATTGTCACGTAAGTCAAAAATAGGAAAACAAAACAGGCTCTTTCAAAAGATTGCCTATTATGTACCTTGACAACTCTAGTTCTTGCCCTCACCCACCGAGAACCAACTGTTTTAGGCTTATCATCCTTGTAGAATGATACGAAACTATGCTTCAAGGCTGTAAAGTCTATCACCTTCCACCTGAAACATTGGCATATATCTGAAAGTTTCTTTGGTTATAATTTTTGCACACTCCTTTTGTTTGGGACCTTTTCATGTAGCATGTGCTGGAGTTCCATTATAAATTTATTTAGGAATAGATATATAAATGTATGTGTATATAACCTGACACTGATATTGAAAACATGACATTCAATGCTACATTGTTCTACTCTTTGGAGAATTAATCTAAATCATTGATAGATTGCAGTGAGTTAGGTTGTTAACATGGCTTGATTAGCAAAAAGTAAAAGTATAACTCAAATGTAAAACCCTATTGATTATGCCTTTATAGGTCATACATTATGTATTGATCTTCTCACTCTAGGTAAATCTCAAGTAAATTTCTTTCTAGTAAGAAAAGTTCAAGTAATGAAGGAGATCCTTGTATTTAGTAGAAATTGCAAGATATTATTGTATGAAGGAGATCCCTGTATTTTGTTGTGTGGGTTGAATATCGTGGCTGATTGAATGCTGAGTTAGTTTTCTTTTTCTCTGTTTTTTTGTTACTTTAAGAAATCTGGGAGTGGTTCAATCGACATATATGCTAAGATAGTTTTCTGTTTAGGAATGGAAGGTAGCAATTTCAGTCAAACTCAAGGAAGGGGAACAAAGAGAGACCGACGTATATGGACAATAGATGAAGAAAATGCACTTCTAAATGGTCTTGAAGAATTAGTTACGTGAGGAATGAAAGCCAATAACGGCTTCAAGAGTGGTTACATGGTTATGTTAGAGAAATGGTTTGAAGAAAAGTTCCCTCATTCTGGCATCAAGGGTAATCCTCACATAGAGTCAAAAATGAAAAACTTGAAAAACTTGTATAATTAGATATATGACTTGAGGAATCAAAGTGGCTTTGGGTGGGACCATGAAAAGCATTGTGTCGATATTCATTCTGAGGATAGTTGGCAAAAATATTGCAAGGTTTGTGTCACTTCTTCTCATTTGTCTTCTTTATTAATTGTTTCATTTTTAACAAAATAATATAATTTTCTTTGTAGACCTATCCAAGAGTTGCTTCTTTGAGAGGGAAGTCCTTCCCTCAATATGATTGACTAGCAAACATATTTGGAAAAGACCGAGCCAAAGGAAATCTCAGTGAAGACCCTTCAGAAGCTCATGCGGCTGTAGATCATGAGGAATGTGAAAATCATGATAATGTGGCAACCAACGGCGTAAATCAAAACTCACCGCCACTATCATCTTCTCAGGCACAAAATGTTTCTGATTCTTCAAAAAGAAAAAGGGCTAAAGCAAGTGACAAATGGGCTGTTGGCTTAGTTGAGATAGCAGGAACTTTTGGTTCATTTTTGGAGAAAGCTAACGAGAGAATGGAGATGATCGCTAGCCGCATCGGACATGCCAAGGATTTGGATAATGACAAACGAAAAATCAATGAGGAGCTTCTTCAAATGTCTTTAGGTACTATGGATAGAATAAAATTATGTAGAAAAATTGTGAAGGATCCTAAGAATATTCATCTATTTTTGGGATTTCAAGGAGACGACAGGAAATCATTTGTGGAATTACTTCTCCAAGAGATGAGAGAAGAGAATGAGTGATGATGAGTTGTTTATGAGTTTGTAGGAGATATGTTTTCTCTCCATGCTTTTTCTTTTTTTCTTCTTTATGTTTTTTATAAAGGGTTTTTCGGGCTAGCTATAAGCTTTAATGTTATCTTTTTGGACCTTTCGGTCGTAGCCATGACTTGAAAAGATGTGATATGGCTTGAAACTTTATCTCCATGTTCATTGCCAAGAAAACCATTCTTTATAATATTATTTGCCTCTGTCGTTTAATAGTTTCTTTGTCTCTTTGGCAAAAAACCTAGCCATGATTTGGTATTGGACCTGTAACAAAATGGAAACAAATGAAAAACTTGTAAGAGAGAAAGAATTCATGTTTGAAAGTGAATATATTGAAATTGAGCTTATTCTAAAAACGTTTGACGTTGAAGGGGTATCCAAAAGATTATTTCAAAGGAATGTAAAAGATTATTACGATGCGTAATCATGAAATTCAATGAGAATCTGTTAATTTGAAAAAGATATATTGTTTTGGATGATTTTGTGAATATTAAACCTGCAAATTTGTACTTGCCTAATGTTAGTGTTTTTAAATATCCAAAATTAAATTCGTAGTTCACCAAATGATAGATTGGATAAGATATGAGCATATCCAACTTTAAATCCGTAGTTCACCAAACAATAGATTGGATAGGATATGAGGATATCCGACTTTAAATCCATAATTAACCAAACAGTTGATGGGATATGAAGAAATCCATGGATTTCTTATCCTATCCTATCTAGTCCTATCCCGTTTAGAAATCCGGACGACCAAACGCAGCCTTAGTGGTTTTCCCTTGTAGATATCGTCAATAAGGTTGCGGTCATTGCATTTTGGTTCTTTGGTTGGGCCCATTAAATTGTTATTGGAAATACACTTGTGATTTGCATTAGAAAAAGTCTCATATCGAAAAATTGGTGTGGTGCAAAGTAGTTAATATTATCCTAGCCAATCTACATTTCATGATTTAAAAAAAATTATGGCGTCAAAAATCAGTGTGTTAGCGTCATTTTCCCATGCTAGCGTGGTAAATTCCACGAGTAAATCTTAGCTTTTTGCCTTATTCGAACGCATTTTTTTTGCAGCCTATGTGTTTGGTAGCTAACTTCGGACGGACGGTATGAGACGGACATACGCGGAGAATTCCAAGACGGCACAAAATTCTTAAATTAATCCCTAGGCATTCCTAGGCATTCCATTTTTCATTTTTCCAAACATCACGTTAGGACCATCTTATTCGTTCTTTCTATAAAATATTTTTCTTGTGCACCTGTGGACTCTGTTTGGCCGTCTTCAGCCGGATCGCATTTTATTAGATTCATACGGACATCGGTCTTAACTTTGATTTTCTATAAATAGCCCGAAAGCTGAGTCTCTCTTCATCATTAAAAGCCTAGTAGTTTTCAAGCAAATCTCTACAACCTCCAGAAGCTTTCTTGAAGTGCTAGCATAAAAGAGCAGTTTTTCAACTTTTTCAACCATGGCATCGTCCATTATCTTCGTGACCTTAGCTTTAGTTGCAGCATCTGTTCTTGCACCAGTGATGGGTACTGAGTTCGTGGTTGGAGATGACAAAGGCTGGACCCTCAACTTCGACTCCCGAGCCTGGGTCGAGGGGAAGCAGTTCTACGTCGGCGACAAGCTCGGTATGAGTCGTGCTCCTCCCTGTTTGTCTCGCCTGTGCCGTCCGAAGCGTGCTGCGCATTTGAGCAAACGTTGATTGAAAATGCAATGATGTAGATGCTTTTTCGTACTATGATGGGGGTCATCACCCCAATTAGTTCTGGCAAGAACATTTTTTCGAGACTGGGTGTCGTGCTTAGCTGATGCTAAGAGGCCCCTCCTTCGTCTTTGTTGCAGTTTTCAAGTATCCGGAGGGCGCCCACGATGTCTTGAAAGTCAACGGGACCGGCTTCCAGCAGTGCGCGGCGCCGGCAGGCACCCCGGCTCTGGCCACGGGGAACGACGTCGTTCCCCTTCTGACCCCGGGAAGAAAGTGGTACATCTGCGGCATCGGCAACCATTGTGCGACCGGCATCATGAAGCTCGCCATAACCGTGCTGCCAAACACGGAGTCGCCTGCGCCCGCTGAAGCCTCACCCGCGCCCGATGAAGGCTCAGCCCCTAGAGGGAGCATCGCGCCTCAATGTTACGCCTTGATCATGGCTGTCTTCGGCGTTGTTGCAATGGTTATGGTTTGATGTATCTTAAGTTAGTCATTCGTCCCGTTTGTCTTTTCACTTGGCGTGATTTATTTCGTTTGTAATCTTTGCATTCGTCCCGTTCGTCCTTTCACTTGACGTGGTTTATTTCGTTTGTCATCTTTGCATTAATTTAAAAAAAAAATTGTTGAGGAAATCTTTCATTACGACTTGGAAAGTACATTCGATTTAGCCATTTATGCTCTTATTATTCGAGGGCGTGTCTATTCCAACCAGGCTGGATGGATGTCGCCAAAAGGAGAATTTGTATGGCCTCTCGAGCGGGCGATTCACCTTTCTAAATGCGTCGTACTCTTAAGCATTTTGTCCTACTTCCTACATCAAACATCGTATCTCAAAAAGACCTTAAAAATTTCCAATGCATGATCGAGAGTTGTTCTGCCGTGATCCAACGGTTGCAAATGCCCGAAGAACGGATCTTCGAAAATTTCTAGTAGATGAAAGAGGAGAGAAGAGGAGATGGAAGAAAGAAATGAATAATGGGACCCAAAGAACTATAGACATCGATATTGCATGTTGGCAATTACAAAATCTTTGCCATTTTTTAGCGAAACAAACACGACCTGATTTACATGAATAATTTTCTTTTGCACTTCGTACAATGTAAATATATGTAAATATATGTGAGAGCCTTTTCATAGAAAGTTTAAATTAATTATTCAGCTGTATTTTAGTTATTATAAAGTTATTGTAAAGGAAACGACATCGTCATTCTCAAACAAACGTATTCTGCAATATTGCTGGACTACTAAACCTTCTAGAATTGCTTTTGGACTCCCTATAGAAACTCTGAAGTCGAGAAAGAAAGCGTGTATATGATAAGTTATTTGTATAATTAAAACAGTCGTTTAATAGCGACTACTTAAATAATTAAGTACCACATGCATTGCTTCGATTATTCATCATTTGAGAAGATAAATTCTTATATTTATTCAAAACATTGCACGAAGTCCAGGTGTAACAATTAGTTTACATAGATATGTAAATAGCGGAAAATTACGAGGTTAGCGGTGGCTTCCGTCTTCAGGTCCAAATATTGTTCATGATATTTGGTAAATTTTGAATATATATTATATTTGAATATTTTGTCGTGCCCCAAACATTAATTCTCGTTCTGCTTGCAATAAAGAGAATATGCTATGAGGAGGCGACGATGAAGTTGTCCTATCCAGTATGTCTCATGGCCACACAACCAAAAAAAGTTAAGGAAGTGGATTCCTCTTAGCCGAACTATGCAAGTCCACACTCATCATAAATTGTTCCTGGCATCGATAAATTTTATGATCTCGGTTTACGTGATAAATATAAATAGATTGGAAACCATGATGATTACAACCGTCTCTTCATCAAAGCTATAGCTTTTGTATACAATTTCCTCTTATCGTAGGAAGGCATACACGACTCTCTTTTGGAGAACTCTAGTCATCATAGTTCGCGATAGGTGGTTCCGATATGATTATCGTATGCAAAAAAAATCGTTTAGCACATGAACTTAATGTGTGAATTTTTTTAGTAACATGTTATATGCTAATACTCGGATCAACCAATCTATGGATGTACATATTAAACTTGAGCTTTTCCTGGATATAATATTGAATTGCTTAACTCTTTTATTAGGTTTTTGACATTTTATACCTCCTTTGAGGAAATTTCCGTAATCTCGTAATTCTTTGAAATGATCAAAGTTAAACGATCATTAATCTTCTCGGCTTGGTTTAGTTGACGACTTGAGTTTAGATAATAATATTAGTCCCACGGTCCGTCTTTCTCTATAGCTGAGTGTCTAGGCCAGAAATATGCTCCTTATCTCAAATTTTGGTAATATTTTAGTCCATTCCCCATATTTTTTTTCAACCCCAATACAAACAAGTGCGACGAAAAATATTGTATAGACTTTTTCTCTAAAATGATATGGTAGATAGGGCTAATCATAATGTAAATTGTTATTTCTTCATAATATAAGGCATTTTGTGCACATAAATATAAACATATATAATATGTCAATTTAAGTATTTTGTCGCGCCTCAAAAGTTAAATTTTGGGTTTGGATGCCATAACGAGAATATGCTATGAGAAGGCAACGATGGACTTGTGCTAAGAAAGTAGATTGCCCTTCCGAACTATGGAAGTCCACACAAAATTCATCCAGAATCTTAATTTGGGTGATAAACTCTAGGAGAAAGCATCACACACACAAAACGATATAAGTTAGGACATTGTAACATATAAAAAGATTGGAAACAACAAGGATTTGTACTTTACAAATTACAATCACCTCTTGTTGACGCAATAGCTTTTGTATAAGTGTTTCTAATCATAGAGAGGGATACGTGGCTCTCTTTTAGCGAAGTCCAGCTGTTGTAATTTGGTTCTCTTGTATTTGCATCAACATGGTAGGGGAATCCGAAATGATGATCATATACGACATATGTGACGGGATTAAGTCTGGAGTCGTAGGCACCTCCGCCGAGTAGATATCATCCTTCAGATTTTGGTGTATCATACGGCAGACAACGGTTTTAATTATTACAGACAATCGACAATCTCGGATCAAGGTTGCTATGGCCATGCGGCTTGCAATGGAGCTCTTTTGCACTACGAATGCTTACTATGCTTATTGTTGGCTAGACATGAAATAAGAGATGGTTGTCCTGAAAACAGGGGTGCCCAAGTGGAGCTTAAGGATCGTAGGATTAGGTATGAAAACTATTATTTCCTAGAATGAATGAGGATTAATTGCACGTCAAGAGTGTTGTCTATTTGGATTAAGATACCCTTATCTGTTGATAAATATTGTTGGTGCATTGGACCTCACTATCTATGCACCAATAATTTTATACCTATTAAATTCGGGTGTGTTTATTTATTTATTTATTTATAATACAATGTCGTATTGCACAACTATTTTATTTGGTTTACTATGTTTTATACCGACTATGAGGAAGTGTTGTAATCTTGCAAAATTTTAAAAAAGTTGGAAGTTACGATGGAACGGCATATAAGGACAAAATTTTATTTTTCATTGATGATTTTTTCAATGTGTGGTTAAGATAAAAGGGTTTAATGTCGGAACATAATAATTTCTCATTATATGATTTTTTCACCAGTATCGAAGAAACATCATAGATAAGGTCATAATTTATGACATTTTCTTGTCTAAGTCATAACCGAATAGAAAAATGATATAACAATAAAAAATCTTATGATAGTCATGACGTTATGATATTAGTAAAAAATTCAATAAATCACACTTTCTATTTTCATTTTACGATTTTACAAAACTTTTCGTCAATATCGAAGGCCGTATGACGCTATCACAACCAAATACAAAAATCCATTTTGGCCGACGTACAATGGGATAGCTTCCATTGATATTAGAGAATCAGTCAAGTCCATTACATCAATGCTAAATAATTCTATATTTTGTGATTAGACAACAATAATTATGATGATGGACAGATGGGTCATCATGTAAAGAAAACAAGAAATCGTTTTCTTGTTTGTTTCATTTCATTCCTTAAATTTACTATTTATTATTTGACAGTGAACTTGCAGTTTTATAAACCTTTTCTTTACAGTTTTATATTAAATATGAATCTCAAATTTGTGAACCTATTGTGAAATTCGGAATAGAACCTAATAAAATAAATGAAATTGCTCCATAATCCACGAAAGAATGTATGATTGTACGAATGACTTTCTTTCGTTATTTGCAGTGTACACATAAAGATACATATATGGGAGCGCTTTATCGTAGTAAGGTTATGTATAGCACAAAATTCATTATTCAGCAATAGTTTTTTTTTTTTTTTTGTGACCGAGGAACTGCCAGAGACTACCTTACGGGGTCACACTGTCCTCTGATCTCCGATGGTACCGTTGGATGTCGTTGCAAGCCACATTATTCAGCAATAGTTTAGTTTCTCAATTATGTATAATCTTTCTTGTAAGTAAACAACATTTTCATTCTTAAAGAAACATATTATGCAATATTAATAGAACTAATAAACCTTCTCAAATTGCTTTTTGGCCTCCTCTTGAAAAAAATAAGGTATGTAAATGATAAGGTCTTTTCGGACAAAAAAATGATAAGCTATTTGAATTTCTTTTATTGAAAGAAAATTATATTCATGGCTCAAAACAATACATGAAAAGTATATAGGCTTTATAGCAAATCAAATCAAAGTAGAGCTAAGCCTAGAATATTGCAAAACAAAGCCAAATCTAGAAAATAAGAAGCACCAACAAAGTACTAGTAGTACACACTCGTTTAATAAGAATGGATTTGTCAAGCAAAATAATTCGCGACCAATCACTGAATCTCATATCTTCGTCAATAATGAGCACATGCAAAAACTTCAGTCTAACTATAATATTGCCAATTGACGGTGCACGCCTAGGTTTAGGTTCCTTTACATCATCGCCATATGGAGACAACAAAAGCAGGTTGAATGAACACATATATAACATTTGGGAGAGCGAATCTTCATGGTTCAACAAGACACCCAAGTTTTTGCGATTACCATTGAAGTTGGAGGCAAGGGATTTGTTAGCAGATAGAGCACATGGACATTGAATCTCAGAGACACATATTTACTAAACTTCCAAATATAGATTGGAAGAGGATAGCTCTCAAATTGAAAACTAGATCGAGAGAGAAGAACAAATAATAAAAGAGAAAAAAAGACAAACAAAATTAACAAGAGAGGGAGGGGAGGGCAGGACTAGCTCAAGTACTCCCTCGTGTCTGAACAAGAAGACATGAAGAGAGAAAAGACAAAGGGAAGCTGGAGTGACAAAGAAGGAACCTATGGAGTTACGTGATAAATGCTCTTAATATCAAGCATTGACAAAGTTCGCCATTCATGACCTCAGTTTACATGATAAATACTATGAAAAAGAAGCACACACACAAAACGATGTAAGCTAGGACATTGTGACATCATAAATGGATTGGAAACAATGAGGGTATGGAATCTATAAATTACAACCACCTCTTTGTCAAAGCCATAGCTTTTACATAAGTGTTTCTCTAGTCATAAAGTTGCATACATGGCTCTCTTACGGAGAACTCTAGTCATTATAATTTGGTTCTTTTGCATCCGCAGCACCGTGATAGGCGATTACGATGCAACTATCGTATACATAATATGTAACGGGATTAAGTTTAGTTCCTCAAGCCCCTATTGGCAGTCAATGGAGAGCGTCCTTCAAGATCTGGAGAATTACACGCCAGGTAACGGTTTTGATTATTACGTACAATCGACCGTCTCAGGACAAGATTGCTATGGCCACGCGGCTTGCAATGGAGCTCTTTCGCAAGAAGACTGCTTTGTATGCTTAATATTGGCAAAAAAAGATTTAGAAGATGGTTGTCCAGAAAACACCGGTGCTCAAGTGCAGCTTAAGGATTGCAGGATGAGGTACGAAAATCATCCTTTCACTGAATGAATGGGGATTAATGGCAGTATCAAAAGCGTTGTTAATTTGGATTAAGAATCGTTTATCTGTCGACCATTTTCGTTTTGTGCCCCATGTTCAGTCATGTGACAAACGCTTGTAAAAATAAAAACCCTTTGATGAAAGGGTTCTTTTAACGCGTCATTTTTCTTTTTTTAATAACATGCTGTATTCGAGTACTCGGATCAATCGATCTCTATGCATGTACCTGTTGAGTTCGGGATCTTCTTTGACATAATATTATATTGCACAACTCTTTTATTTTGTTTATGGCTTTTTATGCTTGACTATGAGAAAATGCCATGATCTCATAGGGAAAAATTCGAAGTTACAACGAAATGGCGTATGGAGACAATTTATTATTATTATTTTTTTAAATTTGCAATTAGTGTTAAATAATCCAACAATTTGTGATAGACAATGAGATATATATTATGATAAATCGATGGAATGTCATACAAAGATAATTAAACAACATCTTTTTTTTTTTTTTTTTTTTTGCTCGAAAAATGATTGAACAACATTAGAACAAGGAGATTTGATGATGAAACGACTAGGTTTGACTGTTTGCTCGAAATTTCCTTTTGGATCATGTCCACTTGACCAGTGTAAACTCACTATTTAATGAGTTTGGTCATTTCAAATCATGAATAGGCCCGAACAATGACTTTTATGTTCGATATCCAGCTCAGTCCGTGCCACCTTCGATACGGTCCATTAACAATCTCAATTATATGGCTATAAGTTCGAGTCCTCAATTGTAGAAACGGTAGTGCATTTTATGTGCGTTCTAGAGTTTACCAAAAGGAAGAGAAAACAAACATTTCCCAAGCAACCAGATAAGAGAAATAAAACAAAAGATAAATGTCATCCTGCAAAACAATTGTTCAGCGGGCTAATTCAAGATATAGATCTACTGGGCTCCATCGTAGATCACATTTTTTCGGCTTGGTATAAACCAGGACTTGTTTAGATAAAAAAGATAACGGTACAAATAACTCTTGAACCTTTCATTTAATGTTTAATATTGTCCCTAGAGTCTTCAATTAAGCAATATGATCCCTGAACTTTAGTGCAACGTGCAATATTATCGCTAGAATTGTAATTTGTTCAATATGGTCCCTAAATTATTTGTAAGTATTTAATGCAGTCTCTACACTATATAAAAATGTTTAAAGTTTATGGATCGCATTGAATATTGGACTCTTATTTAAGCCAAAATAGAAACATGTCATAAAATGTAATTTGTCTTGATGTAAGTGACAATTTTCATAATTTTCGTAATTATGACCTTAAGAAATTTCTTTGTTAATAGTGAACATCATATGACATTTTGTCACAACCAAATACAAAAAGTCATTTCGGCTATAGGTACACTAATGTACCCTAAAAAAATAATAATAAAGAATCCCATTAAAATTCAATTACATCAATGTTAAATAATCCAATAATTTGCAATATTTAATGAAATATATTGAGATATAAAAATGGTTTGTATTGTGAAGGTAATTAAACAACATTAAAGTAGCAAGACCTAATCATGAACCGAACGACTCGATCGGCCACCTGAGTCTGACTATTTGCTCGGAATTTCCTTTATTGATCATGTTCACTTGATCTGTGTAGACTCATTATAAAAATGAGTTCGATATTTTATAATCACGAATAGGTCTAAACAATAACTTTTAAGTTCGGTATCTAGCTCAGCCCATTAAGGCCTGCAATTGATATAATCTATTAGAAAGCTCGAATTATTTAGCCATGAGTTTGAAGCCTCGATTGCATAAATATCAAAAGAGAAGGAAGATGGTACTTGTAGGTCCGTTGTTATCTTCTAGAGTTTACCTTAAAGAAGATAAAACAAAAAATTTATTAAATAAAATAAATGTCATTTTGCAACAACAATTGTCCACCAGCTCGATTGTGAATTCATCTTTTGGGTTTAGATGCGTGTTTGAGCCCAATCACGTCCAAGTGATATACTCATTCTCTCAAATTTTGGTAATGTTTCAGCCCAATCCTCCTATCTTTCGACTCTGATCCAAAAATCACGACGAAAAATATAGGCGATGTGATCGACAAAATATATCTTAACGAAAATTTGTACTTTTTGTGAGACCCATTGTTCCTTGGCACGTGATTGTCATGACCCATCGGACTATATCTATCAAATAACTTCGTAGCATGCTCGATAAAGAGAAATAATTCTTGAAGATGGGCGTGGCACCACTCGAGTCACCCGCATGAATGATACATGAATGATTGCGATAGTAATCCTGTATACATAGGGATGGGGAGATCATCCTATGCACTCTAGGTATATCTTTGAATATATGAGGTAATTATTTTTAATTTGAACATTTTATCGGCCCTCAAACTTTTAAATTCTGGATTTAGATGTAACAAAGAGAAGGGTTAATATCACGAAAAACTCTAAATTATTATGTCAATCCACAAAAAATCTCCAACTAATATATCCGTGATAAATATACCGTATGTTAGTTCTATTAATTTGTATTAACATCACGAAAAATGACAAAGCTAGGATAAAACTCCAAACTAGTATACTCATCAAATGTCATGTATAATCTAATTTAGTAATTTGACAGTAAAATTTAACAGAGACTAACATAGTATAAATTTATCACAGGTTTACCAATTTAGGATTTAGAGTAAATTTGCCACATATGTATCGGTTTAAAATTTTTCGTGATATTAGCCCTAAAGAGAATGCGCTATGAGAAGGCAACAATGGATTTGCACCGTTAGGAATATCTCATGGCCATCCAACAAGTTAGTAAGAAAGTGAATTCCTCTTAAAAAAAAAAATTATGACCATTTCTTTATCAATGTTTCGAAGGTAGACATGCAAAATTATTTAAAAAGTTCTAAATTTATTGCACTCGTGACAATTCAGTCCCAAATCTTGTAAATTGGTCAATTTAATCATTAACCTTTTGATAATTTGCTAATTAATTCTTTTCGATCAATTTTGATGGAAAAGTGTTGACGAGAATGCCAACCATCTTATATAGCACGGTAGTGTTGATGTAAACAACTTTTGTAATTTTTTAAAAAATTATAATATATATATTTTTAATTCTATAGTTTTTCAAGTTTCCTTTTTTTCTTTGCTTTTTCTTTTTTCATCGTGTTGACGATGGTCACCAGTGAGGTCACGGTGGACCTCGCTGGCTATGGGTGAAGGCCTTGCCCTCACATATATACCTTTTTAAAATACACAATATTTGAGATCTGTTATTATTTTCTAAATTTTATTAAAAAAGAAAAAAACTAATTATTTCCCAAGCAATTGAATAGACGAAATTTAGCCACTATGGGTGACCCTAGTGACTATCCTTCCTCCATGGGGGGTGGGGAGTTCAATTCTCTACTTTCTGAAAGGGCTGAGGCTAAGGATATTTAGTTCAGGTGTGGAGTTCAACTCCTACGCTTTGCAAAGGTTCATGGTATAAGTGTGAGAGTGAGTTGAGAATTGGAGTAGGAAAGATAAAAAAGATAAAATATAATTAAAAAAATATCATTTTGTAAAAATGCTTCTCCACTACGCTAAAGTTCCACTTTGAGGAGAACCATTGCTTGCAAGCGTTGCCAACGAATTATGGAAAATGTCTCATCTTCATCTTCCTCAATCTTCTCACCATAAAGAATACATAAGAAGTACCCACCGGTGGACAGCTGAGTTGGTTCGGCTTTGGGCACTTTATAGCAGAGGTCTTAGGATCGAAACTCCACAGCTACTAACACGTTTCAAATGGGAGGCCATGGTGGTGGAGTCTTGTGCTAACTTCTCCCCATGTATTGACACTTGGTCCGAGGTGCATCCCAAATCTAGAAAATAAGAAGCACAAACAAAGCATCGGTATTATAAACTCGTTCAACAAGGATGGATCTATCAATTAAAATAATTCGCGACCGTTTACTAAATCTCATATCTTTGTCAGTGATGAGCATACACCGAAACTTCAATTGCCAATAACTACAACATTGTTAATTAGTGGTTCGCATCTAGGTTTAGTTTCCTGAACTAATATACAGACAGAGTATAGAGACATCAAATCTTCGAAAGCATATTTATTAAACTTCTCCATAAATTGGAAGAGAACAACTTTGAAATCTAAAATTAGATTGAGATAAAAGAGCTCCCAAATCTAGATTAAGAGAGAAAAAGAAATAATAAAAAAAATATATAAACAAAATTAACAAGAGAGATAGGAAAGTGAGAGTAGCTCAAATCCTTCCCATAGCTGAACGTTGAAGAAGACATGGAGAGGGAAGAGAGAGGGAAGGAGGGGATATAGAGAGGGAACCTTTGGAGCTAGTGGTGACCCCCTTGCTCTAGGTCCAAAATTTCTTAATAAAATTAAATATTTTGTACACATATGTTTGCATATATGATATTTCAATTTGAATATTCTGTCGTGTCTCAAAATTTAAAGTCTAGGTTTGAATGCAGTAATGAGAATATGCCATGACAAGGCAACAATGGACTTGTGCTGAGAAAGTGGGTTCCTCTTTGCCGAACCACGGAAATCCATACTCAACATAAAATGGTCGTATTATCAAGCATTGACAAAATTTGCCGTCCATGAACTCAGTTTACGTGATAAACACTATGAAAAAGAAGCACATACACAAAATGATATAAGATAGGACATCGTGACATTGTAAATAGATTGGAAACAACGAGGATATGGAATCTATAAATTACGATCACCTCTTTGTCAAAATCATAGCGAGTGTTTCTCTAAGCATATAGAGAGATAAACATGGCTCTCCTTCAGAGAACTCTAGTTGTTATAATTTGGTTTTACTACGTTTGCATCACCGTGATAGGCGATTCTGATACGACGATCGTATACAGAATATGCAACGGGATTAAGTTCGGATTCGGAAGCACCTATGGAGGTCAAGTGGATAGCGTCCTTCAAGATTTGGTGTATAACACGGCAGATAATGGTTTTGACTATTACAGTCAATCGACCGTCTCGGATCAAGGTTGCTATGGCCACTCGGCTTGCAATGGAGCTCTTTCCCATTACGACTGCTTCACGTGCTTAATATCTGCAAGATACGATTTGAGAGATGGTTGTCCAGAAAACACCGGTGCTCAAGTGCAGCTTAAGGATTGTAGGATGAGGTACGAAAATTATCGTTTCAATGAATGAATGGGGGATTGAATGGCAGTATCAAGAGTGTCGTTAATTTGGATTAAGGATCATTTATCTATTGACTAATTTCGTTTGGTGCCCCATGTTCGGTCATGTGAGAAACACTTGTCAATATAAAAACCCTTTGATCGAAGGGTTCTTTAATGCATTATTATTATTATGTTTTTATGACATGCTGTAGTAGTCGGATATTCTTTTTTTTTTTTTTTTTTTTTGGTCGATCTCTACTTTATTCCTACTCTACACTCACTCTCAGACTTTTGCCTTACCTCTTGCAGGGCGTAAGAGTCGAAACCCACTCTTGAAACTTACGTGTCCCCACCCATTCCCTCTTAAGAAGGTGGGGATTTGAACCCCTCACCTCCCCCTTCCATATTGGAAGGGTGGCTACTGGGGCGAATCCCTATACATGTATTTGTTAAATTTGGGATCTTCTATATCGTAATATTGCATTGCATAAATTTTTATTTTATTTATGGCTTTTTATACTTGACCATGAGAAAATGCCATGATCCCGTGTGGAAAAATTCGACATTACAACAAAAAGGCACATCAAGAAAAAATCATTTTAAAAAAAAAAAAGTTTACAGTGGTTTCTCCGAGTGCCACGGTAAAAAGGTGTACGTGGGAACATGGAGAATTCCATTATTTGATTCAACACTTGGTTTCGACAAAATACGGTATATAAAAAGGCCACATTTTATGACATCTTCTAAATTGAGCCATATCAAATATAAAAACATCACAAAAATTTAAATTTTCTCAACTTTTACGATGTTATGATGTAGAAATTTTTCGTAATTATTGTTATTTTATTCTATAATTATTGTTATTTTATTTTGTTATCTTATGAAATTTGCTTTATTGATCATATCCAATCAATATGTGGATACACGTTATAAAAATGAATCTGGTATTTTAAAATCATGAATAGGCCTAAACAATGACTTTTGAGTTTGGTATCTAGTTTTGCCCATGGAGAGTTTGAAGCCTCGATTGCATAAATATCAAAAGAGAAGGAATATGCTAGTTGTAGATCCTTAGTTATCTTCTAGAGTTTACCTTAAAGAAAAAAAAAATCATTTTGCAACAACAACTGTCGACCAGGCTAAATTCGAGAAATGGCACATTAACTGGGCTCGATTGTGGACCGTTCATCTTCTGAGTTTAGACGAAGACATCTGTCCCACGGTCCGTCTTGCTCTATAGCTAAGTGTTTCGGCCCAATTACGTCAAAGGGATGTACTCATTTTCTCAAATTTTGATTATATTTCGGCCCAATCCTCCTATCTTTTGACCCCGATCCGAACAATCCCGATGGAACATATTAACCTCAATTCTTTCTATGGACGATGTGATGGACCGAACTCACTGTGACGGAAACTTGTACTTTTTATGAGACCCATTGTTCCTCGGCATGTGATTGTCACGACCCTTCAAACTAAATTTATTAAATAATTTCGTAGCATGCTTGAAACATTAAAAATAAAGAGAAATAATTCTCGAAAAAAGGGTGTGGCATCAGTTAAATCACTTGATGAACGATACATGAATGATTGTGATAATATCTTATATACATCGGGATGAGAGGACATCCATAGATATCGTCCAATGTTCTCTAGATTTATCTTTGCAAAATTTATGAGGTAATTCTTTTTAATGAAGAGAATATGCTATGAGAAGGCAATGGTGAATTTGTGCTACAAAGAATATCACATGTTCCTCCAACAAAACAATAAGAAAGTAAATTCCTCTTAAAAAGATTACAACCATCTCTTTATCATAGCTTTGACTTTCATAAGTGCTTCTCCAGTCACAGTCACGGAGGTGAGGGAAGTTACTAAGAAAAATCTTATATTTTATTATATTTATGTTAATTTAATTTAAAAATTTTAAAATTAATTAATTTAGTCATAAATCTTTTGATAATTTATTAATAGATTCATTTTGATTGAAAATTGCTAATGTGAACACTAAATATTCTACATGGTGAGATGATGTTGATGTGAACAATTTCTATAATTTTTAAATATTTAAATATTTATTTATTTATTAAAATTTTGCATTTTTTAAAAATTTCCTTTTGTTCTTTTTTTGGTAAAGGAAAAAAAAATTTCCTTTTGTTTAACCGTTTTTCCTTTCCTTATGCCGACGATGATCAGCGGCCTGATCGCAATAGACCTCTGGAGGCGAGACAAGGGCTTAGCTCTTGATATGTACCTTTCTAAAATAGAGAGTATTTTAGATCCATTGTTATTTTCTAAATTTCACCCAAAAGAAAAAAAGAAAAACAAAGGGGCTGCATGGAAACGTTTCCGTTCTTTTTTCATTAGAACAAAATAGAAAAAAGTGTTTACATTTCGTGAACAATTTTGAATAAAAAACGCGTTTGGTAAAAACTTGTTCTAATAAAATTGAACAAACACGTTTGATGTTTCTTTTAATTTTTTAATATTTTTATTTTATTTTTCATTTTTTCCTTTCTTTTTTATATTTTCGTTTTTTTTCGGTCGCCGGCCTCCGCGACCGGCCGACGGGGGCCCGGCCGGCCTCGCCCGGCCACGGCAAGGCTCGCCGATCTGGGTGAGCTTGAGCTCACCTAGCCATGGCGAGGCTCGGCCTCGTCGGATCTGGGCGAGCCCGAGCTTGCCCAGCCAAGGCGAGGCCGGCTCGCCGCGCCTGACGAGGCCGAGCCTCGCCGGGGCCTAACGCTCCGGCGAGGTCGGCGACCCTCGACGGCGTCGCCGCCCATGGCCGAGGCCAGCGGCCGGCCAAAGAAAAAGAAGAAAAAAAAAAAGAAAAAGATAAGATAAGAGAGAGAGAAAAACGTTTCTTCAAAATCGTTTAACAAAAAACAACTTTTTTTTTGTTTATTTCTGTTTTTTTTGTGTTAGGAAAAAAAAAAAAAAAAGTGTTCGAAAACGAAAATAAGGAACAAAAACATGCAGGCCCAAAGTAATTATTTTCCCAAGCAATCAAATACACCAAATATTTCGACCAAGAAAAAAAAAAGGACGAAATATGGCAAAAAAAGAAAAAGGGCCTGCATATTTTTATTTCTAAAAAGTGTTCCTGGAACACTTTTTTGTTTTTTGTTAACAAAAAAGAATAAAACGCGTTTGGTTGCGTTTTACTTTTCTTTTTGTTAGAACAAAAAAAAAAAAAAAACTTACTTCTTGTTCCGGAACAATTTTGAAAAAACGTTTCTTCTTCTCTCTCTTTCTTCTTCTTCTTTCTTTTCTTCTTCTTTTTTTTTCTTTTTTTTCTTTCACCTGGCCGAGGCCGGCGACGCCTGTCGAGGGTCGGCGACCTCGCCGGAGCCTCGCCCATGCCGGCGAGGTCGAGCCTCGCCTTGGGTGGGCGAGCTCGGGCTCGCCGAACTGGGCGAGCTCGAGCTCGCCCGACCATGGCGAGGCTCGGGCTCGCCGGATCTGGCGAGCCCGAGCTCACCCGGCCCGGGGTGAGGCTCGGGCTCGCCGTATCCGGGTGAGCCCGAGCTCGCACGACCACGGCGAGGCTCGGGTGGCCGAGCCTCGCCGTGGCCGGGCGAGGCTATCGGCCCGGTCGGCCGGTCACTAGAGGCTACCGGCCCTGTCGGCCAATTGCTAGAGGCTGGCAACCGGCCGAAAAAAAAAAAAAAAAAAAAAGAAAGGAAAAGATGAAAAATAAAATAAAAATATTAAAAAATTAAAAAAAAAAAAAAAATAAAATTTACCAAACGTGTTTTACGTTCATTTTTTTTTATTTCCGAACAAGTTTACTGAAACGCGTTTTTTATTCAAAAATTGTTCCTTAACGTAAATACTTTTTTTTGTTTCTGTTCCGTAGAACAAAAAAAGAACAGAAATAAAAATATGCAGCCCCCAAAGTCATTTTGCAAAAAATACGTGTCCACTGCATTGCAGGTCCACCTCGAGGACAACCATTGCTTGCAGTTTCCCCCCCACGAATTACGGCAAGATGACTCACCTTCATCTTCTTCGTCTTCGTCTTCTTCAACCTTCTCGCGCTACGATCTCCATCGCCGGAAAGATCACTACTCTCCCATCGCCGCCCCGCCGGAGCAGTCCGCCGTGCTGCAGGATGTCGAGCGGCTCGGACCCATCTCCGCCCCTCTCCCACACTCTCACTCTGCCCGTCCAACCCGGTGAGCCCGTCCACGTCGTCGCCGCCCCCGGAGTCTCCGATTCCCAGTTCAGGTGCCCAAAAAAGTTCTTTCCTTTGGCCCTTCTTCCTTCGTTCTGGGTCGATTCCCGTGTTGGGTTTCGGCCGGTTTGTCTTATCGTCTCGGCGGTTTTTTTTTTTTTCTTTTTTTTTTTGGTGGCAGGAGCGCCATCGATTCGTCTCTGTTCAAGCAGTGGCTCAAGAACTTGCAAAGCGAAACCGGGATTTTGTCCAACGGTGCTGGGACGCTGAAGCGGGTGCTTATACAGGTAGCTTTTCTCCCCTGATTCTTGTTCACTGTAGTGAGTGGAGAGCTTTGCCCTATTTTTGTTGTCCACTGTAGTGAGTCGAGAGATGGAGAAGTTTGGTTTGAGGAATTGCTTTGAAGGGTTCTGTGAAAATGGGGATTTTCTGTGGGGGGAAAACGAACAATTTGGAGTCACGCTTGGGAGTGTAATTTTCTAACAATTAAGAGAGATATGTGAAAACTATCAAGCATGTTTTTCATCCCCCCCTTACCCACAAGAGCTTATTTCTTCTTGTCCGTCCGTATGTCTTATAAACCAGCAAAAAAAAAGCCTCTTTTTAGCTAGGCCGTGCCTTTCATTTTTCAAGAATTTTGTGGTGGCGTGCACTAATGTTTCATTCGATGGCCATTACGGAATTAGATTATTTTTTGTAATGACTGTTACTTGAACACTGATCAGTATCGATGATGATATTAATACGGAAGGCCATAGAACTCTTAAGGAAGTGTTTTCTTATTTGTGCTATGGCATCTGTTATTTTTTTTTGGACTCGAGAAGTAATGATCTTTATTGTAGGGTGTGGATATGTTTGGAAGCCGCATTGGCTTTCTCAAATTCAACGCAGATATTTTTGACAAGGAAACTGGGAAAAAGGTATTTTAATCAGTTCTATGCATTGACATCATCCATGCTGAATGTCTCTTTCTAATTAAGCCTGTGGCCTGTGGAGGAGGTGATTCAAGCAAGTACTTTTGCCTCGCATTGTGCTCATGCTCTAGAACACTTTAATTTTCTTGAGAGTCGTGGCAATAAAATATTATTAGGTGCCAGGTATAGTATTTGCTCGAGGACCAGCTGTAGCTGTGCTGATATTGTTGGATTCAGATGGAGTAACTTATGCTGTTCTTACTGAGCAGGTATACATTCTGCATTGATATCTCAGGTGTTTTTTTTTTTCCCTTTTCCTTTAAACATCTTATTAAAAGCTGAGAATTTAAATTTTAAGCTGAAAAATACAAATGACAAAAGGTAAAATTGAATCCAATAATGCTTAAAACGGCTTCTTCAAGCTGAATATTTGTGCACCTCACAGGCTAGAGTTCCCATGGGGAGGTTTGTTTTGGAATTGCCTGCTGGAATGTTGGATGATGACAAAGGTGATTTTGTTGGCACAGCAGTTCGCGAGGTTTTGATCTGCCTCATTTCTCTTTCCCTCAATTCTAAATTATCTTTTGGGGCACATTCTTTTCCATATATTCAATTTTCATTTTCTCTGATTCTGTAAGTGCTCTTTCTAAATTATTACCCTGGATTTTGATTATTGTTGCGATGGTACTGACTGAATCCTGGCTTCTATAGTAAACAAACTAGGCGCCAACAATACTAACTGCAGCACTTGCATTCTTTTTTTTTTTAATTGACTCTTTACTGATCACAATGACTCATTAATGTAACAGGTCGAAGAGGAGACAGGCATCCAGCTGAATCTGGAAGACATGGTTGACCTGACAGCTTTTCTCGATCCATCTACTGGATACAGGGTGATTCCTTCTCCGGTATGGTGACCTCTCAACATTTAAAGCTTTTCTGATTAAGCATTCATTTAATGTGAATAATATGTAGAAGTTGTTATAGTAAAGAAAAAAGAGGAAGAAAGATAGGTGTGTCTGAAAAATGTACTGCCTTAGCTTGATGTTCAGGAGCAAATTTTCTTTTGCGGCCTGTGACATGCTTAAAATCTGCCCTTGATGTCTTGGACCTGTGTTTCTCATTTTCTTTGAGGAGCTCTCGCAAGAAGTTGCTATATGTGTACTCTCTCTTCCCATTCTTTGAAGGGTGCATTCATATCTCTCTGATCCCCATCTGAATTAAACCAAGCTACGGTCCTCTTAACAGCTAGTGATTCATTAGGTAAGCAAGGAAGAGTAGGGGGCTTTGCTAATAGAACCGTACAAGCATAGAAATATTGTCATTGCTGGCTGACTTCTTTCATATGCTAGAAGAGCACCTCATGCCGTTTTGTACAGACATGTTAGTGGTGATTTTGTCATCATAAGGGCTATAAGCTATACGCAACAGTGGTGTTATTCTATATGTCTTCTTAAGAATCGACATTTTAGATATGATTAAGCCTTGCACATTGTGGAACTAAGTCGATTTACATTTGAAGTGTATCTTTAGTTATTTTGATATTTTATAGGCATGAAGTTCATTCTTGGATGCTAATCCATGCGTAGGGAGGTTGCGATGAAGAATTAGGCATCTTCCTATTCAGAGGGAATGTGGATTCAGCGGTCATCAAGCAGCTGCAAGGCAAGGAAACTGGTCTGCAAGATCATGGTGAGCTTATTAAGGTTCGTGTCATACCTTATGAGAAACTGTGGCGCACAACTGGTGATGCGAAGGTTCTAATGGCAATTGGGCTCTACGAAATGGCCAAGCGAGAGGGTCTCCTTCCTTTGAAATATCAACCTGCTACTTCAGCGAGAAAATGAAGCTTCTCTCTTATTCCGTGAAAGACCTTTTGACCTTTATGAGAACAATGTTCTTTTTCAATAGTGTCCCGCCCAACTATTTTTAAGTGATCTTGATTCTAACGGTCATGATTCAAATATTTTCTGTTTTTTGCACCGAAGGGGGAAATGAAAGAGACCATATACCGTCACAAAATTGATGACATTAGTTAATGTACTCATGAAGTGATTCTTCTCGTTATGAGAATTTTATTTTGATTATATTTCGCGTGACAATCATGTGATGTTTTCACTTTAGAGCCAGATTTGGCACATCAACATTACATTTTAAAGTTATGGTTAAAGCCGGTCATCCACGTTGGGATCAGGAGATTTGCCAGAAATTATTGTTTTATGACCTGATATCAACCAATTGCACTGGCTACAAATCTAGTCCAGAGATTTCGGGCTAAGCTGTAGGCAAGTAGTCGACACAAATGCCGCTGAAAATACACACAAAGGGCTAAGTAACTTGTCAGTTCCTTTCTTTTCAATGCTAACGAATCGAACCCTCATGTCCATACTCGCCTTCTCCAAGAAAATTATACAACTGCGAGATCTCATATAATTCAGACTTTGCTGGTGACGAAATCATTGTTACTTGACTCCCATATGGTGGTCCCGTCGCACGTACACAGCTTCTTGTAGTTCTCTCCCACGCCGGCACTTCTTGCAATTACAGCAGCTGCAATACCTGCGTCCGATTTATCTTCACTTTCATAGATTGCTATTGAGCGTCCAATGAGATCAGCAACCCGCAGCTTCTCTTTGACACCGGAGAAGAAAGCCTCACCCTTCTCATCAGTATCCAGTGTTCCCAGGTCGCCAAGGAGCTGGAACACGAGATGGAACATCAGCTCAATGCGAATCACATTAAAGAAATGGAACAACTTCTCAATCCGAATCATATGAAAGAATCAGCGAGACAGACCTAAGGTGATATCACGAGAAAAACACCTCATACTCACGCTAGGACACCCAAAAACACAAAAATGGTTTCATCAGATATTTAGTTATGCCGGGATGAAATGCATTAAGTACTAATGCAATCCAGGATGTACAGAGGGCACCAAGACAAAGTTCGAGCATAAAACACTAAGACTATCAACTCTAGTTGGAGGACAAACACGTAACGTGTGATTTCAAAATTACACAGAAAGAAATAAAGCTCGAAGAAAATCACAGCTAATTTTTAGACCTGCTCTCTCGCGAAGCCTCATAGCAGTCGTATTCCAATCACAAAGTATTATTTGCTGGCTCAGATGTGTGATGTAAAAGAAAATAATGTTCTTGTTACCCGACAAACCGTCAGGTAGAGCAAATACAATGGGTACACAGATAGGGTTCAACAAAACTATTAATGTTATGACATAAGAATTACTTCACCACTTGTTTTTTATTTTAGAAATCCTATTTATGCTATATACTTAGGCCTTATTGACAGAAAATACAAAGGGGAAGCAGAAACAAAAATAAAAGCCGTCATCATCCCCCATATAACTAATGCTCATAGCAAGAAAATCAGTTATTATAACAAGCAAACTTGGAGGAAGTCTAGGCAAGCAAACCTGATCTGCAGTTGCTTCAGCAGTCGGATTGAAAACTTTCCCAGTGCTTGCTGCCCCTCGGGTCAAATCACCATATTCGTTAATGGACCAACCATGCTTCCCAGGAGACAACCCACTAAAATTGGCTTCGATCCTAGCCAATTCCATGTTCACTTGAGCTAAGCGAACCACTCCAAAAACATCCGGACCTTTGAATTCTGCTACGGCGGCAGATATTAGAAAATCTGCACAACAGCAACAATGAATTACCACCACATGGAGGCTGAAAGAGTTTGTTTTGGTTATTTACAAGTATGCTGGCATATTGTTGAATAATTAACCATCTTTCAAATGGATAATGCAGAAACTGTTTACTAAGATATTGGAATAATGAGCTGGAACAGACACATGTCTTATCGAAAACGAATTCAATCTTTTTGTAGGAATGGAGGTCCATAGCCATTATCAATGCGAATAAAACCTTTGCTTTGCAAGATGAAGATATTCAGAATTCTGAGTATTCATTTGTAGAAGCATTGAAATTTCTTTTGTCAATCAGCTATGAGCAAAAGATAACCACATTTCAGCAAAAGAAGCTCGGTTGGTGATGGTATAATAATCCAATTATCCATTCAACTGTCATAGAGGTGACTTCACTCCTAAATCGTTTCCTAGAGGATTAAGTTTGGAAAGAAGAAGAACGAGGAGAGGGAACCATAGAAAAACAAAAAATGGCCTTATCCTAGATGTAGGCAATAATCACCAAGCTGACCTCAGTGGTTTTAGAGAAAGGATAAGGTATGTAGAAGAGAACTGATGGCTTTATATATCAATAGCCAAATGACTAGTTAGCCTGCGCACTTAGTGCTGTAGTAGGCCGGCCAACAGCAATTAGAACAAAGCACTTACAAATCACACTCTTTCATTCTGAAAATTCACAGAAATAAGAACTACCCTACTTTGTTAATTTAATTGTCTACCTCAAATTTTCAGACTGCATCGCATGGATGGTCCTTACTTATCATTTCTTCACATTTGAAGTCAATCTACTTGCAGGCAGATCCCTATCAATCATCACTTGCAATTGTGATCTACAATGGACTCTCAATATCAGTAATGACCATGTATAACCTGTCGGATCTTCTGATTGGATTGTCACGGTATAGCAACATACTCTCTAGATGCGGCTAAAGTATCCAAAAAGAGAACATTGCACAAATCATGGTAGAATAGTCGACCCACCTTCTGGTACACCTTGGCCTATCAAACGAGCTTTACGACCAGTCTGCTCCAATGCTTCGGTCAAAGTCTTGACAGGTGAATTACCCAGAATCCGAACCACTTGATTGCTCAAGTCCACCTCGATGTTTTTCACTCCTAGATGAATTTCCATCAGAAGAACAGCGCAACAATTCAGTAAAAATAAAGAAAGCTAAGAAATTAGAGCAGGCCAGATGATGAACATAATGAACCGGCCGAAAATAAACAACTAAGGGGCCACAAGCACCTACCCTCAACAATCTGCAACTTGCTCTTCACAGCATTAACACAACCCTCGCACTTCATATCAACCATAAACTCAGTCTGTGGGGGAAAAAATTAACAAGATGTAAGCTTCAGAATTAAATCAAATGAAAGTATTAAATCCCAGCAACACCAACCCAAAAAGAAAAAAGACAAAAACTTCATATCAACCTCCATTTCCAGCAACAGAAAGAGCTCTTGTTTCACAAATCATTGAAGGGCGGCAATGTGAACTACTCTAATTACACAGACCAAGAGCTAAACAACCATCACCCAGATGCCAATAACAGAACGAGATCAATTCAATCCCAGCCACGCCACCCAAAACCAAATATCTACAACTGACGAAACGAAAAAAAGAAATTCACGAGAAGGAGGATTGAAGGACTCACAAGCAGCTCCGGCAAGACAGCACCATTCTGCAAGATCAAAAAACAACCGGAAAATCAAGAATCACCGAGAAACGACTCTAAAAGAGACGATCGAAATCACGAGTAGCCGAAATCAAGAACCTGGGAGGTGGGTTCGAGATCGGAGGCGGGCGCGTCCATGTGAAGAGCCGAGGGGGCGGAGTCGCGGCCTCTTACGGTCGCCGAAGAGCCCACGTGGCTGGAAGAATGGGAGAGGGACAGGAAGCTCGGGTTCTGAAACCTGGGGAAGCGGATGGAGCAAGAACAGGCGACGCAACAAGAAGAAGAAGGAGAAGAAGAAGGGGCGGGAGAGCGGTGATGGGAAGAAGCGAGGGCGAGGGCGAGAGCCGCGGGGACAGCAGAAGCCGCGACGGCTGTTGTGATGGTGGCCGCTGACCTTAGCAAGAAGAACCCCATCTCTCCCTCCTCCGCCTCTCCTCCTTTTTTACTTTCGTTTTTTTTTGGGCGCTGTTCTTGTTTCCGTTCCTAACTACCCACGAATTGCAAAAGTCAAAAATTACTGCGCAGATGTCTCGTGGCGATTGGGCGGTCGTCACGTACTTTCGTTCGTCTCTATCTGGGACGATTTATGCGAATCGGCTGATGCCAGAGTGATGTATACCTACAGAAAGGTCCTGGAGCATCGTGAAAGTTCTCTCGTTCTTTGCAAGTTAGGAGAGCAATCTAGCACGACGCACCACTATGCTGACCGGTGCCTAGGATTATTTTGCTGAGTACTAGTCTTGGAGTTTTATGTTTCTATGTAGCGTCTTGAAAGGTTGCAAAGTCCGCGAATTTTGATAATTTAACAAGTTTCAGAATTCATATGAAAACTGTATTTAATAAGTGTTTCGTGGGTATTTACTTGCAAAATTCATATACAAAATGAATTATGACTTTGCAGGTTTTAAATTTTTGTCTTTTGCGACTTTGTAGGTTTTTAATTTTTTTTTTTCACTCTTCTTTTGTTTCTTTTTTTTCTTCGTGGGTCCCACTTTTCTTCTACTTCTTTTTCTCCCTACCTTTCTCTCCATACCTTTCATGTCTTTTGCAAATCATTTCTCTTACGATCCATTCTCTTATTTCTACACCTCCCAATTCTTCTTCTTCCTCTTCTTCAACAACCTTCTCTCGTATTTGAAATCCCCAAAAGAATTACTTACTGCAATAATTCAAACTCTACTCATTTGCTACTAGAGCGATGGTTTTGACAAAAGCTTGTTTTTTCCTTTTTAGTTTTCTTGATCTAGAATCATGCTCATTCTGGTTGCTGTTATGTGTTTCTTCATATCTTTTCTTAAAAGTGAATTTGAGTTTTGGGTCATAGAAGTGCTTGATCTTGTGTTTCAATGTTACGATTAGAATGTAGCGTGCATCAAAATAATGTTTCTAAATTAATTGCGCAATTACTTTATAGTTTGTAGCATACTTGCGTCCTATAGAGTTGCCTCTTCTTGGTTTATTTTCTTAATATCATTTCCACATGTTCTTCATCATCAATTTTGAGTTACTATGTTGCTTCTCATTAAATGACTTGTTGGAAATAATGATATGGGATGACAGAGAAATGATTTGCAAAAGATAACTGAGACGGTCAAAGGCATGGAAAGAAAGAAGAAGGAAAGTGGGACCCGTAAGGAAAAAAAGAAGAAACAAAATAAAAAGTGTGAACCTAATAAAGAAAGATCACTTTTATAGAACTGTATGAGAAGTGATGGACGCCACAAGGGATAATATGGTCAAAACAATAAAAAAAAAGTCCACTACAAGGGATAATATAGTTAAAACAATAAAAAAAGAAAGAAGGAAGAGCCTGAGCTAAATGAGGAGTGAAAAAAGCGCCCCTATGAATTATGATATGTTTATATATTTCTATGTAAATATTTTGCCTTTTTAGTGTCACGTTAGTGCATTTAATGACATTCACATACATAGACTTTAAAAAATCCAGTTAAAAGAAGAAAAGGCACATAAGATCTCGAGGGGTTTTTGAGGATGCAACGAGGGTGTGTTTAACACAGCTTTGATAAGGGATTTTGGGCTATTGAAGGTTTTTGCATCAAAGTTGACGTATTTGGCAAGACAATTTCAAAGGCTTTTGAACTAAATGCAACACTTCCAAAGTATTGAAGTTCAATGCAAGTCTCACCCCACATTGGCATTGAGCATTTTTAGAATGTTATTTTAGGGGTTAATCAATATTTTTCTCCCAATTTTACCCTCGTTAAACTATCCAAATTACAGTTTTGTCTCATCACCTTTACTATGCATATATAACTAGCTTCTCGCGATGTCTTCAGCAAATCCATATTTGACTAATAGTGAGCCACATTTGGCATTGATCACACTCGCATGAGGTCATTGAGACCTCTAGTGAGGCCTGAGGTGTTGCAACCTCAGGGTGGCATCACTAGACGTCGTGTGACCATAGTGGCCCTTGTCGGAGCTGAGTGGCTTGATCCATGGTAATTAGGTGAGTCATTCCCCGTCAGCTCTCCCTTCCCCCCCTTCTCATTCTCAATCTTATTTTAAAATTTACTTTTCAAATCATAAAAAAAATGTTCATCGAATACTATTTGCATCGAATTCCTTGTCACTAGGACATCAAAACTTTTGCAATCTTCTTGCACAAAGTTTTGAAGAACTCTGGATGGATATTGACCCCCAGAAAAGAAAATCTCTAAATGCTTGACCTTGTCTCATTTGTTTGTATGCCCATTTAATGGTTGAGACGGAACTCTAAATCAATTTTGTATCATAGTCTTCTATAGTCTCTTCAATAGTACCGAAAACACAAATATTTGGAGCTCCAGACATATTCAGGAGTTCCCACTAGATCACCTTCTTGGCCAACGCCCTTTCCTCCCTTCAATGGCCAAGAGATAGGACAGTAATGTGATATTAATCACATGGTATCGCACTATAGTTAATTATCGAAAGTCCGCATAAAAAATATAATATTCGCTTAGACTTAATCTATACAATCAACACGTTATGTAAATATACGATCCCTTAAATGGCCATAAATCACGGCTCGCCTAAAGTTTACCTATGCATAATCTACCTATCATAAGTATACACCAAACTTGGTCGATAAAAATGAGCACACCTGTGTAGTTTAAAACAAACCAAGAAAGGAGACGATGGAGGATAAAAACGATGCCAATCTATCTAATCGATCTAAACTATAAGAGATGGTCTCCCCCTGTTCTCCTTGTATGATATCATTGCGGTCAAGGAAAGCCGGACAGACGACAGTTTCCAGAATGTCAGCATTGATTTATACAATCGTTAGGACCAAAGTGTTTACAGATGACAATCCAAAAGAATAATCTGACTTGGCAAGGCATGATTTTTTTTTTTTTTTTTTTGGTGAATGCAAGGCATGATTTAATGTCGGAAATCAAATTGTTCTTTAATTTTTTTTTTTTTTGGGTTACAAACTTCAAATTGTCCTGGACCCCATAAACGCAACCTTCACATCTAAATTCTTCTTCTTGTCTCCACATAAGTCCAACAAGAACGAACATCAACTCCAATGATTGTATTATAAGCAGCAATTGGATGAGTACATAATCTAGTTGTTTTGTTTGAAACTAGCGAGATCTAGACATACATTCGGACTCTTTTCTTGGAATAGTTTTCCGGAGATTGCCATGAACCAAGTCCCTTTTCTTGGACTCTTGCAAGCGAGCTCATGGTTAGCATTCAAAGAAGCCACGACAAACGGAGCCTAAATCTCTCGATTACCACGATTTCAGCTGTCGAGTGCCGGCTTGCGTCCATCGAAACCTGCAGTGTCCCGATGCAGCCCTTCGTCTCGCTCCTCCTATATAAGTGTTCTACAAGTCCGACTGTTTACACAGAACTCAGAAGCACAAAGCGTTTTTCTGTTTCTTCTGCTAATTCGAGATGGGAGACCAGAAATGCAGATTGTCTCCAAACACCATGATCATTTTCATTCTCGGTGTCGCTAGCATTCTAAGCACTCCACTTGCTAATGCCGACGTTGCCATAGCCGATGGTGCAAGTAGCTCATTGTCGACTTATATCATCCAAGTGCAGAAGCCGAAAGACAAAGATCTCACTACTTTGGAGGATCTCGATACTCTGTATCGGTCATTTTTACCTACCGCAGCAGCCAGCTCCAACCAAGAACGAAGAATGGTACACTCATACCGAAATGTACTATCCGGGTTTGCGGCCAAATTGACCGCTGAGGAAGCTAAAGCCATTCGAGAGAAAGACCGTGTTTTGCACGTGCGTCCGGAGAAGGCGCTCTCTCTGCACACAACTCACACGCCCAACTTCTTGGGATTGCGCCAAGGAGTCGGGCTCTGGAATGACTCCAACTACGGGAAGGGCATGATAATCGGAGTATTGGACACAGGGATTTTCCCAGACCACCCTTCCTTCAGCGATGAGGGGATGCCTCCGCCCCCGGCCAAATGGAAGGGCAGGTGTGACTTCGACGGCACATCTTGCAACAACAAGCTCATTGGTGCGAGGTCGTTCATCAACTCGAGCACGACTCATGCACAGGCCGTTCCGCCGTACGATGGTGTGGGCCATGGCACGCACACTTCAAGCACAGCTGCCGGTGCTTTTGTGAGGGATGCCAGCGCGCTCGGTCAGGCCAAAGGCACGGCTACAGGCATGGCGCCTCTTGCGCATTTGGCAATGTACAAGGTTTGTGAAGCAAACGGGTGCCTCGAGAGCGACATATTAGCTGGGCTCGACGCGGCCATCGAGGACGGTGTCGATGTGCTTTCCCTCTCTCTAGGAGGAATATCCCAACCGTTCTTCGACGACTTGATCGCGATAGGTGCATTTGCTGCCACCCAAAAGGGCATCTTCGTCAGCTGCTCCGCAGGGAATAGCGGGCCGTCCGACGGCACATTGTCAAACGAGGCACCGTGGATTCTCACCGTGGGAGCGAGCAGCATCGACCGCACCATAAAGGCCACGGCGCACCTTGGGAACGGCCAAGAGTTTGATGGGGAGACACTCTACCAGCCCCACGACTTCCCTCCGACGCTGCTTCCCCTTATTTATGCAGGAGTAAACGGAGATCAATCCTCGGCCCTCTGCCTCCCAGGATCACTAGTAGGCCGCTCGGATCTCCAAGGGAAAGTGGTTGTGTGTGACATCGGCGACGGAAGTGGGCGAGTCGCAAAAGGTCAAGAGGTCAAAGATGCGGGTGGTGCAGCCATGATCCTCGTGAATGGTCCCATCGAGGGTTACACCACATTGGTCGATGCGCATGTCCTACCCGCGGTCCATGTGAACTACGTTGCGGGGATGGCGATTAAAGACTACGTAAGCACGGCGCAGGCACCAGCAGGCACGATCCTATTCAAAGGCACCCACATCGGTAGATCAGTTGCCCCGGCCGTATCATTCTTCTCTTCCCGTGGCCCCAACTTCCAAAGCCCCGGCATCCTCAAACCGGACATCATTGGTCCGGGCGTGAACATTATTGCCGGTTGGCCATTTCCTTTAGACAATTCCACAAACCAGAAGCACGCATTCAACGTGATCTCTGGGACCTCCATGTCCTGTCCCCACCTCAGCGGCGTGGCGGCGCTGCTCAAGAGCGCGCACTCGGACTGGTCGCCTGCCGCCATCAAGTCTGCCATCTTGACCACCGCCACCACCTCCAACATGGAAGGCCGACCCATCGTCGACCAGACTCTCCATCCGGCGGACATTTTCGCCACCGGAGCTGGACACGTCAACCCATCAAAGGCCGTTGACCCCGGTCTCATATACGATGTTGGACCACAAGATTACATCGCTTACCTTTGTGGGCTCGGCTACACCGACTCCGAAATCGAGACCATAGTTCAAGAAACAGTCACGTGCTCGAGCATACCGAGCATCCCCGATTACCAGCTCAACTATCCATCGATCAGCGTGAGGTTCGAGGGTTCGGTAAGGACGGTGAGCGTGACGAGGACGGTGAGGAATGTCGGACCAGCGAAGTCGCGTTACGGGTTACTCACTGACTCGATCATGGGTCTAAACATAATTGGCGTGTCCCCGGGTGAGCTGGATTTCACCGAGGTGAACCAGACAGTGAGCTATACGGTTCACTTCACGAGGAGCGTTGACTCGAATGCCACGGCGACGCCGTTCGCTCAAGGAGCGATCACGTGGGTCTCTGTTCAGCATTCGGTTCGAACCCCAGTGGCCGTTTTGTTCGAGTAATTGCAGGGAGTGTCTCTGAATTTCATCGTTCAAGAACCGAAGTTGATGAGGGTGGTGGAGCTTGCGACGTGACGTGACGTGTGACATTTTGGCTTTTCTCACATTTTATCATGGTTGGATGTTTTAAACTTTTTGTCGAGTTGTTTTCCATACGTGTTGTTTTAATGTTCAAAGCTGTCAAGATTCAAGTCAGTTCATGCGCCAGCACTAGGGCTTCGGCTCAAAAGACATTAATTCAACTAAATATGTTTAGGCTTTTCCAAAAGACGGTCGTCCATTCTGACTTTGCATGGAAGGGTTTAATTAAGAAGATCAGATTGTGCTTTAACTGTGTTTTAATGACGAACTCGAAATTGTCCTCTACCTCATAAACGCAAGCTTCGCATCTGATTTCCTTCTTCAATGTCATCAACACAATGGAAGTTCTTTGTTTCGCTCCTCCTATATATATGTGCGCTGCAAGTTCAACTATCAACACAGATCTCAGAAGCTCAAATCATTTCTCTGCTTCTTCTGCTAATTTGAGATGGAAGACCGGAAATGCAGATTGTGTCCGACCACCGTGATGATTTCCATTCTCGGTCTCGCTTGGCTTCTAAGCATATCGCCTGCTGATGCTGCTATTGCAGTAGCTAACCCAAGTAGCCCATTGTCCACTTATATTGTCCAAGTGCGAAAGCCGGCCGACCAAGATTTCGCTGCTACTCCAGGGGATCTTGATGCTTTCTATCGGTCATTTTTACCTGCCACAGCAGCCAGCTCAAACCAGGAGCACAGAATGGTTCGCTCATACCGAAATGTACTATCCGGGTTTGCTGCCAAATTGACCACTGAGGAAGCTGAAGCTATTCGAGAGAAGGATGGTGTTTTCTACGTGCGTCCGGAGGAGGCGCTCTCTTTGCACACAACTCACACCCCCGACTTCTTGGGATTGCACCAAGGTGTCGGGCTCTGGAAGGACTCGAACTTCGGTAAGGGTGTGATCATCGGAGTTTTGGACACAGGGATTTTTCCTCACCACCATTCCTTCAGCGACGAGGGGGTGCCTCCGCCCCCGGCCAAATGGAAGGGCGGGTGTGACTTCAATGGCAAGTCTTGCAACAACAAGCTCATCGGTGCCAGGTCTTACACTGGTCCGCCAGATGATCAAGTAGGACACGGCACGCACACTTCCAGCACGGCTGCTGGTGCTTTTGTGAGGCGTGCCAGTGCACTCGGGAATGCCAATGGCACGGCCGTAGGCATGGCGCCTCTTGCGCATTTGGCAATATACAAGGTTTGCGAAGTTTTCGGGTGCCTTGAGAGTGACATATTAGCTGGTTTCGACGCAGCCATTGAGGACGGTGTGGATGTGCTTTCACTCTCTCTTGGAGGAATATCCCGACCGTTCTATGACGACGTGATCGCAAAGGGTGCATTTGCCGCCACCCAAAAGGGCATATTCGTCAGCTGCTCCGCGGGGAACAGTGGGCCGTCCAACAGCACGTTGTCAAATGGGGCACCGTGGATTCTCACCGTGGGAGCGAGCAGCATCGACCGCACCATAACGGCCTCGGTGCAGCTCGGGAGCAGGCAAGAGTTCGATGGGGAGACCCTCTACCAACCCCGCGACTTCCCTCAGAAGCTACTTCCCCTTGTTCATGCGGGAAAAACCGGAGATCCATCCTCGGCTTCCTGCCTCCCCGGATCACTAGGAGGCCGCTCAGACCTCCAGGGGAAAGTGGTTGTGTGCGATATTGGTGACGGAAAAGGACGAGTCGAGAAAGGTCAAGAGGTCAAGGATGCAGGCGGCGCGGCCATGATCCTCGTGAACGGTCCCACCGAGGGATACACCACATTGGCCGATGCACATGTCCTGCCCGCAGTCCACGTGAGCTACGTCGCAGGGGCAGCGATCAAGAGCTACCTGAGGAAGGCGCCGGCGCCGACTGCCACGATCCTATTTAAAGGCACCCACATCGGAACATCAGCCGCCCCAGCTGTATCGTTCTTCTCTTCCCGCGGCCCCAACATCGAAAGCCCCGGCATCCTCAAACCGGACATCATTGGCCCCGGCGTGAACATCCTTGCCAGTTGGCCATTTCCTTTAGACAAATCCACAAGCAAGACGGACGCATTCAACGTGATCTCCGGGACCTCTATGGCCTGCCCCCACCTCAGCGGTGTGGCCGCGCTGCTCAAGAGTGTGCACCCCGACTGGTCGCCGGCTGCCATCAAGTCCGCCATTGTGACCACCGCTGCTACCTCCAACATGAAACACCAACCCATCATCGACCAGACGCTCCATCCGGCAGACATTTTCGCCACCGGTGCAGGACATGTCAACCCGTCAAAGGCCGTCGACCCGGGTCTCATTTACGACATCGGACTGCAAGATTACGTTCCTTATTTTTGCGGGCTCAACTACACTGACTCAGAAATCGAGATGATAGTTCAAAAGAAAGTCACATGCTCGAGCATAAAGAGCATACCCGATTACCAGCTCAACTACCCGTCGATCAGCGTGATGTTCGGGGGCTCGGTGACGAAGGTGAGTGTGACAAGGACGGTGAGGAACGTTGGACCTGCGAAGTCGCATTACCGGTCGGTCATCGAACCGATCAAAGGTCTGGACTCGATTGACGTGCACCCGCGTGACCTGGAATTCACGGAGGCGAACCAGACAGCGAGTTATGGGGTTGACTTTACGAGGAGAGTTGACCGGAAAGCGGCGGCGACGATGCCGTTCGCTCAGGGGGCGATCACGTGGGTCTCTGCTCTGCATTCGGTTCGGACCCCTGTCGCTGTTGTGTTTTAACTGCAGGGAGTGTCTTGAGATTGCTAGGGTTCAAGAACTGCAGCCGACGAGGAGGGAGCTCGTGGAGTGGCGTGACGTGTGATTACGTTGGCTTCTCTCATGTGTTTTGTGTCCTGAATAATCTGTAGCTTGGTTAATCTTAAAATCAAAAAGGAAAATAAACATTCACTAGAGAGTTTACAGTACTGCATTTCCATAAGTTTTGACGGTTCCGTTTGGTTTATGAATCGAACCAAACCAAAAAAAAAATCTAAAACAGCCAAAAAAAGGAAAAGATTAATTTTTCATTATCCAAACTTTAAAACTGAACCGAACCAAATTGAAAATGCATGAATTTTCGGTTCGGTTTTTCAGTTCGATTATGATACCCCTACTAAATAGGTTGAATCGTGGAATCAAATGGGCAATTCACATACTTGACACTTGAATTTATTTTTCAGTGTTATCCTATGTCTTATCTTATTTATATAGATCAATGGTTTCACTAAATTTTCACAGGATTAATCAAGAATTTCGTTTGATCGGGAAAAATTTGATCAAATTTGAAATATAGATATTGCCACGGAGTACCAAAAATGGGTGGTTATGCTCGAGATATTCTGCAATCTCATCATATGCAAAATTCAACTTGACCCTTTTGATCTACAAATTATAAATTTCAACTTGATTACCTAGTTAAGAGTGTTTTGGATAAGATTAATTATGTATGTATTATAAACATATAAACCAATCTACAGATGAATAATAAACACATCACGTGTAATTTACTTTTTCTAATTCTTTTATGACACGATTTGATATATCTAAGTAGACATGGCGATGCTAATATATTTTGATAAGTTTAAAGTCGATTTGGTATAATTATGGTTGAAATGTAGTTGTGCTTTGCTGTGATTTCATTATGAAGAGACATAACTTGTATGTTTGCTCTTTGGTATGCCTAGAATTGGGTTAGGAAACTTTTTAGCCGCAACTTTGAAGGTGCTTGCAAAGGACCTTATTGATGCGGCGGCACCTCTTTTCACAATAAAAGTTGCTGCGGGAAAGTTGTATCAAACAACTTGTTAGATCAATTACCTGTTAGAATGGCATTTTGAATATTTACTTATCTAAAACAGTTATTATTTGCAAATTGAAGTGTGTTCTCATTTGCATATTTAGGCATATTTAAGGAGAAAATTGTTTAAAAAGTCCTAAACATATTGTATGATAACCGTTTTAGTTTTAAATCTTTTAGTTGTGCCAATATAGTTTTAGAGATCCTAGTTTTGTTCTAACTTTTGGAAGAGTTTACAAGGGGCATTAGGTGCTCAACTCAATTTTAGTAGCCTTTCACCCGCAGACGGATGGTTAGTCAAAGAAAACCATTTAGACATTAGAGGATATGCTACAGTCTTGTGTTATTGACTTTGGTGGTTCATGGGATAAACACAGAGTTTTCTTATAATAACAGCTATCATTCCAACATTAAGATGGCTCCTATCCAAACTTTTTTTTTTTTGGTAAAAACTCATTTCCAAACTTTGTATGGGCGTAAATGTAGAATTCCGGTTTGTTGTGACGATGTTGGTGAGAAAAGGTTAACTAACCTTGAGTACATATAGCAACTAGAAGAGAGAGTTAGGCTTATTCGAGAGCATTTGAAAATGGCACAAAACCGTCAAAAAAGTTATGTGGACCTCAAAGACGCAAGGTAGAATTTAATGTAGGAGATCATGTATTCTTGAAGCTTTCTCCTATAAAAGGCGTCATGAGATTTGGCACGCGTGATAAATTGAGTTCGAGGTACGTGGGACCATTCTTGATATTAGAAAGGATTGGCGAAGTTGCTTGTAAACTAGCTTTACGACCGGCGTTATCTAGAGTACATAATTGTTGCATGTGTCCTTATTATGAAAATATATGTCAAATCTTGATCACATACTAGATTTCACACCGTTGAAGTTGAGAAAAAACTTAACGTATGAAGAGCAGTCCATTTGTATTGTCGATAAGAATGATTGGGTGTTGCAATGATGCACCATCCCTTACGTAAAGATTTAGTGGCAAAACCATACTGAGAGGGAGGCTACTTGGAGCTTGAGGAGGAGGCAAGACGTAAATACCCTTACTTGTTTTATAATTGAGGTACATGTAAATTTCGAGGATGAAATTTTTTTAAAGAGGGGAGAATGTAAAATATGGACTTAAAAAAAATAAAAATAAAGGGTGTTTGAAAAATCAACAAAATAAACAAAGAGAGAGGACCAAGCGTCCACTCGAGAGAAAAGGTGGAAGAAAAAGAAAGAGAGAGAGAGAGAGAGAGAGAGAGAGAGAGAGAGAGAAGAGGAAAGAGGAAAATAAAAAAGAAAAGACAATAAAAGTGGACTTCAGATTTATAAAAGAGTGAGAACACGGGGGAAGAAGAAAAAGGAAAGAGGAGAGAAAGAAGAGAAAGGAGAAAGAAGAAAGGAGGAAGCAAAATTTTTTACGACACTCGTGATTTGGATGCCTCATCAAGCTGACTCAACTTTGTTCTATAGCGCCAATAAGTGATTGAAGCCTCTAATTGTCTATTTGAATGAATCGATGTAATTAGGGTTTGAAATTTGGAATCTTTGGAGATTTGGGCGGCGAAGTTCGATTTTTGAGTTGTTAAGCTGCATATTTTCGTGAAAATGATAGTTTAGGGTGTTGTGAAGTTATAGTATTTTGAAGATTTATGGTTTACCCGGAATGGAATTTTCAAGTTATGGTGCCACAAAATTTAGTGCGTGGGTCGTGCCTAGCAAACATCAATAGATTTTCGCTAGAGGCGAGCTTTTTGTTGGCGTGTAGGTGTTGTTTTATCGATAGTAGGCCTAGTATAGTCGAGTCGTTATTAGAATATCATTTTACTTGATCTTTTGATATTGTTTTTCGGTTAATTGTTAGGAATTTGAGTGTATCAACTCGAATAAGCGCCGAAGTTGGTTTTTGGCTTTTTCAAAGTGAGTGACACTATTTCCTCTTTGTATTTTAAACTCATGTTTTGAAAAATATTATGGATTATATATGCTATGAGTTGATAAATAGCATTGTTTGTTGTATAAACAAGGATTGAGCTATTACTGTAATTTTGTTGTTCAAAAGAGGGATTTATCCTTTGCATTCAGTTTGGATGATTTTTTGAAATTGGTTTGTGAGACCCTTTATGAAAAAAAATCTTGAAACGTTTGTGGTTGTTGCGACCTACCCTCGGTGGGAGGGAACGGGTTTAGGGGTATTACCTAAAGGACGGGCCTAAGGCCCATGATTAGGCGCGGGCTCTTCCAAGCCCATACCCCGCGAGACATTGAGATTTTTTTTTAGAAACTTTGCACAAAAGGAGTCGCCACTAGCCTATTGGAGTCGGCTAGAAACCAAGTGAGGCATGGGAGTGTGCCTCACTTCCTACACAACTAGAGAATCTAGGGTCGGTGACTTGATTACACTAATTAACCAATTAGTGCCATTTTGGTATCTAATCTTGTTCATTTTAACAAAATGATTTTTGTTAGGCAGTTTGGATTGATCTTATGTTTATCCATTAACATGTGAGGTGATCATGCGGGTGCGCAATCATTAAAGTAACAATCATAATTAGCTATCAAGATCCTAATTGGAGTAAAATTAAACACATGCAATTAAACATAATTAGATATGCAAATTAAACACGAGACATAATCAATATGCAAGCAAATAAATGCCTAATTATACTAAAAATGCAAAACATAGCAATCCCCAATCAAATCCTACATTTTTAGATTTTTGAATTTTTTTATTTTGTTTTAATTTTTTTAAAAAATGTTAACTAATAATATTTTTAAAAAATTAATTTTTTTTAATTTGTTATTTTTTTTTGCCCGGATTAGGTCGAGTTGGGTCAGACCTGACCCGGTTTGAATTGGTCTATGGAAATTGAGTCCGGTCGGAGACCAGACCCGAGTTCGGCTCGGTTAGGGCAGGTCGAGCCCATTTGGCTTAGGCCTGACCAGCCTTGATTGGGCCTTCCCTAATATATATTGGGCTCGATCGAGGGGCCCAAGAGGAAACTAAGGCCGAGTGGGCCAGATCTGCAATCTGGCCCAACTTGGCCTCTCCTCTGGTCTACGACCCCTTGGCCGCGACTAGAGAAAGCCATGGCGGCGTGTAGCCGAGGAGGGGTGCTCCGGTGACGGCGGGACGGTAGCTCTTCGGTTAGGCAGGCGGGGGGTCTAACCGAGATCTCTACGGTCGGGGTTTTGGTGGCGGCCCTTGGAGTGAAGTCCAGCAAGGACGCGTACACGGACTGGTTCAGCCTCAATCTTCCTTGGCTCCGGCGACGTTGCTTCCAATAACTCGATCTAATCAGCGCAGGAGGGAGAGGGGTGCGAGGTGGAGAGAGAGAGAGACGCGAAAGGGCCCTAAACAACGAGAAAACAGGGGCGGCCTTCACTGGGACATTTCATCGAACAGGCAGCGTGCATTGTTGATCCAGAAACCTCGAGTTCGGCCGAGGCTCACATGCGAGTCTAAGATCTAAAGAAACATGCTAGGACAACGGGAAACATAGCAGGGGGACGAGTGGTGGCCGGAGCTCACCCGCATCGGTCGAGAGGAGCTCCGGCTGGCTTGAATCAAAATAACGCACACAAGATGTTTGATGAAATGCCTACTTGCGTTTTAGGGGAGATGATGGCGGTCGGCGTCGGTTGGGCGGCTCGCCGGTGACGGTAGGGCGCCTCCGTAAGTTTCTTCTCTCTCAGCTTTGTCCTTCGGCCACTTTTTCCTTCTCCTCCTCTCCTTTTCTCCTTGTTTTGCCCCTTTCTCTGCCCTATGTTCTTCCCTTTGTTCTAGTTTGGAGGGAAGAGCTGTGGCGGACAAAGGTGGGCAGACGGGACTCCAGCGAAGGTTCACTACTCCTTTGAGTTTCCCTTCCTCCCTCTTGTTTGCTCTCTGTTCTTCTCTATCCCCCCTTCCCTTTCCTTTTGTTCTTTTTCTTTTCTTTGCTCGGCTTGCGCGCATGGCTTCGTTTGACCAACCCTGACCTCTGCCAGCTTGCCCCCTGCGGATTGTGCTGCCCCCCTACGTGATCCTGCCCCCTGCAAACGCCCTGGCGACCCTGCTTTCGGCTTTGCAGGTTCCCCGTGCAGACAACAGCCGAGGGAGATGATAGAGACGTGGGCTGGGTCATGCGAGGGAAAAAGAAAAAGGAAAAGAGAAGGGCTAGGCCGAAGGCCCACGTAGGGGGAAAAGAAGAGGAAGAGGGGCGGGCCGAGCCAAGGCCGGATTCGGCCCGACCCAACTCGACCCTTGCGGCCCTTTTTTTTTTTTTTTCTAAATCGATTTTTTAATTAGATTTTTTTATGTGCTTGAAAATAAAAATTAGGTATCAACAACTGTCCCTATTTGAATGTAGCCTCGAAGATGTTGCAATCAAAGACAGAAAACACCTAAATCATTCCAACGGTAAAGAGACCCTAGGTGCATAAGCATAAATCAGGTCGGCGAAGGAAACTCAAAGCTATGGAAGCACGTATTGTCAATAGGAGAAATGACTCCGGGCTACAAAAGCCCACTGGGTCATAAAAAGAAGAAGAAGGACTCCAGGCTACAAAGCATTCTGTATCATAGGAAGAATGACTCCGAGCTACAAAGCACTCCGGGTTACAAAAGCATTCCGGGCTATAAAACTCTTCGTGTCATAAGAAGAAGGACTCTAGGTTACAAAGCTTTTCGTGTCATAGGAAGAAGGACTCTGGGCTATAAAGCACTTCGAGCTACAAAAGCTCTGCGAGCTACAAAGCACTCTGGGTTACAAAAGGATTCCGGGCTAAAGCTCTCCGTGTCATAGGAAGAAGGACTCCAGGCTACAAAGCTCTCCGTGTCATAGGAAGAAGGACTCTGAGCTACAAAGCACTCCAGGCTACAAAAGCTCTCCAAGCTATAAAGCTCTCCGTGTCATAGGAAGAAGGACTCCGGGCTACAAAGCTCTCTGTGTCATAGGAAGAAGGACTCCAGGTTACAAAGCACTTCGGGCTACAAAGGCACTCTAGGCTACAAAGCTCTCCGTGTCATAGGAAGAAGGACTCCGGGCTATAAAGCACTTCGGGCTACAAAAGCACTCTGGGCTACAAAGCTCTCCGTGTCATAGGAAGAAGGACTCCGGGCTATAAAGCACTCCGGGCTACAAAAGCTCTCCGGGCTATAAAGCTCTCCGGGCTACAAAGCTCTTCGTGTCATAGGAAGAAGGACTCTGGGCTACAAAGCTCTCCGGGTCATAGGAAGAAGGAAAGACCTCGGGCTACAGAAGCACGCTATGTCATAAGAAGAAAGAAAAACGAGGTCTCACCGTGTACGAACGGGTTTCGACTAGGAGAAAATACATGATTTGAGGAAAACCAATAAACCTTCGTAAACAACATGGTTTAAGGTTGACCATGAACCTTTTTAAAAATCACAGTGTAAAGATAGACTCATAAACATTTTAAAAGCGTGGTTTAAGGATTGACCCACGAACCGTGTGGTTTAAGGATTGGCCCACGAATCGTGTGGTTTAAGGATTAACCCACGAACTTTTGTGGTTTAAGGATAGACCCACGAACCTTGTGGTTTAAGGATAGATTCACGAACCTTTGGTTTTTAGGGAAGCACTCGCTAACCCCTTGAAAAAATGCTTGGCTTCACTGAGGAATCCTATCGAACTCAACTTGAGCAAATGTCATTAGGGACGTCATTAAAAGACGTATTGACGTTAATACAACATTAATTGAACAAGCTAATCAAGCTAAGTTCGATTGCTTAAAAAAAAAAACATTTGATGTTAATCAACATCATGTGGCGCAAAACTATCATCTTGTTCAAGGATATATCATTAATCATCAAATTCTCTAGGAGTCAAGTTCTTATTAGAATGGCTACGACTCGTAACAAAGGTTTATTAAGCATGCCAAACTAGAGCTTTTTAGTCAGAAAGGGTTTCTCACACACTCTTGATAAAATGGCTACTTGATCTCCTCCATTCATGTGGGAGATAACTGGTTGCTAAGGTATCACACATAACCTATGTCGAAGGCTTCCAGAAACATTCGTAATAAGCACAATCTGATTGATCAAAAAGATCTTTGGAAAAGACTGCAATATAGGCTCAGTTAGGGCTTACACAAAGGAATGGTTGCTTTGAGGCCAATAAAGGAACATTTGTCGTTATCCTCATTGGGTTTACAAGTTGAGAACTTGGAAGATAAAGACAAGATAGAATTACCTCCACTCCTTCAAGTAGTAGCTTCTTTGTGGCATTCTCATTTTCACTCAAATCATCTCAATCAGAAGAGACTTCGGAAGAGGGTTGTAATATTGGCTTGGGAGAGGCTTTATAAGGCATAAAATTTTCAATAGGGTTTTTAGGAGTCGGTGATCATCGTGGCATTGTGACCAGGTCACTCGACCTTTCGAAAGCATTTAGCTTTCGGAACACTACACATCTCGAACGTCCCTTAACTAATCATTTATGCATGGGAGCTTTGCTCCTTTCTCTAATATCCTTTGCTCTTGCGATGATCTTTTTTTTTTTTTTTTTTTTTTGCGCAGGCACTTGGACTTTGATAATTATTTCTTCTAAATAAGATGTAGCTTTTTGGCTATCTTTTTTTTTTTTAACGGGCATTGGCTTTACTTTTACCAAGCACACTGCTTTTTCATACCCCCTAGTTTGTTGAAGTTTTTGCTCTTTGAACTTTTGTATCTCTTATAACTTTTGAGATACTTTTCACATTTTCTTGTGATTGTCGATTATATTTGGTCAGTTCTTTATGCCTTGCCCTAGTGAAGGGAGATGATCACTGCTCAGGGTTTAGAAATGAACAATCAGGCCCAAATTGGTTAAAGCAATGGGTATCATGTGTTTGGGCAGAGAAGGAAATGATCTTCTCCACCTTGGGATGAGTCAAGCTCTTATGAGAATTCCTTTGAAGCTATTAACAGAAGATTGATGCAAGTGAAAGTAATAGAATCTTTCTCAATCTTTCGCTATCTCAACCATAACCTCCTATGCTGCCCTAGTGTAGGGTTCTTCTCAACAGGGGTACTTTGAATGATCATCTTTATTCAGCCCAAAAGGTTAGCAAGAAATCAGTGCAATGCCTGGGATTGATGAATGAAATGCCTTTGTCATTTCGATCTTTGTGCCTAATGGGAATGAATCTTTCGTCTTAAGAGAATGTTGCTTTTCACTCAACTCTCAAAAGTGTTTGAAGGACATGTTTGGAAATGGCTTGCCTTTCTTCATCCTAAGCACCTCTTGTTTGGCATGGTTAACATTTCACCTTTTTGCCCGAATAAAAATATTTTTGCGAACCCCTTTTCTTGAGGGTCACCAACATGAAGCACGCATAGTGACATAAGAAACAAGTCATGCGAATGACGCCATGCAATTTTTTGAATTTTTTTTGAAGTATTTTTGTAAAATTTTTTAAAAACTCATCCTCATATCCTCGAATCTCCTCGTTCTTGCAAAATAGTTAAACTTTGGAGCATGTGGAGACCCAGGCCTCAACGACCATCATAGGACTAGTTTGATGTACTTCCACATGTTCTTGATAAAACACGTGTCTATTTTATTGAATGAGAAAAGATAATACCGTATTTTAACACACACCACCCCGACCAATGGCTCAAGATTGGGGCTGACCATCATTCACGCTACAAATGACATAGAAAAAAAAAGAAGTAACAAGAAGATCCCACACAAGGGATTGAACATCAAAAGATTAAGCTGAATGAGATCCACCCTACTCTGGAGGGACAGCTATGACTTCGGAGGGCTTAACTTCCTCGCACGTTAGGATGGTGCATATGACGTCCTCTTCAAAAATTGAGTTCACTCCCTCTGCATGGTTTGGTAAGGGGTTCTGTTGCACATTAGGCTGAGCTTCCCTGAAAGTTAAGATATTCTTGTCTAGCAACTGTTGAATTTTGTATTTGTTGATACCTAAATTTTGGCAATCTTGTCATTTATTTATTGCATAGAAAATTATTGGTTAATTTTATTCATAAAAAAATATTAATTGCATAGCATATAGATATAGGTGCATTTATTTTTAATTCATATGTTTTGCATTTATTGGACCGGTGACATGTGTATTTGAATTAGTAGTTCTAAGCTTTAAATTGATAGGTCGGACTAAGCCCATGAAGCAAGTAAATTGATCCAAACTCTTTTTTTAAGTAATTGGAATTATTTCATGAGAAAATAAGAATTTGAAATTTTTAGAGATATGATGAATTTTTTGGATATGGCAAATGTGAAAAGTGAATATTACACTTGAAAAAAGAATCTTCGTGAATATCAATTTGGAAAAATTAAAACCCTAGTTTGACACTTATAAATAGATTAATCGTATAGGGTTTTGGGGGAGCACACATTGAATACACGGCCGCACAAGAGGAGTTCTAATTTTCGAGGCTTTTCCTTCGTTTCTTTAGTTCGAAATTCAATACAAAAGGGGTTTCCTTCGTGTCTTTTAGGGTCAAGATGAAAGAAAGAAAAAACTCAATTGCTGAAAAAGTGCAAGGGCAGAAAGCAACAACAGTGAAAGTGACAGCAGCAGAGAGGGAAGTGACGTGTGCGGCGGCAGAGAAGGAAAAAGGGAGGAACCACTGTTCATCTTCTTCGCCGGGCTTCCTGCCGGCATTTGCTGCTGCACCCGCGCTGCTGCGCTCGCAGGCCACCGCCACTCCCCCGATCTCACCCGCGACATGGAGCCCCGTCACCAACGCCCTGCAGATTTGCTCCGATACCCAGCAGATCCGCCTCCACCTCTGCTTCGCCCGCGAAGCCGCTGCCGCTGCCGAGTCGCTCCACTAGCTTGACGAAGCAGCCTCTGTACCGATCAGTGACGACCTCGACGCTGCTCCTGGCCCGTTCGTCGCCGGTCCGCCTGCCACCGCGACCTAGCGACGTTCTTCGACACCCGCGACCTAGCACTCGACGTTCTCTGCTCCAGCCGTGATCGACGCCCAGCCGAACCTCGTTCGCCGTCTCCGAGCCACTGCCCTTCCCCGGCGCCGTCAGATCCCGAGCCAGTCTGCCTCGCCGCCCGTCTGCCTCGTCGCCCCGTACGCGACCTGCCCAGCTCGGCACCGCGTCTCCACGAGCCTCTGTGTCTCTACCAACCCGCTCTGCTGTTGCCGCCCACCAGCCTCCGCCGCGAGCACCCGAGCAGCACAGCCCCGTCGTCCGTTGCTCTGCCCCTGCAGTAGTTCGCTTCTGCCCGCGCTTGACGCCAGCAGGTCCTGGACTGTCCGAACGCCGGTTGCCGCTCCTTCACGCCCTGTTACAGTCCCGGCGAATCTGTTGTTGCTTCACCCGCTGCTGGCTCGTGCTTGTTGGCCCCCGTTGGAGCTCCGACGACCGCGACCTCCGATCGACGGTAACCCACCGCCACAGCCACCGCCCCTCACCGGAGTCGGTGACCAGCAGCACGAGCACAAGTTTTATTTGGAAAGCAAAAAAGAAAAAGGAAAAAATCAAATTAGGTAGATTTGCTTTATTTTATTAGGCGGGTTTATTTTATCTTATTTTATTTTATTTTTTATATCTTGGTTTCTTTGTTTGAAATATTTCTTTATGTATAATTAGAAATCCCAATATATCACTTGATTTGCAACCGCGTCGAGTTTTTTATTTCATCTATAAGGCTTTAGATGAAATAATTAATCAAGTGGGAATACAATTGATATTTTGATCTTTAAGGCTTAAGATCAATTTATCGATTTTACTAGCGAAATATTATCCCTTGAACCGAACGATATGTGATATTTTTGATGATTTTGAATGTCTTGTCTTGTCTTGATTGCTTTATTTATCTTGAAATATGTTTGAGTTAGAATATTGTATGCTTTAAGGTTATCTTGCATGTTTAGGATATGAACTTTATTATTTCAAATTTTTAAAAATAGAAAATACCAAAAAAATAAATTTAGGATGTTAGATTTTCGTTTTACTAAATTAAGTTGCATGTTTAATTATTCGGCAATTATTAATTTCGAAATTAAAAAAAAAAAAAAAAAAAAACACAAAAAATTATCATGCATATGTCATGTAGAATTAGGGCATCTTTTGTACGTCATTGTATATTAGGGTAAAATTGCATTTAGTTTAATTCTAGATAATATTTTTCTTAATTTATTATAAGTTTAGATATTAGATAAATTGCATTTTAGGATTATTTGGGTTAAGATAATATTTTAGTTTAAATTAGGATTTGGTTCAACCTAATTCCTAATACAAATTGAATAGAATCTTAATCTAATTAGATATTTTTCATATTTTATTTAATTCCGAATTACATGAAAAAATACAAAAAATGTCTTAGAATAAATTAGTTCTATTCTCTAGGATAGATTGCATTTTTAGGAAAAGAAAATGTCATTGCATGTCATTAGAATTAGATTCATGAAATGCACGTCATTTAGAGATTGTTATTAGGTCAATTTAATTAGAAATCGCATGACATTAGAATTAGGTCATTTAGTTATATTGCATTGCATATTGCATGATTTTCATTAAATAAGTGAAAAAAAAAAGAAATTGCGTGTTAATAAAAAATCATATCTAGGGTTGTTGATGCGGATTCTAATTTAACATTGCAGATGTTTTCGTTACTTTGAGATAATTTTTTTTTTTTTGTAATTTATTCATTGCTTTTCTTAGATATTAAATTGGTGGTTTGCACACCCGCATGATAACCTTACATATTAGGGAGATAAATTAAAATCAATTCAAACTATTTGCCAAACAATTTTCAAAATAAAAAGAAATGTACCGAAAGGGCATTAAAGAAGTTTAGTGTAACCAAGTCCCCGTACCCAAAGTCTCTGGTTCGTAGGAGTAAAATAATCCTCCAATTATTTTACTTAGGTGTCTAATCGACCTACCTTAAACTGATTAGTGGCGACTCCTAAATAAAATCTATTTGCATGTTAAGAAATTTGAACCTAAAGTTGCAAATTGGTATGGGCTTGGGAGAGCCCGAGCTAAGTTTAGACTTAGTAATCCATTAGCCAAACCCTAGGTGGTTCACCCGAAAAATTGGTCGCAACAGTATCTCAGCACATGGCAATTATTTACATTATGCCCCATTTCTCCCATGTGGTACTAGTAGGTCTTGGTCACATCGAACTCAGCAAACCTCGCGGGATTATCTCTAGGTACCTCTTTTGTGACCATCCTCTTTTCGAGAAGTATAGGCAACAATTTGGACAATGGACGTGGTAGTGGGGCAAAATCCTTTCGAATGGGCATCTTGCCCTTGTCACATGCTCGTGATTAGCTCCCTTACCACTACAGGCCTATGTGCGAGTGTTGAAGGTGGCTTAGAGAGAAACGGTTCTTGCACCAGCGCTATTTTGACCGCAGTTTCCTTATCTTTTCTCGCCAAGAATTTCTTCGTGCCTCCGGAAGATATCATTCCTTCAACAATTGCCCATTCGACTCCTTCACTTATCTCGACCAGTTGTGAAAACGTTTGACAACCCGAGAACACTAACCTTTGGAAGTGTTCATGAGGCAATGTCTTGAGGAATAGTTGCTTCATCTCCCTCTCATTTAAGGTCGGCTTCACTTGTGAGGCCATGATCCTCTACCTTTACGCGAAGGCCTTAAATGACTCATTCTTCTTCTTCTCAATCGGGTCAACTCTTCCCTCGTGGGGGCGAGCTCAGTATTAAATCGATATTGCTGCAAGAACTCATTGGTTAAATCTTCCCAACTAGTGAATTCTTCAATATTCGGTGCGATAAACCACGTCAGGGCAATGCCTTCCAAGCTATTTTGGAATGTATGTATGAGAAATGGCACGTTGTCAACGTAGCAAGCCATTTTCCTCATGTAATACCTAAGGTGGGTCTTAGGACGTCTCGTTTCGTCTTGGTGTATGGAGACAACCTATTAGCTTGTAACCTTGCAAGGTACATAGTTGCTCCTCCATCTTTGCCAAACGTTTTTCATTCTCTTCACTTAGGTAGGGTGTTAGGTTTTCCTTTGGAGGATGATCCAAATTGACGATGATTGGCATGACAAAAGGAGCCTCTCCGGCAATTTCTTTCCTGGGAATATCAGCAACGTGCGTGTCTTCCATCAACGGGGGAGCTTGTCCTGATGACGTAGGAGTGGATGTTCTAGTGACAGCTACAGTGAGGGGTTCCTTAAGCTTCTGGCTTATTTCAAGTATCATTGTGGTAAGTTGGGCCAACTGGCCCTCCATCTTGGCCATGTGCACGTTGGTGTCCTCGTTCTCCATTCTGACTTTCGCGCGCGTGCGAATTGGGGATCTCTAGCTTGGCCATGTTGACGATCAGCAAAAAACAATCTATCAGCTAGTACCTGGAGTAAGGGTAGATAAGCATATATAAGTACAAGTGATAACCAGGTGGTCGGCCCACGACAAAGATCTAATCGCCCTAATTTGTTCGTATCATTGAAAGCCAGGTTGCTACATAATGCAAGAAAAACATGAGAGAAAACCCTTAAGTAGCGAATCTACTTCGAAGATGGAAAGATACTCTCCTAACTCTAACTTTTCAACATTGAGACTCGAGACCGACTCCTTAATATTGTAATGCATGCGAGTATGATCCCGCTACATATCGCACTTGACTCAATCGAACTAAGGAGGACAGTTTCTGCACGAGGCAGCTCCACTAACTCGAGTTAACTTCAAAGCACGCTCCTCGGCTTCCTCGACCTCTCTCTTGAGGCGCTTGATCTCGGCTCGGTGGGTGATCTTCAATGGCACTTTAGGAATTTTCGAGCGGAGGCTCTTCGAGATCTTGTGCCTATGGATGTATTCCTTCGAGGCATATTAGGTTTTCTCTTACCCCTCCAACTCTTCTTCAGGCCAAATCAGCTTCCGGGGGTGGCACATATCCTACATTGACTTAACCAACGTGACGGAGTCCTCGTGATCTTGGCATCAATCCAGGAAGTTTATCCTAAGTGGGTCCTCTTGAATTGCCAGCGGAAGCTGTTGAACCTCTTGGAACTTACGGGCAACTCGTGTCGGGTAATATTCGGTGACTTTAGTGATTCCCAACAACGAAATAGGTCCAGTAAGCCTACACATGAACCGCGTTTCTTGAACTCGAAACCATTTGGCATGCCATTGGAAATCCTCAAGTTTAGGGTTGGTCATAAAAGCTAACCACTAAGAATAATGATAATTAGGGGCAAACATTTTCCTATCTCTAAACTTTAGGATAGGGTGTGGTTAGAGTCAGAAATGTTGCTTATGGTCATCAAGCCACCAAACCCCTTAATGTGAGAAAATAATCAAATTTGCAAGAGTGCAGGAGGAGCATGGAAAACTTTGTCATTATTTTCTTTGAAATGAGTAAGGGAAATAAAAATTTCAGTCAAGATAGCACTAACAAAGGCCTTTCCCATACATCCTTCACGAACTACCCACGCTACAGAAGGCCTGATAGCGTTCTTACAATGTGGGAATATCACAAACCCGAAGAAAGCTAGCAGGAAGATCCTATTTTTCTGAAAAGATTGGACATTTTGAAAAAGCTCATTTAGAAATGAAAACGGATAGGTTTTGCAACTGGTTCTCAAAACTTTTATCACGTCCTCTCCTTTAACTTGAAGGAACTCAGATAAGATCGATGCATGCTTAGTTCCAATAGGAGGGCTAACCAACTCCGACACTAAGGGCTTTCCAATGGCAATACTGTATTCCTCCAAGGTTGGAGTGAGTTCGTGATCATCGAATACGAACGTGCAAGTTGCGGGGCACCAAACATGTGCTAACGCTTGCACGACACCATAATGAGTCTCTATCTCCAATAAGGGGAGTAATCGTCCGACATAAGATCGTACCTAGTCACGGTCAGTCAGATTCAATTTATCCCACTACATGCAGAGCGCTCTCGGGACAAAAATGATGTGAAGCTCAGGTACCCCTATTGTATGCCAACCAAAATGACGACAATGTTAATTTGTCATGAACCGACCAAAAGAAAGCGAATAAATAAATTGCGTAGGAAAGAATTCAAAAAACTCACTCTATTCATTAGGTAGCAACGCTAATGACATAGGCATATGCATGGACGGTGGTTTGATTTCTATTCTAGACGGCTCAAAATGGAGCCATAGGATCACCGGACCGAACCAGCGAGGTCGCGGCTGTGTCGGGTTATCCATGACTTCTGCTTTGTCAAATGATCGACCCGTGTCGCACGGTTGCAAACCGGGGTGGGTACCTTCAACATGAAGAAAGAAATTTCGGGGTAGATGTGGGCGACTCATACTACACAGTTGTAGTTGGAGTGGTATCCACCTTCACACCATCCTAAGTAATCCTATACGGCCCAGGTCCTCCGGCGGCATGTAGTGTATGCTATGGTGTAGTGCAATGCAGAGGACGCAGGCATGACAATTTATAAACAATCAGCACTTCATATATAAAAAATAGACCATACATTTCTACACCTCCCTACAAAACAAATGTGAGCAAACTCTTCCCTTTATACCTCACATTCTACAAAAACATTTAACACATTTAATGTTAGGAATGTACCTAGAATCTTCGTTGCCAAACAAAAATATTTTTTGAACAAGATTAATTTTGACCTAAGTCCTCTAAGGTTTAAAACCAAGTCCCCAGCGGAGTCGCTAAACTATCGTGACCTACCATCGGGAAGAGGGAACAGGGTTAGGGGTATTGCCTAAATGATGGGCCTAAGGCCCATGATTAGGCGCGGGCTCTCCCAAGCCCATACCCCGTGTGACATTGAGATATTTTTTTTTTAGAAACTTTGCACAAAAGGAGTCGCCACTAGCCTATTGGGGTCGACTAGAAACCAAGTGAGGTATAAGAGCGTGCCTCACTTTCTACGCAACCAGATAATATAGAGTCGGGAACTTGATTACACTAATTAACTAATTAGTGCCATTTTGGTACATAATCTTATTCATTTTAACAAAATGATTTTTGTCAAGCAGTTTGGATTGATTTTATGTTTATCCACTAACATGTGAGGTGATCATGCGGGTGCACAATCATTAAAATAACAATCATAGCTAGTTATCAAGATCCTAATTGCAATAAAATTAAACACATGCAATTAAACATAATTAGATATGCAAATTAAACACGAGACATAAGCAATATGCAAGCAAATAAATGCCTAATTATACTAAAAATTGCAAAACATAGCAATCCCCAATCAAATCCTACACTTTTTAGATTTTCGATTTTTTTAAAAATAAAATATTAACTAATAATTTTTTAAAAATTTATTTTTTAAAATATTTTAATTTGTTAATTTTTTTTGCCCGGACTGGGTCGGGTCGGGTTAGACTTGACCCGGTCAGGGCGGGTCGGGCCCATTTGGCTTAGGCTTGACCAGCCTTGATCGGGCCTTCCCTAATCCGAATTGGGCCCAATCGAGGGGCCCAAGCAGAAACCAAGGCCGAGTGGGCCAGATTCGCAATCTAGCCCAACTCGGCCTCTCCTCTGGTCTACGACCCCTCGGCCGCGACCAGAGAAAGCCACGGCGGCGTGTAGCTGGGGAGGGGTGCTTCGGCGACGGCAGGACGGTGGTTCTCCGGTTAGGCAGGCAGGGGGTCAAACCGAGATCTCTGCGGTCGGGGTTTTGGCGGCGGCGACAAGGGCTGCCTCGGAGTGCACTCCGGCGAGGACGCGTACACGGACTGGTTCGGCCTCGATCTCCCTCGACTCCGGTGACGTTGCTTCCAATAACCCGATCTAATTAGCGTTGGAGGGAGAGGGGTTGTTGATATAATAGTTATTTCCTTTTGCACGTGTTGCTGATTTGGTTTTTCAGTTATTAGAGTTAGTGGAGTCATGTGTGTTGGTTATCCTAGTTTTTAGGTATTAGTGGGGTAAGTGCTTTATGCAAAACATGGGTAGTTATTGTGTGTTTTACGTTATATATTTTGTCTTTTGCAAAAGACTTGGTTGTTCTGTACGTAAAATGAAGTTTTAGCCTCATCTCTCCTCCCTTTAGCAATTTAACAGGGGTATTAGAGTCTGAGAAAAACGTGAGAGAGTTTAAAAAAAAAAGGTTTAGAGATGTAAGATACTTTCGTGAGAAAATTGCAGCGGCAATATTTCCAATGGCCATCGACAATTTTGTTCAACCAACAATTCCACGCTTTGATTGTCACTATGACCATTGGAGCATGCTGATGGAGAATTTTTTACGATCAAAGGAGTATTGGTCGGTTGTTGAATCTAGAATTCAAGAGCCACTAGCAAGCATGGCTTTGATAGATCCCTAGAAAGCAGAATTGGAAGTTAGAAAGTTGAAGGACCTGAAGGCAAAAAATTATTTTTTTCAGGCTATCGATCGTCCCATCTTGGAGACTATTCTTTGCAAAGAAACTTTCAAGGATATTTGGGATTCTATGAAGAAGAAATATCAAGGCTCTGTTAGAGTGAAGTGTGCACAACTTCAAGCCTTGAGAAAAGATTTTGAGACACTAGCGATGAAAGATGGAGAATCTGTCACTAGTTATTGTGCCAGAACAATGGAGATCAGCAACGAGATGCGATTCCATGGCGAGAAGATGGATGATGTCACCATTGTGAAGAAGATTTTTCGTTCCTTGACACCAAAGTTTAATTATGTTGTCTGTTCAATTGAAGAGTCAAAAAACATAGATGCGCTCTTTCTTGATGAATTGCAAAGCTCCTTATTAGTTCATGAACATAAGATGAACATAAGTTCAATAATAGAGGAGCAAGTGTTGAAGGCTTCTACCAATACTCATTCCAACAATTTCAGAGGAAGGGGTAGAGGTAGAGGTAGAGGTAGAGGAAGGGGAGATCGAGGAAATAAAGATGTTGGCAGAAATTTCAAAGCCAATAATGACCAATTTCAAGGCAAAGGCAGAGAACATGATCTTAACAAATCCAAAGTAGAGTGTTTTAAATGTCATAAATTTGGTCATTATGTATCTGAATGTTATACTAGGTTGCCTAATAATAAAGAAAAGGCAGAGAGTTCAAATTTTGTTGAAGAAAATGAAGTAGAAACGTTATTGATGGTTGTTCAAGATGAAAAGAAGCGCGAGTCAGATATTTGGTATATGGATACAGGCTGTAGTAACTACATGAGTGGAAGTAAGTCTTCTTTTTCTCATCTAAATGAAGATTTTCATTCCACTGTGAGTTTTTGGGATCATTCTACTGTGAAAGTGATGGGAAAATGTGATATTAAGATAAGAACCAAGAATGGTTTTGTGGAAACGATCTCTAATGTGTTGTATGTTCCTGACTTGAAAAGTAACCTATTGAGTGATGGCTAATTACAAGAAAATTGTTATGTAATCATCATTCAGAGGGGTGCTTGTGAAATTTATGATTCTGTTAGAGGTACTATTGCAGCTGTTCCTATGAGTTCAAATAGATTATTTCCATTAAAGATTGAAAATATTCAGTCTTATTTGATGGCTGAAAAGAAATATCCTTCATGGTTGTGGCATTTTCGCTATGGTCACTTGAGTTTTGGTGGATTGAAGACCTTCCAACAGAAAAACATGGTGACGGGTCTTCCTCAAATTACTATTCCTTCCCAAGTTTGCGAAGAATGTGTTGTTAGCAAATAGCATCGTTCTCAATTTTCAAAAGAAAAGCCATAGAGAGCAAATGATGTTTTGCAGCTGGTGCATTCGGACATTTGCGGTCCTATAAACCCATCTTCTAATGGAGGTAAAAGATACTTAACTACCTTTATTGATGATTTTTCCAAAAAAACTTGGGTTTACTTTTTACAAAAAAAATCAGAAGCTTTCTCCACATTTAAAAGCTTCAAAGTTTGTGTGGAAAATAAGACAGGAAAGACCATTAAGACCCTTTGAACAGATCGTTGTGGTGAATTTTGCTCAAAAGAATTTGAAGCTTTTTGTGCAGAGCGTGGCATTCGAGGAGAGCTTACTGCTGCATATACACCACAACAGAATAGTGCATCTGAGAGGAAAAATAGAACTATTCTTAATATGGTGAGAAGCTTATTGGCAAGAGGAAGAGTTTTAAAAACTTTCTGGCCAGAAGCAGTAAATTGGAGTATTCATGTTTTGAACAGAAGTCCAACTTTTGCTGTTCAGAATATGACACCTGAAGAGGCTTGGAGTGGGAGAAGACCGGTTGTAGATCACTTCAGATTCTTTGGATGCATCGCATATGCCCATTTCCTGGATGTGAAAAGGAAGAAACTTGATGACAAGGCTGAAAAATGTGTCTTTCTTGGTGTAAGTGAAGCATCCAAAGCATATACATTATTCAATCCACTAACAAAGAAGATTGTGACTAGCAGGGATGTTATTTTTGATGAAGAGAACACTTTGGATTGGAATAGGCAGCAGCCTACCCAAGTTCTTTATGACAATGATGCTGATCATGAGCAAATTTCAGCACCTTGTATGCCCCAAAATTCATCAAATACAACTTCTACAGTTGTTGGAATTTCACCAACAGGCGTTGAAGTCAATGAAGAAGAAGCCCAATCTCTTCGCCGTGTTAGAAGAAAGCCTGCTTGGATGGAAGATTATGAGGTAACTGGAATTGGAGATTCAATTACTCACTTTGCCATATTTTCAGACTATGACCCTACAACTTTTAAGAGTGCTGTCAAAGAAGAAAAATTGCGAAAAGCGATGGATGATGAAATTAATGCCATCGAAAGAAATGATACTTGGGAGCTATCCGATCTTCCAGATGGACAAAAAACCATTGGTGTAAAGTGGGTCTTTAAAACAAAACTGAAAGAAAATGGTGAAATTGACAAATATAAAGCACGTTTGGTAGCCAAGGGATACAAGCAGCAATATGAGATCGATTATACAGAGATTTTTTCTCCAGTTGCGAGACATGACATGATCAAATTGGTAGTTGCATTGGCGGCACAGAATTCTTGGCCTATTTTTCAACTAGATGTCAAATCGGCATTCTTGCATGGGTACTTGGAGGAACAGGTATTTGTCAAGCAACCCCTTGGTTATGTCAATATTAGAAATGAGCATAAAGTTTATAGATTGAAGAAAGATCTTTATGGGCTAAAAACAAGCCCCTCGGGCTTGGTATAGTTACATTGAAACTTATTTTCTTAAAGTTGAATTTTTAAAATGTCCTTATGAGCATACGCTTTTTGTCAAGATTGGAGATAAAAGGGAAAATGTTTGTTGTCTGTTTGTATGTTAACGATCTTATATTTACTGGAAGTTGTGATAGCATGTTTGAAGAATTCAAGAAATCTATGATGGATGAGTTTGAAATGTTTGATCTTGGTATGATGCATTACTTCCTTGGCATAGAAGTGGCACAATCGGATGATGGGATCTTTATTTCTCAAAAATAATGTGGGAGAAATTTTGGACATGTTTCAGATGAAGGATTGTAATCCTGTAAACACTCCAGTTGAGTTTGGCTTAAAGTTATACAAAGATCGTGAAATGAGGAAGGTTGACAGCACACTTTATAAACAAATTGTGGGCAGTTTGATGTATTTAACTGCAACAATACCAGACATAATGTATTTTGTGAATTTAATCAGTAGATATATGGAAAATCCTACACAAATGCATTTGTTAGCTGCCAAGAGAATCCTTCATTACTTGCAAGGAACTAGAGACTTTGGGCTATTTTACAAGAAATGTGAAAAGTCCGATTTGTTGGGATTTACTGATAGTGACTATGCAGGAGATCAAGATGATAGGAGGAGCACTTCGGGTTATGCTTTTATGTTTGAAACATGTGCTATTTCGTGGTCATCCAAGAAGCAACCGATTGTCACATTGTCAAGTACAGAAGCTGAATTTGTTGCTGCAACAGCTAGTGCTTGTCAAGCTATTTGGCTAAGGAGAACTCTTGAGGAGCTACAATTCAAGCAACCGGGACCTACTAAAATTTTTTGTGACAATAACTCAGCAATTAAACTCTCCAAAAATCCGGAGTTACATGGAAGAAGCAAGCACATTGATGTGAAGTTTTATTTCTTGAGAGATCTTAGCAATGATGGAACAATTGATCTAATCTACTATATGAGTGAAGATCAAGTTACTGATATATTCACCAAGGCCCTCAAGATGGAGTCATTTATGAAGCTCAGAAGGTTACTAGGTGTTTGCACGGTGAAAAAAGTAAAGGCTTTAAATTGAATGTTAGTAAACATCAGTTTAAGGGAGGGATTGTTGATATAATAGTTATTTTCTTTTGCACGTGTTGCTGATTTGGTTTTTCAGTTATTAGGGTTAGTGGAGTCATGTGTGTTAGTTATCCTAGTTTTTAGGTGTTAGTGGGGTAAGTGCTTTATGTAGAACATGGGTAGTTATGATGTGTTTTACGTTATGTATTTTGTCTTTTGTAAAAGACTTGGTTGTTCAGTACGTAAGATGAAGTTTTAGCCTCATCTCTTCTCCCTTTAGTGTGCGAGGTGAAGAGAGAGAGACGTGAAAGGGCCTTAAGCAACGAGAAAATAGGGGTGGCCTTCACTGGGACATTTCATCGAATAGGCAGCGTGCGCTGCAGATCCAGAAACCTCGAGTTTGGTCGAGGCTCACATGCGAGTCTAAGATCTAAAGAAACAAGCCAGGACAATGGGAAACACAGCGGGGGGATGGGTGGTGGCCGGAGCTCGCCTGCATCGGTCGAGAGGAGCTCTGGCCGGCTTGAATCGGAATAACGCACACAAGATGTTCGATGAAATGCCTACCTGCATTTCGGGGGTGACGATGGTGGTCGGCATCAGTCGGGTGGCTCGCCGGTGATGGTAGGGCACCTCCGTAAGTTTCTTCTCTCTCAGCTTCCTCCTTCAGCCGCTTTTTCCTTCTCCTCCTCTCCTTTTCTCCCTGTTTCGCCCCTTTCTTTGCCCTCTGTTCTTCCCTTTGTTCTAGTTCGGAGGGAAGAACTGCGGCGGACAAAGGCGGGCAGACGGGACTCCAGCGACGGTTCACTACTCCCTCGAGTTTCCCTCCCTCCCTCTTGTTCGCTCTCTGTTATTCTCTATCCCCCCCCTTCCCTTTCCTTTTGTTCTTTTTCTTTTCTTTGCTCGGCTCGTGTGCATGGCTTCATTCGACCAACCCCGACCTCTGCCAGCCTGCCCCCCTATGGATTGCGCTGCCCCCCTACACGATCCTGCCCCCTGCAGACGCCCTGGCGACCTTGCTTTCGGCTTTGCAGGTTCCCCATGCAAACAATAGCTGAGGGAGATGACAGAGACACGGGCTGGGCCGCACGAGGGAAAAAGAAAAGGAAAAGCCCACGCGGGGGAAGAGAAGAGGAAGAGGGGCGGGCCGGGCCAAGGCTGGATCCGGCCCGACCTGACCCCCACGGCCCTTTTTTTTTTAAAATCGATTTTTTAATTAGATTTTTTTATGTGCTTGAAAATAAAAATTAGGTATCAACAGTGGTTCTTAAAGAATGCTTTAAGATTTATATATCAAATACTTGAGTTGTGAGATGACTTTTATTCTGATATTGGATTACTGGATATTTGTGATTGATGGTTGATGCTCAATGTCTTTGTGAGTCCTAAGGGGTGTGTGGGTATGTGCATACTAGTTTATGATATCTTTGTGGGCCGAGCCACCGGTTAATAATAGGTGGAGGCCTAACCATGGGGGGAATCTTGATCGTTCTATCATGAGCGTTACATGTGACCATGGATAGACATCTGAGCATGAGTTGGTCAATGTGGTGGACCATTGACATTCGAGTTTGGTCGATAGAATAGACCATCAACGCGTGGTTTCTTGAGATTAATCAATGGAATAAAACATTGATATATGTTTTCATGAGATTGACCGATGAACTGGACCATTGATGCCTTGGGTATTTGTGTTTTGAATATATATTATGTTAAAGTGAGTTACGGCTGTATTTTAAATGTGCATAGTGATTTCTCGATCCGCTTAGAAGAAATGTGTTACTCACTGAGCCATGATAGCTTACTTCTCTCATCTACTTGTTTTTTAGGTTCTTTAGTGAGCCACAAGTAGGTGTGAGCGTTCGTTTGGGGAGGACTTTTTATGATGGGGACTTTTTGGTATGACTATTATATAGTTGATAAATTTGTGAGCTAGTCCTTGTAAAAAGTGTATATTTATGTTTGGTGAATTATAGAAAACTCTGATATTGTAACCAAATGTTATTTTTGTCAAATATATATATATATATATATATATATATATAAGTGGATGTATTTATGTTGATCTCAAGTTGAATTTTGGTTATGTTGAAACTACGTCCTTTGGAGAATGGACGACCGTGTCATACCCTTGTTCTTGTGAATCGAGGTGTGACATTTTGCATACTAGGACTTACAAGTAGCAACAAAGAATTTCTCGGCAAAGTTGGGTGGGGCGGGGTTCGGTTCAGTTTTCAAAGGAAGATTACTTGGTTCAAGTCACACAGCGGTCAAGAAGCTTGAAAGCATAAGCCAAGGAGAGAAGCAATTCCGAACAGAAGTAAGCACAATCGGCACCATCCAGCATGTGAATCTTGTCAAGCTTCGGGGGTTCTGCTCTGAAGGTGACAAAAGGCTATTGGTCTACGATTTCATGCCAAATGGTTCCTTAGACTATCATCTCTTTTGTAGAAAGGACTCGAAGACCTTGGATTGGAAAACGAGATACCAAATTGCTTTGGGAATTGCTCGGGGTCTGGCTTATCTCCATGAGAAGTGTAGAGACTGCATCATACATTGCGACATCAAGCCAGAGAACATCCTTCTAGATGCTGAATTCTGTCCAAAAGTGGCAGAATTTGGCCTTGTAAGCTTGTTGGCCGAGATTTCAGTAGGGTGTTGACAACCATGAGAGGGACAAGAGGGTATCTTGCGCCAGAGTGAATCTCTGGAGTGGCCATAACAGCAAAAGCTGATGTTTATAGCTATGGAATGATGCTCTTTGAGTTTGTTTCAGGAAGGAGGAACTCAGAGCTTTCGGAAGATGGGGCCATTAAGTTCTTCCCAACATGGGTTGCTAGTAAGATAGCCGAAGGAGGTGAGCTGCTCGATCTTTTGGACCGAGACTTGGAGACAAACGCTGATACTGAAGGGCTAACTCGGATATGCAGAGTTGCTTGCTGGTGTTTCCAAGATGAGGAAACTCACAGGCCATCGATGGGGCAGGTTGTTCAAATACTTGAGGGGTTGTTGGATGTGAACCTTCTCAGGATGCTGAGAGCCCTTCGACTGCTTCTTGATAATCAGGAGCATGTAGTTCTCTTCACTGAGTCGTCATTGTCCAACCAGAGTGCCCACACGAAAAGTAATACCTCAACTGCTTCCTTGCAGAAGCAAAATAGTTCATCTTCAACAAAGTCTGAGCGTTGAGGATGATAAGATAAATGCTTAGTAAAAGAAGTGCTTCAGTTAGTGTATATTCCCTTCTGCTTTTTTGTAGTCAAGAAAGAATCTCAGGATTCGCGGATTGGCTTTCTTGGGGCTTTTCCCCTAGCTTTTTTTTGGGTTAAATATAGCTACAAGCAAGCTTCAGTAAGTGCCAGGCCAGACCAGTTGTAAAGACCCTTCATTCTATACAATGATCTGTTGTCTGCTTTTTTAGATCCCAGGTGGCATTGGTAATTAGCATCGAAAACTGTCTTCTCCATTTTCTGATAATTTTGGCACTGGAATTGAGAGTATTGGTATCTCCTAACTTGGATTCCAGCTGGTCTCACATGGTTCTCGAATCTGCCCTCATTGCATGCAAAACAGGCTATAAGGCTTGGCGTTTCTCTTGCTACTTCGTTTATTTAATGAGTCACGGTATGAAAATCGCCCTTAAAACTGTGACTTGCTAGGACCAGGGTACATATGATGATGATTTCCAGCTAGCAGGTCCTTTTGTTGGAGCTGTAGGATGTTAATGCCCGGCCCCTTTTTGACATTGCAATTATCTTTTCTAAAGTCAATTTTTTGTGAATCACCCCATCACTCTATGTTTCGATTATAAGTAATGCTAGAGATTACTCGAACCTTTTAGGAAAACTGATTTTAAAGTGATTTATGAGACTTCTGTTGGGTGCTTCCATTAATTTGTTTATTGGTTACTCATTAATATTTGCGACATTGCTTTACAAGTTTTGTAAAACCAAATTCAGTACCTCAACGTTACTTGTTAAAAATCTCCATTGTTTGTTCTGGTGGGATATTAATTGAGTTTCTCATTTCAATCAGTTTAGAACTATCCAAACGGTATTTTCCATTGCCGCGGGAACTATGTCCACTTTAATGAAAGGAGCCTGTTTTTGAAGACCTAGCTTTGATTTTCAGTTCATAATCTATTTGTATCAAGGCTAAACCAGTTGGGCCTGTGCAGTACCATAATTCCCTCACTTTTTCCAAGCTTCCCCTCATTTATTTTTCCTTTTCACCATTGCCACTTTTTCTTTTCCTTTTCCCTATACACAAATGTGTAAATACTTTCGATAAATACTTTCGATCTGATGCATCGTTTCACTTTTCTTGCTGCAGTTGTTTTACTCTAATCGTTGATCCTTCTCAGTTGCTAGAGGTGCTATTATACAGTCTTAACTTCCTTCAGCAATTAAAAAAACGGTATAATTTGCTTATATCTTTATTTAATTGTGCTTCTACAAAGTCAATGCTCTCTATGATCATTTATGTTAAAATTATATCTCGAATATGAGTTTGTGAAAGAAATCCGGCCTGAGATGAATTGTAAGAAACTAGGTCGATTAAGGAAAATCCTAAAGCCGAATATTTTGTGGATGCCGGTAATGGAAATCTAGATTTCATATTTGGCGTCAGAGTCCAAAGTGCATATTTGGACCTTAAGTTCCCGACTTGATAAGTTCAACAGAAGACCAGAACTTATAGATTACGAAAATTAATTTCCGCATGGGAGTCGGTCAACACGACAACCGAATAAGACAGTCCGGAGTTGGAAACCGACTTGATAAGTCCAACAGAAGACCAGAACTTATAGATTACGAAAATTAATTTCCGCATGGGAGTCGGTCAACACGACAACCGAATAAGACAGTCCGGAGTTGGACATGGTTTCCTTTTTGAATCGGTCAACTTGTTTATTACCTTGACGAAAAAAAAAAGAAGAAAAAACTTGGCTATTACAAGTGGAATAATATCAAGAAAAATCTATAATTGACATACATATGACAATTTTACCAAGAATCTAATTTTTTTACCACAAAAAATCTATATTTGTACATCAATGATAAATTTACCCAAAACTGATTTTTTTATTATAAAAAATCATAAATATTACACTTATAACAAACGGAGAGTAAAATTCTAAATTGATATATCCGTCAATCATTACTTGTCATCAAATTCAGCAATTTGATAATAACATTTGAAGGAAACTAACGGATGATACATTTGTCACAGGTATACCAGTTTGGAATTTAAATTAGTCTTGAGTAAATTTGTCACAAGTATTTCAGTTTAAAATTTATTATTAACCTTAGATATAAATATTGAGTTGTCGGTTACTCCATTGGTTAGGAAGAAATATTGAAGCACAGTTTTCAGTGAGTGTCGTGGGAGTGAAATATTTGTGAGTGACGTCCCATTGGTATTGGGGTCTTGGCAGTGGGCTCTTTGAGGGATTATTTCAATAGTTTATATGTTGAACTCAATCAAATATTGTGGTAAAATTTACTTAATATCTTGATAAGATTCAAATATTATTTCGTGAGAAATTATAGAATTAAATACTCTGTAAATTATTAGATGTAATTGCAGCTTGGAAAACATGAGAGGGTTTTCGAGTGTAGTTATAATTTCCATAGAATGGCTTAATTTATAGTGGAATTTTTTGCTACTCTCCTATAAACACGGGTTACATCGATCAAACCATTAAATTTGGTACTTGTTATTTTCTTGCTTGATCGCTTGGATTCCACAATCATTTAAGAGATCAAGGCGTTGATGAATAGTCTCTCAACTTTTGTTCAATAATCAAAGTCATTCCTTTAATTTTTTTTAAAGGGAAAAACTCACAAAAAACTCCAAATTTTACCCATTGTTGCACATTTGCTTTAAACTATTTTTTGTGACACTAGCTAGAAACCCTAAATTTATACCCGTGGCACATTTAGCTTAAATTTTTCAGTAACACAAAAGACCTCAAATTTATATTTGTATGTCACATTTACTTCATACCATTTTTTGATACCAAAAACTAATTATTTTTTTTCTGTAACACCAAATTTTTGGGGTAAATATGTTACAAGTATACAAGTTTGTAATTTTTTGTGTCATAGAAAAAAAATTGGGATAAATATATCATATAAGTATGAATTTTGGGTTTTTGGTGTCAAAAAAAAATTGGGATAAATGTGTGACAATAGATATAATCTAAGGGTTTTGGTGATTTTGCCCTCTTTTTTTATTATTGGAAACCGTTCTTGCCATTGGTCGTCCCTTTGTTGGAACACTTTTAGCTATTTTCTGACGTGAATTTTTAATTTATTTGTTTATGCGGATTTTTTTTTTCTTTTTTGAAATGTAGACTCCCACCTCCCTCCGTCCCTCGCTCCTTTAGATTCTTCTTCATTTTATTATGAAAACAAAAACCCACAAAAACTATCATTCGTTTTGACTCACGACTAGAAATTGAGCAATTATGGGCTATGAGCTCCGTGGCTCATGACTTGAGCGAATTAAAATGCTGCAAGATCAAAGCTCATGCGGCAACGCCACAAGCTCAAAGATCAAGTAGCCATTGCTCAAGCTTTGCGGCTCAAATAGACATCGTGGCTATGGCCATCCGCGGGCTTGAGCTTGAATGGCTGTGGCCAATGCTAGCTTAGAGTTGGAGCTCACAATAATGGCGGGTCATAATGGAGTTCTCTCTCAATTATGTCATTTTTTTTTTTTTTTATGTTGTCTAATTTAGCACCTATTTGGTGCCATGCTATGTAAGTATAATATAACATGACGCATGTGTTCCAATATCCATGATAGTAAAATTTGATTGGTAAGAGAAAAAGTACCACAGAAAAATTAATTGTGACACTCTCTAAATATAGAAAGATGCTTTAAAAAAGATAACAGGGAGATTTTTATCTTTGGGCAAATGTATAAGGATTGCCGGTGACCCAAGAGTGGCATATGGAGGGAAATTGATAAAACTGTAAAAGATTATAATGGACCTCTATTACCAATCACTTTTGACCCCCAAAAAAAGGTATTAATCGCTTCTAGTCCAGGCAAAGGAGTCTTTAGGCCATTTAGACAGAGGTCTCTTCACGCCACCAAGACAAGCTTAGACAAGAGTAGGGACAATCAGTATATTGGAACATGAGTCATGAAATTCAAATCTTTGTTGATCCAGCTTTGCAACTTATGAATGACTTTGACACTTAAGTCTTTTTCCTCTGTTGTTCACTAGAACTGGTAAAACTGTCTTCTTCTTTACTGGTGTCTGTGTCTGCCTGTGTTTTAGTCTTGTTTGATCACTCAAAATTCAAATGCCCAATTTTAAGTTTGAGTGCTCAGATTCATTGCACGTTATTCCAATGGTTGACGAGGTCATCTCCAAGTACCAATCACTTTTGACCCAAAAAAAAGAAGAAGGTATTAATCGCTTCAAGTCCAGGCAGAGGACTCTTTAGGCCATCTTGGCAGAGGTCTCTTCACGCCACCAAGACAAGCTTAGAAAAGAGTAGGGACAATCAGTATATTGGAACATGAATCATGAAATTCAAATCTTGTTGGTCCAGCTTTCCAACTTATGAATGACTTTGACACTTTATGTCTTCTTCCTCTGTTGTTCACTTGAACTGGTAAGACTGTCTTCTTCTTTACCGATGTCTGTGTCTGCCTGTGTTTTAGTCTTGTTTGATCACTCAAGATTCAAATGCCCAGTTTTAAGTTTGAGTGCTCAGATACATGTTATTCCAATGGTTGACGAGGTCATCTCCAAGTTGCACCAGTAGCGTCTTCTTCACTCTAGGATATGCCCGTCCTCGTCCACTGGTTTTGGCATTCAAGCTTCAAAGCGACCACGCGTATGATTCCAGTGAAAATGACGAGTCCTAGTTGAAGTTTCCACATATTACTATGCGCGTTTCTGGACCCCTTCTTTTTTGAGATCTCTTACCTCGACATCTCTCTGAGCACAAACAGGTATATAAACTCCCCCCTGTGCATTATGTTTCTAAACCTGCCCGCTCGAACCTTGTATGGTGCAGCAGCCATGGATAGCAACAACAGCAGTCCATGGTCGTTCACACTCCCAAGTTTCTTGCTTTGCTTGTCTCTCTGCACTCACCTCTGTCTTGGCACAGACAAGCTCGATGAAAATCAGTCTCTATCTGGTAATCAAACCTTAACCTCCTCGGGTGGCGACTTTGCGCTTGGCTTCTTCACACCAGGCAAGTCGTCTTACTCCTACATAGGCATCTGGTTCAATAAAGTTCGCGAGCCGACCATCGTCTGGGTTGCCAACAGAGACAACCCTGTCACCGACAGGTACTCCACTGAATTGAAGATCTCGGATGGCAATCTTATAATTGTCAACGGCTCCCAAGTCCCTGTTTGGTCCACGAATCTGCGTACTTCTTCATCTAGGTCGAGCTCCATGGTGGCGGTTCTTGGGGACGACGGCAACTTCGCTCTCAAAGACGGGCCAAATTCTTCCATGACCCTCTGGCAGAGCTTTGATAACATGACAGACACGTGGCTTCCGGGTGCGAAATTAGGGATCGACAAGCGCAAAAACACGAGTCAGGTCTTGACATCATGGAAGAACGCCGAGGATCCTTCGACAGGTTTGTTCTCTCTCCAGCTGCAGCCATCGAATGAGTACTTCATATGGTGGAACATGTCATTTCGTTATTATACCACAGGAAAGTGGGATATTAAGAATAAAGTATATGACAACGTGCCTGAGTTGAGAGCAAACACTATTTTCGATTTCATCTTTGTGGACAATGAAAATGAGAGCTACTTCACTTATATAAGGAAAAAGGGTGCCACTATCCCATCAAGATTCGTGATGAATATTTCTGGGCAGGTTCACATGCTTTTCTGGTTGCCCTCCCAGCAGTGGAACATGTTCTGGTCCCAGCCCCCGAGACAATGTCAAGTCCACAATTTTTGTGGGCCTTTTGGTGTTTGCAATGAGAGCACGGTTAACTTTTGCAGCTGCTTGCCAGGGTTTAGTAGAACCTCGCCGAGAGATTGGAATCTGAGTGATATGTCTAGTGGGTGTAAGAGGAATTCCAGCTTGAGTTGTGCTTTGAGCACTTCAATTGGGGAGAGGGACCAATTCTTGCTTAGTTCTAACATGAAATTGCCGACAGGTTCCCAATCTTTACCTGTAAGAGATGCCAACGAATGTCGCCTCTCTTGTTTGAAAAATTGCTCTTGCACGGCTTATGCTTTTGAGGATAATGCCTGCTCAATTTGGATTGGGGATCTCTTCAATGTGCAACAGCTCGCACAAGGTGATTCCACTGGAAGTAGCTTCTACCTCCGGCTTGCCGCTTCTGATGTTGAGGATCCAAGCAAGAAGAGCAATGTAACTGCAATAGTTGCAGGGTCTGTTAGCTCTGCAGTGGCAATATTAGCCATTGTCTTGTTTGGCGTCTGGAGATGGAGGAGAAGGGCAACTGTCACAACAAAGACAGTGGAGGGTTCACTGATAGCCTTTGCATACCGGGACTTACAGGTAGCTACAAAGAATTTCTTAGAGAAGTTGGGTGGGGGAGGGTTCGGTTCAGTTTTCAAGGGAACACTACCTGATTCAAGTCACATAGCGGTCAAGAAGCTTGAAAGCATAAGCCAAGGAGAGAAGCAATTCCGAGCAGAAGTAAGCACAATTGGCATCATCCAGCATGTGAATCTTGCCAGGCTTCGTGGGTTTTGCTCTGAAGGTGACAAAAGGCTGCTGGTCTACGATTTCATGCCAAATGGTTCCTTAGATTATCATCTCTTTTATAGAAAGGACTCAAAGACCTTGGATTGGAAAAAAAGGTACCAAATTGCTCTGGGAACGGCTCGAGGTCTGGCTTATCTCCATGAGAAGTGTAGAGATTGCATCATACATTGCGACATCAAGCCAGAGAACATCCTTCTAGATGCTGAATTCTGTCCAAAAGTAGCAGATTTTGGCCTAGCAAAGCTTGTTGGCCGAGATTTCAGCAGGGTGTTGACAACCATTAGAGGCACAAGAGGGTATCTTGCACCGGAGTGGATCTTTGGAGTGGCCATAACAGCAAAAGCTGATGTTTATAGCTATGGAATGATGCTCTTTGAATTTGTATCAGGACGGAGGAACTCAGAGCTATTGGAAAATGGGGCCATTAAGTTCTTCCCAGCATGGGCTGCTAGGAAGGTATCTGAAGGAGGTGACCTGCTCGAGCTTTTGGACCTAAACTTGGAGGCAAATGTTGATACTGAAGAGCTAACTAGGATTTGCAGAGTTGCTTGCTGGTGAGTCCAAGATGAGGAAACTCACAGGCCATCGATGGGGCAGGTTGTTTCAATACTTGAGGGGGTTCTGGATGTGAACCTGCCCCAGATACCAAGAGCCCTTCAACTGATTCATGATAATCAGGAGCATATAGTTTTCTTCACTAAGTCATCGTCGTCTAACCGGAGTCCTCAGATGGAGAGAAACACATTAACTGCTTCCGTGCAGAACCAAAATAGCACACCTTCAACAAATTCCAAGTCTTGAGGATGATAAGATAAATGCCTTTGTACAAGTAGTGCTTCACTTGGGTCCTGCATATTATCCTCTTCTGCTTTTTGTCTTTAGTCAATAAAGAGTCAGCATTTGGGGATTGGCTTTCTTGGGGCTTTTTCCCCTATCTACTTTTGTTATATGGATAGAAGCAAAGCTTGGACAAGTGCCAGGCCAGCCCATTCGTAGAAACCCTTCATTCTATATAATGATCTAGTCTGCTTTATGAGATCCAATGTGACATTAGTAATTACTATCAAAAACTGTCATCTCCACTTTCTTATAATTTTTGCACCGGAATTGGGATCTACGTCTTCAAACATGGGCTTTCTCAATGTGGGTGTAGAAAAACTTTTATCTGCTTTTAACAGATTTTAGTCAACACTCACCATGTTTTTGATCCACCACACTCAGAGAATTAAGCTTCAGCCTTTAGGTTAGAACCCAGGTTGAAAAACTGATGTATGCCTTGTTGCTTGTATGCCTTGTTGCTTGGATGTACTTCTCTAGTGCAGAATTTGCAACTAGATTCCCGGTGAAATGTTCTGATGTCTGGTCCTTCTTCAGACGAGTATTATTTTGACCATGTTATTCTCCATAAAATGGAATCACTTGGTCTGATTTTGACAAGTGCATCACAGGCTAATCGAATGCAGCATTCTTGTTCGTCGTTTGTTCCATGTAGGCTCTCCCATTCCCCAGTTGATGTGCCATGATTTCCCCAACTTAGGATGTGTTTGGGAATACTTTTGGAGAAAGTCTTTAGGAAAATGTAAAGACCTTTGAATTAAACGTGTTTTTCAAAATGCAAACTGTGTTTGGTAAATTATACTTTGAAAGCCTTTTGTGAAGTACTTTAAGCAAAATGGTGTTTGGGGAATTACATTTATAAAGGAGCTTTGTGGTAAAAATTCTAATTTTAATAGTGTATATATACAACAGATATATTTAGATGTATATATATATATATTTAGTTTTTTAATTTGTAATGTGCTTTTTTCTTTGGCTATCCATGCAAAGTAGCTAACTTTTGCTTACACGGGTCTCCATCCAGCTTCGAAGCGGGCAGTCTTCGAGTCCGAATCATAGTCGCCGACCACCGCCGATGGAAAGTCCCCGACTACCTCATACCTCGCCGATCTCCCTCCCCTCCCCACTGTGCTCTCCCCGAACACCCCTTAGCTCCGTCGCCGACGCCGGCCTGCCTCTCCCAAGGCTACCTCTCCGCCGCCACCTCCTCCGACCTCGTCTTCGTCCTCCACAACACCACGCCCTTCTCCTTCTCCGTCTCCTGCTGCTCCTCCGGCGACGTCCTCTTTGACACCTCCGCCTCCGACCCCTCGACCTTCCTTGTCTTCGGCGACATCTGGCGACCTCGGATCTGGGGCGATGAGGTCGCGTGCGTTGCACGACACCGCCTCGACCTCCGGCGACCTAGATTCGGGGCGTCGGGGTCGCGGGAGGACCTCGCCGCCTCGGATTTGGGTCGTGCGACCTCGCGCGACACCTCCTTGACCTAGATCTGGGGGCGGCGAGGTCGCACGACCTAGATCCAATCGCCGCTCGAGCCTTCGGCTCCAGATTTGGTCGCGACCAGACCTGCAACCAGATGGGTCGCGCGGCCCCGACGAGCTTCGTGCGGAGGTTGCGGTGCGGCAGGCGACGGTCGCCGGCAACGCCAAAACTCACGGAGGTCGCTTGACTCTCCGACGATGATCGGTAGGTTGTGCGACCACGCTGGCCACCCTCGATGGAGAAGACGGAGAAGATGAACAGTGTCCTCAAGAGGGCAAAAAACGGAAAAATAAAGGGCGTGCATGGAAACGTTTCTAAGAAACGTTTCCGAACACTTCATACGGAAAGTGTTCCGGGAACAAAAAAGAACAGAAACGCCTTTGGTTGCGTTTTTCTTTTTTTTTTTTTTTTGTTTCTTCGAACGAAATAGAAACAAAAAAAAGAAACGAGAAAAAGTTGTTTCCGGAAGAAACACTTCTCGGAAGAAACAAAAAAGAACAAAATCTTCTTCTTCTCTTCTTCTTTTCTTCCTCTTTTCTTCTTTTTTTTTTTCTTCGTTCTCTTTCGCCGGTCGCCGGCCTCGGCCATGGCCGGCGGCCGGCCGTCGAGGCTCGGCCTCGCCTAGATCCGGCGAGGCCGAGCGTCGCCGACCCCGGCGAGGCTCGGCGTCGCCGGCGCGGGCGATGCCGAGCCTCGCCATGGGCTCGGGCGAGCTCGGCCTCGCCCGGATCCGGCGAGGCCGAGCGTCGCCGACCCCCGGCGAGGCTCGGCGTCGCGGCGCGGGCGATGCCGAGCCTCGCCATGGTCGGGCGAGCTCGGCCTCGCCCGGATCCGGCGAGGCCGAGCTCGCCCGACCATGGCGAGGCTCGGCATCGCCCGCGCCGAGCCTCGCCCAACCACGGCGATGCTCGGCCTCGCCGAGGCCGGCGAGCCTCGCCGTGGCCGGGCGAGGCCGCGCCCCCGGCCGATCGCCGAGGAGGCGGGGGACCGCCGAAAAAAGAAAAAAAAAGAAAAATAAAGGAAAAAATGAAAAATAAAATAAAAATATTTAAAAAATTAAAAGAAACAAAAAAAGAATTAAATTTTTATTCCCGAACCAAACGTGTTTTTGTTCATTTTTTATTCCTGCACCAAACGTTACCAAACGCATTTTTTTGTTCAAAAATTGTTCCCCTAAATGTAAACACTTTTTTTTTTGTTTATGTTCCTGGAACAAAAAAAAGAATAAACGTTACCATTCGCACCCAAAAAGTTCATAAGGAAAATTTCAAGAAAAAGAAAATATGAACAATACCCACCTGACATGCCGAAAATGCCTTAGGCTTTCAGCTTCACAAAGTTGGCATTCTCGGGTTTAAATTTTTTTGCCAAACACTCCTATACTTGGCCCAAAGGACTTTAGGTGCCCAAAGCCCTTTCCAAAATAATTTCCAAACCAACCCTTAATCCTAGCTTACTCTCACATTCTTTTTGCATAGTATTATTTCACTGTGACATCCCATTTTGACATCTTCTTCCCTCTATTCTCTTTCTCCTCTCCCGACCTGCTACAGCCCCTCCCCTTTGTCCTTTTCTTCTCTCCCCCACCCCTACTCTATTTTTCCCTCTTTCTCACGCCACCTCTGCCATCCCCTTTCCCCCTTTCTTTCTCTCTCTCTCTCCTCCCCCCACACGTTACCCCTCAGTCCTCCACACCCTTTTCTTTTTTATTTTTTATTTTCCCTCTTCTCTCTTTTTGCTTCTCCCCCACGTGATTTCTCTCCCCTCCTCTCTCGGGCGAGCCCCCTTCTTCTTCTTCTTGGCTGCTGCTTCACCCACCTCCAGCACCACCGTTGCCCACGCCCAACTCACCACCACGCCACCTTCGTCCACTGCTTGGAGCTGTGCCATTCGCTGTCCTTATTGACAAACCACCATCTCCACCGCCGAGTTCCCAAAGCGTCGCCCCGCTTGCCACCATAAGTCGCCCCCGCCGTCCCCAAGCCACTGTTACCGCCTCTTGCCGCCGCTCGCTCAGCTGTCCGGGCCGCCGTTGCTTCAAACCACCACCACCACCACCCGAACTGAGCCCCCCTTTGACCGTAAGCTTCGAGAGCTGCCACTGCCGCCATCGAGCCGTTGTTTGACCGGAAATCGGTGAGTTAACCTCCTAATCATGAATTAGGGCGTTAATTGCATTTATGGGTGGTTAGTTTAATATTAACGGCGATTAGTTTAAATAGTTACGATTATATTAATTAATTGTGGTTAGATTAATTAATTGAGTTTAGTTTAATTAATCGTAATTTATTTATTTTAATTGTCATTTATTTAATTAATCACAATTATTTTAATTAACGTTGATTAATTTTTAATTAATTAAAGTTAAGTTAATTAATCAAGTTTAGTTTAATTAATAATGATTAGTGTAATTAATGATAGATTAGTCGTTTAGTAGAATTTTATGCCCATTTTTCCGGGTGAGATTGTGTGTAATTTTGATCATTTGCATGTGTGATGTCATGTTATTGATTTCTCTATGATAAGTTCACTTAGGGCTTGTTTGTTTGTGTTCCTAGCCCGTGTTTATGAACACAATTTCTGTTTTTTTTTTTTTTTTCCTGTAAAAAAAAGAAAAGAGTAAACTCGTTTGTTTGGATTTTTGTTCCCTAATAAATTTGGAACAAAAAAAAAAAAAAAAAAAAACTTATTTCTTTTTAACACTTTCGAGAAACAATTTTTCTCTCTCATATTTTTTTCTTATCTTTCTTTTCTTCTTCTTTTCTTCTTTCTTTTCTTTGGCCGATTGCCGACCTCGGCCATGGCCGGCGACCCTCCGGCAAGAGTCGCCAGCCCCCGGCGAGGCAAAGCGTCACCGGCCCTTGGCGAGGCAAAGCGTCACCGGCCCCTGGCGAGGCTCGGCCTCACCTTGACTAGGCAAGCTCGAGCTCACCCAAATCCAACGAGGCCAAGCTCGCGTAGCCAAGGCGAGGCCGACCTCGTGTCGGCCGGTGAGGCTTGGCCTCGCCTTGGCCGGGCAAGCTCAAGCTCGCCTAGATCCGGCGAGGTCGAGCTCACCCGACCATCGGTGAGGCTCGGCGTCGCCGAGCCACCGCCAAGTCGGCGTCGCTGGCGGTGGCCCGACAACGCCGAGCCTCGTCGGTGGTTGGGTGAGCTCGACCTCGTCGGATCTCGGGTGAGTTCGGCGAGCCTCGCCATGGCCGGGCGAGGCCGCCACCCTCGTCGGGCGGTCGCCAGCCATGGTCGAGGCTGGCGATTGACCAAAAGGAAAGAAAAAGAAAAAAAAAGAAAAAAAGAAAAAGAAAAGAAAAAGAAAAGAAAATAAAAATAAAAATAAAAATGTTAAAAAATTAAAAGAAACAAAAAAATTATACAAATTTATCAAACGTGTTCCTTTCTTTTTCTATTTCGGGAACAAATTTACCAAACACTTTCTTTTGTTCAAAAATTGTTCTCCGGAACAAAAATAGTTTTTTCTATTTCGTTCCCTGAAACAATTTTTGAACAGAAACGTTACTAAATGCACTTTTATTATTATTAAAGAAGGTTTTGTAGGCAATTAAATAAGTTTGAGGTGTCGGGTTTAGACGCTAAATTTTACGTGCTAAATAAAATAATGGGGTTTTAAAATAAAAGTGTGCAAAGTTTGATGGGTTGATTTTATATACGTGACCATGTGCGATTATTTTATCAAAATTTTAAATGTAAACTTTTTTCAAGGTTTGTTATTTAAGCACGAACTCTTTTACACTGGGCTACGTGACGGAAGATAAAAATTGACTTGAGTATTGGTGAGCCTCTATGGTCATTTAATTGAACCTGTCACCCAACAAGAGTTTGGGGGCGATGTCTGATTTTTATCAGATGTCTGGCAAGGGTCCGAATGTCGAGTCGCGGTTGAGACTTAACCGATGCTCCTTTATGGGATATCGTCTAGGCGGGGGCGGGACGATACCCAGTCATGCCGGAAGACTGCCAACTCATGTGTTAGCCATGGCCCGAGACGTTGTAATAATCGGAACACATGTGAATAATTGTGTTGCATTACGCTTGATTATGGGGTAAAATTGTTAGGCATGGTATGGGATGTGTCAAAACGGGTTTTTGTGCATAAGAGTTATGTGTTCTGATTAATTGATTATGCTTATTGTATTGATAATGGCATGTGTAAAGTACTGATATGTGGGGGTGTGCCAAGGCGAGGTAAGATTGTACACCGTTGCATGTTTAGGCTACCTCCATATGAATTTGCATCCTAATCGAGGTTTAGGAAGTTGATTTGCTGAGATTTTATCTCATCCTGTTGTTGTTAACCATTTTTAGGGCCGTAACGTGAAGATCTGCTAAGTGCGGATGTGGTAGGCGCGAGATGCAACACTTTTTAGCTGGCCTTGCTGTTAGTGTAGCTAGAGTTAACCCTGACCTTTCTGATCCCTTTTTGCTCATAGGTTGTGTATGAGTCATCTTTTGTTGTAGGTATGTAAATGTTAAACTTCTTGGATTAACAAGTGGATAAATAAAGGTGTGGTTTTTGGAAATCGTTTGTTGTGTTTTACTATCCTTGTTTTGTTGATTGACTAGGTGTTTATTTAAGTCGCTTTCGCATCGTTTAATCGAAAGATAAAAAGAAAGGGTGGGCAACGCGTCCTGGGACGTCACAATTTAATCAACCGCCGACACACACTATGGTTAATAACATTGTCTCGATTTTCTTAATTACGGTAATTTTCATCAGCCAGATGTCGGCATGTCTCAGCACTGTTTAGTTCAGAGAACTTTCATCTTGGGTTTCAGCTGGTGTCTCACATTGTTCTCAAATCTGCCCCCACTGCTTACAAAGCAGGCTATAAGGTTTGGCATTTCTCAGTATCAACTCCTCTTACTACTCGCTTTGTTTATAATGATTCATGGTAACAAAATTGCCCTTATAACTACGACTTGCTAGGACCAGGATGCATATCATGACAATTACCAGGTGATCTATGCTGTAGGATGTTAATGCCCGTCCCCTTTTTGTCATGGCATTTACATCTCTTCTAAAGTTGAATTTCTGTGGATTGCTTAGTCGCTCTATGTTTTGAGTGGGTAATGCCAGAGATTACTCGACCTTTTTGCGAAACTGACATGTAAAGTGATAAATTAAGACTTCCACTGGGGTCGATGTCACCGTTGGTCTCTCTATTTTTACTGGAAATCAAGTTATCAACATGCTACTGTCTCACATGGTTCTCGGATCTGCCGCTTCTCCTAGCCATTGCAGTACCAAAATCTCACTAACTTTTCCAAGTTTTCCATCATCTGTTCTTTCCATACTCTATGACTACATTCTCTCTCCTTTTTCCTATCAATGCAGTGCGATAAATTCAGATCTAATATATCGTTTCACTTCTCTTATTGCATTTGTTTTCTCAGTACCATCTGATCGTTGATCCTTCTCTGGTGCCAGAGGTGCTGTTATAACTTCTATCTGCTTCTATCAATATTCGGTCGTGCTACGGCAAAGTCAGCACCCTCTCTTAGATGAAGCAACCTTGACTAGATCTAGATTTTCTATGATCATTTAAAACTCCAAGCATTCCATCCGGACTATGTAAAACATGGAATAAAGAGAAAATGGAACTGCTCCAAACAAAAAATAAAAAGAAAGTCGCATCTGTAAGGGAATCGATAAAACAGTGAAAAGGTTATAATGGATGCAGCCTCAAGTGCCAATCACTCCAAGTCCATGCAAGGGACTCTTCAAAACGTCATTTGTCCATGTCCACACAATCTAGATGATTTTCTTGTAGAAATTACATAGAAACTAACCATGAATGTTACAAATAGATGAAGTGAAGGAATAGCAAATCACAGTAGTCTAGAGCCTAGAGAATTGGGATTATTATCGGATGAGCTTGTGTTGCATTAAATGCTCATTCAAAGTACAGAACAGAAACCGAAGATCAGAGAAAATAATATGCACGTGATGTTGTTGATTGTTATCTATCAAATGTTTCACAATGATCTCTGTGAGGGAAAACAAGCTTTTTAAAAGCATGTAACTTTTGTCGTACCTCATGAGCTTGACCTGAGTCCAAAGACTTCAACAAGATGCTGTCCTTCCATGGGTTCTAAAGGTCAGAGCAAAGTATATGCATATGAAAAATTGATGTTTTGATTCGTTCTCTATCAGCTGTCTTGTGATGATCTCTGTGAGGGAAAACTGCAATTGGCAAATAAAAAGTGTCACCGTGGTGCACAGATTTGCATTTCAGTACCTTGTCAATGTAGTTTTTCCATCAGATTTGTGAGATCGGTTGAACTTAGGTATGAAAGGAGATTAAATGTAGAGGAAAGCGAAGGGCATCAGAGTAACGCAGAGAGCTGTGGCAAAGGAAGTTGGACCATGCATCGTGAATATCAAATCGTGTTGGTCCTGCTTCCGGACGTGCCAATAACGTGGACGCTAGGTTTTCTTCTTTTACTGTTGACAAGAGCTGGTAAAACTATCTTTCTTGCTTTACCAATGACCAGTCTGCCTATGGTTTATTCACGCCTGACCGTTCTAACGCATGATGTCATGTTCAAGCGATCGATTTTATTGTATATTCTTCTCTTGGTCGTGACTGTTCTAACGCGTGATATTGTGTTCAAGTGATCGATTTTATCGCATATTCTCCTCTTGGTTGTGACCGGAAGTCATCTCCAAGCCTCACCATTCACTCTTGGATATGCTCATTTGTGTACGTTGGTTCTGGTATCCATGCCTAAAATCACGTAGCATGCAAAAAAAAAAAAAAAATTGTCATTATGTATAGATGATGTAATGTGGCGGAAAAAAACAAATCTCCATAGGATAAAATATATGAATGAAATTTGCACATTATATATATATTCAGCCATCAGCCAACATGGTATATATTCTCATCATTTATGAATGAATATTGCTAGAGAGGTTACAGCTAGATAGGCATATTGACTAAAATTTGTTCACAGAGAAGCGACGAAACCAGGATTGGTATTTTCTTTCTTTGTTTAGCGATCATATGGTGTGCTCGGACCCTTTTTGGAACACGACAATTGATTCGTCTCTGATAGATTTTAAGAGCACCTCTGATTTCAATCCGGTTCATTCAGGATTTTAATATGAAGTGCTCTGAAATATACTCGAACCCAAATCCCACACCACAGAAAATTGAGCAAACTTATTTGTCATCTAAACCAACGTCTTATTGGTTGCCATTTGTATTTAAAAAATGCTTGACTTACTAAGACTGATTTATTAAGTGATGTGCTAAACTGTTATTAATTTTTAAACATGACCCACTTTTTTTAAAAGGTTATCCACAATCTCACGTATTATTTAGTTTTTTTTTAATTCGCTATTAAAAAGTCTAGCACTGTTATTTGTATTTCAAAAACCTATCCAATTTGCGAAAGAATTCCATTTCAGATCTAAACACTGGTGTCAATCTTACGACATTCTTATTACCCTAACATTTCCCCTTTTCTATTGATACCAACCTGACTTCGAATTCAAAATGAATATATATACAAACCCTAATTTGCCAGAACGAAATTCTCGTCGCCAAAAGTCTACTAACTAGCTAGATGCTAATCATGATCTATCACGGAAGACAACATTTTCACGCAAAAGATTTAATGCAACAGCGGCCCTCTCTTCATCTCCATATTTTCGGACGGTTCCTTCCACGCATTCTCCCTAGCACATCCATAATTAACTGCGCTACAGTCTTTCTTCTCTTCTTCTCACCTGTCTCTACCTGCGAAACCTTCACTTTCTCCTGTCTTCCTGTCCTCACATCATCGTCATTGTCAATGACGCTCCAGCAAAGCCGGCGAGTCACCACGAGAAGCCACATCAATGCAAAGACTATAGCATAAGCTCTGCCACACAACACCGTCCCAATCAGACTAATGAACAGCAGATATGCCATATCAAGTTTGGCTCGTGTCGTTCGTGACTGATCTTGATGATCTGGGTTTTGCTCTTGCTTCATTGATGAACCATTGTACAAGAATCCACCGTCAGACCACTGTTTGGACACACAGTCCACGCATTCCAATGCCGAACTTGAACCTGAAGAAGGAGAGGTAGAAGAAAAATGATTTGCCTGATCATCGATAAGCTTCTGATCGTTATTATCGCATAATGACCCCCTTGGTTGGGCATCCATTGAAGGACAGCGTTTCGTCAACAACGAGTTTTGAACAGAACTTCTTCTTTTCCGGCGGATAGTCCGAGCCTGCGAAAAAAAAAAAATGGAGAAAAATAAGTACATACAGAAACCACTAAAATGTTTTCACATAGTTTTCAAACCAAAAGTGACATTTTCACAATGATAATAGCTTCTTCCGCAACATAATATGTAATCGTCGTTGGATATTTCTTTCATAGCACAAACTAGAAAAACGAAAAAAAATGGGAAAACAAACCAAAGCGGTGTATAAGAGAGCGGACTTCAACATGCGCGAAAAGCTATGCTTTCTCAATCGAGCATACGGTGATTTCGCACTTGCTCTCTCATTGTTGTCCTCTTCCATCAAAAGATGCATGAGCTGGTTTTGCCTGCGCCTGGGCTCGAGCATCACGTCATCGACTATGGGCCGTCTAAAGCAATGGAAGAACTTGATCCTCGACACATTCTTCATCGTCTCCCTCTGATGTTTCATGCGTTGCAGATCGCTATTCTTGTTTCGGACTCAATGAAGCAAAGAGACGAGGCAGGAAAAGATGAGGAGGCCAAACGTTATTTTTGGATGACTTCGAGTCGAAAGGCCATAAATTTTGTGTAGTTTTGGATCACTTGTTTTCTTTTTCTTTGGTGCAAGTGTAAGTACATGAAGATATCTCTCTATATATAACAATTTCTATTTCCAGATTAAGCATTACTCTCGGGTGGTTAAGGATTTAATTGCTTGAATGAGAAGGTCAGAGAAAATGGTGAAAGCAAAGAATGGCTTGCTGCCGCCGATGGACAGACGGGTAGGAGGAGAGGGTATGACTACGCGCGTCTTGGCTTATGGTTTTAGTGAAGAGAACTGGCTTTGAATTTGAATGGTCCTCATTATGATCGTCAACTAGACAATCAATCTTTGAGTGGGGTTAACTATGGTAGTTGCCCTCCAAGAAATTCCTTTATTCCTTTTATTTAGGAGTCTGAAATTGCCTAGAACTTGACCAACTCCACCGAGAACCAGCTATTCTTAGGGGTGAGCAGCGGTCTAGGGTTGACCCTGGACCGACCCTGGACCGGCCCAACCCTGCCGGTCCTGGTCCGGTTCCCAAGGGGACTAGGTCGGTCCTTGGTCCTGAAATTCCAGGACCAACACTGTGCGGGTTGGTCCTCGGTCCTAAGAGTTTTTGGTCGGTCCAACTCTGGACCAACCCTGTATATTATATTATATTATTTATAATTCTTTTATATATTCAAATCTAAGTAAAATGTCTGTTATATTATATTATATTGAGATATTCTATCAATAGCACTAATAGTAATTTAAATTTAAAACTTTTGTTGAATATTAATTATGTGTCGTTTGTTTTGTTTTCGGTGTTTAGAAGTTCGTGAATTAACAAAATGTGAAGTTATATATTCATGGTTTATATTAAGTATTTTGAACTTTTTATGATTTAATTGTATTCTACTAATAAATTTCAGCTGCATTTTGCTTTTCAATTTGTGTCAAATGGTAGAAGTTTTTGAAGAGTAGAGTAGTACTGCAGTTCTACGGTGATTTGCTAGTTAAGTGGTGTGAAGTTCATTTTTTGGTTGAGTGGACTCTACATGATCAAATGCAGGAAAACGCTTTTGCATATGGTATTATGAATATTAAAGATAAATGATTATAAAAACTTTCCATCTTGTTCCATATCTCGATGAGCGGTTAGTAGGTACGGAATTTTTATTATTGTATCATCTTAAATTTGCTAAATATGTATTGGTATTTATAGTTTAGTTGCACAATGTTGCATTGTCGATAGATGTGTAATTTGAATTTGTAGGTTTGCTTTTTTATGGAGTATAAAAAATAAGACGAAAAAAATTATCGATTGGTCTTGGGTTGACCCTGGAACTGGACCGAACCCATTGGGTCGGTCCGGTCCTTGGTCCCAGGCTCAATAGGATCGGTCCTCGGTCCTAAAAATTGAGGACCGACACTGTACGGGTTGGTCCTAGGGTTAGGGGGTGGCCCGGACCAACCCGGACCATGCTCACCCCTAGCTATTCTCATGGGGACTGGTCCAGTTCCAATGATGGAACCATCCACACACACACACACACACACACACACACACACACACACACACACACACACACACACACACACATATATGTATGTATGTATGTATAGATATGTAACTATAATTATCACGATCAAGTTTTCTATCAATTCTAAAGTCCCTAACAGTAGACTTGCTTCTTTGATATCTTAAATGAGGACATTGATGCTCTCTTTTTGCTGTCTAAATTGAGACCCATCTCAATTACTGTCATTGTCCTCCCTCCTACATCATTTCCTTCATTAGGATCGCATGTTAGTTTGGAGTCCATACAACATTTTAGCTTTATTCCTTCCTAGAAAACTTGTTTCATCAGATAATTAGACCGGCAATCAATGGGCAGTTCTCCATTCCAGGGTGGGAACTGCTCACTAGTCACTGCCCATCCTGGAACCGATTACCCCTGCATTCAATTCGAGAAAGTGTGTTGCTTCTTCAAAATCCCAGGGGTGCCTTGCAAGTGCTTGTGCGAATAAGCATGTTGCTTGCACGCATGCTACAAGCCAAAAGTTCCACCTGCTTACACAATCGCAAGAAATCGAATCATGCCGTTTCAGTGGGTGAATAAATGCAGTGGTGGTCTGTGGCCATTCGAGCAGAGAAACAGCGGATGGGAAATCTGACGATTTTGCATATGTAACATCTGCCTCTCCAATCTACATGTCGAACGAACCTCTTGTGTCCGAAATTTGTGTAATGCGAGGTCCCACCATGTCGTGACATCTTAAAGTCTAAGAATCTCCAGAAGCTTTATGCATCATCCTGTGATCATTTCCATTAGTCTACTAAAGCAACACGTCGGCTAGGCCTCTTAAATGAGTAGGTTGGATTAAGTCGAAAAAAATGTCTGACCCAAATTAACCCATATAACCCGTATTAACCCCTTTTTATGCGATACAATTTTAGAGTTCCATGCTTGACCTAACTAGCACTTTAACGTATAACCGATACAATCCATATTACAAAAAAACATTCATATCTAATCCAATTTATGCAAACTCGTGCCCACTCATTTACACAACTTTAAGCCCTTCATATGAATCTATGATTTAGATAAAATTTTATATCAATTTAAAAAGTAATAAACAAAATAAAAAGTCGTCACTTGTTGTCGCTTGCCTAGCCAACTTAGCTAACGTTGTCTCTCCTCCGTCTAAGCCCCACGCCGCCGCTGTGGAGACCCCAAACATAATTGCCTCTCTCTCTCTCTCTCTCTCTCCCTCGTGCGGGACATCGAATAAGAGGTCGTGAACCTATGTCGAACTTCACTGATCGTTGTGGTTGTGGCATCGCCATGACCCAAGCCCATCTATATAATCCGTATTTTGAATGCATTAACAAAGTAACCAATGACATTACTCGGTCATCATCATAGCCATTGTCAGCACAATCACATTAATGTTGTTGGAAATTTTTGTAAATTAAAAAATTGAATCTTAAGTAAAAGATTAAATTAAGAAAAGATCTAAATTGTTTCCACCAAACGATCTCCAAAGGTTGATCAAGAAAGATTAAAAATAAAAATAAAAGTAAATTATATTAAAGTTGCGCTCAACTTCTCTTTAGATGTGCAACAATCTATGCAAATTGCTGCAGATATGGACCATCGGCCATAAGCGAGTACAATGTGCTTGTTGTTCATACTTATTTGCTTTAGTTTTTTAATAAAGCGGTCCAACCGAATGTATTAACATATTTGGACTTGCACTATATTCTCGGCCTGGTCTTTGGGCTTTTTACTGCAAAGAATGAAGATGCGTTATAGTCAGTGAGATATTGTTTGATGCAATGCATATTTTATTCGAGGATAAAAAGGATAATAACGCCCTGTCAAATTTCATTCTTTCTATTGAAAATCAACTCACTACACTAGATATTTTTTAGATACAAACCAAAAATCCTCCCAAGCATACATTCCTCCCATCAATTTTTATAAAAAAATTTACAATATTTCCCATCATAGTTCATCTCTCCAAGAGCTGTGCGTTTTGTGGATTTTTCTTTCCAATTTTCCTTTGAGTTAAGTCTCCAGACCTGCTTTAGTCTTAGAAGGCCAAGCGAGTTGGGATATGGATCGTTTAAGCGACCCGTCATGACCCATTTTACTAAGTCTTATTTTTTTCGTCAACCCATTTTGCCCGCACTTTGTTGCCAAACAGCTTACCCATTCTACAAGGGGCCATTAAATATGAGTTGCATAATGAGTTTGTGATCCATTTTAGCAGCTTTAATGACCACATGGATAATTTTGATCTATAACCAGAGATTTCAATTTATGGATTTATCAATATAGTTTCTTTTGAGATGCGAAATAAAGCAATTCAACACGCAGTCAGTTTACCTTTTCCTAACTAGTAAGCTGAAGACCCTTTTTGTCTTATTTTATTTATATCACCTTTTCTAATGTATAAAATAAGTGACAGAATTATGTACTCTCGTACTGAAGCTAATGTTTTGCTAAATCAAGCTCAACGGTATATGATCCGACGGTGCGCACATCATTGGGCGTCGCTTGGATTCTGCCTACTTTTACATTGGGCAATGGTGCTAAATGGATCCTACGATCGTCAAAGGACAGAACAATACGCGTTTATTACCACAGATTAATTAGATTTAAACAATGAACTTTGTAACGGGCCGGCAATGACATCCGTGTTTTGTCACGACCGATATCTATTGTTGTCACAAAAAATAAAAAAAATTGAAACCTTTCAATATGTCCAACTATTGAAACGTAGAATCATTGTATTTTTTTCAAAATATTTCCCATTTAAAGTAATTTTTTGTTTTCAGTTTGAAAATTTAGAAATAGGTCACGAAAACAAGTTAGAAGTAGGTGAAGGGTGCGTTTGGGAAGATTTTTGGGGAAAATCTTTAGGAAAATGCAAAGACTATTTTTCAAAATGTAAATTGTGTTTGGTAAATTGTAATTTAAAAGCCCTTTGTGAAGTACCTTTGAGCAAAATGGTGTTTGGGGGACAAAGGACTTTTGTGATAAAAAAAATTATCAAAAGAAAAATAAAAAAATTTAACTGGCAAGGGTAGGCGGCTGTCAACGACCGCCGGCGACCTCCGGTGACCCCGAATCTGGGGCGGCAAGGTCGCGGCATCACATGACGCTGGCTCGACCTCCGGTGACCCCGGATATGGGGCGGCGAGGTCACGCGACGCCGCCTCGACCTCTAGCGACCCTAGATTTGGGGCGGCGAGGTTGCGTGCGTCATGTGACGCCGCCTCGACCTCCGGTGACCTTGGATCTGAGGCAGCGAGGTCGTGCGACGCCGCCTTGACCTCCGGCGACCTAGATCTAGGGCGTCAAGGTCGTGGGAGGACCTTGCTGCCCCGGATTTGGGTCATGGTGGGGTCGCGCGATGCCGCCGCGACCCAAATCGAGGGGTAGCAAGGTCGCGCGACCCAGATCGGGGGCGGCAAGGTCCTCCCGCGACCCAAATGGTGTGGGGGTCGCGCGACCTCGCCGGTGGTCACCCGACTCTCCGATGATGATTGCCTAGGTTGTCGTGACCACGCCGGCGTCCCTCTGGCCATCGCTGGCCCCTCGCAGTCAGGAAGAACCAAACCGGCCACTCGACGGAGAATATGAACAGTGTCTCCTCACAAGGGAAAAAACGGAAAAACAAAAAGTTCGTAAGGACAATTTCAGTATATATATATGAACAGTGCCCACATGGGCATAATACCGAAAAAGCCGAAAGCCCAAGGTAGGTCCTCACCTACCTTGGGCTTTCAGCCTTCACAAGGCTAGCCTTCTCTAAAGGGGGGTTGAAATGTTTTTGCCAAACACCCCCACATTAGCCCAAAGATCTTTAGGGGCTCACAGATACTTGGCAAAGTGGTTGCCAAACGCAGCCGAATAACACCACCAAACAGCCCCTACCTCCATGATGCAAAACTCAATTTTTGCTAGACGTTCATCAAAGGTCACTGAAAATTCCAACTTGATCAACCAGATTGAAAATGAAATCGAAGCCGAGATGCAATTTTAGTGGTCCACTTGAAAGTGAGGACAAATGATGTCAAGGATGATGTGAAGTAATTTCTCCAAGATTAAAATAACTTAAATGAAAAAAAAAAATTCAGACATAAGGGTTAGGACAAAAATAGAAAATATGAACTTGCAAAGCATGTCAAGTTCACCGGTCTGGCCTTCAATGATGCGGCGTGGGTAGTACTAGTGGACAATTTTTACATTTTTTTTAAAATTTTTTTTGAATATATTTTTTTTTTTCCTTTTTTTCTCATTCTTTTGCTATTTCCCTCTATTGGTTGCAGGGTGAGGGCCACGACGCCCTTGTCAGGCACAAGTGAGGGTCTCACTAGAGGCAATGAGGGCGACCCTCTCTAGATTCAGTGGGGTCGAGCATCGTCAGTCTAGTGAGGGTGATCTCACCTGTCACCAGTCGCTAAAGAAATAGGAAAAAGAAAGAAGATTAAAAAAAAGAAAAAAATCTAAAAAATCTAAAAAATTCCAAAATTCCTTCATGTTAGTATTGATCATGTCGCGTAGGATGAACAATGTTCACACGGACAATTTTCAACCAAAATTGGCTGGAAAGATTAATTTGGCAAATTATTAATAGATTTATGATTAAATTGCTATAATTGAAAGATTTAGAATTGAATAGTAGGCTTATAACTTTTCGAACAATTGTCCACATATGTCACGCCTCGATCCTTGGGCACGCACACATCCTTCTACTTGGTCGATTTTATAATGCGATATCCTAGGATTAAGTATCGCCGACCCTTTCGTTTATTAAGCACATGCGGAAGCAGTTATAAATCTCCAGACAATAAAACAATGGGATAGAAAAGTAAGGCCATATTTTTCATATTGAAATCCACAACCAAACCTTTATACAACCACACCTCAAAGTACTTCACAAAACTATTCATAACTTTCTAGTCTCACACTATTCACATTTAGACAGGATTCACAAAAAGGATGGAATCATAGTCCTCATTCGGGTCGTACTCAGATCATCACCGGGGTTCTTCTCCAGGTACTCCTCTTCGGTTTCTTTCTCCTCGGGCTCCTTATCAGGGTCTTGAAATGTTGTCCCACAACCGGGATGAGACTATGTCTCAGCAAGTTTTACCCCACTAAAACTTGATTAGGAAACCAATACGCTAATCGGGCTGTTTATACACGCATGGGTCAGAGGATTTTTACCTTGGCCTCAGATTCCACATGCATATTAGCACAATTTAATAGGCACCTAAGCAATCACATCACAGATCGATATCTCGATCAATTGACCTAGTCGATTACATGTCAATCAGACCATTCTCCGGTCGTCTCCCTTATTCAGTCTCAAATCTTACTCACGGCTTCACGAGCACAGTCTACCAAATTTCTTGGCAACAAATGACAGTCCAAAGAACACGACCTATCTTTAGGTGGCAAATCACGGCCCAATTTCTTGGCAGATTACGGCTTTATCAGACGCGACCCCTATCAGGTGGCAAATTACGGTCTTATCAGGCACGACCTTTATCAGGTGGCAGATTACGGCCTTATTAGGCACGACTTTTATCAGGTGGCAGATTACGGCTTTATCAGGCGTGACTTTTATTAGGTGGCAGATTATGGCCTAATGGGCGTGACCAACTCCAAATTCGGTGGCAAATCTCAGCCCAACTGGCATAGCCATATTTCGGCGGCTTCAGAGGTTCAACTCATAACCTCTCACAGTCGATTTCTAATTGAACACCAACACTAACCAATTTTGGGATAAATCTCCACATACTCATCAACTCACTAAATTTCCACAAACCAGTGCTCAAATAAATAAACAAATTACACCACAACAATCAAACAAAATTTCGGCCGTCACTATCCCAAATTAATTTCTGAAAAATAAATAAATAAATAAATAATTTCGAAAATTAATAAATAAATACTAAAAATCCAATTTATGCCCGTAATGCCTAATTGAAGCCCGATAAGGGTCGGGGTAAATCCCGAGATGCATTCAATAAATAGTATAGGCAGTTCTCTAGCTATGTACACTAACCACCTAGCTAATATGCAATGCAATTAACTAATAATCACTAATTCATTCTAATCTAACAATGTAATTACACTTAATTAAATCTAATCAACCCTTAAACATCATTAATCTACTAAGCAAGGATTAGTGAGATTACTCATTTGATTAAAAGCGGGGATCGGGACACTGCGACAGCGACACGACGGCAGCTGAAATCGGGCTTTCGACGACATCGGCAGGCTTGGACCAGGCCTTAAACTTAGGCCCAACAAATCTTAGCCCAACTGAGATTTGTTCTTGATTTTGGGCTGGACTCGCTCTTGGGCTTGGGCTGAAATCCACTGGGCTTCGTTAGCTTTTTGGGCTGAATTGAAGATGGGCTGCCTTCTTGTGCTGAGATGGATTGGGCCGAACTAATGCTGAAGACGTGCGGACCGAGACTGCAGGTTTGGACCAAGCTCCACTCAGGCTGAACTGCTAGAATGGTCCGGCTTTGCTGGGCTCGTGAAAGAGCTTCGCTGGACTGCTGGGCCCGAATTGCTGGGTTCAATCCACGGAGACGCTGGGTTGCTCGAGCGGTGTGGGGACGCCTGGCAGTCAACATGAGGAACTTCGGTTGCTTGCTGTTGACTAGGGAGCTGCAGACTTGGACGTTGCAACAGAACGTCGAGGTCGCATGGAGTAATGGCTGAAGACCACGCGGACAGGGCTGCTTCGGTTTCGCTCGGTGGTCAACAAAATGGGAGGAAACTTGCTGCTATTGACCGAAGAACCGCGGTGCTTGGGCAAGTGGCGCGGACGTGCAGAGATGGAGCAGCTTCGTGGAACATGGGCCGAGCGAAGAGAGAGATGGCTTCGGTTGAATTCGATGGCAGAGACGGAGGGAGAGAGGACGTGGGATGAGGACAACGGCTTCGGTGAGTCTTCGGTGGACTGCTTCGTGCGGCTGGCGCTACGGACGAGAAGCAGTCAACCTCGGTGAAAGAGACACCGGTCTGTTGACTCCACGGACATGTGGCAGCGGCTGGGAAAGATGGGCCGTTGGCGGAGAGAAAAATTGAAGGAAGTGGGCTGGTGGCGGAGAGAAAACAACGTGGAGATGCTGGTTTCTTTCGAAGGAGAAGCAAGGAAAGCGAAAGCAGCTCGGCATTGTCAGGAGGGCAGCTCGCACGAAGAAGAGAGAGACTGGCCAAGCGTGTCCATGAAGCCAAGGAAAAAGGGCCTTAAAGTCAACACGTATCCCCTCCATTGATTGCATGTCCCCTAGATCTTTATGCACAAATATTTCAATGATTTCTCCTAATACTTTCTTGACTCATAATTTCTATAACTGATCCAAATTAAAGTTCCAAATTTCAGCACTATTCCAATTTCGAATTTCCTTAATTAATGACTCCAATTCTTCATTCGGTTCTCCAAATCAATATCCAATTTCATCGAAGAAATATCCTATACAATTTTCAGCAAGTCCCTGACACCCAAAGGTTCGGCTCGGAAGTCCAAACTTCTATCGATTTAGCTCGTCTAAATTTCCATTAATTTCCCGCGACGTCTGAACCGATTTTCCGTAAAAATCCCGGAATCTCCGAAAAATCTTCTGAGACTGAGTCAACGTTCCTAAAATAGCTTGTGACACCACAAAACTTTCAATTTCTGAAATCGGGTTCGAATTCACGATTAATTTCCATTCGACGCGTTTTTAGCGTGACCTAGACTACCGGGTAACTTTCAGATACTTTTAAGTGCAAATGACCTGTGGTCGATTTTCTTCTACCATTATGAACCCATTCGACTCATTGGCGACTCTCGATTGTCGTAAAAATCTCGATGACCCAAATACGGACACAGAGTACTAAAACGATAGTAAAATCAGTCAAGTGCCGGTCGACGGGAATTTTCCAATTTAGTGGTGTCACCTACGATTAGTCACATATCTCAATCGAACCGACCTATCTCTGATTTCAAATCGATTTATATTTGTGCCATAATGACCTCTAAAGATGAGCATGGTCAAGTAGCCAATTCTTGATCGAATTCTCAAGTCTATTTGCCTTAAAATTTTTAATGGTTTCTCCATATAATCTAGTTATCTCTAGAATGATCAGTTCTGAAAATAGCCATATAGATATGTCAATGAAATGCCCGATTTATTCAATAGAAAACATGACTAAAAATCTGGGATGTCACAACATATCTAAGAGTTTGCATATTTTTGCAGATTAAGAACAGGTGGTATAATATATTTGCATAATCATAAATGCCAAGTTAAATAAATAGAAATTTTCATGAATGTTTAGTGCCCATTTAGAACGTTTAGATTTCATGACTTTATGTTTACATTACATGTTGGTTATTAGTTAGAATTTATTTTCATGTTTGGAAGCTCATTTAAGGAAAGTAATTTATTTAGGGGCTGTCTAAAGGAAAGTAATTTATTTAGGGGCTGTCTATGTATTGCTAGTAACATCCGAATACTTACCGACCACAAAAAAAAAAACCAAAAACATCCGAATACTTATATTTTCTTTGATACGTTAATATATTTTAGAAAACTCGCATTGACTTTTCATTTACCGGCTCACATGATCCTGTCCCGGAGGAAACGCTTCGAGTTATTATCTTCTGATTTATTACTATTACTTTAAGTAATTTTTTTTTGTAACTTTTTAAATGTTTGGTTTACTGCCGGAAATGCAGGGACATGTAAGGGCCCGTTTGTTTTGTTGGGATTAAATGATATTGGGAAAATTTTCCTAAAAATTATTGCCTATATCACTTGAGATAATTAATCAATGATAAATACTTTCATTATCGATAGTAATTTATATCTAAATACCGTGAATGATAAATATATTTTCTGTTCATTCATTTATGTAAGTAACGCTTTAGGAAAATATTTTTCAAATCATTCATATTTCCATGTAAAAAACACACCCTAAATGCATGTTAGGAAATAAAAATCACTCAAGATTGGGTGAAATGTTTTCTTTAAAAAAAAAAAATACTAATTATTCATTTTTGTAAATGATACAAATGATATTTTTAGGAAAATATTTTTCAAATAATTTATTTTCCACAAAACAAACTCATCCTAAATGCATATTAGTAAATACATAAAAAAAGAAAAAGAAAAAAAGATACCAATCCTCCTATTTCTGTTCCCTCCTCCCGTGTGTAAGCGCTACAAGTTAGATCACCAACGCAGAACTCAGAAGCACAGAGCATTTCTCTGTTTCTTCTGCTAATTCGAGATGGAAGACCAGAAATGCGAATTCTCTCCGACCACCATGACGATTTTCATTCTCGTTCTCGCTTGCATTCTTAGCATTTCATCTGCTAATGCTGCTATTGTAGTAGCAAATACATCATTGTCAGCTTAAAATATCCTAGTGCGAAAGCTGACGGACAAAGATTTCACTGCGTTGGAGGATTTCGATAATTCGTATAGGTTAATTTACCTACCACAATAGCCGGATCAAATAAAAAGCAAAGAACAGTTCACTCATATTAAAATATACTATTTGGATGTTGAAATGCACGTGTGAGTTATATTAGAAAATAACTCATATCAGAGAATTTGTGTGATTTAGAACAGCTAATATATGCTAGCTGGTATCTAAATCATTAGCTTATGTTTTTGAGTGAAGATAAATTCAATTGGATATATTGATGGGTTCGGGTTTGAACATCCTCTTGACGCCATCAAGTCTGTTATCATGACCACTACCGCCACCTCCAACACGGAGGGCCGATCCACAGGACATTATTGTTGCCGATGGAGGACACGTTAACCCATCAAAGGCATCACCCCAGGTCTCATTTACGATGCTGGACCACAAGATTACTTCGTTTCCCTTTGTGGGCTCAACTACACCGGCTCCAAAATCGATCTCATGTTTAAAAAATAAAAGTCACATACTCGAGCATAAGGAGCACACCGGGATTAGTAGCTCAACTATCCATTAATCAGCATGAGGTTTTTGCGTTCGGTGATGATGGTGAGCGCGACGAGGACAGTTAGGAATGTCGGACCTGCAAAGTCGCGACATAGGTTGGTCATTGACCCGATCACGGGTCTCGACTCAATTGGCGGGTACTCGGGTAATCTGGAGTTCACGGAGGCAAATCGAACAGAGTTACGGGGTTGACTTCATGAGGAGAGTCGATGGGAATGCGACTGCGACCACGCCGTCTGCTCAAGGAAGCGATCGCGTGGGTCTCTTCTCAGCATTTTGTCCGAACCCCTGTCGTTATTGGGTCTGAGTAATCGCAGGGAGCGAATGTGTTTTCTAGGGTTCCAGAACTGAAGTCAGAGGGAGCTAGGGGAGTGACCTGTCATATAAAAAATTTAACTTGATCCTTCTTACATAGAGTTAATAAATTTCAACACGACCAGTTAGTTAAGAGTTTCCAGGATCCATTCTATATATAATAAATGGATCAACTTGTCTACACACGAATACTAAATGTGCCGTGTGCAATTTACCTTTTCAATTCATTTATAAACACTCATATATATTTAAGCAAACAGGTTGATGTCAGCATAGCATGTTTTGAAAATTTTAGAGCCATTGTGGGAGGGCTGGTCTTGGCTAGTGAGGGCCACCCTTGCCAGATCCGGAAAAGGTTGGATGGCAACCAGATAGAAATACAAGATACGAAAAAAGATAAAAGAAAAAATTTGCTTGGACAGTAATTTATTTTTCATGTTTAGAAGCTCATACGAGGAAAGTAATTTATTTAGGATGCACGTCTTTGTATAGCATGTTAAATCTGCAGATTTTTATTTCTGTTGATACATTAGTCTATTTTAGTAAATTGGAAAAATTACAAATAAGGGCCTGGGATGGAATTAATTTAAATAATTAATTTGAAGTGATTATGGCAGTTTCAAATAAAAGCCTGAAGTGGCCATGAAGTTTTAAATAAGAATCTAACTTGTCAACCGGCTAGATGTTATGGTTGATCAAGGGCATTTTTGTCCAATATAAACTTAATTGTAAATATTATTTAGATTATATAAAAAAAGTTAATTTAAAAAAGAAGAAGCAAATCAAGCGAGGGCTTAGCCCTCTTTGTTGCCACCCCACCATCGCCGGCGGTGGTAAGGGTTTGCAGAGTCCTCGCTGTTTTCCCTTCCCCTTCCGTTTTTTATTTTATTTTTTTGTCTAATGCATAAAAGGAATGAAAGGAAAAAAAATTAAAATTAAAAGGTGAAAATGCCCTTATCAACAGGTGAGTTAGGCCATTCCTTGAAATTGATATAGTTATTCCAGATGCTATTTGAAACAAGATTTACTTCAGGTATTTATTTGATAAAATATGAAACAAGTTTCATTTGAGATCCTTATTTGAAAAAATAGGACACTTCAGGTTCTTATTTGGAATTTTCCCTAATAAATTTGCATGGATGTTGCTCTGTCCTGTCGGTTACAATAGGTACCATGCAGTTCTTGCATGGAAATGTATATGCATCTTAGGAAATAATAATCGCTATGGACAGTTTTCTTCAAAAAGGGAAAAAGTACCGATACTGGCTTCCAAGGGGTCATGAGACCGATGCATTTCCTCATTTCTCTTCTCATATATATATATATATATATATATATATATGCACAGAAGCAAAAAGTATTTCTCTGTGTCTTCTGTAAATTCGAGATGGAAGACCAGAAATGCAGATTGTCTTCGATCACCTTGACGATTTTCATTCTCTGTCTCGTTTACGTTCTAAGCATTTCCCCTGCTAATGCTGCTATTGCAGTAGCTGATACAAGTAGTTCATTGTCAACTTATGTTATCCAAGTACGAAAGCCGACGGACAAACCTTTCGCTACGATAGAGGATCTCGATACTTTGTATTGGTCATATTTACCCACCACAGCAGCCAGCTCTAACCAAGAGCAAAGAATGGTGTACTCATATTAACATGTGCTATCCAGGTTCGCGGCCAATTGACCGCCGAGGTAGCTAAAGCCATTCGGGAGAAGGACGGTGTTTTGTACATGCGTCCAAAGAAGGCACTCTCTCTACACGCAACTCACACCCCTGACTTCTTAGGATTCACGACCTCCCTTCCTTCAGCGACAAGGGGGTGCCTCTGCTCCCGGCCAAATGGATGGGCAAGTGCGACTTCAAGAGCACGTCCTGTAACAATGAGCTCATCAGTGCAAGGCCTTTTGTCGACTCGAGTGTTCCTGACAAGCAGCCTGGCACGCCCTATGATGGTTTTGGCCACAGCATGCACACTTCCAGCAGAGCTGCCGGTGCTTTCGTTAGGCATGCCGGCGTGCTTGGTCTTGCCAAAGGCACGGCCACAGGCATGGCGCCTCTTGCGCATTTGGCAACGTACAAGGTTTGTGCACTCCGGTGCGTCGAGAGCAACGTATTAGCTGCGTTTGACGTAGCCATTGAGGACGGCGTCGATGTGCTTTCCCTCTCACTAGGAGAAAAATCCAGGCCGTTCTTCCATGACACCATTGCAAAGGGTGCATTTGCCGCTACCAAATCAAAATAGGGCATCTTGGTCAGCTGCTCAGCCGGAAATAGTGGGCTGCAGAATGGCACGGTGGCAAATGGTGCGCCGTGGATTCTCACCGTGGTAGCGAGCAGAGCATTAACCGCACTATAGCGGCTGTTCGCGGCTTGGGAATGGACAAGAGTTCGATGGGGAGACCATCCACCAACCCCACGACTTCAGTCCGACGCTACTTTCCCTTGTTTATGACGAAGTAAATGGAGATAAAAAAAACGGCCATGTGCCTTCCCGGATCACTAGAAGGCCGCTCGGACCTCAGAGGGATAGCGGTTGTGTGCGCGTTCAGCCTTAAAAGCGATCCGGTAACACCGGGTAAAGAGGTCGCGTTAGCGGGTGGCGTGGCAAAGATCCTCTTGAACAGTCCCACCTAAGCGCACGCCACAATAGCCTATGTACATGTCCTATTCAAAGGCATCCTCATCGGAGAATCGGCTGCCTCGGCTGTGTCATTCTTCTCTTCCTGCGGCTGCAACAAACAAAGCCCCGGTATCCTCAGGCCGGACATCATTGGCCCGGGCGTGAATATCCTTGTCGGTTGGCCAATTCCTTTAGACAATTCCAGAAACATGAAGCACGCATTCAACATCATCTCCGGGACCTCCCAAAAAGCGGCGTGGCGGTGCTGCTCAAAGGCTCCACCAAGTCCACCATCATGATCACCGCCATCACCTCCAACGTGGAACGCCAACCCATCATCGACCAGACGCTCCATCCGGTGGACATTTTCGCCACCAGCGCAGGACACATCAACCCATCAAAGGCTGTCGACACGGGTCTTATTTATACATTGAACCGCAAGATTACCTGGCTTATCTTTGCGGGCTCAACTATACCGACTCCAAAATTGAGATCATAGTTCAAAAGGAAGTCACATGCTCGAGCATAGCGAGCATACCCGATCACCAGCTCAACTATCGATCGATCAGCGTGAGGTTTGAGGGTTCGGCGATGAAAGTGAGTGTGACAAGGACGGCGAGGAACGTCAGACCAGCAAAGTCCTGTTACCGGCCAATCATCGACCCTATCAAGGGTCTAAACTATCCGGATGATCTAGAGTTCACGGAGGTGAACCAAACAGCGACTTACATGGTTGACTTTACGAGGAGAGTTTACTGGAAAGGGATGCTGTTTGCTTAGAAGGCGAAAACGTGGGTCTCTGATCGGCATTTGATTCGAACCCCTACCGCTGTTTTGTTTGAGTAATCGGAAGGAGTGTCTATGCTTTTTAGAACTTTACCAGTATAATCGTTTTTTTTGGCCACTTTAATTGTAAGGGAGTCACAAATTTTTAAACGATGGATTTTGACAGAAAATGAAATGAAGTGGAGAGGAAAACTGGAGCTTTTTATTTCAGTATGTTTTCTTGTACACGTTCATTACACTATTTGTAATACAAGGGTAAAGTGTAAAGCATGAAAGAAATAAATGAAAATATACATTGATCCTAATTCCTATTTTACGAAGTCAATTACTGATTAAATGAAACAATCATTGATACTCAGGATCAGTATTTTCTAAGTTATCAAATCATATTTCCAACACTCCCCCTCAAGCTGGTGGTCTATATATATCGAGGACACCAAGCTTGCTCAATAGATATGCATGTTGTCTTTGGCATAATGGCTTGGTAAAAATGTCCGCAAGTTGCTCCGCAATTCATATTCCTCTCGTTGTGATGATTCCTTCTCGAATGTTGTCTCGAGTGAAATAACAATCGACCTCTATATGTTTAGTTCTCTCATGAAACACTGGATTGGCGGCTAACTTGAGTGCAGCATCATTGTCACAAAATAATTTATTGGGTCCATCAACTTGTACTCCAAGATCCACAAGCAATCCTCGTATCCAGATTATTTCACAAACAGTCTTTGCCATAGCCCGATATTCTGACTCCGCTAATGATAGCGATACGGTTGACTGCTTCTTTGTTTTCCATGAGATAAGAGATTTTCCAAATTTGATACAAAAACCAGTGATGGACCTTCTCGTCATCGAACAAGTGGCATAATTCGTATCACAATACGCCATCATTTTCATGTCGCAATCTCGAGATAGAAAAATGCTAAGTCCTGGGCATCCCTTCAAGTATTTCACCACTTTCAAGGCTGTATTCATATGGGATTGCTTCGGCTTGTGCATGAATTGACTGAGTATTTGCACAGTATAACATATATCTGGTCTTGTCATCGTGAGATAAATCAGTTTTCCAACAAGTCGTTTATATACTGCTGGATCTTCAAGTAGTGCATCCTCAATGGAAGAAGATGAGCTTGAATCATATTTATGTGTTGTTAACTTTGCATTCTGCTCGATCGGGATAACTGCCGGTTTGCATCCTAACAATCCTGCTTCAAAGACTATTTCCATAATGAACTTTCTTTGACTAAGAGATATTTCTTTGTCAGACCGAGCTATCTCAATGCCGAGAAAATACTTAGGAGATCCCAAGTCTTTGATATGGAAAGTGGAATGTAGATAGCTTTTGAATTTTTCAATGGCCAGTTCATTATTCCCCATGATAAGAATGTCATCAACATATATTAAAAGATAAATTGATGAGTACCTTTAGTCCATGTGAACAAGGCACAATCGTGTCTGGAATGCTGAAAACCTATGTTGGTTAAAGCAGCAGTGAGCTTGGCATACCATTGCCTAGAAGCCTATTTGAGTCCATACAAGGATTTGTGGAGACGACACACACGACACTCCTCCTATTTGCGTAATCCATGTGGAAGCTCCATGTAAATCTCTTCATCCAGATCTAAGAGCTTGCACATTTTTACAAATTAGAATTGGGTGTCATATTATATTTGCATCATCATAAATGCTATCTTAGAAAAAATAAAAATTTTCATGAATTGATATTATAGTGCAAATGTAGATCTTCTTACAAGACTTATTTCCGTGTCCTGAAAATAAAATATAAAAACATAAACTCTTCAATATTAATTGTTTTAAATTGCAAGTTCATAAAAAAAAATTACTCTAAGATCACATCCGCATCTAAGATAAAATTGCATATTTATTCGAGATAATTGTCCAACAAATCCTAAACCTATTATAGGCCAACCAATTTAGTTATAAATTTTTCAATTTAGTTATAAACCGTTTGATGATTTGCCCATATAATCATTTTAGCCAATTTTAATTAAAAATCACTAACTTAGATGTCAACTGTCTTGTAATGGCAAGGCCATGGATGATTTTTGCAATTTTTTAATTTTTTAATTTTCTATTTTTTCTCATTTCCTTTTCTTTACCCTTTCTATTTTCCCTATTTCCCTCAATCGGCTATCACCAAGAAAAAAGGAAAAACAAAGAAAGGAAAAGAAATTATTTTTAAAAAATTTAAAATAAGAAAAGTCAATGTCAGCGCCGTTTATAAAACGTATGGGATGACTAGTGCTTACTAAACCGTAACATCGGCAATTTCCAACTAAAATTGGCTGGAAAGATTACATTAACAAATCGTTTATAGGTTTAGGACTAATTGCCAAATTTAAAATTTTAGGATTGAAATAGTCACCTAACATGAGTCTAGGACTTTGTAGACAATTTTTCCCATCATTTAGAGTAGAATAAATATCCTCTTATGCACAAATTGAGTCATAAAATTACTAAATTACCATATTTAACTAGTAGAATTAAGATCCCACGTCGGATATTAGTTGGATTTTGTTTTCATGTTTAGAAGCTCATTTTAACAAAATGATCTATCTAGGCGTGTTTTTCCTATAACACTTTGCATAGCACGCACATATATATTTGCTTTAATACGTTAGTTTAATTTAGAATACTTGATTTACTTTTTGCTTACCTTATATCAAGGGATTGTTCATTTATTGCCCGAGATGGCTGGAGTTATTATTTTCTTGCCTTTTACTATTCAATTATTTGCTACTTAATTGGGGCATTTTAAATAAAATTACATGTTTACATTAATTAGGTTTTCTGCGTTCAAGGAATTGCATTTTGAATATTAACTTATATAGAAAAGTTCATATTTGCATTTTGAGTGTGTTCTCATATGCATATTTCAGCATATCTTAGAATTTGCATATTCTTTGGCAAATTGAATTGGATGTCGTATTGCATTTGCATCTTTGTAGATGTCAGGTTACAAAAAGTAGAAACTTTCATAAAATATTAGTTTACTGTTTCAGGTAGATCTTTTAGATTTTATTTTGGTTTACATGCCTCATTTCCAAGTCACGAAAATAGAAAATAAAAAGCATAATCTCTTCCATATTAGTACTTTTTGATTGCATATTCCTAGAAAATCACATAAAAATAACTAAAGACCTGCATTTGCATTAAAGGTAAAGTTGTATATCTACATTATTTTGAGTAGATTTAGGGGCTGCATGTTTTTGTTTCTAAAAAGTGTTCCTGGAATACTTTTTTGTTTTTTTTGTTCCCTAACAAAAAAAAACAGAAACGTTTTTCGTTTTTTTTTGTTAACACAAAAAAGAATGAAATGAGAAATAAAAAAAAAGTTGTTTCTTTTTGAAACGATTTTAAAGAAACGTTTCTTCTTCTCTCTCTTCTTCTTCTTTCTTCTTTTCTTCTTTTTTTTTTTTTTTTTTTTTTTTCGCCGGTCGCCGGCCTCCGCCATGGCCGGCGACGGCGGCGGCCGAGGAGCCCGGCGACGCCGTCGAGGGTCGGCGACCTCGCCGGAGCGTCGCCGGCCCCCGGCGAGGCCGAGCCTCGCCCGGGCCGGGCGAGCTCGAGCTCGCCGGATCTGGGCAAGCCCGAGCTCGCCCGACCCATGGCGAGGCTCGGCCTCACCGGATCTGGGCGAGCCCGAGCTCGCCCAGCCAAGGTGAGGCTCGGCCTCGCCCGCGCACAGCGAGGCCGAGCCTCGCCCAACCACGGCGAGCCTCGCGGTGGGCGGGCGAGGCCGCCGCCCCATCGGCCGATCGCCGGAGGCCGGCGACCGGCCAAAAGAAGAAAAAAAAAAAAGAAAGAAAGGAAGAAATGCAAAATAAAATAAAAATATTAAAAAATTAAAAGAAACAAAAAAAAGAATAAAATTTACCAAACGTGTTTCGTTCATTTTTTATTCCCGAACAAGTTTACCAAACGCGTTTTTTTATTCAAAAATTGTTCCCCGGAACAGAAATCCCGGAACAGAAACACTTTTTTTTGTTTTTGTTCCCTGGAATAAAAAAAGAACAGAAGTAAAAACATGCAAGTTTACTTTTTCTCTTGTGCACAATTTTTAAAGTCATAAAAATGTAAAATTATCATTTTTACGTTAAAGAATTATCCTAATTCTTACGGTAACCCAGAAAAATGTTATGCTAGCAAAGCTTAATTAGGATTGCATTTTCCCATAGGATTTTGGTTTGATTTTATTTTCATGTTTGGAAGCTTATTTGAGGAAAGTAACTTATTTAGGGTGTGTCTTTGTATAGCATGTTCAATCTGCATATTTATATATCCGTTGATACATTAGTCTATTTTAGAAAATTTGCATGGACGGCGAACTGTCCTTAAGGGAATGCGAATGCAAGTTAGGGAAAAAAAAAAAATCACTAAAGATCCTTACCTTCAAAACGGAAAAAACATCAATGTACGCTTCCGCAGGGTCATGAGATCAAACGCCATTTCTTCATTTCATTTCTCCTATTACTATCAACACAGACCTCATAAGCAAAAGGTTTTTTTTTTTTTTTTTTTTTTTTTGGAGGAACCAGGCTTGCAGGCCGACAGCCGCGCCGTAAACCCCCAAGTGACACTTAGCGGGAGGACCCACCACCCCTGAGTCACACTTAATACACCTAGCGCCTCCCCTGAGTTTTGAACCCTTCACCTCTTCGTTGAGGATCAGCAGAGTCTTAACCAGTGGAGCCACCGCGGCCGGTGGTCTCATAAGCAAAAGGTTTTTCTCTGTTTCTCCTGCAAATTCGAGATGGAAGACCAGAAATACAGATTGTCTCCAACCGGCTTGACGATTTTCATTCTCGGTCTAATTTACATTCTAAGCCTTTCCCCAGCTAATGCTTCTGTAGCAGAAGCTGATACAAATAGCCCATTGTCAACTTATATTATCCAAGTACGAAAGCCGATCGCCAAACAGTCCTCTACTCCAGAGGATCTCGATACTTTTTATCGGTCGTTTTTGCTGATGGATTTATTAGATGGGCTTAAGGCCCATTCGCTCAAGTTGGGCCCAAAAAGGGCCCGGCCCACGGGAATAGGGCCCGTGGATGGGGGAAGGTATAAAAGGGAGGAGAGAGAGAGGGAAGACACCCTTTGGCCATTTTGAACGTACGCTCTTCACTCTCTCTTTCTCTCCAAACGCTTAAGGCGACGACGCTTCCCTTTCAAGGCAAATTGACATCATCGGATCAGAATTTCTTCCTCAATCTTCGGCATTGGTGTTTAATCTGTGGCTAACAAGGTACGCTCGAATCCGTGGTGTGCTTTACGATCGGTGATGCGTGTTTTCCCGTGCTTCGTCTTCCGCATTGATTTAGGGGTTCGATTTAGTGTCGAATCCGGTTTTCGGGGATCAGTTATTCCCTACATTGGTATCAGAGCCCTAGTTCACGTTTTCCCGATCAATTTGATGTTTTTTGATTGATTTTTCGCAAAAAGTTTTCGGCCGTACGGATCGGGCGTGAAATCCCGACACCCGAGTACTTGTACGCCGTTTTTTCCGAGTTTCCGTAAGTCGGAATAAAAATCTGAAGGCATAGGAAGAAAGGCGACGTCGAGACGAGTCCGGGGACATGTCGCCGGCCGCCGGAGAGCGCCGCACGCGCCCACACGCGCGGCCGGAAGCCGCCGCGCGTGGGCGCGACGCGCGCCGGAAGCCCGGCCGCCCGGCCCGCGTGCGCCACACGCGCCGGCCGGCGAACCGCAAGTGCGCGCCGGCGACCGGCGAAACGGCACGCGCCGGTCGGTGAACCGACGCGTGCGACGTCACCCGATGACGTCATCGTGACGTCACCCAACGGTCGATAACCGTCGGGATGACGTCATCGATGACGTCGGGCGATGACGTCGGTGGTCGGGTGGCGACCCGACCGACGACCCGACCCGACCCGACCCGACCGGCACGCGCGCTGCACGTGCGAGCCGACGTTTGCGTGACGTCGGCCCGGCTCGCGCGCGTGGCACGTGCCGCCGACGCTCGCGTGACGTCGCCCCGCACGCGCGAGGCACGTGCGGTCGGTCCGCGCGAGCGGTTCGACCGGGCCGACCGGCCTGTCCGGTCCGACCGGTTCGACCGTCGCGACCGGTCCGACCCGCGCGCCCGTTGACCCGACCCGTTGACCGACCGTTGACCGTTGACCGACCGTTGACCGTTGACTTTGACCGTTGACCGTTGACCCGAAAAAAAAAAAAAAAAAAAAAAAAAAAAAAAAAAAAACAGAGGAATTTGTTTCTTTTTCGGTCATGCCTATGTGTGTTATAAGTAATCCATTTTTTAATTCTGCATTTGTTGCATGAATTTTGGAAAATTATGTATTTTCCCTTATGAAAATTATGGATTATTCTCGTTTGTTGCGGGGACTATAATGAGTTATGCGCGAGATACCGCAAGCCCAAGAAGGGACGAGGGAAGTGCAAGACTTAAAAGGCTGATGTCGATTTAGCTAATTATCGGTGGCATGACGGTGATTTAGTATCACATGTGATCAGGTAATCAATCGATGATACAGAAATCATCCTGGAATGGTTATCTTATGCTGGACTTTGAGAAGGTGCCGGCTTTGATAAACACTCTTCCACTTGAATGGTAAGCAGTGTTTGATCGGCTATGGGAGGTCAACGTGGTCCTGGATTATAGGAAGCTAGTGGAAGCTTTTGTAAGCGAAAGACTATAGGATTGAGTTGGCCAAAACTTCAACCCTTAGATTGAGCGCCACATGGCGCCGAGAGAATGCGCCTTGGTGGCGACATGAAAGCTCTCCAAAAGTTTTTCCTTGGTTGGCAAATGTGCCTTCAATTTTCTCAGATGTTTTGACTGATAGATTAAAAGGGACATTCCCTATTTATTTCTTTGATTAATTATGTAATGTTTACTACCTGATTGTTGTTGATGTAACAACTGATATGTTAGTCGTATCATGTGAAAGCATTGTTATTTTATTGGATATTAGATTTTATGTTGCTTTTCATTATTCTTTGGTTCTTTGTGGGTAATTAGTCAGTGGGTAGTAATAGAAGTTTTTGTAACTTCATAGAATTGATTTTGCATATGACAATCATATTAATGATAGTTTTAAGTTAGGATTTTGGAGGATGATTGGAAACATAGTAACCTTTTGATTACAAGCCTTACTTGAAATTATTTATTAATATGATGGGTCTATGCAAATAGGGATGCATAAATGATAGGCATTAATTATTCGTGCATGGATGTCGATGTGTTCGAACGATGGTTCAAAGAACTAAGAACGTGATTGCTTGATATGAACGGTAACAATTGTGAAATATTGAATAAGAAGATTCAATATGTCTTTGGAAAAACAAGAAGCACTAGAAGCTCTTGACCATGTTATGGAAGATCTTAAGGATGCCATGCGCCACCTTGAGCTAGTAGAGGATCGCCTAACGGCATTTGAGCCGAAAACGGATATTTGCAATGCTTGGTTCTAGCTCGAAAGGGCTTTGTGCTCTAAGCGCAAATGTATTGATTCGTTCAATATGTGGGAATGCAAAGGACCAAGTCCTTATTGCAAGAAATCAAGAGTTAACCAACACAAGAGAGGAAAACGTCCTCAAGTGAAGAAAATGTTAAGGTGAGGTGTTATAATTGTGACAATAGAGGTCACTATGCTCGCAATTGTTGTGAGCCGAAAAAAGTAAACACCTCTTGTACATTTGAGAGCTTTGCTTATGTGTCAAGTTCTCAGTATTATTGGCTGAATCCAATCCTTTGTGGATCAGATTCGAAACGACAGACAGACCATAGAAGGAAGGATAGAGAATCCTTCGTGGAATTCCGACGGTACCAACCGGAACCGAGTGGATCCATATGGGAAACAACTCTAGAGCGATGTAAAGGAATTGGCACCGGCCAATTGAACATGAGTGGTGGACGCACCTTTGATGTTCTATATGCTCTGGAGATTCGTCGAAATTTAGTGTCTGTCTTAGCGTTGGTTAAGCTTGATTTTGGTATGAACTTCCATAATAAATGTGTAGATTTGCGTTTAGATACAAACTACTATGGTTGTGGTCACTTACTGAATGGTTTTATTGTACTAAATGTTGACTGTGTTGATGTCAATATGTTATTTTCTTGTTTCACGTCTTCTACCTAATATGATAATGATGTGAATATGGTGGCATGCTAGACTTGGTCATATGGGCCAACAACATATGAATAGACTAGCCAAAGAGGGCTTGTTGGGCAATATTGAAAAAGTCGATTTGTCCATAAGTGAGCATTGCCTAGTAGGGAAAATAACAATGAAATCATTTAGAAAAAGATAAAAGAGCTGAATTTCCTCTGCATTTAATCTATTTGGACGTCGTGGTTCAATGAATGTGAGAGGAAGGCAATGGGCATTTATTTCATCACTTTTTTTATAGATGATTATACTGAGTCGAATATGTCTATTTGATTTCTCATGAATCAAGCATAAGTTGTTTCGGAAGGTTTATGAACCTAGCGAAAATCAATTAGACAAGAAAATAAAAGTATTTAGATCCGATCGAGGTCGAGAATATTTATCGATAAGTTCAGAAAATTATGTGATGAAAAAGGAATATAAAGATAGTTGTCTATTCCATATACTCCTCAACAAAATGGTGTTGTAGAGAGAATAAACGAACCCTATTGGAATGGTTAGGTCCAAGATGGCGCATGCTAACTTACCTATCACTCTTTGGAGTGATGCGTTGTTAACTGCCGCCTATATACTTAACCAGGTGCCTTCCAAAATCAATTATTTCCACCCCATATGAGTTATGGACAGGTAGAAAACCGGACTTAAGTTTTTTTAAGGCGTGGGGTTGTGCTGCCTATATTCATGAGTCCTCTCACAAGTTTGGGAAATTGGATCCCAAAGGAAATAAGAGTATTTTCATGAGATACTGCGAACACTCGAAAGGGTATGTGTTCATAGGTGAGCAGGAAAGTGGGAGTATAACTGAATTTGAATCACGGGATGTCACATCCTTAGTGGATGAATTTCCTAAGAAGGGCAAAATAAGGGAAGATTGTTCCCTATTTGAAACCTTGGATCAAGATAATGATGTTAGTGGAGTTCGTCCAAGTGGGAGTAATATGAGATGTGATGAATTGAATTCAACTTATTCTCAATTGCAACCACCTGATGTGACAATATCATCATTACCTAATCCAAGTGGGAGCATGATGGGGAATGATGTGCTAAGTGTACAATCTCCCATACGGTGAACAAGTCGCCAAAGTATTCCCCGTCAATGTTTTGACATTGAAAGGGAAACTTTTATGGTTGCTCCACAAGATGAGGATGAGCCAAGAAATATTAATAAGGCTCTAAATTGCCCTAATAAGGAAAAATGGATTCATGCAATGAAAGAGGAAATGGAGTCAGTGAAGTCAAACCATGTTTGGGAACTGGTTGATTTTCCAAAAGGACGCAGAGCTATTGGGAACAACTAGGTTCTCAAAATAAAGCGAAAGGTTGATGGCTCGATAGAAAGGCATAAGGCCCGCCTTGTGGCGAAGGGGTATAATCAACAGGAAGAAATTGATTATGAAGATATATTTTCTCCTGTAATGAGATTTACCTCGATTCGCATTATTCTGGCAATAGTGGTTAGTATGGATCTTGAGTTACATCAAATGGATGTAAAGACTGCTTTCCTCAATGGAGAATTAGAGGAAGGAACATATATGGAACAACCTGCTGGTTTCATAGTGAAAGGCCAAGAAGAAAATGTATGTCGACTTTGGGGGTCGATATATGGCCTTTAAGCAGTCGTCAAGATAATGATATATACGTTTTCATAATGCCATAATGGCATATGACTTTACAATGATAGATGATGATCATTGTGTATATATCAAAAGATCCAATGATCAATTTGTGATCATATCATTATATGTTGATGATATACTAATTGCCATAAGTAATATGGAGTTTGTCAATATTGTCAAAAATTGGTTGTCTTCCAACTTTGAGATGAAGGATATGGGTGAGGTTACATATATTCTTGGAGTTAAGATTTCAAGATTGTAAACCCATAAACACTCCTATTGCAAAAGGTGAAGGATTGAGCCATAGACTGTGTCCAAGGACTCCACAAGAGAAGGAATAAAGGGAACATGTTCCTTATGCTAGTGCTGTTGGAAGCTTGATATACACTATGATGTGTACAAGACCTGGCATATGTTTTGTAATTGGAATGGTGAGTAGATACCAATCCAATCCAGGTCCAGCACAATGGAAAGCCGTTAAGAGAATACTGAGGTATCTAAAGGGGACTGCTGATTATACGATGAGTTATAAAGGAAAGGATCTGCGACTCTAAGGCTATACTGATGCTGATTGGGGAGGAGATTTAAAAGAAATGAAATCTACCTCTGGGTTTGTTTCTCTTACCGAATGATGGCACCATATGTTGGAGCTGTAAGAAACAAACATGCATAGCCTTGTCCACGATAGAAATTGAGTTTGTGGCATTATCGCGGTAGTGTAAGAAGATGTTTGGCTTTAGAGATTTTTTGGATCATTTAGGTGTTATTGGAAGTGCTTTGCAGATTTGTTATTTGTTAACTGTGATAGCCAAGCAAATAAAGCGTACACCAAAGATCCAAAATATCATGACAAGACCAAATATATAGATACCAAGTATAATTTTGTAAAGGATATGGTTGCACGAAAGGACGTGAACTTAGAGTACATACTACGCATAGAATGGTAGCAGATCCTATGACAAAGCCAATACCCAGAGATGTGTTTTGTAGCCATATGAAATCTCTAGGGTTGCGTAGAAGCTGATGTACTGAATATTGTAATTTCCCTAAGAGTTCACATTTGATGAATTCGTGTTTTCATCATTAATGCTTATGAATCTATGTGTGATCTTTATGCATCTTAATGCTCAGTGCATTATTTTAAGTTGAGAAGTATGTCGGACAGATATAAGATTAGCCCACTCACACGGGTAATCGCCTCTGCATTTCTTGTGTGATAAATAGAGATGATACTGTTTGTTTTTAAGCTTATTATCTAGGTGATAATCGAGAGCTCAAGCTTAAAACACGTATGTCGCCTTAACTAAGTGTTAAGATGAGGATATAATACTTACTGTGTCCGAAAGTAAAATACCCCACATATTTTACCTTATCTGTCTAAGATGCTAGATGTGAGTTCTGATGAATTTTGTGAATGAGTAGATACGTGAACTCAAGTTAGACATTGGGTATGTCTGAACTATCATCTGTACGGTATTGAAGGTGTAGACATACGCTCCATGGGAAAGGAGTTAATACCGTAATACGTATTTCATACTACGTATGCATGAGACGACCAATAAGAGTGGCAAAAGTTTGATCTCAACTTTTATGTCATGTGAGACTCTTGAGGAAAAGAGTTCCTCAATTTTTAGTCCCCTCATGACTCTTACTTATTCTCGAGATTTCTATTTAGTGTTTGCTATCTTAGGATGTTGCCAATGGTCATGAGTGATTCGATCTAATGGGGCATTTCTAGAAAAGCAAGTTGAACTGAAATTGAGAGTTTGAAGGAAAGAGGAAGATCGATTTTGGAGAATCACATTGTAGTTTTGTATTCACCGGTTAACCAATTATGACTGTCTTTGTGATAATCATAATTGTGAATACAATATATATATCATTGTTTAAAAGAGATCAAGAGAGATATAAATGTGATCGATCGATCTAGTGCTACGCATACTAAATCTACTCGGGATGTGATGCCCATTATGAGCTGCTATATATTCCTAACGATGTATGGCAACGAGCTCTCAAAGTATCTTTGGTCGCACGGATTATTCACCGTATGAATGTTGAAGAGAGAAAAAGAGGATTACATTCGGCCCATCATGTTAAGTGAGAGTCTATGCTGGATTTTTCTCGATGGGGATGAGTAAGGCTGTCCGCCCATGTTGGTTTTGCACCACCATGTGCGAGTGGGAGATGATGGATTTATTAGATGGGCTTAAGGCCCATCCGCTCAAGTTGGGCCCAAAAAGGGCCCGGCCCACGGGAATAGGGCCCGTGGATGGGGGAAGGTATAAAAGGGAGGAGAGAGAGAGGGAAGACACCCTTTGGCCATTTTGAACATACGCTCTTCACTCTCTCTTTCTCTTCAAACGCTTAAGGCGACGACGCTTCCCTTTCAAGGCAAATTGACATCATCGGATCAGAATTTCTTCCTCAATCTTCGGCATTGGTGTTTAATCTGTGGCTAACAAGGTACGCTCGAATCCGTGGTGTGCTTTACGATCGGTGATGCGTGTTTTCCCGGGCTTCGTCTTCCGCATTGATTTAGGGGTTCGATTTAGTGTCGAATCCGGTTTTCGGGGATCAGTTATTCCCAATATTTGCCTACCACGGCAACCAGCTCCCACCAAGAGCAAAGGATGGTTCACTCATACCGACATGCCCTATCAGGGTTCGCGGCCAAATTAACGGCCGAGGAAGCTAAAGCCATTCGGGAGAAAGACGGCGTTTTGTACGTGCGTCCGGAGAAGGTTCTCTCTCTACACACAACTCACACCCCCGACTTCTTGGGATTGCACCAAGGAGTTGGGCTCTGGAAGGACTCGAACTATGGTAAGGGTGTGATCATCGGAGTATTGGACACGGGGATTTTCCCCGATCACCCTTCCTTCAGTGACAAGGGGGTGCCGCCGCCCCCAGCCAAATGGAAGGGCAGGTGCGACTTCAACGGGACGTCCTGCAACAACAAGCTCATCGGTGCAAGATCTTTCATGGGCTCAAGTAACACTGTTGCGCAGGCCGCTCCACCATATGATGGTGAGGGCCATGGCACACACACTTCCAGCACAGCTGCTGGTGCTTTTGTGAGAAATGCTGGCGTGTTTGGTAATGCCAATGGCACAGCCATAGGCATTGCGCCTCTTGCGCATTTGGCAATTTACAAGGCTTGCGATATTCTGGGGTGCTTCGACAGCAACGTATTAGCTGGATTGGACGCAGCCATTGAGGATGGTGTTGATGTGCTTTCCATCTCTTTAGGAGGAAGTTCCCAACGGTTCTTCGACGACTTGCTTGCAACTAGTGCATTTGCCGCTACCCAAAAGGGCATCTTCGTCAGCTGCTCCGCAGGTAATACTGGGCCATCCAGCTTCACATTGTCAAGTGAGGCACCGTGGATTCTCACTGTGGGAGCGAGCAGCATCGACCGCAGCATAAAGGCCACGGCCCAGCTCGGGAACGGGCATGAGTTCGATGGGGAGACCTTATATACCAACCGCACGACTTTCATCCGGCGCCACTTCCCCTTGTTTATCCGGAAGTAAACTGCCTTCCTGGATTACTAAATCGTTCGGAGGTCCAAGGGAAAGTGGTTCTGTGCGACAGTGACGGAACTGGGCGAGAAGCGAAAGGTCAAGGGGTCAAGGATGCAGGTGGTGTGGCCATGATCCTCGTGAACGATGTCACTGATGGATACACCACATTCGCAGATGCGCATGTGCTTCCCGCCGTCCATGTGAGTTATGTCGCTGGGAGACAGATCAAGAGATACCTGAGCACAGCGTCGGCACCAAGGGCCACGATCCTATTCAAAGGCACGCAAATCATCGGGAGATCAGTCGCCCCGGCTGTAACATTCTTTTCTTCCCGCGGTCCCAACGTCCAAAGCCCAGGCATCCTCAAACCAGACATAATCGGTCCAGGCTTGAACATTCTCGCCGGTTGGCCATTTCCCATAGACAAGTCTACTGACAAGAAGCACTTATTCAACGTGATCTCCGGGACCTCCATGTCCTGCCCCCACCTCAGTGGTGTGGCGGCCCTGCTCAAGAGTGCGCATCCGGACTGGTCGCCCGCAGCCATCAAGTCCGCCATCATAACCACTGCTTCCACCACCAACAAGAAGAACCGACCCATCGTGGACGAGAAGCCCTATCCAGCTAACATTTTCTCCACCGGCGCAGGACACGTCAACGCATCAAAGGCCGTCGACCCGGGTCTCATTTACGACATTGGACCGACAGATTACGTACCTTACCTTTGCGGGCTCAACTATACCGACTCTGAAGTCGAGATCATAGTTCGAAAGAAAGTCACATGCTCGAGCATAAAGAGCATACCTGATTATCAGCTCAACTATCCATCGATCAGCGTGAGGTTCGAGGGCACGGTGACGAAGGTGAGTGTAACGAGGACGGTGAGAAACGTCGGACCGGCGGAGTCACGTTACAGGTCGGTCATCGACCCCATCACGGCTCTCGACTCAATTGTAGTGTACCCGCGTGATCTGGTGTTCACGAAGGCGAACCAGACAGCGAGTTACAGGGTTGACTTTACAAGGAGAATCGACAGGAAACCTACATCGGAGACGGCGTATGCTCAGGGGGCGATCACGTGGGTCTCTGCTCAGCATTCAGTTCGAACTCCCGTGGCTGTTGTGCTTGTGTTTGAGTGATCGTAGTGGGTGTCTGTGATCTCTATGATCCAGAAATTGAAGGTCGACAAAGAGGGCGATTCGGGAGTGACGTGCCTGGTGTTTATTTTGACTTTTCTCCTTATGTTTTTTTGGTCGAAACTTTTCTCCTTATGTTTGCATCCTGGATACTGACATATTTCACACTGGAATTTGCCTTTAAGAAGCTTGTCATTTTTAACCTCTTATTTATTTTGATCCGTGGTTTCACAATTTCTTCGCCAAGGTTAACCTAGATTTTCGCTCCATCAGGGAAATTCGATCGAACTTTAATTTGAGGAAATCACCATGGAGGAGTACAAAATTTCGGTGGTTATCTCGTCATATGAAAAACTTAGGGTAATTACTCTGGTATAGAGGATAAATTTCAACACAACCACCTAATTAAAAGTGTCGAGTATAAGATTCATTATGTATGTATCATTAGCAGACCAACTCGTTTGCACGTGAATAATAAATGTAATGTATATTTCATTTTGTAAATCCCTTTTTGATGCATTTAGACATATTTAAGTAAATATATGGGCGTTATCCTAATTTAATAAATTTAGAGCCGATTTGATATATTTGCAATTCGAATGTAGTGGTGACCATTACTCTCAGCTCAAATATTCGCTGGTCAGCGAGCAAGTGAATTTTTTGGTGATGGAAAATTGTCACTTTTGTCCAAAAGATAAATCTGAAAAACAAAACCTGCGAAATTTTGTCCCTTCTTTTTTCAGTCGTGGCTTCGCTTAAGTTCCTTTCTCTTCCGTTCCCACTTTCTCAAAAAGAATTGCAAAATTACTCCTCTCTTCTTTGTCGTCAAGCAAGATAGAAAGTGCAACCTCTGTCCCCACTTTCTCTACTTTGCTGTTTTATATTTCTAGGATTGCAAATTTATTCAGATTATTTTTTTGATAAAATACCCTTTTCAGTGGCTTAAAAAATGGCTTACGGCGGTGAACTCAGACCCCTACTTGACATTGATGGCCACCGGAGGCTCTTATTTAAAATAAGATTTAATTTTAATTTCTCTTTTGAAAATATCAGCTCACGTTGAGCCATTATATATAATTTCTCCTCTCCTTTTCGAAAAACAAAATTTGTGCTCTTGTCATATATCATCAACCTGCCTTAGCTTGGGCTCTCCCCTTTTTGTGTTAAATGGGTCGTCTTGGTTCTTACTCAAGCGTGGTGCTTTAACCTTGTTTCGTAGGTGCAAAAATAAATTGTTAAAGAGATATAAAATTAGATTTTAAAAATGATACAACAAATTCTTATTAGCATATTGAATATAATCTATTACCAAAAGCTGTATGATGCACTGAATCTAAATGTTACACAAAGAAACGTCTCTTCAAATTTTCTTACAAAAACATCAGGAAAAGTACTCTTACTCCTATCGGTTTCAATTCATTAATTATTTTTAAAAAAAATCAATTCGACCCAAAAATAAGAATAAGACTCATGGTGACCACCGATGCTCAAAGCTCGAAATAGGGTCCAGAAGTACAGAAGTACGTCTTCACTCAAGTTTCGTTACTTCTATTGTTCCGTTGACATTTCATTGTGTTAATTATTGATAAAATTGAGGCGTCCCTTGTCTTGGAAAGAAACTTCTTCGAGCTGCTTAAGAGGAGCAGAACCGGCTGGTGACACCTGAATTTTTGTTAACAATCAAGCACACATTTTAATAAAAATAAATGAATAGTAAAAAAAAACCAAAAAAATTAATTAACGAGCCCAAAAAATCAAAGCTTCAGTCCATTTTGCTTAAGAATTCAGCTCCATAAGCTACGGTCCGCGCACGCCTTGCTCAGGTCCATTACTTGCAGCCCATGAACTTAGATTCAAAAGCCCGCCCGTCAAAAAGCCCAGAAAATAGAAACCCACTTTGACTTCGAACCCCAGCCCATGGATTGCACGTGGCCCATCTCCCTCGCTCATCTTTCTCGTTTTCCTTTATCTGAAGATGAGCAGAGTGACAGAGCGAAGCAAAAATCAAGCGCTTGAGGATTATAACGTAAAATGTAATTAAAATGTGGTCAAGAACGTAATTCATTTCTACATATTCATACATGAGAGCTCTTTTTGTAAAATGTCGCGTCGTATGATAAGTAGTTCATATTTGAGCTCAAGTGTCATGATTATCAATGAATAAGTTCGGTGAATTAGAGAAAATTAGCACATCCAGCAAGATAAGATCAATAAAATTGGAATGATACAGAGAAGATTAGAATGGCCCTTGCGCAAGTATGACACGCACAAATCAAGAAATGATCCAAATTTTTTATTTTGTAACAACCTGGGCCCTACTATGTAATATTGTTTACTTTGGACACTGAGTCCTCACAACTTTAAAACGCGTCACACAGATTAGAGGGATCATGATGCATACTGCCGAGGCAATCTTAGTCCGTTCTTCCGTACTGCCCCAAGTCTAGATCGTCACATTCTCCTCCCTTAAGGCACAGGTAGCCCCACACGCGGTTGGGAGTTAATTCTGATACCATTTGTAACGACCCAGGCCCCACTGTGTAATATTGTTTACTTTGGACACTGAGTCCTTATGACTTTAAAACGCGTTACACATATTAGAGAGACTTAGACCTTTATAAACTAGGTACAGAACTCCCCCTAAGTGATGTGGGACTAGAGAGGACCTCTTGCCCTTCCCTGGGCTGTCACACAAAATATGCAAGATAAACCTAAAACAAGCAAAGAATCTAATTTAACTCAGATTTTTTTTTTTGGATTTTTTACAAAAACAAAATCGATTGAAATAACATGATAGCACATCTAGCAAGATAAGATCGATATCCATAAATTGACGAATCATATCCCGCGTATGGGATTTGATTGGTCAATTTTAAATAAAATTGCGAATCGAATCTCGAACGTGAGATTTGCTTTACTTCTACGAATCTGAGTTCGGGGACTTAATAACATTAGATTTCTTTTAACATCCTTTCGATACCATTCTATTTTATTTTGAAAAAAATGTTTGGCAAGCAGCTTGAATTGATTTTAATTTATTTCCCTGAGGTTATCAAGTGGCTACGTAAACTACCAATTTAACACCCAGATAAAGCAGTGAATAAATTGCAGGAATTACCCCATGGCATCGAAAGCATTAGATCAGAATTCACATCGACAGTCCTAAATATGATTTCTAATTAACACGCAATTACTTTTTTTATTTTCATTTATTTAATGAGAATCATGCTTTATGCAATGCATGCTACTAATCTAACATGAAATGATATGACATAACAATATGACCTAAACTATATGACGCAAGTGCGATGTTTTTGTGTTTTCTTAACAAGCATGCAATCTATTCTAGAGAATGAAATTAATTTATTCTAAGACAATTTTTTTGGTATTTTCCATGAAATTCGAAATTAGAAATATGCAAAAATTATCTATGCACGTTAAGATATCATCCAATTTGTAGTAGGGATTAGCTTAGGCCAAATCTCAATTTAAATTAGGATGTTATCTCAACTTGGTAATCTCTATCCTAAAATGCAATCTATTTAGGAAAAAAAATATCTAAAATTAATTAATTAGAAAACAAAAATTAAACATGTAATCTTATCTTAATATGTCATGTGCAAAGAGTGCCCTAGTCCTAGGTTTTTCTTTTATAAAATTCGAAATTAAAATTGTCAAATAATTAAACACGAAACCTAAAAATACTAACATCCTAAGTTGATTTTTTTTTTTTTAGATTTTTTTTTCATTCAAAATAAATTTCCTATGCAAAATATGCAAGATAACCCTAAAACAAGCAAAGAATCTAATCTAACTCAGTTAGATTTTTTTTAGATTTTTCTTAGATTTTTTTTTTTTTGGATTTTTTACAAAAACAAAATCGATTCAAATAACACGACAGCACATCCAAGCAAGATAAGATCGATATTCATAAATTGACGAATCATATCCCGCGCATGGGATTTGATTGGTCAATTTTAAATAAAACCACGAATTGAATCTCGAGCATGAGATTGCATGTCAATTTTCCATGTGATTGTGAGTCGTATTTTTAGCGTGAAATCGTATTGTCAATTATATGCACGTTTTGAAATTGAGAAAATTTTCCAATTTAGAAGACTACTCGAGATTACAATATCTCAACATATCGGGATTTTAATCATGTGCATCAACGAATATATCAAATAAGGAAACGAATTTTTCGGAAATTAAAAAAATAATTTTTTTTACCTATTCCGAATATTAGCTTCCAAATTTGGCCTTTGAACGGCTACTCGCGACGCGATATAGTGATGCTTGGCGAAGCTCACAGCTCGGACTTGGCTGTTGGGATGGGATTTTGGTGGCGCTCGGCTAGCTGTGGGCGACAGAGGCGGGTGTTGTAACGGCTCCTTGTCGTCGTTGGAGGTGGACACAGCAGCTGCGACGCCTCAGTCCGGTGGTGCGATGGAAAGCGGAACGACAGTCCCAAGGAAGCCCCGAAGCCGCAAGCCTTAGCGGTGCAAGCTCGACGGCGAGGTCAGCAACGCGTGGTCCATCGAAGAAGAACTTCTTTCTCTGGTCTTTTCTTTTCCTCTGCGTGCGTACGCCCAGCAAGAGAAAACCCCTCTACTTCTGTTTCCTACTCATCGGTGAGCCCAAAAGAGACCACTCTTGTCCTCACTTGACTTTTTTTGTAAAATCACAGCCACCACTTTTCTCTTTTCTTCGTGAATATGTCCCCTTGGCTGAATATGTGCATTGAAGTCACGGCCATGCTCTCTATTCGATGAAGCTTTGCCTTGTGGCCATGAATCTCTCTCTCTTGCGTCTTCTTCCGCTTGACCTTGACCCTTCACGAATTCTTTCCTTTTTTTTTTTCTCTTGTGTTGCTTTTCCAAAACAAACAAAGAAAAAGCCCCTCTGCCGAGTGATCCAAAAAACCCCCCCTTTTGTGCGCTGTATATTCAATGTGTGGCCCCGTATTGAATTGTGTGGCCCCCTCCTCTCTCCGTACACAGCTCCTTTCATGGGCCAAGAATGTGATCTTTGTAGTATATTTTATCTCCTTTTTCAATATGCACGAAGATCACCTATAACCTCCTAAATGCAAAATCCTATTAATTTCCTCATCTCTTATAAATTTCCTTTTCAACAATGAATATTCTCCACCAATTTTATCATTCAAAATTGCAATAGGATTTTTCAAATTTCAAATCTTGCAAAGATGAACTCGTCATATCTCCTCGAGGATACGGGCAGGTCGATTTTGCTTTCGTGAGCTTACCCAATTTATCAATTTAAACTCAAAACCATCAAATCAAACCCATCCGTCACCAGCTCAATGCAAATAAAAAAAAAAATGCTCCTTAAACTATATGCTATGCAACTTAATTCTATTTTTTTGGGTTAAAAATTAATCCCTAATTTTTTAATGTAATAAATAAATAATCGAGTCGCCAAAATTTAGGTGTCAACACTTATCTAATCCAGTCATTTCCTAGTTATAAATCTAGATGACCAGATAAAGCCAAAGAGTATTTGTATAACATGTATTATGCATATAATCATGTAATAGATAGGCTGCCAATAAGTTTGCTTCATTTATTATTAGGGGATAAGATTGTACAATGCTTTATTAGGACAGTAAAAAGTTATTCTGCCCTCTTTGTTACCCCAAAAAAAAGAAGAAAAATCTGCATATGTATGTTTCCTTTAACGAATTAGTCAATATTCAAAATTTTGCACGGAGGTGCCCTGACCTGGACGGTTATAACAGGTAAGTCAATTTTTACACGGAAATATATGTGCAAGTTAGGAAATAAAAATCCTTTCCTTCAAAAAATAAAAAGTATCAATGTTCGCTTCTAGAGGGTCATGAGAGCGAGGCCTTTTCGTTATTTCGCTTCTCCTACACATTCGAGATGGAAGACCAGAAATGCAGATTATCTCCGACCATCAAAACAGAACTCACGAGCAAAAAGCATTTCTCCGCGTCTTCTGCACATTCGAGATGGAAGACCAGAAATGCAGATTATCTCCGACCACCTGGACCATATTCATTCTCAATCTCATTTGCAATCTAAGCATTTCCCGTGCCGATGCTGCTACTGCAGGAGCTGATGCAAGTAGCTCGTTGTCAACTTACGTCATCCAAGTACGAAAGCCGACGGACAAACATCCCGCTACTATTGAGGATCTCAATACTTTGTATCGGTCATTTTAACCCACCACAGCAGCCAGCTCTGAACAAGAGCAAAGAATGGTACACTCATACCGACATGTGCTGTCAGGGTTTGCGGCAAAATTGACGGCCGAAGAAGCTAAAGCCATTCGAGAGAAGGATGGTGTTTTGAACGTGCGTCCGGAGAAGGTGCTCTCTCTACACACAACCCATACCCCCGACTCTTGGGATTGCCCCAAGGAGTCGGGCTTTGGAAGGACTCCAACTTCATTAAGGGAGTGATCATTGGAGTATTGGACTCGGGAATTTTCCCTGACCACCCTTCCTTCAGCGACGAGGGGGTGCCTCCGCCCCCGGCCAAATGGAAGGGCAGGTGCGACTTCAAAGGCACGTCCTGCAACAACAAGCTTATTGGAGCGAGGTCTTTGATTGGCTCCAGCAGCACTGTCGCGCAGGCTGTTCCACGATATGATCATACTGGCCATGGCACACACACTTCCAGCACAGCTGCCGGTGCTTTTGTGAGGGATGCCAGTGCACTCGGTAATGCCAATGGCACGGCCATAGGCATGGCGCCTCTTGCGCATTTGGCAATTTACAAGGTGTGCGATGAGAACGGTTGTGCCGATTCAGACATATTAGTTGGGTTGGACGCTGCCATCGAAGACAGAGTCGATGTGCTTTCCCTCTCTTTAGGAGGACATTTCGTGCCGCTCTATGATGACATGATTGCAACGGGTGCATTTGCTGCCACCCAAAAGGGCATCTTGGTCAGCTGCTCGGCTGGGAATTCAGGGCCATCCAGCCGCACATTGTCAAACGAGGCACCCTGGATTCTCACCGTGGGAGCGAGCAGCATCAACCGCAGCATAAAGGCCACAGAACGGCTGGGGAACGGGCAGGAGTTCGATGGGGAGACCTTGTACCAACCACATGACTTCGATCCAGTGCCACTTCCCCTCGTTTATCCAGGAGAAAACGAAGATCTAGCCTTGGGCTTTTGCTTTCTTGGATCACCAGAAAACTGCTCGGACCTCCGAGGAAAAGTGGTTTTGTGCGATGGTGACGGAACTGGGTGAGTTGCGAAAGGTCAAGCTGTCAAGGATGCAGGTGGTGTGGCCATGATCCTCGTGAACGATCCCACTGTGGGATACACCACATTTGCTGACGCGCATGTTCTACCTGCCATCCAAGCGCATCGTGTCGCTGGGAGAGAGATCAAGAGATACCTAAGCACAGCGTTAGCACTGAAGGCCACGATCCTATTCAAAGGCACGCACATCAACAGGAGATATGTGGCCCCGGCTATAGCATCCTTAGTTGGATGCAAATTACGTCATCCCAAGATCTCCATAACTTAAACAAGAACATGCATAATTGACTAGAAAGATTAACACACCTGTTTTAGGATCCATCGTTCTCGTAGCGGAAGCAGAAAAAGGGATTATCCACATATTGGGATCCACGCATTAAGTTCTTCTCCTCTATTGCCCTCCGTATCACTGGCTCAATGAGGCGGCCCCCTCACGTGTAGCGTTAGGTAAACGCCCCTTAGGTGAGGATACATGTGAGAATTAGGGTTAGAGGAGAGACTTGAGCACTATTTATAGAGTTTCCAGCCAGTCCCCCTCATTACGGGCCAGGCTCAACTCGGCCCACACTAGCTATCCCATATTAGACTAATTAAGAAACCTTTTATCTCACTTTAGACCAACCCTGTTTTACGGTAACCGTAAAAACAGTAAATTACAATATCAATTAATTTAGTCCACATTAGGAAAACTCTTACATTCTCCCACTTGGACTATATTAATTGAAATCGTACCGTATGTGCGCACATTTGGTCTAGAGATAATTCTTAATAGTCAATCCTATCCCATAAAGTCTTAAATACCGAATTATGGCGGTAACTGCATGTATATACACAGAGCCTTCCATGGTCATAAATGTTCTCAACTTTATTGATATGTATTCAATATGGTAGTGTGTCAAATGGATAACATCTCTCATAGAAAGATCCCATTTGTCAGTCACCATTCTCTTACCTTAGGTGTCACAAAAAACTTGTGCCACTAGAAAATGCTTTATGATTCCAATGAACCCACATATGTCTTGTCCTTATGGTTAAACTTTCTTTATGTATCACAAGACATATGCACAAGGCTAATAACCGAATGCCCGGATGCCCCTAGCCTTCACTCAAGGTTTATACAATCCCTTGAGACTTTATCAATATGTATTCAACATAATAACAATACATTCAAAAATATTTTATTGAATGCAAAAGTTGATACATATCAAACCGTTACAAAGTGTAACGAACACAGATGAAACATTTATCAAAGTAAAGCCAAAATAGCTCCTACTAAACAATAACATCTCATGATGCTCCTAGGCCCATGTTAACGATATGTTACTCAAATACACACGGGCATAGGCTTTTAGTTAGTGGATCTGCAATCACATCATCTGTGAAAATATATTATATTAAAACGTCACCTTTCTGTACCATTTGCTTTTGATAAAAAATTTTGACCACCATATATTTAGACCCATTGAGACCTCTGTAGTAAATAAATAATACTACAAATTTGTTATCTCAATACAACCGTATGGATCTATCCATAAAGTTAAAACGATTAACTCCTTCATGAGGTTCTAGAGCCTAAAAGCCCAAGTAACAGCCTAAAAGAATGTTACTAACATTGCTTACATAATAGAAGATAACATAGAACTTTATTTACTGCACTTACTGCTAACATAAATATGTATTCCGTTATTGATTGCATGTCATTGGAACAGCCAGCAAAGTTTACATCTAAATACCCTACTAACTGCAAGAATTAAACATGTCTATAAATTAGCATATAATCTATTGTCTTCTTTAAGTACCTTAAAACCTTCTTGACAGCAACCCAGTGATCATGTCTTGGATTTGACCGATATCTGCTTAGAAGTCCCGTTACAAAGACAACATTTAGTCTAGTGCAATTCGAGCATACATTATACTTTTAAGTGCACTGATACAAGGTACTCCCTTTAATTGGATTTTCTCAATATCTAAATAAGGACAATGTGATAGATTCAGTCCATCACCCTTAACAACAAGAGCAATTCCTGGCTTGCAATGATATATATTAAATATTTCCAAAATACGATCAGCAAATGTCATCCAAGAAAATCTAATATAAAATCCAATATATATGACAAGAACAATCCTTACATACCTTAGTGCAAAAGATGCCTCAAGGTCACTACTTGTAAACAAAAATCATGTACATAGAGTATGAGGAAAAAATAAATTTCCTCTCACTGACCTTGCAGTATATTGAATTACTTTGTTCCCAATTGAACAAAAAATAACAATACTATGAAACTTTAATAATATTGCCTAGAAACTTGCTTAAAACTATAAATAAGACTTTTTCAGTCTACACACAAGTTTACTCGAAACATTTATTGCAAAATTCTCCAATTGCACAATATAGATTTTGTATCTATTTGGCGTAACTCCATAAATAAATAAATAAACTATTAATGCCGCATTCACTCTGAAAAAATCTTTTAAAGAAATAGTTATTTCTTCACTATAAACAATACACCCCTCTTTCAGAGTAAAAATTTTAGTTACCAATTTGACTTTAAATTCCACAATCTTTCTTTGAAATTCTTTTAGTTTTGTACGCCAATTTGCAACTAATAAATTTGTGATATTTAGACAAGTCAGTAAGTTTCCAAACATGTTTCATAGATTATATATCGCCTTTTATGGCATCTAATCACATACTTGATTGAGGATAAGAAACAACATTTATTTATGTCGCTATATTAACCATGTAGTGGATATTATCGTCATGCTCTCACAAATAGACTATATAGTCTAATGAAATAACTGATCGTTTTTCCCTAACAAATCTCCCTAAATAAAGTTACCACCACTTCATTCTATACTTGAGAGCTTTGAGAAAAAATTTCATCATAACTATATCAAGAATAGTACCTTGAACTTCAACAAGTTTAGTTTATGGTATAGGAGATTCTACAATTGTCTGTACCACAATTGTCTGTATAGGCAAAGACAAAGACACAATGATCTTCCATCACACTATTATCCTTAATAGTCTGAGAGTAGCTATCCTCTATAATTACGTCGAACTGTAGAAACTTTACAGTATGTGATACCATAATTCTTGTATCTTCTTTAGGGTCTTAAAATCAATACCCTTTTGAACAATCTATGTAAGATACAAAATAATTTCAAGTGAATCTAAATTCTAACGCATCTAATATTGGATTAGATAACCACCTCTTAATTTTAATAAGAGTTAAGTAATTTACATTCAGTTCATAAGTCAAAAGAAGTTTATGAAATAACTTTGATAAGAAACATATTTTGTAAGTGAAAAAGTTGATTTCATAATATCAGCCCACAAAAAACCAGATAAATTAGTCTTACTAATCATACTCATCACCATGTTCAATATGATGCATTTATGCCTTTCGGTCAAATCTCTTTGTTAGAATTTTCAGGTGTAGTAATTAAATTACCACCCCAGAATCTACCAAGTATTTGACAAATGATCCTTTAAGCTATTTCACATTGTCATACTTGCCAAAATACTCATTGCCACTGTTAAGCCTGACAACCTTTTAAGACTAATTGTAATTGTTTTATTCTTTATCTCGGTCATTTTCCTTAAATAGAAAACTTCCGAAAACAACCTTTTAACCATATACGAGATATATATGTCATTAGGATTTAAACACAATCTTTGCAGATGTGTCCTAATTTCAATATCAGATAAGACATAATTTTAAGCAACTAAGGCTTCCATCATCTTATAGCAGTGCAGTTCGCAAGCAAACCTCTTTTCAAGTATTCCAGAATGGAATGTTTATGGACAGTAAATATAATTCAATTGCTCTTTTCTCAAGCAACAAATCATATGTCCACAACTTAAAATTTGAAGTAGTAAAAACCTCAATAATAATGAAGTTATTAATTATAGAAAAGGTGACTGAAAACCAAGTAATATATATAATTAGCATTATGTGAGTATTGTGTAACTTGACGTACAAGTACACATCCAGAGAGTTACACGCATAATCATATAATCACCTTTGGGCAGAATACATGACATGCAGTTGTACACTCCCCACATGATAGCGGTTATGAGAATATATTCTAATTCTTCGTGAATTCATCACCTTTGGGCATATGAATCACTAGAATCAGTCACTCCTCCACCACATTATCATTTATCCCTCCATGAATTAATACACAATCACCTCATTTGAGAGTATGACTACGCATTAGACCAGGAGACATCCAAATCATCATACGAAACCGAATATCAGAGCCGACTCCCGACCGCGTGTGGGACCACAGCTTGAATGCTGTTTGACGCCTCTTGTAACATCCTGGGTCCCACCATGTAATATTGTCCGCTTTGGGTCACCAGCCCTGGCGCGGACGAACCGCCATCCTAGCCACGGTCTTTTCCCTCACAGCTTTAAAATGCGTTACACAGATTAGAGGGACCCAAGCCTTATAAGCTAACCAAGACCTCCCTCCTTAGGCGATGTGGGACAAGAGAGGAGGCTGTCACACTCTCCACCTCTTAACAAAACAACGTCCTCGCTGTGGCCCTACAGGCGTCAAAACAGCATTCAAGCTATGGTCTCACACGCGGTCGGGAGTCGGCTTTGATACCACATGTTGGATGCAAATTGCGCCATCCCAAGATCTCCATAACTTGAACAAGAACATGCATAATTGAGTAGAAAGATTAACGCACCTGTTTTAGGATCCATCGTTCTTGAAGCGGAAGCAGAAAATGGATTACCCACATATTAAGGGGATCCACGCATCAAGTCCTTCTCCTCTATTGCCCTCCGTATCACTGGCTCAATGAGGCAGCCCCTCTCACGTGTAACGTTAGGTAAACGCCCCTTAGGTGAGGATACATGTGAGAATTAGGATTATAGGAGAGACTTGAGCACTATTTATAGAGTTTCCAGCCAGTCCCCCTCATTACGGGCCAGGCTCAACTCGGCCCACACTAGTTAGCACATATTAGACTAATTAATAAACCTTCTATCTCACTTGAGACCAACCCTATTTTATGGTAACCGTAAAAATAGTAAATTACAATATCAATTAATTTAGTTCACTTTAGGAAAACTCTTACATCCTTCTCTTCCCGTGGCCCCAACATCCAAAGCCCAGGCATCCTCAAACCGGACATCATTGGCCCGGGCTTGAACATTCTCGCCAGTTGGCCATTTCCTCTAGACAATTCTACAGACAAGAAACGTGCATTCAACGTGAAATCCGAGACCTCCATGTCCTGCCCCCACCTTAGTGGTGTGGCGGCGTTGCTCAGGAGCGCGCATCCCGACTGGTCGCCAGCGGCCATCAAGTCCGCCATCATGACCACTACGGCCACCTCCAACATGAAGGGCCAACCCATCGTGGACCAGACGCTCCATCCAGCAGACATTTTCGCCACCGGCGCCGGCCACATCAACCCATCAAAGGCCGTCAACCCTAGTCTCATTTACGACATCGGACCGCAAGATTACATCCCTTACCTTTGTGGGCTCAACTACACCGGCTCCGAAATCGAGTTCATAGTTAGAAAAAAGGTCACATGCTCGAGCATAAGGAGCATACCCGACTTCCAGCTCAACTATCCATCGATTAGCGTGAGGTTCAAGGGTTCGGTGACGAAAGTGAGCATGACAAGGACGGTGAGGAACATCGGACCCGCGAAGTCGCGTTACCGGTCAATCATTGACCCAATCAAGGGTTTGGACTCGATTGGGGTGCACCCGCGTGGCCTGGTGTTTAGGGAGGCAAACCAGACGGTGAGTTACAGGGTTGACTTTACAAAGAGAGTTGACCGAAAAGGGACGGCACCGCCGCCGTTCACTTAAGGGGCGACCACGTGGGTCTCTGCTCGGCATTTGGTTCGAACCGCTGTCGCCGTTGGGTTTGAGTGATCGCAGGGAAAATGAAGTTGAAAAAGAGGGCGCTTGGGGAGTGTGATGCGACAGGTGTTTATTTTGGGTTTTCTCCCTATGTTTGCGTATCGAATAATCTAAAGGGAATGAAATGGCACATTTCACACTTGAATTAGCCTTTGATACTTTTGTCATTTTTCACCTCGAATTTATCTTGATCCATGGTTTTACTATTTTTCACAAGGGTTGAACTAGATTTTTGCTTTGTTGAAAAATTCGACAAAACTTTAATTTATGAACATTGTCGAAGAAAAGTACAAAAATTTGGATGGCTAGTTAGAAAATAATTCCCTCAAGGAAGTTTTCCGGCGCCTCTGTTTGTATCTGGACTCGTGAGCTTGGTCCTTGTTCATTTGTGACCTCTAATTGTCTATATAAGGCAAGGAGGATGTATTGTGTTGGGCAGAGTCCCTCGAAGTAAAGTGAGTACTTTATAAAAAACCTCTCTATGGCTTTCTAAACTCCTCTTCTTCTCAAGCCTGGTAAGATCCTCCAAGAAATGCAGCTCGAGTAGATTAGAAACGTTTCAATCTTAGCATCTCTGAGTGTCTCTAGGCTCTAAACTAAAAGGGTTAAGTGGTTTTCTGCTAAAAGGCTGTCCTTGAAGTCAATTTTCTGCAGGTATGAATGGACCTAGACTTAGAACCAGGGAGGACGAAGTCAATTTTCTGCAGGTATGCCTTCTCACAGTGTCCTTATTTTCTACTCTCATAACAGTTCAAGTTAGTGAGAATATTTGGTTATTCACACCTCTTTGAATTGTGACCAGCAATTTTCTTTTACATAAGCCTTTCAAGAAACAACATTTCAATCTATCTACAACCAATTAAAAATCCACGTTTGCATGTATCGAAGTACATATATAACTTATTGAACTTGGTCCCATTATTAGGAAGTGGCCTCTCCACGACCTCTACATACACTCTACTTGAAGGATTTTGCATCATGCACTCCCAAGCATAATCCCACATTTGCATTCCTTGCCATATTGACCAATGAATATCCTTATCATCTTTTGCTTTAATCTTTCGTACTGATTCATAGATACATTGATGCCTACACGTTCTTTCAACAGCATCCTGAACTCAATACTCTTTATGTCGGGCATCAGCTTGATTAGATTGAAGAAGTGTTTGGACAATTATCACTCATTACCATTTTGTTTTCAAAATTAATGAAATAAGTATATTTCTCTTGAGAGGCCCTGATCTGGAAGGACACACTCCTCACAAACGCGCCATAGATCTTCTATGGACAATTTTGTCACGAACACCTAGCTCTTACAAATGTCTTAGCATTTCTAATGAAGTCAATATTCATTTATGCAACAATAGAGTTCTTCAGTATAGCTTCCTTAAATTATTTTGCATTTTGAAATTTCATACCTATTGACAAAGTAAGAGAGGCAATTAATGAATCATAGGAAGGAAACTTTCCTTTTCTTCCACGCACAAATCCTTGATCTTCTTCAAACTTATTTTCGGAAGTAGCATTTTCGATACTTTCTTCATAATCATAATCAGTCTCCTTGCTAGCAACACTAGCATCTGCAGGGACTTTGGCCCTATTTGGAATCTCATTAGATACCTACAAAGTTGCAAACCTATCCGAAAAAAACTCTCTTTGTTTGTTCCTTGACTACATAAGCTCCTTGTTGTCGTCATCACTTAAGAAATTTTCAGTAAGCAAACCCTTCATTGTCATTATCACTGGATTAAACTATTTTTCAATCTAATCTGCTAATTATGACATCACCCATGTCATCATCACTTTTGTGAACAGCATCTGCGCTCCTCTCATCCCCATCCTATTTATCTCTAACCTTAATACTATCTTGAATATCATCTCTCATTTCTTCTACTTGGGTGCTCTCTCCTCATCATCTTCATTTTCACTATCATTAGTATACTCAATGTATACTTTTGCCTCTTTGTTATGAAGATAATGATACATGACATCCCTAAAACTATTATCATATTCCAAATCTTTTAAATCATCTCTCAAACATTTCCTAAGAACATAATACATCAACTTTTGTACATTACAAGGTAAGTAGGTCGCTATATCTCTAACAAATTTAATATAAGATGTCTTCTTTATATCGACAAAAATAGTGTTCTCATTTCCCCCTCATACTACCGCTTATCTTCCCTAATTGCAAAATTCCTACCGTAGCAAATAATGACAACAACATAATCCTTATCATAAGCCATTCTTGTAACCGATGAGAAAAAAAATAATTAACTTTTGGGATCACATTCACAAAAGACAATAGACAATTGCATATAGAGATTCCCACATTCTCATAAACTTTATTAAAGAAAAGAGGAAAGATGAAAGAGATGCATATGTCAGACTATTTACTAGAAAGATATCCCCACAACAAACAGAGGTTCTCACGCTGACAATTTACCCCTACACCCACTTTGATTATCTTGCATTCTCTTAAAATATTGACCAATAAACAAAGATTCTCACGACAAACACAAGTCCTTACAACACCAATTTCAACATTTCAATTTAAAAATATAATCAGAGGTCCCCACAACAATCACTTCGAGCCCCAAAAATCATCCTAGTACATTACATTTCACATTTGACCCTTAAAAATTGCCCTTGCACATCATAAAATCACATTTGAGCTCTAAATCACACATCACAATATCATATGACTCTTGATTTTCCCCCGCCGAGTCCTATATTTCGAGGTCGAGTCCCAAATTACCAATCCAAATTCCTATTAGGGTTCTAGCACCACATATGAACCTTATATAACACATCAAAATACCATTCGAGCCATATATTTCCTAGCTGATCCCACGTTTCTTACCCGAGCCCCAAATTTCCCATCGGAGTTTTAATAGACAAGTCTGAGCCTTAATTTCATCATAGGGGAGAGAGAGAAGAGGGCAAACTTGGGCAAGTAATGACAGCGATTGATGATTGTCTCAGTGAGCGTGAATGACGATGGAGAGAAGGACGTTAGATCTAGTGTGAATGCAAGTGTGAATGGAGAGGAACGACGACAACTAGATTTGGTTAAGTAAAAAAAAAAAACTAAATGAAGTTGTTTAGCACCAAGGAAAATAACGTCATTTAAATTGGCCAAGCTAACATAGATGGTCCAATGTCATTTTCATCGTCCACAGGTGTTTTTTTTTTTTTTCTTAAGAAGTATTTACCACTTTAATAAAGCATGTCGCCGAAAAATGTCACGTATGCAATTTGGCTGGATTTTCTTGTTGTTGGCAATTTAACTAATCCATTTAACTTCGATTTTGACACTTAAGTATCACTTTCCTAACTTTTTGTACTTAAGTGGCTTCCCGTGCCAAGTCTTGGCACTCTACTAGGATGGCGCACTCCAAACTTTCGATGATTTTTTCGGAGACCATTTACATTTGCTTAAAAATGAGTATGAATGATTGTTTGAAATTGGCACTAAAAGCTTAATGGCCAGATTTTGTTTTGTGCTTAATTCCATGTGGAGAAATGAATCTTGACAAGGTTTAGGCCTAGTCTTTTTGTTAGGTGATACACTTGTATGGTATATATCTGATTGAACCTAAAATTGGACTACTTCAATTGAATAACTCTTTTGTCCATGTTAAAGTTTTCATGAAATTGCATCTTGTTAGGTGAGTTTGATCATATTTGCCTTGAATGTTTAATTAGGGAAAAATGATTAAATAAGTCATAAATTTATGGTATGGTTGTCAATTTAATCCTTTTTTTTTTTTCGTAATTTTGTTGATGTAATCCTAAATCCCTGCTCGAGATTTTGAATTTTCGTCAATGTCGTTTGAAATAATTGATGTGACAGGGTAGTCATCATCAGTTGTCCTACAATACACTGACGATAATCTGATGTGGACATAAGACCAATTCATTTATTCATTTCACTCCTCCTATATAAATATGCATTATAAGTTCAACTATCAACACATAAAAGCAAAATGCATTTCTTCATTTCTTCTACAAATTTGAGATGGAAGATGAGAAAATAGAAAATAGAAAATATATAATCTCTTTCATATTAGTAGTTTTAAATTGCATCTTCATAGAAAAGCACATAAAAATAAGGGATAAGTGTAATAGAAGTTATAAAACTTGTCACGAAAATGCAATTGAGTTTTAAAATTTGAAAAAAGTGCAATCAAGTCCTAAAACTTGTCAAATTATTTCAATTGAATTCTAAAGTTAACACCGTTAACTTTTCTAACAGAAAAATGCTAACGTGGCATTTAAAATTAAATTTTTTTCCATGTGGCTTTTTAAAATTTTTTTATTTAAATTAAATTTAAAAACTAGAAAAGAAAAGTTAAAATTTATTTAAAAAACAAAATAGTTCAAAAAAAAAAAAAAAAAAAAGGCCGGCGCTTCCTTTGTTGCCATCCATCGCCGGAGGGGCTGGTGACCATCACCGGAGGGGCGACGAGAGAGGAGCCGCCTTTTTTTTTTTTATAACAAATTTTAAAAATAAATTTTAGCTTTTCTTTTTTAGCTTTTAAATCTATTTTTTTAAAACAATTGAATAAAAAAATAATTAAAAATCATGTGGAAAATGAAAAATTATTTAAAATGCCACATCCACGCCACGTCATCATTTTCTATTAAAAAAGTTGACAGTGTTAACTTTAGAACTTAATTGCACATTTTGCAAATTTAGGACTCAATTACATTTTCGTAACAAGTTTAAGGATTTCTATTGCACTTATCCCTAAAAATAACTTTAATATTACATTTGCAGTAAAGCTAAAGTTGGAAATCTACATCATTTTGAGTAGATTTTCTTTTCTCTTATGCACAATTTGAGAGTCATAAAAATGCAAAATTACATTGCACTACCCTTAAGATTTTGGTGAGATTTTATTTTCATGTTTAGAAGCTCATTTGAGGATATTAATTTACTTAAGGTACTTTTTTATAGATCACATTACAGTATGACTTTCAATTTTTTTATTTAATTATTTGTAGAGCTTTGTATTAACCTATAGGCCTTTTGGTTGGCTTTTCGTCCTCTAAAGAACTTTATTTAAGATTTAGAAAGCTAAATCGATATTGGCCTAAACAGAACATTCTATCTAACAATTTTTTTTTTTTTTGTAATTAATCAATATTGTGGTAATTTTGTCCTTTTAAATCCTTAAGGAGTGGATGAGCCATTTTGGGAGTGGAAATATCACACCAACTTTCTTTTATCTTTTCTTTATTTCCCTCCACTAATAAAAAAAGAGAAAGGAAAAATAAAAAAATTCAAAAATATTTAAAATATTGCAAAAAATATTCATGTTAGACTGACCCTTTCATGTAAGATGGCTAATACTGACCAAACTATCACGTCAATGATTTCCGACTAAAATTGATTGGAATGACTACCATTTCTAAGTTTAGGACTAAATTGCCAAGTTGAAAAATTTAGAATTAAATTGGCCATTCTAAATAAGTATATGACTTTCTGGACAATTTTTCTTATCATTTGAGTAAAATAAATTTATTCATGTTCACATATTGAGTCATAAAATTACTAAATTACCATTGTTAAAATAGTAAATTTATGATCCCATGTACAAAATTAGTTAGATTTTGTTTTTCATGTTTAAAAGCTTATTTACAAAAAAAAGTAGTTTATTTTGGCTGTATTTCTTATAGCATGTAACAGCTGTATGTGCATGCAGACATACATATATATTTGCTCTAATGGATTACTATATTTATTTTCATTTGCTTTCTATCGACCTTATAATAATGGACTATTCAAGGCTCATGCTACTTTTACTCCTTTATTGGTTTCTGATACTTCCTTCACTTTGAATTGACTATATTATCATTTGCAAGCCCAACTTTTAACTTAAGATTATTACTTGCTTTTCTTTCTTCCTTTTCTCCCATTTCAATTTTACTAAAAGATAAAACTACTCACATCCCTTTCAAATAACCATTTTTTCACCCTAGTTGCTTCTTGCACACCCATTATTTTCAACGTTTCCTTCATGTTTGTCTCCTTTTGAACTTATTCTCCATTGTTATAATATGAGCAAGCTCTAATCATATATAAGATTAAAGAAATGTTAATTCTATATGTAAATTGTTTATTTTATTTCTCTAGATTATCCTCACGATTGTGAATTTTTCGACTACGATATTATGGTTAATGTATGCATTATACATAATTTACTCATTTTTCATTATATTAGTTTTTATAGTGTAATCACTATAGAAGATAATATTATTTTGGCTTACGCTAGTTCCACCTTCCTTATTGGCTTTTGACACCCTTTTTTCACGTTGAATTGACTATATTATCCTTTGCAAGTCTCACTTTTAACTTATAATTATCTATTGCTTTTCTTTTCTTCTTTTTCTTTTGCAATTTTACTAAAAGATAAAACTACCAACATCCCTTTCAAACAATGTTTTTTTTTTTTAAACTCTAGCCGCTTCTTCCACCCACATTATATTCAACGTTTTCTTCACGTTTGTCATCTTTTGAATTTATTCTCCATTGTTGTAATATGACCAAGTGCTAATCATATATCAGATTAAAGAAATGTTAGTTCTATATGCAAATTGTTTACTTTATTTCTCTAAATTATACTCGCGATTGTGAATTTTTCTACTATGATATTATGGTTAATGTATGCTTTATACATAATTTACTCATTTTTCATTATGTTACTTTTTGTGGTGTAGTCACTCTAGGAGACAATATTATTTTTCCCTTAAGTATATTTGTTGATGATGAAATTGTGAACTGAGTATGTCAACAAGTTCATTTGAAACTTTAATAGATAATTTTTTAACATGAGGATTTTCTTAGTAGTGTGCGGACACATCTTCGTATTCTAGGTTATGTTGTCCGTATATAAAAAGGCCAAATGGCAACAAATATGTTCTTTTCGGTTACCATAGGGGAGGTAATTATCGTGATTGACATGAGTTTCTATTTCACGTCAAAGAAAAAAGATCGGATCTTGTTTGTTGATTATCTTTTTGAAGTATGTGGCTATAAATAGAAGAATGGATCAAAGTCACCCACAATATTCAATGCATCATCAATAATTAAAAATTTGACTATTAGATTCACTCAATAAAATGAAAGTTGAGTAGTCAAAATACACAGATTACAACATAACGACACATACTAAATTATAATTGAACAAAATGTGTACTAAAAATCCTTGTAAAACAAAGAAATATAACATTCATTATCACAATAGCTATGTTTTTTTTTTTTTTTGGTGAAAAAACTAGTTAGCTATCTACCAAATAACTTCTTTTTTAAAAAAAAAAAAAAGAGGTATGCAAAATTTTGCTTCAATTGGAGAAAGAAAAGGAAAAGAAAAACCAAAAAAGAAGAAAAGAAAGCAAGCAATAATCATAAATCAATAGTATGCCTTACATTTAACCATAATAAATGTTGTTTGAGAGGAGTATGAATAGTTTCGTCTCTTAAAAAATTAAAACAAAAGAAAAAGAAGGAAAAGAAAAGGCCAAAAATAATCATAAGTTAAGAGTAGAACCCACAATGGATAATTTATTCAATTCAATGTGAAAGAGGGTATTATAATCTAATAAAAGGGTGGAAAAAAATACAAGACTTTACTAAAGACTACTCACATCCCTTTTTAATAACTTTTTTCACCCTAACCGTTCCTTCCATGCCCATTACATTCAACATTTCCTTTATGTCTGTCTTCTTTTGAACTTATTTTCCATTGTTGTAATATGAGCAAGCACTAACCTATATCAAATTTTTTAAAAAAAAAAATGTTAGTTCTATATGTAGATTGTTTACTTTATTTCTTTAGGTTATCCTCATAATCGTGAATCTTTCCAATACGATATTATGGTTAATATATGCATTATACATAATTTACTAATTTTCCATTATATTATTTTTTATTGTGTACTCACTATAGAAGACAATATTATTTTTTGCTTAAGTGTATTTGTTGATAGCGAAACTGTTAACTTAGAACAACAAATCAATTATGTCAGCAAGTTCATTCGAAACTTTAACAGGTAATTTTCTAATGTGAGAGGATTTTCTGAATAGTGTGTGGACACATTTTCGTGTTCAAGGTTATGTTGTCTCCATAAAAAAATTCAAAGAGATACAAATATGTTCCTCTTGATTACAATAAACGAGGTAATTATCGCGATTGACATAATATTTCTATTGCATGTTAGAAAAGATAGATAAGATCTCATTTGATTGATTGTCATTTTGAAGTATGTCACTATAAGTAGAAGAACGGATCAAAGTCAATCAAAATATTTAATGCATCATTAATAATTAAAAATTTGACTATTAAATCCACTCAATAAAATGAAAGTTGAGTTGTGAAAATATAATGACACGTGCTAAACTTATACTTAAATGAAAAGTGTACTAAATCTTAGTTTAAAAAAAAATGTATATACAACTTATTATCACAGTAGTTAGCTTCTTTTTTTTCGCAAAAAACTAGTTAGCTATCTATTAATTTTTTTTTTGAAAAAAGGTACATAAATTTTGCTTTAAATGGAGAAAGACTAAGAATAAAAAAGAAAAAGAAGAAAAGAAAGCGAACAATAATGGTAAAACAATAGTATGCCTCACATTTAACTTTAATAATTGTTGTGTGAGAGGAGTATGGGTAGTTTCTTCTCTTAACAAATTAAAACAAAAGAAAAATAAGGAAAATAAAAAGGCAAGAAATAATCATAAGTGATGAGTGGACCTACAAATAATAACATAGTCAATTCAATGTGAAAGAAGGTGTTAGGAGCTAAATAAGGGGCAGAAATAGCGTGAGTGTATTTTTTTATTATATATATTGTTTACTTAATTTTTCAAAATTCAAAATATTATTTTTTTTACTTAAGTCCATGACTTGTTCACCTTTGGTAGGGCGGCACACTCCATACTTTCGACGATCCTTTCGGATACTATTTGCATTTGCTTGCAAATTAGATCGCATGACTGTTTCAAAATTGGCACTGGAAGCTTGATGGCTGGTTTTTGTTTTGTGCTTAATTCCATGTGGAGAAATGAATTTGGATAGGGTTTAGGCCTAGTCTTGTGATTAGGTGATATATGCGCGTGGTACATATCCGATTGAACCTAAAATTGGACCTTTTCAATTGAGTGCCTCTTTTGTCCATGGTAAAATTTCCTCGAAATTGCAGATAGCTAGGTCAGTCTGATCACATTTGTCTTGCATGTTTAATTAAGGAAAAATTATCAAATCAATCATAAACTTATAGTACGGTTGCCAATTTAATCTTAAATTTTTGCAATTTTGCTAATGTAATTCTAAATCTTGCATGAGGCACCAAATTTTTGCTAATTTTGATATGAAATTATTGACATGATGGTATATTCATCATTGACCATCCTATGATACATTGACGATAATCTGATGTGGACATGAGACCAATGCCTTTCTTCATTTCACTTCTCTTGCATATATATATATGCACTATAAGTTCAACTTTCAACACAACTTAGAAGGAAAAAGCATTTCTCCATTTCTTCTGCAAATTCGAGATGGAAGACGAGCAAGTAGAAAATAAAAAATACATAAATTTTTTCTTATTAATAGTTTTAAATTGCATCTTTATATAAAATCACATAAAAATAACTTAAAGATTGAATTTGCATTAAAAATTAAGTTGTAAATTGACATCATTATAAATAGATATACTTTCCTCGTGTGCACATAAAAATGCAAAATTACATTGTATGACCCCAAGAATTTTGGGGAGATTTTTTTTTCATGTTTAGAAGCTCATTTGAGAAGAGTAATTTACTGAGGATACTTTTTATTGATCACACTATAGCATGACATTCAATTCATTTTATTAAACCATTTGTAGAGCTTCGTATTAACTCTTAGGCCTTCAGTTGGTTTTTCGTCTTCTAAAGAATGTTATTTAGGATTTAGAAAGCTAATTCAATATTACCCTGAACCGAACATTTTGTCTAACAAAATTTTTTTTTTTTTTTTTTTTTTGTAATTTAACTATTTATTATGATATGACATATAATTGTACTAATGAGGAAAATAAGAATCACCACTGGATAAAGCATATTAAGAAATAGAGTAATTGTATAGCATGTATTATGCATATAATCATGTAATAAATGGGTTGGCAATAAGTTTGCTTCCTTAATTATTAGGGGGTCAGATTGTATAATGTCTTGTTAGGAAAGTAATTTATAATTCTGCCCCTTTTCTTACCACTCGGAAGGCAATAAGTTTGTTTCCTTTATTATTAGGGGGTAAGACTGTATAATGTCTTATTAGGAAAGTAACCTATAATTCTGCCCCTTTTCTTACCATTCGAAAGGCAATAAGTTTGCTTTCTTTATTATGAGGGGGTCAGATTGTATAATGTCTCATTAGGAAAGTAACCTATAATTCTGCCCCTTTTCTTACCAATAGAAAATCTGCATATTTATATTTCCCTTAACGAATCGGTCCATTTTAGAAACCCCGTCCTTGAGGGTTATAGCAGGTAAGTCAATTTTTACATGGAAATATATCAGCAAGCTAGGAAATAAGAATCCTTTCCTTCAAAATAAAAAAAATAAAATAAAAATCCATGTTCGCTTCTCCTTTATGTATATGCGCTTCCAATTCAACTATCAACACGGAACTCAGAAGCAAAAAGCATTTCTCTACCTCTTCTGCACATTCGAGATGGAGGACCCGAAATGCAGATTATCTCCGACGACCTTGACCATTTTCATTCTCCATCTCATTTGCATTCAAAGCATCTCCCCTGCTAATGGTGCTATTGCAGGAGCTGACACGAGGAGCTCGTCGTCGGCTTATATCATCCAAGTACGAAAGCCAACGGACATACATCTCGCTACTATAGAGGATCTTGATACTTTTTATCGGTCATTTTTACCCGCCACAGCAGCCAGCTCTAACCAAGAGCAAGGAATAGTTCACTCATACCGACATGTGCTATCAGGGTTTGCAGCCAAATTGACGGCCGAGGAAGCTAAAGCCATTCGAGAGAAGGATGGTGTTTTGTCCGTGCGTCCGGAGAAGACGCTCTCTCTACACACAACCCACAGCCCCGACTTCCTGGGATTGCGCCAAGGAGTCGAGCTCTGGAAGGACTCAAACTTCGGTAAGGGCGTGATCATCGGAGTACTGGACACGGGGGTTTTCCCCGACCACTCTTCCTTCAGCGACAAGAATGTGCCTCCACCCCCCGCCAAATGGAAGGGCAGGTGTGACTTCGACGGCAGGTCTTGCAACAACAAGCTCATCGGTGCGAGATCTTTCATCAGCTTGAGTAACACTGTGGCCCAAGCCGATCCACCATATGATAGTGAGGGCCATGGCACACACACTTCCAGCACAGCTGCTGGTGCTTTTGTGAGGGATGCCAACGCGCTCGGTAATGCCAATGGCACGGCCTCAGGCATAGCACCCCTTGCGCATTTGGCAATTTACCAGGTTTGCAGTTCTCTTGGGTGCAATGAGGGAGACATATTAGCTGGGCTAGACGCTGCCACCGAAGACGGTGTCGATGTGCTTTCCCTCTCTTTAGGTGGAAATTCCCAACCGTTCTACAGTGACTTGATCGCAACGGGTGCATTTGCCGCCACCCAAAAGGGCATCTTGGTAAGCTGCTCCGCGGGGAATTCGGGGCCATCCAGCGAATCATTGTCAAACGAGGCACCCTGGATTCTCACTGTGGGAGCAAGCAGCATCGACCGCAGCATAAAGGCAACGGTGCGGCTCGGGAAAGGGCAGGAGTTCGATGGGCAGACCTTGTACCAACCGCACGACTTCGATCCGGTGCCACTTCCCCTTGTTTATCCTGGAGAGAAAGGAGATCGATCCTCGGCCTACTGCCTTACCGGATCACTAGAAACCCGCCGGGACCTCCGAGGGAAAGTGGTCGTGTGCGACAATGACAGAACTGGGCGACTCGATAAAGGTCAGGAAGTCCAGGGCGCAGGTGGCGTGGCCATGATCCTCGTGAACAGTATCAGTGATGGATACACCACATTTGCCGACAGGCATGTTCTACCCGCCGTCCATTTGAGTTATGCCGCTGGGAGTGATATCAAGCAATACCTAAGCACAGCGTCAGCACCGAAGGCCACAATCCTATTCAAAGGCACGCACATCAACGGGAGATCTGCCGACCCTGCTGTAACATCCTTCTCTTCTCGCGGCCCCAACACGCAAAGCCCAGGCATCCTCAAACCAGACATCATCGGCCCGGGCTTGAACATTCTAGCCGGTTGGCCATTTCCTTTAGGCAATTCTACGGACGAGAAGCGTGCATTCGCTGTGCTCTCCGGGACCTCCATGTCCTGCCCCCACCTCAGCGGTGTGGCTGCGCTGCTCAAGAGCGCGCACCCCAACTGGTCGCCAGCGGCCATCAAGTCCGCCATCATTACCACTGCAACCACCTCTAACTTGAAGGGCCAACCCATCGTGGACGAGACGCTCCGTCCAGCGGACATTTTCGCCACCGGCGCTGGACACGTCAATCCATCAAAGGCCGTCGATCCTGGTCTCATTTACGACATCGCACCGCAAGATTACATTCCTTACCTTTGTGGCCTTGACTACACCGACTCCGACATCGAGCGCATAGTTAAAGAAAAAGTCAAATGCTCAAGCATAAAGAGCATACCCGACTACCAGCTCAACTATCCATCGATCAGCGTGAGATTCGACGGTTCGGCGACGAAGGTCAGCGTGACAAGGACGGTGAGGAACGTCGGACCTGCGCAGTCACGTTACCGTTCGGTCATTGACCCAATCAAGGGTTTGGACTTAATTGGCGTGCGACCACGTGATCTGGTGTTCACAAAGGCGAACCAGACAGCAAGGTATAGGGTTGACTTTACGAGGAGTGGGAAAGCTACGCCGGCCACGCCCTATGCTTGGGGGGCGGTCACGTGGGTCTCTGCTAAGCATTCGGTTCGAACCCCTGTCGTTGTTAGTTTTGCGTGATAGTTGGGAAAATGAAGTCGATAAAAAGGGCGGCCGCTTGATGAGTGACGTGACGGTTGTTTATTTTGGCCATTCTCCCTATTTTTCCGCCTTGAATAATGAATAAAACATTTCACATTTGAATTTGTCTTGGAGAACTTTGTCATTTTTCACCTTGTATTTATCTTGATCCTGATAAGTGGTTTCTCTGTTCTTCGCAAGGGTTAAACTAGATTTTTGTTCCGCTAGGGAAATTCGATCAAACTTTATTTTATAAAGGGTTAATACCTTGAAAAACCCCAAACTGGTACACTTGTGATAAATTTACCCCAAACTATTTTTTTGACCATGAAAAACTCCAAACTGGTATACCTATGACAAATTTACCCCGACTGACTATAAAAAAACCCTAAACTGGTACATTTATGACAAATTTACCACAAACTAATTTATTTGACTGCAAAAAACCCTAAAATAGTAAAATTGTGACAAATATACCCTATGCTAAATTGGATTAATGCCACAAAAAAATCACAAAAATTGTAAACGGTGACAAACGGAGCGTAAAATCCTAAATTGATATACCGGTCAACTGTCACGTGTCATTTAACTTAATAATTTGATAATAAAATTTAACGAAAACTAACATAGGGTAAATTTGTCACAAGTGTACCAGTTTGGAGTAAATTTGTCAAAGGTATACCAGTTTGGGGTTTTTGGTAGTCAAAAAAATAGTTTTGGGTAAATTTGTCACAAGTGTACCAATTTGGGGTTTTTCAGGGTATTAACCCTTTTATAGACATTGTCGAGGAGTACAAAAATTTGGGTGGTTATTCTCATCATATGAAATTATTTGGCATTAACCTTTTGATGTAAACACGACTATTGACACCTAAATTTTGGACAACCCATTTAGTCATTTATTGTATAAAAATTAGGGATTAATTTTTAATCCCTAAAAAAAATATAGAATTAAAATTGCATAACATCTAATTTTAGGTGCATTTTTTTATTTGCATTTGCATTAAACCAACTGGCGATAGATGAGCGTTAATTCAATGATACAATTGGAAATTTTTCACATATTCAGGCAATATACGTCGAATGATATATTTTTTGGCAGAAAGCAAAGTTTCAAGTGGAATATTAGAAAAAGATAAAGAGAATATTGCACGCGGGGCATATATTGAGTAGCATATTCTTTGATTCAAAATAAGAAATATTACATAATCAAAGGGGATTTCGTGCATGAGCTGAAAAAGGAAAGGAAAAGTAAAGAACATTTGCCAAAAATTAAGTACTCCGCTTGTATAAAAGGGACCGCATACGGAGAAAATTGTGGGGGCGGGGGAGGTGGGGTTTCTCGGTTTTGAGGTGAAGAAATTCAAATACAAAGGAGAAATTCTTTTCGTTTCTTTTTAGGGAGAAGTCAACAGCAAAAAAGGTTTTTTTATGGTGCGTTTGATAACGATTCTATTCTGAGGAGTAGATTTTAATCAAAAATGATTTTTTTGTATTCTATTCTTAGGAACAGATTCTAAGCATTTTAAGCTGTTTGGTAATTGTCCAATTTTTTTTTTATTGTAGAATAGAATTGTGTTTAGTACCGTGCTTATTGATTTTGTTCCAAATCAATTTCTTTTAATTTTTAAATAATTTTTATATTTTTTTTCATTTTTTTTCTTTCCTTTTTCTTTTCCTTTTTTTCCTTTTCTTTTTTTCTTTTTCTCATATTCTTCTTCTTCTTCACACTTTGGTCGTTGGACTGACGATCAGCCCGAGGGCCAGCGACCTCACTAGAGTGTTGTCGACCCTCGACGAGGCTGGCCCTCATCGGCCAAGCCTCGCCAACAGCTGGGCAAGGCTCACCCAACCCCGCTAAGGCTCGGCCTCGCCAGATTTGACGCCGCTGAGCCTCTCCGATGGCTAGGTCGGCCTTGCTAGGGCTAGGTGAGGCTGCCTGGCCACCAGCGGGGCTGGGCGAGCCTCGTCGAGGTTGGGTGGGGCCCACGGCGAGGCTTGCCCAACCTCGTCGAGTGTCGCCAGCAAGCCGAACCCTCCTTGCTACGCCACTGCCGACCTGCAATGTCCGCCTTCGAGCCGATCGATGTGCCTTTGCCACTGCTGCTCGTCCCTCACTAGTCACCGTCCATGACCCTTGCAGCACCAAACCGCTAGCTACTCCGGTTGCCCCCTTCTAAGCGATGCCACCACAGCAGCTCGCAAAGCCACCGCCTTTGTCCACAGCTGCTGCACCTCCAACAAGATCACAACACCAGTAGCCCAAGCCCTCTCATTGCTTCCATCGCCGGAGTTTCGAGTGCGAGTCGGTTGCGACCCTGATTGTGTTAAGCTCGGATTTGGAAATTATTTTCAAATTTAGGTAAATACTTGCACATAATTTGTTTATTGCCTAATATACGTCTATTGGTATATAACGTGTACATTTATAAGCGATGGACGTATCTCCCGATTAGGGTTATTTGCCTAATTTGCAACCACACTCTGATTTTGTATTCCATCTATAAGGCTTTAGATGGAATAATTAATCAAGTGGGAATAAAATTGATATTTTAATCTTTAAGGCTTAAGGTTAATTTATCGATTTTATTAGCGAGAAAATCAAGTTTGATTTAAATATTATTATGGTATCTTTGATGATTCTGAATGGCTTGGTGATTGTCTCGTCTTGATTGCTTTATATATCTTGAAAAAATGCTTGAGTTAGATTAGGTTCATATTAGCATATCGGATGCTTTAGGTAATTTGCATATTTAGACTAAGCATTTTATTTATTCTGAATTTTTAAAATAAAAATACCAAAAAAAAATAAATTTAGGATGTTAGATTTTCGTTTTATTAAGTTAAATTGCATGTTTAATTATTTGCCAATTTTAATTTCGAATTTTATAGAAAAAAAACAAAAAGAAAAAACCTAAAATTAGGGCATTCTTTGCACATCATTGCATGTTAGGATAAAATTGCATATTTCATTTTAAGTTTAAATTGATTTTTTTTTTTAGATTGCATCTTAGGTTCAAAATTGTTAAGTCAAGATAATATCTTAGTTTAAACTAGGATTTGGCTTAACCTAATTCCTAATGCAAATTTAATAGAATCTTAATCTAGTTAGACAATTTTCACATTTTTCCTAATTTCGAATTTCATGAAAAAATACAAAAAATGACTTAGGATAAATTAGTTTCAATCCCTAGGATAGATTGCATTTTGTTTAAGAAAACACACACACACACACACACACACACACACACACACACACACACATATATATATATATATATTATGTGCATGTCATTTAGGATTAGATTCATGAAGTGCATGTTATTTAGTAATTGTTGCTAAGTCCATTTAATTAGAAATTGTATGTCGTTAGAATTAGGTCATTTAATTATATTGCATTGCATAAAGCATGATTCTCATTAATTAAATGAAAACAAAAAGAAATTGTGTGTTAATTAGAACTCATATCTAGGGTTGATGATGTGAATTCTGATCTAACAACGCAAATGCTTTCATTACTACAAGGTAAGTCTCGTAATTTATTTATTGCTTTATAGGGTATTAAATTTGTGGTTTGCACACCTGCATGATTACCTCACATATTAGGGAAATAGATTTAAAATCAATATGAACTGCTAGCAAAAACATTTAAAAAAAAAATGGTACCAAAAGGGCATTAGAGAAGTCTAGTATAACCAAGTCCCCGTACCCAAAGTCTCTTATTCGTAGGAGTAAAATAATCCTCTAATTATTTTACTTAGGTGTCTAATCGACCTACTGTAAATTGATTAATGACGACTCCTAGATAAAATCTATTTGCATGTTAAGAAATTTAAACTTAAGTTGCGAATTGATATAGGCTTGGGAGGGCCTGAGTTAAGTCTATGCTTAACAATCCATTAGCCAAACCCTAAGTGGTTCACACCCAAAAATTTGGTCGCAACAACAACCAACTAGTTAAGAATATTGAGTATAAGATTCATTGTGTATGTATTATAAATGAATCAACTCATCTACGCATGAATAATAAATGTGTCATGTGACTTTATTTTTTAAATTCATTTATGACATGCTTAGACATATTTGAGTACACCGGTTTATGTTAACACAATCTGATTTTTTAGAGCCGATTTAATGCAACTGCTGTCAAAATGAAGTGCATTTCTTGTGCTATAACTACATTAAGAAGAGATGTAACTTATATGGGGAAAATTACAAAAAAATCCTAAACTTATTACAATTTTTTTAATTCAATCATAAACCTTTTGTAATCATGTTAATTTAATCCATTCGACCACATTTGGCCAATGTGGACACCAACCGGCACCGATGGACAATTTTTTTTACTTAAATTTTCTTTTTTCTCTCTCTTTTTTTTTTTTTTTTTTGTTTTTTGTTTTCCTTCTCTCTCCTTTTCCCTTTGTTCTGTTGATTGGCCAAAGGGGAGGGCCGATTGTTGACCACTGAAGAGCTCTCATTGCCATTGCTAGGTGAGGGCGAGCTCGCCTAGCCACTGACGAGGCAAGCCCCCACCAAATCTGGCATGGGCTCACCTCGCGAATGACTAGGTAAGGAGAGCCCTTACCATCTCTCGCCTAGCCATTGACGAGGCGAGCCCCTGCCAAATCTGGCATGGGCTCGCCTCACGAATGACTAGGTGAGGAGAGCCCTTACCATCTCTCACCTAGGCATTGACGAGGCGAGCCCCCGCCAAATCTGGCATGGGCTCGCCTCGTGAATGACTAGGTGAGGGGAGCCCTTACCATCTCTTGCCTAGCCATTGACGAGGTGAGCCCTCGCCAAATCTGGCATGGGCTCACCTTGCGAATGACTAGGCAAGGCTTGCATTGCCGAGATGGTAAGGGCTTGCCTCACCAGTGGTTGGGTTAGCTCACCCTTGCCCAACAACGGCGACGCAAGCTTGCCGATCCACCGGCTAGGCAAGGTTTGCCTCGCCGAATCTAGGCAAGCTCGGCCTCACCGTCCACTGGCAAGGGGAGCCCTAGCCAGATTTGATGGTGGCTCACCTCGCTAGTGTTTGCGCGAGCTCACACTTGCCTAGTGATAGTGACGGTGACTAGCCCTCCCCTCTTGCTAGTTGCTAGAGTAAGAAGAAGGAGAGAGGAGGAAAAAACAAAGAGAGAAAAAAAGGAAAAAGGAAAGAAAAGAAAAAAATCAGAAAATAAAATATTATTAAAAAATTGTCCACCGTCTCCTATTGGCATCCACGTCAATGTCGGCTAGCCAAATTTGGCTAATGGACTAAATTGACACAATTACAAAAGGTTTAGAATTGAATTGACAAAAAAAAAAAATAGAACTAAATTGAAAAAAATTGCAATAAATTTAGGACTTTTTTTTTTGGTAATTTTCCTACTTATATGTCTGGGAATTGATAAGTTCTAAAGTTGAGTATGAGTGAGGCAACTTCTTGGCTCTAACTTTGAAGATATTCGCAAAAGATGTTATAAAAGCCGTAACACTCTTTTTCACTAGACAAGCTCTGCAAGAAAGTTGTGTCAAATATGTTTAATTCATTTCTACATATTTACCCATGAGTGCCCTTTTTGCAAAATGTCTTGTCATATGATTAGGTACTTCATATTTAAGTTCCGAGGGAAAAGTGTCAAAAAATTCCTAAACCTTTTGTATTTGTGCTAATTTAGACTTAAACCTTTTTTTTGTGTCAATTTAGTCTGAAACCTTTTTATTTAGTGTCGATTCAGTCCTTTTCGGCCAATTTTGCTGACTGAACGCTGGCCGGCTGACATGGCCTGATCGGTGCTAACGTGAACAACTTTTAATAATATTTTAATATATTTGAATTATTTATTTTATTTTATTTTTTATTTTTTCCTTCCCCTCCTCTAGCTGATCACCGAGGTATGTATGACTAAATTGATAGAGTTGCAAAAAATTTTAAAATTAAATTAGTTCAATTAAAAAGTTTATAACTAAATTGATAGAAATACAATCGGTATGTATGACTTTTTTTGTACTTTTCCTGTGTTTTGGAACAACATCAGGTCTAGGAGGAACTTTGAGAATAGGCGCCATTTGAGATGGTATTTGGAAATGCTATTTATTAATAAATTATCCACTCAATTTGGCGATGCAAATGTTGAATAATATGTTAAAAGTACATTTTCACTTATTCCTCATGGTTAAAACTTTTGGGATAAATCGGTACTAGGTCAAAGGCTCAAATCATGATACTCCCTCTCACACTCATTAATCCTCATGGCTCACAACTTGTTTACACAATATAGAGTTGAGCCTATTTCATTATATCGAGTCTAGTCCTGCACGAGCGAGGGTACGGCTTACACACAATATGAGTGTTAACTAATTCGTCATAAATCCATTGTTGAGTCTTTTTCCTGATTAACCGTTTAAGTTTTTAAGAAAACCACCACTAAGTTAACCGTTAATTCTTCCGGGTGATGTTTAAAAGAAATAGATGGGATGGAGTTTAAACCATAAGAAAATATTATTCAAAATACTTTTCTTTTTTTTCGTGTAAATATGCGAATGTCATGAATCAAATGAGGTGCAAAAGTTTAGGGGGATCCCCTAGCAATTCAAAGTGACTAATTATGTGAGAAAATGGAAGAAAGAAGCCTCCATACAAAAGCCAATAAAACATTTTCTTGGGAAGGCCTACATGGTTGGTTGAGTAACGCCCTGCCTCTTATAACCTTTGGAATCCTAGTCAACAGAAGATGATGCTTAAACGACTTGTTTTGAAATTGTCTACAATTATGTTCCATCTAGATGCAATAAATAGTCGCTAAGAAAGATAGGTCGAGGAGTCTTGCCTCCAAGTTTTTTCCTTTGGTAACCCACATCATCCGTTGAGGCTCTAAATTCCAACCTCCTGTGGAACTCCATTTTGTATCAGAATATTACGCCATACACCACTTTTCCGAGTGCACTCAAAGAATAAGTGGTTTCTGTCTTCTATATTAATCATTCAAAAGTTACACTTAGTATCTATTGAAGACAACCCAAAGTTTGTTCAAAATACTTGTTCATAAATTTGTTATGCATTACAAAAAGCTTAAAGTTATGTCATTATCTTTTGATGCGGAATTAATCGGTCATTTTCTTTTATACAAGAAACATGTGATGGCAGTAATCGACTTTGATAAAATTACATGGAATAATGCAATATATACACACGTTGTCGCATTGCACTCGACTTTTGCTTTAATTCAACATCGAAATAGTAGCACAACGTCCTTACAATTTTAATTGATAAAATTTTCAATTTGTTTAACATGTAAGCCCCATAATCTCCTTTATGACAAACGAAACTCGTGCTAGTGTCACAAATCATCAGCCTGCCTAAATTTGGACTCTCCCCTTAAATAGTATTATGTGGATCCTCTTGGGTCTTACTCAATTGTGGACCTTTAATCCCATTGCGTAGGTGCAATAGTAAAACGTTGAAGAAATATAAACTTAGATTTAAAAAATGATACGATAAATTGATATTAGTTGATTGAATATAATTCATTTATTCAAATACTCACCCGTAATTAGTGACAAGTTTTAATTTTGGAGTACTCATTTAGCATTATTCTATTTGATCCTATCAAGGCCTTAAATCTCGCTAATTGTGTCGTGTTGATGCTTAATAATTATAACCAATGGCTGGTCGATAGACTAATCACATCTTATGTCCTCATTTTACCGACTCCAATTGTTACTTTTTGCAAAATTTACTTATGTGTCATAATAAAAAAAAAAAAAAAGAAGGTAAAATGACATAAACAATCCTTAAACTTTGGCTCAATATGCAATTTTGGCCCCTCAACTTTTAATTTATTTAATATGGTCCCTCAATTTTTGGAACGTATTTGATATAGTCCATGAACTATATGAAAATGTTCAATGTAATCCTTAGTTTTGAATTGATGAAGGACTACATTGAATATTTTTATGATCATATTGAACATTTTTGTACAATTTAGGGAATATATTGGACATGTACAAAAAAATTCAGGGATTGTATTGAACAAATTTAAAAATCATGAACCATTTTGCATATTGGGAAAAAGTTCATGGACTATATTGAACCAAAAAAAAAAATTAAGGGACCAAATTATGCGTTGGGTTAAAGTTCATGGACCGTTTGTGTTATTATCCTTTAAAAAAAAAAATTTGTGAAAACATTTGCTGCCTTAGTCTGGAACTCCTTTTCTAATCACATCGAAGCATTCAACAGGAATGATATCGTTCACTGATCTTGACATTTATTTTATACACAATCATAAAATAAATTGTGAAAACATATGCCATCTTATTTTGGAACATAAGTTTTCTTTTCTAACCACGGCAGAGCATTCAACAAGAACGATATCATACACTGATCTTGACATCCATTTTTTGGCTCAGCAAAGCATTACAGAAATATTGAGAAAAAAAAAAAAAAAGCATTACAGAAATATAGATTCGATGATTTGCAAACACACGCAAAACCGCGCATGCTCTCAGGCACAACTTTAGAGAAGAATCTACTTTTTTCTGCATTTTGTAATGTACCGCCAAAAGCTATATGATACATGGAGGATCAAATTTAGTACACTGCTAACCCTAAGTGATACTTGAAAGCTCAAAAACAATCTTAAGCAAAGAATTCGTAAAAACAAAAACAAAAAAACAAAAGCCTAGAATAATGCCGTAAAATAATGTAAATAGAAAAAATCCCTGAAACACACTTAAATTGTGAATTTTGAGGTGCGAAATGACTGCAAACGGAAAAAGCCGCATATCACTAGAGCATTACGCTTGCACTCCTCTCTACAATTTTTAACTCTCTAGAAATGCAACAAAAACCTCCAGTTTGACTACTGATGAGACTACCGTTTAAAAAATGTCAGTGAACAGTAATGAGATTTATGCAGTTTTTTGCTTTTGAAACAAGTCAATCATCCACTTAAGAAAGTGAGAAATCAAAATTCAATTGTTTTTTTTTCTTTTTTCCCACTAATGCAGGCAAAAAAATAAGCTAATATTTCCAAGCGCACATCGCTTGCAAGTATTTAACACGGATTAGCAAGTGAATGCCGTAAAACAATAGCTCGAAAAGGTACGATTTCCCAACAACTACCGATGTTATTCATCGCCATTGGCTCAAGAGAGGGTTTCTAAACAAGTGTATGGAACCTTGACTTCATCTCTTCAATATAGGTTTACCTTCTTTTGTCTGTCTTGTTTCAACCATTCTTTAACTATCCTCATCCTACTAGCTTTCACGTGAAGGGACCGTCGAAGCATACAACAATAATTAAAAAGTTTATCCTTCTCTATTAAACAAATAATCTGACGGCCAACTTCCACAGCCATAATCAACAACTTTTTGAACTGCAGGCTAGGGTACATGCATCTTTTCCAAACTCAATATAACAAAATTTGAAGGAAAATTATCCAAAAAATCCCAAAGTATTGTACTTTTCCCAATTCAATCCTAAATCTTTCAATTTTGCCAATTCAATTATAAACCTTTCAATTTTGCTAATTCAATTTTAAACTTTTTCATATTTTACTAATTCATTCATAAATATTTTCACTTTTTGTCAATTTAGTCCATTTGGTCAATTTTAGTTGGAAATTGTTGACATAAATGGTCGATGCTGACGTGGTAATTTTTTTAATAATATTTTAAATTTTTAAGGTTTTTTCTCTTTTTTTCTCTTTCTAAGGTTGTTGATCAACCAATGCTGACCATAGGGGAGGGCTGATGACCCTCGCCAGCCACACGTGAGGGCCAGCTGACCCTTACCAGCCTTGGGCGAGGGCGTTAAGCTCCTCATCAGCTCTAAGCGAGGGCACACGAGCCCTCTCTTAGGACTAGTGAGGGCCGACGAGCCCTTGCTTGGCTAGACTTGGCGAGGGGGTTGCAGCCCTAGCTAATTCTAGGCAAGGGCTCGCGCGCCATCACTTTGGCCAACGAGGGCTGCCACTTTGGTTAATGAGGGCATTGTAGCCCTCGCCCGAGGTTGGTGAGGGTCTGCTGGCCCTCCTTTGTGGCCGGCAAGCATCACCGACCCTTGCCTGTGTCTAGTGAAGGTCGGTTGGCCACCCTTACCGATGGCCAAAAAAGAAAAGTAAAAAAACAAAAACAAAAAATTCAAAAACTTATTAAAATATCACTAAAATATTATTTACAATGTGTCACGTCAAGGTCAGCCATCTATGTCAGCAAATTTTAGCCAAAATTAGCCGAATTGAGTCAATTGGGAAGAAGTGAAAATATTTGGGATTAAATTGGTAAAATTGAAAAGTTTAGAACTGAATTAGTAAAAGCATGATAAGTTTATGACTTTTTGAATAATTTTTTCCAAAATATATTATACCCAGGTAATGCGGTAAACATTTAATAGATAAGGATTTACTTGAGGTGACATTTACTTGTAATGTTCTATTTCTTGCATATTTTGTGAATCGTACAACATGACTTTTATCTAACGTACAACACTATAATTTTTATTTAACGTCAAGATGTGTTTGAAAAGCATCTTTCTTCAAATATAGCAGATCATAATTTTCCAACTTTTAAATATCACTTTCTTGTTTTTTTGGTCGATAATATCACTTTCTTGTTCAAAAAATAAAAACTTTTAAATATCACTTTTAGTTTCGAATTTTTTTATAAAGACAAAATAAGTAAGAAATAATCTTTTAAAACCCCAAACGAGCTGTCAAAAACATTTTACACGACATTCCCAAATGACATAATAATATCCTCTTTAAACCTACATCCAACTTATCTGAATGTTGGTGCCGCTAAATTAAAAGTTCGCGGGATTATTGAAAATGTGTGCCCAATGTAAGCCATAATATATAGATATTGAAAGCATACAAAACCTACCTATGACTTCTTTCGTAAAATTCGAGTTCCATAGGCTCAATTTGAACATCCAACGCGAGTCGTCAGTAGTGTTAGATTTCGTATTTAAACTGGTCCAATCAGGTCGCGCACATCTAGAGAGAAGATATAGTATTCTAGACCTATAAGCTATAACTAGCATAGGCAACTACCCACCTATAGTATTCTAGACATATAAAAAATTTGCGGCCCCCATAAACCCTATTCGACGAAAGTAGGCGCAAAGATAAATGTCAAAAATAAGCCGTGGATAATGAGGAAGAATTATAATAATGATCAACAGCGATGTGGCTTTTTCTTCCGGACTTGGAGTTATCAAGATGAGATTTGTCCTTAATATTTGTCATATCATATTATGGACCACCTCCTCACCATCATTAAAGAACTACGCAATGACGTTAAAGCACAGATACCATGTCCACATTATTCATGTGAACTAAATTACTAGGGAACATACATAAACAATCCTGCAAATGGGAAGTGGTCCCATAAATCGAACAATCAAAATAATACGTAGATCCTATCCTATTAGTGTAGATCAATAGGTCTCCTCCTCTTGAGAAGAACGAAGATGGATGGGTCCAAATATTAATCTGGCTTCTTGCTGTTATTATCGAGTCCCAAGAAAGTATTCTTTTCAACTTCTTCATTATTTAGAATGAGCAAAAAATGATGAAATAAATGAAAGAAAAATTACGGTTTTTTTTTTTTCATGTACATAACAGTGACCATGCCTAACTTTCTTTTACCTGACACTTTGTATTCAATAATTAGTTTTGAAATGTCCCGTTGCAATTTGCGATTTCATAACTAAAATTCCAGCAGATTTTACAATTCGCAGTCTAAAAATGTAAAACTCTGCATTTTATAGTATGTGTAAGCAATTATGAAAAAGACTATGTATAATTTCGCATGTCAAAGGTTAAACACTTCAAATGGCCCTAAGTATTTTTCGTTAAATGAAAGTCATATTAAGAGAGCTGCAAGATTTGGAACAAAAATTATAAAGTAAAAAAAAATAACGACCTGAGATTTGCACTCGAATATAATGCTAACATGCGTTTCTCCAGATATACAGTATCTTTGACACAAAAAATTTGACATCATTCTAGGTCAATTCACTGTGCAAATGAGCTCCCGAAATCCCATCTATTTCATTGACTACTAAACACATCTGACTCTGCGAGAGAGAGAGAGACTGCTAAACACATCTGACTCTGCGAGAGAGAGAGAGAGAGAGAGAGAGCACAGCATATGGATCCTAATGCATCCACAATCCCATCTGATGAGACTGAAGATCAGGTGTTGCAATCTGCTTCTTCGACGCCCTCGCATAAAGATGATGAGCTCTCGGTGATAGCAGCACAGCAGATGAATCATAATTCGTCCACAGCCCCATCCGATGAAACTGAAGATCAGGTGTCGCAATCTGCTTCTCCACTCTCCATGATCGCATCTAGTCAATACGGCCTGGACCTCACCGACCGGCCGGACTATAGGCGATGGGGTAAATCTGGCTTGTCCAGGTGTGACCTAGAAAAGACAAGTCCAAAAGGCGAAAAGAAGTTCACGCACAGAGAAACCGAGAGACAAAGAAGGCAAGAAATGGCTGCGCACTTTCAGTCTTTGAGATTGCTGCTCCCCCTCGAATATCTCAAGGTTTACATCTAAATCTTTCTCCGGAAGAGACTTTTTATTTTGTTCATTGTTGGGGGGAAAAGAGTCGGTTTTGATGATTCATAAGGGGAAATTCTATGTGTGCAATGGAGAATTTTCTAGTTTTCTTGTGCACACAGGTCAGTCCTCCGCATTGTCATTGGAACTAATTTTGCAGCTAATTTAAGAGCGACTCTGAACAAATTAATATCGACACGGTGCATAATTAGTTCCATCTCATCTTTAGTTTTTTGCCATCAAAATTAATCAACGGTTGCAGTATTTATCTTATGGGGAAGAATGAATCTATGGTATGATGATACTGCAGGGGAAGAGATCAATGTCTGATATTGTTTATGAAGCAGTGAAGTACATAAAGGATATGCAAAGCAAGATCCAGAAACTAAGTGACAAGAGAGACGAAATCAAGAAATCAGAGTCACCCAATTCTCATGGTACTAACACTAATAATCGGCTTGCATGTCCTTCTTCTTCTTGTTCCTCTCGTCCCAAGAACACTGTGATTGTCAAATCCTACAAGAGAGGAGTGGAAGTAGCAATTAGTACCGAACCAGAACAAGGGATGCCTTTAAGGAGAGTTCTTGAAGTTCTGACTGGAGATGGATTGGACCTGATTAACTGCACCTCCACTAAAGTAAATGGGAGGCTAATTCATCGCATTGAATCTGAGGTAGTTCCCAGGACTTCCTGATTCATCTCACGCATATCAGTTACTCTCAAAGTATCAGCTGAAATATAGTTGTCTTTTCCCCTGAATATTTTCTTTCTCCAACTATCTGTGATGAGCAAATGACTTATGTGGAAGTTCTCCATCTCGACCTTGAAACATCAGCTTGCCTTGTTCAATGTGCAGATCACTGGCGGGCAAACTGTCGATCTGTCCGAGCTGCAACAGAAGTTAACGAACCTAGAGTTTGAGGGTAGAGCCCTCGATGGGGATTAAGCATTGTTTTATAAAATGGTAGCATTCCAGTTGTCACTGGGATTTAAGTTGTGTCCAAGATGTTTCGGATAATTCTTAGAACTTGTGCTTTGTTTGTATATGTACTTGTAGCATATGATACAATCGATCATTTTCTGCATCCAAGAAGAGCTTGTTGTTTTAGGAATTGATGGCATCATTGTCTCCTTTATATCTTGGACACTTATGTTTATCATCATGAAAATTTCAAGCTTGGTGAGCTTTATATTGAGACATGATTTTCTGTGGTATGAAGCACTCTCGTGTTTCACTTGTCTTTTAATTGAGCAAATTTTCTATCGTAGAACTCTCCCAGTAGAGGGTCTCCCTCATGTGAAATTCCCAATATTACGAGAGTTGAGTCTACAGCAGTCTTCTCTACACATATAGAGTCTGCAGTAAGAAGAATGTGATATTTCAATATTCCTTCTCATATGCAAATCAAAATAAACATACAAAAACGCACAATGAATCAGAAGAATAAAAAGATGAAGATTTTCAAAACGATAAAAGAACCATGTAAAATGGAATTAAATAATTGAAGTCTGACCTGATAACATAGTAGATATCCGCATTCCAAAGTTTCAGCTTTTTTTTTTTGGTCGGTAAAGTTTCAGCTTTTGGATAGCTAGAATTTTACTAGGGTTTTTCTCCCTTTCAGCACAGAAAAATGAAATTGCAAGTGACATATAGAATTCCTATATACTGAAATGAATATGTGTAGGTATTTTGTGAATATAAACTTAGTAGATTTCATTATGGACACTCTATTCTATTGAAGAAACTACCGTTAAATGAGATTTCATTTGCTTTTTATGGTCACTCGTTTGTTTCCAGTTTTGTATAATCGCCAGTTATATATATATAATATGCAGTCGCATTCTTAATGTCTAATTCTTCTTGAGGAAAAAGAGGGAATTTTTCTATTTCGATTCTCGAAGAATATTGCTTTGAGGAGCTTTCCTATTGCCTACCATTGATAGAGAGTGTTATTAGTAAGCAATCACCATCAAAGAGGCAGATATGTTTATTTATTCCAACGCCTCATTATTTGTAGAGATTACTATGCCTAATTAAATTATTCACGTAAAAGGCTACACACGTGATTCCTCTAGGCCATTGATATAAAAAAAAAAAAAAGGAACGAGAATATAGGATGTGTTTGTTTTACAAGAAATTTAAAATTTGAAAAATATTTTTCGGAAAATTGTTAATTATATTGCTTAGAGAAATTAATTAATTAAAATTATTTTAATATCAATAAAAATTTATGGATGATGAAAGTATTATCGATCTATTTATTTTTGTAAGGGGTATAACTAATCATTTTTTTTGGAAAACATTTTTAAAATCTTGAGATTTCCATAAAGCAAGTGCACATTTGGAGAAAACAATAGTACCTATCATTGTTTTATAGCTTTTTTACACTTATATTCAGAAAATGCTATGTAGGCATGGCAATGTGATTGACAAAATATTCTTTTAAGGAATACATTTCCCTCTAGTTGTTATGGGTGAAGAAAATTTTTGTCCAATTAAACTTTTGATTTGGTAAGTGATATAACCTATGGAATCCACATTTACACCTAGATTTATAGACGTGAAAAAATTCAAAAACAGAACCCTAACCACATCGACGACACCCATTCTTTGTCTTCTTCTCGTTTGCTCCCCTCCGGCGGCAGTTGCACTGCCACTCCTTAGATGTTGTCAACCCTCTATCTCCGACCATCGCCACCAATATGCTTTCTCTCCCCTTTAGGGAGTAAAAAAAAAAAAAAAATCATAAACTTATTGCCTTTATATCAACTCACTCTTAAATTTTTTAATAATTTGACAATATGGTCCACTTGATCAATATTGATAAAAAAATATCATTAACATGAACGTTAGTTGTCCTACATAACAAGACTAGTAGAATGGTTGACGTTGACCTAGATAAAATTTTTATTTTTTAAATTTTTATGATTTTTTATTTATTTCCTTTCTTCTTCTTTTTTTTTTCAACTCGGGTTGATAAGGTTGCTAACCAATCCTTGCCGACCACAAGCAAGGTCTGGGCAAGGGTCTCTATGACCTCACCAGTCATAGACAGGGGCTACAACACCCTCATTGGCCAATTGTGGCCCTTGCCTAGATTTGGGCGAGGGCCCGATACCATCATTTAAGGCTGGCGATGATCAGCGGGTAACCTCGACGGCCTAGAGTTAATTAAAAAAAACAATTATAAAATTTGAAATTTTTCTTCATCAAAACAGCCTAATCATATTATTTTGAAAGACTAGATTCAGCCTTAGCCAGAACCAATTCTTTTGATTGATTCAAATTCAAAATCAGACTCCATATCTCTTTCATCCTCCTCTTCTTTTTCGATCCCTGCTATCGAATCATTTCCTATTGTACCAACCACTTCTTTAATATTCATGGTTGATCCCCCCAATCAAGAGATGGATTCAAGTCTTTCTGAACCAGAGGTCATCCAACCAAATAATTCATCCTAAAATCTAACTTCCTCCTCCAAACAATTTTTTATTGTTGATGACATTCTTTATTCCAAATGGCCAGATTTCATGCTTGGCTAAATACCCAAGCTCTCATAACTCATGACAAGTATGACATCCTCTTTGGATTTGTCACAAGGTTCACATATAGTCTCAAACATTGATGGCAATTAGCTACAAAACAAAATCAAGTACAATTTCTTCTTTTAGCAGATTCGACCAAGCTATTACTATCATTTATCATTTTTTCATTGGTAAACCTACTGACCATAAGCTCAAAAGAATAGAGTTTTTTGAAAAAGAATTCTACTCCTTCTAGAAAAGGCATATCGATAAGCATTATCGTAAAATGTTCAAACTCTTATATAGCCTTGAAGCTAATGCAAATCTGAAACAGGTTTTTCTAGCCTCTTTTCCTGGAGAACTATCTCAGCAAGTTGAGGGATCATTTTTTCAACAATCAAAAGAGAATTGTGGATATTCTGTTGGGAGAAATATAGCAAGAGATCCATTTGTGCCTTGATGATTTGTATCTAAGGTGCTAGATGATCAAAACTTATCTCAAGGACCATCGAGAACTTGATGGAAGTGGTTAGCATCAAAATTTGAAGATTAAGTGTTTCAAAAAAGATTGTGATGGCTCTTGTGGAAAGTCTTCTAAAAAGAAAAAACAATTTAAAAGGTATTGGATAGGAAAATCCAAACATGGATCTTAGCATTTCCGGAGAAAGAAAAAACAACGATTTCTATGAAGAAGGAAAGACCACTCAACCTGCAAGAAATCAACTTGATACTTTATCTGCAACAAAAAGGGTTATTTCTCCAAAAATTGCCATTAGCCGAAAAAAGGTCAGGATCACTTGATACATTACATTGAAATTGAAACTGATATTTCTCTTGAAAATGATGATATTGAATCATTGTTTTCCATTGATGAAGACCCATCTGAGCAAACTCTTTGTGTCATTCCATGTTATCAAACTCCTAATGAAATTGATTATAACTCAAATGAAAATCGTTTCCATATATCTCTCACCTCTTCAAAGTAAGACCCTAGTATATTTTCAAGTCAAGTCCATTATCCTCATTTTCTTGTAAAAAATTTTAACTCAAAGTTTGCCAAACCAATCACAATCATTTCTCTTATAGATATTGGTGCAAATTCTTCAATTCTAGACATAAAGGTTTTTCCCGAAGAATACTGGATTTCTTGTGTTCAATATTTCAATTCTGTCTCAGAATATACTTTTTCTACAAATGTGCGAATTACACCAGTAACTATTCAATTTTTTTCCTTAGTGCTCTATAACCACTAAAATCTTTGGAGCTAGTCTCCATAACAAAGATTTGATCATTGGTTGGGAGGTTATAACTCAAATTCCTTAACTCCAAATCATTCTTGGAAAAGGCTTTAAATATAAAGATCAGTTATCTAAATTTGTCAATATTCAAAGGCTTTTTTCTATCCAAATGAGTTTACTAAATCCGATCATGCAAAAGTTGTTAGAATCTTGTTTAGAATCACATTCTGAATTCTCTTAGAAATGTCTTCATCCTCTGTTGAAAAATCCAGAGTTTTTTTTTATAGTCTTCCTTTCATAAAAAATAAAGACATAAATCCCACCAGGGCGAGTCATATGGGATGAACTCATATCTTCTTGTCACTGCTCGGGAGGAATGTTCAGAACTGCTACAGCAATGCCTTATTGAAATCTCAAATTCTCAATGAACTTGTGAAACTTTATATGTTAACAAATGAGTTGAGCAAAATAGAGGAAAAAAGTGGCTAGTGATAAATTACGAATCCTTTAAACTTCTCTTCGAAGATGACAAGTTCCTTTTACCCTCAAGAAATTCATTTTTTGTTGAATTTTGGCAATTGGGCATCCATCCCGAAGACAGGCTCAAGACAAGGTTTTACATTCCAAGCTAGCATTTTTAATGGAAATTCCTCCCTTTTAGCTTCAAAGTAGCCCAATACTTATTCCAAAAAGTCATGTGTCATATTTTTGAATCAATCTTGTCGAGTAGTAGTTTACATGGATGACATCATGCTATATAGCCTTGATGAGGAATCTCATTACCAACTCTTCAATCAATTTGTAGACATCATGAAAAAATATGGAATCATGCTTTCTCGGAGAAAGATGAATATTACCTAGACAGAGATTGAATTTCTTGACATGCACCTAAACAAAGATACATACTATCTAGGGCCACACATTTCTCTTGAATTGTTAAAATTTTCAGAAAAAAATTTCACGACAAAGCAAGTTCAACAATTTCTTGGGATAATTAATTATCTCCAAGACTTTGTTCCTAACATGACAAAATTATTACTTCCATTGCAATTGATGCTGAAGAAGAATCCTCCGCCTTGGAGTAAAGCTCAAACCAAAGCAATTGCGGAGCTAAAAGAAGTGATGTAGAATATTTCTCCATTACAAATATCATCCATTGGGAAGAGATTCATCTAGACTGATGCTAATGACGAATATTGGGTAGCCATACTGCTTGAAGAAATTAAAGGTAAACAAAATTTTTGGGTTTACAAAAGTGGAAAGTTTTCCTAGGTTGAAATGCATTATTATTCAACTTTCAAGGAAATATTGACAATAAAGAATGGGATAAAAATGTTCGAATTACATCTTATTGGCCATTATTTCCCGGTAGAAGTGGATATGGCATCCTTTCCTCAAATGACTAAGTTCAAATAAAAGCATATTCCCCATTCTCAACTGCTTCAATGAACAAAATGGTTTTCAAAATACTCATTTGAAACCAAACACATTTCAGGAAAGAAAAATGTTCTTACAGACTCTCTGTACAGGCCAAAGGCACCAACAAAGATTAATATGTACATTATGAGGCATGCTTTTCATACTTTTCATCACAACGAAAAGCATAAGATCAAAAGAATACGAGACTAGCCAAGTTTGGACTGCCCCTAAGAAATTATTGAACGGATCTAGAATGACAACCTTAGTGAAAATCTTCACCACTTTATATGGTAGTGTCACACAGATCTATTTAGACTCTATGGAGGCTCAATTCTTTATCTTTTTGAATTAAACTTTAGGTATCCATTCATACATCCTTTAATCTGGAATGAAGATAATTTTCCTAATAAATTTCGATGGATATTATGGTACTTAACTACTAAGTACTTAATAACTATTAAGTTTTCTACCAAAAAGTTCATTGCCAACTTAATCGGGATATTTGCACTTGACCGTAACCTTGAAAAGGAAAGTAATAGGAGCCTTTTGGTTGTACTCAACTGGTTCTATCCGCCCACTTATTGGAAGCATCTCTTCCAACAGGAACTGAGAACTATCCGACCAAAACCAAAAATACACACTGTTGTGTTTTTCCGACGTCCATGGGCTTTTGTACAAAATAATGACATCATTGTTGATACACCAGAAGGAGTAGGAATCACAACTTACAAACCTCAACCACGCCTTAAGGAAGCTTGTATTTACAAATCATTTTCTGATTGCGTTGGATCTATCGAATACAATTATATAGAACTTCAAAGAGCCTTATGCCAAAAAACATGACCATCCCCGAAGAAGTATGGGATTAATTCACACCTGTCCCATGGGATCACTAAGACCTTGCACTAGAGGCCAAAGAAGCACTTGAGGAATTCAAAAAAGCATGGAACCCAACAAGGATATCTCCATCACAAGAGCAAGAAATGACAAACACAAATGATCTTGCACAGTCATCACATGTTCGAGCATCCCATACTTAATGGGGAGGCCCTCTTTTTCAAGATCCCTACGATCAAGGACTTTTATCCTTATCACCTAGATTAGACACATCTCATTATACTCAACCAATAAATTAGCCCCAGCCAAACATGACTGCTGACACTCTAGGACGCTTTGGGACTCGAGAGGAAGTATCCTTCTTAAGTGGAATAAACATATGGAGTGCCTTGATAGCACAAAGAGAAGTCACCTGCAGCCCCTTTGACATTAGACTTGCAAAACTTGAGCAAAGACACACAAAAGAACAGTTTGCAATGCATAGCTCTGATGATTAAGATTATGACTATGACTCCCACGATAGAAGATAGGCTTGTAGCTAGGTTACTGTAACAGAGGTCATTATAGCAAAGCATTATAGCAATATGTTAGGGAAATCACTGTTCATATCACCTAGAGTAATTCCCGATCAAATTTCCTGGAGTTTGTGTAATTTCATACTTGTAAGCATGATCTTTGTTTGTTTGTGACCTCTTAATGCCTATAAAAGATTTAAAAAAAAAAAAAGAGGATGTGATGTGTTGGATAGAATCCCTTGAAGTAAAGTGGGTGCTTATGCAAAATCTCTCAATATCTCTCTAAACACTTCTTCTTATCCAGCCTCGTAGGATCCTTTAAGAAATGTGGCTCTACTAAGTTCGAGATGTTAATATCCTGGCATCCTTGAGCATCTCTTTGCTCTGATCCAAATTTCCAAGTAGCTCACAACCAACATACATATTAGTGATTTACAGACAAAATTGATTGAATGTACTACATTGATAAATCATCAAAAGATTTAGAACTCAGTTAATTCAATTGAAAAGTTTAAAAATGAGTTGGTATAAGTACAATTAGTTTAGGACTTTTTTGGCATATTTCCCATCACAAAGGGCATTATGGCAACCATAGCAATCTCAATGGCTGCCACATGAGGTCTTGCCCTTAAACCAAGGGTGTTCCCCTTGGGCAACCTTAGATATAAAGTCGTGCACGATTGTGCAGAGATAACTCCCTCCACTACAGAGGTCACGAAGAGAGCAAGAGAGAGATTTACAAAGTCAGCTTACTTAGGTGTAAAAAAGAACCAATCAAACAAAGAATTGTAACCACTGGGATTCGCCCCAGTGGCCACCCTTCCAACATGGAAGGGGGAGGTGAGGGGTTCAAATCCCCACCTTCTCAAAGGGGATGGGGTAGGGACGTGTAAGTTTCAGGAGTGGGTTTCGACTCCCACGCCCTGCAAAAGGCAGGGCAAAAGTCTAAGAGTGAGTGTAGAGTAGAAATAGAGTGGGACTGACAAAAAAAAAAAAAAAAAACAAAGAATTGTCAATCAACCAATAAAAAAAATAACGATAATAAAGATTTGTCGAAGTAACTTTCTACAGGCAAAAAAATAAATCAAAATACAATTTTTTTAAGGAAAAATTATCATAAAAGTCCTAAATATATGTTTAAATATCAATTCAATCTTAAACATTTTAATTGCGTCAATTCAATCATAAATATTTTTAATAATTTGTCAAAATTGTTTTAAATCTCTTGATAATTTGCCAATATAATCCTTATAACCAAATATCAAAATAATAGGTTTAGGACTAAATTTACAAATTTTCAAAATGTTTAAAACTAAATTGATACGATTGGAATATTTAAGATTAAATTGATAAATTATTAAAATGTTTAGGATTAAATTGATACAATTCAAAAATTTGAAATTAAATTGGCCTATATACAATATATTTATGACTTTTTGGACAATCATCCCCTTCTTTCCATGAACAAGTTCTTATTAGGAGGGAAAAATTTTAAAAACTTGCATGCTCTTTGCACGTTGGGTTCGTTAGAGCTGAGTGCTCATTGCTTTCCTAAAAACTTAATCATTTGTGAAAGCTAGTAGATGACCTAAGCCTCATGCGAATTGGATGTAATTTGTTGAAAAAGCATGCCTGATGACAACAAAGCTTAATCTGCAATAATTAATGAGCTTATTTAAGTGTGCAGAACTTCATATTTAAACCATGCAAAAACTAAGTTCAAAGCCCACAATTCAAGTCGAATTTTCTATGTCTAGAAAACCACAAAAGTAAAGGCGTGGAACCAAGCGGAGTAGGTTCTCCAAATAGTCAGCAATGCCAATGTGGACTTTCCAGGTGTAGATTTGAGGAATACGGGGGAGTTCTTAAATTGAAGACCGTGCTCATAGCAATTTAACCATGGTATTTTGATAATATTCTGCCGAAAACCATGGACAAATTCGCAGAGTAATCGAAACTTTGATTTAAACCCCCCCCAAAAAAAAAAAAAAAAAGAAAGAAGAAGATATGTGTGACAGCATTAACTTTCTCTCGCTTTTTCTTAGAATATTATCAGTTCTGTTAATGTATCCATCGAAAAGTTCACGGGCAAATATGCACCACCTACAAAGTTCAGAGGAGTTTTGAATAATATCCCCGAAAAAAGCCTCTCATTTCGGTGGCAAAATCCTTTACGACTGACGAGAGAGACGAGGGCGAATGAGCATTGTTCTCACATCTTTGTTCTTTTTAAAATAGAGTTTCTCGTCTCTCTCTTGAAGACCTTTAAAAGTAATTTTATTAAATAGGCTTAGACCTTACAAATATTTTGTGTCCCCAGCATCGCAAATAGAACCTGCCCGCACGTCCCCAAAGACGTTCCACAAAATCCGTACAAAAAGGAGGTGACCACGTTGCTTCATACTTAATTCCATAAATCGTCCTAACCCTACGTACTTAATTTGCCACGTCTGATAAATTCCGGCCGGTCCAATAATCGATTCTAATCTTAATTATATCGTCATTTGACTTCCCAATAAACCACGAATTCGGTTTCCATCTTCGTGATAGTCACGAAGGGCAGACTTCATACTTATATATAGAGCAACGGAAATGTTTCTTTTGAGAGGCTTGAGAGAGAGAGAGAGAGAGAGAGAGAGAGAGAGAGAGAGAGAGAGAGAGAGAGAGAAAAGGAGAAGGGCCTTCTTGATTGAATCATTGTAATGGCAGTGGCGACGGCTTCTGATTCGCTTCGTTCGTGGAGGTTCGGCCTCCTCTGCCTGCTGGTGTTTGTCTGGAGACCCGCCGCCGCCGCAGGCTCTTACGGCGGTTCGCCGGCCGGCTTTAAGCCGACGGCTTGGTCCCTTGCCCATGCCACCTTTTATGGGGATGAGACTGCCTCCGAGACGATGGGTACATATATGCCTCTAGTGTCCGTTCTTTCTGTAACGATATATTTACATCCCCATCTGGCTAAGCTTCTCGATTCTGAATTCTGATGTGCAGGAGGCGCTTGCGGATATGGAAACCTCTTCCAAAATGGATATGGGACGGACACGGCCGCCTTGAGCTCGACCCTCTTCGACGACGGCTACGCGTGCGGGCAGTGCTACCAGATCAAGTGCGTCCAGTCACCCTGGTGCTTCAAAGGGGTCTTGTTCACGACGGTGACCGCGACCAACCTCTGCCCGCCAAACTGGTCCCAGGACTCCAACGCCGGCGGGTGGTGCAACCCGCCGCGAGCCCACTTTGACATGTCCAAGCCCGCGTTCATGAAGATAGCTCAGTGGAAGGCGGGCATCGTCCCCGTCATGCATCGGAGGTATGCACCTATGCGTACCTTGTTAATGGCATGCACATTGATTTTTACATTAAGCTCAATTTATATACTAGCAATGAAATTTATTACTCAAAAATCAATTCCAGTATTCGATTACTCCCCTGCAACCGAGTTGAGCTTGACCATATGGATTTTCTATTCGAGCCAAGCTCGGGCGAGAAATTCAACACTTGATCGAACTCGAGTCAAATTTTGAATATCGAGTACAACATGAGTCGAGTCGAGCTGAGCTCGAGTCATGCACTCTATGGACATTCCTCGACTCCACTATCCCCTAACTTCCCCAATCTACTTTAGATTTATTTTTCAACTAACTTTAGTCTCAACTCAATGTCTTCTCTAAAATCATATCATGATTCAATTCGAATCGACAGGGTCCCCTGCGTGAGGACCGGCGGGATCCGGTTCCAGTTCCAAGGCAATGGCTACTGGCTCCTGGTGTACGTGATGAACGTAGGAGGGGCGGGCGACGTCGCCAGCATGTGGGTCAAGGGGAGCCGGACCGGGTGGATCAGCATGAGCCACAACTGGGGCGCCTCGTACCAGGCCTTCGCCACCCTCGGCGGCCAAGCCCTCTCCTTCAAGCTCACCTCCTACACCACCAAGGAGACCATCGTCGCCTGGAACGTCGCCCCTTCCAACTGGAGAGTGGGGATGACCTACAAGGCCAACGTCAACTTCCGTTGATTGCCTGTGCAATCGCATGGCGTTTACATCTTACTTCTTTTTCTACCCGTTTGATCGCTGGCGCGGCCACGCCCCCTTCTTTTGTCTTCTCGATTTTTACCTTTTGAGAATTTCTTCTTCTAAAATCATTGAAGATTGAAAAATGATTGAGTGATAGTATTTGATATACTATGAGAATGATAATTTTAAGTATTTAATGTTCCGGCGTAAGACTGCCAGCAGGAAGATGCTTGAGATGGCTGAAATTGAAAGGACAAATGTACACGACCTTGCTTTTGAGAAAGGACAATAATTTCTAAAAGCTCTTATTCGAGGAGAACTACTTCCTGCTGATTAAGACCGGTTCATCTCGTTTCAATGCCCTGGACACCTAGAAGCTCTGGATTAGCGTGGCACGATGCCAAACCAAGAGTCCAACCAAATCGAACAAGCAAAGAAAGCATAAAGTCCAAATCCATCTTTTCGAATTGGCTCTAATAGTCGTTTCACGTCACACCGAAAGGGCACTGCACAGTGACCCAAGAGCTGCTTGGAAGAAGTTTATTCAACAAATGTGATAAATTTAATATTAAACTATACTTTCATCTTAGAATAATTAAAATCTTACATTATATAAGAATAGAAAATCCTAAATTCAAATCTTTCCAGATCCCATTTACCTTCCCAATTAAATATATTTATATTTTAATACTAGGCGACGGTGCAATCCCCGCAAAATCTCACAATTGGCTTTTTATATACACAATTTCATGCATTCATTTACAATAACACGCCATCAAAGAAGTAAAAACTATGGCTGATTTATAGGCGTAAACAAGGTTGCCCCTTTGGGCTAGCTTCGCTGGCCCACGCCTTCTTGGGGCCCGTACCCACCCCCGCTCAGCCGGGGAAGCTCCTCCGACCATTGGATCGAGCTCATCGGAGGGAAGCAACACTCGCACTCGACGCGGCACGCCTCCGGCGGCTCCCGCTCGGACAACGGCGGCGTCTCCGCCTCAACCTCCTCCTCCTCCTCCTCCTCCTCCTCCCCCTTCCGGGCGCCGGCCCCGGCCGAGGAAGGGGCGGCGGCATCCTTGAGCGGTCCCCAGCACTCCACCTTGTTGAACTCCCGAAGGTTGGAGTGGAAATACACCCAGACCAGAGCCTCCTGCAGCTCCGGATGCTGGCTCAGCAGATTCCCATCCGCATGCACGAACGCCCTCAACACCTGTGTTTTCATTCAAAGTACCATCTATTCTATCAATTCAACTGTTTCAAAAAGAATATCAGATCAAATTGATCAACCAAAACTAATTCTCCTGATCTGTTATACAAGAAATGATCGATTCTGAATAAGGTGTATAGAGTTCAAGTTGATCGATTAGCGGGCGATTTGGCTAGGGAGTTTACCACGGGGAGCTCTTTGCAGAAGATGAAGTATCTAAGCCTGGCACACAGGTCCAGGAGGAAGTGGCCTCCGCTGATGTGGCAGTGGACATGCAGAGACATCTTCCCCTTCACTTTCTTCCACTCCGCCACAACTTCGTCTCTCTGCAATCTGTTGTACCATCCTTGCAGCTACAACAAGAACCGAAACCAGTTCGCGAGATCCTCAGTTAACACATGAACGGAAATAAATTTACAACGAGCAATTGGAACTATATAAATATAATCTCTCGTGCTAACTGTTAGCCCTATCTTTTCTTTCCTGTGCGTGATGTTTCAGTGCTCTGTTTCCCCTGTTTTGCTTTCATTAAATTCTCCCGGCTTCTCGCACAGTTATGCTATTCAGTTCCCGACCCAAGAATAAAAGGCATGAGGAAACTCTCATGACGAAGATCAAGCATGGTTTTAACAGAATCTCATCCAGCATCGGATTCCTGATGAATCGAGATTCAGGGGGGGCTTGGTTGATTACCTGAGAGTTGTTTATGGTCTGAGAGATAGCCAGAGTGAGCTTCGAAGTGACATCACTGTGAGTGAGCGTGTAAGTCCTCGGAAGCTTCCCCGGATGCTTCTTATCATCCACGCCCAGGAAGAGAACCTTCAGCTTGGACGCTTCGAAGATCGACGGCCCAAATAACCTCGCAACCTGATCCAAACCAATCAAATAAACAAATATACGCGACCAAGACCAAGATTCTTTCCAGAGAAAAGTTGCGAATCAACTCTCGATTTATTTTCCCCTTTCCGAAAAAAGACAAGAAAGAATTCCCAACAGAGCGCATAGAGTGTACAACTCAGAAGCATAAGCTGAATAAAGAAAGAAAAACTCACGGGGACGATAGAGAGATTCTTCTTCTTGGTGGATCTCCTGGAGGGAAACAGAGACCTCTGTTTCTGATACAAAGAAGAAGATTCCAACTTCGAAGGAACGAAAGGAGAAGCAGTCAGAGAACCCATCTCTCTCTCTCTCTCTCTCTCTCTCTCTCTCTCTCTCTCTCTCTCTGCCTGCGTGTGCGAAGGAAGGGGAAAGAGACGTGCTTCAGCCTCCAACCCCTCCACCGCTCCTCAGCCCCAAAAGGAAAAAAAAAAGACCCGGACACACTATTATATTCCAGAAAAGAACAGAGAAGAGAAGAGTACTATCGGAAGCAAAGCAAGAACATGATATTTTCTCAGGCTCTCTTTTCTCTTTATCCCTTCTCTCTTTTGCTTTTACTCGGGAGGACGCGAGGCTTTTGCTTGCGGGCTTCAACGTCCGAAAGCGAGAACCGAAGCAACGCTTCCTTGGCTTGCGGGGGAAGTTCGGGTGCGTGCGTGATGGAGATGGAAGTGGTGGGGGCCGTCTGTATCCGATCCTATGTCCCGGCGTTGATGTGGGAGGAGGTTGCTTCCAAGGCTAGGCTTCTTCTCTTTCATCGAAAAGACGGGAACCGTGGCTGTGCGCTAAGCTAACCGCGTGGTTTGCCGACAAATTATGGAACGGCTTTCTTCTTTTGGGCCGACAAGCAAAGCGGCGTTGGCGACCGATTCCGGCGAGCTTGGCTTCTTTTCTTGTCTTGGTGTGCAAATTGTGCATGGCCGAACTTTTAGGCGAGCGTGTTTTGGACGTAGGTTCGCCGGACCATCCCATCGACTTTTAGGCGAGCGTGTTTTGGCCGTAGGTCCGCCGGACCATCCCATCGCAGCCGTTTATTTCCGCCTCGTTTCTTGGAAGTCTTATCCCGTGCGGAAAGGCTCGCCCACCATCCCATCTCGGTTGGGTGAGGAAAACGTGACCATTTGATCCCACCCAGGAGGGGGCCCACGCGGGACCCATTTCATCCGACGGCTAGGATGAATTGAGCTCATTTGCATTAGGATCGTGTAAAACATTGCTGAGAATTGATAGTGGCTTGTGTTGAATGTTGAGCACATGAGCAAAATACACAAAATGACAAGGGTTAATATCTAAAAAACCCCAAATTGGCTTCCCAAATTAATTTTTTGATTATTAAAAATTAAATTTACACCAAACTAATTTTAACTAGCATACTTGTAAAAAAATATCATAAACTAATTTTTTTACCATAAAAAACCCCAAACTAATACAAATGTGACAAAAATTTACCATTTATTAACTTCTGTCGAATTTTACCATTAAGTCTACTAAGGTGGATGACAAATATGACAAGTCCACATGAAAATCAATGAGGTCAATACGACAAAAGTCCCAAATTTATCACATGTGTACTATTAAATTTATCACAAAAGTACTGTTAAATTTATCACAAGTATACCAATTTGAGATTTTGATGATTTTTACCCTATGAATTTGTCAATACCATATGCCATCTGGGTCAACAAATTTAAATTTCAAATTTGAAGGAAGCTAATAGAGAATAAGTTTGTTACAAGTGTACCAATTTGTGATTTTTGATAATCAAATAATTAGTTTAGAGTAAATTTATCACGTGTATATCAGTTTTGGATTTTTGGTAATTAAAAAAATTATTTTTTGGTAAATTTATTATGGGTGTGATAAATTTGTCAATGGTGTACAAATTTAGAGTTTTTGATGGTTAAAAAATTAATTTGTAGTAAATTTATCATGGATATACTAGTTTGGGATTTTTCAAGGTATTAAGCCAAAAGATAAAAAGAAAAGGTAAGGCCTATGCTAGGAGAGTATGAAATATCTAAACATGAAATGGAGTCTAACATATGAGAGAATTTACACTTCAACGCAACATAATTGGAAAGAACTTACACTCAATGACGAGAGAATAGGACATATATTTTCATGCAGGAGGCACAGAAAGCAAAGGGTTGAGGTGGAATTTAATTAACAGTTGACGATGTGAGAGATAGATACCATTATGAAAATTGATTGAGATTCGAGAGTAAGGTGGGTCATGGGTGGACCCACAATCAAGCAGATTCTCACAAAATATTATGTATGATATTATGCCTAATTATGAGCACTTTGTCACCATAACTAAAAGCCCTAATATGAGTTTAAGTGATGTTCTTCTTTTTTCCCAAAGGAAACATGATTTTCCAATCTTCTCCAATCTGTCTGGATATGTTACTGTTTCAATCGATAATCTCTAGCCACTTATTCATGCCTATCTCACCTTGGAGCCATGTGACTTGTGTGCAAGCTGTAATGTCAAGCAATTCCTAACACATCAGCCAGTACCCAAAAAATAATATATTCATATAAAACCTTGCATTAATAATTCATATATAATCTTAATTTAGCATGCGTAGTAACTCTTCGTGGGCTACCACAATAAACTCTTGGCGTTCCAAAATGATAGGTACACCTAACTTGATCGACGAGTCACTTTCAAATTTGGCCCCCTTTTCCAAATTTAATAAAGTATAGGCAATCATTCTGGCCATATTCTTCATATGTTCTCTCATATACTTCCAAAATAGTTTGCAGAAAATTTGGCCTTCGGTCGGTGGTAGAACGTGGACTTTTTTTGGTCCCATTTATTGATGACATCTCCCGGAATCAGCCGATGAATTATTTTCTTCGCTGGACTCCATGTTTTGTGGGGATGAATGTTGAAGATTCACGAACGTCTTTCCCTCCAAGCCGCTAGAAGATGCCGGTTCAATATATATTTCTCAAGTGTTGATTTGCACCCAAGTCAACATCAGACGGAGTTTTATGAAGTAACAATGCAGCGAAGTCTAGTCATGTCTTTGTCACCCGAATTTCTTGAGATGAAATGAATTGAAGTGTTGAAAGGAAGCCCTTCGGAATAAAATTTTTGATAAATTGAATATGACGGAAAGAAATCGAGCCCAATATGACATACTTGACAATGTTCGCTCGAATACTAGACTTTCCTTTAATACTAATTGTACAAAGTCATGTCATACAAAATGAACCTGTGGAGAATTCAATGATCATTTAAAAATTTAGGGTACAAAGCACAACAATGGGGTGATCTGAGGAATTTAGGTTTCCGAGTATAACAAAAACGAAGGAAACTAAAACAGGTTTAGGTTCGGTCGTTTATCGGCAAATCTCTTCTGCGAAATCAACCCCAGGTTAACTACCAATAGAAGGTTGCTATCAATATGAAAAGGAGTCGGCATGAATCTATGAAAGAATCTTCAATTCCTACAAAGTAAGCCAAGAGTTCTCATTTTTAACAAATTTCAACGTATCTTTCCAGCGTTTTTCTGGATTTTTTTTCCGATAAAGTCTAACGAGGGCTGATCGGTTTGGACACGGCACTGCGTTTGTGGTTAAGCACACGATTAGAAGAAAGAATGGGTCCCGAGTAGAGCCCCAAGTTTTTGGCCTGAATATCTTCGGTTGAACAGCTTCTTCGCATACATGATTTGACCTTTTGCGAAAGCTTAGGAAGATGAACAAAGCATAGAAGGATGAATCTTCGGGACTCCAAGTTCAGCTTTTTTGGGCAACACAATTCCCAAAAAAGAGGAACTTCAATTATTGGCTTCCGATCTTTCCTTCTTTTCTTAGTCTTTGCCGATCAGAAACACCCTGCGGTTGTATATTGGTCATATCATCAGAAACACCCTGCGATTGGATATTGGTCATATCGAGCGGACCATGTTTCTGTCCGTTTTATTCGGATAATTTTCGAATAATAAAAGGGTAACAAAACTGAATCATCGAGAAGGCATGAGCCGCGACAGTCGAGTGCGATTCCCCAAGTCACTGTACATGACACGGATGCCTCTTCAACAACTATAATCCTTATACGAATACATACGCACGCAAACACCAGGGACGATCTTTATATATGAGTAGCAAATACATGCTCCAAAGTACAAGGAGGCAACGAATTAAAAGCCTACCTCTTCCGTCATTAGGGTAAGAAAACCCCTTCGGACAGATATTATGAAGTCGATCACGAAAAAATGACAATGAGAGAGACAGAGATTTCTGAGTTATGGTCAAGCTCGTACCAGCTTTGGACAAATGACAGCTATTATAGCTAGCGTATGCTCAAACCTTCTTCATGTGGATGGATGTTTAATCGGTGTCTTTGAGGGCATCCTATGGATAATTCAGTTTCCACGTCCAGTCCCTGTCCTCGAGGAACTTCTGGATGCTCGGTCACAAATTTCAGCGGCCCTTGCACTTCGTTCTGGAACATAAAACTTCGATGGTAAGATCATGATTCATAACTTGAAGTTCCAAGCAGTGTCCATTAACTAAAAGAAATCTACGAAGACGCAAATCACCTTACTACGCAACTTTTTGTTTTCATCCATCAACTTCTTCTCCTGCAATGGACCAAAGAAAGATTTATCGCATAGGAATTAGAGATTGCAAGTCGATGAATCTAGCAAAACCAGCAGAAGCACATGCAATCACAAGTACATGCGCATGGATTTACAGTTTGATTACCTCCTGCTTTAGCAGCATAATTTGCTCCTTAATGAGTAGATTCTGCATGAGTGTGAGATCAACAAGTAATTGACTTTAACATCATGGCAATTCGTACATACTTCCTTTTCTTTTTTGGGGGAAATTGTAGAATCAAAGCTTAAGCGACACAGCTAGAGGGACAGCTTGCATGTACCTTTCTTGCCCTAATTTTGGATAAGCTTCTCTCCAACAGGTTCTGTGTTGATTGTAGCTCCTCGACCGAACACGTATCTAAAAGTTCTCCTGAGAGCCGACTACACAAACATTCACACAAAAGTGCAATCAATACAATATTGGACTGATTAATAAAGATTTAAATATTTGCCAGAAACGTTACAATGGAGATCAGTCTTGGACCTGTTGGAAACGTTGAGAAGTTCTATCATCTTTACCATGTCTAGAGAGTTTCCCTTCATATTCTGCATCAAAAAGACAGACACACTTAGCTCCGTTCAACTTGAATGATGTCTCGAGTTTGTTCTCTCTTTGTTGTCCAAATTCTTGAGTGAGAGAAATGAATGCTTTGAAGGTCACTGATTGCTGGACAACTATGCAAGAACATTATTCATAAGCAAATAGCACGATTGCTATTGTATCCTCTCATAACGGTGAACAGATTATGCGTTTGCCTATAATTAGAATTGCTTTCAACAAGCTAATGCCAAATATGTGTCCCAGAGAGATTTCTCATCCAAAATTAATTGCAAGTTTGAGAAGAGATGTCCACATTCAGAGATGACTCATACAATCCGCTCCATTGATGCACATAAATGACTGGTATAACTTGTGAGAGTGGGCACGATGTTTTTCCCTGTCTTAGGTGATCTTTCTTTTCCCTGCTAACCTTTTTATGCAAATTAGAGACTCAAAAATCTGAGGATAATATGTAATCATTGTAGTCACGGCAATAATTAATTAGAATATGATTAATCCCAACAAGGGCACTGTTTAGTTCCCCTAGCTAGCTGTGGACTCTCAAATGCAACTTCAAGACATCTTGATCAAAGATGGTTAACATGCTAGCTGTAGAATCTATCAATTTTTATGCATGAGATGACGAGGAAGGGATGCTAAGAACATGATCAGTATCAAAAGGTAAACCTGCAACTCGATTTCGGTAGTTTTCTCGCTGCACCCTGGGTCCTTTGTTTTCCTTTGATATCGTTCTATTATGCTGCTCATGCTGAAAATTACCACTGCCATATCAGCATTTATATGACTTGCATGTGTCCTAGTGGAAATGACCAGAGCCATACCAGGCCAAATGCTTACTGAAACATATTGAGATGACAATTAACGATACGCACAAATACACTGATACATATTTACCCTTTGACCTGCTATCAAAGTAAGAATCCCTTTCCAAGAATATATGTATGGACGTGTTGCTTCATACATCTTGCTTGGATGCTCAGCTGAAGTTTTTTGAACTGACAAGCTCAGTGGTGAGTCAACTAGAGAGATATGATTGATGATCTAATCAACAGATGAGCAAAAGAAAATTGAAGGACAAGTTTTTTCAGCAATTCATAAATTTTAGTACAACCTAACCCCGGAAAAGGGGAACTCAATGACTGATAGTTTGATGAAATGAACTGACATCTTATTCTGCTATCATGCTAAAAATTAAGTGCGTACCCGTTACTCTAAAAGTTTTAAATGATTAGGGAGCGGCAATTTACAGTGTATATACATATATTTATCTTAAGAGCACTTTTTTTCTACTAATTCAGCCATCCTTATTATTAACGGATAGCACAGCCAGGTTGACTTGAAAACTGGGATTTCTCTTCTCTATCTCTTCATTACTACTAAATCACCGTAATAATTTAAGTTTGAATAAAGGGTGCAAGTGGTCATTTATAGAGAGACAAATTCTATGTAATCTCGGCTCCCGTTAATTAATGGAAACCACCCAAGAATTAGGTCACAAAGATCCATTTTTTTCGGCTGCTATGGTAATTGATGCATGGGCATCGAGATGAAACATGGAGAGTTCATCAGGTCCTTGAAAAGCTTTGGTAATAAAAGAATTCTAATTTGAGAACTTTTTTCTTATCCATTCTTAAATGAATGTCTTCAGCTAGTTTGGTCACCAAAGACATAAGAGCCTCTAGAACAGTACACTCAGTTTTTGATCAAAGATAGGATTTCTATCTTCTTTGAAGAAACATACACAGGTAACTAATCTTTCAAAATTTGGGAGTCTTGAAGTATTTGGCATCATGTATTAGCAATTATATATCTCAGGGCTTAACAAGAACTTGGCCGAAATATGAGTGTTTTTCATCGTCAATCTTACTATATACATCATGTTAAAGCATCCCACAATGATTATTTAGGATTTTAGATTCATATACTGTCCTTCCACCTATTAATTTGAACTTTTGGATTGGACTTTTTAATATGCTATAGGAGTTGAGTTCCACCCCAAATTTATTTACTGTGTGAGGCTCCCTATCTCTCAAGTTACTTGTCTATGAGGTTTCAATGAGCCTTATATTAATTCAGTGTCTCTTCACCTATTAGTATAAGTTTTTTAGTTGAACATTCGAACACAAGATAAACAATGAGACGATAGATCATAACTTCAAGTAATCTTTAATAGATCGCCAAGGTACAATATAGGATTGTTCTTCGTATTACCAATCATATGGTAAATATGATCTCTTTCCTCCTGGTTATTAATTTATCACTAAAGGACATTACACCCTTATTGTTAGAAAAAAGCCTTTTTTTTTCCTTTCTTTTCAACAACTTAAACTGGCAGGTAATATGTGAACACCGAATAAATTCTATATATTATATCTTATTTCTTATCGTGGGTATACCGATCTTTGGACGTGAAACACATGATGCGTATTTAACTTCGCCAAACCTACAACCACTGCAAGCTAGGAAAATAGGCACAAAATCATGAATAACAGATACGATAAAGCTGAGATGAAATGTCAGGATTCAATCCTGTACTGCAAATTGTTACATCGATCTATCTCCTCAAAAATGTAAGCTCCAATGAAGTGGACCAAAAGCACATGTCTAAAATATTTCCTCACCGGCTCATCATATTATATATCCCTTGTGGTAAGTGTATAAATGCGAGGAAGAGAAGAACGAGTGCCTTTGCTTTAAGGAGAGAATAATATCATTTTAACTAGGAGTGCATTGCACGGTATAGATTTTCTGTTTTAAGTACTGGAACTGGGAAATCCTAACTGTTGCTCTTAGTAGCAGATTAGTTTTCCAAAAAAGATTAGCATTCTTTTCATGCATACGTTGTCCCCATCTGCTTCACTTAACACTTTCAAGAAAATGCATAAACTATCTATATGAATGACAGATATTGAGTCCAATGAGCCGCCGAGATCATACAAACAATCCTAACAAATAATAAACTTAGTGGCCATAAACCAAAACTTTCAGAAGATATAGCTCTTAAAGAAATCAAGAACTAAGGAAGGCAGATTTGAGGTGATAAACTCCTCTCACAGTGCATACAATATTGAGAAAGAGATACACCATCTTCCTCTACCGTAGATGATTTCAGTATGAGAATTCTTGGCAAGATTAAGCTTATCTTTGTCAGCGAGTCTTTCCAAGACAACACCAACGAACGTTGGTTCCCATGGTGGTCAGTGTAACCAAAATGTATTTCATGGTAACCATTAGATGAAAAGAAAAAAAAAATGATGTAAACTAAGCCACGCCCACCATTTTGTGGGTAGGTTACACAATGCAGTGGATGGGGCAATTCGCGTGCATCCATTAGGATGAGTCAAGTCACAAGGCATGCATAGCCGTCTTATGAAAAAATAAAATGTAATAAAATAACTAGTTCACAAATTGATTAACCAGTGCCTGCAGTAGGAAGTTTTTATTTCATGTGAGCTCCTATATGTGCAACTCGAAAATGAGTATATATATATATATATATATATATATATGTATAAAGATCTTATTTCCAAGTTGACAATGAAGAAGTAATTCTTTTGCTACAAAAATTTGTACTTTTTGAGATAACGGAAATGTCTGACAAGTTAAACTATATTCATATAGATCAAAGTTATGTTGATACAAAGTATGGTTTAGAAAATGTTGAGCATAACATGACCAACTTGTTTATACAAATACCCACTTAAAATTTGCTATTACACTACCTTTATGAGGAATTACATTTGACCCAACAGTGAGAAATCTTTTACACTTGCCATCTTGCGAAGAAAACTTTCGCCTTTCATATAGTTATATATTTAGTTACATAAAATGAAAATTTAGGCCACTATGTTGACAGTAAATACCATCTGCAAATATAATTTTTTCATCCATGTGCAAATAAATGTCTGTTTTCCATATTTCGTACTCCAAGTAGTACCGCGGAGATTATGCAGATCTCAGCCAGCGAGCATGGGCCAGAAGATAAGGAAATAAATTTGACTATGTACTAATTGCCGTACAAGACTGTAACCACAGAAGATAAAAATCTGATTATAGGGCCGAAAAAAGAAAAAAGATGAGATGATAGTTACCTGCCTATTCATTTAAAGTCGTAGGCTACTTAGAAACATTATTATTAATGACAGCGTCATCTGTACTAAAATTAAAATGAACAGAAAGGCACTAATTCCTACCAGAAAACTTGATAAGAATTATAGGGTTTTCATTCCTTTCGTTTCGCCTTTTCGCAGCCAATCTAGTCATGACCGAAGACGGCAAATCAAGAAATAGCTAGTAATTATAGCAACGACAGTCTTGTCAAAAAAAAAAAAAAAATTATAGCAACGACAGTAATTTGGTTCACTAACTGAAGTACCTTGAGGTAGAGAACTCATAAAGTTTTCCAGTAGGAGAGAAAATGATGGCGGCGACTTCAGCATCGCAAAGAACCGAGAGCTCGAAGGCCTTCTTGAGCAGCCCGTTCCGACGCTTCGAGAAGGTCACTTGCCTGCTCGTCTTGTTCTCTATCCTCCTCATCTGAGTCTTCCCTCTCACCATTTTTTTGGTTTTCTCGCACTTGAGAAATGAGGCGAAAGAAGCAGCCCAAGAAAGTCCAAGAAACGATTCTGCGATGCCAAGAAAATGGGGAGTTGAGAAATGGTGTATCGAGAGACAGCTTCCTTGAGGAGGCTACCGGATCTGCAAGACCCGGATTAGGTTTTCCAGAAATAGCAAAAGGAGGGACGAGAATCTGAACCGGATGAAACCAAGTCAAGAAGAAAGAAAAGTGCTTGTTGGTTGAAGGGGAAAGAAATCAGATATCTCCTTTTCTAGATCATCATCTATTTATCCCAAGTGAGAAAAATTCAGGGACCCAAGAAAAGATAAATCCAAGAACCCTAGCCTTCTCATGGCTAACCCTAGGAAACATTCTTTGAATGATTAAATTAATGGGGTGGACGAATAGAGAAAGACAGAAATCAAAAATACCTTTCTTGTTTTGGTAAAGATCCTGGAGAAGACACACAGGCGCCTCTCAAAACAAGGGCAGAAAAAATATATATAATTGCGGGGAATAAAAAACTCCAAACGGATGGGCACATGGAAAATCCGACCCGCCTCGTGACGAGGCGACACGTGGTGCTAGGGGGGAGTGGGCCTTTGTCCTTCCTCCCCTCATCTAGTTTTTGATAACAATGCCAAACTCAACGCCATGTTGACCTAAGAACATCACGCGTGAGATTGCAGGATTGTCCGACGCTTTAGTTCGCTTTTGAACTAAAAAATACAAGAAAAAATTGTCCATCATTCATCATTGTCTTACATGACCCACAAATCCAATCACGTTTTACAAATTAATTGATTTTCCCAATCGTTCAAGTTGTTACAATTGAAATAATGTTTAAGGGTCTGTTTGTTTAGAAGAAAACCGATGTTTGAGAATTATTTTCTGATTTTCCGATATTTGAATGGAGAAAAACTAATTCATGCATGAAAAACGCTTGCTATAGGCTGAAAATGATAATATTAAATAAGAGAAAAATAACTCCCCTTTTTAGCAATAAGAGTAGTTTTTTTTTTTTCCTAAATCACCAAATAAAAGAAAACTTGAATACAATATGCCTTGATTTATATAAAACATAGAAATATTAAGCAGAAGGTCATCCAAATTATGTGAAAAATGACATCTCTCGTAATTTTTCATTAGTAACATGACTGTTTATTACATGCTCAATAACTCGTTCATTTACGAAAATCTTGTGATGGAATTAAAGGCCATGTCTTGTCGTTATCATCCCACCAAAGATACCTCTCCCAGGAGAGAGCGAGGAGACAGAATAGAAAGCATTTGATGCGCTAGATAGAAAACTGTCGGATAATAATTTTTCCCCCGTGCTGCTGAGGTGGATAGAACCAGTAACGAGCCGCCACATTGCCGAATTTAGATCATCGACCAATGAGAATGTGCTGTGTGTCTCGACACACTCCGGGTGGGTGCACCACTCCAATCTAATGTCTCTCAACTTGCTTAGCGGCGCAATTGTGGAGTCCATCTACAGTGTCCACTAATTTGTGCGTGATTGAATTATTCATACTTGACTTCAATTGATTAGGTATAGTTAGGTATGGGATTAGAATATGATAGCCCAAATTAGTCAAACTTGAGATTGACTTGATTAAGCTTTTGACGAGCTTAAAGTTGACTTGACTTGATTCGTTTCCGATGTCGAATATGATTTATCATTGAGTGAAACTAGTATATAGGGATGTGACTATAGTAGATGGAAATCTGCCTATTTGATTAGTGTTGAGTATGTCTTAATTCTTTTTCTTTTTCTTTTTCTTTTTTATGGGCTTGGGCCAACATTAGGGCTTGGAGACAATATAAATATTTTTTTTTCAAGTTATTAGGTTAAGAAATTGAGACACAAAAATCTTAATTTCTCATAGCCACCTTTTGCAATCCTTGAAATTCTATTGGGATTTTGCTTCTCCTTTTGTGGTTTTTCCTGCAAGGGTTTCCACGTAAATCTAGTGTTCTTTTACTCTTTTCAGTTTTAATTTCGTTTTAATTTCCGTATCTGCCATAACAAACTGGTATTATAGCTTTAGGGTTTTTCTTGATCTTCTTGTTATAGTTTCAAGTTCAACAACAAGATTTGATATTGAGGAGTTTGAGGGAAGTAGTGATTTCAACCTATGGCAAGTTTGTATGTTGGCTATTCTTACACAACAGGGTTTGAATAAAACTCTACTTGGAAAAGGAAAGAAATCAAAAAACACGTTAGATAAAACATGAAAAGAATTGGATGAAAGAGCCATATCTACTATTTAGTTGTGCCTCATGAATGAAGTTATGCATGAGGCACTAGACTAGAAAATAGCTGCATGTTGATGGAATAAATTGGAGAGTATTTTTTTGATAAAATCCCTCACCAATTGGTTGAGGCTCAAGCAATAACTCTTTACTCTTCGTGTGGCTGGAGTTGCTTCTCTTAAATTTCGTATGTCTAAATTCAATGTTATTATCTCTGAATTAAGAACTATTAATGTTAAGGTCAAAGATGAGGATCAAGCTCTCTCATTGTTAGGTTTACTACCTTCCTCTTATAAGAATTTTAGAAAAACCATGTTTGTTAGTAGAAAAACTATTACTATTGAAGATGTCAAGACTAGTCTTCTAAATAGGGAAAAACTAGATACATAATTGACTTTTGAATGCAGTAATGATTATGGGGTTGATTTAGTTGCTAGAGGAAGGTTTGTTAAGAGAAGTGATGATGGCAAGTCTAGATTAAAATCAAAGCATAGGGATTTGATTTACAACTATTGTAAGTTTAAGAGGTATATCAAGATAAATTGTTTGAAACTGAAAGCAAAGCAAAATCAAGGGACCGCAAATCGACAGACTAATCAAAACTACCGGATTAGGCAGAATCAAGGAAAGGAAAACCTCGCTCAAGTTGTTATTACTGAAAAAGAAAACGAAAATTAGTTATTAGTTGCAAAAGATGAAAACAAATCCAGTGATAGCTAGATCCTTAATTCAGGTTATTCGTACCACATGTGTCTTAATCATGATGGGCTCTCCACGTACAAAGTAATGTCAAACACGTTTCCGATTTGAAGAAAAACATCATCGCTTTGGGTACACTTGATGCTAACAATTGTAAGTTTAGAGTTGAAGGTGGAGTTATGAAGATTATGAAAGGTTGACTTCTATTGATGAAATGATTGAAAACTGGCACCTTGTAGCAACTGCAAGGCACTACAGTTACCAGTTCAGTTGCTGTCTCATCCGCTATGACTAAAAAGACAACTCTAAAATATGGCACCTGGGATTAGGCCATATAAGTATTAGAGAGACGGAGGAGCTAAGTAAATGAGGTCTTCTGTGTGGTCAGAAAATTGGAAAACTAGATGTCTGTGAGCATTGTGTCTTTGAAAAATAGAAAATGATCGATTTCAAGATAGAAATTCACACAACAAAGTGCACTTTGGATTATATTCACTCTGATCTTTAGGGGCCTAAGAAAGTTCCTTCGAAAGGCCTTACTTCGAGATATTTACTTACTTTCATTGATGATTTTTCAAGAAAGGTTTGAGTTTATCTTCTAAAACAAAAAAGTGATGTCTTCGTTAAATTTAAACAATGGAAAACGTTAATTAAGAAGCAAACTGGTAAGAAGACTAAGCGATTGAGAATAGATAATGGACTGGAATTTTGTGGAGGTAAGTTTAATGAGTTTTGCAAAGTTAAAGGTATTATGAGACATCATACTACAGTGAATACACCATAGCAAAATAGTATTACAAACGCATAAACAAAATCTTATTAGAAAGGACTGGGTGCCTATTGTCTAATGCTAGTTTAGGTAAGGAGTTTTGGGTTGAAGCAATTAATACAACTGCTTGGTTGATAAATCATTCCGATTGCATTTCTATTGAGTACAAGACACCTGAGGAGGTATGCTTAAGTAAACCTACTGATTATTCTTCTCTTCAAGTATTCAAATGTCCAGCATATGCACATGTTAGCGAAGGCAAATTAGAGCTTAGAGCAAAAAAAATGCATCTTTCTTGGTTATGCTTTTGGTATAAAAAATTATAGACTTTGGTGTGCTAATTCAACTAAGATTATTATCAATTGAGATATTACTTTTGATGACTACTATGCTTCATCCTAAGAAAAAATCATCCATTTCTTGTGATGAAAAGCCAAAGTGTTGTAGATAAAGTAGAGCTTGAAGTAATTTCTTCACAACCAATTCATTCATCTACTAATAATATTGAGTTTGAAGAACTTGAGAAAGAATAGTATTCTATTGTAGAGATAGACCAAGAAGGACAATGAAGCTTCCATAGAAATATGGGTTCTCAGATTTTGTTGATTATGCTCTTTCAATTGTAGAGTCAATAGAGTATGGTGAGCCTAAAACCTACAAAGAAGCATTCTCTTCAAAAGGTTCAACAAAGTAGTTAGTTGCTATGAATGAATATATGTAATCTCTTGAAAAGAATCAAATTTGGGAGCCTGTCAAGCCACCAAAAGAAAAGAATATTTGGGTCATAAATAGGTTTTCAAAAGAAAAGAAGGTAATTTTGGAATTGAAGACATCAAGTTCAAAGCTCGTCTAGTTGTTAAAGGCTATAGTCAGATTGAAGGAGTTGATTTTAATGATGTGTTATCACCTATTGTTAAACATAGCTCATTTGGATTTTTCTTGCGTTAGTTGCTATGCAAGATTTAGAGTTAGAACAACTCAATGTAAAAACAGCTTTCTTGCATGGTGACCCTGAAGACAAAATTTATATAGGTCAACCAAATGATTTTCAATTTGAAGGTAAAGAATATCATGTTTGTCTATTAAAAAAAGTCTATATATGGCTTAAAGCAATCGCCTAGATTGGGGTATAAAAAGTTTAATTCATTTATGGTACAAATTGACTATTGTAAGAGCAAATATGATAGCTATGTATATTTGCCCAAACTTCCTAGTGGCTCTTTTATTTATCTGTTATTATATGTTGATTGTAGCAAAAGATTAATCCAATATACATAATTTGAAGGCATACTTGAGCACTAAATTTAAGACAAAAGATTTAAGTGCAGCAAAGAAAATCCTAAGCATGGAAATTTGACGAGATTGAAAAGGCGTAAAATTATATTTCTCCCAGAAAGATGCCAAACTAGTAAATACTCCTCTTACTGCTCTTTTTTTTTTTATTATCAACTAATAAAAATGTCTATAAACAGATGATGACATAAAATATATGTCACATGTTCCATGTTCCAGTGTTGTTGGTAGCCTTATATATAACATGGTTTGTACTTGACTCGACATTTCACATGCTATTAGTGTATCATGCCCAAGCAAAGTTCATTGGCAATATGTGAAGTGGATTTTGAAATATTTGAAGGATACTTATGATTTTGGTTTAGAGTTTTGGAAAACTAGTGACATTTGGATAGGATATATTGATTCTAATTATGCTGGTGACCTTAATAAGAAGAGATCTTTGATTGGGTACATCTTTACTATTGGAGGTTATGCAATCAATTAAAAAGCTACTTTGCAACATACAGTTCCTTTGTTTACTACAAAAGCAAAGTATATGCCTACTGTAGAGGCAATTAGAGAGGCTATATGGTTAAGAGGCTTATTTGAAGAACTTATTGTGGATCATGGTGTGGTTATTATCCATTGTGATGCTTAGAGTGCTATACATCTTACTATAGATCAAATGTACCATGAAATAACAAAGCACATTAATTTATGGTATCATTTTATTCGAGACATTCTTGCTGATAGCTATATTAAGGTCTTGAAAATTGGTACAGAAAACAATCTAGTTGATATGTTGACAAAGCTTTTACCTATAGCCAAATACAAGCATTGCGAGAAAAGTGCCAAAAAAGTCCTAAACATTTTGGCTTTGTGCCGATTTAGTCCTAAACTTTTTTTGGTGCCGATTTAGTCCTAAACATTTTTACGTTGTGCCAATTCAGTCCTTTCCGGCCAATTTTGACCGGATTTTGCTGACTGGACGCCGGCCGGCTGACGTGACTTGATCGGCGCTGACGTTTACAATTTTTAATAATATTTTAATATTTTTGAATATTTTTTATTTTTTATTTTATTTTATTCTTTTTCTTTTTCTTTTTCTTCTCATCTTCTTCCTCCGGCCCGGTCGCCGGAGCTCGGCAACCGGCCGAGGCGACGGCCGGCGAGGTCGACCTCGCCGCGCGCCGTCGCCCCCCGCGCCTCGCCGGTGGCCGCGAGGGCGGCCTTGCGCCGGGTGGGCGAGGCTCGCCCTCGCCAAATCTGGCGAGGATCGAGCATTGCCCATGGCCGGCGAGGCTCGACCTCGCCGGATCCGGCGAGGGCAAGCCTCGCTCGCTCGGCGCAAGGCCGCCCTCGCAGCTGGGTGGCGAGGCTCGCCCTCGCCGGATCCGGCGAGGGTCGAGCCTCACCCATGGCCGGCGAGGGCGAGCCCCGCCAACTCGGCGCAAGGCCGCTAGACTCCTCCCCGGCTCCGTTCTCCGATCCCAATCTCACCCTAGAAATTTCCTCCCTCCTTCGCTCGTCGTCGTTGTCGTCTCTAGGGTTTATGGGAGCTCGGGGTGTCTTCAATCACGCGGCTCCGGCCCGGATTTTCGCCTATTTCTCCCGCAGCGGTGATTCGTCGAGGGTGGGGGTTTTGTGATTCCCGGGGTTCTCCGAGGCGGTGGCCTCGCGCCGAGCCGGCGGGGCTCGCCCTCGCCGGCCATGGGCGAGGCTCGACCCTCGCTTGCCCGCCCGCGCGAGGCGCCCCGCGGCCTTGGTGGCGAGGTGGCCGGCGAGGTCGACCTCGCCGGCCGTCGCCTCTAGCCGATCGCCGAGCTCCGGCGACCGGCTAGAGGAAGAAGATGAGAAGAAAAAGAAAAAGAAAAATAAAAAAAAAAAATAAAAAGAGAAAAATAAAATAAAAAATAAAAAATATTCAAAAATATTAAAAAAAATTGTACACGTCGGCGCCGATCAAGCCGCGTCAGCCGGCCGGCGTCCAGTCAACACAATCCGACCAAAATTGGTCGGAAAGGACTGAATTGTCATAACGTAAAAAGGTTTAGGACTAAATCGGCACTAAAAAAAGGTTTAGGACTAAATCGGCACAAAGCCAAAAGGTTTAGGACTTTTTTGGCACTTTTCCCCAAGCATTGCTTGGATTTGGTTAATGTTTGCTGCAACTAAGTTTTATTCTAATGGGAGGAGAAAATTGTACTTATGTAGAGTCAAGCCAAGGTGGAGATTTGTTGTAAATGTCTTAAATCTTTTCTTCTTCTTCTTTTTAATGGGCTTGAGCCAACGTTAGGGCTTGGGAACAATATAAATATTATTTTTCTCAAGTTTTTTTTTTTTTTTTTTGGTCGAGTCCTACTCTATTCCTACTCTACACTCACTCGCATGAGACTTGTGCCCCCTCTTGCGGGGCGTGGGAGTCGCAACCCACTCGAAACTTACGCGTTCCTATCCCCCATCCTCCTCGAAGGTGGGGATTTGAACCCTCACCTCCCCCTTCCATGTTGGAAGGGTGGCCACTGGGGCGAACCCCCAGTGGTTATTTTTCTCAAGTTGGGAGGTTAAAAAGTTGAGACAAAAAAGTCTTGGTTTTTCACAACCACCTTTTGTAATACTTAAAATTCTATAGTGGATTTTGTTTCTCCTCCCCCCATGATTTTTCCAACAAGGGTTTCTACGTAATCCAGTATTCTTTTATTCTTCTCAATTTTAATTTCATTTTAATTTCAACATCTGCCATAACAATTAAGCTGACGAGTTACTCAACTCAAAGAATTGAGCACCACTCAAATAATCTTAGTCGAGATCAAATAGCTCGTTAGAAGCTTCCTTTGTGTAGTTGTAGGTCATTGAGCTTATCTCTTGAGCATTAGATCCTCTAGAACATGATATGTGTACTTTTTTTTCTTTTTTTTTTACTTTGATGTGAAGCGTTGTCATAATAAATGAGGTGTTCTTAGCACTCAAAAGAGGCACATGATTCGCTTCTCTATCTTACACCTCTCTAGGTCTCATTGGATGTGCAGCATGACTTGATTCACATATCTAAAAGGTTTTGCCTCATGATTAGCAAGCGATATGAGTTTCAAAGATTTCACTTCAATTCTCTAGTTCTTTTCGAAATTCAAAGACACAACCGTAGTAGCTGGCTACCTCAAAGAAGTATTAGCAGAACATCCCACGATCAGGCCCGTCCACTTAAACCTAAAAGCACAAAGCAAATTTCGACATCTTGCTTACTACACTTATTAAGCTGCAATTTGCATTATTTACATTATAAAATATTTTCAGCGTACACCCCCCTCCATAGCAGAGAGTTCCATTGGCCGTTACTTCGTCATTTCAATGCCACAAAAAGTACAAAATAAAAAGAAAAAAGAAAACACTCCACAGGAATAGTTAAACAAAAATAGTACTTTAGCACACTCCATGCCACATTAGGGAGAAAATATTGGGTACCATAACAGTGCCACGCAACCGGTGCCCTGAACGATTCATTGCGTGACATCTGTCCGGGTGTCAGTCCACGTCGTCCACTCCTCCGTTTCAAACCAGCGCGCGGGAGCTTCTATCTCTCCTCTCTCCCTGGCCCACCTCTCTACACCTTCTGACGCTCTGCTCTCCTCTGCTCTCCTCTCTCTCCTCTCTGTCTCTCTCCCCCCGTTCTCCGTTCCGTTGCGGGGAGGGAGAACAAAATTGCGACGGTTCAGAGGAAAACATAAAGTCCGCTCTGCTCTCTCTCTCTCCCCCTTCGACGGCCCTCCACCTCCGCCTCCGCCGGTTGCCTCCGTCGCCCCCGACGCCGACTCCGACGCCGCCTACGCCTCCCTCTCGTGACTCTGGTCCGCTTTATCTCTCTTTCGTCCTCGAAGGCGCGCCTCTCTGCCAGCAAACCGCGACGCCGACGCCCCTCCGCCTGTTGCCTCCGTCGCCCCCAACTCCGACGCCGACTTCTCCGCCTCCGCCTCCGCCTACGCGGCCGACGCCCACGCCGACGCCGACGCCCCTTCGCCTCCCTCTCGCGACCTGCGCTCCGCTCTCTCCCTCTTTTCTCTGCGGAGCGCCCTTACTGGCCAACCCCGACGCCGACGAACCCCTGCTCTCGCGTTTTGGCCTCCCTCTCCGAGAGCGAAGGTCGCGCTGCTCGCTCTGCTCGGAATATAGGGTCTGCTCATCCTGGTTTTGATGCGACTGAATTAATGCTACTTGCATGTTCACAGTATGTGGTGCAAAAAAAATTTGAATGAATGTGACTGTAAAAAGATTAACATTTTTCTGTAGAATCAGTGTTACCTCAGTGCAGTTGGGATGGCAGATTTCTTACAGTTAAAAATCTTTCTAGTTCAAAGCCTCGAATGTATGCTCGACTTCACTTCTCATTCTATGCATGGTAATTTCTACTGCGGTCTTGCTGAAAGCTGGGTGACAAAGACTGGGGATCTTCACTTCATACTGTGTTATGTGCATGCATTTGAGATTTTAATAAAAATATTGATTGAAGATTTGTTTGGGTTTAATGCACTCTGCTAAACTGGGATAATTCATCTTTGTTGGTTTTTCCCGCTTCTAGGCAAAACCCTCTCAAGCACGGGGAAGAAGGGACATGATGGAGAAGAACCCTGGGAAGAAGAAGATGCTTCTATATCTGAGCAACGACCAGAGCAACAACTTGAGGAGTCTTTTGAGCAATCTGATGCTCACTTCCAGGGAATATGGTGAGTGTTGTCTCAATCTTAAAACTAAAATGATGCCAAATTAAATCGCAAATTTGGACCTTTGGTTAGACTTCTGTATGGCAGCGCTATTGGTTGAGCATCAGTTTGAAAACTTGGATTCCATGACAATGCAAGGGAAGGGCAGAGCTGAGGCTGAGTCCGGGGAAGAGGACGTAGAGGAGGCCAATACCATCAGAATAATCGGGGAAATCATTTTGGGGCTCTTCTTTGAACAGTCTTACCAGTAATGAGAATGCAATTGTGGCGAAGCAGCCTCTGGGACCTCGCATGCCAGATGGAACAAGAGGATTCGCGATGGGTTGTGGGAAGCGAGTCTCAGTTAAGTACCACATGACCACGTCATGTGATATCATCATCTCTGTGTGTTTGTCTTCAGCTGATAGATATCACTCTCTTGGAAGTATTTCTTTGGATTAACTGTGCACCTTAGAAATTTACATGCTTTTACTCCTGCGTCTTTGCTGTCATTTAATGAATGCGAGCATTGTGATAGGTTACATAAGCACATCAAAAAAACGATGGTTGTGGATGTTTAACATTGAGATGTCCTGATCCATCTTGTGGTTCTGCAGTCGGTCAAGACATGATAAATCTATTAGTGCCTAAAGAAGATAAGAAAAAGTATTCTCAATATCTTCTTAGCTCGTACATTGAAGACAATAGAAAGGTATATGTGCAACCGTATTCTTTTTCTTTGTGTGAAGTTTTTCTTTTTTTAAGTGTGATAATGACTTTGCACTACTGGGTGCCTATTATATGAAATATAATTTCCTTTACCTCATTTTCCTACTGCCAGACCAAGTGGTGTCCTGCCCCTGGTTGTGAATACGCTGTAGAATATTTTGCTGGCCGTGAAGGTTACGATGTTTCTTGCCAATGCTCTTTCAACTTTTGCTGGAATGTAAGCTTTTTTTTGGAAATTTCTTGTATCAATATGTAGCAAGTAGTGTGTTGACATACCTTTGATTTGGTCTGCTGCAGTGTACAGAGGACCGTTCAGTAGAATGTGGCACTGTGGCACAGTGGATCATGAAGAACAGTGCTGAATCTGAAAACATGAACTGGTACAGATAACTTTAAGCATGTAGAATTTGCCATCATTTGGGTTCTATGACAATGGTGTACAACGGATTGTGTGGTCTTTCCTCTTTCAAGAAACAAGACTGTTTTATGTGACTTACTTACTAGGTTGGACATAGATAGTCCTATTTGGGCATGCTTTTATCAGCAGTATGAGATATTTGATGGCCTAAAGGGCTATCATATATGGTGTAACCTTTGGACCTTCTAAAATCAACCAGTCGATTGCATACGGGAGTTCCACAATTATGTCCTTTCTGTAGTTAAATTTGGAATCCTTGGAATTTCTTAATAGATGGATATGCTTGTTCTTGCTATCATATGGTTAGTGCATTCACATATTTTCTCTGGAGGAGATCCAATAATGCTAAATTGGATGATTTGTCTAGAGGATAATGATGTCACCCATGTCGGTTTGAAGTTTGAACATACAGCAATTCTAAATGTGTCATTTCTTTTTTCTTATTTTAGGAAAAATACTAAGTTTAGCCACTGCAATTCTCCTTTTGATTTATTTATGCATGTTGATTCGAAAGGCAAACCTGGACGGTGGACTTACCAAGAATATGATCTTCCAGTGTATATGGCAGTGTATATGGCATTGGTTGGTTGTTATAAAGCTGTTGGACTATTATTTGTTTATTTATTTAAGTTCATAGAGTACTATTGGAAATCAAGAATTCTCGGAGCTGTTTTCCCATCACAAACACGCTCTCCTTTTATTGAAAAATCGGTGGCCCTCTTTACTTCAGCTGCAGTGTAGTTTACGTAGATACTTTTCTTAATAGCCTCTGGTGTGACTTCCAGAAGGAGCGCCCATGTGTGCACAGAGACATGCGTTTGACATTCTTACATCTGTTTTTGTTGCTACAGTGTGACCATAAACTACTTTGACAACCTCGTGAGAGCATTGGAGAATGGGCTATCAAATGTGGATTCCCATGGTGGTTGCAGCAGGGCAGCGAGCTCTAAGAATGGAGGGAGCAACAAGGCAAGCGAGGGTGGTGGAAGGGGAAAAGGAACTGCCAGCACTCGAGTTGGTTCCAGCCGAACCGATGACCCGTCTCACTGGTCCTGCAATCATTGCACGTATGCTAATGTTAAATCTGCAACCACTTGCCAGATTTCCCAGCATTGCCGATGAGGGCAGTGACAGGAAAATCTACAAAGAAGGATGGTTTTCACCAGAAACATGACTTTCATGGACAAGGAACTAGTTCAAGCGCATGGGTAGTGTCCTATAAGGGGATTATTGGTATGAATCGTTCAAGTTCCCAGTGACAAATCAATTATTAGGAGGCTCAACTGTTGGTGTGGTGTGCTGACTGATTAAAGCATGAGCAGCAGCAGCTTTTGGCCTGTGTTTATTGTTGTTGTGTGTTGATGGTGGCAGCCTATAAAGCCGGCCCATGTATATAGGCTGTAGGGTTTCATCCTCAGTACCGTACTACTTCGGCAAAGAGAAAGAAATAGTGACTGTCACGAATCATTGAATATTTCATGTATTTGCTGCTGGAAGAGGCAAATGTACTCCATTTGTCTTATATTTTGCATATTACTTTGTCTATTGGAGTTCATCTAACCCTTTTTTTGAAAGGAATTACTTCAGAGTTCATATTCTGTTGGATGCGTGGGGGCGCTCTCACTCAAGACTGTTTTTAATCAAGACGGTTCGCAAAACTAAAAGGATGATTCTGCTTGTGTATGATGTGCTTCAAACAGATAATTTTTCTGAATTAGAATTCTAGTTCTCATATGAACGTGCACAATCAATGAACGCATGGGTTTAGTCATTCATTACATGAAAAAGCAATGTACTTTTAATGGGAACATGACACGTTTGTTTGTGGACAACAGCAATAGCTGCTTTGAAGCTTGGATGGGTCTCTTATGAGCTTTATTTGAATGTTGCGAAGCATATAGAGCTATGTATCTTAATTTTAATAGATTCCTGGTATCGATGGATGAGCTCAAGTTGTTTAGTTTATTTGCAATATTCAAGTTACGATTTAAAATTTTGGTCTATGAGTACATATGTAATGGTTCATTTGGTCAGTATATTTGATATACATGCCTAGATGATATCATCCAACATATTTTATCTGAATGATAGGTGCTACGATCTATGAAGGGGCTTAAGGGATGAATTCACTTCATGAAATTGACGGATGTAGCTGAGTTTTACAATATATCATGTGTTCTGTATTCAAACTTGCGGTGACTTCACTCGATATGAGCTAGAAGATCTAGTATCCTATGATATGAGATTTGCAAGTTAATATGCGACTTTATGATGACATTTCTTTGCATTTAACACTGATAACCATCTGCTAATGGAGATGGTCAGGTTGCCGCAACATGGGGCTCCAAATTCCTTAAGTTGATTAGGATGGGCATTGCAAACCAACTCTGATTAGTAGTTTCAATTGATATTCCCTTTAATTAGGGAAAATAAAAACATAAAAATTAAATGCTAGGCGGTGTAGGAATCTGACTATTTATACCCAATTTCTTCAAAATTTTCACAGCACTTATGTCCCTACACTAGCAAACCAATGCAATGATTTTGTATAATGCCTCCTTCCCAATACCCTTAGACTTAAATTTTGTTTCTCCACGGTTCATCTGGATCAGATTAAGAAGCCATGGGTGGAACATCTTTTAGCCTATGAGAGAAGAAGGTTTGTCTTTGAACATCTTCTGACTAAGCGCGTTCAACATCGCTCTTGACTATTGGCGTGAAGCCATTTTCCAATCCATGCCCGTTTTCATCATGGCCTTGAATTCATCATAACTGATTCGACTGTCCTGGAATACATCCATCACTGAATGAGCACTCTATTTCGTATATGAACAAGATATACATAGATTCCAAATTGCAAGTTGCTCTTGTTATGTATTACCTTATCTAGATCAGCATTGAAAATGATGTCTTCAATAAATTTTTCGTTGTTCGGACGAAGATTGTCATCTATCAAAGCTTCTTTCAACTCATCGAATTCAATATATCCGCTTCAATTCTTGTCAAAGAATTCAAAAGCTCGCGTAAAGTGGTCATCGTTGCCAATCCTTCTCAAGTGGACTAACATACTGACAAACTCCTTTAAGTTTAACGTTCTGCTTCCATCTTCATCAGCCTGTTCTCCTATAAGATGAAGTTCTATTATTAGATGCTAATACAAGAAATCGTGACTCATCAAATTATGAGAAATGAACTTGATTTTGCAAGAAGTGCTAGCAATTATGTGAAATGGTGATACAACCTCATGATCAAATCTTTGACTAACTGATGAAAAACATATTTCCGTATTATGTAATCGGTCCATAATCTTCCAAATGCCTTGCAATTGAAGCAAAATCATGCACTTCACAGCATACAATGCGTCGACATGGAAGAAGAAAACATAAACCATGTCCAAAAAAAAATGTGCTAAGCTATTGAATAGGTGATCTTACTGCGTCCATCAACATCTGCACATCAGGATCAGCAACTTGCTGTCCATATTTGTGCAGGCCATATTTGAACTCTTCAAATGTCAGATCTCCATTTTTATTGGTGTCCATCACGTCGAACATCTCTTTGATATGATCCACTTGCTCATCAGGCAAATTGTCTGCTACTACCTACATTAACAATGCGGCAAACATGATTCAAGTTTAACTTTGCACTAAGAACAGCAATGAAATCCAACAAGGCAATGTTCAAGGACTCACTCTGAGAACTTTCTTCTTGAACTTATTCATCAAAGCGAATTGCTTTATCCTCGTCCGGACATTTTGTCCAAGTGAAACGTTGGGAGCCCCGTCCACATTCTGTATCCAGTTATGCTCTGCGCGAATCAATTATAAATACTACCTTAAAACCATTTGTCGCAATGACCACCTTACCAGCACCTTCTGGCGTGGGTTAAAACATCTTTGCCTGAAGATCTGTAGGCAAATTAGCATATATCGGCCATATAATGAGTTTGGCAATTTTGGAGCCACAACCCCTTACCTATTGGAGCCAAAACCCCTTACCTATGCTTCAAAAACTCTTCCGCTGCTTCAATTTCCTCTTGAGCGGGTCATTGCTGTTTAGTGATGCAATAGCAGACATCTTAAGCAAAAAACACTAATCCTTTCCAGTACATCAAAAGCTTTCTTCCTTAGCACAGCATTCGATGTGCACATGATGACGTTCTCAATCCCCTAGATTTTGCACTTTAATGATAAGAAGAATATAGAAAATTAAATGGCATAAATCAAATCAAGCATGTTCTCCTCATTGAGAATTTATTCACTACACTAAGGAAAGAAAATGAAGATACACTACAATGTAATACCTTCTCCTGTCCTTGAGCAGGTCTTGGAAGACGCTCTGCTTCAATGTCATATTTTATTATTCTAAAGCATTCAAGCCGTTCCTCTATAAACAGTGCATAGGTGCGCACCCAGGCTGAACAATCCCAAGCTGCAACCATGCCAAAAACAGTGATAGCATCATATTCCATGTTTTAAAGATAAGAACAATGATTAGTGCAAGAAAATTAAAAGCTAATGCCATCAGAAAGAGAGAGAGAGAGAGAGGTAAACCTATGGGACTTGAGTCATCCTTAAAATTAGAAAGCTGAAGAATTCGTCCCCTCTGTGAAAAAGCCAAAAGCTCTTCCCGAAATGTAGGATCTCCCTCTCTCAAGAGTCTGTGAATAACTATCAGTGTTTTCAGTGCCACCTGTTAGAGCATGAAGAACTCAAGAACATTAGCAGGTTAATGAAATGTAACATCAAAAAACTGTATACAAAACGAAAATTCACATCAAACTAACTTCAAGACTTCATAAAGACATTGTGTCATTCATAATATACAAGTGAACACTGACTGTAATAGAATTCAAACTTCCAAAAGTACATGCTGACTGTTAAAAAATCAGCACTTGTGAAAGACGCAAATCAGTAGAGATAAGTAGGAAGGTTTTCCTTTACTGAGACTACCAGTAAATTAGAGATTAGCTCATCACAAAAAACATAAGTTCCTCATTGTAATACCCACTAATATAACCAGTGCCACGCAATCGGCCAACCAATTCAGGGAAACTTCCGGTTGAAAGGAGGGCCAGTGCGGTCACTGTGGCGCAAGGGGACCATCAACAACTTGGAATAAAGAATAAAAAAGAGAGGACGAGAAGAAAAGGAACTCTGGGAAACCAGTGAGTGCCCAACAAAAGCATTGAAATTAAGCTTATAAAACATACTGTTCCTAAGCACCTGTCTTCAGCTGTGACCCCATGCATAGTCTTTTTGGTAAACCTCCTCCCATTCCGCAATAGTCATCATCACCATGAATCAGTAGCTACTCCGCCATCACCTCAGATTAATTGTGGATATTGTTGGAACATGCTCAATCCCTTTCACATGCCGATTGAAATGTCGACTCCACTAATATCGTGGCATCCGCAATACGTGTGAATAAAGAGTATCCTCTTCTAGTTCATACAACTAGCAGATAGCATGCGGATATAGAACATTCCGGTATCTGGGTGAAAAGGAGTATTTGGAACCTGTGTTAGGTAAACATAAGCAGAGTCTCTGAGCTGCAGCAGACCTACATTTGGATGATGATTATCGTAGTAAAGGTAAGATTTCTTTACAGTGAAACTCCAATGTAGTAATTTAAGCAGGCTCTCTAACCAATCAAAATAAGTGATCCAAGCAAAGAAAGGGTGGGCATCACAGATTTTCGTATTCGTCTGATATTTGTCAGCATATCTCAGACAAGCAGAAGAAGATAAAATACATACCTTCTACTGAAACTACTTTACCCTAAACTAGGGGTAAAAGGGCGGCATCAGAGCCTAAGTTGACAAACTATAATGAGTGTCAAGAGTTGTATCTAACTGTTCTCAGGGCATATATACAATTCAAATTTCTTCAAGGCAAAAGGAAAATTGAGTTTAATTAACAGGATTATGTTCGGCAGAAAAATACAAGCAACTTGGAGGGATCTAATAGCTTTGCATCTGGAAATTTTAATCTCCACTCTGCAGCGAAGCGCACATGCACCCCATCAATCATTAAGAGGACAAAACAGAGTAAAAGCAACACATGATGTGAAACTGACACCGTTAATCGCTCTTCTATACAAAAAGAAGATTGCATGACAGACAAAATAGTAGCATAGAAAAGCTAACCTGGTCAGGAGTGAGGTTAAGCAGTGGAGTTCCATTTGGTCTGCCAGCTCTGATCTGTTTTAAAAATCTATGTTGATATTTCAATGACAGGTCATCTTCGCAGGTTCAAGATTCACCTCTATAAGACAGATTGACCAAGTTAACGATGTGCAAAAATCCAATCACTAAGGTGTTCATTTGTTGGTTTTTGGATGTGCAACATGACTGGAGTTGTTGGGGACGAGGGCGCATTCCTGATGTAACCAGCTACATTTAGGTGATTAGGGATAGAAATAGAAATGATGACTCACTTGTAAATTATTTCATACTTGTTCTCTTGTTGACATATCAATAAGCATAATTGAATCTCAGAATTGAAGAACCTCCCACTACTGGCATCTATGCAAGGGAAAACAAAGGAAAATGAACTCAACAGAGTAAAAGAGAAGGGAATATCTTGATTGATTTGAAACTAAGATAAACAACCTATGCTAAACAAGAAGTATTTTAACTCAAGAAGATATATATAGAAAATTGATCAAAAACTCTAACGACAGTGCATAACCAGTTAATCTTATGCCATGTAGAAATGGTGAGACAGTTGCCACTTATCCAAAATCTTGAAAAATCTTCATAAGGGAGTTCTTTTATTTTCATAACTAATAGTAGCACTGAATGGAAAGCAGATTTTACCGCCCATCAAATGCAAAATTACATACTACTGCCTGCTGACAGAAATGTGTGTGCACAAGACAATTGCATCAAGTCAGAAAAGTCAAGACTGCACCTCAACTTTTTAAAGTCGTGCAAGTTTAGCACTCCAACTTGGTGATTCTTTCCTCGATGAAGAAATCTTGGAGATATCACTCCCACATGACTTAGCTTGAGTACATACATAAGACAATGACTGCAGCCATGAAACTAATGTGGGTTTGCGGGTAAGATCATCAGACTCTGCAACCTCTGCATACAAGTCATTGAGCACCATGTTCTGGCCATCTTTCGGTAACTGGACTATCAGCTGTGCCAACAACTTCATCAAGTCTGGCAATACCTGAATCATCATATCACAAGTTTAACACATCAAAGGAGATATACTATCTCAATCGCAGAAGTCATTTCTCCAACAAAATGAGTTTCTTATTAAGCTCTGCACCCATGTACTAAGTTACTTTGCCCCAATGTATTCTTGTCCTTCAGTTATCACTCTGATGGAAGCAACTTCCTATCAGATGATAAAACTAGAGAAAAATGTGGTTCAAAAGTGCTACGCGCACCCAGGCAAATAATCATTTAATATATAGTTTGGCTAAGAATGATCTTACTGCATGGCCTAACAAACAAGTAAGAGAGCTCACTTGAATATCAATGAGTGACAAAAGGCGCAGGAGCAACTCCAGCAGATTTTTGCAAGGTTCTGACTCTCCTTGCCATTTCATGGACATATGACCATCATGAACGAACTGTACATTGCATAGCTTATTTGCCTTTTCAGCAATACTGTGTATGCAGTAGAAAATAGCAGGACTACCAGCAGGAAGATGTCTAACAATGGCTGCCACTCCAGATGCCAAACCCTCAAAAGGAGTGATGGCAGGAAATGCCTGCAACAGAGAAATTACAACAATGAGAACTGACTTTTGATGAAGGAAAAAAAAGATTGATTTTTCATGCAAAGCCATATCAGTAGATACCTCTAAAGACCTCTGCATGTAGTAGAACACAAGCTGCTCCTTTAATGATGCCCTTTGATCCTCAAAAGAATCTTTACCAGAAGATACAAATGCAGCAAACAAAGAGTGTGCAGCTTGAGCTACTTTTACATTTGGGTGTCCCATATATCTATCGAAGCTTGATTAAGGATGCTAAGACACACAACTCAGATATCATAAGGAAAAAAGACCCTTGGTTAAGGATACAGGAACATAGTGGGAGCCACAGATTTCCTAAAGACTGCACTTGGTAACTGTTCGATGCAGGTTGGAATAACCCGTAGGTAAAACAATATGCGAGCAGTTTGCACGTCATCTGTGGACCAACAGTACTCTGATCCTGACAAAGGAATAAATGCAGAACAAATCCGGAAGTTTATCAAATACAATAATCCACATATAACTTTCAGAAATACTATTGCTAGGCACTAAGCGCACTGATAAGTAGAACAGAAGATAATTCTTACCTTGGCCAACTGTGAGATCAGCATAAGAAGGAATTGACTCTACAAATGTTACACATGCAGACTCATTTTCCTGAACACTAGGAAGGACTGCCCTAACAGTATCCAGATACTCAGCCAACCTAATATGCCGAAAATACTCTAAACAAGAAAATGCAATTAATATCTGCACCGACACCTCCATCTGAGTTTCCTTGCTGTGTTTGGGAGTTAACTTTTGCTTTGTTACTGCCAATGCATACATGACAACCATTAGAAAAGCAGATTCGGCAATTTTTTCCAAGTCACCGAGTAAATTATTGTCTCTGCCCTGAAACACTAGAACAAGTTGCCGATGACCCACATACAAATCACAACAGTAACGCCAGAAGAGATTCTCCACAAGAGCTTTGTTTTGTTCATCCGCAGAAGCATAAAGATTGCAGAAAATGCCAGTCACAGCTCCTCCTTCTTTAAATAGAACACTTTCCACATGTTCTCTAACCTCACTGTGCCTTATTCTAGCTGAACTGCTAGGAGAATTATCGAGTATCTTGGCATATAAACGCCTCAAGGGAAAAATTTCACTCATCAATGCAGAAGCAAGGCACATAAGAAAGGGGGCTCTTGAAGATAACGAGCCACTCCGAGCGACTGATAAGGCTAAACACTGTAAAAGGAGTCTATCCGCAGGATAGTCAATAAACTTCCCAGGATCTCCCATTCTGGAAATCAATGCACTAGCGAGACATTCCATCTTGTCTTCTGCACTACTTCTCAATCCAAGAATCTCCGACCCTGCACCACGAGATGCAAGTCTATTGGAAGCTCTTAATACTCCACCAGCAGCCATTGAAAGAGCATAAGGAACATACTTCTCCTCTGAATTTTCCAAAGCAATCTGCGAAAACAACCTAATCTTTTCGAAAGAACGAGAATTGATATATCCAGAGATCACCCATTCAATCAAATGCAGAATCATAAGTCCACTTAGAATATTAATCTCAGGTCCATCTTCACCCCCCCAAACTCCCAACAAAAAGCTCACAAATTTATTGTAATGAACATTGACAGGACAAGATAGAGCATATCCAATTCCCGCAAGGACATTCGCTATGACTCCTTCATACAACCTCATCAATGCACCACCATGTTCCAACAGCCTGCAAATGGACTCCAAGCATAGAACTTTCGAGGCATCGGATGCGGCAGGCACGACAGAGAATGCACCCAGAACAAGCACACCCTCGGCGAACACCAAACGACCCCAGTCCGAATCAAACCTCGCTGAAACAACAATTCCGCACACAACCTCCACGGCAGAATCAATAAGCACGGGATTGGGCCTGAAGGACTTCCTTACCCAGAAATAGAGGAGCCTGAGAAACATGGGATGCGACTCCTGAGGGAGAGAGACGTTCGGAGAAGAGAGGGTCGAGATCAAAAGCTTGGCTTGAGGGTCCGCGACATAGAGGGAGGCCTGAGAGTTGAGGAGCGTCTTCAGGGATTGGAGGTGGTGGGGTTGGAAAGATTGGTGCTGAAGACAGTCTCTGAGCTCGGCCCACGCTTGGATTATTGCTCGAGCGGACGACGACGAAGAAGGACCGTTGCCGGCGCTGTTGACACCGCCGCCGCCGCCGCCGCCGCCGCCGCCGTTGCTTCTCAACCAGTCTTCAAGAAAGAGGGTGTTCGCTTGTTTCGCCATAGCCAGCTACTGGGTATGAACTAGCTCCGAAATTCTTCAACTTACAGCCAAATTGCGGAATCAAGTAGGCACAAAGACGTCCCGACGAGCTCGAACTTTCCCCCCGGAAGCATTCGACGCTCGAGGAGCCCTAAAATTTCATGCTTTTTCACCAAGATTATATGTATTGACTTCTGGTCTTGTATATTGCGTGGGAAGCTGTGCAACAAGGATATGGCCGCGAGAGAGAGAGAGAGAGAGAGAGAGAGAGAGAGAGAGATTGGTAGCTTGAAAGGTTAAAAGGGTGTAAGACGAATTAGGAAAAGAACCGTTCTTGAAGAGGATCATTAATTTCTTAATACCCTGAAGGAAGACATTTTGCCCACCAAGTGCCATGAAAAGGAAGTCATCAGAAATTGATTTCTTACATTGTAATTGCAGATTTATACTCTGGATTTAATAATTCGAATTTTGATTTTACTTTCTTTCCCTCGAAATTTGATCACCCTTGTGCTAAAAATATGTTGCTCGACTTGCCAAAACATTGAGGAAGAACAAAAGAAGAGGATTATTCATTTTTTATTACTGTAAAGGAAAATATTTTGCCCACCAAATGTCATGAAAAGAAAGTTATTGGAAATTGATTTCTTATAATGCAATTGCAAATTTATACTCCAGATTTAATAATTCAAACTTCGATTTTACTTTCTTGAAATTTGGTCGCTCTTACGCTAAAGGAACGTCTGTTTGACTTGCCAAACGGTGCCAAAAGAAAAGGGGTTGGACAAAAAGAACATGGCTCATTAGGCTCTTGCTGGTACATGAGCTCTCTCTATTAGGCCGGGGTTAGTGCGAGATCGACGACATTGCTAGCTCCTACTGAATTTCTCCGTGGTTGGAATTGACGGAATTGGCGACTGTGCTGGAGGCGAAACGGATAGTCATGCAAAGACAGACAGGATTACGTATATCTGAAGAGAAATTAGCTTATAAGACGGCTTTTCTAACTGAAATCTTCGTGATGTAATACTGAATGACTGAAATTCAACCAACTGCAGCGAGGCCATTCTTCATCTGTGTTCCCAAATGAATAAATCAATAGATGAACTATTGGCAGATTTTTGCAGTGAAAATGATAGGCCTTTACCAATCGGGGTTGGCAAAAAAGATCTTTTCTTTAAGCTTGTTGCTGTCTTTTCTTATGCTCTCTCTCAAACCAGTGCACAAAAGTATTTCCTGCTGCGTCAGGGCTTGCTCTTGCTCCTCTTTACATTCGTTCATCGAATTTGCACACTTAAAGATCACCCAGATGGTCTACTTGACGAATGGGGACAATCATCAGGTAATATCAAATCACCGAATGTATATGATGCAAAAGTTATCATACTGTCTATTTCTCTCTTCTTCACAAATTTTGCCACATTAGAGAATGAAGAAACTTAACCTGTTTGAAGATCTTATGCCTGTGCTCCAACATTGAAGCTTCAGCAGATATGACCTTTGCTTTTTGGTGGTTCTCCAGAACTTGGGTACTCAACCAGGATGTCTCAGTCTGCTAAATGATCGGTGAAGTTCGCACCATCGACATATGGGGATTCGCAAACTTTCTTGTGTTTTTTTTTTTTTTTTTACCTTTTTTGTATGAAGCGAAAGAGATTTCATTACCCAGAACTCCAGCTGCTGTTCATTGCAAACTGAAGCCCATCTTTGAAACATTGCACTCGGGTCATCTCACGTAGTTATCAATCAGGGAAACTAAACTGCTAATATCATTGATAATATGATCTCCATATATGTCTTTTTTCTCTTCTTGGGCCAAAACTCTCAACTTGTCATCTAGAGGATTATAGATCTGCTCTGTATATCTTATGTTTTTTGATGCAGCTTGTCGAGCTCAAAGGGAAGAAAGCCCCATTGCAACCGCTGCTAGTGACTAGGGTACGGTCAAAATGAAGTTTTTAACTCAAAGACGACCACTCTTGCCATCTATAAATAGGTGTATTATAGCAAAATCTCCTATTTCCCTCATAGGAGAAGAAAAGGATAAAGGCGGGGTACTTAAGCTGCATATTGTTCCTGAAGTCCCTAGACAAGCCCTGTGAAATCTGGCTTGCGATACACTATCTGGGTTGAGGTTGGATAGCCTCTCCGGGTCATAACAATTGCTAATACTAAAAACAAAGTATGTTTCCAGCTCTGGCTATCTCCTAAAGTTAGCAGAAGATAGTCAATTAGAGATTATCAAGAAACGGATGCGGACAAATTGGAAGGCACTGGTCATCTAGGGAACAATAAACCCTATGCACATCAAGAATTCCATTCTTTTCCATGTAGGAACTGACAAGCTCTGGGCTTCTGCGGACATATCGCGCATCTCTAAGTTTCTTCTTGCTCAATCAGCTTCTAAAACTAGGAAAGATTTTCGTCCATTGCTGCATAAGACTTGTTTCTCTCAGGATTTAAATCCTCTGCTGTGCATAGCTTCCTTCTTCCTACGGTTGCTGCAAGGGATAAAGATGAATTTTCTCCTATCATCTCTCGAGTAGAAATTTTGATAATGTTCTACCCAGAGCTTTAGCAATGGATATGCTAGAGGTTATTGATCGTACCTAATACTTTTTCTTTTAACCATAAGTTCGAATTGGAATGACTAATTTTTTTATTGTTTTCCATGGCCTGACATCTCAGGCAATTCCGGATCAGAAACTGAGCAGTTCTTGGATTGTACTCATGCTCTTCTTCTGGTTAATCAGAACCTATAATCCATTTTCTGAATACTGGAAGTGCTTTTCATAGCAGCCTGATAATGATAGTACCCTCCTGTTTCTTCTAAGCTTTCCTAGTTCTAACAATGTCCTCTAAACTCTCTCAGTATAATCAAATTAGGAAAAACCAGATGAACAACTAGTTTTTCGGCACCTCCAAAGTTGAAGTTCGTGAAGATGAGGTGTGAAGCATAATATGGGGGATAATTAATTGTATGGAAATAGAAGTGACAGAGACGCAGAGAAACACGCGAGCAAAATTGTTAATTCTTGTTGTCTGTCAACTTCTGGTCCCTTCCAACACTCTGGAACACAAATTATTTTTTTTTTTGGTAAAGTCTGGAACACAAATTTTAGTGCGCCTTTTTTCCGTTTTCATGCAAGATAAAACAATTTTGAAAAGTTAATGCTCCATCATACCAGTATAAAATGGGAAACCTCTGGAATATCAAATGGAAAAAAGAATGGATGAAGGAAGACCAATTAGAATCATTTACAAAAAGTAAACTGCACTAAGAGCACCATAAGAGGTATACCACAGATAGAAATCATATAACCAGCCAAGAACCAATCTTTTTCACTAGAGTTAAATATCGTACAAAAAGTATAACCCGGCTTCATTAATGCTTCATTATGCAACTTGCTGTCTCCTGAGAATGATCGCTTGGAGCTGGTATCTCTGAGATGCAGGCAAAATATTCCACTTTCATTTTATAACAAATGATAAGGCTTTCTTGCAAATTAAATGCATCCATGACAGTGAAGCATATCCGAAAGTGTCTTCCATTTTAGAAACCAACTCAAACAATGCAAGTAACTGCCACTATTGGTAGTTCTCCAGCTTTTCAGATTTTCTTTACACTGATCACAGAGAAGTTATTGCGGGGCTATGTTCAATAGACTCAATCACTTTCGGACGGGAAAGCATGCTGAACCTGCATTGGGAAGCCATATGAACCGACTCAGAGAACACAAGTTCTCTTGATCGTAATTGTCTATATGTCAATATGGAATTGCATGCTCAACATAGAGTTCATCGTGCCAATTTACCAGGGTCGATGAAAAGCTCCAGTCCCCTACCAGTTCTCCATGATTAATTCTTCACAAGAAAGAATGAGGAGCTTAAATTGTTCAAATTTTGTGACAGTACAGCATACAATGAAACATGGAAGGTTACCTGCTTGAAGCTCTCAACATGATTACTTAGAATAATCCTTCTTAGCGAATTAGGTCAGCCGCCAGAGCCATTTTGGCTCTCCTGTACCTCTGTAACTACAACTTGGGAGTGTCAGCCAATTCCTACATAATCAGTGAGGCTCTTGCACGAAGATTTCCAACATTCCTCTTCTATGGCAATAACTTAGCACGATTGTTAATATTATCGTTCTAGTTTTCTCTGCACCTGCTCTTTTCTCGACCAACCCACGAAGGAAACGTACATGCGGAAGGATAATTTTTATAGGGACCTTTTTAAGGCATTTATTTAAGGAATTAAAACTTTTGATTCCCAAGATTTTATATATGAAAGTACTGAGTGGTTCCTACAATAGTGGATTAGCACTCTCTTGAGTTTTGATAGCATGGATTCTACTTTTAGTTGCTAATGGTTTTTTGGGCTAAGTGATAGATAAAGTTATCTTAAATAATCGCATAATTACTGTCCTTGATCAATTTTCCTTTTTTTAATAGCCAGCAAAATGCACTTATATTTAGGCAATCACGTACCCCTTAATCACAAGATGGCTTCGTTCTCATTTTCTCTGTCTTCGGCGATCTTCGCAACCTTGTATTTCCTCCTCTCAGTGAACACCCAACTTGCAGCACACAAAATCCACCGCAATCACCTCCATTTTGGAACATCAGTAACTGTAAGGAAGGACCTCTGCTTCACTAGCTTCCATCCTAGATTAAACCCAAGGAGTACGCACGACATTAAGCTCCTGGGGAGTGCAACAATATCCGATGACAATGGTATGATCCAAATTCCTGACCCATCACGGGCTGCTAATCGTAGTTGTCTAGCAGGTAGAGCCGTTTATAGCTGTCCCATTCGTATGTTTGAACCTGTAACCAAAACCATAGCTTCCTTCAATACCACTTTCTCCTTTCAGTTCACAGCCACCATGTTTACATCCAATGCTACTGATGAGTCATCCTCAAGCCGTGACCAAGAAGGGAGCGGCTTAGCATTTGTCCTGGTTCCTGATGAGTTCACTGTAGGGAGAGCCGGACACTGGCTTGGCTTGCCTAATGACACATGCGACCACTGCAAGATTTTCGCAATCGAGTTCAATAACAGCCATGACACAGAGTTTGGTGATCCTAACGGTGATCACGTTGGAATCAACCTTGCAACCATTGTTTCCATGAAAACAGCCATTCTTTCAGAAACCACAGTTTCCATCCATGGTGGTTCTGTTCATCGGGCATGGATCAATTATGACGGTAGTCGGAAATGGATCGATGTTTATCTCGGAGCCGACAATGATCGCATGCCAAACCAAACCATATTATCATCGCCTCTGGATCTATCCTGTTTTCTCAACAAATTTATGTTTGTTGGGTTCTCGGCCTCCACAGCCAAATCGACACAAATCCACAGTGTCCTATCATGGAACTTCTCTTCCACAATTGAAGCCTTTCCTCAAGTCCCTAGTGAAAGAATTCGCGAAACAAACCTCTTCCACCAAGTTGCCAAGTACTCTAAAGTCCCTCGCTCAAGGGAACCAAGCAGCTTTCTCATTTTTGTCGCTGTGGTTGGGCTATGCACACTAGCTCTTGTAGTCCTCTATTGCAACCCACACAAAAGCTCACCTTCTTATAGTTTCCCCGACATCAAGCAGAGGCCAACACCACCTAGCAAGCCTCACTCCTTTACGATCCATGAAATTTACAGAGCTACACACAAATTCAGCAAATCAGAAGTGCTAAGTAGCAACCCGAGAGGTGTTCTATATAGAGGAACTCTTCCCAATGGCCATCATATTGCAGTTAAGCGGTTCTCACAGCACATGGAGAGTCAGACAATTTTGTCGAGCATGCACGCCCGAATAATGAAAAGAATCAATGGCTTGAACCAATTTTTCCATCCTAACCTGGCTCCTATCAGAGGGTGGTGTTACAACAGTAAGGAGATGATCGTCGTCTATGATTATTTCCAGAATGGGAGCCTCGACAAATGGCTTTTAGGACTCGGCATCCTTCCATGGACTCGCAGGTTCAATCTCGTTGCAGATGTCGCGAAAGCATTAAGTTTTCTCCATTCTAAGGACACCATTCATGGAAATTTGAGGACGAGCAGTGTGTTTCTCGACATTAGCTGTGCAGCCATTTTGGCAGATTATGCATTAGTTACTGTCGCAGCGAAGTCAAACAGAGGCGAGAATGAGTTCATTGGCAAGAGAAAAGATGTGTTTGGATTCGGGATGATGGTATTAGAGATTGTTGCTGGGAAGAGAAGTTCGAGTGGGGGCGAGAAAGAGGACACAGGAATTCTAGAATTTGCATGGAGCATGCATGAGAGAGGAGAGAAGAAAAGAGTCCTGGACGAGCGGATGGGGTCGGGCGGAGCCATAGAACAAGCTCTTCGTGCCTTGGACATTGGTCTGGTTTGTACTTTGAATGAAGAGAACGGGGGGGTCTCCATGGAAGACGTGGTGCAACTTCTGAGTACGAGAGCAATTCCCAAGTTGCCCCAGAAGAAACCAGCTCAATTTTCGCAATCTCTCTCTGTATAATATGATATCACTTGAAGTATGCACGTACAACGTAGGAGGCATGTTAGTATTTGAGAAACACTTATGTAAAAATAGAAGCATAGGATTGACAGCTTGTTGTGATCAATGTCACGAATCCGAGTAGTAGAATGGTGTCTAAGGAGGCGTTTTCGGATTGGTGTCGAAAAATGCCCTCGTTTACTGCAAAATCTATGATTCAGGTTAATGCAAAGAGATGGTCATGAAGGGTCAATCTGACATGTAGTAACTTTACCGTGGGAACGAGTTTTCCCAATGGAGATAGAAGACTAAAGAGACAATCAATCTGTCTCTGCTCCACATTCTATGAAGAGCAATATAAGATAACGAACTTTCAGAGCCTTTAAAAAAAAAAAAAAAAAAAAAAGCAGAGCAAATGCTGCATTATTGCGAGTGAAAATGACATTCATCAAGTGAGCACACTTGATTTTCAGCCAATGACATGTTTGTGACACTTGGTCACCAAGGGTATTTAGAAAATTAGAAGATGCAACTCTCACCGCAAAAGATAGGTTCACTGATGAAAACATCTGTGGTGGTCCATTATGTACTTAAAAGCATTCACTTGTAAATTCCGCATACCCTAACAATGCATACCGGGACCTTATAGAGCCAGCAAGTTCTATTACTTGACCCGCCAAGAGGACATTATAAAAGTAAGTGAAATCCTTCGCCAGAGAACTAGACATTATAGAATAAATTCCCAATAAGTTTATTCTAAATCCGTGTCCCAAAATTGATAAGTCTAAATCTAATTTCTTATTCATTCTATACACGATCTCAGTTTGGATTTTGTCAAAGTGGGAAGTACTTCTGAGAACAAATAGACTTTGGCAAAAGTCTTCGATATCACCTCAGAAGCAACTTTCAATGCATTTTGTTCTTCAAAATAAGAGTAAGAACCAGAAAATTTTGTCAACTTCAAAACTTGGTAAGAGTTTTCTCAACAATCTCCTCTTTTGATTGTGACAAAACTTTCATACAGATTTAAGCATAATATCTATGTTATCCTGCAAAACAACACTTTAGTAGCACAAGATATAGAGTTTATGAATAAGCAAATATTAAATAAGCATAATACTAATTGAAAGCATTCACAACTCAAAAATCTACAAAAGTCTGCACAAGTCTGCAAAAATCTGCACAAAAAGCACAGCAACAAAGCACATAAAGCACATCATCAACAAAAAACGACAACACAATCGACAAAAGTCTCTTTCTTTTTGTCAATAGCAAAAAGAGAAAAACAAACTTAGCAAAAAACCAGAGATGTAGTTTTTGGAAAGGATCAAAGGTTTCTTGAAACACAAACAAGACGAAAATCCTCCAAATTCTGCACAATCTTCTCAAGTTTTGTCAGGCATTGATCAAAGATAGTCTCGACCTTAGCCAAGTTCTAAATGATTTGCTAATTGATGGTCTGAACTTTGCCATCAAGAGATTGTACCTTGTCATTAAGAGATTTTGAGATAGTAACGAGAGCAACATGTAACTTTTGGATTTCAACCTCTATCCCATACTATTGTGCCTTAATCTCTAGAAGAAGCTTGACTATCTAAGGATAGTTTGAGTCTGGTTTGGTCTGAGCACTAGTTTCTACAAGTTGAACTAGAGGGATATCCAAGTTGGAAGGAAAATTGGTCTAAACATTAGCTTATTGGTCCTCTACGCTAGGAGATTCCTTAGGGAAATGAGATGCATAAATTTCCTCTACATATGGTAGAAAGTGACTGAAACCATTACTTATTGATAGGGCTAGTACAAGTACCTAGAGAGGGGTGAATAAGTGATCAAAGAAATTTTTGGGAATCTTAACAAAATAAGTTAATTTCTAAGAGTAATAAACTGAAAGCGTAAAGAACTATAAACAGTTATATGAAGTTGCAATTTAAAGTAAAGAGATAAGGGAAAGAGAATTGAGACACAAAGTTTATAGTGGTTCGGCTTAGACTAAGCCTACGTCTACTCTCCCGTACTGACAGCCCACAGGCTAAATTCCACTATAGACCAAAAGAGATTTTACAGTCTCACGTTCTTGATTCCATAGTGTAGAGATTCTGCTACACTTCCTCAAGGTCTCACAAGTATTTAATCTCTCTTTTAAGTACAAGAAAAGCTTAACAATCGAAATAGTGAAGAACTAGGAGATTTAGACTTTGAAATTTTTCTTTCATGCACACACTCAAATAACCTGAGCGTCTTCCTTATATACTCCTTCATGCCTTCATAACCGCACCTTCCAAAGGAGTTCTTCCAATCAACCTGTTAGACAGAATCAATTAGAAAGATCTTGAGTTATTTAAGGAATGTAATGATAGCCCACCATTCCTGCTCGTCCATACAATCAAGATCTAGGTTTCCATAAGTAGAACCTTCCAAGTATACTCCGTCAATCAACGGATCTAATTATCCAAATTTATTTCAATAAGAATAATAAATCATGAGATGCTATCTCCAGCCGTGAGATCTTCTTCAACCGCACGAACCAAATCCTTAGAGATATACTCATATCTGGATAAAGCTTTTTCATCGAATAAATATTTTCTTCGTCGGTCTGGAAACTATCAGCGAGTGCAGACTTTAAATCTTAAGTCTAGAGGTCTTCAAACTTTGACGATAAAGTCTGCAAGTCTTCAGACTAGACTGATGAAAACGTTTTGTCAATTTCAAAACAAATAAGGAAATTTTCTCCAACACTTATGATTGGTTCTACAATCAAATCCTGAAAATGAGTTTTCTCACCTACTCCTCCTATCTTAGTGACTTTAGTCTGAGGAAGAAAATTCTCATCTTCTAGAATACTTCCTTGTCCAGTACTTTCAGCACTAATTTGTTGATCATTTCCCTCATTCTTATCTCCAACATCACCTTCTGATGTTCCCTTGCATCATCTCCTTCCTCATCAGAATGTTCATATTCCTTATTCTGATCTGCATCATCTCATTCCTCATCAGAATGTTCATATTCCTTATTCTGATCTACATCTTCTTCTCCTCATCTTTGTCATCCGCCTCACCTTTGTTTTCTTCAGTGTCTTCTCCTTCACTTTCTTCTTCTAGATCTTTCTCACTTTTTTCTACCTCTTCTTCAAAATCAGCTAATCTTGCAACAAGGTCTCTCATGGTAATATTTACCACAATGTCAGAAACAGTCTCGTTTTCATCATCTTCCTCGTCCTCATCTTGTAGCAGAAGAATAGGCATTTTCCTCTTTGGAGTACGCGAGATGACACTTTTTCCTTTCCTCTTTTTCTCGGCCGTAGATCCTATTTTAGCTGTACTAGCGTATTCCTTTTTCATAAGCTTCAGAACATCAGAGAGATCCTTTAATCTCATCTTGGAGATCATTTTAAATCTAATTTGCATAGGAAGGATGGTTCTAGAACAAAAGCTAGAAGGAGGTTGAATCTAAAAGTGTTGAAAGAGCCTAGTGATCAAGGTTGCATAAGGAAGTTAAACTTTCTCCTTCATTACTGTCCTATACATATGCGGTAGAGTGGTATGAAGGAGAGAGAAGGCAACTTCGTTGTAGATAGCCCACATAATTTTGGCTTCAAATTTCAAGACGTCAATCTTGGAGGCAGCCTTGGATTTGATATAGATGATAACAATCTTGCGAAGCAAAATGTTAGAAGCAGACAGTTTGGAATAGGTAATACTTCCCTTAGGAACTTTATCCTTCACCAGAAACTTAATAACCTCATCATTCGAGATATTTATGGACACGAATCAACTTCTTTCCACTTCCAATATATCAGTCAGCAAATCAACATCAACATCAAAGACTTTCTCACATACAGTAAATTGAATGTGTGTGGGATTCAAGATAGACAAGTTGGAGTAAAAATAGGCAGTCAATTGAGGATAAGCATCACACGACTCCACACAAAACTTTTCCATTTTAAGTTTGGCAAATTTCTCTCTCAAATGTACTTTAATCAAATCTAGAAAAACAAAGTCTACTATGCAAGGGTTGATGACTCCCCTATTTAGTATCTATGCATAAACCTTCTTGTATTCTTTTGACCGAAACAACTTCTCTTTAGACCCAGTAATTTTAGTAGCAACACCCAATTTGGGTTGGAAATTCTTAAACATTCTCTCATCGTCATCTTCTTTCTTCCCTTCAGACAGACTTCGATTTCAACACGAGGATCAGCCAAAAACATTGCAAATTCGTCCTCTGCTCTCCCAAATTTTACTAGCCCTAGTTTTTCCATGACTTTTGAAAATAAGGTTTCGTTCCTGTAACTATTTTCTTTCATGAAAGTGGTGATAAAATCCATAGGATTTCCTCAATTTTTCAAAAACTCATAGTGCTTAAGAAGAATTTTGGGTTTCCTCACCGAGAAAAGAGTTGCATCTTGAGTGACCTCCTCCCCCACATATGGTCGATTGTGCTCCTTGGTGACTCATCTCTAGCAAGATCAAAATGCATCTAAGTATCAGGTACAAAATGAGGCCCACAACTAGCAACACGAGAGGACTTCCACTATGAAGATACCGAGACAAACTTGGAGGATTTTGATTATATGATTGCGAGTGAATGATACTAAAATTTGCAGAGAAAGATAAAGAAAATTGAGAACAAGAGAAACAAAGGTTTGCAAGATTAGGGTTTGTGAAGGACAAAGGTAATCGAAAGAAAAGAAATTGTAGGCCTATTTAAAATAACTGACCTAAGGCAACCGAATGAACACAAGAAAGGAAAAAATAACTTCCATTTTGAAAATTTACAAAAGAATAACTGTAAATAATTTTGAAATTTGACTCCGAAAAAACAGAATTAAAAGATAACAATTTTCAAAAATATAAATGGCAAGTAAAATTCGAATAAAATATTCATACATGTTCAAGAAGGAAAGAAATTTACGCGCTAAAATTTGAAATATAATTACCTGAGTCTGTAAGGACTTTCGGAAGAATGTCTCTTCAAGAAGATTGATCGGACGAGTCTGTTTTGCATAAATTCTAACCAAATGTCTAGGTAATATTTTACTTTTGACGAATAAATTCAAATGAACATTTCTCTAGTGGCTTGGTGAAAATATCTACTAGTTGATTCTTTGAATCAATAAATTGAACATTGATTTTACCATTTTGTACATTATCTCTTATGAAGTGATGACATATTTCAATATACTTTACTCTTGAATGAAAAATGAGATTTTTGGTGAGGTTGATAATGCTAGTATTATCGCATCTAATTTTAGTGCAAGATTCTTCTATTCCAAAGTCTCTTAGTTGTTGTCTAATCCAAAGAATTCGAGAAAAACAACTATCAAGAGCAACATATTTCGCTTATGTCGTTGAGAGTGCCATAGTGTTCTGCCTTTTAGAGAACCAAGACATTAACATTTATCCCAAGAGTTGACAACTCCCAGATGTACTTTTCCTATTGATTTTACAACTAGTTAGATCAGCGTTTGAGTATCCATGTAGAGTAAAGTTTCCTCATTTTAGATACCACAGACCTAATTTTGGATTTGTTGCAATATATTTGATATTACATTTAACAGTACTAAGATGTGATTCTCTAGGATTAGTTTGGAATCTAGTATACATACATACACTAAATAAAATATTAGGCCGTGAAGCAATAAGATAGAGAAGAGAATCGATCAGGCTTCTGTATGTCTTTTGGTCTACTTTTTTTCCATCTTCAATCCTTGTCGAGTTTGGAGGAATTTGACAAAAGAGTTTCAATCTTCTTACAATTTTCCATTCCAAACTTCTTAATGACATCTTTGACATATTTCTCTTGATAGATGAAGGTTCCTTTCTTCGATTGTCTGATTTGTGGACCCAAAAAGAATGTTAATTCACCCATCATACTTATCTCGAATTTTTCTTGCATAGATTTTGAACAGAAGTTCATTAAAAGAACCAAAGATGATATTGTCTACATATATTTGAATAAGTAAAAAGTATTTTCCTTCCTTTTTGATAAACAAGGTGGTGTCAACCATACCTTTCTTGAAACCATTATTTTTCAAAAACTTACTCAGTCTCTCATACCAAGCTCGAGGTGTCTGCTTTAGACCGTACAAAGCTTTCTTCAATTTGTAGACAAAGTCTGTTTTTCTGGGATCTTCAAATCTTTGTGGTTATTCTACACAAACTTCTTATTGGATAAAACCATTTATGAATGAACTTTTGACGTCCATCTGAAATAAAATGAAATTGTGGAAACATGCATATGCAAGTAATAGCCTCATAGCTTCTAACCTGGCTATTAGTGCATATGGCTCATTATAGTTTATTCCTTCCTCTTGCATATATCCTTTTACTACAAGTCTTACCTTATTTATGATCACTTTACCCTTTTCGTCCATCTTATTTCTAACCAGCCACTTTGTTTCAATTACAGATTTTTCTTTTGATTTTGGAACTAACTCTCAAACATTATCGATCTTGAATTGCCTAAGCTCTTCCTGCATTGCTTCTATCCAACTTTCATCAGTTAAAACTTCTTTCACTCCTTTTGGTTCTATTTCAGAAATGAAAGGTAGAGCATTTGAGTCTCCTCTGATCTTAGATCTGGTACGAATTCCTTCTAATATATTGCCAATGATAAGATCTTTAGGATGACTTGATTTGTGCTTCTAGTTATTGTTGAATTTGTCATTATCTTCAAGAATTTTCTAAGTCTCTATTTCCTTTGGATCTTCTGCTTTTTCTTCAACTTGACTTTGTTCAGATGGCTGAGTTTGTTTAAGTGACTTAAACTTCATTAAGTTCAAAACTAACTCAGACTCTTCAAGTTGAGTCTGATCTTGTTGATTCTATTCAACTTCTTGAAACCTGACATTCATTGATTCTTCGACAGTCTGTGTATTCTTATTGAAGATCCTGTAAACTTTACTTATAGTGGAATATTCAAGAAATATCCCTTCATCCGACTTTTTATCAAACTTACCCGGATGATTATTTGCATTTTTCAAAATGAAATACTTGCAACCAAAAATATAAAAATAAAAAATATTTGATTTTTTCCCTTTGTAAACTTCATAGCGGGTTTTTTCTAGGATTAGCATTAGAAATACTCTATTAATTATATAAAAAACAGTGGAGACTACTTCTGCCCAAAAATGAGAAGAGATCCTGCTTTCAATTAACAAAATTCTGACCATCTCTCGTAAAGATAATTTTTCCTTTTTACAACTCTATTTTGTTTTGGACTGTAAGGAGAGGAGAAAACATATTAAAAACCATTTTCATCACAAAAATTTGTAAATTCTTAATTTTCAAATTCTCCCCCATGATCAGTTTTTATGCTCGAAATAGTATAGCATTTCTCATTTTGAATTTTTTTTGCAAACTTTGAAAAATATGAGAAAGTTTCTATTTTATTTGCCAAGAAGAAAACCCATGTAAATCTTACGTAGTCATCTACTATTACCAAACAGTATTTTTTACTACTTATGTTTTGAGTTCTAGTCGGTCTGAAAATATCCATGTGAAAAAGCTGCAAAAAGCAATTAGTGGGAACATAATTTATGGATTTAAATGAACTTCTAACCTGTTTTCCCAAGATAAATGAAGTACACAGCTCAAACTTCTGATACAACATTTTAGGGAGACCACAGACTAGCTTTTTGGAGGATAGTTTGGAAATATGTTTCATGCTAACGTGTCCTAACTTGCGATACCAAAGATTTGCTTCATCTTGAATTGAAATAAGATATTAAGTACTCTATGTGTTTATGTCCAGAAGATAAATGTTGCCACGTCTTCGACCGGTAAAGATTTATGAGAAGTCTTGACTGACTTCAAAACAAACATTTTCTCGGAAGTTGATTCTAAACCCTGTATCACATAGTTGGCTTCTATGAAGCACGGACACTCTCCGGGACCCTTCGTGTCATGTCCGACACTCCGACACGTGTCCGACACGCTTTGACACGCTCCGACACGCTCCGACACGTGGTCAACACGTGTCGGGAAAACCGACACGCGGTCAACTCTCTCCGACACGCTCCGACACGAGAGTCGGAATTTCCGACACGTGACTCCGACACGCACGGGGTTATTTTTATAAATTTCCAAAACTTTGGGGACTAAATATAAATATATGAAAAAAAAAATTTAAAAAAAATTAAAAAAATTAAAAATTGAAACTTAGACTTCGCACGCGCGCGCACGATTTCAGACTCTTCTCTTCGCCTTTCACTTCGCCGCACACGCTGATTTTGAGGTGGATTAGTAAATTTCTTGAATTTTTTTGTCTGTGGCTTGTGTGAATGGGTGTTGTTGCATGAATCTTGTCATAAGAACTTAAAATCTTCATTCATACGGGCTTATGAATATTAGTTTTTCCTTGCATTGATTTAAACAAGACTTATTATTTTTCATACATCTTTTGAAATTCCCACAAGTCTCTCGAACCTGGCTATTTGTCAATGTCTTGATGAGCGGTGAGATTTCGAAATAACTCTCTATTTTATAGTATTGTTAGACTTTTATTTTGTCCTTTCTCTATATTGACTCATTGATTTTAAGTTTTCTATCAAAGAGTAACGCCATTCAAAGTTTCCCATCAAAGTCAGTTTCAAAACTTGCAAACGACAGAATTTATATAGTCCTATTCTGAATTATACGAGACCTACTTATTTATACATTTATATATAAAAATATTTATTTAATATTTAACGTGTCGGAACGTGTCGAAATTCTCTACTTTTTGAGAAATGACGTGTCGCGTGTCGTGTCGTGTCGTGTCGCGTGTCGCGTGTCGCGTGTCGGTGCTACATAGGTTGGCTTATGCTCAGAAAGTTATAATTTAGAGATTTTACTAGGAATACATTGTTGATTATCAAGGTACCAATCATCACTTTCATGTCCAATAATTTTTCATTTACTGTTTCCATCAAAAGAAACATTTCCTCATTTTTGTTTTTCTAATTTTATGAATATATTTAGAACAACCACTATATAAGTACCATTTGCTTTTCCTTTTAATAATAACCTACAATCAAAAAGAAATCTCAAACTTTCTTCGGTACCTAATTTTTTTTGGGTCCTAAAGAGATAGTTGTAAAGACAATTTTTGTTCAATCCTTCTTAACAAGTTTCCAAATTTTAGGACATTCATTCTCAAAATGTTATGAGTCTCCACACTTAGAATATTTAAGAAAACTCTTTGTGGTTTTTGTAAGCAAGTCTTGGAGGTCTTTGTCTAAATCTTTCATTAACTTTAGGAAAATCAATCAAGGGATCACTTTCTCTATTTAGACCCAAACCAAATTTGTTATAATAAGAAATTTGAGCAGAGAGAATATGTTCTAAAGTTTTCGAGCCTTTTGAGAATTTCGTAGTGTCTAAAATTTACTTTTTCAAAATTTTATTTTCTTTGAAAAGAGAATCATAGCTTTTCCTTAAATTATTAAAATTATTTTTCAAACTCCCAAACTTTTCTTTCCAAGAAGTATCCTATTGTCTAAGTTTAGAATTTTCCCTCTTTAATTCAGTATTCCTTTTAAGAGAATATTTGAGGTTTAAATAAAGCTCGTTTTTGTATTTAGACACTTTGATAGGGATTTCAGAATGGTTTACCTCAATTTCCTTATCACACTCAAAGTCTATGCCTAAATCAGATTCTGATTCTGAATCTAAGTTTGAGTGAGCCATCATACAGATATTTGCAAATTTCTCGTCACTTTTTTCACACTCTGTATCATTCCAGGTTTCTACTTTTAGTGTTTTCATACACTTTTCATACTTACATTTATTCTTTTTTAGCAATGGACAATTTAACTTGATGTGACATTTCTTCTTACACTCAAAACATATCACATCCTTATTAGGTTCATCGTCCTCTATTGATTTTTTCTTGAAGTTTTGTCTGTTCTACTTTTTCCAGTTAAATCGTCTTCCCTTCCTATTCGGTTTCCCGAGTTTCTTAATCAAGAGTGCAAGTTCTTCGTCATCCATGTCATCGTCTGCATCATCAGAATCAGCATTAGACTTAAGTGTAATTGACTTCTTACCCTTTGAATCATCTTCACCATTGATCTATTCCACTTCATAAAACTAAATAGTGCATATCATTTCATTAACAGAGAGGGGCATAATCCTCTGTATCTCTCGGATTGAGTTTTTATCAAAGTGGGAAGTATTTTTGAGAACAAATAAACTTTGACAAAAGTCTTCAATATCACCTCAGAAGCAACTTTAAATGCATTTTGTTCTTCAAAATAAGAGTAAAAACAAGAAAGTTTTGTCAACTTTAAGACTTGGTAGGAGTTTTCTCAACACATTCTAACTAGTAATAATTCACACAAACCAGGTCTTCTTCCCAGCTTCAATGCCCAAAAGGAAATGGTTCCAATAATACAATCAAGCTCTCTTTGAGTAAGTGAATGAAAAGCTTTTTACTGGAAATGAGTAAAAACATCTATAGATACTCGTGAGAATACTTGCAGCAATAGCTACATACCACTGTGCGAACACGAGCTGGCTAATGGTGTTACAAAAGCAAGAAAGATAGTGATGCTTCCTGAAATTGCCAAGCTCGAAAAAACGAAAATCCAAATTTGTGGGTTTACAGGAAAAATCTTGTTCATTTCAGTGACCAGCCGAACTTTTGTCACAATTACCATCCTTGGCTTTCCTGGCGTAGAATCTCCTGTAAATGGAGTCTACTTCAGTGAGATAGTATGTACCAGGAGAGAGGAGACTACAGTCCTTGCTCATCGCAAAGTCCTTAACCCATATATATGCTCCACGAGCTTCCTGGTCTCGACATATTTTTCAGGAGCGAACTGTAAGAAAGCATGTATTATGCGACAAGGTGACAGCTTGCTCTAGTTTTTTTTTTTCATCGCAATTTTGATGATTAGATTTTCTTGTCCTCAGACTTTAGTAAATCGAATACTAATAGCAGATGCAGAAGCAATACAGTCGAGCGAGCTGAAAATTACAAAAGCGCTGGGTGATCAGAGGAGGACATTTACAGAAACGTCTTAACTGCTGCTGCATATATATGCTCAAATAGTCGGTTTAAGCACATTGAAGTAGCATGAGATTTCTCCCAATAAAAATTATGCGTATTGGTGGAGTATGAGAAATACCTCATGCCTTGACTTCAACTTCTTCTCGACGTCCATAACAGCTGCCATATTAGAGAGGCTGAAGGGATTTTGACCATCGCGAAATTGCAATGAGAACATTGTAGAAGCTAAACCACTTCCATATGAGAACAGTACGACGCGTTTGCCTCCCTACAAAATTGAAGAACATGAGATGCAAGATCCAGATGTTAGACGCAAGAACCAATCAGTAAAATATGTCCAAAAACTTTCACCGGTGTAGCATGCATGTTGTGAATAAGAGAAGCAAATGCGGCATAGAGAGATGGAGTGTATGTATTGCCAATTTGTTTTGGTATCAAAGTGCTTGATTGCACTTTTTCATCGTGCAAGGGCTTTGCAACTTGTAGGGATACCTAAAATGAGGGGTAAAACAGCACTATGAGCCACAAAGTTTCATCCTTCTATTGGATTTAGATGAAGGCTTTAGAATGACCTCCTGAAGATCACAGCTTGAATAGTTTCATCACCAGATAAGCTTGAAAAAGGTGCCAGCTTTTCTTTGGAAAGTTCATCTACAGAGCTGCCCGTCAAACGGAAGTAAAATCGATCATTGAGTAAAAATATATATGTTACCAAAGTTTTTTTAAACCTGTAAAGTGGGAAGAACGTAAAACCTGGCATTCCTCAAGTAGTCATTGAATACTAAACGAGCAAAGCTTTTCTGTACAAACTGCAGTGGGTAGTATGTACTGGACTTAGTGAAGCTGAAGCATACTGAAATTAGTTATTGCTTAAAGTTGAGATGAGGCAAAAATGGCACCTCGTTATAAGGAGAGTGGAAAACGAAGTAGGTGGCATCAGAAATCAAGAATTGTTTTGCTTCTAACGTCTCAAATCTATGGAAAGCCAAAGCACAATAACATAGAAAGCATGTAAGATTCTATAAAACAATAGGGAGGAAAAGGCATCTAGCATATCGGTAGCAACTTACTTGTGACAAAAATGTTCATAGCAGGAGTCAAGAGCCATCGAATAGCATGTTTCTGATAGCTTCCCAAAAAGTATCTATAGATACATCTAAGAAACAGGGTAAGCAGATGGATATCGCAGAGAACTAGGACTAATCAGAGCACAGTATTGTAGGAAGGATCCATCTAGTCTCTACCACATACTCCGAAGTGAAAAGCCAGTGGATATGTTTTTGTGGTCAGCAATCAATAGATATCAGGTTTACATCATGAGAACAGCATTCGACTTCATCAAGCTAGGTCCATCATGACTTTGAGGTACTTGGTTTGACTTAAATATACTTGCTTAATAATGCAACCGATTCTGTTCCAGAAGGTTTCTGATAACACTAGCTACGACAACTTGCTCTGCTAAATTATACGTCGTAAGGGCTTTGATTGCTCAAAAACCGCTAGCATCACATGCATTATCTTAACTATATTTCCACATATTTTCAACTACTCTATAGAAATAATTTTTTGTCTTGGCCAAACATAATACTTAGAATTATTTTGCAATTGCACTGAGGGACTCGAATGTATCTGTTGATTCCTGAACTTAAAGATTTCATCATGTTTGCTTACTCAACCCAAAATCTTTTTGACAGATTTATTGTCATCACCGATCCCTTTGAACAACAGATCACCCTTCCTCATCCTACAAAATGTATATTGTTCAATCATTTTGCTCAAGGACTTTACTGCTTCCCAAATTTTATTACATAAGAAGCTAAAGTCAAATTAAATCAAAGGTGAGAGATCAAAGACACTTCCTTACATATTCTCTGTTCTTTATAACTGTTCAAATTCTTTATTCAGAAAACTGTCGAGGTGCATTTTACCATTTTCAGAAAGTTCAAATTTATCAAGATGAATATATCAGAAATAGCACCAAAAGAAAATCCCTTCATTCAATTTGTTGCAATATTCTCGGCGACATCTATCAACTACATTCAGCAATTATCTGCTATACTTGCCATAAAGTGCTTATTTACAGCCACACATTTAGATGCAGAAAAGAATTAATAAGAGAAGTGATGAACCAAGGGAGACATCATTTGACCAATTAAGAATGTAATGTACAGGGGCATTTACTGCATATTCACTCGCAAAATTGGGCTTGTAAAAGTCATAGGCATGAGACATGTGACTCACCCTGGATCTGCTTTCAAAAATAATCGGTGCATCAGGACCTATAAGCATTGCAATGGCAGCTGCTCCTCCTGGAGGACGAACTGGTCCTTCAGGATATACCTGAAAAAGGAAATCTCCCGCAATTATGGGTGCTCCAGCAAACAAATTATATGTGATACGATCTAAGACACTATGACAGACCTCTCAGTGCAACCGAAAGGGTGCTTTCAAACTGATATACCTCTTCGACCAAAAAAAAAAACTGATATACCTCACTTTCGTCAACCACAAAAATAAGGGAAAAAAGCAAATTGACAAATTATATGGGGTATGGATTTACAAAAACCCACATTCAGCATGAGTAGCTATGAAGATAGATATACATGCACATGTAGGCTCACACAAACATATACGTTTGCGCTTTGGCCAAGGAATTAGAGATAACTTGAGGTAACAGTCAAATAGGCATAAGAACGCTCAAGTGCTATAACTTGGCACAAAGGGACACTTAAGTGCCATAATTTACGAAAGTGACACGTAAGTGCCACATTCGAAGAAAAATAGATCACTTAAATACTACTCCGACCAAAGTCCAGCTAAAACACTGATGCGTCAATTTTCCGGCGAAGCGAATGCAAAACGACGCCATTTTGCATGCTAACGTAGCTAAATAATGCAAAAATGGCGTCATTTTGGGTTGAAGTGGTAAAAAAATAATATCAAAATTAATTTAATTTAATTTTAAATTAAATTTAATTAAAATATTTAAAAATAATATTTTAATATTAAATAAATTATAAATTATAAATTATAAAAAATTATAAAAAGGGGGTAGGCAGCTAAGGGCTCGGCCCTCGCCCGCCCATCCACCGCCCCCACCATCGCTAGGAAGAACTGGCGACGGAGGGGGGAGGGTCGACCGAGGTCGACGGGCCCTGGCCGAGGGCTAGCGACCCCAACCGACCGGCAGTGAGGGTTGCAACCCTTGCCTAGATCCGGCGAGGGTCGGTGGCCCTCGCCCAGCCAAGCCAAGGGCCGCCGACCCTCGCTAGATTTAGGCGAGGGCCACGAGCCCTCGCCACTCGCCACAAATCTGGGTGAGGGTCGCAGCCCTCGCCCAAATCCCGCGAGGGTTGGCAACCTTTGCCCAACTAGGCTAAGGGCCGCCGCCCGCTGGGGGTCGCCCCGGCCAAGCGAGGGCCGCCAACCCTCGCCGGATCTGGCCGAGGGCTCGCGAGCCCTCACCGTCGGTCAGCCAGGTTGCCAACCCCTGGCCAAGGCTCGGTTGAGGCCGCCTCCCCCCTTTTCTTTTCTTTTTTTTTTTTTTTTTTTTAATTTTTTAATATTAAAATTATTATTTTAAAATATTTTAACTAAATTTAATTTTAATTTTAATTTAATTATTTTTTACCACATCGCCCAAAACGATGCCGTTTTTACATTATTTGGCCACGTCAACGTGCAAAACGGTGTCATTTTGCACTCGCTTCGCCGAAAAATTGACATGTCAACGTTTTGGCCGGATTTTAGCCGGAGTGGCACTTAAGTGATCCCCTTCTCTCCGATTTTGGCACTCAAGTGTCACTTGCGTAAGTTATAGCACTTAAGTATCCTTTGTGCCAAGTTATAGCACTCTAAGGATCCGCGTGTCCAGTCAAATATTACTAAGAATCCATACCGCACCATCAGTGCATACAACAAGCCCATAGCGTGCATCCCATGTACTACTCTCCACCCAGTTGACACAGTTGAACAAAGCTGCAGTTGCCCCATAGCATGCATTAGTTGAATCAATGCCTTCGACATCAGTATTTCCACTTGCCCATTCGTTTACACACAAATTAATCAAAGCAATCATTTTTTTGAGGAGATTCTGTGGAATAGCCAAAAAAGAAAAAAGTCCCCCACGAGTGCACATCGGTTTCTTTGCAACAACACTAATGCACCCCTTGCCACAACAATCAATAGACTCCGAAACATGCGGAAGTATACCTCAAAGATTGGCATGAGGAAGGTTTTGATGGACTTGCTCTTATCAAGGATAGTCTCAGTGCCTACATCCAGGCGACCGATGTGTTTTGGATCAATCCCATATTTCTCCAAAAGGGAAGTCACAGCTGTCAAACTGAAAATTTCAAGATTTGAGTCAAGACAGAATTCCCCTTGCTAGAGTAGATATGTCCGGTCCGCATAGGCAAATAAATCTCGAACTTAACATGCCATACGAGAGGCAAAAGGTGGTGATCATCGCACAGATAGCCCAAAAAATCATGAGCCAAGCCTCATTGAGATGACGTCTTCAACCTCCGTACAGAAGGCCATGCGGTCCTGTCCTAGTCCTATAGTGTACTTCCTTGTGCTTATGCCGTCGGAAACCTCCGAGGCTCCTATTAATGTAAAAATTAAAAATTGATGGCGCGTTTGGTAACGATTCTGTTCTTAATAATAAATTTTGATCAAAAATGATTCTTTCTTATTCTATTCCTGAAAACAGATTCTAAGCATTTCAAGCCATTTGTTAACTGTCCAAAATTTTCTAATTCTGTAGAATAAATTGCATTTGGTACGACTTTCATTAATTCTATTCTAAATCAATTTCTTTTAATTTTTAAATATTTTTTTTTACTTTTTTTCTTATTTTTCTTTTCTTTTTCCTTTTTTTCTTTTCTTTTTTTTTTTTCCTTTTTCTCCTATTCTTTCTTCTTCTTCTTGTGGCCGGCGACCTCACTAGAGCGTCGCCAACCCTCGGTGAGGCCTGCCTGGCCACCGGCGAGACTGGGCTTGCTTCTAGCGAGCTCACCAGACCTCGCCCTAGCCTGGCAAGCTCGTTGGACCAACGAACGACAACCAGCAATGGGCAGTAGCAGACGACAACCAGCGGCGAGCGGCAGACGGTGGCGGGTGGTGGTGGACAGCGATCGCAAGATGGCAGAAGAAAAAAAGAAGAATAGTTAGTTTTGATTCTCAAATTTGTTCCCGAAATTAGAATCAACTTTTTTTTATTCTTGATTCCACTCCAAATCTATTCCCAGAAACAAAAATTTTACCAAACGTGATTTTGTTCCAAAATTACTCCCGAGAACAAAAAATCAAAATCGGGTACTGTTTGGCATGTTACCAAACAGGCCCTGAGTTAGCGTAGATAAGAATGACAAATGTTATGGACTGAGAACTGCGTAAATTCACAAGCACAATTAAAGAACAATATCTAAGCTTGACATCTTCCTGGTCTGGAAAATCTACCCAGCAATCTGTCTTGAATTAGTTCAAAAGGGAAAAATGGCGATGTAGAACAATCGACTACGTGCCACCCAAAAGCTCCCAAACCATCATGAGACAATTCAAGAGGATATTTCAGATGAGAAAATTTGTCGAAGCGACTATAGTATGCAAGGGAAATAAATGAACTGCATATGCTAATTATGTCGGCACAGTATAAATATTCTAAGATTTTGTGTAAACATTACCAATTATTCGAATACCTTAAAAAGTTAGATGAAAACGTGATTTATTATTTAAATATTTTAACAATCAATTATAACAGGCTCTAGAAATAAATGACATGCATATGCTAATTTTGTCGGAACTATGAGCTACCAACCATTTTAAAAGTTTAATAAGTTAGATGAATAAGTGATTAATTATTTAAACATTCTATCACGTCTTCTCATTGTGTAGGCTTGACTTCGTCCTTAGCCTAAAACGTGGAAACATTCAAATGGAGAGGCAAACAAGGGCCTAAAATGATTGGAACTTAGGATCTCTTATTTTATACCACATGAAATTTTGTAAAATTATTACTAACTATTTAAAATTTTTAATTTATCAAATGAATGCGTGATTTATTATTTAAAAATATTAAAACAAATATCATCGCCCGAAGCAAGTCTGCGAGCTCCATCACTGATTGCCATGGATCAATGCTCGTCAAAACAAGCCACTTAGATCATCGCTTGGAGCGAGCATCCACACCACCAGGAAAAAGAAGAAGTGGCGAACAGGAAACTGGCTGAGCAAATAAATCTCCAGAAGAGACTCCAGCTCGCCACAGCTCAGGTTCATAGCCACCCAGATTCTGAAAGGTTTTCCTTTGTATTCTCATGCATTGAAAATGACATCGCCTCGACTGAACGGACGACGAAAACCCAAGAGAGAGAGAGAGAGAGAGAGAGAGAGAGAGAGAGAGAGCGGGAGAGACGCACCTGCTGCACGCAAGTAGGAGGAAAATAAATCTCCATAGCAAGAATCCCCACATTCTTCGCCATTTCCGTGCTCGAGCGAAAAAAACTATCACTCGCAACGCGAAGGAACTCGAGCGGGAAACGATGGACGATGAAAACAGACGACGGAGAACCTCGCTCTTCTGCTTCTCCTTCTCCTGCTCCTCCTCCTCGTCCAACCTCGAACTCAACTCCTGAACAGTGGTGGAGGGAGAACCCGGGGAAGTCGCAGAGAGAGATTGAGCAATTGACAGGTGAGGACTCAAGTGCAGGCGCTTGGCCTTTTTATACACGTCGACGTGCCGGTGCAGACTGACAGTAGACGTGATCCATTGCCGATCCGATTCGCTCCCGCCTATAATGGACCCAGTCACTTAGGAAAAAAAAATTAGAAATTAAAAAAAAATACTAGGGTTATCACTATTTTAAGATTTATCGTTTTTTTTAAAATACATATTTAAAAATATTATTAAAAAAAAAAGAGTCAATCCAATCCGTCGGTCCGGTCTTGTTCAATTCCCCTGAAACTTAGAATCAGACCGATGTCTTTAGAAACCAACCAAATTGGCCGATACGATCCGGTCCGGTCTGGTCCGGGCGATTTCTAATCGCTCAGTCCGATATACTCACCTAAGAGAGAGAGAGAGAGAGTCAACTTGTGAACTTGCCACGCGTGAGGAAGAGGATGAGAAGGCTGCTATATTGACCTCCACATTTGCATTATTTACGTATATGCCATCATGAACTGAGAATAAGATGCTCTCGCTTCTGTCCTTTTGTGTTTTTAGACAAGAGAAAGAGGACAAGTAATGGCGCGTCTATCGATGGAAATCGGTGTTGTTCCTTCTGCCCTTTTCCGGAATCCACGCATGCAAAAGGTTTAAGTGCCGAACGACAATCCTTAGCGCCGGTTCATGACAATAAACATGATCCATAAGGTCCATTATCAATCGAATGTCTGATAAGCTCTTTCATTATGTAAGTCGAACTAATCTGCTCCTCGACGATGAGTTTCCAGTAGGTAAATTCCAGTGAAGCATGTGATATGTGATGCAATCGATTGACTCGAAGAGCATACAGAAATTGAAGAGTTAAGGAATCGGGAGCAATTTCATGTCATCCTCATAATAGCACGCAAGTCGAAAAATGTTCAGAGATGAAAATTGACATGCTTAACGGAATGATCCAATTGAACACACAAGAAGAATCGGCGAGGAGCATTTCACCAAAACAAATAATGGGCCAATCATCTCTCCGTCTCTCCTTCTCTCTCTCTCTCTCTCTCTCTCCAATTCGCTTGGCATCAAATTTAACAATTCAATTGTCCATCATCATTCAATTGGACTTTATTTACTAATTGATTGTTCGGACTTGGCTCACAAATACAAAGAAATAGAGAGTAAAGGCGAGAAAGAAAATCCATCCTTAAATTAGGGCTGCATCCAACTGAAAATTTCACTATAATAGATTTCGTTTATATTACGGAAAATAACTTCTAGAAAAATGTTTTTCAGATTTTCTAGTGTTTATTTCACGGAAAATAAATTAGTCATGGAAAACATTAGGGCCCTAATGGGAAAAAAAAAAAAAAAAACACATTCAAAAGTGGAGAAAATATTTTCTACCTTTTAGAAAGGGGAAAACGTTTTCCATATCTTCTTTTACCTTATCAACTTTCACCCAACATATTTTCCTTTTATTTTTATGTTTTCTCTTTCTTTCTTTCTTTTTTTTTTTTTTAAAAAAAAAACAAGTTTTGAATTTCTTTCTTTTTATTTTTATTTTTCTTTCCTTTTCTTTTCCTTCTTCCTCAACCAATCGCCATCTACGGCGGCGGCTAATGACTTGTCACAAAATAGTTCGAGCCTTATGAGGATCAAGCTCAATCGAGGCCAGATTCAGTGAGGCCCGAGCACGTCCATTGTCAAGGCAAGTGGCCGTCATAGGATAGGATGGAGGAGGAAGAAGGAGGAAGGAAAAGAAAAAGAAAACATTAAAAATAAAAATAAAATTCGATTTGTTAACAAAAATAATTAAAAATTCAATGTTTTGGTAATTTTTCTCAATAAATAAAATTAGATACCCGAACAGTGGAAAATATTTTCTAAGTTATTTTCAAGTTTCAGTTTAAACATCGATAAATATTGTCATTTTCTTAGAAAATGATTTTTTGGAAAACATTTTCCAAAAACATGTTATTTTCCACGAAACAAATGAAGTCTTAACACATCACACATTTCTTTTATAACATTCAATTAAAAGAGAAAGAAATTATGTACTTAGTAGATATTCATAAGCCCAAACTCAAATTACTAATAAAATATTTGCTCAAACTATAAAAGCTCTCTAGCGGATCATAGGTGCTACCCCTAGGACTCCCACCAAGGTAGCCCCTCGGACCCCGCCCACTCACTTGAGAGTAATGGAGAGTATGAATCACACATCAACATTGATGAGTCTGAGAGGCCAAGAGACATTAAATCCGAAGAGCACCAGACTCTTGCATAAGGAAAAAATTGAGCAATAATTTCTATTTCCGCAATTAAATTGTGTTTGACATTCGACATCTCATGTCTTTACAAACAATTTAAGTAATACCCTATGAGCTTTCCGATTTTATTATTTTTTTAATTTTGAGCGAAAATTGGGAAGAGCCTTTACGGTTTTGCCTTAACCGAGGCAAACCAAGTACTAAACTAGTGAATCCCACATTTAAAAGCATGAATTCTTGTATACTATTCATTGCTAGACGACAAGTTCGACTGCGGCAACAGTGGGCGTTGGTGAGGGCATTAGTTTAGTCAGTAAGAGACACCTGGAAAATTACGCACGCTAGAGTAGGCTTCGGTATTAACAAGAATTAATAGATAAATTAATAAAGTGTATCTATATAATATATCTATATATATATATATAATTAACTCCAAAATGAGACATAACTAATTGACTACACCAATTTTTTAATATACATGAGATTGAATATCCATTAGTCATTTCTCATGTTCTAAAATATAGAGTTATTTACAACATAAGAAGACACTACAACTATGTCTTTGAGATATGTATTTAATGACACAAGAATAAGCAATTGCAATCTAAAGATGCTTGCACATGAAGTGTCGCCTAACACGTCATCATAGTTAATATTACAAATTCACAAAAGTGAGATCCGCTGTGGCTCGATCAAGACAAGTAATTCAAATCCCATAGACCCCTCACTTCGAGTTGGTACGATGGGTAGGCTTCTGATCTTTGATAAAATCTAAGTCATGACAAAGCAAATCGTTGTGTGCCATTTAAACCCTAATGAAGGACAACCTAACATTTGATAAGGACTAGGGAGATGTTTCAACGGCTGTACAGGCTACGATTGTTAAGTTTTTGGAATTAAAGTGAAGACTAAAGAGGTAAACGAAAAAAAGATATGCTTATGCCTTTTTTTGCCACATGTTAATCTTAGACCTTCATGAGGGATGACATTGTTCTAGAATAATATTAATCATAATTAAAATAAATAGCATTTTTTCTCCTATATTACAACTCATATTATTGGCTTACTAAATATAAAGAAATACGCAAATAGACGTGCCTACGAAGCGATGGCTAGGCAACTAGTTCAGTGTGACTTCGACTTTGAGGCCACAACCGCCACCTTTTAGATCAATGACTTTTTTCTTCTTTTTTTTTTTTTTTTTTTTGTTGCTAGGAAGATCAATAACTTTTTATGTACGCGTACCGAACACATTATATACATCTCTAGAGATTGATTAAATCGAAATTTCGAACATTTCTTATTTTCTTCAAAATAAAAAAAAAATTATTTGTTTGGTTGCTTCTAGTTCTCAGTTCCTTCTCATTTACAGTAAGGGTGATCGGCTCCTAGTTTCCAAAATGGGGAACTAGGGAATGGATAGGTTGGTCCGGAAACCAAATTGGACCAGTTTAGTCTCATTCCGATTCGGTTTAATGGAACCAATTACTATTTTTTTTCATATTTTCATCCAAATATCTTATTGTCCAAAGTATAACCAGAACAAGTTCAAAACTTGAAACAAATCTTATGCTTCTATCCGAATATCTTATTATCCAATTACGAATTTTCATTTCCTTAGAAATAATAAAATAAATCCACTAATTTTTTTGAAGAAATAAAAATAATAAAAAATATATGTCGGGATATTAATCAGATATATTGTCAATAATCTTGATATTTTAATAATATCAACAGACAAAGATATTACTCAAAAAAAATTTGAAAAAAATCTTGATATTTTCCTTTTACTTGAGAGTCTATAATGATTATTCATTGTGATTATAATCAAAGATAATGGGTGCATTTGGGAAGACTTTTGGAGAAAGTCCTTAAGAAAATGTAAAGGCCTTTGAGTTAAAGGAGTTTTTCGAAATGTAAATTGTGATTGGTAAATCGTATTTGTGAAAGTCCATTGTGAAGAATCTTTGAGCAAAATAGTGTTCGGACAAATTAACTTTGCAAAAGAATTTTTTTTGGTAAAGAACTTTGCAAAAGAATTTTGTCATTAAAAAAAAGGAAAAAAAAAAGGAGAATTAGTTGGTTACTACCGGCAAGGGGCGGGTGGTCTAGCAAGGGGCAAGTGTCCGGCAAGGGTCATCGTGCCGAGGACGCAGCGATGAGGGTTGCAGCGACCTCCGGTGACCTAGATCTACACACATTTTGGGTCACCAGAGGTCATGCAGCCCAAATCTAGGTCGCGGCAACCTAGACGCGACTCGGATCTAGGCCGCATGACCTTCGGCGACCCAGATCTGTCGAAGATCGCAACATCGCTAGGGTTGCAATGGTCACACAACCTTGTTGCGACCTAGATCTGGGTGGTCGCCGGGGGTTGCAGCGGTCACGGTGACGCGACTCGTAGGGGGTCACCAAGGTCACGCGACTGGTCACCAACGGTTGCGGTGACACACCAGCCTCATGTCGACCTCTGTCTAGCTCGTCACCAGCCCCTCGCAGCTCCGCACAACTTTGTCGACGATCACTCGCGGAGAAGAAGAAGATGATGATGAATAGTGAGAGTAAAACCGGAAAAACGAAAAATCAACGAGAATAATTTGGGAAGAATATTTTTTATTTAGCCCCTAGAAGCCTAGCATTCTCCAAATGGGGATTGAAAATTTTTTACCAAATACCCCTACATTGGCCCAAAGATCTTTAGGGGCTCAAAGTGGCTTCTCAAGGCCACTCCCAAACGCACCCATTGTCTATAAACTTCATCCTTTCTTGTCTACTTATATGTCGGGGATCAAAATTAAAATTGAATCTCAAATAGTATACCCACATATATAACATATTGAACAAGCGAGGTCGAGAAAATAATAAATCTAAAGTTAGAAGATGATGGAGAAGATGGAAATTCACTCTTAGAATTCTTTGCTAATTATGATTTTCAAGCAAATCCCTTTGCTATTGGGTTAAAGAGCGATGTTTATGTCTTTGCTTTTTTGTTTCTTTGGCAAAGAAGGTAACCTCCGGTGGACCCGAACTTGTATGGGCTTGGACACCCTTTAAATTTGGACGATCAGCCCACTACAGTGAAATTTGGCTCAAAGTCCTTATTTTCATACTTAACTGCGTGGATAATGACATAAATGATCCTTAAATTTTAGCTCAATATGCGGTACCATTCCCAAACTTTAATTTATTCAATGTGAACCCTAGACTAAGTTAGCCCCTAAACTATATAAAAATTTAATAGTATCCTTCCATTAATTCCAGTTTAGAGATAGTATTGACCAATTTCATATGGTTCAAAACCTAGATTGAAAACGTTTAAGAGTTTGTAAACCACATTAAATAAATTGAAAGTTATGGATCACGCTGCAAATTGGGCTAAAGTTCATGAACCACATTGAATAAATTGAAAATTTATGAACGATATTGCACATTTGGCCAAAATCCAATGACTATTTGTGTCATTTTCCTTAACTATATATGAGACTCTTAGCTAATGGCAATCTGCCAAAAGAAATTGAATTAATCCTGAATTCCCTTAATCAATTCAATCAATGTGCTATGCACCTCAAATGGTGTAATTTCGAGCAGCAATGTCAGTAAACTTGACTAAATTGAGGGTGATCTTATTGAAATGACCGTGTGAACTTATGCCGCGGATTAGCACAAAAAGAAAAGGGACGATTCTTAAATCTACCAGCAGTGTAATTTTCACACTTACCGCTGGATGATTGACAACGTGTAGTTGAAGGTGATGATGATGTGACCGAATTCTTTCGCACGTCAAGCATCCAATTTATATGTTATGACAGATGAGTTCTTTAAAGTACAAGTTTCTTGATCAACGTAATAATCAGACATGGCTGCCTACAAAACATACGTACAGGAGGGAGGATGAATCAAAGAATGGAAGAATGAAGAACAAAAAATGTTTCCAAGAGCAGAAGAAGATTCCGACGGAACTCCGATTTTCATACTTCGACTGTCTCTTGGTTCAGGGCCATGTATCTCCACCTCTCTTTCTCAACGAAATCCGCATCCAAGAACCTTGAAACGAATGCCCACAGCCTATACACATCCTCGAAATTGGTCAAGAAAACGAGCGAAGCCGTGACAACCGATATACCGCGACGGTCGTCTCTCTTCCTTCTCGGTTCCGTCCCTTTTGCCACACTTGTTCTGGTCTCCAACGTCCTCTCCCACTCTTTATACTTGTCGGAAAAGCATATATGCTGCAGAAATCCACAAGTAAGGGAAATGTTATTTCTGTCAGCAAGTTTTTGCACGAGTGCGGGATCGATCTTCTCCCCTTTCCAGTCGAACACATTGAACGCGACTGCTGGTCCTCGTTCGAATTTGACCTTTGGCCCGTAAATCGTGACCAGGGGAAGTGGCACGGTGTCTGAATCCGGATGTTTCAGGCTCAGCAACGCATTAACAAGCCAATTGATGAGGTACCTCGCTCTGCAATTTATAAGTATTATGCCCAATCTATCTGCATGATCAAGGCCTCGGAACTCTATCTCCAAGCTCCCATCAAGGCCGGTCTCTGTAATTCTCGTTCTGGCAGAATCAAAGGGTGTCTCTACTTCTTCAATCTCAGTAGATGACACTACCTCTGGTGTCACATTGTCCGCTTCAGATGAATGCAACTGGGGAGATCCGGAATGCATTTCTTTAGGTGACATTCCAGATGTAATTTCATTTTTTAGCAACTGAAATAATCCAGAACTTGGTCTCTGACCGATGCCTTCTTGAGAAGATTCCTGAAAATGAGGAAAAGATGTCTTGATGGGGGTGAGACTCACAATCCCTATACTTCTAGCTGCATCCGAATCCTGCAATATAGAAGCACTCGATTTCTTGACAAACAAGCAAGCAAAACCAGATGGGTTGTCCCCGAAAACCTTGTAGAACGAGCAAATGAGGAAGTCAGGCTTGAAGATGGAGAGGCCTAAAGTGTCCATGTCCTTAGGTCTCAATGCAGATGCATCGAGCAGAACGTGCCAGCCACTTTCCTGTGCCATTCCCATCCATGAGTACGAATATTGAGCCCCGGTGATTCTAGATTGAAGCGGGAAAACGAAAAGCCCTCTTCTTCTTCTGTTCCTCTTACTACCGACTATCATCTTCCTCAATTTTTCTGATCGGATTCTCATTTTTGGATATGAGAATTCAGCTGATCTGTTGCGTGCACCCCTCTTCCTCGCGCTCTCTAGCATCAATTCTACTGCCTCATTTTCATGATCATACACCGTCAGGAGATCAGTATCAGAATGGAAGGAATATGACTCTGCAAGAAGCTTAAAAGCGGATGACTGGTTAGCAGTGAAAACCATGGTATAATCAGTTTCAGAAACATTCATGAAGGCCATGATTCTTTTCCTGATTCTGGATTCGATTTCAGATTCTTGGACACCATGAAGTATCTGTGAACTCAAGTTCACTGATTTGTACGAAATCTCGAGGAAGGGCGATCCCAGTGAGGTCGAATGCAACGGCGGAGGATGCGAGGATGAAGAGGCTACCGAAGTCGCAGGAAGATTGTTGATCCGCTGCGAGTAAGAGAAGAGGCCGTGACCTGTGTAATCGAGACAAACATAGTTACCCGAAGAGAGATGATGATATTCAGTGGCTCGGATCTCATCGGCCTTATCCGTTTGCTCATACTGGGGAAATGTGCTCTCAAACAAAGAAAATGCTTCGTGCAATGAAGGAAGGGATTCGTGGTTAGTGAACTGTGAATTCGGGTGGAGAGAGGAGGTGGTGGCAATAAGGAAGTCGAGCCGGAACGCGGCGGCGCCGGTCACAGACCTCTCAGCCGGTGCTCCTGCAAGGCCAGCAAAGGGAGAGCAACCATGGAAGCAGGGTTCTGAGGCCTCCCTGAGGCAAGGCAAGTCCATATCGCTCTTTGCTATTCCCACCCCATTAAATCACCTTCGGCTTTCTCTCATTCCTCCTCCTTGTTTTATCTCTATCCGCTTCTGTAATCAATTCAATTTGTCCTCAAATGTCAAGTTCAAAGGCCCCTTGCTTGTCGGACGGGCTGTCTTTCGCGTGCTATCTTATGAACGAGTCCAAGTCAACGTATTCATAAGACAATACTCCAACAAAGTAGCTTCTCGCGCTGCTGCTAGTCCTTGACCACTGGGCAATCTTTCTGCCTGATGCTCTGAAAATTTCGCACCGAGCGCATGTGCACCATCGACCCACCTCGGCCCTTGACTCGAGCGGGGGCTCACGAGGAACTCGCACTATCCAGGGCTTGTGGTGCACCGATAGCTCGCACACCCGGCACACCCAATAATTGCCAATGGCTGATCTCGATTTTTCTGCTGACTTTGAGCCGAATTAGTTGACTTTGTAACGTGGGCATCTATATAACACCCCTAAAAAGACGAGCACTTTGGATGCTATGCATCTACTTAGGTGGGGGACTAGATGATCAATCACAATCGCTCAGCCTCATGCTGTTGTCGCCGTGAACGGACCATGCAATACCTGCAACATGTGCGAACCGAGGAATGCAAACCTCAACTTCCCACGCGTCGTCAAGCGGCCTCCTTTTCCGCCTTGATGTTGGCAACTGCTGTCTCGTCGTTCCAGCGACAATGGCCAAAGCGCCCGAGGCCCTGCCAGGCCTAGAAATGAGGCGGCCGTGTGCGGTGGGTTGAGGATGTAACCTTTGGAAAAAGAGGCGCAAAAAGGCCTCACGGGAATTTTGTCGAGCAGGTGGTGGACGGAACGGAACAAAAAGGAAAAGGCGAGACAACTTTTGGAAGTGGCCGGCCTTCTCGCGCAGGCCACTAGTTTTTCTTGCGCTTTCTCGCGCGTAGCGTTCGTTCTTACGTGTCCCTGACTTCTGCTCCTTGGAAACGACACCACCACCTCCCTCAATAATCAAGAAATCATTGTCAATGTGAAAGCTCAATCATGCAGGAGGGGGCCCCAGCCGTGGTTCCCTGGGGCCGTCGTAGCTTAAAGTATTTGTGGAATACGACATTTTTATTAAGAGTTTACGAAAAAAAATAAGCCTGGATTGCGATGTTTATGTAGCGAATTCGTACCCCCGGGAAAATGTTCATAAAGAATTCAAGTAACATATTATATTTTCCCTAAGGAGCTTTGGGGGCCCGAAGTCATTGGGAAAATCGAACCAAACGGGGCTTAAATTCATGCTTTAGTTTTATCGTAAATAATATGACAAATGTGTGAAAACCTAGAAAGTATAATACAGATGATACTTTCCTGGATCAAAAGTTTATTTCATATTGATAAAATAGATTATGAGTGGAAGAAGATGATTTGTTTTCTTGCAAAATTTTCTATGGTAGAGTCCGCATAAACAAAATGTGGCCACGTCATACTCAAGCATGCCGGATGTGGTGCCAAAGGGGATTGATTTAGCCATTTTTTGTTTTTGGTCGGTGATTGATTTAGCCACTTTGCGTGAGCAGAATAACTTGATTAGAAAAAAAATTATATAGACAAATTCATTAAAAATCCTAAAATTTATTACAAAAGTACAATTCAGTCCTAAAACTTGTTAAATTAGTATAATCAAGTCATTTCGCTAACACCGTCAATTTACTTAACAAAAAAATACTGACATGACAATTTAAAATTAATTTCTCTCTCTCACTTTGCATTTTTTATTATTTTCTTTTTAAAATCTTATTTAAATTATATTTAAAACTAAAAAAAAGCTAAAACTTTATCTAAAAAACAATTCGAAAGAGATAAAGGGCAAGGCAAGGCCACGCCGATGGATGCCGCCACCACTACCACCCACCACCAAAGGGGCCGAAAGAGGTCATCAACCATGGGCAAGGGTGGCCAACCCTCGCCAACCCTAAGCAAGGCCTTGCCGGCCCCAAGCAAGGGTTGGCGACCCACGCTAGGCTCAGGCTCAGGCGCCCAAATCTTGGTTATGCCGGCGCTGCTTGGGCCTCACAAGCAACAATTCGGGTACCCACCCAAATCCAGGCAATGCCAACTATCGCTTGGAGCCGATGATGCTCGCAAGGCCCAAGTGAGCACTAGCATCACCCAGATCTGGGTGCCCAAGCCCAAGCCTAGTGAGGGTCACGGGCCCTCACCTAGGGTCTACAAGGCCTCACCCTAGGCTGGCAAGGGCCAGCCACCCACTTCTAGGGACGGCAACCTCCGCTAGTACCCTCAACCATGGGTTTTTTAGTTTTGTTTTTAAAATAAAATTTTAGCTTTTTTATTTTATTTTATACAATGTTTCATAAATTCTCAACTTTTTCTTAATATGATAGACACTAAGTAGTAATTTTTTCGGCGCATGTATTTGTTCATGATAGACACTATGCTAGAATGTAAAAAGTAGAAAGAATCTTCTACTTTAAAGGAGAAAAAAACCCCTCCACATGCTATCGATATCTGGGTTATCCTACTTGCACAAATTGTCAAATCAAGCTAACGCGGGTGTCGGACGACGCTAGAGTGTGACACTAATAATATCTTTGGAGATCAAAAGTCAAGTTCATATTCAAAAAGAGAGGCTATGAGCGGAAGAAATTGATTTGTTCTCCTGTACAATTTTCTATGGTAGAGTCCGCATTAGCAAAATGTGGCCATGTCGCGCTCAAGCATTGTTAACAGCTATATCAGCTGGATTTGACCAGACGTAATGCCAAAGGGAGCTATCTTGTCATTTTGTGTAAGTTGAATGACTTGATTATAAAAGAAAAAAAAAAATACAATGACTTAGGGTATGTTTGGTTTAGTTTTGGAAATGGGTCTTAGAAAAATGCAAATATCTTCGACTTAAAAAAGCTTTGGGGAAATGCAAATTGCATTTGATAAAAAATTCTTTGCAAAACTATTTTGACATAAAGAGTATCTGGCAAATCTTTTTTTATAAAGGGCTTTTGGATTTTATTTTTTATTTTTATCAAAAAATATTAAATTCTTTGTCCGACTCTTGTGAAGGTAAGGATAGTTTTGGAACGATGAGAGGTAAAATCAAAAAACTAAAAAATTTATAATAGTATTTTTTTTTTTTTTTTTTTTAAAAGTAGTTTCAATATTTAGCTAAATGCTAAAAACTCAAAACCGGTCTTTATCAGCATTAGGTTTTTAGTTTTTTCAATACTAGCATTTGACTTAAAGCCCCTTAGATAGGCATGCTAAACACCCTAACATTTTTCCAAGGGACTTTGGAGGTTGAAAGCTTCTTGGAAAAACCGAACCAAACGCACCCTTATATTATTGAAGTATGAAAGCATGAACACTGAAGGTAGAACTTTTCCATGTTATTCCTTTTCGTTGGAAGCGGATTGGAATTCATTTTTCCATTATTATTCGTGGAGATGCTTACTTTCTTATGAAACCGTCTCGTTATCAGCTTTTGTAATCTTTGAGTATACACAAAATTGTGACAATACCAACGGACACGGCTTTGTGTTAGTGATAAGTGTCCTTTTCCTTTTGAGCAATCACTAATCACATTTCACAAAACCGAAAAAATTGTTCAAAATATTTTAAACATAATATATAGCAGCCACTTTAAATTTAAACTATCCAATCTTGCCAATTTAGCCTTAAATCTTGTGATAATCTATCAATATAGTCCTCTCGGCCAAATCAATTTTAACTAAGAAATGCTAACGTGGATACCCAGTCAACCTAGGTTGTCCAATGTGCAACCGAGGCTAACAATTTTTGCTTCAATAAAAATTCTGAATTTTCTTTTTCTTTGCTTTTCTTTTTTTTTTTTCTCTCTTTTCTTTTGAGCAATGGCTTATCACAATTCGCAAAACCCATATTGTCCTGCATATATATCGGGTGGGTGTATGGTCCCCTTTGCATATAGATATAGACAAACATAGAATGGTCCATCTAGATTTTCACCTTGTTTCCCTATTTATGACAAGGTCGATTTCATTGACTACCAGTGCGATGCCCCCTTTCAAAGGTTACATTAATTCGGTACATACTCTATAGTCTCTAAACTCCTAAGTCTTCTCGAGCATTAAATCACATTACCAAACAACGTAGCACAATCTCTGGCCTCAATTTTTATTTATGCAGAAAAAGGAAATGCAATACATTGATCCAATGTCAAAAGTAAAACCGCGATATTACAATTTAAAACCCTTTCGTACAATGTTCACTAAATATGCTGCCGAAAATGGTTGGTTAAGTGGCTAAACACTCCTTTCAAATGCAGCAATCTCTCGTATTGAATCATAATGTCTATTGTTCAAAGTAATCATAGGGGTCATGCATGCTCGAGCAAAAATTCAGAACCCTGTGTTATCCAAAATTAAAATGATGTTATGATCTAAAACCCTTTCCTACGATGTTCATTAAGTATGCCACTGAGAAAGGTCGGTTAAGTGGTTAAATATTCACTTCGAATGCGGCAATTTCTCATGTTGAGTCACAATGTCTCGTGTTCAGAGTAATCGTCGGGGTCATGCCTACAGGAACAAAAATTTGGAAACCATCTTATCCAAACAAGAACAAGAGAAAATATCGCGTTGCTTGTGTTAAATTTATCACCTGCAATTTATTTTTCAGGAAGAAATACTTGCTAAAATTGTAATTCGCTTAGCCAACTCATTTAAATATCGCAGGATTTTCTGTATACTTTTTTTAACATTTCGGTAGTGATCTATTTTTCTTATTCATAGTCTGTGGCTGTCTGTGGCCGTCCAGCTCTCGAAAGGAAAGGCCGTGTGAAAACAAGTTTCAACGTTTGCAGCCTTTGCTTTTCATACACGATGGGGTTAGGATAAGTAATTGGCTCACAGCATTACACGACTCTTTTGTCTAATGTTACTTCAAAAAAGGACAACAGGCGACGGGTGAACTCGTCCCTAAAACCCCAAAAAAGTTCCTTGAATGTGGTTGATAGGCCGCCACGGGTGTTTCCGAAAAGCTCCGGCGATGGTTGTCCGAAGCCTCGTCGGTTCTATTAAGGGCATCTGCGGTGTCGTCGCTAAACCTCGAAGCGGCATGTCGAGGCCTCTTTTCTGTTGCTGGAGCCTCCTTGAGAATCGCTGAGTTTGTGTGCGTATTAGCAACGGGGACGGACGTAGGCATCCTTGATGCGGGGAACGGCGGCAGCTTCAGACATGCTCTCAGGATTGGATTTTCCAGTCGCGAAATGCTCCCCAACAGTGTAGATTCTTATCATGTTGTCTCTTGCACCAAAGAATTGATCCAACGGAGCCGAATCGATCGGCAACACTAAACTCAAAATAATTCATACTGCATAAAGATCATTACATTTTGAAGGACGCGAGATAGTTATATCTGAATACCTTATCGCAAAAATTAGAAGTGGTATTAGACCCAATTTGTAGTATAAATCCCTCTTTCTAAGGGGATGTACAGATCCACAAGCCAAATCTACAGAATTTTCCGACTAATTCTCGGTATGTCGAGTTAAAAAAATGGTCATCGCTAAGTTGGTGATTAGGCAGGCACCATACATCGATGTCATTCTACTATATCTTCACAAAGAGATGTAGCGTGCTTACTCAGTGTCCGAATTCAATTCATCCATATTTTATACTCGTGTTTACTATTACTATTGTCACTCATGCATTGAGAATGAAGAGATGTGGCTGGATGATGTCACGTCGATATTCCATGCGGTTTCAACCCAAGCAGAGAACAAAGCTCGTCATATCAGCACACGTCGTACATCAATGCAGAAACTCACCATGTACGAACGAAAAGCTCGAAGACCCTTCGAGTTCGAATAGCGTTAAGCAGAAGCAGTCAAAGGGCAACTCTCCTTTGGCAAGTCGTCGATGACTGGACGGCATCCGTTCGCCTTCTCCGTCGTCGTCGTCATTGACATGTGTTGCCAAAGTAGAGAAGCCCTAAAACTGGTTTGCTTAGTGTGTATTCTCACCTATATTCATCGGCCATTCAAAATCTTTGACTTTGACCTTTTTTTTTCTTTGCCCTTTTCTTGGTTTGTAATGGAACGACATTTGAGGATGTATTTATAGGCTCTAGGGTTAATTTACAGGGCTCGAGTTCAGAAGGCATATGCCATGGATATCCAAATAGCTGAGTGCCTGCTTTCTACGCATTCCATGCATGCCAGACTTTTTTCGTTGAAAATGCTCCTCATCGCGAAGATATTCTCCGTGCCATGATCTAGACCTCTCTCTTCCCTTCACTCCATGTGAGAAAAGCAGAAGGACTATGCCAAAATCGATTCCTAGCTCTTACTGTTAGATATTTGCGGATAGAAAATGATTGTGATAGGTTCAAGTGCGGAAATGTGTAAAATCCATACAAACCTCTAGCCATTGATAAAGTCGAGAACATATACACAGAGCTTGAACCGTCGAAAATAAGTACTTCTAGCCAATTGCCCTCTTGACATTGATGGAGTGTTTTCCGATCATCATATAATCAGGATAATAAGAAAGTTTGGCTTAGATGACCTATTTATATGCTCATTCAAATCCTTATAGATAATATCTCCCATCAAGACAGTCATCTTTAATTAAGTGATCATCATAGGTATAAGCAATTTAATTGGGATAATAGAACATCACTGAAATTAATGTGGGTAATATTAAACCAAATGTGGGATAATATTAGTAATATTATAATACATACTCGATGTTCAATTTGATTCTTAAACTTCAATTCTAATCAATTTGATTTGGTCCAAACCAATTTGGCCATTTTAGCTTACGTGGCAATCCACCTCACTCAGTGGAACACGCATCAGTTGACGTGGTTGTACATGTGTACAGCCACCTCGGCAAAAAAAAAGAAAAAAAAAAGAAAGAGAAAAGCATCGGAAGTATGGGAAGAGAGACAGAGAACTGGGGCTGCGACGTCCGACGATCCTCGTCGAGGGTTCGATGAAGGCTTGCCCTCACACTTGATGATGGCCTCAGGATGAGTTGGATACCCCTTTCCAGTTAAAAGAACCAAATTGGTTATGACAAAAAAAGCGTAAGCACCAATTTGACCAAAAAAAATTTTCAAAAATTAAAATTGAACACCGAGTATGAGTTCAGGACCAATCTTGGCTCTACCCCAAAAAGTAGAAAAACTAAGAAACAACTGCAATGTAGTCAAATCTAGAGAACCTTAACTACATGTCAATGTATTATTGTCAACAGCACACATTGTGCATATAATTTTCTAGACATATAGGGGGTTAACAGAACTAGATCAGTAATGTGCATTTAGTGGTAGCTAGGTCTATTTAAATTAAGTAGTCCCGTGACATTTTATGCTCTCCCTCTCCCTCCCTCTCTCTCTCTCTCTCTCTCTCTCTATTACAGCAAGAATCATAAACCATGAATGTTGCTTGTTAATTTGTCTGACTCTGTGCATGTTGTTTGTTAATTTGTCTAGGCCTATGTAGCAATCCATAATCCGACCGCCTGATTCGTTCATGTGGCGTCCAGCGCGCTCAGCTCGAAGCCACCAACGAAGTGGGGGGAGGCGACGAATATTTGTTTCGTCCGGCGACGAATATTTGTTTCGTCCTCGCAACATTCCAAGACAACGAAAGCGAAAAGAGGGGGTAAAAAGATAGGCAAAGATAATGCCATCTAGTGGTAATATCTGGAAGATGGATAGCATATCCAAGATCATATTCTCTTCAAAAGGGGTACGTACGGCAACGGAATTTTGGGAAATGTTCTGCCACCAGCTAGAAAGGCTAGTCCCTAATTTTGGTTCGTCGTTCACCCTCTAATACAAATTTCGTGCTTCTTTCTAATTCATAACGCTTCGATTATCTAAGGCAAGCAGCTACTGAAGATGCGTTCGTTCGGCTGGCGATGATCTGCTTGCTAAGACGCTTCGCTTGCGAGCCTCTCGTTCAGTATCTTGACCCCCATGTACCTGCACCAAAACCATGCGAAAACTCCTCTGAGAAACCCGTTCATAACCTAGATTTCGAGAGTTCTCCATCTGTCCTACATGAAGAAAATGCCTTTTTCGAAATGTGGGCGCTCGTCCTAGACCTGTCCGTCCATGCGCGGGCCATTTCGACTCGATATCGCTCATGAAAAGAGTAGTTTTCTTTTTTCTTTTTTTTTGTCGGCCGACGTCATAAGTTAAAATGCTTGATCGATAATGAGTTGTTACCTTCCGAGCATCATGACCGTGGCTTGAGGATTAGTGCCGGGAGAGTGATTGAAAGTGGAACCGTCGATGACCCTAAGTGCGTCCACGCCCAACACTCTGTAGTCCCTATCCACAACCATCCCTACTTGGCACCCTCCATGGTAGTGCCAGATGGTCATGACCGAGTCCCTGCAGTACTGCTCCAACGACGTCGTCGTGTTCCGGTGCCTTGGCAGCAGGTTCACCGGCGCGCTCGCCGTCAGGTTCAGCAGCGACGCGAAGGTCATGGCGTCGTACTTGAAGTCGGCAAACGCCTTGGATTCGATGACCCTCTCGATGGTCGAGAGCCCCTCGACGCACCTCCGCAGGTCATCGGGATCTTGGAAGTAGTTGAAAGTGACGGAGGGGTTGTCGTTGGGGTTGCGGCTTCGGAGCTCCATGTGGCCTGAGGACTTGGGCCCCGTTATTTTCTCGAGGATGAATCCGCCTTGAAACGCTGCCTGCTCGAGGCGGTCCATGTCCTCGATGGCTTTCGCTAGGGCCTCCGGAGTCCTTTGTCTTGGCGGCAACGTCGCGAGCTGGCCAATCTAAGACATAACATATCATAGCAACACGCTTCGATTTGTCAATAAAAACTCTGAACTTATCTGGAACTGAAAGTGCGAGTTTAGAGTATACGCGTATGTGTTTGTGTTTATAGTCTTTACCTTGGGAGAGAACATGCCATAGTCCTTGGTCGAGCTACCGCCGGCGAAGTTCTCGCCACCGGCGGCCTCAATGAAGCTCCCGAAGGGAGTGATCCCGACCACCTGGATCAGCGACACCTCCACCGGGTTCGGCGACGGGATGAAGACGGCGTTCATCGGGTTGTCGGACATGCCCTGCCCGACCATGGGCTGGTCCAAGACCAGCGAGATGTTGTGGGCCTGGAGGTGGGCCTTGGGGCCCAGCCCGCTCAGCATCAGGAGCTGTGGGCTTCCGAGGGCCCCGGCGGAGACAATGATCTCATTCCTCGGCCCTCGGCGGAGGTAGGCCCGGTGCTTGGCCCCCTTCGAGTCCCTGAAGACCACTCCATGGGCCACGGGCCTAGACGTACCTTTCCTCTTGAAGAGGATCTTGTGCACGGAAGCGTGGAGGAGGACGGCGATGCCCTTGGGATCGGCATACTCGAGCAGATCGGCGGCGGTGTGCCGGTGGCCCGATTCGTCGAAGATGGTCCCGCCCACCTTGGTCCCAGGGATGTGGTCGTAGGAGAAGCCGTTGTCGGGAACCACGCCAATTTCTAGCAGCCCGTCCCGCACCGCCGTCTGCCACTGCCCGATCTTGGGCTCGAATGCCACCAGCCGCTCCACCCATGCGTACGACTCGTTTACCAGTTTCCCGTCCCACCCCACAGCCCTATTTCCAACCAAAAAAGTCAATAATGTTGATGATGATGATGACCATGAATTTTATTAAAAACTATCTTTCACGCACTTATTTAGCAATCAAATCAGAGAATACTATAATTTTACAATAGATTAGTTTGAAAATCAAGTATTTTTTTTAATTAACATAGTTGACAAGTGGAGCACAAGACCTTAGGAAGAAAAATAAGTGAAAGGTATACGCATTTCGCAACTTACCTCACATATTGAGGAGCAGCGCGTGAGTAGAACCCGGCGTTCAGGCAACTTCCGCCGCCCAGCACTCGCGCTCGCGCATTGATGACGCCATCCTCGGAGATGAAACGCTGCGACGGGGAGGACGAGGAGAGGTCCGAGAGCGCCGCCCCGAAGGCGTCCAAGTCGGTGATGTTCCGGTTGCCGTAGGGCGAGCTGCCTCTTTCCAAGAGCAAGACGGAGGCGTTGTGAGATAGAGTCGCCGCTAATGGGCAGCCGGCAGTGCCGCCGCCGATGACAATGTAGTCATAGTATGAGAGCGGCGGTGCCGACATGGCGTTGCGCACAAAGCTATAGGATTGAGTTGGGTTGGCTGAAGAGGAAAAAAAATTGGTGAGGAAATTATACACCTTCTCAAGAAATTTACATTCCTAAAATTGTCCGCAAAAAGTTCATCGAATCATTTTGAAAGGAATATGAGTTGCGAGGGGGTATCGATTTTTTTTTTTTTTTTTGAATTATGATTGTCTTAATTAATTTAGCTTTAGAAAAATAGAATGTAAAGACGGGAAGGAGCGACCAACACTAACAATCCCTTCCTGTACCTGCTGCTGAATGTTTTGACCGACGTTGTTAAATAGCGCTAAGGTACAAATAAGACGATGACGACGTTGGTTTCCAATCACGTTAGTAATACAAAAATTAGAAAGTACGAAAAATCATTGGTGCATTTTATCTTTTGCATCCACATCAAGCCCATGACAACCAGCTTGCTTTTGTCCCGGTCAACAACCATTTGCAGAAATTCCTCAGGGCAAAAACTGATGATGATTAAGTGCATGATGTCCTTCGATTAAGGGCGTTGTAAGAAAATGAAAAACAAGTTATTTTGTCTAACCTACATGCTACCTTAAACTTAGGAAAATCCCTTGTTTTTGCTAACTGGGATCTACCCTAACCATGCTCTTCCTCATCCTTCTAAAGGGACTGATCCGTGTGAAGGGGACCATGAGATGACCCAACTCCTGTGCAGTCTCCTTCGCATCTTAATATGCACATGATTAGCGCATAAAACTTGTTGCTTTTCCTGCATCATTCGCAGCGAAAGGAAAAAATGTCGCATTCGCTTTGTAGTTTGGAGAAAGCGTAGAGAGTGCTGGCGGAAGGAAACGGAAGTGTGCCGAGAGGGGTAAGTTGGAGAGTCACAGAGTGATTGTGAACCAATTCTTTTAAGTACGTTGCAGAAATCCATGTGATGTGTAATAATGTAGCAAAATGAAAAGGAAAGGAAGGATGTGATATTGCAATTGCAACCACCACTTCCCCTTAAATGGCTCATATCGATCTGCAATAAGTAGGTGGAACCACCCCGTCTTAACCTCGTCCAGTCGCTATTCTACAACGTTGCGATTTACGAGAGATAGTTCATGTCGAATTCTAGACGAGAGATCTTCTTGAAGGCTAGTTCGTGTCGAATTCTAGACGAGAAACCTTCTTGAAGGCCCTGTATATATACTTGTCCGACATCGAGCTCGATGTAACCTATTCAAACTACTTCGGCGAAGACATCACAGTAGACAGGTATTATTATCGCATCGATCGACAGTGATTGAGCAACTCGTGAGGTAAAACGAGAAAAAGGAGCCAAGAACGGGTGCGAAACGAGGCGTACCTTCATCCGAGGCGCGAGATCCATGGAGGAAGAGAACCGCAGCAAATGCAGCTGCAAGGAACCTCCACGACGCAAGAACCATGATCGATGTCTTGAAGGGTTTCCCGACACGACCTCTTGGAGAAAGCAAGACGAACGACGATGCCCTTTTTAAATGGCGACGCTGCTGGCCTCGCTCGAGAACCTCGAACCGAACGAGCTTTGGCAGCGACGTGGCGAAGGAGGGGACCGATGTCAGGAGCGAGCCTGGGATCAAGGGGAGGACAATGCAGAAGACGTGACGGGGAAAGAAGAAGTAGGGTCGCCAAGATGATAAAGTGAACTACTTCTCTAGGGTATTTCAAGACGCGACGGACACGCAGTAAAGAAAAACCAAAGATAGATGGGAGATGAATATTCAGGGGGGTCTTATAAAATTCATTTTTCTTGAAAGACAAAGAAAGTAAAATTGGTAAAAAGGGATTATCCATAAAAATTGCACTTGATGAAATCCCATTTTTTTCCCCTTAGATTTTGAGTGAATGCTTGTTTCTCGTTAATAAAAAGGACAGAAGCATATTCTCACTTGATTTTTGAAAAGATACTAGTAGTATTAAGATAAAAAAAAAAAAAACGACGCCGGGTGTTTAACTCGTTCATCCAATTACATTTGTTGACTTCGTTCTCAATTTATTATGGCGTCATGGGCACGCGTAACGCGTGCATGAAGATTAAGTCTAAATCAAGATCGAGAAACGGAGAGAAAGAGACGGGTGGTACTTTGCTAAATGATGGGTGCAAAAATGATGGGTGCAAGTAATTGGCTAATTACTGAGTTTGGATTCGGATTTTCTGGCCACGGTTGGCATGTGAACATCATTGCGGATTTGCTTTCTGGAACCTCGGTTGGATCTGCTGGATCTTTACCCTTTTCTGCAATTTCACTCACGGAAATTAATACGCAAGATAAAGATACAATTTCAAAATTTAATCAACGAAGAAGCACCAAAAATTAAAGCAAAGATGTCTTGACAGAAGTTAATTGACAACGAAATATTTGAAAATTACAGTTAAAATATATGTCGGAATTTAAAGAATGACAAGATGTCTTAAAACTACAGTTATAACTATTATACAAGAAATGAAAGATTGCAGGATTCATTTATTTTTGTGTAGAGCTTCTCCAATACATAAACACTAATATATATAGTGTTCATGGTATAACTATTTATAAGCAGTTCTTTAGCGATTTTAACCATGCCTTCACATTTCCAAAGCATTAGGTTTCATAGGTGGTTACTAAATTTAGATGAATAACTTCATGAGTCTATATACGATTACAAAAAGTTACAATGATACTTATCCTCAATAAGCTCAAATATTTGAAAAAATCACTACTAGACAATTACTTGTCAATGTCAATCTCAACGTTGACAACTCAATCGATGACTTACTTGCTTACCAATGATTTTCAAGTTAGCAACATTTATATAAAAGAATTTAAATATTAAAAAATATCGCTACTCATCAAGCTATTGATTGTTCTATTCACTAATGATTTTTTATGTTCACCAAATACCGTTCTCATGAACTGAGTTTATCATTTATCTATAATAATCAAAAGTTAGATCTTTTTTTTTTTTTTTTTTTTTTTTTTTTGCGTAAACGCTCGTTAAATTAACAAAGATCTAATTGAAAATCAAGCCATAAAGCTCAAAGTGATGACCAAACTTCGTACAGCTTATGCATTGTTCACTATAAGCTTCGATTGTAAATATCCAATTTGGTATTGGCTTTGCATGTTCTTTCAATCTCGATACAATTTGATCGCTAAGCGTTTCTACTGGAGTCACTTAACTTCAACTCAACGCAGCTCGACCTCTACAGCTCGACTCCACCGGAAACCGCGATTCATTTCAGGAACCCGCGAAGCAGGCCCTTTTTGGGCAAATGATTAAGCGACCGATTGACAAAACACCACGATTCTCGGCGCATTAACTTCTCGAGCAAAGTACGCCATCGACGTCTTGAAAATCGAAACCATCCTTTTGCCGAGATGGCGAGGGGGGACGGGATCGGGAAGTCAAAAAAGGGGGAGCTTTTGAGGATCAAACTCCCTCCTAAACTCATCATTTGACGGGGGGCTAAAGCGCTCTTGTCGGCACGAGCATCAACTCTATATGTTCCCCAAACATCAATCGAAAAGCTTCAGGAGGAGCCCATGTGAACGATTGAATTTTTTTTGTTGGGGGGGAATTTGGTTTGAGAAATTGAATGAGAAAGCCAACCACTCAGACGCAGGGTGGGTCGGCCACACTTAATACGACGCGTTGCGGAGAGAGGGGCTCATAAATTCACTTTAGCTATCTGTACGACCTCAATTTATAAGACTCACAATTGCGCCTGAGGAAAAATTAAATTTAGAGACGACACGAAGTTGTGGGGCAGCTGTTTTTCTTCTTCTTTTTTTTTTTTTTTCCTTTTATTGTTATTTTGCCCTTCTCTAGCTATCATATGGGAGTTAATGAATTTCCAATTTTCGGATGGATTTCACGTCGGAATCACGAAAAAGACATTGACTAAAAAACGATACTAGAAAAAGCGACGTCATCATATAGATTCTATCTATTTACTTATCCAATCAGTGTCTGGAAACAATAGTTAGAAAAAAGGTTTATCATCGGGTACATATGGGTCATCATTTATTATTATGATAAATAGTTTTCGTTGATTAATTATTGATTTTTCATGGCAATCATTATTTGGCCAGAAGAGATGAGGTGGGAGGTGTATGGGCGGGCAAAGAGAGAAGAGAGGCGGTGGCGTGGCAGCCTCTTATTCAATCAAACCACCTCAGGAATGGTTATAAGTTAGTAGGTGGAGGCATTTAATTTTTTGCCTCATTCGTCGCTTCCTTGTCCGTTTGGGGGTTGTGACTGGCTGAAGAAGGTCTGTCTATGTACCATCCTCCGCAGGTCGGTAGGGCCTCAGCAGTACAGACTTTGATCTTTCCAATTTAATGGGGGCGCCGCGGTTCTCTGCATCAGCGCTCCTCACCACAAGCACAACCGGTGCGGTTAGCAACCGAAGAAATTACCCAAAAAAAATAAAGTCATAGACCCATAGCATTTATATTAATTTGGTCCTTAATTTTTTAATTTGGCTAATTTAGTCTTGAATAATCATTGACGTGAACGATCTTTATAATGATTTAATATTTTTTTTGAATTGTTACATTTTTCTTTTCTTTTCTTTCTTTTTTTTTCCCCTTTCTTTCTCCTAGGAGTGAGCATGGTCCGAGTTAGTCCGAGCCACCTGCTAACCCTAGGACCAACTCGTACAATATCGGTCCTCAATTTTTAGGACCGAGAACCGACCCTATTGAGCCTGGGACCAAGGACTGGACCAACCCAATGTGTTTGGTCCGATTCTAGAGTCAACCCGGAACCGATCAATAATTTTTTTCGTCTTACTTTTTATACTCTCCAAAAAAACAAATCTACAAATTCAAATTACACATCCATCGACAATGTGGCATTGTACAACTAAACTATAAATACTAATACATATTTAGCAAATTTAAGATGACACAATAATAGAAATTTCATACATGCTAACCGCTCATTGAGATATGGGACAAGATGGAAAGTTCTTGTAATCATCTATTTTTAATATTCATAACACCATATGCAAAAGCATTTTCTTGCATTCGATCATGTAGAGTCCACTCAACCAAAAAATGAGCTTCACACCACTTGACTAGCAAATCACCGTAGAAATTGCAATACTACTCTACTCTTCAAAAACTTCTATCATTTAACACAAATTGAAAAGCAAAGTGCAGCTGAAATTCATTGGTAAAATACAATTAAGCCATAAAAAGTTCAAAATACTTAATATAAACCATGAATATATAACTTCACATCTTGTTAATTCACTTGAACTTCTAAACACCTGAAAACAAAACAAATGACACATAATTAATACTCAACAAAAGTTTTAAATTGAAATTACTATTAGTGCCATTGGTAGAACATCTCAATATAATATAATATAACAGATATTTTACTTAGGTTTGAATATATAAAAGAATTATAAATAATATAATATACAGGTTGGTCCAGGGTTGGACCGACCAAAAACTCTTAAAACCGAGGATTAACCCGTACAGTGTTGGTCTTAGAATTTCAGGACCAATGATCAACCTAGTCCCCTTGGGAACCGGACCAGGACCAGTAGGGTTGGGCCGGTCCAGGGTCGGTCCAGGGTCGATCCTAGACCGCTGCTCACCCCTACTTTCTCCACCAGTTGCCGAACCTTGACGATGCCATTCAGTCATAGGAGATGACTAGCGAGCCCTCACTAGCCTTACACGAGAGGCGATCCCATAGACCTTGGGCAAGACTCACCCTCTCTAAGATCTAGCGAGGGGTGACCTCACTAACCAAGCCCAAAGCTTATGAGGCCGACCCTCACCAATCATCAACTATGGCTAGTATTTGGCCATCATCGAGACCCAAAGAATTAACGAAAGAAGAAGGAAAAAAAAAGAAAAGAAAAAGGAAATAAAAATATGAAATTAAATATAATTATAAAAATTATAAAAATTATTTATGTCAACCGTAGTTGTGCCATGTAAGACGACTGGCATCTAACTCAATAATTTCCAACCAAAATTAATAAACTTTCAAAAATTTAAGACTAAATTAGTCAAATCAAAAGATTTAATATCAAATTGATATAAAGATAATAAGTCTATGATTCCTTTTTGGATAATTTTTGCATCAAGGTTACTCCGCCTCATCTCTTTCTCTCTCTCATGAAATCCACCTCAACGCCATCCATAATCCTCAATTTGTCAATTCACCACCATCACTACCCACCAAAAAAGACGCAAAACGTCTAATTAATAAGACGCCGCCACCGCCGCCGCCGCCCCAAACCAAAAAAAAAAGAAAAGAAAACACCAGTATCCACCTCCAAGAATAGCCTTGAGTTGTGGTTTCTCCATTATTGATCCAACTTCACAATGTCAGTGTTGGGAATAACGGATCCCCGAAAACCGGATTCGACACTAAATCGAACCCCTAAATCAATGCGGAAGACGAAGCCCGAGAATAACACGTATCACCGATCGTAAAGCACACCACGGATTCGAGCGTACCTTATTAGCCACAGATTAGACACCGACGCCGATAGGAGGAAGAGAATCTGGCCTCGTTCGATCCGATGACGCCTTGAAGGGAAGACAGTGTCGCCGTTTGCTTTACTGTTCTTTTTGGAAGAGAGAGTGCGCGGGAGAAGGGAAGCGTACGTTTGTTTCCAACTGGTGCCATCTCTCTCTCTCTCCCTTTTATACCTTCCCCATCCACGGGCCCTATTCCCGTGGGCCGGGCCTTTGGGCCCAATGGGCGGACGGGCCTTAAGCCCATCAACAATTAAATCCATCATCTCCCACTCGCACATGGTGGGCCGAACAATATTCTCTTTACCTCTCTTCAACATTCATATCGGTGAATAATCCGTGCGACCAAAGATACTTTGAGAGCTCGTTGCTATACATCTCGTTAGGAATATATAGCAGCTCATAATGGGCGTCACACTCCGAGTAGATTTAGTATGTAGTTCCCTAGATCGATCGATCACATTTATATTTCTCTTGATCTCTTTTAAACAATGATATATATATTGTATTCACAATTATGATTATCACAAAGACAAGTCATAATTGGTTAACCGGTGAATACAAAACTACAATGTGATTCTCCAAAATCGATCTTCCTCTTTCCTTCAAACTCTCAATTTCAGTTCAATTTGCTTTTCTAGAAATGCCCCATTAGATCAAATCACTCATGACCATTGGCAACATCCTAAGATAGCAAACACTAAATAGAAATCTTGAGAATAAGTAAGAGTTATGAGGGGACAAAAAAATTGAGGAACTCTCTTGTCCTCAAGAGTCTCACACAACATAAAAGTTGAGATCAAACTTTTGTCACACTTATTGGTCGTCTCATGCATACGTAGTATGAAATACGTATTACGGTATTAACTCCTTTCCCATGGAGCGTATGTCTACACTTTCAATACCGTACGGATGATAGTTCGGACATACCCAATGTCTAACTTGAGTTCACGTATCTACTCATTCACAAAATTCATCGAACTCACATCCGGCATCTTAGACGATAAGGTAAAATATGTGGGGTATTTTACTTTCGGACATCTTTAGTACTATGTCCTCATCTTAACACTCAGTTAAGGCAACATACGTGTTTTAAGCTTGAGCTCTCGATTATCACCTAGATAATAAGCTTAAAAACAGTCTCATCTCTATTTATCATACAGTAAACAGAGGCGATTACCCGTGTGGGTGGGCTAATCTAATATCTGTCCGACATACTTCTCAACTTAAAGTAATGCACTGAGCATTAAGATGCATAAAGATCAAACAAAGATTCATAGGCATTAATGATGAAAACACAAATTCATCAAATTGTGAACACTTAGGGAAATTACAATATTCAAGACATCGCTTCTACGAAACCCTAGAGATTTCATATGGCCACAAAACACATCTCTCGGGTATTGGCTTTGTCATAGGATCTGCTACCATTCTATGTGTAGTATGTACTCTAAGTTCACGTCCTTTCGTGCAACCATATCCTTTACAAAATTATACTTGGTATATTTATGTTTGGTCTTGCCATGATATTTTAGATCTTTGGTGTACACTTTTGCTGCTTGGCTATCATAATTAACCAACAATGAATCTGCAGCACTTCCAATAACATCTAAACAATCCAAAAATCTCTAAAGCCAAACATCTTCTTATACTACTGCTGATAATGCCACGAACTCAACTTCTATCGTGGACAAGGCTATGCATGTTTGTTTCTTACAGCTCCAACATATGGTGCCATCATTCAGTAAGAAAAACAAACCCAGAGGTAGATTTCCTTTCATTTAAATCTCCTCCCCAATCAGAATCAGGATAGCCTTAGAGTCGCAGATCATTTCCTTTATAACTCAACGTATAATCAGCAATCCCCTTTAGATACCTCAGTATTCTCTTAACGGCTTTTCATTGTGCTGGACCTGGATTGGATTGGTATCTGCTCACCATTCCAATTACAAAACATATGCCAGGTCTTGTACGCATTATAGTGTACGTAAAGCTTCTAACAGCACTAGCATGATGAACATATTTCATCTGTTCCTTTTCTTGTGGAGTCATTGGACACAGACTATGGCTCAATCCTTCACCTTTTGCAATAGGAGTGTCTATGGGTTTACAATCTTGAAATCTTAACTCCAAGAATATATGTAACCTCACCCATATCCTTCATCTCAAAATTGGAAGACAACCAATTTTTGACAATATTGACAAACTCCATAGAGGTAAATCTCACTACAGGAGAAAATATATCTTCATAATCAATTTATTCCTGTTGATTATACCCCTTCGCTACAAGGCGGGCCTTATGCCTTTCTATCGAACCATCAGTCTTTCGCTTTATTTTGAGAACCCAGTTGTTTCCAATAGCTCTGCGTCCTTTTGGAAGATCAACCAGTTCCTAAACATGGTTTGACTTCATTGACTCCATTTCCTCTTCCATTGTATAAATCCATTTTTCCTTATTAGGGCAATTTAGAGCCTTATTAATATTTCTTGGCTCATCCTCATCTTGTGGAGCAACCATAAAAGTTTCCCTTTCAATATCAAAACATTGACGGGGAATACTTTGGCGACTTGTTCACCGTATGGGAGATTGTACACTTAGCACATCATTCCCCATCATACTCCCACTTGGATTAGGTAATGATGATGTTGTCACATTAGGTGGTTGCAATTGAGAATGAGTTGAATTCAATTCATCACATCTCATATTACTCCCACTTGGACGAACTCCACTAACATCATTATCTTGATCCAAGGTTTCAAATAGGGAACAATCTTCCCTTATTTTGCCCTTCTTAGGAAATTCATCCACTAAGAATGTGACATCCCGTGATTCAAATTCGTTATATTCCCACTTTCCTCTCACCTATGAACACATACTCTTTCGAGTGTTCGCAGTATCTCATGAAAATATTCTTATTTCCTTTTGGGACCCAATTTCCCAAACTTGTGAGAGGACTCATGAATATAGGCAGCACTACCCCATGGCTTAAGAAAACTTAAGTCCGGTTTTCTACCTGTCCATAACTCATATGGGGTGGAAATAATTGATTTGGAAGGCATCCGGTTAAGTATATTGGCAGCAGTTAACAACGCATCACTCCAAAGAGTGATAGGTAAGTTAGCATACGCCATCTTGGACCTAACCATTCCAAAGAGGGTTCTCGTTTATTCTCTCTACAACACCATTTTGTTGAGGAGTATATGGAATAGACAACTATCTTTATATTCCTTTTTCATCACATAATTTTCTGAACTTATCAGATAAATATTCTCAACCTCGATCGGATCTAAATACCTTTATTTTCTTGTCTAATTGATTTTCTGCTAGGTTCATAAACCTTCTGAAACAACTTATGCTTCAGATTTATGAGAAATCAAATAGACATATCCAACTCGAGTATAATCATCTATAAAAAGTGATGAAATAAACAGCCCATTGCCTTCCTCTCACATTCATTGAACCACAGACGTCCAAATGGATTAAATATAAAGGAAATTCAGCTCTTTTACCTTTTCCAAATGGTTTTCTTGTCATTTTCCCTATTAGGCAATGTTCACATATGGACAAATCGACTTTTTCAATATTGCCCAACAAGCCCTCATTTGGCTAGTCTATTCATATGTTGTTGGCCCATATGACCAAGTCTAGCATGCCACAATATTCACATCATTATCATATAAGGTAGAAGACGTGAAACAAGGGAATAACATATTGACATCACCACAGTCAACATTTAGTACAATAAAACCATTCAGTAAGTGACTACAACCATAGTAGTTTGTATCTAAACACAAATCTACACCTTTATTATGGAAGTTCATACCAAAACCAAGCTTAACCAACGCTAAGACAGACACTAAATTTCGACGAATCTCCGAGCATATAGAACATCAAAGGTGCGTCCACCACTCATGTTCAATTGGCCGGTGCCAATTCCTTTACATCGCTCTAGAGTTGTTTCCCATATGGATCCACTCAGTTCCAGTTGTTACTCGTCGGAATTCCACGAAGGATCCTCTATCCTTTGCTACATGGTCTGTCGCTCCTAAATCTACAGTCCATAAAGGATTGGATTCAGCCAATAATATTGAACTTGACACATAAGCAAAGTTCTCAAATGTACAAGAGGTGTTGACCTTTTTTTTTTTTTTTTGACTCACAACAATTTGCAAGCATAGTGACATTTCTTGTCACAATTGTAACATCTCACCCTTGACATTTTCTTCACTTGAGGACGTTTTCCTCTCTTGTGTTGGTTAACTCTTGATTTCTTGCAATAAGGACTTGATCCTTTGCATTTCCACATATTGAACGAATCAATACGTTTGCGCTTAGAGCACAAAGCCCTTTCTGAGTTAGAACCAGCATTGCAAATGTCCGTTTTCGGCTCAAATACCGTTAGGCGGTCCTCTACTAGCTCAAGGTGGCGCATGGCATCCTTAAAATCTTCCATAACATGGTCAAGAGCTTCTAGTGCTTCTTGCTTTTCCAGCACATATTGAATCTTCTTATTCAATATTTCACAATTGTTACCGTTCATATCGCAATCACGTTCTTAGTTGCTTTGAACCATCGTTCAACACATCGGACATCCATGCACGAATAATTAATGCCTATCATTTATGTATCCCTATTTGCATAGACCCATCATATTAATAAATAATTTCAAGTAAGGCTTCGAATCAAAAGGTCACTATGTTTCCAATCATCCTCCAAAAATCCTAACTTAAAACTATCATTAATATGATTGTCATATGCAAAATCAATTCTATGAAGTTACAAAAACTTCTATTACTACCCACAGCTAATTACCCACAGCAACCAGCAATAACAGAAAGCAAATAAAATCTAATATCCAATAAAATAACAATGCTTTCACATGATACGATTATACATTACACTAAGCAATATATATACAGGGAAAAAATATCAACATGGAAAGAGATATTGACATCAAAAAACATCTCAAATTAATCCAAGGGATAAATAGGGAATGTCCCTTCTAATCTGTCATTCAAAACATCTGAGAAAACTGAAGGCACATTTGCCAACCAAGGAAAAATTTTTGGAGAGCTTTCATGTCGCCACCAAGGCGCATTCACTCGGCGCCATGTGGCGCTCAATCTAGGGTTGAAGTTTTGGCCAATTCAATCCTATAAGATTCTCTTACAAAAGCTTCCACTAGCTTCCTATAATCCGGGACCACGTTGACCTCCCATAGCCGATCAAACACTGCTTGCCATTCAGGGTGGAAGAGTGTTTATCAAAGCCGGCACCTTCTCAAAGTCCGGCATAAGATAACCATTCCGATGATTTCCTATATCATCCGATTGACCTTGACCACATGTGATACTAAATCACCGTCATGCCACCGATAATTAGCTAAATCGACATCAGCCTTTTAAGTCTTGCATTTCCCTCGTCCCTTCTCGGGCTTGCGGTATCCGCGCATAACTCATTATAGTTCCCGCAACAAATGCGGAACTAAAATTGGATCACTTATAATCCATAATAAACATAAGGAAAATACATAATTTTCCAAAATTCATGCAACAAATGCAGAATAAAAAATGGATTACTTATAACCCACATAGGCATAATGAAAAAGAAAAAAATTCCCTTTTTTTTTTTTTTTTTTTTTTTTTTCAACAACGGTCAACGGTCGGGCCAACGGTCAACGGGTCAACGGTCAACGGGCGCGCGGGTCGGACCGGTCGCGACGGTCGAACCGGTCGGACCGGACAGGCCGGCTCGGCTCGGGTCGGACCGCCGCGCGGACCGACCGCACGTGCCTCGCGCGTGCGGGGGCCGACGTCACGCGACGTCGGCGGCATGTGCCACGCGCGTGCTCGCATCCGCGGGTCGGGTCGGGTCGCCGATCGGGTCGGGTCGTCGGCCGGTTACCGCCCGGCGAACGTCGTCGTCGATGACGTCATCGGTGACGTCATCCGAGCGGTTACCGACCGTTGGATGACATCACGATGACGTCATCTCGTGACGTCGGCACGCGCCGGTCCGCGGACCGGCGCGTGCCCGGCCGCCCGCCGGGCGCGCACGTGCCAATTCGCCGACCGGCGCGTGTGGCGCACGCGCCGGCGGGCCCGCCGCTCCGGGCGCGTCACGCCCACGCGCAGCACCTTCCAGCCGCGCGTGTGGGCGCGTGCGGCGTCTCCCGGTGGCGTACGACCTGTCCCCGGACTCGTCTCGACGTCACCTTTCTTCCTATGCCTTCAGATTTTTATTCCGACTTACGAAAACTCAGAAAAAACGACGTACAGTGCTCGGGTGTCGGGATTTCACGCCCGATCCGTACGGCCGAGAATTTTTGCGAAAATTCAATCAAAAACATCAAATTGATCGGGAAAACGTGAACTAGGGCTCGATACCAATGTTGGGAATAACGGATCCCGAAAACCGGATTCGACACTAAATCGAACCCCTAAATCAATGCGGAAGACGAAGCTCTAATAACACGTATCACCGATCGTAAAGACACCACGGATTCGAGCGTACCTTGTTAGCCACAGATTAGACACCGACGCCGATAGGAGGAAGAGAATCTGGCCTCGTTCGATCCGATGACGCCTTGAAGGGAAGACAGTATCGCCGTTTGCTTTACTGTTCTTTTTGGAAGAGAGAGTGCGCGGGAGAAAGGAAGCGTACGTTTATTTCCAACTGGTGCCATCTCTCTCTCTCTCTCCTCCCTTTTATACCTTCCCCCATCCACGGGCCCTATTCCCGTGGGCCGGGCCTTTTGGGGCCAGCGTGGGCGGACGGGCCTTAAGCCCATCAACAATTAAATCCATCAGTCAGGATGCAAAACTTGACCGTGCCTTACGTGATCCAGTGATACTGTTCTTTCCGACAACTTAGTCGCTCCAGTACGTGTCGCCTACGTTACGGATGTAAACCGCATTAAACCACAGAAAGAGTGCGATCTGGCCACTGGCCATCTACCTATTTCGGTGACCAAAGCTTGAAAATGGATTGAGAGAGCAAAAGTAAGTGAGATTTTCGCGGACCCCATCTACTGTGGGAAAGAGCCCGATCGAAAACTTCTAGAGAATCTCACTCAAGAAAAAGTCCGTCGGACCTCATCAGTTACAGTTTTAGAGCACATGTACAGACATTATTGGAGAAGAAAAGAGAACAAATATAAGATGGCATTAGAAGGGACAACGGCTACGAGAGACATGAACTTAGTAGAGGGTGTTGTAGGTGTAAATGGTGGCGATGATGGATGATATGCAAATCGCTAGCGAAGGAAGGAGGGTGATGTTCAAGAGCCTGCTCTCCCCCAAGTAACCGGCCAACGTTATTGTGCCATCTGCGATCACCCGGGCGATCGTTCCCGCTTCCGTTGAAAGTAAGCCGCCGTTGTAGGTTCCCCGCGAAAGCCGGGACGACATGACGCGCGAGAGTAGGGATAGGTTGACACCTGGAAATTGTCGAAGAATATGAAGAAAATGTCAACAAGGAAGAACCATGCAAAAACCCCTGCTCTCTCTCTCTCTCTCTCTCTCCCCCCACTTCATAAATTGCATGATAATTTCCAGCTTTCACTCTCCCATAAATTGCACAGTGATTTCATAGAACATGCACTTGAACCTGTCCACTGCATTGTCTGAACCGGAGAACTGCCTTTAATGATCCACGTGTTTAGTATTTTGTTTCTATATGTTCACTGACATCTTACACATTTTGACGATGTATTCGCGGCCAGAAGAAAATTACTACTCAGGAAATGGATGCATGATCCCTTTATGTCATGCTCATGAGCTATCGGTAAGATTGCAGGAGTTGCCTTAATAGACGAAGATAAAATTGGTTATGGAAGTTTCTTGGATATCTTCGTTTTTCTCAGAGATGAATATTTAGCAGTAGATTCACTCGATTCTTGCCTTTCTATATTCCCCAGGAGGCCATTTCTCTATGCTTATTCACATACAAAGTTGACTTTTTCCTAGAGAGAGTAAACTAAACTAATACGGTACCTTCAAGAACTTCGGCAGAAACAAACATGATGAGCCCTGAAGAGACGTATTGTGCAACAGAATAGGGTATTATTAGGTGGAAACTTAGTATTATGCCTATGCAAACCATGACTTCAGATGCCAGCAAAATTTGCCTGCAATCAAATCAATGAGAACAGTTACAAACTATTTTCGTGATGAGGAATTACCTAACAAGCCAAATAACTTCTCAAACATTTGGGATTACCTGTCTTCAAACATGTTGCTAATGTAGCTTCCAACAATAATATTTACTGGAAGAACTGTCAAGCCGAGAAATGCAAGGAAAATCGCCACTTTGGTTGTTGACCATCTAAAGTAGTATGTGGTGATGACACTAGATTCTGAGAGTAAAATCTCCATTGCATACTTGAGCATGAAGTAAATCAGCAATTGAACCTAAAAACATAGGTGGAGTTAAAGTATATTTGATGTATGAACCATTCCTATCCAACTTTTAAAAAAATAAAGAATCCAACAGAACATTTGACTAGAAAAAATGACCATATGAAAGATAAATTCAACTTCCAATTCGAGCATGTACTGTGGCTTCGATGACACGGAGAGCCAATTGAAAGACCAAGAAATCATTGTAGATTTATCATAGAGAAAAAGTTGCTGGCCACGATAAATTTATGTTTTATGAATGTTTCAGGCCTAAAAGAGTCCATCCTGGAAACATGTGCTGTGAATTACGATATAATCCATAGAACACAGTGCATGCAAGTCTAGTGCAGATGGAGTCTCTTTGGACCAATCTAATTTTGCATGAAGCTGCATTGTGTGTTTAAAAGAAAAAAGAAGTCCAGGGAACATTCCAATACCTTTACAGAGGGTGTTAGTAGCCTATACGCTGATGCAATTGAAGTGGCTGGTTGGTGAGATTCCTCAGAAGCTTCATCACTTCCATCAAATTCTTGATCGCCACTTTCATCTTCATCTTTTTCCTCCAAACTTAAAAGCAATGGTTGCTGGAAACCATTCTCAAGAGCATCGGTTTGTAATGATTCTGTCATGCAAAATTTACAATATAACTACAAAAACAGATGAACCATGAACAAAGACATTGTAAACGCAATGATTCTCTGGACAAGAGGACAATTAACTCCCTATGATGCGAGCAAATGTTTAAGCCAATTGGATATTAGATTTCCAAATTGACAATGAATCATAAAGTGGATGCTGAATCCCAACGACATCTTACATCTGGGTATCAAGATTAAAATTTCCACATTCTATCAATGTTAGATAATGATGAAACAAGTAGTCTTTCATGGTCCAATTTAACGATAAGATTCCCTTACCAAAAAAAAAAAAAAAAAAAAAAAAACGATAAGATGCAGCTCATAATCCCAAAGATAGCTTCTCAGTTACTAGAAAAGGTGGAGGCTTTATTGGACCAGTAATAACATGACCATAGAAAAGTTGCGGGCAAGTGAAAACAATTTACCTTCATTAGACTCTTCTGGCTTGTGGCTTCGTTCCTCCTCACGGGAGGGTTCTTTAAATGAAATCCACAACCATATTAAGTAGAAGAGCCATCCAACAGCCATTGCCCATCCAGGCAGAGTCTCCTGATTGAATGTAATATTGAAGACTTTGAAATGACACTGAAATAAACCAGCAAGAGCAGGACCACAGGCCATGCCAAGAGCACTAGCACTCACAAAACCTGCAGATGCCTGCATTCTGATCTTTATTGGTACACAGTCGCTTATATAGCGTCGATTAACAGCTCGAGCAGAGCCGAATCTGCAATTATACAAGGAAACTTTTTACAATCTGAAGCACGATTTAGGAGTTACAATATCTGCAGGGTCAAAGATGTGTTAATGTTAACAGCAGGCAGCATACTTGAGAACCTGATAAGACTAATACCAAAATTTCAAATTCAAGAACATAACCTATCCATCTGTAATCTAGACAACAGACCATCAGGAAGTTTCAAGCGGTTTCCAGTGGTTAGGCTACAGAAGTCTCCCACTCTCTAGGACATGCATAGTCAAAATCTTCTTTATCAACATACTCTTCAAGATTTCAAAGACACGATCAATCCAAATATGAGCACCATCCTTCTATTTTAATAAACGATTAATAACCGGGCTATCTTCTGATAGATAATTGAACAAGACGAAGCACCATTGGTCAGAAGAGGCTGTCAACATTACATGTGCAGTGACAGATTTTCTTAGTATTCAGATGACCCTGTCTAGGAATAAACTTACTATTTGATGAAAAACATGTGGGTACAACATCTGGATTATTCAGCCAGTGATAATTTCCCTCTCCTTTAAGAATACGATATATATGGTCAAATCGATTGTGTCCTTTATTTCAAGTAAAAGTAGTTCGCATTACCTATGACCAACCATAAAACAAAGCCGATCTGCCTGGGCAGGTTAAATGACAGAGAGTGACACAATTTGCAAAATTGATGGTTTCAAAAAGAAAAATACAAGGAGTTAGGTTTCTTACCCACATAAAAGACGACCCATTAGAAGAATAGAAATCGAATTTAGATCGTAGGCCATTGCGTACATGATATTGCCCAGGAAGAGGACAATACTGCTGAAGACAAGAGGTCTGAAGTATGATTTATTTGACCATGCACTGAAATATACTGAAGAGAACACCTGTGCAACAGCCATTGCTCCAATCACAACTCCACAAACTGTGGCGGCAGCACCAAGACTCAGGGCATAATCATCTGCTGTGGGCACGATGATGTATGTATTGACCATATATAGAAAAGTGTTTGCCAGGTTCAACAGTAAAGACATAAAATGGTATCTTCCATCGTCAACTTGTTCCTCGACTGGAGTTGGTAGTTCCTCATGCAAAATTAATGCATGCTGTGCCAGAAAGTGTAGGAAATTTGTTGAGTGGGTCAACCTGTCTACTGCTGCTTTTATTGACTCGATTGTGGGATCCTGCAGAAGAACCTTGGTAAATATCATAGTGGAACATCATTCTGCAGTAGGAAACAACCACGAAATACAAATTACATTGCATGGATAATATCTGGTGGAGATAAACCTGTAGAGGAAGAGCAGGCTGGTCATAGATTGATAAGTAGCTTCCTTGGCAATCCTCCAAATCTGCAAGGTTGCGGGAAATTGCCCCAACAACAGCTCCTATCCCCTGGAATTTTGGCACGCAGCCAGCTTGTTATGATGTGCCTATGCCATTAATCTATATTCGATGGAGAAGTTCCAGTTTCATAACAGATACTAACAAAATGGAGCATGAATAACCTAAGTAAAAAAGATGCTGGACTAAGCTTATACCACATGCTTGAAAACTTGCTGAAGCTGAGAGTAAGGATGATTAGCACGAGTTTTGACATAGTAGTCTGTAAATCTATGTCTTAAGCGTTTGTCAAACTTCTTCAGTATCTTCCGCAGACCAACTGCATTCAACTCAACAAAATAAAGGAGCTTCAAAAGATCTCGCCCCACTTCTCTATAAGCTTCTCTTAATTCAGATATTTTTGATATATCTTGCTGCTGCTGAAGAGCTTCTTGCTGCTCTCCTAGCTTGGCAATCCTGCTGGCTAGGTGACCTTGTTGCTCCAAAAGGAAAAGGACAATCTTCTCAATCTGATAGCATCAGATGACTTATTAAACATATTAGAAATGAATTTCCATACATAATTAAAAAAAAAAATTATATAATTTCTTTGCAGGATCACACCATATAGTGTTCTTTTATCAATCATCTCATGAGAATAAAGATCAGAAAAAAACATGGCACCAAATATCAAGACCACTGCTCTGTATTGAATTGATCATGATACCCCTCCTCATTCTCATATGCATAGACGCAATAAAACAACTCCTTTTCTCTAAAATCTCAATGTCACTGCACAAAAGGATTTCTCCTAAATAAGAGTTGATATCAGCTGGTTAATGGGCCTTTTAAGTACGATAAACAATTCCACCACTTGTTCATTGCTCAATCAATCTCAAGGAAGGACAGTACAACTAGTCCCGCAGTGTGGAGTTGAATTTGTGAATCCCTTCACACCATTGCTTCCAGAGAACAGAATTTCATAAACAGCAACAAACTCCCAAAGGGCTAGTAAGATGTTATTGTCCAAATGCATTCTAAGTAATATTTTTTGAAATATTTTTCTGAAACGAAAAGAAAACTTCCTGCCTGAAAAAGCTTGTAAGACTGTACAGAGTTACAGTTCCATATACCTGGTTGTCCAATAATATAGGAGTATTCATAAATGAAATATTTTTCCGAAACGAAAATAAAACTTCCTGCCTGCAAAAGCTTGTAAGACTGTACAGAGTTACAGTTCCATATACCTGGTTGTCCAACATTCTAGAGAAATCCTTAAGAACATATCCGCGATCTTGACTTCCAACTTGAATTTGTTGAATATATTGTCTTACTTTCTTCTTCATCAGCTTATAGTTGATGTAATAACTGAAAATTTGATTAAAGAGGGACAAATTAAGAACCTATCAAATTAATATCAGGAAAAAGGTAATGCAGCATTAGCAGCTTCAGTAACTTCATACGATGCAACTGCATGGGCATACAAGAAACCTAAAGGCAACACTATTTATATATTAGGAAAGAACTCAAAGCACCATGAGACATTTCCTGGAACAAAATGAACACCAGCAAGCATGCATGGAGTTTCACAGAAGCAGAGTCTCAAGACAAGTTGTCAAGTTCACTCTATTTTTTGAGAAGATAGCTACCTTGACTTAGACATAGTAGTAAATATTATCTAAGAAACTATGAGGCACATGAAATGACACATTTCATATAGAATGGCAGAAAACTCCACGTGAGACAGATTGGATGACACTCCGTGTGGCTTTTCCAACCACTGGTGAAAAGATATACACTCATAACTTTTTCCAGGAATTTCAAACTAACGATTTGACAATATAAGCCTGTACATTGCAGCCAATCATACCCCTGCCATTCTTGAATTTGCCTTTCCTTCAGCCTTTTACCAAAGGCGACCATGGCTCTGCAATTCGTCACAAAAGTTCATTAGGGAGGGGGAAAAGTTAGATAATAGATGTCCTTCTGAAATAAAGCATAGAACTTTCACATCAAAAAGGAAATTCTCTTTTGTATTTAGGTGAAAGAAGAGCATAAACGCGACAATCTCCCATATCAAAGAAAACAAAAGTATCTGAAGTGCAGGGGAAATACTTATATGGACCGGGAAAATCACAACTGTTGGATGTTTTAGGTGGGGACCCACATGATTAACAGCTGGGATTCCCCAAGTCCACCTTGGACGCATCCAGTAAAGAATTTGCCAGATTGCATACAGAGTTACTGACTTCATCTTATTGTAAAAGGAAACATTCTCAAGCCAGATATACAAGATATCTACCCTAGAACTCAAAGCTTCTGAAAACAGTATATCATGCCATTCCAATGATATAGAGAAACAGCATACAAGAACAAGCAGATATCCATTGCACTACAAATGCTTAGATATGAGTTGTAAAATCCCAAAAGTGCCAGCAGCATTGCATGAGTCATACAGCGCGGGAAGTGCATTTAGCAGAAAGCAGGGGGCACACCAGAATGGCAGTAATTAAAGACTTTTCTACCAAATACATTTGACTAGATAGATTCCTTCACATTTTTGAGACACGAAGAAAAACCAAGAGAATCCCTCTCTTCCAATACTAAGAATTTGCATAATTCTTCTTATTCCTTAGGTTTCGACGTACGTGGTGTTATATCTGTTGGGTTACATTTTCATTAAGCATCATGATCTTTAGCAGGATTAAGCAATCCGTGGCTTGAATTCTTCACTAACTTAAGGAAGAATTCGTAAATTCACGTTCAAAAACCACACAACACGTCCAAGCCAACGTGAATAAATAAATAAATCGATGCCACAACCGCAAGCCAATGCATCAATAGAGTCCAACCCCCGCAAACTTACACACTCGTCAGGATCTTGAAAGTAGAACGAAGGCAAGAAAAATTAAAAATAAATAAATAAATAAAAAAGGCCGCTTTCGAGTCAGTAATAGTAGATATATGCAAAGCGAATTATCAGATTGACCAGTATCAAATGAGCTGGAGTTCTCAAACATGAATCTTTCAATTCAACCATCAAGTTGAATCGACGAGCGACCGCATTGAAACTCGAAAACTCCAAGCTCGAGCATCCCGAAGAGCTCTGTTCGATCCCCGAGAATGCTCGGGCGACGTTTTCACTCAGCTCCGCAGCTTCCGGACAGCATCAACGCCATCAAAAAAAAGAAGCAAAACAACGACGCCACCGCGGCGCTAGGAGCGGGCTAGGGCGCCTTCACATCCTCACTCCCTCACTCTCCCTCTCCGTACCTCCCTCCCCGTCCCTCCCTCCCTCTCTCTCTCTCTCTCTCTCTCTCCGTCACTCTCCTTCAGCTCCTTTAAGCAAGCCTGCACGCAGGCACGCACCTCCCGAAAACGCCGACGCGAACCGACTCTCGCCGACACCAGGACGAACGAAACTCACCACAGACCGAATCCGACGGAAGCCCTCGCGAGCGCTCCTCCCAGGCTCACGTGGCGACCGGACGGACGACCGCGCGAGCGCGCCGCGCTCTTGCTTCCGCGGGGACGACGACGACAACGGAACCGAGAGCTGAGGAACGGCGGCGGCGGCGGCGGCGGCGCGGCGGGCGCCTTCCGGGGAGCCGGGGAGGTCGAATCGGGAGAGCGGAGCAATGGAGGAGAGTCCTCGCGAGCTTTTGCCGAATCGACGAGGATAGTGAGCGAAAGGAAGGGAAGAGAGAGAAAGAGGAAGAGAGAGAGAGAGAGATGATGGGATTCTGCGGTTTAGCAGAGAAAACCGGATCCTGTTATTTATATGCGAGGGCGAGAGTGCTCCGACGTCCCCCCCTGGGCGGAGGGAGACTTGGAAATTTCGTAATCTCAAAGTTGGCGACTTGGGAAGAAAAGGGTGGGGTGAATATTTAATCAGGATTAGTGTTTCCTAATATCATGCTTAAGATTTGATAGCAACTTTTATAATATATATGCTATTGATCCGAGGTAAATCTTATAGCTAAAATCGCCAAAGATAGGGGAAACAAAAAAAAAAAAAAAAAAGACGACGAGCATAGGTAATCGAACGGAAGACCGGATTAGTACTCGATCGGTTCGATCGGTCCAACCTGATTCTCAGGACGGTGGCTTTTATGTACTCACATTAGAAAAAGGAGATGCGCGTGGGCATTAATACTAAAATTTTTGTGAAGGAATTTATGTTTCAAGATGGGTCTCAACCATGAAAATTTATGTTTCGATTTAAAATGTGTTATTTTTTAGTCATGTGTGAAAATGTTTAAGATACAGCTACCACAACATTGTTCGAAATTCCGATATCCTAAATTATAATGCGTTGCAACACTATAGTAGGTGTTTGGCGAGCTGACTTTAGAATGTGTATGCATGCACATGTTTATGGTGCTTTTGCCTTCTAGTTATGGCATAACGATCTTGTGAATTTATGAGATTATACCATCGCATTAGTAGATAGAGGAACATAGATAGGCACTTAATTTATTGATCATATCCATTTATTGATCATATCCATATATTAAATACCCAGTTTACTTAATCATATGCACATATTGCAAACATAACAAATTCACCTATGTAAATTGTTAATTTTCGCCTAGGAGTTCTATTATTAGAAAATAAGGAAATTAAAGACGTTCTGTATTTTATTTTATTTTTTGGACTGGCTGGGTTCAAAATAAATATAACTAATGCCTGGCCAAATTAAAATTCCATAATGAAAAATTCTCTATAAAAATATATTAATCACTCCCGCTTCAAGACTTCAACAACAAAAAAAAAAAAAAAAAAAACGGAAAAAGAAAATGAAAGCAAGAAATATCGTGAATTTACTATTGAAGGAGCACGAGAAAAGGGAAAATGGCAGCTCGTGATCAGATAATCACATGATCTGCATAATATATAAAGCAATGAATATTCTGTTTTTACATAAATGAAAGCTTCGTGGTCCACCCCACTTTCAGTTCTGACCACTATTATATAACATGGGCAACTGTTTGTCCCAAAAAAAGAAAATAAAGGAAAAACAAAAGAGCTTCTTCAATTTACTGAAAAGCCACAGCAAGGGCAACCACAAAAAGTATATAATAATAATAATAATAATAATAATAATAATAATAATAATAATAATAATAATAATAATAATAGTTTGGATGGGTTGCCAATTTAATTTTAGACCTTAATTTTTGTATAACATAATTCTAGACCTTTGCACAAAATTTTAATGAGGTCCTTTCGGTTAGTTGTAGCCGAGAACCGCTGATGTAATGTCTAATCATCACGGCCGTCACACATAACATGCTCATTTAAATACCTCATGCATCATCACATAGCGATTAGAGGGCGTCAAACTAAAGTATATACCCAAATCAGAACCCGACCAAACCTGAAATTTTTGAGTTTTTTCGTTCGAGTTTTACAAATAATTATAGAACGAATATTGTGCTTGTTTCGATTTGATTTGGGTTATGACTCAAACTAAACCAAAACATGTTACTCAATGAAAGAGATTGTCGCAAACATAGGAAGAAGGAAAGCCCGCATGTCATACAAGTCATGTCTCTATGTAATTGAATATCAAAACACACAATCTACCCAACACGGAATTTTTAAGTCAATGTTATATCTTGATTTCAAATCAGATCGGGTCATTGTAAAGATGCACACTTCTTGTAGAACTCCGATTAGATCCGAACCGTTGATAGCTCTAGTAGTGATTTTCGACAGGCCATTAGACCGAATGGGTGATTCTTCCTATCAAGCCCGACGCGATCGATCGGTCATGCACGAGACGCTCACCTGGCACACGCCGAACTGAGGAGAAATGAGGACATTATGTTCTTTTTTGCGGGACAATCAAACCGGGGAGAAATGAGGTCATTATGTCCTAATAAGATGTCATCATCTTTTCTTTTTGATAGAACCGTAGCGAATCTTTCTGCTCGGCAGAAAAGACTGTTGCTCCACGATTTAAATATTGAGAGGTCGACATCTCGAAAGGTACAATTGTCCTCCGCGCACAATCAATTTATGAGGAAGAGGACAAAAGGGGGGGACGAGAGCGACGCCTAATAATGAGGAGGACGTGTCGTTCCGCATTATTACGAGGGCTCATCGTTCGAAACTTTTGTATCCTTTATTTTCCACCCTCGCTTTTTTAGGCGGATCGGTCGAGCCTGTCCTGGCGTTGACCGACTTTGATTACCGATCAGGTGGATCGATAAAACAATGTGGAATTGGGCTATTTAACACCTAACATCGGTAGGTTAACATGCACGATTGGCTCTTCAATACCTAATGTCGGTAGGCTTAACAAAAAAGTAACTTTTGGTCATTATCGACAAGTGGTAGGCATAATCAATGAGAGCAAATTAGTCATCTATGAACAGAATTATTGGTAACTCAAAAAGCGTTGACGATGTAATGGTCTTACAGTTGATCGGCAAAGTTGTCGATATGGCTAGTGAGTAATCAACATAAGTATAATTGATGGGTGATTTTTTCAATTGCCACTATTTGAGGATTGTTGTGACTTCTTTTTTAACTGTGTTGCTAGATTGCAGAATACTGCGGGGTAATTTCTCATGAATAATGTAACTTCTCCCGACCACTAAAAAGTTATTTATGTTTTTTTAATTTAATAAACGCAGTATATAACTGTCTATAGAGGGTTATAAATAACCCAAGTATGTTCGTCGTAAGCCCCCAACAATCATGACAAAAAGCTATTATCTTTTATCAATGTAATCCTTTAATTATCTTTAGTTTCATGTCCTTAGTTGTATCTCAAAATCTTTCGTCTCGCAGAGGGCTATGGTATCCTCAATTGGCCAGATCTAACGAGGGCGTTGTGGGCGAGCGAGGGCCAAGATGCCCTCACCCACTATCGAAAAGGGCATCACAGCCATCATCGACACTAAGGGTAGGGGAAGGGAGGGGAAAAATGAAGAAAAAGAAACAAAATTAAAAATATCAAAAATATTAAAATATTATTTTAAAATACTATGTTAGCACTAGTAACGCCACGTCAGTGCCGGCCGATCAAAATTGGCCAGATAGAATGAACTGGTACAAATGCAAAATATTTAAGATTGAATTAGCCACAAAAAAATTTATTACTGAATTGATATAATTACAATAAGTTTATAACTTTTTTGGTAATTTCTCTGATATTATTCCATTTCTTTGAAAGTTACAATTAATGTGGTTATGTTCACATTCTATGGTTGCTGGAGAGACATGCGAGGGGTACTAAAACTTATGGAAGTTTGTACATCGCTCGTGGGTTTCATTTTTTAGAGCACTTAAATCTATAGGAGAAAATTTTGTTCCTTAACTATAACAACACCGTTCGGGTAACTATCTTGCAATATTAAAAAAAAATGAAAAACTATAACTTGATCTACTTTAGAAAATAACTAGATTACTTAAAAATTAGAATTTATGGGATATATAGAGTATAATGTGATAGTCTTTTCATATTTTAAAATTACTTTTTGGTCCATTATTTAGTAATGCAAGATTATTATTTGTCATAGTGAGCATGGGTTTATTTTAGGTTGAAATTGTTTACACATTTGTTTTGTACATGGAGATAACCATTTATAATTTAACACATGGTTTGGCATCAAATGAAATTGGATAAGTTAATTCGTAGAATTTCGAAAGCAATGTCAAGGTAAATTCTTTTTTTTTTCTTCTCCTAAATTTTTTGTTTAATATTTGAGTTATGATAGATCTAGTATTTTCTAAAACTACTTTCACTGTAGAATAGATTATCACCTCCTATGTCGGTTTACTTAATTATTTCGCAGTAATCTAAAATTTCAAATATTATAAAGCTTATAAAAAAGAGAGAGAAGTGTTATGAGGCATTTATTAGTTATATTTTGTTCTAAAAATGGGTCAATAAACTTTTACTAGAAATTAAATAAAATATTTCCAGTTAGTTTTGTTAAAAAGTATCACTAAATCAGTAACAATTGTTTAATTAAAAAAAAACTAAATTGTTTTTCCTTGCTTCATAATTGCCTCGCGGAACGAAGGAAAAATGGGTCCCACGCGAGAGTCCTTCTGAAAGAAATCGAGAAAGAAGTATGAAGGATGAAGATTGTATTCTATTCACTTCAATTAATTGTAAATGTACGGATCTTACGTAGATATAATACAATGAGTATGTAATTAAAGAAAGTAAATTATCCTGTGTATCGATCCGTATCTAAATCTAATCTCGGGCGATATGTACATAATCGCAATCAGCTCTAATCAAATCAAATCTTCAATCAAATATTCTTGCATATCTTCCAACACTCCCCTCAAGCTGGTGGCTTGTAGATGTCCAAGACTCCTAGCTTGTTAAGAAGATATGCATGTTGTCTTTGACATAAGGGCTTGGTAAAGATGTCTGCCGGTTGCTCCGTTGTACCAATTCCTTTTGTCTCAATCACTCCTTCTTGAATCTTCTCCCGTGTGAAGTGACAATCTACCTCTATGTGCTTGGTTCTTTCATGCACTATAGGGTTTGCTGCAAGTTTGAGAGCAGCATCATTGTCACAAGATATAACTTGGTTGGTCCTTGCACTTGTATTCCGAGATCCTTAAGAAGGCCTCGTATCCACACTATTTGGCAAGTGGTCTTTGCCATAGCTCGTACTCGCTTCGGCCGAGGACAAGGACACGGTGGGTTGCTTCTTGGTCTTCCATGAAAGAAGTGATTCTCCCAATTTGATGCAATATCCAGTCACGATCTTCGACTTATAGGACATGTTGCATAGTCTCGCATCACAAAGATCTGTTGTCATTTTCATGTCACATTTCTTGGATAGAAGTATCCCAAGTCCTGGACATTTTTTAAATATTTCACAATCTTCAAGGCAGCATCCAAATGAGATTGCTTCGGATTATGCATAAATTGACTAAGTGTCTCGTATCTTGCATAAGAAATGTCAGGTCTGGTCATAGTCAGATATATAAGCTTCCCGACAAGTCTCTGATACCCCGATGGATCTCTGAGTGTTGGGTCATCATTTCTAGATATACCCTTATCATAATCTGCAGAAGTCAGTTTAGTATTCTCGCTCGATGGGAATTACAAAGGTTTACATCCCGACGGACACATGCTTCGATATAATCTCCAAAATAAATTTCCGTTGACTAAGGGAAATCCCTTGGTCAGATCGTGCAATTTCGATTCCAAGGAAATATTTAGGAGCCCCTAAATCCTTAATGTGAAATGTGGCATGCAAATATTCCTTGAATCTTTCTATGGCAGCTTTATCATTTCCCATGAGGAGAATATCATCGACATATATCATCAAATAAATAGATGACATACCTTTGCTTCGTGTGAATAAGGCATAGTCATGTTTGGACTGCTGGAAGCCTACTGTTGTAAGTGCCTCCGCAAATTTGGCATACCACTGCCTGGAGGCTTGTTTCAATCCATAAAGGGATTTGCGAAGACGACATACTTTATTCTCCCCCTGTCTTCGTAAACCCTGAGGAATATCCATATAGATTTCTTCATCTAAATCACCGTGAAGGAAGGCATTGTGGACATCCATTTGGTGTAAAGACCAGTCATTGATGGCAGCAACAGTTAAGAAAGAACGGATTGTGACATCTTTGGCAACTGGGGAGAACGTCTCGTGGTAGTCGAAACCTTCTCGTTGAGTGAATCCCTTGGCTACCAATCTTGCCTTATATCGTTCGATGGAACCATTGGCATGATATTTAATCTTGTAGACCCATTTGCACCCAATTGGCTTGCGATTAGGTGGCGGGGTAACAAGATCCTGGTATGGTTATCAATCGGTGCCCTTAGTTCTGCCTGCATGGCTTGTTGCCATTTCGGATCAATAGACGCCTCACCATAACTAGATGGTTATGTGCCTTCTGACAGACGACTAATGCAACATCTATGTTCCTGTGATAATCTATGAAAGGAAACATAGGATGAAATAGGATATTGGATACCTGGTGAATTGTGAGTGGCACAGACATAGTCTTTGGTCCAGGTTGGAGGTCGTGTGGCCCGACCAGAACGTCTTGGTTGATCGACCTCGATAGGATTTTGGATGCTCTCATTGGAAGGCAATGGCAAGATATCCTGGATTTCCTCATCGATCTTTGGGGTCTTCGGGTGTATTTTCGATAAGTTGAGATTCTCGGCTGCATTTTCTGGTGTTTTACGGAGTGGGAATAGAAATGTTCCTGGGTTGTTCCAGTGAGATGTAATAAGAATCATGAGGGGATGCTTCCTCGAATAATGGGCCACGAGGATTTGAAGATATCCCCGAACCTTCATCTCGAAGATGTCTTCGAGAGAAAGGGAAAATGTTCTCGTGAAATATTATATCACGATGACAATAAATTCCCTTGTGGAAAGCTCCATCACTCGATATCCCTTACGGAGATTTGAATAACCCATGAAAACGCATTGTCGAGCACGTGGACCGAACTTGTCACGCGGACCCACGGTTGTAATATAGCATAGACATCCGAAAACCTTGAGATGTTTTAGTTCAGGTTTCTTCCGGAATAATAATTCAAATGGCGTTCGTCCATTGAGAACCCGAGTGGGCATACGATTGATTAAATAGGCCGCCGTGATGACACAATCTCCCCAATAATCTTCTGGGATTGAAGCTTGAAACTTTAGAGCACGTGCAACTTCCAGTAAATGACGATGCTTGCGTTCAACCACTCCGTTTTGTTGTGGTGTATAAACGCATGAACTTTCATGTTGGATCCCATGAGATGAAAAAAGGGAGGAGCAATTGTGACTGAAGAACTCCGCTCCGTTGTCAGTACGAATCCGCTGAATGGATTTACGAAACTGATTCTTGGATAATGTGATGAATGTTTTCAAATAGGAGAAAGTCTGATCTTTAGTCTGCATCAAAAAAATCCATGTCGCACGAGAATAATCGTCGACTATAGTGAGGAAGTAACGAGATCCATCATGATTAATGGTGTGATAAGGTCCCCAAATATCCGCATGAAGTAAGGAAAAAATTTCACTAGTACGGGAATTACTGGACGGAAAAGGTATGCGAGATTGTTTTGCAAGAGGACATATAGGGCATTGATGACAAGGAAAGGAGGCACTATGACCCAATCTCAAGTGCATAAGGAAATTTTTGTCATTCATGCTCAAATTACATAAGGAATGTTTATTCAAAGAGGTGCACGATAAATCAAAATTACTTTGATGGTGTGACCAGAAAAACAGTCCTTCGGAAAGGTTACCCCACCCATCGCCTCCCGGTCGAAAGGGCCTGAAAGAGACAGGTATCAGCATTGAATAATACTTGACAAGAGTTCTCTTTGCAGACTCTTGACACAGAAATGAGATTGAATTGAAATTCCGGAACATATAGAACATTTCGAAGAATAATCTGGGGGCTGAGATTGACGGTTCCTGTCACATTAGCACGGGTGATATTTCCATTGGGTAATTGAATAGAGACAGGAAAATCCAGTTCTTCGTTTATACTTGAGAAAAAAACTTTATCACATATAATATGATCGCTTGCCCCTGAATCAATAATCCATACTTTCCGTGATATAGAATTAATCAAACAATGTGTGATACCCGAGAAACTCCCTTCTTTGTCGAATTATTCAATTTCGCATTGCTTGCATCACTGTTGGTATTGTCCATAACTAATAGGAGGATCGGCATTTGGACCGGTAGATCCACCGATTTGATAAGCGGCGGCTGAAAATTTCTTTCCCTTTTCTCTCGGTCTTCCATGTAATTTCCAACGGTATGTCAATCACATGGTTAGAGCGCTTGCAATATTCGCAAAATAATTTACCCTTTCCTTTGAAATTTTGCCCGAAAATCCTTGATGACGTGGCTAGGATCTGACCGTCTATCTCTTTCTCCGCGGGCTGATCTCCACCGTTCGATCCACCTAAAGCATCGGCCGCCCGTGAGCCGTCGGATCCGCGCGCTCGATCTGAGCCGTTAGATCCCCGCGTTCGATCTGAGCCGTTGAAGACCTCCCTTTTAAGGGAGAAGGAGTCGGTTCCGCCGAACCCTATTGTGCCCCTTTTTCTTTCTCGCGTGCTAGGGTTCGGTTAAACCCGTCTCGCCGATCGCCGCGAACCGCAAGGGCTATGCTCTCGCCGTTCCTTGCATGTTCCGGCAACGCGAGGCGCCTCGCTCTCCTCCCGTACGGCAAGTTGAAAGATCCGACCGATCGGCGGCATGGGCTCCATTGCAAGTATCTCGCGAGCGAAAGGTGAGAAATGTATCGTTCAAAATAAGGAGAAACCGTGTGGCTTTCTCCCCGTCTTTGATAGATCTGTATTGCCTGATTGTTGATTCTGGACCCTCAAGTTTCTCCTCGGCGGCTTCGAGGTTGTTCCATAGTGACGATAGCTTGTTAAAACAAGCCGTGACCGTCATGTTTCCCTGTTTTAACTCACTGAGTTCCTGCATTAGGTTAAATATTTTGGCTTGATCCAATTTACCATACATTTCTCTGATATTCTCCCACATGTTCTTCGCATCCTCTGTCGGTGGGAGTCCGGCCGAGACATCTGGGGAGATGCAATTGCCGATCCAGGTACGGACGAGGCGGTTGCTCTTCCTCCAGAGTCGGGCCAGGCGTTCATCGACAGGGATCGGAACGGTTCCGTCAAGAAAACCATCTTTTTCCTTCGTTGCTAGGGCGCGCGCGGAATTCCTGCGACCATTTGGGATAATTTTCTGCCCCGATTAGGCTGGGGGCCGATTAGCCGCGATTACGGTCCGTCACTGTCGAGACGAACGAGAGGGTCGCCGGGTTACGGTCGTCCGGCGAAGGTCGCCATTGGAAACGGTAGAAAACCGGGTCCGGTTCGGGTAGGGATTCGTCCCCACCCGATTCACCCGACCCGATTGGATAATCCGCATTGTAATGTCCCGGGTAGGGATTTGTTCCCATACCCGGTTCACCCGACCCATTTGTCCGCTCCACTCCTTCGGTTGGGTTTGCCCCATTTGTGGTTGGCGGGCCTCCGTTGGTGTGGACGTGGCTCTGGTGACTCACGCGATCCGGGCGATGATGAACTTGGGCTTGGCCCAATGTAGAGCGGATAAGGAATCCACTTTGGTAAGGTTGGCCCATCATGGGTTGCCCCATATTGAACCGAGCTGTGTGGGTCGCCACCGAGTGGGTTGAGTCTCGGAACGGCCGTTGCACCATTGCGAGGATTGCTCGATTGAAGGAAAGGTTGCGGGGAGGATTACGAGCTGCGAGATCGAGGAATGACTCCCTCGGCGGATGGGTTACCGTGTGGCGAAACTTCATCTTGCGGATTGGCCATGGTGAGTAGAGAGAATCTTCCTTAAGAGTGACACTTATGCCCGATGTTATTCTGTTTTGTAGGTCGAGAATTTGGGCAAAGGAGTCGAAATGGAAGATTGGAGCGGAAGCTAAGGTCGAAGCCCGGAGGCTCGATACCATGAAAGAAATCGAGAAAGAAGTATGAAGGATGAAGATTGTATTCTATTCACTTCAATTAATTGTAAATGTACGGATCTTCGTAGATATAATACAATGAGTATGTAATTAAAGAAAGTAAATTATCCTGTGTATCGATCTGTATCTAAATCTAATCTCGGCTGATATGTACATAATCGCAATCAGCTCTAATCAAATCAAATCTTCAATCAAATATTCTTGCATATCTTCCAACACCTTCTAGAGTTCGGTTCTCAAAGACAGCTTCATGTGACGCCGCGAAATGACAACGCCCTGACATCACTTTCCCTTTGCAAATGACCAGAAAACGATAAAGGCTGCCGGCAACTACTTTTTGAGATCAGAATATTTAATTAGACGAATTTTTTAATCAGAAGGAATAAAATATTACAAAAGTTGAGCACTGATTAATCCGCTTACCCTTTTCGATATACATCTTCGGCAGATCATCTTTTTGACATTACGATCTGTGCATTTCCTAGGTATTGCCAAGCAGGTGTATCAGTCGAGGAAATTTTTGTTAGGGTCGAGGATTCCCAAAGCGATCAATTTGCATAATTTAACAGCAATTAAATAAGTTCAGATATGGTATAAATTAGGAGTGTGCATAGTCCAAACCGGCGATTCCCAACCTAAAATTGGGAACTGCATTCTAAGAATCAATTCCAAAAAATTGGAATCGAGATCCACCCGTTTATTGCATGGATTCACTCGGGAGTTCCCGAGTAGATCCATGGAACCGATCTTGACGTGAAACAATTTTGGTTTTCAACATAGAACGACTACGTGATATCAAAGCAAACCAAAAAAAGAAAAATCAAATTTAAGTACGTGGAACAAAGATTTATTTGTTGCAACTATAAATGCAACCAATGAAGTTGATATAGAGGCGGAGAGAGTAGTAAGTGTTCAAGAAAAATGGATCTCTCTTAACACTATGAACTAGACATATCCTTGATCAGGTTTGGCAAAATATCACAAGTCGCACAGACAAATCAAAGGAGGTGAAGTGAGGCACCCTCCAAACACAGGAAAACAAAGGAAGTGCAACTAAACAAGACTTTATTGAATACATCACATTCATTATATTAATAAATAAACTAAACAACCAAAAAACATAAGAATTCCTCAATATTCAGCTTTGTATTCATCCGGCAGCAAAAACAATTGCCACAAAACAGAACTCCCAATAGATGCCACGAGGCTGGATTCAATACATAATACTAGGGGAACACACTAGCATATGGTTATTTTGAGGCACCACAAATGAACACATAACATCTACAACTAGACCTTACACTCTAGAAATTTATGTAAAGAAACTAATATGACAATCGCAACAAGATTCTTTACCAAAAAAAAACAATCGCAACAAGATTCGCCTAAAACTTCACGACTTGTAAAGCTTGTGAATCCCAAATTTTGAGCTCTAAAATTCCAAGTTCCAATCTCCTTAAAGTAAAACAATAATGAATGGATGATTGCTCAACATTAGTAAAAATTGAGCTCAAACAATTATTGAAAATCTCACCACATATATTCCTCTCACTTCAACTTGTAAACTCTATGGACCGTCGATCTCCTTGTTAATCTCCTTGCTAACATGATCCATATCTAACAAAAAGAAGATATTAAATAAAGTTTTCAGTTATTACATAATAGATATACAAAAGAATTACATGATGAAATGATATGAACTTACCAAATTCAAAGAATTCCGCATTTTCTATACATTCTTCAACATTAATCGTCTCAAGAATTGCTCTCAACCAATCTTGAGTGCAAATCAAAGCTTCCACAACTCTAGGAGTCAAAGAACTCCAAAAACCATCAAGCACACAACCAAAAATACTGAAAGTTGATTCTAAAGCAACGGTAGTAATGAGAATAGAAAAAATATCACAAGCCATCAAAGATAAGATTTTAAACTTTTAGCTAGCAACACTCCACCATTTCAAAATGTCAAGATTACGACCATCTTCAAGTTCAACTTTAAGATATTAATCAAGCTCAGATAAGTTGCCATCGGACTTTTTCTTCTCCTCATTAAGAAAGTCATCATACGAAAGCTCTTGCACATAAACATTTAAGCTGCAATCGTCCTCTTCATTTCCCTCATTGAAATAAGAATCGCAGCTACTACCGATATTAGTAGAACTTACCAATTCGCCATCCAAATTTTTGTCTCTAGAAATGTGACAAAATTTCTCATAAAATTTAAACACATGTTCCAGGGCAAACTTCACATTATCAAACATCTCATCAACTTCTGCAGCATCATCATAAATGAGTTTACAACAATACCTCACATAATTCAGCTTTTTTCTAGGATCCAATGTTTCCGCAATCAACACCATCATATTTACTTTTTCGAAACTCCCATAATATTTGTCAAACTTATCTTTCATTTTCAAGTTCATAACTCTCACCCTATGATCAAAAGCCTCCGTCGCTTCTCGCAAATATTTATACAAAGAAGCTATCCCCACAAAATAATCATTTGAAGTGATATACAAAGTTCCGGACATCTTCTTGGTGGTATTATAAAACTTCTTCAAAAAATTAGAAAGAACAATAGCATTTTCCCAATCAATGGAACTTGGAGTATCAGAATTAAGCTCAGTTAAGAAAGAAACATCTTCTTCTTCCATCCTTTCAAAAGCTTTTCTTAGCTTTATGGCACTCCCTAACATTAGGTAAGTGGAATTCCATCTAGTTGAAACATCAAGAAAAATTGAACCCTTATAAGCAATCCTTATACTTTCAATGCAATCTTGAAATATCTTAGCTCTCATAGGAGAACTCCTCACATACCTAACCACGTTTCGAATACGTGCAATGGAATCACATATCTCGGCCAAGCCATCCTTCACAATCAAGTTTAATATATGAGCCGTGCACCTCATGTGTAAAGATTCACCATCTAAGATCAATAGCCTCTCTTTTGAAAATTTTTCTTTCAAATAATTAATAGCCACATCATTTGAACTAGCATTATCCACTGTAATTGTGGAAACTTTTTTTCTCTATTCCTCACTCATATATGCATTTCTCAACTACTCTCCCAATATCCATGCCCTTGTGACTAGCTATCATCACAAAATTGATGATTCTTTTGTGCAATTTCCAATTTTCATCAATAAAATATGCAGTAAGGCATAGATAGTTCAAATTCTGAATGGAACTCCATGTATCAGTCGTGAGTGCGATCCTAGAATTAAGCTTACGAAAAGAAGCCTTCAAATTTCTTTTTTCACAAAAATACAATTTCATGCAATCCCTAGCCACCGTAAATCGCAACATATGCTTGAAGAGAGGTTGTAATTGATTCACATAATCACGAAATCCAACACGTTCAACAATTGAAAATGGTTGTTCATCAATTATAATCATCTGAATAAGCATTTGCCTACATTTCTCTTGATCAAACTTCCATGTCGTTAAAATTCCACCGCTCCCAGTACTACTAGTAGTATCTCCTTCTATCATTTGAGTTTCATCTACTCTTTGTGATGCAAACAATTTTTGTCTTTTATCCACATTACGAGAATACTTATTGCACTTTCTCAAGTGTTTCAACATATTTGAAGTACCATTATCAACGTGGTACGAATACTTGGATCCGTAGTAATTGCAAAATACATCAACTTTCCCATTTGTGTGAGTTGTTCCTTTTCGAAAATGAAGCCAAGCTGCTAATTTTCGCTTAGTAGGAGGAGGACATGGACAAGAACCGGATACCTTATTTGTTTTGGATATTTTTTCAAAGTTTTCATCTCCTTCATGTTATTGTGATGCTGATTCCACTATTGCCGTTATTGCATTATAGGATTCTTCTACTTCCATTGATATGTTAATGAATCACCTTAATCAAGCAATGCACTGTCAACACTTAAACACTTATCATGGAGCTAAATCGAACAATGATATAATCAAAAGTACCCAGAACTTGATCTTTAATCAACTTCCTCATAATATTGATATAAATTTTCAAATTAGTTTAACAATAATATCAATTCTTCACAGCACAATAGCAGGTCATAGTCGCCCAAATTGCCACCACTTCCTTCCGCCATGCTAGAACTTTTGACTCATTTTTAGCATTTTAAGTTCATTGATGTTTTGCCTTTTGAGATGAGAGAGAGAGCGAGCCGGGGGGCAGGGAGGGATTTAAACCAAAGCATGAATTTGATGGCGCAAATGACTAGGAACTTCTGTGCTCAGCATAGAGAGTCAAATAGAACAAATAGTCAACAACTGGACTTCGAACTCTCAAAAATGCCATAGATGTTCTACCTAAGCATCAAGTCATTTAATAAATGAAAATCATTACAGGCAGCATTGCACACATAACAATCCGATCAGTTTAACGAAACTCAAGATGGAGAAACAGGGCCAGAAACAAAAAATGCAAGCTGGTCTTCGGAGAACTTATCGGTGTCCACCACACAGATATACAGAGCAAAATAACATTGAACAGAACGCAAAATTTAATAAGTTTTTGAGACATGGAGGATCAAATTAACATGTAAAAGATATGAAAGTTACAGATGCGAGAATAGCTTGACCAGAACTTGTTGCTTAATAGTGAATGCTGAGTGATGTGGCAAGCTTTCATAAGAGATGCGGTCAATCGTCGAGCTAGTCCAGAGAGAAGCACTTGTCCGCGACTTAAACTAGAACATCCTCCCTCAGCTTCACAGCATCTTTCGCTGCTGCAGGGGCCGCAACAAAGTCGGATTGCTGGCGGAGGGGGCCTAGAGTAGAAGCAACGACAGTGGTGCTCGAATGGAAAGCAGCAGAAGCAAAGGCAATCGCGGTGACCAGCGAGCGAGCGAAGGGCGCTCGCGGCTGCTGGCACGATGGTCAGCGCGAAGGCGAGCTGTGGTGTCGCGGGTCACTGCTGGGTGGAGTAGAGGCTGTGGCGGGTGGTGGCCGGCGCAAGGGGGCGGACAACAGCGGCGGCGGCATCAATGCTCGGGGAGGAATCTAAATGGCTGCAAGGATCGTGCTAAGAGGCGGCAGAGCAGCGACCAATTCAGGATCTGCTGGCGTCGGTTGTCGTAGCTGTAGAGGCTACAACGATGCCGGATTGCTGGCGAAGAGGGCCCGGAGCAGAAGCAACAGCGGTGGTGCTCGAACAGAAAGCAGCAGAAGCGAAGGCGATTGCAGTGATGGGCGAGCGGGCGAACGACGCTCACGGCTGCTTGTGCGGAGGCGAGCTATGGCGTCGTGGGTCACTGTTGGGCGGAGTAGAGGTTGTGGCGAGTGGTGGCCGGCACGAGGGGGCGGACAGCAACGGCGGAGGAGCAGCGGCAGCAACATCGACACTCGGGGAGGAATCGAAATGGCAAGATGAACTGAGGAAGAGATAGAGAGAGAGAGGCAGCTGCAGAAACCGAAGAGTCGAAGATGAAGAGAAGTGAGATGAGACGGTGAGACCTAGGTTTGTTTTAGTAATTTTTTTTTTAATATTAAAATGGAACCGGTCCGGTTCGGGTGGGCGAGTGGGCAGATTCGCCAAGAACCACCAGTTCCGGGTGGTCCGAACGATTCCCGGGTATTTTGCACACCCCTAGTATAAATGAGTTCATGCCATGAAAGGTGCGCAACAAAAATTGTGTCTACATGAGTTGACTCGATTACCCGTTAAGATATGAATTGACACGATGAGTTAACATGTCATTCGATTCAACATAACCACAACTAAATACATTTTAACATACTTCATGCACATATTTAGAGGTTTTTTTCTTCACTTAAAGTTTATGAAGATAACATCCATATCGAAAAGAAGCAAATAAATAAAAATATGTTTAGGAATACAAAAGTTGTTAAGTATAAAGTAAAAACAACTAAATATTACATTTTAGATGTAATATGGACTGAAATTACTTATCTCGTTTAGAAACGTGTTAATACAAGTTTCGTGCATAAACATGTTTATCATATAGGCAGGTTAATGTATATTTGTGAACAATTTATTATATCAGTCATGTTAATGCCTAAGACGCCAACACATTCAATAATCATGTTAACTATGTCGGTCGCGCATTCCGTTTTGTTAAGCGGTGATATGTTCGTGTCAAGACAATTTGATGCATCTCATAAATGCGTCGCTTTCAAATGAACCAAGGAAAAGTACCCAAAAAATCATAAACTTATTGTAATTGTGTTAATTCAACTATAAACCTTTAAATTATGCCAATTTATTGCAAAGTCTCTTCTCATTTTGTCAATTAAGTATATGGGATCAATTTTGGCCAAAAAATTGCTGACGTCGACATTGAATATCCTACGTGGCATGGCCAAAGCACCAAGGTGGCCATTTTTAATAATATTTTGATATATTTTGATTTTTTAACAATTTTTTGTTATTTTTTATTATTGTTTTATTGTTTTTGTCTTTCAATTTCATTTTGGCTGGTGAGGGCCTTCGGGTGCATTTGGTTCAGTATTTTGAAAAGCTTTAGGAAAATGCAAAATAGCTTAGCCTAAAGGACTTTAGGCAAATGCAAATACCGTTTGGTAAACTATACTTTAAGAAGTAACTTTGCGAAAAATATTGTTTGGTAGAAAACACATTTGAAAAGCATTTTCGGTGATTAATATTAGTTTGTTTTTTTAATTTCATTTGTTTAAAATTAAAAAAATAATGTATGCAACTTTTTAAATATAAATTTTGACAATAATACTAAAAAAATCAAATACATATATAATTTTTTTTTAAAAAGACCAAACCCTTCATCGGAATTTTTAGTTTTTATTTGCTTAAAATTGAAAAAAAAAAAAAAAAATAATGTATGTAACTTTTTAAATATAAATTTTGACAATAATGCTAAAAAATCATATACATATATATAATTTTTTTTTTAAAAGACCAAATCCTTTGTTGAATTTTTTTAATTTTTATTTTTAAAATTGAAAAAATAAAATGTATGCAAATTTTTAAATATAAATTTGAAAATAATGCTAAAAAATCAAATATATAAACCAAAACCTTCATTAATTTTTTTAATTTTTATTTGTTTAAAACTGAAAAAATAATATATGCAACTTTTTAAATATAAATTTGAAAATAATGCTAAAAAAATCAAATATATATATCAAAAAAAGACCAAACCCTTCATTAATTTTTTTTTTTTTAATTTTTTGTTTAAAATTGAAAAAATAATATATGCAAATTTTTAGATATAAATTTTGACAATAATGCTAAAAAATAATATATATATTAAAAAGACAAAATCCTTTGTCGAAATTTTTTAATTTTTATTTGCTTAAAATTGAAAAAAATAATGCATGTAAATTTTAAATATAAATTTAAAATAATGCTAAAAAATCAAATACATATATATATATATATATATGTATATATATATATATATATATATATATATATATTTTTATAAAAAAAAACGACCAAACCTTTCATCGAAATTTTTTTTTTTAAAAATGAAAAAATAATGTATATAGCTTTTTAAATATAAATTTTGACAATAATGCTAAAAATCAAATATATAAATAATTTATTTTTAGAAATACCAAAATATATTTAATTTTTTTAGCATTTATGTAAATTTGATTTTTTTAGCATTATTTTGGCATTTAAAAAATAATAATTAGGGTAAAATAAGAGATTTGAAGAATGAGTGATGATAGTTTTGGAAAAAACAAAAGTTTCAAAGATTTGGTCAAATCTTTGAAAGCTTCAAAGTTAGTCACTATTAAGACGTTGGGGCTTTCAACCAAGACGCTTTCAAATTTCTCAATACCGACTTTTACTTGAAAGTTACTTCAAAATGATTGCCAAACGGTATAACATTTGCTTTGGAGGCTAAAAACCCCTTGGGAATGCTGAATCAAACGCATCCTTCGCACTCTTGTTGGCTATTCGCAAGAAGGCCCTTGCCTAGATTTGGCAAGAGCCTTCACAACTCTGCCGGCCACAGGCAAGGCGGCCCTCACTTAGATCTATTGAGGGCAGCCACTCTCTTTAGCCAAAATGAAAGGAAAAAAAAAAGAAAAAATAATAATAAATTAAAATCAGTCATGTAATGGAGGACAATAAATGTTTACATTAGCAATTTTCAACCAAAAATAACTGGATTGATTTAATTGCTAAATTATGAAAATGTCTAGTACTAAATTGTTATGATTAAAATATTTATAATTGAATTGGCATAAATATAATACGTTCATAACTTTTTTTGTACTCTTTTTTTATGAAACACATTCGTATTATATTTATGTTTCGATACGATGTGAATTGTCGATTCTAAATACCTACACAGTTGTACTCTACATCCTTAAAAATTAACGGGAGGTCATGCATCAAGCTGCGCGTACTACATTCCTTCTCCACAATAGGCCGATCAAGGCGATGCCAATTCGACCGGTCACCAAATCCACCATGACGAAAGAGACGGGAGGACATATCTCGGCACGCCCCATGTTCGAACTGCAGAATTCACGATCCCAACAGGGGAGGGTTTTGGAATTTCCGGAAACTAGGAGGGCCACACTCGCTGTTTTCGTACTTTTCTTTTGGGCCCCACGTTGCAACGGACGATGTCGTAAAAGAAGAAGAAGAAGGGGCCATCAATGCATGCGAGCCCCAGCGGAGACAGATTCCCCATGTCCTGTCCCGTCAAACAGAAGAACACGAGGTTTCACTAGGAAGTAGGAACTGAAAACAAAGCAGAACAAGACAAAGTGGGGCCCAGCAGAGACAGGAACGGACGGGTGGCAAGTTGCCACCTTGTGCGGGTGACGTGCTTACACGTGGCGCGTTGCCCCTCCGTTCCGCGGAGCTTCATCTCCCCGTCCCTTCGTGGGACGGAAGGGACGGGGCCTGTTTACCCCGCAAAATGGACGGTCTAGATCGTCCTCGAACCGGACCATTTTTTCAGGTGCATCGACAAAGTTACTCGACTAGCTTAATAGAATATATATCATACTAATCACATATTAAGGCTCTATTTATTTTGTGAAAAATGAATGATTAAGAAAAAAAATTAAAAACTAATCGGTCACATTACTTAAAAATTTGATATCTTGTATTTGTGTTGGTTAAGATGAGCCAACCCTTGTTGGCTTTGAATAGCAAGGGCTTAGCAGCCGAATGCCTGATGCTCTCACCAGGTTTAGTGAGGTCTTGGCATCCCTCACTCGTGGTTGGTCCTCTCTCCAAAAATCCAAAAATGTTAAGAAAAGAAAAAAAATTAAAAAATATCCACATCGGTATCAACTATATCACGTAAAATGAAAAGTATTCATGTTAGCAATTCCCCGTCAAAATTAGCTAGATGAACTCAATCAACAAACTGTGAAAATGTTTAGGATTTAATTGTCTCATCTAAAAAATTTAGGACTATATTAGCAAAAGTGTAATAAAATTAAGATTTTTTGGACAATTTTCTTGTTCAACGTAGGGGGTCCAACCAAACTCGATATTGAACTAGTAATTCAACTAAGTGGATAGTGTAATTTTCCAAACATCGTTTTCTTAATTGTCATGTCATTAGTTCTCTCCCCCAAACTTAGAAAGTTAATTCTCACGTGTCAAATATACATGGCACTATTCCTGGGTGGGGTCACAACAGAAAGACTCGATTTCCTCCGGGACATAATTGCATCGAACAAAATGGAGCAATGACTTGTGAATATGATTGATCACTTGCCTAGCTAGGCACAACCAAAAATATCATGATGGACTTGTTGAAAAATATAATCAAGTACCTCAGGACATAATTAGACTCGAGAATTGAAGAAATGACTCAGGAAAATCGTCGATAGCTTGACGAATTATACACAAACATGATGATTGACTCGTTGAAAAATATAATTAGGGCACCTCCTGGATATGATCGGACTAAAGAAAAGCAGAAACGACGCGCGCAAATCGTTGATGGCTTGCCCATTTAGCCATGAATGCTACGAATGAACTTGCTGAAAACTATAACTACGGTACCTTCCGGATATAATCGAACTAAAGAAAGGAAGAAATGACTCGCGAAGATTGTGGATGGCTCGCTCAATTCCGCACGATCTTCGTGATGAACTCGTCGAAAAATACAATTTATGCTAACTCAGCAATGGCAAGATTGTGACGAGCACCTTGCTAAAGGGATAAGACTAAACTCTACGTGACAACATGTTCAAGAACACGATCCGAATGTGCCAAGCAATTTGCCATTTTCTACTCAGCTAGCGGGGGCACTAATCCGCCAGCTTTTGTACTCGTTCGATTATGAATATAAATTTCAGTATGACCTAACGTTACATGCAATCACGTGGCATTATTATGATAAATTTCATCTTGTAGTCGAATCGGACAATTTCTGATTTGGAATTAGGCGGTCTAGTGGGGCGCACGGGGTGTCGCGAGAAGGCGACACGATCCCACGCCTGTTCTAAAATAGAATTAAACGTGATCCAACGGTCGTGTCGTTTTACGAATTTTGAATGGTACGAAATCGATTAAAATGAATTTAAGGGAAACCCGATAGCGACGCGAGCCGGCCGACCGAGTGCGATTGTCCACTTCGAGAGGCAATGCCGACCACTCCATAAGTGCAACCTTCAATTCGCAAATTACAATTGTTGCCGCCATCACTAGCCCCACTTCAGATGCTAAGATCTAGTCCTTTTGCATTTTATTGGGCGTTAGTCTTGGTGCCATTGAATTTAGCAATCGTGCCTTGAATGTAATTATTGGAGAACAATCTATGCCAAGTTAGACTAGTATATATACCTTTTTTTGTGGGGTACGTATTAATTATGCCTCTCGATTCTTTGCAATATAATAGATTGACTTCAAGGCTTATCATGGATGTTCCATTCGCCACTTCTATCTTGTATAGTTATTAATTGCACTCTTTTGTTACTCATTGCCCACTTTGCGCCTACTTTTGAGGAATTTATGCAAATGTGGTGGGATCCCGGTAAAATGTTCAGAAAGATTTAAGCCGTTCGAGCAATCCCCCTTGCATATAAATTGGACTTTACCCTAAGACTAAAGCAATAAAATATACAACAAGGGAGGCAAATAAGGCCTAAAAAATGTCAAGCTCAAAACCTCCCCCTTTGATATCCTGTTAAATTTTATGAGATCATAGTTAACTATTGAAAAAAGCTTAAATAAATTTTTATGAGACCAAATTTTCTTAAAATTTAACTAATATATGAAAACTTACTTCAATATTTAAATATTCTAACAATATTGTGGATCAGTGTCATGACCTGGAAAGTGAAGTGCAGTTCACTTTAATTTGAGGCAGGTGTGATTTTTTCAGCTTGCTTTTATTAATGTTGGTGCAAATCTACCAAATCATGCTTTTATTTTAGCAAGAACAGAAAGAAAGAAAAAATGTCGTGCTTTTCGAGGAATAGAGACAAAATTAGGTTACCTTTAGAAATGGTTCAATCTTCAATCTTAAAACCTAAAACCGAACCAAGTCGATACTATGCAATCCAATTCCTCTTGGAAATGGTTCGATCTTCAATCCTAAAAATTGGGAACCGGCACCGTGCGATTCGGTTCCAAGTTCGGGGTGCTAAATCGAACCGGCAAACCGACCCTAAATCAACCCTAAACCAATCTTGGCCAAACCTATTTTAACTATGTTTGTTGTTTGTTTTGTTTTCAAGTGGTTAGAATATAGGTTGTTGCTTTTGGCAACTAGAGATTTCTACTCTTGCTTTAGCTTTTGTTTTGCTTGATTAAAGGATAAGTCAGACAATTCTCTGTTGCTTAAAACTTCTATTTGGCTTTTACCGGTGTTTTCTTCTCACCATTTTATTGCTAAGTGTAACAATTCTGAATATCATGTGTTGATAGATATATAATTGAAAAAAGTAAGTTTGTCTATTCAAGGAATACAAATAAATGAAAAAAAAAATTGAACCGTGCGAGTAGGTTCCAAATTTCAAGGTTAGACTGGCCCAAGTTCATGAGATCAAGATAGTGCATTAGGATTATAATTTGTAATGATGCAGAGATGATGTTACGAAGGGAAAGGTGGGGTGGGGTGGGGTGGGGTGGGGCGAGGCGGGCCGAGGCCGGGGTGGGGTGGGGTGGGGTGTAGAGAGAACATATCCGATCTAAGCACATAATGGGCACGTTCCTTCCTAAAGTGAAAATGTTTTCAGTGCTCATGTCCTCTCATGAGGATCGGGCATGAGGATATTTCATGCATTTGATCTGACAAGTAACAAAAATATATCTTAAAAATGATACAATCTACCAAAAAAAATCATTATTTGGGGAAAAAAAAACTCAATATGATCTATGGATTGTTCACTTTATTATACTCTTAATTTGCATTTGATGATTCGAGTATAACTCCATATTTTATTCAATGGGGGAGATATTAATAAATATGTTCGAAAGCGCCATGAGGCACTTAGTAATCATATTTTATGGAAAAATAATTTCAAAAATTGCTGACTAGAAACTAATACGTTCAAAATTAATAATATTTTATTGCCCATAATAATAATAATAATAATAATAATAATAATAATAATAATATCCATGTCCGGCTTGATGATTGCCTCCTGGAAGGAAAGAGAACGGGTCCCACAACGAAATCCTCCTAGATTTGGGACGCTGCGAAGCGACAACGCCCGCAGATATTCTTTCCATCGGAATAATCGATGTACGGATATTTATTCACAAGGAATAGAGTATTGCCGAAATTGCGGCTGCTTAAGATCGCTGTTTCCAACGCAGCAAGGATTGAGCATCACCAATCAAAGCCAGAACAAGACTAATCAAGCTCATCTTTTCTCTATACATCTAGAAAGCGCTAACTTAATAATACTTAGATGTAATGCCAAGTGAAATTAGTTGTACCATTTAGAAACGTATTAACATAAAGTATTGTGTATAAAAGTGCTTTAAGTGTCTACCAGGAACACGAGCTAACGTATATTTGTAACAAATCAATGCATCGTATCTTGTCGACACCTGACATGGTGACACATTTCACAATTGTGACGTGTACCCGCTTTATTAGACATGTTGTGTCCGGATTATTTATATTGATGCTATGTCTTTGCTTCAACATGGCACGTATCGCCAACTCTAAATGTTATATATTTTATTCTATATCCCTAAAATTAACCGAAAGTCTCGCATCAAGGTAGGTGCACATTCTTACCTCGTATTGCATGTGTTAGAGGTAATTGTATCTATGAAATGCAATTACAATTGATGCGATTGGATGGCATCATTTGGAACGAAAGAGGGGGAAGAAATCAAGCTACAAGACTTTAGGCTTCTGCATAAGAACCATTATGTTTACTTATTTTTTTTTGTCATTGAAAATAGATTTGGAACATATATCTATTTAGTGACGTAATATTCTTTTTTTTTTTTTAAATTCGGGACAAAATTTTGTGTCCAAAAATAGGTTTCAAACAAAAATTAGAAGTAGCAATTTTCCACCTTTTATTTATGGAATGGAAACAGAAATAAAAATTCTTCTAATCTCTCACTCCCTTTCTTTCACATGCATTCTCCCACGGGAAGACCACCCTCCTCCTTGTCCTTGAGACTCTCCTCGTCCCAAACCCCTAGATTGGCCCTTGCCTCCTTCATCCCCTCTGACACCTCTACCTCTGCCTCTTTCAATGGCAGCTACTATACCTCCTCCTTCCCCAAGCTTGCCTTCGACATCGACATTGGTGCCAGCACCTCCTCCCTCTCTAGCAGCACCTCCTTTTCCAATTTCCACCACTCCCTCTTGGACAATCCCATCATCTACAACTTCTCTGAGCTTCAATCTGCCACCAACAACTTCCTCACCTAGCCCCGCTACTCTGGATCCTACTAGCACTACTCCCTCCGCGACAAGGACACCATCATCTTCCGGCGCAAGTTCAGGCACAAGATTGACATAGATTGCCTTAAGGAGCTACCCGAGATGATTAGCCGGAACAACCTAGTTAGCATCGCAAAGCTACTTGGTGCCTCCATCTTCCGCAATAACATTTTCTTGGTCAATGAGTTCGTCAATGAGTTCGTCAATGATGCCAGCCTGTCCAATTTCACAGTCCTCAAGGCTTGTGTAACATCCTTGATTTCGACCCTTATTTTGGTCCTAACTAGGAGGCTAAGCTAGATAGGCCTTAGGTTAGTCAAATCGTCTTAGACAAGTTAAGAGCATATTAATTACATTTGGCTTCTAGTTATTCAATACCGAGATGAAATGTCCAAGCTAACCTAAGACCTAGTTGAAAACTTGGGAGATAAAGATGCTTGGGTTTGAGCCCGGATGCCTTGATGAGCTAGCACCACAATGTCTCAATTGAGTCGAGATGCCCTGGTTGAGCTAGGATGCCTAGCTTGAAGCTGGATGCCTCAGTTAAGTCGGGAGGGCTTGGTTGAGCCGAGAGGGCCTAGTTGAGCTAGAACGACGATAAATGAATTTGCATGAGTGCCGATATATGCATAAGTATGATATGTTGATATGTTCATTGACAAGCTGAAGATAAGCATGCATTGAAGTATGTTGCAATGGGCATCCGCATATAGTCGAGGTGTAGCAATAAGTTTGCTAATGATCTACCATCGATATTGCATTGCGAGTGTTGTACCTACTAGATTTTGATGATGAGATGTCTTCCTAGTAGAGAATTAGGGATTTTTCTTACTGAGTTTCCCCAAAACTCGCCCCTCATTTTTTCAGTCTTGTAAGCATAAAAATCTCACATCAATTTTGGGAGTTGCAATCTCGCTAGAGGAGCTAAAGTTTACCTCAACCTTTTGAAGATATGGTAGTTATAAATATAACGACCCGTGATAGAATGGCTTGTAAAACAAAGCTAATGTAATTATGTGTTTGTAAATGGTTGTTTTCCTAACTGCTTGTTGTTATCCGGGTGTTGTATGTATGCTTCTACATGTGCTTAATGAAAAGATAAAAAGAAATGGGACGGCGACGTGCCTGGGACGTTGCGAAAATAACCCTTGCTGCTCGTGACCTTGGGATGGAGTGGGGGTCATGACAGCTTGGATGTCAAGGATGCCGATCGCCAACATCATCACACACGGCCTTATTTACATTTACAACAACACCAGCCTTAACATGATTCTCATCCACAACCATATCAAGAGTAGCAAACAAAGCCATCATTCGAAGACAAGATATGCCACTTCAGGACTGCCTAGCTGTGTGACAAGTGGACGAGCAACGTGCTCCAAAAGTGGGCGTGTTCGGCGGAGGTCGGAAAATTTATTCATGATTTTTATATTGTTATTAAACAAATTTCTACTCTAGAAACAGAAAGTTTGTGTCATTATCAAATGCAATTAAATACTCCAAAATTTGTCTAGGGAACAAAAATAAAAAATTTGGTATGAAACTGTTTCCAAATGATAAAATAGTTATCATTCGTGCCTTAAAAGTTGGAGAATGAGATGTTTCATCCACATACTTAAAAAAAACAAATAAAAAAAAAAGATAAAAGTTACCGACATGTTAGAAAGAGCTTTACCGCCAGAAAATGCATGCTTTTAATTGGGGAGGTTTTTAGAATTTCGGGAAACTAGAAGGGTCATTAAGGGCCTGTTTGTTAAAAAGTGTTTATGTTCCCCAGAACAAAAATTTATGTTCTTTTGTTCTAGAGAACAAAAAAATAATAAAAATGTGTTTGGTAAAACTTTTATTCCTGCGAATGTATTTGGAATAGAAACAAGAAAATAGAAAAAAGTAGCTTTTTGTTCCTAGGAACAATTTCTACAAATAATTTTTCTCTCTCCTCTTCTTCTTTTTGGCCGATCGCCGGCCTTAGCCATGGCTGGCGCCGGCGACCTCGTTAGAGCATCGCCGGCCCTCGGAGACGTCAAGCCACGGCGAGGCTTGGCTAGCCATCAAGGCCACCGGCGAGTGGTCGCGAGGCTCCGGCGAGCTCGCCAAACCTCGCCCGTCGATCCACCACCTGGCCACCGACGACCAGCCACAAAGAGGAAGAATGAGAGAAAAGAAAAAAGAAAAAAAAAAAGAAAGAGGAAAAAAAGGAAAATATAATAAAAATATTTAAAAATTAAAAGAAGCAACAAAATTATATAATTTTATCAAACATATTTCTTTCCTAAATAGAAATTTTGTGAAGTTATCAAGTGCGTTCTTACACTCAAAAATTGTTTCCGAAAACAGAAACAAAAAAAAAATATTTATATTCAAAAAAATTTAACAAAACGTTCTAAATGCGCTTTAAATGTCTCGTATTTTTTGTTGTGAGAAGAAGATAGGACATGCAAAAATAAAGAATAGAAGAAGATGAGGGGGCGAAGCAGACGAGTAGAGAAATAGACCACCTTACGTGGGTAACATGCTTACACGTGGCACCGCCCTCCGTGCCCAATGCCCTATTCTGTGGAGCCTTGTCCCCGAGGTATTACCTGCACAGATGGATGATCCGACGACGAACGTTTTTGGCTTCACGTGAGAATTGCCACGTCCCTACAAAATGGACGGCCGAGATTGTCCTCAAACCGGATCCTTTCAGGCGCGCTGGAGAAGTTATTCGACAGCCTAATTCAATGAGTTATGCTAATCAAGTATTAAGAAATAATGAGATACATTGATTCTCCCCGTGAAAAGCGACTTACCAAACAATTTTTGGTACGTAATCAACCCCGTTCGATATTTTTCTCTGGCAAAAGGACAACAATATGTTCCTTTTTAACTTTTTGCTAGGCTCCAACCAAAAAAAAAAAAAAAAAATTTCCTAGGCCAAGATGCTACTTTCAGTTGGATACCGTATATTTTATGATGTACTTGTTAATAACATTATTGGTAGCTCGGGACATAATTAGACTGAAGAAATGAAGAAATGGCTTTGGAAAATCGTTGATGGCTTGCCTAATTAGGCACGAACATCATGGTGAGCTTGTTGAGAAGAATGACTACGGTACCTTTCCATATACCAATCGGATTTAAAGAAACAAATACATGACTTGTGAAAATCGCCGATTGCTTGCCCAATTAGGCGCAAACATCATGCTGAGCTTGTTAAGCAATGACAACAATGGTACCTTCCAGACATAATCAAACTAAAGAAAAGTAGAAATGACACGTGAAAATCATTGATGGCTTGCCCAATTATACACAAACATCATGATGAACTTGTTGAAATATATAGTTACGATACTCTTTGGACATAATCGGACTGAAGATATGAAGAAATGACTAGCGATAATCGCTTGCCCGATTAGACACAAATTTTGTGATGAAGTAGTCAAAAAACATAACTATGCTACTTCAACAATGACATGATGATGGCAACGACCTTGTTAAGGGGATAAGACTAAACTGTGCGTGACAACAACGTTTCATTTTTTGGACTATAATCCGCTTTGGCTTAGACCCAAAATTGCTCCCTTCATAATTTTAGTGTGACCTCGCAATCTATGCAATTATGTGGTATTGTAATTTTTTTTTTTTGATGACCCTAGAACCCCCGTACAGCCTATGCAATTATGTGGTATTGTAATTTTTTTCTTTATGACCCCGGAACCCCCATACAGCCGGTAGCTGGTGAGATAAACCAGGGGCGGCACTAGCCCATGACCCACCACTAGGGCGCCACACTTAAGAATCCCTAACAACAGAGCTGGGATTCGAACTCCCCCCCTCCCGGATGAGGGTGAGAGCATGAAACTAGTGCTGCCGCTACGGGCGGTGGTGTGGTATTATAATTTGATAAAGAGAAAATGATATAAATGGTCCCCAGTTTTGGCTCAATGTGTAATATGATCTCTGAACTGTAACCCAATATGCAATGCAATTCACAAACTAATTAATTTATTCAATGTAATTCATAAACTTTTAAGACATATTTAATATATTACCCTAAACTTGAAATAATGGAATGACAATATTGGATATTCTCATATAATTCAGGAATTAAGTTGAATATGTACAAAAAAAATCTAGGAACCACTTTTAACATTCAACTAAAGTTCATGGATCACATTAAATAAGTTAAAAGCTTAGGGATCATATCGCGCATTAAGTCAAAGTTTATAAATCGTTTATGTCATGATCTCTTTGATAGATATTATCTCGTAATCAAATCAGACAATATTTTATTTGGAATTAGGTGGTCTAGTTTGGTGTATGGGCGTTGCGAGAAGGTGACACGATCCCATGCTCGTCATAAAATATAATTAAGTGTGATTCGAGGATTGTGTCGTTTTGCAAATTTGAAATGGTACAAGATCAATCGCAAATATGAGGGAAAATCGGTAGCGACACGAGCCAACCGAGTGTGATGGTCCATTTGAGACAGCCCGAATAAAGCTTTCCGAACAAAGATCAAAACCCTGACAAAAGAATTTGTATAAAATATAAAGATTAGGAGGCAATGGCCACCACTCCAAAAGTGCAAATTGCAATTATTGTCGCCATCGCTAGCCCCACCCCAGATCCAAAGATCTAGTCCTTTTGCACTTCATGGGCGTTTTTTGTCTTCGTGCCCTTGAAATTTAATAATTGCGTCTTGAATATTATTATGCGAGAACAATCTCTGCTAAATCAGACTAATCCCACTTGGGGACCATCTAATTATGTCAAAAAAATCGCGCATGCTGATTATGTAACACATTAAAATATGAAATTAGGCCTTTATCTAACAGCTTTACATTTTCAGAAATAATTGGCTGAGTCCCACGATATTTTATATGGTATTGAATTAGGAATTTCTGAGTTTAAATATTTTTAGACGATTTATTTGTCACTTTTATTACATATTTCCACAGTTCACAAAATCTTATGCCGGATAATCATGGAAGTTCCGTTCGCCACTTTTTATCTTGTTTAGTAATTTATTGCACTCTTCAGTTGCCCTGCTCGTGATCCCCACTTTCCGACTACCTCTGAGGGACATGGCTTTAGAGATTTCGATCTCCACTTTATGTTTTGCAAATCATTATGTCGATCTGGAAAGTGAAAGGCAGTTCAGTTTATTTTAATGTCAGGTGCAATTTTTCCTGCTGAACTTTTTATTAGGGTGGGTCTAAAGCCATGCTTTCTTTCTAGCAGGAAAAGAGAAAAGAGAAGATAAGAAGGTCGTGCTTTTCGCGGAAATGGAGACAAAAGTAGGTCGAGGTCCCGTTAAAGTGGTTCCCCCTAAGTCTTAAGACAGTGTACTAGGACTGTACTTTGTAATGATGCAGTAATGATGTAAAAATGATGTTCTGATCTAGGCATATGAGCTAGCACGTTCACTCCTAAAATTGGTAACTGTTTTTAGTACACAGGAGCTCTCACAAGTGCAGATTTCATGCATCTGATTTAACAAGTAATTTTAAATTATGCAATTTGATAAATGAATTAAGCATTCGAAAGGGAAAGGTAAAGTTTACTGGTGGATTGATTGATCTACTTATCTCTTGTGATCTAGAGATGAGAGTAGAGTTTTTTATTAGCGTGACAAATGAAATTAGACTTATGAAGTGGGACTATGCTCGAATTGAGTCGGTGTAACCCATTTTAATTAATTTAACTCAATCAATAGAATTTTTGAAACCCAACCTTGTCCCAGTGCTAGGCTAGCTGGTCTCTGTTTCGAGTTAAGCTAGTTGGTTCTTTTTGGCTGCTGTTTGGTCCTCTCATTTCACCACTTGGCTTGTTTTCTTTAACCTTGGTCCCTTTCTACTCGCTTTGACTTCTGTCTTTGTGAGTGCAAGTTTTTGGATCCGAGTTCTCGTTGTATAACTTTCTGGTTTCAAGTCAATATATTTCTTACCTTTACCAAAAAAAACTTTGTCCCAGTGCAAAATATTCTGCATCCTCAAACTCAAGATTGAGAACAACCCCGATTAAGTTGTTACAAGTATGGATTTTAATGAAGAGTTCGAGGTCATAGAATAAAAGTAAAGCATAAGTGTTTTTATCCATGTCTACCATACCTACAAGAATTTTTGCACATTAAACACAATATGTGCCGCCAACGTACTTGCTCATTCTAGGGTTTTGAAACATGATGCTAATGACATATACGTAGTTGCACGTGATTTCACATCACGCGCCTTTGCTTTTGACCTTAATGATGGTATATCGGTTTAAAGGGTAGCCTAAAGACCAGACGATTAGCATGTATGTGTTGTTGCGATTCACGTGCTCGACTCGATTTGGTTTCTAATCACTCTAAGTAAAGTATGTTATCGAGCTCGAGTTCGACTCCGTATGAATTCCTTAGCTGCTTGCGTTTGTTCATATTCCTTTTAAAACACTTCGGGTTTTTCTCTGTTTCTTCCTCTGGCCAGTTTGTGGTTTCTCTTTTTGATGAATCATCTTTCTTCCCACTCCTTTTGGGGGTATACATGCCTGTGCAGTGTCATGTGGATCATGAAGATGGACATTGGGCCTTTCTCATCATTCGAATTATGGGCTATTGTCAAGAAGCCTAATCTCCAATAGCAAGAAGAAAGGAGAATCTGTTCAGCCCATTTTCAACATTAATTTGTTTTGTCAAAGAATGCATCTTCTAGCTTGGCTATAGAACAATTGATGTCTAAAAACAACAATTCACACTCCTATTCTCGTTATTGGAAAGAAAAGGAGGAAATGAAACTTCAAAGTTCATATCCATCTCGTTCATGTGCACTCGAGCACATGTGAGCACTTGAATAACATATTATTTTATATGGATCTCACCCGAATTGAAACTTTACGGCGAGTTGCGTAAATAACACTTTCAATTGATGCATAAAATAAAACTTAGTTTTCATAAACCAAACTAGTTTTGCTTTGAGTTACATCTCCTTTTTTCCATAACCTCATTGCCTTCGTGAATTAAAATCGTGGGAAAGCGCACAGTAGTCTCAATCACATTCCAGACAAATTAAGATTTTTCAAGACTGAAGAATGATTGGGTGGTTCAAACTTATGCTTGAGGAACTCTAAACTATGTGAGAGCAAGCCCTATATCACTTGACCGAATGCCGCGGTGGTTTCCCAAAACCTCCGATGCAGTGGTTCGTCGTCTTGGAAGAGATATATTGCCTTACGTGTTGCACCGTTCATGTACTCATCAAAAACTTTGAGAGGGAAAAGAAGGGCCCTAATCATCAAGTCTCAAAAGAAGGTAGAACATCATTTCAGATTAGGGCTTCAAAAGATGGTTGAACATCATTTCCCATTAGGGCTTCAAAAGATGGTTGAACGTCATTATCATATCCTACTTCTCTTACTTATCCACTATTTAGCCAATTTATGTGTATCTTGACCCCATCTTGGCCCTTTTGCCAGCATTTGCAATCAATGTTGGTTCCTCAAGGTATGGTCCTCCATTATGGAGTGACTGATTTTATGGGCAATGCTACCATTCAAGAATTGGACTCATTCCTATGGAAAAAGGACAAAGAAGAGAGAGAGGTCTCAGCTCTTTTCAATCAAGACTTCAAAATTGAACTGGTGAATGCTCTCATCAATTGTCTCTACCTCATGAAGCATGATTGCCTCTCAACCAAGAAGAAAAAAGGGGGAAATCGACCTAATTTATTCTCTCTAATTTCCACATCTTCAGCTAAAGATATCTAGCAAGACTTCATCCATCAAAGATCCCCAAACCTCAACCTCCAAGCCCAAAGCAACTTCCATCTTTTCTTCATCCACATTTCTCCATCTCTCTCTCCTCTCCATATCCTTAATGTAAGCATGCCTTCCATCTTCAACCTCCCATCCTAAAAACACTTCTTGGGGTTGCCGATTGATCCAACCCTCGGCTACCTTCAACAGTTCGCTCTCGAACTCATCCAATCCTCCAATCGCAATCTTGTTCGCGCTCTCCTCCTCCAGCCTCTCTCTGAAGAAGTCCAACAGGAGAATGTCCACTTTCGAGGTGAAAGACGGATCAATTCCCGCAGCGACATCGAGCAACTCTCGAATCTTCTCTTCGATCTTTCTTTCGTAGTCTTGAACCTCAGTAAGAACACTCGGACTGGGGGCCAAGCTAGGGTACTGCACTGGAACCTCGTCTTCGAGCTCCGACAAAGCGATCCTTCTCTCCAACTGCATTGGCTTCAATCGAGAAAGCCTCTCGCACCGGTGAGCCTTGTGCCTGAGCTTGTGTTTGGCACCTGTTCATTACAAACATCATACTTTAGTACTTGATGCACACAAGGATTCAGTGTACTCATCAACTAAATTCGTTCACTTAGCGAGAGAGAGAGAGAGAGAGAGAGAGAGAGAGAGAGAGAGAGAGAGAGAGACCTCCGATACGTGAAGGGCTCCATTCAAAAGGGGAAGCAATGTCCTCGTCATCGTTGAATGGACAGTCCAAGACAGACACCGGACTGAACTGCTCCTTCTCCTCATTAGGCCATTCTTGCTGCATGAACAAAAACAAAGGGATTTAGCTCAAATGGATCGAGTGGAAAGAGCATTTACCGACACCAGATCATAGAGAAATGCTATCAAATAGAAGAGAGTGCATTTATACTTCTCATCTTAATGATCCTTTTGGCCCATCAATTTTCATGCAAAACAGTCTCGAAGATCCTCGACACCTTTTTTTTTTTTAATCTCATCTAGGTTCTATCACTTTTAATTTGATTACCAAGGATAAGAAAAGCCAAATCCTATGTCGCATGCCCAAGACGGTTCAAGTCATGAACCTATGCACTTGGACAAGATAGCGAAAAAAATGACAGCGGCGGTGGCGGCAACAACAATGTTATGGGCGGTTGGAATGTACTTGCGCTCTCTAACACATGCATGCTAAACTACGTCCCATGTCCTCAAGTGAAATAGTGGTTGCATGCCCTTGACTTTAAAGGAGTCTTAACTAAATTTTAATGTGCGGACATCCTTCTTAAAGAAATATATAGCGTTGATTCAATGCAATTATTGGTACGACCTACATGGATGGATACATACAGAGAATTGAGCAAGAGAAGTCAAAAGGATAAGGATTCAATCATTGGAACAATCACATTCCCAATTATTTCCTACACTTGATCTTATCACATCTTCTGTGAGAAATTAAAATAGCAAAAAAAAATGTTCTTTTTTTTTTTCGAAGAAGAAGAAAAGGGGCAGAAATAGTAAGGGCGTACAATTATACCAACTTAGAGACAATAAAATGGAAAATTCAATTCCAATGGTGACAGCACACTAGCAGACAAGAATTGACATCTGTCCACTCGGTCGATCTACATTTAAACCTAACTTCGGTCCAACTAATTTATGTTATGGTTGGCATTATTTAATTTCCCTAGCTACTATATATACAAAGGGACCAGCACCTAACTATGCACATAAAATAAAATAAATGAAACTAATTTACTAAAATATAGTATTTCATTCCTCGTAAACTGAAAACTCAATTTCTCGACCGGCAAAAAAAATTTCGCGACTACCTAATACCCTAGCGCCCTAACGCAAATCAAGTGCTGCAATATACACTCTTTTTCATTTTTTTTATCTTTGTTATATCCGTAGTGAAGGTCGCAGATCACCGCACACGTGGCTGGCCGCAAGAACCTTATTCGGCGGAGAGATCTAGTATTTCGCGCTGTAGGGATATTAATGGTCTTGCACTAATCGACGCCGTCGATGCCGCGTAGAGGTCTACACGTAGCGGGATCTAGGGCCTTGAAAAGCTCGATGCGATTCCATCGCACGGTCCCGAGAAATACCATGTTATTTCCCGAGACATCTAGATCACCCGCACGTGGAAGCTGTGCCGTGGCAGCCCCAGCTGTCCTTCTCGTGCAATTTCCACGTAGGCCCCTCCTTTTTTTTCTTCTTTTCCTTCTGCGTATTTTTTTTTTGGTCGATCTTCTGAGTAATTGTTAGCCTTTTTTTTTTTTTTTTCAAAATTCTTTAAAATAAGTAAAATTTTAGCATAATTCAAAGACGAATTAACATCAATTTACACGAATTATAAAATTATATATAAAAATTCGATATTTATGCCAAAGTAAAATAGGAATCTATTTTCGCCGCGTGTTTGTACTTTGCAACATCTTCATCAGTGTCGTTTAAGTCACGTAACTTGCTCGCTAGTAACAACAGACATTAGGCAAATTTTAATTTGAACTCTTGTTGGTGGTTTACCTTAGAGCAGGTGGGGGTCGCTGCGATGGAATCCTGGCCGTGCGTTGCGCCTACTTTATCGCTGACCTTCTCATCGTGTGGTCCCCGCGGTGCCGGGCCCTTATCCTCCGACACGACGTCGTTCGGCCGCCCGGGGCTCTCCGGGTCGCCGCCCGGAGAACGGGCCAGCTCGGCCGCGAACTCGCTGCTGTCCCAGCTGCTGCTGTTCCGGCGGTTGTTGCTGCTGCTGGAGCTCGTGGAGAACCTGTGAGGCGCGACTGCGGAGGCGACGTTCGGATCGGGCGGCGGCGGGGGCCGCTTCTCGACAGACGTCCGCCGCCCGGTCCCCTCGCCGAGGCGGTCGTCTCGTCTCGGCTGTTTCCTCCAGAAGCTCCGGCTCCACAGCTTCCGCGAGAGGCTCCGAGGCAAGAGCCCCCTGCGGCCGCGAGCTTTGCTCTTCTTCGCCGCGTCGCCCGACGGGGACTTGGTGGAGTGAAGCTGGAGGAGCTTCACGGCGTTGAGGACCTTGACGGAGGCTCTCTGCAGGACGGAGGCCGTCGCCGGAGGGCGCGGGCTGGTTTTCCGCGGGCGTCGTTTGGAGGGGGCCGAGGGTGCCGCTTTGAGGTCGATCTCGAGGAGGAATCGGACGGTGGTGCAGCACTGTCGGCGGGGGAAGGATTTGAAGCCGTTGGATGAGCAGGAGCTCATGTCATCCCGCAAGTAGTCCTTGAGCATCAGAGGGCGCGGGTCGCTCTTGAAGGACTTCCGATGGTGGAAATTAACTGTGGTTATTTCCATGGCGGGATCGGGAGCTTCTTTAGCAGAAAGTTTGGAACTTTTTTGAGTGGGCAGAGAGAGAGAGAGAGAGAGAGAGAGAGAGAGAGGATAAGGGGACTTTCTCAAAGACAAGGAACTGTCCTTTTGCTTGATTTCGAATGAGGTTTATGAGAGGACGCAGGAATTCTTGGAATGACAGAGATTGGGCACTTTTTGTGACGGGTTCTTCTCAAACAGGAGAAGCACTTATGGCGAAATGCTGAATGCGCATGGAAAAGGAGATCGCAGGGGATAATTTTCCCATAAATTCACCATCAGAAAGTGAACTGCTCTAACACTGCATTGTCGGAAGTACATACACAGAGAGAGAGAGAGAGAGAGAGAGAGAGAGAGAGAGAGAGAGGGAGGGAGGGAGACAAAGCTGAAGTTAGCTGAGAAAAATGGTGGAGAGAGAGAGAGAGCGAAGGGAGAGAAAAGAATTTATAGCAGGTGAAGGAGGGTGGGGGTGGGTTGGGTGGGGGAAGAAGCAGAGAGGTAAGTTCCTAGCTGCAGCTCAACGAAGATCTCAAGGTGAAGATGGGATAAATCTCAACTGACAGGCTTGCATTATTTTGCTGCAGAAACTCGACAGAGAGGAAGCAGAAGGAGAAGTGGTAACAGGAGGAGGAGGTAGAGAAGGGAGAAGAAGCTTCATCCGAGCTTCTTCTCCTGCCTGAGAGGGGGGGGTGCTTTTTTGAATCTCAAGTTTGGTTATTTTATCGTTTCGGATTTGAAAGCTTTGACAGAAATATATTAAAAAACAAGCCTTTTGAATCGAATTGAATTCAATGAGGTGGTGGGTTTTGGACGGGAGTGCGACCGGGAGTTGACTTGCAGAATCTGATGAGGGGATTCGCCATTGGCCCCGTCTCCCATGCTCGCTGACCACGCTTCGCGCACTGGGGCACGTGCGCATGTCATTTTCCATTTCTTCTCTACGTGAAGAAGACGGGCGAAGCGGGGAAAATGGAAAACACCTGCAGCTTTTTTGAACGTGCACGTTGGGACTGCAAGATCGGACCCGGTTCGGCGCCTCCCCGTCCATCGTATACTGTACGATTTGACAGTGAGTGAGAGAGAGAGAGAGATTTTTTTTTTTTTTTTGTTTACTCTGCGTTTCTCTGTTTCTTTAATGGAGACCGGCTCCTGCTAAGATCATGATGGGTCACAGAATTTGTGAAGGGAGACTGAAGAGAGCCCAGATATTTTTGGACTTTTGGGCATGCTTGATTAGATCTCATTGTTCATATGAAGTATTGATTTAGATCTCGTTTCAGTTGAACAAGTCAAGCAACTTCCTTGGATAAGTTAGGGATGGAGAAGCGACCGTTTCTTTTTTAAGTTTCACCGCACCTTTATGGGCCATCTCGGTCCTATTTCAAGAGATTATAATCTTTCAACTCTTGTGTTCTAAATCTCCTGCATTTTGCAATCAAAATAAAATTCAAGATAAAATAAAATGTATTAAATGCTATATTGGTATATGATCAGGATAAGATAAAGGGTAATATAATGAGAATATAAATCAGATTAAATTATCTTGTGGAAGAGATAGGATAAAGGTAGATAAGATTTTTAGTATTCATAATAAAAAAGTTATTTTTCTCGAATGACAGACTTTTTAAATTAACAAAATTAAGATTATATCTCTCGTATAGATAATATGTCAATTCCAATATAAGAAATTCAATATAACAAATAATAATAATTTAATTATTTTCATTTAATCTTATTTTTATTCATATATTCGAATTTAATTATATTTTACAAAATAATTTCAATATATAAATATAAATATAATTTATATTTGTTATATATTTTAGATAAAAATAAATAAATTAATAAAAGAGAGGAAAATAAAATAAAATAACCAAATAAAATAAAGCAAGAGTCTCGCAAGAGATTTTTACTATCTCCGTTTATAAAAATTTTTGTTTATATGTCATTTATACCAAATAATGTACATGATATTATTTAAATATATCCGACTTTATTACCGTAATCACCAAACAAATGGATATGATATATCAAAATTCCTTTAATTTTATATCTTATTATATACAATCCTATCATGATTAGAAATTCGGACGATCAAACGTAGCCCAAAAGATTTGGCTTTTCAAACTCCACTTTTGAAAAATAGATATGAATAATACTAATATGCTCGTCTGTATTGGATTTACTCAAATTCTTGTTAAGATAGAAGTGACTATTAAAGAATGATTGGAAGGATTCAAAAGGCGACATTCCAAAAGATGAATCTTCTTTGCATCCTTACTTTTAGCTATGTTATTTTGATCCAAATTTGTTCTCATGTCACATAAGAAAGCTCATTCCAAGCCCCCACAAGACCACATAACACAGCTGATGATGATTACTAATTCCAACATTGCAATCTTTCGTTTCCACCTCTTTCAAAGCACCAATGAAATTCTATCGGCTATTTCAATCAATTTTGTGGCCACATTCAATGGTCACTGCTGACTTCCGTGTGAATTTAGTTTGTTGCTAGTAAATTACTAGGGTTATAGTTAATTAAAATTTGTAAAATTGCCAGTCAAAATTTTTCCTTATATATATATATTCTATCCTATCCTATTAAAAAAAAAAAAAATGAATGATACACGTAGCAAAGCAATTATATGAAATCATCAATTAAACTTTTATTCAACCCAATAGAATTGTTTTTTTAGTTAAAAGAAAATTTATGAGAAGAAAATTTTTGTTGTTCTATTTTTATCACTGGATATAATATAAAGAGTAAAGACAAGGAAAGTATTCTTATTCCCCAAATATTCGAATGTTGATGCCTAATACTCCATCCATTATTTCAATTGTTGTAATTGTTGTATTCTTAGGTACCTATTTCGCTGGAATTTCTCTAAAGATGAAATATCTTTAACTGTATGTAGTTCTTCGGCTTTTAATTGAAAGAGATCAAGTTTTATGGCGATCAACTATTTTACTCTAAACGAATTTATATAGACACAAATTGTGCCAAAAGTCAATCGACAACAAGATTTGAAAAGTACAATTGATAAAGACAAACCACACACTAACAAACCCTGTTCAAATTTAATCGATAATAAAATTTGACAATGTAATCACACCACGCTGGACTTTAATCAACAACACAACACCCAAGATATAAACACATGCTAAAATTTAATCTCTGATGTGAATCTAAAACTACAACTAAGGAAGGTAAAGTGCAGTGCAAGAAAATAAATATAAAGATAAATTTGTTTAATTTATGCAAGGAGCTTTTCAATAGACAACTAATGATATCTATAACAGCTTTGCAGTAATCACCTCCCAGCGATTGTCTCAGTTGTCTCCTTGTTTTTTTTTCTTTATTTAGCATTTCCCTACCCATGATCTTTAAAGCTTCTCTCTCTAAGCGTTTATCCTCCTAAAAAAAGGGTGTTAACTACCTCCACAATCTTGTTTCGATAATGACTGGCAATTGCTCATCATAATTGTCTTGCATTTGTATCGCTTCTCGGTTCTATCTTTCATATCTCCTCATTTGATATTCAAATAAAAAGCGTTCCCTCCAAACATACTCGCCCATTCTTCCCAATTCCAATTGTTTTGTCTCATAACCTTGCCTTTACATACCCTTGTTGATTTCTCCTACCCTTAAGACCTTTAGATGGCATTTCACCATACATATCATTGTCAACACTTAGTCTGGTTTTTTTTTTTTTTGCTTAGTATTAAGCATGGAAATTTAATTTGGGAGGCAAATGAGACTTGAAAAAATTTGAATTTAGTATTTTAGCTCTGAGATATTGTGAGATTTTGCGGTACCATTGCTACATATTCTAAAAGCTTAAACTTTTAGATAAAAGCATGGTTATTATTTAAATATTCAAAATACTCTCCCTCACATTTAGTTTGGTCTTTTTGCCTATTATTAAGTGTGAAAATATTTAATTGCGGAGGTAAATAAGATTTGAAAAGATTTGAACTCAAAACCTCCAACCTGATGACAAGTGAGATTTTATAGAACCGTTGCCGAATGTTTTAAAAGCTAAAAATTTTAAACTAAATGCGTGATTTATTGTTTAAATATTCTAACAATGGTATCTCATTCCTAAGTGTTTGATAAATGAATATATATAGCTGATGTCCCTCACCATTGACTAACCCCACATCATCTTTCATGGGCATTAATAGAATGCAATGCATCTGTCAATGTTCACGTGTTTCTTATGTGACTATTCAGTCTCACTTGTTATATTTCAATGTAAACAATATAATATTTGAAAAATGGGCAGAATTACCCTTGGCAAATACCATTACTTCTTCTATTTGTCAGTTGCAATTTCCTCGGTATATTGTAAGCATTTTGTAGAGATTGCTCATCCCCTTTGCAATTCTCATGAAGCGATGCTCTTTTCTCATCTAGTTCTTGAATGTCTCTAAGGTATAGAGAGATTCGATTGAGCAAAAACATAGTGGGCCGAAAGCAAAGGCAAGGGCACACTCAGGCCTAAACCCAAACAATATCATGGACAGCTCATCTTTGTCCGACAACGGTCGTACGTGATTCAGGTGTACTTTGGTACTCTCTCTCTCTCTCTCTCTCTCTCTTCCCGTCCGTGTGCGCTGCGTGTGCGTGGAATTCCTCCCTTCGACTCGGGTCCGCGGGTTGCTAGTTCACGTCCATCGCCATCGTTGAATTCGCGGGTCCCATGTTTTTGTTACGTTTTCCGCACGACAAATCGGGATAAGTGGGATGCTTTATGGGGTCCGAACAAGCACTAAATAAACATGTATTATTCCTACTCACGTACGTTTTGACGATTGACTATAGTCCCGTCCCCTCGATCACGTTCGCCACTAAATTTCCTTCAAATGCACTCTAAAGAAAATGTTCTCAAGACGATAGATAGTAGGGGTGATCAGTTCCCGATTCGTTCTGATTCCACTTGAACCGAACCGGGCGGAGCACCGGCTTCCAAAATCAAATGAAACCGTGGACCGGACCATTTGGTCCTAGGACTGGGAACCGGACCGCACTATCGGTTCCGGTCCGGTCCGATCAGATCCAACAAAATCGACTCTACTTTTTTGCACTAAAAAGTGACCGCACTCCGGACCTATTAATCTAATTTGATTCTCGAGCTATTCAACAAAATTAATCACACATGTTCCCACATGCAAAATATTCAAACTTCACATGTTTGATTCACACTTTGTGTTTCACACTTAACTTTAACCATGAAGGCCATGAACAATTTGGCTAAAAGTTGGGCTTGGCTTAAATTTTATAAACAATCTCTCTTCTGCTTTTTGAATGTTTAGTCGAGAATGAGATTTTTTCTATAAATAAAAGAGTAACAAAAATGGTTTTAATGGTCTCTTGGCCACATAAGAGGTTCCTACTAGGGGTGAGCACGGTTCCGGGTAGAACCGGAACCGAGAACCGAACCGAGGGTTCCTGGTTCGGTTCCCCTGCTGGGAAGACAGTTCCTGGTTCCCGGTTCCATTTTCTTTGGAACCGGCGGTTCCGGTTCCGGCCCGGCTCCCGCGTAGGAACCGAAACCGAACCGGACCCTAAGTAATAAGCGTAGAAACCCTAATTTTTTCTTTCATTTTCAGCCTTTTTCACTTTCCCTTTTCTTTACATTTCCTCTCTGCAACTCTCCATGCCCCCGACAACCCCACGCTGCTCATTGCCCTCCATGTCCTCCCTGCTCGCCGCCCTCGAAGCTACCCTCACGACCCACGATGTCGCCGTCGACGCTGCCGCTGCTCCGTTTGACAACGCTGAAGACTCTTGTCGTCGCGCGTGCCGCCTCTCAAGTCGAGCTCGCTCAACTCAACCACTGATTTGAACCGAGTTCAGTTCATCTGAATCACTCTCTCTCTCTCTCTCTCTCTCTCTCTCGCCGTCTCCGATTTTGCAGAAAGTCGCCGCCGGAGAAGCGAATCGGAGGATGGTCTCTCTCTAGGAGCATAAGGCGTCATGCGTCCTAAACCTAGGTTCGTTTGCTCTGTCATCTTCCATCCTCTCTGTGCTCGTATCTCTTCAATTGATTGAGGCTGGTGGTGGTGGGGGTGGTGGTGATGGTGATGGTTCAGAGAGAGTGAAGAAGTGGAGAGACGCACTTCACCAAGTGGCTAATTTGTCCGGATGGCATTTAGGCAACGGGTAATTGTCTAATCACTCTTAGCTAAGTGACTGGATTCTCTTGATTGCTGTTTGTTTTGTAGAGAATTTCTGTTAGATTAAAATCAGATTATAACTCGCTAGAAATGGTAAAGATAAAACTTTGTTGCCTAACTTTAGCAGATTGTTTGAGAAATGGGATTTCAATTGAGTCTCCTTAGAAGAAGGAAGCAGAACTACGGGTTTGGAATTGGAATTCCAACTTTCAGAGTCTGATTCTTCCGATATATAAAGCGGAGAACACACCTTGAAGAAAATGGAGAACATACCTTGAAGAAAACCAAGCATAAGTAGCATTGCATAAAGCCCAAGGGTTGGCTTCTTTTTTTCTTTTTTGAGTCTTGCATCGTCTTGTTCCTTATTTGGCTTTTGTTAATAGAGATGCTAGAATTATCTGGAATTCTCTGGTATTGGTCTTTCGAATTAGACCACAGAACTAGGAACAAGAATTTGCTAAGACTTGCATGTTGCGCTTGAAGAGGACATTTGATTTTGTGAAATGTTTGATAGCCAGAATGCATTATCTTAGTTTCTCTGTGTTGTAATGATTTATGGTTGGTCTCAAGCTGATATTCCCATCTCCAATTTATAGGCTTTGTTTGGTGAATGCTGAACATTTTATCATGGGTATGGGACCCTTATGGTCACCCTTATGAGGGTAGGGTAGTCACTGCTGGTCATGCCACTATCGCTTTCTCTCTCCACGTCATGACTTTGTTTGTTGCATAGTTTATTTTGAAAATGAAATAAATAAATAAAAAAAGAACTTGTTGAAACCTGGAACCGACCCTGGAACCTGTGACCGGATAGGTTCCAGGTTCTTGGTTCTGACGGGTAGGTTCCAGGTTCCAAAAATTGAGGAACCTGTACCCGAGGGTAGGTTCCAGGTTCCAGACGGAACCGAACCGGAACCGGGAACCGCTCACCCCTAGTTCCTACTCAAATTGCAATTTTGGTTGCAATAAGTTATCATGTTTATATATATTTTATTAATTCTATGTATATAAATTATATATTAAAATATTTGGTCCGGTCCGCTCGGTCCGGTTTGGTCTGGTTCCCACCTTGAAACCAGGAATCGGACCGACCGACCACCGGTTCCAAGATTAAGAACTGGGAACCGGACCGCCAACTGTGGGAACCACCCAAAACCGGCCAGTTCGGTCCGATCCGACCAGTTCCTGGTTCAAGCAGTTCCCGTTGCACACCCCTATAGATAGCAAACTTTCAACTGTCAAGACTCATCCTAATCATATTGACCAAAAGGTTGGTCAAATGGCTTTAGTCACAGATAACTTATTTGGAGTCTGGCAAATATATTTCTCATCATTATTTGGAGGATCACATTGCTGAAATGGAAAAACTGAGAAGAGTGATCAAGCTCCTATAGGAAGAAAAGTTTCTACCTCTTCTTAGATTTCTTATCACATGCATATTGATGGATCTGGTGGCAACAAATTCTTTTGGTCCTTCGCACAAACAACCTACATCCAAAGTAACCATTCATTCATCCTTTGTCTTTCTCCCCATTTGAGGAATTCCCGGAAAAACCCAATTGGTTTTATTGGTATTTGTCTATTCCCTATACTATCCTCATCGAGTGTGAATGTTTTCATAGTTAGTTACCCAAGCGTCTGGGACTAACTTCACAAAATCAAGAGGTTATTTGGACCTTTACGAGATCTCCCTCAACATATCGCACTCCTTCACTCTAGACTTGTCAAATGAATGGGTCAAATTGGGTTGAATATGGTATCTGCTTTTGCGCCATGACAATCTCACTCGAATTACGGGGACCTACACATATTAGTACAGTATACCGGGGTCTCCGGCCAGAACCACACGTGCAAGTTTCCCTGCATGTGGCTCGTCCGTGCTTTCCGAGGCGCTGCCTGTGACTCAGCATGGTCTCCCAAATAGACCCATTTTTGACACATTTTTTAAGCACTATGAATCTAGTGACCATACCGAGCCTAATACATAACCAGCACATACCTTACGTGATCTATATTGCTAAAACACTTCTATATTGAACCTAATTTATAAAAACTCATAGCCAAACTAAAGAGAGAGTGTGGGATCAAGAAAGAATGAGAAGAGGATTATAGAGGTGGGTCTAAGTAAGTTGTAAACTCATTTATGACACATTCGTTAACTATAACCAATTCATATGATAATTCAACCCATCATATATGAGTTAAGAAATATGATGCATAGTGACAGACCTACTTTACTCCTTAGCCAACTTTCTCGCTTGCATTAGCACTCAAAACTCGTGACAATTCCCAAAGGCATGTACAGACAGAATCTTTCAAAGATTTACTTCAGAAAGCAAAGAATCTTTGAAAGATTATGCCGCAACAATTTCGACTCTTTCTACAATTATCACCCATGCTGTCTGTCCGGTCAGTAATGACTCCAGTTATACACGCGACGAACATATTGACACAGAACTCTGCCTATTCGACACGACCCAGAGACACTATAACGAGCTGATAATAGGGGAAAAAAAGAAGAATAAAATCGAAGCAAGATGGAAAGCCCTACCAAGAGGAGCAGCTAAAAGAATGTAAAAAGAAAGAAAAGCTGCATAATTTGCATCGTCGTCGTTGTCGTCGTCGTCACAAAGAGTAGCTCCAAAGTGAAACATCTGGATCATCGCCATCTGCATCGAAGTCACAGCTTAAACGAACGCCGGCATCATGTGGCGTCGGAGATAGAAGAGGACACTCGAGCCACGCCTTCATGTCGTGCGATGTCATCTCTTCAATCTTCACGCGATCACTCGCTCTCTCTTGCTTTAAACGAACGCTGGCATCATGTGGCGTCGGAGATAGAAGAGGACGCTCGAGCCAAGCCTTCATGTCGAACGATGTCGACTCTTCAATCTCCATGCAATCACTCTCTCTCTCTTGCTTTACCTTTTTATCATATACAATATGCACACTCGCCTCTTGGCCGGGGCAGACGCTCCCTCCGCTGGCTTCGCCACACGAAGAGACCGCCTCCTCGGCCTCTGCAGGGCGGAACGCCTCAGCTGCCGCCATGGCGGTCCTCCTTATCTCGGCCGCCACGTGGGACGCCGGCACGGGCAGCCGCCAGGCGGAGTCGGCGAAGTTGAGGCACACGCCGTGCCTCCCGCGCAGGGCCAGCGCGGCCACGTCGTGGGCGCGCGCCGCCATCTCCGCGGTCGGGTACGTCCCGAGCCATACCCGGGTCTTCTTGTTGGGCTCCCGGAGCTCGCACACCCACTTGCCCCTGTTCCGCCGCCGCACCCCACGGTACACGGGGTGCCTCGTCTCCTTGAAGACCTTCCGCCCAGCCGGCCTCTTGGGCAGGCTGGAAGCCAGCGCCACGGCCGGCTCCTCGTCGGAGCACGCGGCGTGGCTCGCGGAGGACTCCGACTGCGACGGCGAATGCGACGGGGACGGCGAAGACGACTGCGCCGGCGTCGGCACCCGCACGTCCGACGGTAGTTGCGTGTGAATGTTCATCAAGAATATGGCTACACTAGAAGATTTTGACTTCGCGAGTGAGGGTGGAGATGGTCTCTCTTTTTGGGCTGTTTTTTTACTCTTTTTCCGGGGGTTTCAGAAGGCGCATAGGACGGAGACGTGGATATATACAGGAGAGCTAGTGAGCGGGTCGCGCTTTTGGTGCGGTTTCGACACGGACAAGCGAGGTGTGAAAGCGGAAAGCGGAAGCTAACCGGACCCCACGCGAGGCAGTAGAGAATTCCCCATTTCTTTTCTTTTTTATTGCGTGCTTAGGGTCTTGACCCTATCGACTGTTACCGTTGGCCAAACTCGCGCATTCCTTCCACGTGCCGGAAATCGAGGAAACCCCTATTGCGGCCACAAAGACGTAACACGTGCATCTCTTCGTCCCCATTTTGCAATCTGCGTGGCGGTTGACATACCGTAATCGCGTCCATTAGTAGATTGGATTAAGTTAGAAAGATGTGTTTAATCCATGTCGCCTCGCATTCGAAATAAAGTGCGTCTCGTCATATCATATCTTCCGAATTTTTTCCTTACTATTGACGTTTTGTCTTATTTAATATTGCTCTCATGCCATTCCATCAGACCGGTCATCTCCGATTAAGCTCCTTTGCATTGCTAAATCGACCCATCTACTACATGATCCGAATTTACTTGATAATACTTCAAAAATTATCGCATTGAAATGTGAAGGTGAGATACCTGCTATTAAAAAATATGTGTTGAATACAACTCGTCCTACGCTTTGTTTCATTATGTAAATGGATTGGGGGGAGGGGGGTGGTTCAATTGGCGCAAATACCCCCTTCGAGTGTTATCACCATAAATACTCCCGTAGACATATGAACCCGATGCCATGGTGAAATCTTTTTCACTCAGAGGGAATATATGCTTAAGACACGAGCTAATCAGAGGTCCGCCCACAACAGGATCCTACCCTATTCACCAGCCCGACTATTCCGTCGCTATGTTATCGTTTGTCTTGTCAAAGTTAGGGAATAAACAATTGTGGAAAGGAATATGTGGACGGAGACCACCCTATCTTCTGGTCAACCGGCGTTTTCCTTTCGCGGGGCCTGGCGTTGGACCGGGCGTTGGACTTTTATCCCTCTTCTTTCCATCTTAGGTGAGTACTGCATATCCCCACCTAGAAAGAACCAAAGGAGGACTGATTCACGTGAGGCATGGAACACATTGCGCGAAGTTAGAGGTTCCTCGCGGGTGATGTCGATCGGTTCGTGTTCATGAACCCATCTTATTCCTCGGTCGCTCTTCAAGATATTCCATTCCACCCTTTGCCACGTATCTTTCCGCAGGTACATTTTACTCAATTCGGCTCCAACACCATACGTTTTCTAATCGTTTTTGGCGACGAATGTTTATGTGCGGCGTGATTGGATCGGGTCGCTTTGAGTGATCATTTTGATTTTCGGTTGCCATTGCCTTGACCTCACGAGGTAATGTTGATGCGACGATCCAAGTGGCCGTTCCACCTGAGGAGTTAGAGGGGCTTGACTTCTCATGCTTGTGCCTCCCGTGACCAGATGACATCGAGCATTGCGCGGAAGGTTTTCGTGACCCGCGGGCATGTGCTAGTAGACCTATTCGATCGGCCTGTAGGATTGGGCACTCGGCGTAGAAACCCTTATTCGAGCCCCATCCATTTGCACTACGGATCAAGATAGGTTCACTGGATTTAGATATATATTTCCTCACGAACTAGAGCCATGTTTATCTCCATCTCTAATCAAAAGTAACTTTCTCAAACCAATCTTCTAATTTGTGACTCACGTGAAAACATCAGTTGCTTTTAACTTTAGTTAGGCTTGCACATGGGCGAGATCCATAACTTTTAACTCATCAGTGAGAGGCATAATCGTAGGAAAACATAGCCCTTATTTTACACCAGTTTTAGTTTCATGCTCTGTGTTACTAGCGCGACGGGATACATCGTCCGTGTTACTTAGATTATGCAGCGATGTGGATTGATTTCATTCGAATAACACAAGTCATGCGAAAAATGCATTCGAAACCCTCTCGTTTCATAATCTGAAAATCACGAAGAGATCAGAGTTGGAGAACGACGAACTTGTACGCCGATTGAAGTGTCGGATCGCGCATAGGTGTACATAAATCTTAGCTCCCTCGACTGCAGAAACATGCATACATGGATTCTGAGTATCCTCTGCAAAAAGGGTGGTTTCCATGGGAACGTCCCGGGGATTCCAGACAGAAGAAATGCGGAACTCGACTGGTGTTCACAAGGAAACCTCAGAACACCAGAAATGGCTGAACAATGATGGAAACAGAGTGAAGAAAGTCACCCGCCGGGCACGTCAGCGCCGAAGTAAGACCTCCGGAGAGGAACGCGGCGGCCGGGCAGCCCGCCGTGGCGGTCAACGGGAGGGGACGCCGCGACCAGCGGAGAAGACCCGGTTTCGCCGAGGGGAATGAGAAGGGAGAGAAGCTGCTTATGGCTGACCGTGGATAAGGTGGGCGACACCTGTCACCACGATGTCGGACTTTGGTCTCCTGAAAAGGACGGAGTCACGAGTGCGATGGGACATTCTGCGACCGCACATCAATCATTTCTTTTTGACCTTTGTCTCGTGTACACACTGCTGTGGTTCCACCTCAACACTAGTGATTCATCTTCTTCTTTTTTTCAATTCCCAAAACTCGTGTTGATATCCTTACCTTTATTGGAAATTTTGATGGCATAAAAAGGATAAAAACGAGTTACCCACTTCACGGCAGGCAAAATATCTAGACGTTTTATATGATTTCATTGGGAAAAGACCATCAAATCAAAGTTCAACATATTAATGATCTGAGGCAGATTTTTTAATAATTTGATTTATGTCCCGACTTGAAAATCTTTGTAGAAGATAATAGAAAATGAGTTATAGTGAGATTTCTTCTTGAGGGATAGATATTGTAGATTAGAATGAGACGATAAAACTTGTTTAAATGATTTTTGAAATTCATAATTTGCAAGGAGAGACTTTATGCTCTTGAACATTGAAAAACTCCTCCCTTATTAAAAAAATCCATTGATCACTTCTTCTCCATTGGCTTGATTTCTTCTGCTTAAAAACTTGTTTTCGCCTCTCTATCTCTAACCTTTGTTCTTTGTAGTACATGCATATATTGCATATTCAACAGTATATATATATTTTTTGGTCGATATATTCAACAATATTTGACATGTCAAAAAATTGCACAATCAATTCCAAGTGTAGGCGATGACCATATAAACCATTTTAGCTGCTGAGCTACTTAAAATTATCGAGCGAATTCGCAAAAAGTGGTTAGGCAGCTCTTCTCAAGTGATTGAAATTAAAATAAAAAGCATAATATCTCCAGAACTATAGAGCAAAGAAGAACAACCAACCCATCTTGCGTTTGTCTAAGAGAGATATAAATAGTGTTATTGTGTGAAGATGCTAAGTGATTATGCTAATCATATAATTTTACGAGTTAAGCAACCTGTCGAAGCTGTTCGGATTGAATATAAAATAGATATTTGAATGCATGATCTTTTCTCTCGATATCTTATCTGCAAACGAAATATTTGAAGCCGGCTATAAACCCTAAAAATCCCCTAAAATCTAGAGGGAGTGAGATATATCCACAATCAAAACGCAGATTGGATCAAGTGAAGAGATCAAATTTAAATAGGAAAAGGATTGCCTGCTTCTCTATAAAGACCCATCAAGTGACTTCTTCTTCTTCTTCGTTTCCTTGATTCGTTTTCTTCTTATGTTGCCCGCTCTTAGTTTTCCTTCTGTATTTGCGGGTTTGATGAACATCAGATACAGAGACTGTAGCTAAGCAACATGGCAGGCGGTGCTCTCGTTACTGGTCCTGGAAAGAGCTATCCGGGCAACCTCACGTGCAGGGTTTTCATCACCTGCATCGTCGCCGCGACCGGGGGTTTGATCTTTGGCTATGATCTCGGCATATCAGGTCTCTCTCTGTCTCCCCCTCCTCTCCGGCTCTGGTAAAAGTGTGAAAATTCTTGTTTATCAGATTATTTTGCACGATGAAGTTTTTAGTGTCGATGGTGAATGAACGTATAGTTCAATCTCTGTGCCTAAGAATATCATCGGTTAGATTGGTAAACAGCGAAGGATTTGCTCATCATCGATCAACATCAGTTGAAAAATATGAAATTTCTGCACCGGCTTCTTTAGTCATGACGTCTCTCGACTATGCGCCATTACCAAACTGATGAAACAAAATGCTCTGATGTATTTAAGTGATTCTAGTTTTCGATACGATGCGTTGCAGGTGGAGTTACGTCGATGGACTCCTTCTTGAAGGAGTTCTTCCCGTCGGTCTACAAGAAGGAGTCGTCGGTGAAGCCGTCCGACGACCAGTACTGCAAGTTCAACAGCCAGATCCTGACCCTGTTCACCTCGTCGCTCTACCTGGCAGCGCTCGTGTCGTCCATGGCAGCATCCACCGTCATCCGGGCCTTCGGGAGGTGGTTCACGATGCTCTCGGGCGGCCTCCTCTTCTGTGCTGGGGCAATCATCGACGGCTTCGCTAAGTATGTCTGGATGCTCATCATTGGCTGCCTCCTACTGGGTCGGGCGAACCCAGGTGACGCCTGCCTGGGTTGCGCAAGCCTAGATCTGGCCGCTGGCGAGGCCCAGGCGCCGCCGCCTGAGGTCACGCGACCACAAGCAGCCTGGTCGACAGCCAGACCTGAGGCAGCTTCGCCGGCGGCCAAATCTAGGTTCCCTAGACCAGGCAGCTTTGCCAGCGGCCAGATCTAGCCGGCGGCGGTTGGGGTATAGGAAAGATGATGCTCAGTAAAAAAATAAAAAAAAAATAGTTAAGAGGTGGACTGCATTTCCAAAATGCTGAAAGCCCAACCCAACTTACTTTGGGCTTTAGGCAAGCATTTTGTCAAGGAAATTGAACCAAACACCTAATATTTTTTCCAATGGGCTTTTGGGCTCAAAGGCCTTGGAATGTTGAACCAAATGTATCGATGGCCCTTCTTCTTCTTCTACGACAACGTCCATTGCAACGTGGGACCCAAAAGAAAAGTAGGAAAAACAGCGAGTGTGGCCCTCCTAGTTTCCGGAAATTCCAAAACCCTCCCCTGTTGGGATCGTGAATTGTGCAGTTCGAACATGAGGCGTGCCGAGAAATGTCCTCCCGTCTCTTTCGTCACTGTGGATTTGGTGGCTGATCGGATTGGCATCGCGTTGATCGGCCTATTGTGGATAAGGAATGTAGTACGCACATTGATGCAGGACCTCCCGTTAATTTTTAGGGATGTAGAGCACAACTGTATAAGCATTTAAAATCGACCGTTCACATCATATCGAAATAGGGATATAATATGAATGTGTTTTATCAGAAATAGTACCCCAAAAAAAAACTCATGAACTTATTATATTTGTGCCAATTTAGTTATAAATATTTTAATTATAACAATTTATTACTAGACATTTCCATAATTTCTTAATTAAATCAATTCAGTCAATTTTGACTGAAAATTGCTGATGTACATATTTACTGTCCTCCGTGACATGACTGATTGAATTTATTATTATTATTTCTTTTTTTTCCTTTCATTTTTGCTAATGAGAGTGGTTGCCCTTACTAGATCTAGATGAGGGCCGCCTTGCCTTAAGCGAAGCAAGCGAAGCTGCAAAGGCTCTTGCGAGATCTAGGCCAAAATGAAACTAAAAGACAAAAGCAATAAATAATAATAAAAAAGAACGAAAAGTCACCAAATCAAAATATATTAAAATATTATTAAAATGGCCACCTTGGTGCTTGCCATGTCATGTAGGATGTTCAATGTCAACAATTTTTTGGCCAAAATTGATCAAAAATACTTAATTGACAAAATGATAAAAGACTTTGGAATAAATTGACACAATTGAAAGGTTTATAGTTAAATTAACATAATTACAATAGATTTATGATTTTTTGGGTACTTTTCCCCGGTTCATCCGAAAGCGACACATTTATGAGATGCATCAAATTGTCTTGACACAAACATATCACTGCCTAACAAAACAGAATATTCTACGCAACCAACATAGTTAACATGATTATGAATGTGTTGGCGTCTTAGGCATTAACATGACATGATATAATAAATTGTTCACAAATATACATTAAACTGCATACATGATAAACATGTTTATACACGAAACTTGTATTAACACGTTTCTAAACGATATAAGTAATCTCAATCCATATTACATCAAAATGTATATTGAGTTGTTTTTGCTTTATACTTAATGACTTTTGTATTCCTAAACATATTTTTATTTATTTGCTTCTTTTCAATATGGATGTTATCTTCATGAACTTTAAGTGAAGAAAAAAACCTCTAAATATGTGCATTAAGTATGTTAAAACATATTTAGTCTTGGTTATGTCGAATCAAATGACACGTTAACTCATCGTGTCAATTCATATCTTAACGGGTTAATCAGGTCAACTCATGTCAAAGACAATTTTTATTGTACGCTTTTTATGGCATGGACTCATTTATATCATATCCGAACTTATTTAATTGTAGTTAAATTATACAAATGGATCGCTTTGGGAATCGTCGACCCTAACAAAAATTTTCTCAGACTGATACACCAGCTTGGCAATACCTAGGAAATGCACAAATCGCAATGTCAAAAAGATCTGCCGAAGATGTATATCGAAAATATAAGCGGATTAATCAGGGCTCAACTTTTGTAATATTGTATTCCTTCTGATGAAAAAATTCGTCCAATTAAATATTCTGATCTCAAAAAGTAGTGGCAGCCTTTATCATTTTCTGGTGTGGTGATTTGCAAAAGGAAAGTGATGTCAGGGCTAGGGGTGAGCGGTTCCCGATTCCTTACAGGTTCCGCTTAACCTGTAACCTACCTACCCTGGCATGCGGGTTCCTCATTTTTTGGAACCCTAACCTACCCGTGAGAAAGAACCCTGGAACCTACCTGTCACAGGTTCCGGATCGGTTCCAGGTTCCAACAGGTTCCAACGGGTTCTTTTTTTTTTTTTTTTTCATTTTTAGTTTTAAAAAAATGCTTCTATTGGAACTTACCGAATGATTAATTAGCCAAGCTATATTCCCTTTATTTGTGGCATCGATTACAAGTTCTTCACTGATCTTGAAGAGCTGCACAATGTCTCAGCATGTTTAGAAGACAAATTGACAGATAATGCAGATCATGATTTCAATGCTAATCAATGAACCTGATGAGCCAAAGAGACAAAGCTTTGGGAGGGAAAATCATGAAGAAACACACTTCCTAAACTCCACTCTTTATGGTAATGAAAAAACGAAAAACATTTGAGAATATAAATCGCTGTACTTGTCTCTTTTTATCATGTCCTCCATTTCCAAGAATAAATGAAAAGTATAATGACAAATACAGCATTTCCGTCCAACTAAAGCATAACATGCAAATAATGAGGTAGTTTTCAGAAGAAGGTACCATTTCTCCTTCCTGAATATTTCTTCGAGCAAAGGGTCCCCATCCATGTATACCAGATTTACCGAAACATATTCGATGCTTTTCTGTCCTCTGAAACAGTAATTTAATATTAGCCATCATGAAAGACACATCAAGCAAAATGCGATGATAAAAATTGGAGGAGCAAACGTACTTGTTAATGACCATGACATAGTTATAATCAACCTCTTGGCTGTCGAACCTTCTGCATAATCATCCAAGTAAAATCATATTTTTCCAGGACAAGGCAGCATGCACCATATAGTTTTTAGTCAATGGATCATAGTTGTTAAATCTTCTAGGCAATAGACTTAACAAAACGGCTATGGACATGAGATTGAAGCAGAGAATTAAAACATGTAGACAAGGGGAACCAATCTAACCTATGATCGGCGCAATATATCAACTTCTTTGTTATTTGACTCCCACTCTTCTCCAGGCAGTGTAACTGAAAACAAAGATATAGAATCAGTGTAAACTTACATGAGTATCTATCTAACATATCCTTCCTTGAAATCCAACGCCAAAGAAAATAGAAAGAAAGCAAGAGCGAGCGTCAGAATAGATTAAAAAATCCAGCTCAAGAAATTCTACCAATGTTAGTTCTGATAAAAGTCATGAAAATAATATATATCTATATAAGGACTTACTTCCATGCTGTGTCCTGCTCTTGCAGCACACATAACTTGAAAATAAGTAGGACATCTGCTGCATTGAGTGCAGGAACCATGAGTCTGCTTACATATTACACAACTCTGCACCACAAGCAAAGAAAAGCATTTGAAAAGAAGCACTGAGCATCTAGAAGTTAATGGCAAATAAACTAAGCAGTAGACAACAAACAAAATCAACACATCAAACTCAAATACTCAACTGAACAGTAAGCTGCTATAAAACTACTATGAAATCAGGTTCTCCTCTATTGCTAAACGCTTTTATCATTCCCACAATAAGTACAATCCACCACATCAAAGAAACAGCAATCTTCAAAACTGTAAATCTAAATAAGTATGGATTACCTTCAAAAAGAAGTTGGAGGAATTCTAAGTATTCCAGTGGCTGGTTCCATTTTCTCATGATTCAGAAAGCCAACTTCAGGGCAAAACCACGCGCATGTGACATGAACCCAGAGCGGCTCGATATCCGTTGGCTTCAAAGCACCCCCTAGAGACCAGCATTTAAGCCAGTCAAAATAATTTCAAGCAAGAAAATACTAACTCACACAACACCAAGACATGGATTTAGAGCAAAAGTCAGACAACTGTGATAATGAATTTCATATGATACAACTTCCTCAAAATCCCAATAGTAATATTTCTAAAAAATCAAAAGTGATATATCTAATATTGTCACCATGAACGTCAAATAATTTAAAAGTATAAGAAACAACATATGAGGACAATAGGAGATTAAGACATTGAATCTAACCTTCTACCAGACAAAGACAACACTGCCTCCTCACATCAGGCGTTTCACATGCCCTGCAAACCCATGAAGTGAAGTCTTGGACGTTGTTTACCCCATAACATTCTTGATGCACAGCTATCTGACACCTGCAATCAAGAGTGAATCCAGTTCATTTACAAAAGAAGACAAACTATCTGGTGACCTTTGATTCAAATACCAAAAAAAAGGTGGACAAATGCTATCTGAAAAGATATAAGACCTGTTGCAGATTATCATTTTGTTATAGTCCCAATCTTCAACCCATCTACATACAGCACACCTTTCCGTCATCCATTTAGCAGAAACAGACACATAACTCTCTGCCAAAAAGATAAAATAAATAATAAAGCACTTCATTCATTCCAAACACTAAGATTCTTTTTTTTTTGCAGCAGGGGGAATTCTGCTCGCAAACTTCAGCCTCTAGCTTTTGTTTTCGAAATATCTGTCTCTTGATATAATAGTAAAAGAAGTAACTAAAACTGACCTCAACAAGCAACATTAAAATTCACTAAAATCCCATCCCTGATACTATCAAAACCACATGAAGCAACAGAAACTACCACAATTCGCAGATCATCGGATATAAAAAATGCTTGTGCTCGAGAGTAACAAAGCAGCACTATATCTAAGCAGCTATTTGCTTCCTTAAAAGTCTTCAATTCGCTTAAAAGCAATAATCAGAAAAGCATCGAGAGGTCTCTTTCGCAACAACTAAAAAGCTCTAACCCAAAGCAAAAGCACCTCCTCCCATGAAAACACCTCAAAACCCTAGCTTGGTGCGGCGCCAGTGCCTGCGCTTCGTGTTGTACCTGAACGATTTCGGCGACAAAAATTAGGCCACAAAAAATAAAATAAAATAAGAAGACGGCTTTTTTTGGACAAAACGTGAAGGAATTGGATATGAACCTGATGGTGTTGTCGGTCCGCATGCGAATCCAGTGAGGGATGGGCCTATTCTGCCTCATCTTCTTCACCAGCTTCTTCTTGATCTGGCGACGGCGAGCACGCGGCGACGGTGGCGCGACGGCGACGAAGGCACGAGTCTCACAGCACCAACGGCGGCATGAACGGCGCACCGAAGACGGCGGCAGCCGCGGCTCAACCCACGGCCAAGGGGGGAAGAGCTCAGTTCGGGCGGAGGTGGTGACGGTTCAGAGCAACGATGGCCCGAACGGCTGAGCAAGCGGCAGCAAGAGGTGGTGATGGTGGCTTGGGGACGGCGGCGGTGCCTCACGGTGGCGGAGATGGCAAGACAGCTCGTCGGGCTCAACGGTGAGATGGCTTGTTGGACGAGCAGTGGGTGGTGGGGGTTCGGTGGCCAAGAGGTGGTGGTGAGTAGGGCGTGGGGCGGCGGTGTGGTGGTGGGTGAAGCAGCAACCGGCGAGAGGAAGGAAGAAGAAGAAGAAGAGGTGGGGGTTCGGCCGAGAGAGGGGGAAAGAGAAGAGAGAGAGAGAGAGAGAGAGAGGAAAAGAAAAAGTGGGGGCAGGAAGTGACGTGAGGAGGAAAAAGTGGAGAAAAGAGAGAGAAAAAGAAAGGGAAAGGGGGGAAGTTGAACAGAAGGGGAGAGGGGGGAAATTAGGGTTTTTATTTTTTAACTTTGCCGGTTCCGGTTCCCATAGGAACCGGGAACCGCTGGTTCCCGGAAAAAGAGAACCGGGAACCGGAACCGGTCCCCTCCGGTTCGGTTCCGGTTCCCGGTTCTATCCGGAACCACGCTCACCCCTAGTCAGGGCATTGTCTTTTCGCGGCATCACACGAAGCTGTCTTTGAGAACCGAAATCTAGAACGGCTCTTGCGTGGGACCCATTTTTTCTTCCTTCCGCGAGGCAACTATGAAGCAAGGAAAAACAATTTAATTTTTTTTTAATTAAACAATTGTTACTGATTTAGTGATACTTGTTAACAAAACTAACTGGAAATATTTAATTTAATTTCTGGTAAAAGCTTATTGACACATTTTTAGAACAAAATATAACTAATAAATGCCTCATAACACCTCTCTCTCTTCTCTATATGCTTTATAATCTTTGAAATTTTAGATTACTGTGAAATAATAAGTAAACCGACATAGGACAAGATAATCTATTCTACCGTGAAAGTAGTTTTGGAAAATATTAGATCTATCATAACTCAAATATTAAACAAAAAATTTAGGAGAAGCAAAAAAAAAAAGAATTTACCTTGACATTGCTTTTGAAATTCTACAAATTAACTTATCCATTTTCATTTGATGCCAAACCATGTGTTAAATTAAAAATGGTTATCTCCATGTACAAAGCAAATGTGTAAACAATTTCAACCTAAAATATTTCTCCTGAAATTCCACAAAACCCATGCTCACTATGACAAATAATAATCATGCATTACTAAATAATGGACCAAAAAGTAATTTTAAAATATGAAAGACTATCACATTATACTCTATATATCCCATAAATTCTAATTTTTAAGTAATCTAGTTATTTTCTAAAGTATATCAAATTATAGTTTTTCATTGTTTTTTTAATATTGCAAGATAGTTACCGGAACGATGTTGTTATAGTTAAGGAACATAATTTTCTCCTATAGATTTAAGTGCTCTAAAAAATGAAACCGACGAGCGATGTACAAACTTCCATAAGTTTTAGTACCCCTCGCATGTCTCTCCAGCCACCATAGAATATGAACATAACCACATCAATTTTAACTTTCAAGAAATGGAATAATACCAGAGAAATTACCAAAAAGGTCATAAACTTATTATAATTATGTCAATTTAATCCTAATTTTCTTGTAACTAAGTTAATCTTAAATCTTTTGTATTTGTGCCAATCCAAATCTATCGGCCGATTTTGGTTAGCCGGCGACCGACGTGGTCCTACCGGCGCTAACATGGTATTTTAAAGTAATATTTTAATATTTTTGAAGTTTTTTTATAATTTTGTTCTCTTTTTTTTCCCTCCCTTCCCCTTTCCCTACCCTTAGTGCCGGCGACGGCTATGATGCCCTCTCCGGTAGTGGGTGAGGGCATGTTGGCCCTCGCTCACCCACGACGCCCTCGCCAGATCTGGCTAGTTGAGGACATCGTGGCCCTCACCCAAACAAAAGATTTTGAGATACAACTAAGGACATGAAACTAACGATGATTAAAGGATTGCATTGATAAAAGATAATAGCTTTTTGTCATGCTTGTTGGGGGGCTTACAACGAACATACTTGGTTTATTTATAACCCTCTACATACAGTTATATACCATGTTTATTAAATTAAAAAACATAAATAACTTTTTTGTCGTTAGGAGAAGTTACATTATTCATGAGAAATTACCCCACGGTATTCTACAATCTAGCAACACCAGTCAATAAGAAGTCACAACAATCCTCAAATAGTGGCAATTGAAAAAATCACCCATCGATTATACTTACGTTGATTACTCATTAGCCATATCGGCGACTTTGCCGATCAACCATAAGACCACTACATCGTCAAATAATCAACTCTTTTTGAGTTATCAATAATTCTGTTCATAAATAACTAATTTGCTCTCATTGATTATGCCTACTACATGTTGATAATGACTAAAAGTTACTAATTTTTTAGCCTACCGACATTAGGTATTGAAGAGCCAATCGTGCACGTTAACCTACCAATGTTAGGTGTTGAGTAGCTCAATTCCACATTGTTTTCTCGACCCACCTGATCGGTAATCAAAGTCGGTCGACGCCACGACAAGCTCGATCGATCCGCCTAAAAAGCGAGGGTGGAAAATAAAAGATACAAAGTCGCGAACGATGAGCCCTCGTAATAATGCGGAACGACACGTCCCCATCATTATGAGGCGTCGCTCTCGTCCCCCATTTTTGTCCTCTTCCTCATAAATTGATTGTGCGCGGGGGACAATTGTACCTCTCGAGATGTCGACCTCTCAATATTTAAATCGTGGAGCAAAAGTCATTTTTGTCGAGCAGAAAGATTCGCTACGGTTCTATCAAAGGTGATGACATCTTATACGACATAATGACCTCATATTGTTATAGATAAAGCCAAATATTTGTTTTTAGGGGCTTTTTTGTCTTTCTATTAGATTTCCTTTTAGGTTAAAAGTGAATGCACTATATATTAGCGATGGCAAACCCTACCGTCAAGACGCCGAAAAAGGAAATAGAGAGGCAAGAAAAAGAGAGAAGAAAAAAAGTGAGTTTTTCTTGATGAGCTCAATCTCTTTGTACTCGATCTTGAGAGAAGATCGTCGTTGTATTCCAACTTTTTTTGAAGTCTAGTGGATTCGCGAGTGCCTCTGCGCGGAGACGTAGCCCGGTTTTGGGTGAACTTCGATAACAAATTTTCTCAGCGTGTTCATCCGATTCTCGCTCTTTTATTACTATATTCGTCGGAGAATTGTTTGCGAGTGTTATTTTTCGGAATCGACGTGCGATTTCGTAACAACCGGTATCGAGCTTGGGTTGGCTAATCGAGAACATCGAGGGTTTTCGGTGACGTTCGATTGAAAGCAAACGGGATGGCGAAAGATAAAATCGGAATCGATAAGTTCAATGGAGAGGATTTCGGATGGTGGAAACTACAAATAGAGGATTATCTTTATCAAAAAGATCTCTATGCACCACTTGAGGGTTGGAAACCCGAGATGGCGGAAGTGGATCCGACAGCGGGCCGGATGGAAAATTCTTGATCGAAAGGCGTTAGGTGCGATTCGTCTAGGGTTGACGAAAAGACAGGGTACCACATCGCGAAAGCAAAAACTGCAAAAGAAGCCATGGATATTCTAACAAATATTTTTGAGAAGCCATCCACATCAAATCGGTATTTTTGCTTTGAAGAAACTGGTTAATATGAAGTTATCGATAGAGATTACGTGGCGAGCATATTAATAGTTTCACACAGGTCACGGGTCAATTAGAATCCGCGAGGCATAAATTTAGATATGAAGCTTCAAGCTTTATTATTTTTATGTTCTCTTCCGTAAAGCTACAATACCGCAGGTGCGGGAATTTCGAGCACCATGAAGGATGATTTAACTCTTGATGATGCTTTGTGAGTAGTATCATGGATGAAGAGATGCGAAGGAAAGTCTCAGGTGGAGATAATCTTTTTGCATCTACATCTTCAACGGCACTTGCAGTGGAGAACCGTGGAAGAAGTAAAAGTAGAGGAAATTTCAGCGGTCGTGGCGGATCACAATCAAGGGGTAAGAGACAGGTTGCAAAGATGAGTGTTGGTTTTGTCACAAAACCGGACACCTGAGGTTTCAATGTGAAGCCTACAAAAAGAAGCAAAGCAAGATGAGAATCAAGGTGCTAATGTAGTTAGCAATAAATCTTTGCTAGATAACTTGTGTTTGTCTACGGGATTTGATTTGACAACGATAAATGGTTTATTGATTAAGCGCTTCTTTTCATTGCACCTCGCAAAGAGACATATTTGATGATTATGCTAGTGGAGATTTTGGACAAGTGGTTGTGGGAAACGGCCACATGTGTCCAATTGTTGGGAAAGGAACCGTGACTGTGAACATCTCGGGTGGAGGACATCTAGTTTTGCGTGAAACTAGGCATATTCCGAGAATTAAAGAAAAATCTGATTTCAACCAAGAAACTTGACCAAGAAGGTTTGGTAATAACCTTTGGCATGGAGAGTGGAAGATAACCTCGGGGATAAGAGTAGTAGCAAAGGGAAAGCGTACGGGTACACTTTACCTTCTCCAAGGAGACAATATCGGTGATATAGTTGCAACTACAATGGCTACGAGTAATTTATCTACTCTTTGGCATTATCGTTTGGGACATCTTGGTGAAAAAGGTGTAAAGCAATTACACTCGAGGAAATTACTTCCGGGTTTACAAAAAGTTGAGTTAGATTTTTGTGAGAGTTGCATTTATGGAAAACGTAGGGTACATTAGTTTTCAATTGAATGGGCAACAAAATAAAGGCCAGAAGCTAGAGTTGGTTCATACTGATGTATGGGGACCTGCTCAGGAACTCTCTTATGGTGGTAAGAGATATTTTGTCACCTTCATTGATGATGCAACAAGAAAGACTTGGGTCTATGCTCTTAAAGAAAAATCAGAAGTATTCGGGATGTTCGGGATGTGGAAGACTATGGTAGAAAAAAACGAGGTTATCGATTAAAGCTTTGAAATCGATAATGGTGGTGAATACACAAGTAAAGAATTTGCAAATTATCTCGAGTCGAGAAGGCATACACGGGCTAAAGACTGTTCCTAGAACTCCTCAAGAGAACGGTGTAGCCGAAAGAATGAACAGGACTATTCTAGAACGTGCGAGATGCATGAGACTACACGCGGTCTCCCGCTACACTTATGGGCTGCCACAGTTGATGCAGCTGTTTATCTTATCAACAGAAGTCCATCTAGTGCGTTGGATGGAGAAATACCACAGGAGCGGTGGTCAGGTAAGAAGATTAATTATTCACATTTAAAGGTGTTTGGTTGTATTGCATATGCTTTGATTGACAGGGAGGATAGGAAAAAGCTTGATGCTAAGTCCCAGAAGTGCGTCTTTATCGGATACGGTGGCGACGAGTATGGTTATAGACTTTGGGATTATGAGAATAATAAAGTTATCCGCATCGCAATGTGGTATTCCATGAAGAAAAGATGTACAAGGATCGTCGAGACGAGACGAGCATGAGAAGGTAGTACAATCGAATATGTTGAATTAGACACAATGCCCGTGAAGATGTTTCCGGTAGATCAAAGTTCACCCGAAAGAGAGGTTCAAGATGAGCCTATTATCGGTGAAGAGGTAGTTCAAGAAGAACGCAGTGATTCGGAACAAACGAATGACCTTGAAGTACTGTCTTGAGAAGGTCTACACGTGTGAGAAAGCCAAAGGTAATTTTTGATCCATCGGCTAATACTTGTTCTAAGTCATGTCTTATATACGATTCGGGAGAACCGGAAACTTACAATGAGGCAAAGGCGGACACATCTCACTTGCAAAGGTGGGAGTGTGCTATGAAAGACGAGATGAGCTCGTTGCTTCCGAACAAAACTTGGGAGTTGACCAAGTTGCCCACAGTAAAAAAAGCTTTATTAAACAAATGGGTGTACGGGATTAAGAATGAAGCGGATGGTAGTATTAGATACAAGGCGAGACTTGTAGTTAAGGGCTTTTCTCAAAAAGAAGGGATCGACTACTCCGAGATATTTTCACCTGTAGTGAAAATGACATCAATTAGAGTTCCGCTAAGTATAGTTGCGGTGGAGGATCTTTATCTTGAGCGGTTAGACGTAAAAACAGCGTTTTTACATGGTGACTTAGATGAAGAATTATACATGGCACAACCTAAGGGTTTTGAAGTCAAAGGTAAGGAGCACATGGTATGTCGCCAGCATGTCATCCACATATAAAGATAAATACACAATGTCACCATCATCATATTTGCGAAAATAAACACAGTGATCAGACTCACAGTGTGCAAATCCTTTTTCTTGCATGAAACCATCAAATTTTGAGTACCATTGTCGCGGAGCTTGTTTCAAGCCATACAAGCTTTTCTTCAAGCGACATACCATGTCCAACATTGCAATATTTCGGTTCTACCTCTTTCAAAGCACCAATGAAATTTTATCGGCTATTTCAATCAATTTTGTGGCCACATTCAATGGTCATTGTTGATTTCCTTGTAAATTTAGCTTGTTGTTAGTAAATTATCAGGGTTATAGTTAATTAAAATTTGTAAAATTACCAGTCAAATTTGTCCTTTTTTTATATTCTATCCTATCCTATTAAAAGAAAAAAACCATTGATACACACACAAAGCAGAGCAATTATATGAAATCATCAATTAAATTTTTATTCAACCCAATAGAATTGTTTTTTTAGTTAAAAGAAAATTCATGAAAAGAAAATTTCTGTTATTCTATTTTTATCACTGGTTATAACATAAAGAATAAAGACAAGGAAAGTATTCTTATTCCCCAAATATTCAAATGTTGATGCATAATACACCATCCATTGTTTCAATTGTTGTAATTGTGCACAAAGTACAATTTTGCACAATAGGTACCTATTTCGCTGGAATTTCTCTAAAGATGAAATATCTTTAACCGAATGTAGTTCTTCGGCTTTTAATTGAAAGAGATCAAGTTTTATGGCGATTTCGGATAGGAAATATCCAAGTGAATACATAAATCAACTATTTTACTCAAAACGAATTTATATAGACACAAATTGTGCCTGAAGTCAATCGACAGTAAGACTTGAAAAGTACAATTGATAAAGACAAACCACACACTAACAAACCCTGTTGAAATTTAATCGATGATGAAATTTGACAATGTAATCACACCACGCTGGACTTTAATCAACGACACAACACCCAAGATATAAACACATGCTGAAGTTTAATCTACGATGTGAATCTAAAACTACAACTAAGGAAGGTAAAGTGCAGTGCAAGAAAGTAAAGAGAAAGATAAATTTGTTTGATTTGTGCAAGGAGCTTTTCAGTAGACAACTGATGATATCTATAAGGGCTTTGCAGTAATCACCTCTTGACGGTTTCCAGCGATTGTCTCAGTTGTCTCCTTATTTTTTTTCTTTATTTAGCATTTCCCTACCCATGATCTTTAAAGCTTCTCTCTCTGAGCGGTTATCCTCCTGAAAAAAGGGTGTTAACTACCTCCACGACCTTGTTCTGATAATGACTAGCAATTGCTTATCATATTGCTTATCATAATTGTCTTGCAATTGTATTGCTTCTCGGTTCTATCTTTCATATCTCTCTGTTTGATATTAAAGTGGCAACAGTTCCCTCCAAACAAACTCGTCCATTCTTCCCAATTCCAATTGTTTTGTCTCATAACTGTGCCTTTACATACCCTTGTTGATTTCTCCTGCCCTTAAGACCTTTAGACGGCATTTCACCATACGTATCATTGCCAACATCCATATTAATGATTTATGGTTGTGAGATTTTGTGAGACTACTATTTATTATTGTAAAAACTTAAGCTTTTAAATGAAAGTATGATTTATTATTTAAATATTCAAACAATTCCCATGACTCTTATACAAAGTTCATTATTTAAATATCATAAAGTCTCCCTCACACTTAGTATAGTCTTTTTGCTTAGTATTAAGCGTAGAAATTTAATTTGGGAGGCAAATGAGGCTCGGAAATATTCGAACTTAGTATTTTTAGTTATGATATTATGTGAGATTTTGTGATACCATTGCTACCTATTCTAAAAGAACGTGTGATTATTATTTAAATATTCTAATACTCTCCCTCACACTTAGTCTAGTGTTTTTGCCTATTATCAAATGTGAAAATATTTAATTGCGGAGGCAAATAAAATTTGGAAAGATTTGAACTCAAAACCTCCAATTCTGATGCTATGTGAGATTTTATAGGTTGTTGCCGAATGTTTTAAAAGCTAAAACTTTTAGAAAAAACCATTGTTTATTATTTAAATATTCTAATAATGGTATCCCATACCCAGGTGTTTGATTTATATATATATATATCTCTCTCTCTCTAATATCCCTCACCATCGACTAACCACACATCATCTTTCATGGGCATTGACAAAATGCAATGCATACGTCAATGTCCACATGCTTCTTATGTGACTATTCAATCTCACTTGCCATATTTAGGTATAAACAATATCTAGTATTCGAAAATGGGCAAACTTACCCTTGGCAAATACCATTACTTCTTCTATTTGTGAGTTGCAATTGCCTCGGTATATTGTAAGCATTTGTAGAGATTGCTCATCCCCTTTGCAATTCTCATGAAGCGATGCTCTTTTCCCTTCCAGTTCTTGAATGTGTCTCTAAGGTATAGAGAGATTCGATTGAGCAAAAATATTGTGGGCCGAAAGCAAAGGCAAGGGCACATTCAGGCCTAAACCCAAATGATATCATGGACTGCTCATCTTTGTCCTGATTCAGGTTTACTTTGGTACTCTCTCTCTCTCTCTCTCTCTCTCTCTCTCTTCCCGTCCGTGTGCGCTGCGTGTGCGTGGAATTCCTCCCTTCGACTCGGGTCCGCGGGTTGCTAGTTCAGGTCCATCGCCATCGTTGAATTCGCGGGTCCCATGTTTTTGTTACGTTTTCTGCACGCAAATCGGAATAAGTGGGGGATCCGAACAAGCACTAAATAAACATGTATCATTCCTACTCACGTACGTGTTGACTGATTGACTATAGTCCCGTCCCCTCGATCATGTTCGCTCTAAGACTCCATTCGTTTCACGAAAAATAATTTTTGAGAAAACACTTTTCGGATTTTCGGACGTTCATTTCACGAAAAATGAATTCTTTAGGAAAAAAAATTTCTAAAGTAGGGAAAATGTTTTATTTTTGAAAAGTGGAAAATATTTTCCTCACTGATCTTTCTTATCTCACACCTCTACAAATCCTCACTTTCTCCTCCATTTTCTTCTTCTTCTTTTTTATTTGAATTATTTTTAATTTTTAATTTTATTTTTTAATTCTAATTATTTTAATTTTCTTTTTCTTTTCTTTTTCTTTCTCTTTTCTTTTTTTCCTTTTTCTTTTCTTTGTTTCCCATCTTCTTTTTCTTGGCTAGTTGTCGGACCAAGTGAATATCAAGCCTGTTGATCTCAAACTCGCACTCGTAAATCTGACGAGCCTTAAGTTTGACGCTTGCGCTCGCCAATGGTGACCGAAAAATATTTTTTTTATCAAACACCGGAAAATATTTTCTAAAACATTTTCGCATTTTAACCGAACACTAGAAAATATTGTCGTTTTCTTAGAAAATGACTTATGAGAAAATATTTTTCGGAAATGGCTCATTTTCCGCGAAACGAACGGTCTAAATTTCCTTCAAATGCTTTCTAAAGAAAATGTTCTCAAGACGACAGATAGCAAACTTTCAACTGTCAAGGCTCGTCCTAATCATATTGACCAAAAGGTTGGTCAAATGGCTTTAGTCATAGATAACTTACTTGGAGTCTGGCATATATGTTTCTCATCATTATTTGGAGGATCACATTGTTGAAATGGAAAAATTGAGAAGAGAGATCAAGCTCCTATAGGAAGAAAAGTTTGTATCTCTTCTTAGATTTCTTATCACATGCATATTGATGGATCTGGTGGCAACAAATTCTTTTGGTCCTTCGCACAAACAAACTACATCCAAAGTACCCATTCATTCATCCTTTGTCTTTCTCCCCATACGAGGAATTCCCAGAAAAACTCAATTGGTTTTATTGGTATTTGTTCATTCCCTATACTATTGTCATCAAGTGTGAATGTTTTTATAGTTAGTTACCCAAGTGTCTGGGACTAACTTCACAAAATCAAGAGGTTTATTTGGACCTTTACGAGATCTCCCTCGACATATCACGCTCCTTCACTCTAGACCTATCAAACGAATGGGTCAAATTGGGTTGAATATGGTTGTTGACACCTAATTTAAATTTAGAAAATAGAAATAGAAAATAATCTTTGATTAAAGGGAAATTTAAAAGAGAAAAATTTGAATTCAAAAACTCAACAGCCAAATGTTTTGGAGCCACTTTGTTGTTAAGAAGTTAAGTGAGGATGTGCAAGTATATCGGAAAATCTTCATCTATAAAGAAACAAACTCAAGTCTTTCTTTATAAATAAAGAGTACAAAACCTTGAACCATGGGGGGTTTTCTTTTCGTCAAAAAAATTGAAAAGTGAAAGGAGAGACAACAGAGAAGGGGCGACTTCTCTTCGTCAAGGGAAAAAGAAAACAAAAAAAGGAAAAGTCAAGACAAGCTTTTGCTTCTGAAGAGAAGAGAGCTTTGGTTTGTGGGAGAGGAAAAGAGGAAAAAGTCAAAAGAAGGTAGAGAGAGAGAGTGTACGAAGAGATGGGTAGGAGGAGAGAGAGTAAAAATTAAAAAAAGGAAAAAGCAGAAGCAAAAGTTTTGGCAGGGGGATTGGACGTTTACTGTTCATCATCTTCCCCTGCACTCGCCGGAATTTGCTGCCCGCAGACCGACGGCTCCTCCTCACCGGCGCACCACCGTCGACCACGCTTGCAGTGCCCACAAACCAGATCTTCCTCGTGAGTTCCCGTCCGACGTTCCTGCTGCCCGTTTCCTCCGCGCCGCCGAGCTACCGTTGCCGCTCCGCCTGACCGTGCAACCACCGCCGTCCACTTCGCCCCGCGCGTCGCTTCGCCCCCAGCCGCGACGAAGCTTCTGTTTCGGCGACGCCCTTGCAGATCCCGAGTCCCCTTGTGCCGAGCGACGCCCACAGCAGCACACCACTGGTTTTTGCCGCGACCTGCAGCAGCCCGAACCTCTTCCGTGAGCCCTCCTCGCCGACCCAGCCGCCGGACGCCTCGCCGCTCCACCCCCGACGCCCGCACCAGTAGCCTGCGCGTCAGCTGCGTTTCGCCGGACCCTCGCACCGCCTGTGTCCGCCGCTGCAACGCCCCAAGCTCCGCCACCTGCTGTCTCCCCTGTTTTCGCTGTAGGTCCAGTTGCTACCCGAGCCTCACCAAAGTTCCGACGACCGCCTTACTCCAGCCACCACGACCCAGAACCACCGTCGCTGCTCTCATTTTCCAAGCCTTAGGTAGTATATTTTTATTTTTTACTTATTTCATGTTATGTTAGCTTATTTTTAAGTTTAATTATTTGAATTATAGTATTGTATGTCAATATTTGTAGACCTTGTAGACATTAAGGGGTTTTATCCAAAATTATGGTAATTATTAATTTGACCCGTAAGATGTCGGGTCATCTTTTTAATTACTTTAATTTTTAGGAATTTTTTATAGTATTTCAATTGTTAAATTATTATATAATTAAAATAATTGTTAATTTAATCCGTGAGACAACGGATTATTTTTTCTGATTATTTTAATTCTTATCTTCATTCTTTTAAAATAATTACTTGTTTGAAAAGATTAAAAAAATCAAAAAATCAAAAAGTACATAAAAATCTAAATATTGCATTAGAGCATTTAGGTTTAGTAAATTAGGACTGTATTTTTAGGGTTAATAAATTAGAATATCATTCACTTTAGTTAGTCTAATTAGTTTTTAATTCCGAATTTCAATAAAAAGAATCAAAAAAATATTATGTACATATTAATTAATTTGCATAATATGTTTAATTAAAATTTGTTTATTAGTAAAATATGGTCATATCTAGAACTTAGATACTTAGGTCCATACACATTTCATATTAAAGTAGCACACCTAGATATTTTTAGATTAAGTCAATTTTCATTTAGTAAAACAAAAAGAGGAACAAAAAATGTCATACATGCATATAGAATTATTATGTCATTCATCCCACATCATATAGCACATGCAAATTAGATCGCACACATATTGTAATGATTTAAATTATGTCACATGAATTGCATCTCATATGTCATTAAAGTAAAACTCATGCATATCAAATTTAAATTAAGATTGCATATAATTAACATTTTCAAAAAGAAAAAGAAAAATTAGGTGTCATGTCATTTAGAAATCATGTTTAGGGCATGCATTTTTATTAGCATTTTTTTATTGAATGTTATTTTATTGATTGTGCACCCGCATGACCATTTGCATGTTAGTAGCTTAAGTTTAAATTAATCAACATTGCCTGCAAAATATTTTTAAAATTAAAATAAAAATGTACCGAAATAGCATTAGACTAATCTAGCGTAACCATGTCCCCGGACCTAATGAATCTCTTGTTCGCAAAAGTAAAGTATTCTCCCATACTTTACTTGGGTTTCTAACCAACCCTAATTGGTTAGTGGCGGCTCCAAATTGAATATAATTGCATATTTAAATGTATTAATTTCTTAACATCAAGTCACGATTGGTAGGACTTGGTAGGGTCCGTACCAAGTCTTTGAACTTAGTAATCCATTAGCCTTCTTTAAGTAATTCACCATCGAAAAGGTCGCAACAATGATCTCCCAAATAGACCCATTTTTGACACATTTTTCAAGCACTATGAATCTAGTGATCATACGGAGCCTAATACATAACCAGCACATACCTTACGTGATCTATATTGCTAAAACACTTCTATATTGAACCTAATTTATAAAAACTCATACCCAAACTAAAGAGAGAGTGTGAGATCAAGGAAGAATGAGAAGAGGATTATAGAGGTGGGTCTAAGTAAGTTGTAAACTCATTTAAGACTGTTTGTTAACTCTATAACCAATTCATATGATAATTCAACCCATTATATATGAGTTAAGAAATATGATGCATAGTGACAGACCTACTTTACTCCTTAGCCAACTTTCTCGCTTGCATTAGCACTCAAAACTCGTGACAATTCCCAAAGGCATGTATAGACAGAAAATTCAAAGATTTACTTCAGAAACAAAAGAATCTTTGAAAGATTCTGCCACAACAATTTCGACTCTTTCTACAATTAGCAGCCGTGCTGTCTGTCCGGTCAGTAATGACTACAGTAATGACACAGAACTCTGCCTATTCGACAGGACCCAGAGACACTATAACGAGCTGATAATAGGAAGAAAAAAAAGAATAAAATCGAAGTAAGATGGAAAGCCCTACCAAGAGGAGCAGTTAAAAGAATGTAGAAAGAAAGAAAAGCTGCATAATTTGCATCGTCGTCGTTGTCGTCGTCGTCACAAGGAGTAGCTCCAAAGTGAAACATCTGGATCATCGCAATCTGCATCGAAGTCACAGCTTAAACGAACGCCAGCATCATGTGGCGTCGGAGATAGAAGAGGACACTCGAGCCACGCCTTCATGTCGAACGATGTCATCTCTTCAATCTTCACGCAATCACTCGCTCTCTCTTGCTTTAAACGAACGCCGGCATCATGCGGCGTCGGAGATAGAAGAGGATACTCGAGCCAAGCCTTCATGTCGAACGATGTCGACTCTTCAATCTCCATGTAATCACTCTCTCTCTCTTGCTTTACCTTTTTATCATGTACAATATGCACACTCGCCTCTTGGCCGGGGCAGACGCTCCCTCCGCTGGCTTCGCCACACGAAGAGACCGCCTCCTCGGCCTCTGCAGGGCGGAACGCCTCAGCTGCCGCCATGGCGGTCCTCCTTATCTCGGCCGCCTCGTGGGACGCCGGCACGGGCAGCCGCCAGGCGGAGTCGGCGAAGTTGAGGCACACGCCGTGCCTCCCGCGGAGGGCCAGCGCGGCCACGTCGTGGGCGCGCGCCGCCATCTCCGCGGTCGGGTACGTCCCGAGCCATACCCGGGTCTTCTTGTCGGGCTCCCGGAGCTCGCACACCCACTTCCCCCTGTTCCGCCGCCGCACCCCACGGTACACGGGGTGCCTCGTCTCCTTGAAGACCTTCCGCCCAGCCGGCCTCTTGGGCCGGCTGGAAGCCAGCGCCACGGCCGGCTCCTCGTCGGAGCACGCGGCGTCGCTCGCGGAGGACTCCGACTGCGACGGAGACTGCGACGGGGACGGCGGAGACGACTGCGCCGGCACCGGCACCCGCACGTCCGACGGTAGTTGCGTGTGAATGCTCATCGAGAATATGACTGCACTAGAAGATTTTGACTTCGCGAGTGAGGGTGGAGATGGTTTTCTCTCTTTTTGGGCTGTTTTTTTTACCTTTTTTGGGGGGGTTTCAGAAGCCGCATAGGACGGAGACGTGGATATATACGGGAGAACTAGTGAGTGGGTCGCGCTTTTGGTGCGGTTTCGACACGGACGAGGTGTGAAAGCGGAAAGCGGAAGCTAACCGGACCCCACGCGAGGCAGTAGAGAATTTCCCTTTTCCTCTTCTTTTTTGCGTGCTTTGGGTCTTCACCCCATCAACTGTTACCGTTGGCCAAACTCGCGCATTCTTTCCACGTGCCGGAAATCGAGGAAACCCCTATTGCGGCCACAAAGACGTAACACGTATTTCTTCGTCCCCATTTTGCAATCTCCGTCGCCGTTGACGTGCCGTAATCGCGTCCATTAGTTGATTGGATTAAGATAGAAAAATGTGTTTACTTCATGTCGCCTCGCATTCAAACCTCGCATTCAAAATGAAGCGCGTCTTGTCATATTATATCTTCTGAATTTTTTTCTTACGATTAACGTTTTGTCTTGTTTAATATTGCCCTCATGTCATTCAATCAAACCGGTCATATCCGATTAAGCTCCTTTCCATTGCTTAATCGACCCATCTACTTCATGGTCTGAATTTACTTAATAATACTTCAAAAGTTATCACATTGAAATGTGAATCGACTGCCAAGTGAGGGTGAGATACCTGCTATTAGGAAACACATGTTGAATGTGACTTATCGTACGCTTTGTTTCATTATGTAAATGGATTGGGGGGAGGGGGCTGGTTCATTTGGCACACATACCCCCTTTGAGTGTTATCACCATAACTACTCCCGTAGATATATGAACCCGATGCCACAGTGAAATCTTTTCACTTGAGGGAATGTATGCTCAAGACACGAGCTGATCAGAGGTCCGCCCACAACAGGATCCTACCCTATTCACCAGCGTGACTATTCCGTCGCTATGTTATCGTTTGTCTTGTCAAAGTTAGGGAATAAGCAATTGTGGAAAGGAATATGTGGACGGAGACCACCCTATCTTTTGGTCAACCGGCGTTTTCCTCCTGCGGGGCCTGGCGTTGGACCGGGCGTAGGACTTTTATCCCTCTTCTTTCCATTTTAGGTGAGTCCTGCATATCCCCACCTAGAAAGAACCAAAGGAGGACTGATTCACGTGAGGTATGGAACACATTGTGCGAAGTTCGACGTCCCTTGCGGGTGATGTCGATCGGTTCGTGTTTTCCTCGGTCGCTCTTCAAGATATTCCATTCCACCCTTTGCCACGTATCTTTCCTCAGATACATTTTACTCTATTCGGCTCCAACACCATACGTTTTCTAATCGTTTTTGGCGACGAATGTTTATGTGCGGCGTGATTGGATCGGGTCGCTTTGAGTGATCATTTTGATTTTGGGTTGCCATTGCCTTGACCTCACGAGGTAATGTTGATGCGACGATCCAAGTGGCCGTTCCACCTGAGGAGTTAAGAGGGGCTTGACTTCTCATGCTTGTGCCTCCCGTGACCAGATGACATCGAGCATTGCGTGAAAGGTTTTCGTGACCCGCGGGCATGTGTTAGTAGAACTATTCGATCGGCCTGTAGGATCGGGCACTCGGCGTAGAAACCCTTATTCGAGCTCCATCCATTTGCACTACGGATCAAGATAGGTTCACTGGATTTAGATATAAATTTCCTCACAAAATAGAGCCATGTTTATCTCTATCTCTAATCAAAAGTAACTTTCTCAAACCAATCTTCTAATTCGTGACTCACGTGAAAACATCAATTGCTTTTAAATTTAGTTAGGTTTGTTCATGGGCGAGATCCATGACTTTTAACTCATCAGTGAGAGGCATAATCGAAGGAAAACATCGCCCTTATTTTACACCAGTTTTAGTTTCATGCTCTGTGTTACTAGCGCGACGGGATACATCGCCCATGTTACGTAGATTATGCAGCGATGTGGATTGATTTCATTCGAATAACACATGTCATGCGAAAAATGCATTCGAAACCCTCTCGTTTCATAATCTGAAAATCACGAAGAGATCAGAGTTGGAGAACGACGAACTTGTACGCCGATTGAAGTGTCGGATCGCGCATAGGTGTACATAAATCTTAGCTCCCTCGACTGCAGAAACATGCATACATGGATTCTGAGTATCCTCTGCAAAAAGGGTGGTTTCCATGGGAACGTCCCGGGGATTCCAGACAGAAGAAATGCGGAACTCGACTGGTGTTCACAAGGAAACCTCAGAACACCAGAAATGGCTGAACAATGATGGAAACAGAGTGAAGAAAGTCACCCGCCAGGCACGTCAGCGCCGACGTAAGACCTCCGGAGAGGAACGCGGCGGCCGGGCAGCCCGCCGTGGCGGTCAACGGGAGGGGACGCCGCGACCAGCGGAGAAGACCCGGTTTCGCCGAGGGGAATGAGAAGGGAGAGAAGCTGCTTATGGCTGACCGTGGATAAGGTGGGCGACACCTGTCACCACGATGTCGGACTTTGGTCTCCTGGAAAGGACGGCCTCACGAGTGCGATTGGACATTCTGCGACCGCACATCTTTTGACCTTCGCTTCTTTTTTACCTTCGTCTCGTGTACACACTGCTGCGGTTCCACCTCAACACTAGTGATTCATCATCTTCTTTTTTTCAATTCCCAAAACTCGTGTTGATATCCTTACCTTTATTGGAAATTTTGATGACATAAAAAGACAAAAATCGAGCTACCGACATCACAGCAGGCAAAAGTTCTAGTCGTTTTACATGATTTCAATAAGAAAAGACCATCAAATTAAAGTCCGATATATTGACGACCGTCAAATCAAAGTCCGACATATTGACGATCTAAAGCAGATTTTTCAATAATTTGATTCATGTCCCAATTTGAAAATCTTTGTAAAAGATAATAGAAAATGAATTATAATGAGATTTCATCTTGAGGGATAGATATTGCAGATTAGAATGAGACAATAAAACTTGTTTGAATGATTTTTGAAATCCAGAATTTGCAATGAGAGACTTTATGCTCTTAAACATCAAAAATCCTGTCCCTTATTAAAAAAAACCCATTGATCACTTCTTCTCCATTGGCTTGATTTCTTCTGCTTAAAAACTTGTTTTCGCCTCTCTATCTCTAACCTTTGTTCTTGGTAGTACATGCATATATTGCATATATATATATATATTTGGTCGGTATATTCAACAATATTTGACATGTCAAAAAATTGCACAATCAATTCCAAGTGTAGGCGATGACCATATAAACCATTTTAGCTGCTAAACTACTTAAAATTATCGAGCGAATTCGCAAAAAGTGGTTAGGCAGCTCTTCTCAAGTGATTGAAATTAAAATAAAAAGCATAATATCTCCAGAACTATAGAGCAAAGAAGAACAACCAACCCATTTTATGTTTGTCTAAGAGAGATATAAATAGTGTTATTGTGTGAAGATGCTAAGTGACTATGCTAATTGTCTAATTTTACGAGTTAAGCAACCTGTCGAAGCTGTTCGGATTGAATATAAAGTAGATATTTTCGAATGCATGATCTTATCTCCATAAAAGCAGAAAAACCTACTAAATTTTTTTGTTGAGATATTTTCTCTCGATATCTTATCTGCAAACGAAATATTTGAAGCCGGCTATAAACCCTAAAAATCCCCTAAAATCTAGAGGGAGGGAGATATATCCACAATCAATATGCAGATTGGATCAAGTGAAGAGATCAAATTTAAATAGGAAAAGGATTGCCTGCTTCTCTATAAAGACCCATCAAGTGACTGCTTCTTCTTCTTCGTTTCCTTGATTCGTTTTCCTCTTCTGTTCCCCGCTCTTAGTTTTCCTTCTCTATTTGCATGTTTGATGAACATTAGATACAGAGACTGTAGCTAAGCAACATGGCAGGCGGTGCTCTCGTTACTGGTCCTGGAAAGAGCTATCCGGGCAACCTCACGTGCAAGGTTTTCATCACCTGCATCGTCGCCGCGACCGGGGGTTTGATCTTTGGCTATGATCTCGGCATATCAGGTCTCTCTCTCTATCTTCCCCTCTCTCCGGCTCTGGTAAAAGTGTGAAAATTCTTGCGTATCAGATTATTTTGCCCGATGAAGTTTTTAGTATCGATGGTGAATGAACGTATGGTTCAATCTCTGTGCCTAAGAATATCATCGGTTAGATTGGTAAACAGCGAAGGATTTGCTCATCATCGATCAACATGAGTTAAAAAATCTGAAATTTCTTCACCGGCTTCTTTAGTCATGATGTCTCTCGACTACGCGCCATTACCAAACTCATGAAACACAATGCTCTGATGTATTTAAGTGATTCTAGTTTTCGATACGATGCGTTGCAGGTGGAGTTACGTCAATGGACTCCTTCTTGAAGGAGTTCTTCCCGTCAGTCTACAAGAAGGAGTCGTCGGTGAAGCCGTCCGACGACCAGTACTGCAAGTTCAATAGCCAGATCCTGACCCTGTTCACCTCGTCGCTCTACCTGGCAGCGCTCGTGTCGTCCATGGTAGCATCCACCGTCACCCGGGTCTTCGGGAGGCGGTTCACGATGCTCTCGGGCGGCCTCCTCTTCTGCGCCGGTGCAATCATCAACGGCTTCGCTAAGTACATCTGGATGCTCATCGTCGGCCGCCTCTTACTTGGGTTTGGCATTGGATGTGCTAATCAGGTTATAATTTGATTCTGATGCGTGACTATCTTACGTAGATTTCAATACGCGACTGAATTCTCACTATGGTATCGTTTGGCCTGTGATTTATGTAGTCTGTGCCGATCTACGTATCCGAAACTGCGCCATACAAGTACCGCGGCGCGATGAACATGATGTTCCAACTAGCGATTACGATTGGGATCCTCATAGCCAACCTCCTCAACTACATGTTCGCCAAGATAGAAGGCGGCTGGGGGTGGCGTCTCAGCCTGGGGGGCGCGGTTGTCCCCGCCTTGATCATAATCCTCGGGTCGTTCTTCCTCCCAGAGACGCCCAATTCGCTGATCGAACGCGGGAAGTTCGACGAAGCCCGAGCCCAGCTCGTGCGCATCCGGGGGATCAAGAACGTGGATGAGGAGTTCGACGACCTCGTCGCGGCCAGTGAGCGGTCCAAGGAAGTGAAGCATCCGTGGGCGAACCTGTTGAAGAGGAAGTACAGGCCGCAGCTGACGATGGCCATATGCATCCCTTTCTTCCAGCAGCTGACCGGGATGAACGTCTTCATGTTCTACGCGCCGGTCCTGTTCAAGACCATCGGGTTCGGGAGCACTGCCGCGCTCATGTCGGCCGTGATCACGGGAGGGGTGAACGCCCTCGCAACGTTCGTCTCAATCTTCGCCGTCGACAAATTCGGGAGGAGGTTTTTCTTCTTCGAGGGCGGACTCCAGATGCTCATTTGTCAGGTATGTCTTGAGTCATCCTCTTCATTACGCCTTCGTTTCGATTTACCGAGCAGATATAAAGTGCAACTATAGCTGGAAACATTATGTTAGAAACAGATAAGTGGATGAACAAAATAAATGATAATGTTTTCTTCATAAAGAGATTAATTTTTTCAAAATCTACATTACACAAGACGACATTTGATCGTATATATGGTGAAGATCACTCTCCTGACATCATCTGAGGTAGAAAACAAATTCTTTCAAGTCCGACATTATCCATACCTTAACCGCGCAGGTGGTGATCACGGTGGCCATCGCTCTCAAATTCGGGATGAGCGGCAACCCCGGCACGCTGTCCCACTCGTATGCCTTGACCGTCGTGGTGGCTATCTGCACCTACGTCGCGGCGTTCGCGTGGTCGTGGGGCCCGCTGGGCTGGTTGATCCCTAGCGAGATATTCCCCCTGGAGATCCGCTCAGCGGCGCAGAGCATCAACGTCGCGGTGAACATGATCTTCACCTTCTTCATCGCGCAGATCTTCACCCTCATGCTGTGCCGGCTGAAGTTCGGGCTCTTCGCCTTCTTCGCTTTCTGGGTCGTGATCATGAGCATCTTCATCTACAAGTTCCTGCCGGAGACCAAGGGCATCCCCATCGAAGAAATGCACCACGTGTGGGAGAAGCATCCTTATTGGAGCAAGTTCGTTAAGGGATATGGCAACAGCAGCGGCAATGGTAATGTCGGCGGCGGCGACAGTGATAAGCCCCAGTCCGAGGAATAGGGTTGCTTGTGATGAAAGAGTCTCTGGAGGCCAGTAGTCATCAATTTCCACCACGACGTAGGTAGAACTTGAGAATTTCTATGTTGGGGAACGACATAGGTTCTTTTTATTGGCGCTTTTAATGACCCTTTTTCTAGGTTTTAATTTTCTTATTTGGGCTTATGTTGAATCGTTATGGTTTTGCTTAGAAAAGGATAGTTTTTTGACACGTTGATGCAACATAACATGATTACGAGTAACAAAACTAGACCTGGTAAATCTGACCTAGATGTTGTCCAGACTTTCGGGACAGTCCAAGCCATAATGTCCAGGCGACGGAGGGCGTGTCAGTCGCAATTCACGACTAACTTAACTTGAAACTGCATTCAATAACATCATACTTAAAAAAGCAATGTATCCATCTATGGTCCACTATCACTCCCAAGTTCTCTGTATAACAATTCGACTCTTTTTTCATGTCCGTTTCTGGACTTTGAAGGCATCGTTTGCCGAATCCTAAGGAGCAATAGAAAACGTTGAGATTGCTTCCGATAGGAGAAAAACTGAGTCATTTAATCATAACAGGGGTGCCATTGTTCAAAGGAAATACAAAGCAGCAGAGCGTAACCATTTGAACCAGCTACATGTCGAAATGAACCCGTTACATAAAGCCCAGAGTGTAACCATTTGAACCAGCTACATGTCGAAACGACCTTCAAAAAAAACCTAGTAAGTCTCTGACCAGACCGCCTTCCCAATTCTCACTGTTCCTTGCGACCTTTAGATCTGGCTGGTTTTGCCGGCTTGATTACGTACCCAAGGAGGATCAAAGCTATGGGAAGAATGGTTCCAATGTAATATACACTTCCGTACGAGGCAATCGTCTCGTGTAAACTCAACACCTGCATGCCGTGAAAAGAGAAACTTAGAAACGACAGAATGCTGATACCCATTCCAGATAAATCTAAATATGTATGTACGAAGAGAGAAGCTTAGAAACAACAGAATGTTGATTTTAAACTCCAAAAGAATTCAATTCCTCTACATACAAAGGTATCTGTCTGTATCTTCATATCTTCATTTTATTAGATGTACTCCATGTGCACGAGCGTGCATGGGGAAGGGGGGAGAGAGAGAAAGAGAAAGAGAGAGAGAGAGAGAGGCTCACCATGAAACCAACACATGAATAATTCAGAACCAATAACGTGTAGGCAAAGTTCAAAAACACAAATATGTTCTTCATCAGAGCCATCTTCGGAGGAATTGCCTGTTGCCATCTGTATATCACTGCTTGAAAGCAACAAACCATAGTCAATCAAAGTAAGTATCAATCATCGGTGCAAGGAAAAATGGACAGATCTGTGGTTACCTCTAGATCCAGCTATCATCAGGGCCGACTGTACAAAGAAAATGATATATCCAGGATACAATCCCTACAATGAGAACGACAAGATAGTAGGAGCAGTTAAGATGATTGAAAAGTACCTAAATCATGATATGAAAGGGAAAAAAATATTTGACTCGACATAAAGAGAAAAGGAACCAAATCCCAACATACGGATATAGCTATTTCAAAAGGCAGTGATAGGGTAAGGATTGACATGAATTGGCTTGTATTTTTTTTTTTTTTTTTGGGGGGGGGAAGGACTCATTTTGGGCTGGAAGGTTCTCTCAATGTGCTATACTTCTTTCGAGCACACAGAGCTATTCAAGTTGCCTTCCCACACATATGAAACGCACTAATGCCAACTGCCTTTTAGAACCTCCAAAACCCACACTACCAGAGGGCATGGAAAATGAAACAAAGACTAATGAGAGCCTTTTCTTTTGTTTTTGTTCTTTGTAGTGACAGCAAGCAACAAGTACTCACGTGCCAAACTGCGCTGACTGTCTGAGTTGCCAGCAACTGGAAGAAGCCAGGTTTTTTCCCCTTCTGAACAAGCCTATCATAAACATCTGCAGCAACAGGATTTTAGATAGTTTTACTCATGAAAAATAGAATTTTTCAAGTAATTTTACACTTGAAAGAGGATATCTCTATCAGTTGCAGTTCCTAATCTATTTAAAGATTACAAATGCTTAAGCCAATTAAAGCAGGGAGTAACCATAGCATATAAGTATCATAAGATGCCAAAGGCATCCAACATAACTCTAAATCCATATATTTGTGCTCATATGTGCTTTGAGACATTTACTAGAGATGGAATGATATACATGTACCTGGAAAGTCTCCTCATTGTAATCACAAACTGCAACTAAGCAGTGATTTCTATTTGGACCCAGAAGTATAAACAGACAAAAGAATTAACAAATGAATTGAGTCCATTACATTTGTCGCAGATGATAAAACCTTGTTAGCTATAACCATATCAGTTAAAAATTAAATAACAATCTGATATTGCTACTTTCAATTGAGACCCTTCAGTTTGAGGGAGGAAAAAGAGAAATTGACACCCTGTGCATATACGAACTTATCAGTCAAATTCTTTGCGCACTACTCGAAAAGTTCACCTTCTCCTAGCACTCAGCATTCGAAAAAGTATGAGATCTCTTAAGAATAGATACTCACAATGACGGAGCCAAGTGCTGACTTGGATATTCCACACAAGTGGCAACTGAACTGCACTCGTTGCAAACTCAACTCCTAGGATGTCAACATTCTTTGCCCTATCCCACTTTGGCTTTGGTGGAGAAGAATCTGTCCAGCCACTGAACCCAAGGCCACCTATAATTATGGAGGCCTCAGAAATTGACCAGATGAAATAATATTTCCAACGAGCCGAGAAGCCAGCCATATATTGATAACTCAACCGCTTCCAAAATCCCCATTCATGGTATACTGGATCCGTAAACTGAGACAGTGGATATTGGGGCACCAGGTACAGGTATAAACCCATGCAAAAGGCTGCTTGGAGAATAGCTCTCATGGTTGCGCCAAAAGGTGATGGTTTAGGTCCTTTATTAGAGCGGCTCCAAATCTATAAAAATTTTGTCAAAGGCCAAGAGATCAGTTTCCATTAGAAAGTGGAAGATAAAAGCATGGACTAAACTTGCATAAATCGTACCCCCTTCCCTTCAGTCCATTCCAGATAATCCTTCATCTCATAAACAGGACCAGCAAAGTGACTGCCACAGCAGAGGCAGTAGCCAAAGTACTCTATCAATGAGGGCAACTTAATTAAACGATTCTTCTTTTGAGAATCACGAAGATCCTCCTCCTTCAGCAACCCATCGTTATAATTGATTGCACATGAGATTACTTTCAATGTCAGTACCATTAAAGCTCCTGCATACAAGGTAAAAAGTAGTTGATCATCAGGTGGACAGTATAATCCGTTGGAACTGCGCAGCAGAAGCCAGACACCTTTACCTGGAGACATCACCAAGAGTTTATACAACAAACTCAATCTTATTAAAAGAAAAACTTTTTCCCTTAGACTCGATCTACTCATCCAAACTCGACATACAACATTCAACTAAAATGAATAGCTTTAGCTAAGGTAAAGATTAAAAAAAAAAAGTGTTTCCCACAGGCCGGGAGAAAAGTTAATTCCTCAAAGCCTAGGGCCACCACTGCAAAGGACATGCAGGCAACTCAACATCATATCAAAGATCTTGAATTTGGAAAGCAACTCAAATCATCCACCTCCAGAAGAAAAGAAGAGTTCGAAAGTTATAAATTAGGAACATAAGAATATAGAAGGCACATAAAAACTAAAATTTTCTCTTACCAGTCGCATCAATGCCTCCTTCTTTCCATGCATCCCCACTCATGTAGTAGACATGGCTACAAAGTCATGCACAGTCAAGATATTTAAAGCATATCACCTTAAGCAAAATGACAAAGATCAGAACATAAATTCTTCTTGACAAGTTTTGAAATACTCAACTCATCATTTGTTCGTTTAGAAATGTTCAAGATCTTGATATTCATCAGAAAAAGTGAAGCACAACGTAGTATGTACACTCGGTGAATGAGCACAGTATATGCAATATATAAAGTAAGAGAAAACTGAAAACAGACAGCAAAACAGAGCCCTTAAGCATAGTTTATGCATGATATTACCATAAAATAAAGCTGAAATCAGACAGCCAAACAAAGGATCAGATTGCCTTAAGCCAATGTGGCCGAAAACTTTGAGTGACTGCCCTAGATAAATTGTTCTAATGAAAAGTGAAATCAGCAGCAGGCCCATGCTTCTCCAAGCTTTCAAGCATGTACTGCTTACTTGCTTCTCCTTAACAACTTTTTAACTGCTAACTGAAGTCTAAAGGACTCTTGAAAGCCCAACCAGATTCCCTGTTAGTGCTGACAATTGGGATGTACCCAATTAAAGAAAGTTAAAAAGTTACAGGAGTCATCTTAGAGTAAATAAATCCCAGAACACTACCCTAAAGGAACAAAGGACATCATATCCCCATTGCTTATTTCATTGTAGGGCGACACTTGAAAATCAAAAAGATAGCTTTGTTTTTCACTCTAAAGGTTGGAAAGAGCCAAACATAAGCAAAGGGCTTAAATGAAATGAGAGCAAAAATAAGAAGCCTAACTCTATATCTACGAAACAGTTGCATTAATTATCGTGCAAGTCAAAGGTTAGTAATTTACAGTCCCAATCAATTACTTGAGAGATTTCCCGATCAGTAGCATAAAGGTAAAGTCATTTCCGTTAAAAAATTCAAGTATACCCATACTTTTAGCAACCTAGACAATTTGATTTCCAAGGAGACAAAGATCAGACCCTCCAGTGCCTAATATTTTGTCTATAGTTGAAGCACGACAGAGGAAATTAAACTTTGAAGCCATGGTCATTCTCATAACATCACTGGCTAGATGCACAAGCAAATCAGCTCCCTGGCCAACTCGAAGAGTCAAAGAAATCCGCAGAACCGAGGAAAAAAAAGAGACTCGACATTGGTAACAGCCGACCGCAACAAACGCACAAGGCTCATCAATCAAACAAGCACGCGACACCAGATGAAGCAAACTCTTCCCAGCATGCACCATTGGAAAAATTCCACAAAACGCGATCATTTCATCACAACCGTAAGCACCACATTGGAGGAAATAGAGCAACGACCCATCTATCTTCACTTTCTCTAAACACCAATAGCTACAGGCACGAGCCAATCAGCTTCAAATCAGCACAAGCAGAGCGAACAAATCCCGTCCCGGAAAAACACACTCGAATCCAACAACGAATCGAACGCAATGCAACAAACACCTGACGAGCAACATTCGACAATCCCAAAAACCAGGCGTGCAACATCCGGACCAGGACGGAAACTATTACGGCCACGAAAGCCGGCACTAGCGTTCGAATCATTTCGCGCGGAGAGCCGAAATCGTACCAGCCAATCAGGTAGCCGAATCCGAGGAAGAAAGTGAGGATGCCGCACTTGGACCGGCAGGCCACCATGGACAGGTAGCCGAGCAGCATCGGCACCAGGAAGTGGAGATTCGAGGAGAAGCCGAAGGAGAGGTACGAGAGGAGGGCGCCGGAGCCGGCGGCGTAGGCGTGCCGGGCGAGCCGGCCGGGGACGAACCGCCAGAGGAAGGAGACCGGGATGGTGGCGAGGTAGCAGAGGAGGAAGCGGAACACGGCGACGGAGACGCCGATGGCGGAGGCCATGGATTCCATGTCGAGCTCCATGGCGGCGGCGGCGGCGGCGGTGCGGCGGAGGTGGCGGAGGTGGCGGCGGCGCGTTGGGCTTTCGGGCTCGGCTCTCGACCCCGCGCTCGGCGGTCCTTCTTATTATCTCTCTCTCTCTCTCTCTGTCCCCGAGTGGTTGGTTGGTGGTTCGGGGAAGTGAAGACACCCGGGCGGCGATTGGATTTAGGGGCCCCGCCGCCGGTGAAATTACCGCAGTGCCCTCCTGACTTCTCCGGCGAAGTAGGGGGGAAGAATCGGCTGGTTTTCCGTGTCGTGCACGCGTTGTGCGATCGCTCTCGCTCTCTAATGATTTTGCTACGGGAAAAACTCTGCGCAACGTGGTTCTTGAGTCATGCGTAATCAATGTATCGATAATTTAATTTAAGAAAATATACAATTGGATTCTATAATTTTTCTCCTCCTAAACTTTTTTCATGCAATCGATTAATAAATTATATGATCGTATGTCGATAATTGACAATTCTATTTGATATTTGAATAGGAGTGTCGATGCCGTGCCGTTCCTAAGTCAACTAATCAATAGAGTCAGATGAAAGGGACGACTACAACATCATAATGTAAGCCATCGGTGCTTACTAATTGCTTACAATCGCTTTTAAGGATTTTCCTAAGAAAAAACCTTCTCTAATATCATGTGTAATCAATGTTGTCACAATCAAATTTGATGAAACATCATTAATAAACGTTTCAAAGAACTTGTTAACTAGATTATTATTTCACAAACAATTGGGTTCTACAATTTTTCTCATCCCAAACCTTATTATATGGTCATATATTCGTAATCGACCCTTTCATTGGACATTCAAATAGGAGTGTCGACACCATGCCATTGCTAAGTCGACTAATCAATGGCGTCGCATGAAGGGAAAGTAAAAAATTACAACTCAAGAGAGAGATGGGTGGCGATTGCACCATCATAATCTACCCATCAATGCTTATTAACGAGGGCCGGCAACGCTCGCCGTAATTACAAACGCCCGTCAAGAGCGCGCAGGAAAGATTATACATACGAACTCATTCAATTTCACTTAAAACCCACCTCATTCAAACACCTCATGCACTGCGGACCGCATGCTCTATTGGGGGCAATCGACATGTGCATCGCGAAAAGAGGCTCACGGAGTTTTCGGACACGCGCGATCGGACCCCCTCAACGATGTCCAAAAGAGACATTTCACTCGGGACGGACGGTACGGCCTGCGTTGGCGCCTTTCTGCCTCGGAGTTATCGACGGACTTTTAACGAGTGGGGCCACGGACAAGTGCTAAGGTGCCGTCTTGGTTTGGCGACCTAAAAAACCTCCCAATCATTAAAGCCAAAGTCCGGTTTTTCCTTGGTTGAGGCGTTTAAGGTACGGACCAATGAAGATCCGAGATGGGTCTGCCGTCCCACGACGTGGGACCGGCTCTAATCTCATGCGTTCAAAAGGATTATCTTCTAGTTTCCAAAGCTCTCGAAAGACCTGATTGGTGGATCATGCTTGTGTTTCTCGTCTTGGTTAGATTTACAAGTAGAAGCTCGATTTTAACGAGCATATTCGCTACATGGTACACAGGATTCGGATTGAAATTCTTAAGAAATAGCGCCAATTCGGCCTACCGAGTTACAACCTCATCAGCTAAGGAAGCTGCTGCATTACGGTCGTGTCCCGTAGCACATAAAACTTAGAAGGGGTATTGACACTGCTCAAAACCATGGATTAGCTACTGTTATAACGGACTTCAGGTGGCAAAGTTCATCACTGCATCACAGTAAAAGCAAAGAAATAACGTATGCTAACTTTCAAGATCAGCAGCAAATAACATTCGGAAAGGAGAGGCTTATCTTATTTGGAATCAAACTAAGACTCAAAGAATTCGTATGCAACTCGATCCTTCGCTTGGAATCGCAGCAATAAAACATTCTTATCCTTTGTCCCAATGCAGAGAACATCTGGGGACTGAGGGGTTTCAGCTGATAGATTTGGTGGGCTACTCTCAGAATAAAAGGCACAGACAAGTACACTCTTCGGTCAACCACAGACCAACCATGTCAACAAGTTCAACAACAGCAATCTTTATTTAAAGAAATCATAGGGCTCGGATGTTATTTAGATGTTTCCGGCAATACAACAACCCTCGGCAAATTCAGAGAGAGGTGTCTCTACTCAAGCAGGATGCTAGGCTATACACAGTTTCCTCGCTTGCTTTCTTACACACAAACGCTCGCACTCCTAAAAGACTCATATTGGTATTTATGGACTAAACTACTTCCTACCTAAGAAGGCTAGATGCACCTCAAAACCGCATCAACCTCTCCTTGGACTCGCTAGGGTATATAATTACAGAGTCCACACATAGACCTCCTTTAGTATGTGTACAATCGATTTGCGTCATGGAGAACTTCACCCTCGTGGACGCGTGTTGACTGCCAACAGCAAAGTCCCCGACATGGTAGTTCATCCATTTCCCGGGCTCACCAAGGAAACACTGGGATGAAGCAGACTGGCCGTCGGAAGTCCATAGCTGGAATCGCACCGGCTTTTTGTCCCAACCGTGTACATGCTCGGAATTGCAAATCCTGCGACCGAACTTCCTCTGTGCCCGTCCCAGCTGGATTCTGAAGAAGACACTGTAGGAACCTGCGGGGAATGGGAATTCCATCTCGCCATCAACCTGGAACCACCATGTTTGCTGGAGATATGCAACAGTCCCAAACCTGCATGTGAGTGGGATTTTAAATTAGCTTCGAAGCTCAATGTCGCGCCATACAGATAGATATGGAAACGCCAAATGAATCAAAAGAAGAATAAATTATAAAACATGCTTAAGTTCTTTTGTAATCCAATTTGAATTGAGCAAAAAGGAAAAAAGTGCTGGCTTTTCATTCCATTTTCTAATGTTTAAGTGCCAGTGCCTCTTTAAGCACCCTACTAATCTGTTAAGGTAGTCGCGCATCGCACGGCAACTAAGTAATTACCAAGGCAGGGCAAACCCGAGAGTGGCCCAAAGGAGGTTTTATTCAGTTGGACTAACCCATGAGCACACCACCTGAGGCATGGTTTGGTAGCTTTATTTAACTGTAATAACTTGTGGTATAACAGAATTCACCAGCAATGCCACTATCAGGTTTTCACACAGCATGCCTAATTCCCAGAACAAACCTCAGCAATTATAAGTCAACAAGGCTTAAGAAACAAAAAAGGCTAAGAAAAGTACAAAGGAGCACTGATGTGTTTTGAAGACACAGACCCAAAAAAACCTTATATCCCTCCAACCATACTTGGCCATTTCCCGAGATTGCTAAATAGCAGAATAGATGTCAAGCACCAACTGCACATGTAGATGACAGGCCTAAGACTATGGTACTCAAAGAAAAAAGAGTAGCATTTCAGATTCAGTACCAAATGGCATATTATGTAACCCAAATGACTACACTACAAATCGCCATGCTTCTTTTATTTGCTTTCCAACAAGGAGAGAAAATAAGGATGACGAAATTTACAAGGTAATAAAGTTTGCGAGACAGTTGCCCCGACTTCTTGATGGACGCCATGTCAACCGTCAATAACAGCAGGAAAGTTCAGCTGTGAAGGCGACAAATCATGTCATAGTCCAAGAGTTTAATATTCAAAGAAAGGCTGGAACCATCTAATTGCATCAAATTCTGATTGTTGCACCACGCCTCAAAAGAGTTTGATGTTTCAAAAAAATAGATAAAGCTCTAACTGAATAGTCCTTCAATTTCTGATATGGCCTGCATATATAATCCAAGAGATATAACAACTAGAGGTAGGAATGAAAGCTCAGAACTGAGTCCGTTCTTCTTCCAAAAGAATCATGGTTATAACTTCTTTGAGGACAACTGCTAACTATACAATAAAGAAGAATCAGATAGATAGTCCACCAAGGAAACTAAACTGATAAGTCCTTCAGCATGAGATTAAGAAAAGTAAGCTCCAGTTCTTAAGGCCATCTAGCAAAAGCATCCAAAGAGAGAGCACGATTACATCCAAAGAAGAAACTTCATGATGAAGAGCTTTGCACAAATAATGCCAAAGTCCCGTGCAGAAACTAATGGGCAAACAGGCCAAACAGGCCAAACATCAAGACGTAAAATCCATGGAATTTGCAAAAGGAAATTGATGTTGAGATAACTAAAGGACCTCTTTAGGACGATTACAATGAGGAATCCCCAAATCCGAACACTTGGGGCCTTATCGGGAAATTTACTTAAACAATAAGTTCCAAAAGACACATATAATTTCGTTAATGAATCTGACAAGGAATTAACATGAAACTCACCTAGATTCCTCTGTTGGGATGTGACTCCAATATCTCCTATCATCAATCCCCGTAATAGCTAAGCCTTTTGAAGCAATAGATATACAAACACGGCTGGTACATTTATCCAGCCAAACTTTCTGGCAAAACAGATAAACAACAATAACCCATCAGCTATGCCATGTAAAGCTTGCTCAACTGTAAAATTGGGGATTTGATTCATAAATCTGAACTCGACTAACTTGTATAGACTGGCGAATTAAATCCTATGCTGATATAATTTGGCGTTACTTTACACGTAATCCATATATCAAAGAGAAGAACCCAGTTTTCGAAACAAGTAAAAGATATCCAAAGAAATCAAGGTAGGTCAACTTGTTAGCTGAAATTAAACCAACAGAAGAAAAAATAGCACTTCCTAATGCCAGTACTCTCACCACAAAAGCTCAATTTCGACTACTGTAGATATATTCCTATTTCTCAGATCCCAATCAACAAATTTTTCATCAACTCTAAACATAATCCCAGCTTTTCTCCTCATCTTTTTCCGATCAAAAGTACCTTGGTGAATCTGAAACTGGGGACTTTTATCAAATTATCAGCTATCAGCCAAAAGAAGAAATCAATAATCCTTACAAATGAAAGCCTTATAATCATCCAAATAGACGATAAATCCAAACACAAAAAATTTCCTCACTCAGCGACCATCCGAAATTCATTTCTCTATCAAGAAATTCATCGACCCTCGACAATAATTCCGCTAAGAAAACCTTTTACCTTTGTGCCTCCATCGAAAACGTTAGCTCGACAAAGCCTCGTGTACATCTCCCTCTTGCTCAAGCCCTTCCCAACGACCCGGCCACCGCCGAGCACCTTCTCGACGAGGACCCCGTAGTTCTCGGGCAGCTTCGATTCCCAGACGAAATTGGCCCACGATGCCCCTCGAAACGCCCGATTCAGCCTCCCCAGCCGGCAAATATCCGTCGGCTCCAAGTAGGCCAAGATCGACGCGGCGCAGCTCTCCGGCAGGTCCCCCAGGCCCGTCGCCGCCGGCGCGGGGGGCGCGGACCGCAGGGACTCGCTCGAGAAGATCAAACCCATCTCCCAAAAGCTCTCCCGGACAACGAACGAACGGACGGACGGACGGACGGACGACGAGAGACAGAAAAAAGAATAAAAACCCGAACTTTCTTGAAGAATCTCAGCAGGCGGGGTCGGACGCGGAGCTGGGAGGAGGAGATGGATAGATGGGTTTTGTAAACGGACGCGTACGCGGATCGGGTTGGCTTCGGTTTCCTTATTTAATGCGATTTTATCTCCTGGGTCGCCCACGTCCGTTCTTGCTCTGTTGCGCTCGCTTGTCTGGGCGTTTGTCCGTTTGTCCGTTTGTCCGTTTGTCCAAGAGAGAGAAAGTGGAGCAGGGGGAGGAAAGGGAGGGCGATCTCGACCATTGGCGGAGGGGCGATGATGGTGGCGATGACTGTGAATCGATTAAAAAATTCCTGCTGCTGACATTGCATCGATCTTGAGTGACGATACCCAGCCGAGCTCTTTTCTTGAAATTTTCCGTGGGCGGTCGTGGTGGTGATGGTTTGCGACCTTGACCTTCTCTTTCTCTCTCTCTTTCTGAGATATAGGAAAATTGAATTTTTCGACAGTAGTTTTTCTGTGGTCACCATTGGTTTTGTGGAAGAGATTTTTCTTCATTGGTGTGGCGCGGGCGCATTGAGCCGTCCTAGCAGATGAACAGGGGGAATCTCGTCCGCAAAGATGGAAGAGAATATTGAAAAATGTTTCTGGCGTGTGTGCTCAACTCTGCCGGTGGCTAGATAATTGAGCATAACTTTCTCCGCTAGTTACGAAAAGGGTATAATTTTCTTTGCGGTGGTTGCGAAAAGGGCATTGAGGAAATTTACGGCATGCCACTTTAGGATATTGTGGAAATTGATAAGAAATGTTTATTCAGATTTTACCCATTTTGCCTATCGGGACTTATCTCAGGAGCGAGGCCCTTAGGTTACCGAACCCCATGATAATCTCCCACGGATAGAATTCGGTCGGTAAAAATAGAGCCGATCGTGAATTCGGCGGTGCATATCAGACTTGCTCGGGCCAACCGAGGTCCCGGCAAGTTTAGGCGAGTAACATTTCCTTGATTAATATTACAAACTCATCGTAGAAAGTCGAAATTGACACAAGAAGCAAGTAACTCGAATTCAACACCTATTAACCGTTAGGTAGTAATGCGTGATGATATTAGATGTTAGATACAAGTATGTCTGTCCACCTGACTCGAATTATTAATTTCAAATTCAGGCCATCGAAATTGAATCAATCGATGCTTATTCCCTTAACCCAATCTAGAGGAAAAAGGAAGCCATGTCACTATCTATATCCATACCACCGATCTCAACCTTGAATGACAAATCATCCCCACCTGATTAAGATCTTAGTTCCCAATGTAGAATTAATATGATTCTTACAAGTGGTACTTTAATTAATGGGAACAACCTACACTGACAGTGACGCAATAGTACCCGATACCAATTTGCCGTATTATATTATAATTCATGTCCCCATCATCTTTGAAATTGATCTTGATGGAACCGACCTAGAAAAAAGTAAAACGAGCCAAACTCATTAAAGTCGAACCTTTATGTAGGCATATAACTAAGGAAGGAACGAGCCTTCGGACGTAAATCTGAATAGACTATACCCCGGTGCACGCAAGACCGATTCGCATGCACCTCCAGATGAGGCAGGCCTGGCATGGGACCCACCTGATGCTAACGGCGAATATGAATTGGCCCCGCCTGGATTTACACGTGTAATCACGATATCAGTGATGCTTTTTAAGAAATATCGGTACGGTGGCTTGACCACTTTGATTATAAATCGGATGAAGATATGTTAATTTAATTTCCGGAAGTTTTAAGTTTTTTTTGTCGTGTTAAGTGGGGGCGGATTTTGACTGTCGATGAGAAACCACTCCTTCAAAAAGCTCCTCGCACTTGTTCAAAAAAAAAAAAAAAAAAAAAAAAAAAAAGCTCCTCGCACGTTTCTTCCTTCTTTCATTTTAAAATCGTTCCTCTAATAAAGAAAAAATATTATCATACACGCATTATTATTCTTTTAGCATTTAATTAGAATAGACCTTTTGAGGTTTCGATTATGTATAATTTTTTAGACAAAGGAATGTTGGCTCAAGTCGCAACTTGTCTTGCAACTCGTTCTGTTTGTAAGGGAAATTATCCAATTAATTCTAAAATAATTGTATAGACAACAATTCAATAATGAATTTCTCAATTTTGTCAATTCAGTTTTAAGCTTTTACACGAAATCTCAATATATGTGTGGCACAAATTGACAAAAACAACTACAATAAATTCCGCGCAAAAGATTGGGATTAAATTAGCACAATTGGAAATTTTAAGACTAGATTGGCATTTGTATCATTTTAGAACTCATCGAATAGTTTTCCCTTTATTTGCACCTTTACGTGTGAAATATCAAGGTCCCTAATAATTTATCTCTAATATCAAATTCAAGCGACATCCGATCTTATCATCAACACATGCTTTTTCCATTTTCGGAACAAATAATGTAGACAGCTGTATTAGCCAGATCTTTCAATTCCTAGGCCCTTCTCCTATGTATAATCATCTCTACTTATCATATCTCTACAATCTATCATATTATAATTTGGGCAAAACTCAAGTCGTGCAATGCTCTTCTCTTTCCACTCAACATCCGAGTCCGCTAAGTTTGCCCATTATTTAACACGACTCAACTTCGTTATTCTCTAATAAACCTATAAGTCGTTCTTAACCTGAGCCACAAGTGAGAAAACACATCGAAGTTATTGTCTCGCATCACTCAAAGAGTCCCAATTGATCGATGGCGCACCACATACTCTGGGTGCCGAGCTAAAACCTTTATCGTTTGGCCATGGGCAAGGGGTTGAAAGGGCCAACAATAGGCGGGGAAACTTTTTCCCCCTTTTCACCATAACTAGTTTGAAAAGTTATTAATTGCACAAACACTTAGGGTCTGTTTGGTAACCAACTAAATAATGATTATTTCTATTCTTTTATTTCTTGAAACCAAAAAAAAAAAAATATAAATCAATTTGATAATGTTTTTATTCTTGAAAATAGATTTGAAATAGAATCAAGAAGTAAAATAAAATTTCTTTTTCGTTCCCTGTAATAATTCAAGAAACAAGCCAAAACTATTTTCTTTTTCTTTTTTTCTCTTTTCGTTTCTTCTTTTCTCTTCCTCTTCTTCTTCCTCTAGCCAATCGCTGGTCACAATAATGGCCGGCGATCAACCAAACAAGGTCCAGCGACTCATCGGTGGCTAAGCCAGCTCAATCTTGCTAGATCTAGATAAGGTTGAGCCTTGCCTTGAGGCCGTCGACTCTCGTTAGGCTAATTGCTAGCCATGGCCTTCGCCAATGACTACCTAGAGGAAGAAGAAGAAGAAAAGGCAAAAAGAAAAGAATGTAATAAAATTATTTAAAATTAAAAAAAAAATATAAGTGATAAAAAATATGAAGGTTGTACTAAATGCTTTTTTATTTCAAGAATAAAAATTCCGTACATTCCAAATGCTCATAAACTCTTCTAAAGAACAAAATTAGAAAAAAAATATTTTTGAATAGAAATTGTTCCGGGCAAAGTTAAGGAAGTTTTGACTGCATTCGAGATATTAGTGCTGTATTTTATTTTATTTTTCCGATGTGCGATTGCGGACGGACCTCGACAGGTAATAGAGAGAGAGCGCAATGACAAGCGAGTGGCACCTGCCTTCCTTAAAAATCTTTGCGATCCTACCATCGACCGGGAGGGGTCGTTTTCAAAATCCAGCAACGTCGGTCGACACATTCCCCCCAACATAATCAAAAGAAAGCAGCCAAAGCACCATGACGATTGACGATGATATCTGAAGAAATATCTGCACTCAATCAAGAGGGCGACTAGAATTCAGGAAAATATCCGGAATCCAACTTGCTTTACCACCATCATGGCTCGTTAGAAACGTTTAACCCAAATGCTCCAGCGGATAAGTGGAGAAGGCTACATGAATGTAAACAGTGTATAGGATCGATTGTTAAGCGACGTGGGACAATACTTCGACAATACTCATGCTCTCGAGTCATCAAAAAAAAAAAAAAAAAAAAAGACAACCGCGTCGACATCGGAGAGACAAAAACGAGGACAGCAGAAAAGTGAAAAAACAAAAAACATTGGGGAAATGATGAGATGAGCAATGGAACTTGTGGCGGACATCCGCGGAACATCATGTGCTGCCGCAACTTGCAAGGTGTGGGGCTTGTCCTTCACTCCGTATCGAGCGTTCCAGCTGGGAAAACGGGGTGGTGAGTCTGGGCCGTTCATTTCGGCCCTCAATATTTTGCCGTACGGCAGACGGTCCTTGTCATCTAACGCTTCCAAAATGCTAAACATAGTACTCTCCCGTCGATGTAATTGATTTCCACTCCGACGTTGACGTCGTTCATAATCGATTATCCTTTCACCCAGCCGCCTTCACGTCTAGTGGGGAGGGAAAAAATTCTTCAAAGTATTTAAATATGCTGTGTATATATGCCAATTCAATCTTAAAATTTTTAATTTTACATAAAAACTTATTTCAAGGCGATCGAGTAATTTTTTCCGTTTTTCTTCTATTTTGGTGTTAAGTAAGTCACAAATCCATAATATTTTTGTCAATTCAGTCATAAATCTTTCGATCTTGCCAATTGAATTCTAAACCCTTTCATGCTTTATCAATTGAGTCTGTCCTGCCAATTTCAATCAGAAATTGCTAATGTGGACGGCAGCCGTTCAATATAATATGATCAGCGCTAATGCTGACAATTTTTAATTTTACTAAATCTTTTTTGTTATTTTCTTCTTCTTTTTTTCTTTCTTTTCCTTTTATTTCTTCCAAGCCTAGCGAGGTCGCCGACAACCCTTGCCTAGTGGCCAACAAGGGTTGTCAGCCCTCACTTGTGGTTGGCAAGGGTCGACCAATGACCCTCGCTCAATTTGTTTAAAAAAAAGAAAAGAAAAAGAAAAAAAAAATTATAAAAAAAAAATTATTCACACGAGCGATAGCCGTCCTACGAGTACTACCGGTATCTACGTCAGCAATTTTCAATTAAAATTGGATAAATTGGCTTATTTGGCAAAACGTGAAAATATTTAGAACTCAATCAATAAAGTTGAGATGATTAGGATTCAATTAGTAAGTGTGCAATTAATTTACGATAATTTGAACAATTTCCTCCGGTTAGAAAGAACCAGAGGTCAGTAGGATTGATATGTTAGGCATCATTCCAGGTTTTGCCCGACTAGTCGATGTCCACGTAATCAGGAAGAAATTGTTAGGTGCTCTAGAGCGAATATCATTGCTTTTTATAGACTATCAAGTGAAAGTTTGAGAGAAAAACCCTCGACCTTACCTTTCTTTCGAGGGAAAAGATTTATAAATTCAATTCCCGGCATAAGAAATCTAGCGTCTTTTTCTTCCTTACATTACGCTGGAGTTATTATTTCTTTATTCCTTACTTAGCATTCCCTCCTCATCATCTTTCGTTGCGCTGATAACCGCCCGTTTCGACCGCATCAAGATCCCCCTTGCCCCCACGCGGTATTATTCATTATCGTCTCGAACGCAATCGCTTGTCGACTTTTCATGCATACAAATGATATGATGATTCATCCTAGAGACAATCGTGCGGACCAATTGCGTCGTCCATTTACCGATCCACTTTGGGAGATTAAAGCGGCTGTAAGATGCTGATGCTAATGATGCTAACGTCGCCTCATATGTCTATCCTCGTACCCCAAGCTTGATGTCTAGGCGGATAAAAGTAGTCGGCAGATCGTGCCTTGATATGACAAGTGAAGGGTCCACTTGATCAGACAAACGAACGCTGGGTGACAATTTGATGAGAAGAGGGGCAAATAGAGGGCCGAATCCTTGGCTGAACCCACACATGGACCGAGGCCGTGACTTCACTTCGGTCCATCCGATTACCAGTCCGGAAATGTACTCAAGTTTCATCACAATCCTACTAGAATTAAAACCCTAAAAGAGAGCGATTTTCTTGTAGATATGCCATATGGGCCCAGATCGAGGATATCGTAGGAAACAACACTTCATCACCCAAAAGCAAGTCACACGGGTCTATGACACCGTGATGCATGTCTCGGCCCCTCTCCGATGGTTCCATGGTACTTTTCTCTCGCACGCTCAGCACGTCAACTTTCACTCCGGACATTGAAAAGCTGCACTGTGTTGACCACAAGCAGACCTCTGCCTTTCCATGTCGCTTGCGCTCAGGCTTGCAATAGACTAAATATCACAATCACAGAGAGAGAGAGAGAGAGAGAGAGAGAGAGAGAGAGAGAGAGAGAGAGAGTTTTGCAAGCTTCGGTTTCTAATTGGCTCAAGCATGCCATCAATAACAGCAAGCCTAACCTCAAGCAAGAACCCTCCCAAAGTACAAGAGGAAACTGTGCTCGACAATGCGATGCGATCAGTTACATCAACAAATTTTGTAACCATCTGTGTTTCGGTCAACAAATATTCTTGCCACTTCAAAGTTCCTATTGATCGATCCAACAGCTCAAACCCAGATAAAAACCAGCGTTTCATAATTCATGAAGCTACAGTATCATGGACATCGCACTAAATCACCTCAAGGAACAGCGCTTCTTGTTTGCTTGTAAGCCCAAGCTCGTTTAGAGTCAATGTGCTCTCACCATCGGTAAAAGCACGCCGCGGGTAAGGCCTCACCTGTTCAAAAAACCACATAAGCACTTGGCAGGTAAAACCAAAGGTATCTTCCCTGGTGTCATATCTCATATTTCATTTCATCTATTCACGATTCATGCCTTTGGAAGTTTGAACAATAAACTAACACTCCCTCAAGTGAAGTGTACGTAGTAAACAGCAAAATCCAGCAAGGATCTGAAGTCTTACCAGCCTATATGTACCGGGCTTGACCGCCCTACCAATGTCTATGAAGTCAAAAAGACACTGCAGAGAAAAACAAAAACCAGAATAAGCATGGATAAGGTAAGTACAATGAGCAAATTCTTTATTTAAGAAACAAAATAATAGAACTCCTATTCAACTTGATTCACCTGCAACTTATCAGATTTGAGGAACCGTCGGCCTCGCCGGCTGCCATCTGGCATTCTCACTAGGAGGGTTATCGCATTTTCATCATCTGGCATGGGTTCCTGAGGAAGAGAAGCCTCCTTTGCAGCTAGTTGTCTCTCAAATTCCTGTCATAGAAACCATAAATGCTAAAGATGCAAACACGAAGCTAAAGTAATGGTAGGAAAAGCAATACACTGCCTCTTCAGCTGAACCTTGCAAGCAAGAGTGGGAGATAAAAGCACCGCACAGGTAAAATCAACATACGATGATTGATGTCATGTCATGTACCGTGAGTGGAACTAAGTTGGAATCAAATTAATTAAACAAAATGATTAACTGAGAAATAGAGCGGAATAAACACCTCTATTTCTATAACTTATGGTCGCACGAATTAGTGAAACAAATAATCCTCTCTAATTTATTAATTAGACAACTTGAAAGTATGCACTACATTCGGAGTAAGACCAATGCTAGCAATACCATGAATGTTTCACAAAATTGAATTACTGAGTGATTTTGAAACTGCAACTGAATATTTGAACAAGTGAATCATATTCAAAATCCATTAGGACTCCGCAGCAGCATTTTGTAAACCAATTTTAGTATCTTCGGGACTATTCTTACAATTAATGGAAGATTAAATGAAATTGCCATTTCATGGCTCTAGAGGAACGACAACGCCCTTCATAGGCAGATTGCTCACCCCAATAAAGCAGGCATTAGCCCTTTATTGACAAATTCTTTTGTACTACTCAGACTGCTGAAGAGGACATTCTAGCTTCCTAGTTCCCCAATAAGGAAGGGGAAAGGATATTGGAAGTAGAATGGCAATCCATTTCTGCCATTCACCTCCACTCAAACATGACCTAAGATCGACTAGACCATGCATCATGTCTCGTAGAGGACTTTACAATTGTCCATTCTATGCAAGTGTTAATTATGATCAGCTGTCGGTAACTTAAAAGCACAACAGGACAGAAAAAGAAATCTGACAAGTCTACCTGCTCCTCCTCCAACTTCCTGCAAGATTCTTCCTCTTTTCTTCTTTCTTCTTCAAGAGCAGCTTCTCTGGCCGCTTCCTCTTCCAAACGACGAGCTTCAGCTTCTGCCTTGGCCCTCATTTCCTTCTCTTGGTCAGCTTGCAGTGAGGCGAGATACTCATCATCCTGCACAAATAAAATTTGTAAAACAAACAATGGACCTGCTAAAGAGAACAATCTATAGCAGAAGCACAAAACCAAACCTGTTGTTCCCTTATTAAGCGCTGAGCTTCAAGAGAGGGGGATGGAGGTCGAGGTGGTCGCCGGGGATAAAGACTATCACCTCGCATGAATTGATGAGGTCCATAAGCATAATCATATCCAGTCCCTTCAGGGATTCCACCGAACATTGCAGCTTCAAGCATAACTGCTTCATCATGTTCCTCAGAGGAGATACCACCCCACTTTAATATGACAAAAGGGGGAGAAAAGGAGGAAAAAACACATTAGCTGGAAAAGAGAGAAGGTAATTGCAATAAAGAGAGAACCAAAAGGGCAATATCATGGCACCGCATCAGAAGGGAATGCACTTCCATCATGCTGATGTTGATTATGAATATTCTGTTCCGAAGGGGGTGGATCATCCTCAATTTCTTGGACAACAACAGCAGCACGGGCAGAGCGGCGCCTGGGCCTTTGCCTAATGAGAGGTTGCTCCACTTCTTCAACTTCATCTTGGTTCGATGGTCCTCCTGCATCCAGCCTATAGGGGCGATTAAAAGAAGCAGCAACTAATAATGAAATATGACAAATGTCAAAATTTTGATGCTGCTCCAAATCACTTACCTCCCATTTGATGAAGCTAATTTGCTAAGTTCTACCTCTGAACTATTGTGATCCACTGCTTTTGAGTCTCCAGGGTCATCCCTTCGCTCATGCAATGCTTGTTCTTGCTGTTTACAATTTGCTCTTCATGTGAGACGGGAACACTGACATAACATTTATGCAGTAGTGGAAAAGTACTAGATTCACAATATGGGAAAGCAACTACCTTCAAGGACAATGAAACCGCATGGGCAAGTTCAGGATCCTCCAGCTGAGGTTGCCTTTGTGGAGGACCACGTTCACTTGATTCCTAAGTCAATAATGAAAAACACAGAAAGTTCAGGAAAGCATTCAGTATAGAATATCAATGATATCCATATACTACAATATGACAAAGGTTGGAATAGTTAGGACAACATACATTTTGGAAAAGGTCGCTTCCCTCGATATCCCGTTTTGATGCCTCGATGGCAGCTCGAATCATTTCTTCTTCAATGTCATTGTAATCTGGCAAGCTGTCAAACCCGGATGGACTTGGCCCCACGTTTCTATTCTGGGAACTGACACCTGGAGAATCCTCAGTATCCTCGTTTTCTCGTGTCGCACGTGCAGTCGATTCAGCTGGAACATCATCTCCTTCTTCAACTATAACAGGTCCGCGAACTTCTGGACCATGATCATGTTCAGTATCAGTTACATCCTCAATGGTGGGACCCCTGCCAGAATGATCAGATGACCCATCGCCATCCTTAACTTCTATGGGGATTTGCCTGACATTCCTTGGATATGTGACAAATGGCGGGCGTTGCTCAAAATCAGAACTGGCATCAAGCAAACTCCTTGTGAGTCTTTCATTGAGAAGAGAGTAACGATTGAAATTTTCTCTAGCAGCTGAGAGGAGTGAGAGGGGTGGTTCTGGATGTTCTTGAACAGGATTATCAATATCCATGGGATCTTCTTGAGGTGCAATGGATGTTGCATTCACACTGGTTAAGAGAATACCAACAACACAATAGTGAGAAAGAAACAAGATAAAGCAGAATATGAAAACACGGTAACACAGAAAAAATTTTATGTACATATATAGGTACTATATGGAATTATATGACAATTCACCGACATGTTTCTATCTCCTTCACTGAAGTGTGCATTGACAGCTTCATTTAGGTTGCCACCGTGCTCCTGGTTGAAATAAATAAAAAGAACTAATTAAAAGTATCAACTGAACAATTTGACTAACAGTTCATGAGCCTGTGAATAGAAACTAAAGTCCAAAGCCAAAAAGAATAATGTAAATAAGTTGAACAGACGAGGAGGGGCATTGACTATTAACGCTCAAATAAATACATGAAACAAACACCACTATGCCTGGTCTGCCTATGGTGCAAATACAAACATGCTCAGCTTTCTTCACTGACGAGCCCATGCAAAACATTGTTAACATTCTAATGCTGGATTTCCCTATGAATTACAACCACACTGTAATTAACTCATAGGCACCCCATCTTCAAACTTTGAAAGTCTCCGACTTCTAACAATCTGATATCTATTTCCAGGTTCTGCCAGTTTGGGTGAGTTCTACTTTTGACTTTTGACTTTTTTTCTCTTACAAATTGTGAGGTACTCACATTTTGACTTTTTTTAAAAAGAAAACACTTGAAATCAAGACTTTTAAATATTGACATGTGAAGAAATATGTAGGTTTTCCCATAGTTTCAAAGCTTAAATAATTCTATATTCATATATTGAAGGGAAAATTGTAAGTTAAAGAAAGGAGTAGCCAAAAAGTTGTCCCAAACAGGAATAAGAGACCACAAGAAGCCCAAGCTCTTGCTTGAAAATGACATTAAACAGAAAAACCCAATCACAATGCATTGTCCCATGATTTCCGTTACCCATGCTAAGCAAATTGCAAAAGCTTTTAGCCTTCTCCAATATTCAGAGGCCCGGAATTCATGCCTAAAAGTGGCCTTACATTTGACAAGGACCACCTTGTTTACCAATTTGAAGAAACCTCTTTTTGGTATTATTCATCAGTAAGCTTACCTTATATGTACCTCACAGCCTTATACCGACAAGCAAGTTCTTATTTTGGTTGAACATGAACAGAAAACCGCAAGAATAAGACACCACAAGTAGCCCAAGCTCTTCCTTGAAAATGACATTGAACAGAAATCCCCAATCACAATGCATTGTCCCATGATTTCCGTTACCCATGCTAAGCAAATTGCAAAAGCTTTAGCCTTTCAGAAGACTGGGATTCATGCCTAAAAGTGGCCTTACGTTCGACAAGGCTACCTTGTTTACCAATTCGAAGTAACCTCCTTTCGGTATTATTCATCAGTGAGCAAACGACATATGTACCTCACAGTCTTACACCGACAAGCAAGTTCTAATTTGCCCTACGCATTACAAAGTTCCCCACCTTATTTATCTCGCCTATTCGTATTTCCATTATCCCCAATTTCGACTAAGCACGTAATTCACCCCCCAAAAATAGAGCCCCTAAACAACCTCTAGGTCGAACACGACTCCCATTAAGCAGAAAACCCAACCAGCACTCACTGACCCAACAAGCCAAAACCTAGGAGCACTCGCAATCAACAAGCCAGAGAACAAATCAGCTAAATCGAACAATCACGCGGGCGCCACCTAACTACAATCAACTGCACCCAATTCAAGCAATCCACGCCGATCACGCCACTCGAGTGAGAGAAAAAAAACGAAAGCTCCGCAATTTCCACCCGCACGCCCGCAACTAAGTCGATTCGCCGATCAAATTTCCCCCCCGCCGCCGCGGCCGCGCACCGCGAAACCGAAACGAAACACGAAATTCTCGCGAGAAAAAAACAAACCCGATCGGCAGTTTCCGGGCAAAATCTCACCTCGAGCTTCCGGGCGGCGACGGCTTCGGGCTCGCCGGTGATGCTCATGAAGGTCTCGATTGCCTCTTGATCGGGCCGCGCCATGGTCGGGATGGGAGGGAATCGGAGCTCCGCCTCCTGGACTGGCGTGCGCGCGCGTCCTCTTCCTCTTTTCTTTTGGCTGAAGGCAGAGATTATATGTGTATCGAAAACTGATGATGAAGGAGAGCTGGCGTGCGGTATGATTATATATGAGCGGTCGAGGGCAGGGAGAGAGAATTGGGGACTTTCCCGGGGGCAATCTGGGGAATTTCTGCACAGCTTCTCCAGTCTTCTCAGCTTCTTCTCCTCCTCCTCTTCGTCTCTCTCTCTAGATAATTAGAGAGAATTATAGTAGCGAATTCATAATTTTTTTTTTGCCTCCCTGAAAAAGAAAAAACCCTAATTTTAGGGCTAATCACAATTCTACCCCCACACTCTTTTTTGTTTCAAAGTAAATCACAGACTTTTTACTCTAATTCCAAGTCTGCCCCTATTAATCCTTGGTTCAAAAATCTTTGTTGGTTTCCTCAAAATTATCAATATCAAGAGATTATGACAAGTGAGGATGTTGTTGGAAAAAGTGGATTATGATAGTCAACCTCTAAGAGGGTGTATGACAATCATTATGTTACTAAAATAGGCTTTCCTAATAGAAATAGATTTTTTTATTTCTATTTCTGAAGAGTTCTAAGCAAAAATAATAATTTGATAACGATACAAACTTTCTACTTTAAAAATAGAAATTCATTTAATAACAACACAAAATTTCTTCCTTTCGGACGGCGGTGGACTGGTGATCGGCAGGGATGGATGGCCGGCGGTCAATGGCGGCGGCGAGCGACCGGCAACTGGCAGCAGTGGCGGCGGCCGGCGATCGGCGATCGGAGGGCGGCGGCGGGTCCGGCGGCCGGCGATCGACGATCCCAAGGGCGGCGGGCGATCGGCAACGGTGGCGGCGACGGCGCCGGCGATTGGCGAGTGGCGTGGCGATTGGCGGCCGGCGCGAGTGACAACAGGCGGCGATAACGATTGGCGGGCGCAGCGGCGGCGGGCAAGCGGGCAAGCGTCAGCCGCCGGCAAGTGGTGGCAGCGGCGGCGGCGAGCAACCGACAGACGGTGGTCAGCGGCGACGAATGAAGGACCGATTAATGAACGATGAGAAGAATTTTTATTTCTTATTTTTATTTCAGAAATAGAGAAGTATAAAATTTTAACTTCTAATTTCTCTTCCAAATCTATTTCTGGAATAGAAATTTATTCTAGAAATAGAAAAATTGAATAGGTTTATCAAATGGATTTCTCTTCTAAAAACAGTGCAAAACGGAAAAATTATTTCTAACAAAAATTTTAATTATCATGCACCCCTAAGTAGTCCTGATTTTGATAAATTTCAAGGATTTGGTGGTATTTTTTTTTAAGGGTTAATGATGGCAAATTTGAAACTAGAATAAAAGTTATAGATTTTTCAAACAAAATATGGTTGAGGGCAAATTAGAGATTAGACCGAAATTTTTAGTTTTTTAAAGAATTAGCCCTAATATTAAAAAAATATATATATATATGCTTGTTACTACTTCTCTACTCTGCTACCTTCAACTTTTATGGATGAATTGTACATTTAAGATGTGTTTGTTTGAGTGAAAGTATTTTCTAAAATTTAATTTTTTATATTTTCGATTATTTTGTTCGTTCAAATGACTAGTCAACCGAAAACATCAACAAAAATTTTCATTCATAAAACTAGGAAATTGAAATCTTAAATCTAAAAAGGTAAAAACACTTTTTGAAATTACTTCCATCGAATTTTTTAATATTTTCTATTTTTATTATTTTTCTTCTCCCTCCACTGGTCATCGAGCCTTAACAACGGCCTACAAGGTCAAGCTCAAGCTCGAGTCTTGCCCAAGGCCAACGACAAGCCACAAGCAAGGCTCGACCTCGCCGGCCTCACTTGTGGTTTGTCATTGGCCATCGTCAAGGCTTGGTGATCGGCAAAGTAACAACGAAAAAAAAAAAAAAAAGAAATTATTAAGAATTTTAATTTTCTTTTACGTGAAATAAAGTCATGAAATTGAAATCATACCAAACAAAACAAAACTATTCATTTTTTTAAATAATTTTTTTATAAATTTATTTTCTTTACAATGAAGTTTTCCTCCAAAAAAAAAAAAAAGTGCCTTCTTTAAAGTGATAGCAGTAATTTAATCGCGAAATTAGAGAAGAGATATCACTTGAAAATATTATATATCATTTGGAGAATAGTTGAATTTTGTTGGTTCGTTTGGCCCGTATATAAGTTTACTTTAGACATATTAGACACCTCCGGCATCACATCTTTTCACAAAATATTAAATTTATATAATTATATCGATTTAGTTCGATCCAATCGTCTAATCATTTCTTTTTCAATAATTATTATCTTTTTAAGTAATGTTAACTCCGATATTGTATTTTACTACATGTTGTATCGAAAGAAATCAAAGTAATTCTATTGTGTATGGTTGCAAGCCACAAAATCAATCTTTCTCTCCTTGCTATAATATAGATGTATAAGTAGATTTTTTTGTAGATACATTGAATAGTATAGCGTGTATGCTAAAATTAATTTACATTAAATTATAAATATAATTACCCTCTCGTTCCACTATAATTAATTTTATAACTATGTAAATATGTTTTATGAATATTTTCTCATTCTCATAATTCAATTTTGTTGCTTCTTGCCGAGAGATCTTCCTCTAAACTATCACATTTTCTCAAATCTTAAGTCTTCATTTGGAAAAGAAAAATACTCGCTTCATTAAAATCTAAGGCATTTAATGTACAAACACCACTTTTATTATAGTATCTTGCCTTAGATTATAATATTCAATGTTAGTCATATTTTAAGCAAATTCATCGCCGTTGCATCATCGACATGTTTATTGGAGTAAAGCGGGGTCATCAGTATGCCCGGCGCAAGTGGAATTAATGCCACAAACAAATCAAGAATGGAAGGGGCCGTGTGATTTTGGCAATAATAAGGTGCATATACAAGAAATTAAGAAAAATCTATTAATATTTTTTTGATAAAGTGCAATTAAACCTTAAAACTTTCGATTTATGCAGTCAAGTCATAAAATTTCTCCAATCCATATAATCTAGTACCTCTATTAGCTTGGTTGGTTTAAGTGACTAGAAATGTTAATGTCATTTTTGTAAAATAGTTTTGAGGCATGAGGCGCTACTTTTGTACAAGGAGGATGCTCCTTTAAAAATGTAATTGAGTTTTAAAACTTATAAAAAGTGCAATCAGGCGATGAGGGCTTTGCAACCCTTGCTGCTACCGTTGCCCCACCATCACTAGTAAGAGTTGGTGATGGTGGGCGAATGGTTGGCGATTGTTGCTTGGCCTAAGCCACCCCCCAATGGTGACCCTTAGCCAAAATTAGGCAAGGTTATAGACCACCCCCCAGTCCCCACCATCATCAGCCCTTCCTAGTGATGGTGGCATGGTGGCGAGATCGGCGCCTGCTTTTCCTTCTCCTTTTTTTTTTTGACTTATTTTTTATTTAATTTAAATAAAAATAGTATTAAAATCATATTTGGACAAAAACGACATTATTTTAGTCACGTTATCACCATATAGAAGAAATAAAATATTTTTAAAAAAGGCCACATAAGCATTTTCCATCAGCTAACTTGGACAAAATTGATAAAAGTATCAATTACACTAATTTAACAAGTTTTAGACTAAATTGTACTTTTATAATAAATTTTAGGATTTCTAGTGAACATATAAAAAAAATAATAAAGATGATACATGGGAGAGAAATCGATTGCCACAATTTTGGCAAGGGTCATCGCTGTCACGTGAGGGCTACAGTGGCAAGGGCAAGGGCCTGCAGTCCCTCACCAGCCCAAGAAGGTGAGGTGGCATCACTGTCCCATTCAAATGACCTCAATAACAATTGACCTAGCTTTTCTATTGGTTCCTTTTCTTTTTTTTTGTTGGGGGGGGTGATATTTGTGGCACCCACTTGGCACTAAATCAACGTCACGTGACATCGAGAAGTATTTAAAGAATGAGTTAATAGCAATAAAAATCTCAAACTTGTATCCCACGACAGATTTATCCCAATCTAATTCTCCTTTCGCAAAATATAACAAAATTGATATTTCCACGACACATTTGTTCTAAACTAATTTTATTCGATGAAAAATCTCAAATTAATATACATTATATATTTACCCCAAATAGGTACCTCTAAGCTATCATTTGTTAGCAGTGTTGGGATCAAACTTGGAGTATAACCAGTTTGGGGATTTTCATAAAACGAAAATTAGTTCGAAGTAAATATGTCATGTGAGTACCAATTTTGGAATTTAAGACGTTTAGGGTACATATGTCATTAAGATGTCGGTTTAGGGGTTTTAATGTTATTCACCCAAAAAAAAATCATATCAACATTTTCTCTCGCTCGAATTAGACGAATCTAAAGAATGTATTCAATTGTACAAATGGCATGAATTAACTTAATTATATTTTTACAACAAGTTTTACAACCTAGACCGAACTCAACCCTAAACATGTATAGGAACATACTTTATGGTAGACAAAATCACTAATTGCAATAAAAGTTAGCATTGCACTTATTGTGAAATTCATCATTTATTGCGAAAGTGACTAAACAATAGGCAGAGTTCACTAAATTCATATAGGAGGGAAGTTATTTTTGCTCGTCAAGACTTACGAATCACCTAAAAAGTTACTAGTTTTTATTAGTGGGCTAAACATCTACCTTTTCTATGTATGAAAAGTTAAGTAAGAATGTAAGACCAGTACTCATCAAACTAGCTACCTAGCCTAGTGCTTACACATGTAAAGATAGCATGCGCCTGTGCATCATATTCGAGATTTTTGGAGAAATAAATTGAAATTCCAATATGCATTTAATTTTCACCATTGTTAAGATTCTATGGTGCCAAAGGTCAATTGAGAGCGAGAGAGATCAAGCGGTCATGGGGAAATCCATTTTTGATCAAAATCCAGAACAAATTTTTAGCAACAATTTGCATTCACTTGTCATCCATGCCATTGCTAGTGATCATGTAAGATTTTTAATGAAGATTTCTATGCAAAAATCTAACGGATGTCAAAATTGTCTCATAGATAAAAAGTTGTGCTTCTCTTTATAGAAAGTTCGAAGGCCGTGTTGAAAGTATCAAAGCTTCCATTTGTTTTGCATAAAAATAAATGATTTGAAAAATATTTTATAAAAAGGCCAATATCCTAAAAATCCTAAATTAGTACATGGCAAATTTATCTTAAACTAATTTTTTTACTATGAAAAATCTCAAACCGGTACACCTGTGATAAATTTATTCCAACCGACCATAAAAAATCCCAACCTAGTATGTTTGTGATAAATTTACTCGAGATTAATTTATTCGACTACCAAAAACCCTAAATTGATACATTTATAACAAATCTACCCTCCATTAAATTGGATTAATACCACAAAAATTATAAAAATTATATAACTGTGATAAATGAAAAGTAAAATCCCAAACCGATACACCAATCAATTATCACATGTCATTTAACTTAATAATTTGACGGTAAAATTTAACGGAAACTAACAAAGGATAAATTTGTTACAAGTATACCGGTTTGGGATAAATTTGTCAAGAATGTACCAGTTTTTGGTTTTTTGTGATAAAAAAATTAGTTTGAAGTAAATTTATCACGGTATACTTGTTTTTGGTTTTTTTAGGACATTAATCCTTTATAAAAAAATGATTGTTTATACTGTTCAAAATAATTAATGAAAGTATTTTCATTTTCACCTGCCAAGCATAATTATGCCAAAAATTCTTATGATTGTCTATATTATATTTATATATATATATATATATTTTATATTTTATGAGTCAATTTTTGAGTTGGCCAGAATTTTGCACGAGGACATGGTCCTCTCATGTGATATTAACCATTAAGTCGTGTTATATAAACCATTGCGTTTACGAGTTGAAAGACCAGTGTCTTGAAGACAATTGTTAAGCTCATTTAATCATAAGGGTTAAATCATAAATTAAAAAAAAATCCCAAATTGATATACTAATGATAAATTTATCTTAAATTAATTTTTTGAATAAAAAAAACTTTAAACCGGAATACCTATGACAAATTTATCTTTCATTAATTTTCGTTAAATTTTACCGTCAAATAGCTGAGTTAAATGATACATAGTAGTTGAGGAGTGTATCAATTTAGGATTTTACCCTCCGTTTGTTAAAGATATACTAGTTTGTGACTTTCCGTGATATTAATAACTAACGGAGGGTAAATTTGTTACAAATGTACTAGTTTTGGATTTTTGGTAAACTTGTCACAAATGTATTACTTCGAGGTTTTTTGTTGTAAAAAAATTAGTTTGAGGTAAATTTGTTACATGCGTACTAATTTGAAGTTTTTAGTAGTATTAATCCTAATTATAAATACTTAAGTTTTGAAGCAATGACCATGTATAACACATGAAAAAAATTAATACATTGAAAAAAAAAGGGTATGACTTTTATTAAGGTCTAATACCACAAAAATCTTAAACTAGGATTTTTGTGAAACGATAATTAGTTCGAGTAATTATGTCAAAAAAATATCAAATTTAGATTTTAAGATGTTCGGGAAAAACATATCAGTAAAACATCGCTTTAGGATTTTTAATAGTACTAAATCAACAAATAATCGTGTCAACATTTTCTCTCACTCAAATTGGACAAATCTAAAGGAGGTATTCGATTGCGCGAATTGCACAAGTTAAAAGATTCAACACTTAATTACATTTTTGCAATAAGTTTTACGACCTAGGTTGAATTCATCCCTAAACATGTATAGGCACATACTTTTACGGTAGACAAAATCACTAATCACAATAAAAACGTGAGTGTTGCACTTATTGCGAAATTCATCATTTATTGCAAAAGTGATTGAACAATACCCAGAATTAACTAATTTCATATAGGAAAGAAGTTGTCTTTTGCTCATCGAGAGTTACGAATCACCTAACCACCGGGGTTTGCCCTAGTAGCTATCCTTCAAACATGGAAGGAGGCGGTGGGGGATTCGAATTTCTATCTTCTCACGGGGGTTGGGGTAAAGACGATTTAGTTTCAAATGTGGGTTTCGACTCCCACAAATGAGGTAGGACAAAAATCAGAGAGTGAAAGTTAGAATAGAAATAGAGTAGGACCAATAAAAATAAAAATAAAAGACTTACGAATCATCTAAAAAGACACTAGTCATTAATTGATGGGCTAAACATCTACCTTTTCTATGTACGAAAAGTCAAGTAAAAATATAAAAACAACCCTCATCAAACTAGCTACCTAGCCTAGTGCTTACAATTGTCAAAAAAAAAAAAAAAAAAAAAAAAAAGCCTAGTGCTTACAAATGCAAAGATGGCATGTGCCTGTGGATCATATTCAAAATTTTTGGAGAAATAAATTGAAATTTCAATTTTTTCGTTTAATTTTCACCACCATTAAGACTATCTAGTATCAAAAGTCGATTGAGAGTGAGATAGATCAAGCGATCATCGGGAAATCAAATTTTGATCAAAATCCAGAACAAAATCCTAATAATAACATTTATTCACTTGTCATCCATATCATTACTCATGACCATGTAAGATTTTTAAAGAGGATTTCTATACAAAAATTTAACAGATGTCAAAGTTATCTCACACATAAAAAGTCATGCTTCTCATGAGACATTCGAAGGCCACGTTTTTAAAAGTGTCTAAACTTTCGTTTGTTTCGCAAAGAATAAATAATTTGAAAAATATTTTTTAGAAAATGATTATTTCTATTATTTGAAATAATTAATCAAATGAAAATATTTTCATTCTTGACCCTAGCTCTTTTCCCACCCACCAAGCATTATTGTCCCAAAAATTCTCGTGATTGTCATATATATATATTACGAGGTCGATTTTTGAGTTGGCCGAAATTTTGCACAAAGATATGTCCTCTCATGTTATGTATAAACTATTGAGCTGTGTTATATATAAATGTCGATTAATTTTTTCCGATCAATTTTTTTTTGTTAAAAGAGAATTTGTTAACCAATGTCTCGAAGATAATTGTTAAGCTTGTGTAATTATAAGTTTTAATATCATGAAAAACCTCAAATTGATAAGTTTTACTGTTAAATTATTGCGTTATATGACATATGGTAGTTGATGAATGTGTTAATTTGGGGTTTTACACTTCGTTTGTCACAAGTATACAATTTTATGATTTTTCGTAATATTTATCTAATTTAACAGAAACCAACGGATAGTAGATTTGTTATAAATATATTAGTTATGAGTTTTTACTAATTTTATCACAGATGTATCAGTTTAAAGTTTTTTGTTATCAAAAAAATAATTTAAGGTAAATTTATTACATACACATCAATTTAAGGTTTATAAATACTTAAGTTTTGAAGCAACAATTGTATATAACACATGGAAGAAAAAATAAAACATGAAAAAGAAGAAGAAACTGTATGATTTTTATTAAGGGTTAAATTCATAAAATATCACAAACTAGTATGTTCTTGTTATATTTACTCCAAATTAATTTTATTGTCACAAAACCTTGAATTGGTACACTTATACCATATATATTGAAAAAACTAAACCTTAAACGGGTGCATTTGTGCCACATTTATCCTATGGTATATTTATGTCATATTTATAAAAAAAATTATGATAAATCCAAAATGTCTAATATTTTTTTAGATAAATTTGGAATAAATATGGTATAAATGGCGGTTTCGAGATTTTTAAGACATGAAAATGTGGCAGGGTTCTAGTTTAGGGTAAATCCGGTGAAGTTTTCTCATAAACCTTTTATCGATGCTTCGCTTAAGGCTCGTTGCAAAATCTCAAAACAGTAGACACCCACCACCGCTCACGACGTCGTTCCGCCCTTCCTCTGCAACCCGAGGCAAGCGTCGAAAGGTCGGAGCAGATCGCCGATTCGTCGGAACTTCCGGGGAGCAGAGCTCGAGCTTCCGGCATCCGTACCGACCACGACGGCGAAAATGGAGGAGAGACGAACAGCGAGCTCGACGGCGCCGGCGCCGGCGACGAAGCCGAAGGCGGGGACGACGAAGCAGAAGCGCGCGCGCTCGGGGTTCTGGACATGGCTCGTCGCGTCGGTCGCGTTCCGGCTCGCCCTCGTCTACCTCCCCAGGAACCTCCGCCTGTCCACCCGCCCCGAGGTCGCCACCCCTCTCACCAGCATTCGCCGCCGTAACGCCGCCTCTCTTCGCTCCGTGGATCGATTCCCGATCCCCCGCCCCTTCCTCCCTTGAAACCTTAAGAGGTCCATTTTCTGATTTGGTTTCTGGTTTATTCTTGTTTGTGCCGCCTGCAGTTGCCGAAGGCTACTGGTTGAAGCAGTCGGCGATGTCTCCCTACGCAGGTTCGGCTCCGTTCGATCTCTGTAGGAAGGAAGCTGCTTGTTTGCTTTACTGGCGTGTCGCTGTTTGATGCTTTGATCCCTTCCACAGGTTCCATGTATCACGGTTCTCCTTTGCTGTTGCTCGTTCTCGGACCTCTCGCTGTCAAAAGGTAACTGCCGGAGTATAATCGCCGATGCATTTTGAAGGCTAGGTTGATTGTGAGATTTGCTGGTTTTCTGCTAGAACTGAACTAGATTTATCTGGCGTTATCGAAGCAGAGGCTGTGGCTTGTGTGAAAAGTTGTTTTCGATTCTGGAAATTGAATAGCTTTTTTAGGGAGTTTTAGTTTCTTGCGTGTTGTGAAGTTAATTATGTTCTGTAGCTTTCTTGCTATGCAGAATTGAAGGGCAACCGGAGCATCTTCTATGCAGGTATCTACTTCTCTCGTGTGTGTTTCGCTTGCGTAGGTAGTTCGTGATTTACTATTTTCATGCAGTGTGATGTGTGGTGATCTTAATTGTACTGGTCTCTTGTTCAAAGCATGAGTAATTTAGTGTGTTGTCAAGTACCTGGAAGGATCTAATCTAAGTACAGATTACAATGCTTCTGGTCCTATCTTTGATTCTCTGAGTTGAACATGACTGCGGAAAACTTCTGAACTTGGAAATTTGCCATCGTTTCATTGTTTGGCTTTCGATGGATTACATTGAGCACAATATGTGATGTTACAATGTCGCAAATTTTTATAAACGTCTGTTGTATCTTATCTTGTGAATTTTGTCTTTCATAAGTCGGTATAATCTGTCAGATCTTCTCCAGAGCAATCTAAGATTATCCCTGCATTCTTTATGTAATTGTCTTCTATGTTGATAAGTTGCTCAGTCCATGAGAACAGCTCTTTTGGTTGTAGTCTACTTCTTGTGATTGCAGATATTCTCAATGCAATGCTTATTCGTGCAACTGGTCAGAGTCTGCAGAAGGCATATGCCCAGCATCTGGAAGCTCTGGATCTTTTCAATTTGTCAGAAGAATCAGGTAAACTTGTTTCTCTAGAATCTAACAACTAGTGTTATATCCTTCTGCTTCTCTCCCTTTTGTAAGACTATTATTACAATACATTAAGTTACACAAGCTAGTATCTCCTAGGCTTAGAACTATGCCGAGCTGGCTGCATTGAGGTTGCATTAGTCTAAAATTGGTCTAAATTGAGTATGTCATGCATATTTGGAGTCACTGAAGATTATTTCATAGTTTATTATCCTAAAGAAGGCATGGTGGCTTGGTGAGGTCCATTTAAGTGAGATAAGGGATTCTAAAGATATATATAGTCTAACCTCTTGATATATTTAATACCGGTTTGGTTTGGGTATACTTACAATCTCTTCCTAGAGGCTTCTTTTTCTACCGTGGAACTTCTTTGGCCATTTCTTTCTAGGGACTTCGTGTATTCACTAATTCTTATTTTTCTAATTTCCATTGTATGAAGCTTCATAGATGATATGCTACTTGGAGAAAAGAGCTAGTGAAGCTGCAACACTATGCTGCTTAAGTTTAGGTCTTATTTTGTTTCAGGGATGTTACCATCAGGAGACATTGCAGCCCTGGTCTATCTGTGGAACCCTTTCACAATAGTTGCATGTGTGGGTCTATCGACATCTCCTATTGAAAATTTGGCAATCCTATTAGCCCTTTATGGTGCTTGTAAAGGTATATTTCTGCCTTCACTGAGATATGGGGACTGCATGAGGACTGCATTGAATATGTATTTGCTGAATTTATTAGTCCAATATTTTGCTTAATCAAATATTTGTCATTCCTCCTACTTTTGGAAATAAGCATATTTTGGTTAAGGACTCGAGGTTGATGTTCACGGTGTGAGACATCAGGTTTGAATTTTAAGCAGTTTTTAAGTTATTCTTGCGGCACAGACAGACTTCTCTAAATTTATCTCGTGTTCACCATAGGCCAAACTAGATGAGTTGATACTTATTGTGCATAATTTGTCCGTCCTCATGGTTTGGATTATTCAACATCTGTTGATTGGCTGCATAATAAACACATTGGAAGGAGGGGTATTTGGCCAAAATCGATCAGTCAAGAATAAAGCTTTCTTTGAAGTTGTGCTTCTAGAATGACATTATAAGATTGTCTCAAATTGAGTGGAACTGAGAGTTAACAGATGATTTGAAATATGATTGCAGAGTGCCTATTAGGTCCTAAGCTCATCTTGTATTCTGTTTGATTTTCTTGGACTGTACTTGTTAATCCAATATGTCATTGTATTGGAATTGGACTGCAGGACTGGTTCCCTTGGCAGCTTTTGGATGGGTCTTGGCTACTCACATGTCTCTTTATCCTGCAATACTTATAATTCCAGTATGCATTTCCCCTTTTTTTCCTGTATTGTTTGGCTCCTCAAGTCTATTTATTTGTATGTATGATGGTGTCAATCAATATTTACCCTTGCTTTTGATTTTAGATTATTCTCTTCTTGGGGTATGGTCCAGATGCTCCTCCTAGAAAATTGTTGCTGCAAAGGAGCTACAGGACATGTGGAAGTAGTCCTTCCAGTGATCAGTATCGTAAAACAGAGGATGTGACAGACCTGTTGGAACTCCGAATTCTCTTCTCATGGAGAAGAGTCACGCAATTCCTACTCTGGACTTTTATCTGGGGAATCTATTTTTTGTTTCTTTGTGATATTTCCATCAAGCAGTATGGTGGTCTTTCAGAGATGTTTAAAAGGTGACAACTGCATACTATGTGATCCTAGCTTCTCATCACATTGTGACTTTGTGAGACTACCAGAGCAATCATTATATTCGTTGGCTGATCTGTTTCATAACTCCTCTCCTTTTTCACTATTATATGAGTAGATTAGTTTCTGATACTTCTAACCAACAGGAAAGGGAGATAATCGGGACGAGAACCTAAGTATCTTTGCTGATTTTCTGATGGTATACTCACTCAGTATTGAAGGCGAAAATTTAAAGATCTGGATGATCTGTTTAATGATCTGTTGTACTTGCTGTGCTATATGAATTGTCAATTCAAATACTAATGTGCTTTGGACCTGCATGAGATAGAAGCATTTGCATTAGAATGTTCTGTTAAGGAACTTTGCTGTCATTTCCTCTCTAATGCTAGACAAGGTTTTGGTTCAGAATCAATCAATCTTTTTCTGCCCTAGCCAACAATCTGATGGCAGCAGTTTATAAAGAGCTTGATGTTCAAAATATCCTGAGTCTGAAGATTGGTTTAACTTGCCAAGCGTGTTCTTGATGAAAGCTAGCCATTCTGATTATCCGTATACCTGCTTAGTATTGATTTTGAGGTGGTGGTTGTTGAATCTTACGTGGTGAACATTAGTTAAATTACCATCTTTTTTTGTTTCCCCTTGTATTGAGTCGAAGTGCACCCATTTTTTTTTCTTTTAACTAGTTTTATTGTGGTCGAGTGGTCCTCAGTTGCCTTCAGTGATTTGTGATGATGAGTTGGTTTTTCTTTGATGAACATCCATCATCTTCTTCAATAGTTTCTGCTCTAAATGTTCAGCTTTTAAATCTTTTTTGTTGAGATTCTCTGATATTTTTGCTGGTTCTGCAGAACATACGGTTTCATTCTTACCGTGAAGGACTTGTCTCCAAATATAGGTGTCTTATGGTGCGTATGACTGACAACTATTATAGGCATTCCTGAAACGGAGCAAGTCAAGTTAATGGCAGATTTTAGTTTCTTGACACAATCTGTTGTTTGATGTACGCAGGTACTTCTTTGCTGAAGTCTTTGACTTCTTCAGAGATTTTTTTCTTATAGTTTTCCATGTGAATATCTTGTTTATGATGCTACCACTTGCCATACGGCTGAAACACCGACCTGGCTTTCTGGCTTTCGTGTATCTTGCAATCTCTGCAATGTTCAAATCCTATCCTTCAGTAAGTACTTGCACGGCAAAATCTTATATCTTCACCAATAATTCAATATTGCTTCTCCTTTATAAGTTTCATACTCAAGTAAAAGTAGGCTTTTGAAGACTCTAATTCTATCACCGAGGACTTTATATGGTGAGAGTCTAATTCCACGTGCTGAAGTTTGAGAAGTTGGAGGCCTCCAGCCATTTTGAGAAGTTTGAGGTCATCAAGTTACACCACTGTTGCCTAGTGTAGAGTATCGAGAGCTGACCTTTTTTTGGGTGCCGGAGCTGATCTATCATTTCCTACATTGTAATTGTTCCTGTTAACAAGTTTTATCCAAAAGTTTAAACTGATAGATGGAGGAACATTGGATGAATATAAGGCTTATCGAAAGTGACGTGAGATATTTCAACACTCCTTCTCACGTACAAATTAGATTGAGAGTGACATATGAAATTGATTAATAGGGAGCCTCAAACGCGAAATTAATTTGGGATGAATGTGGCTCTGATATTGTATTAGGAAGTTCAACAGAAAAAGTTTAAGCTAATAGATGGAGGAAGACTATATGAATGTAAAGCCCATTGAAACCCCATAGATAAGCGATGCGAGATGCCTTAATTAGTGGTAAAAAGATGTTTCATCACCACACACCCCCACTAACAGTTATATACCTCATGTATCAGAGTGGAGAGGATCGATTGAATCATGTGTAATCAAGTCACTGATGCCTGTTTAGTGCCTCCCAATAATATTGCATTTTTCACCTACCTGGCTTGGGATTTAGGTATATGACCTCTGGTTTAGTGTTCCTTAAAAGTGCGATTGTCCAGCCAAAGAATATGAACAACATGGCTGTATGATATGATCCAGGGCCCTAAATGCATTTGCAGCTTCTCTTCCAATTATGTATATATTCTTTCGCTGGTCTTTGCATTCTTTTGTGTTCCGTTTTCTCAGTCCAGCACATTCTTTTGCTTAACTTTGTTTAGATTGGAGATTCGGCTCTTTACTTGGGTGTATTGGCCTTGTTCGTGAATGAATTGGCAGGCAAGTGAAGCAAAACTTTTGTTCTGATTGTGTTTTGTATCTTTAAAGACTTAAAGACCTTTTAGATATCATGTTTTGCAGAGATGAAGTTCTCTTTCTTCCTCTTCTGTGGATATGTTGGAGTGTCTCTCCTTAGCCCTGTCATGCACAACTTATGGATTTGGAGGGTATGGTACTCTTGGAAGTTTCTTAGATGTCTGCTTGAGCTTTGTTGTTTTTCTTCAGATCATAATTTATGTGGCATAATTTGTAGGGCACTGGCAATGCAAACTTCTATTTTGCCACTGCTATGGTGTATGCTTGCTTGCAGGTATGATTTAAGTTTGTGGCCCATTTTCAGCAAGCGTGATTATGAGCAGTACATAGCTGAAATGAAACATCATTTGCGGACAAATATTGTTTCTTTGTGGGCATTAGTCTGTAACATGATAGTTCTAGAGGAATATGTCTTGAATATTTAGTCATTGCCTGTAATTGTTGCTGCCAGTAACCAGTCCGTTATTCATTTTGGTTCTCTTGAATTTTTTAAGATTAGACTTTGGGATGAAACTACTATAGAATGTCCATCTCATCGAACCTCTTTCTCTCATAATTGATAGAAAACAGAACAGAAAAAGAAAGGATCAGTAACCAACTGATGTTGCTGCATTCTATTTGTCCCTTTACATGGCTGATTCTGCAGATTATTTTGGTGGTGGAGAGTGTCAGCGCCATGCTCAACCATGACAGAAAGTTAAGAAAATTAACTACAGCACCGCTAGCTGATGGCAAATCTTAGGCCCTTGTTGTGACAGGTGGCAGCTGTTTTTCGACATTGAACATCTGTCAATGGTTAAAGATTCTCAGGAGCAGAGAAGCTGCAAAGGTTTCTGCACAGATCAATCCCAGATGTTCGGGCACCTTCTTTCTCTCCCCCCGGCTTGATGTTTAGGGCTTTTAGTCTTGATCCTCTTCCAAAAATTATAGTTCATTCTGTGATGATGAGTTTTGGGTGGATGTTGGTTACGACGTTGCACCAATTTTATATCATCTTCTTATGTCTAGCTTCAGGACATCATCATCTATAGCAGACACGGTCTGCTTGTCGAGTAGAAAATGCCGGTATAAAAAATATGAAAGTTCTTCATTTCGGCATAATTTATCATGTCCCGAACTTTTCTTTTTCTTTTGATCATGCTCAGTTACTGTGGCTAGTCTGGTCGTCACTGCTGACGCTAAATCCTGCAAATACTTAATTGAAAACGGGATTCATGGGGTTGACCCAATGAAAAAAGATTATGCAATTTGAGATTTATATTATGGTGGTCTGTCGTTGTGAAAACTGTAACTCACTCCAAAATATTCTCGTCCATTGTACATTGAACGCAAGATGATTAGTCGGCACTCATGTTTAACAAATGAAAAGTCCAACTCGGGAAGCCGGAGTCATAGCTTAATGTATGCCTCTAGGGAGAGACAAAAGGGGCTCATATTTTTGCTCGATAAACCTATTGTACAATAATCGATTTAGTCATAAACATTTTAATTGACCGGAATAACTATATTGACAAATTGTTAAAATGTTTATAACAAAATTGACAAATCATCAAGAGATTCATAATGAAATTTGCACAATTAAATTATTCAGAACTGAATTGGCCAGTCGTATAATAGATTTATGACTTCTTAAATAATTTTGTTGAGGTACGCCGTACGCTGCCCTAATTAAAAATCACTTACTAATGGTATTAGGACAATTTCCTGGAATTTTGGTCGCACGTGTACAACTGGAAACCCTCTAGCCTTGGGCGACACTCTCAGAATCCCCGACAATTGCAGGATCGAGATGCGTGATGGAACCTCCTTCCCTGGTTTTCTCCTTCGATTCAATTATTTGACCTGGCGATGTGATGCCCTCAAGAACGTGCTTCTGTTTCGACGTTACGTCTTTTTCCTCTTCCAGTTCAGACAACTGTTCTGGAATTAATAATGTTTCTGGTGATGATGGTGATGATGGTGATGACGATGATACGCTGATAATACGCATTGTCATGTGCCCTAAGCTTCAGGCCGACTTCATCGCCAGAACGGAATTCATGCACGATTCCGAGAGGTTCTGGTTACTTCGTTCAGACAGAGCAGCCAGCTCCCACGTCTGCGAAGCAACGCCACCCCCAGATTTCGTGACTTCCGAGGTCCATCGATTGCCCCCCATTGCTTACTTATGAAAGATATAATTATTGAATTTGAGCGATGTTGTGTGTTCTGCAGATCTTATTCCTTCCATAACACACAAAGAATTCATTTAATTTAGTTGACACGGGATGGCTTACTAATTCAATCTTAAGTTTTTTATGTGCATATCAATTCAATTATCAACTTTTCAATTTTGTTGACATAATCCTAAATCTTTACGCAATCTTTTTTGGCTATTGTGCTAACATGAATATTCACAAACAGTCCGCATCAACGTGTCACATAAGATAGCAATAACGAAACGCCATATTAGTAATTTCTAGCGGTAATTGGACAAAATAACTACATTGAAATTCCAAGCAAAATTTAGGACTACATTGATAAAATTAAAATATATTTGTATCTATACAATATGTTTAGAATTGAGTTAATTGTCCCCTCATTCAATTTATAACTTTTTTTTTTTTTTTTTGAATTTCCATTTTGATCATTCACCCAATCTTTTAGTTCATATTTTTCATTATTAAACATATTATTGCAGAGTAGTCAAATAAAGATAAAGGGATGAGGCATGATTCTCGTTTTCCTTTAGATGGCAGGAACGTGAATATTTTACTTTTCTTTACTCTTATAATTGAACAAATAGTAACTAGCTTTTTATGCCGATGTCGGAACTGTATCTTTCAATCCATAAAAAGCCCCTTTCGAACAAGCACTTCTTTCAAGCACTTCTTTCAAACCACTGGGATTCGCCCCAATGGTCACCCTTCCAACATAGAAGGGGGAGGTGAGAGGTTCAAATCCCCACTTTCTCAGGGAGGAATGGGGTGGGGACGCGTAAGTTTCAGGAGTGGGTTTCGACTCCCACGCTCTGCAAGAGGCAGGGCAAAAGTCTGAGAGTGAGTGTAGAGTAAGAATAGAGTAGGACTGACAAAAAAAAAAAAAACAAATACTTCTTTCTTTATTGCTCCGTACAATTACTTAAAAATAATTTATTCCGTAATTTGAAATGTATGATATAAGTAACTGTCATACTTAATTGGAAGCATACCATTGTGTGCTACTTTGCTCTCCGTTGTCTTTTGAAAGATGAGTTTTTTTAGTCTTTTGTTAACCTCTTTTCCCCGCTAATGTTTTTTTTTTTTTTTCCCCATTCCCACTTTTTCATCATTTGAAACATTCACTTTTGATGCATGTGATATGGCCTTTTATAGATGATTGAGATTTGACGATGAAAAAAGAGCATGTGATTCTTTTTTCTTTCTCATGCATTTTGTCGTGATGTAGTGGTGTTGACACGATATTTCATTTTCCCAATTATGATTAATTGACTATCACATTGATGCTCATGCATTAATTGTTAAAAGGAGGACCTTCAAAATTCGTAACGATAATAAAATATCATTATGATAGTTCTTTAGATTCATGGGACAATTCTTGACGGGTTCAATGAACCTTATAGTACCCCAATAAATAAAAAGGAATGCCTCAAATTTGCAAAAATCAATTAAATGATAAATATCCAAGAACAAATCATTTCTAGGAATGAGAGAAGCACATGAATCACACGACCCTCCGCCTTGTCTCCATTCTAAAGTTAGTAATTTGTAGTGTGCATTTACAAGAGCAAAGTACATTAAAAGTGCTCATATTTCTAGAAAAAAAATGGAAACTGGCCCATGCAAGTTTTTCCGCCAGCCCGGACTATAAATAAAATAAGTAAATGAAATTTTGACATTCAAATTCAAAACTTAAAGGTGTAGGAATTTTATTTTCTTGTGTGGAAACCCTTGTTCCTGATGATTCTCCATCATAAAATATTCCTATTCCAAATTTCAAGAAGCTATAGAGCCTTACCTCATATGAACACAGCAACCGACAATCTACTGCATATAATGTCCTTGAAGTGGTTATGATATTGCCTGAAGCCTCCCGAGCAAGGAATACAGAGACGTTTTACCGACAAGAAAGCATGTGGTAAAGCCTCTGAAAACCCAAGATTACTAAGCTATACATAGTGTCAAATCCTAAAAATTTGCGTCCAGTTCAATCCAATATCATGAATATGGTCAAAAGAGGTTTTGCTTTCCTGGATGTTTGGTCTTTCTCTGCTCCGGTCAAATGGGATTTTAATGCAAGTGGCCGCACTTGCTTGACCACTACATGTTATATGTTTACAATCTGAAGTAATGCGGTTTCCTGGTTCCCTACTCCTTCCTGTTCTCTGATTACTACACAGTTCAAAGCATCTTCACTTTCAATTATGGAAGCTTGTACAATATAAATATGCAATTTGAGACAATTATTGATGGATGAACGATGGACAATGAAAAGGCAACTTGAGGTGTGGACTAGTTTTATTCAGAACATTTTTTGTGCTTTACCGTCACAATACTTCTGGTCAATATAAGCGGGGTTGCTCAATGGTGTATTTTAATTTATCTTTACTCTTTATTTAAAGAATCGCAAGCAATTATCAACGACGTCTATATGTGTTCCCACACTAACATGTAAACAAAGTCATCAGGATTCTTCACGCTGATTCGCATTAGAAGAATGATAGCTAAAATTAAAAGAGAGAAATTACCATCTATGGAAGGCATTAGTCATGAAACCACAGAAAAAGCCATCAGAGCAACTCCTCTCTGCAGACAATACCGATAACTTCATCCTTATGCGAAACATTCCCATAGCAATCAGATCAAATACAATTTACGTTATCTTCACACGACAAACAGAAATGCCAAGTCATTGAAGATTTAAATTTGGTACATTGAACAACTTCAACGGAAATTACTAGTGCAGGTTTTAGCGAAGTTTTACATGGGGCACCCACATGAAATCGCTATAAAATCCACAAGAACCATGCTCTTGCAACTTGAGTATAAAAACTTAGAGCACATGAAATCATCAATTATATGCTATCAATCGAGATTTCGACATAGGAGATGCAATTCTTTAAGGAGCTTCTGGGATATAAGAAATGAGCAAGCGGGCCATGGACCATAATAGTATTTTGATTAAACCAAACATGAGGGAGATCTTACTTACGAGGATCCACTGCGTGAGGGTTGCCACTTCAGAGATTTTGTGTGAAGGGCAAATCGGGCATGTGGGTCCCGATGGCTCTACTTGAAATAAGCTTCCATACATATACGACAACCATTAGGACTTCGGAGGATACCCCTTTATAATTTGAGGGGAAAAGAAGGATCTTAATTCCTTTCTGGCCCAAAAAAGAAAAGAGCTTACTCAAGCTGTCAGCTGTCATAGTTGTGAACCCACTACCTTTTCACAAGGGAGTTCAGCTGTCTTCGTCATCAGATTCTGTCACGGAAATATTCCATTTCTTAAACTTCTTTATAAACTAAGAAACAAGACAACAAAAGCACTTTTATGCTATAAACGCGTTGGGTGCGACATATATGTATATAGTGTTCTCAAAACATAAATGATAAAGACAGTCTGTGGCCTGCATATCCAAAGGTCAGCATCAGTAAGATGCCTAAAGTTGTTGACAGCAAATCGTGAAGATGTAAATAAAATCCGTTATGCGAAGGGTTTTACCAAGTCTATAGGAATACTATAAAGACGCTTGAATCCACAGTTGGTCGAGAAGTTTTTCACAAAAAATTTTATCAGTTGCGTGATACATTTGAACTGTTTATTCTATATCGTACAATGTCCACACAGAAGACTTTTTCTCCAGTGAATCAGAGATAACCCACAAACAATTATGATAAAACCTCAAAGATGCAAATAATGGAGGGTCACAAAAACAGTGACCTGCCTATCTACTCACTGCATGAGGTAAAGTCCGTGGCTCAATGGGACGGAGGGACACTGCTCTATGCTTCGAAATGAGTATAACCTCATTCATTAGCCTAATTAGTTAGCCACTGTTTCTTCAGAGACATAGGTCAAAGAAATATGAGAGGACACTTTTTTCCTCTCTCTCTCCCCTTATTTCTTCCGTATCCATTTTGCAATCTCTGATGACGCAGGTGCAGAGATTTCGAGCAATAGATACGAATATAAGAACAAGATTCCAGCTAGAGAATATCTAGGAACATATCTGTGACATATCTGTAACTTGGACAATAAACGAAATGTTTAAGGGGGGAAGAGGCAAACAAGAAGAGCATATGATGAGGCATCAGTGTCACTTAGATACCGTTGCATACAGAACAGTTGCTTTTAAGATCTCAATGAGTTGGTGAGACCTTATTCTATTTATGTGTTCCATTAAATGATGCACCGAAGATTGGCATTGCTTTCTGATACATATTTTCCATTAGACAGATCCTTCCAACCTCATATTTCTTTTCCAAATTTAGCGGACATCTAATCTAGATAACTGCCTCCACAAATAGGCATTCGGAGATACAATATTATATATATTTATATTTATATGGAGAGAGAGAGAGAGAGAGAGAGAGAGAGAGAGAGCATCGAATAGGTTTCTTTATCATGTAATGCAAGTCTGTTGCCCAAGTTCACATAGGCCGTTGACGAAGGATAATCAGTGGTCTCTCGGGCAGAATGATTCCTGATTATTTTATTTTATCTCCAACTACTTGTATAGATTTCTTTTTGAAGCAAACAGCTTCCCTAAAACAAAGGGCGCCAAGTCAATAGTCATTTCCCAGGCAGATGTGAATCACCATAACCCTATATAAGATTCCTCTAATGGGTTTCCGAGATAAGGTCAAGAACTATGCCTTCAACTCATCTCTTCCTTCTCAAACTTTCTCCTCCTGTTCTGACATTTTCTTAAGCCTGAAAGCTGCCTCCATATGATTTTCACTGAAACTAGCATCTGCTAATAGAGAACTTCTCACACTGAAGATATTAGCAGAACTGAGAATGTGGGCATTGTGCATTGGAGCTCTAATCATTATAAGCATCACACACTGGGTCTACAGATGGAGAAATCCCAGATGTGATGGAAAGCTCCCGCCAGGTTCAATGGGGTGGCCACTTCTAGGCGAGACCCTTCAGTTCTTCACTCCAAACACAACTCATGACATCGCTCCATTCATCAAAGAGAGAATGGAGAGGTGACTAAAATCTTAAGTTAGGACACCGCTACTCTTGCCTTTTCTAATAAATTGCTAATGTTCCAGAAAATTTTTCAGGTATGGGCCAATATTTCGTACCAGTTTGGTCGGTCGTCCGGTTGTAGTATCAACAGACCCTGATTTCAGTCATCTCATCTTCCAACAAGAAGGGCACTGGGTCGAGAGCTGGTATCCAGACACCTTCACAGAGATCTTTGGGCGGCAGAACGTGGGTTCTTTGCATGGTATTATGTACAGGTACCTCAAGAACATGGTGCTCTATCTCTTTGGCCCAGAAAGCCTCAAGAAGATGCTCCCTGAAATTGAGGAAGTTGCAATTCGAAGGTTAAAGCAGTGGTCGAATCAGGACAAGGTTGAAGTAAAAGATGCAACCGCAAGTGTAATGCAGCCTAAACTCTGCTCTCTGACTCAGATATTCCTCCAAAAGAGATCCTAATTCGAGCATATGCATGAACTTATGGTCTCTGCAGATGATATTTCATTTGACAGCAAAGAAGCTGATAAGTCATGACTCGGATAGCTCGCCAGAGAATCTGAGAGCGAATTTTGATGCCTTTATAAAGGGATTGATTTCCTTTCCTCTAAATATGCCTGGAACAGCCTATCACAAATGTCTACAGGTAAACTGAATTAATTCGACAACATTAAATAATGTAATTTTCCTCCTCTTTGGTTCCATTTCCCAATTCAGGGGGAAAAAGAAATGGAAATGACTGATTTTGACATGCTGAAGAGCCATATTATGGTATCAACCTTGTCCCTTTGTGATCCTGAATCAGGGCAGGGAAAAGGCAATGAGAATGCTGAAGAACCTAATGCAAGAAAGACAAGCAACGCCCAAGAAGCACCGAAGTGATTTTTTTGATTATGTCCTGGAAGAACTTCAGAAAGAGGGAACATTACTCACGGAGGCAATCGCTCTGGATTTATTGTTTGTGCTACTTTTTGCCAGCTTTGAGACCACATCCTTGGCTCTTACACTAGCCATCAAGTTTCTTTCAGATCATCCTAGGGTGCTGAAACAACTCACGGTCCGTAAAATTCTACCTTTTTGGTTCCACTGTATAATTTTCCAATAGGTCTTAAGTGCTGGCAAACTTTCCCTGAATCCTTATGCTTATGGCAGGACGAGCATGAGGCCATTCTCAGGAAAAGGGATGATGCTACTCCTGGACTTTCATGGAAGGAGTACAAATTAATGACATATACATTTCAGGTGGGTTATAACCATTCAAAATATCAGGTAGAGATTATACGTGCATCTGTATGGCTCTAATAAAATTCATCCTTCAGTTCATAAATGAGACTGTAAGACTAGCAAATATAGTTCCAGGGATCTTCCGAAGAGCACTAAGAGACATCCAGTTCAAAGGTATGTACAACGGAATCCCTAGGCGTTCTATTGTAACTAAGATAATAAATTCATGCCCACCTTGACGAAGCAAAAAGCCCTATGTAAATGCAGGATACACCATACCAGCAGGATGGGCGGTTGTGGCATGTCCACCGGCTGTACACCTGAACCCCATGAAATATGAAGATCCTCTTTCATTCGATCCAGAAAGATGGGAGGTGGGTCCTGCATCTGTGGATTTCCACTTTTGGTGCACCAGCGAGCAATTCAGTACAAAAGAATTTGTGTGAATAACTTACTAAGCCATTTAATGTGCTAATCGGAATTGGTGGTCAAACACAGGGAATTGAAGTGAATGGTGCATCTAAACATTTCATGGCTTTTGGTGGTGGTATGAGATTTTGTGTTGGAACAGACTTCACAAAAGTCCAGATGGCTGTCTTTCTTCATTGCTTGGTTACCAAGTACAGGTAAACAGTTTATGAAAGTTTATTGTGGATGAGTGTTCCCGAATTTGCATGGCAAACAAGCTTTCATGTACAGACTAGAGACAGAGAGAGAGAGAGAGGCCGAGAGAGCGAGAGAGAGAGAGCTGACCTCTTCTTCAAACTTTCAGGTGGCAAATAATCAAGGGAGGCAACATTGTCCGAACCCCTGGCCTCCAATTTCCAGATGGCTTTCACATTCAGCTCATGAAGAAAGATGGATTGAATCTGGAAGACGCATAAAACTCCAGAATAGCCAAAATCAACACTTCAAACGCATGTCATTGTCATTTGAGCATCAAGCGTGCATAAACTGAGGGAATCCTACTGGCATCCTCCAATCAGATTGCTTGAAGAGCCACTGAATAGGAAAGCCTGACAAGAAGATGGCAAATTACACAGAAGCAAGGAGCTATCAGAGTCTTTTCGACAGAGATCAATTGATAATTCAGACACTACATTTTTTTACTTTCATCTTGCTCAAGAGAATAGGCTGAACATGTAACTTCAATCACCGAGAAAACTTGTTAACAGAAAATCTTTCTTGCAAAACAGATTACCTCTGTCAATCTTTTTGGTCGAGACAACGCATCTCCATCTCTAAATAGAGAGTTTGCAGCTCCTCAGCCTTTCTTCCACTTACTCGCCCTGCCTGAAAGAAGAGTCAAGAAAAGAAACAATGAAACAGAACATCTAGTCAAATTAAGAGGAGACACATCGCCTGTAGACTCAAACAAGAGATAAGAAGACAATTACAGCGCTCCGTGATATATGTCCTCCCTCGCTAATGCATTGCGGATCCCGCCCACATCTATGGTCATGAGTACTATGTCTGCATCTTTTCTTATCAACTCTGCAACAATCAATTTCCCCGTAGCACCAGCGACTGTATTGCGAGAGTAAGCTGACAAGCATTTTCAATTTCACCGACAATTTTCCGATCGTCTTTACAGTTCAGCTTAGAATCTTGTTTCTGGGAAGAAAAAGATCAGAAGAATCACGTTCTGGTGTAAAACCCATCGGAAACACCACTGAGACTGCGACTCTGGTAATCTCTTTGCTGCTTACGAAGAAAACATTTAACTTCTCTACTGGCGCCACGGACGAAATCTGAAATTGCTTAAAGATCAATGCCGCCTCGGGCACATATCTCCATCGCATTGGAAACTTCCGAGCAAGACACGCCGGATCGCCGAGAATCGCAATCGATTCATAGCATCGAAACAACCGAATCATTCACACAATTCACCTCGAGAAGCTGTCGCTTCAACGTCAGAAACACAAAACGCCATCAGTCAATTGCCACTTCAGGCAGTCCACAGTCATCGCTCGACGAGCACGCTCCGATCAAACTACTGCCGCCTAGCTCGCTCCTGCACAAGCTAACGCTCGCCGCCCGCCGCCGTTTCTGTGTCGGAAACACGAGCGACGACGCGCGACGGCGAGTGCGATAAACACGGAAAGCGGATAAGGATTCTTACGGAAACCGCGCGAAACCGTCCCTTCTTCGCGAGCCGCGCAGCTTCGAATCGGAGAGCACTCGAACTGCGATGGAGGAAGAAGAAGCAGAGGAGAGCGAATCGAGCTTGAATTTCATGGATTCGAAGGAGGTCGGAGGCTCTTGCGAGAGTGCGGTTTCTCTCTGGTTTGATGATGATGATGATGACGATGATGACGATGATTTTGACTTTTTGACCGCCAACGCTTCAAACGGTTGCTGTGCTCATTGGTCGAAATGCGCGCCACAATTTTAATTCCTCTCGAATTCTTATGCGCCGGGATTTCTATCTTTGCCCCCAGAAATTATTTTATCAAGCGTCTTCATAAAGAATTTTAAATATAGAAGTTGCTAATTTGATGATCTACTGATTTATTATTTTGCAAGTGAAAAATAAAACAATTGGATTTTTGTGTATTCAATAGTGGAGAACAAAAAGCATTGGACACCACCGCCGCGGTGGGCTCCACCTTTCCGGCTGAATTAAGGCTACCGCGATCCTCAACGAAGAGGTGAAGGGTTGCTCAAAACCCAGGGAGGCGAGGCGTAGGTGTATTAAGTGTGACTCGGGGGTGGTGGGTCCTCCCGCTAAGTGTACTGTCGGCTTGGGGTTTACGGCGCGGTTGTCGAGCCAGCAGGCGATTCCTCCAAAAAAAAAAAAAAAAAAAAAAGCATTGGACCGAACCGACTAGTTTATGATGATTCTCGGTTCCTAAAATTTGGATTTAGTGATATTGGTCATATTCTTAGTTCCAAGTGTAAATCCATCCGTCGATTTTTTCTTTTTAACTTCTTATTATTCCAATTTTCCAAAACTCTAGTTCTTATTATTTTCTACCTCAAACTTAATCACTCAAGTGTGATGTGTAACGTAGACTTTCGATGTATTTGAAGTAAAGCTCGTGAACTCTGTAGCAAATTCTTGTAGCGATTGTTATGATTCACAAACTTTAGAGCAAACTCATAGACTTGGTTCTTGATGATCATTATAATATTATCCGTAAAAGTCATCATGTCTAACCTATCATAAGCTTGTTTTATAAAAACATCGATTGTGTAATGGTTTAGACATACAATACTTGCAATCTCACAACAAAAAGGACAAAAAAAAAAAAATATGGCTAGTTATTGGAGTCTAAAACGGATCATCATGTCTAACCTATCACAATAAATTGATTAGTTCGGTTTTTAGTTAGGATGGTTTCTGATTATATAAATCAAGAATATTTGATTTCCAATTTCAGAATGGAAATTGGCTGAAACCAATTCATTCTAAAACGGATCATCCTTCTTTAATATAGATATGGTTTCATGTTCACAATATTAGTAGTCAGATAAAAAAAAATTCAAAAACCCAGATTTTTTATTTCCCACCCGATTCCTCATCCGTTTCGAACGAATGGGCGGCACGGGCCATGACGTAAATAACCCAAAAAGTCAAGGGCGGTCTTCGGAGCATCGAACCCAAACACAGAGGACCTCGAGTGGCCGCTCCTTCGACCAATAGCGAACTCCCCTCCGCTGACATGCGCCGGCCCCCACCACTACAGAAAAAAATCTCTCTTCCCCGATTGGGCCCCCTCGCCTCCCACCGCTACGTATGTCATCACCCGATTGCTCCCCCGCGCGGGCCCCCCACGTGGCGCGCCCCCATTCGCCCCCGATAAACAAAGATATAATTCTTATATATTTTTTTTAATTCGCGTTTTTTCTTTTCTTTTTTACCAGTCTGTACTTTGTAGTGACTTCCTGGTGACCACCTTTGTAATAATAATAAACTATAAGCGGACGCCATTGCCTGCTCCCTCCCCTCCCTCTGATCTGACCCCTCCATGCGCGGCGAGATGGCCGGAGACGCCGTGCCGGAGCCGGAGCCGGAGCCGGAGCCGGGGCCCGGCCGGTACCGGGCCGTGGCCGATCGGTGCCGGCGGCTCGAGGCCAGCCAGGCCGAGCTCACGGAGCAGCTCACCGAGCTCGCCGAGCCCGGGGGGAGCTCCAACCCCGGCGACGACGTGGCGTCGAGGCCGCCGCCGGCGCCGGGCGCGGGGCCCGATCCGCTCGGGCGGTTTCCGGGGGCCTTCCGCGGAGGAAGCCCGTATCGGAGGATCCTGGAGTCGATTGGACACGCCGTTCACGTCTGCGGAGCTTCTTCGCGGAAGATCGTGTACTGGTGCGTTCTCGTTTTTTCCGTTTTGAAATTTCTGTGAGAATCTCGGCTCGCGATCGCGGTGGCCGATTGGCTCTTGATTCTCGTATTGGAAGATGAAGATTGTTTTGGCGTTGAAGTCGGGAGTGTGTGGAGCAGCTAGAGCTTCTTAGAGGATCATCTGATATGCTCCGCGCTTGTTCATGCGAAGTCATTGGAAGTTGCGCTTGCGATTGTTCGTGTGCTTGTTTTGCGTGTATGAATAGCGGAGAACTATGGATGTCGAGTTACTCGGGCGCGAATTTTGATTCTGATTGCCCGTTCACTCTTCGAGTTTGTATTGGAAGTTGAAGAGCGTCTATGATTTTTAAACCGGTTTGAGAGTGCCAAGGAACTTCTGTAATTGTTGTGGATATAGAGATTTTGCTCCAGAAATAAGAAGAACACGAGAAACTAAAAAATCTCGTTGAACATGTGTGCAGCGTTTGTTGAAGTAACACCGATAATTTGAAGGAATTATTGGCGGTGAAATCTTAAAACTCGTATCGGTTGATAGGGATAGAGATGTTCGACCTTTTGCGGTTCAATGCTGAAGTGCTGAGCTGAGGTGCTGTTGACTTCCCTTAAAAAGTTTTGACAGTTGGTGCTTAACCGACCCTAAAAAGAATTCTGTCTTTTTATGCTGTTCGTCACAGCTGATGGAAGATTGTGTTGGATGTTTGACCATGATACAGTGAATCCTGTGTTTAAACTGTCGAATTTAATTTAGGAACATTTCTTGATGGGCTGTTCTCCTTTTTATTTATTTATTATGATTTCAAGATGGTGTTCCTATTCACGATGCATGGTGATAGGAGCTAAACAGTGAAGGTGTTTGACAAAAGTTCACATTGAACTTCTGGTCTTATAAACAAAATGCACAGCTATATTTTTTATTTGTCTTGGTTTTGGAAGGGCAGATAATGGTAGAGCCAAAGTTTTATTGCTGAGGGGCTGAACATACTCTAAGCAATGTTTTAACATTTTGTTTTTCTTGACAAAATTTCCCAAAAGTTAGATAAGAAAGTATAGCGCTGATATAACAACAGATTTAGAGGTTTGAAATTTGTTTGATTAAAGACTAGTAATATCCAGAAGAACGTGAACCATTTTGAGATTATCCAAGAAAAATCTCTTCTCTCAATGAACTTGAATGCCAGATCCATAGACGAAAGCTCAGATTATGATGCATTTACCTATGTCCATTGAAATGATAATTAAAAGGTCCCTTGCCCTTTCAAGTTACTGTTGTCACTTATAGTGTCTGAATCTTGTAACCAAAAGGTCAAGCAAAAGAATCCTAGATGCCAGTATTTGCATCGAATATCTTTCAAATAGGTTCAAAAATCTTTTTAAAAGTAAACCCTTTCACTACATGATATACTGAGCTATATGTACTATTTTAAGCTCTTGTGAATATGCTGAAAGAATATTTTCAAACACATTCTAGCAGGAGCTAGTAACATTGGTCATATACCAATGTGGCTATTTTGGAAAGCATTCAGTCCTTTTTTCCAGGAAAGTGTAACTTGGATCCTTCTGCCACATTTTACCCTTAGCTTTGCACTTATAAAAGCAGGGAAATCTTCCATTAGAGGCTGAGATAGAGAAATTTCATGTTTGCAATATCTCAGTGAAGCCGCATCTGTATCTGAAGTCTATTTGTGCTTTTGAAATTCCAGGAACCACTCTGCTGAGAATCTCTATGGATGGAAAGACTATGAAGTCATTGGACGAAGGGTTGATGAAATTCTAGTTGCTGAAGAACATTGTCCTTCTCTACAGAATATCATGGAAAAGCTGAGGTTTGGCCAGTCATGGTCAGGTCGGTTTTCCTCTTAAGAAAAGGTCTGGTGAAATATTTATGGCTATGGTGACAAAAAGCCCGTTATACGAGGGTGGAGAGCTTGTTGGTGTTATCACTGTTTCAAGTGATGTGGCCCTTTTTAATGGTTTAAGCCTGGACAAATCAAGAGCAAATGAGGAGCATGCTAATGGCTTGCCTAAATCACGGGGTTTGAACTTGAAAATGATTCAGTGGCAGCCACGGCCACAGATTGCACCTATACCACAAATTGCTTCCTCTGTTTCAAACCTGGTGCTTACACATTCCATGTCGTATTTCTCACTTTCTTCACCACTTTTCCCCTTTTATCATCTGCCCCTTCATTACTATTTTGGAAATTGCTGAAGCTTGGAGATAGTTGACAGAGACTACATTATTTTGTTCATAGGCGTCCAAAGTTCTACCTCGCAGATGTGGGGACAACACACAGAATCCACTTGTTGGTGGACAGCATGATGCAATAGAAACTGATGATGCTATATTAGAGAAACCTGGTAAATTAGTAAGTCTCTGTCCTCTGATCCTATAAATAGCCACAGGATGAATTTCTCATATCTCTAAAGAAGTGATTGAAAATCATTGTCTTGTATTCCCAGTATTAACCTTGAGAAGATATGGCTGAATGAAGAGATTCCTTGAAAGGTGAATTGGCATCCTTATTTGCCCAAATCTATGAAAGTCTATCAGCGTGTCTCAACGGCCTTTCCAAGAGTTTATTTTACCTTATTAAAATTTTGACAGTGTCAACTTTATAGATGGGCAATGCCTATTTTGCCCTTTCATTAGTTTCTACCATCTGATGTCAATATTGGGACGATGTTTGCATGGACACTCTATCTTGGGATGCATGTCTGAGGTCTGAGTAGGAGGTCCTGCAGTTGACATTTGAAGGTAAAGAGTAGATAAGCAACTTAGTTTGGCCAAACTTATTAGCTTAATTGAAATTTTGTCCAGCTAAGTCCTGCCGATGGCTGTAACCTTGGGCTATTTCTTGTAATTTCGCATTACAAGATCTTGAACTGTAAAGCCAATAGTTCATCTGCATGAGTTTCCAAAGGAAGATTCTTGCAAATAGTTGGTTGCTGGGTTGTGTGCACCATCACAGGATGGTTTGTTGGAGAAGATCCGAGTTGACTTAGAGGTGAAGGCTGTCAAGATTTGTTGTGGTGTATGGAAATATCTAACTTTAGATCCAGCTTTAGCTTGCTAGATGGCAGTTTCACACGGGAAGTTTCTAAGGCACGCACTTCTGTTCCAAGGGGAAGTTCAACATTGAATAGTTAAAGTTCTACAGAATAGTTAATATGCTTATTTAATATTTAACATATTGACTTAAACTTTCCAGGCAGTGAAATATGGTTTAGCAAGATAAGCTAGTAGAATGAGATTTTTGGATTCCTCTTTGGCATTTTCTTCAGTCCTAAACACTCTGCCATTTTGAATATAAGAATGTGAGCTAGAGGACTATCCACAACTGTGCATATATAGCATTATTCATTTATAAAATGGAACCCGTGCTGTGATAATGTTGCCATTCTATTAAAAATTTTCTTTTATTCTACTATTGTGTCTTGTGTTGGTTACTTTTTCATGATTGAACCAACTGCAGGCAGCAAAACTATTGGAAAAGCTGCACATTAAAGGTAATCGGAACCCAGTAAATGAAGATGAAAGTTACGATCAGATCAAACATGCAAGTAATGGTCCAGTGAGAAATGGGGTGATGTGTGAGCCTAATGTTGCAACAGATTTGAAGGCATCAAGTACCTGCCAGGGAACTCTTCATCCCAATATTATGGGAAAAAGTCCTGGCAGGAAAACTCCTGCTTTAGCTAAAAGAGAATCCATTGATTTGCACAGAGATGCACATCCTCCCACTTTCAGGGAGACTTCTGAGTTAGCATCCTCAAGGGAATGCAATGAGTGCTCTCAATTGCCTAAACCTGGAAATTTGTTGCCGAAAGTGTGCAACCAAGCCAGTGAGGAAACTGCTGAGCCAGGAGACTTGAAGGCCTTCCTGGTAAAGGATGAAGCACAAAAACTGCCTGGCAAACAGTTCCACAGTTCTGGAGAAAGCGTCGGCAGCCATGACACTTCATCAAGCAAAAGTGATAGCGAGTTGAGTTATATGGTTGATTGCGAGATTCGCTGGGAAGATCTACAGCTGGGTGAAGAGATTGGGAAAGGTACAGTTTGGTCTCTCTTTATTATTTTGACTGACACTGGACTTCATACATCTAGATTTATGAGTTACACGTTTCAATTGAAAATAAAAAAGTTTCAGCTTGAGGAAGACTGGCTTAATCATGCTGTCCAATGAGAGTGGATGTTTTTAAGCTTGTCTTAGTGGGCATCCTTTATTGTAGCCTACAATATCAGTAAGATAGTAAAGGAGAAAGGATATTGGGAAGTCCAAACATATGAATGTGAAGCCTAACACAGATTTCGACAAATTTCAAATTAATTATGCTTGTCTGACCTATGCTGCAGGTTCATATGCAGCGGTTTATCGTGGCTTGTGGAAGGGATCGGTAATTACCTTGATTGATGCTTATATGTCATAATAAGAATGACATATGCTTATATGTCATAATAAGAATGACAAACAATATCTTGATCTTGGCAAATTGATTTGGTCCATCAGGATGTTGCTATTAAGGTCTATGTTGGGAACGAATATAGTGAAAACACTTTACAGGACTACAAGAAAGAGGTACACTTGAAGTTGTTACTTTTAACTACATTCAGAACATGCTTCTCAATGATCATTTTTGGTTCTCCCTTGCTGTTATTCAGATCGAAATAATGAAGAGACTGAGACATCCAAATGTTCTGCTGTTCATGGGAGCAGTCTACTCTAAGGAACGACCAGCCATTGTAACAGAATTCATGCCAAGGTAAGGAAATTATGGCAGTTTCCAATGCCTGGTCTTGCAATGATGCCAGGAGTAAGACTTACTGTTTGTCAGATATTGAGAGTATAACTGTACGTGTGAGTTGGGGTGGTACTTTTCCTTTTCTTGTTATTACTTAGATGTATCAATTCTTGCTGTCTTGATTGATCAGGGGAAGTCTCTTCAAGACGCTACACAAAAACAATCATGTCTTAGACACAAGGCACCGTTTGAGAATGGCCCTTGATGTTGTGAGTCTCTCTCTCTCTCGTGCGTGCACATGCGCAGCGGACACACAATGCACATACTTACAAGCATGCAAGCATGAACATGATAATGACACTGTAGACGCTCTTCATTAGCGGATAAGTTGACTTGAATTAATTCCTCATTGCAGGCCAGAGGAATGAATTATTTGCATCACAGGAATCCACCAATAGTGCATCGAGACCTTAAATCTTCTAACCTGCTTGTTGATAAAAATTGGACCGTCAAGGTAATATATGCTCAATAGAGTGCAATGAGGATCTTTCTTTTTTTTTCCCCTTAACATGACAACGTGCAGATCTATCGAGCCAAGAATTTACCAATTGTTTGATGTTATCTGTTTACAACTGTTGTTAGGTTGGAGACTTTGGTCTGTCAAGGTTGAAGAATGCCACGCTGTTAACAGCAAAATCTGGAAGAGGAACTGTAATAATATTCTCTTGTTGAGTCATTTGTTTCATGTGCCAATTCTTAGCATAAACAGAGTCATTTGCTACTTGATTACTTCTCTCTCTCTCTCTCATTTTGCTTGCAAGCTATAGTCTGTGGGTCTGTTGACTCCAATTTTTCTGATGCAGCCTCAGTGGATGGCTCCTGAAGTCCTTCGTAATGAACCATCAGATGAAAAGTAATTTCTGGAGTCACCTTATATAATTCGTGATGGGATGTCTGATTTACTCCCGCCTCTCTTTTCTCTACATGGGATAATCAAAATGCGAGTTTCAATAAAGTTAGTCTGCAAAAAGTTCTTGATAAAAATTATACCTATATGTTCTAATTATTGAAATTAGCAGCCACACATGTAGCCATATTTTTCTGATTTAAGAGAACTCACGCATAAAATTGTATCTCCTATGACACGCAGGTCTGATGTGTACAGTTTCGGCGTAATACTATGGGAACTGATGACAGAATCCATTCCATGGAGCAACTTAAATTCCCTTCAGGTACTCCACTCTCTCTCTCTCTCTCACACTTTGCCTACTAGTTTTTGCTTAAGTTGCTCTCCTCAAAACTGAAGGTTGTTGGAGTGGTTGGCTTCATGGATAGAAGATTGGACATGCCGGAAGGGATCGATCCCGTGATAGCATCCTTAATCCACGACTGCTGGCAGAGGTAACAAACATCCTCTAGCTTCTTTGTTGTCATATCTATCGTTATTTCCTCGGTGCACAGTTAAATTAAAGCTCGTCGTGACTTGGGCATTACATGATATTATGAGCAGTGACCCAGGTAAGCGACCTTCATTCGAAGTGATCCTGCAGAGGATGAGAAGCCTAGTCCACAGTTGTGCGGCTGCCTCTGTCCGAAAGAACCCAGGTAGCTAAGGTTGTAATTCGAATTGGAACCAAAGTTTTGTTTTTGTGCATATAGTGATCCAAGCTGTAGATTAATAGCTCCAATCAATCACATGATCTTCTTTACTTTCATAAAAAGAAAAACCGAAAGTAGGGTAAAAGAATCCCTGTGCATAAGATCTGAAAGGGAACTCTCATCCAAAACTATGCCAAAGATGAGATGAGACGTTCCCCGTGTTATGAGAATTGAGAACTGCACTTGATTGATGAATGCTATAGAAATCACAAGGTATTTGTTGTTCTATTTTTTCCTTTGGCTGGGATATCACAATGTATTTGTTGCTAGAGACTTTCAGTAGACCTGATTCGAGGAAGTTTTTTGATGCGGTTGGTAGTTGACAGCCTCGTTCCTCCCGATATATGTCCTTACATAGGTTATCGAGACAATGGGCTTTATTCGGAATAGAAAGTTCTCTAGGAGGATCTGTTTATTTTACGAAAATAAATAATTTAAAAATATTTTCTTATGAAAGATAGTTTATCTCACTTACAAAATTAAATAAACAAGAAATGTTTCTATCGTCAACAAATATCTTTAGATATAAATTATTATTGATAATGAAAATATTTTTTACTACCTAATTATTTTTAAAAATATGAGTAATTGTTTTTAGAAAAATATTTTTTGAACCATTCATTTTCTTGCTAAGCAAATGGAGTCTTAAGTTGAGATTTCCATCGTTGTGCATGTGCACAATGTGTAAAGAAGTGGTCGTTCATTGCTCCTCCCATGGGAGTGAAGAATGATACACAGAATTTCAGAGAGGTAAACGATTTTGTGTGTCCTCTTATAATCGTGCCGATAGAAACCATGAAACACGGCCAAATCACCTTCTAAATGTGGCCTTGGCGATTCAGGGAGATTAACCAAGCCGAAATATTCGAATACTTGACCTCACCCACTTTCGGTTGCGGTTGGATAACGCGTCTTGGAACCGAGTTAATTGGGCGATTTATATAATCGTTTTGAGCGAGACGTGTAGTACGTATAGTCAGTGGTTGAATTCGAATGGACCTCATGGGGAATCCGCACATCTGACCGTTTAGACGACCGAGAAATCTTTGCGTGTGGATCCGCCAAGTACGAGCGAAGTACGGCGGAGAGAAAAAAGGCAAAATCGGCATGGGCATCCATGCGTGGTGGACAGGGGCAAAGAGAGAGAAGAGGAGAGAACATGGAAAGGCCAGAGCAGGAGCGAGCATTGATGATGATGATCGTGGGCCGCGAATTTTGACTCGGAACAACGCCGCGAGGAGTTTTCACACCAGAGAGCAGAACAGAGCAGGCGGCAGTCCTTTCGCATCGGCCATGGAGGTGGTGGGGGTCGGGACTGGACCTGATTGCGAGGCGAGGAGCTCGTGGGCGACGCTGCGTCTCTTTGACCCGGAACGTGGGGGCCGCTCCCTCGGGTCAAACTCCCCCACCTTCTAGCAATGATGATCCTTTTTTTCTCATTTGGGTCGGTGTTGCTCCGAGGGCAAGGCTCGACAACCCATTTTCGGAATATCTAAAAATTACTGGCTAGAGAATCTCAAGGATTGACTCGTAAGATTAAATTCGCTGAATTTATAGAGAGAGAGAGAGAGAGGAGGCTGGAGTCCTCCGTTCACATTGTGGTGGGCCGTGATTTTGCAGAGATGCGCTTCATCTTCTTGACCTTCTAATCGTACAGCGTCTGTTCAAGAACCAAAAAAATCGTACAGCGGCACGACATTTGTTCCCATTGCAATTACGGAGGAGCAGAAATATATTCCTTAGAGTATCCCATGTCTCTTGTCGATACACCTGTCAAATGAGTATGTACGATTAGATCCGGATTGAGTGAAAAATGATCCGACTCAAGTTGATGCATTTTCGTGCAAAAACACGTTACACATACTCAACTGAACGCATACTTAATCCGTCCAATATTATTAAAACACTTATATATTTAACTAAATCTAATAAAATTCACACTCAAATCGAGATAAGAATGCGAAATAAGCGAGCATGAGGTCCAAATGAGAGCGAGAAAGACCCAGAGAGAGTCTCGAAATAAGTTAAGTCTAAGTAAATTACCATTTAATATTGTTATTATTTTAGATCTTACCATTTTAAACTCATTTATGACCATTTGCTAAATATGACTGATCTATGTAATAACTTAATCTATCAAATATCGTTTAAGAAATTGGCCATAAACCCATTATATCAAGTTTATCTATAGATAAAATTTACATGCTCTTGATATTGACATAATCTTCCTCAATCGATAAGTTTTAGGTTTCTGATTTCGACTTCCTAACACAATGTCGAAGCCAAGCATTTGACGTCGGAGGTGTTCCACATTTATCTTCTCCTTTTCTTTTTTTCCCGCAAGACTATTTTCATGTCTAATATTTATGAGTACATTATTTTTATTAATTTGGCACAAAAAAATTGTATAGAATATCGCCGCCTGGATCCACTGGAAACCAACGTTGCAAATTAAATTACGTGTCGGCAAGAAGGTGCTGGCAAGTGGCAACGATATCTTCGCGAAGATATTATCGTTCCATCGCTCTAATTATATTTCTTTTCCCAGGAAAAAAAAGAAAAAAGAGGGGGGAGAATATATCACTGTAGATTCTACCCTGTCCGGGCATGTAAAAAGCGACGACGCGGACGTCCCGTCGCTTCGGAACCGTCCGATCGAAAGATCTGCGGTCAGCCCCGGTTCGGGTTTTGTCTCGACCGTGGGATTCCGCTGGCCCCATCACATGGCCGGTTGCGGTGGACAGGGCACGGGAGCGCGTCCGTCCGATCCTCCCGTCGTCTCTCGTAGACTGACAATCCGACGGTCCCCATCTGCTCTGCCCGGTTCGGATACCCAGCCTAGCCTACCCTAGCCTACCCTAGCGTCTTGCTCTAGAGTAGCCTGGTCGGATCCGGGGCGGGGGGGGGTTCTTTTCTTAACCATTGTACGGTAAATGAAAAATCACGAGAGAGGCTTTTCCAACTTTCTCGTGAGCAAGCATTTTTTACCTCGCTTCGTCTATCGTGTTATTACTTTTACTCGCCCTTTTCACCCTCTTTTTTTTATTTTTAAGTTTTAATTCGAGATCACGGGCACATAAACTTGACTTTTTCGGAAATGTGGGGGAAAAAAATTGGGTTATTTATGAATACAATTGAACGCCCAATTCGCCCTATTGAATCCTGAAAACATTTGGTCAGTTAATAAGTGCGTCGAAAACATTAATTAGCCGCATTCAAAATAGAAATGAGGCATAAAAATTTTCATGTTTTCGATAACGATGGAATCGAATTAACAAGAATCTTAAAAGCTCTCTTTTTTAATTTTTGGAATGAAAATTCGTTACACCATGATGTCATGAATATTTATTGGCTCCACCCTTACATCTATAGGCGTAGCTTCTTGATGAGGTTGTGGGACATGACATGACTTTAGCCACCTATGCTTCTCCTTCTTGTAGATGACAGCCTTATAGAATAATCATTGGAAAACATGCATTTCGATTCCCAACAAGCTGTTTTCGTCTTTATCTTTACTCTCTCTTTTTTTTCTTTTTTCTTTTTTTTTTGTTGAAAGTCAATTTCTAGTTTCAGCCCAGTTTACCAAACAATGAATAACGCCTGTGTTACCACATTCAATTGTCCAATTTCGTGTCAATATATTAACTTGGATTTTTAACATAAATAACGATTTTTCTCACAAAATTTCACTTGATATTAAAAAAATTAGTTTAAATCTTTTTCAGAGTCCTTATCTACCTTTAGGTTATATATTTTTCACAATTTAATCTTACATAAAATACAGTAAATACTGTGGCATTTTAATTTTAAACCACATATTCATTCGATAGTTTAATTCTTCGTCGGTAATGATCTCATAATGCGACGGTACGTTATTATTTGATTGCATCTTGTGTAAATTCTTCATTTCTAATATATGCATTCAGATGAAAAATCAAAGGAATCGTGATAACAGTTCGAATAAATTTCTTATTTTACGGTGTCACGTTTTTTAGTCACAACCTCTACCATATAACCAAAAGCGTGTTCATCATTCCACTGCCCTACGATTCATAGAGAAGACATTTTGTCCACTACCCTAAAGACATGTAGCAAGCCAATCACATGTTAATTATTTTTTAAAGTTCGGATACAGAAGTTGTTTGCGATCAAGAAATACGTGTTGGGTAGTGACATCATTGAATCAAATACATCATGCCTTTACTAAAAAAATAAATTTGAGCGAACAATATAAAATGTTATGTTCAACATGCAATGGAAATTTAAATTTATAGAAAAGGTGTAATCTAAACCAAGGTTGTTCGAGCCTAGCACAATTAAAGCCTCTCGGCTATCTCTCAATTAATTATGTCCAATGTAGTTTGTCAAGTAAAAATATAAATATGCATACCGTCCTAATCTTCAAACAAACCGCTATCTCTCTCCCCTTAATTTGTTTTTCAAATCTATTTCGACTATTTTGCTATGTTTGTTAATTACTTTTCACTTTTTTTCCCAAGCAATATCATATCAACTCAAAAAATAAAAAATATTGCAAAATGTCTCATGGAATATCTAGCGTGCCATATCAGGAAAATTGGTCGATTGGTTCGTTGGGATGATTTGATTGCACATAGGACAAAATGTTTAAGTCCATCGGTACAACTTTTCCCAAACTAGTTACTTGGTCTAAGTATTTTTAGCCAAGTATAGTGCATTAAATTAGGTTTGATTGATAACCAATCAAGCGTCGAAGACTAAAATTTCAGCACCCAATAATTAGATTTGTTTGATAACCTCAGTTTAAATCAACTACATAGGCTCCACTAAGTCAAAATACCACTGAACGTGGTAAGCAAGAGTTGGATTACTTAATTCATTTAATTATAAAAACAATCTATGGCATCTTGAATACGGCGAAATACATCGCTAAAACCTACCATTGACGAACATTGTCCTAAGCTTCATTCAAAAAATTTAAAATACTCCGCCATCAACTATGAACTCTTGGTTTTATTTTCAAGTCTTAAGGTTACGAACATTTGAAATTCACCCACCAGTTGGCAATTGTGATGGTTCAAGGCTTGCTCCTCATTGCCGAGGTCACAAGTTTGAATATCCAAGTGCTAGCATTTTAAGTGGCGGTCATAGTGATAGGGTCCTATGTTAATCTCCCCCGAGGTATAGGGGCCGGGTTATTCGATGCTGTTTGAACATGGGGGGCCATGGTGGAGTCATCGGTTACAAAAAAAAAAAATAACATTTGAAATTCGATATTTCAAATTTCCAACACTTGATGTCTTTTATTTCATCGTGCAATATTCAAATTAAATAAATGAAAAGATGCTCCTATAGACGCCTAGCTAGCCCACGCAGCATTCAATGGATCGAATGTCGTGGAGCAGAACCACGAACATCGAACAGTCAAAATTAATCCCCGTGCAACGGAACGCATCGGTCGGATGGTGAGCCATCGCTGTCCATCGGATTATCCCGTCCCAGATCGATGTGGTGACCCGCCCCTCTTAATTGTGCAATTTGGACTAACGGGGCACTTCATTTTCGAGCTGCAATCGCTCCGGTCGATGACCTGCGTTGACGGTGGCGTCGCATTAGCGGCGAGGCTAATATCTGAAATCCGACTTTCGACTTTCGATTTTGTTTCAAGTTATGCGAATGTCCGTACAATAATTAAGAGAGTTGGTAAATGTCGATTTTGATTGGTAAATTCGTCCAAAATCTCCCAATCGAACGTCGTTATCAAAATAACTTTAGTCGATAAAAGACGAGACCAAAAAGCTTGATTGAAAATGAAAGTAAATTAATCGAGGAGCAACGCATGTTTTATCTGAAGATTAGATATGATCGTCCTTTAAAGCATTTTTTTTTTTCTACCATGCATTATTGCATGCCGTCGTCGTCAATGAAGACAAAATTCTCGAAATTGCCCTTTTCTATCACGACATTAAAAAAATTATAATAATCTAGCGACGACAATTCAATTGCTGCCGGCAGTATATTGACATTTAAAAGAAAATGAAAGAGCAGAAAGTGTAAATTAATAAATAAAATAAACAAAAAATAGAAGGGCAGTCAACAGAAAAGGTCAATGGCGGGGCAGAGCGTATTACACCCGGCATAAAATGAAATTGTGACTTTCTAAATTGACTAATTGAATTCGTCGATTACGTTGTCGCTAATCCTCCCAACTAACCCGTTGCCACCGACGTAGGAACCGGGTCGTCGGGTCATCCAATCCCAACCCCCTTTTTTCACTGCACGTGATCCGTCCCATTTCATACCAAATGATTAATCAACTCCTTAATCAATACGGCCGTACACATCGTAGATAAATTGACCACCCGCACGCCAATATTTGTACACAGGTAGGCCAATCGGATGAGTGCCGGTCGGAACGAATTTAGTTTGAATCAATAATGATTTGCTTCAATGTAAATATGATGGCTCATATCCAATTTGGCCTAATTCATATTACCAAAGCATTTAAATATTTAACCTAATTTCCAGACTGAGCATAAAATTGAGTGAGACCAAGAGAGAGTTATAGGAGTTAGTTAGGTTAAAGTCAAATCATGAACTAATTTAACAATTATATTATTTTGGATTTTACTATTATGAACCTATTTATGACTAATTTACCGAATATAATCAACTTATGTAATAATCCAGTCCATTAAATATGAGTTAAAAAATAACTATATATAAATCCATACACGACCACAAAATGTCTAGTTAGCTAAGAACATGATAGTAACAAATAGAGATCAACAAAGGACTACGAGTTTGGCAACGATTTAGAAATATCAAACACGGGACGAATTATCGAAAATATTTTTTTTGCTTCAATCTCAAGTTTTGAATTTATTTTTTATGCCTGAATTTGCTTATGAAGTTTTTGGGTGTGGATTTAGTACTTTTGGAAATACCTTTTTCATTCTACTTAGTAATTATCAAGTTGGAGTCCTAATCTATTTTTATATACAAATTAGGAAAAAAATTCAAATAAAAGTTTGGAGAGGGCCCATTTTTTTTTTTTGAAAGAAAGTTTAATGTGGATATTGTTTCAAATGAGAACGTGAAATGGTCATATCAGTTTTAAATAAGGGTTTAAGCTAATTAGTCATACAAGTACTTGAATTTTGACGGCCAAAATAAGGTATTTTTGTCTAGAGCAAAATCTGAATCTGATTAAAGAAAACTAGCAAAAAAGGTAAAAAATAAAAATAAAATCGCTTGAACTACCTCAGTTCTCATTTGGTCTGATGGGATGTGATTGAACTGCTTACCTTTTAACATGGTTGGGTGTGTGCGTTGCTGTTGTTCCAGCATTATCCAAGTGTCATCGGCCCCCGTTGGGGTTGGCCGACGCTTTGACGGCGTGATGCAATTCGAACTGTTGTTTTGGTTTGGTGGCGCTCGATGGCGGAGCCTTTACGTGCCATCGTCCTCCCGACCATCGCCCCTCGCCAAATTTGATGGTGCAGCTCCGCTCCTTGGCATCACCCGCCAGATAGGTGTCGCCTTTTGGCATCACGAACGCGGCCAAATGACAGCAATCAAGACAAGAACAAAACATCTAAAGATTGCGAAGAAGGGTGTAAGCGAAGGATCCAAGGTATATCGGAGACACGATGCAAAATGTAGAGGTGAGAGCGAGGCTAAGAGTGAAAAGATAGATTCGACTATAACGGTGATCAATAGATGCGATCGAGAAGCAAATGATTGGTAAGGCAGCGAAAAATGTCATGACCGAAAATGATTGGAGTGAGTTGAAGTTATGGGATCTTCAATGTGGTGGTCCGGATCCTATGTTCATAGAAATAGGTATTTCAGGCTAAATTCTCTTTAGCTTTTCTATTTTTTTAATCATTATTCATATTTTGTTTTGGACAAGATGCTTTCTTCCGACCGCCGGAAAACTCAAGCATTTGCGGACCGGCAAATTCGAGCCCTTATTTTAGATTAATCTAGCAATTTCGAATCTTTATTTAAATTAAAATTTGCTTTTGGCCTTCTTTTTATGAGAAAATGAGCACGCTTTCAAGCCCTTTCCGCTAAGAATTACACGTCATGCTCTGGCGGGGCGAGTCGACTCCACGCGCGATCCCACCCGCCGTCCACCATTTCTTCTTGTCTCGTCGTCAACCGTCTCTCTCCGCCGTATAAAATTCAACACTCCCACTCTCTCTCTCTCTCTCTCTCTCTCCAAGTGCAAAACTGCAAATGCAACTCCATAGCCAAAGCTCGAGTCTCCATCACTCCCGCACGCACCACCACCGACACACCGCTTCCCTCTCGCTCAGCTGAACCGCCGCCACCGACGACCGCCGCCGACCGCCGCCATGGGCAAAGCCTCCAAGTGGTTCCGCAACCTCCTCGGCCTCAAGAAGGCCGACTCGCCTTCCCCCTCGCCGGCGCCGGCGCCGCCGCCTTCCAACAGGGAGAAGCGGCGGTGGAGCTTCGTCAGGTCGCACCGGGACAGGGACGGCGGCGGCGGCGGCGGCGGCGGCCGCCACCGGCGCTGCAGCAGCTCGTGCCCCACCCCCGCCGTCGCCCGCTCGGGGACCTCGCCGCGGACCCGAGCAAGCACGCCATCGCCGTCGCGGCGGCCAGCGCGGCGGCCGCGGAGGCGGCGGTCGTGGCCGCGCACGCCGCGGCGGAGGTAGTGCGGCTGACGAGCAGCGGGCGGTGCGCCGGCAGCGCCGCGGCGTACGGCGGCGGGGGCTGCGCGTCGGCCAGGGAAGTGGAAGCGGCGCTCAAGATTCAGTCGGCATTCCGAGGCTATCTGGTGAGTTCTCCGATCGTATCTGAGGCCGTTTATTCTCATCCTGCACGACGTTTCGGTATCGATTTTGGTGAGATGGTTACGGGGATTAGCCTGCTTCGAGATGGAGCGAGCGAGCGAGCGAGCGGCCATCTGGGCGACGCCACGTGTCCGCATTTGTCTTTGTCTTCCTCGATCCGTCGTCTTGAAAAGTACCTGCAATTAGATTCCTCCATGAGCTGTCGCTTCCATTGCTCTGCATTTCTCTGCAATCGCGAGCTTAGAGATTGATTCTAATGGCCGCTTCAACCTTGTGAATCGTTTCTTAGCAGGAACTTGTCTTTCCATCTGTCAAATCAAAGATTCGTCCTGCCTTTTTTTTTTTTTTTTTTTTTTTTTTGCATGTGTTCCTTCGCTGCTGTTCTTGTTCTGCAGATTCTAAGCTAAATCAGGCCCTTCGTGTTCGCTCGTTTCTTTCGTGCGGCGAACTTAGGAATCAACCATTCGCAGAATCCATCACGAGATGAGAAAAATCGAATTCCAGCGAAAGTTCATGGAGGCAAATGCATTGAACGAATCTCCCACGAAGGAGGCGCGTTCCTTCGTCCATCTACAGTTTGGGCGACTCGTGTTGTTCCTTTTCCCATCTCCCTTTCCTTGCGAGAACCATCCGTTATCAGGACGCTGTCGTTTTGTCCCTTTCTGTCTCTCTTTCTCGCCCACTGGTTTCGTCCGAGTTGTTCTCCCCCGTCGTTTCACTCGGAAAAAGCTCGCTAGGCAACAGAAATGCCGGAACTCTTTACTGCTGTTTCCATTTGTTCAATTCCGAGATTCGATGGAAATAGAATATGACGTGTATGTGCAATTAAGATAGAGGAGAAGCCGTGTGGGCCTGGACAAAATTCCTGTCACGTCCTACACGTTCTGGGAACGAGCTCCTATCAACGTCCATTTGCCATCGCCGAGGCGAGATGGCGTTTTCACTATTTTAATCCTAGAATAGGATTAGGTGCTCTGCGTTTCTCCGCTGGTCATACCACATTCTCCCTCCCCACTCTACTCTAATCTGCTCTGCTCTTGTCCGCTTGCGGTGGCGTCCTCTGCCCCTTTTTCCCCTTCTGAGGTTCATCTGTATCGTGTTCCCATTATGATAATTTGTCTACTTCTGCTGGGTGGGTTGGGTGGGTTGGGGGGGAGGCTCGTTGCTTGACCTTTCCACATTCATTTGGTGAGAGGTCTGGTTTTACACTCCGGTCTGTGCGGTTGCCAACTGTACGTGGGTGATGGGTAATTGGTCTTTGCGATATCCGTGCTGAATTACTTGTTAAGTAATTGAATCTTGACGGTGAATGGCTAGCGTAATTTCTTTTCGTGTCATTGATAGCATGAGTTAAAGTGCGGACTACGATTTTCAAATCGAGGTAGATGGCTGGTCGGATAGACTTAGGAAGTTAGGTCAACACTTGGGTCTGGCATGCTTTGATCTTTTCTCCAGGATTATATGGGAGTGGGTGGTGGTCCTCGACCCCACAGATTCTTGGAGGTGGCGGTGTTGGGTCTTGGGGGCTGGGTTTCCTTAAGTGGGTTTAGGCTACTTTTTGGTGATGAAAGTGGGATTAGCTGGTTTTTACTTTTGAGACCTTTTTTGTCGTTGTTGTTGTGGAATTCATGGTCACGGACCCATGAAACCGAGCAGTCTCTTTTTTCCCTTTTGTAGGGCGGCTAGCGAAACGTCTTTGTCTTCTCGATGCAATGTCAGGCTTTCCTTCTTCTCCCCCCTCCCCCTTTTTCTTTTCGAGCAGGTGCGGGTGTGGAGTGGGTGAAAACTCGTCTCTTTATGGCGCCTGTTCCCCTTTCATTTTCGCATGTCAATGTGTGCTCTGACTTCCCCCTTGGCGCCATTTTCGAAAGCCCATCTAATCTAGGAAAATAGTAAATGCAGTTCTCGTGCATGGTGGAAATGTAGCCATCATGGTACGTATTTATATGTTTATATTGGACTGTCGACTGGTTTGTGTTTCCTCGGTATCACGTCATGTATTGCTCTTTCAAATGTTGAATCCACACGACTTGATTGCACGAGAAAAAAATTAGTGCATTGAAAATTATAAGATCCCTTTCGTTTGGTTATGTCATGGGTCAATAAATCCATTTAATTGTTTTACAGTAACCGGAAAATCACTATAAATTTACCTCGCGTGAGTGAATAATCACCTGGCGTATGCTTTATCCCTGGCTCATGTACTTAGACACTATTCAGTATGACCCACTTTTGGCCGGTGGCCGTGTCTATTTTGTCCCGGATTGTGCACTATTCTGTATGTCCCCATTTGTAGTAAGACACCGATTTGTGCACGGATTATTGTACTTAGGAATTTTTTTTTTTTTTTGGTCCCGCAAAGACTGATTTTTGTCTCGGGAGCGGTGCTGCTTCGGCCCCTTCATTGGAAACCCCGCTTGCTTCTCTCGTCCAAATCCTTCGTACATGTCGTCCAACGAGGCGCTCAGCTCATTTTAGTGGTCATTATTTAGTCCCAAATATGTAGTACCATGTCACTAAATCTTTCCGTACGGACCAAATCTTCTCTACTTACTGCACGCGTAATTGCAGTTCTAAATCGTCTTTTGACAGTGCTTTCCCTTGTTGTAGTCATGTGTACTTTGAAGCGAGCTGGACGAATTATTGCCTTTGTTATCTACATTTGTTTGGCTTTGCCTGAAGCTGTGAAAACTCACAATTCTCTTTCCTAATCGAGATGGGACTCTCTGTAATTTACTAAAGATCGTACCTTGAATCTTGCTTCTGCTGCTTCTTGGGTCCGGCAGGCAAGGCGAGCGCTGCGTGCACTGAAGGGATTGGTCAAGATTCAGGCGCTGGTGAGAGGGCATATCGAGAGGAAGCGAACTGCTGAACTGGTGCGCAAAATGCAAGCCCTGTTGCGTGCCCAGGCTCGGGCACGTGCGGAGAGGGCCCAGGTCTCTGAATCTTCGCAATCAAGTAGCAAGTCCTCTCACTTTCACCACCCGGTAATTCCTCCAATTCTCCCTTTTTCTCATACGTCTTCTTTTTTGCGTCCTCCTGTGGACCAGCGATTTTTAATATGCTCGCATCGCTTGTGTTGATGATCTTACGCACATAGCTTTTGACAAATTCTTTACGTACGAGAACAAGTGGACCTTCGAGAGCTGCATTTTAAACTATTCATGACAACAACCTCGTTACAGGGCCCCGCTACTCCCGAAAAATCAGAATATGTGGTTCGAAGCAAGAGTTCTAGACAGGATCAGTCGCCGGTTCTCAGGGTACGCTTCGACCCTTGACTTGGTGTTACGTTGCATTACGTTTATCATATGTTCCTTGGGTAAATGAATTACTTGAAATCCCAGGGTAGCTTGAGGACTGGTTTGTCCAGAAGGAACCTTTAATTGCGGAACCCCCATTATTAATCTGAAATACTCTTTTAGTGCTTGCTTATCTTTGACGCCTTTATCAATTCAATCCCGATGAATGCAGAGGAATGGTTCCAGATCAAGTGGCAGGATCGTTGGACTTCAAGAAAGAGCACCCTTGGGCCGCAATTGGTCGGAGCGTCGTGTCGATGACAGACTGGGGGATCAACGTGGACCTTTGGCGAACAGTGGGCATGTGGATGATGAGAGAAGTGATAAGATCCTAGAAATCGATCCAGGGAAGCCCTCCTTTACGCCCAAGCGCCGAAGTCTTGTGCAGTCGTTGCGGTACTCGTTGCCTTCAGACCAAGCGAGTCATAGCTACACCACTTCAAAAGACTCGACAGCGCACCAAACAGTTCCTAGCCCCTCTTCATGTGAGGTGCAATCTCTAAGTCCGCTGGATTTCTCTCACGATGTGGAGGAAGGTGTGTTCTGCACTGCCGACAACAGCCCCCAATTCTATTCTGCATCTTCCCGGGGCGCTAGTTCTAGGAGAAGCCCATTTACCCCCACCAAGAGCGATGGCTCGAGAAGCTACTTAAGCGGCTACTCGGACCACCCCAACTACATGGCTTATACCGAATCTTCAAAGGCCAAGGCCAGGTCGATGAGCGCCCCTAAACAGCGGCCTCACTTTGAGAAATCTAGTTCCACGAAGAGGTACTCTATACACGGGTTCGGCGAATCGAGGTCCATCTCACAGAAGGTCCTGTCCTTGCATGCCAATTTCTCAAGCAAAGCATATCCGGGGTCGGGTCGCTTGGACAAGCTCGGGATGCCTGTTAGAGGTGATGGGTACGGGTATACATACTAGAGGAAGGTACAGGAGCATACTATTGTCGGTCTCTTCTGATTAAAATCGATTGCCTAACTGATGCTTCGGCCAACCGTCTTCTCTTTGTAACTGTTATGTATCAACTATATTAGAATTGGAGTAGTCACCATTAGGGTAGGCCTTCATATCTAACAGAAGCCGTGTTATATCCATCATCCGACGGGTCATCATGGCTCTAGAGAGCTTCTAGTTTTATTTTGCACCTTATCACAACTTCCACGACTCTGCTACTTTTGTTCTCCCTAGCATTAGGAGTCCACTAGGATTGTCAAGGAAGGTATCAATTTTATAGGATTTACGCAACTTTATTTCGCTGGACAAGAGTGCATTTCCTTGAACAGCGCCCTACCCATTTTTTCATGGAATCTCTACGACAGATTCACGAACAAACCAACTGCCCGCCATGGAATTGTTGTTTTCTGCATGTTTCACCCATCCCTTCTTGCAGAATCCGAGTGAAAAGCAATTCATTCAAATCTGTTTTAGAGAGAGAGAGACAAGGAGCGAGTTCGGTATACTGTATTTCTATAAGTTGACGGACAAAATAACGGGGTGGTGTCTGAAGCTACAGATTTTTACACAAGCAGCAAGGGACGTGTCACACAATAAACAAATGAAAGAACGAGTTATGACGGAAAAAGATAAAAAAAACAAATGTACCCTAAACACAAAGCATATGAGATACAGAACACTCGGGATTTTTTTTCAGTTAGTACACTTCCATCTCGAAGTCGGGACGCAGCTGAGGTAGTGGCACCAGCTGCAGTGATCATTTGCGTTCTCTCCTCTGAAAAGCATGATCAACCCCACCACAAATCTGCAGCATTTAGGAAAAGCTCGAGTAAATATTTTCCGTCTCACTGAGAGTCCATAGGTACTCATAAATCCATTAGCAAGCAAAGCATTTGAGATACCGTTCTAGGCAACGTCAAGGGTTAAAGAGAGAAACAAAAGGAGAGAAATCAAACTAGCGAAATACGGCAAAATGTCCAATTCGTGCAATTGACAACAGAAAGATCTTGGACCATCGATGCATGCATTGGCATTACCATTGCCCAAGTTAAAGAGCTTACCCAGCTATCAACAAGACTAAGGCAATCAACAAGAGGACATATTGGTAGCCCATGTGCTTTGATTTGGCACGACGCTCTACCCAGCCAAACTGGGGCCGGATGAGCAAAATAAAACCGAGGAGCAATCCTGTCAAGAATCCTCCGATATGGGCAAAGTTGTCCACATGAGGGAGAATCCCAACTGCTAGATTAATGGCTACGATGAACAACAATGTGAAAAGAGCTGCAGCCTGCACGACATAAAGAAGTTTTTGAGCACAATATAAGCACCATGGTCAAATAATCTACTTCATCCAATTCAGTGGAACTAAAAAAGTTAGCAGTCATAGGCTAATGAGTGCTGCCCGAGAAATCTTCAATTTCAACCTCAGAAAACTTATTTGGCGCTCAGATTTTGCCACTCTCTAGTCATGTTATTGGAATGGTAAGGAACAATTTTAAAGAATAAAAATAAAGATCTACGGGTGTGTCTCATTAGTCATTAATATGAGGCGCTTTAACCTACATTAGCAGTCATAGGCTAATGAATGCTGCCTGAAAAATCTTCAATTTCAACCTCAGAAAGCTTAGTTGGCCCTTGGATTTCGCCATTCTCTAGTCATTATTGGAATGGCTAAGGAACAATTTTAAAGAATCAAAATAAAGATCTTAATATGAGGCGCTTTAACCTACATTAGCAGGCCAGAATCATGATGCATGAAATGTGAACATCTATTTTGTTCTTCTTTATCTCTAATTGGGTTGAGGTATTTGGTTCGAGGGAATAAACAGTGACATGGAGGGCATCGGACCTTATTGGTATAGATGGTCCAGTTAGTGAGAAGCTCTGACAACATCGCTCCCAAAAGCCCAAAGACAGCACCAGAGGCACCAACGGAGATGTTGTTCTGATTAAAAAGGGAGGACAGAACGCTACCACCAAATCCTGATATTAGATAGATTGCTCCAACTCTCACTGCAAGAGTAACCACAGAAGAGCAATGTCAATTAGAGTCCACAGGGATGAGACTCATCTAGTAGAAGACTTTCCAAATCAACAGGCAATGGAATGAAGTTACACAGAACATTGCTATAAAGCAGCTTTAAGACATTATTATGTGATATGGACAGTAGACATACCGAAGCCAAATTGCTGTTCAAGGCGAATTCCAATGAAGACCAAGCTCAACATGTTTGCAAGCAGATGAATGACACCAGCATGCAACCACATACATGTGATGAGTCTCCAACCTTGGTTTCCATGTACAACATTGTACCACTTTAAAGCTCCCATCTTCTCCAATCTATATAAAAACAAAGCATGAAGTTCAACAACCATGATTCCAAATCGCCACAAAGATTCTCTAGTAAATTACAAAGATGTCTATATCCGTTAGCTTAGTTTATGATGGACAGTTATGATGCTAAGTTTCTGATCAGGATGTCACTCAATTACTTCTAGCTATTTAAACTAAAGTCGTAAAATACTGCGGGACTTGTCGTCCTCCATCAGCTCAGTAAAGCCTAATTGAATGTACAAAAAATTTCAACAAGCAATAGCGGTAATCCATCTGAGATTTTGTGAATGGAACTTCTCATATTTAATCACGCATTAAGTCAAAGTTTTTCGATAGATGACAGGGTCGAACATAAAATTGTATGTTAACCTGGAAAATTTTCCAGCACAATGATATATGTAAACAAGAAAAGAAACCAGTACATCTTATGTCCGGACAAAACTCCATATGAACATTTTGTGAATGGAAGAAACCAAAAGAAAAGACCTTAGGAAAAGTCAAGGGGCCAACTTTGTGAAATATCAGAGCATAAAAAGAACAGAGAACATAAACATTATATGTGCAAATAGACATTTATGATCGAACAAGGAACAAGTCATATAAAATGAAACAAGACTGTCCCGCCAACTGATTTGCTTTATTCCTGTCAATTTTAGTCAAGAGAAAACTACAAATTAGCTGTTAGAAAATGACGCCTCACAACATTACAAAACCTCCCAGCTCAAACACAAGATATGGGACAAACATAAAGACAACACCTTGCATAAGGCATGCTTCGAAATTTGCCTCGACAAATCGCAATATGAGAAACTTTGCAGAACTCAAAGCTAAACTTATAGAATACGCAAACAAAAAAGCTGGAGGAATCAAATAGCTAATGCAGATCAAGATGCAGCTGTATCCATCTCTTTTTCGTCTCGGCCTATATCTGCATTCATCTACTTATTTATTTACATATACAGACGATAGTGATATCCAATAGTATAATTTACCGTGTTCACCGAGATCAAACCCCAAATTCTCCATGATTAAGATATGTCATCTCCTTCAAAGGGGGGAAGCAAGCGAGTTTTCATATGAGCAAGCCTCAAGACACTCAAAACCAAAAAAATTCCTGATCTGGAACTCAAATTCAACAAGCACAAGCGGACTAAGCCAATCTTATGATCCCTCAATGGCTAATCAAACCGAAACCAACAAATCAAAAAAGAAAAGAAAAAAGAAGCCATAATTATCAATAGATAACCTTGTTCTCAGTTCCATTGGACCAGCTTGTCGAATTTCACAAATCAAGTGCAATACACAACGGAGCACACATTACTGCATCGGAGGACAGGCTATTCATCAAGCAACAAGTGCAATGCGAGGATTTTTCTAAATTTCAAGCTGAATACGAGCTGCCGAACCGCTGGAAGTTGCACAACAGGTGACGAACATCATCAAATCACACGAAGAAAACGCAGCGGAATCACTCACGTGCTGGAAGAAGGGCCGAAGAGCGGGTTCTCCTTGAGCGGCTGGAACGAGAACCTCCCGAGGAACCCAGCGACGCAGCCGCCTTCGATTCTGACGTTGTTTTTCGGGCAGTTGTTCACGTACATCGCCGCGATGAACACCGCCACGTTGGCGACGACGATCACCGGGACCAGCCACGACGTCCACTGGCTCTCGGAGTCGTCGCCGCGGCGGCCGCCCCCGTAGAACGTCGCCGCCTGGTTGTATCCCCCGCCGCCGGGGCCCTTCGCGGCGCCGCGCTCGAGATCTCGGCCCGACATGCCTCGAATCCGAACCCCGAGAACAAACCAAAAACCCGACCCGACCCGAACCCGGACACGGACCCGGTTCGAACGACGGCGAGGTGGGGGATCGATCGGCGAGCGCGGACCGCAGGAGGAGGATCGAGGAACGATGGAGCGATCGGACGGCGGAGGTTGCGAGAATGCGAAGGGAGGAGGAGGATCTGCGGCCGGCTTTTCTGTCTCCTTTGGTTTCTTTCTGCTTCACGGTCTTTTTAGCCGTTAAAACTCTCCGCTTTTTAATTGCTTGCTGGGGACGAGGAGGAGGAGAGGCGGCGGAGGCGGAGGGTTTTGCTAGAATCACCGTCGGTGACGCGGGGGATTTTTATAGCCAGCCGCGGTACGGTAACGGACGCGGTCGCGGTCGCGGTCGCTGTCGGGGTGAATTTACCGTGACGCCCCTCGCTCGGCGACGATAATATCGTACTAAAAGTCGGGAACACGCGGGACTCTCGTCCTTATCGTTTTCCTTCTTTTTTTTTGCGCGTTTCCGGTGGGACAGCGTCGGCCGGGGATAGTCCAGCTGGCACGATTATTTTCTTGTTAATTAAAGATTAAACGTGGGATTTGCTTCCATTTGGAGGGAGGGGATTCGATGCTGGGGGGATTCTCACGCGGTGTTTCGCATGAATCGTCAGATTCCCACCGAATTTTTAGTTCACCTAAGTTTCACACCACGATGAGAAAAAGAGACAAAAAGAAAGTCGGCATATACACCAAAAATTCTCTGATATGACCTCCATGATGCCTCTATCTCAATTTCTTTTTTGTGTGTATTATTAAGACCGCCGAGCTTGTAATGATACGACAAAAATACTCTCTATCTATCATAAAAAAGAAAATCGATCCTGAATTTTGACCGTCAGGGCACCATTACTAATCTTTTTTTTTTTTTGTGTGTCATTGATATCTAAAATTTATACAAATGTGATGAAATTTTGAGGTACTGGTGTCGTAATAAGCGTAATTTTTGAACTTTTTTGTGATATTAGCACTATAATTAAGGAACATCATAATTTGGAACAATTATAGTGGGATCCAGGAGTATTCTCTTTTATGGCAATTCATTTAAATCCCCCATAACGGATGAGGTCGAAAAGGGTAAATTTAACAAATTAAATTAGTATTTTTATTCCTATCCAACGGATCTCTCCTTTCTCTACTCATTATTGTTATCATTATTATCATCATCTTCTTTTCTCTGCTTTTTTTTTTTACTTTTGCTCCTTTAATGAGGACATCCTGTTACCAGCAGCAACTTGGACCAGTCACCACGCCCACAGCCACATGGACCACCTTATGAAATCACTGCTCTGTTAAGGTTCAAAAACTTTAAGACGCATAATTACGGTGCGCAATGCTGGTCATAATTTCATACTTAAAAGCATGTCATTAGAGCATTAGGGATGGTGCATTCAACGTTGACCGGTTTGAATTTGAAACAAGATGGGTCCATAAATCATGGCATGGAATGAGGATGTTCCACATTCTGTGATCACATAGTTAAAAAGCTTGAGGTCAATAATTTCAATTTCCATTTAAGAGAAGTTCAAAAACTTTTGCCAGAAACATTACTTATCAACTAACATATCTAGAGAACCACTGGGGGTTCGCCCCGGTGGCCACCCTTCCAACATGGAAGGGGGAGGTGAGGGGTTCAAATCCCCACCTTCTCAGAGGGGATGGGGGGTAGGGACGCGTAAGTTTGAGAGTGGGTTGCGACTCCCACGCCCGCAAGGCGGGGGGCGCGACAGTCTGTGAGTGAGTGTAGAGTAGGAATAGAGTAGGACCGACCAAAAAAAAAAAAAAAAAAAAAAAACTAACATATCTAGAGTTAATAAGATATTTAAAAAAGAAGAAGAAGAAGACTTGTGCCTTTTTTCACGAAAATAGTATTGTCGTTTTTATAAACACTTGTCATTGCCACCGATAAATTAATTATCTAGCAAAGGTTTCTAATGCATTTTAGTATCTCTCTAAACCATTACGAGGTCCTAATTTACATACTTTTCTCTTAATTAGAGCGCTTTGAATTTAACGAGAAAAGAACTACAAACATCAGAAAAAATTCCAAATATCGACATTAGTTTTCTGAAAAAGAAGGATTAGGTAGCATCTTTGCTTGTTCCTATGTACTTTGAAAGCTGAGATTGAGAATATTTTTCAAACAACTTTAGTTGACAGTTGTTGTCCTCCCATCGGAGAGAGGCAGGACAGCTAAGCATTAGCAAGGACTTGTTCCTTTGGACACATGGGTTTTGGACACAACGGTTTTCACGCTAAACCAAGTCAAGCGAATCTTTCTTAATCGTGTCTTAATTAGGAACCGAGTCAACTTAATTGTCATGCCTTGAAGTTATTGACAAAGGAGCTGTAGAGTTGTCTGTAATCACAATATTTCTCACTAATTGACCAGTTGTCACTTTCATCGACCTGCTTTGTAATGATTAATTGTTTTGTTTTCGTCACGTTTTTATTAGAATTTTAGATGCGTCAGATACTTCCAAGACTCGGAATTTTTATAATTTACTATTCATGCAAACTTCTTCCATCCAAATATTGAAGGAAATTTCGTGTGCCTCATATGCTTTTGTAGAAGACGAGCGAACCTTCATGGTTGACGAGTCGGTTAAGCCTGTGCTACCCTACCAACCATTTAATCGAAGATCCAATTATAAAATTCCATAAGCACATATAGTACAGGAAAAAAAATGGTGAAAATCATGATCGGAAAGTGTCTTCGGAAGTGGGTAAGGGGTGAGGGCGGAACGGTCACGGGCAGGTGACGGTAGAATGCGGGTGGGTGAGAGACGTGGTTGGGGATTAGTTGGGATTGAAGGCAAGGGAGCAGGAGGCGCGGAGCTTTCGCGTGCGCGACTCCACGAAAACGAAACGCGAACCAACCCTTGCGTCTTCGTTTTCCAATTTTGCGTGCCCGGGCGTCATCGCAACCGTACCTTGATCACAATTCACACAATCTCTCATTTTTCGCTAAACTTTTTTTAATATTTAAAAATAAAAGAAAATCAAGAAATTGGACCGAGTCTTCAACTTGGGTTATATTAGATTTGAGGTGCGGTTCGATTCAAAGTTAACGTACACTCAAATGATTCGGGATTCAGAAAATTCGAACCGACTCGTTCACAAACCTTGCTGGCAGCGAGCCCGAGAGAAGCTACAGGTGGCCCGTCGCGCTTGTGCCGCTAGACGGGTGGAGAGGTTGATCCGTATAATGTAGACATTCATCATTTAATTTCTTCCTTTTCGTCTAGTCCTTCTCGGCTTATCTTGTCTCTGTTAATTTACGTCTTCCGCCCGTCGCTGCGCGGTATGGCTGGATTGTTATCCGACGTAACTTCCCTCTCATCAGGAGTCAACGTCACGGGGAGGTGGTGGATTTGCTTTTGCTGGCATGATTGGTTGCAACGGTCGCTTCCAAGTCAATCCAGTTTAATTTTCTTTTCCACGTGTTGTATCGACACGCGGTAAATTCCTAATAATGTCTAGCGGGCCCACCTTAGGTGTCCCGTCGGATGAGGCGACTTCCCACATGAAATTGATACGATTCAATGGCACACGTGCATTGGACCCCAACAGAGTATGAACGCCTCATCTCTTGACGCGCATTGCCATATGAAAAAAGTGTGAACACTTGAGCTCCGATCCACAAAAGCTACTGTTGGAGTGCACTTGACATTGGGATAGTAGGCCCTGTATCATACTTTCTCCAAGCAATTTGGCCACGATTGCAGTATGAATTCAATTAAAAGCTACTTTCGGTACTTTTCATTTTCAGAGCCATTGTCTATCGCTATCAATTGGCATACAACGCCAGATTTGATGCCACATGGACTACATGTCTACATTGTGTTGATCACGTGAAGTTTGATTACTTGATCACTAACTTGAAGAGTCATTAGACTATGTAAAATTTGCGCATATAAACAAGAAGATAGAGTGGATAAAGAAAAGAAAAAGAAATGTTAAATTAGGGATATTAAATTGTTGTAGCTATGTAGACATATAAAATCATGATATATATATATTTTAAATTTCATCAGCATCCTAAATAAATTTTATGTCTAAAACATAAATCTAAACGGTATTTTTGAAATTTAAGACAAAAGCTATGTACCATGAAAAATAAGAATACAAATTCTCTTCATATGATAGTATATTTATATCAATCGATTTTCAACCTTAGGGTATGCATGCAAATTCCTGTTTATTTTTCTCTTTTATTAGCGTGAGACGTTCTTATACTAGGAACACAACCGGACACCGACAACATGCAATTCTATGCATTGTCCATCTTCACTCGTTGTTCTACTCAAATTCTATTTATTTCATGAATTTTTTTTTCTTGAAAAACATTTTTCAAAGTTTCTAGCGTAGGATGAAGTTTAAGTTATTAAAAGTATATTGTCTATAATTCATACACAATCTCTCATTTTTCACTAGACTTCTTTTTAATATTTAAAAAACAAAAAACCAAGAAACCAAACCGAGTCTTTGATTAGGGTTATATTAGATTTGAGGTGCAATTTGATTTAAAGTTAATACACACTTAAACAATTCAAGATTTTAAAAAATTTGAACCAGACCATTTACAAACCCACCCGGTGATGGCCTAATAGAGGCTATAAATGGCCCATCGTGGCTGTGCCGGGTACAGAGGTTGATCAATATAGACTCCGTTTGGGAACCACTTTGGAAAGCCCTTTGGGGGTCCACAGCCCATTTGCCCAAATATTATGTGTTTGGGAACACCCAATGAAACTCCCCTTGAAGGAATGCTGGCATTTCAAAGGCTGAAAGCCCAAGGCAGCCTTGGGCTTTCAGCATTTCGGGAATGGTCGGGCACTGTTCATCTTCTTTTTTGTTAGAGAGGCCGGCGAGATACTGTGTTGGGTCGGCAACGGGCAAGAGAGGTTGGCGTGGTCATGGCACCTCGGTAACCGTTGCCGATCAGTCGCGCAACCCAGATCTGGGTCACGGCAAGGTGGCAGAGGTCGCGTGCCTGGGTCGCGGAGGTGGCAGAGGTCGTGCGCTTGGGTCATGGAGGTGGCAGAGGTTGCCTAGGTCGCGGTGTGTGACTGCCGCCACCTCGCCGCGACCCAGATCTGGGTTCTAGGTCGTGACAGTCACACTTGCCACAACCTTTGACGACCCAAGACATTGCTGCAACCTAGATTTGGTTTGCGGAGGTTGCCTGGGTCATGGCACGGGACCTCCTCCACCTCGCCACGATCGCCTGGGTTGCGGCGATCACAGCTCGCCACGACCTTTGGCAACCCACGACCTTGCTGCGACCCAGATTTGGGTCGTGGCGCGCGACCTCCTCCACCTCGCCGCGACCTCCGGCGACCCACGACCTCGTTGCGAAAGTGGTCGGAGGTCACCTGGGTCACAGCGTGCGACCTCCTCCACTTCGCCAAATTGCTTGCTCCTTGTCGGTGACTACCTATTCTGGCCAGCCAACTTTTTTTTTTTTTAATAACAAATGGCTTTGCAAATATAATTTTCCTAAATACCATTTTACTGAAAGATACTTACAATGGACTTTTACAATAAAATTTATCAAACACAATTTATATTTTAAAAAACACCTTTAATTCAAAGGTTTTTGTATTTTTCGAAAGACTTTTTCCAAACTGTCTTTCCAAATGCATCCATAATGTAGGTATCCTTTATTTAATATTTTCGTCTTTTGGTCTCGTTCTTTTCAACTAATCTCGTCTCCGTTAATTTATGTCTTTGCGTCCGTTGGTTGAGTGGCGTGGCTGGATTACGATCCGATGCACCTTTCCTCTCATCAGGAGTCAACGTCAGGAGGAGGTGGCGGGTCTGCCTTTGCTGGCCTGATTGATTGCACCTGTCCCTTGGAAGTCAATCCAATTTCATCTTCTGTCCACGTGTTGCACCGACACGCGGTAAATTCTTGATTATGTCTAGCGGGCCCAGCACAAGTGTACCGCCACGAGTCCCTCCGAGAAATTCATACAATCCGACAGTGTACGTGCATTGAATCTCGACAGAGTATGAACACCTCAGCTCTCGATGCATGTCACAATCTGGCAAAGTGTGAATACCTTAGCTCGGAGCCATAGAAGATGCTGTTGGAGCTCGGCTCGTCATCAGAATAGAAGGTCCCGAGTTGTAGTTTCTAGAAGCAATCTGACCATGATAGGGAATTGTCGCGATCAAATTTTTCGGGTTGGATTGTTAAGCTTGGACTTAATTCGGGCTCTCCCAAGTCCATACCAATTCACGACTTAGGTTCAAGTTCTTAACATACAAATGATTTTCAATCAGGAGTCGCTACTAATCTATTTTCGGTGGGTCGATTAGAAACCTAAGTAAAGTAACGGGAGATTTACTTTACTTCTACGAACCAGAAATTCATGAACTTGGTTACGTTAGATTTCTCTAACGCTCTTTCGGTACCTTTCTTTTTTATTTTGAAAAATGTTTTTTACAGGCAGTTTGAATTGATTTTAAATTTAATTCCCTAACATGTGAAGCGATTATGCGGGTACGCAAATCACCAATTTAACACCCAAGAAAACAATTAAATAATGCAGAACTTACCTCAAAGTAACGAAAGCATCTGCAGTGTTAAATTAAAATCCACATCAACAACCCTAGATATGATTTCTGATTAACACGCAATTTCAATTTTTGTTTTCACTTTATTTAATGAAAATCATGCAATGCATGCTAATAATTTAATATGACATGGTAGCACGACCTAAACTATATGACATGAAGAAATGCAATAATTAAATGTAATCTAAATGACCTAATTCGAATAACATGCAATGCAATGCAATGATATACAAAATTATTTCAACTAAAATGACACGCAACACGCAACTTAATATGCGAGCTATATGTCACGCGACATTTATAAATGACCCAGTCTAATGACGAGGAAGTTTTAAATGACGTGCATTTCATGAACCTAATTCTATATGATGTGCACATAATCATTCCTAACAAAAGTGTGCAATCTATTTGGGAGAAATTATCTAAACCTATAATATGCAATCCTAGGCATGACGTACAAAGAATGCCCTAATTCTACATGACATATGCCTGATGTTTTTTTATGTTTTTTTTTTATTTATAAAATTCGAAATTTAAAATTGTTAAATTAAACAAAAACTAACATCCTAAATGAATGCATTTTTATTTTATATTTTTTTCTAAATTCGAAATAAAATCCCTATTCTAGATATGTATGTTAATATTTCAAAACAAACCGAATCCTAATTTAAATATTTTTTGGATTTTTTTAATGGTTCTTCAAAACAAGCAATTATTAAATAAACATTGTATTTAAACTAATTAAAACATCCAATCAAATAAATAATTAAAATAATCAAAAAATAACATGTTATCTTACTATAACTCTGAACGTCACGAAAAGTTCAAAATAATTAAAAATCTGATCCGAAGTTTTACGAATCAAATTAATAATTATATATTGATTCAACAATTAGGATACTATAAACAAACCCCCAAGAATTAATACAATTAAAAAAATGACTCGACATCTTACGGTCAAATTAATAATTACAATAATCTTAGAGATAACTCATGCCAATAATGCCTACAATATCCATAACTTAAAAGTCACCTCACAATATTCAAACTTAAACAATAATAATAAAACTAACTAAAGGTAAAGTAAAATAATATAAAATAAGAAAAATAAACAACCTAAAGAAAATGGAGGGGCAGCAAATTTGTCGACACCGGGCAGGGGGTTTGGGTCGCTGGCGTTCGGGGTTCCGGCGAGGGGAGTCGCCGGTGCGGCTGGACGGCGACGGCTCAACTCGGCTCGGGCAGAGGCGGAGCAAGGCGGACAGGCGGTTGCTGTGGCGTGCGTCGCTCGGAAGAGCTCGTCGGGTGGTGGGTGGATCGTGCGAGCTCGCGGGCAAAGGAACCTCAGTGGTGACGTAGCGAGGCGGATCGACTCGGGCGTTGCAGAGGCGCGAGATTGCAGCGGCGCGGGGGTGCAGGATGGCAGCGTGGCGGCGCGGCGCCGGACGGAGCGAGCTGTCGGAGCGGGGCTCAGGCGCGGCGGGCTTCGGCCACCGAGCGAGCAGGAGGCGAGGTGCTGCGGAGGCGAGGTGCTGAGGCGGAGGTCCGAGCGGCGTGCAGTGGGGTCGCGGGTCACCGGTGTGAGGCGGTGCTGGTGAGGCGACCGGTGCGGCTCGGTGGCTTCGCGGCTGCGGGTGGAGGACGGTGCCGCTGGTGCTCGAGCAGATCTGGGCGGAGGGTCTGAGCGGATCGGGAAGCGGCGCCGACGGCAGAGGAGCGGCGGTCGGCGACTCGGAGGTGGCTGGTGGCCCGGGCAGCAGGCGGTGTCCGGTGCTGTTAATCGGAAGGTGGAGGCGCCACAGTAGTCGCGGTCGAGAGGAGGAAGATGAGCAGTGTTCTGCTCTTTTCCCCTTTTCCTGCTACTGGGTCCCGCTGACCTCCTCTCTCTCTCTCCCCTTTCACGGTTTCAGCACCTTCTCTTTCTCTAGGGCCCGATTACCTTTTTTTTTTTTTCTTTTCCTTTTGATTTTTCGAAAAAACCAAAAAGTCCCCCCTGTGTACTTCCCCTTTTCTCCACCGGAAGAGAATTCTTTTTTTTTCGATGAAGAGAACTCCCCTTTCATAGAGCAAGAACAAATCAATTTGTTCTACCAACGAAAATTTCATATATTGACTCAGCGATTGAAGATAATCTAAAATTTTTGTGAAGATTTTCCAGATAATTCACTCAAGATAAAGCTCCATTATCCAATTCGAAAATCTTTCGAAATCTTTATCCGTAACAAAATATTTTAGATTATTCCTTATTCTCCTTAATATTCCCAACGATTTTATCACAAGAAGATTAAAGATAAGATTGATATGATTTTTTTTTAAATGTCAAAAACCGCCGTAATATCACATCAAATCTCAATTTCCCACGATATAATTAATTTGAAAAAAACCAGGCTTTTTGTAAATTTACTCATTTCGCAGGCCTAATCAGGCTTGCCAAGCTACAACTCGAAATATTAATTTACGCCCCTCCACCACCAGTCCTAAAAAATGCAAATATAAAGATTAAAAAAATAAATGCATCTAATTTTATATGTAATTAATATTTTTTAAGGGATAAAATTACCCATAATTTTTTAATGTGATAAATGACTAAATGGGTCGCCAAAATTTAAGTGTCAACACCGTTTCAATAAAAGAGAGATTTGGCATTGATTTTACGAAAAAGTAAAGACTCGGAAAAATATTTTTCGAATAATGATTAAATATGTCGCTTAGAAAAATTAGTCAATGGAAAATAGTTTCATCATTTTGATGATAATTTATACCTAACTATTTTGGTAGTTGATAAAAATATTTTTTATTTGTTAATTCTTGTAGGCAATACAATCAATTATTTTTAGATAAATATTTTCCAAATCTTTAGTTTTGTGTAAAAAAAAATGCACCTCAAAATATGTTGATTTTTCTTAATTTTGACAAATGTACACATCCCGTCGATTAGTCGATTAAAAATACTATAGTGTCAAAGATTCATCACACTAGGAGGGTTTAGGTGATTATATATAAACCTTTTATTTATTTATTTTAAATTTTGATATAAATACGATCAATTAGCCGTGGAAAGTTTCTGTTTCATGATCATTTGTGTGAAAAATATGTTATATCGGCGGAGTACCTTGCGTACATTCTCTTATGAACCTAGCTGTCAACTTTTTTGGTATCTTGTTTTTTATTTTGGCCAAGCAGTTATCGACTCGACTTCTCGAATATACTGGTTTTTGATCTGTGGCATATTATTTTTAAAAAGTCTTTCGTCCCGTGTTGTATAAAATATTTTATTTGAAAAAAGAAAATCTCATTTATATAAAAACAATATCATTTATATATATAGCAAAAGCAAAACAACAGTATGTACATCGTTTGAATGAGCCTTAAAAAAGAGCATGCGTATGGTTCAAGTCTTTTAAAAACTAGAACTGCAAAAAATGCTAAACAAGCAAAAACTGATCAGCCCATGCCAATGTGGCCGGAACATCTAGCTCTTGTGATTCAGCAACGCTCCTTTGTTGATGGAGAGAAGTCGGACCCTACGTCTGGTTGTCGGGTGTGCTGAGCGTGGATGCGAGCATCGCATTTGTATCGTCTTCTGATGGATTAGCAAAAGGATTTGAACCAAAGAGGTAATCGGCGTCGACCACCGGATCTATATCCATGTCCATCAAGCGATCGATCCATTCATCATCATCCTTGACTTGCTCTACTGTTGTAGGAAGTAAATCTGCATATGCACCGTCGTCAAAAGTTGGATAAGTGGTGTCGCCAGTATCTACTAGGGCGGATGTTGCAATCTTGGGAAGGACATTGGCATCTCGGTTGCACCCAAAACTCGGGGAATAACTAGCATAGCGAGCTTCAGTTCCGCCGATCGTAAGAAGCCAGTTGAGGGTTGTGTTGCTGCCAAAGGTTGGAGACGTGGGATCACAGATATCTGGTCCCGGGGTCGTTGTCATCGTCGAAGCTGCAGCAGGAGGTGAGGATGCACGTACTGATATATTTGTATAAGGATCTTCTTCCACTGGAGCAAGAGATCTTGACTTGGAGTTGAAACCAGAATGGACCACCGAGTCTAGTTCCGTGGTAATCCACCCCTCCATCCATTCATCACTGCTTCCTTGCACCGTCACCGTCACCATAGGAGCAAGTGAATCGGCAATTGAGTCATCGCTGAAACCTAGGAAAGTCGGGTCATCGTTATCAAAGTGCAAGGTGGGCGCTGCCCCCGCTGACATCTGAAGTTGTTCGGCATATGCGACGCTGCTGCTAACGGCTTGGGAAGTGGCGGGCTGAGCTCCATCCACTGTGGATGATGACGCGATGGCAAAGTCACAGATGACGCTTGTGCGATCGCCGGAGTCATTGAGTAGGCACATCCTCTTCACTCGTCGATTCTCATCTTCAAATTGCATCGGTACGTCGGCCGAAATTACAATTTCCTTGTCTTTTGATTTCTTCTTGTCTCTATAAAATTTGATTTTGCATAGGACGTACTTGCACTGCTGCACCGAGTTAAACCAAGTGGTTAACAATTTCCAGCCCGTAGAGTGTCAAAAGAAAATGGACGACACGGGAGAGTTAGATTATGGAAGGAGGACCAAGAACCTTTCATTACTGCCCTACACACAAGAAGAATTCTTCCTTGAAACAAACGGATTGTTGCTAATAGGCATTAAGCATCATTACATGAAAAATCAATGCCAACATTCTACCATCAACACGAGTCAAAATTCTACCATGAACACGAGTCAAAGAATTATCAATAGATATGGAATTAAAACCTTACCCTCTCGTCGCATATTGAGAACTCGTACATGATCCAGCGCCCGCTCGTTGCACTCGAGCCACGTCCACCTTGAAACTTGAAGGACTTCTTGTAGCCAGCCAACTCACCAAGAATGTCGGGGATTTTCATCGAGTGCTGCTCTTTCCATGTCCCGGACCCGGCGGTCCTTAAAACCCTCGACTTGTTCTTTCTCAACGTGGTGAAAACGTAGAACGTTTGGTCCAAGGTGGTGTCGAAGATCCTCCAAGGCTCTTGGCTGTAGAGGTCACACTCTTCGATAAGACCGGGAGGCAATGGTGCGCCCGTTGCTTTCAGCTGGAGGTAGTGAGCGAAAAGGTGCTCATCGGTTGGGCGAAACTTAACTAGCGGATTCATGCTAGTGATGATCTCTCTCATTCTTCTTCTTCTTCTTTTTCTTGCTTCTTCTCGCTTCTTGCTTCTCGCTTCTCGCTTCTTGCTTCTCGCTTCTTGCTTCTCGCTTCTTGCCTCTTCTTGCTTTTTATTCTTCTTCTTCTTCAAACCGTCTTTCGCTTCTTTATCTATAAGGAAACGAGAGAGAGATCATCGACAGCCTATCCTTCTCCCCACCTGGGCTTCTTGCCTCTTCTTGCTTTTTATTCTTCTTCTTCTTCAAACCGTCTTTCGTTTCTTTATCTATAAGGAAACGAGAGAGAGATCATCGACAGCCTATCCTTCTCCCCACCTGGGCTGGCTCAGCCCATTCCTTCTCTTTTCTTTCTGAGCCCAGCCACTCCCTCCTCCTCGTTTCCCTTCTCTTGGACGCTAGCTGACGAACGGCATGAAGAAGAAAGGACGTACATCGGGATGAAAGACAGGGACAACGACAACGGTGCGAGCGATCACGCGAAATGCTCGGTCGGGGGGATTTTGTTAAATTAAGGATATTAAGTCGTGATAGCTATGCAGACATATAAAATCATGATATTTTTTTTTTTTAAATTTCATTAGTGTCCATAAATGAATTTTTGTCTAAAACATAAATTGAATGGTATTTTGAAAGGGCGGCCTTATTTTTCACCCTCTAAATAACTATATCCACACCTTTTTCCTAAAAAGACAAAATTGTCCCCAATCTTTCAATTGCTATTTAAAATTATGGACGGACTCCTTTTTTTTCCCTATCTATTTAGGATAATTACCATAATTAAGAATTTCATATATATATATATATATAGCATATTAAAGAAAAGTGCATGCTTAGGTGTTTCTATAACATTTTACATGATTCATGTCACTAACAGTAAGGAAAAAAGAAATTTTTTTAATATAGTATAAGAATGAAAAATCTCTTCTTCATCAATGATCTTATAACAAATTATCTACCATTTGTTCCTCTAATCTCAAGAGCTCATTTTCTTGCTGAAATTTTTATTAATTTAATTAGTCTTAAATATATGTATCAAGTCTCTTTATTTATTTATAGAAAAAAAGAAATTTTTTTGATTATTATATTGGCAAGATACTTTAAATAGAGCATCGAAAACATTAGAGGAATATCTAGGAATACCCTAAAAATATCGTGCGCAATGAGGTATCTTTATATATTTTTTGTAAGTTGTTCATAGAAGATATTAATTTTTGTCAATCCAAAATAATATTTTTCACTAAAATTTGCAAAAAAAATACTTATGTATGCAATGTTGGATTTAATTAAATTTTCCATAATTTTGGTCGCCAACATAGAAAAGAATTGGATTTCTTGGAAATTTTTCTTTTTGAAGAACAAATTCTTATTGAAATTATATCAAACAATTAAAAAAAAATAGTTCCTTTAAGATACAAGGAAAATTTACAATAAACAAAAGATAAATTTATGAAATTCTTAATTATGATAAGTAGATCCTATATAGATATCGAAATACAAAAAAAAAAGATAAGTAAATAAATTTGTAACCACCAAGACAAATTGCAATTGGAAGATTGACGGTAGTTTTGTTTCTTTAGTGTAAATGAGGGTGAACATAATTATTTAGGGGGTGGAAATAGCGCCTAAAATTATGGAAGCTATATTACATAAAAAATACGAATACTACTTCTCTTCATATAAAGGTACATGTATATCAATCAATTTTCAACCTTGAGATATGCATGCAATTTCTTGTTTCTTTTTCTCTTTTATTCGCCTCGGACACTGAACACCCGGACACTGAACACATGCAATCCTATGCATCGTCCGTCTGCACTTATTTTTCCATTAAAGTTCCGTCTACTTTTTTCAAATTTTTTGTCGAGGAGTGGAAAATTAGTGGTAAAAAAAAAATTGTTTCCGATCGATAGGCTGGGACTCGCGTCCTCTTGCCCTTGTGTAGCTTCTCATCCTCACGTCCTCGCACCCTCTCGTCGCCCTCGCATCCTCTCTTTGTTATCCCCTCTTTCTTACACGCTCTCTTCTCTTCCCTCTAGAGCTGCTCCTTTTTCCCATCTTTGTCATGCAATTTAGGGCTTCTTTGTCTCGTCCATCATCTCCAGAGCTACTCCTCCTCTGGTGCTGCCACGCGCTTCTCGTACAAATAGCAGAGTAGAGAGGGTGCCCCGTTATTGTTTTTCATTTTCTAATCCATGGAGACTCGATTCCCGAGGCAATTATTGTAATTAGCTCTCAATTCTATAAATCATTCTCTTTGCTTAGTGGCCTATTCAAGGGAAAATGCAAAAACCAACTCTTTGAGTTTAGTCTGATAGCAATATCTTGCCATTTGGTGCCATTAGCGGTTTTGGGTCTTCATACAATTGTTTGTTGGGATGATTTGTCATGGCAAATATTGTGCGATTCTTTTGTTTTCCGAACATGGATGATGGTCTCTTCGTTTATTTTGTGTCTTTGGAGCAGCTTGTGTTGTCCCACGGTATCAATATATCTGCATTATTGATTACTCACCTTTAAATCAGAGTGGAAGGATTACTATAGTCGGATAGGAAACTTAGCATCTGCCGGTCAACATATATGTAGGAACTTGTTGAGATGTTTGACATTTTTTGGCCTTCATTGCCTAGAGAAAACCATATGGAGTACCCTCTTAGTGATTATCGATGAGCTTCATAATATTTACTATATTTACTATAGTGGGGACTTGATTTTAGGATAACATCATTCTAACCTAGGATGAAGTTTGATTTATTTGAAGTATATTGTCTACAACAGGTTTGAATGAAGAAGACCCCTACTTATTTTGTTCATGTAGAAGTAAAATTGAGTGGATGCATGAGCATTTGCATACCTAATGTATGTATTCTTGAATAGCAGCTTGTGCTGTGTCGTGGTTCTGGCTCTCTAGTATTGCCCTTCTAGGATTGCACACATTTTGTGTTTCAAGATCAATGCTCCAATATAGATTGATCATGACAAAATCCAAGTGGCGGTAATGGTTGTGGCGGCAACATTTATGACAATTATCACACTATTTACGGATGATTATAATCATTTGAGAACCACATATTTAGAGAGGCTCATGTGAATTGAGATTACGAGAGAGAGTTGTATATGAATCGTGTGTTATACATTGATGATATTTATTGTTTAAATCAAATATGGATGCCGTCAAATGCTTTTCTTAGAGCTTTGGAAGGTGCTCAGTGCAAGTAACTTGTGTTCCACAGCCATATCATTGGATGTAATGTTAGGTTTAGAATCATTAGAGGGAGATTCCATAGGTCAATACAACCCGTGCATAGATATTTCAAAATTGTCTTTCAAGTGATTTTGAAATCATACAAACATGTGGTAAAAGAATCGACCGATTCCATTTCTCTTGAGATAAGTAATGATTGAAGGTTTTAATGGTGGAAGGTTTTATCCATATTTTAAGATATGGAATTTGGAAAAAAAAAGTCTTTATACATTTTTTGAGAAGTTTCATTAGTATTTGGTGGATAACTATATTTCAGAGCAATAAATGGAACTTATGTGCATGCATCAATTCCTCTTGAAATTCAAGGAAGACTTTGTGGTCAAAAGGAACACAAAATGTATTGGTTGCTGTTACATTTGACTTGAGATTTTCTTATGTGTTAGCTGGTTGAGAAGGCACTCCACATGATTCACGTATTTTGTTTTTTTATTTATGTAATTTCAAAGCCAAATGGATTGAATACTCCTAGAGGTAAGAAAATGAAATTTATACTCAATTTTTGGATTGAGCTTAGTATCTTAAGAATAGACTTTTTTTTATAACTTGTTGGAAAATATTATCTTGCCGATGCTGGTGGAATGCAAAATGGCATCATCTCTCTCTATTGTGGTGTTGGATGTCATCTGAAGGAGTTCAGTGATCGCCCATTTGAAAATAAGAAGGAACTATTCAATCTGGGCCAGTCATCTCTGAGAACTACTATTGAAAGAGCATTTGGAGTCTTAAAGAAGCATTTTCGATTGAATATTTTTGGTCATTTAGAACACAAGTCGATGTTATCTTAGCTTGTTGTATCATTCAAAATTTTATTACAGCCCAATGACTATTATGGAAGAGATGAATAGACAAATGGAATCTTAAAGAAAAAAAAATCCAAGAATCAACTTTCTCAAAGAGAGGAAAATGAGGAAAATAAGATATGGATATAAAAAAGGGGTAGGATTGTGCACACGATGTGGATTAGTTACTAAGAGGTTAGAAGAAGCCAATATTTTTCTTTTTGTTTCATTTGATCGTTTCATTTAGAACATGTAATTTTTATTCCTTTAGTAATAATCAACTTTGAAAATTAGTACTAGTCCTAATTATTATATGTTTTCTTACGCAGCTGTTTAAGTTCTTGCTTAATTATAGTGATGGGTGAGATGGTCAACCAATCTAGGTGATCTAAACCTATGTAACGTATTCTATTTGAAATTCTTGCTAATGAATTGACCAAAGGTATCAAGCTCTCGAAACATTCAAACTCTTTTCAATTGCTCGAGTTGCCGATACAATAAAAGAGAGATTTGGCATTGATTTTACGAAAAAGTAAAGATTCGGAAAAATATTTTTCGAATAGTGATTAGATATGTCGCTTAGAAAAATTAGTCAACGGAAAATAGTTTCATCATTGATGATAATTTATACCTAACTATTTTGGTAGTTGATAAAAATATTTTTATTTATTTATTAATTCTTGTAGGCAATACAAACAATTATTTTTAGAAAAATATTTTCCAAATCTTTAGTTTTGCGTAAAAAAAAATGCACCTTAAAATATGTTGATTTTTCTTAATTTTGACAAATGTACACATCCCATCGATTAGTCGATTAAAAATACTATAGTGTCAAAGATTCATCACACTAGGAGGGTTTAGGTGGTTATATATAAGCCTTTTTATTTTTTATTTTAAATTTTGATATAAATACTATTAATTAGCTGTGGAAAGTTTCTGTTTCATGATTATTTGTGTGAAAAATATGTTATATCGGCGGAGTACCTTACATTCTCTTATGAACTAATGTTGCATGAAACTAGCTGTCAACTTTTTTGTTTTTTTTGTTTTTTATTTTGGCCAAGCAGGAGAGTTATCGACTTGACTTCTCGAATATACTCGCTTTTGATTTGTGGCATATTATTTTTAAAAAGTCTTTCTTCCCGAGCTGTATAAAATATTTTATTTGAAAAAAGAAAATCTCATTTATATAAAAAAAATCTCATTTATATATATAGCAAAAGCAGAACAACAGTATTTACATCGTTTGAATGAGCCTAAAAAAAGAGCATGTAATGCTAAACAAACAAAAACTGATCAGCCCACGCCAATGTGGCTGGAACATCTTGCTCTTGTGATTCAGCAACGCTCCTTTGTTGATGGAGAGAAGTCGGACCTTACGTCTGGTTGTCTGGTGTGCCGAGTGTGGATGCGAGCATCGCATTTATATTGTCTTCTGATGGATTAGCAAAAGGATTTGAACCAAAGAGGTAAACGGTGTCGACCAGAGGATCTATATCCATATCCATCAAGCGATCGATCCATTCATCGTCATCATTGACTTGCTCTGCTGTCATAGGAAGTAAATTTGCATATGCACCGTCGTCAAAAGCTGGATAAGTGGTGTCGCTAGTATCTACTAGGGTGGATGTTGCAATCTTGGGAAGGACATTGGCATCTCGGTTGCACCCGAAACTCGGGGAATAACTGGCATAGCGAGCTTTAGTCCCGCCGGTCGTAAGAAGTCAGTTGAGGGTTGTGTTGCTGCCAAAGGCTGGAGACGTGGGGTCGCAGATATCTGGTCCCGGGGTCGTTGTCATCGTCGTAGCTGCAGCAAGAGGTGAGGATGCACGTACTGATATATTTGTATAAGAATCTTCTTCCAATGGAGCAAGAGATCTTGACTTGGAATTGAAACCAGAATGGACCACCGAGTCTAGTTCCGTGGTCATCCACCCCTCCATCCATTCATCACTCCTTCCTTGCACAGTCACCATCGCCATAGGAGCAAGTGAATTGGCAATTGAGTGATTGCTGAAACCAGGGAAAGCCGGGTCATCGTTATCTAAATGCAAGATGGGCGCCGCCCCTGCTGACATCTGAAGTTGTTTGGCATATGCGACGCTGTTGCTAACGGCTTGGGAAGTGGCGGGTTGAGCTCCATCTACTGTGGATGATGACACGATGGCAAAGTCACAGATGACGCTTGTGCGATCGCCGGAGTCATTGAGTAGGCACATCCTCTTCGCTCGTTGATTCTCATCTTCAAATTGCACCAGTATGTCGGCCGAAATTATAATTTCCTTGTCTTTTGATTTCTTCTCGTCTCTATAAAATTTGATTTTGCATAGGACGTACTTGCACTGCTGCACCAAGTTAAGCCAAGCGGTTAACAATTTCCAGCCCGTAGAGTGTTAAAAAGAAAAAGGACAATATGTGAGAGTTAGATTATGGAAGGAGGACCAAGAGCCTTTCATTACTGCCCTACGCACAAGAAACATTCTTCCTTGAAACAAACGGATCGTTGCTAATAGGCATTAAGCATCATTACATGAAAAATCAATGCCAACAATCTACCATCAACGCGAGTCAAAGAATTATCAATAGACATGGAATTAAAACCTTACCCTCTCGTCGCACATTGAGAATTAGTACATGATCCAGCGCCCACTCGTTGCACTCGAGCCATGTCCACCTTGAAACTTGAAGGACTTCTTGTAGCCAACCAACTCACCAAGAATGTCGGGGATTTTCATCGAGTGCTGCTCTTTCCATGTCCCGGACCCGGCGGTCCTTTCTCAACGTGGTGAAAACGTGGAACGTTTGCTCCAAGGTGGCGTCGAAGATCCTCCTAGGCTCTTGGCTGTAGAGGTCGCACTCTTCGATAAGACCGGGAGGCAATGGCGCGCCCGTTGCTTTCTGCTGGAGGTAGTGAGCGAAAAGGTGCTCATCGGTTGGGCGAAACTTAACTAGCGGATTCATGCTGGCGATGATCTCTCGTTCTTCTTCTTCTTCTTCTCCTCTGGCGAAAGGAGAGGCAGCTAAGACGAAGTTATGAAAAACCAGACGATATACGAACTTCTCATTGGCTAAATTATCGATAAAACAAACCGTCTTTCCTTTTTTAGCAAAAATCCTGGCACGGCTGAATAGATTATCCGGTAGATACGGAAGTTTGCATTGCTTCTTTTCCCTTCTTCTTTTCCCTTTCCTTCGCCCTACCTGGGCTGGCTCAGCCCACTCCTTCTCTTTTCTTTCTGAGCCCAGCCACTCCCTCTTCCTCCTCCTTTCCCTTCTCTTGGACGCTGGCTGAGGAACGGCATGAAGAAGAAAGGACGATGTACAGGATGAAAGACAGGGACAACGGGGCGAGCGATCACGCGAAATGCTCGGTCGGGGGGCAGGCTGGCACGCCACATCCCACGCGCGCCGGTACATAGAAGGAAGATACCAGGGAAGAGAGAGGGGGACCGTTTTATGAGGGGCTGCTTTTGGAGAGTTTTCGGAGCGACTGAGGGAGAGTTCCGAGCGAGTGATATTGGTTCTGGAAAAAGGGGTTGCAGGTGTGATGGAGCGCTCGGGGAAGAAGGAGGAGCGTTTCTGAAGGTTGAAGAAGACGGGCAGAAAAAGACAAAATTGGAAAAGACAAGAGAGAGAATGAAAATCCGAAAAAAAACAAAAAAAGATCGGGTAAACCCAATCCGAACCCGCTGTCCCGAATATAATAATATTAAATATTAAAAATATATATTAAAAATTTCAAAAATTCAAAAATTTTCTAAAAAATTTAAAATTTGTTGGAAAAATAAGAAAGATTCAAAAAAATTTTCCGAAAATTCAAAAGCTTTCAGAGAATATTAAAAAAATCAAAAAATTTCAGAAAATATTAAATTCGAATTTTAAAACAAAATTAAAAAAATTAAAAAAATTAAAAAAATTAAAAAAATTAAAAAAATTAAAAAAATTAAAAAAATTCTCAGAAAATTCCAAAATTCAGAAAAGTCTAAACATTTTAGTAGTAATTAGAAAAAAAAAGTACAGAATGTTTTGGAAAATTTGAAAATTCAATTTTTCCAAAAAACTCCCAAAAAATCTTATAAAATTTTAAATTAAAAGAATCTTAAAAAATGTTAAAATTAATCTTTTGGTTTTTTCTCCTGAAAAAGGGAAGTTTTTTCAATCTAGAATTTTGCGCAAGGTTGACCAAGCCATTAGTGCTCTATCTTAAAGTTTTAGTTGTCAAATACCCTTGATTATGCAATATTAATCGTTGATTTTGGCTCCCTTTTAGTCTAGTTGGGATTAGCATTCATCTTTTCCTTAGAGTTAAATCGTTGCTATCTCGTGAAATGTATTTAATGCTTCCCGTTGTTGTTCATTGTTATGTTAATGATTGTATATCTGTATGATCACTTCATATGTTAATGGATAGGCATAAAATCAATCCAGACTGTTTGAAAAAAAATAACATTTTTTTAAAAAATGAATAAGATTAGATACCGAAAAGATGGTAATTGGTTAATTAGAATAATCAACATTTTTTTGGTTACGTAGGAAGTAAGGTACACTTTCATATCTCACTTGGTTTTTAGCCAACCTTAATAGGTTAGTGGCGATTCTAAATTCTTATCAACATCCTAATGTTGCATTAGGTATGGGGTTGTGAAAACTCGTGCCTGATTAGGCCCACATTAGGCAATATCGTTGAACCTATTCCCTCCCTCAAGGGGTAGGTCATGACGGTACATTTAAATTAAATGAAAAATAAAGTATAAAAATCAATCCAGCCTGACACATCGTGTTGTGTTTAAGTTATTATGTGCTAATAGATTTTCCCCATGTAATGATTTAGGATACAAATGAAGATGTATAACACCTGGATTTTTTCAATGACTAAGGACTTACTAAAATCTTAGATTAAAATTCAACCCCTTCAAATGGGAAAACTCTAGAGATCTGTTACTTACAATCTCAAATCAGGTATGTGTCTAAAATTGGTAAAATTTAAGGAACAATAGTAATTTCTCAAATTTGTTATTTAATATTGAGTAAGTTGGTTACATATTAATAAAACGGGTCTTGTTAATCACTGCTCTAGCGGTAATTGTTGAATATGTTTACAAAAGATTGATCTTTAATGTATTAATTATGTATATCACGAGAATAGTCAGTACATTTGAAAATGACAATGTTTTCTTATTTGGTTGCTTAACAAATATCTCAAGAGCAATTTAAAAAAAAAAAAAACAAAATCATTATAAGAATTTTGAGTGTCTATTTGAAGATACTATTGTTAAATAAATTTGAGAAAGTGATTTTTTATTTTTATTTTTTTGCATGGTTAGGTTCAAGATCAATACAATTGGACTGATCAAGGCGCTAAGGTTCAAAACCTGTTCTTGATTAAATTTTATTCCATGTGGGTAGATGTAAATGACAAGTACGTTTAACAAGTGCCTCCAACAATAACCAGTAAATAATCCTTGGCACAATAATAATATTTATATAAGCCCATATAAGTCTAATACTCTAACAAACTTCTAATTTCAGCTTTTGTCCCACTACTACCTTTTGTCTTGTAAAAAACCTTCGAGTTTAGGTTTAGTCACAATTCCACCGTAATCCTTTTTTTTTATCCCATAAAAAACCTGCCACTTAGTGTCATTGTTGAAGTTGTAGGAGGTGAGGATGCACGTACCTCCTTCCATTGGAGGCTAGAGCAAGGGTCTTCACATGAAGTTATGATCAGAATGGACCACTAGGTCTAGTTCCACGGTCGTCCACCCCTTCATCCATTCATCATTGTCTCGTTGCACTGTCGCCGTCGCCGTCTGAGGAAGTGAGTTGGGCTTTGTTCCGCTGCTGAAACCTGACTGAGTAGTGTCCCTTGCATGTTGGAAATTTCCTATAATATGGGCTTACATTAATTAATTGATTTTCTATTTTAAATAATCGGGTTAATGGATATTCCAATACTTGTTGAACCCTAAAGTGATCGATTGAATTGGGTATTGGCATCTATTGTTAACGGCCAGTTGAAGCGAAAAGTGTAGGCGGTGTGTTTGACTGAAGCCCGTAATGGGAAGCCGACACGCTATTGATTAGGGTTTCTTTGCCCCCTCTCTAGCCTATAAAATGGTAGGTTATACCTGTCGATTCTTTAATCCCATTGAAAGGCTATATCGAAATAGGTCATAGAGAGGAAGATCTGGTATTCCGATAGATCCCGATAATCGAGTGATCTAGTTTTCTTCGAAGCGATGGCTCAAACAGTGCACGCTTTAATTCCGCCGTATTTATTGATCTTGGTGTTTTACAATCATGTATGGATCCGTTTATTCTTAATTGATTAATTGTTTATGAGAATTAATATTCTACATGTGGTATCAGAGCCGATCGTATATGATTGTAGAACCCAAAATTTTTTTTTATGGACAAATTCGAAATTATCCTCTTTGAGCCAAATATAGGCATTATTTTTCGTGTAGATTTTTTGCTTGATTAATCTCGTAACCATAGGGCTTTTGTTCTACACGTCAAGATCTTCCCAACCATATATAATTTGCATAATTTCGTTGAGAATTGAGAGAGAATTTTGAATTTGAAATTCTAGGGTTTATGCATGAAAAAGTTCTAAAATTTTCGAATTATATGCAATTGATTGATGTTCGATGCAAATTGTTGTATGGGTATTGTTATATATATATTTTTTAGTATCCTTTTGTTGTATTAAATTGAGTTTTTAGGGCTTAAATTTAAGAAAACCTAATTTTCGGCCATGGGAGGCATGGTTCCGAAACTTTGAAGCTTACTTGTGAGAGATTAACTTGGTTTTTCGTCGTTTGATTGATTATAGTTAATTATATTGATGTTATAAGCAAAAACCATGAGAAAATTTTATCAAAAACCATGTTAATTTGGGGTTTTGGAGCTTCGGGTCGAAACCGGGTTGTATGACCCGTTTTTCTGCAAATTCGTGACCCGGCTGGAGGTTGAAGAAGATCTCCAGCCGGGCTTAGGCCTGAATATGGGCTTCTGCCCATTATTTTTTTTTAAATTTCGTAGCCCATTTTATGGGCTAATTTTAGATTAAAAGGCAAATGAGCCCACGCGAGAAGAAAGCTAGGTGAGCCCACGCGAGAAGAATGTCAGGCTGGGTTCTCTATTTGGGCGTAAGCCCATTTTGCCTTTTATTTTTCCTTCTTGCTGGTTCATGGGCGTGAGCCCAAAACCAATGAAAACAATTAAAAGAAAAGCCCGGGCGCGCGCACGTCAGGCCCGCGGTCCGATTAGGGTTGCTCGCGGGTCCTGGGCCCGCGAGAGTCCGAAATACTAAATTAATATTATAATAATAATAAAAATAAAAAAAAAATTGTGGCAAAAATTGTTGTTTTGAAAATGCAATATGATCATTGGAAACACATGTTGTGTAGTGTTTCATATTGTTTGATAAATTTTGGGCATAAGTTTTGGAGTTCCCTATTGATAAAAGATTAATATATATAATTACTCGCCCAAAGGGAGTTATTGTGTATATTAGTTTGGAAAAATAGCATGAAGTTTATTCCCATATTTAAAAGATGGGGATGTATAATTGAAAAATATTTATCTGCCCAAAGGAGATAAATGTTTTGAAAATTATATGTAATTCCCCTCTATGTTGATATTATGGAGATGTATGATTTAAAGGATTTGTCTGCCCAAAGGGGATGGATCATTGACAATTATATGTAATTCTCCTTGTTGTTGCTTTATAAATTTCATGCTGGGGAAAAAAAAGGAAAAAAAAAAAAAATAATGGTGCATTATACACTCTGCCCAAAGGGGAGTTTATGATGTACTTATTATTTTTGTTGAATTGCTTATTGCCCATAATTGATCTTATTGCATTATGTGTGTTAAACGATTACATTTGCAAAATAACAACAATGCCACGGTTGAAATGTTAACTGGATCAAACTTCAAGAGATGGAAGCAAGATATAGAGTTTGCTTTGGGCATCGTTGATATGGACTTGGCTCTACGTGAGGATGAACCTGCTAGGCCCAATGATCAAAGTACTGCAGATCAAAAGGCCCATTATGCTAGATGGGAAAAATCTAATCGACTGAGCCTCATTGCTATGAAGAGGTCTATTGCTGAGCATCTGATTAGTGGTTTGCCGGAAGATACGACCGCTGAGCGTTCCTTGAAGCAAAGTGGGAGAAAGATATAGAGTCTCAGATAAGGCTGAAGCTGGGAACTTGCTGAGTGAGTTAACGAACATGAGGTATGATGCTGCTATGGGTGTTAGAGAATTTATACTGAAGATGGTCCACATTCAGTCTAAACTTAAGGCCCATGAAATTGTCCTTTCTGAAAATTATATTGTGCATCAAGCCTTGAATGTTTTGCCAGCTGAATTTAGTCAGATTAAGACTGCTTATAATGCTCAGAATGAGACATGGAGTGTTAATGCTTTGATTACTAAGTGTGTGACTGAGGAAGGGAAATTAAAGAAGGAAAAGTATGAGTTTGCCCACTTAACTACCAATGCCAAGTTGAGTTCGTCTAGAGGTAAATGGAAGCCTAAGGGGTCAAATGCTCATGGCCCAAAGAAATGGCAAGACTTTAGGAAAAATGAGAACTATGGGAGGAATGGAGATAAGGATTTTAAATGTTTTCACTGCAAGAAGCGGGGTCACAAGAGAGCCAATTGCTACAAATTTCAAGCTTGGCTAAAAACAAGAAAAGAAAGTCACCAAGGTGAGTTGTTGGTTTGTTTTGAATCAAATTTGGTTGATGTTCCTATGGATTCTTGGTGGCTTGATTCGGTGCTACTGTTCATGTGACTACCACCTTACGGGTCTCACAAATCTAAGGAGTCCAAGTCTCGAGGGAGTCAAAGCTTAAAGTTGGAAACAATACTGGAGTTGATGTGGAGCGCATAGGGACAGGTTGTTTTGAATTTAGATTCTGGTTTTCAGCTTGTCTTGAACAATGTCTTTTATGTTCCTAATTTTAGGAGAAACTTAGTATCTCTTTCTTCGCTTGACAAAACTGGATATTGTCTTCATTTTGCGAATAAAAGAGTGGATTTGAGTTATGATTCCAAAATTATTGGGAATTGTGTTTTATCTGATGGACTATATCGATTATCCTTATCTCCCGATAGACCATATTGCTCTTTCAATGTTGAGAATGTTGTTGCTAAGAGATCTTTAATCAAAGATAGATCTTTAATGCTATGGCATAAGCGATTAGGGCATATCTCCAAAGAACGGGTAAAGCGACTTGTCGTGGCTGATATTCTCCCTCCTCTTGACTCAGATGATATTGAGACTTGTATTGATTGTGTGAGGGGAAAATTGACTAAAACAAAGAAGAAAGGCGCTACTCGCAGTCAAAGTCTATTGGAGATAATTCATACGATATTAGTGGGCCATACTCAACCACCTTGTGTGGAAATAAATACTTCATCACGTTCATTGATGATTTTTCCCGTTATTGTTATCTTTATTTAATTAAGGAGAAGACTGATGCACTTGAAATGTTCAAAGTGTTTCGTCATCAAGTTGAGAAACAATTGGGAAAAATTATCAAGATTGTCGTCCGATCGTGGTGGTGAGTATTATGGGCGATATATCGAGGCCGGACAGCAAAAGGGACCGTTTGCAAAATATTTACAAGATTGTGGTATTGTTGCTCAATATACAATGCCTGGGAGTCCTGAGCAAAATGGTGTAGCTGAACGACGAAATCGCACACTCATGGAGATGAAACGAAGTATGATGGGCAGTTCTAATTTGCCTGAATACTTATGGGGTGAGGCGATTAAAACGGCAACTTATATATTGAATCGTGTACCTAGTAAGTCGGTGCCGAAAACACCTTTTGAATTGTGGACTGGGAGGAAACCTAGCTTGAATCATTTTCGAGTTTGGGGTTGTCCTGCAGAGGTGAAAATTTATGATCCTTCTCAGAAGAAGACGGAATCCAGGACTACTAAATGTTACTTTATTGGATATCCTGATCATTCTAAAGGATATCGATTCTATTGTCCTTCTCGCGGCACTAGAATCGTTGAATCTTAAACTGCCAAATTCCTGGAATTAGATGTTGCTGAAAAGAGTTCCTCTCAATCTTTTGAAAGGGAAGAACCAAACAAAATGGTCTCTATTTCATTGCCTATCTTACATGATGATTCTATGCGAGATCCTAATAGTGTGGAAATTCAGCAAGAAGTAAATACTGAAAATATGGCGATAGATCATCCCATTACAAATGAAATTCCCCAGATGAATGATGCAGCTCCGAAATGCCGTGCGAAGATCACAAATGACAAAGAAGACCAACACTTTTAAATGATTATCATGTCTATCTTGGAGAAGCTGATTTTGACATTGGAAGAGTAGTTGATCCGACGACGTTCAAAGAAGCTCTTAATAGTGATCAGGGAGATAAATGGTTAGGAGCGATGAATGACGAGATGATGTCCATGTCAACTAATCAAGTGTGGAAATTAGTTGATTTACCTGATGGGCATAAACCAATCGGCTGCAAATGGGTATTCAAAACTAAGAAAGACAATAAAGGCAACATCGAGAGATTCAAGGCAAGGTTAGTCGCAAAAGGGTACACACAAAGAGAAGGTATTGATTATAATGAAGTCTTTTCCCCGATCTACAAGACTCTTTTCGGATAATCATGGCTTTGGTGGCTCATTTTGATTTAGAGCTTCACCAAATGGATGTCAAGACAGCTTTTCTAAATGGAGATCTGGATGAAGAAGTATATATGCAGCAACCCGAAGGGTTTAAAGAAGCTGAAAAGGAGCATATGGTGTGCAAACTTCAAAGGTCCATATATGGTCTCAAACAAGCATCACGTCAGTGGTACTTAAAATTTCACAAAGTTGTGAGATCATTTGGCTTTGAAGAAAATAAATTTTATCAATGCATCTACATGAAAGTAAGTGGGAGTAAATATATTTTCTTAGTACTTTATGTAGATGACATTTTACTTGCTAGCAATGATGTTGATCTTTTGAATGACACCAAAAATTTTCTATCTACAAAGTTTGATATGAAAGATCTTGGGGAAGCCTCTTTTGTTCTAGGCATTGAGATTCATCGTGACAGATCTAAGAAGGTTCTAGGGTTATCTCAGAAAAGTTATATAGATCGTGTTTTGAAAAGATTCAATATGCAGACCTGTAAGTCAGGTGAAGCTCCTGTTGTGAAAGGAGATAAATTGAGCATAGATCAATGCCCCAAGAATGATGTTGAAAAGGAAGTCATGAAAAATGTTCCATATGCTAGTGCGGTTGGCGCCTCTTATGTATGCACAAGTATGTACCGACACTGATATTGCTTTTGCTGTGAATACTCTTGGAAGATATCCATCGAATCCAGTCAAGAACATTGGGTTGCAGCTAAGAAGGTGATGAGATATCTACAACGAACAAAGGATTTCATGCTTATTTATAGCAGAGTTGAGGACCTAAAAGTGATTGGATATTCAGATGCTGATTTTGCTAGTTGTTCAGATGATAGAAAATCAACTTCTGGATATATTTTTATGATGGCTGGAGGTGCTATTTCTTGGAAGAGCACAAAGCAAACATTGATTACGAACTCTACAATGTATGCTGAGTTTGTAGCGTGCTACGGTGCGTCGGTTCAAGCAATTTGGCTCGAAATTTGATCTCGAATTACGTGTTGTGGACTCTATTGCTAGACCTATGGTGATCTACTGCGACAACACCGCAGCTGTGTTTTATTCCAAGCATGACAAGATTAGTAATGCATCCAAACACATGGAGATCAAATATTATACTGTTAAGGACTTGGTCAAAAATGGAGACGTTGTAATTGAAAATATCGCCGAGTCCATGTTGGCGATCCTCTAACAAAAGGCTTACGACCCATTTTGTTTAAAGAACATGTAAAGAATATGGGTGTTTTAGAATCTTTTGATTTCTTTTGTTAGTGGGAGTTATATAGTTTGTATTTCTGATATTATAGTTATATGCGGATGATAATGCTTTTATGATATCTATTAAAGCATTTATTTTCAATGATTGTTATTATTGATTCTTTGTTATTTTTCTCCCGTTGACCGAGAAATGGAAGTATAAAACAGTATCTTTAAACAAATTTTAGTTTAAAGATGACTGGATGTCACCGATTATGAGATCTCATGTTGGATTGTGACATAATTGTGCAATTTCATGTTGTTTAGAAATCGCACTGAGGCAATTTCATGTTGTTTAGAAATTGCGCTAATGCAGTTTCATGTTGTTGAGAAATTGCATTGAGGACCGATAAGAAATAGTGTATATCTTGATCACATGTTGGCACTATTTCTTACTACACTACTAGGCCCATGATCCATGAAAATATAATACTTATTATATGTGATTATGGAAGGTCTTGTGTTGTGGTATTCTCTTAACACATTGATCTCCATAGTCCCATATTGAGGTTATATAGGATTGGATTGGTATTGAGATGCCATTATTGGAATATTATTTTTAAAAGTCGTGGCCACATAAAACAAAATTTTAGTTATTAACCCGATAGTGTCGTTTTCAATATAAAATCTTTTTCAAAATAAAATAAGTTAATTAATGTAGCCCAAGTGGGAGAATGTTGGAAATTTCCTATAATATGGGCTTACATTAATTAATTGATTTTCTATTTTAAATAATCGGGTTAATGGATATTCCAATACTTGTTGAACCCTAAAGTGATCGATTGAATTGGGTATTGGCATCTATTGTTAACGGGCTAGTTGAAAGAAAGTGTAGGCAATTGTGTTTGATCAAGCCCGTAATGGGAAGGGCCCAGGTTGACACGCTATTGATTAGGGTTTGCAGGTGCCCTCTCTAGCCTATAAAAGGGTAGGTTATACCTATCGCTTCTTTAATCCCATTGAAAGCTGCTATATCGAAATAGGTCATAGAGAGGAAGATCTGGTATTCCGATAGATCCCTGATAATCAGAGTGATCTAGTTTTCTTCTGAAGCGATGGCTCAAACAGGTACGCTTTAATTCCGCTGTATTTATTGATCTTGGTGTTTTACAATCATGTATGGATCCGTTTATTCTTAATTGATTAATTGTTTATGAGAATTAATATTCTACATTGCATCCATATGCAAGGCAGCCGCCGCCCCTATTGTCATCCAAAGTGATTTGGCATATGTGACCCCACTGCTAACGGCTTGGGCGGGCTGAGATTTGTCGACTGCAGTTAACAACAAGGTGGCAGAAGAGTCATCCTTGATGTTTTTGTGAAGGCCGTCGCCGTTGCCACTGCTGTCCAATAGGAATGCCCTCTTTGCTCATTGATTCTCTTCTTTTAAGTGCACCAGTTTGTTGTCTGAAATTACAATTGCCTTCTCTTCTGATTTCTTCTCGTCTTTGTAATATTTGATTTTGCACAAGACGGACTTACATTGCTTCCAAGATGGGAAAATTGCTTAAAAAGTCCTAAGCCTACTGTATGATGGCCAAATTTAATCATAAACTTTTAAATTATGTTGATTTAGTTATAATTCTTTTAATGATTTGTCAAGCTAGTCCCAACCTTTTGATGAATTGCCAATTGAGTCCGCCTAGCTAATTTTAGTCGGATGTCACTAGTCAGCGCCGGTCATCCTGCGTGACATCGTTGTTAGATAAGGCGAGTCTCATGTGAAATTCATACTATTCGATGGTGCATGTGCATTGGTTTCACATGCGCTCCGACCTTCCAATAATAGCGTTCGATGCATGTTGTCATATGACAATGTGTGGACACCTCAGCTCTGGTCCATAGAAATTACTGTCGGACCACAACTTGTCACCGGGATTGCAGGTCCCGAGTCATAGTTTCTCCAAGCAATCGACCACGAAAGCACATTTTCTCTACCGTTGTGGTCTTTGAACTCCAACAAATTCAATAGAAAGCTACTGGCCACTTCGGTACTTCTCAATTTTAGAGCCATTGTCTACCTTACCAGTCGTCATCCGACGCCGAATTCGATTCCACTTGGACTACATGTCGACATTGCGTAGACCACATAGAATTTGATTACTTGATCATTAACATGGAGAATCATTTAGACTACGTAAATTTTACATATATAAATGAGAAAATAGAGTGGAAAAAGAAAAAAAGATGTTAAATTCAGGATATTTGCTTGTGGTAGCTATGCAGACATTTAGAATCGTGATACGTTTTAGAAAAGAATTGAAATTTTCATTAGTGCCCATAAATTTAATTTGTTTAAAACATAAATCGAACTGTATTTTTGAAATTAAACACTAGAAGCTATGTTACGTAAAAAAGTAAGAATACTACTTCTCTACATATGTTAGTATATCTATATCAATCAATTTTCAACCTTGGGATATTTAGTGATGACCAATTTTCTATTTTATTAGCTTGACTTGTTCTTCTACTGTGTACACATCCGGACACCGTAAACATGCAATCCGATGCTATGTATTGTCTGTCTCAGCTCGTTTTCCCATTAAGAGTGCATTTATTTAATGAAAAATCTAAAAATTTTAAAAAATAGTTTTCAAAAATCGATTGATTAATAAAAGGGATTATTTTTTGAATTTTTTTTTCCAAACCTACGCACCTTAAAATATATCAATTTTTCTTAATTTTGATAAATGTACACATTCCGTTGATTAATCGAGTAAAATTACTAGTGTAAAAAAATTCATCACAATGGCAGGGTTTTAGGTGTGGATATAAACCTTTTTTTTTTTTTTTATAATTTCGATATACATTCCATCAATTAGCCTGGGAAGTTCCTTTTTCATGATTATTTGTGTAAAAAATATGTTATATTGACGGAGTACCTTATATACATTCTCTTATGAAAAATATGTTGCATGAAACTAACTAGGGGTGTCAATGGTTCGGTTCGGTTCAGTTTTTTTGAAAAACCGAATCGTTAGAAAAAACTTCCAAACCAAACGGAATTACTGTCATTTAAAAAAAAAAAATGAGAGTACTTTAGTCTTAGAGAGAGTAAATTACAAAGTTGAAGATTAATTTTAGAATTAATATCACCAAGAACCTCGGATTGATACATCTGTGCCACATTTACCTTATATTAATTTTTTTTATCACAAAAACTCTTGAACCAATACATTCGTGCCACAAAAATTAGCTTTAGAATAAATGTAATACTGATGTACCGATTTAAGATAAATATAGTACGGATGTATCAATTTAGAGTTTTTGGTAATACTAATCTGGTTTTTATATAATACTTATATATTATATTGATTTATAATATGCATCAAAAGCATGCTATACAGTATGTCTTATAATATGAAACGAAAATTGGTCATTCCTATATAAATATTATTTTTGTGTCAAAGATTATTTACTGGTTCTTGTTAGAGGCACCAGTTAAAAATACCAGTCATTTACATGTACCCACTTGGAATAAGATATTTAATCAAGAACGAGTTGAGGAGCTCAGCGCCTTGCTCAGTCCAATGTATCGGTCTCGAATCTGCTCAGTCCAATGTATCGGTCTCGAATCTAATCATGCAGAACAATAGCATCATGTTAACACTAAAACTAGCTCAGCGGACCATGGGTGAATAAGAAGGCCCAATACTGACCAAAAAAAAAAAAAGAATAAGAAGGCCCAATAAGCTCGAGATATATAAAGTAAGCCCACAAAGGTCTAGGTGAGACTACCATCACAAGAACCGTACCGATTACCACTTGAGAATAGGTGAATAAGAATGAAGGCAGTTATTGAAGGAGTCGGCACCGATGACTTCATGGATAAATATAAATAGCCGAGTAGATACCATCGCAAAAGGATTGCACCATTGACCATGAAACTTGAATAAACTCAGCTTTAGCTATCTTTATTTATCTTAGCTTTGCATTTACTTTTAATCTCTTTAGGCTTATTGTTTATTTATCATAATTGTAGTAGAATCCGTAACTTCCCTTTCAAAACAACATAGGACCTGATACAAATAAAAAAGGGAAAAAATTGCCAAAAATTCCAAATTTTGTGCAAAGTGACAAATTTACCAAAAACTTTTTTTGTGACATGAAAAACCCCGAAGTTTGTTAACCGTGACACATTTATTCAAATTTTTTTTTGTGACACAAAAAACCTGAACTTTCATTTGTGTGACACATTTACCCTAAATTATAGGGGCATTTTGGTCTTTTCACTTTTAAAAACTTTTTTTTTTCTTCTTCTTCTTTCTTCCCTCCCCCAACCATGGCGGAGGGAAGCTGGTGTCCGGCGAGGTGGCCCTCGCCTGCGTCAGGCGAGGGCGGCAGGGTTAAGCGAGGGCCTCCCTCGCTAGATCTGGCGAGGGCACCCTCGCCCTATGCCGACAAGGGCACCCCTCGCCCAATGCTAGTGAGGGCCACCCTCAGCTGGGTCGGGCGAGGGCGACTCTAGCCAGCCCAGGTGACGGTGACCCTCGCCCGACACCGGCGAGGGCACCCCTCGCCCAAGTCCGGTGGGGGCACCCCTCGCCCAACGACAACGAGGGCTGCCCTCGGCTGGGTTGGGCGAGGGCGGCCCTAGCTAGCCCAAGTGAGGGCGACCCTTGCCTAATGTCGGCAAGGGTAGCCCTCGCCGGATGCTGGCTTCCTTCCGCCATGGCCGGCAGAGGAAAGAGAAAAGAAGAAAAAAAAAATTTAAAAAAAAGAAGAAAAAACATGAAGAATAGAAGAAAATGGCCTTAATGGGGGTAAATGTGTCATAGTTTGCAAAGTTTGGGGTTTTTCATATTACAAAAAAAAGTTTGGGGTAAATTTGTCACTTTGGGCAAAGTTTGGAGTTTTTAGTGGTCTTTTCCCAATAAAAATCGAAAAACCATCCTTCAATAAGAGATATTTTGTCCGAAAACCTTCTCAGCAAGACACATTCTCAAATAGAAAGTCATCTATCTTGTTATGATTTTGTTTAAAAAAATACTTTTGAGACATTTGTTAAGCAACCAAATAAATAAAAATTGTCATTTTCAATACACTAACAATTCTTATATGCATAATCAATACATTGAAGATTGAAAATTTCCCCTGTAAGCATATTTAACAAATCTCGCCAGAGCGGCGATTAACAAGACCATTTTTAGTAGTAGGTAACTGACTTACTTGACATTCTTGACAAATTTGAGAAATTACTATCATTCCTCGAATTTTACCAATCTTAGCCACTTAATCCCTAATTTGACTAAAGGATATCTAGAATTTTTCCATTTGAAGTGGTTAAATTTTAATCAGAGATTTTAGTAGGTTCATAGTAACTGAAAAAATTCTAGGTGTTATACATCTTCATTTGTATTGTAAATATACATGGGGAAAATATATCAGCACATGGTAACTTAAACACAATACAACGTGTGGAGCCGGATTGATTTTTACACTTTATTTTTCATTTAATTTAAATGTTACTAGAATATGTTTTGATTTATTTTACAAAATGCCTTAAATTTTCACAACATACAAAATATTGGTACGTAAATTCCCATATGCTTTTCTCATATTTTTTTGCGATAGTTCGAATTTTGGAGGGAAATAAAAAAAAAAGAAATACCTCACTTTTGTTCAATCAAGAACAACGAGCCGCCACACGTTATTCCTGAAAAATGACATTATCGCATGCTATCCAAAAATTGAAAAATTGAAAAGTGAGAAAGTAAAAAGGCAATTGGGATTTGCCAGTATGACTTAAACAGATTTATAAATCTATAGTCATCCTTGACATGCAATCTGTTAGTTTCTAGATATGTGCGACTAGTCATAGTTCTACTCTGCACGGGCTAATCTCCAATCAGGGGAAACAAGAAATTGTCATTTAATAAAGTGGCTCGTTTTTATCTCCGAACTCAAATTAAAACCCCCCGACGGACCACATTTATCCTCTTGTCCCAATGAAATTCTACTGCTCTTTCATTATTGTTCAAAACCGTTCTCAAGCTTCCTCTTTCCATGTACTCATACACCAAAAAATAACGTTGGACATGAGAGCAGAACCCATAAAATTTCACGATATTACGATGGCGTGGATTTCTTAAGACTTAAATTTCCCTTTCAAATGGTATCAAATCAACAATTTCACTGTTGTCCTGGGATGATGAGGTTTGCTTTATAGCAAACGTTTGACTTTATGATATATTGGCTTTATAAACAATTCCATATGTTCCTTCACCAACATAGTACTTGGAGTCAAATCCTTCTATGGCCTCGACGATTCAATCATAGAAAATTTTGCCATCATAATTCAAAATATGCATGAAATCCAAATCATTTGCTTGTTCGTTGGTCTCTCTCTTGATAATCCTTCTTTGATGATGATTGATGATTACAAGAACGATCAAGGTGCAAGAAAGAAGGATAATTCCCAACAACAAGAGAAAGAGGATAATTGCGATTCTAAGTCCAACGTGTGGATTGCTTTTCTTGCTCTATGTAGAATTGCATTTCGGTAAACCAATAACATTTTCACAAAGTCCTTTGTTATGCTGCATTATCTCAAATGGATATTTCTCAAATTAAAAACCCCCCAACGGACCACATTAACCCTCGTGTCCCAATGAAATTCTACTACTCTTCATTATTGTTCAAAACCGTTTTGCTTTATATCAACAATCTCGGGAATAATTGTTTTTTTTTTTTGGTAAAAGATCTTGGGAATAATTGTTTGTAGATAAGTAATGCTAGATTGTGGATAATTTCCTTAGTAACTATTGTTAATTATTGATAGTAGGTATAAATACTTAAATTGTAATTTATAGAAAGGATCACTGATCAATAAAAAAAAAAGTATTGATTATACAATTTATCTTTCTATTTTAGAACTTTTATGTCGCTGTTAACAGTTATGTTCGGTCTCGATAGCTTCGATTCTCTCATCATTTATGTTTTTTTTTATCTAAGAAACAACAGCCTTCATATTCTTTGTTGATGTACTGATCAATCCATACTTCAAAATGCGTTTCATTGAGACTTTTTGAAAGAGAAAAAAAAGTCAATAGTTGAATCAATATATTAAAAAAAGGTTTTAGCAGGAAAACAAACCCATGCTAGACAAGAAAGGCTACGTTTGGTCGTCAGGATAATAATCAGGATATGATATAATAAAGTAGGATATTAAATCCTCTGGATAATAAAGACGGATATATCTAATCCTATCAAGTGTTTGGCGCACTTCAGGATAAGATTAAAAATAAATATGATATTCAATTAAATTATAAAATTAAAAAATAGAAAATTCAATTAATTAAAAGCCGTGGAAAAGCCCTAGATCTAGGAATTGTGGCCACCTCTGCAATGGCCACCATTGAAAACGGCGAGATGCGAAGATGGGAGAAGAAGTGGAAGAAGAGGGCTAACAATGAATCGAAGAGGCGGAGGCATCCATTTGACATAGATGCTTATGATATCTTCTCTTTTTGTTAAGTTCTTTCTTTCCTTAAAAAAAAAATTCTTATCCAATCCAGGCTTATCCCACCCCCTCCCCCGGATTTTTTATCCGGCGTTTTATCTGGATGTATCCGGGTTTGTCCAATCCAGTGGACATTCCCAAACATTGGATAGGATAACAAATTATCCTATCCAGACTCAAATCCGGACTACCAAACGCAGCCAAAAGGTTTTAGCAGGAAAAGCCTCTTATGGTTGGGAGAGTGGAGTAGATCAAGTGGATAAGTCGAACCACTACAAATATACTTTGCATATTTTCGAGTCCCAAACACCCTAAATGCCAAAACTTGACACATTGAGACATTTAAGAGCCAAAAGTTTGGAAATGTACATTTAAGTGTCAAAATTGAAGCAAAATAGATCAATTAAGTGACAACGGCTAGAAATTTCGGCCAAAATGCCAACATGGCGTTTTTCTAATGAGACAAGTGCAAAACGACGTCGTTTTGCATGCTGACGTGGCTAGATAAGTTGAAAATGATGTGGACCCTTGCCCATCACTTCTGCATTCTTCTTCTTCTTCCTTTTTATTTTTGTTATTATTTTAACTACTCCTACTCCTACTACTACTACTACTACTACTACTACTACTACTACTACTACTACTACTACTACTACTACTATTACTTAGTTTGTTATTTAATTTAATTAATATTTACATTAAAATTCAAATTTGAGGCAAAACAACGTCGTTTTGGCTTTTCTTTGCTGAGTCAGCTTTCTAGAGACCCACATAGGCAACTTATATTATTAAAAATAAACCACGTCGGATTTCCAACATCCTTCGCTGGAGTTGGCACTAAAATATCCCATTTTTCAAAGAAAGTGGTACTTAAGTGCACTTTTCAGAACTTTTGACACTTAAGTATCCCCCGTATTAAGTTTTGACACTTGCGCTGTACTTCTGCTGCATTTTTTTTTTTGGTAACCCGAGAACCCTCGTACAGCCGACAGCCGGCGAGGTAAACCCGAAGTAGTGCTAGCGCAAGACCCACCATCACGACACCGTGCTTAAGACCAAGCGACGACGCTGGATTCGAACACCATCCCTTGGTTATCTTCTGCTGCATATTTTCTATCCCTTAAACTCATTTTTTTTTCTATAGAAGATAACTGTTTCCATTGTGTTTCTATAGCACAGTGCATGTTCTAGACACTGTCCACTACTTGTTCACGAAAAGGCTTAAGTTTCCGTAGATAATTAATTCATTCCTCTCTTGGTTGTTTGCGCCTACTCCATTGATTAATTTGCACATATCCTATTGATATATGGAAAGGTACATAATCCAATGTCAAATACACATTGTTGAATGATTGTATTGAGACAAGTTCTGTTGAAATTAATTAACGAAAGAAACAAGACAGCAAGATATAAAATAGAATTAGATGAAAATAATAGTTCCATTAGTTATTGGTTCTAATTGAGAGGAAGAAAATCAGCATTAGGTTTCAAATTAATACTTTTAAGCAATTTTTCCTTAAGCAGATGGAACCCGTGCAGCGCACAAGAATTCTACAAGTGTCAAAGAAAAGCTTCCAAACCTGGACAAAACCAGTCACTTAGTAGGAACAATGTGGTCTTACTCTTCTTCAAGCTTTCTATCGAGATCTTGTCAAATGGAGAATGAGGGAGGAATTTTCACTATGCTTTCAAAGAAAATAATTAAGCTTCGAGAAATGATTAGGTGACAGTCTTTAATTTACTATGAGAATAACAATATGTTTTGGATACAAAAAAACAAATAACAAATAATTATAAATTATTGTGGAGTTCACTCCTTTAAGAATGTTGTGTTGGTAAAGCCATTAAGCTTTTCATACATTTAATTAGCAGAGATTTCAAAGTCATTATCCTCATCCTTGTTGTGAAAAGAAACCTAAAATCATTATTGACAGAATGATCATGTGGGTTGAGAAAAGCTAAAGTTGTCCGAGTGAAGAGGGCACGTATTAAAGGATTGTGAATTATAGTTTTGCAGATTCAAGTTAACATGACAAGCACATTCACGTAATTTTGTCCGTTAATATCAGCATTGTTAGATTGGTGTCCAAGCCATATTTCATTCAAATTGATAAATGATAAATGACAACAAGCATGTTCAGATATACAGGGGATCTAACTGGATCAATTGAAAGTTCCAAGATGATAATACACACTAGTCAAAAGTAATTTAATTAAACCAATTGAAAGTTCAAATACAACATGGTGCATCCATAAAAGTTCACAAACTACTAGTGTCATTATCTCTTCCAGCAATAAAAACTACATGTTCTTTACATCTCAACTCACATAAAGCAAGAGACGTCAATCCAATGCATTTTGCAAATTCATTTCCTAATCGCTTCCACTAAACGTTGGAAATATTTGTGAAGTTAGATCTCCTTAGAAGCCTTCCCATAATTATTTTTGGTGCCATGACTCCAAAAGACATCGAACTAGCATTCATCGAGAAGCTGGCTCTGCAATGAAAATTAAAAATCACATGGTTGGGATTTTGTGAGAATTAGGAAGATATTCAAAAGGTGATTGTCATCGTGATTATAAGCCAAACACTATCATATGCTTAAAAGATTACCTTCTCCTTCGAATGATCCAAATTTCTCAAAATTGAGATCACGAAGTTGTTCTAAGCTGATTGTAGAGATCGGCATTTCTAGGGGTAGTTGTACGCGAAGCTCACGTGAGACTTGTCTCATGGTTGGTCGAAGCTGTGGATTGGCTTGCAAGCATGCAAATGCTAGCATAGTGATCAAGACCAAGTCTTGTGCATCTCGATGGCGAAGTCTACAATGTGGAAGACGTTGATCCAACACATCCTTCAACAGAATCGGCAACTGAATTTGCGCGGACAATGAACATTCCCGAGAGACATGATCTCCTGGATGCTTTCCCATGATTGTCTCTAATGCGAAGACTCCAAAGCTATACACATCGCATTTTTCACTAGGAATTGCCGAGTAAGCCAACTCTGTAATTGGAGAATTTCACAATTTTTTTATCACCTTGATCATAAGCTATATCGAAGTTGACAGCATCGCTTTCTGTGATGTCACAATCACAAGTACAAATTTCTACTTAATCCACGCTTACGACACTAATTTGAGCATGGCAGTTTACGCTTCGGTGAAGTTCAAAGGATTTTGTTTGATGATTAAAGTACAAGCATCACCTAGGTTTTTCCTTATCGGGGAAATCAGGAAGCTTTATGACCAATACTAAATTTGAAAGCTCCAAATGAGTAAACCAATATCCACGATAAGATTAATTAACTAAAGAACTGCACTAACAAAGTAAAGTTCAAGTAATAATTGACACTAAATGTCATCAATATTGCAAATATTACGAAGTACCTGGAGCAATATATCCAATGGTTCCCGCAATAGCAGTCCAATTTGATGAATCTGGCCTCAACAATCTTGTAGTGCCAAAATCAGAAACATGGGCCTCATAATTGCGATCCAATAGAATGTTATTACTGGTCAAGTCTCGATGAATCAACGGAGGTGAACATTCATGATGCATATAGGACAAAGCATCTGCAACTCCTCGGACCACATTTACCCTCTTGTCCCATTGAAATTCTATTGCTCTTTCATCATCATTCAAAGTTGTTCTCAAGCTTCCTCTTTCCATATACTCATACACCAAAAAACGGTGTTGGACATGGAAGCAAAACCCATAAAATTTCACGATGTTGCGGTGCCGTATATTTGTTAAGGCTTGAATTTCTCTTTCAAATGGTATCAAATCAACGATCTCACTATCTTCGCAGGATGATGAGATTTGCTTGACAGCTACTGTTCGACCTTCTAATATCTCGGCTTTATAAACAATTCCATATGCCCCATCACCCACGTAGTACTTGGAGTCAAATCCTTCTGTGGCCTCAATGATACGGTCATAGAAAACTTTGCCATTGTAACTCAATATACGCATGAAATCCGAATCATTCGCCCATTTATTGTCCTTTATCTTGATAACCCTTCTTTGACGATGATTGACTATTACAAGAATAATCAATATGCAAGAGAGAAGGAGAATTCCCAAGAACGAGAGAATGAGGATAATTGTGATACTAGCTCCAACAAATCGATTGTGATTTTTGCTCCCAGTAGAATTGCATTTTTGCAAACCAACAACATTTCCACATAACCCTTTGTTATGCTGAATTGCCTCAAATTGAGCTTCTTTGAAAGCCTTGACATTCGGGAGAGGACCTTCCAGGTCATTGTAGGATACATCAATGGAAGTTAAGGCCAACATATCACCAAAAGCATGTGGGATGGAACCGGCTAGGCTATTGTGAGAGATATTTAGAATTCGCAAGTATTTCAATTTTGCAAGCTCTCTGGGTATATTTTTAGACAAGATATTATAACTCAAATCAAGAACCTCAAGGACTTGTGTGTTGCCTATCTCTGGTGGAATGCTTCTCTGGAATTTGTTTTTGCTCAAATTTAAGATAAGCAAGCTTGTGCATGAACCTAGTTGAGCCGGAATTGATCCACTCAAATTGTTTGATGCCAAGCTTAGATGTTGCAAGTGGGATAAAAGTCCAATCTTAGTTGGCACTTGTCCCGTGATCCCATTGTTGCTTAGATCAAGTTCAATCAACAAACTTCCCATTTCCCTTGGAATCTCTCCAGTTAAATTATTTGAAGAAAGGTCCAATAACTGTAAATTAGCCATCCTTCCAAATATCACAGGTATCTCACCAGAAATGTTGTTGTTCGATATTCTTAAGCTCGCCAAATTTCGATAACGCCCCCATTTCCAAGAAAGTTCACCGTTAAAATGATTATGGCTTAAATCCAAAGAATATAGATGTGGATATATTCCAAAAGCCTTCGCTATATTTCCAGTAAGTTGGTTCCCTTCTAGACTTAATCTAATTAACGTGCGACAGTCCACCAAGCTTGTTGGGGTGGGACCCATGAAATGATTATTGAAGACGGAGAAATATTGCAATGATCTCCCAAGGCATACATCTTCTGGCAATTCCCCCTCCAATTCATTGTTAGACAGATACAACTGAACCAAACCTGTTATCTTATTAAATTCAGAAGGCAAGGAACCAAAGAATTTGTTGTCACCAAGGAGTAACACAGTTAGATTGGTCAGGTTTCCGATTGATGTAGGGATATGACCGGTCAAATGATTATCTGATACTTTAAATATTGAAAGAGATATCAATTTCCCCAACTCATATGGAATCAAGCCTGAAAGATTATTTGTCTTAAGGCTTAAGAACTTTAGACTACCTAAGTTTTGGAGAGATGATGGGATAGGGCCAACCAAATGATTATCTGACAAATCCAATTCTTTCAGAGGTAACAATCTCCCAATTTCTCGAGGGATCGAGGATGAGATTGCATTTTTGTAGAGGTAAAGACCAGATAAACTCGTCAATTTTCCTATAGAAGAAGGAATCGAGCCAGTGAGGCTATTGTTTGCTAGGTGAAGTTCCATAAGAGAAGCAAGCATCCCGATTTTTGAAGGAATAGATCCTGACAATCCATTTCCCTTTAACCTAAGAAACTTCAAGCTTCTCAAGTCACATATTTCTTGTGGAATGCAACCAGAAAGGGCGTTATCTGAAATGACTAATATGGTTAAATTGCCCAATTTTCTGAGAGAAGTAGGGATTGGACCAGCCAAATTATTTTTAAACAATTTCAAAGATTTCAGAGATATTAGACTCCCAATTTCTTGAGGGATCAAGCCTGAGATTCCATTTTTTGAGAGGTGAAGCAAAGATAAACTTTTCAGATTTTCGATGGAACGAGGGATTGAGCCCGTGAGATTGTTGCTTGATAGGTCAAGTTTACGAAGAGAAGTGAGCCCCCCTATTTCAAGAGGTATCAAACCAGAAAGGACATTTCTTGAAATGTTTAATACAGTTAAATTGCCCAATTTTCCAAGAGAAGTAGGAATAGGCTCTGAAAGTTGATTATTCGATAGATGGAGTTTAATGAGGTTGTTCAAGTTCCCTAGTGAAGCAGGGACAGGACCAATGAAATTGTTTTTGGAAAAATCAAGTTCCAAAAGAGAAATCAACTGTCCAATCTCCTGAGGGATGTGTCCACTAAGGTTGTTTGCACATAAGTACAAAGAATGAAGACTTTTTAGCATACCTATACTTGGAGGAATGTTCCCGGACAGTTCATTAACACAAAGATCAAGAGAGCCAAGTTTGGAGAGGTTACCGATACTGGAGGGAATAGAGCCATAGATCAAGTTGTTGCCAAGTTTAAAGCTAACCACATTGGTTAAGCATGAGAAGTCAAGGCCGTCTAGAGTTCCTCTCAAACCAAGACGTGAAAGATTTATATGGGTGATGGTTTTATAGTCATCGCAAGCAACACCAGTAAAGTTGCAAGGATTGTTGCCATGCCATGAGAAAAGGAGGGATTGGTTATGGTTTTCAAGAGTAGATTTCCAATTTAGGAGAGCCTCTGCTCCATCCTTACTCCTGGTTGCGTTGATAGCGAAAGAAGATGTGGAGGAAGCTGAATCGCCTACACCATGAAATGAAGTGATGTCAACCAAGAAGAGCAACAAGAACAAGAAGGCACCTAAAGAAGACTGGTTGGGCAGCAATAAAGAAGAAACCATGATTTGGGGGATGGTTTTTGGGAGTGAGTGGGTTCGAGTCTACATAATTTTAACAAGATCGATGACATAGTTATATATGGAACGTCATTCCTGAAGCCTCAATCGAGGTCAATGCCTTTTACAGCTGTGTAGCGTTTTCCGGCAAATGGGGCCTTTGTTGAAACCATGTCTTCGTTTTTCCATTGACTATATATTGCAAGATAAAATCTTTTCCTTTTTCAATCGGTTTAGCGCGCACTTCGCCATTGAGACTGGCATGATTGACGTACTTTTCCAAGTCTTCATTGAAATTGACATGTCCAGCAAATTTGTGGAAAAGTTTGATTTGAGTGTCGGCATTTAAGTTCACGCAAGTCCATTGATAAAAAAATTATAAATGGAAGACTTCATCACTCGAGCCTTTTGTCTTTGGAATGTACAGATATCTGAAGAGAATAGTAATTCATACCCTCCCGCAGGTTGTTAGAGCCGACGTCTTACTCTCGTAATAGTATCTTTTCCCTTTTCAATAGGTTGAGCGTGCATTTACTATGAAAACTGGCACGTCCTTTTCCAAGTCTTCATTATAATTGACATGTCCAGCAAATTTGTGGAAAAGTTTGATTTAAGTGTCGGCATTTAGGTTCACGCAAGTCCATTGATAAAAAAATTATCAATGGAAGACTTCGTCGCTCGAGCCTTCTGTCTTTGGAATGTACAGATATTTGAAGAGAGCAGTAATTCATACCCTCCCGCAGAAGTTGTTAGAGCCGATGTCTTACTCTCGTGATCGATTCGTCTAAATACGTTCCAATTTGCAGATTATATCTGTTCGGTTGCTGCTTTTGATGAATGATATTCACGAGAGTTCGTTGGATTTGGAACTGGCGTTTCCATTTTCTAAGAGTCTCGTGATTTATCATGCTTTGGTAAAGCTTAGCTTGATCTTTTATTCCAGATACAGAGATGAATCTGCAATAGGACGGGTTCTTTTTCCCCTCGGAGTTGATGCCGGAGAGCGCAAGACAATGACGGTAAAGGTATTCAATATATGATGCTGGGTTTGACGTCTTGAAAATCGATGGTTCGTGTAGGGTGTTTTTGACAATTGACAAGATAAGACTGAGTATCTAGCCAAAGTATATGTGGAAATAGAATGGCCCTTTGCTACGTCGTATTATAGTTGGTGGTGGAATCCTAATTCTAGATGAGAAGTAATAAAGTTCCACGTTTGTCGGAATCTATCTCATATGTAGTCCAAATCTCATAATGGATTTTGTTCCGAGCATAGGAAAATCAAGAATCGGAAGTGTCGAGCATTTGTCCAAATTGTCGGTGGTCGCCGTCGATCTCAGAGGTGGGCCGTAGGGTTGCCAGCGAAGTAAGGGGATGAGAAACTGCGGAGGTGGTGCCAGCGTTGCTAGGGCATGGCAAAGGAGTGAGACGGGCAAGGGAGGGAGGAGAGAGAGAAGTTGATAGGGTAGATGGAATGAACCGTTGGAGTATTTACTCGAGGATCGCCACATGATGCAAATTCTAACAATTAATGAATAATCAGTGATTTAATGTTGCCACGTCAGCATCCTATGTGGCATGTATATTTGACTACGCAGCCAGCTGGTAGTCTAGTAAACCTTTTGACTATTTGTAATTTTTATTCAACGGTTTTGCACACGATGCACCCGCACAAGACATTTTTTTCTTATTTTTCCTTTCAAGCCTTTGAACTATAGCTTCAATTAGTTCACACTATATGCACGTTACCCATTTCATGTATTCCTTAAACGAGGAGCATGATAGTTATCATTGGAGCGATGAGCAAGTCTTTTCTAAAGGGGAAAGTGCCAAAAAATTATCAATATATTATATTGATATCAATTTAGTCATAAATTTTGTAATTATGCTAATTTAATACTAAACTTTTTTAGAATTTGTCAATTGAGTTCTACAAGCCAATTTTGGTCAGAAATCATTAATGTAGACCATGACCGTTTTATGTGACACAACCAAGTCTTGACGGAAATGATTTTTGCAAATTTATTTTGAATATTGAATATCAAATTATATTTTATTATATTATATTTTTCTTTTCTTTTCATTTTGGCTAATAAGAGTCACTGGGGATGGGGGAGGGCATGGCCCTCGCCAAATCTAGGCGTGGGTCCTTGGCTAGTGAATAGTGGGGCCATGAGCAAGGGGCCTTTGTAGCCTCGCCAACTCCAATTGAGGTTGCCCTTACCCAGATCTTGCAATGGCTCGGGCAAGGCAGCCCTTGACTAAATTTGGCGAGGGCTGCAAATCTCGCTACAATAAATAAAAAGAAAGAAAAAGAAAATAATAATAACAACAAAGAAAAGAAAAACGAAAAAAAAAATTCTTAAAAATGTTCATGTCGACGATTTTTGACCAAAATTGATTAGATGAAAACGTGAAAATGTTCAGGACTAAATTAGTCAAATCAAAAAGTTTGAAATCAAATTGGCACTAATGTAATAAATTAGGACTTTTTTTTTGTACTTTTCCCCAAAACCCTTGTATATTTTGCATGGACAAATCCCATCACCTGCCAAAAAATGAAAAACGAGAAATATTACGAACACCCTAAACAAGATCAACATCTACCACCACATAAGGGTTCTCAATAAATGAAGAAATTTAGATATGTTAATGTATTGAGCGATGAATTTTTAAATTAATATCTTTCATATGAATTGATCCGGATGATTAAGGTCGAACCGAGGTCGATAACTTTCCCTTCATCAATCTGTACGGCAAAGGAAAAGTAAAAAGTTGCTCGGAAAGGAAACCCCAAAAGACGGAAAAGATGGTGAATGGTTTTCTTCTCATCAAGCATGGTGAGATGATGGCCACGTAGGATTAAAAATTTCATCAATGACCCATTTTGATGGGTCTAGCCACACCTAATCTCTGAGCACATGGATAAATGCCCACCATCCATTGCTTTGTGATATTTCTTGCCCAATTCTTACTCTTACAATAATTCAGAGAAAAGAACTTGAAAGTGACGACCCATTTTGACGGGTCCTAATGTCCGAGCACATGGACAAATGCGCACCATCCATCACTTTGTGATATTTCTTACCCAATTCTTACTCTTACAATAATTCAAAGAAAAGAACTTGAAAGTCATGACCCATTTGACGAGTCTAGCCATACCTAATCTCCAAGCACATGGACAAATGCGCACCATCCATCACTTTGTGATATTTCTTGCCTGATTCTTACTCTTACAATAATTTAAAGAAAAGAACTTGAAAGTCATGACCCATTTGACAAGTTTGGGCCCATACCTAATCTCCAAGCACACGGACAAATGCCCACCGTCCATCGCTTTGTAATATTTTTTGCCTGATTTTTACTCTTACAATAATTCAAAGAAAAAAACTTGAAAGTCATATGTGGTGTAACTCTTTTATGGTCCACAAGTTTTGATTGACAAATGGAGCTTTGATAAGACTTAACTCATGTAACTTCCCAAGAAAATTTAGCTGAATGACACTATAACCCTCAATTTTTTCCAAGCGAATTCCCACCACATGGCAGTCCTCACCGCGTATGGTTTAATCGTTGACCGTTAAAATACAGAACTCTTATTGTTTCAAAACAAAAACCAATGCGTGCTAAGCAAGCCACATGTTCTGTATAGGAAAATGCTTGCATGACTGTCGTTGTTTTCCAAGGAGAGTAACGGCCCTTTATGAACGACAATATCCTTTTTAATAAACCGGCTGACTAGCTCATCCGGTCACCAGATTGTTTCCAATTGACAGGCATATTCTCAGATTAAAAAACAGAAGAAGAAAAAGAGGCATATTCTAAACAAGCATATTGGAAACTCTATCTAATTGACACGTACTACATCATGTGTTACCTATGATAATAGTCATAAAAAAAATTATTAGATTTGGATATGTTTAATTATTTAAGCTTTTAGGTGTTAATTTAACTGAATTCAGTGAAGATTGAATCGAATCTACATCTATTTTATTTTTCAATAATCTTTTATAAATATATATTATTTGTGTAAAGGTCAGTAAATTTTCAAAGATGAAAAGACACTTGATAATGTTGTTTGTGAGACTAATGAATAGATTGTTGTGCATTAGATTTTCAAATAAAGAAAAGATGTTGGCGACAATAATGTATTAGAGGACAGACTCCTACCGCCAGTAGGATATTACTCGCTATTCAGTTGAATTATTCGTCTCCCCTTGACCGCTAGCATCACTTCATCAATCAATAGCCTTCGGTATGAATTCCATCCTTTCGAAAGAGAACGTAAAGAAGGGGGGGGACAAAAAGAATATGTATTGTCAAATTCCACCTAAAATCAATATAGAGTATCAGTTATTTTCTTATTCTCATGAATCTTACTTGTATTTCAATTTCTAAACCAATAAAAAGATGTTCCCCAATTTACAAGCGGCAATTCGATATAGAGTATCAATTATGCTAACTGGACCCTTCTGCAAATAAGTATGATCTTTTTGAGAGGAAATTTGAATGGTTTTTCCCTTTTTAGCTGACAAGTCGTTTGTCCATTAGTAATGTGTAGTTTCTCGACGGTTTTATAATTTTAATCTTTGAAAGAAATTATGGATGAGAGAAATATTTAAAGTTTTCATATAAATTAACGTAGATGCAAAAATCCGAACCACCCCCCACCCCCCTTCAAAAACAAAGGGTAGACATTAAAAAGGGTATGTCTCCCTTAAAAGATGATACAGATACGAATAGAGAAAATTCCATTTTATCGATACATGGGTGGCACCCCGAGTAGACTCCACCGTGATAAGCCTGATAAGAACAAAGAGGGAAGAAAATGACTCAATAGCATAATCACATTAACCTTACTCCGTACTTAACTAATGAAATATGTTGCAATATGCCCATATGCAAGAACAATAGAAGATGTGGGTGTCTTCGTCCAGCTCTGCTCTTTTTACATTGTTCTCATTTCAAGAAATAACAAAGTGATTGCTTACTAGAAATACCAGAAGAACGCGTCAAATGATAACCACTACTCCACAGCTCGACTCCAGTAGAAACTGTCGCTGCTTCATAAATCAGAAATCAAAGCTCCTTCAACTTCCAAGTTCTTCATTGGGAAAGACGAACAAAAGGAGCATCTCTTAAGTATCAAGCTGAAAAATGCAAGAGAAGAACGAACACCTTAAGCCAGTCAAAGAAAGCCAACAAACATTCATCTGAACAGATAGTACTGAAAACCCGTGTGATTGCCAATGGTTTATTTCTGCATCATCCGTTGTAAAATTTATCCTGTTACGGCATATAGGAATCATGTCTTCTCTCGACAATCTCGACAATCTTAAGTATAAGGTCACCCGGCAACAAAAAACGTTGTATATATATTGATTCCTAGCCAAGCATAACTTGCGCCACGCTAATTGACACCCTCGTACTGTTCGGAGTTTTTGGACCTCTGGGCTCAGCTACTCATTTACAGCAAAAGCAAGACTGAAAAGTAATAAACTGAAGTTATTGAAGCAAGAGAGCGAGATGGAAAAACATGCAGGAGAGCTCCGGAGGATGGAATTACCACAATCATAAATGAATGAAAGAGAAACACAAACAATATCAAGTGCAATCTAGCATTAGCCCTTTCGGGATGGTCTTCCCGTGCACGAGTTTCAAGTGCAGTCTATATTAGCAGCCCTTTTAGGTCCTACACATATTTATGCGAAAATAATGTCCAGAAGATAAATTCGATTATAAATCTTTTCCAAATTTGACTTCACAACGGCCGACCACAGGAACAGCGGCAGCAACGACAACAACTTAGCCGGCTAAGTAGGATTGGACAAATGAATAATTTTTTACTCCATTGCACTCGATAAGACAAAGAGCAATAAGACTACAGTACCATTTTATTTCACATGTCAGAAGCACAACAAATACCCAATTATTTGCATTCAAGTATCCTCAGCTTATTACTTATTCCAAAAAAAATTTAAAAAAGGCATCCTCACCTTATGTGAAGATGAAAATTGCAAGAGGAAAAGAAATTACGTAAAACACGTTTGGCAGCAATTTTGGCATAACATCCCAGTTCTCGTGAGTCAACTTTGAAGCTCCATGGCTCTGAATAGAAACATTAGCATTAGGGGTAAAACTAGAGATGTAATGAACTGTAATCCCTTAAAATGTATAATCGATGTAAAACAGCACATATTTACTTCATCTCCAACTCAAGTGGTTGCATGCCAAACATGTCTTTGGAAACTCAATATATAGCAATGAAGCAAGTTCGGGCGACTGCATAATCAATTTCGTGCCGAAGTGAAGACTGTGACCCACCATTGAACTTTCCAGTGCCAACATTGACTAAAAACAAATGTAATGCATGAATCATTCACATGCCCTGCAAACCATATTTTTCCGCAAGAAGCATCCACATCTACAAGTGCGGATACGCACAAAAGCAAGACGGGGCAAGACCAGAATCATGTCTTATATAAAACCGTAGACCTCATCCTCGAATTCTGACGAGGCCAAGGACTAGTGTTTCTAAAATCAATTTGATATTATAGGAACTACTTAATGAAGTCAATGAACCAAGATCTATCTACGAAAATATAAAAGACTCCAAAGCATATTATAAAACTTCTATTCAGCAACAAATGAGGACTCTCAAAGTGGAGAGGAATTGGGCGCACCTGGCATCACCGGAGCTATAAGTGGCAGGCATGGTAATGCCTCAAAATCAAGTTGTAAATTGTCGTAAACCAAACTTAACAACAGTTTGCTATTTGTTACATGGAACCGTCATAAACCTATGCAAGTTGTTGTAATCATGAAATATACGACTTCACAACATGCTGCTGTTCGAGATGATATATCTTCAAAGATATTGGTGTGCATCGCCAATTTTAAAAAGAAAATGTAATATACATTCCTAGCAACAACGGATCGTCATTCGGCTTTGTAAATACTAGAATTTACAATATAGATTCACTTTTACGAGGTCTTACTCATTGGATATGACGAGCCATCCAAACCTTTAAAAAACATGGTATTACATTCAAAAATCCAAATGCCATCTGTTTACCTATGCAAATTGTAGTAATTAAGAAGTCTAAATTTATGCCTTTTTGATGGCGTAAATGTTGGAGTTGAACACCTAATATAATAATGAAAGTCCATTATGCATGAAGCCTGGACGTGGGCAGCAAGTGTAAGCACGAAGGAAAGAGAAACTTGCGGCTGGCAACTTGGATGTGAAGGAAAAGTAGCCCACAATTGTTGACTCTTAACCAAGAAGAAAAGTTCAACTTCAACTCTTGCACGTTGAAGACAATGGCGGTGGAGTTCAGACGGTGAAGTCCAGGCGGTGAAGATGCTTATAAATATAGGGTTATGTTAGTTTATTTAGTGTGTGAGAGAGTGAGATAGCTTCAGAAGCATATAGAAAGCTAGAGAGAGAGTTTTAAGCTTAGCAAAGTTTGTGTGTGTACTCCATTAAGCCTTTGAAGGCATATTGTGTAATATATTCTCTCTGTGTGTTTATACTCTCTTCCTCCAAATCTTTTGGTTCCAACAATTGGTATCAGAGCTAGCAATGGCATCCACTAGTTCCATTCAGTTGCAACTTCCGAAGTTGAACGGAAAAAATTACAACTGGTCCGTCCAGATGAAGGTTCTATTCAAGTCCCAAGATTTGTGGAACCTGGTGGAGAACGGCTACACCGAAGTAGCTGATGCTGAAGAATTCAATGCTTTGAGGAAGGAGGAGAAAGAAGCGTTGGTGGAATCTCGAAAGAAAGATCAGAAACCATTATATGCGATCTTTCAAGCCGTAGAGGAATCGATATATGAAAAAATATCGAGTGTTGAGACAGCGAAAGAAGCGTGGGATATATTGCAAAAATCCTACAAAGGCGATGATCGTGTTAGGCGGGTTCGGCTCCAAACACTTCGAGGAGATTTTGAGTCTTTACGCATGAATGACTATGAATCTATCTTGACTTACTTTGATCGTGTACAAACCATCATTAACCAACTGAGGGTTAATGGTGAAGAACTCCAAGATGTACGAGTCGTAGAAAAAATCTTGAGGTCTTTGACTGAAAGGTTTGACTACGTTGTTGCAGCAATTGAAGAAGGCCAAGATATATCAACCATGACATTGGAGCGGTTGATGGGATCATTATGCTCACATGAGCAAAGAATGAATCAGAAGTCCATCAGTTCGTATCCCGAGCAAATCTTGTAGAGTCGGGTTGTTCAATCAAATAAAGGAGATTATCAAGATGGACAAGGTCGTGGAGGTACTCGAGGTAGAGGTGGAATTCAAATTCCACCAGAAGATATAAAACACATGACAAATCAAAAGTCAGGTGTTTCAAGTGCAATAAATTCGGACATTACAAGTTCGAATGTCAAGCAAAGGTGACGGAACATGCACATATCGTCAATGATGACGAAGATGTGGTGCTAGCATGTACTGTGAATGATGCACGTACTCTCTCTAGAAATAAAAGAAGTTTCAAGAGCCAATGGAGAAATGATGATGGCATTAGGAATGGCGAACGGTGGAAAAGTCATAGTGAATGGTAGAGGCGACCAATAGCGAGAAGCACTCAACAAGGGAGAGCACACCGAGATTGTGACAAAGATAACAAAAGGTATAGCAAAGGGTGCTAGATTTGTGGCAAAGTAGGTCACGTTGCCAGAGTTTGTTGGTTCAAGCAGGTAAAAGGAGAAGCTACCACTTTTACCAAGAAGAAGAACCATAGTAAAGAAGAATGGAGTCTCCAAGCGATTGTTGCAGCAGAGGAGCAAGAAGAGCCTGTAGCCACCGGTATCATCAAGGCAGATGATGTGATAGCCATTGAGACATCCCCAAAGAAGAGCAAGCCATGGGCAAGCTCGAAGAAGCAAGAAGCAGCTTCAACAAGTGGTCGTGAGAAGGAACTGCAAGAGATGCGGGAGATGTTGAAAGAGAAGGATGAAATGCTGAAGCAAAAGGATAAGGAGCTCAAGCTCAAAGAAAGGGAGCAGGAGAAGCTCCGGTACGAGCTCAAGGAATTGCAAAGACTCAAGAAATGTTGCCCAGAGAAAAAGATCCCCAAGGGCAAAAACAAATGGAAGATTGTAGAGAAGAAGTTCCATGAGAAGGAAAAAAAGACTGATATGCAAACTGAAATGGCATTGATGAAATCCGAGCTTTGCAAAGCTCAGTTGGAAGTCACAGTTGCCGAGGCAACTGAAGAAGATGAATATCAAATGCTATAGAAGAAAAGTATTAGGTGTTGAGGGAGAGTGTTGGAGTCTAACACCTAATATAATAATGAAAGTCCATTATGCATGAAGCCTGGACGTGGGCAGCAAGTGTAAGCACGAAGGAAAGAGAAACTTTGCTAAGCTTAAAACTCTCTCTCTAGCTTTCTATATGCTTCGGAAGCTATCTCACTCTCTCAGACACTAAATAAACTAACATAACCCTATATTTATAAGCATTTTCACCACCTGGACTTCACCGTCTGAACTCCACCGCCATTGTCTTCAACGTGCAAGAGTTGAAGTTGAACTTTTCTTCTTGGTTAAGCGTCAACAATTGTGGGCTACTTTTCCTTCACGTCCAAGTTGCCAGCCGCAAGTTTCTCTTTCCTTCGTGCTTACACTTGCTGCCCACGTTCAGGCTTCATGCATAATGGACTTTCATTATTATATTAGGTGTTGACTCCAACAGTAAATATTAAAATAGTTTGTTATCATAAAAAAAATCTCTTCGTTAAGAAAAGACGTGACTCTTGATAATAAATAAATAAATAAATAAATAAATAAATAAATAAATCTGAGTTATGAAAGGAAGTGATTCTTAACAAGAAGGGGGTGTTTGGTTCAACTTTGGGGAAATGCCTTTGCATTTCCCCAAGTATCTTTAGGAAAATGGGCATTTTGTGAATGCTAAAGTGTTTGGGAACCCTTTTTATTTTTGTGCATTTCACAAAGGAGCTTTCAGTTGAAAAGAAAAAGGAAAAAAAGAAAAAGGAGAAAGGAGAAGGAGATGTGGGAATGTTCGGGAGGCAGCCGGAGCCGGTGGGGGAGGCGGTGGGCCGTGGTGGGGGAGGCGGCCGGTGGGTGTGGTGGGGAGGCGACCGGTGGGCGTGGTGGTGGGGAGGCGGTGGGTCGCGCGACCCACGCACCGCCGTCGCGTGGGTCGCGGCCTCAGGCGGCGTCGCCCGGGTCGCGCGACCCACGCACCGCTATCTTGTGGGTTGCGCGCCCTCGGGCGACGCCGCCGCTGGGGGCCGCGCTCGCCACGCACCGCCGTCGCGTGGGTCGCGCGGCCTCGGGCGTCGACGCCCGAGGCCGCGCGACCCACGCGACGGCGGTGCGTGGAGACCGGATCGGGCGGTGCTCGGCCCGTCGCGTGGGTCGCGCGACCCGGCGATGCCGCCCGAGGCCGCGACCCACGCGACGATGGTGCGTGGCGACGGCGGTGCTTGGCGACGGCGGTGCGTGGCGACGGCGGCGCTTGGCGACGGCGGTGCATGGCGACCAGATCTGGCCGGCTGAGCACCGCTCGGCCCCGTCGCGTGGGTCGCGCGACCTAGGCGACGTCGCCCGAGGCCGCGACCCACGCGACGGCGGTGCTTCGCGGCGCGGCGATGTGTGCGATCGGCTCCGGCCGGCTGAGCTCCGCCGGCTAAGCTTCACTCGTTGAAGAAATAAGTTCAACGAGGAAGACGATGAACAGTAGATTTTGAGGGTATAATAGGAAAACGTAATTATCATCGAGGGCAATATTGGAAGAAAAAAAATTCATTAATCCCCTCTTCAGCATTCCGAAAATGCTTTGAAAGCCCAAAACAGTGGGGACTCGCTTTGGGCTTTCAAAGATTCTACTAGCATTCCAAATGCTAGCATTCCCCCAAGTATGGCTCCAAATGCTGAACCAAACAGTTGAAATTTTCCCCAAGGGGCTTTCGGGGCTAAAAGCCCCTTGGGAATGCTGAACCAAACAGCCCCGAAGTGTGGTGATGATTGCAAATAAAGTATCTATTTCCAAGAGATGTGTTGACTGATTGTCTATGAATAGAAACCAATTCACATATTATTTATAATAACCACAACTATTCATAATTGCTCATTCTTCAGAACTCTCTTTTTCTCTTTTCATACATGCGACCTTAACACATTCAAGGGGAAATTCCAAGAGAGATTCGAGTAACCGCTAAACTCGTTTTTCTACGACTTTGGTATATATCCTAGAAGTATATTTGTTCTAAACTAGGCAACAACAATAGTGGATGCAAATAATACCTTAAAAATAATGATCGTCATCATGTATCAAAGCATCAAGGATCTACTATTACTTCTCTATTTTCTTCACCAAACAAATTTCTCCAACAATCTTAAGGTATTGTTATCATGGAGATGGAGATATCGGTTGCATCAAGTGCTCACAATCTTAACAAATTGCAAATCAATCCTTATGATGGAACTATTTTCATCCGTTTGAAGGATATTATGATTCTTTTTCTATCCGAATTATGCGCGAGGATGATGAAAGGAGGTGCCAAGGAAGGATTCTCAATCCTCTGTCAGATCGTCTGTATGAAACCTTCCGAACTTACACAGATTCCAGTGACATTTGGAATACCTTGGAGACCAAATTACAATGCTAACAAACAAGGGTGTAGATAGAATTACTACTTTGAAATATTTTGACTTTACCATGATCAATGGAAAATCTGTCGCTAAGCAAGTGGATAAACTTTAAATATATGTTGCCAAACTCAAAGACTTTATGATTGAAGTTTATGAGCCTTTTCAAGTTGCTACAATTATTTCTAAATTTCCTTAAACTAGGAATGATTATCGAAATTAACTTCTTCATATGATCGAGAACCTGATTATGGATAATATGATAAAATGCATTCAAATTGAGGAAGGTTCTTGGGATTGTGAGGCTAATTATTTGAAAGAAGTTGTAAATAAGGGGCATTTTGTTGAGAATAGCAACATCGACAAAGACAAAGAAAGCATCGAAACAATGACAGGAAGATTTTGATTCGGTGGTTTTACTATATGGATTTAAACATGACAATGCTAATAAGTACATTTACTCAAAAATTACCAAAGAGTATGGACTTATAACCTGCTTATATGTAGATGATATTCTGAATGGTGGTACAAATATGCTTGGCATAAATGGAATTGAAAGGTATCCATCTTCTTTGTTTAAAATGAAAGATTTAAGAGAAGTGGATACAACTATATGTATCAAAGTGTTCAAACATAATGGGGTTATGCTTTAAGTCAATGCCACTATGTGGAGAAGATCATTTACAAAATACTAGTATTTTGGAATTAAAGAGTCAAATGTACTATATGATGTATCAATTAAATTGATGGAAAGTGTCACGCCCCGATCCTCGGACGCGCGCACATCCTTCTACTTGGTCGATTTTAGAATGCGATATCCCAGGACTATGTATCGCCGACCCTTTCAATTTATTAAGCACATGCGGAAGCAGTTATAAATCCCCAGACAATAAAACAATGTGATAGGGAAGTAGGCCATATTTTTCATATTGAAATTCACAACCACACTTTCATTAACAGCGCAATTCATAGTATATTTACAATACTATTCAAACATACTTGTCTCACACCTATCTACGCTAAGACAGGGTTTACAAAAGGGATGGGATCTCAGTCTACATCCGGGTTATATTCAAGATCCCTCTCTGGATCATCTTCTTCTTCAAAAGTCTCTCTCCCCTTCAGGTTCCTCTTCCTTAGCTTCTCCTCAGGGTCCTGAAATGGTTATTCAATAACCAATGAGACCACGTCTTAGCAAGTCCTACCCCCTAAGACTCGATTAGTAAACCAATACACCTTAGGCCGCCTAAGCACATCACGAGTCGAGGACTTACCTTGGCCTCAGCTCCTCCCTGCAAGTTAGTATATATATCAAATATACATCATCACATCACATCACCCAATCAGATCGAATTATCGATCAATCGACCTAGTCGATTACATGTCATCCAAATTATCTCTTGATCGACCCCTTCCATACTTTCTATAAGTCTGATCAACATCCAAGACTACTCACCCTAGGTGATATATAGATAGTATGCTATCTTATCTCCAGACGACATATGGAGTCATCGAGCTATCAAATCATACCGTCCTGTCTCAAGATGATCTCTAGAGTCATCAAGCCGGTAGATCATACCGTCCCCGTCTCAAGATGACATATAAAGTCACCGAGCCGGTATACACACAATTTATCATACCGTACTGTCTCCAGATGCTCCGTAGAGTCATCGAGCCGGTAGATCATACCGTCTGTCTCAAGATGCTCCGTGGAGTCATCGAGCCGGTATACACACAATTTATCATACCGTATCAGTATCCGGATGCTCCGTAGAGTCATCGAGCCGGTAGATCATACCGTCCTGTCTCAAGATGCTCCGTGGAGTCATCGAGCCGGTATACACACAATTTATCATACTGTACTATCTCCAGATGCTCCGTAGAGTCATCGAGCCGGTATACATGTCATTCCAAGCAAACAATCAAATAACCAATTTTATCATTTCCGATAAAATGTCGTGTGTGGGTACACGATCGGCCCTAGCCAAAATATAATAACCTCCTTTTCATAAATCCCACTATATTCTGTATTCCACTAAAACATTTTTGGCATCATTAACTGATGCCCGATTAATTTCCAATTAATTTTCCAAGATTACTTAAATAATTCCCAAATAAATCATTTTCGCACAAAATAAAGCTCAATTAAATAAACGGACTACACCACGACAATCAGCATAAAATTCTGGTCACCGGCCATCCAGGTTGAATTTCCAGAAAAAAATAAAAAAATAAAAAAATAACTAATTTCAAAAATAAATAAATAAATACTAAAAATCCAATTTAGGCCAGTATTGCCGATTGGGCGCTTGAACGGATCGAGAAATATCCCGAGATGCATTCAATAAATAAAAGTACGTCTCTATTTGCTAATGACTAAGTCTAACCACCTAACATGCATCGTTAAGTCACTAATTTAATTGATCTAAACTAATCTAACCACCTAATTGCATTTAATTAAATCTAACCAACCTTAAGCATAATTAGCAAACTAATAAAGCATTAGTGAGTAAAACTCACTTGGTAAAAGCGGAGACCGAATCACCGTAACGGCGACGCGACGGCGGCCGAAATCCGAACTTTCGGCGGCGTCAGTAGACACTCGGGCCGGGCTCAAAAGCCTCACAAGCCCACAGAAAATTCTGGGCTTGGACTGAACTTGGGCCTGAGTTGGGCTGACTTGCTTCGCGGGCTTGGGCTTCAAGATTGGGCTGAAAACAACTTGAACTTGGGCCTGACTTGAAGAGTTGCTGGACAGGGCTTGCTCTTGGACTTTGGCTTGACTGCGAATGGGCTTTCTTCGCAGGCTGCACTTGGGCCGAAATTATTGGGTTCAATCCTGCGGGCTTGAAGACTGAAATTGCTGGCCAAATTGTTGAACTCAACCAAGCTGTTGGTGGGCTGACAGTGTTGGAATTCACGGGCCGAGATGCACGGACAACTGGGCTTGGAATTCGCCGGGCTGCCGAGTCGGCCAATGCACGGAATACACGAAGAAGCCGCTCAATTGATGCTTTGCCGGGTGGACTCGAGATCGGCGGTGGAGATGGCAACACGAAAATGGAACAGTAGGCGTGAGCTGCTGGGACAACACGGAGGCGTCCAGCTGAGAACTCGCTGCTTCGTTGACCGAGGGAAGGACGCCTGGCAGCTGGATTCGAGCGCGGCTTCAGCTGAAGACGTGAGCTGAGTGAGCAGCAGCTTTGGTCTTCGGTCAGCAAGGTTTCACGAAAATTGAAGCCGCGTGGAACTCGGGTCTTCGGGGGCAGAAGGCGCGAACGAGGGAGCATGCAGCTGTTTCGGTTGAGGAGAACACGAACATGGACGGGTGGCAACGAGCGGGCCGGGCTTCGGTCAATCACGGGGAGCTCGCCGGTTTGGTTGACGAAAGACAAAGTGGACCGTTGCGGAGGAGGACGTGTGGCGCGGCCGTTGTTTCGTTCGGTGGGGTTGGCGCACAAGAGAGAGAGAGAGACTTCGGTGACTCGCCGATGGCCGAACGTGTCGACGGCAAGAACCCACAGAGAGAGAACGAAAATTGAAGATCTTCGGAGGAGAATGAAAGCGGAAGCCTTTTGTGGAGAGAGTTCGAGCGAAGAGAAGATGGGGAAGAGGAACCGTGCTTGAGAAGCCAATGGAAGGGGGCCCAAAATTCTGAAATCTTAGCCTTTCCCTTAATTGCTTGTCCCCACTTTTTGCCTCCAAGCTTATCTTTTAGTCTCCATTACTTTCTACCAAATTAAATCCCACAACTAATCCAAAATGAAGCCAAAATTGCTGTCCAAGCAAAATTCCGAATTTCACTTAATTTAGCTTCAATGCCTCACTCAATCTTCCAAATTGAGGTCCAATTTCAATGAAGAAAAATGCCAAATGATTTTCTATAAATCCCCGACACATAAAGGCTCGACCCGAAAGCCCAATTTTCCATCAATTTAGCCAATCCGAATTTCCGCCAAATTTCGCGACGTCCGAAACGGCTTTCCGTAAAAATTCCCGAATCTCCGAAAATCTTCGAGACTCGAATTGACGTTCCTAAAATAGCTCGTGACACCACAGAACTTTCAATTTCTGAAATCGAACTCGAATTGGCGGTTAATTTTCATTCGGCAAGTTTTTAGCGTGACCTAGACTATCGGGTAACTGTCAGAACTTTTCAGTGCAAATGACCCGTGGTCGATTTTTTTCGAGCCACTATGAACCCACTCGACTCATTGACGACTTTCGATTGTCGTGAAAATCTCGAAAATTCAAGTACGGACACAGGGTACCAAAACGATAGAGAAATCAAATTAGTGTCGGCCGACGAGAATTTTCCAATTTAGTGGTGTCACCCACGATTAGCCACGCATCTCAATCGTATCAACCTATCTCTGATCACAAATCGATTTATATCTGTGCCGTAATGATCTCAACAGATGAGCACGGTCGAGAAGTCGATTCATGCTCGAATTCTCAAGTCTATTTGCCTTAAAATTCTTAATGGTTTTCCCAGATAGTCTAGTTATCTCTAGAATGATCAGTTCTGAGAATAGCCCTATAGACGCATCAATGAAATGCCCGATTTATTCAATTGAAAACATGACTGAAAATCTGGGATGTCATAGAAAGTACTGGGCAACCATTGACATAGTCAGAATATGCTAGTGCAATTAGAAGTTTGATGTACACTATGAATTGCACTAGATGGATATAGAATTTATTATTTGTAAATTGTCAATATTTACGAGTAATCCTAGTACCGTGTATTGGAAGGTTATAAGTAGAATTTTTGCTTATAAAAAAAAATGCATTATGTTTTTTTTTTAATGAAAGATAACCAATAATACTAAAAGGATATTCAAATGCTAGTTCAATAACTAGCACAATTGATAATCGTTGCAACTTAACCCCTCGCGAGAGTGGAGCTATTAGATTTATAGGTATTGTCAACTTCGAGCCAATGACTTTTCATTGACTCGGGCTTTTCTAAGCCCATACCTCAGATGACGTCGGGCTTTGATGTTTTTAATCAATTAAACCTATGCAGATTATGACTAAGGATTCGCCAATCCTTTTAGAGTCAGCTAGAAACCCAGTAAGATACAGGAGAATATGTTCTTATTTATGCAACCGGAGATTCGACTTGATTATGTTAACCCTAAGTTTAATGCCTTTTCGGTACCTAATCAAATTACATGCTAGTTGATGCCATAGCAACCTATCTAGAAAAAAGTCTAAGGTTTGTCCTAACCAATTCTAGAGCAGGAAAGTAACACCCAAAATTTTGAAATGCGCAATTAATTATAACCATGAAAGAAAGCACACAAGCATCTTAATATTGTCCCTATAAATGAAACAACACAACACAAAACAAGAATCCCTATTGTAAAGCCCTAAAGCTTGTCTAATTTTTGGGTTTCAATTTCTTACAACTTTCTAAATTTTTTAATGATTTTCCAAAATTTCTAATCTTTTATTGATTTTCGAATTTTTTTAGATTTTTATTATTTCATAAAATTTTTAAATTTTTTATCATTTTCTGAATTTTTATTTTTTTATTTTTCAAAATTTTTAATTTTTAAAATTTATTATTATATTCGGGGAACGATGTCTGGGACGGGTTTACCCAATCCGAACCGTTGACCCGACCCAAAAATCTGGATCCGGCCCGGTTAGATTAAAAAACCCAAAATTTTAAACATTTTTATATGATTTTCTCAATTTCTTTTATTCTTTCCCTTTTGTCTTCTTCCTTGTTTTGTCTATTTCCCCAAATCTCTCTATTCCTTCTGCAACTTAACCAAACCAGAATTATTGGCGACGAATCAACCTCTATACACGTCGTCGCTAGCATACACATCGCCACCGAACCAACACCAACCGGTGGTCACTGCTCCGATCGACGGTCACCAACTCCGGACGCTTAATATGACGATCGCAATAATCAACAGATAATCTCCACACGAAATTAGTTTCTTCCATCCTAGCCTTTCTAGCAAGCATATAATCACCAGTGCACTACAAATCAAAGAGACGAACTGACTAGGGTGGCCTTGAACCACAGGGCACGCCAACGAGGGGAAGATTTCCGGCGAAGAGTAGGATTTACGGCCGACTCAACGACGAAGGATTACTTTCCACGAAGTCGCATAAGATCACAATGAGAGACACAAAAATCAGACTTCATTTGACAATATAAGAACAATAAAGCATTAAACTAAACTTCTAACGTCGATCGGATAGCATGGATCTCAGTATATCATTCGCGCATTTTATCAAATATGTGACGTGCACTACCAAGAACAAGCCTCCGATCCTATTTGATATGATTTTCGGTCTAAAAATGACCTATCACACTCCAAATAACATTGTCTCTCACAAGTATATCTCGGTTTCACAAGATTTGACCACGATCTCATTGACTGAAATTTCTGTTTTAATTCCTGAATGGCATGAAGAAAAAACAGATGTGCGGGGGGAGCGAGATGCTTACCTGATCAGAAGCATCGTCGCAGCTGCTGCTTGTTTTTCAGCGAAGCTAGAGAAAATGACCGGCCGGTGCGAGGAGAGTTAGCGAAACGTCGCTCGTGGGGACGAACACGGGCTTCGAAAGAAAATCCGCTTGGAGCCTTCAAGGTCGAGGACTGAACCCGAGAGAACGTTCTTCGTGGCGGCCGCACTGAGAGTGGTGGGAGATGGGAAGAAGGATGGAGATGGTCGAGGTGGCTTGGTCGAATCTGTCTGAGGAGAAGGAGCGGCGCTTCCCCAAAAAGAAAAGCCCCCGCTCTCTTTCTTTCCTTTCGCCTCTCCCCTTCTCCCTCTGAGATCTTTCTTCCTCAAAGCGTTCCTCTCTCTCCCCTCTTGCGATATGGTTTCAACCTTCTGTGATTCCCCAAAAAACCAGTGAGCCCCTTTTGCTTTCCTTCAGTGAACGCTCCCTGTATTTCCTTCAAGCTTCCCCTCTTCTGTGAAAGTTCGAGGCGGTGCAAGCAAGAAGAATGTTCTAATGCTGATTTTCTTCCTCTCAATTAGAACCAATAACTAATGGAACTATTATTTTCATCCAATTCTATTTTATATCTTGCCATCTTGTTTCTTTTGTTAATTAATTTCAACAGAACTTGTCTTAATACAATCATTCAACAATGTGTATTTGACATTGGATTGTGTACCTTTCCATATATCAAGAGGATATGTGCAAATTAATCAATGGAGTAGGCATAAACAACCAAGAGTGGAATGAATTGGTTATCTACGGAAACTTAAACCTATTCGTGAATAAGTAGTGGACAGTGTGTAGAGCATGCACTTAAACCTATTCGTGAATAAGTAGTGGACAGTGTGTAGAGCATGCACTGTGCTATAGAAACACAATGGAAACAATTATCTTCAATAGAATAAAAAAAAATAGATGAGTTTAAGGGATATGAAATATGCTTGGCGATGTCCGCCTTCATACCAGTCCATCAATAATGTTGATGCAGATTCCGATACATCTTCGTATTACCAGGATGAATGCTGTAACTACTATGATGAGCTTTTAATAAGATATCCTCTTTAAGCTCTGCATCGTTAGGTACACACAATCGTCATTGAAATCTTAGTGTTTCGTTTTCAAAAATTTGAAAGTCAACCTTCCTCTTTTCGATATTCTCTTGCAGGACCTTTTGAATTTTTGGGTCGGTTTGCTAATGCATTTTGATCCTAATTTGCACTTCCGGCTTAGTTCTGAGGGTAGTCATAAGATTCGAAAGGTGGCCTACCTCAAATTTGAAAATCGGATCTCAAGTTCTCTTGGGTAATATCCATTCATTGACCATCATATGTGCAACTGAAGACTTCCGACTTAGCGCATTAGTGACTTTATTAGCCTTTCCAAGGTGATGCTGAATATCATAATCATGTCCTTTAGAGTTCCATCCAGCGACGTTGTCTCATATTCAACTCCTTCTGAGAGTAGGTACTTGAGACTTTGGTAGTTTGTAAAAATCTGGAATCTTTTTCCACACAAATAATATCTCCAAATCTTTAAAGCAAAAATAATTGATGTGAGTTCTAAGTCATGCGTCGGATAATTCAGCTTATGAGATCTCAACTGACGGGACGCGTATACAACAACTCTACCATGCTGCATTAACACGCAACCTAGTCCTCTAAATAATGCATCACTGTAGATTTTGTAACCTCCAGGACCAGATGGTATGGTTAGGCTGTAGTTAGCTTCTGCTTAAGCTCATGAAAACTACTCTCACACTTATCTGTCCATACAAATTTTCTCTTCCTTCTTTAGTAGTCAAGTCAATGGTGGGGCTAAAGTTGAAAATCATTCCATAAACCTTCTGTAATAACCGGCTAAACCCAAAAAGCTTTTGATCTCTATCACTATCGTCAGTCTTGGCCAGTTGATAATTACTTGGATCTTGGTCGAGTCCACGGAGATTCCTTCGCCTGAAATCACATGACTTAGAAAAGCAACATGAATCAACCAAAAATCGCACTTGCTAAACTTAGCGTACAATCCATGATTCCTCAATGTTTGAAGCACCATCCTCAAATGCCTTTCGTGCTTCTCTGGACTTCTCAAGTACATTAGGATATCGTCGATGAACATTATCACAAACTAATCCAAGTATTCTTTGAAAACTCGGTTCATCAAATCCATGAAAGCAGCTGGGGCGTTTGTCAAGCCAAACGGCATTACAGTGAACTCATAATGGCCATATCGTGTACGAAACGCTGACTTTGGTATGTCCTCATTTCTGATCCTCAACTGATGATACCTTATCCTCAGGTCGATCTTAGAGAATATTGACGTTTCTTACAACTGGCCAAACAAGTCGTCAATCCTCGGAAGTGGATACTTGTTTTTGATCATCACCTAATTGAGTTGATGATAGTCGATGCACAAATGTAACGAACCATCTTTCTTCTTCACAAATAGAATTGGTGCTCCCCAAAACGTATGAATCTCTTATCCAACAATTCTTGCATATGCACTTTCAGTTCTTTCAACACATTTTAAACATATATTAGTATCCATAAATATTATCAAGAAAAATGGATTAGTAGTTTCTCCTACAAAAATATCACTTTTCCAAACAAAAATTAGATTTTTAGGACATTACATTTCCTAATGAAGTATCATCCCAATTGAAAGATCAATCCTATTTGCAGAAAAATTTCCTAATGAAATTAAAGATAAAACCCAATTAAAAATGTTCCTAGGAAGTCTCAATTACATCATAGATTTTTTTTCCCAAATATTAACATGTTATATAAATTTTTACATCAAAGATTACAGAAAAACCCTCCATCATGGACATCAGTTCATATTAATATTGTTAAACAAATCAAAACCCATCTTAAAGAGATATCTCGCCTCCACCTAGCTGACCCTTTTTGCTTTCAAAGTCATAGAAACAGATGCTTTAGATATAGGTTATGGAGGTATTGTAAAATAAGTGAAAAATAATAAAGAACAAATAGTATAATTTGTTTCTAAACATTGAAACCAAACTCAACAAAATTACTCTACCATAAAAAAAGAAAGAAATATTAGCCATTATTTTAGCAACATCCAAATTCCAAAGTGATCTTTTAAATAAAAAAATTCTATTACGTATTGATTGTAAATCAGCAAAAGAAGTATTACAAAAAGATGTATTAAATATTGCCTCAAAATATATTTTTGCCCGATGGCAAGCTATATTGTCCATCTTTGATTTCGATATGGAATTTTTTAATGGATCATCAAATTCTTTGCTTGATTTTCTAACAAGAGAATTTTTATAGGGAAAACAATGCCAAAGTCCAAAAAAGACAAAGGTGAAGCCATTGTCAAAACCTTCGAATCACAACCCCAATCACCAAGGATGAACCAACTTTAAGCTGGGTTAGACATAATGAAAGCCCAACAATCACCACCACCATTACCACCATCACCACAATCACCTTAGCAGTTAAATATACAGTTAGATCTAATCAAAGCTCAACAAATATCATTACCATAATCAATATCTCCTAATCTTAACCCATATCTGTCTCAATTACTCTCTCAAGCAAAAACCATCTTGTTACAACCACAAAAACTCCAAACTAGATCACAACCTCAAAAATCACTATCATTATTTCAATCAAAATTTAGGCAGACATTGCTTAAGAAAATCCATCAAAACAAATTGAGATCACTTTAAACCCATTACCATTAGTCTTTTACAATCTAAAAGAGTCATAATAACTTAAAATAATAAATAATGAAATTATCATAAAACCATTCCCTTCCTTTGTGATAGCAAAACCCTCTATCTTCATTACTTTTGTAACAATACCACAATTTTCAGCCAAATCACAATTCATCACAAAAAGCTAGTATCAAAATCTCATGATAGTTGAAAAAGAACTCCATATTAAATCCAAAAGTTTATGCAAAACATGTTTTACCCATCAATTAATCTGTTAAAACCACAAGCCTATTATGAACAAATCCTTAGTGAAACCAAATCTGTCACATCTAAATATTCTGCATCATCTGAAAATCCGAATAATATCACTCATTCAACAGCAACAATCCTCCAAGTTACATCTCCAAAAATGTGAAAACCCAATCGTCACACCCAATTATGATTTGAAGCTAGATTAACTACCAAATTACCATATCTTCCAACCTTCACTTATTGGGATCATCAAGAAATTTGGTGGAATGCCTTTTTTTGCCAAAATGAAAATGATCATCACACTTGGTTTTTTATTTTATATATATATTTCAAAACATATTTTAACAATGAACAATCACCTTTCTAGTTCCAAAAATGGTGATGTCATTTTGGTCCTGTCATTAAAATATTACCTCCACAATTATAAATCAATTTGAAAATCTTTCATACACATTTCAAACCAATCAGTTATGAATCAAAATTTTCAAATCTTATGCATATTTTCATCAATTTTTGAGTTGCCTAGGAATTTGATTATAATTAGCCCTCTCACTCTTCACATCGCCACACCTATTCAGGAAATTCAAAGCTAAGTGATGGGACAATTTTAAATTTACAAAAAAACCTTTGTGAGGAAGCAATTCTGAATTGACTAAATCGGCGAAATCACGGATCACCTGATCATAAAATTACTGAATTTCTTCAGCAAAAACATTGGCTCTAGCCCATTTGGTTGCCATGTAATCACTAGAAGAATATCGCATTGCATTAGCAAAACTCATGTCAAAATTTCCAATCACCAAGCCACCTCCAAAATCTCCGAAATCCTCTGATGATGATCAATCCCATTACAATGACAATACAAATGAAGATGATTGCTATGCAAACAACTTGTTAGATGAGGATGGAGACTAGTAGAGGAAATTACCGATCATCAACTACCAAAACAGAAAAAGACAAAAAAAAATATTTTTCAAAGAACATTATCATTTTCCATTTGAAGAGAAAAATCTGAATATGCTACTATTGGACTAAAGATGCTGCTGCTGAACTATAGATTTGTGCAAGACTAAAAAAAAAAAAAAAACTGTTCATTTTGTTCGAAGTTTGGCTCTAAAAGGGAGAGCAAAAAAAGAAGAAGACCACTGCTTGCCTTTAGCTTACTTACGCTCTCTTACCTTCTTGTGTCCTAAAAGTCTCTTTTGATCACATCCTTTCACTTTGATCTATCCATCACTTGTATCCTTTTGTAATCACTTTCCAAACACTTGCAATCACTTCTTTAAGATATCTTTGATCACTTGTAATAATCTCCAGTTACTTTCATCAATTATCAGTGAGTTTCTTATCACTTATTAATCTTCTTTTCCTTTCACTTTAAGTGGGATCTCTAATCAAGCGCGAACTAACACCCTTGTAGAAGGTCACATTTTCTTTGAGTTTGGGACACTTGGAGTGCCATAACTTGGCACGGAGGGACACTTAAGTGCCATAACTTCCGAAATGTACACTTAAGTGCCAGTTTCGCGTAAAGTGGAACACTTAAGTGCCACTCTGGCTAAAATCTGGCCAAATGGCTGACGTGACAATTTTTCGGCGAGTTGGGTGCAAAACGGCGTCGTTTTGCACACTGACGTGGCAAGAAAATATAAATTTGTGTCGATGTGTAAATAATTAATATAAAAATTAATTAAATTAAATTTTAAAATTAATTTTATTTAAAATATTCTAAAAAATAAAAAAACTTAAAATAAAAAAACTTAAAATTTAAAAAAAATTTAAATTAAAAAAAAATTAAATTTTAAAAAACTTTAGATTTAAAAAAAAATTAAATTAAAAAAATTAAAATTAAGAAAACTTAAAAAATAATAAAATTTAAATTTAAAAAACTTAAAATTTAAAAAAACTTAAAATTAAAAAAACTTAAAATTTTAAAAACTTAAAGTTTAAAAAACTTAAAATTTTAAAAACTTAAAGTTTAAAAAACTTAAAATTTAAAAAACTTAAAATTTAAAAAAACTTAAAATTTTAAAAACTTAAAATTTAAAAAAACTTAAAATTTAAAAAAACTTAAAATTTAAAAAACTTAATTTTAAAATTTAAAACACTTAATTTTAAAATTTAAAAAACTTCCATATTTAAATTTTAAGTTTTTTTTTTAATTTTAAGTTTTTAAATTTTAAGTTTTTAATTTAATTTTTTTAATTTTAAGTTTTTTTAAAGTTTAAGTTTTTTAAATTTTAAGTTTTTAAATTTTAAGTTTTTTTAAAGTTTAAGTTTTTTAAATTTTAAGTTTTTTAAATTTTAATTTTTTTAATTTTAAGTTTTTTAAATTTTAAGTTTTTTAATTTAATTTTTTTTAATTTTAAGTTTTTTATTTTTTAGAATATTATTAATAAAATTAAGTTTAAATTAAATTAAATTAATTTTTATATTAATTATTTACACATCGACACAAAACAACGTCGTTTTGGCATTTTTTTCGCCACGCGTCGTGCAAAAAACGATGCCGTTTTACACTTAACTCGTTAAAAAATTGCCACGTCAACCATTTTGTCATATTTTAGCCGGAGTGGCACTTAAGTATTCCACTTTACTCTAAAACTGGCACTTAAATGTACATTTCCAAAGTTATGGCACTTAAGTGTCCCTCCGTATCAAGTTATGGCACTTGGGCTGTTCTTCTGCCCATTTTCTTTTATAATGTATATCAGTGGGATCTACTTGAGTTTGGACTACCATCCTTGCGTGAGATAACATTGTTAATTACTGTTTACACATATTAGTGGGATCTTTACTTGAGTGCGGACTAACGCCCCGTGTATGATCCTAGTGTCTTTTTGTTCACCTGGTTCATCTCTTATCTATTGTCATTATCACTCTTGAATTATTATAGTTCATATAAGATAATTTCATAGAACTAGCAGATTTTTACGATTACATTAGAGATATAGAACTAATAGAATTTTTTCACATAATAACTAAATCAAACAAATGTAGGCGTTTAGATTAAATCACAAATTATTTAACAATTATATATATATATAAGAAATGAAATATATACTGAAATCACTCTACGTTCATTTCTTAGATATATTTGTGTGTGTATATCCTCATATCGGATACACCAAGACATATAAGAGGACTATTAGATTTTCTCTCTATAAGTTTTCTAAATGAGTTCTTTGTGAAAGACTGTGAGATAATATATTAATTATAACTATGTAATTCTCCAATTATTAGTGGATTATTTGTATTTTACTCTTCTAGGTACCGACACTAAGCTTGAATCATATAAACTTTTGGTATTCTTTTGTTACTTGTTTATTTCTACGATGATTTTGCTTTGATTTAATTGCAAGATAATCTTACTAGAGCCCTTAAAATTCGAATTAAGAAACCACAAAGAAGTGCTTTCTGGTTCTTTATGGTTTCTCTCAGCTTTTATCTTGACAGCTTTGAGAACCTGAAAAAAACAATCCATGTTAGGACGCATATTTCCATCTTTATCTGTCGAAGATATTGCCGGACTTACTCTAAAGGTAATCGCGTCTCTGCAAAGAATGTTCTCTGAACCTGTTAATGAATCGTTCTTAGGTATTCTCATATTATAACCCAAGGTAAATTTACCATAAATAGCACCTGTATGATGTGCGCACTTCAATAAGAGTCGCATGACAGCAAATGCTATTACTTCGCACTCAATACATCGCACGTATGGCTTTTGAAAGCTAACAGAGGCTTCCCTAAATCCCAAATAAGGGGCCTTGCAAGTCTCTTTATCTATTCTAGAGTCCAAAAATATAGAAATTCATCCTTTGAAAAGCGCTGGCCTTTATATGTCATGGGCTTTTTTTATTTCATACTGAAATTGATTAGAAAGGAGTTTTACTTCACCACCGAATAGGGGAATGCTGCTACGCTCAGTAAGAAGATTGTAAGAAATGGAGTCATCACCCATATTGATTTTAGATAATGAATACTTTATATTATTCAATTATTGGGTTTGAATGATATCAACACTGGATTTCTCAAACCCACCCATGGGCAGTACAGTTGGTTGAGAGCTCCCTTTCCAGCGCATGGAGGTCGAGAGTTCGAAATCTTGCGTTGCTAGCGATTCAAGCGAGGAGCTCTGGCGGTGGGTTGTTAGGCTAGTTTCTCCCGAGATATAGTCGTTGTAGGTTCTCCACCGCGGAGGCCTGTAAAACCCCAAATCAGCGTAAGCCAACAAGGGTATGCTCCGACGGATCCTCGGTCACAAAAAAAAAAAAAAAAAAAAAAAAAACACTAGATATCTCAAGTTCCTCAATAGTAACTTGAATAAAAATATCATGCTCTAGAATATTATAGAAATAACCAAACTGACTCAAGTAAAAATCGAGCTTGTTCAAATAGAAATCAAAAAGAATAATTGAGATCACACCAGCTTGAACAAGACCCTCATGATAAGATATAGTGGTGTCTTTTAACTGAATACGACTACCATCATCCAGAAGATGTCTCGACTCGGGAGATGAAATGTATTCACGGAGACGACAAAGGAGTAACTACTCCCTATCTACTCGGGCTATCAATTGATAGATATTGATATAACCACCAAGACAACAAGGGGGCATACTTATATTTCTGACAATATAAGCACCTAACATTTCAGAACGAATTTACCCAAAAAAAAACAAAAAAACATTTCGGAACGAAGAAATTTTCTACCACATTGGGCAAATAATGGCTCATGAGTATAAATTGAATAACTACAAACCCATGACATTCGAGTCTGAAGAAAAAGACCCAAACAATCCAAAACAAATTGATCTTTCTCGTTTGCTTCTATGTGCACGAGCATATTACTCTCACCAGATATTAGGCTTTCCTTTAGTTTCTTAGGAAACTTGTAAAAAAATCATCATTGTTTGGAGTCAACTCTTCTTCCTTACTTTGAAATGTACCAAAGGAATAAGATTTGGTTAGGGCAAATTGTCCAAAAAGTTAGAAACCTCAAAAACCTTTTTATAATTTGTCAAGTTAGTCCATCTGGCTAATTTTAACTAAAAATCGTTGACGTAGACATTCATCGTCTTACATGACGTGATGTAGGCGATGCGCGTTAATAACTTTTAATAACATTATAATAATTTGTTCAATTTTTATTCTAACAATTTGTTCAATTTTTTTTTATTTCTTCCTTTTGTTTGCTCTCTCTCTCTCTCTCTCTCATCCTCTTGTCGATTACCAAGGCCTAGCAACCAGCTTGAGACAAGAGCCGGCAAGTTAGAAAAAGAAAAGGGAAAAGAAAACAAATAAATAATTCCAAAAATATTATAATATTACTAAAATAAATTCGCGTCAGCGACATTTTATATGGCATGGCCATCATCCACGTCACCTGGCAAAATATGGGGGAAAAAATTAGAACTCAATGGTAAAACTAAAAAATTATGATGAAATTGGCAAAAATATAATAACCTTATGATTTTTCAAACAATTTTCACATCTAGTTAACTTTCCCTTTATATCATAACACCCTCTTTTCAATTTCGTACGAGCAAATTAGATCATATTAACGAGAAAACTCGACATTATCTCATAAATCTCTTTCACCCCAATTTTTCTTACCCACATCCACATGTAATCGAGGGAAACGACGATAAATGTCCCCCCCCATTGGGTCCGTAAATTCGTCCTCCAGCACCGCGGGGCCGGCCAAAATTCCCAGCTCGCTGATTGGCGGTGGAATCAAAAGACGCACGCTTGCGCCTTTTCCGCCCCCTGCGAATTATTACTCCCCCCTCGAGTCGCAGGGGACTGTTGTCGATCCTCTCTCTCTCTCTCTCTCTCTCTCTCTCTCTTTCTCTCTCTTTCTTTATTTCGAATTTCGCTTTGAAAAAGTCTCGTCGGAACGGCCGCCCGCGTTCCCCAGGCCGGCCCGCCATGGAGCCTCCGCCGCCGCCGCTGCCGCCGCTGCTGCACCGCTACCGCCGCGATCGCCGCAAGCTCATGGAGTTCCTGCTCTCGTCGGCGGGGCTCGACTGCTCCTCCCTCGCCGGCGCCGATTTCGACGCGCTCAGCGCCGATTACCTCGTCCAACGTCTGCAATCCGGTGAGTCGCCGCCGTACGGGCGGTTACTTCGGTTCCGGATGCTGGTTTTTTCGTTGTGTCGCGGAGTTTAGCGGCGAAAGCGGGAGTGAAATTGAGCTCGGGTTTTGCGAGTTGTGCCGTTGCTTTTCGCGTGTCGCTTTGGTTACGTCTGTGTGGAGGCCGCGGTCTCGTGGTTCTGAGCTGGTGGTGTGTTCGTTTGTCGATAGGTGGATCGATTGATATTGCCGCGGCAACGGAGAAGTACTTCGAGGAATCCAGATATCCGATCATGGTGAGAGATGCTTGTGCATGGCATTTAATTTTTCGTCTTCGGTTGAGTTCATGCACGACAATTGCCGGTTCCTTGTTATTTATTTATTTATTTAGTTTTTCTTCCGTTTGATGGTTTCCTAGATTATCGGTTGGAGTAAGTCTTTTGGCTCACTGTTTGCTACATCTTCTCGGTGGCTGTTTATAAGCCTTGTGCATTACCTTTGTTAAGGCTGCCTCGTAGTTTTGTTTGAATGTCTAGGGAATATAAGAGAGTAAACAAACGATGTGTGTATTATTGTGCTCGCCTTCCAATTAGTATTAAAGATAAGGTTTCTGTCCAAGTTCAAAGTTTGCTTTAGGGTCTAATGTGAAAATGCTTCTAGAATGCCAACTGCTGAAAGCTGGAACTTAACTAATTGTCGAGCAGGAAATGGTAGTGGGCTTTTGATGAGGTAACATGATATAGCGAAACCCAAAAAGATTATTGGTGTACTGTGAGGCACTGAGTATTTTCAAAAACAAAATTTTATAATTTACACATTCCCAGTAAGGCGTTGAGCATTTAGTTTAATTACTTGCTCATCTCTTTCTTATACTTCTTCCTGAAAGTTTATGCAAGTTTCTGTGTAAGCAGATCCACTCACCATCACGGAATTCTTATTTTCTCATCTCCAATCCCGAATTGGCTGGATCTCCACCCCGGCGCATGCCTCCTCAAGCTGATGTGGCCCACAGCCCTGACCATGCTTCAACGTCACTGGGTGAAACAGATACTCTAATTGTTGGGGATACAGAAGACCATGCTCTCCAATATAAAAAAACACATCATCCACCCATAAAGCCTGTTGTATTAGAAGTTCCTCCATTGGGATTACCTGTCCTAATTACAGGTATATGTTTGCCCACTTCCTTTTCATCTTGGACTGAAATATTAGGTGAAGGATAAAAGCATATGTATGTTAACCTACTATCCCAAGTTATTGGAAAAGATGTATGATGATTTCTAAAAGACTCAACAATTGAGCTATTTGTCTTCCTCTAAACCTTGGCAAGTCTTTTAGTAAACTGATACATGGCTTCAGAATTTTAAAGGACTGTCTGATGATGACTTGCAAGAATCAGCCTATGAAGTGCTGCTTGCATCTATGGTTTTCTCTGGGTAACTTTCTTTGCATCTTTCTTTTTCTCCCTCTCCTTCTGATACACTTGTTTCCAGTTTAAATATTTCTTTCCATTCTCTTCATTTTTGTTTGTTAATTTCGTGATTTAATCTACTTATGTGTTTTATTTCCTATTTTTAAATTGGAAACACTTTGCTCGGATTAATACTTTCATTTCTTTTGTCAGGATTGAGCTACATGTGGTTTATGATAGAAAGAAGGAAAAGAATTCCAAATTTTTCTCAGGAATAAAGGGCAAAAAGAATAAGATTCATTTACAGTCTCAGCCTGTTGAAAGACACTTTGAGCTAATTGATATTATACGCTCTCAGATGCAGGCAAGCATTTCTGAATATTATTGTCTCTGAAGTTATAATAAGTTCCATGTTTGGATGGTGATGATGAGAGCTTGAGTAGATCAATTTAAGTACTCATGCTTTCGATGCATTAATGTCATTCACCTGGTGCTGGCCATGTACTTAAATATTTGTTGATCAAATTAGAGGAAGGTCAATTTTTTTCTGTTTGATGCCAACTTAAGCAAAAAATTTTCTAATCCAATCCTGTGGTTTACCATTCCATCCCATATTATTTGTAAATCGGCAGCTGGAGAATGTTCTTTGGTGAAATGAGATAGTAATATCTGTGTTTGAGTAATGAATGCTCCACTATTTTCTAGAGTCCTGTTTTTGGTCTTCATACAGAGTTTCCAATGTATGTGATATACTAATGATGGTATGATGTACTCACTTTAGTCATTTCTCACTTAGTTTTTTGTTATCATCCATGGAAAAATTTCCCTTTATCAGATTTCAGAAGCTAAAGATGCATGCCTCAGAAAGAAGTTGATAGAGTTGGTGACAAGTAAAACATGCAGACAGATTAATGTTCCTCAAATATCCTCGGGTCTTTTAGATGGGATTCGCAAGTCTGATTTTCTCAACGAGAAACACTATCTGCAATGGAGAAGGAGACAGGTAGTAATTCTAAATGCCTTAATTTGTAGTTCTGTGTGCCATGTGACAGATTGAGCCTGATATTTGGTCTTTAAAACTCCAAATTCCATGGATGTTAAGGCGTCAATATGAAAAAAATCACTTCCTATTGGATGGACCGAGTATGAATGCTTCAGTTCATATAAAAGGGTTAGAGTTACTTTTGGCCATTGAAATCTAATACCAAGGGATGTCTGTGTTTTTCGTTTAGAAGGCTCCTACACTGAATAGATTATGTTTCTGCTCTTTGGATCTATTGACAGAGAGACACACAAATGACTGCACTAAGCAGGCTGTCATTAACTAAGTGCTCTTATGCTGGTCTGATCCTGAAGGTGCTGAAAATGTTGGGTATAGGTTTAGGATCCATGAGTTGTGCAGATGATCCACTCAGCAGAATGATGTGGATATTCACATACCTACACATGCAGGGTTGAAAAACTTAAATCCAACCAAAAAAGAGACTTTGGAGGTGTTCTGGGTGGCTGTGGCTGCTTTTATCATTTTAAATGTGGCTATTTATATTGAGCACCATAAATCTTTAATTTCCATATAAATGCTGGCATCATTCAGAATTTTGTTAGATGAACATAATTTTTCATCTAGTAGCAGGGAAGCAAGTAACCTTTTCTTAATTATCAAAGTGAAAAACTTTGATGGAAAGAACTGGATGTATGATTTTCGTGTTCTTATGCACTTGACTCTGCTACTGTGGATGATAGAGATGAGGTGATCAGCTAGAGGTAAATCTATAATTTGTCTGGTTTTTATTTGTAGGTGAATCTTTTGGAAGAATTTATAAGTTCCTCTACTAATGTTGGGACAAATGAACATCATATAATTAGAAGCTCACTTCCGAAGATAAGAGATCCAAAGGTGTGGCACTTGTTAATTTGCACATTGTGATGTCCGCTTCAATCAAATCAATCAAACTAGTTCTATTCCTGTTCAACATTTTCATTTCTCATATATTAGAATGATTCACCTTCTCTGAATTCCAGGAATGGGATGTCAAATTGTCTCCAAGTGATCGTGCCGAGCTTCTGTATGCTATTAAGCAGGTGGTTTTAGGGCTGTCATCTCTGCCAGGAGAGGTTGGTCTTGAAACTGGAACTTACTACTGCACAGTGGGCTATCAACTGAACATTCGCATTTATGAGAAACTACTTATCGGCATGTTTGATATTCTTGATGAAAGCCAGCTCATTGAGGTGTGTCCATCAGCACTTGGCATTACCTGTAGCGTTGCTTCAGTTTTTTCAGTTTTGCACATGCATAATTTTCTCCTGTGGACCTTGTTCAGGAAGCTGAAGAAATTCTAGATTTAATCAAGATGACATGGCCTACCTTAGGCATCACTCAGAAAATCCATGATGCAATGCATGGGTGGGTCCTTTTCAGGCAGGTATTATGTTGCACCTCAACTAGATCTTAACAATTGTGAAGCGTTTATTTCACTGCATGGTTCTTGAGAAAAAAAAAAAGCTGGATCCACACTCAAACATCCCTCATAATTTACAGACTACAGAGCCTTGTAATTTCTTGTTTGCCTAGAGTACTTTGTAATTGTACATGACGTTAAAGTTGTATTATAAGCATAACTATGTTTCTCATGTAGATGTTATTTGTTTTCAAAGTTGTCTACTGGTCTAGCTTATAGTGTTCTTGAGTTATCCCTGTTTAAGTTCAATAAAATCCACAGTTTGCAGAAAGAGACTGACGACTAGTTAATGCTATTAATATTCTTTTCTCTGTCCATTTTGTTTTGACATGTACATGTCTGTGCAGGACATGGTAAATAACTTTTTGGGCTTTCCTACAAAGTTTGGAAGGAATTGGCCTAGAACTTCTACATGTTGCATGAATAAGTTTTATACCCATGTGGTTTTGCAGGATAAACTTGGAGGAACATCATTAGATGAGTGTTTAAAGAATATAAATAGGAATTTTGTCATTAAATCTTGAGAAACTGCTTGATTCTTTAGATTGTAGCGAAGCAAGCATTTATTTACTCACAATGTTCTGGTTTTAAAGGGTACTCTGTTTTCCAGGCATGTTCTTTCAAGATCTATTTACATGTATTCAAATGATCACTTTTCTTGAGTCGACCATTTTTTAGTCGGAATGTCTCATTGTTGATTAATGATGGTATTGTGCTTTAAGATGTCAAACTTCCTAACCATTGGAATTTTTCCTTTGCAGTTTGTGGGAACACATGAGCCTTCTCTCTTAGAACATTCTATCCTCAAGTTGCAAAGATTTGTCTCTGCTGAAGACCATGATAGGAAGGAAGAGCAATATATTAACAGACTTGCGTGTTCTCAGCAATATAATGGTGTCAAATCAAAGTTAAGTCTGGTTGAGGCAGTTCTTTGCTCAATAAGCATTTGGTGTGATAGTCGCCTGCAAGACTATCATCTGCATTTTAGTAAGGTCAAGATCTCTCTTCCCTATTTTATATTATTTGTTAAATTCATTTGATTATTTTGTGCTTTCCTCATCAAACATAATATCTTCTTCCTGGGCATGTACTAGGTTGGTGGTCGAGCTCATAGATGTCATGCGCCACCAATTGCATTTCAATGCTTGCAGCTTGCTTTTTACTATCACCTGCATTCCTTTGATTAATAATCTCATTATGAAACTGTTTTTTCAGGAACCTGGTATCTTTGGGAGGGTGATGACATTGGTGTCGCTAACTGGAGTTCCTATCATCAACAACTCTGGGGAAATTAAGGCAAGTTGTTCTGCACAAACTAACTGTTTAGCATGTTTGGTAATTTGACATTATGATTCGTTCATGGTCTAATATTATAAATGCATAATTACTTTATCGTCATTTGAGATGTTCTCCCAATAATATAAAAACATCACCTTTAATCGTCATTTGAGAATCTGGTCCCAGCTGTTTTATATCTGTTGCAAACATAATCCAGAGTCTTCTCCTTTTTGGTTGCTGGTGATCATTTTAGTATAAAGGCAAATGACCTCACAAAAAGGCTATTATACCCAGAAAATGTGGTTGGGAAAAGTGATGAAACTTAAGGGCGAAAAAAAGATAACTAGTCAAGACTGTTTGGAACCCCCCTCCATTTTCAAATTTTCTAAAAACTGCAAATAATCTTTGGAAATCTATATAATAACAAAAATTATTTTTCATATTTAAAATGAAAGAAAAAGGAAAATGAAATTTTGTGACAAATTCTTTTTTTTTAATAAATGAAAATTAGGCTACAAGAGAAAGCACGCTGTGCTAATAAAAATGATTTACCAAACACATTTTCAGAAAATTGAAAATATTGGAAGTGGAAAAAGTTTTCTTAACAATTTTCAGTAAAAAAAAATGCAATATTGAAAATATTCTGCGGTAACTAAAGGACCGTCCTAAAATTGCCTGATGAACTCATAGTGTTCTACCTTGAGTGCCTTTCTTTTATAATGCAATCTTTGTTTGGCCTTTTGACATCCTCATATATTATCCAAAAAACTTAGTTGTGACATGAGGATATTCCATGTATGTAGCTCCTGAAGTTAAATGCTTCTGATGGGAATGTTACCGAAAAACTCAGATCATATGTGGAAAGGTCCACTGAAGCTGCATATACTAGGGTGAGACAATTGTACTGTATCTGAAGTCAATCAAGCATATCTTTGTTTCTATCAATGGTTTGATGTTGGATTTTTTAGGTAGCAAGTACAATTCATTTGGAATCCAAACTGGCAAAAACACATAGTCTGGCTCTACTAGCAAATGAATTAAATTTGCTAGCCAAGAGAGAGTTTAGTATTTTTTATCCAGTGATGCGTAATTGGTATCCGGAAGCTGGGGCAGTTTCAGCAACAAAACTGAAGAAATATTATGGAGAAAGACTGGTTTGCATCACATTTAATTGTGCAACTTTTTGCCTTTCTACGTCTTTGGACTGTACATATATGAAGTTTTCACTCTTTTCTTTGCACTATACAGCAACCATACCTTGTGGAGGTGTCATATCTAAGCGAGGATGTTAGATCCGTGCTTTCTGCTGCCAATACATTGGATTACAATCTTAGTGAGTTATACTTATCTACTTGTGAGGAGAACAAGTTGAATCATCTGTCCAACCGAGCTCTGGATAGATATCAAGTACGATCTTCTGAAATCAATTGTCATCTATTTACATGGGTTTTTCCTCTCTTTAGATTGAGCCACATGTGAAACTTCTTTTGCTGACAGAAATAGACTAGTTACAGATTATAGGAAATCTTTATTATTTGGTGCTGTCTAATTTTTTTTTTTTTTGGGTCTGTCAGATGGTAACTTGTCTTCTGTCATTATACTTTATTTGCACTTCTAGATGTAATGATATCTGGTTTTGAATTTTAGTTGTGAGTCTGTTAGGTTATGGAGATCATCAGGGTCATTCAGTGTGTAAAATTTGTCTGATGTAAATTTCCTTGTAAATTCATAGCATCCATATTCCAAATGGTAATTGTTTCATAGTTTGGCTTATTGTGATGCCAGGAACAAGATGTGGTCTCATCTTGTTGCCTTGATGTTTGTGTATGATTCCTATTTTAACCCTCCATCTTACTTATTAGGGGGGATGATTGTGATTCTTTTAAGTGCGGCTGATATGCATCTTCTTTGGATTTACACTTGGCGAGTTGAAGTTCATTCAGCATATAATAGAGATTCAATCACTTCAAAGTGATTGACAGTGATACAGCTGTTTATTACCACATCAGTTCTTCTCTTCAATATCCTCTGTACAGAATGACATATTCTTTCAATGCAAAATTCATTCATTTACATTATGATTAGCTTATTCTGGCCAATTAAGCTGCTTGATTTTGTAAAACAGGTCTTCAGATAATTTTATTCCTTCCTCCTTGGTGCATATATGGAAACCTGAGATTAAGTATCTAAGATTAGACAAGTAATCATGGTTACTTTACATTTGCGTGTGTACAAGTTGTGCTTCAAGGTCATAATGACACCTTCTTTTATGCAGATTGAAGAAGTTGCCGGGCCAGTTATTCTTGATTGGATTATTGCTCAGCATTCTCGTATCTTGCAATGGACTGAACGAGCAGTAGAGCTTGAGGTGGAGTGAATACTTCTGAACCATCATAATTTTTCAGACCATGGGGCTAAGCATATCCTTAGGAAATCATCAGTTATAATTATTTCTAGGGAGGACTTGGAGAGCAGGGAAGAGCATGGATCCGTGGTGTTGATACTGGATTGATGTTTTCTTCTGATTTGTAAAAGGGGTTCTGTTAACATCTGAAGCAATTAAATTAATGAAAACACTTTTGGAGACACTATGAAAAATTAAAAAAACTACACATTTAGAGACAACAACTACCTTCAAATAGGAAATTATGAGTTGAAACCATATTTGCTGAGCCTTAACAAGTGCGTTAGGGGTACTCTTTGATATTTCCCTTCTAAAAGATTTACAAAATTTTGTGCTAGCATCATGCACGGAACATTAAAAAATGTACTTGTGTTAATTTTGATGCTAAAAGAAAGGGTACAAGTATATATTTTGATTCTAGGTGATACTTGATAGTGAAAAAAAGTTTGCAATATAATTGTCCTGAACTTTTGATTAAGTTCCTGGTGTACTGAGTCGAAAACATTTGATTGAGCTCTGTGCCTGGTCATGGCATTATTCTTGAGTTACTTTTCTCTGTGCAAGGTGGGAATATTGAACAAGGCACATGATGAAGGCGTACCCTCTTGCTTGAATAGTTATTTATTTATTAAACAATGTTTATTTAATAAAATTTAGCGGCTGGAATTGCATATTGCATTTATTCTTGTCTTTGACTTTGTGCAGGAGTGGGAGGCATTATCATCACAACAAAGGCAGGCACCGTCCGTAGTTGAAGTTTTCAGGATAATTGAAGAGGTTTGAAAATCTTAATGACTGATGTACTGGTTACTTTATAGAGATGAATTCATGATGGTGGATCTGCTGAATGTATTTCTTTGTATAGCTAGTTCAAAACTGATATATGTGGCGGTTACAGTAAGAGGGATGTAAGGCAGTTGTTTGTTGCTGTCTGAAGCTGGTATAACCTTTCACTTCAAAAATGAATTAGCATTTAAATGAAATTGAGAAGATTCAGAATAGTTGAAGATGGTATCTGTTTGGGTTATATTAGTTAAGTGTGTTTCATCCTACAATTGATTGGAGTAGTACTGTTTAGGAAAAAGGCAGTATAATGCTAGCCTTGTGAAGCATGTAGATAGTTAGAAGTTGCACAAATTTTTGCATGTTTTAATTTTTTTCATGCCTTTTGACTTGCAGACAGTGGATCAGTTTTTTGGGTGGAATATCCCTATGAACATCACTCATCTTCAAGCTCTACTTTCTGTGATATTTCACAGCTTGGATGCCTATTTGTTGAAAGTATCTAACGGTTTAGGTATGTGTGGCAAATTTGAGTGATAAGGTGTGCTACTAGGTTTACTTGAACTTTAGGAGATTACCAGTTTCTTTCTGTCTGGCAGCATGTATTGAAATTTAAGGGATTTGATGGACTATGCGCTTTTTGTTTGACTAATCTTTAATGTGTGCAACAGATTGAGGGCTGAAGCCCGAGTTAGTTGTACTAATTTTCCAGTTATATTCAACTTGCACAGCAGTTTACACTCCAGGGGTTCATCTTTCCTTAAAAATGACGATACTTACTATTTTGGCAGTTGAGAAGAAGTATCTATTACCCCCAGCTCCTCCTTTGACTCGCTATACGGAGACAGTTATTCCTGTAATCAAGAGGAAGATGGTGGAAAACACACTCACAGATGATGGCATGGATGATAAGTTGACTGCATCGACCATATCAAAGCTCTGTATCAGATTAAATACTCTTCAGGTTTGTGTATTTTCCATTGACTCATTAGGTATATGAAGATGTTAGAAAAGATTGCTTCTTGTGTTTATAGGAGAGAGGTTTTCTTTTCTTTTTTTGGATTGATGTCAGTTGACCGCATATACACGTTGATATGAGTGGATCTAAACCCCAAAGATTTCAATTTTCAGATTCATCTAATCAATCATGAAGGAATATCCTACACTCTTCTGAACATTTTTTTTTCACTGTGCAGTATATCAAGAAAAAGGGTGGCATACTGGAAGATTCCCTTAGAAAATCTTGGGCTCTAGTCAGATCATCCAAGTATCAAAGATCAGGTGATTTCCTGCTTGGGAGCAAAAACTTCTTATATTGGTTTATTTGTTGCATGTTTGAGCATATAAACACCTGTTGTTGGTAAAAGAGAGAACAGCTATTATTGAGATCTAAAGAAGTATTTATAGGCTTACGGTTGAGCCTTGTGCAATTACGTAAATAACCTCAACACAATATAATAAGTAATAAACTTGACACTCCTCAAGTTGGGGCGTACATATCAGAAAGTATGTTACTAGGCCTAGTGTCAAGCAAGCCCACCTCTTTAAGAATGTCGAGAGTATACTTTCGCTGAGAGAGAGCAATATTGCCATTGGTATAGGCAACCTCTGCCAAGAAAATATCGAAGACGACCCCAGTTTTTAGTGTTAAACTCCTTTTGTAGAAATTGCTTGAGCTGTTGTTGTGTACCTTTAACATCATTTCCAGTAACAATAATATCATCAACATAGACAACGAGAATAGCACATCCCTTTGAAGAGGACATATTAAACACGGAGTGATCCACACTGCATTGATGCATGCCAAAGGTAATAATTGCATCACTAAAGCGGCCAAACCAAGTATGAGGAGATTGCTTAAGTCCATATAGAGCTTTTTGTAGCTGGCACACCTTTTCCCCATGAGCAAGAAACTTGGGTGGTTGCTCCATATAGACCTCTTTGTGAAGATCACCATGAAGGAATGCATTTTTGACATCAAGTTGATGAAGAGTCCATTGAAATCGAGCAGCCAAAGAAATAACAACACGGGCAGAGGGAATTTTGGCCACCAGAGAAGTCTCTTCATAATTGATACCATAAGTTTGAGTATAGCCCTTCGCAATAAGTTGCGCCTTTAAGCACTCAATTGAACCATCAAGATCGTGTTTGACGACAGACCTTGTGACAGCTCACTAATTGTTTATCAGGAGGCAAAGGGACTAGTTCCCAAGTCTTATTGTGATGTGATGTAGCCATCTCCTCCTCCATAGCATGGGTCTAACTTGGATGAGCCAAAGCTTCTTGCATGCTACCAGGTACATACACAAATGCAAAGGACGCCACCAAGATAGACGTTTGAGAGGGTAAATAGATAAGACAAAAAATAAGAAAGAGGATTCCAAGACTGAGTATGGTGGGCGATAGGAGAATCTACATGAGCTGGTTGAGGATTAGAAGTTGGGGCCACAGGTGGTGGTTGAATGTCTGCTAGTGGAGAGGCACGACCCCAAACAAAGCGAGGACCATGTTTATAGACCTAAAGTGGATTGGTAAAGGTGATCCTAGATCAGGCAGAGCATTGGTAGAAGAAACAGGTGGTGTCTCTAATTGAGAGGCAACAGGCGATACAGTTGGAGTTAAAGGTGCGGAAGGTGGCAGAAGACCCATCATTGATGGCACCTGAGGAGAAACGTTGCCAAAATATGCCTGATCCTCAAAGAAAGTCACATAAGCGGATTTGTACTCCCAACAACGAGTATGACTACAATAGACATAGCCCTTTTAAGTACAGGAGTAACTGATGAATACACATTTTTCAGCACGAGGAGATAATTTGTCCAACCTGAGAGATAAAGAATGGACAAAACAGTCACACCCAACAATACGAGGACAAACAGACCATGAAGGACAATCAGGGTGATGAAGAGCATAAAGGATAGCATAGCTCTAGAATGATTTAGGCATATGGGTGCGGAGAAGTAGACAAAGAGCAACATTTAACAAATGACAAAAAGAATAAAACACTTTAGTACGATCTTTTATTATATATAACCAAGTTGTACAACCACAATCATTAATAAAAGTGGGACAATAGCGGAAACCAAATGAAGACTCTTGACTAGGACCCCCAACATCGGGGTCGACTAACTTGATTGGTTGGGACGCATGACTTAAAACACAAGTGGGGAAAGACACATGGTGGTGCTTACTCAACTGACATGTTTCACATTCAAATTGAAGACTAGAACTAGACATAAAGGGAAAAAATTGGAGTACGTCTGCTGAGGGTGACTAAAATGTAATCGATAAGAGTCATTCACGGCCTTCTTCTGAATGGTAGTGGCAGCAACAATAATTTCAGGGTCCAGGGGGGCACAATCAACCAGCCTCACACCCACCACCTATTCGGCATCCAGTATCCCAATCCAAAAAAACACATGAAGGGGAAGAAAAGATAATATTGCAGTCAAGCTCATGAGTGATAAAATTGACAAATAATAGATTATGAGAGAAGTGTGGAATATGGTAAATGAAAGTTAAGGCCATGGAGGAATTCAACGGTACACAACTTGAGCTGGTCACCTTGGACTGAGAACCATCTGCCTAGGTGACTGAAGTGGACGGAACAGACGAGGTGGAGGTAGGAAGACGCTGACCACCAGTCAGATGATGAGTGGCACCCAAATCAATAACCCAAGGATGAGGAGTAGCTATAGTGGCCAAGAGACATAGGATCATTGTGTTTTGTCTATGCCAAAGTAGCAACAGGACCTGAAGGAGCACCAAGGTGCTATGCCCTAATTAACTCATCATATTTTGCACAGATTACATTTACCATACTTTGTCTTGAAGAAGGTCCAAATGTAGAAGACTTGGGCTTAGTATCAACAGAAGCATATAGACCTTGCAGCAAAGGATGGAGATCATAGCAATAATCAACAGTATGTCCAATAAGCTAGCAATGAGTACAAAAGCGACCCCAACGAGCTCCTCTAGTACCACTATTACCACCACCACGAGGGTGGCCCTATACACCATGGGTTATATTACCAAAGTTTCAACTTCTGTGACTATTACCATGACCATGTGCTCCTTGACCACCACGAGCCACCATAGCACTACCGTCTGATATGATTGAAGTTTGGGGACAAGGAGTGTAACAAGCAGCCCAAGAGTACACTTCTTCTATGGAAGGTAGAGAGCCAAGAGAAGTGATCTACTGCCGAAAAGCACTATGATTTGGACTAAGAATTCATAGGAAGGTTACTACCACCATGTTCGCTACTTGTTGCTGGATTTGAGTAACCGCGCTAGCCAATGGGAAATAGGATTTGAGACACTGCTGCAAAGACGAAAAATGAGCATAATACTCTGCCAACCCTGCATCACCAATTTTGGCTTCAGATAAAGCCTCCCACATATCGCAAAGTTGACTCATTATTGTGTCTGGAATAGAGTAAAGCACATTTTGTCCACACCTCATGGGCTGTCGCACAATCCATGGAAAGATGGTAGACAGATTCATCCATACTTCCCCATAAAAGAGTACGTGACACAGCATCAGTGACCTTCCATTCTTCTTGGTTAGTTGAATCTGTAGGCATATTCACAATCTGAGAATAAATCACCACAAGCTACCATGATACCACTCAAAGCACTTGGGGGTGAGATTCAAAGAACCTTTTGTTTTTCAGACTCTCTGTTAGTGGACTATAAGTGTTTAGTTGACTGCTAGTCAACTAGTCGAGAACCACAACAACAAAATAGGAAAACACCACAAACATACACAAATCTCACCCAAACCACCACAGCTTTGTGATCCCATGTTCTTGGTAAAAGAGAGAATAATTATTATTGAGATCTAAAGAAGTATTTATAGGCTTGGGGTTAAGCCTTGTACAATTACGTAAATAACCCCAACTTGCTAACACAATATAATAAGTAATAAACCTGACAACACCTTTTTTCTTTTTATCATAATTAAGCACGTGCATAAATATCCTTGTGATTTGCTGTTCTTATGAGTTCTCATGGCTTTGTGGGCTCTCAGGCATGGCAAAATAATTCTAAGGCCCTTTTTGGCATACTGAGATTTAATGCAAGAATTCTCCAGTAGTTTCAATTAGTTTCTTTGGTTGGTGATCTGGTATAACCAATGACATTCTTGCCATTCCTCTTAACTGATAACTAGAACAGCATACATGGCAAAATTTTAGCAGAATGTTTCTTGTAGTATGCCTGCTAAATGGTCTTTCATTGTCCTAACAGAGGATTCTTTTGGTGTGGGTTCCATTCTTCTAAAGATCTTGCACAATGCCAATATATTATTTAGTATATTGCAGTAAGTCCGCTTACTATCATGCATCTGTCTATGGAAGTACAAATGATCTTGCAAACATTTGATCATGCTTCTTCTATGATGTCTATCTTTTGGATATTTTGGTCTTTTTCTTCTCAAAGTTTAGAATTGGTTTGGTGTTAGAATGGCAGGTTTTGTTTTACATAGATGGAGCCCTCATCAAGTGTTGCGGGGAGGACGTTTTTCTCCAAAACTCATGATGGGTTTCCTGTGGTTGGGTAGTTGTATTGCCTAGATGTAATCTAAGGGGAGGGTGAAAGGAATAGTTTCTGATCAACAAACTTCATTTCTTAGATGGGTTGCTAGTGCTTTCACGAAATTTAATTCTAGTAGAGACCAATTGAACCATTTCTCTTCACCTGAAATATGAGTTTCCACCATAAAGTTGTCATGGTGCATGGTCCTCCTGTATTGCTACGTCTTGGGAGGGTAAGACATACACTTTCTCTAGGATTGAACCTGTGAACACACAATGGAGTAGTTTCCATTTTGTATGAAGGCTCATCTGTTATAAATTAAAGGAATATCAGGTTTATCTTTCAGGATCAAGTCAGGGATTTTTCAATCTTAGTGTGCTTTTGATTGCTGATATTTTTTCAGTTATGTGCTTATGCTGATTGTTGCTTGTTTTAAGATGGTCCTGAAATTCAGTTGCTTGGGTGGTCACATGGACTAATTTTATGCTGAAAGCTTATGCAGCAGTGGAGGAACCTTCGCAAAATACAGTTTCTGACTCCTTAACATATGATGAAGCAGTTGATGAACTCTTTAGTACCACATTCAACAGCATCGGGGATACTTCAACAAATGCAATAGGCACGATTTGCGACTTAATTGGTGAGTTGACATTTGAGTACCATGCTTGTAGTTCTTCAGGCACTGATCACTTTTTGAAAGAAACCAGCATAGCTGGTGCTTTTAATATACATAATAAACATATAATGTACCAATTGATGGCTAGTAAATGAAGGGTTGGAAAAAATTATGATGTTATTTTTCTAACCGTTGCTCTATCAGTGGTTAGTCAAATTCCTTATACTTTTGCTTACCTCAACAAAAGGGATCATCTAATAGTATGTTGAAAAAAAGTAGACAAACAGACAATTTAGTATATTGATCTTGTAGATTAATGCCAACTGGAATTTCACATGAGTGTGTTTCTCTAAAGATAATTGTAGTCACACGAGGAAGTGTGCATGTTATTGCAATATGGAGAACTATGCAAAGTTGACTGAAAAAGGAGTTGGCACTTGCACAGTTGTCTGGAGATGTTGTTCCTTTCCTTTTCGGTTTCTTTTGTTTGAATGGAGAGAGGGGAAAAAAGGGGTTTGGGGAGTGGGGGTGGGGGTTGTAATCATTACAACCCCGCAAAGTTTTGAGCATCCACAAAGATTTGAGCATATTTGCAAGTCGTACAACAATATTCTTGTGAGCAAGCAATGCTACTACTTGATACAGCTTTCTTTTGTTATTGGATCATATGCCCTCTTCATCTCCAGAATTTGACTCTGCACATAAAATGAGAATGTTTGCTCTCAAGCATCATGTGCAATGTCTGTCTAAAGCTCTCGTATTTGCTGTTAAATAGCTTTTGGCATTTGGATACAAAATAATACCATACTTATTGAATTCATCCGCAAAGATTTGAGCATATTTGCAAGTCATACAACAAGATTATTGTGAGCAAGCAATGCTATTCCTTGATATAGCTTTCTTTTATTATTGGATCATATGCCCTCTTCACCTCCAGAATTTGACTCTACACATAAAATGTGAACGTCTGTTCTCAAGCATCATGTGCAATGTCTGTCTAAAGCTCTCATATTTGCTGCCAAATAGCTTTTGGCATTTGGATACAAAATAATACCATACTCTTTGAATTCATCACTTGAATTTTCTCCTAGGATTGAGAATGGTGTTTTGGGATCTAAGAGACAAAGTGCTTTCATGTCTATATTGTGGTAACGTTGAAAGTGCTCGACTGGACAAGTTTCTCTTTCATTTTGATACTGTAAGACTCTCTCTCTCTCTCTCTCTCTCTCTCTCTCTCTCTCTCTGTGCACACACAGGAATTGGAAGTACATGGCCGTTGACATATCTTTTAGTATGCTCATATATATGTACATCAGTGTTCAGAGTTTCAAATGAATCGGTATCAATGCAGGAACTTAACCGTATATGTGGCTTACTTGATGAATCTCTTAGAGACCTTGTGGTTTTAAGTGTCTATCGAGCATCCATGGTATGTTACTGTTCTTAGTTTCTAATGATGTTAAGGCAAATCTTCTGTGACAGTGCAACCTGATTTCTTTATCTTAATCTTTCAGGATGCCTTTGTCTGGGTGTTGCTTGATGGCGGCCCATCTCGTGCATTTTCTGAGACAGATGTTTCTTTGATGGAGGATGATTTTGCCATGTTGAAGGTTTGTGAATATATCCTTTCCCTTCTCATTGCTTGTTTCCTCTCTCTGAATTCGTTTTCTTCTCTATTTTGTGTCTGAAAGAAATAGTATTACGGTAAAGCTCTTGCAAAAAGGTGATGATGCTGAGTTTTGACTCTCTCTCTACATAGGATGCTGTTGGCTCAAGGACACAAATTTTTGTTGAAGTGCTTGCACTAGCATGTCTTTATCCTTTCAGTTAATGTCCTGTTTATCCTTAAGAATGGAGGGATGAAACTTTCCCTTTTAGGAGTTCAAGTGAGTCTGGTCAAAGCAATCTCTCGATTCAGTTAAGAGATTGAAGCTTAATAAGAGATCGGCTTTGTTTTGCATACTTGTCCTTGAGATAAAATAACATGTCTCTGTTTTGAGAAGAATCATGAATGGGAACTTGCCTTGAAGACTTGAAAGGTGTTTAGATAATATAGAGTCGTTTCTCATACCCTATATAAGCATCATCTAGGTCATATTACCATTTATATTTACAAGTTTATGTACTGGTTCTATAGGAATTGATTCAAGGTCTTTATATTTGCAAATTGCAGTTTAATAATGCGGTATTGTTTTCTTCCAAGCATAACTTAAGAATTGGAGTTTCTCTGGATGTGTTGGTTGTGACCTGATGACACTTCTGTTTTGTCGCCTTTGAGTCAATGGGTTTTTTCACACTGAACTGGGGCATGAATTGCTCATCAGTTCCATTGGCGCAACCAGCTGTCAAATTTGCCTTATAGGGGAACCTAGAGGAAGACATAAAGCATTTTGTGGCTCAGTTGTGCCAGGTGTGTAAAGCACCCAGTATCAAAAGATTCCTGTGTTCAGGCCACTTTAACCTCACTTTAGGCCTTGTATTCAACACTGTTAAAGCAAATGGAAGTGGGTCTTCACCTTTTTATTTTTTTATAGTTCACATATTCTATTTTGACCTCCGTCACATGGTTGGACTGGTTCTTGACCTGGTTTGATCAGCTCAACCAGATCCAATTTGGTTGATTCTAGTTTCTTGCCCTTTATTTTGAGGGAACTAACTGGATGCCTTTTTTCTCGGGGGCCAAAAGAACTGGATAGGGATTTAGTGTTGAAGAAGCCGATTATCTGATTTGGTACCGTTGATTCATTGTTTTAGGGGATAAGTACACTAATAGTGCCAAAAGTTTCCGTCGGATCACAGTGTCAAAAAATTTGAAAAACGATCATTTTAGTGCCAACTCCGATCAGATTGACCGGAAATCCGATGTCACTTTTTTATTAATTTTTTAGGCTGACGTGGCTCGCTGGAGAGCACAGTCAGCATCTAAACCACAAAAACGACGTCATTTGGCTTATTTCCCCCAAATTGAAACCCTAAATCCTCAAATTGAAAGAGAGAGAGAAAGAGAGGGAGAGAGGAGGCATGTCATCTTCTTCCCTGAAGAACGACACCAGCAGCGAACGGCACTAGCAGCAACACCAGCAGCGCACTAGTAGCAGCACCAACAACGGCACCAACGGTGGCAACGGCAGTGCACTAGTAGCGACACCTTCGACCCCTCTTCTTTCTCCTCCTCCGCCCTCGCCTCCTATTCTTTCTGCCACTTCTTGCCTGAGCAACAATCTCATTCTCTCCTCGCTCACCTGGTCGAGCATCTACAGTGGTGGCCGAGCGTTGGCGGGGGAATAATGGTGACCAAGCGACGAGGAAGAAACCCTAACCCTAATTTCAATCCACGTATGAGCTAAACGGCGTCGTTTTTGTGAGGATGTCCATGTATAAGGGCAAAACAACATCGTTTCTTGAAGAGGATGGAAAACGATGTCGTTTAAAAGCCGAGCAACTTTTTTTTTTTTAAATAAAAATGCCACGTAATCATTTTGGCCGGAATTTCTCGCCGTTGGTACCAAAGTGATCGTTTTTTCTCCGATTTGGCACTTAAGTGATCTGGCGGAAACTTTTGGCACCAAAGTGAGCGCCGTACACAACTTATGACACTGTTAGTGTACTTATCCCTTATTCTAGCATCAAAATCACTGAGTGGTGGTAAGTGCAGTGATGCCTGAGATCATGGATGCAGGACACGTTAGCTTATTAATGCTCTCTAAAATCATTTTGAAATAGTTACTTATTGGCTGTGATTTAGATGTGTAGGACACCCTATGAAAATGTGCTGGAGGACTGTTATTTTTATTGACCAATTAGAATTCCTTCCAGGATTCTGGACCACATATGTAAATGGAATCCATTTATCTGTGATGAACTTGAGAGTGGCTTGTAAGTTGCAACAGATGATTGTAGTACCAGATCTTCCTTCTGATGTTTGCTTCTTCTAAAGAATGACCAAGAATGTGCCATTGCTTTCTCTATACTATGCAGCTGTTACATGCTTTTAGTTGTGCTATGTTTTGAACAGGAATTTTTTATTGCTGATGGAGAGGGGCTTCCCCGTTCTCTGGTGGAGAAAGAGGCTAAATTTGCTGCTCAGATACTACAATTATTCTCCCTTAAGGTTCGCATGGTGGTGGATAATTGAAAATTGTGCAGTCATATGAATCTATATAAGCAGCTGCTTGACTAATTTTTCTTTGACAGACTGACAGTGTCATCCAAATGCTGCTAAATGCAAGTCAACAGATCTCATCAGGATTACATGCACGTAGACATGGCAGCATCCCTGATGATGCGTACATTTTGATACGAGTTTTGTGTCATAAAAAGGACAGAGAGGCCTCCAAGTTCTTGAAACGGCAGTACCAGCTTCCTATGTCTTCAGGTGTGATTCTCATTTTGGTTTCTTCTTTTACCTTTCTCCTGCTGTATCTCATGTTTCAATGAGTATCTTTGTGAGGAGTGCTGATTCTCTGAGTTGTCTAAAATTAAATGATACAAACTACTACAAGGACCATATTGACAAAAACAAAGAAATTAATACCTGTTGAAGTGCTATCCTACATCAATTGACAATGGGTCGTAAATGCTCTTTATATTCATGTTGTTTTCTTCACCTATTAGCTTAAGCTTTTGGATTGGACTTTCTAACATGGTATTAGAGCCAGTCTATCCCTTTCGTGAATGTTCATGGTAAAAAATTCCATGTGAATGTGCATAGTCAAAATTCATGTGCTGCTCATGATCCGACTTGCACGTAAGTGGGGGTGTTGAAGTGTTATGCCATATAGATTGGCAATGGGTCTTAAATGCTCTTTATATTCATGTTGTTTTCTTCACCTATAAGCTTAAGTTTATGGGTTAGACTTTCTAACAGTACCAAATATCAAATCTCATGAGCATGCAAAATTTTACAACAAAGTGATGAGGGCAGGACAGCAGTATTTGTTGCACATTAATCGATATAATTAGAGAGGATGTGTTCTTGGGTGTCGATCTAAGTTTTGTTCTTGGCTGGTTCTCTTGAGATTGATCCAGAAACATTTTTTCCTATGCCTGACTTTGCCCTTTTATTATGGTGTACTTTAGGTGCCATTATCATTCTGAATTCTTTTCTTGGATTAGTTCTCAATATCAAGTAATGGAACCACTGCTCATTTTATAAAGCCATATATTGGGAAAATCCTCAAATTTCCAGACCTTTGCCTCACTCTAAGTGCTGTTGTCACTTGCCAGCAACTCTAACCAGTGAATTGGCTTTGGGTTTTATATACCTACAGAATATGATGACACTCCATCAAAAGAATCTGCTGTGGGATCGACATTTATGTCAGATATCCTCGAGCGAAGCAGCTCTTTCCATTGGACCGAGAAGGGCCAGAGAAGTTTAACTTCATTCAGGAAGAAAATTCAAGAAGCTACATCAGAACTTAGACATGCTGCGTGGTAACATTTACTCTCAGTTGACATCTCGGTTTGGCTGGTGCATTGGTGTGGATTCTAACAGAACCTCTTTGAGATGGATTTATGAGGCGCTTAGTCAATTTCTTTGATGGATTTCCTGGTAAGCGATAGTGGGAGTTGGAGCATTACCTTCCATTGGACTGAGAAGGGCCAAAGAAGCTTAAATCATTTAAGAAAATTAAGTAAGCAACATCCCAACTTAAAACATGCCGCATGGGGACATTGCTGTTAGCTATTGTCTTTGGCAGGTTCCTTGGTGTGGATTTCGGCAGAACCTCTTTGCTTTTCACATTGAGGCGCACAATCCATTGTTTGGTTGGAGTTAGTGGTAACTTATACATTACTCTTTTTTTTTTAAGGCTCATGAGCGAGTACCCTGTTGTAGAGTTATTTTTTGCATAATGTTGCATGACATTGTTCAAAGTGCAATATTTGTGCACAAAGAATTTTGAGTTCATACAGTTATGTAGTTTTTTTTTTGATCGAACCGTAATGTAGTTGGAGTGGAAGGTATCGTTCCATTTTGTTTGAGTGTGATTCCTCTAGCTTGCTCTTATGCATCTAATAAAGAGTTACCTAATTATCCCTATCTGTACACATTGGAATTGTGGAATGTGTGTAGTGTGAAATTTTGTGGAATCATCGTCAACCATTCTAAAAACTTAAGCTGTTAGATCAAACACTCCCCCTCACGTTTAGGCTAGTTTTTGGCTTAAGATTAAAGCGTGGAAATATGTAATTGGAGAGACAATTAGGGGTTTGTAAGATTTGAACTCAATTTCTCCTTTTTTGATACTATATGAGAATTTATGAGATTAGTGTTAACTATTTTAAAAATTAAAGCTGTTAGATGAATGTGTGGTTAATATTTATGCATTTTAACATGTAACGATATGATCTTCAGACCAAGACATGTCCCTTGTTTATCATCCTTTTCTGTTGTGATTTTGCATCGGTCTGGTGGCTGGAGTTGGGTGTAAGTTCTTTTGTTGCAGAGATTGCTAAAGGAAAGTATCTTCATTTCATAACTAGACGGTCGACAATTACGGCAGCAATTTGGATAGAGTTGTTGCAGTGTCAGCACGTTGGTGTTAAATCAATAGGAACCACTTAGTAGGAGAATTTTGCTTTATCGATTCGTGATTAACTGTGTTAATAGCACTATGCGAGTTTCATAGTTGACAGTGGACACACCATAGTCGAGAAAATTTTGGTTTGAATGTGTCAATGAAGGTTCAAACATGCATACGCGAGAGATATTCGCATTTCTTCTGGTACTAAAACTTGCTCTGTTTCTTTCATCGACTCTAATCTGGTCACTGACTTTCGAAATTCACGGAATTTTAGATTTAACAATTGACTTATTCTGCGAAATGAGCATACTCATTCGGTTAGCTGTAAAAATCAGAATATGGTATCACCATCGTAAATCTAAGACAGCATTTATCATTTCTCGTTTAGATTTAGACATAGAAATATGAACCGCCAGTGCATCACTAATTTAGTATTATGCTTTAGCATCACGTGGTGTGAATCCACAGACTTTGCATCCTGCTTGACTTAGAAGTCAGGATTGACTTTGTTCTCACCAATCGGATTGTAAACCTTACGCCGGACCAAGGTTTCAACTGGGCCAACGGCTAGGCATCACCTCTGTATACGATTTTTGTGCGGTTTGGACCATCCTATGTCGACAAAACTACTTGCGGCCATCCCGACAAAGCTATTTGCGGGGCCGTGTTTTAAGTATTTTTCCTGAACTTGTTAGATGACTCGTGAAGCACCTTCGTAGGGGCAGCGTCTTTCCACGCTAGGGACCAGAAATTAAATAAGTGCAGAAAGCGACACTGCACTATGACTGAGTCAGCCTGGTCCACTCAAGGTGATTCCTGGAATTCCCCTCAAAAGTGAAACTCTGGAACCCTCGCAATGGCTTCCTGCAGAGTTTCAATTAACTTATATGTTCGATGGCAGAATAAGATGCTGGTTCGAGGAAATGCTGATGAGATGTGCTGCTGCATGATAATGATCGACACTCATGATTTGGTCCGTAAAAAAATTAAACAATTAATGCACAATGAAGGTGTGTGGGATTATGCTAAGAAACAGTTCGGTTATTTGATAGTGTAAAGCTTACTCTAATACAAAAACTTGAAGTTGGAAATTCTCTCTTTTCCTCACAGTCCCGACACTTCTTGGCCCTATGATTTCACATCGTAGGAGACTGGAAATACTTCACCGGTATGCCGATCACAGTTCGAGACGTCTCAGCTCTATTATTACTACTTGATCATCTCTCATGTGTATCTGAAGACCCTCCGGTTTGAGCCATGATGGCTTTACTATCATGGCTCGGCCATTTCTCATGTGTACCCAAAGACCCTCCCGTTTGAGACGTGACGGCTCTACCATCATCGCCCGGCCATCTCTCATGTGTATGCAAAGACACTCCCACTTTCACTGCAAGATTAATAATGCCATCGCTTCTGGTTCCATCCCGAGCCAGGAGCCGGTAACTCAGGTACTTCACTGAGTCCACTGCTGGCGACATGATCGGCCGCCGGAACCTGACACCAGCCCAGCTGGGCCAACCTTGAGTGAAGCTCTTTCTATAGAGTTGGAGATGAATGGAAGCATTCAGGTCAGTGAAGAAACTTGAGCTGACATGCACATGAAACTCGTCACCCCAGTTAAGTCCTACTCGATCTTCCTTGTCGCCATTGTTTCGCACAACAGATGGAGCCGAAGAAGTTATCGCTGTGAGAGAAATGAAGGGTCTCGGCGGTTTTGCGAAGATGGTACAGGAGGGCTTCTTCAGTTCTTCAGCTGATATGACAGTGATGTCCATGTTTGAAGGCTCGGGATGGTTGGTCGACATAAGAAAGCACGAGAGTTCTTGCAATCCTTCTGTGAGTCTGGAGCGAGCGAGGGAGTATATATTGAAGAAGGGGAGTATCGAGGAAAGAGATGGTTAAAGAGTTGGTCAAAGCTACGTGGTAACCTCCTTTCTCATTACTGAAAAAAATGAATGTCAAAATATTTTTATTGACGATGAAGGTATTTTTCGTTCTTTTACCCTTGCCTCACTCTAAGTGCTGTTGTCACTTGCCAGCAACTCTAACCAGTGAATTGGCTTTGGGTTTTATATACCTACAGAATATGACGACACTCCATCAAAAGAATCTGCTGTGGGATCGACATTTATGTCAGATATCCTCGAGCGAAGCAGCTCTTTCCATTGGACCGAGAAGGGCCAGAGAAGTTTAACTTCATTCAAGAAGAAAATTCAAGAAGCTACATCAGAACTTAGACATGCTGCGTGGTAACATTTGCTCTCAGTTGACATCTCGGTTTGGCTGGCGCATTGGTGTGGATTCTAACAGAACCTCTTTGAGATGGATTTATGAGGCGCTTAGTCAATTTCTTTGATGGATTTCCTGATAAGCGATAGTGGGAGGTGGAGCATTACCTTCCATTGGACTGAGAATGGCCAAAGAAGCTTAAATCATTTAAGAAAATTAAGTAAGCAACATCCCAACTTAAAACATGCCGCATGGGGACATTGCTGTTAGCTATTGTCTTTGGCTGGTTCCTTGGTGTGAATTTCGGCTGGTTCCTTGGTGTGAATTTCGGCAGAACCTCTTTGTTTCTCACTTTGAGGCGCACAATCCATTGTTTGGTTGGAGTTAGTGGTAACTTATACATTACTTTTTTTTTTTTTAAGGCTCATGAGCAAGTACCCTGTTGTAGAGCTATTTTTTGCATAATGTTGTATAACATTGTTCAAAGTGCAATATTTGTGCACAAAGAATTTTGAGTTTATTGATTATAGTAATGTAGTTTTTTTTTTTTTTTATCGAACAATAATGTAGTTTGATTCCATTTTGTTTGAGTATAATTCCTCTGGCTTGCTCTTATGCATTTAATAAAGAGTTACCTAATTATCCCAGTCTGTACACATTAGAATCGTGGAATGTGTAATGTTAGATTTTGTGGAATCACCATCAACCATTCTAAAAAATTAAGTTGTTAGATCTAACACTCCCCCTCACACGTAGGCTGGTTCTTGGCTTAAGATTAAATCGTGGAAATATGTAATTGGAGAGACAATTAGGGGCTTGCAAGATTTGAACTCAATATCTTCTGCTCTGATATTATATGAGAATTTATGAGATCAGTGCTAACTCTTTTAAAAATGTTATAGGAAGGTGTGGTTAATATTTATATATTTTAAGATGTAACGATATGATCTTTAGACCAGGACATGTTCCTTGTTTATCATCCTTTTCTGTTGTGATTTTGCATCGGTCTGGTGGCTGGAGTTGGGTGTAAGTTCTTTTGTTGCAGAGATTGCTAAAGGAAAGTATCTTCATTTCATAACTCTTGCCATTGATACACTTAGTCGGTCAACAATTACAGCAGCAATTTGGGATAGAGTTGGTGCAGTGTCAGCACGTTGGTGTTAAATCAATAAACCACTTAGTAGGAGAATTTTGCTTGATCGATTCATGATTAATTGTGTTAATGGCACTATGCGAGTTTCATAGTTGACAGTGGACACACCATAGTCGAGAAAATTTTGGTTTGAATGTGTCGATGAAGGTTCAAACATGCATACACGAGATATTTGCATTTCTTCTAGTCCTTAACCTACTCTGTTTCTTTCATGGACTCCAATGTGGTCACTAACTTTCGAAATTCACGGAATTTTAGATTTAACAATTGAGTCATTCTGTGAAACGAGCATACTCATTCGGTTAGTTGTAAGAATCAAAATATGGTATCACCATGGTAAATCTAAGACGCATTTATCATCCCTCATTTAGATTTAGACATAGAAATATGGACCGCCGGCGCATCACTAATTTAGGGCCTGCTTGATAGCTGCTCAAATAGTGCTAAATTCTATTCTTTTGTTCCTAGGAGTAATTTTGAAACAGAATCGTGTTTGGTAAAATTTTTATACCCAGGAACAAATTTCTATTTTTTTTGTTCCTGGAAATAGATTTGGAATAGAATCAAGAATAATAAAAAAAGAAGAAGTTGATTCTTGTTCCCTGGAATAATTCTAGAATTAAGCCCATATTTTCTCTTCTTCTTCTTCCCTTTTCTTCTTCTTCATCCACCGTCGCCATTCGTCGCCGATTGCCGGCAACCGGTCCGGCGAGCTCGCCAGAGGCTCTCTAGGCCAAGGTGAGGTCCGGCGAGGCTTGCTTAGCCCCACCGGTGGCCAGGCGAGCCTTGCGTAGCCCCACCGGTGGCCAGGCGAGCCTTGCTTAGCCCCACCGGTGGCCAGGCGAGCCTTGCCCAGCCTCGATGAGGCTCAGCCGATGAGGGCTGGCCTTGCTGAGGGCTGGCGACGCTCCGTTGCGGTCACTGGCCCTCGTTTGGCTGGTCACTGGACTAGTGATCAACCATTTGAAGAAGAAGAATAGGAGAGAGAAAGGAAAAAAAGAAAAGAAGAAAATAGGAAAAAATAAATATTTTTTTTAAATTAAATGATTTGGAGTAAAAATTTTGAGACGATACTAAACGCATTATTTTAGAATCGAAATTTTGGACGCTTATCGAACGGATTAAAATGTTTAGAAATTGTTTCTAGGAATAGAATAAAAAAAAATTATTTTTTATCAAAAATTGTTCCCGAGAATAGAAACGTGACTAAATGCGTCTTTAGTATTACGCTTTAGCATTACATGGTGTGAACCCACAGACTTCGCATGCTTTTTGACTTAGAAGTCAGGACTGACTTTGTTCTCACCAATCTGATTGTAAACCTTACGCCGGACCAAGGTTTCAACTGGGCCGAGGGTTAGGCATTACCTCTCAATACGACTTTTGTGCGGTTTGGACCATCCTATTCCTATGTCGACAAAACTATTTGCGGCGCCGCGTTTTAAGTTTTTTTCCCGAATTTGTTAGATGACTCGGGAAGCACCTTCGTAGGATCGGCGTCTTTCCACGCTAGGGACCAGAAATTAAATAAGTGCTGAAAGCGACGGTGCACTGTATGACTGAGTCAGCCTGGTCCACTCAAGGTGATTCCTGGAATTCCCCTCAAAAGTGATGCTGGTTCCAGGAAATGCTGGTTCCTGCAAAGTTTCAATTAACGTATATGTTCGATGGCAGAACAAGATGCTGGTTCCAGGAAATGCTGATAAGATATGCTGCTGCATGATAATGATCGATACTAATGATTTGGTTCGTAGAAAAATTAAACAATTAGTGCACAATGAAGGTGTGTGGGATTATGCTAAGAAACAGTTCGGTTATTTGATAGTGTAAAGCTTACTCTAATACAAAAACTTGAAGTTGGAAATTCTCTCTTTTCCTCACAGTCCCGACACTTCTCGGCCCTATGATTTCACATCGTAGGAGACTGGAAATACTTCACCGGTACGCCGATCACAGTTCGAGACGTCTCAGCTCTACTATTACTACTTGACCATCTCTCATGTGGATCCGAAGACTCTCCGGTTTGAGCCGTGATGGCTTTACTATCGTGGCTCGGCCATTTCTCATGTGTACCCAAAGACACTTCCGTTTGAGACGTGACGGCTCTACCATCATCGCCCGGCCATCTCTTATGTATATCTAAAGACAATCCCACTTTCACCGCAAGATTAATAATGCCGTCGCTTCTAGTTCCATCCCGAGCCAGTAGCCGGTAACTCAGGTACTTCGCTGAGTCCACTACTGGCGACATGATATCGGCCGCCGGAACCCGACACCAGCCCAGCTGGGTCCAACCTTGAGTGAAGCTCTTTCTATAGAGTTGAAGATGAATGGAAGCATTCAGGTCAGTGAAGAAACTTGAGCTGACATGCACATGAAACTCGTCACCCCAGTTAAGTCCAACTCGATCTTCCTTGTCGCCACTGTTTCGCACAACAGATGGAGCCGAAGAAGTTATCGCTGTGAGAGAAATGAAGGGTCTCGGCGGTTTTGCGAAGATGGTACAGGAGGGCTTCTTCTTCAGTCCTTCAGCTGATATGACAGTGATGTCCATGTTTGAAGGCTCGGGATGGTTGGTCGACATAAGAAAGCACGAGAGTTCTTGCAATCCTTCTGTGAGTCTGGAGTGAGCAAGGGAGTATATATTGAAGAATGGGAGCATCGAGGAAAGAGATGCTTAAAGAGTCGGTCAAAGCTACATGGTAACCTACTTTCTCATTACTGAAAAAAAGGAATGTCAAAATATTCTTGTTGACGATGAAGGTATTTTTCGTTCTTTTACTTTGGGAAGCGATACAAGCAATTAATTTAGGTAAATTTCCGAATCAATAATTTTTCACGAGATAAACATAACAATGGGTGATTATTTTGCATCTAGGGCATATGTTGAATCTCATATTTTGGTAGCTAAGATCTGATATTGGTGATCTAGACGGACTTTAGATTATAATTGTGAGATTTAGTGAGATCACTATAATCTGTTTTAAAATCTTAAGCTATTAAATGAACATGTGGTTTGATGTTTAAATGTTATATTACTCTCCCTCATAATTAGGCCAGTCTTTTTAAATATTTCAACTTGGCTTTCGATAATTATGAGATTTAATGAGACCACTACTAACTATTATGCGAGCTTAAGTTACTATATGAATGTGTGATATAATATTTAATTATTCTATTACTTCCCCTTATGCTTAGTTTGGTTTATCTGTGAAGAAAGAAATAGGACTTGAAATATTTGAATTTAAAGTCTTTTATTCTAATACCATTTTGAGATTTAGCAAAACCACCACCAACAATTATAAAAGTTTAAATTATTAGATAAATGTATCATTTAATATTTACTCATTTTATGAATAGTGTATCAACTTGGTGCTTTATGTATTATATCGAAGATCGAATCCCATGGAGGAATGTAAACATCTTTAATCAAAACGGTAAACGGTCCCCCATTCATCATAGTGACTTTTACATATGATCTTTCTTATTTTATTTTGACAACAACATTCGCTTTCTCGTAATTTGATTTTTACTCAATAGGAAACACCTTAAATGTGAAATGTACGACCACTTGCATATGAAATCATTATAAGTTTTTCTTTTCCTGATAAGATCAATAAAATAATTTCCCTACGGGGCCTTCATCTTTTGAAAGCACCATGTAATGGATGCCGACAAGGATGGGGCCTCGAAATTGTCTGCCTCGACGACTTCTAAGTCCACGAGAAGGTTACCCGGTACTGTCCAATCATCAACTTGCTTTCTCTACTGAAAAAAATCGTTTTTTTTTTTTTGTTTTTTTATAGATATTTTGTGGGTTTCAAATTACACCAGCTTATATTATAATAAAAGAAAATATTTTTTGAGCAATCATTTTATAAAAAAAAAAAAAAAAAATACATTTTTCTAACTTTAAATATGCATATTTCTTTAACCATACATGATTTTTGTTGATTGATTATTTTCAACAAATCAAATAGGTTAAACTCTAGAAAGTTAATTCACGAAAAGTTCTCCTCTCGAGCAAATATACTTTAAATTAAATCTTGTTTTCCTTTTTTCTATTAAATTATTAAAGACAAAGGGCATCTAAAGTATTGAGATTTGACAAATATCTAATGTCACATAATTATGAAGTATATATGCTATTTATATAAATGTCATCTCACTCTATCTGTTAATTTAATTATTTCGGTTGGAACTTTTTAATATGGTAGTAGGCGCAGCTTTTACGCTCAGCTTCACCTATTAGTTTAATCTTTGAATTTGGACTTTTTAATGGTCTAAAAACATCACTCATTCTCAATATTACGCATGTGATGACGTGTTAAAGAAGAAGAAGAAGAAGAAGAGCAAATTGCATGCGCCAAAGATGTCAAGTGAAACCGCAAAAGGGGACGCCTGACATTGTCAATTTGCTATTAAAAAAAAATACATGGCTTTTTCGTACTTCCAGGCGTTCAATTAAATATCGTTCTTCGATTCCCGATGCTAGGATTACTGTAGCTTTCCCCTTATTTTGCCCCAATGCCAATTCAAACACAGAGAGAGAGAGAGAGAGAGAGAAAGAGAGTTTTTTTGTAGTCTCTTTCTGGGATTAATGGGAATGCCCTGGTCAAGTCAATAGCGGCGCAGCTGATCTTGACAAGATCGAGATGATGAATTGCCGTGAAAGAGACGAGTCGGCAGTATCGAGGAGGTGCCGGAAACGAGACGGCTACTACAGCGACGGACACCTGTTTTCGTGCTTTATATTTAATCTGCGTTGGACGAAGCTCAATGGCAATGAGAACGATCGTGTCGATCTTCCCCTTTTACTGGAGCGCCTTTGCCGGCTTTGATTGGCAAGAAATTTACCAGAAGAAGCTTTCAGACCCTGCGTCACGTCTGATCTTTGTACACCTGCGCGAGTCAAATTTGCACTAGTCGCAGCAGGAATTTACTGCAAGCTTCGTGTAGAATACGGGGGGGAGGAAGAGTATCAACCGAGACGTTTGCACCGAAAACTGACAAACGATAGACTTAGTCAATGAAAATAGAGTTTGGCCATTATGGAATTATCGATAACTTGATGTCATCGATGGTATAATTGACTATAAAGCACCGACACTTTCCAAGAGCTTTTGCCGACACTTTCCAAGACCTTTTGCATCGTGTCGGACATTCTCGGATACTTTCCGATATTTAATCAACACGTGTTGAAAAATGCGAAACCCGATCAACTTTCCAGACACTCGAGTTGAAATTTTGACATACGAATTTCCAACACGTGATTTCGATATTGAAGTCTATTTTAAAATTTTTCAATAAATGAGAGGTCAAAATGCATATATATAAAATAAAAATAAAACACAATAATAAAAATAATAAATGAAGAAAGAAAAATACTTAATCTTTTCTTTTCTTTTGACTTTCACTTCCTATAATACACAATTCATCCTTTAAGTTTTTTTTTTTTTTTTTTTTTTTTTCGACATATCTAACATCCGAGTCCATAATGTGGATTGCTTGTTTTTTTCTTTAAGTTTTATGAATTATTGGAATAGAGTTGAATTTGTCAAATTAAAACAATGAATGCTATTAATAAATAGTTAATTAATGTTTTTAGTATAAATTCATTCTAGACTGTTTTATTTATTTATTTATGAATTTGAATCACATTAATTTGATTGAAATAAATATAAATATATATATATATATATATATATATATATATATATATATATATATATATATTTTAATATCCAACATATCTCATCGTTTTGGAATTCTTTGTTTTTTAAGAAATAACGTGTCAGCGTGTCGTGTCGTGTCGTGTCGTATATCACTTGTCAGTGTAAGTGCTACTTAGGTTATTGATGACAGCCGAGAAAAGCCATTGATATTGGCGACAAGCTTGGCATGAAGATAATTGTTAATGGTTATATATGTATTCGTTAATTTAGGATATCCGTAACTTCTTTTGGATAATTGTTCGTGATGTAACTTCTAAAAGGGGTTATTTGTTCTTTCAAATTTAGCAACCATCATGTGTAACCGCCACCAGGAAGTTGTTTGTTTATATGAATTCCAAGGTTATAACTGCCGTATGTAACAAACTGTCAATTAAAGAATTCAACATTTCCGCAAATTTATATTTATCTTTACTTTTGCTCAAATTTACCTTTTCGGCAATTTAAATAATTTTTTTAATTCCCGTACTTTACACATAGTCAATTAAATTCCACATTTTGCGTTGATTCTGGTAAAGCTTTATATTTTTCATCTTTAATTAAATTCCATTCAAACAACAAATTTCGATGAAGGGCAATTCGTCTACGATCCAATTTTGGCAAAATATGAATATTTTTCCCTTGAGCTTGAACGGTCTTTGCTATGGAAAGACTATAATGTTCATTTAAGGGTTATTATCATGAGAAATCCAAATTGATACAATTATGACAAATTTATCTTGAATTTATTTTTTGATTACCCAAAACTTCAAACTGACATCATCCGTAATAAATTTGTCATTTATTGGTTTCCGTTAAATTTTATCATCAAATTGCTGAATTGGATGACACGTGACAGTTAACGAACGTATCAGTTTGGTTATCATCCATTTATCATATATGTATCAGTTTATGATTTTTTGTTGTATCAATTCAATTTAACGTAAACTCGCGAATGATAAATTTGTCATAAATTTACAGGTTTAGAGATTTTTTTGTGATAAAAAATTAGTTAGGGATAAATTTATCACGAGATATACCAGTTTTGAGTTTTTGATGGTCAAAATATAATTTAGAGTAAATTTATCGTAAGAATACTAATTTATTTATTTATTTATTTTTGACATTAACTCTTTGTTTAAAGATAGCGAAGCGTGGGATTTGAGGATACCTCATGCCTGGCACCTGGTTCAATCGATCCAGTGGAACGTGTCCACTCAATCGAATCGGCTCGGGTTGAGTAAGACAAAAGCAAACGTTGGCGTCTTCCCATGTGATGCCTGCGTTTTCCATGGGGAATTAGATAAGCAATAGCACGAAACTATGGTGCCTTTTGGTGTGGAAAAGGGGGAGTTGTTGAGATTTATTTTCAACTGGGTAGGGTAAAATGCCAGTGGAATATATTGAGTGCAATGAACTTTGCCGTTGTTTGCGCAGGAAGAAAACGTTGCTTGGAGGAAAAAAAAAACGAACCAGTGGCTCATGCATCATTGTCAAGAATCGACAGAAGCGCTTTATAGATATTCTCGACATCCACGGATCATATGTTCTATTAAATATTCTCGACAAAACTCCGTTCATTTCGCGGAAAATATAGCATTTTGAAAGTCGTTTTCCCGGAAAATGTTGTAGTTTTCGGTGTTTGGTTAATGGTCGTTATGGAAATTTTAATTTGATTTTTTTCCTTACAATCATTTTAATATTAATTTTTATTTTTAAAAGACAAATTGAATTTTTCATTAATTTTCTTTTTTATTTTGTTCTTTTCCTCCTTCTTCGGTTAGTGGTTGGCCACAATGAACTTAAGCTCACTCAAGGCCAGCAAGCTCGAGGCTCACCTAAGGCCAGCGAGTGCGAGTCTCATCACAAGCTTGAGCTCGGTTGTGGCCAGCGGTTAGCCGAAGAAGAAGGAAAAGAAAAGAAAATTAAAAAAAGAATTCATTTAAAACAGAAAAGAAATTAAAATTAAAAACCGAAAAGATAAAAGTAAAAGGAAAAGATGTTTGGTGAAAGAAAGTGCTTGATCTAAAGGTGAAAGAAGGAGGATAAAGCAGAAAGCATTTTCTCCATTTCTTAAAGTGTTTTTTTTCAGTTGGTTGAAAATGCTTTCCTTAACTTGTTTATTTTCCATGATCGAATACTGGAAAATTCGATTTTTTTTTTTTTTTTTTTTTTATGAAAGTTATTTTTCGTAAAATAAATAGAGCCCAAATATATAAAAATCCTGCGGGAGGTGAATATAGCTATATCGATTCCTCTCTCCCTCTCTCCCTCTCTCCTTTAGAGAAAAGAGGTAGGCTCAATTCAACTCGGCAGCTCAGAGTTATGGGCCAGCCGGAAATTAGTTCAAACCTCAACTTCCCATCGAGCCCGAAACTCTTAAGCTTTAAGTCCAGCAGCAACTCCACCGTCTCCTTTTCCCTCTTCCATAGCCCCAACCCACAAGTCCGATTCAGCTCAAATGACAAGGGTTTATCACTTGGATGTCATGGCCCTAGACAATTGTCACTTGGGTTCCCACGGCTCAAGCAGCGTCGCCTAAGGTTGCATGACATTAGGCTTGGCTGGCTATTTCCATATTGGCTTGCCGATAGCCAAATCTGGCCTTGTCGATGGCCTAAACCCTCGCTAGTTTGGTTGTGCGAGGTGGGGATATTTCTTTAATTATGAAAGTTAAGTGAGGGTATAATTGGAAGAAAAAATTGTATTTGTATTGCATAAACAATCAAAGGTCAAAACACCTCCGAATCTGTTCTAGGCTAAGCATCTTTGGAAATACACTTGCATCTTCTCAAATCTCCATAAAATTTGCCAAATGTATATACATTTGCTCAAGGAACTTTGGAGCCCAAAGCTCCTTCTCTAAGCGGTTTTCATACACACCGATGTACTTGACCAGTGGACTCAATCCATTTCGTATTCCCTACACGACAGTATGGTGCAAGATTGTACGAGAGAATTTTCTTACCTGCGATCTATGTCCCATGGATAAAAGAATGGATCGTTTCTGTGCTACTCCTAAATTGGAAGAACGGATAAGACATTTTTGTTATTTTTATGTTGCGAGTGATTGACGTTAAATTTAGACATTTGCAAGTCTTTTTATCGTCATGTGTTGCTAAACCATATGACAAAACAGGGATACATTTCAAACATCGCCGCAAGGTTTCCCCAAACAGTGAGGCGGCCCGTGAGGCGCCGTTGCCCAACGCAAGACAGGCTCAATTCAACTCGGCGTGGGCCCCCAACCTGACGAGGTGGTTTTTCCCTCGCAAGAGAACGGTTGTCCGGGGAAAATCGCTGGGGCAACCGCCGCGGCGGCCCGCCCTCCTTGGCAATTGGCCTCCGACTTTAGCCAGCTCTCGTCTCGACTGTGCATTTGCCGTTTTCTTTTGCGCACACCACGCCATGTATACTCTTCCTCGTGAGGGCTAGCACGTGCTTCACGACTTAGATTTAGTAAGTAAACTGACGTCAGTGTTACTCATTTTAGAAGTGGAATGAGTCATGAGGACGATTCAATCAATCATTTGGCCATTCTTTACGGACTGTCATTTATCAAACTGCAAATAGCTCACACACAGATGACAGTGTACAATGTATGGTCGCAAAGAAGATATTGGTGAAATAGCAAGAACGGTGCTTGGGGATTCCACTATTGATTTCCTGTAGTTCTAAACATTGACTTGTCATGGTCCTTTTTGACCCATATAATCTGAACTGTTTACTTTAGGGAAAAATATCTTCTTCAGTGCAGGCCAAAGGACAGACAGACGAATGGCTGTCTTACTTGCCGTCGAGACTGAATTTACGGTGAATTTAATGTACCTGACCGGTGGACTCATGCTACTTTTGGCTTCGGGGCCAAATATTGAGTATTTGGTTTCATTTTTGAAACCCACATTTTGACAGTTTTCTTCCGATTTTATCCTCACTCATTTTTTGATTTTCCGATTTTGCCCTTGTTTGCGATTGTTCATCTTCTTCTCCTTGGGGCTGGCTGGCGTGGTTGCTATGGTTGTGAGGGTTTGACCACAGGCTAAAGAGAGGCCAATGACGTCGTTGGCAACCCAGGTGATCGTTGCCGGTGGGTTGTGCGACCTACACGAGTACCGTTTGGGTCGTGCCACTCTCACGAGGTCGGCTGAGGTCACCGATCCAAACGGCGAACAACCCTTGGCAATCTTGTGACCTCAATAAGGGGCTGCTTAGTGTTAAGCGACCCAGCTAGCTCTTGTCAGGGTTGAGCGACCTTTGCAGGGGTCAAGCAACCTTTGCAAGGGTTGCGTTGGCGAGGGCTTAGGTTTGCATGACCCAACTGGCCCTCGCTGGGGGCAAGCGAGAGCAACCTAGTTGGCTCTCGTTTGGCTCTTAATTGGTTGCGCAGGTCACGCAACCTAACTGACCTTCATCGGAGTTGAGCGACCTCTGTGAGGAGTTGTGTAGGTCATGCAACCTTCACCGGTAGTCACCGGGGGTAGATGACGACTGTTGGGGATCCACCGGCGACAAGTTTGGATCGCCAACGGCGACCTTGTTTGTTAGGGCCAACTTTTTATTTATTTTTTATTTTTTAAAGTAATTGAAGTGCTTTGCATAAGTATAATTTTTCCAAGTATAATTTTACTCAAAGGTAGAACTTTTAGATTACGATTTAACAAACACAATTTACATTTTTTAAAATCCCTTTAAATTAAAGTTTTTTGTATTTTTTCAAAGATTTTCCCCAAAAGTGTAACCAAATGTACCCTTAACCCATCTTGTATTTGCAACACGACAAGATAGTCCAAGATTGAGTGAGAAATTTACATACCCATAATCTATGTCCTTTCGATAAGAAATGGATCGTTTATGTACTGCTACTAAATTGGAAGGACGAATTAGATAATATTTTGTTATTTTCATGAAGTGAGTGGTCGATGTTAAATTTGGACTTTTACAAGTCTTTTTATCAGTCATTTGTTGCTAAACTATATGACAAAACGGGGACACATTCGTTGCTAAACATTGCGGCACGCCAGATGCCCCGCCCCACCCAGCCCAAGGCAGCGACGGGGGCGAACTCCCTAGGATCATAAGATTATTTTTTTTCTCCACTATACCTGAAATTGGTTTTTCCTAAACGAAGCACACCCCATGATGACCAGAACATGGATAATTTTCAACTTCGAATCCAAGAGAGCCGACCCGCTATTTCCCAGACATTACAGATAAAAAGCAAAGACAAGTCAGCCAATACCGGACACACCCCAAAAGAAAAAGAAAACCCACCATCCATAATTATAGTATAGCACGAGCGGTCACAGGATTGAATCCTTAGATTCTTATCCAGCCGGCCAGATTCGATGGCAACCCGCTTCCGCTTCCAGTTACAGCTAAATTTCTAGTTAAATCAGGTGCGCAACGGCTTACATCCAGTCAACAAAAAAAAAAAAAAAAAATCAAACATCAATAGATTACGCCCGACCAAAGACACCGTTTCGTGCCCAGCTTCGATTCATCCTCTAATTTTCTCCCGAAAAGCGTTAAACATTACAACTTCCGAATTCTAATTTGGGGACAAAATCGCTCGCTCGCACGTGCAGCTTTCCCCCCGCCACTTGTCTTCCTCGGCGATGCGAGCATTATTAGTTACCTTTACAACATTCTCGCTCGCCCGCGGATTTTGATTTTGACTTTCTTGCAAAATTCGCTGGGGTTCAGTTTCGAGTTTTTTCGCTCTCCTTTTCCCCATATGGCCCCACCTCCTCCTCTAGCGGAGACCCACGCGCCACCCCCCACCCCCCACGCGCCACGCGCGTGACCCGCTCATCCTCAAGCAGCGACGCCCCCTCGTCTCCGCCGTCACGTCCGTCGCAGCCGAGGAGGTTTGTCATTTTCCGAGCTCGAGCCACGACGGGTCTTCTCCCCGGTGATGATCTCTGCTCCCATCCAACGGCTCTGATTTCACCTCCCCCCCGGGCTCACGCTCGTCGGGTGGCACCGGCGCCGCCTGATCCGCCTCCCGCATCTCTTCGTCTCCGCCGTTGCTGCCGTTCTCCTCGATCCTCTGCCGTTTCCCCCCGATGGAGACCCCGAACAACCGCGGAGCGACCGTCGCGGCCTCCTCCTCGTCGTCCTCCTCCAGCGCCGCCGCCGACGGCGGGCCGGCACAGTCCTCCGCCTGCCTCGCCGGCATCAGCTCCAGGGCCTGGCCCTCCGGGGCGGCGGAGGAGGAGTCGGACTGGCGGGAGACGTAGTTCGCCATCAGCGACAGTATGTTGTTGCACAGCCCTCTCAGCTGAGACAGCTCCTGGCTCATCTGCATGTTCTCCTTCTTCAGCCGCTCGTTCTCCTCCAGGAGCTCCGGCGCGGTCGTGCAGCTCGGCGAGCGGTGCACCACGGACGGCGAGGCGGCGGCGACCGCGGCGGTCGCGAGGGCCACCGGCGGAGAGCTCGACGAGATCACTTGCTCGTCGCCGGAGTTCGCCGGAGACACGGTCAGCCCCGCCACCCCCACGGCGGCGACCGTCACCGCCGCGGCCCCGGCGGCCGCGGCCGTCGGGGAGATCTTCCTGCGTTGTATGTCGCGGAGGAGGGCCTTCTCGCCTTTCCGGAAGCAATCATTGGCGAACTCCCACCGATCCGGCACCACCTTTCTGAATCCCTAGAAGCCAATCGGTTGTCATCATCAACACGGAAGAAGATTTCCGCTGAAATCGAATCCTAAACCGAGGGAAATCGCATTTCGGGAACTGCAATCGCAGACTTACGTAAGTGTTTAGCTGGCGAACGAAGCTGGAGAAATTATTGTGCTTGAAATACTTGGGGAGCAAATCCCTGGCGAATTCCGCTGGCCGCCACACGATGAACGTCGTCCCGTCCTCGTTCCACGAGATCAAATCGTCCACCCCCGGATCGTCCACGAGCTGGTACGTCTTGGTGAGGAACGGCGTCGGAAGCGACCGCTGCGAGTCTCCGGCCACCGGCGAATCCCCGGTCTGCTCCCCCGGCATCGGTCCCTCCCAGCCCCCCGCCGCGGCGGCGCCCCCCTCTCAGATCCGAAGCCTATGGACACCACACCTGGAGAGACTCCCAACCAGACAGGTTCCCATTCGAGTCAGCACGCGCGAACGACGTTGGATCGCACGCTGAACCATAAAATCAACACACGCACACGAAGCTTCCTCCATGGCAGAGCCGAAGCTTCCTCCCACCGATTCGATTACGGAAAAAGAAAAAGAAAACCCCGAAAAGCAAAAAAAAAAAGAAAAATAAAAAAAAATAAAACTATTCCTCTATCTACTGGGCGTTCGTCGGTCAGGCGGGAATTTTCTCGGTTCCTGATTCTCTCAGCTACGCAGGCGACGAGAAACGATGCGCCAAAGAGAGAGAGAGAAGAAGGTGTACCGGGAAAGCAGCGAGCCGCCGAGACCTCCGACGAGTTCTCTCTCTCTCACCAACCACCGGACAGGCAAAGGGGAAATCACGCCGGAGGCAGCTAGCCGACGGCACGGGAAGCCACCGTCGACCGACCACCCACGCCGCGACGCCGATCGGAGGAAATCTCGCCGGAACGAAGGCACAGAGAAGGGGTGGAAGGGGAGAGAGAGAGAGAGAGAGAGGGAGGAGTTAGGTTTTTTCTTTTTGTTGTTTCTAGAAGTTTCGTGCGGAAGTGGGGGAGAGAAAATGATGATGGGGTAGAGAGAGAAAGGGGAGGGAGGGTTCGAGAAGGAAGTGAAGGGGGGAGGGGATAATTATTTTAAAAGAAAAAAAAAAAAATGAAAATTTGGGATTTCTGGAAAAAGGGGACCGAAAAGGGGTGGGGCCCGCCGGGGGTGGGGGGGACAAAATGGGAAGGAGAGACAAGAGAGGAAGGTGCGAGACTAGAGAGATGAGAGAAACTTCTGGAAAGGGAGAGTGGGAAAAGAAGAAGAAGCTACACACGCACGCCTCTCCACCACCTCGCAATAATTTATTATTATATTTTCGCCCCCCTATTTCTGTTCGGATTCTCTTCCCTTTTCTGGTCACGGGATAGGGGCTTAATTCCCTAAAAATCCCTCGACTCTAGTTCCGAACCCAATTTTACCCCGAATTTCTTTTATCTTGAAACAAATCTCTTAACTTTAGATGCAGTCCTAAATTTACGTTAAAACTTTTTTTTGTCTTTCAAGCTTTAGATTTAACCTCAAATCTGCCATGAACTTTTCTTTTATCTTAGGAAAAACCTCATATTTTAGGTATAATCCCAAATCCTTCCCAATTTTTTTCCAAAAGAAAATCATCAATTTTTATCCCTATTATCCTTCTGTCTAATCCCAACTTTTATATCCTAGAACGGTTTTGCCGATGTGTATTTATTATTGATGTGAAAATACCAAGTTAAGATGGAATTAGATCATTGGATAGATTTGAGAATAAATAAGAAATTGATAATATTTTTTTAGACAAAACAAAGTTCGGGACGGATCAGGACTAGATTTAATATTTATGGGTTTTCAAAGACAAAATAAAAATTTGGATAAGTTTGAGACTGAACTTAAACTTTGAGATTTCTTCAGAGATAGAAAAAATTCGGTATAGATTTAGAACTGAGCCTCAAATTTGGATTTTTTAGGGAATTAATCCCGTGGAAAAGGAGGGGGGAATAAATCTCAATTTGACAAAAATAAAATTCCTGGAAACGTATTTCTCGGTACCGCAACAACGAAAAGATGTCTTCGGCAGCGCTGTTGATGGATTCTCTTTTCATCTTTTTCTCTTTATAATTTTATATAAAAAAAAAAAAAAAAAAGGGGTGAGAGTTTTTTATTTGGGGGGTTTGGAGTTCGAGTGCGTGTGAGTCGTTCGAGCGGATACGTGTCGGGCGAGCAGTGGAAGGGCAGAGAAATCCAGCTCCGTGCGGATAAGGATTTTTTGAGCGGATCGCGAGTTCGCGAAAACTCCTTTTCCCATCGATCGCCTCCTCCTCGGACGAGGAGAGAGAGAGAGAGAGAGAGAGAGAGAGAGACAGCGACCCTTTGTCTGGATGTAAGAACGCGTCTTCAGTCTCTCTTCGGCCAGCCTGGGGGTCGGACATGATGTTTAGGTTCGTCTTTCAGGTTTTCAACGATTCTGCCGTCTCACGATGCGCAGGTACGAGCACCCATAAAAAAGTGCCCACCAAAAGTATTAATACCGAATCAATTTTCCAAACTTTTCGAATTTTGGTTAATTTAATTTTAGATATTTTTCATTTCATCGATTAAATTTATTCGATTAATTCAATTTAAAAATTACTGACGTAACTACTAAGTATCGTATGTAATACGTCTAGGAATAATGTAGACATTTTTAATAATTTTTTTTTTGTGAAATTTCGTGAAATTACCACAAATTACTCAAAAACTTAAGTTGTTAGAAGAATACATAATATTTTAATATGTTTTTTTTCCTAGCTTGGGCAAAGTAGACCATAAAAAAAAAAAAGAAACGTTAAAAGAAAAAAATTTTAAAAAAATGTCTACATCAATATCACATATTATATAAGATAGCCATCATCTATATTAATAACATTTGTTTTAAATTAGCCAAATGGACTATTGACAAAACATGAAAATATTCATAATCGAAAGGTTTGTGATTGAATTGATATTGATATAATATTTTAATTTTAATTTTTAATTTTTGATTTTTTTTCCCTATGAGCACAGTTGCCCAATTATCTAGAGACCTAGGAAAACGCTTTGAAGGCGATCTTGGCCCTTGGCTTGAAGGACAAGGATTTACATGTGGTTGGTGAAGTTTGAACACTCGATCTCTACTTTCCTAAGCTCAAGTTGTCTCGACTTCCAATCAGTTACACCAATCTTGGAGCTGAATAGATCATATTCAAGTTTCTCGTGTAAAAAGTTCGCCGTAACTATGAATGATAATGAAAAATGTTCGATATGATTTTAAATGTACTATAAGGTAAAATCAATATTTCATGTGCCATAAAAAATTAAAAGTTTTAAAGGAAAAACACTTAGGATGCTCATAAATCATTTTTATTATTTGTCTTTTATAAAACAGTTTATGTACTTGCTGAATTCCGTTATGACAATTCTCAATAAGTGCAGATTTTAACCTACTGTAAAAAACAATCTGGCCATTCCTTGCCACCTCTCAAAACATATAACTACTTCATGAATGATGACTTTTATTATTACAGGTAATTTTCTAGAAGTGTTGTTTTTGTTGGTTTTGAAAGAAGAGCATGTGGACACAATGATTTTTATAGAAGTTTTTCTTTAAGGATGAACTCTAACATCCTCTATTCAAGAAGGTAGGTGTAAATATAAATAAATTTTGGAAAGTTCATAAGACCCCCAATGGTTAGATATATTTACCATAAAATGTCAATAGTGACACAAAATTCCCCCTAAACCTTCATTATATTACAGCCGCCAACCCTTTGTTTATTTTTCTGTTTGCATATGCTTATCACGTGATTTTTCAAAGACAAATCTATGGTTTTTTTTATTTATTTATAAATTTTTAGTCATATCATTCTTTTCCCTGCAAATAGAGAAAAAGAAGAAGAAGAAGATGTTATTATTGTCATCTTCTTGCCAATATTTCCATACAAATTATTACGTATTCTTACGCATTAGGCAGGTGCAAGCGGCAAAATAGTCACAGGTTTGATGGTCATATCAAAATGAAAATATTAGGGTTTTGTGTAATAATTGAAAGTTCAGGGGCAAATGTGCATTACCATGAAAATTTTGTGATAATATATATCAATTATTGAATTATCTAATATTTGGGGAAAAAAAAGAACGTGAGGCCGAGGACAATTTGACCATTTGAACTCTACCATTCTACCCACGGGAGAGGAGGGGGGCAACCAAAAAGTTTTGACTTAGACCTGTTGAAAAACAAAATATAAGAAAGGATAGAAAGTGAAATGCACATACGGCTAAGGAATACGTGATTTCTGGGTTTTTCTTCTTATTGGTAATATAAATGTTCCCCCCAATATATTAGCAAAATGAAAAAAAATAAAAAAATAAAAAAAATAAAAAAGAAAAAGAGAAGAGATCTTCACCAAAAATAAAGGCCATTAAATGGCAAAATCTTGGCTATGGCCTATGTAGGCGGTACATATAAGGTCCACACTTGTAAGATTGGCCCCCTAACATTTATTTTCCAATGCATTGTGTATTTGTTATATCTCATAATAGCTCTTTTCTCTGTTCGGTTATAATTCAATTCATTCCTATTCTCTTCACTAAATTAGAAGCTTGCCGAAAACTGACCAACCTTGGCAAGCATTCATTGCCATCGTTAGACCAAATTGCTATAGGCCCACTAACTTCTACCTGATTTGTTCCTGAAGTAAATATCTATTGAAGGGGGTCTTGCTTTGATATCATATTATGACGCTTGGGTTTGACTTAGTTGAGGTATTGTTCGCTTGGCCCATCCCATACCAAGTCTCATGATTTTGTCTTTCGACATACAAGTGAGCACTTTTCCAAGAGGTTGCCCACTTGAGAGTGCTCTCACCTTTCAAAACTAAGCATTGCTATTATGTCAAAAGGTATATTCATGGAGTTAATTCTAGTTCTCTCTCTCGCACACACACATATCTCAGAATTACTCTCCCTCCCTATTCAATTCATAATTCAATTTATTTCTGCCCTCTTAACCATCTTAGAAACCAGCTAGGAGCCGCTCTTTGTTCAAGCCTTCTGACCCCGTCGACCACTCTCCGCCTTCATTGGATCGGATCGTTACATTGGAAGTACTTTAACTTGAGCATGCTTAATTTTGAAGTTTCAAAACAAAACTTAACATTGTGTCAAAAGACACATCCATAAGTTAATTTTAATTTTCACATATATATCTTAGGCATGTCCTCTCTTTGTTCGGTGTGCAATTCAATTCACTTTTATCCCTTTCGCTTGCTAGAAACCGCTCCTTATCCCGGCCCTTAAGTCTCAATGATCACTCCCCACTCTTGTTGGACCAGGTCGTTAAATAAACTCATGCTGAGGTGACCAAAATGGATTGATTTTAAAAGTTGGAGGGTCAAACTATGGAAGAAACAAAAGTTGGAGGACTAACTGTATACTTAAAACCCAAGAAAAGGAAAAGGGAAAATGAAACTCGACTCCTTCGTAATTTGGGTAGTAGGGTACTTCAAGTTTCTTAACGGGCTCGACTCGATTGTTTGTGATAGTCTTAAGTGGGCCGCTAGGCTTCTTTCGTAGGAGACTGGCATGGCGAGGGTGCGATTCACCTTTCAATATTCTTCAGAGAAGGTAGGCTAACATCGCCGTCAAAAGGTGATCAACTTCCATTTTGGAGCAAGTATTCACGTGAAGTTATGCGACCTAAACCGTACCACTCTAATCGAAAGTTAGCGATCCTTAAGTTTAGGCGTTGAGTAGGATGACAAAGCATACCGTGCAGACAAGATAATTGTTCGGTCACACCACGTTGATCACCTTATGGTCAGCGCGCGAAATACTTCTTTTCCGACTCTTTTTCGGTCATGGTGAGTTGCAGATAAATCAGCGATGTCAAGAGCTGGAGACGCCATGCAAGCGAGGAAGTCGGAAGGGCAGTCGACAAATCAGGTCTTCATTTAACTTTATTAAAAGTAGAGTGAAAGCAAATGCCGCTCTGTTCTCCAAGTGCCCCACCAAGACATGTCGATGGTCTGCCATGTGTCAGTTATACTAGCCTTCAGACTGGATTGTTGAGTCTTCCACTAGGATAAAGTCATCAATCATCTTCCATAGTTGACGTGGGCAGTCCGACAATATATTTTTCTATTACTAAATATATTGTAGCTGAGTAAATCGTAATTTATTTTTTTCAGAGTAATTTGATTCAATAGAAAAATTACACTATATAGATAAATACACTTGATTGGAGAAATATAATAGTCTCAATAAATTACAGCTGATTTTTAACATGATTCCTTAAATTATCATAAGGATATTAAACGGAATAAATAACTCTCATTACTTTAATATAAAAAAATATTAATGCTCCAAATGTGCCCTATGTGCTAATTGGATTTAGTGACGAAATATCTTTCATCGAAAGCCAGTATTTGATTTTATTAAAGGAGATAAGTGATATGAAATATTATAGATAGACAAGGAAATTGAGAACTTTGCTTCAAATGGAACTATGCAAATGAAACTATGATAACTATTTTATGATGAAGATACACAAATCCTAGAGTATTGTGTCGTTTTGGTTTTGCAATTTGACAAGCGACGATGGGTTTAGACTTTTCATAGGAAGAATCCACCGGTGTCTGAAGCGAGACGCCACGTTTAGGCGCAGTCGACTTGTTTTATTATTGAAGAGAAATCGCCGTTTTCCGTCGGATGGAGTCTCCATACAGACTTGTAGAAAGCAGCCTTTGTGGAAATTTTTTCGTCTCTCTCGTGGCATGATGATCCTACGTTGTCCAAGTCAAAGGTTTCGATCGGGACAGGATACTTTTTTCTCCACACCCTTGTCACGTGCTAGTGGATTCACACACATCAAGGAATGAAGAAACTCCAGCATCGCATGTGGTCGAGTACTTCTAACGAGGGGAAAAGTCGAGAAGCTACTGCAATCTTCGTCTGTCTCGGAAGAAGAGAAAGGAGAAATTGAAGGGGCTCAAATCTCAAGCAAATTGCTACTTTTTTCTTCCCGATTTGTTATGATTTTTTCAGAGCGCAGGCATCTAAACTATGCCCCCATCGAAACGTAGAGTGTTACGGACATCCATGTATTTATTTTTTGGAAATAAATCATTTTAATATATACAGCTTAAGAGTGATTTTGCTCTCGCCAACATTGATGGCCGTGCCTGGCTCGACTTCAGGCATATGCAATAACCCATGAACTGTGTTTAAGGCCGACCCATATTGTTGTACCTCTAGAAGCCGTGGTCCTATTAATTGCTTGACATATTTTGAAGATAGGTGCCTCGTTATAGTTACCCTAAGGATGATCAGACTTGCCCAGATGAGATTTATTATGGGATCATGTCTTGCCCTTCAAAAGATCCTTTTAAGTTTGTATCACAGAAAAAATAATGTGTATCGACATGATGACAGCATAGTTATAATCACCAATGTAGCAATTGAATAAGTGTTTGTAGATATTTAAGCACAATCGCTCTCTATGCGTGAAATAAAACATGGAAAGTATTCATGAATTTGACTTGTGTATGGTCCGACACCCTTTTTCTAGGTGACAAAAGAAGCTAGTGTAATTCTTTGAACGAACCCAATTCATTTTTAACCAATTTTTAAATTGTTCTTAATGTCGTGTGAAGACTACTAAAAAGATTCATTCAATTCACTAATTCATGCCATATTAAACTTAATATATGCCATGGCTCGAAAAAGATTAGACGGGCGAGTTGAATTGTGTCCTAATTCGATCACATTACATTGGATCTTAAGCGGAACAATATCCATCTTAGGATTCTCTCTGAGGTTGACCTAAATAAAGTCTTCGTCTCGATTCAGCTAACGTTTTTTCGCATGTCTTGATATGACGAGGATGGAGAATGCTGACAGAAAGTCATTCGTCCTATTTTATTAGCCATCGTAGGATCAACATCAAAGAGGAAGGAGCCGAGAACGATTCGCACATCGAAGCACCACCACTCGTTCAACTGGTGGAATTTCTCTCCTTTCCGAGAAATATGGGTCTAGAATCCGAATATCCAACCTAATATCCCAAGGAAGGACGTTGGGTGCATTTGGTTCAGCCTTTTGAAAGCCCATTGAAAAAAATGCAAAGTAATTCAACCTAAAGGACTTTAGGCAAATGCAAATGCCGTTTAGTAAATTATGTTTTGAGCAACAATTTCAAGATAAATACCATTTGATAGAAAACACATTTGAAAGGCTATTTGGGTAATTAATATTAGTTTTTTTTTAATTTCATTTGTTTAAAATTGAAAAAAATAATATATGCAACTTTTTAAATATAAATTTTGACAATGATACTAAAAAAATCAAATACATATATAATTTTTTTTTAAAAAGACCAAACCCTTCATCGGAATTTCTTAATTTTTATTTGCTTAAAATTGAAAAAAATAACGTATGCAACTTTTTAAATATAAATTTTGTCAATAATGCTAAGAAAAATCAAATACATATATATTTAAAAAAAAGACCAAATCCTTTGTCGAAATTTTTTAATTTTTATTTGTTTAAAATTGAAAAAAATATGTATGCAAATTTTTAAATATGAATTTGAAATAATGCTAAAAAAATCAAATACATATTTATAATTTTTTTTTTTTCAAAAAAAAAAAAAACTCTTCATTGGAATTTTTTAATTTTTATTTGTTTAAAATTGAAAAAAATAATGTATGCAACTTTTTAAATATAAAGTTTAAAAAGACCAAAATATATTATATAAATTTGATTTTTTTAGCATTATTTTGGCATTTAAAAAAATAATAACAAGGGAAAAATAACAAATTTGAAAAATGAGTGATAATAGTTTTGGAAAAAAAAAAAGTTTCAAAGCATTTAGCTAAATGCTTTGAAAACTCAAAGCTAGTTTTTATTAGTATTGGGCTTTCGATCTTCCCAATATTAACTTTCGCTTGAAAGTTACTTCAAAATTATTGTCAAACGGTCTAGTATTTTTCCAAGGGGCTTTGAAGGTTGAAGCGTTGAAAGCCCATTGGGAATGCTGAACCAAACGCACCATTTATCTTCCTCCCTCTCACTGTATCAGGAGGAGATTTTCTTCTTTGGTCGCCCTTGTTGTCGGCGATTCTGAGTGTCTCCCACCAAGAGTAACCCTAGGACTTAGGCACGTCGCCCCCTCGCTGGAATGTTCATAGACACATTGTAGGTTTCGTGCATTTGTGAGTATTAGTCGTCGAAAAAGTTCATTTTCCATAATTTGATCCTAAGAATTGTTAGTATTTGGCATATAGAAACAACAAAACAGAAAGTGAAGGCGAGAAAAAGAAATCGAGACATAAGATTTATTATGATTTACCCTTAAATTAGAGTTATATCTAAGAGAGAATTTCGCTATGATTTGTAGCTCCGACTTCTCTATTACAACCTCATTACAAGAGAAAGAAATTATATAGGCAGCATAAGCTATTCATGCACCCAAGTGCAAATTACCAATACAATACAAGCTCAAATTATAAGACCCCTCGTGGCCGGAGGTGCTGCCCTCTAAATCCCTACCCACTGGCTAGAGAGTAGGACTCTTGAACCTTCTTGTTGATGAGAGTATGAACTACACTCCAGCAAGAATGTTAACATTTTCAAGATTTCCGAAAGACGCGACAAATATCGAATGGAAGCTATTCCATTTTAAAAAAACACTCGTAATGAGTCTTAATTAAATAGCGCCCTAAGGGAAGTGTTTTAACATTCTCCTTTTAAAGAAAAAAGGAAAAATACCGTGGACCGCAACCTTGGAAAAACCAAGTCTACTCGAATGCCGCGAAATTCCAGCTTTAAATTAATGAAGCAAGCTCGTCTTCAGGTCCCTGGTTTTTATGAGCACGGCTTCTTTGACCCAATTCTATCTTTGAACTTCTAGAGGCGCCGAGACTAGTCAAACAGTCGATAGCTTCTCTGCCGATGAAGAAAGCGATACATCTCAAATCGCATGCTTACATTCAATCATGCCAATTTCAACACGAATAGCCCTAATCAACGGATATCAGACAAAATGATTCTAATGTTATGTCAAACTTGACATTGTATTGGACATATCGAGTGTGTAGATGACATAGGATATCACGATCAATGTTAGGAGGCTTACACCCGCTTTTGCTCGAAGCCCTCGAGCTCTTTGCACGAGAAAGGGTCGATGGTCACGGACGCGAGATCAAGATCATCACCCGTAGAAGCTGAACTTTTACGTGGCCGGATGATTCATCAATGACGTGATAGACAATAACAATTATGTCGCTATTTATCCTCGTGTCATTTTTAATGTCCTGCTTGACTGGTAAATGGGCAATATCGTTCCCCAATTTTCCAAGGGAGTCTCTGACGCAAGAGGCTCTTGCAACCCCTACGTTATTACAAGTCCAAGTCCTCCAAAAGACCGGCACGGCACTTCAGTCATCGCTATACCATTTCGATTCCTCTATTTAAGGAAGCCTTTGGTAATAAGCTGAAGCACCAAGCTTGAACAATAGACCTTGCTGCCCGTTCCTTTCCCCAGTATCACAAAAGATGAGGTCCTTCACGAATCTGTCCATCCCCTATTTCTTCTTCCTGCTGATTAGCTGCTCGACTCTTGCTCGGGCGGCTAGGTTTGACGTCACCAACAATTGCCCCTACACCGTGTGGGCCGCTGCTGTCCCGGGTGGCGGGAGGCAGCTCGACCAAGGCCAGACATGGCCCCTCGATGTCGCCGCTGGCACGACGGAAGCGCGGATCTGGGCCCGCACCAACTGCCGCTTTGATGGGGCCGGCCAGGGGAGCTGTGAGACTGGCGACTGCGGTGGGCTCCTCCAGTGCCAGGCCTATGGTGTGTCCCCCAACACGCTGGCCGAGTTCTCCCTGAACCAGTACATGAACCAGGACTTCATCGACATGTCGCTCATTGAGGGGTTCAACGTCCCGATGGAGTTCAGCTCGACCTCTGGCGATTGCAACCGGGTGATCAAGTGCACGGCCGACATCATAGGGCAGTGCCCGGCTGCACTGAAGGTCACGGGCGGGTGCAATGGGCCGTGCCCAATTTTCAAGACCGACGAGTATTGTTGCAATTCTGGAAGTTGCGGGCCGACTGATTATTCCAGGTACTTCAAAGATAGGTGTCCAGATGCTTATAGTTACCCGAAGGATGATGCTACCAGTGTTTTCACCTGCCCGGGAGGGACAAATTATAAGGTTGTCTTCTGTCCTTGAAGACATGACCGATGAACTCATCATTCCACGATGAGCGAAACTCCGAGACAAATAAGACCCGTCATATACCTTGTAATAGATGCATAATGAAGCCTTCTCTCGATGAGCACGGTAGAAAAATGTGCAGAGGAGAATATATACGTAAATAAAATGCATGTAATTTCTCATGCCAGTTTTCAAAAGTACTTCTCTTTTATGTTAGATCATTCTATGCTAACAGAGCGGTGAGCATGACCCCTAATGTTGTTTTGAGTAAGAAGGCATCGTGGTTGGAACGCGAGATCTACCAAGCTCATGTTAAGCTTTCAACCACTCAGGCAACGTCTACCGCCAAGATAAGTATTAGGATAGGATAGGGTAAAATGAGAAAACATCCCTTGGGTTTCCTTATGCCCGTCATTTGTTTGGAAAACAATCAAACATAGTGACGGAATTATGGTCACATGCCATTCTGTGATATGTTTGGTAAATCTAAGTTAGCAAAGAACCAAAAAAAAAAAAAAAAAACTCAAAATAAATTGCCTGGAAACCTACATCTTGGAATTTTGGTCACCACCATTGCCATGCTACCTACCACCGTGGTGCTCCCCTCTCCACGGCGACCACCATTATGGTGGTTGACAAGGGGGGTGCAGCCTTAAAGTAGTAGGGCGGTCGCTTGAGGATGGAGACCACTGTGGTGTCGCATGGTTTTAAATCTAAAAAATGATTCAAAATTGTGTGTGTGAGAGACATCTCAAATGAAAAGGGATTGATACGAAAAAATCATGTAGCAAAGGAGAAAGAGAAGGCACCATGAGCTAACCATTGTACCACATAGGATAAGGAAGCATTGGCCATGCTACGTAGGATGATTGGCGTCCACGTTAAGGATTTTTAATCAAAATTGAGAAATGATTGAGTGATAATCTTTAATCTATTAGGTGATAAATTGAATAGGATAATGCCTCTTATCTAGGCCATCGAACGCATGGGGAGTGCTTGCCTTTATGCCCATCCAAAGTGAGAAATAATTGTTTGATAGTCTTAAATCTATTGTGAAAATAACAGTTTGTTTTGGATAATAAAAAAACCAAAAAAAAAAAAATCATAAATTGTTATTGTTGGGAATATCGGATTCCCAAAAACCGGATTCGACACTAAATCGAACCCTTAAAACGAATGTGGAAGATAAGTCCAGGAAATACATGTATCACCGATTGTAAAGCATACAACGGAATCGAGCGTACCTTGTTAGCCACAGATTAAACACCAATACTGAAGATCGAGGAAGAAATTCTGATCCCTTTAGATCCGATGATGTCAATTCGCCTTGAAGGGAAGACGGCGTCGCCTTTTTGCCTTAGCTTTTCCTTTTTGGAGGGAGAGAGGGAGAGGAACGTACGTGCGTTGTGAAAATGCCAAAAGGTACGTTCTCCCTCTCTTTCCTCCCTTATATACGTTCCCTCCAAACAGGAATCGTGCCCCTTCATCCATGGGCCCTAATCTTATGGGCCGGGCTTTCAGGACCAACATGGGCGGACGGGCCTTAAGCCCATCACATAAAACCATCAGTTATGAGAATCACTTATTCAAGAATTTGTGACTCACAACAATATATTATATTTATAGTAACTTAAAGACTGTTATGTCAGCAAAATCTATCCAAAGTCGGTTCCAAGCTAATCTAAAGAGAGAAAACTCCTAGTACTAAGGTTCTTCGTACAGCCAAATCTAGCAACTTTCCCAAGTTATTCAAATGTCTAGACATGTGAACTATTATGCGGAGGAACCGTAAGAGGACCACAGCCATAGCCACTTCCAGCAAGCAATGAGCCACGCTGGTTTATCGAAGTTCGTACTCTCTACTCTGTCTCTATCGTTTGCCTCTTCACTCTTGAAAATATTGGAGAGATTCTAGGTTTCACGTCAACGATAGGTGCCCAAATACTTACGGTTATCCTAAGGATGATCGGATTGACACATTTATATGCCCGGATGAGACTAATTATGGGCTCCTGTCTTGCCCTTGAAGAGCCCATTTTAAGTTCATATCACAAATAGAATAATTTGCACCGACATGATCATAGTAGAGTTATGATCATCTAGCCACCGTAGCAATTAAATAAGTGTTCAGAGCTATTCGAGCACCATCCCTCTATATTTATGAAATAAATCATGGAAAATATTCATGAGTCTGACTTATGTGTGATCCGACGCCCTATCTCTATGTGACAAAAAAGCTAGTTTAATTCTTTAAATGCTATTTAATTTATCTATAACCTAAGTTTAACTCACTCTTGACACTTTTTAAAGATGACTAAAAAACATTTACGTAATTCACTAATTTGAGCCGTTTTGACTTAATATATGTTCTAATGTAACGCTGGATAAAGATTAGAGGAGCGAGAAGACCCTTGTAACCCCCACGAACGTTAGTCGTCGTTTCATCATTTCGATTCCTCTTTTTATATGGAAGCCTTTGGTAATGAGCTGAAGCACCAAGCTTGAACAGCAGGCCTTGCTCTACATGTTCATTTCCCCAGTATCACGAAAGATGAGGTCCTTCGCGAATCTGTCCATCCCTTCCTTTCTTCTTCCTGCTGATTAGCTGCTTGACTCTCGCCCGGGCAGCTAGGTTCGACATCACCAACAACTGTCCCTACACCGTGTGGGCCGCCGCTGTCCCAGGTGGTGGGAGGCAACTCGACCGCGGCCAGACGTGGCCCCTTGATGTCCCCGCCGGCACGATGGCTGCATGGATCTGGGCCCGCACCAACTGCCACTTCGACAGGGCCGGGAGGGGGAGTTGCGAGACGGGTGACTGTGGCGGGCTCCTCCAGTGCCAGGCCTACGGGAAAACCTCAAACACGCTGGCCGAGTTCGCCCTGAACCAGTACATGAACCTGGACTATATCGACATGTCGCTGATCGACGGCTTCAATGTCCCGATGGAGTTCAGCTCGACCTCCGGCGGGTGCAACCGGGTGATCAAGTGCACGGCCGACATCATAGGGCAGTGCCTGGCCGCACTGAAGGTCCCGGGCGGGTGCAACGGGGCGTGCCCGGTCTTCAACAGGGACGAGTTTTGTTGCAATTCCGGAAGTTGGGGGACCACTGATTACTCCAGGTACTTGAAAGATAGGTGTCCAAATGCTTACAGTTACCCGAAGGATGATCCGACCAGGGTTTTCACTTGTCCCGGAGGGACAAATTATAAGGTTGTCTTCTGTCCTTGAAGACATGACTAGTAAGCAGTTCATCCTTTCACGATGAGCGAAGTTCCAAGATAAATAAAACCCGTTATATGCCTTGTTATAGATGCATAATGAAGCCTTCTCTCCTTGAGCGCGGTACATAATGTGCAGGGGAGAACATATGCGTAAATAAATGCAGGTATTTTCGCATGCCAGTGTCTAAAAGTACTTCTGTTCAGTGTTTGACCATTCTGTGCTAACAGAACGGCGACCATGACTGCAAATGTTATTTTGAATAAGAAGGCATCGTGATTTGAACATGGGATCTACCGAGCTCTTGTTAAGTAACCGATCAGGCAATATCTAACCGCCAAGACAAGTATTGGGATAAGATAGGGTAAAACGAGATAAAATCCCTCAGACTTCTTTATGGCCATCCTTTGTTTGGAAAATAATCAAATACAGTGGTGGAGACATCAACACATGTTATTACATGGTTGCGTGGTTTCAAATCTAAAAAATGAATCGAAATTGTGTGCACGAGAGATGTTTAAAATTGAGAAGAAATTGGTAAAGAAAATACAACAAGGGAGAGAGAAAGAGAAGGCACCATGATTGGACCATTATTTGTCATGTAGGAAAAGGAAGCACCAACTGTGTCATGTAGTCCATATTAGTGATTTCCGGTCAAATTTAGCTAGATAGACTCAATCAGTAAAATTGAAATATTTAGGATTTAATCAGCAAAATTGAAATGTTTATAACTTGAATTGGCATAATTATAATTAATTTAAGACTTTTTATCCAATTTTCCTGAATTTATCTGATTTGAGATTTGTCACCAAATGCTAGATTGGATAACGCCTCTTATCAAGGCCACTGAACCGTCGTTCAGTCTTCAAAAATAATTTGGGCAGCGCATGTCTTTCTGCCCATCCAAAGTTTTTCCCGAGCTAACCATAGAAACTTTCAGCGAGCTATGAGCACGCCGGTTTATTGAAGTTTTTACTCTCTAGTCTGTCTCTATTTTGCGTCTCTTTACTCTTGAAAACAATGGAGAGATAGGGTTTCATATCAGCGAGTGCCATGAATCTCTGTTAGAGAGGTGCGAGACTAGCCATGGTTGAAGAATCCAGGACAGGCCCGGGATGTCTAGTTCTTAACCCGCGCAACGAATTAGGATCGTAACTTTAGGTAGAGGTGTGCTGGTGGGTCGGAACCGATAGAGTTTCTTTAGAGGACCTGTCCTGATCTGAAGCAATTTCGTTCAAATCATCTTTCGATCCAAATAATTATAAACCGATCCCTTCTAATCGCTTCGGTTCTAGATACTTTTTACAGCCCCGAATTTCATTTCGTCGAATAAGGATGAGGAAGATCGAGCAACTTGTTCCGTTCTTGGGTCGCACCCAAAGTTTAACCGTCTCACGAAATGGTCTAGTGATTTACAATCATGGAAAGACCTCGACAGGGATTCGTAGGCTAGATGCTTGGTTTAGACTCGTCTATGCCTGAAGACTTGGACTTTTCTTTTCTTTCTTTACTAGCACGATCCATGCCCATGTTGGAATATATATCTAAATGGTTTAAATGATAATAATACTTAATCCAAATATCTAATAAAATTATTCTAATCTGCAAGGGTTGATATTTAAACCGTGCTAAGGCTAAGGGTATGTTTGGTTCAACTTTCTTAAAGGTTTTCAACCTCTAAACCTCTTTAGAGAAATGTTAGGGTGTTTGGAAAGCATTTTAAAATAGCTTTTTGGCCAAATGCTTGCTTTGGAAACGTTGAAAGGCCAAAGCTACCTTCACCCTACACCCTACCTTTCGAAGTAGTATTTGCGGAATGTTAAAATCAGGACTAATTTGTTTTTCCAAAACTACCCTCACCAATTCTTTAGCTTTTCGGTTTTACCCCTTGTTGTTATTGTTCGTCTTCTTTGCTTTGACTTTCTTCCCGTCCGTCCACGGCCACCATTCTTACGATGACTTAAACAAAGGCATGTGACATTTCATGATGGAAAGATGGTTTCATCGAAAACAAACAGAGCTGGAAAGTACCAGCGACTGCAACACTTCAAGGGGCTGGAGTGGATAGAAACTTCAACCCGGGAGATTGATGTCATTTAGAATTTCAGAGTGAAATTCATAAGTTTGCTATCGTCAGAAGTTTCCTTTGAATTAAGAACCCGATGCTGATAAAGACAACTTTCTAATATAACTTAGTTTATAATGAAGATACACATATCCTAGGGTCTTTGTCGTTTTAGCTTGGCAATTTGATAAGCGACAATGCGTTAGGACTTTCATAGGAAGAATCCACCGATGTCTAAAGTGAGACGCCACGGTTAGGCGCAGCCGACTCGTTTTATTATTGAAGAGAAATCGTTGTTTTCTGTGGGATGGAGTCTCCGTATAGACTTGTAGAAAGCAGTCTTTGTGGAAAGTTTATCTTCTCTCTCGTGGAATGATGATGCCTACTTTGTCCAAGTCAAAGGTTTCGATCGTGACACGATCATTTTTCTCCACTCTTTTCACATGCTTAGTTGATTTACACACGTCTGGGAATGAAGAAGCTCCAGCATCGCATGTGGTCGAGTACTTCGGACGAGGGGAAAAGTCAAGAAGGTACTGCAATCTTCGTTGGTCCCGGAAGAAGGAAAGGAGAAATTGACGGGCACAAATCTTAAGCAAATTGCTTCTTTTTTGAATTTGTTATGGTTATTTTGGAGCGCATACATCTAAACTACGCCCCCGTCGGAGTGTAGAGTGTTATGCACGTACATGAATTTAGCTTTTGGAAATAGACCATTTTAATATATATGGCTAGCGAGTGATTTTTGCTCTCGCCAACATCGATGGCCAGTGCCCAGCCTAGCTCCGAGCGGGTTCAACAACCCGCGCACCGTGTTTAAGGCCGACCCATATTGTTGCAACCCTCGAAGCCATGGTTCTACTAATTCCTCAACATTTTTTGAAGATAGGTGCCTGGATGATTACAATTATCCTAAGGATGATTGGACCAGTACCGGATGAGACTAATTATGGGTTCATGTCTTGCCCTTGGTCCTTTTAAGTTTGTATTACAGATAAAATAATTTGTATCGACACGATAATGGCATAGTTATAATCATCAATGTAGCAATTGAATAAGTGTTTGGAGCTATTTGGGCATCATCGCTCTCTATTCATGAGATAAAACAAGGAAAGTATCCATGAATTTGGCTTATGTATGATCCGACACCCTTTCTCTAGGTGACAAAAAAGGCTAGTGTAATTCTCTGAATGATACTCAACTCGCCTTTAACCTATCTTTAACTCTGTTGACACCTAATTTTGGAAAAATAAAATTGCATTTTGAACAAATAAAAAGAAAAAAAATGAAAATTGGGGAAATTGATTTGATTGAAGTATGCAAGGAAATTTGAAATTCTGATGGATATTCAGATTTTGATAAATGCATAAACAATTAAAAATCAGGTGAACAAAGGGCAAGGATTTTGATAAAATGGAAGAAATCGGTGCAAAATCGAGTTGATTGCGAAATCATGTTCTGATTTGCATCCTTGATTTAATGCAACAGAAGATGGAAGTTTAAATTTTTCCATAGAAAGCGGCCGATCGGAATCGCTATAAAAAGGGGTTGATCTGCACAGTATTCGGGGAAGCGAATTCAGAAAAATTTTCAGAGCAAAGAAAAATCGAGAGAAAAATTTGTGAGAAAAAAGGGGGTGGATGATCTCGAGAATTCTCCGATGGGTCTATTGGATGGTGTAGTCCTCTTGACGACATCCCACATTCATCATGCGTCATGGATATTGACGACAAGCATAAAGCTAAGTCGAGCTTCCTTTTTTAAGTTTGATTGTGTGTGATTCCAATTTGCTATTCAAACTAAAGTGATTTTATTTTTGTTTCTTGCCTAAATTAGACTCCTACATCTCCGACGATAATTCCAGCAGCGAGACATCGAAGTGGCCGGTGTACCCAAGCACTGATTACCATCCAGTGATTTCACTGTGATAAAACCGGGTTGTTTCTCTCCCTATTAAAGTTGTTCATTCTATATTTTCGGTATTTACTTTGTTTTGTTCTGATGTTGTGGTCGCAGGCAATTCAATGCTGAACAAGAGGCCATACAATTGAGAATACAAGGCCAAAAAAAGAAAGAAAGAGAACTCACGTTCTCCACGATGAGAGTCAGCAATTAAAATTCGGGCACGTAGAGATACACGTAAGAAGCAACAAAGCAGAGAGGTCCTGTACATGGATCAAGAGAAATCACAGCACCGCCAATCATCCCACATCGAGAATCCAGTCCAGTGTTGACGAGATCCGGAGCCACCTCGTGGACTATCATAGCTCGCCATCGCGAGGTTAACCCGCAAGTCCACCAATCGCTGCTCGTCGTCCCGAAGAGCCTGTTAGCACTTGACACCGCCCCGACGAGTTGTTGCTGCCCACGCTCGCTGCCCCACGACAAACCCAGGAGATCCTCGTGACGCTGTCCTATGACATCCTTGGTACTATCTGCGACGACGATCGAGCCCGCTGCCTCATCCCGCAACAGCTCGAGCCAACGTCGATAATTTTGTTGTGCCCTGAAGCCATCGAGCGTCACCCACTCCAACCGAGCTTTTGTTTTTCACCTCTTGCAGCGTTTGCATCTCTATGTTTAATCGTGCATGGCTCCGGTTGACATGTCAGCAAACCTGGCTCAAATTCTTTGAACTCTTCGGTGAATTATTTGCAGGTTGACTCGCGAAGATCGTGACTTGGTGTGACCTTCAGCAACATCCAGCAAATTCACAAGTGCCAGAATTTGGGAGCGCACTATTTGTTGGTCCAAGCTTTAAGAGGAAAAAGACAAGAGTTGACTTCAGCTGCTACCCGTTCAAGCCATCGTCCCATGCAGCACTTTCTACAGTTTGACATCACTAGCAAAGCCTCGTTGTTCCTTAAATTCTCGATGTCCGTTTTTTGCAGGTTTCTGGGTGAGCGAATAATGAGTAATTGACGATTTTCACCGGTTCCTAGTCGAGCACCGTAATTGCCCAGTATATCTGGTCCTCTTTGTCTCGCGGGAGCTCTGCACAACCGAGACCAAAACCCACGGTGACCCACCGCCACAGCCGCTGCCTTTGAGTCGTGCCGCACCAAGCCTCAATCGGTGGTCCATTCTACCATTCGGATTTTGGAAAAAATTCCAATTTAGGTAGAGATTTATTTTATTTTTAGGTAGATATATCTTATTAGGTAGATTTGTTTTATCTCGTTTTATTTTTTGATATTTTATCTCTTTGTTTGAAATATTTTCCAATGCATGATAGAAATTCCATGATGAAGCATTCAATTCGCAACCGCACAATTTTTATCCCATCTATAAGGCTTTAGATGGAATAATTATTCACGCGGGGGTAAAATTGATATCTTGACCTTTAAGGCTTAAGATCAATTTATCGATTTTATTAGCGAAATAATCAAGTTTGAATTCGAATATGGATAATATTTCTGATGACCATGGATGATTTAGTGTTTATCTTTTAATTGTTTTGTTTATCCCGAAAATACGAAAACAAATCATGCACATATCATATAGATTTAGGTTCATGAAATGCGTTACTAGTTCCATTTAATTAGAAATTGACCGTCATTAGAATTAGGTCATTTGGTTAATTTAGATTGCACATTTAGATTGCGGTTCTTTAATTTCGAATTTCATGAAAATCCAAAGAGATTGTTTTAGAGTAAATCAATTTCATTCTTTAAAATAGACTGCATTTTATTTATGTCATATAGTTTAGGTCATGTTGCCATGTCATATGTTATATGCATTGCATGATTCTCATTAAAAAGAAAGTGAAAACAAATAAAAGAAATTGCGTGTTAATTAGAAATCATATCTAGGGTTGATGATGTGAATTTTTAATCTAACCATGCAGATGCTTTCGTTGCTACAAGGTAAGTCCCCGCATTTTTTTTATTATTATTGCTTTCTTGGATGTTAAATTGGTGGTTTGTGCACCCGCATGATCACCTCACATGTTAGGGAAATAGATTTAAAATCAATTCAAGCTGCCTGCCAAACATTTTTCGAAAATTAAAAAGAAGTGGTACCGAAAGGACATTAGAGAAATCTAGTGTAACCAAGTCCCCGTACCCATAGTCTCTGGTTCGTAGGAGTAAAGTGAAACTCCCATTACTTTACTTGGGTTTCTAATCGACCCACCAAAAAATAGATTAGTGGCGACTCCTGATTAAAAAATCAATTGCATGCTAAAAACATGAACCTAAGTCGCGAATTGGTATGGACTTGGGAGAGCCCGAGTTAAGTTTAGGATTAACAATCCATTAGCCAAATTTTAGGTGATTCACACCCGAAAAATTGGTCGCGACAGCTTGGCGACTCCGTTGGGGACTTGTTTTAAAACACTTAGTGGACTTAGGCCAATTTTCTTCTTTTTGAAAAATGTTTTTGTTTGGCAGCGAGGATTTCAGGTACGTCCCTAACATTTAAGGTGTTAAATGTTTTTGCAGATAGGGAGATATAAGGGGAGTAGTCTTTGCTAACCTTTGTCTTGCAGGTTGGAGTTAAGGATGAATGTTTTAAATTCAAGCTATTGAAGTGCTATTTGATTTAAACTGTTGTGCATGCCTTACATCTTGCACTACACTTTTGCACACATAACCTGCTGCCGGACCTGGGTCGCACTAGGATACTTAGGATGGTATTGTGTTGGATACGACTTCGACCGCGAGGCCGCGTAGTAGAGGTTGCCCAACTCAATCCCGAAAGTTTTTCTTGGTGTCAAGAATGTTTACCTCTGCCCGCGAGGCTGCGTTGCATCGGGGTATCATTCTTGACTGAGCCGGAGTTAGGAGGACTTGACTTAGTATGCGAGGCTGCAACTAAGTCATCCCACCCTTTTAACTCTACTTTGCTAAGCTTGTCTAGAGTAGAAATCGAGCCTCACGTATCATGTGCATGTCTATGTGATTGCCATTGATTTTCTTTGGTGAAGTAAGTCTTCTATCCCTATACTATGCAATTTATTTTGTCGTATTATTGGGTCGGTCCATGACAATCTAGGTCAATCATTGATTTGATTCATTTGTCAATTGGAAATAAAATGAAAAATTGCTAGGGAATGATGCATTTGAAAAAAAAAAAAAAAAAAAAAAAAAAAAAACTTTGGAGAATTTCTTTTTACGTCATGTCTAGAAAAATTGGTTTTACTAGGATATCCATTCTTTTAGGAAATTCCCTTCTTGCATAGACTTTTCATGAATAAATAAAAAAATGAAAAATAAGTAAATAAAAAAATCGATTAGATCATTGTCATGGATTGACTCTCCATTTACACCTCATGCTTACACGTTCCCGTTTATTTCCTTTAGGTGATTATGGAGCGATCTCACTCACCCATCCGTACACGGCCGAGAGCTAAAATGGCGGATCAAAATGAGGTGCTGGACCATATCATTGTCAATATAAACAAACGAATTGCATACCTCCAAAGTCAAGTCGATGAATTGTCCGCTACTGTGGCTTGTCTCATCAAGCAAAAGGGGTGTGATGACATAGATACTCTATCTTCAGTGAGAAACTACGACTTGAAGAAGAGAGCCAAGAGGACTTTTGAATCGTCCTATTTTCCTGAGGTGGCTGAATTTGATGCCACTATGAAGAGACTAGTGATATATCTAGAAGGAATAATCTCTGACCTAGAGGATTTGCATCACAAGATCAAGGAGGGTGAAGAACTCAAGCACACATGATTCATGATCCTAAGTAGTTCGCTTTCCTTATTCAATTAGGGGCATTGTTTAGTTGCACCTTCCCCTGCGTGGGAATTTTGATTGCTTTTCAGAGATTGGTAAAAATTTCTCCTGTTTTGCTTTAATGCTTGAATATCACATTTTTCATTCCAATAAATGTAATTTGATTGATGAATATCAATGAAATTACAAGTTTTGTTTTGAGGACATGATGGGGTATGCCAAACCAGTCCGGTGACGATATCCAACAATGAAAAAAAACATCATCCATGGAGAAATTCTGAGGACTGGGCTTCTTCATGCTTCCTCATAAAAAAATAAAAAATAAAAATCATTTTTGAAGCCATTTCCAAAAGCATGCATTAGCCATATTTAATTTTCTGACTCGTTTACTTCATGTTTCAGAGCATTACTTTTTCTGCTTGGTGAGAAGGCATCTGAAAAAGGCACACTAGGTTGCAATTGGTCCAATTGTTAAGACACATTTCTAAAGAGTTAATGTGACAGATTGGAGGCATGACAGATTTTGGTAGTGGCCCGACTGAGATAAAATCTCGACCCAAGCCAAAATTGGATATTCCATTTGCTTTTACTCTGATGTTGCATAGTATCATATTCATGCACGTTCTCTTGTGCAGGGGCAAAAGCGGATAGGGACAATCCAAAGACATCAACTGCCGAGCCAATCCCATTGTAGATGAATCCTTGAATGAATGCTTAAAACCATTTTGCAATGTGGAAAACTGTTTGTTTTGGAGTTGATAAGTTTTCATGCCCAAAGCTGTTGAGCTCTTTTAAGAAAAAAAAAAAAAAAGGACTTTGCATGATGATTTTTAGCCACCAATTCCATTAAAGGACATCAAGATGGACTAATTTAATGAATGATGTGGAATTGATTGAGCATACTGAATGAGACGAGTCGGGATGATGAAAGGCAAACCTTATCCTATACACAGTCCCCTACTCATGCACTTGTGAGATGAGTGTAGGAAGGTTCATATACACAAAGTAAAGAGTTTTCTCGCAAAAGGTACGGCAACCGAAATGATGAGAGGCTATTCACTTCTTTATCCCAAACACTATAGGTGATCCATTGCTTAACCTTTTTTAAGCCAATACACTTATGGATATTCTTTTCGAATTACCCCTGTCAAGAATCACCCCACATTGGGGCAAATGGGAGATAAAATGGCATCATGAGGTGAGAAAAATGAATTGAAATTTTCTTGCTCTCACTTGCATCAATCTTCAAGTCATGCTATTACATTGAATTCATGTGTTAATTTAAGTGCCTTAGGATGACGAAGAGCATTTCTTTCTCTATCATATACACTTATATCCTTTGCATAACCCACTTGAGCCTGCAATCTCATTTCTTTAAACCCAGTTGGTGATCATCCCCTACACTGGGGCAAGGCAAAAAGCAGATGAAGGCTATTGAAAAGTTCGAGTGTCATTCAAAGTGTAATTGCTTGACGCATGCATTATGCGCAAGAATTGAATTCAAAATAGAACTAAGGGGCATGAAAAAAAGCAGTGTGCCTGGTAAAAGCAAGGCCAATGCCCATGAAAAGAAGTGAAAAAAAATGCATGAGAAAATGGGGCATGAAAAAGTGGTCAATGCCCATAGATGAAAGAAGAAAGTCAAGATATGTGACTGTCAATTGCAAGAATTAAATCCCAATGGAGCAATACTCAAAGAACTCAAATGCTGAGTTTCTACAATCTATGGGGGACTTCATGAAGACAATCCCCAAATTGTGAAAAAGAAAACCGGTGGCAATGCCAAGATGATCATTAACTCTCACATTTTACACACATTTTGAGCCTAATGATCCATTCATTTCTCAACCCATGAACCCAACCTACGTTGCGTCCCTTACAAAGTCTCTTCAGATTATGGCATTTGAATTAACGTAGGAGTTCATATGTTTATAAGCATCGCTCGAAGAAGTGCGAGCAAGATTATTTCTTTGTCATTTTGCAGGGTTCTTGACTTGTAAACCCGGAGATGGTTACAAGACTGTTCATTCAATAGCCTTGACTCAAAGAGTCCCTTTGTTAAGCCGTTGACCAAGCCCACATTATGGTCCCTGTTAAAGACCTCTCAGATTGGTAAGATCATACCGCTTGCGAGAATACTTGGACCCATGTCGATATGATTAAATTGAGTGATTCGCATAAAATAGACATTCTAAATGAGAGTGAGTGAAAGTCCTTTCTAATCGAAAGTCTCTCATTTAGTATTCTTAAGAAATCCATGTCATGAGTGAAGATTGTCTTGAATGATAATTCTCTCCAGTGGAAATTTGGGTGATGCAAAGGTCATTATGCATAAACCCTGATTGAGTTGATGAAAACCTCACTGAATTTTGAAATGTGCATTCTAGAGTAGCTTAGATTGTCTATCTCTTTGATAAATGCATATTAGTTTTTGCTCTAAATCATGTCTGACAGATAATTCAAGTTCCTTTCAGAATGTTTCATGATATTAGAAGATGCGAAACCTCCACCAGGAGGTGAAAGACTTCCACAGGATATCTAAATTCCAAAATACATATCCCCAAGAATTAGAGATATCACCAGGTAAGTATATCTCTACCATACTCTAAAATACTTGTCATTGTGCAGGTATTCTCTCTTAAGTGCATCGACACTTGACTTGGTCAAGCTGTCCAATTTTATTGACCTGGCGTGCTTTTATAGCCCAGAGTCCCTTTTAATCGACACTCGACTGAGTTGTCCCCCAAAAATTTTCCTCCAGATTTAATCTGATTAAGGCGACCGAAGAACGGTTTGGGTCCTGGTCAGTTGACCTCTGTTGCAAGGCTGGGCGACCGGAGAATGGTTCGGGTCCTAGCTAAGCAAATCCTCGTTTAAGCGACCGTAGAATGGCACGGGTCCTAGACAAAACCTATTTCCCTATTCAGGCGACCGTAGAATGGTACGGGTCTTGGAAGGTAAATCCCCGTTTAGGCAACCGTAGAATGGTACGGGTCCTAGACAAAACCTATTTCCCTATTCAGGCGACCGTAGAATGGTATGGGTCCTGGAAGGCAAATCCCCGTTTAGGCGACCGTAGAATGGTACGGGTCCTAGACAATCTCAGTTCAGGCGACCGTAGAATGGTACGGGTCCTGGAAAACAAATCCCTGTTTAGGCGACCGTAGAATGGTACGGGTCCTAGACAACCTCAGTTCAGGCGACCGTAGAATGGTACGGGTCCTAGACAACCTCAGTTCAGGCGACCGTAGAATGGTACGGGTCCTAGACAGCGTTAGGCGACCGTAGAATGGTACGGGTCCTGGAAAACAAATCCCTGTTTAGGCGACCGTAGAATGGTACGGGTCCTAGACAACCTCAGTTCAGGCGACCGTAGAATGGTACGGGTCCTAGACAGCATTCAGACGACCGTAGAATGGTACGGGTCCTGGAAAATAAATCCTCGTTTAGGCGACCGTAGAATGGTACGGGTCCTGAAAAATCATTTTTTCGTCGAGGCGACCGTAGTATAGTACGGGTCCTAGACAACCTCAGTTCAGGCGACCGTAGAATGGTACGGGTCCTGAAAAATCATTTTTTCGTCAAGGCGACCGTAGAATGGTACGGGTCCTAGACAGCTTCAGTTCAGGCGACCGTAGAATGGTACAGGTCCTGAAAATTAAATCCCCGTTTAGGCGACCGTAGAATGGTACGGGTCCTAGACAAAACCTTTCTGCCGTGCTGGGCGACCGTAGAATGGTACGGGTCCTGAGAAAGTAGTCACTTTGTGAAGTCATGTTACTATTTTGAGTGACCGCAGAATGGTACGGGTCTTGGACATGTAACACTAATTTATCTTGAGTTACTCTACCATCCCCGAAGGTAAGTAATTCCAGGTAAGTTTCTTTATCATTTGCATTAGCATTTCTATGCATCATATAAATTTCATTTCAAAATGGGGTTCATTTTCAAAAAAAAAAAAACAAAACAAAAACAAAAACAAAAACAAAAAACAAAAAGTCAGTTAGTGCATGTGCATAATTAAAATTAGGTCTCAATTTGTCTTTGAAGGCAATCTCTATGAGCTCACCTTCAAAGATGGGCAGCTGTTGACACCTAATTTTGGAAAAATAAAATTGCATTTTGAACAAATAAAAAGAAAAAAATGAAAATTGGGGAAATTGATTTGATTGAAGTATGCAAGGAAATTTGAAATTCTGATGGATATTCAGATTTTGATAAATGCATAAACAATTAAAAATCAGGTGAACAAAGGGCAAGGATTTTGATAAAATGGAAGGAATCGGTGCAAAATCGAGTTGATTGCGAAATCATGTTCTGATTTGCATCCTTGATTTAATGCAACAGAAGATGGAAGTTTAAATTTTTCCATAGAAAGCGGCCGATCGGAATCGCTATAAAAGGGGTTGATCTCGCACGGTATTCGGGAAGCGAATTCAGAAAAATTTTCAGAGCAAAGAAAAATCGAGAGAAAAATTTGTGAGAAAAAAAAGGGGGTGGATGATCTCGAGAATTCTCCGATGGGTCTATTGGATGGTGTAGTCCTCTTGACGACATCCCACATTCATCATGCGTCATGGATATTGACGACAAGCATAAAGCTAAGTCGAGCTTCCTTTTTTTTAAGTTTGATTGTGTGCGATTCCAATTTGCTATTCAAACTAAAGTGATTTTATTTTTGTTTCTTGCCTAAATTAGACTCCTACATCTCCGACGATAATTCCAGCAGCGAGACATCGAAGTGGCCGGTGTACCCAAGCACTGATTACCATCCAGTGATTTCACTGTGATAAAACCGGGTTGTTTCTCTCCCTATTAAAGTTGTTCATTCTATATTTTCGGTATTTACTTTGTTTTGTTCTGATGTTGTGGTCGCAGGCAATTCAATGCTGAACAAGAGGCCATACAATTGAGAATACAAGGCCAAAAAAAAAAAGAAAGAAAGAGAACTCACGTTCTCCACGATGAGAGTCAGCAATTAAAATTCGGGCACGTAGAGATACACGTAAGAAGCAACAAAGCAGAGAGGTCCTGTACATGGATCAAGAGAAATCACAGCACCGCCAATCATCCCACATCGAGAATCCAGTCCAGTGTTGACGAGATCCGGAGCCACCTCGTGGACTATCATAGCTCGCCATCGCGAGGTTAACCCGCAAGTCCACCAATCGCTGCTCGTCGTCCCGAAGAGCCTGTTAGCACTTGACACCGCCCCGACGAGTTGTTGCTGCCCACGCTCGCTGCCCCACGACAAACCCAGGAGATCCTCGTGACGCTGTCCTATGACATCCTTGGTACTATCTGCGACGACGATCGAGCCCGCTGCCTCATCCCGCAACAGCTCGAGCCAACGTCGATAATTTTGTTGTGCCCTGAAGCCATCGAGCGTCACCCACTCCAACCGAGCTTTTGTTTTTCACCTCTTGCAGCGTTTGCATCTCTATGTTTAATCGTGCATGGCTCCGGTTGACATGTCAGCAAACCTGGCTCAAATTCTTTGAACTCTTCGGTGAATTATTTGCAGGTTGACTCGCGAAGATCGTGACTTGGTGTGACCTTCAGCAACATCCAGCAAATTCACAAGTGCCAGAATTTGGGAGCGCACTATTTGTTGGTCCAAGCTTTAAGAGGAAAAAGACAAGAGTTGACTTCAGCTGCTACCCGTTCAAGCCATCGTCCCATGCAGCACTTTCTACAGTTTGACATCACTAGCAAAGCCTCGTTGTTCCTTAAATTCTCGATGTCCGTTTTTTGCAGGTTTCTGGGTGAGCGAATAATGAGTAATTGACGATTTTCACCGGTTCCTAGTCGAGCACCGTAATTGCCCAGTATATCTGGTCCTCTTTGTCTCGCGGGAGCTCTGCACAACCGAGACCAAAACCCACGGTGACCCACCGCCACAGCCGCTGCCTTTGAGTCGTGCCGCACCAAGCCTCAATCGGTGGTCCATTCTACCATTCGGATTTTGGAAAAAATTCCAATTTAGGTAGAGATTTATTTTATTTTTAGGTAGATATATCTTATTAGGTAGATTTGTTTTATCTCGTTTTATTTTTTGATATTTTATCTCTTTGTTTGAAATATTTTCCAATGCATGATAGAAATTCCATGATGAAGATTCAATTCCGCAAATCGCACATTTTTATCCCATCTATAAGGCTTTAGATGGAATAATTATTCACGCGGGGGTAAAATTGATATCTTGACCTTTAAGGCTTAAGATCAATTTATCGATTTTATTAGCGAAATAATCAAGTTTGAATTCGAATATGGATAATATTTCTGATGACCATGGATGATTTAGTGTTTATCTTTTAATTGTTTTGTTTATCCCGAAAATACGAAAACAAATCATGCACATATCATATAGATTTAGGTTCATGAAATGCGTTACTAGTTCCATTTAATTAGAAATTGACCGTCATTAGAATTAGGTCATTTGGTTAATTTAGATTGCACATTTAGATTGCAGTTCTTTAATTTCGAATTTCATGAAAATCCAAAGAGATTGTTTTAGAGTAAATCAATTTCATTCTTTAAAATAGACTGCATTTTATTTATGTCATATAGTTTAGGTCATGTTGCCATGTCATATGTTATATGCATTGCATGATTCTCATTAAAAAGAAAGTGAAAACAAATAAAAGAAATTGCGTGTTAATTAGAAATCATATCTAGGGTTGATGATGTGAATTTTTAATCTAACCATGCAGATGCTTTCGTTCTACAAGGTAAGTCCCCGCATTTTTTTATTATTATTGCTTTCTTGGATGTTAAATTGGTGGTTTGTGCGCACCCGCATGATCACCTCACATGTTAGGAAATAGATTTAAAATCAATTCAAGTTCGCCCGCCAAACATTTTTCGAAAATTAAAAAGAAGTGGTACCGAAAGGGCATTAGAGAAATCTAGTGTAACCAAGTCCCCGTACCCATGTTCGTAGGAGTAAAGTGAAACTCCCATTACTTTACTTGGGTTTCTAATCGACCCACCAAAAAATAGATTAGTGGCGACTCCTGATTAAAAAATCAATTGCATGCTAAAAACATGAACCTAAGTCGCGAATTGGTATGGACTTGGGAGAGCCCGAGTTAAGTTTAGGCTTAACAATCCATTAGCCAAATTTTAGGTGATTCACACCCGAAAAATTGGTCGCGACAAACTCGTTCTTAACAATGTGTGAAGACTACTAAAAAGATTCACACAATTCACTAATTTGCACCGTATTTGAATATATGTCTTGACATAAAGCTTGATAAAGATTAAATGAGTGAGTTGAACTGTGCTCTAATTCAATCACATTAAAATTGGATCTTGAGCAAAACCATAACCATGATCTTAAGCAAAACCATAACCATCTCAGGATTTCTCCGAGGTTGACGTAAATGAAGTCTTCGACTTGATTTAGTAACATTTTATTCCATGTCTTGATATGTGAAGTCTTCGACTCGATTCAGTAACATTTTTTTTTCCATGTCTTGATATGACAAGAATGGACAATGTCGACAGAAAGCGTAGGACCGACATGTTAATGAGCCGATCCTACCAGAGCAAGTTATGAAGTGCTTTGCTTGGGGCGTGGGACCGACATCAAAGAAGAAGGGACCGAGAACGATTCGCGCATCTAAGCACCACCACTCGTTCAAGCCTTGGAATTTCTCTCCTCCCCGTGAAATACGGGTCTAGAATCCGAATATGCAGCCAAATATCCAATGGAACGACCTTATCCCCCTCCCTCTCGCCTTAGCAGGAGGAGATTTTCTTCGGCCACCCTTCTTGTCGGCAGGCTGTAAATCGCAGACACCCTTCCGAGTGTCTCCCACCTGGAGTAACACTAGGGGCTTAGGGACGTCGCCCCGTCGGTGGAATGCCCGTAGACACATGACGGATTTGCGCATTCATGAGTATTAGTTGTTGAAAAACTCCATTATATGTAATTCCATCCTAAGAATTATTAGTACTGGGCACACAAAAGCAACAAAATAGAGAGTAAATGCGAGAAAGAGAAATCAAGACATAAGATTCATTATGATTCATTCTTAAACTGAAGTTACAGCCAATAGAGAATTCCACCAAAATTAGCACATCCCATCTCTCTATTAAAATCTCAATTACAAAAGAGAGATTATAATAGGTAGTAACTATAAAACCCCGTTGGCTGCTGAGTGCGCTTTCCTCTAAACCTCTGTAGAGCAGGATTCTCAACTCTTCTTATCGATGGGGAGTATGAATTACATCCTAGCAAGAATGTTACCATTTTAAAAATTTCCAAAAGATACACGATGGATGTCAAATGGAAACTAATCCATTTTCAAAACACATGAGTCTTAATTGACTAGCACCCTAAGAGAAGTGTTTAAACATTCTCCTTTAAAAGAAAAATAGGAAAAATACTGCAGACCGCAACCTTGGAAAAATCAAGTCCACTCAAATGCCACAAAATTTCAGCTTTAAACTAATAAAACAAGCTCGTCTTGAGATCCCTGGCTTTTACAAGCACGGCTTCTTTGACCAATTCAATCTTTAGACTTCTAGGGAAATTGTTATGACCACTCAAAAAGTCTATGGCTTCTCCGCTGATGAAGGAAGCGATACATCTCAAATTACATGCTCACATTCATCGGCAAGAATGATTCTAGTGTTATGTTAGACTCGACATCATATTGGACTGAGTTGAATGTGCAAATGATGCAGGATGTCACGATCCATGTTAGGAGGTTGACACCCCCTGTTGCTCAAAGCCCTCGAGCTTTTCGCACGAGAAAGAATCGATGGTCACGGACGCGAGATGGAGATCATCATCAATAGAATCTGAACTTTTTACATGGCCGGATGATTCATCAGTGACGTGTACACAATAACATTTATGACGCAACTTATCCTCGTGCCATTTTTAATGTTTTGCTTGACTGGTAAATGGGCCATATCGTTCCCCAGTTTTCCAAGGACTGACGAGCGAAGACTCCTGCAACCCCTACGCTATTACGAGTCCGCGTCCTCAAAAGACCGGCAGAACACGTCAGTCATCGCTTTACGATTGGATTCCTCTATTTATATGGAGGCCTTTGGCGATGAGCTGAAGCACCAAAGCTTGCACAGTAGGCCTTGCCCTACATGTCCAATTCCCCAAAATCACAAAAGATGAGGTTCTTCACGAATCTGTCCGTCCCCTCTTTCTTCTTCCTGCTGATCAGCTGCTCGACTCTCGCTCGGGCAGCTAGGTTCGACATCACCAACAACTGCCCCTACACCGTGTGGGCCGCCGCCGTCCCGGGCGGCGGGAGGCAGCTCGACCACAGCCAGACGTGGCCCCTTGACGTCTCCGCTGGCACGCAGGGCGCGCGGATCTGGGCCCGCACCAACTGCCACTTTGATGGGGCCGGGAAGGGGAGCTGCGAGACCGGTGACTGTGGTGGGCTCCTCCAGTGCCAGGCCTATGGTGTGTCCCCCAACACGCTGGCCGAGTTCGGCCTGAACCAGTACATGAACATGGACTTCATCGACATGTCGCTGATTGACGGCTTCAATGTCCCGATGGAGTTCAGCTCGACCTCCGGTGGGTGCAACCGGGTGATCAAGTGCACGGCCGACATCATAGGGCAGTGCCCGGCCGCCCTGAAGGTCCCGGGTGGGTGCAACGGACCTTGCCCGATCTTCAAGACGGAGGAGCATTGTTGCAATTCCGGTAGTTGCGGGCCGACTGATTATTCCAGGTACTTCAAGGATAGGTGTCCGGATGCTTACAGTTACCCCAAGGATGATGCTACCAGTGTTTTCACCTGCCCTGGAGGGACAAATTATAAGGTTGTCTTCTGTCCTTGAAGACATGACTGATGAGCAGTTCATCCTTCCACGATGAGCGAAACTGCAAGACAAATAAAACCTGTCATGTACCTTGTAATAGATGCATAATGAAGCCATCTCTCGATGTGCAGGGGAGAACATATACGTAAATAAAATGCATGTAATTTCTCATGCCATAGAAGTACTTCTCTTTTATGTTATATGGTTCTACAATAACAGAGCGGGAGGCATGACCCCTAATGTTTTTTTGAGTAGAAGGCATTGTAGTTGGAACATGAGATCTACGGCATTCATACCAAGCGCTTAAACACCTGGGCTATGTGGGGCCGCCAGAACAACTATTAGGATAAGATAGGGTAAAACGAGACCAAATCGCTCGAATTTCCTAATGCCCATCATTTGTTTGGAAATCAATCGAACACAATAGTGGAGCTATGATCACATGATATGTTATGTAAATCTAGGTTTGGAACAGATGTAAAAAAAAAACTCAAATCAATTGACTAGAAACCCTACATCTAGGAATTTTGGTCACCGACATTGCCATGCTACCTATCACTATGATGCTACCCTCTTCATAGCAACCACCATTATTGTTAAATTAATGTATCGAGTTTGAATTTGAATAACGATTTATTCAATCAAATTTTGTTGATAAACATTTTACAAATAAAAGAAACTTCGTTGGACTCGATGAAGGATTATAAAAAAGGAAATAAAGAATAGATACGAATTTCCTCATCGGCGGAAGCTTGCAGAAGCCGAATTATTTTCGTGGGCCCAAGTCAAGACTTTGACTTCTTGGGCGCACACACATGCATACAAAATTTCAAGGCAGCGTTACTATTTCATTTCCTTTAGCCGATGAAGTTAAAACAGGAAGCTTCTGCACGTAAAGCCAAAAGAGGTGAGCTCAAGTCAAAGTTTTGACTTTTTGGGCACACATATAAAATATATTAGTACGTCTTCTTTCCTTTGGTGAGGGCTGCTCGAACCCTACGTGGAGCCGCTACTGCACAACGTCAAGTGAAGCCACCCATGCCATCAAGAAAATGAGTTATTTTTCGGGCGTTTTGTTTTGAATTTAAACGCGCGGTAATTTTATGTCGTAAGTTTATGTCCAAGTGAGTTGTTTATTTATAAATAATTTGGGTTTTGAGTTAAATCTAGGTGTAGAAAACACTTGAGCGTGTGAAAAATTATAAATTCCGATTCTCCGATTATAGTTGATTATTTGTTACTGACTCTTCCTGTGGACGTAGGTATCGATACTCGGATCGAACCACGTAAATTTTTGGTATTCTTATTTTTTCTCGTTTATTTCTCTGGTAATTTCGTATTGACGTAAATTACAAGATTCTGTCGTTTCCGCGTATTATATTCCAACAATTATGGTGGCTGACAAGTGGGTGCAGCCCTGAAGTACTAGGGTGGTCGCTTGAGGATGGAGACCGTGGTTGCGTGATTTTAAATCTAAAAAGTGATTTGAAATTATGTGCACAAGAGACATCTCAAATTAAAAAGAAATTGATAAAAAGAAACAATTATGGAGAGAGAGAGAGAGAGAGAGAGAGAGAGAAAAAGGTGTCATGAGCGAACCATTGTGCCGCGTAGGAAAAGGAAGTGATGGCTGTGCTAAGTGAAATGACTGGCATTCACATTAGAAATTTTTGTTAAAATTGACCGGATAAACTCAATGAGCAAAAAGTGAAAAAATTTTAGGAATGAATTTGTAAAATTGAAAGGTTTATGACTAAATTGGTAAAAGTATAATGTGTTTAGGGCTTTTTGGACAATTTTTCCAAATTTATCGGTTCAAGATCTATCACCAAATGCTAAATAGGATAACGCCTCTTATCTAGGCCATCAAACACATGGGGAGTGTAGATCTTTCTTCATATTCAAAGTGAGAAATGGATGAGTGATAGTCTTTAATTTATTATGAGAATAACGGTTTGTTTTGGACAAAAAAAAAAAATCAAATAATAAATAATTATAAATTGTTGTGGAGATCACTATTTCAAGAATTTGTGGCTCACAACAATTTGTTATTTTCAGAGTAGCCCAATGATTGTTGTGCTAGCAAAATTCATATAAAATTAGTTCCAAGCTAATTTAAAGCCCAATGATTGTTGTGCTAGCAAAATTCATATAAAATTAGTTCCAAGCTAATTTAAAGAAAGAAAATTCCTGGTACTTAGGATCTTCATACAACCAAATCTAGCAACTTTCCCAAGTCATTCGAATGTGTAGCCATGTGAACTGTTGTGCGGAAGAATTGTAAGAGGACGAGAACCATAGACACTTTTGGCAAGCGATGAGCACGCCCGTTTATTGAATCTACTCTTTCTCTATTGTGTGCCTCTTTGGTCTTGAAAACATTGGAGAGATTCCAGGTTTCAAGTCAACGACAGATGGCCGGATGCTTATAGTTACCTTAAGGATGATCGGACTGGCACATTTATATGCTCGGATGGGACTAATTATGGGGTCGTGTCTTGCCCTCGAAGAGCTCATTTTAAGTCCATATATCATAGATAGAGTAATGTGTCCCGACATGATGATAGCAGGGTCATTATCATCATTGTAGCAATTAAATAAGTGTTGGAGCTATTCTAGCACTGTCCCCCTCTATTCATGAAATAAAAAATGAAAATTATTCATGAGTTTGGCTTATGTAATATCCGACACCCTTTCTTTATGTGACAAAAAAAGCTAGTGTAATTCTTCAAATGCTACTCAATTCATCTTTAACCTTTGTTTAACTCATTCTTGACATTGTGTGAAGACCACTAAAAACATTTATGTAATTCACTAATTCACGCCGTATTGAACTTAATATATGTCCTGATGTAATGCTCGATAAAGATTAGACGAGCGAGTTGAACCGTGTTCTAATTCAATCAAATTAAAATGGATCTTAAAACGGAAGAATACCCATCTCTAGATGCTCTCCGAGGTTGACCTAAATGAAGTCTTCGTCTCAAATCAAGGAGCACTTTTTTTTCCACATCTTGGTATAAAGACGATGGACGATGTCGACAGAAAGTCATTCGTCCTATTCGATTGGTCAGTGTAGCATCAACATCAAAGAGGAAGGGACCGAGTACAATCCACAGACCTAAGCACTGCCACTCGTCAAGCCATGGAATTCCTCTCCTCCCCGCGAAATCCGAATATCCAACCAAATATCCCATGGAAGGGCCTTATCTTCCTCCCTCTCACCGTAGCAGGAGGGGATTTTCTTCGGCCGCCCTTCTTGTTTGCCGGCCGTAAATCGCGGACACCCTTCCGAGTGTCTCCCGCTTGGAGTAACCCTAGAGGGCTTAGACACGTCACCCCGTCGGTGGAATGTGCGTAGACACATGACAGATTTCGTGCATTCGTGAGTATTAGTCAGTTGAAAAAACTTCATTATACATATTTCAATCTTAAGAATTGTTAGGATTCGGTGCATAGACTTAGCAAAATAGAGAGTAAATGCGAGAAAAAGCGATCAAGACATACAATTTATTATGATTCGTCCTCAAATTATGATTACATCCAGCAAAGGATTTTATTGTAATTAACACCCCGCACTCCTTTATTACAACCTTAATTATAAGAGAAATGTATTATGTAGAGGTAACAATAACTATTCATAGGCAAAAACCCAAATTACCAACAAATACAGACTCAATTTAGTGGCCAAAGGCGCTGCCCTCTAAACCCCTGCTTGGGTGGCCCATGGACCCCTTCCCGCTCACCGGAGAGCAGGACTCTGTGCACTTTTATCGAAGAAGAGTATGAATCACGCCCCAATGAGAACATTGTGATTTTCAAAATTTCCAAAAGACACGCCAATCTTAACACGGATAGTGCTAATCAACGAGTATCATTGGACATAATGATTCTAGTGTCATTTAGACTCAATGTTGTATCAGACTGATGATATCACAATCAATTTTCGGAGGTTTACGCTCGCTTTTGCTCGGAGCCCTCGAGCTTTTTGCACGAGCGATGGTCGATGGTCACGGACGTGACATCGAGATCATCGTCCGTAGAAGCTGAAGTTTTTTGTGGACGCAACATTTATGACGCGATTTATCCTCGCGTCACTGACTGTTTGCTTGACCGGCACCTCGTTTAAACGGGCCATACTGTTCCCCAATTTTCCACGTCCTTCGCGAATCTGTCCATCCCCTCTTTCTTCGTCATGTTGATTAGCTGCTCGACTCTCACTTGGGCAGCTAGGTTCGACATCACCAACAACTGCCGCTACACCGTGAGGGCCGCCGCCATTCCAGGCGGTGGGAGGTAGCTTGACCACATGGCCCCTTGACGTCACCGCTGGCACGAAGGGCGTGTGGATCTAGGTCCACACGAACTGCCGCTTCGATGGGGCCGGGAGGGGGAGCTGCAAGACCAGCGACTGTGGCGGGCTCCTCCAATGCCAGGCCTATGGTGTGTCCCGGAAAACGCTGGCCGAGTTTGGCCTGAACCAGTACATGAACATGGACTACATTGACATGTCGCTCATTGAGGGGTTCAACGTCCCGATGGAGTTCATGTTGGGAAAATATGGCTTCGTATTGGATAGAACAATGAAGTCGGATCGTTAAATCTTTCAGTCGGACTTTGAGCGTGATATCACTTTCTTTAAGGATTTATTTGCCCCACAACGTTCTTCAATGGTCCACCGCAAATTTCCTCCGGGATACAACAAAGTGCTCAAATGAGAATCTTGAATGCAATTTTAGTATTTCTCCAAGATCTCTCATGGGAAACAATTAAAAGCAATGGCTGTAGTTTCTCTCGAAAGAAAAAACGAAAAAATGGAAGAAGATATATGTTTTGATCTCAAAACAAATATACTTGTATTTGTCTTTCGAATAAAGGCAACTTTTCAAAAGGTTACAAAAAACAACAAAGACAACCTTTCGTGAACAAGTACGTTTCAAAGGTTATGTTGAAAAGATATAAAAATTCGGAATTAAATAAATAATAAATAAAAAATAAACGTAACTTTTCGCGAACAAATCACACTTTGTTTCAACAAGATTTATAGTTAATTTTTATATAAATAATTCCGAATTTTCTCAATAAATAAAATAATGATCGTTGGTTAATCTGAATCTCGTCCACGTGCGCACTCACATCTTTTGATGTGGGACAAGGCACCTCTTCATTTGTTTTATAAACAAATTACCAACAATCCCCACTTTTGTTTATAAAACAAAAACAAAAATAAAACGTTAAAAATATACAGCCAAAATTTCCGTGAGATTAATATACATACATAAAGGTCTCTTTCGAGTTAAACCTTTACTTAGTGCAAGTATCTCAAAGCTCTATCAAAGTGACAAGTAGCTCGGCTTTAAACTTGTACTTTTATATAATAGAACCGGACATACCGCACATACATTAATCTCTTGTTTCAGCGAGAAATTCTATATTACTCCGCACTATTATGGCCTTGTGCTTGATCCTGTTTCATGAGCTCTCTAGAAAGCAACCCTAACTTTCGTAAGAAGCGGCACCACTTCTAAGCTCATATAGGTGAAGTATCTACCATGTGTTTCTGTTACTATCAACACATTACAAATTTGTACTATACTTCATTAAGAATTCAATTCAACCTACAAAACGTAACAGACAATATTAACTTCTCATATCAGGGCTACGTCAATATCAAACAATCACATTCAATAACTTGTTCTTAGCCATTAAACCTTGTAACTAGTGATGTTCTAGAAAAAAGTCGGGTTACCATTATTGGTGATTTCAATTAAAGAGTTTCAGCCCCGTTTCTTATGAGGTCATTATTACCATATCTCTTGATAAAGCCTTTTCAAGGAATCGGCAGGACTATTACTTGACCTCACGTAGACAATTGTTATGGTACCATCTTTAATCAATTGTCTCACATATTCATGTCTTAGATTAATATGTCTAAGACTTACCATTATAAGTGCTATCATAGGCTCTTGCCAAAGTAGCCTAACTATCACAGTGGATAGAAATAGGAGGCATAAGATTAGGCCATAATTTGATATCCAACAATAAATTCCTAATCCATTCGGCCTCTTTCCCAGTTGCTACCAAGCAATGATTCAAATTTCATAGTTGAGTGAATTATGCACATTTGTTTCTTGCTCGCCCAAGAAACAACACATTCATGTAATGTGAAAATCCATTCAGAAGTTTCATCTCCCATACTTGTAATCCAACTAGTATTAGTGTATCTTTATAATACAACCGAATAATTATTATAGAACAATCACAAATTTTAGGTTCTCTTAAAATAACCAAAAATTCTAATAATAGCCTTTCAATGTTCTATATTTGGATTACTAGTATATTTACTCAACTTGCATATATAAAAGTAATATCGATCTAGTATAATGCATCGCATACATTAAAGACCAATATCACTCACATTAAAAACTCTCCACCAGGAATCAAATGGAGTACTTATATATTTGAAAACAAGATGTTTAAATCTATAAAACATCTTCTCCATGTAATCACTTTAGCTCAAAGAATAACCCCCACTATTTTTTTAATTTTAATACTTAAGATAGTATCTGTTTCACCCAAATCTTTCATTTTGAAAATGAAAGTCAGATACTTCTTAATCTCAATGATTCAATTTATATTAGTTCCAAAATAAGGATATCGTCAACCATGGCTCCAAAGAGTTACTTCTTTTTGTCTCAGCTGCCTCCTCCTTTTCCTTTTGCAACTTTGAAGCCTTGGAAGAACATCTTCCATAGAGACAAGAAACAAGGGGACCGGCAAATTAAGAAGCGAGCACAACCAAGCATTGTCATGAAGCATTGGTCGAAATAAGACAAGTTTTTAATTTTTTTTTTTTTTTTTTGTAGTTCTTTCCACGTGAAAGCCCCAAAACATTCAGAATTATCAATCCACTCATTGATGCCTGTCATGGCTATCGTAACCACTGGAAGCTGTAAAGAAGCATTAATGACAGCATTCTAACACAGTCTGCCCATGGGAAGTGCACCTTTTACACTTCTCAAATCCCAATTTACGCTACACTAAAAAATTGGGACTTTGTCAATCATTAACCAAAATCCTTTGTCCACTTTGCATGCCAAGTTTTGCATATAATCCCCCTATCTTACGTCCTTTAAGGCTCTTGCACATAAAGATGTTATGACGATAACAATGTAATAAATAAACAAAATCTTCCGAAGCTATATCAAGGAACCTCCTCTCCACATGAATTTCCTACATAACAGATTTACCATATCCAATGGTCAATTAAGGACCAGCCACTCATAAACTACACAAGTGACACGATACCCACGGCTTCCTTGCCTCTTCTGCATGTCTTACGTGGCATTTGGAAAGAACCACAACTTACACAGACTGAAATTAATATCAAGTCAACCCATTTAATATTCTAATTCTAAGCTCCTACAGCAACCCAAGCAATTGTAGGATTCCTATTACACATGCACATAAAAAAGCAATGCAACCACAGGGGAATGACCACCGTTCTTATAGATATGACAACCTAATGTAAAAGTAAGAGCAGAATGATAAAAATCAGCATATAGTTTGTATTCGCCAATCGGGGAATAAAACCATACATTGATGAACCCAGATTAGAGACCAAATTTATGAAATATCTGTCAAAGATGTGTGCAATCACTGACACAAACTTGAATAGAGCCGATTCAAATCCAATCTAAAACATGCCATGTCATTCCTTTTCTCATTAAAATAGACTGTGACAAAGCAGTAGATATTACCTTCTTAATAGATTGGTAAGAGGGTCGATGGCAAAAGCTTCGGTTATCATTGACGATTGGAATCACAGCCAAAAATCTCGACCGAGATCCAGTCGCTTCAGTTTCTCGGTTGTGAAGCAGAGCAAAATAGAGCACGCTTTATGTTTTCTCGGAACAATAGCTACACTTCCTAGTCAGTGATACTCGGCCAGTATCACGAAAGTAATTGATTCTTTCCCCGCCCCGCACTGAGTGACCTTGCATCACGCACTCGGTCATTGCTGGAGGGAAGAAGGCCCCACGGTCTGACTTCCTTCCCAAACACAAACTGACATTCAGAGATTAATGGGGAAGAGACCCGTGTGTATCCTTCAATTTTAGCAAGAGTCTGCTATCCTCCAAATTCCTCAATTTACATGATCCAACTGTGGAGGTTCCATATGAAACGTCAATCCCTGGGTCTTGAATTTCTGGCCACGAAGGATGATTCAGGAATTGCACTTCCCTCTTGCGCTACACGATGTTGGTAGCGTAGCCATGGTTGCAGTTGTTGATCTAACGAGCAAAATTTGAGTCTCCAAGACCAAGGACAAGACCAAACAGGGCATCCTTTGTGACGGTCGAGTGAACAGAAATGATACGCACTCCTATGAAGGCAACGATTGGCAATTAAGAGGTAGGAGGGAGTTTGGAGGAAATCACCGAGAAAGCCACTCCAAAGTTCCATTAGTCTAAGCCACCGATGCCGTCTACCCTGATCTCTTAGTATCTCTATAGTTCGACAAATGCCGCCAATTCTCAAATTTGGCAGTGTAAGGCCACCGTTGGAAGTTATGTGCCAATCCGGGCACTGACGTCACCGGTGGAAGATCAAACTTGAAGTTTACTCTGGGCCATCTCGCACGCCTAGGTTTGCTGAGTTCGAGACCATTCGGGGTTTTCAGCGCTATGAGCGGAAACCTCTCGTACCCCCACAACTGCACCAGCCTAAACAGCCCTCAACAACCACGGTGACAAGAAAGTCGCGTGCTCGATCTTTGCTGCAGCCACCCTCTCTCTCCATGAAATGCTCAAGCCTTTCTACATGGCTAGGCATTAGCAGCCCCCGAGCAAAGATCTGATAGTTATGAGTATATAACCATTTTCTGGGAAAGAGAAATCTCGAGAACTTGCACTCGATCTCATGGATCAGAGTCTCGGCATTCTCAACGTTTGTTTTACGAGATGAGATGCCGGTCTCGCATGATACGTCCACGATGGATTTCGCATCGTGAGCAAGAGTCTCATTCATCACCTTTTGCTCCGGGAAATTAGCATCGTAATTCAAGACGCCACCATCCTGGTCTTTTTTCATCACGATGGATGTCGTCAAGATTTGTTAGTGTTGAGTCCCAATCTTCACTGCCACAGTGAGTGAGGATGAATGCCATTACGACCAGAGAGAGATTTGTCCGTGGAACGAAAAAGAGGATGCCATTTGCATTTTGCACATCCCTTGCTTAACCCACCATTAACCGCATCCTTAACTCCATTGTTGCACAAATAAATCCTTAAAATTGTTGGGAAAATATGGCTTCGTATTGGATAGAACAATGAAGTCGGATCGTTAGAATCTTTCAAGTCGGACTTTGAGCATGATATCACTTTCTTTAAGGATTTATTTGCCCCACAACGTTGCTTAATGGTCACCGGCAAATTTCCTCCGATACAACAAAGTCTCAAATGAGAATACTAGATAGCAATTCTAGTATTTCTCCAAGATCTCTCATGGGAAACAATTAGAAACAATGGCTGTAGTTTCTCTCGAAAGAAAACGAAAAAATGGAAGAAGATATATGTTTTGATCTCAAAACAAATATACTTATATTTGTCTTTCGAATAAAGGCAACTTTTCAAAAGGTTACAAAAAACAACAAAGACAACCTTTCGTGACAAGACGTTTCAAATGTTATGTTGAAAAGATATAAAAATTCGGAATTAAATAAATAATAAATAAAAAATAAACGTAACTTTTCGCGAACAATCACACTGTTTCAACAAGATTTATAGTTAATTTTTATATAAATAATTCCGAATTTTCTCAATAAATAAAATAATGATCGTTGGTTAATGCCAAATCTCGTCCACGTGCGCACTCACATCTTTTTGATGTGGGACAAGGCACCTCTTCATTTGTTTTATAAACAAATTACCAACAGTTCAGCTTGACCTCCAGTGGGTGCAACTGGGTGTTCAAGTGCACAGCCTACATCGTAGGGCAGTGCCCGGCTGCCCTGAAGGTCCCGGGTGGGTGCAACGGGCCTTGCCCGGCCTTCAAGACGGAGGAGCATTGTTGCAATTCGGGTAGCTGTGGCCCCACCGTGTACTCCAGGTACTTCAAAGATAGGTGTCCGGATGCTTATAGTTACCCCAAGGATGATGCTACCCGTGCTTGTCCCGGTGGGACAAATTATAAGGTTGTCTTCTGTCCATGAAGACGTGACTAATGAGCAGTTCATCCTTCCCGATGAGCGAAGTCCCGAGACATATAAAACCCGTTATATGCCTTGTAACAGATGCATAATGAAGCCTTCTCTTGATGAGCACGGTAGATAATGTGCAGGGGAGGATATATACGTAAATAAAATGCATGTATTTCTCATTGCATGTAAATACTTCTCTTTCATGCTAGATCTTTCTATTATAACACAGTGGCGGGCATAACCTCTAATGTTATTTTTGAGTAGAAGGCATCGGGATTGGAACATGAGATTAACGGCATTCATACTAAGCACTTAGTCACACAGGCAATTGTATGGCCACCAGAACAAGTATTAGGATAAAATAGGGTATTATGAGACAAAATTCCTCCTCCTTCCTTTGGCGGAGATATGGTCACATGCTATCCCGTCATATGTTTGGTAAATTTAAGTTAGGAAAGGACTAAAAAATAAAAAATAAAAAAGTTCAAATAAATTACCTAGAAACCCATCTAGGAATTTTGGTCACCACCATTGCCATGCTACCTCCCACCGTGGTGCTCCCCTCTTCCGGTGACCACCATATTATGGTGGTTGATAAGGGAGGGCTGCCTTAAAGTAGCAGGGCGGTCATTTGAGGATGGAGAACACCGTGGTGGTCGCTTGGTTTCAAATCTAAAAAATGATTCGAAATTGTGTGCTCGAGAAATGTCTCAAATTGAAAAGAAATTGATACAGAAAAGAATTATGCAGCGAGAGAGGGAGAAGTTGTCATGATTGAACCATCATGCCAGGTAGGAAAAGGAAGTGTCAGTGTGCCATGTAGAACGGCTGGCATCTATGTTAGCAATATATAGCCAAATAGACTCAATTAGAAAAAAGTAAAAATGTTTGATATTTAATTGGCAAAATTGAAAGATTTATGACTTTGGAAGTGCAATAGGTTTAGATTTTTTTGAACAATTTTCTCAACCATTGAGATTCGCCCCAGTGGCCACCCTTCCAACATGGAAGGGAGAGGTGAAGGGTTCAAATCCCCACCTTCTCAGGGGGGATGGGGTGGGGACGCGTAAGTTTCAGGAGTGGGTTTCGACTCCCATGCTCTCGCAAGAGGCAGTGCAAAAGTCTGAAAGTGAGTGTAGAGTGGAATAGAGTAGGACTGACCAAAAAAAAAAAAAAAAAAATTTTCTCAAATTTATCTGGTCCGAGATCTGCCACCAAATGCTAGAAAGGATAAAGCCTCTTATCTAGTCCACCCAATCCGCCGTTCGGTCTTCAAAAATAATTTTGGACAGTGCATGCCTCTGTGCCCATCCAAAGTCGGTTCCAAGCTAATCTAAATAAAGAAAATTTCAATTTTGGACAGTGCATGACTTTCTACACATCCAAAGTCGGTTCCAAGCGAATCTAAATAAAGAAAATCTCAATTTTGGACGGTGCATGACTTTCTGCCCATCCAAAGTCCGTTCCAAGCTAATCTAAACAAAGAAAATTTCTGGCGTTCAGGATCTTCATACAAATGTAGCAACTTTCCCAAGTCATTCGTATGTCTAGACACGTGAACGATTGTTTGGAAGAACAGTAAGAGAACCATAACCATAGACACTTTCAGCGAGCAATGAGCAACCCGCTTCACTGAAGTTTGTACTCTCTACTCTGTCTTCATTGCGCATCTTTACTCTTGAAAACGTTGGGGATATTCTGGTTTTCGTATCTGCAAGTGTCATGAAACTGGGTTAGAGAGATGCGAGACTAGCCTATAGAATTTCTTCAGAGGACCTGACTTTAGGTGGAGGTGTGCCGGCAGGTCGGAACCGATCAAGTTCCTTCAGAAGACCTGTCTTGACCAGAAGCAACATCGTTCGGATCAGGATCATCTTTCGATCCGAATAATTTTAAACCGATCCCTCCTGATCGTTTCGGTTCCGGCTACTTTTTACGGCACTGATTTTCGTTCTGGCGCATAAGCATGAGGAAGATTGAGCAACCTGTTCCGTTCTTGGGTCACACCCGAAGTTCAATCGTCTCTCACGAAATAGTCCAGTGATTTTCGATCATGAAAGGCCTAGACAAGGTTTGGACTTGTCTATGCCCGGTGGCTTGAACTTTTCTTATCTTTCTCGACTGGGACGATCCAAGCCCATGTTGGAATATATCCCTAAATGGTTTTGAATTTTGATGATAACAAAACTTGATCCAGATATCTACTAAAATTATTCGAGTGTGCAGGTGGTCATATTTAAACCGTGCAAAGGCCCAGTCCCAATTCCACCAACGCTTGGAGTCAAGTTTCACCAAGTCTGGAAATTCTGCGGAATAAAGGGTGTCTAACCACTTGGTTTTGCAAAACAGTCAAACTTGATCGTTGAATATTGTTCCGTAAATGGATTTGACAACTGTTGGAAGTTCTAAATTGGAGACCCGCTCATAACGTTAAAGTACGATGTTCCACTGTTATTTATGCCGGAAATCTCTATTCGCTCAAGAGATTGGTGAGATGATGTTGCCAAAATCTGACATCAATAGAAGATAACGTGTCTCACTAGAAAACCGGATGGACACCCCTGATTGATGGAAGGTTCTGCACATGTTTTAAAAGCGATGTTTTTTGTGGTTGGTTCTCAAAATTACTTTTTGATTTCTTGAAATACCAGTTCACTCCCGCCAATTCTACCTCGAAGATGATTAAAGGATATAAATGCTAGTCAGACATACCTACAAAAGAAACGTGAATCGCCAAGTATATGGTGAATACAAATCTTAAAAAGTTATCGAGATTCATATAATGCCCTTGTTATTTCCTAGTAATCTAGTCAAGATAATCTCTCAATTGGTGAATCTCTCGAGATACTCCAAACACCTTGTCGCAGCATATTGGATGAGGACGTGAAAGCTTGATTCTTATAGCTAGTTTGGTATAATCATGACATAATTGTAGTAAGTTTGGAAATTGATTGTGTTGTGAGGTGTCATTATGTATTTGTGGTGATATTTGTTTTAAATCCACAATACCTAAAAATTGGGTGGGTCAACTACTTAAAAGGTAAAGTAAGCGATTGTAGCTATGAAGTATATGCAAAGCACCTTATAAAATCTATAGCCTTTTCACGACTAATGTTGCTATGTAAAAGTTATACTAAAAAAATCCAAGTATGTGAAAAATCAAAGTTAGGCCATCAATCACAACACGAGCTTGTTTAAATTGTTCCAGAGTGATTAATCTTTTCTTGGTAAAATGACATTGCTAAATTGAAAACATTTCCTTTACATTCATCGATTTAAAGCTTACAAGGGGAAGTCAAAACCTATGCGCTCAAAAATTGAAACAAACTCAAAAATTGAGACAAAACGAGTAATATCAAGTATATTAAGATCAATTCCATGAATTAGTATAGGAAGTAAAGAGATAGATCTAACTTTTAAAGAAATAAATCATATTCAATAAAAAATTCTTATCGTTATTATTAAAAATTCAATCCAACATTGGATACAATTAATCCGATGCATCTAGACCGTTGGATCTCGTGGGGTCCCACGCGAACCTAACAATCTCATTCTATCTCTATCTCTGGCGCTCCCTCAACGAACGAACCAGCGAACGTGCTTGCCAGCGTGGCAAAAGTACGGGCCCATGCCCTCCCACGTGGCCCACCTCTCATTGGCGCCGCAAGCGACTAACGACTAACAAAAAGTCAACCGCGGTCTCCTGCTCGTTTCCCGGCTGGACGGCCGGCCACTTGCCACTTGTCCCGGTCCGGTTCGTATCCGGACCGGTTCTGCCCGTGGCAGCTCCCGTATAAAGACGACAGCAGGTCAACTCCTGCGTCCCACGTTGGCTGCTTTCGTCGTCCTCGTTGTCCGAAAGATCCCAGAATCCCGAGAAGCGATCGAATTCGCTCCGCCCCTCCGCCCATCCGTCCCGTCCAGAAACGAAGACATGCCTCAGGGAAAGCTCGAAGTTCTCCTCGTCGCCGCCAAGGGCCTCGAGAACTCGGATTTTCTCAGTACGTTCCTGGCGCCTTTTCGTCTTCCTTTTCGTGATTGTCGGATGAATCTTCGGAGCAGATTCTTTCTTTTTTCGCGCGTTTTCGTCAGATGGGTTTGTCGTGATCGTCGGGTTTTGGTCGTTTACGAAATCTGGATCGGGATGGGTTTGGATCTTTAGAACGAACGATGTACGCGTGTACCATGTTTTACCCGCGATGGAATGGAAAAGGTGGCCGCGGATTTGATTCCGAGGACCGCTGACGAGGAGTGTTTCGTGAGATCGCTGTGGATACAGTGATTTCGAGATGATTTTTGATCATTTTGTTGTTGAGTTTGGGCTGTGATCGTTCTGTTTCGTTCGGTAGATCCGTGTGACGTTTGTCTTGGTTTTTATCTGCTCTCTGATCCAATGATCCGTGACTGGTTGTCGTCATGAGAGGGAGATACATGTTGCATCGTATTTGGCTTGAATTGTGAAAATGCAGTTACCCGCAAGATCTATCTGCATGTACTGATAAATGGGTGGATCCAAAACTTTGAGGAAGTTTGAGAAACTGAGGAGGTGTAGTGCATCAATTTAAAGACCGAGAAAATTAGCTCCGTTTTCTTTCGTTTTTCTGGAGTTTTGATGAGTGGCTATTGAGTACCCTGTTCAAGGGTGCTTCGTCTAGTCAATGTTTTCATTTTTTAGGAAAATTATTGCAAATTTACTTTATGTCCTGCATAGATTTTGCTGTTCTAACAAAATGTATTTTGGGTTTTAATTTCTTTTGATACTTAAATGTGTAGGTAACATGGACCCCTATGTCATCCTTATATGCCGCACTCAGGAGAAGAAAAGCAGTGTTGCACAAGGTTGGCACCATTTAGATTCATCATTGTGTTCGCTTGAGTTTGATTACTGATTGTAGATAAACTAAATGGCATACTATCTGTAAATGCATTGGCAACTAATACCTTGTTGAGCTTTAGGGCCTACTATGCAATTGCATTGGACATTTCAATGGGCAACGTCCTGGTTGGTGCCCGATAGATATGCGTCCTAAAACATATATTTTAAAAGCATCTTTGAAATAAATGATGCAGGACAAGGGGCCGAGCCAGAGTGGAACGAGACTTTCCTGTTCACGGTGTCAGATGGAGTTTCAGAGCTCAGATTGAAATTGATGGACAGTGACAACTTTTCTTCAGATGATTTTGTAGGCGAAGCAACGTGAGTATTTTGAATCATCCAGCACATATTTGTCCCGATTTCTTGTTTATTTCCCTAATCAGTCCGACCAATGTTGATTTTCATCTGCTACATCTCTTTGCTTCAGCTGAATGTGTAGAAGTTCTGCCAATAACTAACCAAAGAAATAAGACATTGCCAATTGACTGCAAAAAGCAGTTATGTGGAACTGTTACTGATGTTTCCGCAAGTTTCTAGCAGAATTTCCGATGATACTTACGCAAGCATCACACTCATTCAGATGACAATTGGCTTTTCCAATAGGTCAGAATCGGCGGATGACTAATCATCCAAGAGACATAAAGAATCAAGATCTTAGGAGGAAAAATAGCAAGTTTGATAATAGAACTTGAAGCCCCAACCCATTCAAACTGATGCAACAATCTTTTTTTTCGCAATGCAAGAATGATGAAGTGACTTTCATATTTGGTTTTTTGGGTTCTTACAGGATTCCTTTGGAGCCAGTCTTCACGGAAGGTAATCTTCCTCCTGCGGCATACAATGTGGTCAAGGATGAAGAATACCGTGGAGAGATTAGAGTCAGTCTCACCTTTACTCCTGAGGTAATTCTCTTGCATTCGACTGCTCTGTCCATTATTATTTTGAAGGAAACCTGAGAATGATTCAAGAGATGGCTATAACGATGAGGAGTGCCTATCAAAACTTTGGTGGACTTTGATGCTGATCGGAGTCCTGTCTTTGATCATACTTGACGATCGAGATGGTGCTAACCTCTCAATTCATGGGAAAGAAGATTGAATTTGGTTGGCTGATTTTACATCTATTGATTCTTGGCCCTTCATCACAGGAACGCAATGAGCGAGACTTTCAGCCAGAGGAAAGCTACGGCGGATGGAAAGAGTCTTCATTTGAATGAGCAACGACCGGCCCTTCCAGTTGCTTTGAAATTACTTCCATTTGATGCATACTGAAAGGCAAAGAAGAGGGTGTAGTTCTCATCTATATTCTTTCCATTCTGTGGATCATAACGGAGGTTGAGCGGATGTGTTTTGAATTTCGATGTTACGGATTGGGATCTTTCGTTGTCTGATATCTGTTGAAGCGCCTTGAACTATCGCGCTTGCATTTTCGAATCTGGGTTTCTGGTTCACCATTCCTTTTCTACATTGTACTCGCGCACCCGTGTTTGAGTATTTGATGTCTTGCTTATGGTGATGAGGTTTGAGGGAGAGAAAGAACGAGAAAGACAAGTGACTAAACGGTGATTAAAATGGTAGGAATCTCACCCTTGCAATGTAGTAAATTTTCAAGAAGCTGGCAGGTAACCTTGAACAAAAAGCTTGGTCTGACATTGTGTTGGCGGTGCAATGATATTGCAACAAATTGGGATCATTTTGCATTATAAGTCTTGAAATAGATAAAAGGGCGGTGAACAATAGAAGTGCGAAATAATGATTTGTAGTATTTGAGGGTGTCAAAAAGCTCGCAGCGGCCCGACCCTATCCTAAAATTTAGGGAATTTGGAGGCTGGGCCATAGTCATCTTTGGGTAGGCATTTTTAGATGTTGGTATTAATAGGGTTGGGGTAGGGTATGGTAAAGGTGGGCTAGGTCGGTGTGGGTTTTTTTTGACACCTTAATATATAGTAGCTTTGAATAAATTTCTTATTTATCCCTTCAGTGAAATCATTTTATGATATTCGGGTCTGACCTGACCCATGTTGAGTCGGGTCAATCGCGCCTTTGTAGGGTCTTGGGTTTGGTCAAGTATCATGAGAACTCGGCCTGGCCCGACCCCTTCATACCCCCAGTAGTATTGACGAACAATTCCAGCCACAAGGCCCGTGAAGAGTACCTCCAGTAGTGTGAAACAACTGAACGAAGAGAATGTGTTAACATAAAGCAGAAAATAATGTATACCGGAATAGATGATGTTTGGAGGAAAAGAATGGTATCGACTTGGATATCACGAATTTAATATGGTGACAGTTGCGAACCTCATGGTGATGATTGATTTCGACGTTGAACTTGACCTGGATCGTGCAAATCCAGCTCGAGAGATTGTAGAATGAGTGGAAATCCGATCCATATCATGTGGATTGCCATAACCCTCGCATTAAGGTTTGATAAAGACTGCTAGAAGTTAATAATGCCTTGACACGGCTTATCTCTATCTGAATTAAGGGTGATCGGCTCTCGGGTGTTCTAGTTCTTGTTCAGGAACTACAAACTAGATTAGTGCCCTTGTAACCGAACTGGACCCAACCAACCCAGTTAGCTTCCCAAGTGGGCCAATGAAACCGGTGGCATGCTCAATTTTTTTTTTCTTTTTTTATCATTAATGTTCAAGACGAAATTGAATATGTTTTTGATAATCAATGCATTTCTACAATCAATGAGTTATGTGTAACATTGTAGCTTTCACGGAGATTTTTCCAATTTGTAGCAAAATTTGGTTAGGATGAGCAATTACTGTCATGTTTTGATTTGCTCTTATCATCTTAATCAGAGTAAAATGGGAGTCGTGCAACTAATACATGTTTGGGATGCTTGCGTGAAATTTGAAGTGGGAGATAGATGAACGCTTTTTAATACAAATTTTTAAGCAATTAAAAATTAAAATTTTTTTAAAAATGGTCTAGTTTGGATAGTTTGGGTGGATGGTTCCACAAATAGAACTGAAAACCAGATTGAAATTCACTGATTTTAATTTTGTGGAACTAGGAATCAAACCGGTGTTCTCGAGAACCGTACAATCCAGACGGTTCTTTTTGCCCATCCCGATTCCATACCAATTCCAAAGAACAAAGATCATTTCTCATGGACTCGTTCGGAATGGCCCATCAACAGGATCGTTGTGGACAGAAACCCAAGATTCGCGAACCTACTCGACCATGGTCGATCAGGTCAGCTTCTTGTAGCCACGAATAGCAGTGTCGATGTGCACATGAATAAGCAAACAAGCCAGTGAATCCTCGTGCTCGTGTATCATTGTCCATTTCAACTTGGAAACTTTGTTTGATAAAGCAACGGGAGGCGCCACGTGATCGAATAGTCGAAACTCTCCAAAATGGATCTAAAATCTGCAAATGTACCAAAAATCTTTCTGCTGATTCCTCTTTGTCTAATTGCTCTATTATATAAAACGCGGACAACTGACCGGAACCGAACCGGTGAAATATGGCCCCGCAAAGCTGTTCCGGATCGTGTTTTCGGGTCGAGCCTGATTTTTTCATACCTCTACAGATCACGACAGCTTCATATTCACCTCAAGCTATTCTCTGGCGAATTCAAGTCCACGCTAATCTCTTCATTTCCTCATGCTACTTGCAAGATAGTGCAAGTAGAATGATGCAAAGAGTCACAATCTCACCCGTTCTCAATAGAAAATCCATTATTGACTCCTGCAGCACATGTCAGGCTGACCTGCCCCCATCACCTTGAATCTATATAATAATCTTTACATAAATTTCTGAAACCTGGTTAATTAAATACAAAAGCGAAATAGAATTGCTCCACTGAGCAATCCTTCAAAACCCCTTTTCACATTTTCCCTTCTTTTCGTCACGGAACATCAGGTCCTTCCAAATGGCATCATTCGACCCCTCGAGAGATCAGATCAAAGAGCAAGAAGACAACGTTCAATCAGAAGATTAGGCATTAAGGTCCGATAGGAACCGAGATGATGCAATGCCCTCGTCTATCTCTCTGGCTTATTCGATAATGACTCAGCAATCGGTTGGTTTAATTATAGGGTGACTATGGAGGTTCTTTGTTTTGACTTCCTTAAATAAATTGCTGGACGTGTCTGCCTGAACAGTGCTAGTCGGTGGCAAAACATAATTTAATGTTTGATTTTTTGCATTTTCTGTCGGGAACCTCCCACTTCGCGTGGTCCAGACCCCATCTACTTTTCAAACCCTTTGTTCTTTCTTTTTGTATGATGCAGAATTTTCTGATTAGTCCGGGACTTGGATTTGTACTTCCCAACTAACGTTTCCTCTTGGGTTTGTTTTGTATCACCATGGATGTTGATCTTCCCAATTATGCCATCTGCTCCGCCGGAGTTTCTCCAGAGTCATGAGTCCCGACCGGTGACCGGAGGAGGGTGTAGTGGTGTTTCCCTTTCTTGTGTAATTGGATGAATCAAGAACGAACAATTTCTACCAGTATATTCTTCAACCTTATGTAAACAAAACCTCTTCGGTGACAATTCTGTACAGTCGACATTTAGCCGGAATTCCAGTGAGAAATCTTGCTAGTAGTTAAAAAAAATATCGAAATTCAGCTCAAAATGTAAAATATGATTTTTCTTCAAATTTCAATAGACATATCTTCTATAGAACAGTGTCTACTATACACCCTTCACCAAATTACAAAAAAGAGCAGAAGATCACTATGAACTGCAAAACTTTGCATCACAAAAGACCAGCTCTTGGCGTCAGAAGATCTAGACGCTGGCCGATCAATTATGCAGAGGGTTTGGCCCGCCAGGCGTGGTTCTCATGGAGGCGCCAAAGACCGGGTCGGCATCGCGGTCCCCGCTCGATCCAACAGTGGCTTTAGCCAAGAGATGCAACCGCAGCGAGTACTCAAACTGGGAGCGAAAATCCGGCCTCGTGGAGCGGTGCTTGAGATGCTCTTCTCGACGAAGACCACCTGCGAATCCATGGATGTTTCGGCAACTCGAGAGCCGAGAAACGAACAGTAGCGTCATCAAGAAGAGAAATGGCAGCTTCCTGCTATGCGTTCTCATGATCTTCTTTTCTGAAGTGATTGATCTATGAAAGAAGACAGAAGAAAGGATGTGGACAGACAACGAACCGAAAGAAGGAAGTTCTGGGTCAGTGCTGTAACGGGCAAAGCATCTCCAAGTTCGAGCCCTTTAAAACGAGATCAGGCAGATACGAGTCAGTGGTGTGGAAGCAGCCAAAAGCCCGCAGCTTCTTCCGCGCGCGATGACGAAAAGCACCCCCGCGCGCCAAGGCGTTTCGAGAAGTCAAAGGCCATTGTCGTCCTTCCGCTGCTAAACTACCGGTTCGTTTCAAAAGCCGAGACGCGGTTGTTCAAGCGTTATCGTCCGTTGACTTCGCATTAAAGATGAAATTGGATGCCCCTTGCGCGTGATCGGTCTGTACTTTTCTGCAACGAAGTTAGGGGAGGTGAAGGCTTGGGATTCCGCCGGAAGAGGAAGACGCGCGAGGTGGTGGCGACAGGTGGCGCAGCACGTGATCCCTGCGCCGCTCGTTGCTTCGTCGCATGTTCTTGCTACTATGGAGTTCAAAGGGTTATTAATTTTTATTCGCAAGGACGGCCATGGTTTGAATAAGGACTGTTTATTTAGTATTTGACACGACACAGCACGATGGAGAAGTTGCAAGACATTTCGAGCTATTGTTGGTCAAAAGAGAGAGAGAAGTCTTGAGTGATTGGGCCCCGGTGGGCCCAGCCGGTGGCCCCGCCGGGACCGCCATACGCCATGGCACGGTGGAGCGGGGCCTTCTTATGGCCCATGTCCTTGACCTGATAGTACTTTTCCTGGTCGGCATACACTTCGGTGCCTCCGGCGGCCTCCGTGTCGTGGTTCTCGTTGATGGTGGTCATGTCCTGACAAGAGGCGTCGTACAGGATGTTGGGCAGCGGCATGGTGCTGCGTCCCATGGGCGGGCTGGGGATGTCTGGCGGGCTGTACACTTGGCCTCCCCATTCAACGTAATTGGCCAAGTCTCGCAAGCCGCCGCCGGAGAATATTACTCGCGGCCAAAACCCTACTGCCGTGTAGTCTTCACCAAGCTCTAGCCACCACAGTCCAGTAGCCGGATCCTGTACACGTACATATCCACACATATTAAAGAATGCTGGGGCAGACTACAATAACGCATCACAATATGGAATTTGATGTGAAATTGATGAAAAACATAACAGGAATAGGGGTTTCGATACGTCTAAATCTTACTCGATAAATGAAGTAATTATACGTGTACACTGGTCCTGGAGCTTTAGAGATGTTATGTAGAACCGCGTCCATCGGGTGGTCCGAGCGCACAAGAACAAATCCCGGACACTGCGCATTGAAGCAAGACGACTGGGCCGTCTATGTCCACAAATTAAACGATTAGATCATTTGCCATTTTGTTGAAAGATGAAGAGAGCATCGCAAGCATACGAAGACTCACCTTGGTGAAAACGAAGAGATGTGTCTGGTAATGGGAGTACAAGGATGGATTCACCTGTGGAATGAATGAATGTTCATGACCCAAAAGTTAGATATGGAAGGGGAGATTAGTCTGTTGACCTGAAAGCAACTGAAAAATGCTGAACCATAGCAACATCTCCTTATATTACAGTTTCACATAGGAAATTAGTACGAACGCATCTCAAGATTACATCGGATGTCACTATGGTCAAGAGGAACGTAGGACAAAGGCTAACGCTGACCGATTAATCAATGATGAAATGACATGTGTGCTGCTGACTTGATTTAAGTTGCTTACCAACCACCCAGCTTGAATGAAATCAGGGCCACTCTGGATCTTGATTTGGCCTCCGCTGTATTGTGACCCCTTGGCCCATGGCATTTCTACGCTGCTGACCATTCCCCCTCCATTGTACTTCTTCCCCGACCCAAATTTGGTCCGAACGATGGCAAGCTGTAACGAAAGCAAAAGAGCACATTCATTAGTGCTCTTCACATGATCCGTGTCGCTGTCTTTTCTTCTGTTTGTTTGTTTGTTTGTTTATTTTAATTTTTTGTTTTTTTTAAGGGAGAGATAATTTGGAAAGTACGTTTATGTTTTACTTTTCAAAAAAGGTTTCAAAGGGGTTAGAACCTATCTCGCATTATTGAAATTTTCAGATTAAAGGTGACAACAAAACGGTGGTCATCCACTGGATGAGCCCATCACCATAGCCTCAATGGGTGCGAGTGAGGAAGCTCAAAAACAGTGATATATTTAAGTCTAGACCCGTCCTTCGCAAACTAATCAAGGTTTCTCAAGAACAACCGTGACTTTTGACTTGCAAACTAAGTTTTAGAATCATTCGGCCACTTAAATGGTAGGCAAATAGTGCTTCCATTGGCATTTGTGGAGCAAGTTATTGACACTTGTCTAATTTGAAGAGATTCATGGGACTCTCGATGTCCTTAACCAAATGAGAATAATTTTTTCTTTGTGGGAAAAAATAAAACCAATATGCCTTCCATAAAATTTCTAGTATAATGATAAAGATGGCTTTGTGCATCTACATAAGTCTACAATCTAATTCGACATGTGATTTGCATTGAAACTAGATGATTCATAAGGAATTTCTTTTTTCCAGATGAAAACCAAATCAGAAACTTCAATTGCTTTTTCAGGTGTAAAGTCATGATTATCTAATCATTTCGATCAAATCCCCTTTGAGGAAGTCCTCTTCCCATTTTCCTACGATTAAAAGGCTAAAGGGGAAGGTATGATGTATTGAATGGTAAAGAAGGATCACTCGACTTACATGAAGGCCATGCGCCTCTTCAGTGTTCGGATCAGTGTTCGGATCATGAACTTTGGCCTGCGTTCTGGCCGCAATAAGTTCTTCTTTGCTTGTTCTTCTGATCGGAACTGTTCCAAGTGGACAGTCCAAGCGCATGATGGATGCACTCTTAAGTCCATTTGCCGCCGGCCCTTTGAGGTTCGTCCTTCTTTTGGGACGAAAACTAGGCCTCATCTATTAGGAAAACCCATTCAATTAGAAAGAAAATCGGAAAGTTACACCCAAAAGTCTTGAAAATTTCTCTCTCAAAGTGATTTCACACCATAAATATTCGAAAAAGCACAATCGATTCTCAAAATTTTGAATCCGATGCAATCAAGTTTTTCTAGCAATGTGTCAGCCAAATTTGCTGATGTTGTACATCAAAAACCCTCGTGGCACTCATTAATATCTTTGAGCATATGTGGCACCGGTCGTGGCCCTAGCGCCAACACGTTGCTAGAACGGACTTGATTGCAAGGACTCAAAAAGTTGAGGATCTGATTGCAATTTTTCAAAAGTTGAGGACTCGATTGCACTTTGAGCCAAAATGTGTAGGACTCTTGGGGAAGTACATTCATCAAAGCAATGGAAAGCATACATTGAAATGGAACGAATGGTTCTTCAGCAAAGGATGATCGAATGCGGGCTGCTTGTAGAAATCCACGCAATCATAGGTGTCTCCATACTCGGTCTGTGCACATAGACAAAGCTCTCTCGTTAATTTTACATCTTTCTTCTCCGGCTACAGAATGCAAGAGTTTCTTAGTACCTGAATTGTCTTTACAGCAGGCTTATTCAAACGCCTTAGCTCCTCCTCTATCCGCAAATCTTCCTCCGAAGACGAGCTCTTCACCTGTTGGCAAAGGAGTGAAAACAGAAGCAGCATCACAACCTTTGACTCCATTCGTGCAAATCCTGACCAGGACGATGTGTGACAAATTAGCGATAAAAGCTATGGCCTTTGAGGGGTCTAAAGGAATAGTCGTTCTAGTTCCCAGCATTATTACACTTGCTATTTCCAAGATAAGTAGTCATTAATGAATAAGAAGAAAGAACACTGGAGAGGTCAAAGGCCAAAAGGAAAATGCCAGTAATGCATTAATGATGATTGTGGGTGGGCTAAAAATGGGAAAAACAATTTAATGATTCAACGGTTATAGCCATTGGGACATAGGGAGGTCCATTGACTAGGTAGCTTGACTTGATTAAGCAACAACCATCTTTAGTGTTGAATGACCAAATGCAATTCATCCTAAGAGATTGATTGATCAACGGTTCATGGCGGAACGATTGCGATCTTATGTTTGAAGAAAGCGAGATCTTAGATTCTATCCCTACTCTATGAAACTGCTTATGGCATCATCGAAGCAATTTATTTCTGAAACTTAAGTCTAGACATGGATGCATGACATGCTTTTGATTGGACCAAAATGTTGTTGCTCTCAATAAGAAGATACTACATGGTGAATTTTACCTTGCTAAAAAAAGTCTCAATTTTGAAACGTAAAAATCATAAATTCTCTGAAAATTGTCTGCCGGCACTCTTTTATCCTAAACTCTCTATTGTATTACAACCCAAATGTAAGATGCTGCCAGTTTATCTCAATTTGTGATATATATATATAGCTAATAAAGGCACTTGTTATGCCATTAGTTAAAGACTTTTGCAACCTTTAATATATTGAGCTTTCATGTACTATGCCCAACCAATACTGGAAACACCATACGATTCTACATTAAATTTTCCCAACAAGTGTCTCAAGAGTAGTTGTTAATATGATTCATAATAAATTGAGAGTGGTAGGCTAGATTTGATGCAGCAACCTGTAGATTGCAACTTTTGATGCTTTCAATAACCAAATCATGTTGCATACCACATTTGATATTCCATTTAAATACATGTCCGAAAATTGAATTTTCAAATTATTGGCCTGAAAAGAAAAAGAAATCTCAAGTTATTGGACTTCACTAGATCCAGCCGGTGACCCCGCCGGGGCCGCCGTAAAACATGACATGCTGTAGAGGGCCCTTCAGAAAGCCTCTGTCCATGGCCAAATAATGCTTTTCCTTGTCGGAATACGCTTGGGTGTCCGTGGCAGGCACCTGGTCGTGGGCCTCTGTGATGGTGGTGATGGCCTGACAAGAGGCAGTCAACTTGACGTCGCCGGTCGGCAAATCGCCGCGCCCCATGGGCGGGCTTTTCACATCCGGCGGGCTGTACGTTTGGCCCCCCCATTCCAAGTAAGTGGCCAAGTCTTGCAAGCCGGGGCTAGAGAATATCTTGCTTGGCCAAAACCCAACCACAATGGAGTCCTCGCCTAGTTCTAGCCACCACACTCCACTTGCCGGATCCTGCACATTAACAATGATAATAGGAATAAAAATGTAATTATAGGAAATAATTGATCGGCGAGCGGAAATGGGGTTTTGGTATATCGGAGGTTTACCCGGTAAATGAAGTAATTGTATGTGTACACCGGTCCTCCCCTATGAGAATGTGCTTCGAAAATTGCATCGACTGGGTGATCAGATCGCACGAGAATGAACCCCGGGCAGTGGACATTGAAGCAAGATGATTTGCCCATCTGCAGAAAATTAGCCACTCGTGCAGAAGTATTAAACGATCAGATCCTTCGTTAATATGTCAAAAGAGTAGAATCTCGTGAACGTGTGGAGACTTGCCTTTTGGAAGATGAACCCGCGGGTCAGATTGTCCGAGTACAAGGACGGATTCACCTGAGGGAGTTTATGAGCAGAAGATAAGATGCCAAATAGTAATCAATTTGTTAACCAAATGAAGTAAAAGAGCAGGAAGATGGCAGCATCTTCTCATATCATCTGAGAAAATCTCAAAAGGGAAATCTACTCATGCTCATCTGGAGATAATTAGAATAGCAGTTGCAAAACACGATTTCTCAAAGCTTTTATGGGCATTTGGATATCACCATCATCAAGTGAAACATAAGAACAAAAATTATGCAGAACAAGTAATTATGATCAAATGTGTGCTAACTAAAATCCAGGTTCTTACCATCCACCCAGCTTGAATGAAATCAGGGATATTCTCTATTTTCATTTGGCCTGCGCTGTACTGTGCCCCAGAGGCTTTTGGTACTTCCACGCTGCTGAACATGCCTCCTCCATTGTACTTCTTTTGGGAGCCGAATTCAGTTCGAACGATAGCAATCTGCAGGAGAAAAGAAAAAAATAACAGATTTGCTAGTACCAGCCTGGTACTTTGATTACCTAAGTGAAGATTAGATTACTTACATGGAGGCCGTGTTCCTCGACGGTGTTTGGATCAGAGTGTCGAGCATGAACTTTCACCTGCATTTTGGCCGCGATTAGTTCTTCCTTACTTGTCCTTCTGATAGGGACAGTGCCGGTAGGGCAGTCTAAGCGCTTGATAGTCGCGCTTCTAATTCCACTCGCTGACCATGTTTCCTGGTCCGTCCTTCTCTCAGGACGAAAACTAGGCCTCATCTATAAGATTAACTCATTTACTTAGCATAACAAATTATCAATCTTAAGAACACAAAGCGTTTACGTAGAAATGATAGGAACCACATACCCCGAAATGGAAGGAGTGGTTCTTTAACAAAGGATGATCGAACGCGGGCTGCTCGTAAAAATCCACACAGTCGTACGTGTCTCCATACTCCGTCTGCGCATATAGACAAGCCAGTCTCTCATAAATGTTTTCCTTTTTACACCTCAATTACAGAATGCAAGAATTCATTCTAAACTCGGGAAAACGAAAGGAAATTCTGTACCTGAATTGTCTTGACAGCATGCTTGTTCAAACGCCTTAGCTCCTCTCTATTTCTAAATATTCCTCAGGAGACAAGCTCTGCACTCGCTGGCAAAGGAGTGAAAATAGAAGAAGCCACACAATCTTTGACTTCATTTTTGCAGTCCTGAACTGGATAAACTGAAACAGATAATTAAGAACAAAAATCACTATGAGGGTCTTGCGTAATGATGATTGTTGATTCATGTGTATATGTACCTATAGATATAGAGAAGCTATTGAGAAAGCAACTTTCAGTAGAATCAGCAAATCCTCGGTGTCTTTACGTCTAACTCAATTAGAGACGAGGAAGTAGGTACAATGCAAACTATGCATTCATTACCATCAGTGAATGACGAGGAAAGGTCCAAAGGATGCACTAAAAGTGCATTAAAGATAACTTGTTGACAGGCTAAAAATGGGAAAAAATAGAGTCAATGATGTCCAATTAATACATGGCTAAACAATGGGGAAAATGGAGTCAATGATGTCCAATTAATAAATGGTTCAACAAGTCTAACGAAGTTGAGGGGCAGGGGGAGAGGGCGGGTTGGTTTATGATACTTGTTTATAGGCTAAAAATGGCAAAATAAAGTGATTGATGTCCAACTAATTATTAATAAACGGTTCAACAGGTGTAGCAAGTTGAGGGGGTAGGGAACAGATGGTTGACGTGGAACCTGGAAGTCTCTCCACTCTGCACTTTCGTGCGACGTTGCTGTTTTGAGGATAGGTATCAAATGTTCTTTGGGTGTTCAATTTCTGGGCAAGTCTAGAAGGGTTTTCTTCAGCTTCATCTTTAATAAATTGATCGTTATTTATGCCAACTAGTAAGCGGTTGTTTAGGTCACGAAGAAAGTCTCGAGCCTGGAAAATGTGTAAGTAGACATGCTTCTCTTCGATTTAGTTAGGGAAAGGATTTTTTCGTAGAGCGAATCCCGCTCGTTGGGGTGTTGAAATAGAAGCAAGAATAAAAGAAGATTAGCACAAGAAAATAACCAAAAATTAGGGGGGGGAAATTAATTGTAGCAACTCGGACCTGATGATGGTGAGCTTGGCTACCTAGCCTGAAACACTCTCTTAGGATGACTTAAGGAAGAGTATCCGTGTTCGGGACAACTGCGAGCAAAAGACTCTAATTTTCCAAAGAAGTTCCGTTTGCCTTGTGAGTCAGCAAGATGCTAATTTTCTGACAACTGGGAGCTTGGGAGTTGACAAGGCAAAAGACAGTCAAATGCTTCAGAAGTAGTTAAAACGCTTCCATGCTTTTGACCTGTTTCTGGAGTTTAGGTTTCAAAGAGACAAGATGTCAATGGTTCTGCATGATTTCGTGGTCATTAATTTATTGATAATTCTGATTGTGTCGCCATTTTTTACCCTGTAATTAGATCTACAGCTTGGTTCACCATTTTCAATTTCTTGTTTTGGCCCAAGCACCATTTTCAATTTTGGCTGGCAGTTTGGCACTACATTTTCTTCTCCATGTCTTCCTTCTTGAGTAAAATGTCTCTCAATTTCAAAAGTTTTAAGTGTTGATAATGCAAGTATAAGAAAGTGTGAAAATGATGATTCAATGCGCCAAGAGATTTCTCATTTCCGAATATCACATTTGTACACTTTCTAGATTAATGTTTTCCCCCTACAATAAATTATCTTCCCCTATCGATGCTAAGATCCTGTGTTGGTAGAGGATGATTTTAGGGTCTGACCTGTGACAGGCAAGGATGCTGTGATCAAAGCTAAAACTGGAACTGGGAAAAGGGTGGCTATTTTGGTAAGATCACTGCTTCCTTTCTAACCATCATTCATTTCATCAAGAGAACTTGCCAGTTAGATAGCTGCAGAAGGTAGAGCTTTCTTGAAGTACCATGACGGCATTGGTGTGCAAACACTTGTTGGAGGTACACGTTTCAAAGATGACCAGAAACGTTTGGAATCTGAGTCACACGAGCTTAGCCTTCACATGCATGTCCTGAATCGTTTTCTAAATAAAGTATCATTTTATGACATCTGATGTCTATGCAATGTAAAAATAGATGGATACCCGTACCTACACAAATCCTGAACTTGATGCAAAAAATGTAGTTTCTCCTCAACCTTCTGCAGATAATTGTTACAACTCCTGATAGGTTGTTGGATCATGTAGAGAATAAATCGGGAATATTCATATGTCTGATGGGGCTGAAAATGCTTATAATTGACGAAGCTGACCACTTGCTAGACCTCGGATTCCTCAAAGACATGGAGAAAATTATTGACTGTCTTCCTCGTCCAGGACAGTCTCTTCTATATTCTGCAGCAATGCCAAAAGAGGTAAAATTGATACTTATTTCTTCTTTGGAGCTTGAAATCGTAGAAATTCTGCTTATCATGACCTTTCTGTGATTTCTTATGTCTGTGCAGGTTTGCCGGATATCTCAGCTTGTTTTAAAAAGCAAACATGCTTTCATTGACACTGCAGGTGACCGTCATGTTGAGACTCATGCCCAGGTATGTTGTGGTGCTCTGCTGAATGTTGATCATCATAAGTAGTCTAAGACATCTAAATTTCTCTCTAGGTCTTGTCTCAAGCTGTTGACGTTGCCACGGTCATGCTGACTGTCACCATGAGCAGGCATATGGGTGTGCATTTTCAAGTTGTCCATCATTTTCTCGAGCATATTTTGGAGACACCTGTATACAAGGTGTGATATCCCAAAATTTGGTTCTATTTCGAAATATACGAAATGGTTATTTTGTCGATGCACTTATAGTTACTTTACTCTGAAATGATCACTCACGAGTTAACTAATCTCTTAGATGAGGTCATAAAGGTTAAAATGCGAAAAACTAAAGAACTCAATTATAAAGATCGACAATGGTCAATACTACACTATTATAAATCAATTAGCGAATGTATATAAGTTGATTCGACGGAAGTACATAGTCGATTTGCAGGTAATTCCGCACGATTACGATATTCGCGTCAAACAACAACAAATCGATTTTTCATTGATATTAGTGATTACGTGACAACTAAGGGTTGTCTGCAATTCGAAGATACACAAACGCGAAAATTATCGACGACGGGTCAACCGTGCGAGAACCTATAAAAGCCATCCGATAGATTAGGTCGTACTAAAATCATATTCGATCGATTTTTAATCACGAAATTTAATTCAATTTCGGGTATCGAACTTTCGAGGGTTTCAAGATTTAATTATTGGACGTTGTCTCATCATTTGTCGAATTATCACGAGTCTGCAATTTTCAGAAAAAGAATTATTAGACAAAAAGAAAAAAGAGAGAAGAAATTCGGATCTAGAAGCAAAATTGAAATTTTTGGACCAAAAAGATTGTTTTTATGAAATTAGAAATAAAAAGAAAAATGAGGACATAAAAGTAGGCTAAGAGGGTTTTAAGGGCAAGTGAGGGGAGACTATGATGGGATTTTAGGGAAAATATCTTAGAAATCCATTTGTTTTTTTTTTTCTTCTCTTTTTCTCTCTCTCTCCCTCTCTCTCTTCTTCTCCTTTCCCCCAACTTCAGCCGAGCTTTCACCTTCTGCTTGCTTTCATTTTCCCTCATCTTCTTCAGCATTTCATCTTCATCTTCTCCCCTTTTTGGCTGCCCCGTTTCCTTTCCCCCTTGCTCAGCCGAACTCAGCACCCCACACTTTCTCCATTTGCTTTTATTTTCTTCAACTTCTCATTCTTGTTTTTTTTTCCTTCCCTCATTTCCGCAAGTCACGCCATTCCTCACCACTGTTCTTGCCGCCATCGTCCACCGCTTGACCGCCGTGCCGCCATCACCGAACCGCAACCACCGTGAGCCATTATTGCCACGGCCCGCTCACCGCTGCTAGCCACCATTGCCGGTTCACCACCAAGCCGAACAACCTTCAGAGAGCATAAGCTTGAGGAGCCGCCACTGTCTTTGCCGTGTCGTTTGTGCCACCGTTGGTGCCATGAGACTCTATTTCTTGATGCCGTCAAGCCGCCGTCGCCGCGAGCTCGCCGTCGTCGAAAATCTGTGAGCCTAATCGTAGATTAAGATATTAATTACGTTTAGGGGGCGGTTAGTTTAATATTAATGGTGGTTAGTATTAGTTAATCTTAGTTTATTCTTAATTGCGATTAAGGATTGTTTAGATTAAATTTAATTGCGATTAGTTTAAGTAATTTCGATTAGATTAATTAATTGTGGTTAGATTAATTAATTGAGTTTAGTTTTATTAATAGTGATTTGTTTAATTAATCGTGATTAATGTAATTAATGATGGCTTAGCCATTAAGTAAAATTTTATACTCGTTTTCCTGGATGAGATTGTGCGTAATTTCGGTTGTTTGCATGTATGATGTTATGTTATTGATTGTCCAATTATAGATTTTTATTTACTATTCTCAAAGGAGATTTTTGGGCAAGAAAATAGAAAAATATGAAGTGTTGGGTTTGGACACCGAATTTTACGTACTAAATAAAACAATGGAGTTTTAAAATAAAAGTATGCAAAGTTTGATAGGTTGATTTTGAATATATGACCACATACCGATATTTTACTGAGATTTTTAAATATGGAAAATTTCTAAAGTGATTATTTGAAAACGAAATATTTTGTTCTTAACTAATTAATGGTAACAAAAATTGGATTGATTGATGGTGTGCGTGAATGGTCATTTAATCAAACCTGTCACTCAACGAGAGTTTGGGGGCGATGCCCAAATTTTATCGGATACCTGGCAGGGGTTCGGATGCCGAGTCGCGGTTGGGGCCGGACCGATGCTCCTTATGGAATGCCGTCTAGGCGGGAATTCTAGATGATGCCATGCTCAATGGGGCGGGATGATGCGCGGTCATGCCGGAAGACCGCCGACTCTTTTGTTGGCCATGGCCCGATGGGTCATAATAATTGGAACACGTGTGTTGACAATGCGCATGAAATTTTAATGTGTTCTAATTGTTATTTATGCATGTTGCACTATTATTGCCATGTGAGATGTGCTATTATGCAGAAGTATGCCAAGGCAAGGTAAGTTTATATGTGGTGCATGCTTAAGCTGTTCCCGAGGTGAATTAGCTTCCTAATCGAGGTTTAGGCTGTTAACTCGCTGAGATTTATATCTCATCCCATTGTTGTTAAATATTTTTAGGTCCGTAGTATGGAGAATCGTCACGTGCGGTTTGGGGTCTCGATGGACCAAGACGCGGGTGTGCCTGGCGTTACTTTTGGTTAGCCTCGTCGTTAGTGAAGTTTAAGCTAACCTCTACCCTCTTTGACCTTTTTTGCCTATTGCTCTTAGGAAGTTGTCTTTTAAGGTAGACTTGTAAATATCAAACTTCTTGGGGTTAACAAGTGGATAAATAAATGTGCCGCGTTTGGAATCATCTATTGTGTTTTACTATTCCTGATTTGTTGGTTAACCAGGTGTTTATTTAAGTTGCTTCCGCATGTGTTTATTCAAAAGATAAAAAGAATGGATCGGCGACACGTCTTGGGTCGTCGTAATTTAATTGACCATCGAAGGATGTTATCAATGAGTATTCTTTACTTTAACGAAGTCATTTTATACCCATTTGACAATATCACTGTGCTCTGGTCATTGCATTATTCTGTACGACAGGGATGGTAACATCTCCCCTATATTTACTTCTTCAGGAAATGAATATGAATGTTAGAGCAATGCATTCTAGGAAGCCTCGACGTTGCAGAACTCGCATGTGTGACGAATTTCGTGAATAAAAGCGACTAATACTTGTCACATCTGATGTTTCATCCCGTGGAATGAATTACCCTGATGCTACATTGGTCCTCCAGGTACGCTAGAAAGATTTGAGAGTTTAATTTACCTTTTCTGGTAAAATGATCGTGATTTTTATTTGATGGGAAAGAAGGAGCAGGTAGGTATATTCTTGCTACGATGGAGTCCATGGGGTTATAATATTTATTTGCAAGGATGGCCATGGTACAAATATAGATTGCTTATTTAGTTTTAACGTGACATTGCACGATGGAGAACTTATATGAAATTCCAAGCTATCGATGGCCAAAAGCAAAGAAAAATCTCTCACAAGTAATGGGTCTCGTTAGGCGCTGGTGGCACCACTGGGCCCGCCATACTTCATGGCACGGTGGAATGGGGCATCCTGATGGCCTAAGTCCTCGACCCCATAGTACTTGTCCTGGTCGACATACGTTTCGGTGTCTTCGGCGGCCTCCGTCTCATGGTTCCCGTTGATGGTGGTCATGTCCCAACAAGAGGCTTCGCCGTGCGGCTCGGTGTCGCGTCCCATGGGCGGACTGGGGATGTCCAGCGGGCTGTACACTAGGCCTCCCCATTCAACATGAGTGGCCAAGTCTTGCAAGCCAACATGTGGGAAGCCACGTTCGGCGAATAGTGCTTTCGGCCAAAACCCAACCGGCGTGTAGTCTTCACCGAGCTCTAGCCACCACGATCCACTAAGTGGATCCTGTACACATGTATGCACACACATACATATATGTGAAAGAATGCTAGGGTAGACTACATGAAGGGATTACAACACGAATTTGATGTGAAATTGGTGAAAAACACAAAGGAAATTGAGTTTCGATATATCCAAATCTTACTCGATAGATGAAGAAATTATATGTGTAGACAGGCTTTGGGTTGTGAGAGACAGGCTGTAACACCGCATCCACCGGGTGGTCCGCGCGCACGAGAACGAATCCACACTGTGTATTGAAGCAATCTCTCCCGCCCCCCTGTCCATAATTAAACAAGTCAGATCGTTTGGTAGCACATTGAAAGAAAAATAGAATATTGCGAATGTACAAAAACTTGCCTTGGTGAGAATGAACAAATGAGTCTGGTCATCCGAGTACAAGGATGGATTCACCTGAGGAATGAATGTTCACGAGCCAAAAGTTTATATGTGGAAGGAAGATTAGTCTGTTGACCTAATGGCAATGAAAAAGCTGAATCGTAGCAACATGCCAACATCTCCTCGTATTACAATGCTGAACGATCAAAAAAGGATGAAATGAAATGTGTTCTGCTGACTTGACTTAAGTAAGTTGCTTACCATCCACCCGGCTTGAATGTATTCAGCGCCACTCGATATCTTGATTCGGCCTCCGCTGTATTGTGATCCCTGGCAAGGTGGCTTTTCTACGGTGCTGATCATTCCCCCTCCATCGTACCTCCTTCCCGAATCAAATTTGGTCCGAACGACGGCATACTGTAACAAAGAACAAATCAGAAACTTCAGTTGCTGCTTCATGCGAAAGTCATTGTCTTATCAACTCGATCCATCCCTTTTAAGGATGTCCTCTTCCCATTTTGCTACGATTGAAAGGCTAGTGCATACGGCAAGGAACGATTACTTGACTTACATGATCGCCAGGTGACTCTTGAGCGTTCGGATCGGCATTCAGGGCAAGAACTTTGGCCTGCATTTTGGCCGCAATGAGCTCTTCCTTGCTTGTTCTTCTGATCGGAACTGTTCCAATTGGACAGTCCAAGCGCTTGATGGACGCACTTTTGGCTCCACTTGCCGACGACCTTTCGAGGTTCGTACTTCTCTTAGGGCGGGAACTAGGCCTCATCTATTAGCAAAATCCATTCAATTAGAAACAAAATTGGAAAGCCACACCAAAAAGTCCAAAACATTTTTCCTCAAAGTGTATTCAAATCATAAACATTCGAAAAAGTGCAATCAATTTCTCAACTTTTTGAATCCAGATGCAGTTAAGCTCTAGTAAAGTGTCGCTGTTGCACAGCACTTTTTAATATCTCCAAGCATACGTTGATAGAAGGGACTTGATTGCAAGGATTCAAAAAGTCAAGGATTTGATTGCAATTTTTCAAAGTAGAGGATGTGATCACACTTTGACCCAAAATGTGTAGGACTCTTGGGGAAGTACATTCGTCGAGGCAAAAGAGAGTATACATTGAAATGGAGCGAATGATTTTTCAGCAAAGGATGATCGAATGCGGGTTGCTTGTAGAAATCCACGCAATCGTAAGTGTCTCCATACTCGGTCTGTGCACATAGACAAAGCCCTCTTGTTAATTTTACGTCTTTCTTCTCTGGCTACACAATTCGAGAATTTCGTAATACCTGGATTGTCTTTACAGCAGGCTTATTCAAACGCCTTAGCTCCTCCTCTATTTGCAAATCTTCCTCCAAAGATGAGCTCTTCACTTGCCGGCAAAGGAGTGAAAACAGAAGAAGCAATACAAGCTTTGATTCCATTCGTGCAATCCTGACCTGAATGATATGTGACAACTTGGCCATAAAAGCTATTGCCTTGGGGTGCTCTAATGGAATATTCATAATAGATGAATCAACAAAGAAAACATAGATAAAACAATAAAAAGAATTAGGGGATAAGCACACTATTAGTGCCAAAAGTTGTGTATGGCGTTCAGGTGCTAAAAGTTTTCATTGGATTACTTAAGTGCCAAAAAAATTGAAAAATGATCATTTTAGTGCCAACTCCGATTAGATTGACCGGAAATCTGACGTGTCACTTTTTTATTAATTTTTGAAGTTGACGTGGCTTGCCGAAGAGTACAATTAGCATCTTAACCACAAAATGACGTCGTTTGGCTTCTTTCCCCCAAATCAAAACCCTAATTCTCCAAATTGAGAGAGAGAGAGAGAGAGAGGGCACGTCATCTCTTCCTCGAAGAACAACACCAACAGCGAACAGCACCAGCAGTAGCACCAGTGGTAGCACCAGCAACAGCACTAGTGGCAGCGCACCAGTAGTGGCACCTTCGACCCCTCTTCTTCTTCCTCCTCCTCCACCCTCGCCTACTATTCTTCCTACCACTTTTTGCTTGAGCAACAATCTCATTCTCTCCTTGCTCACCCGGTCGAGCATCTACAATGGTGGCCAAGCGACGGTGGCCAAGCGTTGGTGGGCGAACAACGGTGGCCAAGCGGCGAAGAAGAAACCCTAACCTTAATTTCAATTCATGTATGAGCTATACTGTCACGCCCCGAACCCCGAGCGCGTGCACATCCCACTGCGGTCGATCAAATATGCGACATTCCAGGATACGTCGCCGACCCATTCATTTTATTACGCATGCGGAAGCGAAACAAATCCCCTGACAACATTTAACTTGGGATAGAAAAAGCAGGAAGCAAAACCACAACATAACACTTTCATAATTCAACAGAATTACAAACAGAAGCCTACAGCCAAAGGTCTACAAAAAAAACCGGCTCTTAAAAAGAAACTGTCCTACAACCTACAAGTCGGACACATTCTCCAATCCTCATGACTTCACCTCTGCAACTCCTCAAAGCCAACCAAAGCTATCTGGTCGCTTCGTCCACCAGGGACCTGAAATTTTAATCCCACAACCGGGATGAGATGATGTCTCAGCAAGTTCAACCATCTAAACCTCTATTAGAAAGAAATTACGCCCCGGGTGGCCTAGCCACATCACACAAAAGACTTACCTCGCCTCAGTTCCTTCCTGCAAGTTAGCACAATTCAAACCACTCAATCACAGATAGCAATAGGGGCTTAAATAACCGGAACGCATTCACTTTCATATAACCAACAACCACGGGGGTCCTGATTATAAGACTAAATCGTTATGACACGTCCCATTCCATGCCACACAATTCCGTCCCATAATCCGACACATCAAATTCACTCAACATGCATTCCAATTATTGTTCACTGCCACACAAGGGCATAGCCTACTCGCAGTTCGGCTATCTACTGGCATATAGCCAGGCATCGCCTCCCCACCTTGGAGCGCGGCTTCGTCAGTACATCGACGGCGTTCCCGAAGGAGCATGGGCCCAGAATCAACTGCGACCCGCATCCACCGCGTGGGCATCCCATGTAGGGGCAAGTCCGACTCAACAGCCCAGGACAATTCCTCTTAGTTATCACACAGCTAGAACATACTCGGCCTCATGACACTTTATATTTCAATCAATGCTTCCACTTAAAATAGTGATCCCGGCCATTTTTCTCTATATTAAAAATATTCCAAAAATTACTCACGTGTGTGGGGACACGCTAATTTCGAATCAAAAGCCAATATCTCACTTTTTCAAATCCCACTATTTAATATAATAATTAAAATCCAATTTTTGCATCAAAACCCGACACTTGGGTTTTTATGAATAAAATCCATATTTATCGCAATCAACACTCAATTTGCCACATACATTCATCAAATTCAAATTCTAAATGCACAGCAGCGATTAGCACGAAATTCTGAGAATTTAGAGTCCCAAAATAATTTTTCGGATTATTAAATAATTAAATTTAGAATCTTGATTGGGCCTCCAATCGTTTCTCGGGTGGGGGATTCTATCAATCTCTGGCTCGTTTTAGCTATTGCTCTTTGTTATATCATATGGAAAGAACGCAACAATATGATTTTTAGAAATCAGGCCCTCTTTATCCCGGCGATGAAGATGCATCTTTGCAAGGCCGTCAAAGACAAAGCAATGACATTCAAGCATGTGGTGGATATCCCGAAGAATAGACGGCTGCAGCGGAGTTGGGACTTAAGTCCTTCTATTTTCTTGTAATAGAGGGTTGTAGGTCTTAGTTCTTCCCTTTGTTGTTCGGCCTCTCGGCTTGTTGGTTGTTTTGTTCCCTTTGGTCCCTTGGCACCCCTTCACTCTTCTTGGACTGTCTTGTAGAGTGCTTATTTCTTGATGCCTCGTGGCCCGTTTACTTGTTTATCTTTGCAAAATCAATATATTTCTTACCTTAACCAAAAAAAAAAATTTATTCCGAAAATTAATTAAATAATAATATTCACATCTTTCACGATTCACACTCAATTTATAATATTCAATCGTCAATTTCAAAATCTAATTACACAGCAGCGACCGGCACGAAATTCTGAGAATTTAGGGTCCCGACAAAATTTTCGAAATTTAATAATTAATTAAATTTATTCCGAAAATAATAAAATAATAATATTTTAATAATTTCGAATAATGATATATTATTAAATTATTAAATAATTTCGAAATATTTAAATAAATCAAAAGTAAATTCCTTTATGTCAAATCAAGGTTTATATTAATGTAAACACTCACTTAACCTTAATTTAATCACACTTTAAGCTAATTAAACACATTAATATAATCCACGCTTAAATAAATTAAACTAACCACCTAATCACAATTAACATAAACTAAGCACACCTAAAGCGTAATTAACCCTCTAAGCGAGGTTTAGTGAGTTAAACTCACTGGATTAGCGAGCCGAGTGGACCAAAACGACGGGGACGCCGAGGAGAACAACTTTCCTCAAAGCGGGCCGAGCATCCGGGCTCGGGAAGGCGGCCAAAACGGCCCACGAAGGGGCTGCCATACCCATTTTTCTTGGCTGCTGTCCAAGGCGATTTGAGGCCGAGAATGGGCGGATCTGGCGCCGGGATGGGCGGAGGGATGGCGGAGGAGCTACGGCGATGGCTGGCGGCGACGAACGGCGATGCACGGCGGTCGGAGACGAGCTCCGGCAGCTCCCGGAACCCACGAACCGAGACAAACGCGGATGGCCAGGCGCGGGCGAGCGCGGGCGGACGGGTAGCGACGGCGACGCACGGCAGCGTCGAGCGAGCGGCGAATGGGGACCGGCGGAGGCGTGCGACGGCTCCGGACGACGTGCGGCTCTTCCTCTGCAAATTTCTGGGCGTCAAACCAAAGAAGAGGGAGGAGAGAGCTGCTCGATGGACAAAGAGGAAAAGGGAAAGGAGAGGGGGGCTCGGCCAACGGTGGTCCGGCGCGATGGCGAGGCGGCGAGCTCCGGCGATGGGCGGCGGATGACCGAGCGGCGATCGGGCGGACGCAGCTCCTCCTTGAAGCTTCGCACTCCCTCTTTCTCTCTCCAAAACCCAAGGAAGAAGATGAAGATTGAAGTGAGAGGTGCTTTTTGGGGACCAATAAGCATTTGACACTTGTCAACACCTCATTTGCTTGGCTTCCATCAGCATGACATCACCTGCATGATGTCATCTTCCACTATCTCCTCTCCCACAACATTATTCAATGGGTGCAATATTATTTTCGCCGAGGTCCAATTCCTTGCACATCCAATTTCTTCAATTTTTCTTTTAATTCTCTTCTAATTGAGTCCAATTGAAGTCCATAAAATTAATCAAATGTCACCACACTTCAATTCACATCTTCACTTGTCCATAGAACCAACTTAAGTCTCAAAAGCGCGACCAAAAGCGGCCTACTAATTTCTCGAGCTAAAATAGCCATTCTCGGATTTAATTTGCCAAAGAACTCTGATTGCATGAAAAATCTTCCGAAGATTAGTCGATGTTCCTAAAATGATTTGTGACACACCCAGACTTCCAATTTCTGAATTTGATCTCAATTCCACGGTTAATTTCACTTTGGCACGATACTAGCGCGGCCCAACCTACCGGGTAGCTTTTAGAAATTTTCACGCATTTGACCTGTGGTTGATCATCTCAAGCCACAATGTACATCTTTGAAACATTGGCGACTTTCGGTTGTCGGGGTAATCTCAAGGTTTCAATTACGAACACAGGGTACCCAATCGATAGAAAAGTCGGTCCAGTGTCGATCGACAAGAATTGTGCGATTTGGTGGAATCACCCACACCTGATCACATGCCTCTGTCGAGTCGACCTATCTCCGATCTCTAATCGATTTTAATCTTGCCGTAATGACCCTTGCAGATTAGCTCGGTCGAAAGGTCTCTTCCTGGTCAAATTCTCGAATCTGATGCATTAGAAACTCTTAATAGCTTTACCCGATAGACTAGTTTTCATATGAGTGGCCGACTCAAGGAAAAGAACTATATGCGTGCTAACGAAATGCCCGTCTCAATTTATTGAAAATAGGATTGGAAAATCGGGATGTCACATATACGGCGTCGTTTTTGCAAGGATGTCCACATATAACGACAGAATGACGTCGTTTCTTGAAGATGATGGAAAACGACGTCGTTTAAAAGCTTACCAATTTTTTTTTTTTAAATATAAAAGCTACGTAATTAATTTGGTCGAAATCTCTTGCTTGTGGCACCAAACTGATTGTTTTTTCTCTGATTTGGTACTGATTTGATGGAAACTTTTGGCAATAAAATGAGCGTTATACACAACTTTTGACACTGATAGTGTACTTATCCCAAAAAATTAGGGACACTTGTATCGACAGAGATGATTCGGTGATTAAAGTTAGAAGCGTGAAAGGGAGAGAAAGAGAATTAATCGCTCCGTGCAGATGAGTAGAGAGAAGACGAAGAGACTACCTCGAAGGCTCGAAGATATGGAAATGATGAGACTATGAGAGATGAGAGAGGAGAATGAAAACAGAAGTTAAGGGGCACTTATAATTATATACCTAAGATTTGCACAAAAAGAGAATGGTTCCAACCCTATGCAACTAAATCCATTCTTACCAAAAAGACAAAATCCACGGCACTTATAGTTATACACCTAAGATTTGGACAAAAAAGAATGGTTCTACCTCTGTTTCTATGTAGGGTTTTACTTCCATAAATATTAAGATTTAGTTACCAAAGAGTCACTATTTCTTTAATTGGTAGATTTTACTTCCATAAATATTAATTTTATCTAGATGAGAGATTTCCAAAAAAATCTAATTCTTTTTAATGTTGTCAATCAAATTTATGGATCAATTGTCGAGTAGAATCTATAAATAATTTGATATGGACTGTTTTTTATTATTTTAGCACAATCATTTGTTTACAAATTTTTACTTTTATTGTGCATACTACCATCAAATCTCATCCTATTGGTCCTCTTATATATATATGACATGATCAGATGAAGAAAATTATTTTTTGAAGATTTTCCAAAATAAAATCACAATTAAATTCTCCAATGTGAAACTTTCAAGATGAAACTTAATTAAATCAAACATTGCATAAAACAAGAATTTTTTAAAACAATAGGAAGCATACTCCAAAATAAAAGGAATGGTTCTTCAATAAAAGATGTCGAACACGGGTTGTTTGTAGTACGAGTCTCCATACTCAGTCTACACATATAGACAAGCTTCTATTGGTAATCTTTTCTTTTTCCTTTTTCCCTCTCAATTACGGAATACAAGACTTCACTCTAGCATGAAAAAAAAAGGAGGACGAAATTTTGTACCTGACTCGTCTTGGCAGCAGGTTTGGTCAAACGCCTTTAGCTCATTTCCAAATCTTCCTCAAGAGACAAGCTCTTCGCCCGTTGGCAAAGGAGTGAAAATAGAAGAAGCGATACAATCTTTGACTACATCTGTGCATAACTGACCTGGAAATTCTGAAACAGATGATTAAGGGCAATCGTTACTATGGGGTCTTGCGTAATGATAATCGTAATTCATTCATATAAAAATCAGAGAAGCTATTGCTAGCTACTGTCAGTGTCTTCATATCAACTCAATACGAGGCATGAGGAAGTAGGTACAACGCGAGATTATGCATTCATTAATCGCAATTTGCGTGGCTCTCTTGCTCCTAACCCCCCTCGACTACTTCGATAAGAGTGATCTTAGAGGTTGTCTTCCTATGATGTTTCCACCGCCGGGAACTTGCTGAGGCTAAAAAGTTCAAGGGTACCCCTCGTTCGAGCTGGTTTGGTTCAGTCCTTGGATCCCGAGGCACTTGCTTTTATTAGCCATGCATAATTGTTTAGCGACAGAAAACAGATGTTAGAAGTGGAACTTGCTCGTCCCTCCAGTCCGCAGCTTGTGTAACTCTGCTGTCTTGAGGATAGAAATCACTTGCTTCTTTGGATGTTCAGTTTCTCCGCAAGTCTAGAAGGGTATTTATTCTTGTGCTTCATCTTATTGATGGAGTACCCAGCGACTAGGACAATAAAGTTGTCTGATTTAGTTCAGTGTTCGGAGGGAAAGTCTTTTCCTCAGTTGCTGTTCAAACTTTCTCGGGCCGCTTTTCTTCGAATGTGGCAAGCTATATAGTTTGCCTTCATTGCTCCTCTTCCTGCGAATTCTCACTCCATTAAGATTAAGAGATTGGTTAGAGAGAGACATCGAACCAGATATGCAGGGACAGGTTCCCTTAGAAAGGCATTAGAATCCTATGTTGAAAAAGAGGTCCTGACAGTTTGCTGTATAATATTCCAACTAGGAACTTTTAACCTTTTGTCAATTTAGTTAGGGAAAGGATTTTTCAAAGGAACGAATTATTATTATCTCCGGTTATAATAGAAGAAAAAAAATAAAGAAAAATTAACGCGGGAAAGAATCTCAAAATTAGGAAGCATTAATTGTAGCCACTAGACTTGATGGGAGGAGCTCCGTCATTGTCCTGTACCCAGCCTAGTATGCTAGGAGAAGGGCATCGCGGGACTCAGGAGGGGTTCCCACTCTGTAAAGGAGTTGGCCGGGAGAGCCCTTGGGGATACTATCCCTTATTCCTACCCCGTCACTTGCCTATAAATGGCTTGTGGGGGGGAGTCTCCCAGGGATATCCAATTCCGGGAGAGAGTAGTTTAAGGACATACTCAGGTCCATAGGGAAAGGATTTTCCAAAGGAACGAATTATTATTATCTCCGGTTATAATAGAAGAAAAAAAATAAAGAAAACTTAACGCGAGGAAAGAATCTCAAAATTAGGAAGCATTAATTGTAGCCACTAGACTTGATCATGAGCTCAACTACCCAGCTTGAAACTCGCTTAGACTAGCCTAAGGAAGAATTACTCCTACTTGGAATCGAACTTGAGCCCGCCTATTTAAGCTTGGCTAAGCATTATAATTTTATGAACAAAATACAATATTTTTCTACATCGTGGGAAGGTCTTGACAAGGGCTTTGATGCTTGATATCGGTCCGACCCATTCATTGATCAGGTCTATTACGAATTATCGAAGAGACCACCCTTTTCTTAATTTCGGGTCAATCTTATCCCAAAAATATTCATCAAGGGCCTAAAGAAGTAAAACCTTGTCTTTATAGAGGCCCAATGAGAATTAAACCAAAATCCAAGGGCCAACTTGAAAATTCCCCGAGCTATAATTACCAAATGACCTTTCATTTTGGAGCATAATTACCAAATGACCTTAAACCCTGTCCATCCTTCTTCTTCTTCTTCTTCTTCTTCTTCTTCTTCGCCTTCTTCCCGCTAAAACCCTAATTCTCTCTCTCTCTCTCTCTCTCTCTCTCTCTCTCTCTCTGAACCTCAAGGAGCGAAACTCGCGATCATGCTCTCATCTCTCCTTCGCGAGCATCGCGTCCGCTTCTCGGACCTCCTGGAACGCTCTTCCGGAAGCCTCTCGAGCCTCGTCTTCTCCAGGTCCATGGGAGGAGGGCCGCGCACCTTTCCGGGAGGCCTGAACAAGTGGCAGTGGAAGCGAATGCACGAGAAGAAGGCCAGGGAGAAGGAGAAGCGGCTCCTCGAGCAAGAGAAGCAGCTCTACCAGGCTCGGATTCGGTCCGAGATCAGGGCCACGCTCGCCGGCGAGCCGGACGCGTCGGGCTATAGCGATTCGGCGGCGGCGGCGGCGGCGACTCACGGTCCCATGTCTCCGAAAGACCACGTCAAAGCCCTAGCCGACCGGTTCATGAAGGAAGGGGCGGAGGACCTGTGGAATGAAGACGACGGTCCGCTGAAGGACCCTCCGCCGCCAATTCGGCTGGCGACTGAGCGGCCGGGGCCGACCAGGTCGCCGATTGATTTGAGGAAGTTGGTGGAGAGGCATGGTGGTGTTGTTGGTAGTGGCAAGAATGTGGATTTGAGAAGTTTTGGTGGGCCCAATCATGTGATGAGTAGGAAGTACTCGGTTGTGAGTAATCGGAGGTTCCAGAGAAATGAGAGTTCCTCAGGCGAGAGTGATTCAGATGGTAATTCAAGGAATGATCGATTTAAATCGTCGCCTGGGTTGACGGCTGATCGGGCAGACTTAGAGGATTCAAGGAGTGTTAGTGGTTTTATGAAAAGTAAGAACTTTTCGCGGCAAAGAAAAAGGGTGTATTTCAAGAATGATAGTGATTCTTCTTCTAGTGATGACGAATCAGAGTTCGGCACTGCAGATGATGCGGGAAAGCCCGATGCTAGTAATTTGAGGTGGCCAAGATTGAGTGCGGGTGGAGATGAGTCGGGGAAGGTGGAGAAAATGAATGGAGGCACAAACATGAGGAAGAGGGGAAGTAACGCTTCTCTCGGGAAGTATGATATCAAGATCAAGAAGAGGGTGCCGCTAAAGTTTGTTGAGGAAGAGACTAATTTTTCACAACATGTAGAGCTGATTAGGCATGAGCTTAGCAAGAAGAAAGCGGCAGAAAATCAGGGTGAAGACACGGAGGAAGTTTACATTTTCACTCAGAAAAGGTATAATAGGCTTTTCTCCATATGAATATCAAGTCAACAATCGGTTTCTCTAGTTTCCATTGATTTTGCTTGAGTGGAATAGAACAGTGTAATTGAGTAAACAGAAGATTATTGCATGACAGATAAGTGGATTGGTTGATGTATGGGATTTTATTTCCAAAGATGGTTCATCAATTCACTGAATTTCTTGCCATGAAAAAGTCCAAAGTTGTTGGATCTTATAATGGATTTAACTGTGGGTTTTATTATCTGCCTCTGGTCATTTTGTGTTTCCTTTTTCCAGGTTTGATGAATGTGACATATCGCCATTGTCGATTAAGGCTCTTTCATCAGCTGGGTATGTTCGAATGACCAAAGTGCAGGAAGCTACGCTCTCACTTGATGGTAGTAGCTATGCTATCTTGTATATTAATCACTACGTTGCCTTTTTAGGGCTAAATCAACACATCAATGAAGCACAAGCACAAGTTGCTGGTTTTAGATCTCCTAATAACATCTTACTTCACATAGAGCAGCTTACACAATTCATCAATCCATTTCCATGCATTAGACATATAGCAATTGTGAATTTTTGTGGATGAGTTCCCTTTGCCTTGTGAGTCAGCAAGATGCTAATTTTCTGAAAATTGGGAGCTTGTGAGTTGATAAGGGAAAAGATAATCAAATGCTTCAAGTGGTTGAAACGCTTGCATACTTTGATCTGTTCTGGAGTTTAGGTATCAAGGAGATAATCAATTGATTATTCTGATTGTGTCACTATTTTGTGCCCTGTAATTAGATCGACAGCTTGCTTCACCATTTTCAATTTCGTGTTTCAGCCTAATCACCATTTTCAATTTTGGCTGGCAGTTGGCACTATTTTTCCTTCTCCATGTCTTCCTTCTTGAGTCAAATATCTCTCTCAATTACAAAAGTTTTTACTTGTGATTGTGGAAATTAAAGAGTGTGAAAATGATAATGCTTTAACGCACAAAGAGATTTCTCATTTCCAAACATCATATTTGTACACTTTTTAGATTAATGCATTCACCCCACAAAAAATTATCTTCCCCTGTTGATGCTAAGATCCTATGTTGGTAGATGATGGTTTTAGGGTCTGATCTTTGACAGGCAAGGATGCTGTGATCAAAGCTAAAACTGGAACTGGGAAAAGTGTGGCTTTTTTGGTAGGATCGCTGCTCCTTTCTTATCATCATTCATTTCATCAAGTTCCACGACGCATTTGTTTATACTCAAACAGCTTCCTGCTATTGAAACAGTTTTAAAGTCACATAGCAATAAAAATCAGCGGGTGCCTCCAATATATGTTCTTATCCTTTGCCCCACAAGAGAACTTGCCAGTCAGTTAGCTGCAGAAGCTAGAGCTTTGCTAAAGTACCATGATGGTATTGGTGTGCAAACACTTGTTGGAGGTACACGTTTCAAAGATGACCAGAAACGTTTGGAATCTGATTCATGTGAGGTTAGCCTTCATATGCGCGTCCTGAATCTTTTTCTAAATAAATTATCATTTTATGACATTGGATGTCTATGCAGTGTAAAAATAGACTGATACACATATCTAAACAAACCTTGAACTTGATGCAAAAAATATCTCTCCTCATCCCTCTGCAGATAATTGTTGCAACTCCTGGTAGGTTATTGGATCATGTAGAGAATAAATCAGGTATATCCGTACGTCTGATGGGGCTGAAAATGCTCATAGTTGATGAAGCTGACCACTTGCTAGACCTTGGATTCCGCAAAGATATGGAGAAAATTGTTGACTGTCTTCCTCGTCAAAAACAGTCTCTTCTATTTTCTGCAACCATGCCAAAAGAGGTAAAATTGATACTTATTTCTTTCTTTGGATCTTGAAATCATAGAAACTTGGCTTATCATGACATTTCTTTGATTCATCATAACTGTGCAGGTTCGCCGGATATCTCAGCTTGTCTTAAAAAGAGAACATGCTTACATTGACACTGTGGGTGTCGGTTGTGTGGAGACTCATGCCCAGGTATGTTGTGGTGTTATGCTGAATGGTGATCATCATAAGTAGTCTAAGACATCTAACTTTCTCTCCAGGTGTCTCAAGCTGTTAAGTTTGCTATGGTCACTTAACTGTCAGCATGAGCAGGCATATTGGGATGTGGTAGTTTAAAGTGACAAAATATGGGACTATGAGTGAGCCAAGATTGCCCTTTATTTGTAGTCATGTATTGTATTCCAAATGTGGGAGGTGGTTACAACACAAGCATGAGTACTAATAATGGACTAATTTACTGCCATCTTTATTTCATTTCTCACTCTTTTATTATTTTCAGCTGATTATGAGGAGAGTGAGGATCATATTGTATGTGTCATGTACTCATGGTTCCTCTCTATGTTTGATTAGCTGGACACATATTTTACCTGTCGTTGCAGGTTAAGCAGTCCTATGTAGTTGCTCCTCATGACATGCATTTTCAAGTTGTTTATCATTTTCTCAAGGAGCATATCTTGGAGGCACCTGATTACAAGGTATCAATGGGAGTATTCTTTATTCTAATGATGTCATTTTCTACCCGTTTAACAATATCACTATGCTCAGGTCATTGTATTCTGTACAACGGGGATGGTAACATCGCTCCTATATTTACTTCTTCGCGAAATGAGGATGAATGTTAGAGAGATGCATTCTAGGAAGCCTCAACTTTACAGAACTCGCATATGTGACGAGTTTCGAGAATCAAAGCGACTGATACTTGTCACATCTGATGTTTCATCCCGTGGAATGAATTACCCTGATGTTACCTTGGTCCTCCAGGTATGCTAGTAAGATTTGAGAGTCTAATTTACATTTTCCTGGTAAAATAGTCAAGTATTTTGTCTGATAAAAGGCTGGTGCTGGCATTGAGCTTGATTTCTGAGCAAATCCTAAGGAAAAATGATCATGAATATTGCTGCCATATTAAGTTTGTCAAGTGTCATTCTCTCTTCTGGGAGTAATATTGAGTTCAATTCAGGTGGGTATACCCTCTGACAGAGAACAGTATATACATCGTCTCGGGAGAACAGGACGGGAAGGGAAAGAAGGAAAAGGAATTTTGTTGCTTGCACCGTGGGAAGAATATTTCCTGGATGAAGTGAAAGATCTGCCCATTGATAGAATCCCTGTACCATCTGTGGAGCCAGATGTCAAAGTCAGGGTAATCATTTGCCCCATTCTTCTTTTGCCACTTGTATGCTTATACATGTAAATGTTGCTCATTGAACCTGATAGGAGTAGCTTTTACTGCTGTCGTGCTTGATAAGTTGATGTGTAAATATCCTAACTTACACTGTAATGTTAAATTATAATTTTCTTCTGAAGTTTAAAATAAGCGATCAAAGTGACAATGTAGACTTTTTTTAGGGGAGAATCATCCTTGCTGGTAAAACTACTAACGGTTTCTTCCCTTTTCTCGGGATAAGCAATAGGATGGTTTCGCTCATAATCAAAAGATCAATTCTGCTATTTCTTCTCTTCAGGCTTTTGACACTCTTTTCGCTAGTAACAAAGCTTGGCTCGCCTTTCCTTTTTGTCTTGATTAAGATTCTCTCTGCTGCAGATGGGGCACTCAATGGCAAAAGTTGATACAAGTGTCAAAGAAGCAGCATACCATGCTTGGCTTGGCTACTATAACTCGATCAGGGAGATTGGCAGAGACAAAACAACACTTGTTGAGCTAGCTAACCGATTCTGTGAGTCCATTGGTTTGAAAAATCCTCCTGCGCTATTCCGAAAGACAGCACTAAAGATGGGTTTAAAGGATATTCCTGGCATCAGAATCCGCAAGTGATCCTTGTCGCGGTGACATCCAAGTCTTGTATAAAGATGAAACGGCTTCTTCACGTTGGTTCAGTGCTTCAATTGACATTGTTATGAGAGAACAGGGCCTGTCATTGATAAAGAAGGAGGAGATCAACCAGGGTCAATCAATCAGGAGACAGTGTTTCCGGTGTCCCGCTTCTTTTCTGCGTCCATGGTCATCATCTTCAAGCTTACGGTTTCACTGGTCCTGCCATTAAGCCGTTGATTTCCTGGAACCTGTGGGACAGCTTCTAAGTGTGGAGCCACTAGATTGAAGAGCTATCTTGCGGTTGCATCAGGTGTTTAACCTTGTATCAATCCACTTGTTTAATCGATACAGGACTTAATGTAAGGAACGACTTCATTCATAGCGTGTGCATTAACCCTTTCTGTGGTAGCTTGGCACTTTGAATTTAGAATTACACGCTGGTGCTGCTCACTTCTTTGTGCAAATTTAACTTTTTCCCCGAGTGAAAGATGGGTAAACCTGATTTCTCATTAAGCGTGAAAAGTCTTCAACAAGCTACAACTTTTACGAATCAAATATCGAAATTCTCCTTATATGGCAATTGACGAATGATACCTTTCATGACCCGTAACTTTAAAGTTGTAAGAAGAGAAACTATGATAAAGTATACTTACATTGACGAATGAACATTTCTTCCACAAGACAACAACATATGAATAAAGAAGTACTCGAAACCGCAAATGTCTACACTTTATACTTAAAACTACTTAGCCCACAAGGCACAGTTTGTGTTCACAAAACAAATCTCCATGAAGAGACAAACCCGACATATTTTATCTAGCGTAAAAGAAGACAATGGCTCGCTCTCAGATATGTCTTGTTTGAAGAGAACTCGACTTTTGGATATAGTGAGTCCTTCCAGATTATAGGCCTGTTTTTCCTCAAGCTTTTGAGCGATACTGGGAAACATTTTGCCTTGCGCAGCATCCGATGAAATATACCACAGACTGGAGAAGTGCAATTTGTGAAAAGAATATCAGGAAAAACACCAACTAGAACATCTAAATAAGAATTTAGAACAACCCTTTATCTTCTGATTTAGTTTTGCCTTACCAAGACAACGAACAGGATAACGTTAAAAATTGCAACCACCCTCCACTCGATCTTCATATACTGAGCAACACCAGCCCTACGACAGCAAGTGACAGTCAAGACATATCCTAACAGAGGGAGAAATAAGAGAAGCAGGCACTAAAGCAATGGCATTTACTTGCACGAATCACAATTGTAGCACTTCACCGCTCGGGAGTTCTTATAGAGTTTGCAGTCCTTGTTGGAACTGACGGGGTGGTAGCTCAAGTCGTAGTGTGATGCATTCACGGCAGGGTAACCACACCTAGGATAAAAATAGGTTCACGAGAAAGAAAAAATTACATCAGGTACAAACAACTTTTGCTAACATAGAATTTCATTCAAACAATTCCAAAAGAAACGGCATGGACTTCAGTTTCCTGATTTGTCATTTATCTTTTCAAATTTTGCAAATATAATTAGGTAAATTTGAGATGGATATCAAATCCCTATAGTAGGGGTCTATAGCAAGGAGGAGAATGACGAAAAGAATCTTTTTCAGTCGAGAGACAACAAAGGAACATACTCAGACGGAGGTCGGCAACAACCAGCTTCAATTGGAGTTAATTTTGCTGATTTATATTGTCTGAGAGTCTGAAATCACAAAGCAGTTAGTCTCAAATAATGACAACATAATCATTTAGACCAATCAGAACCCCAAGTGACAAACTAGACCTTATATTTCTTCGATAAGTTGTCGCAGTCCTCAGATTTCACAAGACAACTCTTCAAGCGCTCCCAGTTATGTGCATCGTTTAGCTGAATAGAAAAGCCAAATTGAGTCTAAGTTATGACAATCGGCAGAAAGACAACGAAAACTCAGAAGAATGGCATGCAACAAAATAAAGGGCATGTTTCTAATTCAACACTCACTTGTTTTAGAAACCACGAACTGTAATCCTGAAGTTGATACTCTTTGTACCTGAGAAGACACAGTCATGTGAATAAGGTAGTTCAACTCTGATTCTGTCAGATGAAGTAAATGGATACTTACTTTAAACCGGTTACGCTGTGCCCCGAACCATTGTTTGTCACAATGAAGCTAAAAATGCACAAAAATAACTCAGCATCTGAGTCAATACAGGATTAGGATAGGAAACCCATGAAGTTATTTATCTAGAATTTCAACCCATAATCTGGATCTGAAGTATTAGTATGCAAAATAGTTATTTACCAAGCTTTGATAAGATGTACAGATCTTTTGAGAGTAAAAGTTTAATAAACTTGAAAAGAGAGAATATCAGTAGCTTGAAAACTCAGCAAAACCTGTTTCCAAATAATGGCAGAGCATCATTCTGCTACATTATAATAGGCTTTTCCCCCCAAAATCTAAAAGCCTGCCCCAGCTCATGAAGCATAAATTACAGAATGACAAAGGCTTTTGTAAGATATACTTACGCTAGCACGGTGAACACAAGGATTCCCACCAATATCAGGCATAACAAGATCAAGTACTGTACAGTGTCAAGTTGAGATCATTGTAAAAAGGCAAAAATATGTAAGGGGAAAAATAGCAGTTGTCTCTAGAGATGAAAATTTCCACTGAATGTGATAAGGATACAGCCCACAACAGTATTGAGTTATTCTTCAATGCACCAAGAAAGCCAATTATTGATCTGAAAGTCAAAACAAGCAAGCTATCCGTTACATATCGGTGATAAAAAGCAATGGAGAGGAATACTAAACCAAGCATTATAGCAAATTAAATTAAGAACAAGAGCAAAGAAGACTTACATTATGAATATAAATGCCCCAAGACCCACAACAGGAAGAGTGAGGGACTTTCGGCAATTGTCATCATGAGTGCTCATCCACACGCCAAACCCTATAACAGTTACAGCCAAAAGCTGCACGAACAAGCAAACGGAGAATTCACACCTGAATCAAGATCACACATTTCCATCTTTTTAACACTTCTGCATGGAACTTCGACATTTTCACGATATTACTGCGGAGCACTCAGTCAATGAAGTCACCAAAAAGAACAAAGGTTGCTGCAATTGCAAAATCCCTCACTGAAGCTTCAGTATACTGCACATCTAAATCACAATTACCCAATCCGAAATAACCGATGGCTAGAAAGCTTTACAGGCCAAAAAAAGACAGGACTTTGCAGAAAATTAAAGAATGCGCGCAACACAGAGACCGGCATTCCGAGTGACACCATGACCTAGTCACAGTAACAGTGGGAAAATGGCAAGAACATGAACATAAGCCGTCGAAAAGCGAACAACAACCAAATGGGTCCTCCGACATAGCGAGTAAACAACGCAAAGGAGGCTACTTTAAGGAAAATCCCAACTCCAAAGCCAGAAGAGAATACAAATTATACCATAGTGATGAAGTTGATCCATCTGATGACGAACGTGCTCGTTCCGACGCCCATCTACACTCTCTCTCTCTCCCTCTCTCTCTGTGAACTCGTACAGCAAGAGAAACGGAAAGAGAGAGAATGGGTTCGCTGCTCCGGGTCTATACAGCAGAAGAAGACGCTGCCCGAGAGCGGAAATGCCGCTTGCAGTGCAAGGGAAGAGAAGAAAGGCTGTGTCAGAGTGGGGTACTTTTAAGGTGGATGGAGGAGACAAGGACCTTTATGTCCAAAAAGCCGATATCACAGGCACGTGGTCGCGACATTGTCCTCCTTCCCCGTTACCCCACCCAGACGACAGAGGAGAAAACAAGAGTTTGCTTAACACACGGGACAATCCATGTCTATGATGTTCTTTTTCTCTCCCCCCAACTGTTTTTCATCGTCAGACAATGATCGTTCTCCCGGTCCTCACGCCGACCAACCCGGGTTGACTCCTGTAGTGTGACTCGGACACAAACAGAGATAGTCTCTCGCGTCATCCTCCGGAGGACTCAAATTGGAATCTCTCCCTTGATCCCTTCAACAGTCACATTTGTTTTTTTTTTTTTTTTTTTTTCCTTAATAGATTTTATTTTATCCCTATTCTAACTTTCGTTTTCGGACTTTTGTTTTTTTTTTTTTTTTTTGGTAAAGATTCGGACTTTTGTTTTATTTCCTTATAAGGTATAAAAATCGAAATTTATATTTAAAACTAAATTGTTTCAACCCCAATCGTTTAAGAAGCTAAGGAATCGAATCCCTCACTTCTCCCTTTATGGAAATGATGGTTATCGAAACAAATCTCAGTGATTTTCTTTAACAAAGTAACGTCACAATTTAATAAATGAGGGATTCCACAAACAATTTAAACTTCCTATAATGTCGAACACGCTGTGCCAAATTAGTTGTGTAATCAAACACAATTATTTTTCCGCATTTAGCGCACCATTCTTCACTTTTTTAAAGTCGTACTTGACTGTTGCGTCTTGTGAACCATGAGACCGCTCTCAAACGGTTTGACCTTAGGTGGGTGGGTCGCGAGCTTGACCCAATTTTTCTTAGACTAGCCAGTAAGCCTAAGTCATCTTTTGTGCCCAAACGTGGGAGCTTGGACAGGACCTTAGGCTTTCCTAATATTTTAAATGAAAGATTTTGTTAGGATACTTCCGATCGATTTGTTGAGCTCACAATTAAGAAAGATTCGTGCTATTTTCACTTCTTATTAGCTCCTGACTCCCAATTCACGTTGAATTGATTCTGTTATCTTTTACAGGTTCCCTTCTTAATTTAAGATTTTTTTCTTGCTTTTCTTTTCTTCTTTTTCTTTTGTTTCAATTTTATTAAAAGACAAAACTACCAACACCTTTTCAAGTAACTTTTTGTCGCCGTAGCCGTTTCCTCCACACCTATTACATTCAACATTTCCTTAATATTTGTCTTCTTCTGAACTTATTCTCGATTGTTGTAATAAGAAATGTTAGTTCTATCTACAAATTGTTTATTTTATGTATTTAGATTATCCTCTTGATCGTGAATTTTTCAACTTCAATATTATAGTTAATATATGCATTATATACAACCATTTTATTTATCATTATATTATTTTTGTAATGTAGTCACTATAGAAGACGATATTATGTCTTGCTTAAATGTATTTGTTGAATGATGAAATTGTGAACGGAGAATTACAATTAATCATGTCAACAAGCTCATTTAAAACTTTACCAAGTAAATATTTTAATGGAAGAGGATCTTTTGTGTAGTGTGTGGACGCATCTTTTTGTTCAAGTTTACTTGTCTTTATAAAAAAAATTAAAGAGAGATAAATATATTCTTCTTGGTTACAATGGGGAAAGTAATTATTGTGAACAATATAATATTTTAGTTGCACGTCAGAGAAGAAAAATTGAGTCTCATTTGATTAACTGTCATTTTGAAGCATGTTGCTATAAATAGAAGAACAAATCAAGGTCACTCAAAATATTAAATGCGTCACACAATAAATAATTAAATATTTGACTGTTAGATTCACTATAAAAATAAATAAAATGAAAGTTGAGTAGTTAAAATATATGGATTGCAACATACTGACACATTAAAATTATAATCAAACGAAATGTGTACTGAATCCTAGTTAAAAAAAGAAATATACAAATCATTATCACAATAGTGAGTATTTTATTTTTTTGTTGTTGTCATATAACTAGTTAGCTATCTACCAAATAATTTTTTTTTTTGAAAAGAGGTTCATAAATTTTGCTTCAAATGGAGAAAGAAAAAGAAAAAGAAAACAAAAAAGAAGAAAAGAAAGTAAGCAATAACCGTAAATCAAGAGTAAACCTTAATAAATGTTGTTTGAGAGGAGTATGGATAGTTTTGTCTCTAATAAAATTAAAACAAAGAAAAAAAAAGACAAGGAATAATCTTAAGTCAAGAGTGGGACCTATAAAGGATAATATAATCAATTCAACGTGAATGAGGATGTCGGGAGCTAATAAGGAGTTGAAAATAATGTGAACTTAAAAAAAAAATTATATACTTCAATTAATATCTTTTCTTCTCATGTCATACATAATCAATATATCGAAAGTTGAATTTTTTGTTTTTTTTTTAAAGTTTAAATGGGTTGAGTTCGTGTTTCAAGAACACTCGTATATGAGACTCTTTCGGTAAAGAGGAAAAGAAAAATTCTCAACCTTCCTTTTTCATAAAGCAGAATTCGCCATTTATGTGCATGATTTATTTTGGGATATACAGAGCTATTTCGCCTCCCTCTCCATGTAGAATTTACAACCCATTAGACCTTGCTTCCCTCCCTTCTTGGTCATGGAAGGAGAGCCGCCTGCGCTATAAATACAGACAAGATCACCTTATAAATCCATTTTGTCATATCAAAGCCACACGAACTGAAATTACAGTGCCTGTACACAAGAAATATCATGAACACAGCAAAGAACAAAAGCAGAATGCAGAATCACTGGAACAAGCCGTTTATTTTGATGATTCTTTTTATAAATTAAGCTAAGAATTTTTTATGTCCATGGGAACTTTTAGCGGGTGCAGCAACCCAGAAGCTTTCTAGGAGTATAGCCAGTGGCCCGGAACTTTGCCGCGGTTTGTTCGATCTTGAGGAAACTCTCGCCTTTCTTGGCTTCAACCAGCGCCCTCTTCTCTTCCGCTGCCTTGTGAATCTCGACTATTTTGTTCTTCATCATCTCTGCATACTCGGCCTTCTTCTTCTCCAGTTTCTCCTGCAGGTCGTCGTGCGAGAATGTCAGCAAAAAAAACCAATTTAAGAGGCTTTGTATTCAGACGATTCTTCAGTCATCCTGTTTCAGTGTTTCATGAGCTTCGTTTTAGTGTTTTATTAAGGCAACGCAGAAGACATAATTACCTCGATTTTCTTTAGTTCTGCCTCTATGGCTGCTCTTTTAGTGTTTTCCCATGCTCCAATGCCTGAGAACTTCTTGTATGTCCTGTTTCAAAATCCAATCCGAGTATAATTTGAGACACTGAGCACAGAACAGGCAGTTCACAACTCTGATTCTAATGTCATAAATACGTCATATCTAGAGAGAAATTGAGGCTCTCACTTGTTGTCTACTTTGGTTTTCTCACTCTCCTCCCAAGCTTTGATCAAGGCCAGTCTTTTCTCCGTTTCAACTCTTGCAAGAACAGCATCTGAGAAAACAGACAGTATAAGCAAAGATTACATGACTCTTCAAAGTGAAATTTAGGCCATTTCAATGAAAAAAATGTTAAATTCAGGTAAAATAAATTTTCTCGAAATATACCTCTATCAATTGATCCCCCTGAATATTTCTCCACAGGATCTGCTACCTCTGCAAACAACAAAATTCTCAACTAAAGACTAGATTTTTTTGCAATAGATAAATTTGGGTTTGAGTGGATGTCTACCTCTAGACAATTTTATTGTTTCTTTCTTTTTCAAATGCCGTATCTCATGATGTGTACCGTTATTATAGGTCAATCAGTCCAAACTTCATCAAAATCTACCTACTAGTTTCTAACCTAGTATGAGAGATACTTTCCAGCATCAGCTCATCCATTCAAACATTAATATGTTTTTCTTGATATCACCTGAACATTGAAAACAATCAACAAAACTGGGACTACTGATCTTAAGGCTTCCCATAATGAACCAAATTGGCACGAGTTCATTCAGACCCACAATCTTTTGGAAAACTAAACAAGACAGTAATCATTTCTTCAAAGTTTGCATAACATCCTCGTGTGGATTACTCTGAGAGAAAGAGAGAGAGATTTTACATACTTTGAGGGACTGCAGGTGAATTCTTCTCAGCAATAGCTGGTGAAACATTATTCTCAGGAGCTTCTTTTTCTTCTTTCTTAGCACGGGAAGTTTTTTCTTCAGGAGCTGCTGGTGGTGGTGGTGGTGGTGGTGGTCGTGTTGGTCGTGGAAATGGTGCCGGTGCCTTATATGCAGCTCTCTGGTCTTCCTCTGCCATCAGTTACTCCTTCAATTTAGCCCCCAAAACTTGTCGAAAGAAGGAAAAAAGGAGCGGACGAAAAAGTTTCAAACTCAGCAATGAAGCACTGAACCCAGAGATCAGAGTCAACAGAAGGGAAAAGGAAAGAGGCTGCTCTTGACAGTGCTGGAAACTGCTGGGTGGTTGTAAGTTTGGTATAAAGAGGACAAAAGACCGAGCGTTATATAGTTGATTACTCACTCTTACTCCCTTGGTATGAACGTCACAGGAAAAGAATTATTGGCCCTTTTTTTTATTAGTAATTTCCTTATTTTTTTAATACTTGGGACTTTATCAAAAAAGATGTATTATCCCCCAGCATGTGCCACTTGTCCTTTGACAATGGTGCAACCTTGGAAAGGAGTCGTAAATGGTGTGAAAAGGTGAAAATACACTTAGGTGCTTTTAAAGAGATTGGTGAATGATATGGTATATGCCTGTAGGGTGCTAAGAAAATTAATTTTTTTTCCCCTTTGTTTAGGATATTCAATCATCGATCTCTTGCCGATAAAAGATGGATATGGTGATGAATGCCAGAAATGCTAACTCTTTATTTCCAGCTTTCCAATAAAGATCATCAACTTACTCATTTCGATTTCACTTTAAAAAATCTCATTTCGTCTCCTTAAGGTAGAAGTCAACGTACATTTACCCTGCAAGTCAGGAGGAAAAATAGAAATTTGCTTGAACGCCATCCTTGCTTGATATATTGCTTTCAGCATCGGTAAAAATCCTCGTAAAGCATGTGTTTTTATAACCTTAAGCAACGGTAGTCACTGATTAAAGATAATATAATTAATTAGTGACGATCTTGTAGTAAAGCTCTTCCAACAAGGAACGTCAATTTAATTAATAAAAAAAAGAGAGGATAAAATAGGGGGGGGTTGGACACTTAGCATCGATAATGTGGAAGGGAGATTGACAGGATAATGACGCTTGTCAGGCTAGGGAAAATAGGTCATCAGGCCCAGCAGTGAGGACGGCCCTATCTCTTGTTTTGAGAGCAGACTGCCCAAGCATAAGGTTCTACATGTTCGGACATATGCCTAGAGACTGAGCATTATCGAAGGGTACCTTATGAAAAATTATCGCATATTATTTCCATTTTTTCTTTGTCAATGTTATTATAGTGTCGTGGGTCTAATCATCGATGTATAATTGGGATGCTCGGGTTAGGGCGATAGTTTTGAGTTTACGCTAAAGTTGCTTTGGATTCGTGAATTATCATATGTCGTTTGTTTGCGAGATTCATATACTTGTTATAACATATGGATCTCCTTGTGCTTATTAACTCAAATTTTTAGGTTGGACATTCTAATATGGTATTAGAGTTAAGTCTTGCCCCAAATTATTTCACATGTGCAATCTTCAATAGTCAAATTTCATATGTCAGTCTTAATTCGATTTGCACGTGAAAATGGTGTTAAAGTATCTCATATTGCTTATCTATTTGTTCTATATGTTATCCCTATCACTCTATTAAACTTTTTGGTTGAGTGTTAAAGTAATTTTATGATTATGATCGAGGAGATATAGGAGTTTTCATTTGGTACGCTTCTTTTTACAGCTTAGTCATATATATTGCAACTAAGACTTTGCTGATTATCAAACCACTTGGATGGCGAAGTTTATAATGACCGACGACATTGCGAGTCAAGCCAATCTCTTAGAAAAAGGAGAAAAAAGATCATTCTTAATGCTTCCATGCGTACAAATTTTATTTCCTAGGAACCATCGTACAATTGTCTAGGATGAATTTTTGGGAAAGCTATTGATTTGATATAGCAAAGGAGTAAAGTTAAGTAGCCTGCAACTTTGTATGAAGGCCTTCCAACAACCCTAGATCTCATCTATTGCGTATGCTGTCTATAGACTATTTTGTCAAGAATAATTCGATCAAACACCGCACGAAACTAAACGAACTAGATCTAGCCACTCTACATTAGCTCGAGCCAAACGCATGATCTCATGTCGCAGTCAACGAGAGACTCTTCCAATGGCTTCTAGGCTCTGTAGCTTTTGTCCAGTATCCAAAATCACGGACAAGTCTAAGATAACCACGAAAAGAAGGAATCGAAATCCATGGTTTACGCTATTTGTAGTCTTGTCTTTGTATCGAGAAATTATTATGTGGGTGCAGTGTACATATATGAAATCGAACTCAAACTGTTAAATATGACAACTCTCATCGAATCCGACGATTCAGATTGAGTTTTGTACATATACACTAAATTCATCAGATACTTTTCTAACTATATATGGTATCATCCTACCAATTTTCCTTCAATTTCTTAAAGTTCAGTGATTAATCGATGCATGAGGACTTTATTAATTTTTTTTTTAATTTGAGAAAAGCAAGTAAATAGTTCTTCAAATTTAGGAAGTCACATAGTATATACAAGATGCCTGCAGTGATATAAACTCCAACAAGCATACAAAGAGAAATGTTTTAACTAGTGAAAGCTGTTCATTGCTATGTACAGCTGACTTGAATCAAGGTCCAACTTTGGTCCTCTTTGATCCCACCGTCTCGGTCTCAGATCCAACTGGACTCTCTTCTCGTTCGTTCTGTTGATCAGGAACACAGACCAAGTCCACCAGAAAATCGAACACATCGGTCCCGTGGATCGCAGACACGACGTCGTCCCTCTGGAGCGTCCTCCTCTGATCTTCCGCGGCCAGCATCCACGACTTCCTGGTCAACTCCTCGATGAACAGCTCGATAGCCCTCGAGAACACGATCGGTGCCTCGCCCGAGATCATCTCCACGCCATCGTCAGATTTCTTCATGATCTTCTTGATCCGGGCCAATGGCAACGAGTGCTGCTGACTCCCTCTCCTGCCGCTGGATGATGATGATGATATTCTCGAATATATTCCAGCTTGCCTCATTACTTATGTACCTGTATATTTGGTTCCTCGTCGTGTTTGGTCTTTAGAGTTTGCCTCGGCTTGATACTACTTTCGTTGCGATCATCAAAAATATGGAGTGAGAGAATAAATAGTTGGAGTCCATAATACAGGAGAAAATTTGTGGAGGATGACTTGGGTGATGAGCAAATGAAGAGCGTCATGGCCGGCCTAGACATCTCTTTAATTAGGCCGGCCAAATTAAGATCATGTCCGTACATTTTTATTATTAGGTTAATGATATAAGATGAGAGTAAAGAGCTCATTTTCACGCATACATTCAATTCAAACGACTGCCGAGTTTCATGTTTGTACGAGCTTCATCTCGCCGGTTAGGTTCCGGTTCTTATTTATATTGTGCCTAGAGTATTGTGAAAAGGGATCGACTGAACGGTCATCTGATCTGGAGGCGGTGAAATTCATGGTGGAACTACAGCTTCTCTCTCGCTCGGAGTAACGTAGAAAGCCGAGTCGATCACCCTATGGATCGGAGTGTAATCTGATGCAGATGGACTGGAGATCAGTTGAGTCCGCAGTCAAAAGTTTAGACGATCATGCTTATCAAGCAAACACCATTCATGGCCAGTAGTGTCACGCTCAGACTGAGCTTTAATTTTCTTCTCTTGCGCGACTCTTCTGATAGGCTACGTTAGGCCCGATCTTGGATCCTATGATTGCTTCAGAATCGGCTCCAAACCTTGCTGGAACAAGCCTCTGGTTTGCTCGAGTCCAAGAGATCCGGCTCTATTACACCAAACCCTGTTCCCTTCTAAAGCTTAAACCGACAGAAACCGAGCCGAAAACTTATATATTGAATGTAAGCCATTCATTTATGTGCGCAAGATTCAACTTTATGTGATAACGGACATAGGTTTTGTTAGGATGCACGTGTGAGTGAGTTATGTTAGAGAAATCTCAAATCGGAGAATTGATATAGTGTGGAGTAGTTAATATATCCTAATCAGCTCATAATTCATTGCCTTACATTTTTTTAGTAAATGTGAGTCTAACTTGATATATTGACGAGCTCAACGATCTCTCTGGAAGAAGGTATTGGGCCATACACTCCCATTAGTTTTATTGTATATGAGCTAGGTTTTGAAACCCATAATTTGAGATGAAATACCAAGATTAAGACCCCTAGCTTATCATTTTCCCCAAAAATTTAAATCATTCATAAACCAGTTGATAATTTAGATATAGCATGTCACATGAAATGGAACCTTATTGGTGCGTGTTAAGCTAATTAGCATGCTGACGACGTTTAGTCGGGCCCAAACAGAATCAAAGTGGACTTAATGTTTTGGCATCATAAGAAGCAAAAGGCAACTTGCTGAAAAAAAATATATATGTTAAAAGCTTTCATTTAAGCGAAAAAAAGCTCACGAATTTTTATTTTTATTCTTGATTTTTTTTTTCTTTTCAATCTCTATTTTGTGACAATACGCAGTTCTTGCCAGGCAATGAGCCCAACTGGTTCGGCCCTTTCGGCTGGGAATCAATTGAAAACCCTTGGACATCAGGGACGGCTCTTTCCTTTCAGTAAAACCCTAGATCTGGGAATTAATGTAATATCACGTAACTTTAATTTAATCTCTGCTGGAATGTCTAATCTTTTGGCGACTTTCATGACAAACGTAGCCATCAGGCAAGATGATGATGGCTCTATTTTGATCACGGGCCAACCTTTAATGGAAAATCAGAACGGCCATTGATTAAGAGGTAGTTTAAGAGTCCTTCTCATCCATCACCATTAGCTGGACACAGCTTAACTGGACCATATAGTGATCATGACCCTCCTGATCATCTGTCCAGAAGTCCGGAAATTAGCGTTAGACTTCTCATTCTCTACTGAATTAGCAACCGTATAACGTAATTAATCATGTCCGCTTTGCTTAATTTAACAGAACGTCTTCTTTTTTAATTTTTTGGCTGGAAATTAGACATGTTTTGTTATGGTTTCACATGAGACTATGGCATGACTGGCCACCAAACACCCAACATTGAAAGTATAAGTTACGATTCAAGCACTTTCAAAATGAACAGAGAAACTTTTCCTCTCTAGCAAGAATGCATTAATTCGGAAGAGGGGCTGTGCCTGGATCGTTCCAGAACAAATCGGTCCGAGACGACAAAATTACTTGTCCTGGACCGATCCATTTGCATGTACCTAGCTACATATCGGGATTGTGACACCCTGGATTTAACTATCTCGAGTTGTTGTTCGCGTCGGTTGATCGCATACTGAGCTTCACAATTTTGTCATTTGGTGTACGGATTGGTACTTTTCCAAGAGGTTACTCATCATAATAGTTCTCTAATATGAGCACACTTAATTTCAGAGTTCCAAAGCAAAACTTGTCAAGACACCAAAATGCACTTCCTTAAATTAGTTGCAGTTTTTAAATATATATTTCAGAATTGTTCTCCCCCTGTGCGATACACAGTTCTTGATCATTCTGGCTTTCATTTGCCATCTTAGAAACTTATCAGGAGCCATTCCTCATTTAGATCCTCTGGCCTAACAATCACTCCCCACCCTTATCGGAACGGGTCGTCACGGGACCAAGAAAACCAATTCGTTCGCACTTTGAGGTTGGTGAGCATGGATGGTCAAGCGGCCGAACCAAGACAGCGTGGAAACGGGTGGGGAGTCGGGTGTCTGCACACGCACGCAGGCTTTGACCCGGCAAGCACGATGGGCTTTGTCTGCGCTCTTTTTCTGGTCGAGAGTGAATCTCACCTTGATCTCACGCCCAAATCGCTGGCAATTGCGACTTTGAAGCCAAGTTATTAGTTGGAATTCAAAGCAACCCTTGTCTCTTACCCTGCAATGGAAGCATTCCCTTCTCTCTCTCTCTCTCTCTCTCTCTCTCTCTCATGCGATAAACTAAGTGAATCTTGCTACTTTTTCTGTAGTAACGCGACATTGATTAATGGAGTATTGAGTAACTAATCGTGCATGGCAATTAATATTAAGTGATAAGTACTTCACATTGGTCTCTCTATTCTTTAATCCTAGACAAAAGTATTAACACAAGCTAATAAATGGTTAATTATGTGAGAAAAAAAAAAAACAGGAGACATGTTTTGAAGGTGATGAATTGAACTGATCATAATAATCGGAGAGTATGAGCACGGAGACTCAAGTGTTAGAGGTCCATGGAACAGTTGATAATCTCTATGAAACATCTCAAGTCTATTCTTTGATTTCATGCAGATTGTTTAATCTAAAAGCAATTTGCACATGATTGAAAAGATCGAACTAAGTGATCTTCAATTTCTAAGCTGAAAATCCATAGATGCTCTGATCAATTATGCAAGAACATTTTTCGGTTGCCACATGTGAAGCCAGGATATTTCTGCAGTACCATGAAGCAGAAAGTGTTAGCTGCTCGTAAGGTTTATTTAAAGGGGTAGGGTCCAAATTTTGTAATTATTGTTCCTTGTCCTATATTTGGGTCGAGAGACATTAATATTAATGGTCCATGAAGAGCCTGCTTTCACCAGACGAGAAAGGTACAAATTTTACGAAAAGACCGAGGACTAATGGCGGGGGAAGGTTCTTGCAGCCAAAAAGGGTACATCGAAATAAAGACGAAGCAAACCCCACATATTGCAAAAAGGAATGTAAAGCGAATGCAATTTAAAAGTCAAAGAATCCATTTTCATGACTATGGGACACACATGGTGCGGATGGTATGATGACTTGATCCATTTAGAGAGGACCTAAAAGGTGGCAGGACAATTTGCTTCTCTCGTGCTCTTCATTCATAATGCCAGGCCCCGCATAGATTATATAAACTCGCACAAAGTCTGATTTTGATATCATGTTAGAAAGTCAAATTTAAAAGCATAATAGCCAATTAATAAAGAATAATCTAATGAAAATTAATTGTATTGCGATTCGAATAACAACATGGCAAGGGAGTCCTAATGAAAACTATATACATGTGGGTTGATTCGAAATCACTAGTAAGAGAAGCCACATGTTGATGTACTTTAAAGAATGCAATTGGGCAATGACCCTTTGATTTAATAATGACATGGAAGCTTCTCCGACTCAGCAAACGTGATCTTTCCTTCCCCAGAAAATCAGATTCAGTCAATCTTTCTTAGCTTATAATATACCATAAACAAAGCAGCAAATTGATAAAAAAGAAAAGGAACTGCACTTTCTCTCCCTCTCTCTCTCTCTCTCTCTGGGTGTGAAACTGAGACAAGACTGTTCATATAGAGAGAGAGAGAGAACGCTTAGAACCGAATGCACATACAGAACAGGCACAAAGATAAAGAGAGAGCTCCTTAGATCCGTGTTCTTTGGCTCATTCGCTGACCGCGTTCCCATGTCGTGAAGCTCGCTCCTTCTCATGGTGAACTCAGCTAAGTCGTACTACATGTCTTCAAGGAGCTGCGATACGTATCTGGGGTCCTCTTGTTTGGCCCGCGTTGACGCAATGCGTACCTGCATTGGTGGTTTTCCGGCGAGCTCGAGCCTCCGGTGACCGGAGATACCGCCGACGAGCTCCGGCGGAGGGGAGGGTGTTCGGGGCACAGAGAATGGTGGAGAAGCGAGAAGAACAAGGGTGAGAGAAGTGTCTGTTGAGATTGCAGTTTCATGCAACTCCAGGTAACTCAACTCTCTCTCTCTCTCTCTCTCTCTCTCTCTCTCTCTCTCTCTATGCAATAGCACTAGTCTGTAAAAATTTGTGAGAAAATGCAAAACAAGGTGACCACTGGAAAGTGTCTCGCATCTATTTTTTGTTTTGGTAGACTGCATTTTCATTTTTTTTTGTAAAGCCAATGCACCCAAATTTGACTGAAAGGTACAATTTTTTTGTTTTTTAACGAATCTCTCAATTTTTTGTTCTAAGCGGGCAACCCAGACAGTCTAATTATAAAATGGATAAATAAATATATACAGAACTGCAGGTCTATGTCATTGAGTGATTGAATTGAAGCAGTGTGTTGAAAGTGTGATACTGATTCAGGTGTACAGTTTTGGTGTCAATGGATGAATGTGTCTTTGGTTTTCCTGGTGATGCGAAAGTACCGACTTTGAGATAGAAAACTGCACCGGAGATTCAAGACTCTTCCTGGGAAGATCACAGAATCTTGCGCTTCATCCTGCATCCACGGTATGAAATGTTCGGAATGAATTGCTCTCTAGTTGTCTGATACTTTGGTACCATTACAGTATGCAGATGATATACCCTTATAATGGTCAATTGACAATTTTACTAGGTGGATTCACAATCTCTGACATGTGTACAGACGACAAGAATTAGATCTCAATTGCTTCTTTTGTTTCAACAGAGGTTTTGTGTCCAGAGAATCCAAGAAGATTTCTACTCATAGGTGAGACACAAGCTTTACTTATCAACTTTTTTTTAGTTTTTCATGTTTTCATAGTTCTGATTATGTTGTCTGAATGGGGTTTTCCCTTGCCTGAACATATGCAGAATGGTGGAAAAAGCTGAAGGTTCAAAAATAGAAATGAAAGACAAGAGTTTCAGGTCCCAAGCAAGTGAAAGTAAAAGAGACAAAACCACTGAGACTAGCTTTCTTGATGTACGCCATAAGTCAATTGCTTTCAGTGAACTAAGGCAACATTTTAAATTAAAACATTCATTTCTTTGGTGGGATCAATCTCGTCTTTTAGTTGTATATGATGAAGTTTCAGAAATTTCATGGTAAAAGGTTTTTTTCAAGGTTTTTCTGATGTTATTGGTATGTTTTCCTATTTTAGTTGCCGACGGAAAATGACGAGATTCTCCTTCACAGTCTTCCAGAAGGACAGTTAAGTACGACCAATCGCAATGCCGATCTACATGGCCTATTTAGGATGTCTAGTGGATCAAATCTTACAATATCTAGCTCTGAGAGCAGCTCCGGATTAAATTCACCTCAAGAGATTAAAGCAAGAAACTTCATCCAACACAGCCCGACTAGCTTCCTCTCGTCTCTTGGTTATGCCTCAGTGCCTCAGAAACTGATAGCAGATGAATCAGCCAGAGCTCACCAAGAACATCAGAGGTCAAAGTGGGAGTGGTCGCTAAATCTTGATGGCAACTTGAGTACAGATGACTCCCAGATTAAATTTCAGAATGTTCATACGAGTGAAGAACCAGAACTGGCTTCTCACAGTGAGGTTGTAAGGCTTAAGGCTGAGTTATTTGCTTTGGCTAGACAAGCAGATGTTTCAGGGTTGGAATTGCAAACTCTTCGCAAGCAAATCGTGAAAGAGACCAAAAGGGCTCAAAGGCTCTCAGAAGAAAATGTTAGATTGAAGGAGGAGAGGGATTCACTCAAGGAAGTATCTGAGAAATTCAAGGCCTTCAAAAATGATTTTGAGGGCGGAGATCTGCAGGCGGTCTTGGTAGAATTAAGAAAAGAACTGAGTCATGAGAAGGAGGTCAATGCTCATTTGAGGTTGCAACTTCAAAAGACACAGGACTCGAATGCTGAATTGGTTCTTGCCGTCAAAGAACTAGATGACATGTTGAAGCAGAAGGATCAAGAAACACCCAAAATTGAAGCAGTTGAAGATGAGGACCAGAAGGCATTGATAGATCTCATTAAGGGCCAGACAGATGCAAATGGTCCAATCCAGCTCGACCAAAATATCAATGACCTTCGTAATGAAATAGCTAACTGCAAGAGGGAAAAGGATGAGTTGGAGATGCAGATGGAGCAGCTTGCACTAGACTATGAAATATTGAGGCAGGAAAATCACGAGTTATCATCCAAATGGGAACAATTCCAGCTTGAGGAACAACTGAATATTCAATATCAATGCACTTCTTGTTTGACTGACGGAAGCAAACCAGAAAGTTACATTCAAATATTGGAAAATGATCTCCAGAGCAAGTCAGAATCTCTCTCAGATGCTCTTGCAAACGTTAACAAACTTGAAACGTGTATTAGTGGCTTGGAACAAGAACTGGAGAAGCAGGCAAAAGAATTTGAAGCGGCTCTTGAAGACATAACGCATGCCAAAGTAGAGCAAGAGCAAAGAGCCATCCGAGCAGAGGAGGCTCTAAGAAAGGTGAGACAAAAATATGCAAATGTAGCTGAGAAGACAAGACGGAAATATGCAAATGTTGCTGAAAGGATACAGGAGGAGTTCAGGAGACTTTCCATGCAAATGTTGTCGACATTTGAGGCAAACGAGGCAGTGACTACGAAAGTATTGACAGAAGCTCGAGAACTGCGTGCACAGAAAAGTCAACTGGAGGAAACACTCCAGAAAGCTAATGAAGAGCTCCTTTCTGTTCAAGACAATTACGATGCAAAAATGGAAGAGCTCTCCAGAGAAATAAAAGTGAAAACAGATCAAATCGAACAGATGGTTTTGGAAATCAACGAAAAATCTAGGCAGCTTGAACATCAGAAGGAGCTTGAGACTGACGACTGTAAAAGAAGTTTGTCGCAGGAGATAGAAATGTTGAAAAGTGAGATAACAAGGCTGAGCACAGACAACAATTTCCTCTCTAATCAAGAGGAAAATCTAACTGCAGAGTTGGAACAGATGAAAAAATCACTTGCCGAAACCGAGATTGTGGTGGAAGAAGGAAATGCAGAAAGAGATGTGCTGGTCAGTGCCCTTGCTTCACTGAAGAAAGAGATGGAAGATTCACTGATGGAGTTAAATACCTTGAGGCAAATGAAAGATCAAAAGGAAATCATTATTGAAAGCTTAAAGTCGGAATTGGAAAACCTTAAAGCTCAGCATGATGACATGAAAAGCTCAAAATTTGAAGAAAAATCGTGGAAAGAACGACTAACAAAACTAGCAATCAAGCCAAAGGGTGATCTCAAGAAGCAGGAAGATGCATTACCCATGACTGAGAAAAAGAGGAACAGGCGAGCAGTAGTTTCGGAAGGAAAAAAGGGTACTCCGAGAAGTAATAAGCTTGCTCAAGTTTCTAGCAGCAACAAAGAGCTGACAAGTCTACAGGAGAAAATCAAATTGCTTGAGGTATTGAGAGCCTCTTCGCTTTTGTGATTGTTTCTATTATTGCCACATAAGAATAGGAATGCTGTTCAAATCTAACTTGTTGCCTTACGGTGGATCAAACTTTAGTGCAAAATTGCCTCCCTGCCATGTTTAAATCTTGTACTTCTGCTTCTGACAGGACCATATCCAATCGAAGCAAGCTGCATTCGACTCCATCAAGGATTCATTCCTCGCTAGGGAAAGTGACCTGCAAAACATAATTGAGGAGTTAGAGAGCAGGTTGCGAGAAAAGGTAATCCTAGTTTGTCCTATGATGCATAGAGCTGCTTTATACTTGGTACAAATTAGATATTTGCATGAGGCAAACAGCTTGAGATGTTAAGGCAGGGGATCAATCGGTAAGATCATACCTAAACATTTACAGAATGAACAGGAGATTAGTCGAGCAACTAGGCACATTAATTGAAGGATGAGAAATTTGGTGTCGAGGACTAAATATGTACTGCTTCGTTGTTGACTTGCATTTCGCAGAGAGTTCACGGAGTTTTCTCTCACTACTTCTTAGATGCTTCCAGAGATATATGACGCTTCGTCTTCAATGCAGAGATGTGAAGATATTGATGAAGTCATGCCAACAGGTGTGACACCTGAAGAATCGGAAACTCTATCGGAAAATATGTGCAATGCGTCACACAAGCCTGGCGAAAATGGCAATGCGATCCATGGGTATGACGAATTGAATTAGCCAGCTGAAGATCATTTTGTATGAATTATTCTTTGTATTTGTAGGGTGGTAACAATTTGGTTCTTTATTTCTTGCAGGGATCATTATGACATTGTTTTGGACAATGAAGCTTTTATCTCCGGTTCCAATGCCAGAGACAGCAACTTCGGCAACTTCGACGAGCTACTAACTGAATTGGCATCGTTGAGGAAGAGGAACGAGGCAATGGAGCTCGAGCTAAAGGATCTGCAAGAAAGATACTCCCAAATAAGCCTCAAGTTCGCTGAGGTGGAGGGCGAGAGACAACAGCTGGTGATGGCACTTCGAAACCTCAAGAACGCCAAGAATGGCAGCTGAACATCACCGGTGTAGTCACCCCGGTGAGCTACACCGATGATATAGCGTACAGAACTAAGCATTTGCTCTGGCCAATCAAGAGTCTTGATGCGAGGTCAACTGTTAATAAGCTTGTACATTAGCAAATAACGGCTATGGGCACGTCCGGCTAGACCATCTTCATACAAGTTTGTAAGAGCTTTTCGTCTGTACCCAAATAACTGAATGGCCATGTTTAGGGAACTTCCACTTGTGTCTCCAATTTGCTTTCCCCATCCACAAAACTAAGTACCTATTTCAGAATGCCCAATCCGCGATGCAAGTGACATTGCCCTTTTTACTTTTTGCGCATTCAGTTCTGCGTCCCGGATGAAGGAAGTAAGAACAATATATGCCGAAGCCCCACATTATGAGATCGCCATCATATATCAAAACATAATTATACTCAATCTGCTTAATGTCAATATTTTGGACCTCACAATTAATAAAAACAGGCACATTTGCATCTCTATTGAAGCAAAACGTCAAACACTTGAGCAACAAAAATTTCACCCTGGGGGCGCACGCTTAGATACTTAAGCAACAAAAATTCCACCCCCCACACTTCACCCTGGGCGTGCGAGCAGGAGAGAGAGAGAGAGAGAGAGAGAGAGAGAGAGAGAGAGAGATTGCCAAAAGATCTATCTACGTCTAGAGCGGGAATAATGGTTGTCATTCGGATTCCTCTTTCCGCTGAAAACTGCCAAGGCCTTCCTTACGGGAGGCTGAAAAGAACTAGTCTTATCGCTGTGATGGGAGAACACGTCATCTGAAGTGAACAAGTCATCTCCCTGTGCAACGGAATTTAATGCAGCCTTAGTTCAAGCAAAAGGAAAGGAACTTGAACGTTTCCAAGTTTTAATTGAGTGAATTGCTATGGCAAGAAAGATTCAACACAATGAAGATAATTCACCTGCTTATTTGCCTTCTTCTTTGTTTTAGGATAGAGGTACTTCTGTGGCAACTGATCTTCACGTAGAATGAGGTTCTTCGAAATGGCATCTCTTCCACCTTGGGGTAATGGCAGTGAAAACTGCAAAGAAATTGCATTTTTTAGAACTGAAAAATCCTCACAATATCATAGTTATGAAGCAAAGTGGGAATGGTTCCCATTTTAAAAGCAGAGATTACCAAGAACAATAAAATTTGGAAAAAGATAAGGACAGATTATAGCAACAAATACAACAATTAAAATTAAAATTAGCAAAAAGAGCCAACATGCTCATAGACAAACCAAAAAACATATTCAACATAACAATAACATTAATGATGACTACATCCACCTTCTGTTAAAATTAAAGAATAAAACTTGCAACTTCCAGCAACCAAATATACTTACTCTGGTGCCACGTAAAGTAATACGTGGTCGACGGGCTGCTAACACAACTCCATTTTCATTGACCGTGACAGCAACTTTACGCAAGGTTCCACCATTTCCACACTTTGGACAGAAAACTCTCCCTATTTCAGCAGTCACAGTATAGCAAGCATGGCATTTCAGTATCCACCTGGGAACACGAAACAAAACTTGAGTGATTTGACAATGAAGTTCATTAAAAATCGTTGCACTTTTTTTGTATAAGTAAAAAAGAACCATAGAAGCTAACAAGTTCCCCAGTGCACTGGTACAGGAGGGTAAGGTCACATAGCCATACCAGCTTTTGCAGGGAGGCTATTTCTGTGACTCAAACCAGTGACATCCAGGTCAAAGGGAGTGAGCCTAGCCCTCCAAGAACATTAAAACATTATGCCTGAAAGTCAAAGATTCAACAGCCGTAACTGCTGAAGAACCACCACGGTTTCCCACAAAACAATTGTCACCAACCCCCCAAAAAAAAAACCTCTCTGTTCCTGCTCTATTCCCCCCCCTTCCTTTCTCCTTTCCTTCCCTCTCTCCTCCCCTAGCCATAAATTTTTTCCAGAAAAATTGGCTCTTTCTTCCACAAGTTCTTGTCCCTCCTGATGGAACAGCAAGAGACAAAAATAAAAAAAGCTTCTACACCAAGTGAACTCTAACCTCTGACCACTTCCTACATTTGATTCCATCTGGAGAATGAGACAAGCTCAATTTCCATTAGTAGTTAAAATATCCTATCACCGAACTCAACTTTGAACTAACCAGATATGAAAAAAAAAAGGGGGACAAGAACTAAGTGTAAGGGGAAGTCAGCTGAAACCTTTAGGATGAACTATGAGAAATTCAAAAGGTTGGCATTCTCTATAAGAACTGCAGGCTGATGTCAAAGAAAATCAGAAAGCAAATCACCACGTCATTACATATATTATATTTAGATACAAACCTGTGCAGTTGGCGTATTTGCATTCCCCCAGGAGCAAGCAGGCGTAGCCCCATCTGAAGGATAACATTTTGCATTGCAAAATCACCAGTAACACAAGCTACACTGGACTCCGATAATGATCTCAGCACCCAACTCTGTTCACTACTCTCATCATCTAAATAAGATGCATCATTGCTTTCATTAGCCTGGCTTGAGATCTCCAATTGATCTGTTTCTTCACTGGCATTATCAACATCATCTCGACCAACAGCTTCAGCTTCAGATGCATCAACAGATTCCATTACTACAGAAGAAAGGTCATGTTCTATCCCTTCTCGAAGAGCTGATGCTGAATCTTCCTCCAATCTCATTTGTTTCAAGATAGAAGAAAGGTCCTCACTGCCCTCCACCCCTTTGACTATCTTACTCTCCTCAGAAGTTCCGTTGGCAGGTAGCACTTCTTCAGGACATTGATGTAATAGCTCTCCTGAGCCTTTGATATTGTCCATAGAGTGGCCATCAATATCGTTCTCGGCATCTTGTTGACTCTCTTTCTCAGATAATGTCTCAAAATGTTCACGTCTAGCTTTGCGTCTAAGATATCTTCTATGAGTACTTCTACTGACAGCAGGCAGCCAATCACCAGCATTATCGTCAACTTGTCCCTGAGAAGCGTCAATTCCATCTGCTACCATTTTCTTGCCTTCAATTGCAATCTCTTTTTTCTTGGGAGGAAATCTTCTATGTTTTGTTGAACTTCCTTCCACATTCTCATGATCCACAGAGTGATTATCACCAGCAGAATCATCTTTAGAAAGGTTGTCTTCTGGAATAATGTTCAGGTTTAAGTCCGTCAGTGGTAAAATTCTCGATGATGTATTTGTTTTCTCCTCAGCTTCATGTTCTAATGCTTCCCACTCTTCCAGATTAGGAACATTTTTTCCCCATCCAGGCATTTCATTCTCAGGAAGCCTCTTAATATTAACTGTATGTACAGGTGGTGGAAAATCTCTCAGATGGTTAGTGCCATGAATTTGAGCCTCAAGCATGTATGTCAGGGCAATGAGTTTCAGATCAACATCGGAAAGAGTTTGCAGGTCACCAGTTGCTCGCGCAAATTTGATAACTGTCAAATGCGACAAAATACATATAAGTCAATTGACATTCAAACTCTTCTATGAAGTCCAAAGCATAGCTTATTAATATATAAGAAAAATCATCCAAAGTCTTAGAAGATACACAAGAACGACAAGCAAGAAATAAATAAGCTAAGACCAAAACGGAATCACGGTCACTGCTTTAATTTTCAGAAACTGGGAACTTGATTTTATTACTGCTCCCTTAATTAATATTTCTACTTTTTGTCAGATCTGATTTCCACTTTAGTTTACAATTAATTCATCAGAATTGAACTGATAGGACAATTCTATTTAACAACCAATTCAAAAATATATAATCATGTTTGCAGCAGAAAAATCAAAATGGATTTAGCAAAATGACAAAATCAAAATGGACTAATACAAGCAACGACAACAAAAAAGGTCATGCTGATTGGCCATGTGTTGCCATTTGGAGATATTGCGGTATCCCTCAGCAGGTATGTCTCCACCTATGAATGTATATATTCAACGGATATCCATGTCAAATTTACAAAATTTGGCTTGGTGAAAACTTGGTTTCTGTCATCCATGGTCAGATGGCACGGGAAACTTGCATATAGGAACTGCACCTCAACAAAACTTCTCTAGATCCATATGATTTGATTTAGTTCTGCAGTCCCAATTTCTAGTATACTGATTACCTATGACAGGCATAACTACTTCTATCACTCCTTATGAATTCCCACTTGTGTCTGAATGAGAAAATTCAGACAAGGCGGATCATTTTCATGAGCAAGTTATATATCTCCCAAAGCTTCTTACAGAACATAATACCAAGAGCTTTCCCCTCAAACCTCTCGAAATCACCCTCTATACCATAAAACCCCCAAAATTTGACAATTCAGCTCAATCACCACGACAATCCCAGCGAAATCTTTTCCCCAAAAGCTCTCATAATCACCTTTTACGTCCATAAAACAAAAGGACAAGCGAAATTTCAGCTCAATCAAGACAACGAGCCCAGTCGTTCCCCCCTGAACAGTCTATATACCAGGGCTACAGCAATTCGAATCCCTCCGCCAAAGTACCTTTATTCAGAGCTTCGGGGCTCGGCTCCATGGTCTCGACGGCGAACGGCACGAGCTCGAGGCGGCGGCGCGAGACGGGGTCGCGGACCTCGCTCATGACCTCCGGCACGGAGACGAACCTGTCGGCGAGGCCCCGAAGCCTCTCGCCGCCCTCGATGATGGCGTTGGCGTCCACGACCGCCACCGACACGCCCTTCGAGGAGTCGCAGCTGCCCACGAAGATCCTCTGCGTCGCGGCCACGCCGTCCTGCGGCTCGGCCTTCGGCGGAGGCTGGGGCTGGGCCTTCACTACGTTGCTCCAGCAGGGGAGCGGCGCGGCCGCCGGGGGCGGGGCTGCCTGCGGCGGCGACGGCGGCGGTGCGGCGTCTTCCATGGCCAAGCAGAGTGGGAAAGGGAGAGTACGAGAGATGATGCTAAAACCCTAGTTGCGCAACTGCTTGTTGGGAGTTTTGCAGAAGCTGGGTATAATAAACGTTTATCATTGTAAAAGCCGGTATTTAATATTTTCTTTTCAGAAGTTCCATGAAAATTAAATTATATAAAATCTATTTTGTACTTCTTGCATAGCTAAATGGACTTCATTTTCATGAAATATACAAAACTACCGTGATCATTCAATTACTATTTAAAGTTATGGCTTCAAATTTATATTCTTAATTTATTTAATTTTTTTACTTTTATATGAGATCCAAGTATTATAAGAAAAGAAAAAAAATTTCAAATAAAAGTCAAAATCTTTTATTTTCTCAAATAAAAGTTAAAGTGGATTTTGTGTTAAATCGATCTCAACTTAGTTATGATAATTTCAAATAAAGGTATGATCTTGCTAGTCGCGGGCTGGCTGAATTTTTTTGATCAGTCTAAAGCATTTTTGTCAAAAGACAATTTTAATTTCAAATTATTTCTATTTTTCTATTTTTCTCTTTTCTTTTTCTTTGCCTTGCCCGTGGTTGAGGGCAAACTATCACCTTGCCCTCTTCAAGTCAACCACTGACAAAGAGGAAAGGGATAACTAGAAAAAAGAAAAAAAAAAAGGAAAAAAAACTCAAAAAAAAAAGAGAGTAAATGATGGAAATGCTCTAACTAGCTAAAAACTTAAAGCCTTTATTTGAAATTAAAGTAATCACTTTCTATTATTATTTGAAATAAAATCAATTTCAAGCCTTTATTTGAGAAAATGTGGGCACCTTAGATTCTTATTAGAACAAGGTCCGTTTCACGCCTTATTTGATAAAATGAGATCACTTTAGATTTTTATTTAGAATTTTCCTTAAAGAAAATAAGTGGTTGATTGCACCGTCCCTTTTGAAGTGATTTCTTCTTAAATAACAAAATTTAGCCAAAAAGAAAAAAAAATGGAAAAAGAAACCTAAAATTACTAGTGAGGTTTGATCTGATTCTTATATTACATTCTAAAGTGATTTTTCCTTTTGTTTTGTTTATGTCAATCTTCTATTATTTTTTTAAGTGACAAAGCCACAAAAAAAAAAAAAAAAATTAACTATGCATATTATGACATATTTATCCCAAAATTTTTATGACACAAAAAAATAAAACCAAAACTTATACCCATATGATACATCTAGTCCAAACTTATTTTGTGATACAAAAAACCCATGTGACACAATTACGACAAGTTAGTTTTTTATGACACAATTTACACCAAAATTTGAGATAAATGTAATGCATGGATGTAATTTTAGAGTTTAAAAGTTTGATATAAATATGTCACTTCAATAAAGTTTGGAATAAATATGTTTTTTTTTTCCAAATTAGTAAATATCTTACTTGAGGACAAATTTGGGGTTTTTGGTGTCAAAAAAATTGGTGTAGTTATGTTATAGTAGATATAATTTAGTGTGGTTAATACCCTGAAAAACACCAAATTGGTACACCCGCGACAAATTTATCCCAAACTATTTTTTTGGCCACCAAAAACCCCAAACTGGTATACCTTTGACAAATTTACCCCAAACTAGTACACTTATGATAAATTTACCCTATATTAGTTTTCGTTAAATTTTATTGTCAAATTATTAAGTTAAATAACACATGACAATTGATTGGTATACCAATTTGGGATTTTACGATCCGTTTGTCACAGTTTACAATTTTTGTGATTTTTTTGTGATATTAATCCAATTTAGCGAAGAGTATATTTGTCACAAATTTATTAGTTTTGGGGTTTTTTGCGGTCAAATAAATTAGTTTGTGGTAAATTTATCATAAATGTACCAGTTTATGGTTTTTTTATGGTCAGTCAGGGTAAATTTATCACAGATGTACTGGGTTTGGGGTTTTTAGGGTATTAACCCTATTTTTAAATAATCATATTTTCATTATTATTTTACCTATTACACAAGTTTAATGTTTTTGGTATAAATATTATGAAATCTATGGACTTAAGAATGTTCATTTCAAGAATTTTTTTTTGATAAGTAACTACTAAAACAATAGATTAGTGAATTTTTTTTTTTTTTCGCAAAGAGAGACTAATTGGATTTTTAATAAGTGGATAAAAGAACTTAATAGTTGGGTATGACATCCAAAAATGTTAAAAGAATTGATAGTCCATAATTAATATCCTCCGCATGCCTGATACTTACTTTTCTCATTTATGACTTTTCAAATATTAATATTCCTTTTCTCTGTTTAAATATTTATTTTGCCGTATTGACCTAAAATTTGTGAAATATTAAACTGAACAAGTTTGAAACTAGTGTAAAAAATCAAAAGGAATTGGCTGCCATATGATATTTACTGTTGTATCTCAACAGTTGAAACTATTGCACCGGTTACCCACCCTATGTAAAAGAGTTTGTGGACCTGCTGGCATCATTAATATTTGTTTGTAATGGTGTTAACCAAGCTCTTATCGTAATTAAGAGTGTTGTCATATGTTTTATTTTTATTTATTGTGGGCATTGAAAAAATTGTCCAAAAAATTCTAAATTTATGGTACCACATCAAATTCAGTTCTAGACCTACTAATGATGCTAATTTAATCATAAACCTTTTTGACAATTTGTCAATTTAATCATAAAACTTTTGACAATTTATCAATTTAATCATAAAAATTTTGACGATTTATCAATTTAATCATAAAACTTTTGACGATTTATCAATTTAGTCATAAACCTTTTGATGATTTATCAATTTAGTTAAAAATCTTTAAATTGTGTTTACTCATAAATTTTTTGACAATTTACCAATGTAGTCCTTCCAGATAATTATCCAAATAATAAGTTTATGATTAAATTTGCACAATTAAAAGATTTATGATTGAATTAGTCACCGTACAATAGGTTTAGAACTTTTTTGGACAACTATCCCATGACGGTCTCATGTATATTAAAAGGGTTGTGTCCCATTTTAATTTTAGATTTTATTTGTGTTAAAATTAGCATTGATGGAAAGAGAAATTTACAAGAAATCTAATCTTTTCAAAAGTTCTTAGGGGCAAAATTAAAGAACAATGAACATTGAGATCCTTATAATTATGTGTATACATGATAATGACGTGTCATGTGTATGAGATGTGCATGCAACGCACAATTGGTTATAAGTCTATAACTATTTATTTAATGATGCGTGATTATATATGTTTTAAAAATAACGGAGTGACACGACCTGAATTGGGTGTGAAGTGTGGCGGGTACGATGCCTCTTTCTGTTGATTTTATTGTGGTATGGTATCAGGCTTAAAAATCTCTCAAATGATTTCTAAAAAAGGAAATTCTTGATAAGATAACATGCGGTGGGCACGAAATTTCAAAATAACCTTAAAAGATTCCACAATTTGTACCTAATTCATCGAATTTTCAATGGAATTTGATTTCAATACTTCAAATCTGGCCTAAATTTTAAATTTCAAAAGCACGGAATTGCTTCTTGTATGTGTTCTACGATTTTTCATGAAGACATTAACAAATCAAAAAATGGAGATCTAATGGCTAATTACATGGATTATATCCTATCATGCCACGTAATACAATTTATACGAGAATTGTCAAGATTCAAGATAAACACCCATCAAATATGGGAGTGAGATCTCCTACCAGCGTACGTAAACCTGTGGCCTTCACTACGAGAGCATTCGGTCCAACGTTTATAAAAGCACACGAGAGCGAACATCTCTCTTTCGAAAACAACAAAAACCAGAGAAGAAGACATTCTGTCATTCCTTTCGAGTTCATTACCATGGCGACTAGGCATCCCGGGCTTTGCTTTCAACCGACCGACCAAGAACTCTTCGATTACTTGATGCGGAGGCTGAATGAAGAACCACTGCCTGACCCCAACCTCATCCGCGATTGTGACGTGTACGGCGGCGGCGACCCCTGGAAGATCTTCGACAAGGATAGGGGCGGGAAGTTCTATGTTTTCACAGTGCTGAAGAAGAAGAACAGATCAAGGGTGGACAGGACCGCTGGCTCAGGTTCTTGGAAGGGCGAACAGAGTTCCGACTTCAAGAATTTGCAAGGTGACGTGATTGGCCTCAAGAAACTCTTTACTTTCAAACCGAAAGGCGGCTCGAGCGCGAAAGCTGACAAGGCCGAGAATGGGCACTGGATCATGTACGAGTACTCGAAGCATCCCCACAACGTAAGTGTTTCTTTCCCTTTTCTGTTAGGTTGCTAATTATCCTAAATACACCGTTTGGTAGGTATATCTTCCTTAATGTTCTTGTCGACATGAATACTTTAGACACATTATTCATTCTGTGTCAACTTTGGATAATCTGGTATGTTGAAAAACGAAAGGTGCTTGTTTACTTAATTTCGATACTTTTAATGGATCTTAATTAGTTCTATCCAATTTCGACGCAATAGTTATGATTTGATGGATAACATGAATGTGTTTATGACTGATCCATCCACAATCCACAATGGACTGCAAAAAAGATTAGGGTATAAAAGGAATTCTTTGATCAATAAATTATTTGAGAAAGGTTACAAATATCCATAATTGATTTGGAAAGTACATATTATCGTACCACAATTTTGACTCATGTTATAGATTAAATATACATTTATAAGGCATAATTATACCATCGTTTTTTTTTTATATGTATTTTTGTTGTTTAATTTCTTTTTTTTTTCCTTTTTGTATAACAGGAAAAGGTAATTTAATTTTTTTAAATATAATGCAGGAAACGGAGTGTGTCTTATGCGTAATTCATAACAAATACGCGGGGGAAGCAAGCAAGAGGGTTCGCCGGAATCTGCACGCCCCAGTGCAACTTGAGGAAGAGAATCCACGGGCAAAGAAGGCACGGACACTCCGCGATGATCACACATACGCCATCGACGTTCCTGCCACCGCATCGCCATCCTCAACTACTGCTGCCGCTCAAGCTCAACCATCCTCTTCCCCGGCTTTGAACGAAGACGGAGTCTTCATTCCACGGAATAACATCAGCTTCACCACCAGAAATGCCAATTCGCTTCCTCCGACATTGGCGAACATGCAAGAAGATACCCGCCCGGCAGCTGCCCCCGCTTTTGGTGGCCCAAATGGTGGCCCCTTTTCTATGATGGGCACGGCAGCACCTGGGGTGGACTGGGAATGGGCGGATCGGTTGAAGAAGATGGAAATAAGTCCGACGGTCAAGCATCTCTTTTGTACAGTCGTCGAGCAACGCGCTCGAGCTCTTCAAGGATGGAACGACCTCGTTGAATCGCACTCCGGAGGAGTTCCATCCAATTTGTCTGATTAGTTTCTAGGCATTGGCCACTGCATCTAGCTAGTTATTAGGAGAATGGATGAACATCATGTTCTTAATTTCGACAATTACTATTATCTGCTCCAGATGACGTAAACTATTATGCCTTTGATAATAGATGGGATGTTTGTCACGTTTGAAATAAGATTTCTCACACAGCTCCGGTGAGGACTTAAGAAGGTTCACAGAACTCGCTAGGATCCCTCATAATCACTCCGATGCTCGAAAGATCGGTCCCTTCATATTTGCAGAATGCCCGGTTCAGTATATGCAAATGCGACCCGTTGCTCGCCTTTGGGGGAGGTTCAATGACCGCGACAGTGCAGCCAATGCACACAAGCTGGCTCGTAGGTCCACCGGCTGTGATGGTGTCTCCTGGTTAGGTTGTAATTTCTAGTGCAGTGTTTAGTACTTGAATTTTGCAGCAGTCATGTCATAGAGTGAAGAATTCAGACCGAGATGAATGCCACGGTAGGAACTTGTCATCAATACTATATAGAGTCAATTTTTAAAGTTGGTATCGCCCACTGAAGCCTTTTATATATATAAAAGGATTTTACTAGCATAATAATTATTGGGATAATATGACAATAACAGTTTATTCTGAGTCACAAATTCTTGAAGAAGTAAGTCTTACGATAATATATAATTATTTGTGATTTGATTTTTTGCAATCTAAAATAAATTGTTATTCTCACAGTAAATTAAATACTATTACGCAATCATTTCTCTATAAAAAAAAAAGTAAAGGATAAATTAAAAAGTAGGTATGTAAAACTGAACATCTTCAAGTTATCTATCCAACCCCCTACTTTTGTGCAACACATGCCTTTCCTTTCAAATTCATTTATAGAGGGAAAAGCATGAGAATAGTCCTAAATTTATTGCATGAATATCAATTTAGTCATAAATATTTTGACGTAGTACTAATTAAGTTATTCATTTTGGCCAAATATTGCTAACATGGATGCCAGCTAACTTATGTGGCACTGTTGGTGTTGACTTAGATAATTTTTAATTTTTTTAGTTTTGTTTATTTTTAAATATATTTTCAGATTTTTTCTCTCTCATATCTTCTTCCTTTTGTTGATAACTGACCATCAGCCATAGGCAATGATTAGCATTGGCCATGGCGAGGCCAAACCTTAGCAATGGTTGGCCTCACTAAATCTTGCCTATGCGAGGTTGACCATTGCCTAAGAAAGGGCTCCCCTCACCAAATCTAGCAAGGTTGGCCCTCGCCTAGGCTAGGATAGCTTCACCAAATTTAGCATGGCGAGGTGTCGACCCTTCTTGGGAAAAGGGGAGCCCTTGCCTAGGGGCTCGGCCTCACAATGGCTAGGCAAGGCTACTTCGCCCAGCCATGGCTAGTGGCTAGTCATTGGCAAAAGGAAGAAGAAATGAGAGAAAAAAAAGAACAAAATAGAAAAAAATTTAAAAGAAAATTATTAAAATGTCATTAAAATGTATCCACATTAGTATTGGCAATGTTGCTAAAGCTAGCCGATGTCCATGTCAACAATATTTGATCAAAATTAGCCCGAAGGATTGCATTAGCACTAGGTCAAAAGATTTATAACTAAATTGACACCATTAAAATGTTTAAGATTAAATTGACATAAATACAATGTGTTTAGGACTTCTCTGTGTTTAGGACTTCTCTAATACTTTTCCCCATTTCTCTATTCTCCTACTAAAAATAACTTGCATCCATCACTTATTTGGCACATGCACAATGCATGCGAAGAAACTTGTCATATTTCACAACTGTGGATTTTAATTCTTTTCTATTTCATGGTCTGAACCGTGGATTTCAAGATAATCAAATTGTTTGTAACTTGTCAATTTCATTATTACAAGTAGTGTTTTAAAGTTGAGAATTAGAAATTCATATTTGTTAGGATAAAGAATACTTCAAGTGCGAAAACTTAACATAATAGACAAATAGGTGCCCAAACTTCTAAAATAAACACCTAAGTACCAATATTCGAGAAAAAATGAATACTTAAGTATCAATAGCGAGAACTTCCCGCCAAACAACTGACATGATTTTTTCTAGCGAAAATTTTGAATGATGTGGCATTTCTTTAAAAAAAAAAAATTATCCACATGACACTAATGTGACTAGATAAACCCCCATTTTGGATTTTTAATATGTATATTAATTAAATTAAATTTTAAAAATAAATTAAAAAAAAGGCAACAAATCAACAAGGGCCTCCACAACCATCGTAGTCGCCACCCCACCATTGCTACAAAGGGTTGACAACGGTGGGGGCAATGGTTGGTTGGGGTCGTCGAGCCTCGTCCAATGGCCGGCTACCCTGGCTGATGGTGGGCGAAGGCGTGCAAGCCCTTGCCCAATTTTGGCGTGAGGGGTCGCAACCCTCCCTTAGAGGGGCCAAGGCCACTGCTAGCTATGGTGGGGTAGGGTGATGACCCCACCTCAGCCAATAGCGGCCCTTGGCCCAATCTAGGGGAGGGCACAAAAGCCCTCACCTACAGTCGACTAGCCATTGGCGAGGGGCCAACAATCTCGGCTAACCCTTATCTTATTGTTGTCGGCCCTTTTCGACCCTTTTCGACAATGGTGGGATGGTGGCAACGAGGGCCATGGAGGCTCTTGCTGATTTGCTGCTTTTTAAAAATAATTTAATTGAATGAATATTTATATTAAAGTCAAATTTTGGGCTAGACTGATGTTTTGGGACAAGGACTGTTGAGTGAACATTCTTGCAAGTCGCGCAGACTAGTTTTATTAAAAAAATAATGTCACATTGGATTTTCAGCAAGTGTTGTCAGAGCCATCACTTAATTGTCCAATTTTTTTTTAATAAAAAAAAGAAGTGGCTCTTATGTGTATATTTTAGAAGTGTTGACACTTATGTGTTCATTCGTACCAAGTTTTGGTACGTGGAGTATTCTTTTGTATATGTCAAGCGTTGAGATTAACATCACACGGTGAGAAACAACTTTTCTTTCCATATACAAATGACCAAGGACTACTTCGTATATGACTTTGTAGTGGATAATTATCTGCATTTTTTAAATTGTTTATCTTAAAATATTCATTTAACATTGGCTTAGTGGCGTTCTTTTAAAATGTTTAGTCAATCATAAGGGATTTCTTTTTCAATAGTTAATACTGCACCGTGTTCTTATAACTTCTTAATTAGTCAAAGATGTCTCTACATTCTAAGACAAAATTCCGTTTTGCTTGTAACTTGCATTATATTGTTTCAGCTATATTAATAATAATATATATGCTTTTATTTTAGAAATTTTATTTATGTTATACTTAGGCTTATTGACAATTCGAGACTTAATTTGAAAGTCATATGACTTTTTGAGAGACAATTATCTATATCCTTTTAACTGTTTACTAAAAATAGGATTAATACCACTAAAAGTACGAAATTAGTACGTCCGTAGCACATTTACTACAAACTAATTTTCATGTCACAAAAACTCTTAAATTCATACACTATTGTCACATTTACCCCAAATTAAGTTTTTTGTCATAAAAAAATATTAAACTAGTATATATGTACCGCATTTACTGTAAACTGATATACTCTTGCCATATTTATCCAAAATTGTAGTAAATCATCGATTTGTTTTAGAGTAAATATGGCACCGGTGTACCAATTTAGTAGTTTTTATGACACAAATTCATTCATGGTAAATTTGACACTGATGGATTAACTTGGAGGTTTTAGTGTTATTAACCCTTCAAAATATTGATGAAGATTAGTGTTCCTTTAAAATGTTTTGTCAATTATAAGTTATATACTTTTGAATGGTTAACATAGCATTGAATTGTTATAATTTATAAATTCTTAATTAGTTAATATATTGAATCCAAATTTTGTTTTTGCTAGTTGACTAATTTGTTCATGGAGAATTTATTGAAAAAAAATAAAAATCAAGATGCCCGAAAGTGCATGACTTTTTTGCATCAATATTTTTAGCATATTTTTATTTACTCTAAGTAACAAAAACAAAAGTTCTTAGATATAATAACTAAACAGACTTTATATTAAACGTTTTTCTTTTGAAATAGGAGGTACCAATCGGTTCTCACCCTGGAACTTGGAATTGGACCAAGTAAGGTTGGTTCTAAGTTTGTGAAATTCATAATCGGCCCATCTGGTCTTGGAATTGGACCGGATTGAACCATCATCCGGTCCAATCCTCGGGTGGGTCAAAGATCCGGCAGATAAATTTTTTTTTTCCTTCTATTCCTTGCAAGGCTACAAGTGTGTCTCTCTCTATGCAAGTTGTCATCCTCGAAATACTTATCTTACTTGTTTGGAAGTAATTTCAGTAAAATGATTGTAAAAAATTAACATATATGGCCTAAAGTAAGCCTTGTAAAAGGAATTAGTTGCTGGAATTTTGAGTTCATTTCCTGTAAACTCATAGATATCCAAATGAATGCTATTTTTGTCTAGGTGCTCAGAAACACATTTGTCCTCAATCATCTTTTGAGAATCGTAACACCAAGAATCATAATAAAAAAGAAAACTATCCACTCGATCCACACTTAAAATCGAAAATTGGACCTTTTATCACTAGCCTCGGAGTTGGAATTGGACCAATGCTCACCCCTAATAGGAGGGGCAAGGAAGATATAAGTTGTCATAAGAACAATGAAGAAGAAGAAGCTAGTTTTTTTTTTCCCTAGATCGCAATAGCCAGTAAGTTAAAAATTTGATGGAAACATTAGAGGAAAATAACTAAGTTAAAGAAAATTGCGCAACTATGAAAAGCATTAAGGCCTACCTATTAAGATGATTTAGTCAAATATGGATGGAAATTGCTATACCTTTTGGTTAATGATTTGGAACGACTAGTCAAAATTGAAGCATAGACTTTAGTAGAAAATATTTAAATTAACTTTGACAAAATAACGTTAACTATTTTTGAATCTAATATAAGTCTAATCTAAGAAAGACATTACTATTTCTAAATTCTAATTTTATCGTAGCCAAGTAATGAATATGGTTATTTGAATAACTGTTTTTTTTTTAAATTTTATTTCTCCATAGTTAAGCTACTAATTTTCCGAAATAAATATATATTAGGGTCATTCGTTTTTCTTGGTCCTTTTTTACCCGGTGGCCCTGAAATTTTGAAATAACCTTGAAAACATTTCCGCAATGTAGCCAATTCATCAAATTTTAAACGGAATTTGATTTCACATCGAAAAAGCTGGTCAAGCTTTTGAAATCTGGAAGCATGGCATTACAAAAGATCGTCCGAACCAGTTAGGTGAACAAGAATCTGATCCAACTACTTGTGCCAGCTGGACATAAGCAAATAACAAAGCAAGATCAATGGTAACAATTTGATTTGTCCTAGATATTACGTCCCCTAATAATCTCACGCCACGCAACACAGTTTATTCAAGAATTTTCAAGATTCAAAATAAGCAATCCATTTCTACCTTGGTATACTCATCATGTTCTCTTCACTATAAAGTAGTCACCTTACAGTTATAAAAGCACATAAAAAAAAAAAAAAGGCGAAAATATTCATTCGAAAACAAGAAGAGCTAGAGAAAAGAAGGAGAGATTCTGTCAATTGCTTTCGAGTTCGTTATGATGGCGATTAGGCATCTGTGTTTCGTTTCCGACCCACCGACGAGCAACTCTTTTTCCAATACTTGTTGCGGAGGCTGAATCAGGAGCCGCTGCCCGACCCCAACGCCATCCGCGACTACGACGTGTATGGCGGCGGCGATCCTTGGAAGGTCTTTGGCAAGGATAGGGACGGGAAGTTATGTTTTCACCTTGTTGAAGAAGAAGAACAAATCACGGGTGGATAGGACTGTCGGCTCGGGTACTTGGAAGGGCGAACAGAGCCATGAAATTAGGGATTCGCCAGGCGAGCTCGTCGGCTACAAGAAAATCTTTACTTTCAAACTGAAAGCCAGCTTGACTGCGGAAGTCGAGAAGGCCGAGAATGGGCACTAGATCATGTACAAGTGCTCGACGCATCCCCCATAATGTATGCGTTTGGTTGGTATAAACGCGATGTCGAATCTAGATTAGCCATTGATAATTTGATTTTGTATGTTTAGAGACGGATGGCACTACGTAAATTTGGTGCTTTCTAGATCCTAACTACTTTGCTCCAATTTAAAGCATCAGTTAGGGTTTGATCTATAATATAAGTGCCTTGATGATTCGTCCACGATGAACTACGAAAAAGATTAGGTTATAAACGAAATTATTTGATCAACAAGTTAATTATACAAAATCGGCTGTTCTCGTCATGACTTGATTGATCAAGATAGTATCTGCTTTTACGATAACTCAATTTTGGGTTGCATATACATTGTAGGCCATAGTCATCCTATCATACGTTCGATACACGTATTTTAGTTGTTCAATTTCTTTCAATTTCTTTCAAGTTCTTTTCTTTTTTAATCAAAGGGAGAGGATGATTTATTCCGATTAAAAATTATGAGGACTAACTCGGGGGGAGTGAGATTATTGTCAAGATGATGAATAAACAGTTATATCAGGTTTCTTTTTAAAATAAAGATGGCAGGGAAAAAATATCCAATACACTAGTGTTTTGAGGCTTAAAGTAAATAGATAGACTTTTCTCTTGTAATTAACTTCATCGAAGATAAAAAATTTCTTATCTTTAATAATTATTAATAAGTGGTCAATGGACACTCATTAAAACTCTAATAATTATTAATAAGTGGTCAATGGACACTCATTAGTACAAGTTTTCTTTAATACAAGGAAACATTGACTAATTTAAATTAACTTAGCTATATTCTTCTACTTCTTACTAATAGTGACCGTAAGACAAGTGAATAGAGACATTACATATAAATTTCTTCAGAAAATTGTACTTTCCACTTTATGAAGTAAGCATAGAATTCCTAATATTATTTATTTTTTTTCAAAAAATTTATTTGATTATGTTTAGAATACTATTAACTTATCAAACACAATCAATTTTGTGAAATTCGTCATAAAAGTTAAATTTTATTTCAAAGATCTCATTCTGTTTTTTTTTGCCACATTTTGATAGGGCTTACCTAATTTAACCCATTTAAAAGAATTGAAAGTCTAGAATTTACATCCTCCGCATGCCTAATACTTACTTTTCTCATTTATGACTTTTCAAGTATTGATATTCCTTTTCACTATTTAATTCAATTTTATTTTTGGTATATGGCCCAAAAATTTATGAAATACTAAATTATGCAAGTTCAAAACTAGTGTTAAAAATTTAAAGGAATTGGCTAGCATTTGATATTTACTATTGTATCTCAATAGTTGAAACTAACGTGCTGGTTGCTCACCCCATGTAAAAGAGAATTTGTGGACCTATCGGCATCATTAATATTTGGGTTAATACCTTGAAAAACTCCAAATTAGTACATCCACGACAAATTTAACCAAAAACCCCAAACTGATACATATTTGACAAATTTACTCTAAACTAATATATTTAGGACAAATTCACCCTGTATTAGTTTCCGTTAAATTTTATTATCAAATTACTAAGTTGGATAACTTGTGATAGTGGACGGGTATATTAGTTTGGGATTTTACTATATGTTTGTCACAAATGTATCATTTTTGTGATTTTTTGTGTTATTAATCTAATTTAACAGAGGGTATATTTGTTATAAATGTATCGGTTTGGGATTTGTGGCGATCGAACAAATTAGTTTGGGGTAAATTTATCACAAATATTCCAGTTTTGGGTTTTTGTGGTCATTTGGGGTAAATTTGTCACATGTGTACTAGTTTAGGGTTTTTCGTGAAAAAAAAATAGTTTAAAGTAAATTTGTCAAATGTGTACCAGTTTAGTTTTTTCAGGATATTAACACTTAATATTTATTTGTAACGGTGTTAGCCAAGCTCTTATCATAATTAAGAATGTCACATGTTTTATTTATATTTATTGTGGGCATCAAAAAAATTGTCCAAAAAATTCTAAATTTATGGTACCGTGACAAATTTAGTTCTAAACATGTTAGTCATGCTAATTTAGTCATAAACCTTTTAATGATTTGTTAATTCAGTCATAAACCTTTTGATGGTTTGTCAATTTAGTTATAAACCTTTGATTGTGTTTAATCATAATTTTTTTTTGATAATTTGCCAATGTAATCCTTCGGGACAATTATCCAAATAATAGGTTTATGATTAAATTTTTCAAATTTCAAAGATTTAAGACTAAATTTACACAAGTGAAAGGTTTAAGACTAAAATGGAAGATTATTAAAATATTTAGAATTGAATTTGCACAATTGAAATATTTATGATTGAATTGGCTATCGTATAATAAGTTTAAAACTTTTTGGACAATTATCCCGTGACTGTCTTATGTATATTAAAAGGGTGGTTGTGTTCCATTTTAATTTTAGATTTTACTTGTGTTAAAATTAGCATTGATGGAAAGAGAAATTTACGAGAAATCTAATTTTTTCAAAAATTCTTGGGAGCAAAATTAAAGAACAATGAACATTGAGATCCTTATAATTACGTGTATACATGATAATGACGTGGCATGTGCATGAGATGTGCATGCAATGGACAATTAGTTATAAGTCTATAACTATTTATTTAATGATGCGTGATTATATATGTTTTAAAAATAATGGAGTGACACGACTTGAATTGGGTGTGAAGTGTGGCGGGTAGGACGCCCCTTTCTGTTGATTTTATTGTGGTATCAGGCTTAAAAATCTCTCAAATGATTTCTAAAAAAGGAAATGTATTGTTATCAAACATTTCTTGAAAAGATAACATGCGGTGGGCATGAAATTTCAAAATAACCTTGAATGATTATGCAATTTGTACCTAATTCATCGAATTTTTCAATGGAATTTGATTTCAATTCTTCAAATCTGGCCTAAATTTTAAATTTCGAAAGCACGGAATTGCTTCTTGTATGTGTTTTACGATTTTTCATGCAGACATTAACAAATCAAAAAATTGAGATCTAATGGCTAATTACATGGATTATATCCTATCATGCCACGCAATACAATTTATACGAGAATTGTCAAGATTCAAGATAGACACCCCATCAAATATGGGAGTGAGATATCCTACCCGCGTACGTAAACCTGTGGCCTTCACTACGAAAGCATTCGGTCCAACGTTTATAAAAGCACGCGAGAGCGAACATCTCTCTTTCGAAAACAACAAAAACCAGAGAAGAAGACATTCTGTCATTCCTTTCGAGTTCATTACCATGGCGACCAGGCATCCCGGGCTTTGCTTTCAACCAACCGACCAAGAACTCTTCGATTACTTGATGCGGAGGCTGAATCAAGAACCACTGCCTGACCCCAACCTCATCCGCGATTGTGACGTGTACGGCGGCGGCGACCCCTGGAAGATCTTCGACAAGGATAGGGGCGGGAAGTTCTATGTTTTCACAGTGCTGAAGAAGAAGAACAGATCAAGGGTGGACAGGACCGCTGGCTCAGGTTCTTGGAAGGGCGAACAGAGTTCCGACTTCAGGGATTTGCAAGGTGACGTGATTGGCCACAAGAAACTCTTTACTTTCAAACCGAAAGGCGGCTCGAGCGCGAAAGCTGACAAGGCCGAGAATGGGCACTGGATCATGTACGAGTACTCGAAGCATCCCCGCAACGTAAGTGTTTCTTTCCCTTTTCTGTTAGGTTGCTAATTATCCTAAATACACCGTTTGGTAGGTATATCTTCGTTAATGTTCTTGTCGACATGAATACTTTAGACACATTATACATTCTGTGTCAACCTTCGACAATCTGGTATGTTCAAAAACGAAAGGCGCTTGCTTACTTAATTTTGATGCGATAATTAAGATTTGGTTGATAACATGAATGTGTTTATGATATGATCCATCCACAATCCACAATGGACTACAAAAAAGATTAGGGTATAAAAGGAATTCTTTGATCAATAAGTTATTTGAGAAAGGTTACAGATATCCATGACTGATTTGGAAAGAACAACACGTTGTAGATTAAATGTAAGGCGCATAATTATTCCATCGTTCTTTTTTATATAAATATATGTATTTTTTTTGTTTAATTTCTTTTTCTTTTTCCTTCTTGTATAGCAGGAAAAGATAATTTAATTTTTTTTAAATATAATGCAGGAAACGGAGTGTGTCTTATGCGTAATTCATAACAAATACGCGGGGGAAGCAAGCAAGAGGGTTCGCCGGAATCTGCACGCCCCAGTGCAACTTGAGGAAGAGAATCCACGGGCAAAGAAGGCACGGACACTCCGCGATGATCACACATACGCCATCGACGTTCCTGCCACCGCATCGCCATCCTCAACTACTGCTGCCGCTCAAGCTCAACCATCCTCTTCCCCGGCTTTGAACGAAGACGGAGTCTTCCTTCCACAGAATAACATCAGCTACACCACCAGAAATGCCAGTTCGCTTCCTCCGACATTAGCGAACATGCAAGAAGATACCCGCCCAGCAGCTGCCCCGGCTTTTGGCGGCCCAAATGGTGGTCCCTTTTCTATGATGGGCACGGCAGCACCTAGGGTCGACTGGGAATGGGCGGATCGGTTGAAGAAGATGGAAATAAGTCCGACGGTCAAGCACCTCTTTTGTGCAGTCGTCGAGCAACGCGCTCGAGCACTTCATGGAAGGATGGAACGACCTCGTTGAATCACACTCGGGAGGAGTTCCATCCAATTTGTCTGATTAGTTTCAAGGCATTGGCCACTGCATCTAGCTAGTTATTAGGATAATCGATGAACATCATGTTCATAATTTGGACAATTACTATTATCTGCTCCTCCATACGATGTAAACTTTTATGCCGTTGATAATAAATGGGATGTTTGTCACGTTCGAAATAAAATTTCTCACACAGCTCCGGTGAGGACTTGAGAAGGTTCACAGAACTCGCTGGGATCCCTCATAAGCACTCCCATGCTCGGAAGATCGGTCGCTTCATATATGCAAATGCGACCCGTTGCTCACCTTTGGGGGAGGTTCAATGACCGCGACAGTGCAGCCAATGCACACGAGCTGGCTTGCCAGTCCACCGGCTGTGATAGTGTCTCCTCGTTAGGTTGTAATTTCTAGTGCAGTGTTTAGTACTTGATTTTTGCAGCAGTCATGTCATGGAGTGAAGAATTCAGACCGAGATGAATGCCATGATAGGAACTTGTCATCAATACTATATAGAGTCAATTTTTAAAGTTGGTATCCCCCAATGAAGCCTTTTATATATATATAAAATGATTTTACTATCATAATAATTATTGGGATAATATGATAATAACAGTTTATTATGAGTTACAAATTCTTGAAGAAGTGAGTCTCACAATAATTTATAATTATTTGTGATTTGATTTTTTGTGATCTAAAATAAATTGTTATTTTCACAGTAAATTAAATACTATTACGCAATCATTTATCTATATATATATAAAAAAAAAAAGAGAGTAAAGGATAACTTAAAAAGTAGGTATGTAAAACTGAACATCTTCAAGTTATCTATCCAACCCCCTAATTTTGCGCAACACATGCCTCTCCTTTCAAATTCATTTATAGAGGGAAAAGCATGAGAATAGTCCTAAATTTATTGCATGAATATCAATTTAATCCTAAATATTTTGACGTAGTACTAATTAAGTTATTCATTTTGGCCAAATATTGCTAACGTGGATGCCAGCTAACTTATGTTGCACTGTTAGTGTTGACATAGATAATTTTTCATTTTTTTAGTTTTGTTTATATTTAAATATCTTTTCTGATTTTTTTTCTCTCATATCTTCTTCCTTTTGTTGATAACTGACCATCAGCCATAGGCAATGATTAGCATTGGCCATGGCGAGGCCAAACCTTAGCAATGGTTGGCCTCACTAAATCTTGCCTAGGCGAGGTTGACCATCGCCTAAGCAATGGCTCCCCTCACCAAATCTAGCAAGGCTGGCCCTCGCCTAGGCTAGGGTAGCTTCGCCAAATTTGGCATGGCGAGGTGTCGACCCTTGCTTGGGAAAAGGGGAGCCCTTGCCTAGGGACTTGACCTCACAATGGCTAGGCAAGGCTACTTCGCCCGGCCATGGCTAGTGGCTGCTCATTGGCAAAAGGAAGAAGAAATGAGAGAAAAAAATACAAAAATAGAATTTTTTTTTAAAAAAATTTAAAATTATTAAAATGTCATTAAAATTTATCCACGTTTGTATTGGCAATGTCGCTAAAGCTAGCCAGTGTCTATATCAACAATATCCGATCAAAATTAGCCCGAAGGATTGCATTAGCACTAGGTCAAAAGATTTATAACTAAATTGACACTATTAAAATGTGTAAGATTAAATTGACATAAATACAATGTGTTTAGGACTTCTCTAATACTTTTCCCCATTTCTCTATTCTCCTACTAAAAATAACTTGCATCCATCACTTATTTGGCACATGCACAATGCATGTGAAGAAACTTGTCATATTTCACAACCGCGGATCTTAATTCTTTTCTATTTCATGGTCTGAACCCTGGATTTCAAGATAATCAAATTGTTTGTAACTTGTCAATTTCATTATTACAAGTAGTGTTTTAAAGTTGAGGATTAGAAATTCTTATTTGTTAGGATAAAGAATACTTCACGTGCGAAAACTTAGCATAATAGACACATAAGTGCCAAAACTTCTAAAATGCACACTTAAGTACCAATATCCGAGAAAAAAATGAATACTTAAGTATCAATAGCGAGAACTTCCAGCCATACAGCTGACATGATTTTTTCTAGCAAAAATTTTGAATGATGTGGCATTTCTTTAAAAAAAAAATTATCCACATGGCACTAATGTGACTAGATAAACCCCCGTTTTGGATTTTTAATATGGATATTAATTAAATTAAATTTAAAAACTAAATTAAAAAATGGCAACAAATCAACAAGGGCCTCCACAACCATCGCAGCCGCCGCCCCACCATTGCTACAAAGGGTTGATGATGGTGGGGCAATGGTTGGTTGGGGTCGTCGGGCCTCGTCCAATGGCCAGCTACCCTAGCTATTAGTGGGCAAAGGCGTGCAAGCCCTTGCCCAAATTTGGAGTGAGGGGTTGCAACCCTATCTTAGTGGGGCCAAGGCCACTGCTAGCTATGGTGGGGTAGGGCGATGACCCCACGTCAGCCGATAGCAGCCCTTGGCCTAATCTAGGGGAGGGCACACAAGCCCTCCCCTACAGTCGACTAGCCATTGGCCGGGGGCCAACAATCTGGGCTAACCCTTACCTTACTATTGTTGGCCCTTTCCGACAATGGTGGGACGGTGGTGACGAGGGCTATGGAGGCTCTTGCTGATTTGCTACTTTTTAAAAATAATTTAATTTAATGAATATTTATATTAAAGTCAAATTTTGGGGTAAATTGACATATTGGGACAAGGATTGTTGAGTGAACATTCTTGCAAGTTGCGCAGACTAATTTTATTAAAAAAAAATAATGTCACATCGGATTTTCGGCAAGTCTTATTAAAGCCAGCACTTAATTGTCCAATTATATATATATATATAAAGAAGTGGCCGTTATGTGTATATTTTAGAAGTGTTGACACTCATGTGTTCATTCGTACCAAGTTTTGGTACTTGGAGTATTTTTTTGTATATGTCAAGCATTGAGATTAACATCACACGGTGAGAAACAACTTTTCTTTCCATATACAAATGACCAAGGACTACTTCGTATATGACTTTGTAGTGGATAATTATCTGTATTTTTTAAATTGTTTATCTTAAAATATTCATTTAACATTGGCTTATTGGCGTTCTTTTAAAATATTTAGTCAATCATAAGGGATTTCTTTTTCAATAGTTATTACTGCACCGTGTTCTTATAACTTCTTAATTAGTCAAAGATGTCTCTACATTGTAAAACAAAATTCCGTTTTGCTTGTAACTTGTATTAAATTGTTTCAGCTATATTAATAATAATATATATGCTTTTATTTTAGAGATTTTATTTATGTTATACTTAGGCTTATTGACAATTCGAGACTTAATTTGAAAGCCATATGACTTTTTGGGAGATAATTATCTATATCCTTTTAACTGTTTATTAAAAATAGGATTAATACCACTAAAAATACGAAATTATTACATCAGTAGCACATTTACTACAAACTAATTTTCATGTAACAAAAACTCTTAAATTCGTACGCTATTGCCACATATACCCCAAATTAAGTTTTTTGTCATAGAAAAAAAATTAAACTAGTATATATAACCGATATACTCTTGCCATATTTATCCAAAATTGTAGTAAATCATCGATTTGTTTTAGAGTAAATATGGCACCAGTGTACCAATTCAGTAGTTTTTATGACACAAATTAATTCATGGTAAATTTGACACTGATGGATTAACTTGGAGGTTTTAGTGTTATTAACCCTTCAAAATATTGATGAAGATTAGTTTTTCTTTAAAATGTTTTGTCAATTATAAGTTATATACTTTTTAATAGTTAACATAGCATTGAATTGTTATAATTTATAAATTCTTAATTAGTTAAAGATGTCCCCATATATTGAATCCAAATTTTGTTTTTGCTAGTTGACTAATTTGTTCATGGAGAATTTATTGAAAAAAAATAAATAAATCAAGATGCCTCAAAGCGCATGACTTTTTCACATCAATATTTTTAGCATATTTTTATTTACTCTAAGTAACAAAAACAAAAGTTCTTAGATATAATAACTAAACAGACTTAATATTTTTATATTAATCATTTTGCTTTTGAAATAGGAGGTACCAAACGGTTCTCACCCTGGAACTTGGAATTGGACCAAGTAAGGTTGGTTATAGGTTTGTGGAATTCAGAATCGGCCCATCTGGTCTTGGAATTGGACCGGATTGAACTGTCATCCGATCCAATCCTCAGGTGGGTCAAAGATCTGGCAGAAATTTTTTTTTCCTTCTATTCCTTGCAAGGCTACAAGTGTGTCTCTCTCTATGCAAGTTGTCATCCTCGAAATACTCATCTTACTTGTTTGGAAGTAATTTCAGCAAAACAATTGTAAAAAATTAACATATATGGCCTGAAGTAAGCCTTGTAAAAGGAATTAGTTGCTGGAATTTTGAGTTCATTTCCTGTAAACTCATAGATATCCAAATGAATGCTATTTTTGTCAAGGTGCTCATAAACGCATCTATCCTCATTCATCTTTTGAGAATCATAACAACAAGAACCGTAATAAAAATTAGTTTAAAGTAAATTTGTCAAATGTGTACCAGTTTAGTGTTTTTTGGGATATTATCCCTTAATATTTATTTGTAATGGTGTTAGCCAAGCTCTTATCATAATTAAGAATGTCAAATATTTTATTTTTATTTATTGTGGGCATCAAAAAAATTGTCCAAAAAATTCTAAATTTATGGTACCGTGACAAATTTAGTTCTAAACATGTTAGTCACGCTAATTTAGTCATAAACCTTTTAATGGTTTGTCAATTCAATCATAAACCTCTTGACAATTTGTGAATTTAGTTATAAACCTTTGAATTGTGTTTAATCATAATTTTTTTTTGACAATTTGCTAATGTAATCCTTCCGGACAATTATCCAAATAATAGGTTTATGATTAAATTTGTCAATTTTCAAAGGTTTAAGACTAAATTTACACAAGTGAAAGGTTTAATACTAAAATGGAAGATTATTAAAAGATTTAGAATTGAATTTGCACAATTGAAAGATTTATAATTAAATTGGCTACTGTACAATAAGTTTATAACTTTTTAGGCAATTATCCCGTGACTGTCTCATGTATATTAAATGGGTGGTTGTGTTCCATTTAATTTTAGATTTTACTTTTGTTAAAATTAGCATTGATGGAAAGAGAAATTTACAAGAAATCTAATCTTTTCAAAAATTCTTGGGAGCAAAATTAAAGAACAATGAACATTGAGATCCTTCTGATTACGTGTATACATGATAATGACGTGGCATGTGCAAGAGATGTGCATGCAATGCACAATTGGTTATAAGTCAATAACTATTTATTTAACGATGCGTGATTATATATGTTTTAAAAATAATGGAGTCAAGTTATAACACGACTTAAATTGGGTGTGAAGTGTGCTGGGAATGACGCCTCTTTCTATTGATTTTATCATGGTATTGGGCTTAAAAAATCTCTCAAATGATTTCTAAAAAAGGAAATGTATTGTTATCAAACGTTTCTTGAAAAGATAACTTGCGGTGGCCACAGCATTTCGAAATAACCTCGAATGATTATGCAATTTGTACCTAATTCATCGAATTTTCAATGGAATTTGATTTCACAACGTCAAATCTGGCCTAGCTTTTACATTTCAAAAGCACGGAATTGCTTCTTGTACGTGGTGTACGATCGTGCATTACAGACAAAGATCTTCCGAACCAACCAGTTAGTTAGGTAAACAAGAATCTAAATCCAACTGCTTGTGCCGGATGGAAATAAGCAAATAAAAAAATGGAGATCTAATGGCTAATTACATGGATTATATCCTATGATGCCACGTAATACAATTTATACGAGAATTGTCAAGATTCAAGATAAACACCCATCAAATATGGGAGTGAGATATCCTATCCGCGTACGTAAACCTGTGGTCTTCACTACGAGAGCATTCGGTCCAACGTTTATAAAAAGCACACGAGAGCGAACATCTCTCTTTCGAAAACAACAAAAACCAGAGAAGAAGACATTCTGTCATTCCTTTCGAGTTCATTACCATGGCGACTAGGCATCCCGGGTTTTGCTTTCAACCCACCGACCAAGAACTCTTCGATTACTTGATGCGGAGGCTGAATCAAGAACCACTGCCTGACCCCAACCTCATCCGCGATTGTGACGTGTACGGCGGCGGCGACCCCTGGAAGATCTTCGACAAGGATAGGGGCGGGAAGTTCTATGTTTTCACAGTGCTGAAGAAGAAGAACAGATCAAGGGTGGACAGGACCGCTGGCTCAGGTTCTTGGAAGGGCGAACAGAGTTCCGACTTCACGGATTTGCAAGGTGACGTGATTGGCCTCAAGAAACTCTTTACTTTCAAACCGAAAGGCGGCTCGAGCGCGAAAGCTGACAAGGCCGAGAATGGGCACTGGATCATGTACGAGTACTCGAAGCATCCCCGCAACGTAAGTGTTTCTTTCCCTTTTTTGTTAGGTTGGTTAAATACACCGTTTGGTAGGTATATCTTCCTTAATGTTCTTGTCGACATGAATACTTTAGACACATTATTCATTCTGTGTCAACTTTGGATAATCTGGTATGTTGAAAAACGAAAGGTGCTTGTTTACTTAATTTCGACACTTTTAATGGATCTTAACTAGTTCTATCCAATTTCAACGCAATAGTTATGATTTGATGGATAACATGAATGTGTTTATGACTGATCCATCCACAATCCACAATGGACTGCAAAAAAGATTAGGGTATAAAAGGAATTCTTTGATCAATAAATTATTTGAGAAAGGTTACAAATATCCATGATTGATTTGGAAAGTACATATTATTGTACCACAATTTTGACTCATGTTATAGATTAAATATACATTTATAAGGCATAATTATTCCATCGTTTTTTTATATGTACTTTTGTTGTTTAATTTCTTTTTTTTTCCTTTTTGTATAACAGGAAAAGATAATTTAATTTTTTTAAATATAATGCAGGAAACGGAGTGTGTCTTATGCGTAATTCATAACAAATACGCGGGGGAAGCAAGCAAGAGGGTTCGCCGGAATCTGCACGGCCCAGTGCAACTTGAGGAAGAGAATCCACGAGCAAAGAAGGCACAGACACTCCGCGATGATCACACATACGCCATCGACGTTCCTGCCACCGCATCGCCATCCTCAACTACTGCTGCCGCTCAAGCTCAACCATCCTCTTCCCCGGCTTTGAACGAAGACGGAGTCTTCATTCCACGGAATAACATCAGCTTCACCACCAGAAATGCCAATTCGCTTCCTCCGACATTGGCGAACATGCAAGAAGATACCCGCCTGGCAGCTGCCCCGGCTTTTGGTGGCCCAAATGGTGGTCCCTTTTCGATGATGGGCATGGCAGCACCTAGGGTCGACTGGGAATGGGCGGATCGGTTGAAGAAGATGGAAATAAGTCCGACGGTCAAGCATCTCTTTTGTGCAGTTGTCGAGCAACGCGCTCGAGCACTTCATGGAAGGATGGAACGACCTCGTTAAATCACACTCGGGAGGAGTTCCATCCAATTTGTCTGATTAGTTTCTAGGCATTAGCCACTGCATCTAGCTAGTTATTAGGATAATCGATTAACATCATGTTCTTAATTTTGACAATTACTATTATTTGCTCCTCCAGACGATATAAACTTTTATAACGTTGATAATAGATGGGATGTTTGTCAAGTTCGAAATAAGATTTCTCACACAGCTCCAATGAGGACTTGAGAAGGTTCACAGAACTCGCTGGGATCCCTCATAAGCACTCTGATGCTCGGAAGATCGGTCGCTTCATATTTGCGGAATGCCCGGTTCTGTATATGCAAATGCGACCCGTTGCTCGCCTTTGGGGGAGGTTCAATGACCGCGACATGGCAGCCAATGCACAGAAGCTGGCTCGCTAGTCCACCGGCTGTGATAGTGTCTCCTGGTTAGGTTGTAATTTCAAGTGCAGTGTTTAGTACTTGAATTTTGCAGCAGTCATGTCATAGAGTGAAGAATTCAGACCGATATGAATGCCATGATAGGAACTTGTCATCAATACTATATAGAGTCAATTTTTAAAGTTGGTATCCCCCACCGAATTCGTACACTATTGCCACATTTACCCCAAATTAAGTTTTTTGTCATAAAAAAAATTAAACTAGTATATATGTATCACATTTACTGTAAATTGATATACTCTTGCCATATTTATCCAAAATTGTAGTAAATATTTGATTTGTTTTAGAGTAAATATGGCACCAGTGTACCAATTCAGTAGTTTTTATGACACAAATTCATTCCTGGTAAATTTGACACTGATGGATTAACTTGGAGGTTTTAGTGTTATTAACCCTTCAAAATATTGATGAAGATTAGTGTTCCTTTAAAATGTTTTGTCAATTATAAGTTATATACTTTTGAATAGTTAACATAGCATTGAATTGTTATAATTTATAAATTCTTAATTAGTTAAAGATGTCCCCATATATTGAATCCAAATTTTGTTTTTGCTAGTTGACTAATTTGTTCCTTTTGTTCATGGAGAATTTATTGAAAAAAAAAAAAAAAAAATCAAGATGCCCGAAAGTGCATGACTTTTTCACATCAATATTTTTAGCATATTTTTATGTACTCTAAGTAACAAAAACAAAAGTTCTTAGATATAATAACTAGATAGACTTAATATTTTTATATTAAATGTTTTTCTTTTGAAATAGGAGGTACCAATCGGTTCTCACCCTGGAACTTGGAATTGGACCAAGTAAGGTTGGTTCTAAGTTTGTGGAATTCAGAATCAGCCCATATGGTCTTGGAATTGGACCGGATTGAACCGTCATCCGGTCCAATCCTCGGGTGGGTCAAAGATCCGGCAGATAAAAAAAATTTTCCTTCTATTCCTTGCAAGGCTACATCTATGCAAGTTGTCATCCTCGAAATACTTATCTTACTTGTTTGGAAGTAATTTCAGTAAAACGATTGTAAAAAATAAACATATATGGCCTGAAGTAAGCCTTGTAAAAGGAATTAGTTGCTGAAATTTTGAGTTCATTTCCTGTAAACTCATAGATATCCAAATGAATGGTATTTTTGTCTAGGTGCTCAGAAACACATCTGTCCTCAATCATCTTTTGAGAATCATAACAACAAGAACCATAATAAAAAAGAAAACTATTGACTTGATCCGCACTTAAAATAGAGAATTGCACTTTTTATCTTTAGCCCCGGAGTTGGAATTGAACCAATGCTCACCCTTGATAGGAGAGGCAAAGAAGATATAAGTTGTCATAAGAACAATGAAGAAGAAGAGGCTAGTTATTTTTTTTTTTTTTTCCCTAGATCGCAATAGCCAGTAAGTTAAAAATTTGATGGAAATATTAGAGGAAAATAACTAAGTTAAGGAAAATTGCGCAACTATGAAAAGCATTAAGGCCTACCTATTAAGATGATTTAGTCAAATATGGATGGAAATTGCTATCCCTTATGGTTAATGATTTGGAACGACTAGTCAAAATTGAAGCATAGACTTTAGTACAAAATATTTAAATTAACTTTGACAAAATAACGTTAACTATTTCTGAATCTAATAGAAGCCTAATCTAAGAAAGACATTACTATTTCTAAATTCTAATTTTATCGTAGCCAAGTAATGAATATGGTTATTTGAATAACTGATTTTTATTTTTTAAATTTTATTTCTGCATAGTTAAGCTACTAATTTTCCGAAATAAATATATATTAGGGTCATTCGTTTTTCTTGGTCCTTTTTTACCCGGTGGCCCTGAAATTTTGAAATAACCTTGAAAACATTTCCGCAATGTACCCAATTCATCAAATTTTAAACGGAATTTGATTTCACATCGAAAAAGCTGGTCAAGCTTTTGAAATCTGGAAGCATGGCATTACAAAAGATCGTCCGAACCAGTTAGGTGAACAAGAATCTGATCCAACTACTTGTGCCAGCTGGACATAAGCAAATAACAAAGCAAGATCAATGGTAACAATTTGATTTGTCCTAGATATTACGTCCCCTAATAATCTCACGCCACGCAACACAGTTTATTCAAGAATTTTCAAGATTCAAAATAAGTAATCCATTTCTACCTTGGTATCCTCATCATGTTCTCTTCACTATAAAGTAGTCACTTTACAGTTATAAAAGCACAAAAAAAAAAGGCGAAAATATTCATTCGAAAACAAGAAGAGCTAGAGAAAAGAAGAAGGAGAGATTCTGTCAATTGCTTTCGAGTTCGTTATGATGGCGATTAGGCATCTGTGTTTCGTTTCCGACCCACCGACGAGCAACTCTTTTTCCAATACTTGTTGCGGAGGCTGAATCAGGAGCCGCTGCCCGATCCCAACGCCATCCGCGACTACGACGTGTATGGCGGCGGCGATCCTTGGAAGGTCTTTGGCAAGGATAGGGACGGGAAGTTATGTTTTCGCCTTGTTGAAGAAGAAGAACAAATCACGGGTGGATAGGACTGTCGGCTCGGGTACTTGGAAGGGCGAACAGAGCCATGAAATTAGGGATTCGCCAGGCGAGCTCGTCGGCTACCAGAAAATCTTTACTTTCAAACTGAAAGCCAGCTTGACTGCGGAAGTCGAGAAGGCCGAGAATGGGAACTAGATCATGTACAAGTGCTCGACGCATCCCCCTTAATGTATGCGTTTGGTTGGTATAAACGCGATGTCCAATCCAGATTAGCTATCGACAATTTAATTTTGTTTGTTTAGAGACGGATGGCACTACATAAATTTGGTGCTTTCTATGGATCCTAACTACTTTGCTCCAATTTTAAAGCATCAGTTAGGGTTTGATCAATAATATAAGTGCATTGATGATTCGTCCACGATGAACTGCGAAAAAGATTAAGTTATAAACGTAATTATTTGATCAACAAGTTAATTATACAAAATCGGTCGTTCTCGTCATGACTTGATTGATCAAGATAGTATCTGCTTTTACAATAACTCAATTTTGGGTTGCATATACATTGTAGGCCATACATCCTATCATACGTTTGATATACGTATTTTAGTTGTTCAATTTCTTTCAATTTCTTTTCTTTTTTAATCAAAGGGAGAGGATGACTTATTCCAATTAAATATTATGAGGACTAATTCGGGGGGGGGAGTGAGATTATTGTCAAGACGATGAATAAACAGTTATATCAGGTTTCTTTTTAAAATAAAGATGGTGGGGAAAAAATATCCAATACACTAGTGTTTTGAGGCTTAGAGTAAATAGATAGACTTTTCTCATGTAATTAACTTTATCGACGATAAAAAAAGTTTCGTATCGTTTATAATGATTAACAAGTGTTCAATGGACACTCATTAGTACAAGTTTTCTTTAATACAAGAAAACATTGACTAATTGAAATTAACTTATTTACATTCTTCTACTTCGTACTAGTGTACAAAATTTAAAGGAATTGGCTAGCATTTGATATTTACTATTGTATCTCAATAGTTGAAACTAACGTGCCGGTTGCTCACCCCAAATAAAAGAGAATTTGTGGACCTACCGGCATCATTAATATTTGGATTAATACCCTGAAAAACTCCAAATTGGTACATCCACGGCAAATTTAACCAAAAACCCCAAACTAATACATATTTGACAAAGTTACTCTAAACTAATATATTTGTGACAAATTCACCCTCTATTAGTTTCCGTTAAATGTTATTGTCAAATTACTAAGTTAGATAACTTGTGATAGTGGACAGGTATATTAATTTGGGATTTTACTATATGTTTGTCACAATTGTACAATTTTTGTGATTTTTTGTGTTATTCATCTAATTTAACAGAGGGTATATTTGTTATAAATGTATCAGTTTGAGGTTTGTGCGATCGAACAAATTAGTTTGGGGTAAATTTATCACAAATATACAAGTTTGGGGCTTTTTGTGGTCATTTGGGGTAAATTTGTCACATGTGTACTACTTTGGGGTTTTTCATAAAAAAAAATTAGTTTAAAGTAAATTTGTCAAATGTGTACCGATTTAGTGTTTTTTAGGATATTATCCCTTAATATTTATTTGTAATGGTGTTAGCCAAGCTCTTATCATAATTAAGAATGTCACATGTTTTATTTTTATTTATTGTGGGCATCAAAAAAATTGTCCAAAAAATTCTAAATTTATGCTACTGTGACAAATTTAGTTCTAAACATGTTAGTCATGCTAATTTAGTGATAAACATTTTAATGGTTTGTCAATTTAGTCATAAACCTTTTGACAATTTGTCGATTCAGTTATAAACCTTTGAATTGTGTTTAATCATAATGTCAAGCCCTGATCCTCGGGCATGCGCCCATCCCTCACCTTGGTCTATTTAAAAGAATTTGCAATATCCCAGGATGTATCACCGACCCTTTCATTTTCATATGCACATGTGGAATCAATTAAAAATCCCCAGACAATAAAATATTGGGATAGAGCAGTAGGACTAAATTTCAAACTCTTAAAAACCTTCACTCTTATATACAAGGTGAACTATTAAATTTAATTCACATTAAGCCAGTTTAAAAGCAAGGTCTACAAGCAGAAGTGGGGTCTACAAGCTACGGGTCCCCGTCATCCTTTTCATCATCCTCCATACTCCAACCGGAGCCTTCAGCAGACTACACCAAACTGTCGAGATCTTCAAAATCCAAGTCTATTGCATCTAGGGACCTGAAATGGTTATTCAATAACTAATGAGACAACGTCTCAACAAGTTCTACCCCCTAAGACCCGATTAGTAAACTAATACACCTTAGCGCTGTCCATGCACAACACGAGTCAGAGGACTTACCTTGGCCTTAGATTCCACCTGCACATTAGTACAGTTCAATAGGCACCCAAGCAATCACAACAGATTGAAGCATCGATCAAATCTACTTAGTCGATTTCGTCTCAATCGAACCATTCACCGGTCATCTCTATTCAATCAATCAATTCACCATGCTAGATCAAATCATTGATCAATCGACCTAGTCGATCACATGCTTGGTTAGCACATTCAATACTATCTATAAGTCCGATTATAGTCTAAGACTGCTCACTCTAAGCTGATATATAGATAGTATAGCTCGCACTAAGTTGATAGGGTTAAGGTATACTGCTCTCGCTAAGCTAACATATCGCCTATAGGCTGATATAGTATACCGGTATATTGCTCTCACTAAGCTGACATATCGCTCGTAGGCTAATATAGTATACTCCCGATACTCACTTTAAGCTGATAAAGTGTACTGCTCGTGCTAAGCTGACATATCGCCTGCAGGCTGATATAGGCTCACTCTAAACTGATAAAGTGTACTGCTCGCGCTAAACTGACATATCACCTGTAGGTTGATATAGTACACAAGTATACTGCTCTCGCTAAGTTGACATACCAGAGCCCGTAGGATAATATAGTATACTATCTGACCATTCAATCCATTCCATCTTTTATCATTTTCGATAAAATAGCCGTGTGTGGAGAACACGGTCAGCCTTAGCCAAAATATAATATTTTCCCTTCCATAACTCCCTTTCTGTAGTCCACTCAAATATTTTTGGCATTATTAATTGATACCTGTTTATTTTTCAATTAATAACCAATGATTATTCAATTATAGAATAATTCTCATTTTCACAAATAATTCAATTTTTCAACAGGAAATAAAGCTCAATTAAATAAACGGACTGCACCACGATAATCAGCATAAAATTCCGGTGGTCGGCTATCCCTGCCTAATTTATGGAAAATAAATAAATAATTAATTTAATTTCGAAAATTAATAATTAAATACCAAAAATCCAATTTAGGCCCATAATGCCTAATTGGACGCCAAAATGGATCGGGAAAAATCCCAAGATGCATTCAATAAATAATAGTACATCTCTACTTGCTAATTACACTAATCAATCACCTAACATGCATCAAAGTTACTCTAAACTAATCTAACCACCTAATTGCATTTAATTAAATATAATCAACCCTTAAGTATAATTAGCAAACTAAGAAAGTATTAGTGAGTAAAACTCACGTGATTAAAAGCGGGGAACGGGACACCGTGACGGCGATGCGATGGCGGCCAAAATTCGAACTTTCGACGGCGTCGACGAACACTTGGGCCAGGCCTAAAAGCTTCGCAAGCCCACAGTAAAAGATGGGCTTGGGCCGAACTTGCTTGGGCCTCCTTCTTGGCTGCTATGCGGGCCTTAGGACTGGGCTAAAACTTGGGCTTGGACCTGCCGAAAATAATTGCGAACCGGGCTGAGTTGGGCTGAAATGGCTAAACTGAATGGGCCTCACTGAACTCACGGGCTGGACAAGAAAGCCCAAAGGTGCTTCTGGTCTTGCTTGGAGGAGCTGGGCTGAACAAGACTGAACCGGGCCTGTCTTGTTGCAGGCTTCAAGATGCGTGCTTCGGTGGGCTGGGCTGCTCAAATTCACAGGCAAGAGGAGACCGAAACTGCTGGGCCTGGGTGAGCTGCTGTACTTCGCTGGATTGAAGAAGTTGGGCAGCATCTTCGGTCGAGCAGCTGGATCAACGAAAGTGGAGCAGGCTTCGATCAACAGGATGGGTTCGCTGGCATAAGTGGGACGCGCGGCTGCTCCGCTGGGATCTTCGACCGTGGAAGCTGAACGAGAAGACACGGGTGTGCTGGCAGAGATGGGATGAGGATTCGGTGAGACGGCGGGGTCTTCTATGGGGCTTCACGGCGTTAGATTGACCGAGCTTGGAGGAGACTCGGACGTGTGGAGCAGCTGCAGGGGAAATCGGTGGCTTCGGTGAGTCTTCGGTGGACTGCTTCGTTGGTGGTGTCTCGGAGGCATGGAGGAGTCAACAACTTGCTGAGGTAATTACCGAGTTGACTGAGGCGTGGGCTGTTGTGGCCTCGCTTGACTGCACGCATGGAAGACACAAGGAGAGGCAGCTGTAATGAACATCCGGTGAAAACATGGGCGTGTGGCGGTCGACTGGAGGACTTTTGGTGGAGGCTTGGTGGTCAACAACCAGAGAGAGAATTCTGCCGGTTTGACCGATGGAGACACGAGCTAGTGTCTTCGGTGGGTTGGGCTGCTGCAGAAGAATTCGGTGGATGGGGGAAAGAACTTTGCGGCAGCAATTGGGGCCGGAGATGGAGCTGTGTCGTTGCTCGGTAAGGGGAGGACGAAACGTCGAAGGAAATAAAGAAAGCAGAAGCTGCTCGTCCCAAGATGGGGTACTTTGCCGAGAGAATGGTTGAAAAGAAAGCAGAGGCGGCCAAGGATTGAGGGGAGCAGCTGGACGTGTGAAAGAAGTCAAGGAGGGGGCCGCAAAATCCACAAATTCTATCCAACTAATTAGATGCTTGTTCCAATACTTTCCAACCTTGAAATTTCTATAAATTAATCAATTTTGAAGCCCAAAATTGATGCTCCTTGCAAAGCTCCGAATTTCACTTTGGTCTTCAAATTTCTTTAACAATTTTCCCAAATTCAATGTCCACTTTTGATGTAGAAAAAGTCTACATAATTTCTACAAGTCCCTTTCGCTATACAGCTCAGTTTGCAAGTCGAGAATTTCTTCAATTCGGCCAGTCCGAATTTCCGATAATTTTCTGCAACGTCCGAAACGGTTTTTTGGTAAAAATCCCGGAATTTCTGAAAAACCTTCTGAGACTGATTCGACGTTCCTAAAATTTATTGTGACATGAAATGACTTTCAATTTCTAAAATCGGACTCGAATTCACGGTTAATTTTCATTTGACCCGTTTTTAGCGTGACCTAAGCTACCGGGTAACTTTCAGGCATTTTTAATGCAAATGACTTGTGGTCGATTTTTTTTGAGCCACTATGAGACCACTCAACTCATTGGTGACTCTTGATTATTGTAAAAATCCTTAGGATCCAAATACGGACAGAAGGTACCAAAACAATAAGAAAATCAGTCTAGTGTAAGTCGACGAGAATTTTCCAATTTTGTAGTGTCACCCACGATTGGCCACACATCTCTATCGAACCGACCTATCTCTGATCTCTAATTGATTTTATACTGTGCCGCAATGGCCTCTAAAGATAGACACGGTCGAAAAATCGATTCCTAGTCGAATTCTCAAGTCTATTTGCCTTAAAATTCTTATTGGTTTCCCCAGATAGTCTATTATCTTAAGAGTGATCAGTTTTGAGAACAGTCCTATAGGTGCGTCAATGAAATGCTCGATTTATTCAGTAGAAAACAGAGTCGAAAATCTGGGATGTCACACATAATTTTTTTTTTTTTTTGACAATTTGCCAATGTAATCCTTCCGGACAATTATCCAAATAATAGGTTTAGGATTCAATTTGTCAATTTTCAAAGGTTTAAGACTAAATTTACACAAGTGAAAGGTTTAAGACTAAAATGGAAGATTATTAAAAGATTTAAAATTGAATTTGCACAATTGAAAGATTTATAATTGAATTGGCTGCTGTACAATAAGTTTATAACTTTTTAGGCAATTATCCCGTGTCTGTCTCATGTATATTAAATGGGTGGTTGTGTTCCATTTAATTTTAGATTTTACTTGTGTTAAAATTAGCATTGATGGAAAGAGAAATTTACAAGAAATCTAATCTTTTCAAAAATTCTTGGGAGCAAAATTAAAGAACAATGAACATTGAGATCCTTCTGATTACGTGTATACATGATAATGACGTGGCATGTGCAAGAGATGTGCATGCAATGCACAATTGGTTATAAGTCAATAACTATTTATTTAACGATGCGTGATTATATATGTTTTAAAAATAATGGAGTCAAGTTATAACACGACTTAAATTGGGTGTGAAGTGTGCTGGGAATGACGCCTCTTTCTATTGATTTTATCATGGTATCGGGCTTAAAAAATCTCTCCAATGATTTCTAAAAAAGGAAATGTATTGTTATCAAACGTTTCTTGAAAAGATAACTTGCGGTGGCCACAGCATTTCGAAATAACCTCGAATGATTATGCAATTTGTACCTAATTCATCGAATTTTCAATGGAATTTGATTTCACAACGTCAAATCTGGCCTAGCTTTTACATTTCAAAAGCACGGAATTGCTTCTTGTACGTGGTGTACGATCGTGCATTACAGACAAAGATCTTCCGAACCAACCAGTTAGTTAGGTAAACAAGAATCTAAATCCAACTGCTTGCGCCGGATGTAAATAAGCAAATAAAAAATGGAGATCTAATGGCTAATTACATGGATTATATCCTATGATGCCACGTAATACAATTTATACGAGAATTGTCAAGATTCAAGATAAACACCCATCAAATATGGGAGTGAGATATCCTATCCGCGTACGTAAACCTGTGGTCTTCACTACGAGAGCATTCGGTCCAACGTTTATAAAAAGCACACGAGAGCGAACATCTCTCTTTCGAAAACAACAAAAACCAGAGAAGAAGACATTCTGTCATTCCTTTCGAGTTCATTACCATGGCGACTAGGCATCCCGGGTTTTGCTTTCAACCCACCGACCAAGAACTCTTCGATTACTTGATGCGGAGGCTGAATCAAGAACCACTGCCTGACCCCAACCTCATCCGCGATTGTGACGTGTACGGCGGCGGCGACCCCTGGAAGATCTTCGACAAGGATAGGGGCGGGAAGTTCTATGTTTTCACAGTGCTGAAGAAGAAGAACAGATCAAGGGTGGACAGGACCGCTGGCTCAGGTTCTTGGAAGGGCGAACAGAGTTCCGACTTCACGGATTTGCAAGGTGACGTGATTGGCCTCAAGAAACTCTTTACTTTCAAACCGAAAGGCGGCTCGAGCGCGAAAGCTGACAAGGCCGAGAATGGGCACTGGATCATGTACGAGTACTCGAAGCATCCCCGCAACGTAAGTGTTTCTTTCCCTTTTTTGTTAGGTTGGTTAAATACACCGTTTGGTAGGTATATCTTCCTTAATGTTCTTGTCGACATGAATACTTTAGACACATTATTCATTCTGTGTCAACTTTGGATAATCTGGTATGTTGAAAAAGGAAAGGTGCTCGTTTACTTAATTTCAACACTTTTAATGGATCTTAACTAGTTCTATCCAATTTCGACGCAATAGTTATGATTTGATGGATAACATGAATGTGTTTATGACTGATCCATCCACAATCCACAATGGACTGCAAAAAAGATTAGGGTATAAAAGGAATTCTTTGATCAATAAGTTATTTGAGAAAGGTTACAGATATCCATGATTGATTTGGAAAGAACAACACGTTATAGATTAAATGTACATTTATAAGGCATAATTATTCCATCGTTTATATATATATATATATATTTTTGTTGTTTAATTTCTTTTTTTTTCCTTTTTGTATAACGGGAAAAGATAATTTAATTTTTTAAATATAATGCAGGAAACGGAGTGTGTCTTATGCGTAATTCATAACAAATACGCGGGGAAGCAAGCAAGAGGGTTCGCCGGAATCTGCACGGCCCGGTGCAACTTGAGGAAGAGAATCCACGGGCAAAGAAGGCACAGACACTCCGCGATGATCACACATACGCCATCGACGTTCCTGCCGCCGCATCGCCATCCTCAACTACTGCTGCCGCTCAAGCTCAACCATCCTCTTCCCCGGCTTTGAACGAAGACGGAGTCTTCATTCCACAGAATAACATCAGCTTCACCACCAGAAATGCCAATTCGCTTCCTCTGACATTGGCGAACATGCAAGAAGATACCCGCCCGGCAGCTGCCCCGGCTTTTGGTGGCCCAAATGGTGGTCCCTTTTCGATGTTGGGCATGGCAGCACCTAGGGTCGACTGGGAATGGGCGGATCGGTTGAAGAAGATGGAAATAAGTCCGACGGTCAAGCATCTCTTTTGTGCAGTCGTCGAGCAACGCGCTCGAGCACTTCATGGAAGGATGGAACGACCTCGTTAAATCACACTCGGGAGGAGTTCCATCCAATTTGTCTGATTAGTTTCTAGGCATTGGCCACTGCATCTAGCTAGTTATTAGGATAATCGATGAACATCATGTTCTTAATTTTGACAATTACTATTATCTGCTCCTCCAGACGATGTAAACTTTTATGCCGTTGATAATAGATGGGATGTTTGTCAAGTTCGAAATAAGATTTCTCACACAGCTCCGATGAGGACTTGAGAAGGTTCACAGAACTCGCTGGGATCCCTCATAAGCACTCTGATACTCGGAAGATCGGTCGCTTCATATTTGCGGAATGCCCGGTTCTGTATATGCAAATGCGACCCGTTGCTCACCTTTGGGGAGGTTCAATGACCGTGACATTGCAGCCAATGCACACAAGCTGGCTCACCGGTCCACCGGCTGTGATAGTGTCTCCTGGTTAGGTTGTAATTTCTAGTGCAGTGTTTAGTACTTGAATTTTGCAGCAGTCATGTCATAGAGTGAAGAATTCAGACCGAGATGAATGCCATGATAGGAACTTGTCATCAATACTATATAGAGTCAATTTTTAAAGTTGGTATCCCCCACTGAAGCCTTATATATATATAAATGGATTTTACTAGCATAATAATTATTGGGATAATATGACAATAACAGTTTATTCTGAGTCACAAATTCTTTAAAAAGTGAGTTCCATAATAATTTATAATTTTTCTGATTTGATTTTTTGAGATCTAAAATAAATTGTTATTCTCACAGTAAATTAAATATTATTACGCAATCATTTCTCCATAAAAAAAAAAAAAGTAAAGGATAAATTAAAAAGTAGGTATGTAAAATTGAACATCTTCAAGTTATCTATCCAACCCCCTACTTTTGCGCAACACATGCCTCTCCTTTCAAATTCATTTATAGAGGGAAAAGCATGAGAATAGTCCTAAATTTATTGCATGAATATCAATGTAGTCCTAAATATTTTGACGTATTACTAATTAAGTTATTCATTTTGGCCAAATATTGCTAACGTAGATGCCAACTAACTTATGTGGCACTGTTGGTGTTGACATAGATAATTTTTAATTTTTTTAGTTTTGTTTATTTTTAAATATATTTTTTGATGTTTCCTCTCACATCTTCTTCCTTTTGCTGATAACTGACCATTAGGCATCGGCAATGATTAGCATTGGCCATGGCGAGGCCAAACCTTAGCAATGATTGGCCTCACTAAATCTTACCTAGGCGAGGTTGACCATCACCTAAGCAAGGGCTCCCCTTACCAAATCTAGCAAGGCTGGCCTTAGGGGTGAGCATGGTCCGAGCCACCCCCTAACCCTAGAACCATCCCGCAGTGTCGGTCCTCAATTTTTAGGACCGATGACCGACCCTATTGAGCCTGGGACCAAGGACCGAACCGACCCAATGGGTTCGGTCCGGTTCCAGGGTTAACCCGGGACCGATCAATAATTTTTTTCGTCTTTTTTTTTTATACTCCCTAAAAAAGCAAACCTACAAATTCAAATTACACATCCATTAACAATATGGCATTGTGCAACTAAACTATAAATACCAATACATATTTAGCAAATTTAAGATGACGCAATAATAGAAATTTTGTACCTGCTAATTGCTCATCGAGATATGGGACAAGATGGAAAATTCTTATAATCATCTATCTTTAATATTCATAACATCATTTGCAAAAGGGTTTTCCTGCATTTGATCATGTAGAGTCCACTTAACCAAAAAATGAGTTTCACACCACTTGACTAGCATTTGATCATGTAGAGTCCACTCAACCAAAAAATGAGCTTTACACCACTTGACTAGGAAATCACCATAGCAACTCTGCAGACTACTCTACTCTTCAAAAACTTATACCATTTGACACAAATTGAAAAGCAAAGTGCAGCTAAAATTCATTAGCAAAATACAATTAAATCATAAAAAGTTCAAAATACTTAATATAAACCATGAATATATAACTTCATATCTTGTTAATTCACTTGAACTTCTAAACACCTGAAAACAAAACAAATGACACATAATTATTTTATTTTTTTTGGATAACCCAGGGAACCCTGTAAGCCGACAGTCGGCGAGCAAACCCCGAGGAAGTGATTGTAGGACCTACCACTATAGTATTCTAGGTAAAAATCCCAAACGACGCCTCTGGGATTCGAACTCCTCCTCTTCGTGAGGGGAAGAGAACTCAAACTAGCTGCACTGCTGCGGGCGGTGGTAACGACACATAATTAATATACACCAAAAGTTTTAAATTGAAATTACAATTAGTGCTATTGATAGAACATCTCAATATAATATAATATAACAGACATTTTACTTAGGTTTTGAATATATAAAAGAATTATAATATAATATAATATACATGGTTGGTCCAGGGGTTGGACCGACCCAAAACTCTTAGAACTGAGGACCAACCCGCACAGTGTTGGTCTTGGAATTTCAAGACCAATGATAGATCCAATTCCCTTGGGAACCAGACCAGGACCGATAGGGTTGGGCCGATCGAGGGTCGGTTTAGGATCGACCCTAGATCACTGCTCACCCCTAGCTGGCCCTCGCCTAGGCTAGGGTAGCTTCGCCAAATTTGGCATGGCGAGGTGTCGACCCTTGCTTCGGAAAAGGGAAGCCCTTGCCTAGGGGCTCGGCCTCACAATGGCTAGGCAAGGCTACTTCGCCCGGCCATGGCTAGTGGTTGGTCATTGGCAAAAGGAAGAAGAAATGAGAGAAAAAAAAAAAAGAACAAAAATATAATTTTTTTTTAAATTATTAAAATGTCATTAAAATTTGTCCACGTTAGTATTGGCAATGTCGCTAAAGCTAGCCGGTGTCCATGTCAACAATATCGATCAAAATTAGCCCGAAGGATTGCATTAGCACTAGGTCAAAAGATTTACAACTAAATTGACACTATTAAAATGTTTAAGATTAAATTGACATAAATACAATGTGTTTAGGACTTCTCTAATACTTTTCCCCATTTCTCTATTCTCCTACTAAAAATAACTTGCATCCATCACTTATTTGGCACATGCACAATGCATGCAAAGAAACTTGTCATATTTCACAACCACGGATCTTAATTCTTTTTCTATTTCATGGTCTCGAACCCCGGATTTCAAGATAATCAAATTGTTTGTAACTTGTCAATTTCATTATTACAAGTAGTGTTTTAAAGTTGAGAATTAGAAATTCATATTTGTTAGGATAAAGAATACTTCAAGTGCGAAAACTTAGCATAATAGACACATAAGTGCCCAAACTTCTAAAATGTACACTTAAGTACCAATATTCGAGAAAAAAATGAATACTTAAGTATCAATAGCGAGAACTTCCAGCCAAACAACTAACGTGATTTTTTCTAGCGAAAATTTTAAATGATGTGGTATTTCTTAAAAAAAAAAAAAATTATCCACATGGCACTAATGTGACTAGATATACCCCCATTTTGTATTTTTAATATGTATATTAATTAAATTAAATTTAAAAACTAAATTAAAAAAAAAAAAAGGCAACAAATCAACAAGAACTTCCACAACCATTGCAGTTGCCACCCCACCATTGCTACAAAGGATTAACAATGGTGGGGCCAATGGTTGGTTGGGGTCATTGGGCCTCATCCAGTGGTCGGCTACCCTGGCTGATGATGGGCAAAGGCGTGCAAGCCCTTGCCCAAATTTGGCGTGAGGGGTTGCAACCCTCCCTTAAAGGAGCCAAGGCCACTGCTAGCTATGGTGGGGTAGGGCGATGACCCCACCTTAGCCGATAGCGGCCCTTGGCCCAATCTAGGGAGGGCACACAAGCCCTCGCCTATAGTCGACTAGCCAATGGTCAGGGGCCAACAATCTCGGCTAACCCTTACCTCACCGTTGTCGGCCCTTTTCGACAATGGTGGGACGGTGGCGACGAGGGCCATGGAGGCTCTTGCTGATTTGTTGCTTTTTAAAAATAATTTAATTTAATGAATATTTATATTAAAGTCAAATTTTGGGGTAAACTGATGTTTCAGTACAAGGATTGTCGAGTGAACATTCTTGCAAGTCGCGCAGACTAGTTTTATTAAAAAAATAATCACATCGGATTTTCAGCAAGTCTTGTCAGAGCCAGCACTTAATTGTCTAATTTTTTTTTAATAAAAAAAAAAAGAAGTGGCTCTTATGTGTATATTTTAGAAGTGTTGACACTTATGTGTTCATTTATACCAAGTTTTGGTACTTAGAGTATTCTTTTGTATATGTCAAGCATTGAGATTAACATCACACGGTGAGAAACAACTTTTCTTTCCATATACAAATGACCAAGGACTACTTCGTATATGACTTTGTAGTGGATAATTATCTGTATTTTTTAAATTGTTTATCTTAAAATATTCATTTAACATTGGCTTATTGGCATTCTTTTAAAATGTTTAGTCAATCATAAGGGATTTCTTTTTCAATAGTTAATACTGCACCGTGTTCTTATAACTTCTTAATTAGTCAAAGATGTCTCTACATTGTAAAACAAAATTCCGTTTTGCTTGTAACTTGTATAAAATTGTTTCAGCTATATTAATAATAATATATATGTTTTTATTTTAGAAATTTTATTTATGTTATACTTAGGCTTATTGACAATTCGAGACTTAATTTGAAAGCCATATGACTTTTTGAGAGATAATTATCTATATCCTTTTAACTGTTTATTAAAAATAGGATTTATACCACTAAAAGTACGAAATTAGTATGTCCATAGCACATTTACTACAAACTAATTTTCATGTTACAAAAACTCTTAAATTCGTACACTATTGCCACATTTACCCCAAATTAAGTTTTTTGTCATAAAAAAAAAATTAAACTAGTATATATGTACCGCATTTACTGTAAACTGATATACTCTTGCCATATTTATCCAAAATTGTAGTAAATCATCGATTTGTTTTAGAGTAAATATGGCACCAAAGGTACCAATTCAGTAGTTTTTATGACACAAATTCATTCCGGTAAATTTGACACGATGGATTAACTTGGAGGTTTTAGTGTTATTAACCCTTCAAAATATTGATGAAGATTAGTGTTCCTTTAAAATGTTTTGTCAATTATAAGTTATATACTTTTGAATAGTTAACATAGCATTGAATCGTTATCATTTATAAATTCTTAATTAGTTAAAGATGTCCCCATATATTGAATCCAAATTTTGTTTTTGCTAGTTGACTAATTTGTTCCTTTTGTTCATGGAGAATTTATTGAAAAAAAAAAAGAATCAAGATGCCCGAAAGTGCATGACTTTTTCACATCAATATTTTTAGCATATTTTTATGTATTCTAAGTAAAAAAAAACAAAAGTTCTTAGATATAATAACTAGACAGACTTAATATTTTTATATTAAATGTTTTTCTTTTGAAATAGGAGGTACCAATCGGTTCTCACCCTGGAACTTGGAATTGGACCAAGTAAGGTTGGTTCTAAGTTTGTGGAATTCAGAATCAGCCCATCTGGTCTTGGAATTGGACCGGATTGAACTGTCATCCGGTCCAATCCTCGGGTGGGTCAAAGATCCGGCAAATAAATTTTTTTTTCCTTCTATTCCTTGCAAGGCTACAAGTGTGTCTCTCTCTATGCAAGTTGTCATCCTCGAAATACTTATCTTACTTGTTTGGAAGTAATTTCAGTAAAACAATTGTAAAAAATTAACATATATGGCCTGAAGTAAGCCTTGTAAAAGGAATTAGTTGCTGGAATTTTGAGTTCATTTCCTATAAACTCATAGATATCCAAATGAATGCTATTTTTGTCTAGGTGCTCAGAAACACATCTGTCCTCAATCATCTTTTGAGAATCGTAACAACAAGAACCATAATGAAAAAGAAAACTATCCACTCGATCCACACTTAAAATCGAGAATTGGACCTTTTATCACTATACTCGGAGTTGGAATTGGACCAATGCTCACCCCTAATAGGAGGGGCAAGGAAGATATAAGTTGTCATAAGAACAATGAAGAAGAAGAAGCTAGTTTTTTTTTTTTTTTCCCTAGATCGCAATAGCCAGTAAGTTAAAAATTTGATGGAAACATTAGAGGAAAATAACTAAGTTAAAGAAAATTGCGCAACTATGAAAAGCATTAAGGCCTACCTATTAAGATGATTTAGTCAAATATGGATGGAAATTGCTATACCTTTTGGTTAATGATTTGGAACGACTAGTCAAAATTGAAGCATAGACTTTAGTAGAAAATATTTAAATTAACTTTGACAAAATAACGTTAACTATTTTTGAATCTAATATAAGTCTAATCTAAGAAAGACATTACTATTTCTAAATTCTAATTTTATCGTAGCCAAGTAATGAATATGGTTATTTGAATAACTGTTTTTTTTTTTTTTTTAAATTTTATTTCTCCATAGTTAAGCTACTAATTTTCCGAAATAAATATATATTAGGGTCATTCGTTTTTCTTGGTCCTTTTTTACCCGGTGGCCCTGAAATTTTGAAATAACCTTGAAAACATTTCCGCAATGTAGCCAATTCATCAAATTTTAAACGGAATTTGATTTCACATCGAAAAAGCTGGTCAAGCTTTTGAAATCTGGAAGCATGGCATTACAAAAGATCGTCCGAACCAGTTAGGTGAACAAGAATCTGATCCAACTACTTGTGCCAGCTGGACATAAGCAAATAACAAAGCAAGATCAATGGTAACAATTTGATTTGTCCTAGATATTACGTCCCCTAATAATCTCACGCCACGCAACACAGTTTATTCAAGAATTTTCAAGATTCAAAATAAGCAATCCATTTCTACCTTGGTATACTCATCATGTTCTCTTCACTATAAAGTAGTCACCTTACAGTTATAAAAGCACATAAAAAAAAAAAAAAAAAAAAAAAAAAGCGAAAATATTCATTCGAAAACAAGAAGAGCTAGAGAAAAGAAGGAGAGATTCTGTCAATTGCTTTCGAGTTCGTTATGATGGCGATTAGGCATCTGTGTTTCGTTTCCGACCCACCGACGAGCAACTCTTTTTCCAATACTTGTTGCGGAGGCTGAATCAGGAGCCGCTGCCCGACCCCAACGCCATCCGCGACTACGACGTGTATGGCGGCGGCGATCCTTGGAAGGTCTTTGGCAAGGATAGGGACGGGAAGTTATGTTTTCACCTTGTTGAAGAAGAAGAACAAATCACGGGTGGATAGGACTGTCGGCTCGGGTACTTGGAAGGGCGAACAGAGCCATGAAATTAGGGATTCGCCAGGCGAGCTCGTCGGCTACAAGAAAATCTTTACTTTCAAACTGAAAGCCAGCTTGACTGCGGAAGTCGAGAAGGCCGAGAATGGGCACTAGATCATGTACAAGTGCTCGACGCATCCCCCATAATGTATGCGTTTGGTTGGTATAAACGCGATGTCGAATCTAGATTAGCCATTGATAATTTGATTTTGTATGTTTAGAGACGGATGGCACTACATAAATTTGGTGCTTTCTAGATCCTAACTACTTTGCTCCAATTTAAAGCATCAGTTAGGGTTTGATCTATAATATAAGTGCCTTGATGATTCGTCCACGATGAACTACGAAAAAGATTAGGTTATAAACGAAATTATTTGATCAACAAGTTAATTATACAAAATCGGCTGTTCTCGTCATGACTTGATTGATCAAGATAGTATCTGCTTTTACGATAACTCAATTTTGGGTTGCATATACATTGTAGGCCATAGTCATCCTATCATACGTTTGATATACGTATTTTAGTTGTTCAATTTCTTTTCTTTTTTAATCAAAGGGAGAGGATGATTTATTCCGATTAAAAATTATGAGGACTAACTCGGGGGGAGTGAGATTATTGTCAAGATGATGAATAAACAGTTATATCAGGTTTCTTTTTAAAATAAAGATGGCGGGGAAAAAATATCCAATACACTAGTGTTCTGAGGCTTAGAGTAAATAGATAGACTTTTCTCTTGTAATTAACTTCATCGAAGATAAAAATTTCTTATCTTTAATAATTATTAATAAGTGGTCAATGGACACTCATTAGTACAAGTTTTCTTTAATACAAGGAAACATTGACTGATTTAAATTAACTTAGCTATATTCTTCTACTTCTTACTAATAGTGACCGTAAGACAAGTGAATAGAGACATTACATATAAATTTCTTCAGAAAATTGTACTTTCCACTTTATGAAGTAAGCATAGAATTCCTAATATTATTTATTTTTTTCAAAAAATTTATTTGATTATGTTTAGAATACTATTAACTTATCAAACACAATCAATTTTGTGAAATTCGTCATAAAAGTTAAATTTTATTTCAAAGATCTCATTCTGTTTTTTTTTTTTTTTTTTTTTTTGGCCACATTTTGATAGGGCTTACCTAATTTGACCCTTTAAAAGAATTGAAATTCTAGAATTTACATCCTCCGCATGCCTAATACTTACTTTTCTAATTTATGACTTTTCAAATATTAATATTCCTTTTCACTATTTAATTTTTTTTTTGGGTATATGGCCCAAAAATTTATGAAATATTAAATTATGCAAGTTCGAAACTAGTGTAAAAAATTTAAAGGAATTGGCTAGCATTTGATATTTACTATTGTATCTCAATAGTTGAAACTAACGGCCGGTTGCTCACCCCATGTAAAAGAGAATTTGTGGACCTACTGCCATCATTAATATTTGGATTAATACCCTGAAAAACTCCAAATTAGTACATCCACGACAAATTTAACCAAAAACCCCAAAATGATACATATTTGACAAATATACTCTAAACTAATATATTTGTGACAAATTCACCCTCTATTAGTTTCCGTTAAATTTTATTGTCAAATTACTAGGTTAGATAACTTGTGATAGTGGACAGGTATATTAATTTGGGATTTTACTATATGTTTGTCACAATTGTACCATTTTTGTGATTTTTTGTGTTATTAATCTAATTTAACAGAGGGTATATTTGTTATAAATGTATTAGTTTGAGGTTTGTGGCGATCGAACAAATTAGTTTGGGGTAAATTTATCACAAATATTACAATTTGGGGTTTTTTGTGGTCATTTTGGGTAAATTTGTCACATGTGTACTAGTTTAGGGTTTTTCGTGAAAAAAATAGTTTAAAGTAAATTTGTCAAATGTGTACCAGTTTAGTTTTTTAGGATATTAACACTTAATATTTATTTGTAACGGTGTTAGCCAAGCTCTTATCATAATTAAGATGTCACATGTTTTATTTTTATTTATTGTGGGCATCAAAAAAATTGTCCAAAAAATTCTAAATTTATGGTACCGTGACAAATTTAGTTCTAAACATGTTAGTCATGCTAATTTAGTCATAAACATTTTAATGATTTGTTAATTTAGTCATAAACCTTTTGACGGTTTGTCAATTTAGTTATAAACCTTTGATTGTGTTTAATCATAATTTTTTTTGACAATTTGCCAATGTAATCCTTCCGGACAATTATCCAAATAATAGGTTTAGGATTAAATTTTTCAATTTTCAAAGATTTAAGACTAAATTTACACAAGTGAAAGGTTTAAGACTAAAATGGAAGATTATTAAAATATTTAGAATTGCATTTGCACAATTGAAATATTTATGATTGAATTGGCTATTGTATAATAAGTTTAGAACTTTTTGGACAATTATCCCGTGACTGTCTCATGTATATTAAAAGGGTGGTTGTGTTCCATTTTAATTTTAGATTTTACTTGTGTTAAAATTAGCATTGATGGAAAGAGAAATTTACGAGAAATCTAATTTTTTCAAAAATTCTCGGGAGCAAAATTAAAGAACAATGAACATTGAGATCCTTATAATTACGTGTATACATGATAATGACGTGGTATGTGCATGAGATGTGCATGCAATGGACAATTGGTTATAAGTCTATAACTATTTATTTAATGATGCGTGATCATATATGTTTTAAAAATAACGGAGTGACACGACTTGAATTGGGTGTGAAGTGTGGCGGGTAGGACGCCCCTTTCTGTTGATTTGATTGTGGTATCAGGCTTAAAAAATATCTCAAATGATTTCTAAAAAAGGAAATGTATTGTTATCTAACGTTTCTTGAAAAGATAACATGCAGTGGCCACGGCATTTCGAAATAACCTTGAATGATTATGCAATTTGTACCTAATTCATTGAATTTTCAATGGAATTTGATTTCACAACGTCAAATCTGGCCTAGCTTTTAAATTTTGAAAGCGCGGAATTGCTTCTTGTATGTGTTCTACGATTCTTCATGCGGGCATTACAGAAAAAGATCTTCCGAACCAACCAGTTAGGTGAACAAGAATCTAAATCCAACTGCTTGTGCCGGATGGACATTAGCAAATCAAAAAATTGAGATCTAACGGCTAATTACATGGATTATATGCTATGATGCCACGTAATACAATTTATACGAGAATTGTCAAGATTCAAGATAAACACCCATCAAATATGGGAGTGAGATATCCTACCCGCGTACGTAAACCTGTGGCCTTCACTACGAAAGCATTCGGTCCAACGTTTATAAAAGCACACGAGAGCGAACATCTCTCTTTCGAAAACAACAAAAACCAGAGAAGAAGACATTCTGTCATTCCTTTCGAGTTCATTACCATGGCGACTAGGCATCCCGGGCTTTGCTTTCAACCAACCGACCAAGAACTCTTCGATTACTTGATGCGGAGGCTGAATCAAGAACCACTGCCTGACCCCAACCTCATCCGCGATTGTGACGTGTACGGCGGCGGCGACCCCTGGAAGATCTTCGACAAGGATAGGGGCGGGAAGTTCTATGTTTTCACAGTGCTGAAGAAGAAGAACAGATCAAGGGTGGACAGGACCGCTGGCTCAGGTTCTTGGAAGGGCGAACAGAGTTCCGACTTCAAGGATTTGCAAGGTGACGTGATTGGCTACAAGAAACTCTTTACTTTCAAACCGAAAGGCGGCTCGAGCGCGAAAGCTGACAAGGCCGAGAATGGGCACTGGATCATGTACGAGTACTCGATGCATCCCCGCAACGTAAGTGTTTCTTTCCCTTTTTCTGTTAGGTTGCTAATTATCCTAAATACACCGTTCGGTAGGTATATCTTCCTTAATGTTCTTGTCGACATGAATACTTTAGACACATTATTCATTCTAAGTCAACCTTCGACAATCTAATATGTTGAAAAACGAAAGGCGTTTGCTTATTTAATTTTGACACTTTTAATGGATTCTAACTAGTTCTATCCAATTTCGACGCAATAGTTAGGATTTGATTGATAACATGAATGTGTTTATGATATGATCCATCCACAATCCACAATGGACTGCAAAAAAGATTAGGGTATAAAAGGAATTTTTTGATCAATAAGTTATTTGAGAAATGTTACAAATACCCATGATTGATTTGGAAAGCACAATATTATCGTACCACCATTTTGACTCACGTTATAGATTAAATGTACATTTATAAGGCATAATTATTCCATCGTTTTTTTTTATATGTATTTTTTTTGCTTAATTTCTTTTTCTTTTTCCTTTTTGTATAGCAGGAAAAGATAATTTAATTTTTTTTAATATAATGCAGGAAACGGACTGTGTCTTATGCGTAATTCATAACAAATACGCGGGGAAGCAAGCAAGAGGGTTCGCCGGAATCTGCACGCCCCAGTGCAACTTGAGGAAGAGAATCCACGGGCAAAGAAGGCACGGACACTCCGCGATGATCACACATACGCCATCGACGTTCCTGCCACCGCATCGCCATCCTCAACTACTGCTGCCGCTCAAGCTCAACCATCCTCTTCCCCGGCTTTGAACGAAGACGGAGTCTTCCTTCCACAGAATAACATCAGCTACACCACCAGAAATGCCAGTTCGCTTCCTCCGACATTAGCGAACATGAAAGAAGATACCCGCCCAGCAGCTGCCCCGGCTTTTGGCGGCCCAAATGGTGGTCCCTTTTCTATGATGGGCACGGCAGCACCTAGGGTCGACTGGGAATGGGCGGATCGGTTGAAGAAGATGGAAATAAGTCCGACGGTCAAGCACCTCTTTTGTGCAGTCGTCGAGCAACGCGCTCGAGCACTTCATGGAAGGATGGAACGACCTCGTTGAATCACACTCGGGAGGAGTTCCATCCAATTTGTCTGATTAGTTTCAAGGCATTGGCCACTGCATCTAGCTAGTTATTAGGATAATCGATGAACATCATGTTCTTAATTTCGACAATTACTATTATCTGCTCCTCTAGATGATGTAAACTGTTATGCCTTTGATAATAGATGGGATGTTTGTCACGTTCGAAATAAGATTTCTCACATAGCTCCAGTGAGGACTTAAGAAGGTTCACAGAACTCATTGGGATCCCTCATAAACACTCCGATGCTCAGAAGATCAGTTGCTTCATATTTGCAGAATGCTCGGTTCAGTGTACGCAAATGCGAACCGTTGCTTGCCTTTGGGGGAAGGTTCAATGGCCGCACGACAGTGCAGCCAATGCACACAAGCTGGCTTGACGGTCCGCCGACTGTGATAGTGTCGCCTGGTTATGGTGTAATTTCTAGTGCGGTGTTTAGTACTTGAATTTTGCAGCAGTCATGTCATAGAGTGAAGAATTCAGACCGAGATTAATGCCATGATGCCATGATAGGAACTTGTCATCAATACTATATAGAGTCAATTTTCAAAGTTGGTATCCCCCACTAAAGCCTATATATATATATATATAAACAAGGATTTTACTAGCATAACAATTATGGAGATATGATGATAATAACAATTTATTATGAGTTACAAATTCTTGAAAAAGTGAATCCTACAATAATTTATAATTATTTGTGATTTGATTTTTTGTGGTTTGAATAGACTGTTATTCTCACAGTACATTAAATACTATAACGCAATCATTTTTCTATAAAAAAGTAAAGAATAAATTAAAAAGTATATATGTAAAATAGAATATCTTCAAGTTATCTATCCAACCCCCTACTTTTGTGCAACACATGCGTCGCCTTTCAAATTCATTAATATAGGGAAAAGTGTGAGAATAGTTCTAAACCTATTGCATAAGTATCAATTTAGTCTTAAACATTTTGATTTAGTACTGATTAAGTCATTCATTTTAGCCAAATATTGCTAATATGGACGCCAGTCAACTTATATGGCACCGCCGGCGTTGACGTAAATAATTTTTAATTTTTTAGTTTTCTTTATTTTTAAGTATCTTTTTAGATTTTCTTTTTTTCTTTCTTTTCTCTCATTTCTTCTTCATTTTGCTAGTAATTGACCATCGGCCATAGGCAATGATTAGCACTAGCCATGGCAAGGCCAAGCCTTAGCAAGGGTTGGCCTCACTAAATTTGGCCTAGGCGAGGCTGACCATCGCCTAAGCAAGGGCTCCCCTCACCAAATTTGGCAAGGCTAGCCCTCGCCTAGGCCAGGGCAGCCTCGCCAAATTTTGCCTAGCGAGGTTGACCCTTGCTTGGGCAAAGGGGAGCCCTTGCCTAAGGGCTCGGCCTCATAATGGCTAGGCAAGGCTAGCTCACCCGACCATGGCTAGCGCCTGGTCATTGGCAAAAGGAAGAAGAAATGAGAGAAAAGAAAAAAGAAAAAAAGAACAAAAATAGAAAATTTTTAAAAATAAAAAATTATTAAAATGTCATGAAAAATTATCTATGTTAGTGCTGGCAATGTCACTTAAGCTAGCTGGCGTATATGTCAGCAATATCTTATCAAAATTAGCCGGAAGGACTGCATTAGCACTAGATCAAAAGATTTATGATTAAATTGGCATCATTAAAGAGTTTAAAATTAAATTAACATAAATACAATGTGTTTAGGACTTCTCTAGCACTTTTCCCCCTTTCTCTATTCTCCTACTAAAAAAACTTGCATCCATCTCTTATTTGGCGTATGCATAATGCATGCGAAGTGACTTGTCGTATTTTACAACTGTGGATCTTAATTCTTTTCTATTTCATGGTCTGAACCCTGGATTTCAAGATAATCAAATTGTTTGTAACTTGTCAATTTTATTATTACAAGTAGTGTTTTAAAGTTGAGGATTAGAAATTCTTATTTGTTAGGATAAAGAATACTTCACGTGCGAAAACTTAGCATAATAGACACATAAGTGCCAAAACTTCTAAAATGTACACTTAAGTACTAATATCCGAGAAAAAAATGAATACTTAAGTATCAATAGCGAGAACTTCCAGCCATACAGCTGACATGATTTTTTCTAGCAAAAATTTTGAATGATGTGGCATTTCTTTAAAAAAAGAAAATTATCCACATGGCACTAATGTGACTAGATAAACCCCCGTTTTGGATTTTTAATATGGATATTAATTAAATTAAATTTAAAAACTAAATTAAAAAATGGCAACAAATCAACAAGGGCCTCCAGAACCATCGCAGTCGCCGCCCCACCATTGCTACAAAGGGTTGATGATGGTGGGGAAACGGTTGGTTGGGGTCGTCGGGCCTCGTCCAATGGCCAGCTACCCTAGCTGATAATGGGCAAAGGCGTGCAAGCCCTTGCCCAAATTTGGAGTGAGGGGCTGCGACCCTATCTTAGTGGGGCCAAGGCCACTGCTAGCTATGGTGGGGTAGGGCGATGACCCCACCTCAGCCGATAGCAGCCCTTGGCCTAATCTAGGGGAGGGCACACAAGCCCTCCCCTACAGTCGACTAGCCATTGGCTAGGGGCCAACAATCTCGGCTAAACCTTACCTTACTATTGTTGGCCCTTTCCGACAATGGTGGGACGGTGGTGACAAGGGCTATGGAGGCTCTTGCTGATTTGCTACTTTTTAAAAATAATTTAATTTAATGAATATTTATATTAAAGTCAAATTTTGGGGTAAATTGATATTTTGGGACAAGGATTGTTGAGTGAACATTCTTGTAAGTTGCGCAGACTAATTTTATTAAAAAAAATAATGTCACATCGGATTTTCGGCAAGTCTTGTTAAAGCCAACACTTAATTGTCCAATTATATATATATATATAAAGAAGTGGCCGTTATGTGTATATTTTAGAAGTGTTGACACTCATATGTTCATTCGTACCAAGTTTTGGTACTTGGAGTATTCTTTTGTATATGTCAAGCATTGAGATTAACATCACACGGTGAGAAACAACTTTTCTTTCCATATACAAATGACCAAGGACTACTTCGTATATGACTTTGTAGTGGATAATTATCTGTATTTTTAAATTGTTTATCTTAAAATATTCATTTAACATTGGCTTATTGGCGTTCTTTTAAAATATTTAGTCAATCATAAGGGATTTCTTTTTCAATAGTTATTACTGCACCGTGTTCTTATAACTTCTTAATTAGTCAAAGATGTCTCTACATTGTAAAACAAAATTTCGTTTTGCATGTAACTTGTATTAAATTGTTTCAGCTATATTAATAATAATATATACGTTTTTATTTTAGAAATTTTATTTATGTTATACTTAGGCTTATTGACAATTCGAGACTTAATTTGAAAGCCATATGATTTTTTGGGAGATAATTATCTATATCCTTTTAACTGTTTATTAAAAATAGGATTAATACCACTAAAAATACGAAATTATTACGTCTGTAGCACATTTACTACAAACTAATTTTCATGTTACAAAAACTCTTAAATTCGTACGCTATTGCCACATATACCCCAAATTAAGTTTTTTGTCACAAAAAAAATATTAAACTAGTATATATAACTGATATACTCTTGCCATATTTATCCAAAATTGTAGTAAATCATCGATTTGTTTTAGAGTAAATATGGCACCAGTGTACCAATTCTGTAGTTTTTATGACACAAATTAATTCATGGTAAATTTGACACTGATGGATTAACTTGGAGGTTTTAGTGTTATTAACCCTTCAAAATATTGGTGAAGATTAGTTTTGCTTTAAAATGTTTTGTCAATTATAAGTTATATACTTTTGAATAGTTAACATAGCATTGAATTGTTATAATTTATAAATTCTTAATTAGTTAAAGATGTCCCCATATATTGAATCCAAATTTTGTTTTTGCTAGTTGACTAATTTGTTCATGGAGAATTTATTGAAAAAAATAAATAAATCAAGATGCCTCAAAGCGCATGACTTTTTCACATCAATATTTTTAGCATATTTTTATTTACACTAAGTAACAAAAACAAAAGTTCTTAGATATAATAACTAACAAACTTAATATTTTTATATTAATCATTTTGCTTTTGAAATAGGAGGTACCAAACGGTTCTCACCCTGGAACTTGGAATTGGACCAAGTAAGGTTGGTTATAGGTTTGTGGAATTCAGAATTGGCCCATCTGGTCTTGGAATTGGATCGGATGACAATCCTCAGGTGGGTCAAAGATCTGGCGGAAATTTTTTTTTCCTTCTATTCCTTGCAAGGCTACAAGTGTGTCTCTCTCTATGCAAGTTGTCATCCTCGGAATACTTATCTTACTTGTTTGGAAGTAATTTCAGCAAAACAATTGTAAAAAATTAACATATATGGCCTGAAGTAAGCCTTGTAAAAGGAATTAGTTGCTGGAATTTTGAGTTCATTTCCTGTAAACTCATAGATATCCAAATGAATGCTATTTTTGTCTAGGTGCTCATAAACACATCTATCCTCATTCATCTTTTGAGAATCATAACAACAAGAACTGTAATAAAAAATTAGTTTAAAGTAAATTTGTCAAATGTGTACCGGTTTAGTATTTTTTGGGATATTATCCCTTAATATTTATTTGTAATGGTGTTAGCCAAGCTCTTATCATAATTAAGAATGTCAAATGTTTTATTTTTATTTATTGTGGGCATCAAAAAAATTGTCCAAAAAATTCTAAGTTTATGGTACCGTGACAAATTTAGTTCTAAACATGTTAGTCACGCTAATTTAGTCATAAACCTTTTAATGGTTTGTCAATTCAGTCATAAACCTTTTGACAATTTGTGAATTTAGTTATAAACCTTTGAATTGTGTTTAATCATAATTTTTTTTTTGACAATTTGCTAATGTAATCCTTCCGGACAATTATCCAAATAATAGGTTTATGATTAAATTTGTCAATTTTCAAAGGTTTAAGACTAAATTTACACAAGTGAAAGGTTTAATACTAAAATGGAAGATTATTAAAATATTTAGAATTGAATTTGCACAATTGAAAGATTTATAATTGAATTGGCTGCTGTACAATAAGTTTAGAACTTTTTAGACAATTATCCCGTGACTGTCTCATGTATATTAAAAGGGTGGTTGTGTTCCATTTAATTTTAGATTTTACTCGTGTTAAAATTAGCATTGATGGAAAGAGAAATTTACAAGAAATCTAATCTTTTCAAAAATTCTTGGGAGCAAAATTAAAGAACAATGAACATTGAGATCCTTCTGCTTACGTGTATACATGATAATGACGTGGCATGTGCAAGAGATGTGCATGCAATGCACAATTGGTTATAAGTCTATAACTATTTATTTAACGATGCGTGATTATATATGTTTTAAAAATAATGGAGTCAAGTTATAACACGACTTAAATTGGGTGTGAAGTGTGCTGGGAATGACGCCTCTTTCTATTGATTTTATCGTGGTATCGGGCTTAAAAAATCTCTCGAATGATTTCTAAAAAAGGAAATGTATTGTTATCAAACGTTTCTTGAAAAGATAACATGCGGTGGCCACAGTATTTCGAAATAACCTCGAAAGATTATGCAATTTGTACCTAATTCATCGAATTTTCAATGGAATTTGATTTCACAACGTCAAATATGGCCTAGCTTTTACATTTCAAAAGCACGGAATTGCTTCTTGTACGTGGTGTACGATCGTGCATTACAGACAAAGATCTTCCGAACCAACCAGTTAGTTAGGTAAACAAGAATCTAAATCCAACTGCTTGCGCCGGATGTAAATAAGCAAATAAAAAAATGGAGATCTAATGGCTAATTACATGGATTATATCCTATGATGCCACGTAATACAATTTATACGAGAATTGTCAAGATTCAAGATAAACACCCATCAAATATGGGAGTGAGATATCCTATCCGCGTACGTAAACCTGTGGTCTTCACTACGAGAGCATTCGGTCCAACGTTTATAAAAAGCACACGAGAGCGAACATCTCTCTTTCGAAAACAACAAAAACCAGAGAAGAAGACATTCTGTCATTCCTTTCGAGTTCATTACCATGGCGACTAGGCATCCCGGGTTTTGCTTTCAACCCACCGACCAAGAACTCTTCGATTACTTGATGCGGAGGCTGAATCAAGAACCACTGCCTGACCCCAACCTCATCCGCGATTGTGACGTGTACGGCGGCGGCGACCCTGGAAGATCTTCGACAAGGATAGGGGCGGGAAGTTCTATGTTTTCACAGTGCTGAAGAAGAAGAACAGATCAAGGGTGGACAGGACCGCTGGCTCAGGTTCTTGGAAGGGCGAACAGAGTTCCGACTTCACGGATTTGCAAGGTGACGTGATTGGCCTCAAGAAACTCTTTACTTTCAAACCGAAAGGCGGCTCGAGCGCGAAAGCTGACAAGGCCGAGAATGGGCACTGGATCATGTACGAGTACTCGAAGCATCCCCGCAACGTAAGTGTTTCTTTCCCTTTTTTGTTAGGTTGGTTAAATACACCGTTTGGTAGGTATATCTTCCTTAATGTTCTTGTCGACATGAATACTTTAGACACATTATTCATTCTGTGTCAACTTTGGATAATCTGGTATGTTGAAAAAGGAAAGGTGCTCGTTTACTTAATTTCAACACTTTTAATGGATCTTAACTAGTTCTATCCAATTTCGACGCAATAGTTATGATTTGATGGATAACATGAATGTGTTTATGACTGATCCATCCACAATCCACAATGGACTGCAAAAAAGATTAGGGTATAAAAGGAATTCTTTGATCAATAAGTTATTTGAGAAAGGTTACAGATATCCATGATTGATTTGGAAAGAACAACACGTTATAGATTAAATGTACATTTATAAGGCATAATTATTCCATCGTTTATATATATATATATATGTATTTTTGTTGTTTAATTTCTTTTTTTTTCCTTTTTGTATAACGGGAAAAGATAATTTAATTTTTTTAAATATAATGCAGGAAACGGAGTGTGTCTTATGCGTAATTCATAACAAATACGCGGGGGAAGCAAGCAAGAGGGTTCGCCGGAATCTGCACGGCCCGGTGCAACTTGAGGAAGAGAATCCACGGGCAAAGAAGGCACAGACACTCCGCGATGATCACACATACGCCATCGACGTTCCTGCCGCCGCATCGCCATCCTCAACTACTGCTGCCGCTCAAGCTCAACCATCCTCTTCCCCGGCTTTGAACGAAGACGGAGTCTTCATTCCACAGAATAACATCAGCTTCACCACCAGAAATGCCAATTCGCTTCCTCTGACATTGGCGAACATGCAAGAAGATACCCGCCCGGCAGCTGCCCCGGCTTTTGGTGGCCCAAATGGTGGTCCCTTTTCGATGTTGGGCATGGCAGCACCTAGGGTCGACTGGGAATGGGCGGATCGGTTGAAGAAGATGGAAATAAGTCCGACGGTCAAGCATCTCTTTTGTGCAGTCGTCGAGCAACGCGCTCGAGCACTTCATGGAAGGATGGAACGACCTCGTTAAATCACACTCGGGAGGAGTTCCATCCAATTTGTCTGATTAGTTTCTAGGCATTGGCCACTGCATCTAGCTAGTTATTAGGATAATCGATGAACATCATGTTCTTAATTTTGACAATTACTATTATCTGCTCCTCCAGACGATGTAAACTTTTATGCCGTTGATAATAGATGGGATGTTTGTCAAGTTCGAAATAAGATTTCTCACACAGCTCCGATGAGGACTTGAGAAGGTTCACAGAACTCGCTGGGATCCCTCATAAGCACTCTGATACTCGGAAGATCGGTCGCTTCATATTTGCGGAATGCCCGGTTCTGTATATGCAAATGCGACCCGTTGCTCACCTTTGGGGGAGGTTCAATGACCGTGACATTGCAGCCAATGCACACAAGCTGGCTCACCGGTCCACCGGCTGTGATAGTGTCTCCTGGTTAGGTTGTAATTTCTAGTGCATTGTTTAGTACTTGAATTTTGCAGCAGTCATGTCATAGAGTGAAGAATTCAGACCGAGATGAATGCCATGATAGGAACTTGTCATCAATACTATATAGAGTCAATTTTTAAAGTTGGTATCCCCCACTGAAGCCTTATATATATATATAAATGGATTTTACTAGCATAATAATTATTGGGATAATATGACAATAACAGTTTATTCTGAGTCACAAATTCTTTAAAAAGTGAGTTCCACAATAATTTATAATTATTTCTGATTTGATTTTTTGAGATCTAAAATAAATTGTTATTCTCATAGTAAATTAAATATTATTACGCAATCATTTCTCCATAAAAAAAAAAGTAAAGGATAAATTAAAAAGTAGGTATGTAAAATTGAACATCTTCAAGTTATCTATCCAACCCCTACTTTTGCGCAACACATGCCTCTCCTTTCAAATTCATTTATAGAGGGAAAAGCATGAGAATAGTCCTAAATTTATTGCATGAATATCAATGTAGTCCTAAATATTTTGACGTATTACTAATTAAGTTATTCATTTTGGCCAAATATTGCTAACGTAGATGCCAACTAACTTATGTGGCACTGTTGGTGTTGACATAGATAATTTTTTAATTTTTTTAGTTTTGTTTATTTTTAAATATATTTTTTGATTTTTCCTCTCACATCTTCTTCCTTTTGCTGATAACTGACCATTAGGCATCGGCAATGATTAGCATTGGCCATGGCGAGGCCAAACCTTAGCAATGATTGGCCTCACTAAATCTTACCTAGGCGAGGTTGACCATCACCTAAGCAAGGGCTCCCCTTATCAAATCTAGCAAGGCTGGCCTTAGGGGTGAGCATGGTCCGAGCCACCCCCTAACCCTAGAACCAACCCGTACAGTGTCGGTCCTCAATTTTTAGGACCGATGACCGACCCTATTGAGCCTGGGACCAAGGACCGAACCAACCCAATGGGTTCGGTCCGGTTCCAGGGTTAACCCCGACCGATCAATAATTTTTTTTCGTCTTTTTTTTTTATACTCCCTAAAAAAGCAAACCTACAAATTCAAATTACACATCCATTAACAATATGGCATTGTGCAACTAAACTATAAATACCAATACATATTTAGCAAATTTAAGATGACACAATAATAGAAATTTTGTACCTGCTAATTGCTCATCGAGATATGGGACAAGATGGAAAATTCTTATAATCATCTATCTTTAATATTCATAACATCATATGCAAAAGGGTTTTCCTGCATTTGATCATGTAGAGTCCACTCAACCAAAAAATGAGCTTCACACCACTTGACTAGCATTTGATCATGTAGAGTCCACTTAACCAAAAAATGAGCTTTACACCACTTGACTAGGAAATCACCATAGCAACTGCAGTACTACTCTACTCTTCAAAAACTTATACCATTTGACACAAATTGAAAAGCAAAGTGCAGCTAAAATTCATTAGCAAAATACAATTAAATCATAAAAAGTTCAAAATACTTAATATAAACCATGAATATATAACTTCATATCTTGTTAATTCACTTGAACTTCTAAACACCTGAAAACAAAACAAATGACACATAATTATTTTTTTTTTTTTTTGGATAACCCAGGGAACCCCGTAAGCCGACAGTCGGCGAGCAAACCCCGGGGAAGTGATTGTAGGACCCACCACTATAGTATTCTAGGTAAAAATCCCAAACGACGCCTCTGGGATTCGAACTCCTCCTCTTCGTGAGGGGAAGAGAACTCAAACTAGCTGCACTGCTGCGGGCGGTGGTAACGACACATAATTAATATTCACCAAAAGTTTTAAATTGAAATTACAATTAGTGCTATTGATAGAACATCTCAATATAATATAATATAACAGACATTTTATTTAGGCTTTGAATATATAAAAGAATTATAATATAATATAATATAATATAATATAATATAATATAATATAATATACATGGTTGGTCAAGGGTTGGACCGACCCAAAACTCTTAGAACTGATGACCAACCCGCACAGTGTTGGTCTTGGAATTTCAAGACCAATGATAGATCCAATTCCCTTGGGAACTAGACCAGGACCGATAGGGTTGGGCCGATCCAGGGTCGGTTTAGGATCGACCCTAGATCACTGCTCACCCCTAGCTGGCCCTCACCTAGGCTAGGGTAGCTTCGCCAAATTTGGCATGGCGAGGTGTCGACCCTTGCTTCGGAAAAGGGGAGCCCTTGCCTAGGGGCTCGGCCTCACAATGGCTAGGCAAGGCTATTTCGCCCGGCCATGGCTAGTGGTTGGTCATTGGCAAAAGGAAGAAGAAATGAGAGAAAAAAAAAAAAAAAGAACAAAAATATAATTTTTTTTTTAAATTATTAAAATGTCATTAAAATTTGTCCACGTTAGTATTGGCAATGTTGCTAAAGCTAGCCGGTGTCCATGTCAACAATATCTGATCAAAATTAGCCCGAAGGATTGCATTAGCACTAGGTCAAAAGATTTACAACTAAATTGACACTATTAAAATGTTTAAGATTAAATTGACATAAATACAATGTGTTTAGGACTTCTCTAATACTTTTCCCCATTTCTCTATTCTCCTACTAAAAATAACTTGCATCCATCACTTATTTGGCACATGCACAATGCATGCAAAGAAACTTGTCATATTTCACAACCACGGATCTTAATTCTTTTTCTATTTCATGGTCTGAACCCTGGATTTCAAGATAATCAAATTGTTTGTAACTTGTCAATTTCATTATTACAAGTAGTGTTTTAAAGTTGAGAATTAGAAATTCATATTTGTTAGGATAAAGAATACTTCAAGTGCGAAAACTTAGCATAATAGACACATAAGTGCCCAAACTTCTAAAATGTACACTTAAGTACCAATATTCGAGAAAAAAATGAATACTTAAGTATCAATAGCGAGAACTTCCAGCCAAACAACTAACGTGATTTTTTCTAGCGAAAATTTTAAATGATGTGGTATTTCTTAAAAAAAAAAATTATCCACATGGCACTAATGTGACTAGATATACCCCCATTTTGGATTTTTAATATGTATATTAATTAAATTAAATTTAAAAACTAAATTAAAAAAAAAAAGGCAACAAATCAACAAGAACTTCCACAACCATTGCAGTTGCCACCCCACCATTGCTACAAAGGGTTAACAATGGTGGGGCCAATGGTTGGTTGGGGTCATTGGGCCTCATCCAGTGGTCGGCTACCCTGGCTGATGATGGGCAAAGGCGTGCAAGCCCTTGCCCAAATTTGGCGTGAGGGGTTGCAACCCTCCTTTAAAGGAGCCAAGGCCACTGCTAGCTATGGTGGGGTAGGGCGATGACCCCACCTTAGCCGATAGCGGCCCTTGGCCCAATCTAGGGGAGGGCACACAAGCCCTCGCCTATAGTCGACTAGCCAATGGCTGGGGGCCAACAATCTCGGCTAACCCTTACCTCACTGTTGTCGGCCCTTTTCGACAATGGTGGGACGGTGGCGACGAGGGCCATGGAGGCTCTTGCTGATTTGTTGCTTTTTAAAAATAATTTAATTTAATGAATATTTATATTAAAGTCAAATTTTGGGGTAAACCGATGTTTCAAGATACAAGGATTGTTGAGTGAACATTCTTGCAAGTCGGGCAGACTAGTTTTATTAAAAAAAATAATCACATCGGATTTTCAGCAAGTCTTGTCAGAGCCAGCACTTAATTGTCTAATTTTTTTTTAATAAGAAAAAAAGAAGTGGCTCTTATGTGTATATTTTAGAAGTGTTGACACTTATGTGTTCATTTATACCAAGTTTTGGTACTTAGAGTATTCTTTTGTATATGTCAAGCATTGAGATTAACATCACACGGTGAGAAACAACTTTTCTTTCCATATACAAATGACCAAGGACTACTTCGTATATGACTTTGTAGTGGATAATTATCTGTAATTTTTAAATTGTTTATCTTAAAATATTCATTTAACATTGGCTTATTGGCGTTCTTTTAAAATGTTTAGTCAATCATAAGGGATTTCTTTTTCAATAGTTAATACTGCACCGTGTTCTTATAACTTCTTAATTAGTCAAAGATGTCTCTACATTGTAAAACAAAAATCCATTTTGCTTGTAACTTGTATAAAATTGTTTCAGCTATATTAATAATAATATATATGTTTTTATTTTAGAAATTTTATTTATGTTATACTTAGGCTTATTGACAATTCGAGACTTAATTTGAAAGCCATATGACTTTGTGAGAGATAATTATCTATATCCTTTTAACTGTTTATTAAAAATAGGATTTATACCACTAAAAGTACGAAATTAGTATGTCCATAGCACATTTACTACAAACTAATTTTCATGTTACAAAAACTCTTAAATTCGTACACTATTGCCACATTTACCCCAAATTAAGTTTTTTGTCATAAAAAAAAATTAAACTAGTATATATGTACCGCATTTATCAAACGATATACTCTTGCCATATTTATCCAAAATTGTAGTAAATCATCGATTTGTTTTAGAGTAAATATGGCACCAGTGTACCAATTCAGTAGTTTTTATGACACAAATTCATTCCAGGTAAATTTGACACTGATGGATTAACTTGGAGGTTTTAGTGTTATTAACCCTTCAAAATATTGATGAAGATTAGTGTTCCTTTAAAATGTTTTGTCAATTATAAGTTATATACTTTTGAATAGTTAACATAGCATTGAATTGTTATCATTTATAAATTCTTAATTAGTTAAAGATGTCCCCATATATTGAATCCAAATTTTGTTTTTGCTAGTTAACTAATTTGTTCCTTTTGTTCATGGAGAATTTATTGAAAAAAAAAAGAATCAAGATGCCCGAAAGTGCATGACTTTTTCACATCAATATTTTTAGCATATTTTTATGTACTCTAAGTAAAAAAAACAAAAGTTCTTAGATATAATAACTAGACAAACTTAATATTTTTATATTAAACGTTTTTCTTTTGAAATAGGAGGTACCAATCGGTTCTCACCCTGGAACTTGGAATTGGACCAAGTAAGGTTGGTTCTAAGTTTGTGGAATTCAGAATCAGCCCATCTGGTCTTGGAATTGGACCGGATTGAACCGTCATCCGGTCCAATCCTCGGGTGGGTCAAAGATCCGGCAAATAAAATTTTTTTTCCTTCTATTCCTTGCAAGGCTACAAGTGTGTCTCTCTCTATGCAAGTTGTCATCCTCGAAATACTTATCTTACTTGTTTGGAAGTAATTTCAGTAAAACGATTGTAAAAAATTAACATATATGGCCTGAAGTAAGCCTTGTAAAAGGAATTAGTTGCTGGAATTTTGAGTTCATTTCCTGTAAACTCATAGATATCCAAATGAATGCTATTTTTGTCTAGGTGCTCAAAAACACATATGTCCTCAATCATCTTTTGAGAATCGTAACAACAAGAACCATAATAAAAAAGAAAACTATTGACTCGATCCGCACTTAAAATAGAGAATTGCACCTTTTATCTTTAGCCCCGGAGTTGGAATTGGACCAATGCTCACCCTTGATAGGAGAGGCAAGGAAGATATAAGTTGTCATAAGAACAATGAAGAAGAAGAGGCTAGTTTTTTTTTTTTTCCTAGATCGCAATAGCCAGTAAGTTAAAAATTTGATGGAAACATTAGAGGAAAATAACTAAGTTAAGGAAAATTGCGCAACTATGAAAAGCATTAAGGCCTACCTATTAAGATGATTTAGTCAAATATGGATGGAAATTGCTATACATTATGGTTAATGATTTGGAACGACTAGTCAAAATTGAAGCATAGACTTTAGTACAAAATATTTAAATTAACTTTGACAAAATAACGTTAACTATTTCTGAATCTAATATAAGCCTAATCTAAGAAAGACATTACTATTTCTAAATTCTAATTTTATTGTAGCCAAGTAATGAATATTGTTATTTGAATAACTGTTTTTTTTTTAAAATTTTATTTCTCCATAGTTAAGCTACTAATTTTCCGAAATAAATATATATTAGGATCATTCGATTTTCTTGGTCCTTTTTTACCCGGTGGCCCTGAAATTTTGAAATAACCTTGAAAACATTTCCGCAATGTAGCCAATTCATCAAATTTTAAACGGAATTTGATTTCACATCGAAAAATCTGGTCAAGCTTTTGAAATCTGGAAGCATGGCATTGCAAAAGATCGTCCGAACCAGTTAGGTGAACAAGAATCTGATCCAACTACTTGTGCCTGCTGGACATAAGCAAATAACAAAGCAAGATCAATGGTAACAATTTGATTTGTCCTAGATATTACGTCCCCTAATAATCTCACGCCACGCAACACAGTTTATTCAAGAATTTTCAAGATTCAAAATAAGTAATCCATTTCTACCTTGGTACACTCATCATGTTCTCTTCACTATAAAGTAGTCACTTTACAGTTATAAAAGCACAAAAAAAAAAGGCGAAAATATTCATTCGAAAACAAGAAGAGCTAGAGAAAAGAAGAAGGAGAGATTCTGTCAATTGCTTTTGAGTTCGTTAGGATGGCGATTAGGCATCTGTGTTTCGTTTCCGACCCACCGACGAGCAACTCTTTTTCCAATACTTGTTGCGGAGGCTGAATCAGGAGCCGCTGCCCGATCCCAACGCCATCCGCGACTACGACGTGTATGGCGGCGGCGATCCTTGGAAGGTCTTTGGCAAGGATAGGGACGGGAAGTTATGTTTTCACCTTGTTGAAGAAGAAGAACAAATCACGGGTGGATAGGACTGTCGGCTCGGGTACTTGGAAGGGCGAACAGAGCCATGAAATTAGGGATTCGCGAGGCGAGCTCGTCGGCTACCAGAAAATCTTTACTTTCAAACTGAAAGCCAGCTTGACTGCGGAGTCGAGAAGGCCGATAATGGGCACTAGATCATGTACAAGTGCTCAACGCATCCCCCTTAATGTCTGCGTTTGGTTGGTATAAACGCGATGTCCAATCCAGATTAGCTATCGACAATTTAATTTTGTATGTTTCGAGACAAATGGCGCTATATAAATTTGGTGCTTTCTATAGATCCTAACTAATTTGCTCCAATTTTAAATCATCAGTTAGGGTTTGATCAATAATATAAGTGCCTTGATGATTCGTCCACGATGAACTGCGAAAAAGATTAAGTTATAAACGAAATTATTTGATCAACAAGTTAATTATACAAAATCAGTCGTTCTCGTCATGACTTGATTGATCAAGATAGTATCTGCTTTTACGATAACTCAATTTTGGGTTGCATGTACATTGTAGGCCATAGTCATCCTATCATACGTTTGATATACGTATTGTAGTTGTTCAATTTCTTTCAATTTCTTTTCTTTTTTAATCAAAGGGAGAGGATGACTTATTCCAATTAAATATTATGAGGACTAATTCGGGGGGGAGTGAGATTTTTCTCAAGATTATGAATAAACAGTTATATCAGGTTTCTTTTTAAAATAAAGATGGTGGGGAAAAAAAATCCAATACACGTTTTGAGGCTTAGAGTAAATAGATAGACTTTTCTCTTGTAATTAACTTCATCGAAGATAAAAAGTTTCTTATCTTTAATAATGATTAATAAGTGTTCAATGGACCCGCATTAGTACAAGTTTTCTTTAATACAAGGAAACATTGACTAATTTAAATAAACTTAGCTACATTCTTCTACTTCTTACTAATAGTGACCGTAAGATAAGTAAATAGAGATTACATATAAATTTATTCAGAAAATTGTATTTTCCTCTTTGTTAAGTACGCATAAAATTCCTAATATTATTTATTTTTTTCTAAAAATTATTTGATTAAATTTAGAATACAATTAACTTATCGAGCATAATCAATTTCGTGAAATTCATCATAAAAGTTAAATTTATTTAAAAAATTTCTTCTGTTTTTTTTTTTTTTTTTTTTTTTTTGCCACATTTTGATAGGGCTTACTAAATTTGATCCATTTAATGGGATCTATTGATAATGTTCCAATACCTATTTAATAAACAGGTCATGCTTGGTTTAAATTTTCTGTCGCAATTATTAAATAGATCACTTTCGGAATAATTTACTTAATAATATAATTTTAATTTCACATGACCCACCCGACACATACATGTATTTTCGCTGGTTATAATCTCTTTTTATTCTTTTTTCTTCCTTGTCAGCCGGAAGGAAATTTATTTCGTTTAAATATATCATGCAGGAAACAGAGGCTGTCTTATGCGTAATCAACAACAAAGACGCGGCGAAAGGAAGCAAAAAAGCGTGCCGCGATCTGCACGGCGGAGTGCAACTTGAGGTAGAGAATCGACCAGCAAAGAAGGCACGCCCGCTCTGCTACGATCACGCAAACGCCGTCGACGATCCTTCCACTGCGTCGTCACCCGCAACTGTCGCCACTGCTCGTGCTCAACCGGCCGCTTCCCCAGCTTTCAACGAGGACGCTGCTGGCGATCCACCTCCTAGCATGATTCGGATCGAGACGTGGACCATTCCAAAGGATATCTACAGCCCAACTTTCCTGGATTTCGCTGATGACGACGGAGGAACATCTGCAGCAACACTGATTCCCTGGCTTTTGGTGGAGACATGAATAGTCATTCACTTTGTTAGAATATTTAAATAATAAACCACGTTTTTATCTAACAGCTTAAGTTTTTAGAACAGTTGACAGTAATCCCACAAAATCTCACATGGTATCAGAGCTAGGAGGTCCTGAGTTTTAGAACAGTTGGCAGTGATCTCACAAAATCTCACATGGTATCAGAGTTAGGAGGTCCTAAGTTCGAATCTTCTAGGTCCCTATTTGCCTCCCCAATTAAATTTCCACGCTTAGTACTAGGCAGGGGAGTGAGATTTTATGGGACCACTGCTTCCTATAACGGCGATCAACGTTTCACAAGAAGATACCCATGCTGACAGTTCCCTGGCCTTTGGCGGCACAGCGTGCTCCAATCCTATGACGGCGATGATAGCTGTGTGAAATGACAACTTCTACGCCGCTGATTCCTAGGCTTTTTGCAGCAACGGAAGCACCAATTCGCTTCCTCCAGCGGCAGCGAACGTGCGAGGAGATACCTGCAACGCAGCTTACCAGGATTTTGGTAGCCCAAGTGCCGATCCGCTTCCTACGACAGGCACGACAACATCGGCGGTCGACTGGGAATGGGTGGATCAGTTAATGAATATGGAAACAGATCCGTCCGTCCATGACCTCTTTGATACAGTCGGCAACCAAGGCGATCGAGCTCTTCATCCATGGAACAAGGTCGTTGAACCGCACCCCAGACGGAGTTCCAGCCAATTGGCCTTTTGGGTTTCAGGATTTTAGCCCCCGTTACCAGCTAGTAATCAGGAGAAGAAGAACATAACGATTTTTATTGCAATTATAACTATTTTCTGCTCCTTCGGGTGATGCAAACTATCGTGACTTCGATTATAGATGGGATGTTGGTTATGTTCAAAACAAGTTTTCTCATAGCCTTTGTGTATTTGCACTCTCAAATGTGAATAATCATGTCAAAACCTTTTCAATCAGTATGCAAATGTGATCTGTTGCTCGCATTTTGGGGGGGTGGGGAGGTTCGACGATTCTGCGACAGTCAAGCCATAGGCTCTTGCTCCCCGAGCTAAAATCGTTTAGCATCGATGTCGAGCCGATCGAGATAAAAAAGAATAATTGGACTCGAAAGGGATGGACCGGTTGTAATAGTATCTCCTGGTTATGGTGTACTTTTGGGAAAATTATCCAGAAAATTCAAAACTTATTATAATTTTATCAATTCAATTATAAACCTTTTAATTATATCGATTAAGTTATAAACTTTTTCATGCTTCGCCAATTATGTTCATCTTGTCAGTTTTGGTTGGAAATCTTTGATGTAGATATTGACCGTTCTATGTAATATAATCAATATTGACGTTGACAAATTTAAGTAATATTCTCATATCCTTCTAGAAATTTTTTATTAATTTTTTTCCTTATTTTTCTTCTCTTTTCCTTATTTATCTTTTTTTTTTCCTTATTTTTCTTCTCTTTTCCTTATTTATCTTTTATTTTTTTTCCCTTTCTCTTCTTTTCTTTTTGCCATTTTCTTTTTCCCTCTACCAACCATCACCAAGCCTAGTCAATGCCTGATGGAGGTCATTGACCTCAAGCGAGGATTGCCCTCACCGGCCTTGGGCAAGGGATGCTTAGGTTGCGCATGACAACGCTTCTTGACTGGGGAAGAATTTTTTTTCCAGAAATAGTTCTTTTCTATTTCTATTTCGGGGAATAATTTATGAGTAAAAGAACGCGTTTGGTAACTACACGAAATTTCTACTCTTGAAATAGAAAAAGAATAGAAATGTGTTTGGTAACGCAACAGTTTCTTTTTATTTTATATATATTTATTCATTTTTTATTCTTGCGCACGGATCGTTGACCATCGACCGCCGGCCATTGCCCCCGTCCCCTCGCTGCCACTGTTGCACGACCGTCAACCACCGATCGTCACCGTCGACTGCCGCCGCATAGCCCATTGGCCGCCACCTCCCACGGCCACCCGTCCCCGGAGGTGGCGGGCGGACAGTGGCAACGGTTAGCGGACGGCGGTAGCAACGGGTGGACGGCGGTGACGGCCGGCAAACGGCGACGGCGATGGGTGGACAACAGCGGGCGGCCAGCGACAAGGGGTGAGAGGCCGGCAATCGATGGGGGCGGCGGCGGTAGCCGGCGGCGACCGGCAGCGGCAAGAGAGAGGAATAAAAAAAAATAAAAAAGAAAATTAGCTTATTTTTAGAAATTATTCCCGGAAACAAGAAGCAACTTTTTTTTGTTTCTCGTTTCTGCTCCAAATCTATTCTCGGGCTAACTTTCTATTCTAGGAAATAGAAAAACAACTTGGTGTTACCAAATGAATTTCTGTTTTTTTTTGTTCCGAGGAATAAAATAATAGAAATTGAGAGAAACAAAAATGTAATCATGCAAGCCCTTAGATAGCTCTTTGCCAGCCCTCACCCTTGCTAGTGTAGGTAAGGGTTACCCTCGCTAGCTTTACGTTAATTAAATCAAAGTCCTTCATAAAATAATTTTTTTCTAAAATAACAGTAAAATTTCATTCATTTTGCTTTGAAAAAATTTATATTGGTCATGGAGTGTTTAAAAAAAAAAAAAGTCCAAATACTTTATCATTTCGATATTTCTGATGCATTTTGATATGTTCCGATAATGTCTTACATGCTCTATGTAACAGTGTCTCGTCAATAGTAAGAAAAACAAATATAAGTTCTTTGATATAGTAAATGAAGAGGTGAAGAAGACATAAGTAGTTATAACAGTAATGACAAAGAAAAAACTACTTTCTTTTTTCTAAATAGCAATATGTTAAAACTTTACGGAAACATTAGAGGAAAATAACGAAGTTAAATGAAACCTGGCAACTATGGAACAATCAAGACCAATTTTGTCTATCCACTGAAAAATGAGTGGATCTCGTCATATACTGACGATGAACTAGCCTCGCCCTTCATTTACTGATGCATGATTAAAAATAATTTGAAACTAACAGAGTTAAATTATGAAATGACTTAATTGGATGCGTCTACCTTGTACGACGCCATTTTCGTTCATTCACCATAGTATCGAGCTATAAAAACCTAAAAATGTTATAAAGAGAATCATCATGTTTTACAGCATTTATTGAAAAGAAAACATGCGATGGGCCTTGGTTTATAACCCATGGTTTGACTTTCTAGAATGAAGGAAGGATCATTCTTCATGCGTACAACGTATAAAATATTTCACCTTTTACCTTCCATGTAATATTATTTTCCAATTTGGAACGATCTGTCAAAATTCATACGTAGAATTCAGTACGATATCTCTAAACTAATTTCGACAAAATAATGATATACTGTTTTATGAATCTAAAATTAATTAAATTCAGCAGAGAAAACGACTATTTCTAACTTCTAATTTAATCTAAGCAAAGTAACCACTTATTCAAGTAAATTATTCTTTTTTATATTTTCAAATAGTTACAGCACTAATATTCTCAATTTCCTGAAAAACCCCAAACTGGTATACATGTGACAAATTTACCCCAAACTATTTTTTTGACCATGAAAAACCTAAACCGGTACATCTATGACAAATTTACCCCAACTGATTATAAAAAACCCTAAATTAATACACTTATGACAAATTTACCCAAATTAATTTATTCGACCGCAAAAAACCCCAAACTGGTAAATTTGTAACAAATATATTATCCATTAAATTGGATTAATATCACAAAAAAATCATAACAATTGTAAACCATGACAAACGGAGCGTAAAATCTCAAATTGGTATACTAGTCAACTGTCACGTATTATTTAACTTAATAATTTTACAGTAAAATTTGACGAAAACTAACAGAGGGTAAATTTGTCATAAGTGTACCAGTTTGGGGTAAATTTGTCAAAGGTATACCAATTTTAGGTTTTTAGTGGTCAAAATAATAGTTTTGGGTAAATTTGTCACAAATGTACCAGTTTGGGGTTTTTCAGAGTATTAACCCTATTCCCAAAGAACGATATTTCAAGACTACTCAATATTCCTTGGCCCTTTTCTGAGCGGGGCCACCATGAGACTTCGACATTACTCGGAATATTTCCACAAGCTTTAAGAGCTAAAAAGGTTGTAAAAGCACTTTTGGGCCAAAAACATCCCTTTGGATCTAACTTTAGACACTCAAAAGCCCTAGATTTAGGTGCTGCTTTATACGTCACATCTCAGATAATCCTTAATTAGTTATCACATAACTTAAAAGGTTCTTTATTTTAAATTAATCCATATATGATTGTGTGTAGCTTTCTTGCTCGGTTTAGTTGACCCAATTTTTATCCCCTAAAGAAGTCATGCCGGGCCAGATCACAGATCTAGCCCACTTGGCCTTTTTTTCGCTTGGGCTTGTAGGGGAGTATTTTTACAAGGGAATTGGGCCCGCTAGGTTGAGTGAATGCCCGACTAAGGCTGGTTAGGCCTGACCCACTTGGGCGGGTTCTACACCTAAGCCTACCACAGGCTCTAAGTCAGCCACGAGTAGCTAGAGCCAACCTAAGGGCCGGGCTTTGAGCCCATGCCCTAGGTCACTGACTTAGTCAAAGTAGGCAATTTTGCCTATGACAACCACCCAGTCAAGCCGGGAGGGCCTAGTCAAGCCAAGACAACATTAAATGAATTTGCATGAGTGCCGGTTATACATAAGCATGATATGTTGATATATTTATTGATAGACTTTTTGGACCGTTTTCTAAAAAAAAAAAAAAGTGGAAGTCCTTTGACTCTAAAATTGTGCTAAAAAATTAAACAAGCTCTTAGGGCTCTACTTTAGAGTTCCAATTGTTCCCTTTTGCTCCATAGAAAATTCTCTTTCGATATTTTACCTAAAAACCTCTGACAGCTGGAAATTTGCAAGGACAAATGGGTTCCAAAAGCCAACCGCTGAGCTCCTAAGTCACTGCTGCTTGAACCGCTCGTCCATCAAGCTTGGTTGTGTCACCACCACCGTCCCCAAGCCACCGTCTTCATCATCCTCACCTCGAGCCGCCACCACCACCACCAAGCCAAATCCTTTAGGTGGTTTCAGAGAGCAAGGGTTTCGACGTGTTCCTACTGCTGCTGCGATTAACACCAGATGCTGTGTCGAGCCGTGCCGCCATTCCCCCTCAAATGCCATCACCTCAAGCTATGCCGCCATTGTTGCCTTGACCAAGCCCAGACGCCATTACCTTGAAGGCTCGCTGCCATCCCCTAAAGCCATCACCTCAACCGACATCTTGATGCCTGCTACCCACCTCGCCGTCATGCTGTGCCGACCGGAGCCACGAGGATGACTTGCGCATCTCATCGTGGATAGGTGACAACGGGCTCTACATGCCTCCGTCGCCACCATTTGTTGCATCACCGCCACTATCACCCCCTTCTGTGAAACCCTAACTACCGCAGACATTGTCCCCAACCATAGTAAAAGTGTCAAAAGTTGTGTACAGTGCTCACTTTGGTGCCAAAAGTTTATTTTGGTTCACTTAAGTGCCAGCTGTTGCAAAAAAAATCTCTTATTTTGAAATTGACAAAACGTTTCCATCAGTCTAATCTGAAGACTTCAAGACTCAATTATTAAAGTCTGATGAACTCCAGACTCTATCGTCAAAGTTTGAAGACTGCAAGACTCAAGACTTAAAGTCTACCCTCATTAACAGTTTATTGAGCTACGAAGAAAAGACTTATTAAGATGCGAGTTTATCTTTAAGGATTCAGTTCGTATGGTTTAAAGAAGATCTTACGGCTGGAGATAGCATATTGTGATTAATTATTCTTATTAGAATTAATTCAGATAATCAAGATCTTTTGAAAGGCAAAGTATATTTGGAATATTCTACTTATGGAAACCCAAATCCTGATTGTATGGGCGAGCAAGATTAGTGGGCTATCATCACATTCCTTAAACGACTCGGTCTCCCTGATTTATTCTGTCCAACGGGTAGATTGGAAGAACTCCTTTGGAAAGTGCCAACGAATATAGATGCATGAAGGGGTATATAAGGAAGACACTCAAGTTGTTCGAGTGTGTGCGTGAAAAAAAAATTCCAAAATCTAAAGCTCTTAGTTCTTTGCTTTCTTAATTACTGAGCTTAAGTTGTACTCAAAAGAGAGATTAATACTTGTGAGATCTTGAGGAAGTGTAGTAGAGTCTCTACACTGTGGAATCAAGGACGTGAGACTGTAAAAATCTCTTTTGGTTCATAGTGAAATCCAGCCAATGGGCTGTCAGTGCGGGAGAGTGGACGTAGGCTTGGTTTAAGCTGAACCACTATAAACCTTGTGTTTCAATTCTCTTTCCCTATACTCCTTGCTTTAATTCATAGCTTTATCTAACTACTTATAATCTTTTACATATTCAATATGTTATTCTCGAAAGATGAATTAACTTGTTGAAGGTCTAGCGAAAATTTGCTTGAACGCCTATCCACCCCCCTCTAGGTGTCCTTACTAGCCCTATCACCAACAAATTTGAAAAACAATCATTTCAGTGCCAACGCTGATCTGACTGGTCAAAAATCCGACATGACACTTTTTTATTAATTTTTGAAGCTGACGTGGCTCATTGGAGAGTACACTTAGCATCCAAACAACAAAATGACACCATTTGGCATCGAATTTTTAGGTTTGTGACTTCACAATTTCATCTAATAATAATGGGCTTGTCAGAAAGCATTCGTCTTACGCTTTCCAATTGTCCAAAAATCACAAATGAGACTTCGAAAGGTGAAAATGCATGGCCCACAAGAGGTAGCCTCTAGTCAAAACGAGCATGGCCTCAAGATGAGGCAGTTTCAATTGAGGTAGCCCATTTCGCCTATAAATGCCTTCATTCTACTCATTTGAAGAAGAGAGGAGACTCTTTGAACTTTCTTTTTTTCCGTCTCTTCCACTTCTGGTGGGGAAGGATTTTGAAGCAAAAGCCATTTCTCGTCTTAAAAAAATGTCCATACGATTTATCATTTTGAAGATCACAGCACCCTTAGAGTCAGGTGAAAAAGAAGAAGCTCTATTTGTGGAAACTAAGACTCAAATTGTATGAGCAACTAGAATTAAGTGGAGATTTAGCTTCTTTAAGAATCTCCTGGCAAAAATTGTTGCTTGATAAATGTAATATGATCTCGGGAAGCACGTGTTGTAAAGTGTTTCATATTGTTTGCTGAATTTTGGACATAAATTTTTGGAGTTCCTTATTAATAAAAATTAGTATATATAATAACTCACCCAAAGGGGGTTATTGTGTATATTAATTTGGAAAATAGCATGAAGAGGTTCAGGGTGAGGCTAGCCTTGCCCAAGCTACGCAAGGTTGACCTTGCCCAGCCAATGCGAGGCTAAGCCTCGCCCAACCACAGCAAGGCTTGAGTCAACAAGCTTTGCCGTGGCTCGAGGTCGCTACCCCTCATCTGGTCGATCGGCGCATCCCCCAAGAAAGGTCAGGTAATCAACCGGTGTCGTTGACAGAGGATGAGGCACCCCAAATAGATGTCCCAAGTTGAGTCTTTACCAAAGTTGCTTCTAAGCCTTTAGTCGTAAGTCATTAGCAAAATGAGCACCTCACTTTTGTCAAGCTTGAAAGCAAAAGTAAAGAACTTGAAAAAACTTTATTTTCGTACGATTTATCATTTTGGAGATCACAACACCCATAAAGTTAGGCGGAATCAGAGAACGAGGATTTGTTAGAAAAAATTCCCTTTTGCTCCATAGAAAATTCCCTTTCGATAAATCAAAATGCGACAATACAAGTACAATTAATTTCACAAAGAATCACATTCTCCATTCAAGAGTAAAGCATATTGAAATTTGACATTACTTCATAAGAGATCATGTACAAAATGGTGAAATAAGTACATTCGTAGTACTAGAGGTGTTAGGTTTACCCCAAGCCGCTTTTTGGTGAAGGTTGTGGCCATGCTTTTGGGCTAATTAGATGTAGCGAGCAAGTTAGGTTTAAGTTGGTGTGTTAAACTTATGTGTATATGGTAAACTTGAGAGCACTATTGCTTAGAGGTTGTTGGGAATTGCACCGTATTCCTTATTTAGGGAAGCTCACATCTTTAAGAAAGCTAGACGCTAGTTACCGCGAGAGTCTTGAAGCGCTTGAGGGTTTGGAAAAGTTGGTAAAACTTAAGATACTTTGACCTTAACAGAACACGTATTGAGAGTTTGCCCAAAGGAACACTGTAGCATTTACTAAACTTGCAATGCCTTGAAGTTTTGGTAGTAAATAAAGACAACATTACAAAATTGGGGGCATTGGAGACATTTAAATGCTATCTTAAAAATGTAGATACTTTCAACTAGTGATTTTTTTGGTCAATTCAGTCATAAAACTTTTACATTTGTGTCAACTAATACTAATGTGGATACCGATCGGCATCGGCCATCTAATCAACACTGACATATGGGTTGGACTGACCCTGAACTCTTAGGACTGAGAACCAACCCGTACAATGCTGGTCTAGGAATCCTAGGATCGAGGACCGATCCAGTCTCCTCGAGCACCAGATCAAGACTAGCAGAGTTGGGCCAGTCTAGGGTCGGTCCAGGGTTGACTCTAGACCGATGCTCACCCCTATGAGCACGATATATGTCTTCATACCATTACATCAATAATATTGGCATAGATTCCGATACATTTTTGTGCTGTCGAGATGAATACTTTTGCTACTATGATGAGCTTCTGACAAAATTTCTTCTTTAAGTTCCATATCGTTTTTTTTTTAGGGGGGGGGGTAGTCGGCGTTCTAGCGGTGGCATGACATCAGTTTAGCAACGACTTATCATCGGCATGGTCTACAAGCTTCGCAAGGGACCTAATCGTGGAGGAAACGAGGGAGAAAGAGCTACTGTGAGGGTGAAATCAAAATTAAATTGTGACATGGAGAATGACATCACATGTTGCTAGAAAATGACAAACATCAGTGTGATTAATTAGTTGGCTCTTCAATGGCCTTGAGTTCGTTCCACAAGGCCCAGAGTTGGTTGAAGCATGTTGTCACCGATTGTGACATGGAGAATGACATCACATGTTAGCTAGAAAATGACAAACATCAGTGTTATTAATTAGTTGGCTCTTCAATGGCCTTGAGTTCGTTCCACAAGGCCTAGAGTTGGTTGAAGCAATTTGTCACTGATTGATTTCCTTTTCAGCTTCGAGATAGCTCGGGTGAGGGAGAAGATTTGGCCCAGTCTGGTTCGTAGGAGTAAAGTAAATCTCCCGTTACTTTGCTTGGGTTTCTAATCGACCCACAAAAAATAGATTAATAGCGACTCCTAATTGAAAAATCATTTGCATGTTAAGAACTTGAATCTAAGTTGTGAATTGGTATGGACTTGGGAGAGCTCGAGCATCCGAACTTTCTGAAAATGTAATTCCATTATAGAAATTTGTTGCTATCCAATATTGGCAAAATAATCGAGTGGACAATTGAAAGGTTGTGATATGTCCTTGGTTTTAATTGTAATTGTGGCGATTCTCAGGGATTGGAAAATTTTTGAATTGTAATAAAATCTACACGGAAATATCACTTGGTAGGGAATGATCACAGGATTTTTGGCACATTCAAGATTAAAGAGCGAGATTAAGAAGGGTGATATCTCAATATCCCGAGTCTGATTTGGGCAAAGGGCTATTGTTGGAAAGCCCTAAAAAAATTGATCGAATTCTCAATGAAGTTTGATTTCGTGTCAAATCTAGTCAACAAAATTTGAGCCTTTGAGAGACGTTCACACTTTGCTAGATGGCGACGCACATCGAGAACTGTTATTGCATAATTACGGTGCACATGAAACCAATGCACATACGCCGTTGGATTATTTGAATTTTATAGAAGACTTACCTCCATCCAACGGTGCATGTGAACTGAACTCACAAGATCAAGTTGGGATTCTTCACGAAGATAAAAGCTCAAACTAATTGACTTCTAAGCAACGGTCGCAACGAACCATGCCAGCGAAGGCAAAGTCACCACCTCCTCATGCCAGCGAAGGGGAAGCATTTTGGCGGCGCAAATGGCGGTCCCTTTTCCATGACGTGCACGGCAGCACCTGGGGTCGACTGGGAATGGACGGAACGGTTGAAGAACATGGAAATAAGTCCGATAATCAAGCACCTCTTTTGTAGAGTAATCAAGCAACGCGCTCGAGCTCTTCAAGCAAGGAACGACCTCGTTGAATCGCACGCGGGAGGAGTTCCAGCCAATTTGCCTGATTAGTTTCTGGACTTTGGCCATTGTATCTAGCTAGTTATTAGGAGAGTTGATGAACATCACGTTCATAATTGCGAAAATTACCATTATCTGCTCCTCCGGATGATGTAAACTATCATGACTTTGGTTATAGATGGGATCAGGATGTTTGTTACGTTCGAAATAAGATTTCTCATACAGCTCCGGTGAGGACTCGAGAAGGTTTTCCCAGAACTCTCGCTGGGAGGGGTCTCGGGAAACATTCCGATGCTCGGAAGATTGGTTGCTTCATATGTGCGGAATGCCCGGCTCCGTGTATGCAAATGCGACCTGTTTCTTGCCCTTGAGAGGGGAGGTTCGACGATTGGGCGACAGTCCAGCCAGAAGCTCTTGCTTCCCGATCCATCACAACGACGGCTCGCCTTTGGACCGGTCGTAATAGTGTCTCCTGGTTGTGGTCTAGTTTTCTTGTGGGGTGTTTAGTACTTGAATTTTGCAGCAGTCATGTCATAGAGTGAAGATTTCAGACCAAGATGAAAGCCACGATATGAACTAGTCATCATGAAGTTCCTTAGGACAAGAACGTTATTTTTCTTTTCATTGATACCAATATGCGTATGTACAAAGAACGAATGCAAATTCCATTCAACCACCAGCAATCGGTGAAGAGAGCATGCCGGTCAGCAATATAGAGACGGACAAAAAGTCAACCCTTATGCTTAGTTTTTTCTCGAGTTTGGGACGACCTGCTTAATATTTGGTACTGAAAATGAACTCCGACCTTAAGATTCGCGCGCTCTTAAGGAGATGATTAAGCACCAAACTTGGGGACCTTGGCAGTTGAGATCTGCGCGAGGAAATGCTCCGCCACAATCCGGCGCTGGATCTTCCCAGAGGCAGTTTTCGGGACGGAGTCTGTGATGAAAACCTTCTTCGGGACCTTGAAGCTTGCAAGGTTCTTCCTGCAGTACTGGATCACATCCTGCTCTGTTACCACGACACCTTCCCTCGGAATCACGGCACAATTAATCTGCACACGAACCAACCGGGCATTGATCATTCCAAACTTGTGAGCGAAAATGTCCTTCCTAGTCATCTAAGTTTTGACTACCGCCTCATGAAAAGTTCAATCTCTCAGGAAATCGACGAACAGAAAGAGCTGATTCTTTAGGAGAAACACTAGGTAACACAGCAATGAAGAATGAAATGTTTGTTTACCTCTTCGCCATACTTATCATCCGGGACTCCAAAGGCAACTGCTTGAGCAACATCTGGATGTGCCAGAAGCACAGCATCGACTTCAATTGGTGATATCTTCTCCCCTGCAAAGCATAAACCAAAGTTTACCACATTGGCCACAACAAAGAATCCATCGAAGCTATTTCCAAAACACAGTTATGGCAAACAAAATGCCCATATTTCAGAACTCCAATCAAGTTACCTCCACGGTTGATGAGCTCCTTGATCCTACCGACCAAATGCAAGTACCCATCTGAATCCATAAACCCAAGATCACCCGTATGAAACCATCCGAACTGGAAGGCCTGCTTATTTGCCTCTGGATTATTCTTATAGCCCTTGGTCACGTTCGGTCCCCTTATACACACTTCACCGCTCACACCCTCTGCCTGTATGGCCCCGTGCTCGTCCAAAATCGCCATCTCCTGCCCCACGGGTCTCCCGACTGACCCAGCCTTATGTGGCCCATCTTCGGGCAAGGGGTTTGAAGCCATCAGGTGAGCAGCCTCCGTCATTGCATAAGCCTCAAGCACAGGTGCATCAAATGCCTCCTCGAGCCGAGCCATGATAGAGGGTGCGAGCGACGCGCTGCAGCTCCTTATGAATCGCAGCTTCGGATAAGTCTTCTCTGGCTTGCTGAGGTGGCGGTCCAGGATGATCTGGTGGATTGTAGGGACTGCTGTGTACCAAGTGGCATTGTACAAAATCATATCTGCCCAAAATGTGGATGCCGAGAACCTACCAGCCGCCGGGAGGGCCACGGCAGCTCCAGCAACTAAAGAGCTCAATAATCCAGCAAGTAAGCCGTGCACATGGAACAACGGAAGCACAATCACAGTAGAATCCGTCTCCGATAGTTTGTACACCGACTTGATGTTCTGAACCGATGAAGCCAAATTGAGCTGAGTCAGCGGCACACCTTTCGGGCGACTCGTGGTGCCAGAGGTGTGCAAGAACAGAGCCACATCTGAGGGTTCATTGACGACTTTGGACATTGAGTCAACGCTCGGCTCTACGTTGGTCATAGAGAGAGTGATTTTGGAATTAGGCGAGTGAAGCTGGGCGGTTACGCAGGGGATGTTTAGCTTGGAGGCAGCGGATTTAGCTGGCTGGTATCCTTCTTCCGGTGTCAATAGGAGCTTCGATTCCGAGTCAGCGAGGTAGAACTCGAACTCCTCAGCCGTGTAGGCGGAGTTGAGCGGAGCCGCCGTGGCTCGGCATCGGATTACCGCCAGGAACATGATCACAAACTGCAAAACAGAACACACTTTTGCAATCAGCAAAGCAACATACCAATCGCCGAGCACAGCAGAGATCCAAGCACGTATTTTTTCAGAATATGCAGACAAATGGGTTGTCAGTGTTGGACTCCACTAAAACCATCCATCTACTTTTCCTGAATTCTAACTTGTTTTTCCATAAATCGATGCTTGTACATCCTAAAGAACCCAGAACACGACAGAAGATGCCTTTGATGCTCTACCCTGTTCAATTTATTCTGATTAGCTTTTGCAGAACTCGTCATGTTAAACAGTGATCACGCGCTCACAGAAATTTCATGCCTTAGACGCACTTTTCTTTCATGGAAATCGACCCCATTTCCGTCCCCCTGTTCTTGAAGAACTGCGAAGCACGGAGGAACGGCTTCCTATCCCGCATTTTCCTAGTCCATCTTCCACAAAAACGATCGAACTCGTCATCGGGAAGCCATCGCTACCGCGACGAATTCAAACATCGTCATCAGCAATTTTCCACCGGATCATCGTGGAAACAAGAACCCGCACCCCCAAAAAAAAAAAAAAGAAGGCGTGCATGCGGCCGTACTCCGCCAACTGGCTCGAGGATCGGGGGTGTGGGGGACGTACCTCGACGGTGTTGGGGAAGGTGAGGGCGACGACGTCACCGGCGCCGACGCCGGAGGCGGCGAGGAGGGCGGCGGCGTGGTCGACGAGCTCCTGCAGCCGGGCGTGCGTCAGGTCGAACTTCCCGCAGGCGGAGATGGCCCTCCGGTCGGGGAAGTCGGACGCCACCTTGGCCAGCAGGCCGGAGAGCGTGAGCGCGTGCTTCTCCATATCTGGCTAAAATCACAGGAGGAACGAAACGAAACGAAACGAAACGAAACCAAACCAAACGAATCGACCGGAGAACAAAAATCAACCGATCGCTCGGGGAGACCGAGAACAAACGGAGATCAGAACGAGAACGCGAATCCGCACGGAGGAGAACGGAGGGAGAAGACTGAGAGAGCGCTTCGATGGCGGAGAAAGCCGAGGGTTTGCGGCTGTATATAGGACGGGGAAGGGGGGAAGGGAAGGGTCGAGGTGGCTCCGCGGTCAGGGCGCGTTCGGTGAAGGTGACGACTGGGGGGCGAGGTGGGGGCGGTGGGGGCCCGCGGGAGCCGCCACGTGGCGAGTCGGACGGCCGCTTGGAGGTCGGGCGGGCGTGTGTTCCCCCCCACCTTCGGGAGCTGCGCTACAGCTTTCTGCTTTGCTTTGCTTTTGCTTTGCTTTGTTTTGTTTTGGCTTCCGCGAATCTCCGCCGACCTGCCGCCACGTGGACGGGGCGCTGACGACGGCTTCCCGACGGCGACGTCGGGGGACGTGTCGGCTTCTTCCTCCCCCTGGCCGGGCCGGGGTGGGGCCCGCGAAGAAGTAGGAGAGAGGTGCGTCTTGGGAACACGATGATGCACCGCTTGTCTGGCGCCTGCGAATTCATGGATCGTGATCGTGATCGTGATCGTGATCCTGATCCTGACTGTGACCGTGATCGTCCGATCGAATCGATCTAGATCCGAGAGAGAAAATTCCTTCTGGTTACGGATTTTTGAGGGAAATTTTCTAAATGGAGAGAGCTAGTTGAGTAATGTTGGCACCCGTCAAATATCATAATCACACGAGTTGAGTTAAAGTCAATCGCGTGTATTGATTCTACGAAAGAATATATGAGTTCTACACAATTGCAAGAACATTTGACATTCGCTGTTATGAGTGCAATCAATGCCCGAGCCCAAGTTCTCGCACGAATGTGCGAAGAGTGGGGTGGATGGTGCTTTTTATGAGTGGAAAATGCATGGAATCCGCCCAAACCGTGCGAGCCGCAGCATGAGGGAGCTAGACTTGCGTGCATCGAGCATACAAAAGAATTGTTATGCTGTGCGAAAAAATTTCATTTTTCAAATGCACGTGAAGCCACTCGATCTCAATTGTCACATTGTGTGCACCTCTCGTCTCTTTTTAGCAGCTAAAATGGAGTTGGTTCATAGGTACCGCCTACACCTATCAAAACGAGTCATAAACTCATCTCCTAACCTATATTTAATAGGCCGAGTTGTCATGTGAGTTAGTTAGCAAATGCGTCATATTTGGATTTGAAATGATGAGTCTAGAATAATATAGGCATTAAATAAGTTTCCTAACCAAGCCATCTTTAGGACTTCTCCTCACTCTCACTCGTACTCACTCACTTCGAATTATAAGTTATTCTAGATATAGCTAAATATAAATATGTTTTAATAATATGAATCGAGTTATGTATCAATTGATTAGAGATGGATCATTATATTTGTATTGTATGGAAATTAAATCAATTTGAATTGGACAATTTGCCATTCGATCCGACCTATCCATCTGGCATATCTAGCGTCGACAAATGGGAGCATGCAAGGGTTGGTCGCATTGTGTGTGGGCCTGCCCCGTGAGACGTGGTCAGTTATGACCCGTGACTCGAGCAGTGGCAATTTTTGCTTACCCTTTTCTTGGAAGAAGCGAAGTTGGATTTTTGCTGGTGTGGTGGTCGACGGGCTCGCATTCGTATTGCCTTTTCGATAAGGTTCTCTTTTTCTTTCGCCTTTTTGGTGCTTCCGAGGGCCTTTTTGACAAGGTTAATTTTGAGAAGACTGGTCTCTTCTTTATTCTTCCTTCTTCTTCCAGGAAGTTAATGCACGCGACCGACGTACCGACATCAACTGACGTAAGATTTGTCCTTATTTTGGCCCCTAAAAAGGAAAAACAATTAAATGATATGTACGAAGTTCGAATAATAACATAAATAGATAAAAGGCTCAAGTGCCCAACAGTTCCTTTAAATTTGACATCATCTCACAACAAAGGCGAACCATTTCATATTTCGAACAAATTTCACTTGGGATATGAAACTTGAAATCTACCCGTTCAAAAATATTCATCATTTCTAGAACCACTCTGTATACTTTGAAATATATCATTTCACAAGTTTCAGAATTTACCCATTGTTCCATCTTTATTATTAATTGAACAATTTCAATGAATTATTGTCTTTAATAATTATCGTTTTTTATTGTTACAATTCACTAATCATAACTTATATTTTAACACATGAAAAATATAAAACGTTAATAAAGTAAAAGTTTTAGTCACAAAATGAAAGTTAGGATTAGGAACCATTTATAATCAAACATCATGGAATACCGTAGGCTAACACAAAAATATAGACCAAGAAAATACAAAAACTTGTTACATATTTCAAGTTTGGGGTTTCACCAATTTAAAATTTGGAATCTACACGTCAAAACAAGTTCTCTAAATTTTGAAACTTAAAACCTACTCTACATACTTTGAAAACTGGAACTAGACAAGTTCTCACTAATCTGGTTCTCAAGTTCTAGATTCTATCCTAAAATCATGTTCACAAAATTCCCAATTATTCCCCACAATTGTTGCACCATTGCATCATAACCCCCAGATTTTGATAAGTTACAGATTACTCCCTTACACTTTGATTCTTATTGGTATGGCTGGTTTTTTTGTCTGCATTACGATTAAGTATTAACAATGGATTAACTCATTTTTTCTTGATCAAAGAAACCTCTACTAAAGATTCCTAGTTTCATCACAACTATGCATCCTATCTATTTATTTTAAATTTACATTAACCATCTTATATAGTTATCTTGGTAAAAAAAAAAAAAATGAATAGTTCCTCTCTCAAGTAGCACTTCAGGGTAACATGGACAAATTTATTAACAACTTCAGCAAAAATCCGAGTTCGGCGGCACTTAACTTTTCAAAGCTCAAGGACTGTTGCATATATAAGCTAAAGACGGGAGGGTAATCTGTAACTTTTCAAAATTTAATTTTGCAATGGTGCAAAAGATCACAAGGGGTTTCGAGTAATTATGTCGAAATAAAATATGGGATACATAAAGTGAGCATGCACTAATTTCTTTTTAAGTGCAAGTGACTTGTCATCAGTATCGGAATAAATTCCTTCTAGAGATTTTTTTTTCAATAAACGAGCGGCATGATGACGTGATCGAAAAATCAAAAGGACGTTAAAGTGCATATACACATATTACTTAAGATTATCTTCTTTCATTAAATAAGATCCAACAATTATAATACAGGACATATCTGGTGCTTTGTGTAATTGATTATATGTTAAAAGTGTTGGAGGAATGGTAGCATCGAACCATCAAAACAAAGGCAAAGATTATATATGTTTATTAAGATCGGAATATATTCGATTGCCTAACTTGTCCATTACTTTTAAGATCATGCCTTAATAAGCGTGTCGATTAACCATTCCAGCTTCTTTATAATGTAACATCCGCTTTGTTTTGCCAGCAAGATTCCTTATAAATGTCCCGAGCATCGATTCTATCTGTTGCTCCAACAAATTAATCATCCATAAAGTGGATGTCTATTTTCGATTTACTATAATTATAAAGTTGCATCTCGTGATCTTAGGGGTTAAATTAGACATTTGCCTCATTTTCTTATATGGTAAATATCACTAGTGTTCATCTTGCAAATTGACATATAGGCACATTTACAACTCAAGTTCATCCACCACCGCAGAATAAGCCCAAGCTGTCAAAAGACAAAGGAGAGCACATCAACATCACAACATGGTTTATTCCTACTCACTAATTAGAGAATATCCTTCCTATGTATCTCTTAATTTAATCACTATGGTAAAATTAATAGCCCCGCCAACGTCAAGTCAAAGTCGACAGGAAATGAGACGAGATATCATTTAGTGTTAATCAAAGGCACAAAAACATAGTGAAATTGGCTCAATTCATTTTTTTGATACATAATATATATGGGCTACAATATATCTGTAAATAGCTACTTAGCCGCAAGGATTTTGAGGACAGGATGCTCTCTAATTTTTTATTTTTTATTTTTTATTTTATCTAAGAGAAGTTTTTCATAAAGCCTTGATTAAAATGCAAATGAACTTTCAATTCCACAGATAAAAATTGACTAAATAATTACATCAAAATTTCGCGCACAAGTGTAGAATTAAATTGGTAAAATTGAAATCTTATAACTTAGTCAGCATCCATATAACATTATTAGATTCAATCACGTAATTTTTCCCATTTACAAAGATAATAATAAGGGAGACGGGACTGGTGGTCATTTTTTCCGGGCCGGTCTTTTGTGGGACTATGATCTGACTAACCAACTCATGGCGATGTTTTGACGTTTCACCATCCCAAATTGACTGTATTGAAGGGTTCAAAGTTTTCATGCGCGTGCGACCTTTCTAGAATCGAAGACCAATGTAAATTACGGGAGGAAATTGCCTCTCCAAATCAAGTTAGGTGACCGATCTAAGTAGGTCATGAACAGGCCTTAAGCTCATTGGAAACCTAAACGATCTAATGCTTCGCTTTCGCTCGAACCATTCAATCTTTGAAAAAGATTACGAGACCCACAATGACTACAGAGAAAAGCAAGCTGCCCAGCCAATCCCCCATTGCTAAAACGACAAGTGCTTGATGACTTGCTCAGCACCCATCCATCACGTTCAACCCACATGATTCGCGCAAACTACCGCGTTGTCGTCATTAAGTTTCCTAGTCCGACGTTTTTTTTAATCATATAACCATCGGCAGCATTGTCGAAGTTTCGCACGAGGGCTCTGCTTCCAATTTCGGTAGAAGATAGAAGTTAACGGTTCCAACTTCCGTCAAAATTTTACTTGAAATCTGAAATCTATCCGTTGAAATAGGTTCTCTAATTTTTGTGACTTATAACCTACCACATCACAACTTCTAAAGTTAGTTCTAGTGTTTATCCACGTTCTACCTCTACTAGTGAATCATTACATCTAATAATATCATTTGCTATAATCCACAAATCACAACTCATATCTAGACACATGATGATTATGATATATTAATAAAGTAAAAGTCTTAATTATGGATATCGCTGGAAATAGAAATTTGGACCATTGGTTTTAGATTACACGCCCATTATTGAACACCATCAAATACCACAGGATCGTACGAATAAATTAAACAAGAAAAACACAAAGATTTGCTCCAGCTTCCAAGTTCTTAGTTTCACTTGAAACCTAAAATCTATCTGTTTGAACAAGTTTCCCAATTATTGAAACGGGGAAACTATCATGTATATCCTAAAACTTAGAACCATATTAATTCCCATCGATTTGGTTCTTTAACTTTCCGGTTCTACCCTGAAATGATGCTTGTCCTTGGTGAAAGGTTTCGAATGGAAGCTCCCAAATTTCTCCAAGAGCCAAATTGACTAAAGGCTCCGCAAGTGGCCTCCTCTTTTTCTAAATTTTTGCCCCCATGCAGCTTCCAAGGGCCGCAATTCAAGGTCGCCGTGCCTGGTGAAATCACGGAAACAACACGTGATTCTCTTGCTGCTTTTGCGTGGTCAAACCTACCCGCTTGCGCGCCCCAAGTACGTGGATTCGAATGGGACACTCTTGTTTATTGAATCTGTTTACTTGCAAGATTAGTCCTCGAAGAGGACAAAATCTATCCCGTCCATATAAACAGCATTCATAGAATTGTCGTGTGTCAAGCGTTGACAAGTAGCTCTAACACGTTCGACAACGAGAGAACAAGCACGCCGAGCTATATTGGTTTCATTTATCTACTCGCTAAATAGAGAGGACTTAAAAGGACCATGGGAATTTACTTCGTGCACAGTTACGTCGGGTCAATCTCGACAACTAGTCGATATGAATCGGTCTGCTCGTTATCACAGTCGAACCGGTGGATTTGATCCATTGAACGAGTCAGTGATGATCCGTTTCATAGGTCAAACTGATGGTAGAACTAATGGAATTGGCGGCGGCCCGGTCAACCAAGTCATGTATTCCCCAGGAAAACTATGTCTGGTGGCATTTAGGACAGCCTGCTCGCAGATTCGGGATTTGCTTCCTCCTCCTCCTCTCCTTATTTCTTCTGTTTTCATTGTATATGATTGTTCAGTATCCACGGTCGGAACAATTCTCTTACTTACACATTTTCAATAAACGGAGCCCACAAATATGAATTATAAAATAAAATGAGTTTTACGTGAGAATTGAATAATTCGATAAATGAAGTTTGGTTGGGCTAAAGTGGACCGCGATTATTCAATAAATATTCATGTATGCGGGTATACGTGCGTGAATTATGCTATTAATATGGATGTTGTATGAGCATGTGAATTATGCTCGTTTGGGTCAGTTTATAAATTAGATTTAAGGGAAAGGAAAAGGTAATAGAAATATAAACAACCCTCAAAATGGCCAACACTCAAAATAAAAAAAAGTACACATGATTCCCTAAGAAGAAAATAAAAATCTCAAATCCAGGTCTATCCTAGTCAAGGTTGGAGACCATGAATTTTGTGGTGATGACTTGAGACCAAAGATGAGACGGTGATTTCAAAAGCGTTTCAGAAGATTGAGCTAGATCAGTGCGTGGCGTCCGTTTAAACCTATTTAATCAATTGAAAACCTTTTCCGTTCGAAAGTTCGGACCTTTTTCCGGTTGAATTGACCAAGCCGACACCGGTCCAGTGCCCTTGTAGGGGGGGACACAGGGAAGAGAGGTCCGCACCAAACACTGCCACAGCCGATAACGTTTCGCGGAAGGTCGGAATCTTGCGGCATGGGAGGCAAAAATAAGGACAAGCAAAAGTGATTGGCCGGGAACGTAAGCGCTTACGTTCCACCAGTCTCGTACAAGATTCACGAACCGTCATCCGTCGCCTTCTCGTGGCCACGATCCCTTTGTGTCGATATTTCACGGGCATCCCAACATCCAAAACTCTGAATTCTGGCGGCCCATCGCGCGTGCCTCGTAGATATTCCATCTCGGCCAACAACCACCCGTCGAGAAAATCCTGCCCCAGTTACCACCTCCCTCCAGACCTCCCTAGACGGATAGGGGTCGCGGGGACGTCTCTTCTTTCGAGGGACATGAAGAGACGTTTCGCCTTTTGCCACTCGACACTTGGACTTCGCTCTGCACGATGGGCGGTGTATGTTTTTGTCGGCTGGGTTCATCCGATTCTGGATTTGCTTCATGCACCGTTGTGATCTGGGGAAGAGGGATGATCCAAGACCGAAGCGGGCGGCGGTCGGCGGCGGTGTTGGCCGTGGCGGTGGGGAAAGGAGATTGCGGAGTTGGGTGCGGTCTGGGGAGGAGGATTTGCTTTCGACACGGCTCGATGCGATCCATAATGCCTGTGTTTCGTGACTCGTGTGCCGTGCACATCCTTATGATCGCTCATGATTCGATTTCGAGCTCGATCGGAAGTGAAAGAAGAGAGCACCTTGCAACCCATGTTAATCTGTTCGTGATTGTTTATGTCAAAATCAAAACATCGTAGAGATTAAACTAATACCGCGACTCGCGTTCGAAGAAGTTGAGCATGAGTTTCATTTGCGGAAACAGTTCATCATAACGAGCCAATTAATAATGGGAATTATGTGAGAACTAGGAAAGCTGAGGAAGAAACCTCTTCAGAAAAGGAAGGGACATGCGCGTTTTGATGATTGCAAGGACTGTTCATAATCGCTTCAAAAGTCCATATCATAGGCCAACTGGACAGGCTCTTGGCCACTTACCCTAAAAAACGAAAGAGACGGGTGATTTTTCTTGGTTCTGGCTGTACGCTGAAAACATGTTTTAGGTCGGCCATTGCGTGTATAATTGCCCCATCCACATGTGCTGTGATCCTAAGATGAATTTCATTGCAAGTGGGCCGGAGGATGCTAGGTTGGCAATAGATTGTCCATCGTTGGAAGAATTGGATAGAATAATTAAATATTAAATAATATATTTATCTTACAGTTTAAGTTTTTAAAATAGTTAGTAATGGTCTCACAAAATTTTTCATAAAATTAGAGTTAGCATATCCTGAGTTCGAATTTTTCAAGTCCCTATTTGTATATCAACATAACTAATAGGTTTACTCTTTATGCTATCTGCTTATCAATAAGAGTTATCAAAGGCCACAGCAGATGACATAAAATTGTGATAAAACATTATGATCTTTATGGATACCAGGCAGATGCACATAAGAGATTCAGTTTGGAAAAGAAAGAAAGAATCATATCGATAAAAAGATTTTATCTATGGTTGTGTTTTGCTCCATCCTCATCGAAAGAAACCAAGTCTTTAATCGGTGGTTGTGAATGTATGTTTATAGTCACAAATGATACCGGAGATATTCTTAGACCCAGACGTACATGGTCGACTATACCTTGTGGTCGCCGAGAAAATAAATTGAAAACAAATTGGTCAAATTAGGAATTGAGCCAATCAGTGGTAGTGTGTCGGCTTTTCGGTTGGGCCGACTCTTTCTTTCTTTTTGGTACATTTCTTCCTTAATACATTATTTTGTTGCTTTATATATAATTTTGTTAATGAGTACTTGTTAACGAAGGAAAATCTACAATTTTCAATGCACTGTTTTTCTCGCACGGCATGTGATTATAATATTAAAAGTTGAAATTAATTAAGCATGCTTAATAATTGCTTCTAGCTGCTTTTGAAGCACATACCATTTAATTTGATATATTGCTTAGTCGGATCATATTTTGAAGAATCTCCTAGTATATGTGCTTATAACCATAAATTGATCATCGAAGATGGACTTCCATCAACTAAAAGTCATTACATTCGAATCTCCCTTAGCTTCTTCATCATTGCGTTTCCATTTCCATCTCTGTACTTCCGTCGTAGGATATTACGTGACATTGCATATTTGAAAGGACATTCTTAACTGTTAAAATCATTCTTCCATAGTTTTTACATATTTTCTCAGCTGCGTACTAATGCTATTATGATCCATGGAGAGATATCACGATTCTTTTCTCTTGTACTTAGGAACGTGTCGATTATCAATTGATTGACCCTAGATATATTCGACGACACTTTATTAGGAAAGGCCAGTTGATGGAGCGCTTATTGCTTGTGTATGGGGCTCATTGGTGCATGGTTCCTTACATATGTTCCGAGGATGATCGACATTAGGATTGAAAAGTCCACAATGAATATGACCCCTATTAATCCTTTTTCTGTAGTTCGTGTGTTATTTTCTTTTAAATGAGTTTTTTGTCGGGTGAAGCAACTATGAATACGGGGTCCTTAGAAAGCTTTTAGCACGCGATGGCACAACTCTAGATGAACCATCACACCATTTCCATTTCTCACAGGTAAAGTCCTTCCCTTCTCTCTACCATAAAAGATCATTTTCTATAACTTAATTTTCAAGTAATTCTGGAATTATATAGTTCTTGCACGCATTAGACCATTGTGAATCCACGTTGCCAATTTACTCTAAAAAAATAGTTAAAAAGTTCTAAATATATTATATTTTTGACAATTTAATTATAAACTTTTCAATTATACCAATTGAGTTCTAAACATTTTTCATATTTTGCCAATTGAGTCCATTAGACCAATTTTGGCCAGAAATTACTGACGTAGAAGTCGGCCATCCTATGTGACACACCTGACTCTAACGTGGACATTCTTTTCTTTGCCTTTGTTTGGATTTAGTATGGTGAGGGCCTGGGCAAAGGCTGCGACGCTCTTGTTGGCCAAAGTGAGGGTGGGCAGCTCTCACCTAGATTTAGCAAGGGCCACATTGCTCTCACCCAGTATTGGCTAGGGCATCCCAACCCTCGCCAGCTTGAGTTCAAAGAAAAGAAAAGCTTAAAAAAAGGAAAGAAACCAAAAAAATGTAAAAAAAAATAAAATAAAATATTATTAAAAATGTCAATATCAACGCTAGTTGTGTCATTTAAAATGACCGATGCTCACGCTAGCAATTTCCAAATCAATTGGGTAGAATAACTCAATTAACAAATTATTAAAAGTTATAGAACTTAATTGATATAATTAAAATGTTCAAAGTGTAATAAATTAAAGAATTTTTGTAACAATTTTCCTGATTTGGTTGGTTTTGGCTTTACGCTGAAACAAGCTTCGGGTCGGTCATTGCGGGTGCCGCATCTTAGGTGTGTTGGGATCCTAGGATGGAGTATTAATACAGGTGGGCCGGAGGATTTTGGGACGGAAATAGATTGTCCCCCCTACGAAGAATCTTCTTGGAAACGAAGTCCCATCTCACGACTCCTCCTGTCTGAATTTGATCATCCGTGATCAATCATGTACACAAACGTGAGAGGCGGAAAATGAGGAACTTCCGGTCGGCAATGGAACTAATAAATTTGGTTAGAGATCGGTTCGGATTAGGTGTCATCATTTTTATTCTCAATTGCTAATAGATCTGTCACGTCAATTGCCCGATCTCCAATTGGTGGTTGCGAATGCGCGAGTATAATCATGAACGAAACTGGACATTTTCTGTGACTCAATACACTCGACCCGGTCGCCTGTGGTTCAGTCCAATGGACATGGTTAAGAACGAAATAGTCTATTGGGAAAGGAGTCAAGCCATTGGAAAACAGAGGGCTCTTGGGTTGGACCGACTCTTTTCTTGCTGGAAAAGCCAGGCTATTGGGCCCCCAAAATGAAGCTACAGAATTTGATTAATTAACTTGGGGGATAAATTTCATTCTTTCGTTTTGGGATTAATACCATAAAAAAAAAAAAAAAATCCTAAAACAGTGTACCTATGCAGCGTTTACCTCAGACTAATTTTCATTACAAAAAATTCTCAAACTAACATACTCGTGCCACATGTACTCTAAATTGATTTTCATGTCACAGAAAATCTCATATCAATATGTCTCATGAAAAACTTACCAATATCTTTGGGCAAAATTAAAGCAACAACAACATGTGGTACTAGTTTATGATTTTATGTGACATAAAGATTAATTTGTGGTGAGTGTGGCACAAATATACCCCTTTTGTGAACTTTGTGATATGAAAATTGATTTTATATGGATGCGGCCTAAGTGTACCAGTTTGACAGAACCTTTTTTTTTTAACAAAGGTGGCACAAGTGTATGATTGAAAATTTTACGATCTTTTTCTCAGCTACATAACGATGTAATCTTGATGCATGGAAAGCCATCATGATTCTTTTCTCTTACACATAGGGACAAGCCCATTGTGGATTGACAGGACCCCAAATAAACCCGATAACCATTTCATTAGAAAAAGCCCAGTTGATGGAGCAAGCATCACTCATATATGTGGCTCATCTCATCCAATAGTGCATGCGAGCTAGATTCAAATTAATTTTCTGTTGTTTTTTATTCCCTGAAGGATGACCCATTGTACGATCATTCTACATTGCACGGGCAATGGTTTTCTTCGTTCTTAAATTGATTATGTTGCATTTCTTTTATGTTTAGGGTTGGATTGGTTCCAAGTTAACTATAACCACTTATCAGCTCTCCTCTCATCAGCCATAGAAGAAGCACATCATATGTGACGTCGTCTCCCTAAAAACTAGCGCATGGCGATGGTTTGCTCTTGACATACGGTCAACAAACCTTATAAAGACACGCATGCCTTTCACGCTTGTTTTAATACAAGAATTAGCATATTTTTACCATGATAATAGCACGAAAATCTCTTAACTTTGATTCAATATGTACTGTTGTCTACAAATTTTTAATTTGTGCAATGTGAACCCTGAACTACAGTCTAATATTCAATGTTATCCCCAGACTTTTAATTCACTCAAAACAATCCTTGAATTACCGATGAATGTTTAATGTAATCCCTATAATATATAAAAAAAAATAAAAATGTCAAAGTTCATGAATTACAGTGAATAAATTAAAAATTCATAGGACCATATTATACGTTGAACTAAAGTTTAAAAATTAAATGTGTCATTCTCCCATTAAGCACGCTAGACCGACTTTTAAGATTCTTTAGTTCATCAGTGTTGATTTAGTTGACTTGTCCTATCCGATGAGGTCATCAAGTTCACGCTCGTTTTTCTTAATATTTCTAGAGAGAGAGAGAGAGAGAGAGTATTAAAGTGGATTATGTATCCAATTCCAAACAAAAATGATTTATTAAATTGACTTCATAACTTAAAAATATTTTCAAAGTTTGATATGAAATCAGGATTTTGACAAATCAAATAGATGAAGCAGATAAATACAAAACAGCATTTGCAATACTATTTGGACAATATGAATGGAGTGTAATACCCTTTAGTTTGAAAAACACTCCTTCTATATTTCAAAAACTAATGAATGACATATTTTATCCCTATTCTAAATATATTTTAGTTTATATAGATGATGTTTTAATTTTCTCTACTAGTATAGATCAACACTTTAAACATATCTCAGTATTCATAAGTATTATAAAAAAAAAAAATGGCTTAGTAGTCTTTTCAACCAAAATATCACTTTTCCAAATAAGAATTAGATTTTTAGGGCATTACATTTCTCAAGAAACTATCATACCAATTGAAAAATCAATTCTTTTTGCAGAAAAGTTTCTTGATGAAATTAAAGATTCCTAGGGAGTCTCAATTACATTATAGATTTTTTCGCAAATATTAATATTCTATGTAAATTACAGAAAAATCATCCACCATGGATATCATCTCATATTAATATTATTAAACAAAGCAAAACCCATGTTAAAGAAATACTTTAGCTCCATCTTGTTGGTCCTTCTGCTTTCAAAATAGTAAAAACAAATGCTTTAGATATAGGTTATGGATATATTCTAAAACAAGTAAAATAATAATAAATAACAAATAGTGCAATTTGTTTCCAAATATTGGAACCAAACTCAACAAAATTACTCTACCATTAAAAAAGAAATATTAGCCATTGTTTTGGCAATTTCTAAATTCCAAGGCAATCTTTTAAATCAAAAGTTTTTGTTAGGCATTAATTGTAAATCGGCAAAAGAAGTACTACAAAAGGATGCATTAAATATTGCTTATATTATCTGTTTTTGATTTTGATATTGAATTTATTAATAGATCATCAAATTATATGCCTAATTTTCTAATGAGAGAATTTTTGCTGGTAAAACAATGCCGAAGTCCAAAAAAGACAAAGGCAAGACCATTGTTGAAATCTTAGAATCACAACCCCAATCACCAACAATAGACTAGCTCCAAGCTTGGTTAGATATAATGAAAGCTCAACAATCACTTAAAATCCAACAATTTCCACTATCATTATAATCACCTCAGCAGTTGCAGTTATGCTTAAACATAATCAAAGCTCAACAAACACCATTACTGCAATTAATATCACATGATCTTACTCCATATCTATTTTTATTACTCTCCCAAACAAAACTAGAAACTACTTCATCACAACAACACAAATCTCAAACTAGATCACAAACCCAAAAAATCACTATTATTATCTACTCCAATCAAAACTTGGGCAAACATTACTCGAAAAAATCAATCAAAACAAATTGAGATAACTTTAAACCTATCACCATTAGCCTTTTACAATCCAAAAAAATCACAATCACTTAAAATGATAAACAGTGAAATTGTCATAAAACCATCCCCTTCTTCTATGATAATAAAGCCCTCTACCTTTGTTATTTCTGTAACAACATCACAATCTTCAGCCAAATCACAATTCATCACCAAAAGCTAACATGAAAATCTCATGATAGTTGAAAGAGATTTCCACCATGAAAAGCAAAAATTTTATGCAAAACACATTTTCCCAGAAAATTGGCGTTACCCAACTAATCCCACCAACTAATGTGTCAAAACCATAAGCTTATTATGAACAAATTCTTATTGAAACTAAATCTGTCACATTTAAACATTTTGCATCATTTAAAAATAAAAATAACAACACTTATTCAATAGCCATGATCTTCTAAGTCATACCTCCAGAAATGTGGAAACCTAATCATCATACCCAATTACGAATCGGTACGAGATTAACCACAAAATTACCATATCTTCAGAACTTCACTTATTACGATTACTAAGAATCTTGGTGGAATGCTTTTTTCTGCAAAAATAATGATGATCATCACACTTGGCTTTTTTATTTTAAAATGGATTTTAACATTGAGCAATTACCTTTTTTGTTTCCAAAAGTGATGGAGTCATTTTAGTTATTGAAATATTATCTCAATAGTTTAAAAAAAGCTTGAAAATATTTCATACCCATTTCAAACCAACCAATCATGAATCACATTTTTCAAATCCTATGCATTTTTTTAAACTACCTGGGATTTGATTATAACCAGCGTTCTCATCCTTGACACCCCCTCCATCTACTTAGAAGATTCAAGATTAAGTGGTGGGACAATTTCAAAGTCATAGAAAATCTTTTTGAGAAAGCAATTCTAAATTGGCTAAATCGGCAAAAGCACAAATCACCTGGTCATAAAATTACTAAATTTTTTCAGCAAAAATCACTGGCCCAAGTGATATAGCTAGTATGATTACCTAGAGGGGGGTGAATAGGTATAATAGATTTTTCTTTTGATAATTACACACTACTTAGATAGATAAACGATTTGCAGCAATTAAAAAATCAATCGTAAGACGAGTAAGGGAAAGAGAGAATTTGACACGCGGTTTATAGTGGTTCGGCTTGTTTCAAGCCTACGTCCACTCTTTTCGCACCGATGACCAATTGGTGGATTCCACTATGAACAAAGAGATGTTACAGTAATGATCTTCCTTGACTTCTTGGTGTAGACGATCTTCCACACTCTCAAGGTATCATTAAGAATGAACACTCTCTGTGTATACAATTTCGCTCAAATAGTATCGACTAATAATCAAGGATCTTCGACTGGAATTTTTCTATCGATCACGCTCTTCAAAACAACTTGAATGTCTTCCTTTTATACTCCTTTATGCCATCATAGCCGTTGGCACTTACCAAAGGAATTCCTCCAATCTACCCGTTGGACGGAATCAATCACGAAGATCATTCGAGCTATTTAAGGAACTTAGCGATAGCCCATCAATCCTGTTCGCCCATACAATCAGGATCTTGGTTTCCAAGAATAGAACATTCCAAGAATACTTCGACGACCATCGGATCTTCAATCGATCTAGATAAGAACAAACAAAGAATCCGAGATGTTTATCCAACCAAGGGATCTTTTCCAGAGGATAGGATCAAATCCTCAACCATAAGCTTCGGCTCTGGATTTCCTTTACTACTGGATTAGAAAGACTATCAGTGAGAATAGTTTTGAGTCTTGAGTCTTGAGTCTTGAGTCTTGAGTCTTGAGTCTTGAGATCATAAAGTCTTGAGACTTTAATCTTCGGTCTCCGAATATCCAGACTTAGACTGATAGAAACGTTTTGTCAGCTTCAAAATACTCTGGAAAGATTTCTCCAACAATAAGCTCGTCTAGCTGCCATGCAGTCACTAGAAGAATATGGGTGTGCATTGGCAAAACTCATGGTGAAATTCCCAATCACAAAGCCACCTAAAAAATCTCCAAGTTCCTCTGATGATGATCAATCCCATCATAGTGGCAATACTAATGAAGATGATTGCTATTGAATCAACTTGTCAAATGATGATGGGGGAAGAGTAGAGGAAATTACTGATCACCAATTACCAAAAGAAACAAAAGACGAAAAAGACAAAAAGAGTTTTTCAAAGAATAACATCATTTTCCTTTTTGAAGAAAAGAATCTGAAGATGTTTATGTAGAATGAGACTGAAGATATTGCTACAGAATTCGTCCAAAAGCAAAAACAAAAAAAAATTCCAAGCCTTGCCTATAAAAGGGAGTGCAGAAGAAAATGGGCGATGGGGGGCACTGCTTGCCTTCGTCTACTTGCGCTCTTGTGCTTTTGCCTTGCCATGTCCTAAAAACCTCTTTTGATCACATCATTTCACTTTCATATGGGCAAAAGAATGCTTCAAGTGCCAAAAGTTGGCATAAATGGACACTTAAGTACCAAAACTTACGAAAGTAATACTTAAGTGCCACTTTTTTTTTATAATTAAAAATAGGACACTTGAGTGCCACATTTGGCGAACCTCGCCAGAAATCCTACGTGACATTTTTTTTTTGATTAATTTTCTCGCTTACATGGCTCGTTGAAAGGCTGACTCAGCAAAACACACACAAAAACAACGTCGTTTTGTTATAATTTGAATTTTAATATAAAATTAAATTAAATTTAAAACATAATAATAATAATAATAATAATAATAATAATAATAATAATAATAATAATAATAATAATAATAATAAAAGGTGGAGGAGCGAAGGAGGAAGGCAGCCGGCGGCTGAGGGCTCAACCCTCGTCGCCACCACCGCCTCCCCGTCGTTGCCGGAATGTGGGGGAGGGTTGGCCAAGGGCCAATGACCCTAGCTGACCGGCAGTGAGGGCCTGTGTGCCCTCGCCCAAATTCGGCGAGGGTCACGGCCCTCCCCTAGATCCGGCGAGGGTCGCCGACCCTCGCCCGGCCGGGCCAAGGGCCGTGACCCTCGCCCTAGATTGGGAGGAGGGCTCGCAAGCCCTCGCCGCCAATTGGCTGGGGTTACCGGGCCTCGATCCTCCCCCCTCTGTCACTGGCCCTTCTCAGTGGCGATAGGGAGGCGGCGGCGACGAGGGCTTAGCCCTTAACCACCTCTCTCCTTTTTTTTAAATTTTTTTTTATATTTATATTTATATTTTTAAATGTTTTAAATAAATTTAGTTTTAAATTTAATTTAATTAATGTTTATATTAATTTTTTACCATTTCAGCACTAAAACGTCGTTTTTTTTTTTTTGCATTGTCTAGCTATGTCGGCGTGCAAAATAACGCCATTTTGCACTTACTTCGCTAGAAAATGGCCACGTTAGTATTTTGGCCGGATTCACACTTAAGTGATCTATTTTGCTCCGATTTTGGCACTTAAGTGTCATTTTCGTAATTTTTGGCACTTAAGTGTCAATTTATGCCAACTATTGGCACTCTAAGGGTCTGGATGTCCTTTCATATGTCCTTCACTTGTATCTCTTCCCAAACATCTGTAATCACTCTTGATCACTTGTAAACATATCTCCGTCACTTGTATTAGCTATCTGTAAGTTTTCTTATCACTCAATAATATAACCAACCAAGTTTTGGTTAGCATTATTACTTCATATTATTAGTGTTTTTTTTACTTTTGTTTTAAGTGAGATTTCTATATGTGAGCAGACTACCACCCTTGTAGAAGGTCACATTATTATTATTGTTCACACAAATCAATGGAATATCTCCTCGAATGCGGATTACTACCCCTGTGTGAGATCACATTGTTATTGTTAGGGAAATCCCTTATGATGTTTTGAAGATGACAAAATAAATCAAATTCTACTAACGTGTTTAATGGTTGAGTAATAGATTATGCAGATGATAGAACATGTAAAAGATATTATCAAAGTCTATACTTGGAAGAACCAGAAGATAGACTCTATGCTGAAGCTAAACCAGAAGACAAACTCTATGCTAAAGTAGAATATGTTCAAACTCAGATTATAAAGTCTATTGTACTCAAACTCAGATTGTAAAGTCTATTGCTATCAGACTTTACATCCAAATTCGACAGACGTAATACAAACCCAATCATATAACGACTAGTGATTTGGGATTGATTAGATTAACTCAATCTAATTGATTGACAATTGGATCTTGAAGATAAGAACTTTCTATACGAAGAAGTTTTACTTATGAAAACCAAGATTCTGTTTGTATGGGCGATTGGAATCAATTTGGGGTTTTACCTTTGTCACTCAACCGCTACCAAATCTTCTAGATACAGAGCTGTCCAATGGGTATATTGGAAGACGATCCTCAAGATACTGTCCAATGGCTAGTTTGGAAGTGGAGGAGTATTTAAGGAGATAAAAGACCGATGAGCAAATAAGAGATGGAGTGTAGAATTTATAATTCCAAAGTCTAAGCGATCTTTGATCATACACTTGTCTCTTGTGAGCTTAAACGTTTGTGATTGTGAGAGAAATACCAAAATAGTGACTTAGTGAGATAGTGTGATCTACTACTAAGTGTTTGCACTCAAAGTTGTAATCTCTTGTTGATTGCATAGTGGAATCTAGCCAAGAAGGCTGTTAGCGTGGGAGAGTGGACGTAGGCTTGAATTAAGCCGAACCACTATAAATCTTGTGTTCTTATTCTATTCCTTAACTCCTTTATTTTGCTTGAAATTTATTTTATTCTGCATATATTTGCCAAGGTTTATTTTTACACATATTCACCCCCTCTGGGTGTTCATATTAGCACTTTCAATTGGTATCAGAGCCAAGTGTTCGGTTTATAAAAGTGTTTTTACTTTTGAGTTAAAGATCTTCTATGACTAGTATCTTGGCACCATGACTTATGGAAAGGCAAAGCAACACCAGGTCACCATATTTTGATGGAAATGAATACAACGTGTGGAAGAACAAAATGAAAGCATTTCTAAGATCTAGAGATCCCTTGCAATGGGATGTTGTGGAAAAAGGAATCAATCCCACTATTGCATCTACATCCAATAAGAATGACAAAGATAAAGAAAGCAAACCCCTCGCTCCTATGTCTCGGACGGAGTTGTCCAAAAGAGAAGCGCTTGATGCAAAAGCCATTTATTCTTTATATTGCACATTATTTTTTATTGAATATAACAGAATTTCTTCATGTGAAACAGCAAAATAAGTTTGAGATAAACTTCATGTTACATATGAAGAGACTGATCGTGTAAAAGAGACAAAAGTAAATTTCATGCTCGGCAAATATAAATCCTTCAAGATGAAGCAAGGAGAGTCGATTGGAGATATGTTCAATCGTTTTACAGAAATTGTAAATGGTTTGGCATATCAAGGTCATCCAATTTCTTCCCTAATGAAGGTCAACAAACTCTTGCGAGGTCTCTCAAAAGATTGGAACTATGTCAAGACCTCAATCCGGGAGTCTCAAAGGATTATGCCACTCTCCGTTGATGAATTGATTGGCATTCTTCAATCCTATGAAGTGGAACAACTCAACGATGAAGATCCCGAAGGTAAGAAGTCCATCGCTTTAGTATCTAATGCCGTCTTTGATGAAACAGACTCAGAAAATGATATGGACGACGAAGAACTTGCTTTTTATGATCGAGAAATTCAAAAAGTTGAGTAGAAAATGAAGCAAATTCAGTGGAAGAAGACAATACAAGTAGAATGGCTAGAAAAGAACAATAAAAGAAGATGATGAGCAAGGAAATCTATGCTTGATGGCACATTCAGAATTTGAGTCTGACTTAGACACAGATTCAAAATTAAAGTCTGACTCGGACATAGACTCAGAATCCGATGAGGAAATTGAGGTAAGTCATTCAAAAATTCCTATCAAAGTTCTCAAGTATATAAATGAGCTCTGCCTAAATCTCAAATCTTCTCTTAAAATGATCTCCGAACTTAAAAAGGAAAATTTTCGGCTTAGGCAACATGATCTTTCTCAAAAAGAAAATTCTGAAATTTTGCAAAAAGATTTTCTACAAACAAAAGAAAGTCGAGATTTACTTATCAAAGAAAATGATTCTTTGAAGAAAGAATTTTCAAATATTTCGACAATATTTTCAAATGGTTCAAAAACATTAGAGCATATCATTTCCATACAAGTACCTTACTATAACAAGTTAGGACTTGATTTTAATAAGGAAAGAGATTTTCTAATTGATTTTCCTAAAGTCAAGGAGAGACTTAAACAAAGACCTCCTAGACTTGCGTACAAGAATCATTTTCAAAAGAACTTTACAAAGTCTGTTGGTCAAAATGCTCTCAAGTATTCAAATTGTGGAGATTTGGAACACTTTGAGAAAGAATGTCCTAAAGTCTGGAGACCTATTAACAAAATTTGGGTAAAAACATCATATTCTACTAACTCTCATGGACCTAAGAAAAAATGGGTACCAAAGAAAAGATGAGTTGTTTTTACAGGATATAAAGAAGAAAGAAGAAAGAGGATTTGGTAAGGAATGTGTATATATCTATATTTTTCTGTTTGAGTACAAAATTTAAAAATTCTCATTATGATTGATATTCAATATATCTTGGTTGATTGAGATTTTATAATGTTTATATTTTGTTGAAGAAAGAATCGTATGATTTGTTTGTGATTCATAAGTTGAGATTTGATTTAATACGCGTGATTATTTGAGATAATTCAAATTATTTTGTCTAATTTTATACTCTCAAATTTAGTCATATTTTGCAAAGTGAAAATCTGTTTTACGTGATGATGCAAAATATTCTTAGATATTCAAAGATTTTATTCTCTCTGTTTTTATCGTACTATGACTAAGTGAGAATTTATTTTTCAAAATATCATTGTGCATAATATTCTTTCTTTGAATACTTTGTTATGATGAATTAAGAAAGAATATTTGTTTATGGAGATTTTATATTTTGCTCTAACGTAATGGAATGATCCAAATTGATGGATGCCAAAAAGGAAATGAGTTTATTGCAGGAAATTCAATAAGGCAAGAATGATTGCGAATCTACGTAAATTTTGGTGCAATTAGAAAATATCTCCTACAACAATTGGTAATGATTTTTTTTTAATCAATGGTATATTGCAAATATATACCTTGGGTAAGAGAAAATTTTCATCCTGCCTTGCAAATTTCTACGTGCATTTATCATGATTTTGGATGATTGTTTATTATATTACAAATATCTTTTGTCATAAATATAAAGCATTGCAAGTTATTACTTGATTTGACACGTGATAAAAATATCAACTTTCTTTTTACGAAATAATTCAATAATATATTTTTGAGATTATGCTTAAAGAAATACCCTTGATCTTGAAATATATTATTACATATTTATGGATATTCTTGCTATATTCTTAGAAGATATATTATATCTAGTAAGTTTGATCCGCAAATCAAAAGAAGATATTATGTGACATTTTTGCAAAAATTATTATCTGTTATATAAGAATTTGTAGGTCACAAAAGAATCTTCCATATGGATTTTGGAAAACTCAATCAAAAAATCATGGAGATTCTATACTATCTTTTGGAAACTCAAAGATTATATTCCCTGTGTAAAGTTTTTGCAAATTGTTAAGGAAATCCCTTATGTGTCATACAGAAGGTTGAGTAGTTCAGAATTTTAATAATTGATAATTTTATATATGAAGAAAGGGCATTGTATATTATGTGGATATTATTACAGCTTATTTGTGCAAAAAGTTTGTTAAGTTGATGCAGGTTGAATTCGAGACGAGCTTAATTGAAGAAAATAAATTTTTGCCTCGAATTTCAAAATGCAAGTGATTGTTGCGGATGTTGTTGCTACAAAGGAAATACTGGAAATATATTATGTTCAACGTGTACAAGCAACAATTGTTTCTATTCGCAAATATTGTCATGATCACAAGGGGAGAACGTGAATCTAAAAGAAAGGAAAGAATCGTGATCATCTCAAAAAGGCAACAAAATTGAGGGGGAGCTTTGATCAATTATGGAAAAAAAATTTTGGATTGATCATGATCTTGTTATGGAAAGAAGGAAAATGTAAATGTGTCAGAATTTGTTAAGTTCTACAAAATCCGGTTAGTGCATTTTTTATTACCTTTTGTCATTAAAAATCTTCTATTGGTATTATCATTTTATTATGACAAAAGCAGTAAAGTGAATTTTATAATGCATCCGTGATTTTTATTGGATAGTTGCTGATATATATGATCGAAGTAAGCTATATTGCATATCTTTAATATTCGATTTACTTTATAAAAGCTGATTTTTGGAAATTGTGATTCATGCAAGATATTTGTTATTATTCTCTACGTGATACTTTTTCCATTATTATCGCTTTTTGATTATGACAAAAATGGGAAGAAGATATGAATATACATATGTGTTAATTGGTTGATATTATTTATTGCATAATATTGAGCTGCAATTATTTTTCTATATATTGTTGTGCTCAATCTATTTACTATCTTCTGATATCCTTTGATTTAAATTAATATTTTTAAAAGTATGTTTACAAATCTGCATATTCAGATATTGTTTTGTCATCATAAAAAAGTAGGAGATTGTTAGGAAAATCCCTTATAATGTTTTGAAGATGACAAAATAAATCAAAGGCTACTAACGTGTTTAATGGTTGAGTAATAGACTATGTAGATGATAGAACTTGTAAAGGATATTATCAAAGTCTATACTTGGAAGAACCAGAAGACAGACTTTATGCTAAAGCTAAACCAGAAGACAAACTCTATGCTGAAGCAGAATATGTTCAGACTCAGATTATAAAGTCTATTACACTCAGACTCAGATTGTAAAGTCTATTGCTATCAAACTTTACATCTAGATTCGACAGAACGTAATACAAGCCCAATCATATAACGGCTAGTGATCTGAGATTAATTTGATTGACTCAATCTAATTGATTGACAATTGGATCTTGAAGACAAGAACTTTCTATACGAAGAAACTTTATTTATGGAAACCAAGATTTTGTTTGTATGGGCGATCGGAATCAATTTGGGATTTTACATTTGTCACTCAACCGCTACCAAATCTTCTAGATACAGAGCTGTTTAATGGGTATATTGGAAAACGATCCTCAAGATACTATCCAATGGCTAGTTTGGAAGTGGAGGAGTATTTAAGGAGATGAAAGACTGATGAGCAAATAAGAGACGGAGCGTAGAATTTATAATTCCAAAGTCTGAGCGATCTTCAATCATACACTTGTCTCTTGTGAGCTTAAACATTTGTGATCGTGAGAGAAATACCAAAAGAGTGACTTAGTAAGATAGTGTGATCTACTACTAAGTGTTTGCACTCAAAGTTGTAATCTCTTGTTGATTGCATAGTGGAATCCAGCCAAAAAGGCTGTTAGTGTGGGAGAGTGGACGTAGGTTTGAATTAAGCCGAACCACAATAAATCTTGTGTTCTTATTCTCTTCCTTAACTCCTTTATTTTGCTCAAAATTTATTTTATTCCACATATATTTGTCAAGATTTATTTTTACACCTATTCACCCCCCTCTAGGTGTTTATACTAGCACTTTCAGTTATTACTTTTCATATAAATTTATGATTGATATAATAACTAGCTTAATCTTCATCTATATGTCATTTCTTCATCTATTTTGTTTATATATATATTGAAATTACTCTACGTTATTTTTTATCCTTTATAATAACTGATCCAAACAAATGTAGACGTTTTAATCCGTAATCACTTAATTACACACACACACACACAAGGACATATGTCGATTTGAACAAGTATTTGATCGACGATCCATTAAAAAACTAGGCAGTGGTTTTGTATTAGGGGTGTGCATGGTCCGGGTGGACGGTTCCTAAGAACTAGTTCCAAAAATTCGAAACCGGGAACCACCTGTTAGTTGCATGGATCCATCCGAGAATCACACCGCCGGTCCGGTCCGGTTTCCGGGTGGATCAATGGAATCGGTTTCATCAATAATTATATCGTTTTCCAAATCCAGCCATGAATACTTTGTATATCGAGTAATATATATTTTTTAAATCGAACTGGCTTAATTAAGGGTACAATTTTTCTGTATTTTATTGGAAAACACTACCAAAGAAGAGAAATATGTTTTTTTTTTCCTGTTTTTGAATCATTTCAGTTGAAATCTAAAATATTCTTTAAGTTCAAGGTTCTGGACGATTATCATATGTAGATCGTCTTTTCCTTTATCTCCTAACAATGCTCAATTTCTTATGACCTTTGTTTTACTAAATTCTTTTTGTAGAAACAATTTCATCGAAACTTCACATTTTCTTGAACACAGTGTCCTATGTGAGTCCCGAAACTATCCTTTGAATGAACCATTTGTTCAGTTGCTAAAAAGCAACTTACACACATACTAAATTCTTATAAAAACATGGAAACCATGAGGGGAGCTAGAGCCCTAAAATTTAGATTTGCTAATTAGTAATTTATAAATTTATTTTAATATTAAAAATTAATATATTATTATAATATAATCGGTCCGGTTTGGGTGGGTGGATCCATCCATAGAACCGGGAACCAGACCGGTACCCATCAGTTCCCATAAATTGGAACTGAGAACTAGACCGGTTCCCTCAAGAACCACCGGTTCCGGGCGGTTCCGGTCCGGTTCCGGGCAGTTCAGGTAAGTCCCGGTTCTTTTACACACTCCTATTTTGTATGGTACTGACCTTGTTTCGATTGCTAGCTTGTGGATTACAAACTGAACAATTTACTAGTTTGGTATACGAGAATTTAAGTACTAAATATTAGGCATTCATAATTTTAAGCATGGACGATGGAATAAAGAATTCGGTTGACCATAAATGGGACTCAATCATCGTACATGACTAATTTGATAGGTCTTATCAATATCATTCGGGAAATATTAACCATGGTTGCTTACATTTTCAATTGAAATAATTCGGCTGTTCACTCCTCACTTACCCCATTAAGTGAGTTTCAACTAGGGTTAAATGGTTTTAGGTTTTGTATATATTTTACCTAGAACCTATCCATTGAAAGGGGTTCCTCATTTTGTAGAATCTGAAACTTATCCTGAAACGTAAGACCTACCCTGTCACAAGTTCTAGAATCGGTTCTAGGGTCTACTCAGGTTTTATTTATATTATTTATTAAACAATTGTAGTGAATTATTACTTTTAATGACCATTACTTATTAGTAAAATTGGCTGTCCACAACTTATATTTAGACATACGAAAAATATGAAATATTAATAAAGTAAAAATTTCAATCATAAAATGAAAGCTTAGACTAATGGTTCAAGATTATACACTTATCATTGAACGTTATGGAATACTGAAGGATTGCGCCAAGATGTAGACCAAGAAAATATTAAAACTCGTTCCAGATTCTATCCACCTACTTAAAACCTGAAACCTACTTGTCAAAATAGATTCCTCAATTTTTGGAACTTGATTGCCCTATTGGCCACTCTTCTCACATGAAAGGGAGAGGTGGAGAGTTTGAATCTCCACATTTTCAGAGAGATTGATGTGGAAGTGATTTAGTTTCAGATGTGGATTTCAACTCTCACGTCTTACAAGGAGATAGAACAAAAGTCTAAGAATAAGTGTTCAAGTAGGAGTAGAGTAGGATGGACAAAAAAAAAAAAAATTGGAATTTGAAACTTATCTTGCATACCTTAAAACTTGAAACCAGATAAATTCCCATTGGTCCGGTTCTTCGGCTTTAGGTTCTATCTCGAATAAACTAGATACATTTAAATTGATACTATTCAGTCTCTTCTTAATTGTTAAATTTCGAATTTCTGATACTTCATTTGATTGTCAAGCAATGTGTAGAGTCTGATAAGTGTTGAGCACGTTGCTGACCCCGCGTAAATTCTTCTATATTCGTTCCAAGACCGACCTAGGATGTTACTGTTTGAAATTGGCACGATATTCGAATAAGAATTCCGGTTAGGTTCACTACAAGTGGAAGATGTAAGTTACGCTTCCGCCATTGAATAATTGATCCGCAAATGGATTCGATCCTAATTGTTTCTACGTCATACATCATTGACCCGATTGTTAAGGGTCAAACATTTTATACCCCAAATAACAATCCATAAACTAACGACATTTTCTATGCCCCAACGACTTAAATTTTACTGAATATTTTCGGCAATAGTTGCTATAAGAACGTAGACGGAATCCTCGTCGCCAGTAGGGGACGTGAACGCATTAGGAAGGGAAAGGAAGGACATGCGTTGTTCCAACGATTAGGGGGCGAAATAGAAAAAACGGTGACATTGAGGTGTAGTGGATTTTTTATATTCATGAAGTGAGCGGGAGACACGATAAATATCTTCCTCTATTTAACGAATTTCTTGAAACTTGGAGTTTGGTCGCACGAGCAGGTTCACCGCGCACGTCTCTGCTTGCTTCTCCATAAATCACTTGATCGAGGTCGATGTTTAGTGATGATTAATCAGGGGTCAATTTGTTCCACGTTGACAACGCGCTTGGAAAGATAATACCTTAAATTACGTAGCTGGAACTTTAAAGTTCAAAGATAATACCTTCAGTTACGTACTCCGACCAATTAGGGTGCTCTGACGGTTGCCCTTTTACATCACATTTCCAACTTGAGACTTTTTTCGGGCAGAGGCCACACCCAACGAGGGGAGCCCTTGCCGGGGCTCGCTGGCGAGGCTAGCCCGCCTGGCCATGGCCGGTGGCATGTAGTTGGTCACCGGCAAAAGGAAGAGGAAAGAAGGAGAGAAAAAAAAGAAGAAGAAAAAATAGAAAAAAAATAATAAATCAAAAAATTATTAGAAATTATTAAAATTATCCACGTCGGCGTCGGTTGTGTCATGTAGGCTATCCGGCATTTACATCAACAATATCTGCTAAAATTAGCCAGAAGGACTAAATTGGCACTAAGTGAAATGTTTAGGACTAAATTAGTACTAGTTCAAAATGTTTAACACTAAATTGGAACCATGAAAGATTTATGATTAAATTGGCACCGAGTCAAAAGGTTTATAAATAAATTGGTAGTAATATAACAAGATTAGGAATTTCTTGACAATTTTCCCCTCGATCATGTGTATGAATTGGTCTTTAAGAGCCGGTGTGCTCCTTAATAATCCAACACCGGTCACTCCTAAGGCTGCAAAAGAGTTTTTGAAGGTATGATTCGCATCAACATAAGAGTCTTGTGCTAGTTGTGGAATTTTGATCGACTTTTTTCTTTTTCTTTTTTGGTGTTAGAGCTATAATTACACTTAGAACCACTTTAATATACAGATTAGAGATAGGCGAGACCATCACTAGTCCATCCCTAACTTGCCAATGGATTATCGCTCTCTCCCCCATGAAGGCGACTCCTACCAAACGGTCCTCGCGAAGGTCGTCCGACCTCTTAAAGATTCGAACTCAATGACCTCGGCTAACCTTGAATTTTGAATGCCAAATAGATGTCTTGAGCACAACACCTTGTTGCATCTGAGAGGGAATCTCCAGTTTTTTCTCAGCTACATAATAATGTAATCTTGATGCATGGCAAGCCATCATGATTCTTTTCTCTTACACTTAGGAACAAGCTGATTGTCAATAGACGGGGCCTAGATAAACACGAGGACATTTCATCAGAAAAAGCCTAGTTGATGGAGTAGGCATTGCCTATAGGTGGGGCTCATCTCATCCAACAATGCATGCGAGCTAGATTCGATTTAAGATTTTGTTGTTTTTTTTCCCAGAAGGATCACCTGTTGAATGATCCTTCCACATTGCACGGGTAATGGTTTTCTTCATTCTTAAATTGATTTATGTTGCATTTCTTTTCTGTTAAGGGTTGAATTGGTTCCAAATTATTTATGACCACTTATCAGCCCTCCTCTCGTCAGCTAGATAAGAAGCGCATCATATATGATGTCATCTCCCTTAAAAACGGCGCATGACAGTGATTAGCTCTTGACATACGGTCCAAAAAACTTTATAAAGACACGCATGCCCTTCATGCTCGTTTTCTTCTTCGATCTGGGATACGACGCTTTATGACGTGGGCAAGGATAATAACACAAATGATCTTTAAAATTTGATTCAGTGTATATTATTGCTTCTGAACTTTTAATTTGTATAATGTGGGTCCTGAATTGTGATCTAATGTGTAGTGTCATCTCCAAACTTTTAATTTGTGCAACATGATTCTTGAACTATTAGTGAATATTCGGTTAGTCCATAAACTATATGAAAACATTTAAAAGTTTATGAATCACATTGAATATCAAATTAAAATTTAAGGATTGTATTGAATAAATTAAAAGTCCAAGGGAGACATTGCATATTAGATAAAGTTTAAGTATCGCATTGAATGAATTAAAAATTCACACGATTACATTATACATTGAATTAAAATTTAAAAACTATTTGTGTCGCTTTTCCCTTTTTACAATAGCCACGCCACATCGGCGTTAATATTCTTTATTTAATCAAAAGTGCCGATTCGGACGCGTTTGGTAACAATTCTGTTCCCGGATTAGATTTTGATAAAAAATGATTCTTTTTTATTTTGTTCCTAGGAACAATTTCTAAGCATTTTAAGTTATTTGGTAATCTGTTCAAAATTTTTGATTTTGGAATAGAATTGCATTTGGTACCGTGCCCATTGATTATGTTCCAAATCAATTTCTTTTAATTTTTAAATAATTTTTATACTTTTTTTCCTTTTTTTTTCTTTTCTTTTTCTCCTATTCTTCTTCTCCATCAACAAGTGGCCAATCGCCGGACTAGCAACCGGCCGGATGAGGGTCGACGACCTCACTAGAGCGTTGCCGGCCCTCGCCGAGGCTAGCCCTCGTCGGTCGAGCCTTGCTGGCAGCTGGGTAAGGCTCACCCAACCCTTGCCCAGCCCCGCCGAGGCTCGGCCTAGCCCCGGCGAGAGCTGGGCCAGCCTTGCCCAGCTGCCGGTGAGACTCGGCCGATGAGGGCTGGCCTTGTCGAGGGCTGGCAACGCTCCAGTGAGATCGCCGAATTGGTTGCCGGCGAACGGCAGACAGCGGTGGCGTACGGCGGCGGACGGCGGTTGATGGTGGCGGACGGTGGTGGACGGCAACAGAGGAGGGGAGAGAGGAAGAAGAGTTCCACTTTTTTTTATTCTTTTTTTTTTTTGTTCTCGGAACAAGAATCAAGTTTTTTTTTTTTTTTTTTTTAAATTCTTGATTCTACTCCAAATCTATTTCCGGGAACAAAAATTTTACCAAACGCGATTCCGTTCACAAACTGCTCCCGAGAACAAAAAATCAAGATCAGGCACTGTTTGGATGGTTACCAAACAAGCACTTAGTTGTTCTATTCGAGGAGGTCATCCGGTTCATGTTCGTTTTCTTAATATTTCTGGGGAGATAATAAGGATAGATGTTGATTTGAACAAGTATTTGACCAACAATCCACTAGAAAAACTGAGGAGGTGGGTTTTTATGGTGCTAACGGTGTCGAGTGCTAGCTCGCTGATACATGGTATACGAGAATCTAAGTATTGAAATTTAGGGGAATAATTGTCCAAAAAATTCTAAATTTATTAAACAGTGGCCAATTCAGTGTTACACCTTTCAATTGTACAAATATAGTTATAAATGTTTTGACGATTTATCAATTTACTCCTAAACTTATTATTTGGATAATTGACCGAAAGGACTATATTGAAAAACCACCAAAAGATTCAAGACTAAATTGACACAATTAAAAGATTTAAAACTAAATTGACAAGTCGTCAAATATTTTAGGACTAAATTAGCACAATCTAAAAGCTTAAAATTGAATTGGCCGCCGTGTAATAAGTTTAAGACTTTTTGTACATTTTTTTTTTCTGAATTTTAGGTGTTGACTTTTTTCAATATGAAGAATAGAATAAAGAACTCGCTCGATCATAAATGGGGTTCGGTCATTGTATATCACTAATTTGGTAGGTCTTATCAACATCATTGGCGAAAATCTAACCATCATCTACTGTTGAAAGATTTTGGCAATTCACTCCTTACTTACCCCCATCAGGTGACTTTCGACTAAACTAGACATTTTAAGTCAATACCGTTTTTTGACCCAAAAAAAAAAAAAAAAGTCAATACCATTTTGAATTATCAAGTGAGTTTAGTCTCTTATCAATCGTTAAATTTCCAATTTCTTACAGTTAACTTGATTGTCAAGCAACATGTAGAGTATGCTTTGGTCTCCAAATGTCAAATTTATAAGTGCTGAGCACCTTGTCGACCCCGCATAAACACTTTGCTTTGGTCTCCAAATGTCAAATTTATGAGTGCTGAGCACCTTGTCGACCCCGCATAAATACTTCTATATTTTTACTGAGACCGATCTAGGATGTCATTGTTTGAAAATGGCACGATATTAGAATAAGAACTTTTGATTATGTTCACTATTGGTGGAAGACGGAAGTTACACCTCTGCCCTTAAATAATCGATGTGCAAATGAATTTGATCGTATAATTATTGCTATGGCATACGTCATCGACCCGATCGTTAAGGTTCAAAAATTTCTTTATACCCCAAATAACAATTCCTAAGTTAATGATGACTCTCATGCCCCAACGGCTTAAATTGCACCAAGTGTTTACTGACAATAATTGCGTTATCGACGGAATCCTCGTCTTCATCATGGACGCGAACGTATTAGGAGTGGAAAGGAAGGACATGGCATTGTTCCAACGATTGGGGGAGCAAAATAGAAAAAACGATAACATTGATGGGTGGTGGAATTTTAATATTGATGAAGTTAGCGGTAAATATGATAAATATTTTTTTCTCTATTTAACGAATTTCTTGAAACGTGGAGTTTATGTTGGAATTTCCTACATTATGGGCTTACATTAATTAATTGATTTTCTATTTTAAATAATCGGGTTAATGGATATTCCAATATTTGTTGATTTCTAAAATGATTTGATTGAATTGGGTATTGGCATCTATTAATAACGGGCCTAGTTGTGCAGTAATGTGTAAGCAATTGTGTTTGACTGAAGCCCGTAATGAAAAGGGCCAAGTTGACACGCTGTTGATTAGGGTTTGCTAGGTCCCCTCTGTAGCCTATAAAATGGTAGATTATACCTATCAGTTACTTTAATCCCATTAAAAGCTGCTATATCGAAATAGGTCAGAGGAAGATCTGGCATTCAAATATATCCCTATTATCAGAGTGATCTACTTTTCTGCAAATGAAGCAATGGCTCAAACAAGTACACTTTAATTCCGTTGTATTTATTGATCGGTGTTTTACAATCATATAAGGATCCATTATTTCCTTGATTGATCAGTTGTATACATGAATAAATTTTCTACAGTTTAGTCACATGAATAAATTCCGTTGTATTTCCTTTTCGTTGTTTGTCCTGTTTGTTGGGAACCTCAGTACCCCTACACTCGCTTAGACTCCTGTCTTCTTGAGTGTCTGTTTTTTGTTGGTGCCGGGCCTCCCCCCCTTGTATTCTTCTTCGCAAAATCTATACTACTTACCTTTACCAAAAAAAAAAAAAAATTCATCTTGCACGTTTCTGCTTGCTTCTTTGTAAATCATGATCGAGAGAGATAATCACTTGTGGGGAAAACGATAATCGATGTTTAATGATAATTAATCGGGGGTCAATTTCTTCGACGTTGACAACCTTGCGCTTGGAAAGATAGCACCGTAAATTCCGTAGCCCGAACTTTAAAGTTTAAAGATAATACCTTGAGCTACGTACTCGGACCAATAAGAGTATGCCGACCCTTCCCCTTTCTGACTTGGGACGTTTTCTGCCTAATGCTTTCGGGCTGGCGCCTTCAGAATACGGCTCGGTAATCGGCATGCCGGCAAAAAAACCAACATGCGTCATATATCCAATATTCCTCGCGAAATTAGCCTGATTTTTTAGAGATTCGAACCCAATGACTTCGGCTAATCTTCGAATTTTGAGTACTAGAGAAATGCCCTAAGCGCCACGCCTTGTTGCATCTGAGAGGGAATCTCCATGGTTCGCCTACGCCCTAAAGGTGTCAAACATGATGCCGGACGACTCGAAATTCCTAAAGACAGATCGGTTGGAAACAGCATCCGCTTATAAAATACATTGTGTAGACTTCCCTTAGGACGATTCTACTATTAAAATAAAAAGAATGGGTAAGATGCAAAACGACGTGGTGTTGTTTAACATTTGTTCTGAGGTCACTCGACGTCAAGATCGAAAAGTAAAAAATCATTATTCTAATCGAGTCTTTGGCTAGCGACTATAAATTCAGGGTATGTACAAAGCTTTAGCACGCAAACGCATTGCTCCGGATAACTTCATCACAAGTGAAGTCCCTCTCCCTTTAAATTCTCTCTCGCTCTCTCTCTCTCTCTTCCACATGAGATAACTAGCTGTCAATCAGATTTCCATTAATTTCGGAAGACGGTAATATTCACGTTTCTCAATTTATCCATCTTGTGCTTTGTTACTCCACGTCGCCAGCTTACTTTTTATTAGGTCATGAATGAAATTTCAGAGTTTGTCGAAAGTTTTGCCATATTGGGAAACGAAGTTTGCTTTGAATTACTCTTTTAGGCTTTCTTTTTGTATGATGCTATATTTTTCTTGAAACCACGCCTGTGATTGGCAGGGTAAGGGTTATAGACATCACCCATGTACAAACTTAAGTAAAATTAAAGTAAATGTTTATTTTCCATTTTTGTAATCAACTAGTTAGAAGCATAATTAGACTTAGGGAGAATTATCAAAAAAGTCTTAAATATATTGTAATTGTGCTAATTCAGTCATAAACTTTTTTTTTGGCCAATTTAGTTCTAAACTTTTTACAATTGTGCCAATTTAGTTCATCCGGCCAAAATTGGCTGGCCAATGTTGACATGGACACCGGTCGATGACGGCTGTCTAACGAAGGCTGTCCGGCGAAGGTTGTTTGGCGAACGCTAATATGGCATTTTTTATTTTTTTTATTTTTTTATATATTTTTGAATTTTTAATTATTTTTTTCCATCCACTTCTCCTTCCTCTCCGGCCGAGGCTCGGCCCCGCCAAATTTGGCGAGGCTTGGCCTCGCCTAGCCATGGCGAGGGCTGAGCTCGCCGACACCGGCAAGGTCGACCCTCGCCATGGCTGGGTGGGGTTGAGCCTCGCTAGATCCAAGGCGAGGGTCGACCTCCCCGGTCACCCAGGGATGGTGAGGCTCGACCTTGCCAGATCTGGCGACAACAGTCTCGCCGCCACTCCTTGCCCAGGGATGGCGAGGCTCGACCTCGCCATGAATGGGCAAGGCCAAGCCTCGTGCCTCATGCCTTGCTAGATCTGGCGACGGTAGCCTCGCCGTTGTTGGGCAAGGCTTGTCTTCACAAATGACCGGCGGGACGAGCCTCACCACTTGCCAACGAGGCTGACCTTGCCGGCCGGAAGAAGGAGAAGGTGGAAAAAAAAAGAAAAAAAGAAATAAAAAATTCAAAAAAATAATTTTAAAATGCCATGTTAGCTTTTGCTGGACGTCCACGTTAACGTTGGTCGGCCAATTTTGGCTGGATGGATTAAACTAGCACAATTGTAAAAGGTTTAGGATTAAATTGACAAAAAAAAAAATTATGATTGAATTGACACAATTGCAATAGGTTTAGAACTTTTTTGGTAATTCTCCCGTTTGAGTTAACACGGACAATTTAGAATTACTAGGTGCAAAATGAAATTTCGGATAACTAGTTTGACGATATACAATTCGATTTCTATTTTAGCATCATGCGTATCTAAAATAACTCGTACATACACCAATATAGAGATATATATATATATATATATATATATATATATAAGATGAATTATTTCTTGATTAATTAAACAAGTTCTCATGAAATAATAACAAATCCCGAATATCAATTAAATATTTGGGTTTTATTTTTAGATCTATTGCTAGTGTAAAAATTGATTTACACATTCATTTATAAATGATTGACATGTGGAATAATTTGGTTATCTAATTATGCTCAACCGCACAAGTCAATCATCCAGTGGGGAGCGTGTCAAAGTTTTTGCTAGAGGCGGCCGGCCTAATACTTATCACAACTCTTCTGAAAAAACTTTCACCTTACATATGAATTTCTTCCATGACTATATTCATTAAAAACGTCTGAAACCTAGCATCTTCTCCGATGCTGTTGTTGTGCTCCGGGCCTTTGATTCTCTGTCCTCTTTGTCTCTCCTAGAGTAATATTGCTTGAGCCACTTGGTTAATGTTGATTGTGATGTGATTATTACTACTCCTAATTGTGTGATTTATATATATTATATTTTGGGAGATCAACTTATAAGAAATGATCTAAATCGAGGAAAGACTATGACAAAGTCGATGATAATGGTTGTTTTAAGGGAAATATTCACAAGAAAGCTAGGTGTTGTAGAGTGTTGGGCAAAAAATGATATTGGCATAGTGTCATTTTAATCCTTCTTTAAGGTTAACTTAGCTTGGAAGCATGGACGGATTGCCAAAACTTCAATATAAGAACTGATCTCACGAAAAAAGATAGGCCCAATTCCTTTATAAAGTATCAATGTTAGCTCGAATCTAAATTCTAACCCAAATCTTTTTCTTTTTTTTTTTTCTGTCCCAATTGAATTTCCCTCTGATAATAACCACTGGTCACACTTCATTACCATATAATATATTAATGAATTTCGGTGGGTCTGCAATTAATTGAATATAAATTGAGTTTACAAGATGAATTTGGATTCAAATCGACCATCTCTCCATTTCAAAATTCCGTTAAAGAAGTTTGGTGGCGCACAAACGTTGAACATCATCACATAGCGTTAAAACAAAGTAATGGCGGGACCTGAGGAATCACCGACGATTACAAGATAATCTTTTGAATATCAATTGTCATACTTTAAATTTGGAAACTCAACAAATCTTTCTCCACTTTGCAATCGCAACGAAGCTCCTGGAACAATTTCCATGGCGGTGAAGCTTTTCGCGCTGACCTGCATCCGCAAGGAGAGCCATGGTGACCTCTCCCCGAGGCCGCACTACCCTTCCATGCCCAAGATCCCGAAAGGCGCCTCGGCGGCGGGGGAGGATGTGGCAGTGGAAGAGGCGAGGGCATTGCTCTCGGTCGTGGGGATGACGTGCTCGGCGTGTGCTGGGTCGGTCGAGAAGGCGGTCAAGAGGCTTCCAGGGATCCGCGAGGCCGTCGTCGACGTGCTGAATGATAGGGCTCAGGTTCTTTACTATCCGAGCTTCGTAAATGTAAGTTTTCGACTTCTGATACCAAGGATCTCGGGTATTCCGCGCGTGTTTTGCCTTTTTTTGGCTCGTGTCGATTTCTAATGGAGCATGAGATCTTCTGGCACTGCACCGTGGTTGCGATGAGTTTAGGATATGTTGCTGAATTTTGAGGAGAAATTATCATAAGATGCTTTTGCTAGGTTGTATTTACTATCAAAACCTGCAGTTTCTCAAAGTAAGGCTGTGTTTGGTTATCTGGATTTTTAATCGGGATAGGATTGGATAGGACATGATATGAAATCCTGTAATTTTTTTTATATCATATCCATTGTTTGGTGAATCGTAATATTAAAGTCGGATATATTCACATCATATCATGTATATTTTTTTTGTTATGAATGGCATGTCATTATAAATGAACTTAAATGTTCATAAATGAATATGGTGAAAATCTCTCGAAACACTATCTCTTAATTTATTTTTATTTTATCTTTCCTCTTATTTATATTATTTTCTTTATTATTTCTTTTTTCCCATTTCATCATTCTTTAATAAAATTTTATCAAATAGTAAACTTTGTACTAACATACCTAAAATACAAAAATACCTAAAATATATAACAAATATAAATATTTATTTTATAGATTGAATGTTTATTGTAAGATAAAATTAAAGTTGAATATATACATTAAAATAAGATTAATTAAAAATAAATTTCTATTTTTTTTTATTTTAAATTTCTTAAATTAGAATTCAAATATTATTTATATTGAAATATAATTTCAATTTTATTAATTTAATAAGTTTGTTATTCTAGAAAAATAACTTTCCTATTATGAACATTAAATCATATCCACTTTTATCCTACCTCTCATATGGGACAATTTTATTCTGTTTATATCCCTCTTATATCGGACTTTATCATGTTTTGAGCGAGCACCAAACGTAGGATAGAATAAATCATATTCTATCCCAAATTTTATCCTAACTGCCAAACACAGCCTAAAGGTTTGGCGGGTCGATTTTTTTGTTTTGGGGTTTGAATCATGCCCCGAGTTTGTCGCTGTGTTTAATGTCCTATAGGAGGAAACGATACGTGAGACTATTGAGGATGTCGGGTTTCAATCCACCTTGATCAAGGACGAGACGAGCGAGAGAACCACTCAAGTATGCCGCATACGCATCAACGGGATGACCAGCACCTCGTGCTCTTCCACAGTCGAGTCAGCTTTGCAGGCTGTCCAGGGTGTCCAAAAGGCCCAGGTAGCGTTGGCGACTGAGGAAGCGCAGGTCCAATATGATCCTCGGGTGACTAACTTGGATCTCCTGTTGGAGACTATCGAGGACACCGGGTTCGAAGCTGTACTCGTCAGTACCGGGGAAGACGTAAGCAGCATACATCTCAAAGTTGACGGTGTGAGGACCGATCATTCCATGAGAATCCTGGTAAATTCTCTCCAAGCGCTTCCGGGGGTTGAAGATATCAGTACCGATCCCGAGCTACACAAATTCACCCTCTCTTACAAGCCCGACTTTACGGGGCCAAGGAGCTTCATCGAAGTAATTGAGTCAACTGGGTCGGGTCGCTTCAAAGCAGCGATATTTCCCCAGGGTGAAGGAGGGAGAGAAGCTTATAGACAGGAGGAGATCAAGCAGTATTACAGATCTTTCCTATGGAGCTTGGTTTTCACTGTCCCTGTCTTCTTGCTGTCCATGGTTTTCATGTACCTCCCTGGGATTAAACACGGGTTGGACACCAAAATTGTGAAAATGATGAGCGTAGGCGAGCTTCTCAGGTGGATTTTCTCGACCCCAGTACAGTTTGTCATTGGCCGTCGATTCTACACCGGGTCTTACAAAGCTCTGCGCCATGGTTCGGCCAATATGGATGTTCTGATCGCCTTGGGGACCAACACGGCCTACTTCTACTCTGTTTACTCTGTGCTGAGAGCCACGACTTCTCCAAGTTTCAGAAGCACGGATTTCTTTGAGACTAGTTCGATGCTTATTTCTTTCGTCTTGCTGGGGAAATATCTGGAGGTTCAGGCAAAGGGAAAGACGTCTGAGGCCATTGCAAAGCTCATGGACTTGGCACCTGAGACAGCGATCTTGTTGACCCTCGATAATAAGGGAAACGTGGTGAGTGAACGAGAGATACACAGTCGGTTAATACAGAAAAACGACGTGATCAAGATCATTCCAGGCGCGAAAGTAGCTTCGGATGGTTTCGTGATTTGGGGACAGAGTTATGTCAATGAGAGCATGATTACAGGAGAAGCGAGGCCCGTGGCAAAGAGGAAAGGGGATGCTGTAATTGGAGGCACTGTGAACGAAAACGGCGTCTTGCATATTAAAGCGACTCGGGTAGGCTCGGAGAGCGCTCTTGCACAGATTGTTCGGCTCGTGGAGTCTGCTCAGATGGCCAAAGCGCCAGTACAGAAATTCGCTGACCGCATCTCCAAGGTCTTTGTGCCCCTGGTATGTCAATTACCTACACTGCTTCCTTATTGGCCTGTGCGATGTAAATTTCGCTAATTTTACCCAATTTGGCAGGTGATCGTCCTTTCGTTTTCAACTTGGCTTGCATGGTTTTTAACGGGAAGGTTCCATGCGTACCCAAAATCCTGGATTCCGTCCTCCATGGACAGCTTTCAGCTTGCTCTCCAGTTTGGGATATCGGTGATGGTGATCGCCTGCCCCTGCGCACTAGGGCTCGCAACTCCAACTGCAGTGATGGTAGGGACCGGAGTCGGCGCATCTCAAGGAATCCTCATCAAAGGAGGCCAAGCACTGGAAAGTGCACACAAGGTTTGCATCCAATAAGCTTTTCGCCCTGTCAAATTCTGACCACAATCCTAGATAATGCTACACAACCCCTAGGTCCTTTCAAAAAAATTTGTGTACTATTTTAGCATCTTGAGACTGTTGATCGTTGCCAGATATGTCATATTATCTTCTATTCTGTCATCTCTCTTCTGAACTTGTGAAGTGATGATTTCACCTTAGGAAGAAGTTACAAATTTTATGTCATACTTTGCACTTCTCTGGAACTTGTTCAAATCGGTCAATTGCATCTATTGTCTCTCGTGGTAATGCACATCTCAAACCCTTTTATGTACTTTTCCGCTTCCTTGAAATGGCAGGTTAATTGCATAGTGTTTGACAAGACAGGGACGCTCACCGTCGGAAAGCCCGTGGTGGTCAAAACGAGACTCCTGAAAAACCTGGTGCTGAGAGACTTTTATGAACTGGCTGCTGCAACTGAGGTATGAATCCTTCCATTTTTCCGGTTCTCTATCTCCTATCGAAGGCTGCTTTGCATTGACTGAGCCGTCAAAGACCCCTCAAACTAATAATCGTGTATTAGGCGAATAGTGAACATCCATTAGCCAAGGCTGTTGTTGAGTATGCCAAAAAGTTCAGGGACGATGTGGAGAATCCCACCTGGCCTGAAGCCAGCAACTTCGTGTCAGTCCCTGGCCATGGAGTGAAGGCCGTGGTTCGTAACAAGGAGATAATTGTGGGAAACAAGAACTTGATGTTAGAGCACAACATTGCCTTTCCAACCGAAGCAGAAGAGATCCTGACTGAGACCGAAGGGATGGCACAGACTGGGATACTGGCGTCTATAGACCGGGAACTGATTGGAGTCATTGCGGTTTCAGACCCACTGAAACCGGGTGCTCGTGAGGTGATATCAATCCTGAATTCGATGAAAGTGAAGAGCATCATGGTGACTGGCGATAACTGGGGAACTGCAAATTCCATCGCCAACGACGTCGGGATCAACACTGTGATAGCAGAGGCCAAGCCTGAGCAGAAGGCAGAGAAAGTGAAGGATTTGCAGGTGATTGAACATGCTATTTTCATCCCCAAAAGGGAAGAATTTAATCAAATAACTTGGGACATTTTTCCACGCGGGATTTGGGAGTAATTTTGTTTGCTTTGAACTACAATCTTTAATATCTGCAGGCTGCAGGATACGTTGTAGCGATGGTGGGAGACGGCATCAATGACTCGCCTGCGCTCGTGGCTTCGGATGTGGGGATGGCGATTGGTGCGGGCACAGATATTGCCATCGAGGCTGCAGACATCGTGCTCATGAAGAGCAACTTGGAGGACGTCATAACCGCGATCGATCTCTCCAGGACTATATTCTCCAGGATCCGCCAGAACTACATCTGGGCGCTGGGCTACAATGTCCTGGGAATCCCCATCGCTGCCGGGGCTCTCTTCCCTGCCACAAGGTTCCGCCTGCCTCCTTGGATTGCGGGCGCCGCAATGGCCGCATCGTCGGTCAACGTTGTCTGCTGCTCGCTGTTGCTGAAGAAGTACAGGAGGCCAAGGCAGCTCGACAACCTTGAGATACATGGCATAACAGTGAACTGACGATGCACCAAGTCGTCTAGGCTGCGTTTGTTTTGATTTCTTTTTTCTGTTTTTAAACAATTTTTTTTGTTTTTTTGTTCTTAGGAACAAAAAAGGAATAAAACGCGTTTATTTACGTTTTTGTTCCAAAATTATTTTTTTCTCAAACACATCTCGAAAAAAAAAGCAAAAAAAAAAAGTTGTTTCTTATTTCTAAATAAAATTTAAACACTTTCCATTTTCTTCTCTTTTTTCTTCTTCTTTTTTTTTTTTTTTTTTTTTCTTTGGCCGGTCACCGGCCCTCAGTATTTTGCAGTAGGACGGTCACACCGGCAGCTCGATCACCTCAGGGTCCACGTAAATTACGAGTGGCGTCAGCAACAGAAGAAGCAGACGTTCGATCCAGGCAGCACGGGAGCTCGATTCGGACCGAGGTGCTGTACCAGTTCATAATGAAGAGACTGACGATGTTGGAGCGTCTTGCCCCGTGATATTCGAAACCTCCTCTTCTGAGATTCCAATGCCTACTTGCTTCCATAAACATCGGCCTCATGAGATTAAATATGGTCCCCCTCCTGAATCATGACTCTCTGAACAAAACAATATCATGCCTTTGTCCCATGAGAGATCGGTTTAAATACTACCTTGTTGCATCGGGTCGGTTTCGCCATAGTACCAAGTACATGTTGAAGGTGGTCCATTTTCTTCGTGCAAATGGGTGATTAGTACAATGATTAGCAATACATTAGTGCAAAAAAGAGAACAATTGGGAATACATAAATGATTAACTGTTCATACACGCATAATCTACAGTATTTTTTTTTTTTTTCTTTTGTTCAGGTCGATGTCATTATCGTTGTTGGGTAGTATGGCGAAACCAAAAACCAGCGACGGCTTTGACACCAGATGCTCTGTTCCTCTACAAAAGCTCTGCTCCTCCGCTGCAAAAATCTCCGCGCGCCTCTCGCCTCCTCCCCCTCTTCTCGTCCTTCTTCTGCTCTGCCGTTTCCCATTCCCTTCTCTCCTTCGGTCGCAGAGTAAACCCTCCTCTCCCCTCGCCCAATCTCGTCGTTCCCCGCGCCTGGCCCGCCGATCAAGCCGCCGCCTTTCGATTGTCGGAGCTTCGTCTTGCGCGATCGGAGATCGAGCCGTGCCATGGCGAGCCAGTCCTCGAAAGGGTCGATTTACGACTTCACCGTCAACGTCGGTTCTCCATCGAGGTTTCCCTTTTGCGATTTCGCGGGGGAATTGTGAATCGGGAGTCGCTCATCAGCAGAAATGTCGACCCATATTATAAAGTTTGCCTTTTTTTTAAGTCATTTCTGAGCGAAGATTTTGTTTTTTATATCCACGGCGACGCTCCGATTTTGTGTAACTCGGAAAGATATTTTTATTCAATTGGTGTCGGGACTTTCTTGTAATCTATGTAAAGCTGAGGCCTTTTTCCAAAGCCCCATATCAGAAATGTTAACTCCGATTTTGTGAAATGGGTTCCTTATTTTGTAGAAATTGAAATTTATCCCGAAACGTAAGGCCTACCCTATCACAAGTTCTGGGATCGATACCAGGGTCTACTCAAGTTTTACTTATATTATTTATTGAACAATTGTAGCGAATTATTACCTTTATTTTATTTTATTTTATTACCCAGGGAACTCCGTACAGCCAGTAGCCAGTGGGTAAACCCTCAACCGACAGCTGGAAGTAAACCCTAAGGAGACACGTAGGAAACCACCACCCACGCACTCCGAGTAAGTCGCCAAATGATCCACCAGCCTCCCTGCAACTTGCGTTGCAGGAATTCGAACTCCAGGCAGAGCCACCACGACGGGTGGTTGAATTATTACCTTTATTTTATTTTATTTTATTTTGATGACCCAGAACCCCGTGCAGCCCGTGTGGCGAGTTTAACCCGGGGTGACGCTAGCGGAGAACCCACCACCCCGACGTCACATTTAAGACATCAGATGGCCTGCCAGCCTCCCTTCAACTTGCGTTGAAAGGGCTTCGAACTCTGGATCTCCCGTTTGGAGGTTTGGAGCCTACCCAACAGAGCTACCACGGCCGGTGGTTGAATTATTATTACCTTTATTGATCTCTACTTATTGGTAAAATTCATTGTCCACAATTTATATTTAGACACACGAAAAATATAAAATATTAATAAAGTAAAAATTTCAGTCATAAAATGAAAGCTTAAACTAATAGTTCAGGATTATACACTTATTATTGGTTAAGGGATTGCACCAAGATGTAAACCAAGAAAAATATTAAAACTCGTTTCAGGTTCCACTTACTCAAAACCTGAAACTTATTTGTCAAAATAAATTTCTTAATTTTTGGAACTTGATTGCTCTAATGGCCATGGAAAGAAGAGGTGGGGAGTTCGAATCTCCACATTCTCAGAGAGATTGAAGTGGAAGTGATTTAGTTTCAAATGTGGATTTTAATTCCTACACCTTGCAATGAGATATAGCAAAAGTTTGAGAATAAGTGTTCAAGTAGGAGTAAAGTGGGATGAACCAAAAAAAAAAAAGAATTTGAAACTTACCTTACATACCTTAAAACTTGAAACCGGATAGATTCTCATTAGTCCGATTCTTCGGCTTTAGATTCTATCCCGAAATCATGCTCATCCCTAGTTTCAACTAAACTAGATACATTTTAAATCGATACTATTCAGAGTCATTGAGTAAGTTTAGTCTCTTCTTAATTGTTAAATTTCGAATTTCTGATACTTCATTTGATTGCCAAGCAATGCGTAGAGTCTGATAAGTGTTGAGCACGTTGTTGACCCCGCATAAATTCTTCTATATTCGTTCCAAGACCGACCTAGGATGTTACTGTTTGAAAATGGCACGATATTCGAATAAGCATTCCCGTTAGGTTCACCACAAGTGGAAGATATAAGTTACACTTCCGCCATTGAATAATTGATCTGCGACTGGATTCGATCTTAATTGTTTCTACGTCATATGTCATCGACCCGATTGTTAGGGGTCAAACATTTCTTTATTCCCTAAATAACAATCCATAAATTAACGACATTTTCTATGCCCCAATGACTTAAATTTTACCGAATATTTTCGGCAATAGTTGCTATGAGAACGTAGACGGAATCCTCGTCGCCAGTAGGGGACGTGAACGCATTAGGAAGGGAAAGGAAGGACATGCGTTGTTCCAACGATTAGGGGGCGAAATAGAAAAAACGGTGACATTGACGTGTAGTGGATTTTTTATATTCATGAAGACAGCGGGAGACACGATAAATATCTTCCTCTATTTAACGAAAACTTGGAGTTTGGTCGCACGAGCAAGTTCACCGCGCACGTCTCTGCTCCGTAAATCACTTGATCGAGAGAGATAATCATTTTTTGGGGGGTGGGGGTGGGGCGCTGGGCGGGCTAACGATAGTCGATGTTTAGTGGTGATTAATCGGGGGTCAATTTGTTCCGCGTTGACAACCTTGCGCTTGGAAAGATAATACCTAGCCTGAACTTTAAAGTTCAAAGATAATACCTTAAGTTACTCCGACCAATTAGGGTGCACTGACTGTTTACCCTTTACATCACATTTCCGACTCGAGACTATTTCGGGCAAAGGCCACACCCAACGAGGGGAGCCCTTGCCGGGGCTTAGTGGCGAGGCTAGCCTGTCTGGCCATGGCCGGTGGTTAGTAGTTGGTCACCGGCAAAAGAAAGTGGAAAGAATGAGAGAAATAAAAAATAAAAAATAAAATCGAAAATTTATTAAAAATTATTAAAAATTATCTACGTCAGCATTAGTTGTGTAACGTAAACTATCTAGTATTTACATCAACAATATCTGCTAAAATTAACCAGAATAACTAAATTGGCACTAAGTCAAATGTTTTAGGACTAAATTGGCACTAGTTCAAAATGTTTAAGACTAAGTCGTAATCATGAAAAATTTATGATTAAATTGGCACAAAGTCAAAAGATTTATGAATAATTTGGTATTAGGAATTTTTTGACAATTTTCTCCTTGATCATCCGTAAGAAATGGTCTTTAAGAGTTGGTGCTCTCCTTAATAATCCAACATCGGTCACTCCTAAGGCCGCAGAAGAGTTTTTGAAGGTATGATTCGCATCAACATAAGAGTCTTGCACTATTTGTGGAATTTTGTTCGACTTTTTTTTTTTTTTTTTTTTTTTTTTTTTTTGGTGTTAGAGCTATAATTACTCTTAGAACCACTTTAATATACAGATTCGAGATAGGTGAGCCCATCGCTTGTCCCCCGCTAACTTGCCAATAGATTATTGCTCTCTCTCCCATGAAGGTGACTCCTACCAAACAGTCCTCGCGATGGTTGTCTGACTTCTGGGAGATTCGAACTCAATGACCTCAGCTAACCTTGAATTTTGAATGCCAGATAAATGTCTTGAGCACAACACCTTGTTGCATCTGAGAGGGAATCTCCAGGTTTTTCTCAGCTACATAATAATATAATCTTGATGCATGGCAAGCCATCATGATTCTTTTCTCTTACACTTAGGAACAAGCTGACTGGTCAATAGACGGGGCCCTAGATAAATACGACGACATTTCATCAGAAAAAGCCTAGTTGACGGAGTAGGCATTGCCTATAGGTGGGGCTTATCTCATCCAACAATGCATGCGAGCTAGATTCGATTTAAGATTTTGTTGTTTTTTTCTAAGAAGGATCACCCGTTGCATGGTCCTTCCACATTGCACGGCTAATGGTTTTCTTCATACTTAAATTGATTTATGTTGCATTACTTTTCTGTTTAGGGCTGAATTAGTTCCAAATTAATTATGACCACTTATCAGCCCTCCTCTGATCAGCCAGATAAGAAGCGCATCATATATGAAGTCATCTCCCTTAAAAACGGCGCATGACAGTGGTTAGCTCTTGACATACGGTCCAAAAAACCTTTTAAAGACACGCATGCCCTTCGCACTCGTTTTCTTCTTTAATCCGGGATACGACGCTTTATGACGTGGGCAAGGATCCAAGAATTAGCAGATTTTTACAAGGATAATAGCACGAATGATCTTTAAAATTTGATTTAATGTATATTATTGCCTCTGAACTTTTAATTTGTATAATGTGGGTCCTGAATTGTGATCTAATGTGTAGTGTCATCTCCAAACTTTTAATCCGTGTAATGTGGTTCTTGAACTATTGGTGAATGTTTGGTTAGTCCGTAAACTATATGAAAACATATAAAAATTAAGGAATCACATTGAATATCAAATTAAAATTTAGGGACTGTGTTGAATAAATTAAAAGTCCAAGGGTGACATTGTATATTAGATAAAGTTTAAGTATCACATTGAATGAATTAAAAATTCACACGATTACATTACACATTGACCTAAAATTTAAAAACTATCTGTGTCACTTTTCCCTTTTAACAGTAGCCACGCCACGTCGGTGTTAAGATTATTTATTTAATCAAGAGTGCCGATTCAGTTGTCCTGTTCGAGGAGGTCGTCGGCTTCACGTTCGTTTTCTTAATATTTCCGGGGAGATATATAAGGACAGATGTTGATTTGAACAAGTATTTGACCAACAATCCACCAGAAAAACCGAGGAGGTGGGTTTATATGGTGCTAACGTTGTCAATTGCTAGCTCGTTGATACATGTTATAGGAGAATCTAAGTATTGAAATTTAGGGGAATAATAGTCCAAAAATTCTAAATTTACTAAACGGTAGCCAATTCAATGTTACACCTTTCAATTGTACAAATATAGTTATAAACGTTTTGACGATTTATCAATTTAGTCCTAAACTTATTATTTGGATAATTGACTGAAAGGACTATATTGAGAAACCACCAAAAGGTTTAGGATTAAATTGGCACAATTAAAATATTTAAAACAAAATTGACAAATCATCAAATATTTTTGGACTAAATTAGCACAATCTAAAAGCTTAAAATTGAATTGGTTGCCGTGCAATAAGTTTAAGATTTTTTGGATAATTTTTTTCAGAATTTTAGGTGTTGACTATTTTTTTTTTTTTGATGACCTGGGAATCCCTGTACAGGCCGAATGTGGCGGCCGGCGAGGTAAATCCAGGGTGACACTAGTGGAGGACTCACTACCCTGATGTCACACTTAAGATTTCGTGCGGCCAGCGGAATTCGAACTTCTCTCCTCCTCGCAAAGGATCATGAGAGCCTTATCCTACTGGGCCACCGCAGGCGGTAGTAGGTGTTGACTATTTTCAATATGAAGAATAGAATAAAGAACTCGTTCGATCATAAATGGGGTTCCATCATTGTATATCACGAATTTGGTAGGTCTTATCAACATCATTGGCGAAAATCTAACCATCATCTACTATTGAAAGATTTTGGCAATTCACTCCTTACTTACCCATCAGGTGACTTTCGACTAAAGTAGACATTTTAAGTCAATACCGCTTTTTGACCAAAAAAAAGAAGTCAATACCATTTAGAATTATTGAGTGAGTTTAGTCTCTTATCAATCGTTAAATTTCCAATTTCTTACACTTAAACTTGATTGTCAAGCAACATGTAGAGTATGCTTTGGTCTCCAAATGTCAAATTTATAAGTGCTGAGCACCTTGTCGACCCCGCATAAACACTTTGCTTTGGTCTCCAAATGTCAAATTTATAAGTGTTGAGCACCTTGTCCACCCCGCATAAATACTTCTATATTTGTACCGAGACCGACCTAGGATGTCATTGTTTGAAAATGGCAATATTAGAATAAGAACTTTTGATTATGTTCACTATTGGTGGAAGACGGAAGTCACACCTCTGCCCTTAAATAATCGATGTGCGAATGGATTTGATCGTATAATTATTTCTATGGCATACGTCATCAACCCGATCGTTAAGGTTCAAAAATTTCTTTGTACCCCAAATAATAATTCCTAAGTTAATGATGACTCTCATGCCCCAACGGCTTAAATTGCACCAAGTGTTTACGGCAATAATTACGTTAAGAACGTGGACGGAATCCTCGTCTCCATCAGGGACCCGAACGTATTAGGAAGGGAAAGGAAGGACAGGGCATTGTTCCAACGATTGGCGGAGCGAAATATTAAAAACAACGACACTGATGGGTAGTGGAATTTTAGTATTGATGAAGTCATCGGTAGATATGATAAATATTTTTTTTTTCTCTATTTAACGAATTTCTTGAAACGTGGAGTTTAGTCGCGCGAGCAAGTTCATCTTGCACGTCTCTGCTTGCTTCTTCGTAAATCACTTGATCGAGAGAGATAATCACTTGGGGGGGAAAACGATAATCGATGTTTAATGATAATTAATCGGGGGTCAATTTCTTCGACGTTAACAGCCTTGCGCTTGGAAAGATAATACCTTAAATTACGTACCTAGAACTTTGAAGATAATACCTTGAGCTACGTAGTCGGACCAATAAGAGTACGCCGGCCGTACGCCGGCCAACCATTCCCCCTTCATATCACATTTCTGACTTGGGACTTTTTCTGCCTAACGCTTTCGCACCGGCGCCTCGAGAATACCGCTCGGTAACTGGCATACCTGAAAAAAAACCAATGTACCGTATATACCCAACAGTCCCCGCGAAATTCGCCCGATTTTTGAGAGATTAGAACTTAGTGACCTCGGCTAATCTTCGAATTTTGAATACAAGAGGGATGCCCTAAGCACAACGCCTTGGTGCATCTGAGGGGGAATCTCCATGATTCACCTTCGCCGAAGAGGAGTCAAACATGATACCGGACGAATCGAGATTCCAAAAGACAAATTGGTTGGAAACTGCATCTGCTTATAACATACATTGTGCAAACTTCCCTTATGACGATTCTACAATTAATATAAAAAGATTGAGTAAGATGCAAAACGATGTGGAGTTGTTTAACAACTGTTTTGAGGTCACTCGATGTTAGGATCGAAAGGTAAACAATCATTATTTTAATCGAGTCTTGGGCGGTCGTAGCGACTATAAATTTGGGAAACGTACAAAATTTTAGTACGCAATCGCACCGCTCCCAGATAAGTTCATCACAAGCAACGTCCCTCACCTTTTAAATTTTCACTAGCTCTCTCTCTCTCTCTCTCTCTCTCTCTCTCTCTCTCTCTACCACACGAGATAATTAACTGTCAATCAGATTTCCATTAATTTCGGAAGACGGTGACATTCTCAATTCTCAATTCTCAATTCATCCATCTTGTGTTTTGTTACTCCACGTTGCCAGCTTACTTTTTATTAGGTCATGAAAGAAATTTCAGAGTTTGTCGAAAGTTTTGCCATATTGGGAAACGAAGTTTGCTTTGAATTATTCTTTTAGGCTTTCCTTTTATATGATGCTATATTTTTCTTGAAACCACGCCTATGATTGGCAGAGTAAGGGTTATAGACATCACCTACAAACTTAGTTAAAATTGTAGTAAATGTTTATTGTTCATTTTTGTAATCAACTAGTTAGAAGCATGGTTAGAGTTTTCTCCAACTTGAGATACGGAAAACATGGACAATTTAGAATTACTAGGTGCAAAATGAAATTTCAGGTAACCAGTTGACGATATACAATTTGGTTTCTTTTTTAGTATCCTACGTATCTGAAATAACTCGTACATATACACATATAGAGAGATATATGAAACTTGAGATGAACTATTTCTTGATTAATTAAACAACAAGTTCTCATGAAATAATAACAAATCCCAAATATCAATTCAATATTTGGATTTTATTTTTATATCTACCGCTAGTGTAAAAATTGATTTACACATTAACCTATAAATGATTGACATGCAGAATAATTTGTTTACCTAATTATGCTCAACTGTACATGTCAATCATCCAATGGTGAGCGTGTCAAAGTTTTTGCTAGAGGCGGCCCGCCTAATACTTATCATAACTCTTATGCAAAAACTTTCACCTTACATATGAATTTCTTCCATAACTATATTCATTAAAAACGTCTGAAACCTAGCATCTTCTCCGATGCTGTTGTTGTGCTTCGGGCCTTTGCTTCTCTGTCCTCTTTGTCTCTCCTAGAGTAATATTGCTTGAGCCACTTAGTTAATGTTGATTACATTGTGATGTGATTATTACTTCTCCTAATTGTGTGATTATATATATAGATACACACATTATATTTTGGGAGATCAACTTATATGAAATAATTTAAATCGAGAAAAGCCTATGACAAAGTCAATGGTAATGGTTGTTTTAAGGGAAATATTCACAAAGAAAGCTAGATGTTGTAGAGTGTTGGGCAAAAAATGATATTGGCATGGTGTCATTTTAATCCTTCTTTTAAGATTAACTTAGCTTGGAAGCATGGACGGATTGCCAAAACTTCAATATAAGAACTGATCTCACGAGAAAGATAGGCCCAATTCCTTTATAAAGTATCAATGTTAGCTTGAATCTAAATTCTAACCCAAATCTTTTTCTTTTTTCTTTTTTTTCTGTCCCAATCGAATTTCCCTCTGATAATAACTACTGGATCACACTTCATTACCATATGATATCTTACTGAATTTCGGTGGATCTGCAATTAATTGAATATAAATTGAGTTTACAAGATGAATTTGGATTGAATTTGGATTCAAGTCGACCATCTCTCCATTTCAAAATTCCGTTAAAGAAGTTTGGTGGCGCACAAACGTTGGACATCATCACATAGCGTTAAAACAAAGTAATGGCGGGACCTGACGAATCACCGACGATTTTTTTTTTTTTTTTTTTGAAACGAGAATCACCGACGATTACAAAATAATTTTTTGAATATCAATTGTCAAACCTCAACTCCAATTTGAATTCTTATCAGACAAGCAAGGAATATATATATTACTTTAAATTCGAAATCTCAACGAATCTTTCTCCACTTTGCAATCGCAACGAAGCTCCTGGAACAATTTCCATGGCGGCGAAGCTTTTCGCGCTGACCTGCATCCGCAAGGAGAGCCATGGTGACCTCTCCCCGAGGCCGCACTACCCTTCCATGCCCAAGATCCCGAGAGGCTCCTCGGCGGCGGGGGAGGATGTGGCGGCAGAAGAGGCGAGGGCGTTGCTCTCGGTTGTGGGGATGACGTGCTCGGCGTGTGCTGGGTCGGTCGAGAAGGCGGTCAAGAGGCTTCCAGGGATCCGTGAGGCCGTTGTCGACGTGCTGAACGGGAGGGCTCAGGTTCTTTACTATCCGAGCTTCGTAAATGTAAGTTTTCGACTTCTGATACCAAGGATCTCGGGTATTCCGCGCGTGTTTTGCCTTTTTTTGGCTCGTGTCGATTTCTAATGGAGCATGAGATCTTCTGGCACTGCACCGTGGTTGCGATGAGTTTAGGATATGTTGCTGAATTTCTGAGGAGAAATTATCATAAGATGCTTTTGCTAGGTTGTATTTATTATCAAAACCTGCACTTTCTCTAACTAAAGGTTTGGCGGGTCGATTTTTCTGTTTTGGGGTTTGAATCATGCCTCGAGTTTGTTGTTGTGATTAATTTCCTACAGGATGAAACGATACGTGAGACTATCGAGGATGTCGGGTTTCAATCCACCTTGATCAAGGACGAGACAAGCGAGAGAACCACTCAAGTATGCCGTATACGCATCAACGGGATGACCTGCACCTCGTGCTCTTCCACGGTCGAGTCAGCTCTGCAGGCTGCCAGGGGTGTTCAGAAGGCCCAGGTAGCGTTGGCGACTGAGGAAGCGCAGGTCCAATATGATCCTCGGGTGACTAAATTGGATCTCCTGTTGAAGACTATAGAGGACACTGGGTTCGAAGCCGTACTAGTCAGTACCGGGGAAGACGTAAGCAGCATACATCTCAAAGTTGACGGTGTGAGGACCGATCATTCCATGAGAATCCTGGTAAATTCTCTCCAAGCACTTCCGGGGGTTGAAGATGTCAGTACCGATCCCGAGCTATGCAAATTCACCCTCTCTTACAAGCCTGACTTGACGGGGCCAAGGAGCTTCATCAAAGTAATTGAGTCGACTGGGTCGGGTCGCTTCAAAGCAGCGATATTTCCCCAGGGTGAAGGAGGGAGAGATGCTTATAGACAGGAGGAGATCAAGCAGTATTACAGATCTTTCCTATGGAGCTTGGTTTTCACTGTCCCTGTCTTCTTGCTGTCCATGGTTTTCATGTACCTCCCTGGGATTAAACACGGGCTGGACACCAAAATTGTGAAAATGATGACCGTAGGTGAGCTTCTCAGGTGGATTTTCTCGACCCCGGTACAGTTTGTCATTGGCCGTCGATTCTACACTGGCTCTTACAAAGCTCTGCGCCATGGTTCGGCCAATATGGATGTTCTGATCGCCTTGGGGACCAACACGGCCTACTTCTACTCTGTTTACTCTGTGCTGAGAGCCGCGACTTCTCCGAGTTTCAGAGGCACGGACTTCTTTGAGACTAGTTCGATGCTCATTTCGTTCGTCTTGCTGGGGAAGTATCTGGAGGTTCAGGCAAAGGGAAAGACGTCTGAGGCCATTGCAAAACTGATGGACTTGGCACCTGAGACGGCAATCTTGTTGACCCTCGATAATGAGGGAAATGTGGTGAGCGAACAAGAGATCGACAGTCGGTTAATACAGAAAAACGATGTGATCAAGATCATACCAGGTGCGAAAGTAGCTTCGGATGGTTTCGTGATTTGGGGACAGAGTCATGTCAATGAGAGCATGATTACAGGAGAAGCGCGGCCTGTGGCAAAGAGGAAAGGGGATGCTGTGATTGGAGGCACTGTGAATGAAAACGGCGTCCTGCATATTAAAGCGACTCGAGTAGGCTCGGAGAGCGCGCTTGCACAGATTGTTCGGCTTGTGGAGTCTGCTCAGATGGCGAAAGCGCCGGTACAGAAATTCGCCGACCGCATCTCCAAGGTCTTTGTGCCCCTGGTATGTCAATTACCTACACTGCTTCCTTACTGGCCCGTGCAACGTAAATTTTACTAATTTTACCTGGTTTGGCAGGTGATCGTCCTTTCGTTTTCAACTTGGCTCGCATGGTTTTTAACAGGAAAGTTCCATGCCTACCCAAAGTCCTGGATTCCATCCTCCATGGACAGCTTTCAGCTCGCTCTCCAGTTTGGGATATCGGTGATGGTGATCGCCTGCCCCTGCGCACTAGGGCTCGCAACTCCAACTGCAGTGATGGTTGGGACTGGAGTCGGCGCATCTCAAGGAATCCTCATCAAAGGAGGCCAAGCACTGGAAAGTGCACACAAGGTTCGTATCCAATAAACTTTTCACACCGTCAAATTCCGACCACAATCCTAGATAATGCCACACAACCTTAGGTCCTTTCAAATAAATTTTGTATGTAGTATTTTAGCATCTTGAGACTGTTGATCGTTGCCAAATATGTAATATTATCTTCTATTCTGTCATCTCTCTTCTGAAAGTGTGAAGTGATAATTTCACTCGGTAACCATCTTAGGAAGAAGTTGCAAATCTTAAGTCATACATTACACTTCTCCAGAACTTGTTCGAATCAGTTGATTGCGTCTATTGTCTCTCACGGTAATTCAATTCTCAAACCCTTTTCTGTACTTTTCTGCTTCCTCGAAATGGCAGGTTAATTGTATAGTGTTCGACAAGACGGGGACGCTCACGGTCGGAAAGCCCATGGTGGTCAACACGAGACTTCTGAAAAACCTGGTGCTGAGAGACTTTTATGAACTGGCTGCTGCAACAGAGGTATGAATCCTTCCATTTTTCCGGTTCTCTATCTTTTTCGAAGGCTGCTTTGTGTTGACTGAGCCGTCAAAGACCCATCAAACTAACAGATGTGCATCAGGTGAATAGCGAACATCCATTAGCCAAGGCTATCGTTGAGTACGCAAAAAAGTTCAGGGACGATGAGGAGAATCCCGCCTGGCCTGAAGCCAGCGACTTCGTGTCGGTCCCTGGCCATGGAGTGAAGGCCGTGGTTCGTAACAGGGAGATAATTGTGGGAAACAAGAGCCTGATGTCAGAGCACAACGTTGCCATTTCAGTCGAAGCAGAAGAGATCCTGGCCGACACCGAAGGGATGGCGCAGACTGGGATACTGGTGTCTATAGACCGGGAACTGATTGGAGTCATCGCAATTTCAGACCTGCTGAAACCGGGTGCTCGCGAGGTGATATCGATCCTCAATTCGATGAAAGTGAAGAGCATCATGGTGACTGGCGATAACTGGGGAACTGCGAATTCCATTGCCAAGGACGTCGGGATTGACACCGTGATAGCAGAGGCCAAGCCTGCGCAGAAGGCAGAGAAAGTGAAGGATTTGCAGGTGATTGAACATGCTATTTTCATCCCCAAAAAGGAAGAATTTAATAAAAAGCTTGGGACATTTTTCCACGCAGGCATTGAGAGTAATATGGTTTGCTTTGAACCACAACCTTTAATATCTGCAGGCTTCAGGATACATTGTAGCGATGGTGGGAGACGGCATTAATGACTCGCCGGCGCTCGTGGCTGCGGACGTGGGGATGGCGATTGGTGCGGGCACAGATATTGCCATCGAGGCAGCAGACATCGTGCTCATGAAGAGCAACTTGGAGGACGTCATAACTGCAATCGACCTCTCCAGGACGACATTCTCCAGGATCCGCCTGAACTACATCTGGGCACTGGGCTACAATGTCCTGGGAATCCCAATTGCCGCTGGGGCTCTCTTCCCTTCCACGCGGTTCCGCCTACCTCCTTGGATCGCGGGTGCTGCAATGGCCGCATCGTCGGTCAGCGTTGTCTGCTGTTCGCTGTTGCTGAAGAAGTACAGGAGACCAAGGCAGCTCGACAACCTTCAGATACAAGGCATAACAGTAAAGTGATGATGCACCAGTTTGTCTAGTTGATGCATAGTTAGGGATGGATCTGTTCAAAAATAAATTTTGCAGCCAGTTCGTCTGCGTGAATTTATTCAGCTGATTGTAATTGTATTTATGTGGCATTGTTGTTTGGGATTCCTATGAAGATTCAGAGTGTATTTGAGCAGTGAAATGGGTCATCTTTGTGATCTCTATGTGAATAAATAATTCCTTTGCTGTTGTTGGCCACTTCTGATTCTGAATCTTACCATTGATCTACAATAATTAAAACCCATCTGCAAAAATCATCAATATTGCAGACCAAATGAATGAAAATGGAAAGAGGGGTCAGGGCTAAGAAAAAGTTTTGGGCCCAAACTCTCAAGAACAAGCATCTGAAGTCTGAAGAACTTGATGGTCCACTAGCCAGTTACAGCTCAGCATTTTGAGGGACACGGTTCACCCATTTGCATTTAGAACATGCGTTGATAGATATATTAGCAAAGCTCGGCAGTACAACGGTCGGACTGGCAGCTCGATCACTTCAGGGTCCATGTAAATAGCGAGTGGCATCAGCAACAGAAGAAGCAGAAGGTCGATCTCTGTGGTGCGGAAGCATGATTCCGAGCGGGGTACTGTACTGGTTGGTAACGAAGAACAAGTGCATGGTCGTTTGTCATAACAAGGCATTTTGAGGGACATGGTTCACCCGTTTGCATTAAGAACATGTGTTGATGGATTGATTAGTTGAAACTCGGCATTACGACGGTCGAACCGGCCTCAAAAACAAGAGAAGCAGAAGTTCAATCTGGGCACCATGCAACGTGCATGGCACAAAAGCTCGATATGGGTCAGGGACTTATCATTAGAGATAATTAGAAATTTCTCTAGAATAAGTCCTTTATTAAAGATATTTTGAAAGTTTTATTGATTATTTGTTTCTCTCAAAATTGTACGTATAATTATGCATATATTGATTTGAAATATTATCTTAAAATAGTTATCTAATAAAGCTTATGAATAGATCGATGTATTCTTCATTATTATATAGAGAAATTCTACAATTCTTTCTTTTGCTTTATTATTCTCAACTTTGTATTAGAACCACCGTTACCAAGGAAACCATAGGTGCATATTGCACGAGGAGCATCTAAGCACCCAGTTCAAACCTAAATAAATCCATCTCCGCTGCTTAACAAGTTTCACTCCATGCACACAAGTCTCTGAGAAACACTTACTCAAGTCTATTCCCCAAGATCGTGTTTTGACGGCAATCGCACTGATCGCGTCACCGAGTCGGGTTTTTTTTTTCCTTAAAGGACGGAGTGTCTTGCCCTGTAATATTCCAAATCTCCTCTCTTGGAGTCGGAGATACCATTGCCTACTTTATTCCATAGTTATCAGCCTCATGAGATTAATATGGTCCCCTGCTTGAATCTTGACTCTCTGAGCAAAACAATATCAAGTCCTTGTCCCATGAAAATCAGTTTAAATACTACCTTGTTGCATTGGATTGTTTCACCATAGCACCTATACATGTTGAAGGTGGTCCAACTTCTTAATGCAAATGGGTGACTGGTCCTATGATTAGCAATACATTAGTGCAAATGATTAACCGTTCATACGTCACATAATCTATAGTGTTTTCGTTTGGGTCGATGTCATTATCGTTGATAGGAAATTATCATTTTAGTGGTTAAACAAACTCTTTTAGGCGGTATTGCTAAAAATTGAATTCTTTCGTAAGCATCATCTATGGTAAGTGTGAGTAAATGGCGTGATTAATGCTTCGTTTGTTTCATGAAAAATGTGACATTTCTAAAAATAAATTTTGAGAAGTCATTCTTCAAGAAAATGACAATAATTTTCGGTATTTGGCCGAGAACTAAAAATGAAAACAATTGGTAATATGAAAAATGGTTAACTGTTCGTACGTCACCTAATCAACAATATTTTTGTTTGGATTGATGTCATTACTGTTGATGGGTAATTATGATCTTAGTGGTTGAAACAAACTTTTTTATTCGGTATTACTAAAGATTGAAATTTTTCGTAAACATCATTTATAGTAAGTGTGAATATATGACATGATCAAAGCTTTGTTGATTTCATGAAATATGCGACATTTCCTTTAACTATTTTTTGAAAAGTCATGTTTTAGGAAATTGACAATATTTTTAGGTATTTGACTAAGACCTGAAAATGAATAGAAAAATATTTTCTGTCATTTGATGGGAAAATCTCTTTTGATTTTATTAAATAGATATACACTATCCTGGAGTACCAAATAGATATACAATATGCTACTAACTTGAGCATGAATAACCAAGGAAGCCGGCATGGGAACTAGGATCTCAAGTCCAGATCCCAACTCCCAAGCATGAGCACAGACACTGGTCTTAGATCCACTGGAATTGAGCTTGAGCACTCGATGCCCGTGCTCGGCTCCTCAGTGCCAAGCTTGAGTTTAGAGAGGTTGAGCCCATGTCCCAATCGTTTGAGCTTGGGTCCATCAAGGCCAAGCCTCGGACCCAGGTGCTTGGGTATGGGTCAATTGAGGCTAGGTTGGGCCCGGGACTCCAGTACTAATGCCTATGCTTGAGTCCATCAAGGCTACGCGCCGGACTCTTATGCCGAGGACCAGGTTCCTACGCCCAAACTCAGGTCCATTGAGACGGGCCAAGACCTCGGCGCTTATGCTTGGTCCATCGAGGCCAATCAGTCCTTGACACTTGGACCAAGGTCCTTCTAGGCTGGGCCCTGGCCCCTAGCGCATGGGCTTGGGTCCGCGAAGCCAGTGCCCAGGTCCCTCAACGTCGACCTCTCCAAGAAGACATTCTCCAAGATCCACCCGGACTACATCTGGGTGCTAAGCTACAATGTCCTGGGAATCTCAATCGCCGCGGGAGCTCTCTTCCCTTCCATAGGTTTCTGCCTGCCTCCTTGGATCGCGGGAACTGCAGTGGCCGTGTCATCGGTCAGCGTCTTCTGCTGTTCGCTGTTGCTGAAGAAATACAGGAGGCCAAGGCAGCTCGACAACCTTCAGATACATGTCATAACAATGAACTGGTGATGCACCTGGTTGTCTATTTGATGCATATCTAGGGATGAATCTTTTCGAGAATAAAATTTGCAGCACGTTCATCGGGGTGAAATTAGTCAGCTGGATGTAACTGTAGATATGCGGCAGTGTTGTTTGGGATTCCTATGAAGATTCAGTGTGTATTTGAGTAGTGAAATGGGTCATCTTTGTGATCTCTATGTGAATAAACAAATCCTTTGCTGTTGTTGGCCACTTCTGATTCTGAATCTTACCATGGATCTACAATAATCATAACCCATCTGCGAAAAACATCAATCTTGCAGACCAAATGAGCGGAAGAGGAAGGAGGGGTCAGGGCTAAGAGAATCTTGGGCCCAAACTCTCTAAGAACAAGCGTTTGGAAGTCTGAAGAACTTGATGGTCTACTAGTTAGTCATGACTCAGTATTTGGCAGAAGGATGGTCACATCGGCAGCTCGATCACCTCAGGGTCCACGCAAATCATGAGTGGCGTCAGCAACAGTAGAAGCAGAAGTTCGATCCGGGCGGCACCGGAGCTCAACTCGGATCGGGGTGCTGTACCGGTTCATAATGAAGAGACTGACGTTGTTGGAGCGTCTTGCGCCGTGATATTCCAAATCTCCTCTTCCGAGATTCCAATGCCTACTTGCTTCCATAAACATCGGCCTCATGAGATTAAATATGGTCCCCCTCCTGAATCATGACTCTCTGAACAAAACAATGTCATGCCTCTGTCCCAAGAAGATCGGTTTAAATACTACCTTGTTGCATCCGGTCGGTTTCGCCATAGTACCAAGTACATGTTGAAGGTGGTCCATTTTCTTCGTGCAAATGGGTGATTAGTACAATGATTAGCACAATGATTAGCAATACAATAGTGCAAAAATGAGAACAATTGAGAATACATAAATGATTAACTGTTCATACACGCATAATCTACAGTATTTTTTTTTTTCTTTTGTTCAGGTCGATGTCATTATCGTTGTTGGGTAGTATGGCGAAACCGAAAACCAGCGACGGCTTTGACCCCAGATGCTCTGTTCCTCTACAAAAGCTCTGCTCCTCCGCTGCAGAAATCTCCGCGCGCCTCTCGCCTCCTCTTCTCCTCCTTCTTCTTCTGCTCTGCCGTTTCCCATTCCCTTCTCTCCTTCGGTCGCTGCGCAAACCCTCCTCTCCCCTCGCCCAATCTCGTCGCTCCCCGCGCCCGGCCCGCCCATCAAGCCGCCGCCTTTCGGTCGTCAGAGCTTCGTCTCGCGCGATTGGAGATCGAGCCGTGCCATGGCGAGCCAGTCCTCGAAAGGGTCGATTTACGACTTCACCGTGAAGGTCGGTTCTCTCTCGAGGTTTCCCTTTTGTGATTTCGCGGGGGAATTGTGAATCGGGAGTCGCCCATCAGCAGAAATGTCAACCCATATTATAAAGTTCGCCTTTTTTTGAAGTCATTCTGAGCGAAGATTTTGTTTTTTTTATATCCACAGCGACGCTCCGATTTTGTGTAACTCGGAAAGATGACATTTTTATTCAATTGGTGTCGAGACTTTCTTGTAATCTATGTAAAGCTGAGGCCTTTTTCCAAAGCCCCATATCAGAAATGTTAACTCCGATTTTGTGAAATGGGTTCCTTATTTTGTAGAAATTGAATCTTATCCCGAAACGTAAGGCCTACCCTATCACAGGTTCTGGGATCGATTCCAGGGTCTACTCAAGTTTACTTGTATTATTTATTAAACAATTGTAGCGAATGATTACTTTTAATGATCACTACTTATTGGTAAAATTCATTATCCACAACTTATATTTAAACACACGAAAAATATGAAATAGTAACAAAGTAAAAATTTCAGTCATAAAATGAAAGCTTAGACTAATGGTTCGGGATTATACACTTATCATCGGTTAAAGGATTGCGCCAAGATGTAGACCAAGAAAAATATTAAAACTCATTCCAGGTTCCACTTATTCAAAACTTGAAACTTATCTGTCAAAATAGATTTCTTAATTTTTGGAACTTGATTGCCCTAATAGCCACTTTTCTCACATGGAAGGAAGATGTGGGAAGTTCGAATCTCCACCTTTTTCAGAGAGATTGAAGTGGAAGTGATTTAGTTTCAGATGTGGATTTTAATTCCTACACCTTGCAAGAAGATATAGCAAAAGTTTGAGAATAAATGTTCAAGTAGGAGTAGAGTGGGATGAACAAAAAAAAATGGAATTTGAAACTTACCTTACATATCTTAAAACTTGAAACCGGATAGATTCTCATTGGTCCGATTCTTCGGCTTTTGGTTTTATCCCGAAATTATACTTATCCCTAGTTTCAACTAAACTAGATACATTTTAAATCGATACTATTCAGAGTCATTGAGCGAGTTTAGTCTCTTCTTAATTGTTAAATTTCGAATTTTTGATACTTCATTTGATTGCCAAGCAATGCGTAGAGTCTGATAAGTGTTGAGTGTTATGAAATCGCACGTTGATTCCAGAAAAATAATGCTCGCAAACAATTCACCATGCGGAATATAATAATAAAAGAACATAATCAAAAGAACACGCTAGAAAATTTGTTATCAAAGTTCATCCAAACTTGGGCTACGTCTCCGCGCAAAGGCACTTTGCAAATCCACTAGATTTCGAAAAAAGTTGGAATATAACGATGATCTTCTCTCAAGATCAGGGTACAAAGAGATTGAGAACCCCAATAAAGAAAAAACTCACTTTTTTCTTCTCTATTTTTCTTGCTTCTTTATTTCCTTTTTCAGCGTTTTGACGGCTAGAGTCTTGCCATCGCTAAAATAAAGGTATTACTTTTAACCTAAAATCAAATCTGATAGAAAAGACAAAAAAGCCCCTAAAAACAAATATTTGGCTTCGTCTATAACAATCTCCCACTTGAAGATAAATATACTCAAGCACCAAGTAACTTTGCATCCATCTTCTTCAAAAATAGTAGTTAAAAAACATTGTACTTTTGCAGTACTCCTCATCAATCACTATGGAGTAATACCAATGGTAGTAGTATAGAAAATATGCTTCTCTCTATCTACTACCTTGGTCAACATGTCAGCTGGATTCTTTAAGCCATCAATCTTATGTAGTTTTTGTTGGAGAAATCTTTCCAGAATATTTTGAAGCTGACAAAACGTTTCTATCAGTCTAGTCTGGATATTTGCAGACCGACAGTTTAAAGTCTGAAGACTTTATGATCACCAGACTTAAGACTCAAGACTCAAGACTCAAAACTCAAGACTATTCTCACTGACAGTCTTTCTAATCCAGTGACGAAGGAAATCCAGAACCGAGGCATATGGTTGAGGATTCGATCCTATCCTCTGGAGAAGATCCCCTGGTTGGATAAATATTTCGGATTCTTTTATTCTTATCTAGATCGATTGAAGATCCGATGGTCGACGAAATATTCTTGGAATGTTCTATTCTTGGAAACCAAGATCCTCATTGTATGGGCAAACATGATTGATGGGCTATCGTCAGGTTCCTTAAATAGCTCGAATGATCTTCTTGATTGATTCCGTTCAACGGGTAGATTGGAGGAATTCCTTTGGTAAGTGCCAACGGCTATGATGGCATAAAGGAGTATAAAAGGAAGACGTTCTAGTTGTTTTTAAAAAAATGTGATTGATAGAAAAATTCCAGTCGAAGCACCTTGATTATTAGTCGATACGGTTCGAGCGAAATTGTATACACAGAGTGATTATACTTAGTGATACCTTGAGCGAGTGTGGCGGATCATCTACACCTAAAAGTCAAGGAAGATCATCGCCGTAACATCTCTTTGTTCATAGTGGAATCCAGCCAATAGGGCATCGGTGCGAAAAGTGGACGTAGGCTTGAATCAAGCCGAACCACTATAAACCGCGTGTTCAATTCTCTCTTTCCTTTACTCAGTCTTACGATTGATTATTAATTGCTGCAAATCCTTCAACTGTCGTGCAATCATCAAGAAAAATCCTTTATATACCTATTCACCCCCCCTCTAGGTACTCTACTAGCTATATCAATTGGTATCAGAGCCCATGTTCTTACTTTATTTGAAGTGTTTTACTTCAGAGTAAAAGATTCATGGCTAGTATGCTAGCACCAGGGCTGGTGGAAGGGCAAAGCAATACCAGACCACCCTACTTTGATGGAAAGGATTACAACATCTGGAAGAATAAGATGAAAGCTTTCCTACGGTCAAATGATCCTCTGGAATGGGACGTTGTGGAAAGAGGAATCACTCCTACTGCTACATCAGTATCTGAAAGAGGGAAAGAAACCTGTTGAGACCCGGCGGAATGTCTCAAGAAGAGATAAACAAGAGACAAGCACTCGATGCAAAAGCAATTTACTCTTTATATTGTGCTTTGTCACCAACTGAATATAACATAATATCTTCTTGTGTTATAGCAAAAGAAGTCTGGGACAGATTACATATCACCTATGAAGGGACAGACCGAATGAAGGAGACCAAAATTAACATTCTCCTTGGTCAATATGAAGCCTTCAAAATGAAACCAGGAGAATTTATAACTGACATGTTTAGCCGTTTTACAGATATTGTCAATGGTCTTGAGAATCAAGGACAGAAAATTTCTGATCCCATGAAGGTGAACAAGCTGCTGCGTGGACTCTCCAAGGATTGAAATCATATAAAGACTTCAATAAGAGAGACGCAAAGAATTATGCCATTATCTGTAGACGAGCTAATTGGAACTCTTCAGTCTTACGAAGTGGAACGAATTAATGAAGACGAAGATCCAAGAGGTAAGAAATCCATTGCATTAAAATCTAATGATGATTCGATGATACTGATTCGAAGAAGATCTGGATGATGAGGAGCTTGCTCTAATGATAAGAAGATTCAGAAAGCTGAATAGAAAAGGAAGAAGGTTCAACTCAAAGAAACAAAGTTTTTAGAAACAGCAAATCAAGTTTGTTGATAATGAGGAACCAAACAAAGATGTAGTTTGCTTCGAATGTAAGAAAAAGGGACACATCGGACCCAACCGTCCTCTTCGAAGAAGAAGAGAGGAAAAGCTGAAAAGTCTCGAAAAGCTCTCAAAGCCGAAACCCGGAGCGATACGAGTGTGAAGAAAGTGATGAGGAATATGCCAACCCGTGTCCGATGGCACAATCGGACTCAAACTCGGATCGATTCGGACGGTGAATTTGAGGTAAGTGATTTTAAAATTCCTGTCAAAGTCTCTAAATACATTGATGAACTATGTTTTAGTCTTAAGACTTCTCTCAAAAAAATTTCCGAACTTAAAAAGGAAAATTCGGCTCTAAAACAAAAGTAAAACATTTTAGAAGAAAGAGTGAAAAGTTTAGACTTGAATGTTTCTACTCTTAAAGAGAATGAAGATAATCTTTCAAAAGAAAATGCTTTCTTAAAAACTGACTTATCAAATATTTCAAAGAAATTTTCAATAGGGTCTGAAAAACTTGAGAAAGTTCTTTCAGTTCAAAGACCTTACTTCAATAAGTCTGGTCTAGGTATGACAACAGAAACAATCCCCTTGATTGATTTTCCGAAAGTAAAAGAAAGAATTAAGAAAAGACCGTCGAGAGAGGCTTACAAAAATCATTTCAAGAAAGTTTTTGTAAAGTCTGTAGGTCGAAATGCTCGAGGTGTTCAAAGTGTAACAGTCGGGATCACTTTGAAAAAGAGTGTCCTATGGTTTGGAAGCCTTAAGAAAGTATGGCCTAATAATGCTTATCCTACTAACGCCAAAGGACCCAAGAAAATTTGGGTACCAAAGAAAGCTTGAGACTCTCTTTTGAATGTAGGTCTCTGTCAAAAAGAAGGTAAAGTGGTATCTTGACAGCGGATGCTCAAGACACATGACAGGAGACTCAAATTGCTTCATAAAGTTTATTCAAGTAAATGGTGGAAAAGTTTCATTTGGTGGAAACAGCAAAGGAAGCATTGTGGGATTTGGAACTGTGAAAATTGGAAATCTCACAATAAGCAATGTCTCTCTAGTGGAAGGACTCAACTACAATCTTCTCAAAGATTAGCCAATTGTGTGATCTTGGTTTCAAGATCTCCTTTCAAGAAGGCATATGTTCGGAATTAGTAAAGATTCGACTCGATCTTTCATGGGTCGAAGGCATGGAAATATCTACCTCCTTAATGTAAAACCAAATGAAACACAATGCCTAATCTCAATTCAAGATGAAGCGATCTTATGGCACAGAAAGCTTGGCCATGTCAACATGAAGCAATTAGCCAAAATCTCATCAAAAAGGATTGTTCGAGGTCTACCTAAATTGCCATACCAAAAGTCTGATTCATGCACACCATGTATTCTGGGAAAGCAGGTAAGAAATTCATTTAAGCCAATAAATCATGTCTCTACTAATCATGTACTATAATTGCTGCATATGGATCTCTTCGGACCAACAAGAACCCAGAGCATTGGAGGTAAGAAATATTGTCTAGTCATTGTGGACGATTACTCTCGCTTTACCTGGGTATATTTTCTTGCAAGTAAGTCAGAAACCTTTTCATACTTTGAGAAGTTTGCTAAAAAGGTTCAAAATGAAAAAGGATATGCTATCTCAAGTATAAGAACGAGATCATGGAAGTGAATTTGAAAATCAAGATTTTACAAAATTTTGTGATAAATCTGGTTTTAATCATGTGTTTTCCTCTCCATATACTCCAGAGCAAAATGGAGTTGTGGAAAGAAAGAATAGATCTCTTCAAGAAATGGCTAGAACTCTTTTAATTGAAAGTAAAATTTCTTCACGATTTTGGGCTGAAGCTGTTTCAACAACATGCTATATCATCAATAGAGTCTTCCTAAGACCTATTCTAGAGAAAACCCCCATGAATTGTTCAAAGGTAAGAAGCCTATTGTTTCATACTTCCATGTGTTCGGTTGCAAATGCTTTATTTTGAAAAATGCAAATGATCGAGTTGGTAAGTTTGAAGAAAGATCAGATGAAGGCATCTTCCTTGGATATTCTACATCAAGCAAGGCCTACGAGTCTATAACAAGAAAAGCCGGTCGGTGGAGGAATCAATGAATGTCAAATTCCAAGACTCAACGCAAGATGAATCCAAATCGATTCGGTATGAAGAGTCGAACCTACTCCGACCTTCCAAAGCTTACAACTCAAGAAGCGTCTCGGACTGGAAGTCCAACATCAAGATGCTCATGAAGATTCAAATAAAGAAAGAGATCATCAACCGGGCAAATCAACCAAGAATGCGGAAGCATAAGTCCAGTCATCCCAAAGATCTCATTATCGGCGAAATCAATGAAGGAATCCGCACCAGATCAAAAAGGCGTGAAGAATCTAGTGCTGTGGCTCTCATTTCTGAAATTGAACCAAAAAGCATAGAAGAAGCTTTATCTGATGAAAGCTGGATCGAAGCCATGCAAGAAGAACTCAAACAGTTCAACATCAATGATGTCTGGGAATTGACATCTAAATCAAAAGGTAAAACTGTTATTGGAGCCAAATGGGTATTCAGGAACAAGATGAATGAGGAAGGAAAAGTCGTACGAAACAAAGCAAGACTCGTGGCCAAAGGATATACGCAAGAAGAAGGAATAGACTATGACGAGACTTACGCACCCGAGCAAGGTTAGAAGCTATTCGACTATTACTTGCGTTTGCTTGTTATAAAAATTTCAGGTTATTCCAAATGGACGTTAAAAGTGCGTTCCTAAATGGATTTATCCATGAGGAAGTTTATGTGGAACAACCACCTGGGTTTGAAGACCCAAAGAAGCCAGACTCAGTCTTCAGACTGAAAAAAGGCCTTGTATGGTTTAAAGCAAGCACCTCGAGCTTGGTACGACAGACTAAGTAAGTTCCTAATGCAGAATGGTTTTGACAAAGGTAAAGTAGATACTACTTTATTCATCAAAAAGGAAAACAAAAGCTTTTTACTTGTTCAAATATATGTGGATGATATTATTTTTGGATCTCCTAATGAAAGTCTATGCAAGAAATTTTCTAAGTCTATGCAGGATGAGTTTGAAATGAGTATGATGGGAGAGTTAACATTCTTTCTTGGACTCCAAGTGAAACAAATGAAGGAAGGAACTTTCATTCATCAAGAAAAGTATGCAAATGATCTTGTCAAAAGGTTTGGACTGGAAAAATGCAAAAAGACCAACATACCAATATCATGTTCTCTGAAGATAGACAAGGATGAAGAAGGGAAGAAAGTAGATCAAAAACTGTACAGGAGCATGATCGGTTCACTTCTTTATCTAACCGCTTCTAGACCTGATATTTTGTTAAGTGTTTGCATCTGTGCTAGGTTTCAATCAGATCCTAGAGAATCTCATCTTAGTGCCGTGAAACGTATTATCAAATACGTTGCCTCATCTTCAAGCATCGGTCTTTGGTAGGGAGACTTTAATCTTCTAGGATACTCAAATGCAGATCTGGCCGGTTGCAGAGTCGATAGAAAGAGCACTTCTGGAACTTGTCAACTGCTTGGAAATAGGACAGTGTCTTGGTTTTCAAGGAAGCAAAGTACCGTGGCTCTCTCAACGACGAAGCGAGTATGTAGCTCTTGGAAGCTGCTGTTCGCAAATTCTATGGATAAAACAACAGCTACAAGACTTTGGCATTGAAGACTCATGCACAGAAATCGGATGTGACAACACCAGCGCGATCAATCTCACCAAAAATCCAATCCTTCATTCAAGAGCAAAGCATATTGAGATTCGACATCACTTCATTAGAGATCATATTCAAAATGGAGAAATCTCGATTCAATTTGTTGATTCAAAGAGTCAACTAGCGGATATTTTCACAAAGCCTTTGGAGAAAAATCAATTCGACTTTATCCGTTCCGACTCAACATTTTGAAGCTTGAAGAAGTTAAAGTCTAGAGACTCACCAACCCTCGGACTCTAATCTCTCGGACTCTAAATCCTCGGACTCAGACATTCATGGCTATAGACTGTAAGTTGCTATTTTATCCGAACTCGAAAAGGTACGATCTTTCGTTTAGTTATAATCTATGTGAAAATCGAAAACTTGTCTTTTCAAAAGGATTAATTTTGGCAGATATTGATTTTAAAAAGAAGTGTTTGTACACCTTCCTTGTGCCGATTGAACTTCCCTTTTCAAAACTGAGTTATATAAATACAGTTTTTTTTTTTCAATCTTCAAAACCCTAAAAGGCACTCTCCTCCCGATCCTGTTTCTACTTCTTGTTCATCTTCGAGAAAGTGGTCATCTTTACTTGGGAAAGCAAGTGAAGGAATCTTTCAAACGACAAAGAAGGATGTCTTCTTCAAGGAAATCATCAAGAATCGCAAGCAGGGGACCACAAAGAATGGAGAAGGGACCGACACATTTCGATCTCACCGAGGAGGAAGACTTATCAAGTCAGCGACAAAGCCCGATTCACTCTCATCCACGTCATTCAACGCCTTCTACCCCACAAGGTGCAAGTCAACATCTGGAGGAAGAGATAATCGAGGACGCCGACCCTGTAAGAGTCCAAAAACCCTCATTTATCTATAAGCTTTATCGTGCATTGAAAAGCACCGGTACACCATTGAACTATATAGATGATTTCCTTAAGGACAAGAACTATGGGAATGAGTATCTTTTCTCGGAAAATGGACGAATTGGGAATTGCTCCGAAAGGAAAGGCGGAAGGACGCACTTGCGAACATTCCAAGTGATCCTCGTGTACCGGGACAAAATCGATTGAAGGGAACGATGATGACAGAATGTTCCTTTAATTCCAACCTAGAATGGGTGTGGCAGCAAAGGTGAAAGGAAATTGAATGGATTTGTTCAAATCAAAGGATCAGGAGAATGTGTATTTCAGACTGTTGAAAAGAGGGGTGATAAACTCTAGAAGTGTCGATTTTGACTTCCTGGACGCCATCAACATGAACTTAAGAGAGAAGTTGAATTTGCTTCAACTTGAGAAATTTTGCTCTAACACCACGGACGGTTATGCACAACTGACCGCATATTTCTATTCGAATCTCAGCTTTTTGGATGCGAATAGAATTTCATTCAGTATACGAGACCAAGTCTACGTGGTAGATGTGGACATGTTGGCGGACATAGTTGGAGTTGAACGAGGACGTTATCAACCAATCAAAGTCTCACCCGCTCGTACTACCTTGGAACTTGTCAAAGATAGGGATACGAGAGAAGAGAATTATCTACTCAAGGATGAATGCCATCAACATTGTGCTTCATAAAATTGTGATCAACTATCTCAGACCGAAGTCTACGTCAAAGACTTCCGTGTCTAATTCTGAAACAAAATTGATGTACGCGATCAACTCAGGACGGAAGTTCTCTCTCCGTCACACCATTCTCTTCCATATGTACAGAGCAATGTCGAAAGACAAGGGACAATTGCCTTATCCAGGTCTGGTGACCAAGATCTTCAGACACATGAATATTGAACCGCCACATACACTTTGTGTTTGACCGTGTGATAAGATGGTGGTAGGTTTGAAGATGTTAACGAAGATGCGTCTGCAAGAACTTTCCAAGGCAATGGAGAAATTCAGAGTGAAGTCTCCGGCTCAAATCTGCTTCAAAGAGAAAAGGAAAGGAGGCCATTGGAGCCCCATCGAAAAGAAGAAAAAAGAACTCTCATCTTGGAGGATGAAGATGAAGAGGATGAAGATCCCACTATCTCGTGCATTGACAAGAACCGGACGTTACGTGCCTCAACCGACCGAACTTCGGAAGAAACAGAGAGAGAAGAGGAGAAAGCCAAGAACGAGAGAAGAAGAAGAGCGAGAGAGAGAAGGAGAAAGAAGTGAAGAAGAAAGAGAATGAGAGAAAGAAAAGTCTGCGGCTGAATGAGAAAAGGGAAATCAAGATACGAAGAGCATGATCATCACTCTTCCCCTTTTGATGTCCTAGAGACAGGGGAGTTGGCGAGCAAGAAAGGTTCACACCACATGCTTTGCCGATAGTGAAGGTCTAAGACAATCTCCAGCGGACCCGGAAGAAGTTCGGGTTTCTCAATTGCACGAAGAAGGACACGATACGTCGACTCCAATTCGCAAGATTATACGAAGCTCCATCGTCCGCATTCACTCCATCGAGAAAGCACATGCAAGTACACGGACGGACAACTCAAAGCGATTTTCGTCGTATTCTTGATATCCTTCTCGGAAATGCGGGGACAAATATATGCTCGGACTCGTGAGATCCAAACCATAAAGAATCTTTGGACAAGCATCTTCGGTTACCCCGGAGGACAAAATGAAAGACCTCGCTCTACAACTTCAAGCCAATGCTAAAGGAGAGGAGGTAGCTCAACTAAGGGAAGACTTGAAGAGGCTAGAAGGCACGATCCGTCTATGGGAGATTTCCGGATCGTACGCATTCCCAAGCAGACCTGATTCCTTTCTCACCTTTTTAATGATGACAAAAATGGGGAGAACCAATTTGAACCAACATCTTTTAAACTTTGACTTAAAATTTGTGGTTATGTTTGTTTTTTTTGAGTTTGACTTGAGTGAACTTGGGTGTGAATTTAAATTTGACTGAATTGGCTGTGGATTTATATGCTTGACTGATTGCATTTATATCAAGTGTTGTTATATGGTATTACTCACGAAAGACTAACCAATTTTCTGCGGATGCAGACTCTGGTTGTTTTATTAATCTTTATGAGTTAGCCATATTGCTTGAGAAATGTTTTTGCAGGTCAAAGTTGTTCAAATCTACAAGAAAGTTTTGTCACCATCAAAAAGGGGGAGATTGTTGGAGAAATCTTTCCAGAATATTTTGAAGCTGACAAAACGTTTCTATCAGTCTAGTCTTATCAGTCTAGTCTGGATATTTGCAGACCGACAGTTTAAAGTCTGAAGACTTTATGATCACCAGACTCAAGACTCAAGACTCAAAACTCAAGACTATTCTCACTGATAGTCTTTCTAATCCGGTGACGAAGGAAATCCAGAATCGAGGCATATGGTTGAGGATTCGATCCTATCCTCTGGAGAAGATCCCTTGGTTGGATAAATATTTCGGATTCTTTTATTCTTATCTAGATCGATTGAAGATCCAATGGTCGACGAAATATTCTTGGAATGTTCTATTCTTGGAAACCAAGATCCTGATTGTATGGGCAAACATGATTGATGGGCTATCGTCAGGTTCCTTAAATAGCTCGAATGATCTTCTTGATTGATTCCGTCCAACGGGTAGATTGGAGGAATTCCTTTGGTAAGTGCCAACGGCTATGATGGCATAAAGGAGTATAAAAGGAAGACGTTCTAGTTGTTTTTAAAAAAATGTGATCGATAGAAAAATTCCAGAGTCTGAAGCACCTTGATTATTAGTCGATACAGTTCGAGCGAAATTGTATACACAGAGAGTGATTATACTTAGTGATACCTTGAGCGAGTGTGGCAGATCATCTACACCTAAAAGTCAAGGAAGATCATCGCTGTAACATCTCTTTGTTCATAGTGGAATCCAGCCAATAGGCATCGGTGCGAAAAGTGGACGTAGGCTTGAATCAAGCCGAACCACTATAAACCGCGTGTTCAATTCTCTCTTTCCTTTACTCAGTCTTACGATTGATTATTAATTGCTGCAAATCCTTCAACTGTCGTGCAATCATCAAGAAAAATCCTTTATATACCTATTCACCCCCCCTCTAGGTACTCGTACTAGCTATATCAGTTTTAACTCATTATCTTTCAACGCTGACCTAATAAAGTGATAATGCTTCTTGATATGTCTAGTCCTTAAGTGATAAGCTGCATTCTTTGCTAAGTGCACTGCACTTTGATTATCACTCCACAGTGTACTGACTAGCTGTTTTCGATGTAGCTCATCCATGTAATCTTGTAACCATATGATTTCCTTGGAGACTTCCGTGATCGCCACGTATTATGCCTTTATCGTCGATAAAGCCACTACTTTTTATATTTGAAATACCCAGCTCACTGATGTACCAGTAACTGTAAAAATATATCCAGTGGTACTCTTACCACTATCTCGATCACCCGAATGATCTGCATCTATATAACCCTGCAACTCTAGATATGTACCATCATAACAAAGTGAGTAATTGGAAGTACTTGCTAGATATCTCAATATCCATTTTACTGCATTCTAATGCTCTCTGCCTAGATTATGCATATATTGACTCACAACTCCCAATGCCTGTGCAATATTTGGTCTCGTGCTCACCATGTTATATATCAAACTCCCCACTGCTGATACATATGGAACTACCGCAATCTCATCTTTCAAAGCTTGAGTGCTTGGACACATATCCTTAGAAAGTTTGAAGTAATTCGCTAGAGGAGTTGCAACCGGTTTTGCCTTGTCCATGTTAAATCTCTTTAACACCCTGTTCATATAGTCTTCTTGTGACAGCCATAATTTCTTATTTTTCCTATCCCTGATGATTTTCATGCCTAAAATATTCTTGGCATCTCCCAAGTCCTTTATAGCAAACTGTGATGATAACATCTTCTTCACTTCTACGATTCTCTTCATATTGGAACTAGCCACCAGCATGTCATCCACATATAAAGAGAGATACATAATGTCACCATCATCATACTTGCGAAAATAAACACAATGATCAGATTCATAATGTGCAAATCCTTTTTCATTCATGAAACCATCAAATTTTAGGTATCATTGTCGCGGAGCTTGTTTCAAGCCATACAAGCTTTTCTTCAAGCGACATATCATGTGCTCCTTACCTTTGACTTCAAAACTTTTATGTTGTGCCATGTATAATTCTTCATCTAAGTCACCGCGTTAAAATGCTGTTTTTACGTCTAACTGTTCAAGATGAAGATCATCCACTACAACTATATTCAGCAGAACTCTAATTGATGTCATCTTCACTACAAGTGAAAATATCTCAGAGTAGTCGATCATTTTTTTTTTTTTTATAGAAAAGCTCTTGACTACAAGTCTCGCCTTGTATTTAATGTTACCATCTGCTTCATTCTTAATCCTGTATACCCATTTGTTTAATAAATTTTTTTTACCTGTGGACAACTTGGTCAACTCTCAAGTTTTGTTTTGAAGTAACGAGCTCATCTCGTCTTTCATAGCACACTCCCACTGCAAGTGAGACGTGTCTACCTTTGCCTCATCATAAGTCTCCGGTTCCCTTGAATCTGTATATAAGACATGGCTTAGAATAGTATTAGCTGATGGATCAAAAATTACCTTTGTCTTTCTCATACGTATAGACCTTCTCAAAACAGGTACTTCAGGATCGTTAGTTTGCTCCGAATCACCGTGTTCCTCTTGAACTACCTCTTCACTGATAATAGGCTCACTATGAACCTCTCTTTCAAGTGCACTTTGATTTACTGAAAACATCTTCACGGGCATTATGTCTAATTCAACATATTCTGGTTGTACTACCTTCTCATGCTATGTCTAACGATCCTTGTACATCTTTTCTTCATGGAATACCACATTACGACTGCGGATGACTTTGTTATTCTCATAATCCCAAAGCCTATAACAATACTCGTTGCCACCATATCCGATAAAGATGCACTTCTAGGACTTAGCATCAAGCTTTTTTCTATCCTCACTGTCAATTAAAGCATATGCAATACAACCAAACATCTTTAGATGTGAATAATTAATCTTTTTACCTAACCACTATTCTTGTGGTATTTCTCCATCCAACGCACTAGATGGACTTTTGTTGATAAGATAAACAGTCGCATTAATTATGGCAGCCATAAGTGTAGCAGGAGACCCACGTGTAGTCTCATGCATCTCGCACGTTCTAAAATAGTCATATTCATCCTTTTAGCTACACTGTTCTCTTGAGGAGTTCTAGGAACAATCTTTAACCCGTGTATGCCTTCTCAACTCAAATATTATGGAAATTCCTTACTTGTGTATTGTCACGCCCCGATCCTCAAGCGCATACCCATCCCTCTCTGGTCGATAAAATTTTGTGACTTCTCAGGATGAGTCGTCGACCTATTGATTTTTAAGTACATGCAGAAGCGAAAATAAATCCCTTGACAATAATCATCCCGAGATAGAAAAGTAGGATATTAATTCATAAAATCACACTTTTACAAACAACAAGATTCAAGCACAAAACGAGTTTAGTCGAAAGCCTACAAAAATGTCGACTCTCACAAGAGGTTGTCCTACGACATACTGATAAGACATATCCACCGATCCTCCATACTCCTCCTCCTCAGACTTCGAGACTTTAGTCTTCCACGACCACCTTCTAAGGACCTGAAAATGGTTATTCAATAACTAGTGAGACAATGTCTCAGCAAGTCCACCTATTAAACCCATATTATGAGAGAAATACGCTTCAAGGCGCTCTAGTCACACAACCACACAATTAGAACAGGAAACTTACCTCGCCTCAGTTCCTTCTTGCAAGTTAGTACAGTTCATATCGCAATGCATATAATTAATGCACATAATAACTGGTACACCTCATCAATTCAATTAATCACCACAAACCCGTTCCTTGCCACACAGTTTTGGTCTCATAATTAGGTGCATCAAACTCAAGCATCATGCATTCCAATTGTTAATTACACCCCCTTAAGGGTATGGCCAACTATAAATATGGCGGTCTTCTAGCATTGCCAAGCGTCGTCTCACCTCCTTTGAGCACGGCAACGTCTCTTAATTAGACGGCTTCTCCGAAGGGGCGTAGGTCCAGAATCTACTACGACTTGATACCCTAATACATAAGTAACCCGAAAAGGGATTTAGTAATGTCCGGCATAATTGCATGAGACGATTTCTCTTAATCAACATGCCAACAATCAATTTCGGCCCAGGATACCGTACATTGCATTCAAATGCCTCCATTAAAATGGTGATTCTGGCCTATTTTTTTCGTATTAAAAATACACGGTAAATTAGTTGTGTGTGGGTACACGATCAGATTGGACCTAGAAAATTCATGACTTTCTTTTGAAAATCCCACTAGTTTATATAGTATATAAAACCATTTTCAGTGTTTAAAATCCGACACCCGTGATTTTATGAATAAATATTGAAATTCACAATGTTTGGAATTAAATATTCAAAATTCTAATCAGCACTCAATTTGTACAAACTAACATCCAATTACAGAAATTGAACACACCATTGCAATCTGCATGCAATTCCGGTCATTGGCTATCCCGAACTAATTCTTTGGAAAATAATTAATAATTAAATAATTTCTAAAATTAATTCAATAAATCAATTTAAATACTAAAATGCCAACTTATGCCAAAATCACTAAATTAAATACCAATATGGACCAGAAAATTCCCGAACCCTTCTAGATAAATAACACAATTTATCTAAGCCTCACTTAATCTAATCTAACCACCTAACATGCATAATTGCATAATTAAATCACTAAATTAATCTAACTAACCACATAATTTCTAATTAAATAAATCTAAACTCCCCTTAGACGTCATTAGCCTACTAAGAAGAGTTTAGTAAATAAACTCACCCGTTAATTGCGGAAACCGGTTCACCGCGACGACAACGCAATGGCGGTTGAAATCCGAATTTTCGGCGACGTCGACGAACACTCGGACCGGGCCCAAAAGCCTTGCAAGCCCACAGCAAATTATTGGGCTTGGTCTAGGCTTGGCCTGACTTGCTTCGTGGGCTTGGGCTTCAAATGGGCCTGACCAAAACTGAAAATTGGCAGCTAAAATTCTCTTGGGTTGAAATTGCATGAAGGTGGGCTGAAGACACGAGCTTGAATCGAGCTGGACCAAAGGCTCAAATTGCCGGCTACAGAGAGTTGGGCCGATCGTGCAGGCTTCTGGGCTCGAGCAGAGAAGGAGCTGTTAGACTGACTTCCTCAGATCGAACAAGAAAATTACGTGGGCTTGTGGGATTGAAATCGTGTAGCTTCGCTGGTCTTCAAGCTGGGGGGAAAAGATGTGGCCATGGATCTGCTTCAGTGGAGGGTTTTCGCTGCTGATTGTTCGACTGAAGAAGATGCTAGGTAGGGCAAGCGTAGAGCTATTAAACAGGTGGGTCGGGTCGGGTTTGGGTCGGGTCATTAGTGAGTCGACCCAAATTAACACATTAACCCATTTATGACCCATTTATATCTAATGTAAATTTTTCGACCCATACCTGACTCATACCCAACCCGACCTATATTAATAAAATATTTTCATATTTAACCAAATTTAGGAAAACTTATTCTTAAGTTTTTTTTTTTTTTAAAGATTATATTACTAAAAAACTTCCAAGTAATACAAATCCAATCAATAATTTTTCAATTTTTTATAATTTTCCAAAAAAAAATTATTTCTTATATATATATATATATATATATATATATTTAAAAACTAAAACAGTTTTATACATTGGAAATTTTTTATAATTTTTAAAATAATTATTTTAAAAATCGAATTTTTATTTTTTTATACTTTTATGAAAAAAATCAAATTTTAATTATTTTTATTTTTAAAAATTAAAATTTTAATTATTTTTTATTTTTTAAATATAATTTTTTATTTTTTATTTTTATTTTTATTTTTTCTTTTTTTTTGTTCTTCTTCTTTGGCCGATCGCTGGGTCATGACGACGGGCCGGCGGTCGGCCACGACGACGGCCGCCGGCCACGAGCAAGCCTCGAGCTCGCCCGACTCACCGACGCCGGCAAGCTCGCGGCTCGCCGAGATCCGGTGAGCTTGAGTTCGCTCGACACTAGCGAGCTCGAGTCTCGCCGAGATCCGACGAGGGCGAGCTCGAGCTCGCCCAACCCCGGCGAGCTCGAGTCTCGCCGGAGATCGGCGAGGCTCGAGCCTCGCCGGATGTCGGCGAGGCCTCCGCCTCGCCGGATCTAGCAAGCTCGAGGCTCGCCGGCATCGGGCAAGCTCGAACTCGCCCCTCGCCGGATCGGCGAGGCTCACCGAGAGTTCGAGTCTCGCCAGATCGGCGAGGCTCAAGCCTTGCCGAGCATCGGCTAGGCCTTCGCCTCGCCGGATTCGGTGAGCTCGAGGCTCGCTTGGCCGATCGCCGACCATCGCCGTGCTGGCGACCGGAGGAAGAAGAAAGAAAAAAAAAAAAAGAAGAAAGAAAAAAATGAAAGAAAAAAATAAAAATTATAATTATAATTTCGGTTTTTATGAAAAAAAAAAAAAAAAATTTAAAGTTAAAAAGAGGAGAGAGAGATGGTGAGGTTTTGAGTGAAAATAAATGGGTTCATTTTTAATGGGTTGATAAATGGGTCATAAACGGGTCAGAGAGCTGACCCATTTAAAACCCATATATCTTAGTTTTGACCCTTTAAAACTTATTATGGATGCTTTATGAAACAAAGCTTGACCCATTATTGACTCATTTAATCATAAATGGGTCCATAAATGAGTTGTCCAACCCATTTAACACCTCTAGGCAGGCGTGCTAGCAGAAGAACGAACGAAGATGCTAGACGCTCGGTGGAACAAAGCAAGTGATGGTGGGCTAACTTGCTGCTGGACACATGGGGGAATGGTCAACAAAGGAGCTCTACTTGCAAGGATATTGACTGAAGCTTTGGTGGATTTGGAAAACAGAAAGTGGAGGGGTGTTGGATGATGGTGAATGATGATGGTGATGGGGGCAAAGACGTGGGCTTCGCTGGGGACGTCGCAAATCAAGGAAAGAAGACGTGGGGTCTTTGGTGGCAACTTGAGGAACAAACGGGCAGAAGGGAACGAAGAAATCGTGGTTGCTTCGATCAGTGTTGGACGCGTGAAAAAGGAAAGAAGAAGCAAGTGAGGAATCGGTGGAATAGCCAAGTGAATGAATAAAAAAAAGAAATGAAAGAGAAACATATGTGCAAGGAGGAGGTCGGCGAAGAGTCGTGCAAGGAAAGCCAAGGTGGAGGGGCCCAAGATCAAACATTTATCCCTTCCATTGATTACATGTCTCCCCTATTACTTTCCACCCAATTTTCCATCAAAATAGTCCAAATTGAAGTCAAAAAATTGAAGTCTCTTGCAAAGCTCCGAATTTCAATTTTTGGTCTTCAATTTCCTCACTCAATTCCCCAACTTAAGGTCCAATTTTGCCAAGGAAAAAGCCCAAACAATTTTCTATAAGTCTCTGACACTCAAATGCTTGGCTTGGAAGTCTCAATTTCCTTTAATTTGGCCCATCCGAATTTCCGTTAATTTTCTGCAGCGTCCGAATCAATTTTCCGTAAAAATCTTGGAATCTTTGAAAATTCTTCGAATGATGAGTCAATGTTCCTAAAATAGGTCGTGACATGATAGAACTTTCAATTTTTGAAATCGGGTTCAAGTTCGCGGTTAATTTCAATCCGGCGCGCTTTTAACGTGACCTAATCTATCGGATAATTTTTAGGAATTTTTGGTGCAATTGAACCGTGATCGATTTATCTCGAGTCACATTGTACATCTTCAACACATTAGTGACCCTCAGTTGTCGTGAAAATCTTGAGATTCCATTTATGGGCACCGGGTACCAAAACGATAGAAAAATCGATCTAGTGCCGATCAACGAGTATTTTGCAATCAGGTGGAATCACCCACACTCTGATCACATATCTCAATCGAATCAACCTATTTCCGGTCTCTGATCAATTTATGACAGTGCCGTAATGACCCTTGCAGATCAACACGGTCGAGCAGTCGATTCCTGGTCAAATTCTCAAGTTTATTGCGTCAAAATCCCTTAATGGTTTCACCCGATAGGCTAGTTATCTCATGAGGGGCCATCTCAGAGAATAAGGCCATAAGCGTGTCGATGAAAAGTCCATTTCATCTCATCAAAATCAGATTCAAAAATCAGGATGTCACATGTATTCACCACCATTATCAGACTTCAGAGCTTTAATATGATAACCTGTCTCTTTTTCTACCATGGTCTTCCACATTCTGAACATCCCGAATACTTCTGATTTCTCCCTAAGAGCATAAACCCAAGTCTTCATTGTTGCATCATCAATGAATGTGACAGAATATCTCTTACCACCATAAGAGAGTTCCTGAGTAGGTCCCCATATATCAGTATGAACCAACTCTAGCTGCTGACCTTTATTTTGTTGTCCGTTCAATTGAAAACTAACAGCTTTCTGTTTTCCATAAATGCAATTCTCACAAAAATCTAACTCAACTTTTTGCAAACTTGGAAGTAATTTCCTCAAGCGTAACTGCTTTACATATTTTTCACCAAGATGTCCCAAACAATAATGCCAAAGAGTAGACAAATTACCTGTAACTATTGTAGTTACAACCATATCGCTGATATTATCTCATTGGAGAAGGTGAAGTGTACCCGTACGCTTTCCCTTTGCTATTACTTTTGCCCCTGAGGTTATCTTCCATTCTCCGCATTCAAAGGTTATTACCAAATCTCTTTGATCAAGTTTACTGGTTGAAGTCATATTTTTCTTTAATTCCGGAATATGCCTAGTTTCACGCAAAACTAGATGTCCTCCACCTGAGATGTTCACAGTCACAGTTCCTTTCTCAACAATGGGACACATGTGGATGTTTCCCACAACCACTTGTCCGAAATCTCTACTGGCATAATCATCAAATATGTCTCTTTGTGAGGTGCAATGAAAAGAAGTACCAGAATCAATAAACCATTTATCTGTTGTCAAGTCAAACCCTGTAGACAAACACAAATTATCTAGCAAAGATTCATCGCTAATCATATTAGCTCCTTGATTCTCATATTGCTGCTTCTTTTTGTAAGCTTCACACTGAAACCTTCGGTGTTCGGTTTTGTGACAAAACCAACACTCATCTTTTGCAACATGTCTCTTATCCCTTGATTGTGATCTGCCACGCCCGCTGAATTTTTCTCTACTTTTACTTCTTCCACGGTTCTCCACTATGAGTGCCGTTGAAGATGTATATGCAGAAAAATTATCTCCACCTGAGACTTTCCTTCGCATCTCTTCATCCATGACACTAATCACAACATCGTCAAGAGTTAAATCATCCTTCATAGTGCTCGAAATTCCCTACATTGTGGTATTGTAGCTTTCTGGAAGAGAATATAAAAATAATAAAGCTTGAAGCTTCATATATAAATTTATGCTTGTGAATTCTAATTGACCCGTGACCTGCGTGAAATTATTAATATGCTCTGCCACAAAAACTCTATCAGATAACTTCATATTAACTAGTTTTTTTAGCAAAAATACCTGATTTGATGTGGATGACTTCTCATAAATATTCGTTAGAATATCCATAGCTTCTTTTGCAGTTTTTTCTTTCACGATGTGATATCTTGTCTTTTTCGTCAACCCTAGACAAATCGCACCTAATGTTTTTCGATCAAGAATTTTCCATCGGGCTTTTGCTTTCGGATCTACTTCCGCCATCTCGGGTTTCCAACCCTCAAGTGGTGCATAGAGATCTTTTTAATAAAGATAATCCGAAATCCGAAATCCTCCCCATCGAACTTATCAATTCTAATTGCTGCCATCCTGCTTGCTTTCAATCGAACGTCACCAAAAAACCCTCGATGTTTTCGATTAGCCAACCTAGGCTCTGATACCAATTGTTACGAAATCACACGCCTATTCCAGAAAAATAACGCTCGCAAACAATTCACCAGGCATAATATAATAATAAAAGAACAAAATCATAAGAACACGCCAGAAAATTTGTTATCGAAGTTCACACAAACCTGGGCTACGTCTCTGCGCAAAGGCACTCTATAAATCTACTAGATTTCGAAAAAAGTTGGAATACAACAATGATTTTCTCTCAAGATTATGGTACAAAGAGATTGAGAATCCCCATAAAGAAAAAACTCACTTTTTTTCTTCTCTCTTTTTCTTGCTTCTCTATTTCCTTTTTCAGCATCTTGATGGTTAGGGTCTTGCCATCGCTAATATAAAGGTATCACTTTTAACCTAAAAACAAATCTGATTGAAAAGACAAAAAAGCTCCTAAAAACAAATATTTGACTTCATCTATAACATTGAGCACGTTGTTGACCCCGCATAAATTCTTCTATATTCGTTCCAAGACCAACCTAGGATGTTACTGTTTGAAAATGGCACGATATTCGAATAAGAATTCCCGTTAGGTTCACCACAAGTGGAAGATATAAGTTACACTTCCGCCATTGAATAATTGATCTGCGACTGGATTCGATCTTAATTGTTTCTACGTCATATGTCATCGACTCAATTGTTAGGGGTCAAACATTTCTTTATTCCCTAAATAACAATCCATAAATTAACGACATTTTCTATGCCCTAACGACTTAAATTTTACCGAATATTTTTGGCAATAGTTGCTATAAGAACGTAGACGGAATCCTCGTTGCCAGTAGGGGACGTGAACGCATTAGGAAGGCAAAGGAAGGACATGCGTTGTTCCAACGATTGGGGGGCGAAATAGAAAAAACGGTGACATTGAGGTGTAGTGGATTTTTTATATTCATGAAGTGAGCGGGAGACACGATAAATATCTTCCTCTATTTAACGAATTTCTTGAAACTTGGAGTTTGGTGGCACGAGCAAGTTCACCGCGCACGTGTCGAGAGAGATAATCTTTTTTTTTTTTTAGGGGGAGGGGATAAAACGATAGTCGATGTTTAGTGATGATTAATCAGGGGTCAATTTGTTCCACGTTGACAACCTTGCGCTTGGAAAGATAATACCTTAAATTACGTAGCCGGAACTTTAAAGTTCAAAGATAATACCTTAAGTTACGTACTCCGACCAATTAGGGTGCACTGACTGTTTCCCCTTTACATCACATTTCCGACTTGAGACTTTTTTTGGGCAAAGGCCACACCCAACGAGGGGAGCCCTTGCTGGGGCTCACTGGTGAGGCTAGCCCGCTTGGCCATGGCCGGTGGCCAGTAGCTAGTCACCGGCAAAAGGAAGAAGAAAGGAGAGAAAAAAATAGAAAAATAATAACAAATCAAAAAATTATTAAAAAGTTATTAAAATTATCCACATTAGCGTTGGTTGTGTCACGTAAGTTATCCGGTATTTACATCAACAACATTTGTCAAAATTAGCCAAAATGATTAAATTGGCACTAAGTCAAATATTTAGGACTAAACTGGAACTAGTTCAAAATGTTTAACACTAAATCGGAACCGTGAAAGATTTATGATTAAATTGGTACCGAGTCAAAAAGTTTAGGAATAAATTGGTATTAATGTAACAAGCTTAGGAATTTTTTGACAATTTTTCCCACGATCATGTGTATGAAATGGTCTTTAAGAGCCAGTGCTCTCCTTAATAATCCAACACCAGTCACTCCTAAGGCCGCAGAAGAGTTTTTGAAGGTATGATTTGCATCAATATAAGAATCTTGCACTAGTTGTGGAATTTTGATCGACTTGTTTTTCTTTTGGTGTTAGAGCTATAATTACTCTTAGAACCACTTTAATATACAGATTCGAGATAGGTGAGCCATCGCTTGTCCCCCACTAACTTGCCAATAGATTATTGCTCTCTTCCCCATGATGGCGACTCCTACCAAACGGTCCTCGGGATGGTCGTCTGACCTCTGAGAGATTCGAACTCAATAACCTCGGCTAACCTTGAATTTTGAATGCCAGATAGATGTCTTGAGCACAACACCTTGTTGCATCTGAGAGGGAATCTCCAGGTTTTTCTCAGCTACATAATAATATAATCTTGATGCATGGCAAGCCATCATGATTCTTTTCTCCTACACTTAGGAACAAGCTGATTTTCAATAGACGGGGCCCTAGATAAACCCGACGACATTTCATTAGAAAAAGCCTAGTTGATGGAGTAGGCATCGCCTATAGGTGGGCCTTATCTCATCCTACAATGCATGCGAGCTAGATTCGATTTAAGATTTTGTTGTTTTTTTCTCAGAAGGATCACCCGTTGCATGGTCCTTCCACATTGCACGGCTAATGGTTTTCTTCGTTCTTAAATTGATTTATTTTGCGTTCTTTTCTGTTTAGGGCTGAATTAGTTCCAAATTAATTATGACCACTTATCAGCCCTCCTCTGATCAGCCAGATAAGAAGCGCATCATATATGAAGTCATCTCCCTTAAAAACGGCGCATGACAGGGGTTAGCTCTTGACATACGGTCCAGAAAACCTTTTAAAGACACGCATGCCTTTCGCACTCGTTTTCTTCTTTAATCCGGGATACGACGCTTTATGACGTGGGCAAGGATCCAAGAATTAGCAGATTTTTACAAGGATAATAGCACGAATGATCTTTAAAATTTGATTCAATGTATATTATTGCCTCTGAACTTTTAATTTGTATAATGTGGGTCTTGAATTATGATCTAATGTGTAGTGTCGTCCCCAAACTTTTAATTCGTGCAACATGATTCTTGAACTATTGGTGAATATTCAGTTAGTCCATAAACTATATGAAAACACTTAAAAGTTTAGGAATCACATTGAATATCAAATTAAAATTTAAGGATTGTATTGAATAAATTAAAAGTCTAAGGGCGACATTGCATATTAGATAAAGTTCAAGTATCGCATTGAATGAATTAAAAATTCACACGATTACATTATACATTGAACTAAAATTTAAAAACTATGTGTGTCGCTTTTCCCTCTTAACAATAGCCACGCCACGTCGGCGTTAAGATTCTTTATTTAATCAAGAGTGCCGATTCAGTTGTCCTGTTCGAGGAGGTCGTCGGGTTCACGTTCGTTTTCTTAATATTTCTGGGGAGATATATAAGGACAGATGTTGATTTGAACAAGTATTTGACCAACAATCCACTAGAAAAACCGAGGAGGTGGGTTTATATGGTGCTAACGGTGTCAATTGCTAGCTCGTTGATACATAAATACGAGAATCTAAGTATTGAAATTTAGGGGAATAATTGTCCACAAAATTCTAAATTTATTAAACAGTGGCCAATTCAGTTTACACCTTTCAATTGTAAAAATATTGTTATAAACGTTTTGACGATTTATCAATTTAGTCCTAAATTTATTATTTGGATAATTGACCAAAAGGACCATATTGAAAAACCACCAAAACGTTTAAAACTAAATTGGTACAATTAAAAAATTTAAAACTAAATTGACAAATCGTCAAATAGTTTAGGACTAAATTAGCACAATCTAAAAGCTTAAAATTGAATTGGCCGCCGTGCAATAAGTTTAAGACTTTTTGGATAATTTTTTATGAATTTAAAGTGTTGACTATTTTCAATATGAAGAATAGAATAAAGAACTCGCTTGATCATAAATGGGGTTCGGTCATTGTATATCACTAATTTGGTAGGTCTTATCAACATCATTGGCGAAAATCTAACCATCATCTACTATTGAAAGATTTTGGCAGTTCACTCCTTACTTACCCCCATCAGGTGACTTTCGACTAAACTAGACATTTGACCAAAACCCAGTTTTCGAGAATCCTCTCTCGCTGCTTGAGAGCTTTCTCTACCTTCCTTGGTAGCTATCCATAAACCCTAAAATTTCCTCTTCGCTGATTCTGTCGGAAAAAATTGGTAAACCCAGAATCATGTGGCTCCTCTGTGAAAAATTGTCTTCGTCTTCTCCTTGGCGCGCTCGATGCATCCTAGCTAGATCCCGATGAAGTGAACCAGCTTTCCTCTCGTTTTTTGTCTTCAGGTTCTGGGGATTTGCTGAAGATGCCGTAGATTCCCTCGGTGCTCCCCCTGTACGCTGCTTCTGGAGTTCCGATTTCCATGGGGTTTTTCTTTCGTAAACAATAATGGGAGGCTTTCTTTCTGTTTTCAATATATCTGAATGGTTTTGAAGGGAGTGTTCTCCGGTAATGAAAGGTAGATGGATGACGGGTAAAGTCTGATTTCTGATTTCTGGATTTCTGGATTTCTGGTTATTCTCTAAATTGTGGCTTACAAGGGTGTTTCAAATGGATGAATCGGGGGACAGAGATGGTCGACTAGCTCTATTATGTAAGAGGCTTGGGAATCTGAAAACTGAAGTGGATGCCCCGCCTAGAGAAAGAGTCATTTCAGAGGAAATTCTAGATGAATGTAAGCGAACGATGTTTGGAAAGCTGTATTTGGGAGGAAATGTCAATTACCAGGCTTTTCTTTCAACTATGACGCGAGTCTGGAAGGTTGATTCTCTGAAGTTTGCGCAAAGTGAATATGACGTTTTATCCTTCACCTTTGAATCTGAAAGGGACAAGAACAGAATATTAGCAAACGGCCCCTGGTCCTTTTCGAGCAATTTACTAATTCTGAAACCATGGGAGCCAAATAAACCTGCACATTGTTACAATTTTACAAGCTATGAATTCTGGCTGCAAATTCATGGCCTCCCAATGGAATGGTGTACTGAAGAGATTGTGCATCTTGTTGCCCAACAAATGGGAGATGTAAAGGAAGTAAAAGTGGAGACAAAAGGAGTGGCATTCCAAAAAGTGGGGAGAGCCAGAGTTGAATTAGACCTGGAAAAACCCTTAAAACCAGGTATTTTATTTAACTTGGGAGAGGGGAAGGTTTGGTTGGATTTCAAGTACGAAAGGCTACCTAGATTCTGCTATTCATGTGGTAGAATTGGGCATTTCACTACCAACTGTGAAGAAATTCCGTATCATGCGAAAGAATCGAAGATAGAAAGAACAATAAGTTCGGTAATTGGCTAAAATCGAGGTGAAAGTGCATAGCCCTTTTTGGGATCTCTTTTATAATGAAAAAGTGGCTGAAGAAGAGGGGGAACCACAAGAGAATAGTGACATATCCTCTCAGGGATACCCAAATTATTATATTCACTGGAGAGCAACAAGAAGAAACTTATGCAGCTCAACAACAACCTCAAAACAGGGCACCAATGGATATCAATTTACCTGAAAACCGAATGGAGCAAAATCGGGAGAAGGGATAGGGCATCATGAACATCGATGTACCTGCACAGCAAGACCAGAAAGCCGTTATCTCCTCTTCCTGGCACAAAAAAAACAGGTTTAAAAAAGGAAAATAGGATCTTGAAAAGCTCACCAGCCAAGAAGTTGAAGATGTATACTCCTTATTACTCTTCAATAGTTGATATAGCCATCGGATGAAACAAACCTACGGGATACTCCCATCGTTTTTTCGAAGAAACTAGGGGAAAGGCTTCGGTGGCTAGCCTAAACAAGCCACCGGTTCACAAATGAGAGTAATTTGCTGGAACTGTCAGGGGTTGGGCACACCACTGACAGTTCAGAATTTAAGAGCCATGGTAGCTCAAGAAAGGCCCAATCTTATCTTGTTAACGGAAACAAAAAACAAAAAAAAAGGTGGTAGATAGTATTAAAAGAAAATTAAAGTTTCAAAAGAGTTTTGTGGAAGAACCGCAAGGAATAGCGGGGGGAATGGCGGTATTATGGGATGAGCAAATGGAGGTGGAAGTGGAATTCAGTTCTCAAGAGATCATAAACTTAATATGTTTTGATTATGAGAGTCGGAAAAAAATGCGGTTTAGTTGTGTGCATGCTCCAAATAGATATGGGGAAAGACTTCAACTATGGCAGAAATTAAGACAGATTGCCTCTTCTAATATACTACCATGGATATGTATGGGAGATTTCAATGAGATACTTTACTATTGGGAGAAAAGGGGTAGCAAGATGGCTGAGAGTTCTCAAATGCAGGCTTTCCAAAATTGCATCCATGATTGTTCGTTAATGGAAATTGACTGTAAAGGATGTGAGTTTACCTGGTCCAACAACAGAGAAGGTGCTGATAGGATTCAGGAGAAATTGGATAGGGTCTTTTGCTCGATGGATTGGCGGGTTACATTTCCGGAGGCTGAAGCTTTTGCTCTACCAGCTGTGGGATCCGATCACAGCCCCCTCTTTGTGGTTAGCACTGCTGAATATGTAAAGAAAAAAAAGACTTTAAACTTTGAAACTTACTGGGTTGAAGATAATGATTGCAGGGAGATAGTAACACATGCATGGAACTCTCAACCTTGTATCCAAAGAGGATTGAAAGAAAAACTATTCTCTACCAGCCAAGCATTGAAAGTATGGAGCAAACAGAAATTCCCCAATAATAACACTCGCATTACAACTTTGAAGAAGGAGCTTCAATCCATCACAAACAGCCACCGGAATTATCAAGATACAAACAGAATTAAAAGGATAAAAGAAGAGTTGGAAAGTCTATGGTGCAGGGAGGAAATGTTTTGGGGCTTGAAATCTAGGATTAATTGGCTTCGTTGGGGAGACAAAAATACAAAGTACTTTCATGCAGCAACGATCCAATGGAGACAAAAAAACAAAATTCAGATGCTAAAAAATGAAGAAAATCAGTGGGTTAGAGGTACACAGCAACTCTAGCACCTCACCACATCTTTTTTCAAGGCACTATATATCTCGGAAGGAACTCGCAACTATGACCCTGTCTTAAATCAATGCCCTTTGCTAATCGGAAATGAAATAAACGATTGTTTAATGGCGGAAGCAACTATGGAAGAAGTACGTGCTGCAGCTTTTCAATTAGGAGCTCAGAAAGCCCCTGGCCCAGATGGGTTAAACGGGCTGTTTTATCAGCATCACTTTGGGACATAATCGTCCTGATATATTAAAGGAAGTTCGAGGTTTTTTTTCTCTCAGGGGTTTTGGATCCAGCCCTTAACAGCACACATATTACTCTAATACCAAAGGTTCCCCATCCGGAGAAGATTGATCAATACCGCCCTATCAGTTTATGCAACTTTGCCTACAAGATTATCTCAAAAATTCTGGCAAACAAACTAAAGAGATGGCTGCCTATGCTGATTTCAGGTGAGCAAAGTGCTTTCATTAGTGGAAGACAAATTCAAGACAATATTTATATTGTACAAGAGGTACTGCATCAATTGAGAAAGAGGAAAAGAAAAAAGCATTTTCAAGCGGTACTCAAACTTGACATGACAAAAGCCTATGATAGGATTGAGTGGGACTTTCTTGAAGGGTGCATGCTGAAAATGGGGTTCTGTGCTAAATGGGTTAATTGGATAATGCAGTGTATTACCACGATCACATTTAAAATCAAACTCAATGGGGAATCTCTTCCCGAGTTCGCTCCCACCGAGGGCATTCGACAAGGCGATCCTATCTCACCCTATCTATTTATATTGGTAGCAAATAGTTTATCAACTCTGATGGGAAAGGCGCTACAAGAAGGAAACATTAAGGGAATTAAACTGAACAGATTCTGCCCTACTTTAACTCATTTGTTATTCGCAGATGATTCGGTTTTTTTCTTAGATGGTTCTATCCAGGAAGGCTAAAATGTTGCTGCTGTCATTAACCAATATTGTTATGCTTCAGGACAAGCTGTCAACTTAAACAAATTAGGGATATTTTTCAGCAAAGACTGTCCACCGTTATTAAAAGAAAACATGAAGAGAGAACTAAGAGTACCAGAATTAGAACGAACAGGAAAATATCTGGGACTACCATCTGATTGGGGAGTATCAAAAAAGCAAATGTTTTGGTGAATACTGAATTGGATCAACATGAAACTGGAGGGATGGAAGGAGCAACTCATATCAAAGGTAGGTAAAGAAATTCTTTTGAAATCAGTAGTACAGGCCGTACCACAATACGCCATGTCAGTTTTTAAAATCCCCGTGTCAATTTGCAAGGCGATAGAGAAAAAAAATAGCAAATTTCTGGTGGAAAAACAATGATGCTCAGGCTGGTCTACATTGGAAACGATGGGAAATTATGAAGATGAGAAAGATAGAGGAGGAATGGGTTTCAGAGATCTGGTTACTGTTAATAAAGCCTTATTGGGGAAGCAATCCTGGAGGATGGTCAAAGATCCGAACGCGCTATGGGGCAAATTAATGAAGGGGCTATATTTTAATCACTCAGAGTTTTGGCATGCTGATTCTGGTTGTAACCCTTCATGGGGATGGAAAAGCCTGCTAATAGGAAGAGAGGCTATTGCAAACTCAGTCAGATGGTCGATCGGAAGCGGAGAATCAGTTAACATCAGAACAAATAAATGGCTGAGAAGAGGTTTAATAGGAGGGCCGGCAAACAGAAACGATCCCAAGAAAGTATCAGAGTTAATATTACCGGGAACACAAGCGTGGAATGAACCATTGGTAAGAAATATGTTTGATGATCATACAACACAGGAAATTCTTGCAACACCAATAAATGGTTCTTTTTTTAATGATGAACTGGTATGGACAGGCACACAATATGGATCATTCACAGTTAAGAATGGGTACAACTTGCTGAGAGACAACATCACAGAAAACACAGCCAATCAGCACCCTTCCTCCTCATACCAAACCCCATCAGCATTATGGCATGCAATTTGGCACATGAAAATCAACCCGAAAGTGAAGTTTTTCATATGGCGGGCTTGTCAAAACGCTCTACCAACTAAGGAGAATCCATGGAAAAGAAGAATCTCACCTGACCCGCTATGTGACTTATGCAGAGCCACGGTGGAGACGACCGAACATACTCTTCTTCTCTGCCCTTGGGTTGCAGGGGTATGGAATCGCCTGGAAATAAAACAGCAAACAAACGCACATGAAGTCAGACGCATGGATGACTGGCTTACAAATTTTACAAGCAAAGACCCGCACCTCCCCTCTCTAGAGACAATCGGCACTCTCCTATGGCAGGTATGGAAGAGCCGAAACGATTTCATCTTCCAAGGAACCAAGACAGAGGCTTGCAAAGTGATAGATCTAGCAAGATCTCAGCAAATCAGCTACCAAAAGTGGGGATCTGGAGATGAACTCGCAAAGAAAACCGAAGAACCGAAGATCCAACCCACCTGGCGAGCTCCGAAGCCTGGATGCCTCAAGTTGAACGTTGACGGCTCATTCAGGGAAGGATCAACGGAGGGAGCCGTGGCCTGCGTCGTGCGGGACTCCTCCGGCACCCTATTAGATGGATTTTCGAAGAAAGTTTGGGCGGAATCAAGCACACAAGTTGAAACCCTAGGAGTCCTTGAAGCCCTAAAGTTTATGAAAGAGAAAGTCTTCTGCGAAGCTATCTTGGAAACTAACAGCAAAATCGTGTTCTCCAGCTTGAAGCACGAATGGGAAACTCAAGTTCACGCACGTGGGGCACTGAGGATGTGTCGTCTTCTTCTCCAGCAAATGCCGCGAGTGGGCCTCGCGTTCTGTCCTCGCTCAGCAAACCAAGTAGCGGACTGGGCCACACGAAATCAACGCCTGAAGTCCCGTCCTCCGAATTGGTGGGCCTCCCCTCCTTCAAGCCTTTGGGCTCTTTTATGTTACGACGCCCCGGTAGCGGGCCAAAGCGGGTTTCCGCTTATATGATAAATAAAATTCATCCTTTTGACAAAAAAAAAAAAAAAAAAAAAAAAACTAGACATTTTAAGTCAATACCGATTTTTGACCCAAAAAAAAAGTCAATACCATTTTGAATTATCAAGTGAGTTTAGTCTCTTATCAATCGTTAAATTTCCAATTTCTTACACTTAACTTGATTGTCAAGCTACATGTAGAGTATGCTTTGGTCTCCAAATGTCAAATTTATAAGTGCTGAGCACCTTGTCGACCCCGCATAAATACTTCTATATTTGTACTGAGACCGATCTGGGATGTCATTGTTTGAAAAAGGCAATATTAGAATAAGAACTTTTGATTATGTTCACTAATGGTGGAAGACGGAAGTTACACCTCTGCCCTTAAATAATCGATGTGCGCATGGATTTGATCGTATAATTATTTCTATGGCATACGTCATCAATCCGATCGTTAAGGTTCAAAAATTTCTTTGTACCCCAAATAATAATTCCTAAGTTGATGATGACTCTCATGCCCCAACGGCTTAAATTGCACCAAGTGTTTACGGCAATAATTACGTTAAGAACGTGGACGGGATCCTCGTCTCCATCAGGGACGCGAACGTATTAGGACGGGAAAGGAAGGACATGGCATTGTTCCAACGATTGGCAGAGCGAAATATAAAAAACGATGACATTGATGGGTAGTGGAATTTTAATATTGATGAAGTCAGCGGTAGATATGATAAATATTTTTTTTCTCTATTTAACGAATTTCTTGAAACGTGGAGTTTAGTCGCGCGAGTAGGTTCATCTTGCACGTCTCTGCTTGCTTCTTTGTAAATCACTTGATCGAGAGAGATAATCACTTGGGGGGAAAACGATAATCGATGTTTAATGATGTTGAAATTCAAGTTGGCTGAAGACGACTTACCTGATTCCGATGCGCAAACAGCAAATAGCCCCGGAACGAACGATGAATTGCTGATGAAACACGAACAACACTTCCTCACGTTAGTATGGATGCAATCACAAGGAAAACACCCAATTTCCACGGCGTAAATGCCGATTGTTTTTGCAAAACTAAAATTGAAATGCTTTCTTCTTCTTTGATGGAAATGGAGAGAAATCTTGTGTGTATGTTTGCCAACCGGTCTAACGGTTGTGTTCAAGAGACTTTTATACGTCTCCCTCCGTACCCTTCCATTAGTGTCTTTCAATCGTAACGCATCAAGACGAAACGGTGTGTTCCAATCGCACCCCATCATGGATGTACCAGCTAAAGTACAACATCTCCCACTCGGACATGATGGACTTAATAGCGCTCTATCAAGAATATAAGGTATTCAACATTCATCAACTTTACAAAATAATTCATACTAGCAAATAAGCCGTGCGATCAGTGAGTACATCTGCACTTGGGAGCTCTAATTATGCACTTATTAGAGATGACATAATTCCTATAACCCCGAAAAGAAATAAATAATTGATGTCTCACAGTGCCCCAAACATATTTTGTTATATCAGTACAAGTATACATATCCCTTAAAGGCTATACTCGACTATTTTAAAAAACACACCATGTATTTACAATTATATCCGCAATCACATAAGGCGATATAATTGGTCGACCAATAAATACATGTAATAGATGTAAAATAACAATAGTCTTCTTTCGCACTAATATCTCTCTCCATTTCAGAACAACTGCTTTCCTAGACACGTCACATAGGCCATATCTATTCATGACCGCTCGTAACATGCTAAATTAGCAACATTGATCTTTCACTTTGAGAACATAGTCAAAAATAACATATGGCACATAATGAGGTAAATTATAAATTACCTCAATGGCTCACACAATGAGTAAATAGGGATAATTTTACTCATCTTCCCTTATTGGTCGTACAATGCACATGTAGTATGAATTACATGCTATAGTGGATTACTTTTTCTATAAGAGCGTATGTCATTTATCAAATATATCAACCATACAGATCTTAGCCTAAACATAGTCACATGCTTCTCACATACTCATGTTTAGCCTGAGTGTTATATCAGCTCACTTTTTATAGCGCCCAATTAAGTACTTGCATCCGGTATCTTTTAGGCATACATGATTATGGGAATATCATATTCGGTCTTGTTATAAACAAATCACAGACCTCATCTTGACTCCAATTAATGCGACATATTTTATATACCAAACTTGCTCTTCAGCATTTATTTGTACATAATGTCTCATCTCAACATGCTATCTAAAGCACTTGAGGCAATTGCTCGTGTGAGTGAGCCAATCATTGTTTGCTGACATGCTTTTCAATAATACATGTGCGTTTGTGCTAGTCTCATAGTGGATTTGTATTTATTGATAAAACATCAAATCACTAATAAATAAACAAGTACAATACATATGTCCACAAATACATAAATCAATGATTCTCTACAATAACAGATATCACATTCTACGCAATCCTAGTGACATCCTATGGGTCAAGAATATGTCTCTAGGAATAGCCTTCGTAAATGGATCAGCAACCATTTTATTGGTTGAAATGTATTGTAGGATCACTTCTTTCTGCGCTATAGTATCTCTGATGAAGTTATTCTTTATATCAATGTGCTTTGTCCTTCCATGATAATTTGGATATTTCACATAGGCAATGACTGCTTGACTATCGCAATAAACGGTCACTGGTCTTGGAACTCCAGTGACAGTGGCTAAATTTTCCAAGAAATGTTTTAGCCATACTGCTTCTTGTACTGAGGAAGAACATGTAATAAATTCTGCCTCCATCGTAAACAAGGCCGTGCATGTCTATTTCTTGCTATTCCAAGAAATCGCACATCCATTGAGCAAGAACGCATATTCAGAAATCGATTTACGCTCATTCAGGTCTCCACCCCAATCGGCATCTGAATAGCCTAACAGGTGTAAATCACTTCATTGGTAACAAAGTTGATAGTCCATGGTGCCTTTCAAGTATCTCAGGGTCCTCTTCACTGCTTTCTAGTGTACTTGACCGGGATTTGATTGATATCAGCTCACCAATCCCACGGCATAACATATGTCGAGTTTAGTACACATCATAGCATACATTAATCTTCCGACCGCACTAGCGTAAGGAACTGTTTCCATTGCTTTAATTTCTTCTAGAGTCTTAGGACACATCTCAGTACTTAGGCCTTCACCTTACATGACAGGGGTATCAATGGGATTACAATGCTGCATATTGAAATACTCAAGAATCTTCATAATATAAGACTATTGTGATAAAGTAAGGAATTTCATTGATCGATCTCTTTCGATCTTAACTCCTAATATATAAGTAGCTTCTCCCATGTCATTCATCTTAAAATTAGAGGACAACCATTATTTTATGGTGATAACCAAAACCTTGTCATTTCCAGCTAACAGAATATCGTCCACATAAAGTGATAAAATCACAAATTTGTCTTTGGACCGCTTGACATATACACAGTGATCTTCTTCGATCATCGTGAAACCAAAAGTTATTATTGCTCGATGAAAACGAAAATACCACTGTCTAAATGATTGCTTAAGGCCATATATTGAGCGATGAAATTTACAAACTTTATGCTCTTGACCTTTAGTTATGAAATCTATTGGTTGTTTCATATAGATTTCATCATCTAATTCTCCATTAAGAAATGCCGTATTTACATCCATTTGATGTAATTTAAGGTCCAAATGTGCAACGATGGTTAGAATAAGGCGTATTGAGGCAAACCTTACAACTGGTGAAAAAGTTTCCTCATAGTCTATATCCTCTTATTAAGTATAACATTTTGCCACAAGGCGAGTCTTATACTTTTCAATGGATCCATCCGCCCTACGCTTAATCTTGAAGACCCATTTGTTTTCAATGGCCTTACGATTGGGTGGTAGATCAACTAAGTCCCAGACATGGTTTGCCCTCATTGACTCCATCTCATTTTCCAAAGTTTTTCTCCATTTTTCCTTATTAGAGGATGAGAGAGCCTCTTGAACAGTCTTAGGCTCGGCATCGTCTTTTTTAGCAATCATAAATACTTCCCCTTCAATCTCAAATCGACGACGGGGAATACTTTTACGATTACTTTTACGCAATTGAATTTCTCTTGAATTCAATTCATAAGGCGATGCAACACTCCCACTAGGTCTTGTGTGTTGAGGTAAATCTTCATTTCCTTCTACAACATCAGTGGGTGTGTTATCAGGATCTTCTATCTCATATAATTGGAAGTTCTTATCAATCTCACCTCTACTAAGAAAATCGTTCTCCAAGAACGTGATATCTCGTGACTCCATTTCGGTTACACTTACATCAGCTTGTTCACCTATGAACACGTATCCTTTGGAGTGTTCGGAATATCGTATAAAGATACATTTCTTCCATCTATGACCTAATTTGTAATATTTATGGGAAGAATTATGAATATAAGCTGCACATCCCCATGGACGTAGACTACTCAAGTCTGGTTTCTTACCAGTCCATAATTCATAAGTGGTGGAAGTGACCGATTTTGAGGGCACACGGTTAAGTATATAGGTAGCAGTTAATAATGCATCTCCCCAATAGGATATAGGTAAATTTGCTTGCGCCATCATAGACCTAACCATTTTCAATAGAGTTCTATTCATTCTCTCAGCTACCTCATTTTGTTGTGGAGTACCAAGAATAGTCAATTGTCGTACAATTCCCTTTTCATCACAAAGCGCCTTGAATTGCTCCGATAGATACTCACATCAACGATCGATTCTCAATGCCTTTATTGTTTTGTTTAACTGATTCTCTACCATTGCTATATATCGTCTAAAGCAGTCTAATGCTTTTGACTTATGAGAGATCAGAAAGATATAATCGAAACGTGTGAAGTCATCTATGAAAGTGATGAAATATGATGCTCCATGCCTTGTCCTCACATTCAAAGGACCACAAATGTCAGAATGTATGAGATGCAATGGAAATTCAACTCTAGTCCCTTAATTGAATGGTTTTCTAATTGTTTTTCCCGCTAAACAATGTTCACATACGGATAGACTAACATTAGTGAGTGACCCTAAAAGGCATTCTCTAGCTAATCTTTGCATTCTTTGCAATCCAATGTGACCTAATCTAGCATGTAAAGTACTTGCATCAATTTCAACGTTATTAGAAGATGCAATTAAAGAAAAACAACCATCAACATTAACATTATACTGATCATAGTCAATATCTAACACCATAAAACTATTCGATACATGACCTAAATCATAATAAACTGTTTCATACAAAATATTAACACAATCACCATGGAAATTCAATACATAACATAAGCTAAGAAGAACAACTACAGAGACCAAGTTTTGTCGAATATCTGGAGCATAAAGGACATCATGCAGGAATAAGTTTCGACCACCACGTACGATTAATTTACATGTGCCGACACCCTTCACTTCAACTCTTGAGTTATTCCCAACATATATCCATCTTTTTCCAGACGGTATCCGACGATACCCCACAAATGCTTCTCGGTCTCTAACTACGTGGTTGGTTGCTCCTAAATCTATAGTCCACATTGGATGAGATTCAGTAAGCATTACAGTACTAGAAACAACAACATTACTCAAAGTAATGGAGTAATAGGGTACCTTTTTCAGCTCAGTGCATTCACAAGCAAAGTAAACCATCTTGCTACAATTGTAACACTCCATCTTGGCCTTGTCCTTCTTCCCACCACGCTTCTTGCGTCGGAAGGTCTTAGCCATTTTGGGTGCCTGATCAGTCTTCTTCCCTTTGTTGTTGAACTGAAGATTCCTCTTGCGCTTGAAGCCTGAAACTTTTTGCGAATTCGTTTCAGCAACATAAGCATGGGTAGAGAATCTCGCAGCCTCTAGGCGCTCATCCTCTAATTCCAAGCGACGCGCAATATCATCAAAAGTGACAATATTCTCATTATGCATCATATTGATCTTCATATGCTCCCAATTGTCAAGAAGAGATCTTATAACAGCCTGAACTTGCTGTTCATCAGTAAGGGAGTGACCTGCCGTCCTTAGCTCACGAATCATGTTTGACATCTCCCGAAGATGTTGCCTCATCGTTACATTTGAGCGTTTTCGGAATGTGTCAAACTTGATGATGAGTCTCCTCAGTTTAGTGGCAGATATACCCCCAAACTTATCCTTTAAGGCAACCCACATAGCTTGTCGCGACCTAAATTTCGGGTGTACCACCTAAAACTAGGTTAATGGACTGCTAAGCTTTTAAACTTAGCTCGGGCTCTCCCAAGCCCATACAAATTCGCAACTTAAGGTTCAAACATTTAACATGCAAAATGTTATTAATTAGGAGTCGCCACTAATCGGTTTATGGTAGGTCGATTAGACACCTAAGTAAAATAAACTCCTACGAACCAGAGACTAAGAGTACGGGGACTTGGTTACACTAGAATTTTCTAATGCCTTTTCGGTACCATTTCTTTTTAATTTTTTTTAAATGCTTTTTTTTGCAGGTAGCTGATTTATTTTAACCTAAATTACTATCATGCAAATGGTGACCACACGGGTGCTCATCCATTATTAAAACATTCAAATAATAAATTGCATCATACAAAGCAAGCAGTCATTTTTTTTTTTTTTTTTTTTTTGGTTTTCTTTAAAAATTAGAATTCTTTTATGAAAATGCATTTTTAAACTAAATGACTTAATCTTATTAATATGCAAATTTTAATTAAATGGGCCTATTATGCAAACTAATTATTATGCACCTCATTTTTGCATTTTTTTATTGAAATTCAGAATTTATAAAGATCCTAATTAATCTATCTAAAAAGGGATAATTTTCTAATTTATTTTAGGGATTAATTTGACTTAAACCCTATCCTGTCTTAGAAAACTATTTTTATTTTTTATTTAAAAAAAAAGGATGAGAATATGAAAATGTGCTAATTATATCTAAGACTCTAAAAAGGCTATTTAAGTCTAATCCTAACTTTTTTTTTTTAAATATCTAAAAATGCAGTCCTAAAAATATTATCTAAAAATGCAATCCTAGAAATATAATCCTAAAAATTTGATTAATTAAACCTACGTGTCTATTATATTAAACCTTAATGTCCTATATGCTCATGCAATTTTTTTTGAATATTTTGATTTTTGATTTTTTAGTTTCTTTTTAGTTTTTTTTAAGTTGAATAATTGTTAAATAAGGGTTAAATCTAAACAATTAATATAATCACTAAATAAATGATCAAAATAATTGAAAAAATAACCTGACGTCTCACAGGTGAAATTAACAATTATTCTAACCCTAATCATCACAACAACTTAAAATAATTAAAAAATCTAGTCCGAAGTCTTACGGACCAAATTAAATAATTATTATGATTTAACAATTGAGATTCTACCAAAAAGCCCAAAAATTAATATAGTTAAAAAAAATAATCCGATATCTCTCGGATTAAATTAATAATTATATTAATTCCGGACAAAATCCTAGCAGATGATGCCTACGAAATGCATAAGTATTAACATTCAAACCATTTTCTAACTTAAACAATAATAACAAAATTTAAAACACAATAAGATAACATAAAATAGGCAAAAGAAAGAAATAAAAATAAAACTAAAAAAATAAACTACCTAAAGGAGGAGACTTGTAGCAGCGTTGGTGGGGTGCCGGGCGGACAGTGGCAGGCGTCGGGACTCCGATGAGCGGCAGCGCGATGGCGCGAGGGGACCGGCGGTGCAAGGGTGGCGAGTCCGGCGGAGCGGCGCAGGCGCAGTGCAGGTGCAAGAGGCGCAACGCGAGTGCGGGGGGAGCAGCAGCGGGCGTTGGAGGTGCGGCGATGGAGCTACAGAGGCAGGTGAGTCCGGTGGAACGACAATGGTGGGTCGCAAGTCACGGAGCTGGGTCGCAGGTTGCTGGGCGGCGGCGTCGGCTGCAGTGCGGGGTCCGTGGGTCGCTGGGCAGCAGCGTCGACTGCATTGCGGAGCTCAGCTGTGGGATCTCGAGCAACAGGCGGACACGCCGGCGACGGTGCTGGGCTGCAGGTCGCGGTGGGCTTCGGTGGTGATGGTAGAGGCGCGGTGGTGCTCGCGGGTGCGGAGGCGTGCGGCTCGATTTCTGCAGAGGCAAGCAGGGTTAGAGGGTGACGTTCAGCGGCGGCGGAGGCGCTTGGGTGCTCGCGGCTGTGGAGGCACGATCGTCGGATCGCCTGGCGTTCAACGCGGGGGTGACCCGCGAATCGCTGGTGAAGCGACAATGGACAACGAAGAGGTTGCTGCACGAAGGAGACGAACAGTGCACTATTCTGTTTTTCTTTTTTTTTCTCTCTCTCTCCCCTCTCACGTCACTTCCTTTTCTCTCTTCTCTGTTCTGCAGCTTATTTTTCTCTTTTCTTGTCAGAGAAAGAAAAGAGAAGGGGTTTTCTCTTTGACCAAGACAACGAGGCCTTCTTCTTGCCAAAAAATTTTCTTCGAATTTTCTCTCTTGTGCGAATTTTCGCATAAACTTCTCCGAAATTTTTTTTGCTTTGAATTTTTTTGAATTCGCCCCCCCCTTTTGCTCGAAAATTTTTGGTCTCATTTTATAGTGATCCCGACCACCCTCTTTTATGACAATTTTTTAGCTTCCTTTTTCCGTTGCCTCAATTCATGTAAATTGGAGCAAAATCTTGCAATCAATTTGATTTTTCCTTGGATATTTCGATTCCTTCCCTTTTATCAAACTCCTTACTTTTTATTTATCTGATTTCTTTAATTGAAAATTTGCTTCCATATTTACTATGAATTAAATATTCACCGGAGCAAGGATGATTAATCAGAATTTCCACATTCCATTTATAACCAATCGAATCAACTTTCCCCTTTTTTATTTTTTCTTTTCAAAATGCAATTTCATTTTTCCAAAATTAGGTGTCAATATAGCTTGAGCTTTATTATAACTTTCAAACTCACACATGAGATCATCTTGCATACAGCTCAGCAACGTGATGTGAGCAATGCTATTTTTCTTTTTTCAAGCTTGATAAACTTCCAGATCTCTCCTATGTTGAGCTTGTCGCGACCTACCCCTCGGGGGGAGGGAATAGGTTTAGGGGTATTACCTAAAAGACGGGCCTAAAGCCCATAATTAGACGCGAGTTCTCCCAAGCCCATACCCCCCGTGACATTGGAGTATTTTTATGAATTTTGCACAAAATGAGTCGCCACTAATCTATTGGGATCGGTTAGAAACCAAGTGAGGTATGTGAGTGTACCTCACTTCCTATGTAACCAGATAACTAGGATCGGGAACTTGATTACACTAATTGACCAATTAGTGCCATTTCGGTACCTAATCTTGTTCATTTTAAGCGTAAAAATTTTGTTAGATAGTTTAGATTAATTTTATACATATCCACTAATATGCGATGTGATCATGCGGGTGCGCAATCATTAAAATAATAATCACAGCTATCAAAATCTTAATTGCAATAAAATTAAACACATGCAATTAAACATAATTAGAAATGTAACTTAAACATACGACATAATCAAAATATGAGCAAGTAAATGCCTAATTACACTAAGAATGCAAGATGTAGCAAGTCCTAACCAAACCCCATCATTTTTGGATTTTTTCGAAATTTTTAATTTTTTTTAAATTTTTTTTAATGTTCTCTTAATTTTTTTTTTAACAAGTCTCGACATTTTGTCTAATGTTCTCCCACTTTCTCCTGGTTTGGTCTCTCTCCGTCTCTCCGTCTCTTTTTTTCCCTTTTTTGACTGTGCTGTTGCCTTCCATGTTTATGCTTTTGTTCTCCCCCTCTTCTGCAGGTACCCCGAGCCCTCTAAGGTCAACGATCAGTGTGCCCGGCTCTTGCCCCACCAGCCTATCAACCGGTCTGCTTCCCCGACCCGTAGATCACGCCGAAAGCCTGCCACCCTGATCCTCTGCTGCTTGCACTCACTACTGCAGCTTCTGTGCCTCTGCAAGTTTGCGCGAAGATTGCCAGGGGAGGAAGACATTTGGGCGCAGGCCGAGCCAAGGGAGAAAGGAAGATGGGCCGACTCACACCTGGGCCCTCGTGAGGGGGAAAAAGGAAAAAGAGGCAGGCGGTGGGCCGGGCCTCTAGGTTTTTTATGTTTTTTCTTTTTCTTTTATGTTTTTTTTGTTGTTTTGTTGTTTTTTTTTTTCTTCTTCTTTTTCTTTTTTAGTGACTAATTCATAATCTTGTATGCAATTGAGTCATAAATACAACAGTAAAATTTAGGTGTCAATAGAGCTGAAGTTCCATGCTCAGATTCATTCATGGTATGGTTGAGGGTTTCCAAAACCTCTTACTCCTCAAAAATGTACTGAACCTTTCGGTGCCAAATATCATAATTGTCACCGTTCAGCTTCTCACCCTTATTGAGGTCGGCCACAATAGTCTTGGATGCCGATGTCATAATCAATTACTATATCACATTGACATAATAAACGCAGAATCGATATTAGCACACTTTACAGAGTAACACACATATTTAATTTGCAGCAAAGACAAACTAAATTAATGATAATTCAACAAAAGACACAAAAACAAAAGTTCACTATGTTCCCAATCAACTTCTATGTACAATTGTTCTATTATCATTAATTAGTTTAATTTGCGCAAATTTTAAGTTCTTGGTGAGAACTCCCTCGAATTCTACTAACCTATGAACTCCCACTAGGAAAAATAATTACATGACCTTATGTAATTTTTATATTTTTCCTTAACACAAAAACATAACATGATAGTAATCAACGTATAAACAACAATCATGCTTCAACTATAATCAAAATCGCAATTTAACATGTAATGGATTTCCTACCATTGTTCTAATTTTCTAAAAATTAGAAAATTGCAAGTATATTAAAATATATACTCCATATCATTAAACCAAGCTCTACACAGCATATATAACATCATTTGCACACAAGCTAGCTACTGTATTTCCTAAATTACAAGAAAATACAAACTACAAATGAATAAACTGCATTAAACCCCAAAAAATACGCCTACATAGGGTTTCCTACACATTTTCATATATTTATAAAATTCAAAAATATAAAATAATTATACCACTGTGTAGAAAACATTCATACGAACCAAACGCCGCTGATCACACTCCAATCAGAACCCGCACGCACCCCCACACACTGGCTGAGTGCGCGGCGCGTGTGGCGCACGCACCAACAAGCCAAATGGCTCCTAGCCAGTCCGACCGGTTTGACCGCCGCCCGGTTGACCGGTCCGACAGTTGACCGGTCAACAGTCGAGTCGGGTCAACCGGGTCGGGTCGAGTCACTGGCCGGCCAACTACAGCCGGCCTGACGTCATCCTAGCGGTTACCGACCGTTGGATGACGTCATCAAGCGTCGCGTAGCTCCATGCAACGCGCGCGTGACGCGCACACGTCAGTTCGCTGACCGGCGCGTGACGCGCACGCGTCGGTTCGCCGACCAGTGTGTGTTGCACACGCTAGCGTCCCCAGCGCATCAGGCGCGTGAGGCCCACGCACAATGGCTTCTAGCCGTGCGTGTGGGTGCGTCCGGCCTCATCTGGTCGCGCTCAAACCACCGTCGGACTCGTCTCGACGAGTACTTTCATCCCATATTTTCAAAAGTTGATTTTGGCCAAAACAATATTTCGAAAATTGGCCAAAACCGCACGGATGCATGCGACCCCGAACCCGTTCTTCACTTTTGTTCGATTTCAAGTTTTTTAGATTGCAATTCCGACCAATAAACATCAAAAACAGTGTAGAATACAATCTCTTGATCTCAATATCAAATGGTAAATGAGAAAACTCGATGAAAAACAAGACAGAAATCATGACCGGGCTCTGATACCATTGTGTAGAAAACATTCATACAAACCAAACTTCGCTGACCACACTCCAATCGAAGCCCGCACACACCCCCACGCACTGCCTAAGTGCGCAGCGCGTGTGGCGCACGCACCAACAAGCCAAATGGCTCATGGCCAGTCTGACCAGTCCGACCGATTTGACTGCCGCCCGATTGACCGGTCTGACCGTTGTCCGGTCAACGGTCGAGTTGGGTCAACCGGGTCGGGTCGGGTCGTCGGCCGGCCAACTACCGCGGACGCTGACGTCATTGATGACGTCATCTTAGCGGTTACCAACCGTTGGATGACGTCATCAAGCGTCGCGTAGCTCCGCGTGATGCGCTCGTGATGCGCATGTGTCGATTCATCGACCGGCGCGTGACGCGCACGCATCGGTTCGCCGACCGGCGTGTGAAGCGCACGCGTCGGTTCGCTGACCAACGCGTGTTGCGCACGCGCTAGCGTCCCCAGCGCGTTAGGCGCGTGAGGCCCACGCGCAACGGCTTCTTGCCGTGCGTGTGGGGGCGTCCGGCCTCATCTGGTCACACTCAAACCACCATCGGACTCGTCTCGACGAGTACTTTCATCCTGTATATTCAAAAGTTGATTTTGGCCAAAACAATATTTCGAAAATTGGCCAAAACTGCACGGATGCACGCGACCCCGAACCCGTTCTTCACTTTGGTTCGATTTCGAGTTTTTCAGATTGTAATTCCGACCAATAAACATCAAAAATAGTGTAGAATACAATCTCTTGATCTCAATATCAAATGGTAAATGAGAAAACTCGATGAAAAACAAGACAGAAATCATGACCGGGCTCTGATACCAATGTTGGAATTCGAGTCGGCAGAAGACGATTTACTTGATTTCGATGCGCAAATAGCAAATAGCCCTGGAACGAACGATGAATTGCCGATGAAACACGAACAACACTTCCTCATGTTAGTCTGGATGTAATCACAAGGAAAACACCCGATTTCCACGGCGTAAGTGCCGATTGTTCTTGCAAAACTGAAATTGAAATGCCTTTTTCTTCTTTGATGGAAATGGAGAGAAATCTTGTGCGTATGTTTGCCAACCGGTTCAACGGTTGTGTTCGGGAGGCTTTTATATGTCTTCCTTCGTACCCCTCCATTAGTATCTTTCCATCGTAACGCATCAAGACGAAACGGTGCGTTCCAATCGCACCCCATCATGGACGTACCAGCTAAAGTATAACAAATGATAATTAATCGGGAATCAATTTCATCAACGTTGGCAGCCTTGCGCTTGGAAAGATAATACCTTAAATTACGTATCTAGAACTTTAAAGGTAATACCTTGAGCTACGTACTCGGACCAATAAGAGTACGCCAGCCGAGCATTCCCCCTTCATATCACATTTCTGACTTAGGACTTTTTCTGCCTAATGCTTTCGCACGGGCGCCTCGAGAATACCGCTCGGTAACTGGCATACCTCAAAAAAACCAATGTACCGTATATACCCAAGAGTCCCCGATAAATTCGCCCGATTTTTGAGAGATTAGAACTTAGTGACCTCCGCTAATCTTCGAATTTTGAATACAAGAGGGATGCCCTAAGCGCAACGCCTTGTTGCATCTGAGGGGGAATCTCCATGATTCACCTGCGCTAAGAAGGAGTTAAACATGATACCGGACAAATCGAGATTCCCAAAGACGAATTGGTTGGAAACTGCATCTGCTTATAAAATACATTGTGGAAACTTCCCTTACGACGATTCTACAATTAATATAAAAAGATTGGGTAAGATGCAAAACGACGTGGAGTTGCTTAACAACTGTTCTGAGGTCACTCAACGTTAGGATCGAAAGGTAAACAATCATTATTTTAATCGAGTCTTGGGCGATCGTAGCGACTATAAATTTGGGGAACGTACAAAGTTTTAGTATGCAATCGCTCCGCTCCAAGATAAGTTCATCACAAGTAACGTCCCTCACCTTTTAAATTTTCACTCGCTCTCTCTCTCTATCTCTTTCTCTCTACCACATGAGATAATTAGCTGTCAATGAGATTTCCATTAATTTCGGAAGACGGTGACATTCACAATTCTCGATTCATCCATCTTGTGTTTTGTTACTCCACGTTGCCAGCTTACATTTTATTAGGTCATGAAAGAAATTTCAGGGTTTGTCGAAAGTTTTGCCATATTGGGAAACGGAGTTTGCTTTGAATTACTGTTTTAGGCTTTCCTTTTATATGATGCTATATTTTTCTTGAAAGCACGCCTGTGATTGGCAGAGTAAGGGTTATAGACATCACCTACAAACTTAATTAAAATTGTAGTAAATGTTTATTGTCCATTTTTGTAATCAACTAGTTAGAAGCATGGTTTGAGTTTTCTCCAACTTGAGATACGGAAAGGATGGACAATTTAGAATTACTAGGTGCAAAATGAAATTTCGGGTAACTAGATTGACGATATATTATTCGGTTTCTTTTTTAGTGTCCTGCATATCTGAAATAACTCGTACATGTGGAATAATTTAGTTACCTAATTGATTTTTATATCTATTGCTACTGTAAAAATTGATTTACACATTCTCCTATAAATGATTGACATGTGGAATAATTTAGTTACCTAATTATGCTCAACTGCACACGTCAATCATCCAATGGTGAGCATGTCAAAGTTTTTGCTAGAGGCGGCCGTCCTAATACTTATCATAACTCTTATGCAAAAACTTTCACCTTACATATGAATTTCTTCCATAACTGTATTCATTACTAACGTCTGAAACCTAGCATCTTCTCCAATGCTGTTGTTGTGTTCCGGGCCTTTGTGGTTGTTTTAAGGGAAATATTCACAAAGAAAACTAGATGTTGTAGAGTGTTGGGCAAAAAATGATATTGGCATGGTGTCATTTTAATCCTTCTTTAAGGTTAACTTAGCTTGGGAGCATGGATTGATTGCCAAAACTTCAATATAAGAACTGATCTCACGAGAAAGATAGGCCCAATTCCTTTATAAAGTATCAATGTTAGCTTGAATCTAAATTCTAACCCAAATCTTTTTTTTTTTCTGTCCCAATCGAATTTCCCTCTGATAATAACTATTGGATCACAGTTCATTACCATACAATATCTTAATGAATTTCGGTGGATCTGCAATTAATTGAATATAAATTGAGTTTACAAGATGAATTTGGATTCAAATCGACCATCTCTCCATTTCAAAATTCCGTTAAAGAAGTCTGGTGATGCACAAACGTTGGACATCATCACATAGCGTTAAAACAAAGTAATGGCGGGAACTGAGGAATCACCGACGATTACAAAATAATTTTTTTGAATATCAATTGTCAAACCTCACTCCAATTTGAATTCTAATCAGACAAGCAAGGAATATATATATTACTTTAAATTTGAAATCTCAACGAATCTTTCTCCACTTTGCAATCGCAACGAAGCTCCTGGAACTATTTCCATGGCGGCGAAGCTTTTCGCGCTGACCTGCATCCGCAAGGAGAGCCATGGTGACCTCTCCCCGAGGCTGCACTACCTTTCCATGGCCAAGATCCCAAAAGGTGCCTCGGCGGCGGGGGAGGATGTGGCAGCGGAAGAGGCGAGGGCGTTGCTCTCGGTTGTGGGGATGACGTGCTCGGCGTGTGCTGGGTCGGTCGAGAAGGCGGTCAAGAGGCTTCCAGGGATCCGTGAGGCCGTCGTCGACGTGCTGAATGGGAGGGCTCAGGTTCTTTACTATCCAAGCTTCGTAAATGTAAGTTTTCGACTTCTGACACCAAGGATCTCGGGTACCTTGCGCATGTTTTGCCTTTTTTTTGGAGCATGAGATCTTCTGGCACTGCACCGTGGTTGCGATGAGTTTAGGATATGTTGCTGAATTTTTTAGGAGAAATTATCATAAGATGCTGTTGCTAGGTTGAATTTATTATCAAAACCTGCAGTTTCTCAAAGTAAAGGTTTGGCGGGTCGATTTTTCTGTTTCGCGGTTTGAATCATGCCTCGAGTTTGTCGTTGTGTTTAATTTCCTATAGGAGGAAAAGATACGCGAGACTATCGACGATGTCGGGTTTCAAGCCACCTTGATCAAGGATGAGACGAGCGAGAGAACCACTCAAGCATGCCGCATACACATCAATGGGATGACCTGCACTTCGTGCTCTTCCACAGTCGAGTCGGCTTTGCAGGCTGCCCAGGGTGTTCAAAAGTCCCAGGTGGCGTTGGCGACTGAGGAAGCGCAGGTACAATTTGATCCTCGGGTGACTAACTTGGATCTCCTGTTGAAGACTATCGAGGACACCGGGTTCGAAGCTGTACTCATCAGTACCGGGGAAGACCTAAGCAACATACATCTCAAAGTTGACGGTGTGAGGACCGATCATTCCATGAGAATCCTGGAAAATTCTCTAAAAGCGCTTCCGGGTGTTGAAGATGTCAATATCAATCCCGAGCTACGCAAATTCACCCTCTCTTACAAGCCCGACTTGACGGGGCCAAGGAACTTCATCGAAGTAATTGAGTCGACTGGGTCGGGTCGCTTCAAAGCAGCGATATTTCCCCAGGGTGAAGGAGGGAGAGATGCTTATAGACAGGAGGAGATCAAGCAGTATTACAGATCTTTCCTATGGAGCCTGGTTTTCGCTATCCCTGTCTTCTTGCTGTCCATGGTTTTCATGTACCTCCCTGGGATTAAACACGGGCTGGACACCAAAATTGTGAAAATGATGAGCGTAGGTGAGCTTCTCAGGTGGATTTTCTCGACCCCGGTACAGTTTGTCATTGGCCGTCGATTCTACACCGGGTCTTACAAAGCTCTGCGCCATGGTTCGGCCAATATGGATGTTCTGATCGCCTTGGGGACCAGCACGGCCTACTTCTACTCTGTTTACTCTGTGCTGAGTGCCGCAACTTCTACGAGTTTCAGAGGCACGGACTTCTTTGAGACTAGTACGATGCTCATTTCGTTCGTCTTGCTGGGGAAGTATCTGGAGGTTCAGGCAAAGGGAAAGACGTCTGAGGCCATTGCAAAACTCATGGACTTGGCACCTGAGACGGCAATCTTGTTGACCCTCGATATTGAGGGAAATGTGGTGAGCGAACAAGAGATAGACAGTCGGTTAATACAGAAAAATGACGTGATCAAGATCATACCGGGTGTGAAAGTAGCTTCGGATGGTTTCGTGATTTGGGGACAGAGTCATGTCAATGAGAGCATGATTACAGGAGAAGCGCGGCCCGTGGCAAAGAGGAAAGGGGATGCTGTGATCGGAGGCACTGTGAATGAAAATGGCATCCTGCATATTAAAGCGACTCGGGTAGGCTCAGAGAGCGTGCTTGCCCAGATTGTTCGGCTTGTGGAGTCTGCTCAGATGGCCAAAGCGCCAGTACAGAAATTCGCCGACCGCATCTCCAAGGTCTTTGTGCCCCTGGTATGTCAATTGCCTACACTGCTTCCTTACTGGCCCCTGCTACGTAAATTTCACTAATTTTACCTGGTTTGGCAGGTGATCGTCCTTTCGTTTTCGACTTGGCTCGCATGGTTTTTAACAGGAAAGTTCCATGCCTACCCAAAGTCCTGGATTCCATCCTCCATGGACAGCTTTCAGCTCGCTCTCCAGTTTGGGATATCGGTGATGGTGATCGCCTGCCCCTGCACACTAGGGCTCGCAACTCCTACCGCAGTGATGGTTGGGACTGGAGTCGGCGCATCTCAAGGAATCCTCATCAAAGGAGGCCAAGCACTGGAAAGTGCACACAAGGTTCGTATCCAATAAACTCTTCATGCCGTCAAATTCTGACCACAATCCTAGATAATGCCACACAACCTTAGGTCCTTTCAAAAAAATTTGTATGTAGTATTTTAGCATCTTGAGATTGTTGATCGTTGCCCGATATGTAATATTACCTTCTATTTTACATGTTACCTTCTATTCTGTCATCTCTCATCTGAAAGTGTGAAGTGATGATTTCACTCGGTAACCATCTTAGGAAGAAGTTGCCAATCTTATGTCATACATTACACTTCTCCAGAACTTGTTCGAATCGGTTGATTGCGTCTATCGTCTCTCATGGTAATTCACATCTCAAACCCTTTTCTGTACTTTTCTGCTTCCTCGAAATGGCAGGTTAATTGCATAGCGTTCGACAAGACGGGGACGCTCACGGTCGGAAAGCCCGTGGTGGTCAACACGAGACTTCTGAAAAACCTGCTGCTGAGAGACTTTTATGAACTGGCTGCTGCAACAGAGGTATGAATCCTTCCATTTTTCCAGTTCTCTATCTTTTTCGAAGGCTGCTTTGTGTTGACTGAGCCGTCAAAGACCCATCAGACTGACAGATGTGTATCAGGTGAATAGCGAACATCCATTAGCCAAGGCTGTCGTTGAGTACGCAAAAAAGTTCAGGGATGATGAGGAGAATCCCGCCTGGCCTGAAGCCAGCGACTTCATGTCGGTCCCTGGCCATGGAGTGAAGGCTGTGGTTTGTAACCGGGAGATAATTGTGGGAAACAAGAGCCTGATGTCAGAGCACAACGTTGCCATTCCAGTCGAAGCAGAAGAGATCATGGCCAAGACCGAAGGGATGGCGCAGACTGGGATACTGGTGTCTATAGACCGGGAACTGATTGGAGTCATTGCAATTTCAGACCTGCTGAAACCAGGCGCTCGCGAGGTGATATCGATCCTCAATTCGATGAAAGTGAAGAGCATCATGTTGACTGGCGATAACTGGGGAACTGCAAATTCCATTGCCAAGGATGTCGGGATCGACACCGTGATAGCAGAGGCCAAACCTGAGCAGAAGGCAGAGAAAGTGAAGGATTTGCAGGTGATTGAACATGCTATTTTCATCCCCAAAAAGGAAGAATTTAATAAAAAACTCGGGACATTTTTCCACTCAGGCATTGAGAGTAATATTGTTTGCTTTGGACCACAACCTTTAATATCTGCAGGCTTCAGGATACATTGTAGCGATGGTGGGAGACGGCATCAATGACTCACCGGCGCTCGTGGCTGCGGACGTGGGGATGGCGATTGGTGCGGGCACGGATATCGCCATCGAGGCAGCAGACATCGTGCTCATGAAGAGCAACTTGGAGGACGTCATAACCACGATCGACCTCTCCAGAACGACATTCTCCAGGATCCGCCTGAACTACATCTGGGCGCTGGGCTACAATGTCCTGGGAATCCCGATCGCCGCTGGGGCTCTCTACCCTTCCATGGGGTTCCGCCTGCCTCCTTGGATCGCAGGCGCTGCAATGGCTGGGTCGTCGGTCAGCGTCGTCTGCAGTTCGCTGTTGCTGAAGAAGTACAGGAGACCAAGGCAGCTCGACAACCTTCAGATACAAGGCATAACAGTAAAGTGATGATGCACCAGTTTATCTAGTTGATGCATATTTAGGGATGAATCTGTCCAAATAAATTTTGCATCCAGTTCGTCTGCGTGAAATTAGTCAGCTGATTGTAATTGTATTTATGTGGCAGTGTTGTTTGGGATTCCTATGAAGATTCAGAGTGTATTTGAGCGGTGAAATGGATCATCTTTGTGATCTCTATGTGAATAAATAATTCCTTTGCTGTTGTTGGCCACTTCTGATTCTGAATCTTACCATTGATCTACAAAAATTAAAACCCATCTGCAAAAATCATCAATATTGCAGACCAAATGAATGAAAATGGAAAGAGGGGTCAGGGTTAAGAAAAAGTTTTGGGCCCAAACTCTCAAGAACAAGCGTCTGAAGTCTGAAGAACATGATGGTCCCCTAGCCAGTCATAGCTCAGCATTTTGGGGGACACGGTTCACCCATTTGCATTTAGAACATGCGTTGATAGATATATTAGCAAAGCTCGGCAGTACAACGGTCGGACCGGCAGCTCGATCACCTCAGGGTCCATGTAAATAGCGAGTGGCATCAGCAACAGAAGAAGCAGAAGGTCGATCTCGGTGGTGCGGAAGCTTGATTCAGAGCGGGGTACTGTACTGGTTGGTAATAAAAAACAAGTGCATGGTCGTTTGTCATAACAAGGCATTTTGAGGGACATGGCTCACCCGTTTGCATTAAGAACATGTGTTGATGGATTGATTAGTGAAACTCGGCATTACGACGGTCGAACCGGCCTCAAAAACGAGAGAAGCAGAAATTCAATCTGGGCACCATGCAACATGCATGGCATAGAAGCTCGATATGAGTCAGGGACTTAAAGATAATTAAGAATTTCTCTAGAATAATTCCTTTATTAAAGATATTTTGAAAATTTTATTGATTATCCGTTTCTCTCAAAATTGTACGTATAATTATGCATATATTGATTGAAATATTATCTTAATATCTAATAAAACTTATGAATAGATCGATGTATTCTTCATTATTATATAGAGAAATTCTACATTTCTCCCTTTTGCTTTATTATTCTCAACTTTGTATTAGAACTACCGTTGCTAAGGAAACCATAGGTGCATATCGCACTGGTCACGTCACCGAGTCGAGTTTTTTTTTCCTTAAAGGACGGAGTGTCTTGCCTTGTAATACTCCAAATCTCCTCTCTTGGAGATACCATTGCCTACTTTATTCCATAATTATCGGCCTCATGAGATTAATATGGTCCCCTTCTTGAATCATGACTCTCTGAGCAAAACAATATCAAGTCTTTGTCCCATGAAAATCAGTTTAAATACTACCTTGTTGCATTGGATTGTTTCACCATAGTACCTATACATGTTGAAGGTGGTCCAACTTCTTAATGCAAATGGGTGACTAGTCCTATGATTAGCAATATATTAGTGCAAATGATTAACCGTTCATACGTCACATAATCTATAGTGTTTTCGTTCGGATCGATGTTATTATCGTTGATGGGAAATAATTATTTTAGTGGTTAAACAAACTCTTTTATGCAGTATTGCTAAAAATTGAATTTTTTCGTAAGCATCATCTATGGTAAGTGTGAATAAATGATGTGATTAATGCTTCGTGTGTTTCATGAAAAATGTGACATTTCTAAAAAAAAAATTCAATAAGTCATTCTTCGAGAAAATGACAATAATTTTCAGTATTTGGCCGAGACTTAAAAATGAAAACAATTGGCAATATGAAAAATGATTAACCGTTCATATGTCACCTAATCAACAATATTTTCGTTTGGATTGATGTCATTATTGTTGATTGGTAATTATGATCTTAGTGGTTGAACGAACTTTTTTATTCGGTATTACTAAAGATTGAAATTTTTCGTAAACATCATTTATAGTAAGTGTGAATATATGACATGATTAAAGCTTTGTTTATTTCATGAAATATGCGACAGTTTCTTTAACTATTTTTTGAAAAGTCATGTTTTAGGAAAATGACAATATTTTTAGATATCTGAATAAGACCTAAAAATAAACAGAAAAATGTTTTCCGTCATTTGATAGGAAAATCTCATATTTTCTTAAATAGATACACACTATCCATATGCTACTAACTTGAGCATGAATAACCAAGGAAGCCGGCATGGGTACTGGGATCTCAAGTCCATATCCCAACTCCTAGTTATGAGCACGGACACTAGTCCTGGATCCACTGGAATTGAGCTTGAGCACTCGATGCCCGTGCTTGGCTCCTCGGTGCCAAGCCAGAGTTTAGAGAGGTTGAGCCCATGTCCCAATCACTCGAGCCTGGGTCCATCAAGGCCAAGCCTCGGACCCAGGTGCCTAGGCATGGGTCAATCGAGGCTAGGTTGGGCCCGAGACTCTAGTACTAATGCCTACGCTTGAGTCCATCAAGGCTATGCGCCGGACCCCTATGCCAAGGACCAAGTTCCTACACCCAAACTTAGGTTTATTGAGACGAGGCCCAGGACCCTGGCGCTTATGCCTGGGTCCATTGAGGCCAACCAATCCTGGGCACTTGGACCTAGGTCCTTCTAGGTTGGGCCCTGGCCCCTAGTGTATGGGCATGGGCTTGGGTCTGCGAAGTCTGCGCCCAGGTCTCTCAAGGTCGACCTCTCCAGGAAGACATTCTCTAGGATCCACCTGCGCTACATCTGGGTGCTTAGCTACAATGTCCTGGGAATCTCAATCTCCGCGGGAGCTCTCTTCCCTTCCACAGGTTTCTGCCTGCCTCCTTGGATCGCGGGCACTGCAGTGGCCGCGTTATCGGTCAGCGTCTTCTGCTGTTCGCTGTTGCTGAAGAAATACAGGAGGCCAAGGCAGCTCGACAACCTTCAGATGCATGTCATAACAATGAACTGGTGATGCACCTGGTTGTCTATTTGATGCATATCTAGGGATGAATCTTTTCAAGAATAAAATTTGCAGCAAGTTCATTGGGGTGAAATTAGTCAGCTGGATGTAACTGTAGATATGTGGCAGTGTTGTTTGGGATTCCTATGAAGATTCAGTGCGTAGTTGAGTATTGAAATGGGTCATCTTTGGGATCTTTATGTGAATAAACAACTTCTTTGCTGTTGTTGGCCACTTCTGATTCTGAATCTCACCATGGATCTACAATAATCATAACCCATCTACGAAGAACATCAATCTTGCAGACCAAATGAGCGGAAGAGGAAAGAGGGGTCAGGGCTCAGAGAATCTTGGGCCCAAACTCTCAAGAACAAGCGTTTGGAAGTCTGAAGAACTCGATGGTCAACTAGTTAGTCATGACTCAGTATTTCGCAGTAGGACGGTCACACCGGCAGCTCGATCACCTCAGGGTCCACGTAAATCACGAGTGGCGTCAGCAACAGAAGAAGCAGAAGTTCGATCCGGGTGGCACGGGAGCTCGATTCGGACCGGGGTGCTGTACCGGTTCATAATGAAGAGACCGACGATGTTGGAGCGTCTTGCCCCGTGATATTCCAAACCTCCTCTTCCGAGATTCCAATGCCTACTTGCTTCCATAAACATCGGCCTCATGAGATTAAATATGGTCCCCCTCCTGAATCATGACTCTCTGAACAAAACAATATCATGCGTTTGTCCCATGAAGATCGGTTTAAATACTACCTTGTCGCATCGGGTCGGTTTCGCCATAGTACCAAATACATGTTGAAGGTGGTCCATGTTCTTCGTGCAAATGGGTGACTGGTACAATGATTAGCGATACATTACTGCAAAAATGAGAACAATTGGGAATACATAAATGATTAACCGTTTGTATACGCATAATCTACAGTAGTTCTTTTTTTTTTCTCGTTCAAGTCAATGTCGTTATCGTTGTTGGGTAGTTACAATTTTATTCATGATTATGATTTCAATTATATTATCATGCTTACTTTGGTTGTTATTCAATGGGCTTATCATCTAAAATCACTTTGAGTTGTATAAATAAAAAAGGTTCATATCACGAAAAACTTCAAATTAATTGAATTGTAACAAATATATCATTTGTTATTGCTGGTTTGATGATAAGTGACAATTGATGGTTGTCATAAATGTTTTGATTTTTTAATTCAATTGAACAGAAAATAATGAGGATAATTTTGTCATAAATGTAAATTTTGGGGTTTTTGATAGTTGAGAAACTTATTTTAGTAAATTTATCATAAACGTATCAATTTTAAGATTATAAATTTATTATTAATATATCAAGATTTTTACCTACCTCGCTATGGACGCGTTGGCTCGAGCGTTCCCCCATCTTTCGGTTGGGGGGAGGTTCGAGTTACCGTGGCCGCATTTGCATGACTTAATTACGGCGCCATGGGAGATGGGTTCCTACACTAGCTTTATTTCAGGTTTACTTCCGTTGGCTGCCAACTGTATAGCAATTCCAAGTCATAAAATATATATATCGAGATTTTTTGTGACATTAACCTATTTAAAATTACACTAAAACGAACTTTGTACGAATTCAAGGGGAAAAAAAATGGAAACGCGAAACGCAAGAAGCGCTAACGCAGAGCGCGGATCGAACCAACCAAAACAACGCGCGCGCGTCTGTCCACGTTCCACCCAACCTGCACGTCCACGTGGGCGGCTCCGCGCTCGCCACGTGCGAACGTAATCCCCGCGGCCCCACCCGGAACTACGCTACAAAAAGAAAAAGAAAAAGAAAAAGAAAAGAAGAGGTGAGAGCCCAGCTGAAATATCCGAAAACCAGCGACGGCTTTTGACACCAGATGCTCTGTGCCTCTACAAAAGCTCTGCTCCTCCGCTGCAGAAATCTCCGCGCCCCTCTCGCCTCCTCTTCTCCTGCTTCTTCTTCTGCTCTGCCGTTTCCCATTCCCTTCTCTCCTCCGGTCGCTGAGCAAAATCTTCTCTCCCCTCGCCCAATCTCGTCGCTCCCCGCGCCCGGCCCGCCGATCAAGCCGCCGCCTTTCGGTTGTCGGAGCTTCGTCTCGCGCGATCGGAGATCGAGCCGTGCCATGGCGAGCCAGTCCTCGAACGGTTCGATTTACGACTTCACCGTCAAGGTCGGTTCTCTCTCGAGGTTTTCCTTTTGCGATTTCGCGGGGGAACTGTGAATCGGGAGTCGCCCATCAGCAGAAATGTCGACCCATATTATAAAGTTCGCCTTTTTTTTTTTCAAGTCATTTCTGAGTGAAGATTTTGTTTTTTTTTTTTTTTTTTTTTTTATCCACATCGACGCTTCGATTTTTTTAGCTCAGAGAAAGATGACATTTTTATTCAATTGGTGTCGAGACTTTTTGTAATCTATGTAAAGCTGAGGCCTTTTTTTCCGAAGTTCTTTCTGTAGCCTTGTTTTTGGAGGTTTTTTAAAGTTTAGGTGGTAAGCTGAAAATGGACCAATCTACAGCACCTTTGATGTATAAGTTTCCCTTTTATCTATGTAATTCGCTCAAATATCGGATTTTGTTGATTCAAATATCGAGTTTTGAGTAAGTTGTTGGGGTAAGTCGGTCAGGGAGCGAGATCATGTGTGTCGTGCCGTGTGCTGAGAGGTTGTGAATCATTTGAGGACCATGATGTTATGCTGTGCTGAGACTTGGAGATTCGGGTTCCTTTTTTTATTCAGGATGCTCGAGGAAATGATGTCGATCTCGGTTCCTACAAGGGCAAGGTCTTGCTGATTGTCAACGTGGCTTCGCAGTGGTAATTCTCAGGATTGTGTTTATGCCCCGTAACAGGGAACATCTGGTTGGACTTTAATCTTGGCCGATCTGCTTAAAAGCAATATCATATTTCATGCCTTTTTTATCATTTGGAATTCTTTATGCAATTCAGCTTGGGAGTAGCTCAGTGTTTTAGTAATCGGGTTGGTCCGCCATGTTCTAATTCTTTTATTGGTATGTTTGTTGCAGTGGACTGACCAATTCAAACTACACTGAACTCAGTCAGGTCTATGAGAAATACAAGAATCAAGGTCTCCTATGCCTCCCCTGATGTCCCATAGTATCTCGTGTTTTAGTGGAATCCTGGCCTTAACAGGATAATAAAGATATATCGTATCGGAAAAAGCAGTTGGTTATTGGTATCACTTAGCATATGGAGATTCTAGAAAATTTAAAGAGGATGTCACTCTGATGTGATGCAGGGTTGGAGATATTAGCATTCCCATGCAATCAGTTTGGAGCTCAGGAGCCGGGGACAAATGAGCAGATCGTAGAATTTGCTTGCACTCGATTCAAGGCTGAATATCCCATTTTTGATAAGGTAAAAGATATACGTGAGGTCCTTCTCTGAGATGAAGAGCATATGGTGAACTATCTCTCAAGAGTTTTTTGGAGTCGTATCTGCAGTTCCCTTATATTTCCTAGCAACTGGTAATTTGCAGTTTGAATTAAAAAAAAAAAAAAAAAAAGGTGAGGATGACGAATCTGATTGCTTTTTCTATAGGTTGATGTGAATGGTGAAAATGCCGATCCTCTTTACAAGTTCCTGAAATCAAGCAAGGGCGGACTCTTTGGGGATAACATTAAGTGGAACTTCTCCAAGTTCCTCATCGATAAAGAAGGAAATGTCGTTGATCGCTATGCACCCACTACTTCTCCTCTTAGCATCGAGGTGAGAGTCTGATCGTTGACGATCATGGTCGAAGTTTGTTGACTTTTTTTGGCTATTTGACTGAGGCATTGCGGTTGTTATTATCGCAGAAGGACATCAAGAAACTGTTGGGAGTGGCATGAGCGCTGGAACTTCTTTTCCCCTGAAGTAATCTGAAAAATAAGCATCCTCTTGTCTCATCATGAGGATGCCTCTAGATGTCTCCTTCGCGTGTTTTGTTGTTGAATTTGCACTGCGTTAATAATGTAAAGATGCCAATAAAGTCCAGCTTCCGGTTTCCTACTGCTGTATGAAATCGTTTAGAAAACTAAAGGCGCTAATTGCGAATGTAGCAAGCAAGTTCTAATATTCAGGTGCTACGATGCTACTAGTTGGTTGATTATTTCTCTGGCGGATAAAACTTTGAATGAGTGATGCGTGGCGCTGAAGTTAGATGAGTTTTTGGCTGTTGGAGTACTGTCTTTGTGCAGTTTCTTCCTGTTTGTGATGTTGTCCGAGGTAGATCGATTGCTAAAAGCCTGTGGTAGCAAAGGAACTGGGAAAAGTATACATAAAGGGCAGTTCTTTTCTATTCTATTAGTATTAGATTAGTATTAGTTAGTGATTCCAGTGAGTCAAACCGTCAAATCTTCGACATGTTTTTCCCGCGGTGATCAAAGGTACATTAATAATAAGATCATGCTCGAACAAACAGATGCGTTGACTATTACACCAAAAAAAAAAAAAAACAGATGCGTTGACTAGAGGGTCATGGATCTGAGGGTCATCAATTCATAGTGACATCTTTCGTGGCTTTAGCTGATGAGAGAGAGAGAGAGAGAGAGAGAGAGTAATCAAGCTACATTTCACTGGTTGCAGGGTCTTTTTTCTACCGTCGCAATTTGCTGTCTTGTGTACCCTCTGAGAGAGAGCAATCAAGCTACATTTCACTGGTTACAGAGTCATTTGACACCCTCCTGTGCTTTTCCTCTCAACATACAAACCAAAAATTGCCTTTATGGTGCATTAGCAGCTGGTGGTACTGGCACTGCGTTTCTACCATCGCAATTTGCAGTTTACGTGCGAGCTATCCTCTGAGAATGAGAAAGGCCCCCACAGTTCTCGCATATGCCCTATTCAGAAGACTCTGATCTCTACTTCTTGTTGGCATAATCCAAATATCCCTGCCCAAAACAATAGTAGCGTTCAACAACAGATGACGGTTGTCTCAAAATAAAATGTTCACACACTGTATATAGGATATCTTCAATAAACAATTGAATGCAGAACAATAAGGAAAAATCCATGTTTTTTATCCTTCTATCTGTTGCAGCCTGGAGGTATTGCTAATTGCTATGCACCAACAATGTTTGAGAGTTGAAGGGAAGCCTGTTCATCAGCCAATTCCCATTTTTCATTTCTATCCTAAAGAAAACCTTCAACCTTGACATTTGTGTACTTAATCATGAAATGGTGATCCATACTAGCAAAATGAAAGTAGAGGGCTGAGCTACTTCTTCCCAGGAAGATGTGAAGAGCTAGTTACCTGGAGTATCCCCATAGCAGCAAACTTGTCCATTATTGTCTTCGCTACCACCGGATGCAACGTCAAAGTTTGTAACAACAATTCCACATTCTGTAAATACACAATGCATTAGCGGGCCCCTCCTATGTACCCTTCCTACACAACGCCAGAACCTCCTTCTCCCAGCACCCTGCTATTTGTAAAATAGTCATTCGTGATCATCAATTCTGCATAGGACAACTCCCTCGGTCCAGGCCAAGCAGCCTCCCTGGCCACCCGGAGGGCCACAGCATTTCCGGCCCCTAAGGAGCCCAACAATAACTAAACCAGCAAAATGGAACAATGGACGCCCAATCACAGGACGCTTTGGCTCCGTGTACTTCGACCAGATGGCAAAACAAACCTCTCTACTCAGATCGAACTGAGTTAGTCGCATGCCTTTGGGGAAAACCTTCTTGCCAGGGTCGTGCAAGAACAGAACTAAATCCGAGGGATCACTGACGACCTGGGTCATCGAGTCAAGATTTGGTTCTCTGTCGAGCAAAGAGAGAGTGATTTCGGAATTGGCGGAGTGAAGCGTGGCGCTTAGTTGGGGGATGTCAACCTCGGAAGCAGCGGATTGAGCAGCTGGTTTCCTTCTTGCGGTGTCAACAGGAGCTTCGCTTCCAAGTCGGAAGGGGCTGACTCAAACTCCTCAGCCGAGTAGGCTGGGTTGAGCGGAGCGGCTGTGACGCAGCAACGCATTACGGCAAGGAACATGATCACAAACTGCAAAACAAACAAGCACTCGCATATTTTCAGAATATGGAGATAACTGGTTGGTAACCGTTTGATTTGATTCCATTAAAATCATCCATCTCCTTTGAATAAGCTTTTAAACTTTGTGTTAAGACAAATCAATGCTTGTACATCCCGTAAACAAGACACGACAGAAAATGCTCTTCATGCTCTTCCCAATTCAATTGGTTCCTAATTATTTTGCAACCGCGCGCTCACAGAAATCTCATGCCTCAGATGCAATCTTTTTTCTAATTTCGATCTATTTCCTTCCTGGTCATCTTTCTCATAAGTGATCGATCTCATCATTAGAAAGTTATCTTTACGGATCTCTTCCAGACATTGCATTCTCGAATTTACAAGGCATCATCCGGAAATTCACATCATCGCACAAACGAAAAACTTGCAAAAAATATCGATACCTCGATGGTGTTGGGGAAAGCGAGCAGGACAACGTCGCCAGCACAGATGCCGTAGGCGACGAGGCACACGGCAGCGTGATTGACATACTCCGACAGCTGCACGTGCGTCAGAGCGAACTTCCCTCAGACGGAGACGGCTATTCTGTCCGGGAAATCCGACACCACCTTCTTCAACCAGCCTATGAATGTACTTCCCCCCATTGCTAATTATGGAGAACGGATCGATGGAGTCGACCAAAGCCAATCACGATTGAATTGAAGAGGGCACCACAATTGCGTGGGCGAGGCTGAGAACGAAGATGAATCGAGAGTGTGTTCTACGACAAAAACTCAGGTTTTGTATGGGATGTTGTCTGACGCAGTGGACTGACCAATTCAAATTAGACAGAACTCAGTCAAGTCTACATGAGATGCAAGACTTAAGGTCTCCTATGCCCTCCCCCGATCCTGACGTCCCATCGCATCTTGTGTTTTACTGGATTTACTGGCCCTCAACAGGATGATGAACACGTGCCAGGATTTCGATCTGATGCGATGCAGGTTTGGAGATATTAGCAATCCCGTGCAACCAGTTTGGAGCTCAGCAGCCGGGGTGGACAAATGAGGAGATCCTACAATTTGCTTGCACTCGATTCAAGGCCGAATATCCCATTCTTGATAAGGTGAAAGAACAGATACACACGCTGAGCGTGTTGCGAACTACTTTTCGTTCTCGTTCTCTAGAAAGTTTTTTCTTGGAGTTGTATCTGGAGTTCCCTCCTATTTCCTAGCGACTGGTAATTTGCAGCTTGAGTCAAAAAAGGTCAAAAACCAAAGTGAGGAGGAAGAATCTGATTGCTTTTTCTATAAGTTGACGTGAAGGGGCAAAATGCCGCCCCTCCCTACGCGTTCCTGAAATCAAGCAAGGGCGGACGCTTTGGGGATGACATTAAGTGGAACTTCTCCAAGTTCCTCATCGATAAAGAAGGAAATGTCGTTGATCGCTATGCGCCCACTACTTCTCCTCTTAGCATCGAGGTAAGAGTCTGATCTTCAAAGATCATAGTCCTAGCTTGTGGATTTCTTTGGCTATTTGACTCAGGCATTGCAGTTGTTATTATCGCAGAAGGACATCAAGAAACTGTTCGCAGTGGCATGAGCGCTGGAACTTCTTTCCCCCTGTGAGGATGAGAAGTAATCCGAAAAGTAAGCATCCTCTTGGCTCATCATGAGGATACCTCTAGATGTCTTCTTCACATGTTTTGTTGTTGAATTTGCACTGCGTTAATAATGTAAAGATGCCAGTAAAGTCCAGCTCCTGTTTTTCCACTACAGTATGAAATCGTTTAGAAAACTAAAGGCGCTAATTATTGCGGGTGTATCAAGTTCTAATATTCAGGTGCTACGATGCTATTAGTTGGTTGATCATTTCTGTGGCAGAAAAAGCTTCGAATGAGCGTACATGGCGCTAAAGTTAGATGAGTTTTTGGCTGTTGGAGTAGACTGTCTTTGTACAGTCCTTTCCCATTTGTGATGTTGTCCCGGGAAGATGGTTTTCTTAACCATCGAATCTTCGATGTGATTTAAACATGAAACTGTTTAGCTAACAGCATTAGGTAACTTCTCTCTACTGAATAATTACGTAAAATGACTTGATCAATGAACTGCCAGAGGTAATCAAAGTTACATTAATAATTAGATCATGCTCGAACAAACAAATGCGTTGACTAGAGGGTCATCGATGCTGAGGGTCATCAATCCATAGTGACATCTTTCGTGGCTTTTCCTGATGCTGCGGTGTTATGGTGCGGGGAAAGGGGGGGAGGAGAGAGAGGTTAATCTCACTTAGTCACTTGTTAGACGGTCATGTGTACCCTTTGAGAGAGAGAGAGAGAGAGAGCAATCAAACTACATTTCACTGGTTAGAGTCTTTTGACACCCTCCTGTGCTTTTCCTCTCAACATAGAAAACAAAAATTGCCAAAACTCGTTAAATATCTACTTATCCCTCTTAAACTCTTTATGGTGCATTAGCAGCAGGTGGTAATGGCACTGCGTTTCTACCATCACAATTTGCAGTTTACATGCAAGCTATCCTCTGAGAATGAGAAAGGCCCCCACAGTCCTCGCATATGTCCTATTCAGAAGACTCTGATCTCTGCTTCTTGTTGGCATAATCCAAATATCCCTGCCCAAAACAATAGTAGCGTTCAACAACAGACGATGGTGGTCTCAAAACAAAAAGCTCACACACTGTATATAGGATATTTTCAATAAACAATTGAATGCAGAACAATAAGGAAAAATCCATGTCGCCCTTTTCCTTCTATCTATTGCAGCCTAGAGGTATTGCTAATTGCTATGCACCAACAATGCTTGAGAGTTGAAGGGAAGCCTGTTCATCAGCCAAGTCCCATTTTTCATTTCTATCCTAAAGAAAACCTTCAACCTTGACATTTGTGTACTTAATCATGAAAGAGTGATCTATACTAGCAAAGAGAAAGTGGAGAGATGAGCTACTTCTTCCCAGGAAAAGGTGAAGAGCCAGTTACCTGGAGTATCCCCATAGCAGCAAACTTGTCCATTATTGTCTTCGCTACTACCGAATGCAACGTCAAAGGTTGTAACAACAATTCCACGTTCTGTAAACAGACAATGCATTAGTGCCCCATGATTAATTAAAAATAACAACAAGATACTCATTTGCGAAAAGGAGTTGAATTTAGCTTTCCATTTGTGAACAATGGGGACAGCCACTGGACCACTTAAGAACACAACCCAGTAATGCTGGAAGCCCAAATGGGAAAGTAAGGAAATGAGTCCTGATAAGAAAACTGCCTTTAATTTGTACAGAAGCAGAACTTTTAAGTAGAAGCATCATTTATTTCACATAGGGCTTTCGCATTGGTTAGCAAATCGGCAGCTTTGTGAGCACATTGAATTATGTGGGACATATACTAGAGGATACAAACTTAAGCCGTACAAACTAAAGCATTATTTACAGTTCATGCTGTTGCTTCTACCATTGCAATTCGGACCTTAAAGATTGGATGAAACAAAGAAAGGTAAGGAACCACTTCATTGAGCTAATCTTGTGCACAGTGCATAAATACCTTAGTAGAAAAACAGGATGTCAGGCTAAGACTTTGAAAGAAGAAGGAAAGCAAGTCGCACCTTTGATGTAAAGGTTTCTTCCCAATACGTATAACAAACACCTTCAAGTTTTCCTGTTTTAGAAAGCTCGTCAATAAAAACCTTCATTTGCACAGCCTGATTACAGAGAACAGAAAAGGATAAGTAATTTATAAATAGCATGCCAGAAAAGTTATAGAAAATAATGGTTTAAAGGAGATGTACATCACGATTGGGACTACGAAACCGGTCAAGAGGGCAGCCAACCACAAATCCAAGTAGCGAGAATTCAGAGACCTACGCATATATAAGGAAACAGGAACCGATCAGGCCCTTGTAGAAACTTTTCCAAGACCAAGCAAATTACTGCACGTACGCATTCAATAAGGATATTGTGATCCGAGAGTGAGAAACAATAATTGACCAAAACCTGGCCATAACTGCCTTAAAAAACCCCTAACTTTAGGTCAAATCTCAATTTTGTCCCAATTTCTTTTTTTTTGTATTAAAAAAAAATGCCCAAATTTCACTCTAGTCCCAAAGCTACCCCATGCATTCAAAAATCAACGCTAGTTTCTTCAAGATCATCTAAGAGGTTCATTATCAAAATTTGCATTTTCATCAACACCCTCACCTAGGTATAAAATAACAGCAGTCTCTTGATGTTGATAATCTTGAAGAAACCAATCGCGATTTTTGGAAGCATGAGCAAATTTTGGGCTAGAGTTAAATCAAGGATTATTTCAGACAAAAAAAATGTTCAGGGCAAAATTGGGATTGGAACTAAACTTGAGAGTTTTTTTAGGGAATTCTCCCCCAAAACCTAAGGTATGATCTAATTGAGATACCAGGTCTGATGATTCCAGCCCAGGTAAACAGAATGCAATAGCAATAACGCCTCTTTCAGATAGGAACTAATGAGGCAAGAAATTAAAGATACTAATTTAGGGAATAAGCAATGACAAATACCAAGCTGTGAGCAGAATCAACACTGAAAATTACTCTTTGTTGAGGACCTTCACACAACTATACTCATAGTTAGAAGCCAGACTGAGTACAATAAGCAAAATGCTCCAGTCAACCCAAACACTTAGGTTGGAAAAACTTCTTTATAGGACACATCCAAACAGTAATTCCCACAGGGACAATTCCTCCAAGAAATGGAGATACTAACACAAAAGCAGACTGAAAGGCAGACTCACCAGACTCTGAAGATCAGTCGCCATCAAGTCAATATTTGTCTTCTTCCTAAGCAGAACACTGCAATTATGGCAACAACAAAGATCATTTCACAGGTGACAACTGCATATACCACAACAAGGTTAGGATCCCAAGAAAGAAAATAGAAAATTCCCCCAGAGGGACAAGCCGAAGCAAATTCATAACGTCCAAGTTCCATCCTTCTAAATACCATAAACAAGAATAGTTCTCATATAGAATCAGAATGAAAAAAAGTACACTGAATGTCCTAGATCTTATGTAAAGATTGCCATCAATTGAATCAATTCGAAAGTTTAGAAGTCAACTGCACTTTTTGGTAAAGGTTTAGTACTTGATTGAATCAATTGAAAGTTTAGGATTCAATTGTATTCAATACATAAGATTTAGGACTTATGGTATATTTCTCCTGAATCAGATTTTTACATGGCAACCCTACGAAGTGAAGCACATACCAACATCATTAAGATAAACAACATCTATACCAATCATCTATGCAATCATCCTTGGGTTTATGTTATCCACAACTCAATCATCTGATTCATAAGTGTGACCGTGAATCCTGTGGAAATCTCAAACTCACTGGCCCATGTACAACTTTATGTCCTATGCACCAGAGTGCAATCCGATGCTCAATTTCTATGGAGGTAAAATGCACAGGAATTGATATAAACATATACTACAATTCATCTTGGCCAAAGTATGATACAATGCGCATGTATGGAAATACCTCAGGGGCGACGCGACCTTGTTGCTTGAATCCGAGACAGCAAGTCCAACATACTTATCGCCAACATCCAAGCCTAGCAAACGGCCTTTTTTCTTCGTATGAGCCATCAATACGTCTTGGAACAAGCTCAAAGGTTTCACGTACCTCATCTACAAACACCATGAAACCAGTTGAGAACTTCACTCAATGATTCAAACTACATGCTTGGAAAAATAAGCAGAGACCAAACAGGAATATCCATCGATTCAAGCAAGGCAGTGATGTCAGAGAGATGAACTCTCATGAAGCAAATCAAACACCCATCGATATATCCATCACTACATACTATTCGTATCTCGAGTGATACCCAATAAAGTAAAACCATAAACAGGTACATGGAGCAGCATAAGAAGCAGTTCCATGACTAGCAGTAGCATCCGCATAGCTATCACGGGTCAATGCTAAAGCACGTAGCTTGCATGAACAATGAGCTCCAGCGATGACACGAGCTTATGCGGCACGGTGATCTGACTACTTTGAAATAAAAAGCAAATGAACGTACGCCCGGGAGACTGAATGTAGTGTACACGTGCTCGGTCAGGCATTAAGACAAACACTTGGTATGGACGACCATATATCAGAGCCACACAAAGATGGGTCCTTCACGTACCGTCACTTCGTCCACTTATGGTACCGCCCGGACGACACCCGGATGACACCTGCTCTTCCTCGTCCTTCCCCAACGGCAAGCTCGGGATTCAATCAATGAAGGCGGGCGATTCTCTGGTCAAATTTGTGCTGAGCTTCCCCACACTTGTTGGCCCTCCTCCTCGGCAACTTCGCGACTTCCTTCGTTTCACTCTTTCGTTGTTCTTTTGGCCGGTTTCGATTTCACGAACACAGAGACAAATTGCACGAGCGGACCGTCTCACTGAAATCGGGTGGAGACGGTGAACATTCCTCGTTACCGTCCGTCTCAATGTTCCTCTGCTCGCCGACTCAAGGTTGGGCCAGTTTAACCGTCCTGGGCCGCCATTCGTTCTAATGAAAAATAAAATGATTATCATACACGCCCTAAGATGATATCTAGCTTTGTTTAGTATCTCATCAGTCGTGTTCCTCTATGCAATTTATCGGACTGTTGTAGGAAGTCGCAACATTGTAACTTGCCAGAGCTGCTCGAAGAATCTTCATTTTCCTTTTTCTTTCTTTGTGCTTTTATTATCTTGTTCGTATCACTATTATATATAACTCATCCTCAACAATGTCTTGCTATTAGTTGTGAGAATCGAAGGGTACTTAAGTTCACTAATTGGCCAGTATCTTATTACACTTTCCTATGCACAATACACATATACAACATTAAAAGAGACAACATTGCCTACCATCCGTGAGGCACTTGCCTATTGAAAATGACATACAAACATGTATGTAACACAAAAAGAGGCAATTGACCTAAATAAATCCTTAAAAGATTTCATCCTGGTTCGATCTGAACCTCAAGACTTCCATGACGTAAACTACTTACAGGGTATTCCCTCCTCTTGGAGAAAACAAATATACAAAGGGAATTTAGGAGGTTTTGGACGTGCAGGTACCAACGCATTAAAATAAAGAATACAATCTAGTCAACCCACTTAGGTTACAAGGAAAGCGGGGCGGACTCAACATGAAAGCGAACTTCCTACTACTTGGTGAGGTTACCCAATAACTAGACACCAAGGATCCAAGCAGTACCCCAATTCACAAGTTACACTATTCTAAGCACAAGTGTGCATATACAACTTAAAAGAGACACCATTGCCCGGCAATCTGCGAAGCCAAATGCATAGACATATACAACATCTGGCTTGAAGATGACGTACAAACACGTATTTAACACTAAAAAGAGGCATCATTGCTTGCGCCAAGAATGAGGCATTTTGCCTATAACCAAGGCATCCAGGCGGAGACCTTCCGATCAATACAAAGTGGGGACGGCGGCATCTTCGAGGGGAGCTCGGGAAGCTTTGCCTTTGCCTTCAAGTTCAAAACGGCCATTGCCTCTTCAATCGAAGGCCGATACCTAGCATCGGGATGAGCGCACCACAGCCCCACAGTCAACAGGGCCTCTGCCTGTTTCTTGTCAAAATCCTTACCAAGCCTCTCGTCCACCGCATTGACCAACTTCTTGGGTCCATATTGCTTCCGTAACCACTCTGCAAGGCCTATTGGGTCGCGTTTTGAGTCGATGACTCTTCTCCCAGATCCTAATTCCAAAAGGACGAGTCCGAAACTATAGATATCGGTTTCCTCACTTGCCTTACCAGTTACACAGTATTCCGGAGCCACATAACCCATTGTTCCCATCAATTCAGTTGTTTGGGACCCTCTGGCATGGTCTACTAGCCTAGCCAATCCAAAATCTCCCAATTTGGCCTCGAACTCTTCATCAAGCATGATGTTGCTAGACTTGATATCCCTGTGGATCACGCATTGACGACATTGTTTTTGCAGGTAGTGCAGTGCCGAGGCTAATCCTTGAGCGATTTTGTACCTTCTTTCCCATGTCAATAAGGATCTACCTTTAAACAGATGATCGTCCAAGTTACCTTCACTCATGAATTCGTAAACCAGGACGAATTTATCCGCCTCGTGACAATAGCCTATAAGTGGCACCAAGTTTTTGTGGCTAAGCTGGCCTAACGTCATCACCTCAGATTTAAACTCCTTTATCCCTTGGTGCGAATGAGAGTTTATTACCTTCACAGCGACCGGTGTGCGAGCTTTTCCTATGCACCCTTCATACACGACGCCGAAACCTCCTTTTCCCAGAATCTTGCGATCTGCATTCGCGGTCATCAACTCTTCATAGGAGAACTTCGTCGGTCCACTAAACATTTCTAATTCTACGGTTAATTTCAACCTATGGCCATCTTCTTCTGCACCTCTCTCGCTCTCGGTTTTGTTCTCTTCGGTTGTCTTAGGTGCATTATCACCCTCTGGCGCATCATCGCTTGGGCATGGACTGGCAACTTCTGACATATAATGTTCCCGAGCAGCACCATCAGCAGAAGATCCCAACGCCGAGAACCTAGCATCCAAAATCGCCATCTCCTGCCCCACAGGACTCCCGACTGACCCAGGCTTATGCTCGCCATCTTCGGGCAAGGGGTTTGATGCCATCAGGTGAGTAGCCTCTGTCATTGCATAAGTCTTGAGCACGGGTGCATTAAATGCCTCCTCAAGCTGAGCAAGGATAGAGGGCGCGAGTGACGCGCTGCAGCTCGTTATGAATCGAAGCTTCGGGTAAATCTGCTTCGGCTTGCTGAGGTGGTGCTTCAGGATGTTCTTGTGGAATATAGCGTCAGCTGTGTACCACGTGGCATTGTGTGAAATCATATCTGCCCAAAATGTGGGCACCGAGAACCTAACGGCTGCTGGGAGGGCCACAGCAGCCCCAGCAGCTAAAGAGGTCAATAATCCAGCAACTAAACCGTGCACATGGAACAACGGAAGCACAAGCACGGTGGAGTCTGACTCTGTTAGTTTATACACCCGCTTGATGTTCTGAACCGATGAAGCCAAATTGCCCTGAGTTAGCAGCATGCGTTTGGGGCGACTCGCAGTGCTAGAGGGGTGCAAGAACAGGGCTACATCCGAGGGATCATTGACGACTTTGAACATCAATTCGAGGCTCGGCTCTAGGTCGGTCGAAGAGAGAGTGATTCTGGAATCGGCAGAGTGGAACTTGGCAGTTAGGTGGGGAATGTTAAGCTTGGAAGCAGCGGATTGAGCCCGTTGGTTTCTTTCCTGTGGTGTCAATAGGAGCTTCGGCTCTGTGTCGGAAAGATAGAACTCGAATTCCTTAGCTGTGCAGATGGGGTTGAGCGGAGCTGCTGTGGCTTGGCAACGGATTACCGCCAGAAGCAAGATCACAAACTGCAAAACAAACACCTATTTCCAATCAGCAAACTATCATACTAGTCCCAGCGGAATGGAGATACGAGCAGTCTGTATATCTGCAGAATATGCAGACAACTACTTCGACGTTTGATTCATCAAAACCATCCATCTCCTTGATGAGCTTCGACTTGTTTTACGATGAATCGATGCTTGTACCTCCCAAAAAACAACCTTCGGACACAACAGAAAAACTGTTTTCCGTGCGCCTCCTAATTCAATTTGTTCGTGTTCAATTCGCACCAGGCGCTCACAGAAATTTCATGCCTTAGATGCAATTTTTTTCAATAGAAATTGACACCATTTCTATTGCTCTGTTCTCGAAGTACTGTAAAACTCCAAGTTTTTTTTCTTCCCAGGCTATTTCCCAGTTGATCTTTCACAAGTGATCAATCTCATCATTAGGAATTCAGCGTTACCTCGAATTTAAGCGGCATCATCTGGGCATCTTTCGCATTTGAAATTCACAACATCGCATTTCAAAAAAACTCGCACCATCGCACTCGCGAGGAGACTCAATGATAGGGGATGTACCTCGACGGCGTTGGGGAAAGCGAGTGCGACGACATCGCCGGCACCGATGCCGGAGGCCGCGAGGAGTGCGGCAGCATGGTCAACAACCTCCTGCAGCTGCGCGTGCGTCAGGTCAAGCTCCCCGCAGGCGGAGACGGCTCTCCCGTCAGGGAAATCCAACGCCGCCTTCTGCAACAGGCCCGTAAGCGTAAGTTCCCCCATAGCTAATCACCGGGGACAGACCGACGAAAATCAGCTGAAACCGATGCCCGATTGAAAACCGGAGAGGGCGCCCCCAGAATCGCTCGGCGAGACGGAGAATGAAGGTCGACGAGAAACGATTGGTGTGGGGAAGGAACGGGGAAACTGGTAGCGACCGATGACGGCTGGAGGGGAAAAGTCGTGGTGGGTCGCGGCCAATGCGAGCTCGGCGAAGGTGACGACTGAGATCTGATAGGTCAAACTCAAAGGCTTGGAACATCCCCGTAGCAGCGAGGACTAGTCTTACCGACATCTGTGCTGCTGTTGAATCGTGGAAAAGTCGACGCGACGGGAGATCCCGCGATTCCACGCCCTGTAAACGGACAGCACTAGCGCCGCCCCTAATCATTAGTTAAATGATCCGCAAAACATCCGCGAAGTGGGGGAAGTTAAAAAAGAGTCTCGAAAAGGGAAGTGGCTGTCAATTTGTCCAGCATCACAACTTTTTAAAGTAGTAGCGTGGGGCAAATTCGCGGCTTCACGAGCACGTTGAATGATGTGGTGGGACGTATAGTTGAGGATAGAGGCGTGCAAAAGAAATGGGAACTACCCAGGACCATCAGATCGGACCAGCCTAGAGTCGGCGGTTCACATGCCAACTAGTCTAGTTCTTGATTCCAATTTAAAGGAATCAGTGAGTACTGATCTAGTTATAAGTTCTGAGTATGAAATCGTCCACGCATCCATTTGAACTAGACCCATATATGTTTTAAAAAAATAAATTTCATCTCAATTACTTAATTATTTTGTAGTTTTTCAAACAAATATATATACACATATATGTGTATTTATAGCCATTGGATATTATTAACTAATTTTGTCTCTTAGATGTGTAATAGGATTAACCCTTACATTTTTTTTTTCAGGAAAAGTGCCAAAAAAGTCATAAACCTTTTGGTTTTGTGCCGATTTAATCCTAAACCTTTTTTTGGTACCGATTTAGTCCTAAACCTTTTTTTTACGTTGTACCAATTCGGTCCTTTCCGGCCAATTTTGGCCGGATTTTGCTTGGCGGACGCCCGGCCGGCGACGTGGCCGATCGGCGGCGCGTGTACAATTTTTAATAATATTTTAATATTTTTGAATATTTTTATTTTATTTTTCTTTTTTTTTTTTTTTTTTTTTCTTTTTCTTTTCTTCTCATCTTCTTCCTCCAGGCCCGGTCGCGAGCTCGGCGGCGGCCAAAGGCGATGGCCGGCGAGGTCGACCTCGCCGGCCACCTTGCTAGTGGCTGCGAGGGCGGCTGGGTGGCGAGGCTCGCCCTCGCCGGATCCGCGAGGGTCGAGCCTCGCCCATGGCCGGCGAGGGCGAGCCCGCCGGCTCGGCGCGAGGCCAGCCGCCTTGGAGAACCCCAGGGAATCACAAAACCCCCACCCCAGACGAATCGCTGCCGCAAGAGAAACAGGCGAAAATCCGGGGCCGGAGCCGCGCGACCGAAGACACCCCAAGCTCCCGTAAACCCTAGAGACAACAACAACGACGAGCGGAGGAGAGAGGAAATTTCTAGGGCGAGATTGGGATCGGAGAACGGAGCCGGGAAGGAGTCCGGGCTGGCCTCGCGCCGGGCGGCGGGGCTCGCCCTCACCGGCCATGGGCGAGGCTCGACCCTCGCCGGATCCGGCGGGGCGAGCCTCGCCACCCGAGCCACAAGGGCGGCCTCAAGCCGGGCGGGCGAGGCTCGCCCTCGCCGGATCGGCAAGGATCGAGCCTTGCCGCCCGCCCGGCACGAGGCCACCCTCGTGGCCACTAGCGAGGTGGCCGCCGAGGTCAACCTCGCTAGGCCTTTTGGCCGGTCGCCGAGCTCCGGCGACCGGGCTGGAGGAAGAAGAGGAGAAGAAAAAAAAAAAAAGAAAAGAATAAAAATAAAATAAAAAGAGAAAAAAAAATAAAATATTCAAATATTCAAATATTCAAATATTCAAAAATATTAAAATATTATTAAAAATTGTACACGTCAACGCCGATCGAGCCACGTTAGCCGGCCGGCATCCAAGATCCATCAAAAAATCCGACCAAAATTAGCTGGAAAGGACAATTGGCACAACGTAAAAAGGTTTAAAACTAAATCGGCACCAAAAAAAAGGTTTAGGACTTTTTTGGCACATTTCCCTTTTTTTTCCATTCTAATAATCCATTTACTTGCTTTCTTAAGTAAGAAAAAATAAACAAATGAAGAGGGGGAAGAGAATTGATTGGAGATGTCCATAACATGTACGAAATTAAGAGCCGACGGCTTTTTTTAAGAGTATAAATAGAAATTAGATACACCATAATATTAATTTATGAATGTAATTTGTAGGGATTGGGGATCAGTTCCATAGACCCACTCGAGAACTGAACCCAACTAATGGTTCGGTTCTTGAGTGGATCCATGGAATTAACGAGTGGTTTCCAGTTCCAATTTTTCAAAACCAGTCCTTAGTAGGTAGTTTTCGATTCCAATTTTTCGGAACCAATCCTTAATGGATAATTCCCGATTTTAATATGGAAACGTCCATCCGGATCATGATCACCCCTAGTAGAGGATATGAAGATGAAGCAAATGCAAGGAATTTACTTGTTGTTCATGGTGTTGCTTCTACCATCATAATTCGGAAATTAAGAGATTGGAAGAAACAAAGAAAGGTAAGGAACCACTATTGAGCTCAGAACTGCGCATAATACATAATACCTTAGTAAAAAAGAAAATAGGACATTAGGCTAATGTTTGGACAAGTTGAGCCTCGCCGAGGGCTGGCGACCGGAAGAAGAAGAAAATGACAAAAGAAAAAGAAAGAGAAAAATGCAATTAGATTATTAAAAAATTAAAAGAGATTCTAAGTCAAAAAAAAATTAAGGGTCGTACCAGATCCATTTTTATTCTGGGAATAAAATATTTGTGTAATTATTAAATGATTTCAAATGTTCAGAAACTTGTCCAGGGAACTGAATATGAAAAAATCATTTTTGAATAAAAATTATTCCCGACAACAATATGGGGTTACTCTCCCTTTGTGTTACTCTTTTGTTGTTCTTTTCACCAGTTTTGATTTCACTAACAAAGACAGAAATTGCACGAGCGGACTGTCTCCTTGAAACCAATCATCTTAATGCTCTTCTACTCACCTACTCAAGGTTGGCTGCTTTAAACATCGTGAGCTGCCGGTTAGACCAGTTTTATTCGAATGACTATTCGTGTATAGTTTGTTTTCTTTTTCTTTTTTTTTTTTTTTTTTTTTTTTTTTTTTTGGTCGGTCCTCTACTCTATTCCTACTCTACACTCACTCACGAGACTTGTGCCCCTGCCTCTTGCGGGCGTGGGAGTCGCAACCCACTCTCGAAACTTACGCGTCCCTACCCCATCCCCCGAGAAGGTGGGGATTTGAACCCCTCACCTCCCCCTTCCATGTTGGAAGGGTGGCCACTGGGGCGAACCCCCAGTGGTTAGTTTGTTTTCTTTGAGCTTAAGCTTTTGAAAGAGAAAAGCGAACATTCGAATTGTTATGAGGGAGAGAGAATTTGTTATGAAAGAGAAATGAACCGGCGCAGTGTGGGAGATATTAAAAAATAAAAGAAATTACAAAATCTCTTATCTTCATAATATATGTGAAATATAATTTTATGAAGGATACAAAATAAATACTGACCAAAAAAAGAAGGATACAAAATAAATAAATAAAATTAGAATGATACTTTTAGTTAAAGTCAGTATTAGCTATATTTATTCTGTTTTTGCTCTAAAGCAATAAAAAAAAAATGGGGCTAGACGAAATGAACTGAAAATGGAATTAATTAGGACGCTGAAAAAATGGGGCTAGATGAAAGAATTAGATATACTTAGAGCGCATTTGTTTTGCAGTAAATGAATGATTTGGAAAATACTTTCCTAAAAATTATTATTTATATTGCATACAAAAATGAATGATAAAAATATTTTCATTGTCCACAAAAATATATAAGATATGAATTGTTATTAATAATGAGAACGATTTTCATAGACCTATTGTTTCAATTGATATAAACGATTATTTTTAGGAAAATATTTTCCAAATCATTCATTTTCTATGAAACAAACTAAACCTTAATTGATCAAATTTTCGTTTTCAAATACACTAATTTATTTACCAGTGTTTGAGGCTTCAAAAGTTAGATACCACCGTTTTGAGTTAAATAATTAAGGGATAGTCCTAATAGCGGCTGTTATAAACATATCTATCACGTATAGCTTTCCTATCAATTAATTAGATAAAAAGTTTCTTTACGCATCACCATTTAGCTAGATATCTGATTGGCTTTGAAGTAAATTTTTGGATAGTTTGCTTGAAAGTATTCTCTAACAAATTTAGTTCGTGAATCCATTATACAGGAGAAAATAGACAAACACCACCATTTGAAACAGATCGGCCAAGGATATGAGACGATAAATGTGACATGTAAGTGAAGATATGTTTTAAGGCAGCGTTTGGTGGGCTGGATAAAACAACATATAGGATAACTTATATCCTATCTAGTGTTTGGAGTGACACACAATCCGGATATGACCGGATATAGCTCGAATATAGTCCAGATAAAAAATCCCACCTAAATGGTGGGATAGACCGGGATAGGATATGTAAAATTTGAAAAATTGATTAAAAAAATTACGTTTTCTTTTCCCACTTTTGCGCTCGGTGATCACCCTTCCTCTCTTTTGCCAAGCACCACGATCATCAAACTCCATTGGCCACTGCTCATCTCATCGGTGATGACCTGTCCCACCTTCGGCCGCCCGGAAAAGCAGTGCCCGAGCTTTCGTGGCCCCCCTCCCCATCTGCACCAATGAAGCGTCCTTGCAAACTCCCAGCTAACAGCCGGCAATTGCGAACGATAACTGCAGCAACTCCAACAATCTTAGCAAGTCCGGCACTTCCTGAAGAGCCTAGTGTGAAGATGAAGATGAAGACGAAGAAATGAATCAAGATACAGAGGAATCAGCAAAGGAAATACTTCGAATCACTCTATATCAATATGATTGTAGTACAAAGCTTCTATATATCAATGACAGCTTATGAATACAAAATCCTCTGTTTTACATCCCCTGTTTCTATCTCTCTATCGCAGCACATATTAGCTATACAATACAGAGCATCCATTGATGATTGCTCTCTAAGCTTTCTCTCTCTCTCTCTCTCTCTCCATATTTCTTCTTACTTTGCTTACTTATCCATGTGAAGAAGAAGAAGACTAATTATATTAGAAAAGAATCACCAACATAATACAACTAACGGTTTCTTAATTTGTTTCACCACTAAACCGAATAACAGCACATGAGTCGGTTGAGATCTACACGACTTGGCGATCCACATCTTCTTTATTCCAGACTTTCTCAATCATTGATAACAATCCATGTCTACCTTCATCACGAGCTCTTCACCGTTGATCATCAGCTCATTGTTACTTTCCCGTTTTGTTTTTCCCACGTGTTCTTTGCTTTGCTTTGCTGCTCCGTATAACTCTCTCTCCATAGTTTTTTCTCTTCCAGCATCAGTGTTATCTGCTGAATTTATAGTTGCAGAATGAAACTTTGTTCCTATATGCTTAACATCCCCCCTCAAATTGGGAAGGGTTAAAGATCCCATTCCCAATTTGGTTCGAATAGTAAAGTGAGCCAACCGGGAGAGTGACTTGGTGAAGATGTCAGCGCTGAAGATGACTGGGAATATGGCGAACCTGGATGGACCCAGAAGAGACCTTCTCACGAACAAAGTGAAAATCAACTTCGATATGCTTAGTTCGAGCGTGTAGTATAGGATTAGTTGTAAGAGAAATAGCTTATCTGTTATCACAGAATAAGAGTGTTGGTGATGGAAGAGAGATACCAATATCACATAGGACAAAACTTATCCAAGTGAGTTCAGCAGTTGTTAAAGCAAATACTATGACAAACAAAGTATGATAACAATCCATATACAACTTTATCAAATTCACTCTTGAATACAACAAAGTATTGATTCAGGAGTGATCCAAGTGAGTTCAGCAGTTGAGATGGGTTTGCACTTACAAGCAAATTAAGAAACAGTTAGTTGTTCAATATACAGGGCTGAATGTTTCACCAGTAAGCTCCTTTCAAAAGTTCAAGTACTATGTGATCTTTGTTGACAACTTTTCACGCTATAGCTGGTTATATCCAATGAAGTTGAAATCTGAGTTCTATGATATCTTTGTTAAATTCCAGAAACTAGTTGAAAGACAATACAATCATAGAATCAAAATTTTCCAGAGTGATGGAGGAGGAGAGTTCATAAGTAATAGATTTCAACATCATTTGAAGAACTGTGGCATAAAACACTTCATGTCTTGTCCACACACACCAAAACAGAATGGAGTTTTAGAAAGGAAACATCGACATATAGTCGAACTTGGATTAACTATGTTATACCACTCTAAAGTTCCACTGAGATTTTGGGTAGATGCTTTCATGACAGCCAACTATATTGTGAACATACTCCCTACACCAAAACTAAAGATGGATACACGTTATAACAAAATTCATCATAAACAGCCAAGCTATGAACATCTAAGGGTGTTTGGATGTGCATGTTATCCTTGCTTGAGATCATATACACAACATAAATTTGATCCCAGATCTCTTACTTCTGTATTTCTGGGATACAGTGAATTACATAAAGGGTATCGCTGTCTTGTACCCACTGATAACCGTATATATATATCAGTAGACATGTTGTCTTTGATGAAACTTTTTTCCCATTCACAAAGAAGTTGATCAATGAGTATGGACAATATACAACTCTATACAAACAATGGATTGAAGAAGTTAAGTTGTTCAAGTCTCCAAGTACTGAACCAATAAACAGTGGCCTTATTGACCAAACAGCTAAATTTCAGTACCATCCTGCTATGGAAGATTATTACACTCATAACTCATGTAGTGGAAATATGCCACAAACTACTTCTTTCACACAAATGCAGATTGACTCCACTACAGAAGAACAACTAGTATTTACCTCAACAGATGTTATGCCTACTGACATCATTCCTGATCAAGAGCAACACAATCCTAGCTCTTCTTCTTCTCAAGGTAATGCTATCGTTCACCATATGCAGACTCAACTGAAATCTGGGATTACAAAACCAAATCCCAAGTATGCATGTTTAGCTGAATATCAAGCCCCTATGGAACCAAGATCTATTAAATCAGCATTAGCTGATGAAGGATGGTATAGAGCAATGCAAGAAGAAATGAATGCTCTATATGAAAATCAAACCTGGATATTAGTTCCCAGAACTAACCAGATGAATGTGATAGGCTATAAGTGGGTGTTTAAGACCAAACTAGCACTTGATGGCAGTCTTGACAGGCTAAAAGCTCGACTAGTTACCAAAGGTTTTCATCAAGAAGCGAGACTAGAATTTATTGAAACATTCAACCCTGTTGTGAAACATGCAACAATCCGTATAATACTATCTGTGGCTCTGATGAGACAATGGCCAATACATCAACTTGATGTTAAAAATGCATTCCTCCATGGAGACTTGAATGAGACTGTATATATGGAGCAGCCACCTGGATTCATAAATCCTCAAAACTCTCAATATGTTTGTCTTCTCAAAAAGTCCTTATATGGTCTTCGACAAGCACCAAGAGCCTGGTTTGAGAAATTCAGTAACTTTCTCCTTGAAAATGGTTTCTTCTGCAGCACAGCTGATCCATCTCTGTTTGTTCTTCATACTGGTTCACATACAATCTTGTTACTACTTTATGTAGATGACATCATCTTGACAAGCAGCTCAACACAACTCTTAGCTACTTTGATGCATAACCTAATTCTTCAATTCCGTATGAAGGATCTCGGATCTCCTCACTATTTTTTAGGAATTGAAGCCAAATGTATTGATCAGGTTCTATTTCTATGCCAAACAAAGTATGCTATTGATTTGCTTAAACGAGCTCATATGGAGGAGTGCAAACCCATCTCAACTCTTTTGCCACTTAGATCAGTTACTATGACAAATACTGATATTCAGCTAAGTGATCCTCTTGAGTACAGAAGCTTAGTTGGTGGTCTTCAGTACTTGACCATCACTCGAGCAGATCTTGCCTTTGCCATGAATCTACTCTGTCAAAAGATGTAGCATCCAACAGTGGCAGATTTTCATCAATTAAAGAGAGTTCTTCGATATGTTAAAGGAACAATGCATCTTGGAATTTATCTCCACTCTAATAGTTCCATAAGCCTTTATGGCTACTCTGATGCAAACTGGGCAGGATGTACTGCTACTCGACGATCTACTACTAGTTGTTGCACTTATCTCGGACCTAATCTTCTTTCTTGGTCAGCCAAGAAACAACCCACTGTTTCACGATCTTCCACAGAAGCTAAGTATCACGCACTTGCTTCAACAACTGCTGAACTCACTTGGATCAATTTTGTCCTATGTGATATTGATATCTCTCTTCCATCACCAACACTCTTATTCTGTGATAACAGATCAGCTATTTCTCTTATAGCTAATCCTATACTACATGCTCGAACTAAGCATATCGAAGTTGATTTTCACTTTGTTCGTGAGAAGGTCTCTTCTGGGTCCATCCAGGTTTGCCATATTCCTAGTCAACTTCAGCTCACTGACATCTTCACCAAGTCACTCTCCCAGTTGGCTCACTTTACTATTCGAACCAAATTGGGAATGGGATCTTTAACCCTTCCCAATTTGAGGGGGGATGTTAAGCATATAGGAACAAAGTTTCATTCAGCCACTATAAATTCAGTAGATAACACTGATGCTGGAAGAGAAAGAACTATGGAGAGAAAGAGTTATACAGAGCAGCAAAGCAAAGCAAAGAACACGTGGGAAAAACAAAACGGGAAAGTAACAATGAGCTGATGATCAACGGTGAAGAGCTCGTGATGAAGGCAGACATGGATTGTTATCAATGATCGAGAAAGTCTGGAATAAAGAAGATGTGGATCGCCAAGTCGTGTAGATCTCAACCGACACATGTGTTGTTATTCGGTTTAGAGTGGTGAAACAAATTAAGAAACAGTTAGTTGTATTATGTTGGTGATTCTTTTCTGATATAAGTAGTCTTCTTCTTCTTCACATGGATAAGTAAGCAAAGTAAGAAGAAATATATATATATATATATATAGAGAGAGAGAGAGAGAGAGAGAGAGAGAGAGAGAGAGAGAGAGAGAGAGAGAGAGAGAGAGAGAGAGAGAGAGAGAGAGAGAGAGAGAGAGAAAGCTTAGAGAGCAATCATCAATGGATGCTCTGCATTGTATAGCTGATACGTGCTGTGATAGAGAGATAGAAACAGGGGATGTAAAACAGAGGATTTTGTATTCATAAGCTGTCATTGATATACAGAAGCTTTGTACTACAATCATATTGATATAGAGTGATTCGAAGTATTTCCTTTGCTGATTCATCTATATCTTGATTCATTTCTTCATCTTCATCTTCACACCTAGTACTTTCTTTACTCCTTGTAGGTTTTCCGGTTGAATTCCCCAGTAACACCATTCTTGCTGGAGTGAATTGTCCCTCCACTATCGTTGAAGAATTCGTTCTGGAAAGCCTCGACCATCTAGGTCATTTTTCACTGCATCCGTGCCTTCTGTTGCTGCTGGCTGCGCCTCTCTCGCCGGTGGTTCCTCAAGTCTCGGCCACACACTTCACTGTCTCCTATTGTCGCTCAACTCCATCCTGGCAGGGAGTTTATTGATCCTAATCCAAGCTTGGGGCCTCCTTCACGAAGAATATGATCCGATGGAGGTGGTAGCTGGCATGACAGAGTTCCTTAACCATGTCATTTGAATTGACGAAATCAGTGGTGGGGCACAGCAAAATCCGTCAGGAAGAGGAGGTGTCCGACATGGATGGCGGATTGAGGAAGGATGAATAGTTTTTAGAAACTTCGTGATTTATTTATAAATTTTAATCCTGCAAATCAAATATTCATCTAGATAATATTTATTTGAATCCAGGCTATATCCAGAAAATATTTATATGAATCCAGGCTATATTCGGACGTCAACAAACATTGGATGGGATATTTAGAATCCTATGCTCTCCTTATCCTATTCGACATTTTCCTATCCAGCAAAAATGTCCGGACGACCAAACACAACCTAAGAGTTTTGATTGGTTTCAGGTTTTCCATATCGATTGATGGTGCAATGGTGATGAGAGTGAAGTAGAGCCGAGAGCCTTCAGCATTCTTTTAAGATGACGTCTTGCTTTGTTTGGTATCTAATGAATCTCGTTCCCCATGCAATTTTTCGGACGGCCGTAGGAAGTCGCAACATTATAACTTGCCAAAGCTGCTCCAAGAATCTCCGGTTCCTTTTTCATTCTTTGTGCTTTTATCCTGTTGTCTGTATCGCTATTATATTTACCTCATTCCCAATAATGTGTTGCTATTAGTCGTGAGAATCAAAAGGTACTTTAGTTCACTAATTGGCCAGTATCTCATCACACTATTCTAAGCGCAAATGCACATATATAACATTTAATGAGACACCATTGCCGCCATCAGTGAGGAACTTGCCTAAATGCCAAATGCATACAAATGTACAACATCTAGCTTGAAGATGACAAACAAACATGTATGTAACACAAAAAGAGGCATATGACATAAGCAAAGCCTTAAAAGGATTCATCTTTATTTAATTTGGACCTCGAGAGTTGCACGATGTAAAGCACTTAAAGGGCATTCTCTCCTCTTGGAGAAAACAAATATATAGAGGGGAACTTAGAGGGTGTCGGGCGTGTGGATACCGGCATGTTAAATAAGGAACGCAATTCTATTAGCTCATTTAGGTTACCAGGCAGGCGAGGCGGTCCCAACATGAAAGCGAAAACTTCTTGCTGCTTGGTGAGGTTATCCTGTAACTAGACATTAAGGATCCAAGCAGTACTCCGATTACAGGTTACACTATTCTAAGTGCAAGTGTACATATACAACATTGAAAGAGACGCCATTGCCCGCCAATCTGCAAGAGCACTTGCCTAAAAGCCAAACGCACAGACATATACAACATCTTGCTTGAAGATGACGGGCAAACATTTATGTAACACTAAAAAGGCATCATCGCTTGCGCTCAGAGCAAGGCATTTTGCCTAAAACCCAAGGTATCCAGGCGATACCTTCCGATCAATACTAAGTGGGAATTGCAGCATCTTCGAGGGGAGCTCGCAGAGCTTTGCCTTTGCCTTCAAGTTCAAAACGGTCACCGCCTCTTCAATCGAAGGCCGAGAAGTAGCAATGGGATGAGTGCACTATAGCCCTACAGTCATTAGGGCCCTTGCCTATTTCCTGTCGAAATCCTTGTAGAGTCTCTCATCCACTGCATGGACCAACTCCCTGGGCCCATATTGCTTTCATAACCACTCTGTGAGGCCTATTGTTGGAACCAAAATGATTTGGAGGGAGAGAATGTAAACACACAAAGAGAGATTATATTACACAATATGCCTTGTAAAGGCTTAATGGAGTACACACACAAACTTTGCTAAGCTTAAAACTCTCTCTAAAATCTCACTCTCTCACACTAAATAAACTAACGTAACCTTATATTTATAAGCATCTTCCACCGCCTGGACTTCACCGTCTGAACTCCACCGCCATTGTCTTCAACGTGCAGAGTTGAAGTTGAACTTTTCTTCTTGGTTAAGAGTCAACAATTGCGGGCTGTCTTCTTTTCCTTCACGTCCAAGTACTAGCAAAGTTGAACTTTGCTTCTTGCTCCTTGAAGGCTCCAGTAACAATTATACTATTATTTTAATATGTGCCCATCCATTCTTTCATGCGTACACTTGCTGCCCACGTCCAAACTTCATGCATAATGGACTTCTTGTTTTTATATTAGGTGTTGACTCCAACACCTATTAGGTCTCGTTCTAGGTCGATGACTCTTCTTCCGGATCCTATTTCTAAGGATGACTCCAAAACTGTAGACATCAGTTTCCCCACTTGCCTTACCAGTTGCACAGTATCCTGGAGCCACATAACCCGATGTTCCTCTCAATTCAGTTGTTTTGGGCCCTCTGGCATGGTCTACTAGCCTAGCCAATCCAAAATCTCCCAATTTGGCCTCAAATTCTTCATTGAATATCTTATCACACCATTCTAATCGCAAATGCGCATATATAACATTAAAAGATACACTGTTGCCTACCATCTGCAAGGCGCTTGCCTAAAAGCTAAACGCACAGATACAACATCTTGCTTGAAGATGACATACAAACATGTATGTAACACTAAAAGAGGCATCCTTGCTTGCACTCAGAGCGAGGCATCTGCCCAAAACCCCAAGCATCTAGGCAAGACCTGATCAATACTATGTTGGGACTGTAGCCTCTTCGAGGGGAGTTTGCGAAGCTTTGCCTTTCCCTTCAAGTTTAAAATGGCCATTGCCTCTTCAATCGAAGGCCGAGAAGTAGGACTGGGATCAACACACCACAGCCCCACAATCATCAAGGCCTCCGCCTGTTTCTTGTCGAAAATCTTGCCAAGCCTCTCGTCCACCGCATGGACCAGCTTCCTGTGGCCATATTGCTTCCATAACCACTCCACGAGGCCTATAGGGTCTCGATTCTGGTCGACAGCTTTTCTTCCAGAACCTATTTCCAAAAGGACGATTCCAAAACTGTAGATGTCAGTTTGCTTACTTGCCTTACCAGATATATAGTATTCCGGAGCCATGTAACCCCATGTTCCTCCCAATTCAGTTGTTTTTGGCCCTCTAGCGTGGTCTACTAGCCTAGCCAATCCAAAATCTCCCAATTTAGCGTTGAACTTTTCATCAAGCATGGTATTGCTAGATTTGATATCCCTATGGATCACACATTGATCACATTGTTCATGCAAGTAGTACACTGCCGAGGCCAATCCTCGAGCGATGTTGTACCTCCTTTTCCACGTCAACAAGGATCTACCTTCAAACAGATGATCCTCCAAGCTACCTTCTCTCATGAATTCGTAAACCAAGATAAATTTATTTGCCTCGTGACAATAGCCTATAAGTGGCATTAAGTTTCTGTGCCTAAGTTGGCCTAACGTCATCACCTCGGATTTGTACTCTTTTATCCCTTGGTGCGAATCAGAGTTTATTATCTTCACGGCGACCTGTGTGCGAGCGTCTCTTAAGTGCCCTTCGTACACGACGCCAAAACCTCCTTTTCCCAGAATCTTGCCACCTGCAGTCGCGATCATCAACTCTTCATAGGAGAACTTCTTCGGTCCACTTAACTTTTCAAACTCCATGGTTAAGTTAGGGTCGCCTTCTTCTCCACCTCTCTCGGTCACGTTCGGTCCCCTTATGCACACTTCACGGCTCGCACCTGCCGCCACCTGTATGGCCCCATGCTCATCCGAAGTCGCCATCTCCTGCCCCATGGGTCTCCCGACTGACCCGAGCTCATGCTCACCATCTTCGGGCAAGGGGTCTGAAGCCATCAAGTGAGTAGCCTCCATCATTGCATAAGCCTCAACCACGGCTGCACCAAATGCCTCCTCGAGCTGAGCCTGGATAGATGGCGCGAGCGACACGCTGCAGTTCACTATGAATCGAAGCTTCGGGTAAGCCGGCTTTAGCTTGCTGAGGTGGCAGTCCAGGATGATCTGGTGGAGTGAAGCGTCCGCTATGTACCATGTGGTATTGTATGACTTCATATCTCCCAAAAATGTGGGCACCGAGAACCTAACAGCTGCCGGGAGGGCCACGGCAGCTCCGGCAGCTAAAGAGCTCAATAATCCAGCAACTAAGCCGTGCACATTGAACAACGGGAGCACAATCACTGTAGAGTCTGACTCCGTTAGTTCAAACTCCCGCTTGATGTTCCGAACAGATGAAGCCAAATGGCGCTGAGTTAGCTGCATGCGTTTGCGGCGACTCGTAGTGCCAGGGGTGTGCAAGAACAGAGCTACATCCGAGGGATCGTTGACGACTTTGGACATCAAGTCGAGACTCTGCTCTTTGTCATTCGAAGAGAGAGTGATCTTGGAATTGGCGGAGCGAAGCTTGGTGGTTAGGCAGCGGATGTTAAGATTGGAAGCAGCCGATTGAGCCCGTTGGTTTCCTTCGTGTGGTGTTACTAGGAGCTTCGGTTTTGTGTCGGAAAGATAGAACTTGAACTCCTTAGCTGTGTAGATGGGGTTAAGCGGAGCTGCTGTGGCTCGGCAACGGATTACCGCCAGAAACAGGATCACAAACTGCAAAACAAACACATATTTTCCGATCAGCAAATTATCACGCTAGTCCCTGCGGAATGGAGATAACACATACGTATTTGCAGAATGTGCAGACACTAGTTTGTCGCCGTTTGATTTCATCAAAACCATCCATCTCCTTTTGATAAGCTTTGACTTTTTTGTTTGACGATGAATCGATGCTTGTACATCCCCAAAAACAACTTTTGGACACGACAAAAAACGCTGTTCATTCTCTTCCCAAGTCAATTCGTTCCTATTTATTTCGCAATAGACGACAAAAACTTGCAACGTCAAAGCAACCATGCGCTCATAGAAATTTTATGCCTCCGATGCAATTTCTTTCAATAGAAATCGACACCATTTCTGTTGCTCCGTTCTCGAAGTACTGTAAAACTCCAAGAAACATCTTTTTTTCCATGCTATTTCTTAGTCGATCTTTCACAAGTGATCAATCTCATAATTAGAAATTCATCATTACCGCGATCTTTCCAGATATTGAATTCTCGACTTTAAATAGCATCACCAGGAATTTTTCACATTTGAAATTCACATCATCGCACAAACGAAACTCACACCGTCGTACTCGTGGGGAGACTCGATGATCGGGGGGACATACATACCTCGATGGTGTTGGGAAAAGCAAGCGCGACCACGTCGCCGGCACCGATGTTGGAGGTGGCGAGGAGCGCAGCGGCGTGGTCAACGAGCTCCTGCAGCCGCGCATGCGTCAGGTCGAACTCTCCACAGGCGGAGACAGCTCTCCTATCGGGGAAATCCCATGCTGCCTTCTTCAGCAGGCCCGTGAGCGTAAGCTCCCCCATCGCTAAATCACAGGTAACGAATCGACGGGAATCGGCTTTGGCCAGAACCAATCCCCGATGGAGCTGAAGAGGGGCACCACGATTTCTTGGCGAGACGGAGAATGAAGGATGGACGTGAACAGGAATTCGCACGAAGGAGAATGGGGAAAACGGGAGCGTTAGCAGGAGGAGAGTGGAGGAGTTGGGTATTTATATGGAATGGAGACGAGACGAGAGGGACCCGTTGATTCAAATTTTCGTATTTAATTTTTTTTTTTTGGTAGAGAATAAGATATATATTGACTTTAAACCAATAAGCTATTACTGACCAAAAAAAAAACCAATAAGCTATATAACTATACAGCACTTTCATATTAAATTTTCGTACCAAAATTTCCTTCATAATTGTGTGGAGCAAATCAAGTCATACAATCACATCTCATTCAAATAATACAAGTCGTTCGATGCGCATGCCATAAATTATGTGCATTGGGCCATCAATCGCAAAAGCGACATATAATGTCATGAAGTTTCGACTGAACTGCTACATGATCACGACGTCAAAGAGCAGATCTCATCAGCTATTCTTGATGCTTATTTACTTAGGAGTTACAGCATGATTCAAGATATATCTTAAACACCATCAAGCATTCCCTCATTAAGCTACAGACAAAGATTGTGATCCATTTTCTAAATCTATCTAGAAACTATTAACTTAATCCTGAAGGCAAGAACTTTCGCAGCAACATCCATATTGAGATTGTCTATAAAATTGTTGACAATGGAGATTGCCAACTGAACCCGTGGAAAATGTAAGCAAGCAGCCAAGTTGAAGGAGAAAATATTGGCTACGTCTATCGGTCCAGGGTGGCAGGCAAATAAGAAGGCACTCAAATTGTGCCACGTGTCCAACGTGGTCCCACGTTATCAGGCCAATTTTGAAATATGTTTGGCTCTTCCTCTGAGAGAGAGAGAGAGAGAGAGAGAGAGCGTTCTCTCTCCCCTGTTCTCCCGGCTACCTCTCTCTTCTGCGCTCGACCCTCTCTCCCTCCGACCCCTTGTCCGACGCACCCGACCGACGGACCACTGTGCAGCCCCTCCGGCTCCGGCAGAAGGCTCGGTGGTGCACGCTCTCGACTCTGCCCTCTCTCCTTCCGTCTCCCCCTTCGTCGAATCGCGACGAATTCAGAGGGTTTACACTGACGACGCCTCGCCATTGCCTCACCTTCGCCTCGAAAGGTACGATTAGGGTAATCGCCGACTTGTGGACTATAAGCTCTGTACATTATAATAATTCTTGGATGGGATGAATCCTCATCACTTGCTTCCAAGCGTGCTGTTCTTGCCATTGCTAATGTTTTCGGTATTGGCCCATTTCTTGGATTCTGATTTTGGGTTGCTTCGGTTAGTTGGGTCTTTCTTTTGGTTAACTACATACTTCTTGGTTCTTTGTGGTTCTTGGGCTTTTCGATGATGGATTTATGAGATGGGCTTAAGGCCCATCCGCTCAAGTTGGGCCTAAAAAGGCCCAGCCCACGGGAATAGGGCCCGTGGATGGGGAAGGTATAAAAGGGAGAGAGAGAGAGAGAAGACAACGGTTGGAAAACAAACGTACGTCTTCTCCCGAACGCATTCTCTCCCTCCAAGAACGCTTACGGCGTCCCGTCTTCCTTTCAAGGCAAATTGGCATCATCGGACCAGAATTTCTTCTTCTTCTTCAGCGTTGGTGTCTAATCTGTGGCTAACAAGGTACGCTCGAATCCGTGGTGTGCTTTACGATCGGTGATACGTGTTATTCCCGGGCTTCGTCTTCCGCATTGATTTAGGGGTTCGATTTAGTGTCGAATCCGGTTTTTGGGGATCAGTTATTCTCAACATTGGTATCAGAGCCCTAGTTCACGTTTTCCCGATCAATTTGATGTTTTTTGATTGAATTTTCGCGAAGAAATTCTCGGCCGTACGGATCGGGGCAAAAATCCCGACACCCGAGCGCTGTTCGGCCATTTTTCTGAGTTTTCGTAAGTTGAAAACGAATTCTGAAGGCACTGGGAGAAAGGCAACGTCGAGACGAGTCCGGCGACATGTTGCACGCCGCCGGGGGAGACGCGCACGCGCCCACACGCGCGGCCGGAAGCCGCTGGCGTGGGCGCGCGCGCCGGAGGCGCCGGAGCCCGCCGCCCGCGCATGCGCCACTCGCGTCGGTCGGCGAACCGGCATGTGCGCGCCGCCGGCGGCGAACCGGCACGTGCCGGTCCGCGGACCGACGCGTGCTGACGTCACGAGATGACGTCATCGTGACGTCATCCAACGGTCGATAACCGCTCGGATGACGTCACCAATGACGTCATCGACGACGACGTTTCGCCGGGCGGTCACCGGCCGACGACCCGACCCGATCGGCGACCCAACCCGACCCGCGAAACGCGCACGCGCGTGGCACGTGCCGGCCGACGTCTCCGCGTGACGTCAACCCCGCACGCGCGAGGCACGTGCGATCGGTCCGCGCGAGCGGTCCGACCGGGCCGACCGTCCTGTCCGGTCCGACCGATTCGACCGTCGCGACCGGTCCGACCGGTCCGACCCGCTCGCCCGTTGACCCGACCCGTTGACCCGTTGACCGTGACCGACGACCGTTGACCGTTAACCGTTGACTGACCGTTGACCGACCGTTGACTTTGACCGTTGACCGTTGACACGAAAAAAAAAAAAAATAATAATAAAATAAAAAAATAAAAAAAGGAATTTGTTTTTTTTTTTTTCAGTCATGCCTATGTGGGTTATAAGTAATCCATTTTCTATTATGCATTTGTTGCATGAATTTTGGAAAATTATGTATTTTCCCTTATGTTTATTATGGATTATAAGTGATCCAATTTTAGTTCTGCATTTATTGCAGGAACTATAATGAGTTATGCACGATACCGCAAGCCCGAGAAGGGACGAGGGAAATGCAAGACTTAAAAGGCGATGTCGATTTAGCTAATTATCGGTGGCATGACGGTGATTTAGTATCACATGTGGTCAAGGTCAATCGGATGATACGGAAATCATCTCGGAATGGTTATCTTATGCCGGACTTTGAGAAGGTGCCGGCTTTGATAAACACTCTTCCACCCGAATGGCAAGCGGTGTTTGATCGGCTATGGGAGGTCAACGTGGTCCGGATTATAGGAAGCTAGTGGAAGCTTTTGTAAGAGAGTACTATAGGATTGAGTTGGCCAAAACTTCAACCCTTAGATTGAGCGCCACATGGCACCGAGTGAATGCGCCTTGGTGGCGACATGAAAGCTCTCCAAAAGTTTTTCCTTGGTTGGCAAATGTGCCTTCAGTTTTCTCAGATGTTTTAAATGACAGATTAGAAGGGACATTCCCTATTTATCCCTTGGATTAATTTGAGATGTTTTTTTGATGTCAATATCTCTTTCCATGTTGATATTTTTTCTCTATATATATATTGCTTAGTGTAATGTATAGTTGTATTATGTGAAAGCATTGTTATTTTATTAGATATCAGATTTTATTTGCTTTACATTATTCTTTGTTCTTTGTGGGTAATTAGGCGTGGGTAGTTTTAGAAGCTTTTGTAGCTTCATAGAATTGATTTTGCATATGACAATCATATTAATGATAGTTTTGAGTTAGGATTTTTGGAGGATGATTGGAAACATAGTGACCTTTTGATTCTCAAGCCTTACTTGAAATTATTTATTAATATGATGGGTCTATGCAAATAGGGATGCATAAATGATAGGCATTAATTATTCGTGCATGGATGTCCGATGTGTTCGAACGATGGTTCAAAGAACTAAGAACGTGATTGCTTGATATGAACGGTAACAATTGTGAAATATTGAATAAGAAGATTCAATATGTCTTTGGAAAAGCAAGAAGCACTAGAAGCTCTTGACCATGTTATGGAAGATCTTAAGGATGCCATGCGCCACCTTGAGCTGGTAGAGGACCGCCTAACGACATTTGAGCCGAAACGGACATTTGCAATGCTTTGGTTCTAGCTCGAAAGGGCTTTGTGCTCTAAGCGCAAAACGTATTGATTCGTTCAATATGTGGGAATGCAAAGGATCAAGTCCTTATTGCAAGAAATCAAGAGTTAACCAACACAAGAGAGGAAAACGTCCTCAAGTGAAGAAAATGTCAAGGGTGAGGTGTTACAATTGTGACAAGAAATGTCACTATACTTGCAAATGTTGTGAGTCAAAAGGTCAACACCTCTTGTACATTTGAGAACTTTGCTTATGTGTCAAGTTCAATATTATTGGCTGAATCCAATCCTTTGTGGATGGATCGGGAGCGACAGACCATGTAGCAAAGGATAGAGGATCCTTCGTGAAATTCCGACGATACCAACTGGAACTAAGTGGATCTATATTGGAAATAACTCCAGAGCTGAAGTTAAAGGAATTGGCACCGGCCAATTGAACATGAGTGGTGGACGCACCTTTGATGTTCTATATGCTCTGGAGATTCGTCGAAATTTAGTGTCCGTCTTAGCGTTGGTTAAGCTTGGTTTTAGTGTGAACTTCCATAATAGAAGTGTAGATTTGTATTTGGATACAAACTACTATGGTTGTGATTATTTTCTGGATGGTTTTATTGTACTAGATGTTGACTATGGTGATGTCAATATGTTATTTTCTTGTTTCACGTCTTCTACCTAATATGATAATGATGTGAATATGGTGGCATGCTAGACTTGGTCATATGGGCCAACAACATATGAATAGACTAGCCAAAGAGGGCTTGTTGGGCAATATTGAAAAGTCGATTTGTCCATAAGTGAGCATTGCCTAGTAGGGAAAATGACAAGAAAACCATTTAGAAAAAGATAAAAGAGCTGAATTTCCTCTACATTTAATCCATTTGGACGTCTGTGGTTCAATGAATGTGAGAGGAAGGCAAGGGGCTGTTTATTTCATCACTTTTTTATAGATGATTATACTCGAGTCGGATATGTCTATTTGATTTCTCATGAATCAAAGCATAAGTTGTTTCGAAGGTTTATGAACCCGCGAAAATCAATTAGACAAGAAAATAAAAGCATTGAGATCCGATCGAGATTGAGAATATTTATCGATGTGTTCGAAAATTATGTGATGAAAAAGGAATATAAAGATAGTTGTCTATTCCATATACTCCTCAACAAAATGGTGTTGTGGAAAGAAGAAACGAACCCTACTTTTGGAAATGGTTAGGTCCATGATGGTGCATGCTAACTTACCTATCACTTTTCGGAGTGATGCGTTGTTAATCGCTACCTATATACTTAACCGGATGCCTTCCAAATCGGTAGCTTCCACTCCATATGAGTTATGGACGGTTAGAAAACCGGACTTAAGTTTTCTTAAGCCATGGGGTTGTCTTTGCCTATATTCATGAGTCCTCTCACAAGTTTGGGAAATTGGGTCCCAAAGGAAATAAGAGTATTTTCATGAGATACTGCGAACACTTGAAAGGGTATGTGTTCATAGGTGAGCGGAAAGTGGGAGTATAACGAATTTGAATCACGGGATGTCACATCCTTAGTGGATAAATTTCCTAAGAAGGGCGAAATAAGGGAAGATTGTTCCCTATTTGAAACCTTGGATCAAGATAATGATGTTAGTGGAGTTCGTCCAAGTGGGAGTAATATGAGATGTGATGAATTGAATTCAACTCATTCTCAATTGCAACCACCGATGTGACAACATCATCATTACCTAATCCAAGTGGGAGCATGATGGGGAATGATGTGCTAAGTGTACAATCTCCCATACGGTGAACAAGTCGCCAAAGTATTCCCCGTCAATGTTTTGACATTGAAATGGAAACTTTTATGGTTGCTCCACAAGATGAGGATGAGCCAAGAAATATTAATAAGGCTCTAAATTGCCCTAATAAGGAAAAATGGATTCATGCTATGAAAGAGGAAATGGAGTCAGTGAAGTCAAACCATGTTTGGGAACTGGTTGATTTTCCAAAAGGACACAGAGCTATTGGGAACAACTGGGTTCTCAAAATAAAGCGAAAGGCTGATGGCTCGATAGAAAGGCATAAGGCTCGCCTTGTGGCGAAGGGGTATAATCAACAGGAAGAAATTGATTATGAAGATATATTTTCTCCTGTAGTGAGATTTACCTCGATTCGCATTATTCGGCAATAATGGCAAGTATGGATCTTGAGTTACATCAAATGGATGTAGAGACCGCTTTCCTCAATGGAGAATTAGAGGAAGGAACATATATGGAACAACCCGCTGGTTTCATAGTGAAAGGCCAAGAAGAAAAGGTATGTCGACTTTGGGGGTCGATATATGGCCTTAAGCAGTCGTCAAGATAATGATATATACGTTTTCATAATGCCATAATGGCATATGATTTTACAATGATAGATGAAGATCATTGTGTATATATCAAAAGATCCAATGATCAATTTATGATCATATCATTATATGTTGATGATATACTAATTGCCAGAAGTAATATGGAGTTTGTCAATCTTTATCAAAAATTGGTTGTCTTCCAATTTTGAGATGAAGGACATGGGTGATGTTGCATATATTCTTGGAGTTAAGATTTCAAGATTGTAAACCCATAGACACTCCTATTGCAAAAGGTGAAGGATTGAGTCATAGACTGTGTCCAAGGACTCCACAAGAGAAGGAACAAATAAAACATGTTCTTTATACTAGTGCTGTTAGAAGCTTGATGTACACTATGATGTGTACAAGACTTGGCATATGTTTTGCAGATTGGAATGGTGAGTAGATACCAATCCAATCCAGGTCTAGCACTATGGAAAGCCGTTAAGAGAATACTGAGGTATCTAAAGGGGACTGCTGATTATACGATGAGTTATAAATGAAAGGATCTGCGACTCTAAGGCTATCCCGATTCGATTGGGGAGGAGATTTAAATGAAAGGAAATCTACCTCTAGCTTTGTTTTCTTACCGAATAATGGCGCCATATGTTGGAGCAAAGTAAGAAACAAACGTGTATAGCCTTGTCCACGATGGAAGTTGAGTTCGTGGCATTATCGCGGTAGTATAAGAAGATGTTTGGCTTTAGAGATTTTTGGATCATTTAGGTGTTATTGGAAGTGCTTTGCAGATTTGTTATTTGTTAACTGTGATAGCCAAGCGTGCGCGTACACCAAAGATCCAAAATATCATGGCAAGACCAAACATATAGATACCAAGTATAATTTTGTAAAGGATATGGTTGCACGAAAGGACGTGAACTTAGAGTACATACTACGCATAGAATGGTAGCGAGATCCTATGACAAAGCCAATACCCGAGAGATGTGTTTTGTGTCCATATGAAATCTCTAGGGTTGCGTAGAAGGCGATGTACCGAATATTGTAATTTCCCTAAGTGTTCACAATTTGATGAATTTGTGTTTTCATCATTAATGCCTATGAATCTTTGTTTGATCTTTATGCATCTTAATGCTCGGTGCATTACTTTAAGTTGAGAAGTATGTCGGACGGATATTAGATTAGCCCACCCACACGGGTAATCGCCTCATTTCTTGTGTGATAAATAGAGATGAGACTGTTTTTAAGCTTATTATCTAGGTGATAATCGAGAGCTCAAACTTAAAACACGTATGTCGCCTTAATCGAGTGTTAAGATGATGACATAATACTTACTATGTCCGAAAGTAAAATACCCCACATATTTTACCTTATCTCGTCTAAGATGCCAGATGTGAGTTCTGATGAATTTTGTGAATGAGTAGATACGTGAACTCAAGTTAGACATTGGGTATGTCTGAACTATCATCTGTACGGTATTGAAAATGTAGACATACGCTCCATGGGAAAGGAGTTAATACCGTAATACGTATTTCATACTACGTATGCATGAGACGACCAATAAGAGTGACAAAAGTTTGATCTCAACTTTTATGTCGTGTAAGACTCTTGAGGAAGAGAGTTCCTCAATTTCTTAGTCCCCTCATGACTCTTACTTATTCTCAAAATTTCTATTTAGTGTTTGCTATCTTAGGATGTTGCCAATGGTCATGAGTGATTCAATCTAATGGGGCATTTCTAGAAAAGCAAGCTGGACTGAAATTGAGAGTTTGAAGGAAAGAGGAAGATCGATTATGGAGAATCACATTGTAGTTTTGTATTCACCGGTTAACCAATTATGACTTGTCTTTGTGATAATCATAGTTGTGAATACAATATATATATCATTGTTTAAAAGAGATCAAGAGAAATATAAATGTGATCGATCGATCTAGGTACGCATACTAAATCTACTCGGGATGTGATGCCCATTATGAGCCGCTATATATTCCTAACGATGATGTATGGCAACGAGCTCTCAAAGTATCTTTGGTCGCACGGATTATTCACCGGTATGAATGTTGAAGAGAGGAAAAGAGGATTACTGTCGGCCCACCATGTTAAGTGAGAGTCTATTTGGATTTTCTCGATGGGGATGAGTAAGGCTGTCCGCCCATGTTGGTTTTGCACCACCATGTGCGAGTGGGAGATGATGGATTTATGAGATGGGCTTAAGGCCCATCCGCTCAAGTTGGGCCTAAAAAGGCCCGGCCCACGGGAATAGGGCCCGTGGATGGGGGAAGGTATAAAAGGGAGGAGAGAGAGAGAGAAGACAACGGTTGGAAAACAAACGTACGTCTTCTCCCGAACGCATTCTCTCCCTCCAAGAACGCTTACGGCGTCCCGTCTTCCTTTCAAGGCAAATTGGCATCATCGGACCAGAATTTCTTCTTCTTCTTCGGCGTTGGTGTCTAATCCTGTGGCTAACAAGGTACGCTCGAATCCGTGGTGTGCTTTACGATCGGTGATACGTGTTATTCCCAGGCTTCGTCTTCCGCATTGATTTAGGGGTTCGATTTAGTGTCGAATCCGGTTTTTGGGGATCAGTTATTCTCAACAGATTGGTCCATGAAATTGCTACTTGATTGATCGTTTGTTCTATCTGATTGTGCAGGTTACGAGGCTCCTAACCTGAGGTCTGATGTCATTACTTGCATTTCTATGTATATGTAATTCTATAATGTCATCTCTTGAAGTGAATAACTCTGTATTGTCCTTAGAGCATACATTTGAAAGCTCTACGTTTCGGTTCACCTTTGGGGTAAAGGTTTGTCGGCCACTGGGGTTGCAGGATTTTGTTGGGGAGGTGAAATTTTCTGAATTCACTTTCACAGTTCTGAGGAGTTTTAGTGATGAGAAATTTGTTCTACCTTCACCATTGAAAACTAGTTCTGTTCACTTGTAAAAGGTTCTTTCAAGATGTAAAAAAGAGCTTGCCTATACTTTTCAGGAAAGGCTCTAGCGAAATTAGTAGGCATTGAAGACATTCGAGCAGCAGTTATTCAGCACCCTGGTCGTATGACTAAAGATGAAATCGAAGGTAAAATTATGCCAGTGAACATGGAATTGTATTATAACAGAAGCACGACATGAATTCACGCATGACAGCTTTAAACATGCATACACATGCATACGAAATCCACAAATGGAGGAAGCTTTCCATTCGCCAAACAATAATCATTCTAAATTATGGAAGTTAGACAACGATCAGCTTATAGTCATTCTAATGTACAGAGCTTATAGTCCACGAGTTAAGCAATAATCATTCTAACGTACAGAGGTTATAGTCCACGAGTCAGCGATTATCCTAATCATACCTTTCAAGATGGAGGCAGAGGCGACGGGGTGGCATCGTCAGTGTAAACCCTCTAGGTTCATCGAGATTCGGCGGCAGCAGAGGCTGCACGGTTAGGGCTTGGTTGGACGATACCCTAATCGTACCTTTTGAGGCGGAGGTGAAGGCAATGGGACGGCATTGTCACTGTAAACCCTCTGGGTTCGTCAAGATTTGGCCGCGGCGGAGGCCACACGGTTAGGGCCCGGTTGGACGACAAAAGCCTCACAACATGGGCTTCTCTTTGAAATTGGCCTGACAACATGGGCTCACGTTGGACACGTGGTGCAATTTAAGTGCCTTCTTATTTGCCACCCTCGAGCAGAAGACATAGCCAATATTTTCTCGTGTGTGTGAGGTTTTTAGACCTACTCCACAGTGTGGAGGAGTAGAGTTAAGATGGTTTCTATATCATGAAATACTCATCCATTATCAAAATATCTTATACTATTCATTTTCATCAATTAGATAAATTATATCCCATATTATTTATTATTGAATTATCCTATCTTGTCCATTGTCTATCCACTACAAAGTATATCATATATATGCATACATTAAGAACAAAAACTATAATCAATACTAAAACCATGCTTCCGCATGCACACAACCAAAATTTTTAACACAACAACATAAGAGAGCAGCAACAAACAACACCCGTGCACAAATCACATGGAGTACATACGTTCCAGCAACCTCAACTCCGCCACGGCAACGAGCGGGATCTTCTTAGGTGTCGAGAGCCCAAAGATCTCCTCCATGTCCAAGCCCTCCTTGCTCATTCCCTCCGGCAACTTCCAGTCGAAGCCATGCAGTAGATTGGCCAGGCTCGCCTAAATCACCTTGAGCCCCAGGCTGTACCACAGGCACATCCTCCTCTCGGACCCGAACGGCAGTGCGGGCTCGGTGAAGGTGGCGACTGAGATTTAACGGGTCAAAGGCTGGAATATCCCCCCATCGTAGGAAGCTGGTCTTACTAATGTCGTGGCTGCTGCTGGATCATGCAAAAGTCAAAGGGAGAATCCACAATTCCACCGGTTTTCGGTTTTTTTTTTTTTTTTAACCACGCTTAAACTCACTTTCCTTCTTCTTTTTTTTTTTTTATTTTTATTTTTTCTCTTCGCCGCAAAATATCTCTCGTCTTCTTCTTCTTCTCCGTCTCCATCTTGCTCTCTGAACCCGACTCTCTCTCTCTCCCCAATCCATATACCCCACCCACCACTCAATCAGGTCTACCCCAGCACCTATCCTCCCTCGCTTTCAGAGTCTACAGACCTTCTTCTCTCTGCCTCTTCTCCCAAGTCCCGCTACCGACTCCCGGAGGAGCAACGGCAGTCGCGCGAGGAGCAGCGGCAGGCCTGCGAGAGGGAGTCCCTCGCTGGCGAGATCGCCAAGCTGAAGCTTCGGATTCAGGCCCTACAGCGCGAAATCCAGATTCCGGGAGGCGATCCAGGGGAGGTGGCGAACGTGGCTGCACTGTTGCAGGTTTTGCAGGAGAGGAATATAATCGCTAGGGATGGGGTTGAGAGCGAGTTGATGCAATTGGAGGAGAGAGAGGAGAAGGCGGTGGAGGAGAAGAGAGATGAAGATTAGGGTTTTAAGTGGTGATTTTGAGAGAGGTGAGAAAGAGGGGAGAGTTTGGTTTGGTTAACCAAACTGAATTGAAATAATCCAAACTGAAAATTAAGAATGGTTTTTTTTTTTTATCTGAATCGAAAATGCATGAAATTTCAATTTAATTCAGTTATTCGGTTCGATTCTAACACCCCTATTATAAACGAACAGCACTATCACCCCATCATTAGTTAAATGAGGAAAACATCTGTGAAATGAAGCCATATGGGACATTGGGGACCACTCAATGACACAAGCTAGTATTGCTGGAAGCCCAAATGGGAAAAGTATGGAAATGAGTCTCGATAAGGGAACTAGGACGTCAATTTGTACAGCAGCAGAACTTTATAAGCAGAAGCATCGGTAAATTGGCAGCTTCACGGCACGTCAAATGATGTGGGACATATCGTAGAGGATGTGAAAAAAATGAAGCCTTACAAATCCAAGAATTTATTTACTGTTCATGATGTTGTTTCTAGTGTCACAATTCAAATCAAACCTTAAAAGAGCGGATGAAACAAAGAAAGGTGAGGGACCACTTCTTTTTTTTTCCTTTTTTTTTTTAGGGTCGGAAGGTGAGGACCACTTTATTGAGCTAAATACTGTGCATAATACATCATACCTTTGTTTAAAAAAAAAAACTGGACATCAGGCTGAGATTTTGATAGAGAAGGGAAAACAAGTTGCGCCTTTGATGTAAAGGTTTCTTCCCAATACGTGGAACAAACACCCTCAAATTTTCCTATTTTAGAAAGCTCATCTATGAAAACCTTCATTTGCACGGCCCGATTACAAACAACAAAAAGGGTTAAGGAATTTGTAAATAGCATGTTGGAAAAGCTATAGAAAATGATGGTTTAAAGGAGATGCATGCCGGGATTGCTACTACAAAACTGGTCGAGAGGGCCGACCACAAATCCAAGTAGCGAGAATTTAGAGACCTGCATGTATACAAGGAAACAAAACCCAATCAGGCCCCAAGTAGAAACATTTCCAAGACAATACAGATTACTTCCCGTGCACTTATTAGTAAGGATATTGTGATCCGAGACTGAGAAACAATAAGAGAATTGACCAAAACATGGAACTCTCTTTCCTAAATTTCACTTTGGTCCCAAATCTACCCAAGCATAAAAAACAACACCGGTTTCTTCAAGATTATCTACATCAGGGCCAATTAAAGGTTCGTCATCAAAATTTACGTCTTCATTAGCACCCTAACCGTTATATGCAACAATAGCAATTCTTTGATGTTGATAATCTTGAAGAAACCAAGGGCGATTTTTTTGGAAGCATGGACAAATTTGGGACTAGAGTAAAAGTTAGGGTTCTTTTCATACCAAAAAACAAAAATAAAAAAAAATCAAGGCAGAATTTAGATGGGACCTAAAGTTGAGTCTTTTTGAGGAATCAACCCCCAAAACCTAAGGTCTAATCTAATTGAGATACCAAGGTCTAATGATTCTAGCCCAAGTAAACATAACGCAATAGCAATATCCCCTCTTTTAGATAGGAGCTAATGAGGCAGAATTTAAAGATACTAATTTAGGGAATAAGCAATAACAAACACCAAACTTTGAGCAGAACCAACATCGAGAAATTACTCATTGTTGAGGTCCTTCACACAACAATACTCATAGTTGGAAGCCAGACCAAGAATGATAAACAAAATGCTCCAGTCAACCCAAACAACTTAGGTTGGAAGAACTTATTTATAGGACGCATCCAAATAGTAATTCCCACAGGAGCATTCCTCCAAGAAATGGAGATACTAACACAAAATTAGACTCTGAAGAGCAGTCGCCATCAAGTCAATATTTGTCTTCTTCCAAAGTAGAACGCTGCAATTATAGCAACAACAAAGACCATTTGACAGGTGACAACCACTTATACCACAACAAGGTTAGGATCCCGAGAAAGAAAATAGAAAATTCCCCCAGAGGGACAATCTGCAGCAAGTTCATGACTTCCAAGTTCGGTCATTCTACATACGAGAATAGTTCTCGTATAGAATCAGAATGGAAAAAAGGTGTATGGAAAATCCTAAATCATATGTATGAAATGTGATCAATTTAGTCAATAGGAAAGTTTAAGAATCAATTGCACTTGTTGGTAAAGGGTTTAGTACTTGATTGAATCAATTGAAAGTTTAAGATTCAATTGTATTCCACACATAAGATTTAGGAATTATGGTAGGTTTCTCCCGAATCAGATTTGTACATGGCAACCCAACAAAGTGAAGCACATACTAACATCATTAAGATAAACATCTGTACGAATGATCTATGCAATAATCCACAACTCAACCATCTAATTTAATAAGTGTGAATGTGAATCCTATGGAGATCTCAAACTCACTAGCCCATGTACAACTTTACGTCCTATGCACCGGAGTGCATTCCAATGCTCAATTTCTATGGAGGTAAAATGCACAGGAATTGATAAAAGCATATACTGCAATTCGTCTTGGCCAAAGTATGAGACAATGCGCATGAATGGCAATACCTCCAGCAGCGCAATCTTGTTGCTTGAATCCAAGACAGCAAGTCCAACATACTTATCGCCAACGTTAAAGCCTAGCAAGCGGCCTTTTTTCTTCGTATGCGCCATCAATACGTCTTGGAACAAGCTCAAAGGTTTCACATCCCTCATTTACAAACCCAATGAGCCTGGTTGAGAAACTTCACTTAATAACTCAAGCTACATGCTTGGAAAATAAGCAGAGACAAAACGGGAATATCCATAGATTCAAGCAAAGCAGTAATATAAAGAGATGAACTCTCATGAAGCAAATCAAACGCCCATTAATATATCTATCACTACATACTATTCGTACCTCGAGTAATACCAAATAAAGTAAACCACAAGCAAATTACCGGGACCAGCATAAGGAGCAGCTCTATGAGTAGCAGCAGAATCAGCATAGCCATTATGAGTCATGCTAAAGCTCGTAACTTGCACGAGCAATGAGCTCCAGTGACGACATGAACTTATGCTGCACGGTGATCTGACTACTTTGAAATAAAAAGCAAGCAAACGTATGACTGAGAGACTGAATATAGTATGCATCCATCTCGGTCATGTTCGTTGAGGCATTAAGACAAACACTTGGCATGGACGGCCATGTATCAGAGCACACCCAGATGGGTCCTTCACATACGGCCACTTCGTCCACTTATGGTACCACCCAGACAACTTCTCTTCCCAAATGAAATGCGACGGCTTGTGTGGATGTCACCTGCTCTTCTCCTCCACCCCTCAACGGCAAAGCTTGTGATTCAATCAACGAAGGTGGGTGATTCTCTTGTCAAATTTATGCTGAGCTTCTTCACACTCGTTGGCCCTCATCACCTCTTTGACAAATTAGGGCATGTTTAGTAACCAGTCAAACAATAATTATTTTTGTTCATTTGTTGCCCAAAACAAGAAAAAAAAAAACAAAAATCCATTTGATAAAATTTTTGTTCATGAGAATAGATTTGAAATAGAATCAAGAAGTAAAAAAAAAAAAAAAAATTGCTTTTTTGTTCTTGGTAACAACTCAAGAATCAAGTCTAAACCATTTTTTTCTCTCTTTTCTTTTCTTCTTTTTCTCCTCCTCTAAGATGAGGTCTAGCGATCTCACCGGAACCTCGCCAGCCCTTGGCGAGCTCGTCAACCAAAGGAAGAAGAAGAAGAAAAGGAAAAATTCTAAGTCAAAAAAAAAAAAAAAAATTAAGGATTGTGCCAAATACATTTCTATTTCAAGAATAGAATCTTTATGTAGTTATCAAAGAAATGCTCAAAAACTGATTTAGAGAACAGAATCAGAAAAAACCATTTCTAAGTAGAAATTGTTTCCTTGAACAAAATGGTTACCAAACACACCTCGACTTCCTTCATTTTACTCTTTTGTTGTTCTTTTTTCACCAATTTCAATTTGATGAACAGAGAGAAATTGCACGAGCAAATAGTCTCACTGAAACCAACTATCTCAATACTCTTCTACTCGTCGACTTAAGGTTGTGCCAATTTAACTATCGCGAGCCACCAGTTAGACCCGGTTTCATTCAAATGCTTATTCGCATAAAGTTCATTTTCTCTGAGTTTAAGCTTTTGAAAGAGAAAAGGGAACATTCGAATCATTATGATATATATGATAGACCAAAAATAGTTGTTATGATATTAGAAATGAACAGGCACAGTGCAGGAGATATTAAAAATTAAAAGAAATTACAAAATCTCATATCTTCCTAAATTAGAATGATACTTTTAGGTAAAGTCAGTATTAATTATTATGTTTTCACTCTAAAGCAAATTAAAAATACGAGGCTAAACTTTCTGCAAAACAAACTGAACCTTGATTGATCAAATTTTCATTTTGAAATACACTAATTTATTTACTAGTGTTTGAGGGGTCGATAGTTAGATACCAATGTTTTGAGTTAAATTATTAAGGGATAGTCCTAATAATGGCTGTTATATATGTATCGATCACATATAGCTTTCTTATCAATCAATCAAGTAAAAAGTTTCTTTATGCATCACCGGTTAGCTAGATAATCCGATTGGGTTTTGAAGTAAATTTTTGGATAGTTTGCTCGAAAGTATTCTCTAACAAATTTAGTTCGTGAATCCATTACACAGGAGAGAATAGACAAACGCCACCATTTGAAATAGGTAGAATGATCGGCTAGGGATATGAGATGATAAATGCAACATATGGAAGTGAAGATACGTTTAAGAGTTTTGCTTGGTTTCAGCTTTTCCATATCGATTGATGGTGCAATGGCTATGAGAGTGAAGTAGCCGAGAGCCTTCAGCATTCTTCTAAGATGATTTCTTGCTTTGTTTGGTATCTTATGAGTCTTGTTCTTCATGCAATTTATCGGACAGGCTGTAGGAAGTCGCAACATTGTAACTTGCCAAAAATGCTCCAAGAATCTCCGGTTCGTTTTTCTTTCTTTGTGCTTTTATCAATTGCTATTATATTTACCTCATTCCCAATAATGTTTTGCTATTAGTTGTGAGAATCAAAAGGTACTTCAGTTAACTAATTGGCCAGTATCTTATCACACTATTCTAAGCGCAAATGCGCATATATAACATTAAAAGAGACATCGATGCCTACCATCCGCAAGGCGCTTGCCTAAAAGCCAAACGCACCGACATATGCAACATCTTGCTTGAAGATGACATACAAACATGTATGCAACACTAAAAGAGGCATCATTGCTTGCACTTAGAGCGAGGCATCTGCCCAAAACCCCAAGCATCCAGGCGAGACCTTCCGATCAATACTACGTAGGGACTGCAACATCTTCAAGGGGAGTTTGTGAAGCTTTGCCTTTGCCTTCAAGTTCAGGACGGCCATTGCCTCTTCAATTGAAGGCCGAGAAGTAGCAATGGGATGAGCACACCACAGCCCCGCAGTCATCAAGGCCTCTGCCTATTTCTTGTCAAAATCCTGGCCGAGCCTCTCGTCCACCGCATGGACCAACTTCCTAGGCCCATATTGCTTCCATAACTACTCTACAAGGCCTATTGGGTCTCGATTCGGGTCAATGACTTTTCTGCCATAACCTATTTCCAAAAGGACAACTCCAAAACTGTAGATATCGGTTTCCTTACAAAGCTTACCAGTTATACAGTATTCCGATGCCACATAACCTGGTGTTCCTAGCAATTCAGTTGTTTTTGGGCCTCAAGCATGGTTTACTAGCCTAGCCAATCGTTGAACTTTTCATCAAGCATAGTGTTGCTGGATTTGATATCCTTATGGATTATGCATTGATCATATTGTTCAAGAAAGTAGTATAGTGCGGAGGCCAATCCTAGAGCAATGTTGTACCTCCTTTCCCACATCAACGAGGATCTGCCTTTAAACAGATGATCCCCCAAGCTACCTTCTCTCATGAATTCGTAAACCAAGACAAATTTATTTGCCTCGTGACAATAGCCTATAAGTGGCACCAAGTTTTTGTGCCTAAGTTGGCTTAACGTCATCACCCCGGATTTATACTCCTTTATCCCTTGGTGTGAATCAGAGTTCATTATCTTCACGGCGACCTGTGTGCGAGCGTCTCTTATGTGCCCTTCATACACGTCGCCGAAACCTCCTTTTCCCAGAATCTTGCCATCTATAGTCGCGATAATCAACTCTTCATAGGAGAACTTCGGTCCACTAAAAATTTTCAAACTCTATGGTTAATTCCGAGCTATGGCCGCCTTCTTCTCCACCTCTCTCGGTCTTGGTTTCGTTCTCTTCTGTTGTCTTATTCGCCTCTGGATTATTCTTTTAACACTCGGTCACGTTCAGTCCCCTTAGACACACTTCACCGCTCACACCCGCCGCCTGTATGACCCCATGCTCGTCCAAAATCGCCATCTCCCGCCCCACGGGTCTCCCAACCGACCCAAGCTTATGCTCACCATCTTCAGGCAAGGGTTTTGAAGCCATCGGGTGAGTAGCCTCTGTCATTGCAAAGCCTCGAGAACAGTTGCACCAAATGCCTCCTTGAGCCGAGCCCGGATAGAGGTCGCGAGTGATGCGCTGCAGCTTGTTATGAATCGAAGCTTCGGGTAAGCTGGCTCTAGCTTGCTGAGGTGGTGGTCCAGGATGATCTGGTGGAACATAGCGTCTGCTGTGTACCGCGTGGCATTGTATGAAACCATATCTGCCAAAAATGTGGGCGTCGAGAACCTAACTGCCGCCGAGAGGGCCACGGCAGCTCCAGAAGTTAAAGAGCTCAATAATCCAGCAACTAAGCTGTGCACATGGAACAACGGAAGCACAATCACGGTAGAGTCTGGCTCTGTTAGTTTGTACACCCGCTTGATGTTCTGAACCGATGAAGCCAAATTGCGCTGAGTTAGCAGCAAGCATTTGAGCGACTCGTAGTGCCAGACGCGTGCAAGAACAGAGCTACATCCGAGGGATCGTTGACGACTTTGGACATCAAGTCGAGGCTCGGCTCTACGTCAGTCGAAGAGAGAGTGATTCTTGAACCGGTGGAGTGAAGCTTGGCAGTCATGTGGGGGATGTTAAGCTTGGAAGCAGCGGAATGAGCCCGTCGGTTTCCTTTTTGCGGTGTCAAGAGGAGCTTCGGTTCTGAGTCGAAAAGGTAGAACTTGAACTGCTTCACTGTGTAGATGGGGTTGAGCGGAGCTGCTATGGCTCGGCAACGGATTACTGCCAGAAACAGGATCACAAACTGCAAAACAAACACAGATTTTCCAATCAGCGAAGTATCATGCTATCCCGGTGGAATGGAGATGCCACACACGTATTTGCAGAATATGCAGACAACTAGTTTGTCGCCGTTTGATTTCATTAATACCATCCATCTCCTTTTGATAAGCTTTGACTTTGTTTGACGATGAATCGATGCTTGTACATCCCAAAAAACAGCCTTTGGACGCGATAGAAAACGCTCTTTATGCTCTTCCCAAGTCAATTTGTTCCTGTTCAATTCACACCACGCACTCACAGAAATTTCATGCCTTAGATGCAATTTTTTCAGTAGAAATCGACACCATTTCCGTTGCTCTGTTCTGGAAGTACTGTAAAACTCCAAGAAACATCTTCTTCTTTTCCTTTCAAGCTATTTCCCAGTCGATCTTTCACAAGTGATCAATGTCATCACCAGAAATTCATAGTCACGGCGATCTTCCAAATATTGCATTCTCGAATTTAAACAGCATTATCCAAGCTTGCGAACAGACTCGAGATGAGCCAAACGTACCTCGACAGTGTTGGGGAAAGCGAGCACGACGTCGTCAGCGGCACCGATGCCAGAGGCAGTGAGCAGCACGGCGGCGTGGTCAACAAGCTTCTGCAGCCGCGCATGCGTCAGGTCAAACTCCCTGCAGGCAGAGACGGCTATCCTGCCAGGAAATTCTGACGCCGCCTTATTCAACAGGCCCGTGAGCCCAAGTTCCTCCCCCATCGCTAAATACAGGGAACCGATCACGATTCCAGTTGAAGACAGCACCACAATCGCTTGGCGAGACTAAGAACAAAAGAACGACGAGAACATGCGCACAAAGGGGAATGGGGAAACTGAGAGTGCTCGATGACGGAGGAGGAGCGCGGAGGGTTGCGTACGCATATGGGATGGAGACAAGACGAGAGGGACGGAGGGGAGGGAAGTTGGAACGATCGAGGTGGCTTCCCGGCCAGTGCGAGCTCGGTGAAGGTGTCTTCGCTGCTGCTGGAGCATGCAAAACTCAAAGGGAGTATCCAGGGATAAGTAAACTAATGGTGCCATAAGTTGTGTACAGCGCTCACTTTGGTGCCAAAAGTTTCCACGGATCACTTAAGTCTTGAAAATCGGAGGAAAAACGATCACTTTGGTGCCACCGACGACGATTCCGGCCAAAATGATTACGTGGCTTTTATATTTAAAAAAAAAAAAAATCGAGAAGCCTTTTAAACGACGTCGTTTTCCGTCTTCCTTAAGAAAACGACGTCGTTTTGCCGTCCTATGTGGATACCCTCACAAAAACGACGCCGTTTTGTTAATTTTATTTGGAGATTGAAATTAGGGTTTTTTTGTCCGCCATTGCTCGTCCATTGTCGCTCAGCCGCCGTCCCTCAACCACCGTCACTTGGCCGCCGTCCCTCGGCCACCGTCACTCAGCCGTCATCCCTCAACCTCCATTGTAGTTGCTTGCCACAGCAAGACAAAAGAAAGAAAGAAAAAAAAAACGAACAGAAAACTCGAGAAAGAGGGAGGTGTTGACGATGAGGGCGGAGGAGGGGATGGCGAGGCCACGGCCGCCGCCTTCGTAGCAACTGGCTTCGGCGACAACCTCCGTGGCGTTCCAGATCTTCGCGACTACCATTGGCCGGATCGCTCGTGCTTCTGGGGATTCTTTGAGCCCGCGTTTCCTCTACACTCGACGATATTTCTTGGGAAAAGGCGGTGATGAGGCTGAGATTCAGGGATTTGAAAGGTTGATAAGGTGATTAAAAATGGGGGAAAACTACCGGAGGAGGGCGGAGGTGAATGCGTGGTTTCTTTTCTGGAAAATTACTGCTGTTGCTGGTTCTCCGCTGCTGGTGTTGTTGGTTTGGTGCTGTTGGTGTTGCTGGATCTGTTCGGGGAAGAAGACGAATCCGCTCGGGGAAGAAGACGACACAAAACGGCGTCGTTTGGGGATTTAGGGTTTTGAATTTTGGGGAAAGACAAAAAACGACGTCGTTTTGGTGTTAGGATGCTAAAACGACGTCGTTTGAAGGCCTAAGTGATCTAATGAAAACTCCAAATGAGCCACATCAGCATAAGAAATTAATAAAAAAGGCCACGTCGATTTCCGGCCGATCCGATCGGCGTTGGCACCAAAGTGAGCGTTTTTCAAATTTTTTGGCACTTAAATGATCCGACGGAAACTTTTGGCACCAAAGTGAGCGCCGTACACAACTTATGGCACCATTAGTGTACTTATCCCGAGTATCCACAATTCTACCATGTGTTTCAAACTGAGGATGTCAATGGTTTGGTTTAGTTTGAATTTTCGATTTTTTATTTATTTTTTTAACGCTGCTCAAGCTCACTTTCCTTACAGATCAAGAAAACTCACTTTCCTTCTTTTTTTGTTTATTTATTTTTATTTCTTTTCTTTTCCGCAAAATATATCTCTCTCTAGTCGTCATCTTCTTCTCCATCTTGCTTCTTGAGCCCGATTGTCTCTCCTCCCCACTCCATACTGTGAATGTCAAAAGCCAAACCGAAAACCAACCTGAACCAAAAATCACATCGAACCAAACTAAAAAGTTCGGTTTTTTTCTATTCGGTTCAGATAATATTAAAAATCGAAATTTTTTTAACTTATTTGGTTCTTATCAATTCAATTAACTGAACTAAATTGATAAAATCTAATAATTTTCATACCTTCTTTCACCTTATTTTCCTTCATCAAATACCTTTTCCTTTTATTTTTTTCTTTCATTTAAAAAACTCATTTTTTTTCTAAATTTGTTTCTTCTTATTTTTCATTAGTCAGTCAATGGCCATCGTGGCAGCCAACAATTGGCCAAAGTCGAGCTAGAGCCTTGCCACAGTTTGGCAAGGCTCGAGCTAGCCATATTCTGACAAGGTCGAGCCTTGCCAACCTATGGCAAGGTTGAGCTCGCCCAACATTGGCAAGCTCGAGCCCCTCCAGATCCAACCACTTGGGCAGGGCTCGAGCCTTGTCGGAGGTTGCTAGACGTTGGTGAAGCTTTGGCAACCTTCGGCGAGCCTCGAGCCTTGCCTAGCTCGCCGATGTCTGACGAGCTCGAGCTCGGCGACATCAGGCAAGCTCGGCCTCACCACAAGCCAACGAGACTTGACTTCACCAAAATGATAAAAGTACAAAGAAATGGTGAAGTCGTTGTGCTTGCATTCCCGAACACCATGTTGTCTGTATCGCTATTATGTTTCCCTCATTCCCAATAATGTTTTGCTATTAGTTGTGAGAATCAAAGGGTACTTCAGTTCACTAATTGGCCAGTATCTTATCACACTATTCTAAGTGCAAATGCGCATATACAACATTAAAAGAGACACCATTGCCCGCATCCAAAGAGACACCATTGCCCGCATCCGTGAGGCACTTGCCTAAATGCCAAATGCACAAACATATACAACATCTTGCTTAAAGATGACGTACAAACATATATGTAACAGTAAAAGAGGCATTGGACCTAAGCAAGTCCTTAAAGGGTTTCATCTTGGTTTAATCTGGACCTCGAGACTTCCAAGATATAAAGTACTTAGAAGGTATTCCCCTTTCCTAGAGAAAACAAATATACAAAGGGAAACTTAGGGGGTGTTAGGTGCACAGGCATCGGCATATTAAAATAATGAACCCAATCCTATTGGCCCACCTAAGTTACCAAGCAGTAGGGGTGGCCTCAACATGGAAGCAAAAACTTCCTGCTGCTTGGTGAGGTTATCTCAGAACTAGACACCAATAACCCACGTAGTACCCGGGTTACAAGATACACAATTCTAAGCACGACTGCACATATACAACATTACAAGAGACACCATTGCCTGCCATCTGCGAGGCACTCGCCTAAAAGCCAAACTCACAGACATATACAACACCTTGCTTGCAGATGAAATGCAAACATGTATGTAACGCTAGAAGAGGCAGCATTGCTTGCACTCAGAGGGAGGCATCTGCTCAAAACCCCAAGCATCCAGGCGAGACCTTCCGATCAATACTATGTGCGGACTGCGGTATCTTCAAGGGCAGTTCGCGAGGCTTTATCTTTGCCTTCAAGTTCAAAACATCCATTGCGTCTTCAATCGAAGGCCGAGAAGTAGCAATGGGATGAGCACACCACAGCCCCACCATCATCAAGGCCTCCGCCTGTTTCTTGTCAAAATCCTTGCCGAGCCTCGAGTCCACCGCATGGGCCAACTTATCAGGCCCATATTGCATCCATAACCACTGTGCGAGGCTTGGGCCTCGTTCTGAGTCAATGACTCTTCTCCCAGATCCTATTTCCAAAAGGACGACTCCAAAACTATAGACATCAGTTTCCTTACTTGCTTTACCAATTGCACAGTATTCTGGAGCCGCATAACCCCATGTTCCTATCAGTTGAGTTGTTTTTGGCCCTCTGGCATGGTCTACTAGCCTAGCCAATCCAAAATCTCCCAGTTTGGCGTTGAACTTTTCATCGAGCATGACATTGCTGGACTTGATATCCCTATGGATCACATATTGATCACATTGCTCATGCAAGTAATATAGTGCCAAGGCTAATCCCTTAGCGATTTTGTACCTACTTTCCCAATTCAACAAGGTTCCTTCATTAAACAAATGATCGTCCAAGCTACCTTTACTCATGAATTTGTATACTAGGATGAATTTATCCGCCTCATGACAATAGCCTATAAGTGGCACCAAGTTTTTATGCCTAAGTTGGCTTAACACCATCACCTCGGATTCATACTCCTTTATCCCTTGGCCCGAATTAGAGGTTAATACCTTCACGGCGACGTGTGTGCAAGCGTCTCCTATGTGCCCTTCGTACACGACGCCAAAACCTCCTCTTCCCAGAATCTTGCGATCTGCAGTTGCGATCTTCAACTCTTCATAGGAGAACTGCTTTGGTCCACTAAACTTTCCTAGCTTTACGGTTAATTTCAACCTATGGCCCCCTTCTTCTGCACCTCTCTTGGTCTCGGTTTTGTTCTCTTCGGTTGTCGTAGGTGCATTATTTCCCTCTGGCGTATCATTGCTCCTGTATGCACTGGCAACTTCTAACCTATCTGGTAAAAATCTCGACCCCGGGAACCCAGCATCCGAACTCATATATCCAACAGGACCCGTGAGAAACCACCTGAACCGGAAGGCCTGCTTATTTGACTCTGGATTGTTCTTATAGCCCTCGGTCACGTTCAGTCCCCTTATGCACACTTCATGGCTCACGCCCGCCGCCGCCGCCGCCTGTATGGCCCCATGCTCATCCGAAGTTGCCATCTCCTGCCCCACCGGTCTCCCAACTGACCTCGGCTCTTGCTCACCATCTTCAGGCAAGGGGTCGGAAGCCGTCAGGCGAGTAGCCTCTGTCATTGCATAAGCCTCGACCACGGGTGCACCAAATGCCTCCTTGAGCCGATCCCGAATAGAGGGCGCCAGCGACAAGCTGCAGCTCACTATGAATCGAAGGTTTGGGTAAGCCGGCTTTGGCTTGCTGAGGTGGTGGTCCAGGATGATCTGGTGGAGTGAAGCGTCTGCCGTGTACCATGTGGCATTGTATGTCTTCATATCTCCCAAAAATGTGGGCACCGAGAACCTAACAACTGCCGGGAGGGCCACAGAAGCTCCGGCAGCTAAAGAGCTCAATAATCCAGCAACTAAGCTGTGCACATGGAACAACGGAAGCACAATCACTGTAGAGTCCGACTCCGTTAGTTCAAACTCCCACTTGATGTTCCGAACCGACGAAGCCAACTTGCGCTGAGTTAGCAGCATGCGTTTAGGACAGCCCGTGGCGGTGGAGGTATGCAAGAGCAGAGCTATATCCGAGGGATCGTTGACAACTTTGGACATCGAGCCAAGGCTTGGCTCTACGTCAGTCGAAGAGAGGGTGATTCTGGAATTCGCAGAGTGAAGCTTGGCGGTTAGGCGGGGGATGTTAAGCTCGGAAGCAGCCGATCGAGCCCGTAGGTTACCTTCTCGTGGTATCAATAGGAACTTCGATCCCGAGTGGGAAAGGTAGAACTTGAACTCCTTAGCTGTGTAGATGGGGTCAAGCGGAGCTGCCATGGCTCGGCAACGGATTACCGCCAGAAACAGGATCACAAACTGCAAAACAAGCACATATTTCCGATCAGCAAAGCATCACACCAGTCCCGGCGGAATGGAGATACCGCACATGTATTTGCAGAATATGCAGACAAACTAGTTTGTCAACGTTTGATTTCATTAAAACCATCCGTCTCTTTTTGATAAGCTTCGACTTTGTTTTACGATGAATCGAAGCTTGTACATCCCAAAAAACAACCTTTGGACACGACGGAAAACCGCTCTTCATGCTCTTCCCAGTTCAATTTGTTGCTGTTCAAATCGCACCACGCGCTCGCAGAAATTTCATTCCTCAGATGCAATCTTTTTTTATAGAAATCGACACCATTTCCGTTGCTCTGTTCTTGAAGTACTGTAAACTCCAAGAAACATCTAGTTTTTTTCTCTTTTTCAAGCTATTTCCCAGTCGATCTTTCACAAGTTATCAATCTCATCACTAGAAATTCATCGTTACCGCGAATCCAAACATCATCATCAGGGAATTTTTTGCATTTGAAATTCACATCACCACAAGGACAAAAAACTCACGCGAGACATACATACCTCAATGGTGTTCGGGAATGCAAGCGCAACGACGTCGCCAGCGACGACGCCGGAGGCGTCGAGGAGCGCAGCAGCGTGGTCGACGAGCTCCCGCAGCCGTGCGTGCGTCAGGCCGAACTTCCCACATGCGGAGACGGCTATCCTGTCGGGGAAATCTTGCGCCGCCTTCTTCAGCAGGCCCGTGAGCGTAAGTTCCTCCCCCATCGCCAAATCAAAGGGAAACGGCCGGAACCGATCCGCAACCGAACTGAAGAGCGGGCACCACGATCGCCTGGCGAGACCGAGGACGAAAGATCAACGAAGAGAAGGGTTGAGACCGGACGAGAGGGAGGGAGGGAGGGAACGGTCAAGGTGGCTCCGCGGCCGGTGGGAGCTCGGCGAAGGTGGCGACGTGAGGTTTAACGGGTCAAAGGCTGGAGTAATCCCCCGTGGCAGCGAACTGGTCTTCCTGACGGTGACGTCTTCGCTGCAGTTGGATCAAGCAAAAGTCAAAGGGACATTTCGCGATTCCCCCGCCCCCTGGAAGCTATGTAAATTAAATTAAGGGAGAGTCAACGGTTCTGTTCGGTTCAGATGTTTGGTTTTTTCATTTTTTTAATCCTGCTTGAACTCACTTTCCTTCATTATTTTTACTTATCTTTATTTCTTTTCTTCTCCATCTTGCTCTCTACCGCTCCACCAGGTCCACCACCAACACTCATCCTCCATCGCCTTCACAATCTCCAGACCTTCTTCTCTCCACCTCTTCCCCAAAGTCCCACCGCCACCTCCGAGAGGAGCAACGATGGCTCCGCGAGGAGCAGCGATGGGCCTGCGAGAGGGAGTCCCTCCTTGGCGAGATCGCCAGGCTGAAGCTTCGGATTCAAGGCCCTACGATGCGGAATTCAAATTCCGAGAGGGCGATCCGGAAGAGGTGGGAAGGTGGCTGCACCGTTGCATGTTTTGCAGGAGAGGAATTTAAGCGTGGAGAGGGGATTGAGCGCGAGTCTGATGCTAAATAATCCGAAACGAAAAATAAGAACCGTTATTTTCTTTTACTATCCAAATCAAACATGCATAAAATTTCGATTCGGTTTCGAATCAATTTTCTGGTTCGATTTTGACACGTTCGATTTTGACACCCCTGCTGTAAATAGACAGCATTAGTGCCCCATTATTAGTTAAATGATTTGAAAAACATCTGCAAGATGGAGTTAAAGAATTCAGCTTTCCATATGGAAACAATGGGGGACTGCCATTGGACCACTGAAAAGCGAGTAAGAAGCCCAAATGGGAAAAATATGGAAATGAGTCTCCATAGGGGAACTGGTGTCAATTTGTATAGCAGCAGAACTTTTTAAATAGAAGCATCAGCAAATTGGCAGCTTCGCGAGCACGTTGAACGATGTGGGACATATAGTAGAGGATGTGAAAATGAAGCCTTACAAATCCAAGAATTTATTTACTGTTCATGATGTTGCTTCTGCTATCACAATTCGGGCCTTAAAAGATCGAATGAAACACAGAAAGGTAAGGAACCACTTTATTGAGCCTAATACTGTGCATAATTCATAATACTTTAGTGAAAAAAAAAAAAAGGACATCAGGCTAAGATTTCGATTGAGGGGGTAAAACAAGTCACGCCTCTAATGTAAAGGTTTCTTCCCAATACGTAGAACAAACACCCTCAAGTTTTCCTGTTTTAGAAAGCTCGTCAATGAAAACTTTCATTTGCACGGCCTGATTATAGACAACAGAAAGGATTAAGGAAATTTATAAATAGCATGTCGGAAAAGCTATAGAAAATATTGGTTTAAAGGAGATGCATGCCAAGATTGCTGCTACGTAACCAATCAAGAGGGCAACCGACCACAAATCCAAGTAACAAGAATTTACATACATGCATATATACAAGGAAATAGGAACCCAATCAGGCTCCAAGTAGAAACATTTCCAAGACAATGCAAGATTATTTCATGTACAGTTATTAGTAAGGATATTGTAATCCAAGACTGAGAAACAATAAGACAATTGACTACAACATGGCCTAACTCTCTAAGAAACCCCAAAACCGTAGGTTCAATCTCAATTCTACCTAGAACATTTTTTTGTCTAAAAAAATCTCCAAATTTCAGTCTACTCCCAAATCTACCCACGCTTCCAAAAATCAACACTATTTTCTTCAAGATTATCTACATTAGGGCCATTAAAAGGTTTATCATCAAAATTTGCACCATCATCAACACTCTCACCATCATATGGAACAATAGTATCTTGATGTTATTAATACTGAAGAAACCGACAATGATTTTTTTGGAAGCGATGGTAGATTTAGGACTAGAGTGAAAGTTGGGATCTTTTTTTGGACAAAAATAAAGTTTGTGGCAAAATTGAGATTGGACCTAAAGTTAAGAGTCTTTTTAGGGAATCAACCCCAGAACCTAAGGTATAATCTAATTGAGATACCAAGGTTTGACGATTCTAGCCCACGTAAACATAAGGCAATGGCAATATCCCCTCTTATAGATGGGAACTAATGAGGCAAGAAATTAAAGATACTAATTTAGGGTACAAGCAATAACAAATACCAAGCTTTAAGCAGAACCAACACCAAGAAATTAGTCATTGTTGAGGTCCTTCACACAACAACACTCATAGTTGGAAGCCAAACCGAGTACAATAAACAAAGTGCTCCAGTCAACCCAAACACTTAAATTGAAAAAACTTCTTTATAGGACAAATCCAAACAGTAATTCCCACAGGAACAATTCCTCCAAGAAATGGAGATACTAACACAAAAGCAGGCTGAAAGGCAGACTTAACACTTAACAGACTCTAAAGATCAGTCACCATCAAGTCAATATTTGTCTTCTTCCTAAGCAGAACGCTGCAATTATGGCAACAGCAAGGACTATTTCACAGGTGACATTCACGCATACCACAACAAGGTTAGGATCCCAAAAAAAGAAAATGGAAAAGTCCTCCAGAGAGACAAGCTGCAGCAAATTCATGACTTCTAAGTTCCATCCTTCTGAATACCGAATAACAAGAATGGTTCTCGCAAAAAAATCAGATTGGCGAAAAGTGCTTTAGAAGTCCTAAATCTTATGTGATCAATTGAAAGTTTAGAATTCAGTTGTATTCCATACATTAGATTTAGAACTTATGGCATGTATTCCCCGAATCAGAGTTTTACATGGCAACCCTACAAAGTGAAGCACATATGAACATCATTAAGATAAACAACATCTGTACCAATCATCAAATGCAATCATCCTTTGGTTTATACTATCCACAACTCAATTATCTGATTCAATGAGTTTGACCATAAATCATATGGAGATCTTAAACTCACTGGCCCGTGTTCGACTTTACGTTCTATGCACCGAAGTGCATTCCAATGCTCATATCTATGGACGTAAAATGCACAGGAATTGATAAAAACATATATTACAATTCATCTCGCCCAAAGTATGATAAAATGCTCATGAATGGTAATAGGGGCGACGCGATCTTGTTACATGAATCCGACCCAGCAAGTCCAACATACTTTTCGCCAACATCCAAGCCTAGCAAGCGGCCTTTTTTTCTTCCTATGCGCCATCAATACGTCTTGGAACAAGCTCAAAGGTTTCACGTCCCTCATCTACAAACACAATGGACCCTGTTGACAAACTTCACTTAATGACTTAAGCTACATGCCTGGAAAGTTAAGCAGAGACCAAACGGAAATATCCATGGATTCAAGCGAGGCAGTAATGACAGAGAGATGAACTCTCATGAAGCAAATCAAACACCCATCAATATATCCATCACTATGGGAGCAGCATAAGGAGCAGCTATACAGCTAGCGGTAGCATCCGCATAGCTATCACGGGTCACGCTAAAGCTAGTAGCTTGCATGAGCAATGAGCTCCAGCGACGACACGAGCTCATGCGGCACGGTGACCTAGCTACTTTGAAATAGAAAGCAAGCGAACGTACGACCGAGAGACTGAATATAGTGCGCATCTGTCTCGCTCGTGTTCAATGAAGCATGAAGACAAACGCTTGGTATGGACGGCCACGTATCAGAGCCACACGCGGACCGCTTCGTCCACTTATGGCACCGCCAGGACAACTTCTCTTCCCGAAGGAAATGCGACGGCTTGCTTGGATGTCACCTGCTCATCTCCTCCTCCTCCGCCCGAACGGCAAGCTCGTGATTCAATCAATGAAGGTGAGGAATTCTCCGGTCAGTTTGTGCTGAGCTTCTTACACTCCTCATCGCCTCCTTGGCACATTCGTGACTTCCATCGTTTACTCTTTCGCTGTTCTTTTGGCGGGTTTCGATTTCAAGAACACTGAGAGAAATTGCACTAAGACAGTGAAAACTTCCTCGTAACCGACCTTTTTCAAAATCTCTTTTACTCGCCGACTCAAGGTTGGGCCGGTTTAACCACCGGGAGCCACCGGTTAGACCCGGTTTCATTCGAACGACTAGTCTTATATAGTTCGTTTTCTTTAAATCTAAGCTTTGGAAAGAAATAATGAAGCATTCGAATTGTTATGATATTGGAAATGAACCCGTGTGGTTGAAGAGATGTTAAAAAAAATAAAATAAAAATGACAAAATCTCATATATCTAAAATATACTTTAAATATATGAAGGATATACAAAATGAAAAATTACATTGATACTTTTAGTTAAAGTCGGTATTAGTTATTTTTATTCCATTTTCGCTCTAAAGCAATAAAAAAATGGGGCTAAACAAAACCAATTGAAAATGTGATTGGTTAGGACACATGAACAAATCTAACTTCTTTATATCATTCGGCTCTTGAAAAAATTAGATATACTTAATTGATCTTCCTTCCGAAATACATTATCTTATTTACTGGTGCTTGAGCGTTTCTATAATGAGAGACCAACAATTTAAGTCGAATAATTAAGGGATAGTCCTAAATACTTTATATTTCAAATTCGCTTTTCATGATCTCAATTTTGCATAAGAATATGCCTTTAAATGACAAAATGTATATCGATTTATAGTATATCATCGCATATAGCTTTCATGTTTAGTTATATAAATCAATTATGAGGTATTTCACATGTTTATTTCATAAGAATCGAGGATCAAAAGTATCAAGTAATGACCATTTTCAAGTTAATTCAAAAAAGCAAAATTGATTGTCACTCTCAACTTTTGGTAATTTAAGAGCGACAACATTCATCAACATATCATGCCTTTGAATGATCTTTGTTGAATGGTCAAATGCAGGATCAAAATTCTAATTTTAGTATTTAAATTGACAAAAAAAAAAAAGAACTATAGCAAGTGTTCTCTAATAGTGATCAAAGATTTTTTTTTTTTTTTTAAGTCTTAAAGTTCTCCTATTAACTCTAGTACCCAGAAGGAAAGAGAAGATAACGATAAGAAAAAGAACTTGCCTACCTACTCTCCACCAAATTGAAAACATTAAAGGAAAAATATATGTGTGTGTGTGTAGGTTCCATCACCCTTTAATTATGCCCACTACATTCATTTTTTAATATATATAGCATTTCAGAGTCACGATGTAATGGGTTTAGCTACCCAAGCAACGCTTATCTAGGATACGAATCTTTAATGGCTTGATCGTTTAAACGAGATGGTGAGCTATGTAGGTTTTGAAAGTAAATATAATAATTAAAAAAAGAGTTTGATAACGGTCGCAAATTGAAGTTTGAAATGGCAAACTAGACCTACTTTTATTCGAGCAACTAGGCTACATGAGATCGTAAACTTCTCAAATAGGGTATTTAAATTTAAATCAATCAAACAGATGGGTTAAGTTGAATCGAAAACTGTCCGACTCAAAATTAACACATTTATAATGCAATAAAATAGCAATTCATACTCAAACCAATTTGGGCTCCAATTCTTAACGATGTTTCCTTCTTAAATTGTTGTCTCAAAAAAATGGGCGACTCCATGCACTGACTCTTCAAGTTAGTAAGGGAGCTCAGGTGCTCAAGTCAAGCTGTGGGCTAAAATTTCATGTGGCCAATAAAAAACATGAAGACATAGGTGAGCACCATACTAACGAACGAGAATACCTATGGGGACAATTCAATGGGCCAAGTTATGAGACCATGAAAATGGCAATGAGGTGAAGGATAGCGAGTCTTGCCTAAGTGATGAGCAATGCCCAAGTTTCTCATGAACCGATATGCTTTTAGGCATCGGCGGCCATAGTTGCCGAAGTACAACTATTAGCTTCCCATCTCTCTCTCTCTCTTTCTCTCTCTCTCTTCATTTTGATATGATTGACATCAAACTTATACCCAACTCAACCCATATTACTAATACCCATTTATTTAACATATTTTAAGATATTAGCAAATATGTTATTTGGATAAAATTTTACATCACATTTAAAAAGTAAAATATCACAATAAAAAGATGTTAGCAATAAAACAAAAAATTAAGAAAACCTAAAATAAAAAAAATCATTAAAAAAATAGAAGTATCATATTAAAATCCCTATCCACGATGATATACGTGATGCTTAATTAGTCTTCACCAACTCTTGAATATGGTGCAATGAAAATGGGTTTGAGTGCGGATGTTTCCAACCCATTAAGATTCCCCCATACCTATTTTTAAAATTTTAAATAACTCATTTATGACCTAACCCATTAATCGAATTACAAAACGAGTCTGCTTAAATTTCATATGATATTGGAACCATGGGATCTTGAGTTTAATTACTCACATGTCTCTTCCACCCCTTTTTTACAACTCCGTTCCAATATAAAGTTTCCTGATGAGGACAATATCAGTGTTGTAACTATCCTACAAAGTCCATCTTGATGTCAAAACTCTGCGATCGATTATTTAAGCATCATATTTTTTAAAAGCATACACATAAATGACTTCTCTGACAACTTAGCTTGCTAAAGAAATTTATATGGCATCATTTAATAATTAAAACCCGCTGAGCCCTTTTGAAAAACTCAAGCACAAAAGTGACCCTCCATAAATTTTGTCATTAGATAAGTGAAAAGCTCCTTGGATTCACCCGAAGTTGCTCTTTAAATACCGTCGATTTTGACAACGTTAATGTCTTTCACAATTGTCGTAGTAATTGCTCAATTATTTAGTGATAATATATGCCACGATGTTACATAAAGCATCGCGCTGACAAGACTGTTTTCATTGAAGGGGGATTCATCATTACGCTTTTAGCTCATACGGATCTATCGAATCAGCGTACTGTGGAGTCATCATATTAATACTAATCATTGGAGATTTCATTCTGTTCCGTTGCTTTTGCCTGTACTAAACTAGGATTCGATGTCCGTCAATGTCAGAAAAGCAACACTAAAATCTTTTTTAGTTGATTCCATGCCGATGATGGGAACGTCCGTGCCATTATATTTCTCATTGTTTCTTCCTGTTTGCGTTACTTTCTTGCGATGCTCTTCTTGTTTGTTTGGTAAATCTTGTCTTATATGTGCAGATATCAGTGGAACAAACCATCAAATGTACAGTAATCCACACTTTAATAATACAGTTTTGAGATCTTCTATGTCAATAGGGATAATTATTCAAAAAGCTATAAACTTATTATATAACGACCGATTCAATTCTAAATATTTTAATTATATTAATTTAGTATAAATATTTTGCTAATTTATCATTATAATTTTTCCAGTCAATTTTTAACATATGCCATTCTTTTAAATCATGTTTTTGTGAAATCTCACTTGAGATAACATCAAGATTTGTGTAGATTTGCAATCAAGCTTCCTTTGCACAAGCACCAATAATAAACTCATTTCCTTTTTGGTATCTATGTAATCTTCCTAGTTGCCCAAGGATTCTTTCTCATAGTCTCATTATAATAGAGTACTTAGAAAGAGATTATCATGCTAATAGTTGGCATAATTTGATAATATCCCCTTGTAGGGAAAAAAAAAAAACTCACTTTATAGTAGACAACATGGTTAGATCCAACCATTTGAATTATTTCTTTCCTAAGTTGAAAGATATTGATCAATCTCTTTTATTTTATTAAGCCCCATCTCAGATGCACAAAGTTGCATCCGACCTTATTCCTTGAAATAATATTTTGGCAAAACCAACTATGTGAAATTGTAGATCATGCCAGATAAAACGAAGTCTGAATTACTCGAAAACACAAAATTGAGGTATAAATTATAAAAAACAATGGGGATACTCAGCAAAATAATTATGTACATTTGTAGGTGCTAAGGTACATCTTAAACCATTTGTTCTTATATATATATATACACGTACGTACGTACAACAAGCCATAAGTCTTATTCACTAAAGCATTCAGGAAGATCAAATGGAAAGTTTTTTGTAAGTTAACTACCGGGAGGAAGTTTGGATAGACCCATAGATTGCTGATATGAGTAGCTTCATATATCACCTCAGATGAACGTGCATTGCCTGTATTTACAAATTATGATAACAAGACTCTTAATATTTCTTTTGCAACTTCATATATCACCTAAGATAAATGTGCATTGCACGTGTTTATAGATTTTGATAAGCAGACCTAGATATTTCTTTTGACTATCAATCTAAGCCTCAAGAAATATTTACAACAAGCCATAGGTCGAACTCTGGAAGGGATAAACGAAGGAGAATCCAATCAAATTGTCAATCACTTTGGTGACTCGGATTATTTCCTAATATAAATAACTCTATTCATGGAAGCTACATGGGGAAGATTTAATTGTATACACGATTGTATTCTTTATTTTCAATAGCTAAATTAATCTTCTTAGGCTACATTTGGTTGTCTAAATTTATAACCAGGCTAAGACTAGATAGAATAAGATATGAAATTCAGGAGATTTTGCTATATCATATCGACTATTTGGTGATTACAATAATAAAATTGAGTATATTTACATCGTATTATCTATATCATTTGGTTAAAACGCCATATCAATATAAATTAATCATAAAAATCTCTCATTCAACTTTATTTTTATTTTATTTTTCTCTCTTTTTTTTTAAATTTATTTTTTATTTCTTTCTTCCCTCTTCCATCATTCTCTAATAAAATTTTATTAATAGAAAGTTGTACTAATGTACCTAAAATACCTAATAAATATAAATATATTTATATATTGAATTTTATATTACAAGAAAGAATTAAATTATAATATAAAAATAAAAACGACATTAAATTAAAAATAAATTTTTATTTTTTTATTTTGAATTTCTTATATTAGAATTTAGATATCATTATATTCAAATGTTATTTTAAACTTGTTAATTTGAGAATTTTTTTAGTTGAGAAAAATTTCCTATTATAGATATCGAAAATCCTATATATCTTTATCTCACCTCCTCCAGTGGATAATTTTATTCGGCATATATCTCATTTATATTCAACTTTATCTTATCTTGAGTGAGTACTAAACGCAGGATATGATAAATTTTATTCTATCCTAACCACCAAACGTAGCCCAAGATTATCCAACAACTAGTTTGGTTACTAAAAACTATATAAGAAGATCAACGCTTGCTGGAGAAATCATGAATCACGAGAAAAACTATGGACTAAGAAAGCTTTACTCTTTGGTACACTCACACTATTATTAAGTTGTTGAGTGAGAAGTTCATTTTTTGAGAATATTTGTCATTGATTGTAATCTCATATGAGGAGTGTACGAGTGCCATAGTAGTGTTTAGGATTTGGTAGTGCAATCTATCAGTTTCGGGTATTACCTTTTCAAAAAATTACTAGTGGATTCCAGCCAATTGATAGCTATTAATCTAAAATAATGAACGTAGGCTTGATCAAAGTCCAACAACTGTTAAAATATGCGTGCACTACTTCTATCTCTCTATTTACTTTCTTATTTGTAAAGCATTGCTGATGATATTATTAGCTTCTTCTTGTATATATTAAACTGTTCTTGCATACATCAACCTTGATTACAATAATTTTGCAAAATCTATCAATTTTTTATTATTGACCTATTAACCCCCTCTAAGTTGCATATTTAGCCATAACATATTAAAGAACCCCTAACAAATGAGTGTGGTTAGCACAACGGCCTTGTCATCTCGTGCTTGCCAATTTCCACAACGTCGCAAAGGAACATTATAAGCAAATTTCTAGCCACCTTGTTCTCTTAGGCACTATACCTCGTTTTTGGCGAGAGATACAAATCTCAGTGTCTTGGATGGTGTCAACAATCGCGGCTCCATTCCAACATATGGCAGCTGGTCACGCATCATCCTCACCATTTTCTCCATTGCAAAAGAAAAAAAACCCCAAAAACTTCGACTTACCATAATGTGCAACTTGCCCCTAAATTGAAAAATCGGGAATATTTCAGTCCACTTGCATGTTTTGCCTCATGATATGAGCTGACAACTATTTATTCTCCAGCTACCAGCCTGATAGAAATAATTCCTGTGGATTCTGTTGATCGTACAACGTAAAATGTACCCACAAGGCAAACCAAATTACTGTTGCCAAACATTTAATGCTTATGTTGTAGATTTGGGGCAGATCTTGTAGAGATTCTTGTCACTTCAATTTATGGCATCTCATAGTACCCCACACGCTTGCCCATTATTATTGCTCTTGATTTAAATGCCCGCCCCCTTCTCTTTTTCTTCCCTCCTTTATTTTTCCCCCCTGAATAAATGCTATCGTTTTTATTGCAATGCTGGTAAGAAAAGGAAGAAAGGAAGATCAGCCTCGACTTGATTGATTCACGGGCCTATAGGACATTTAGAAAGTGTTCAAATAATCGTGCTTCTATAGATTATTGAAAAGAAAGAGAAATAAGGAAGAAAAAGAGGCAAATTCAACCGGTCAAATCTCTTATGACGATTAATAAACAAGTTCTACATCTCGCTCAATCTATTGCAATCCATAGCAATGATGCCAAGTAAATTTGTACTGTCTTGGATTAGAAATCCTAATTTCAAGAAAACATGATAGTGCCAATGTTTTCATTTGGCAACAAAGCCAAAGTGTCAAATGGACACGGACTCCTAAATAAAGAACCAATATATGAAATGTTAACATAAATTCGAAATGGGTCAAGAATTAAAGGGTAGGTTAGCTGATCGAATCTTTTTTCCCTCTATATGGTATAGAATAACGTTATGATATTCATTTAATACGTGGGAAGTACTCGTGGGATGCAATGACCAAGTAGAGAATTAGAGAAAAGACTAATCGAAACAAATCTTTCAGTCAATCGCACAAAAGTAACGCTCTTCCGCCTTAATCAAAAACGTCACAACACCAATTGTCATGACTCTTTGGATCCAAAACGACCAATGAAAGCTAGCAAAATCATATATTGTTTGAAACGTTTGGACCAAGATGAAGAAGAATAACGCCGGAGTGACTCATTTTAAACCGTCGTAACGCATAATAATCCTCAGATGCAACGGCCGGATAGGGGAATGGCCAATCGATTGAATCTTTGGCCATTGTTTAGTCATGCAAAATGAACCTTCTAGGACTCATTCAAATCAAGTCGCGGCTTACATACCAACGGATATACGCGAGGTCAAGTTTGACCAACTCGACTTCCCCATATGAAATTTTCAAAAGACTACCATAAAATTTATTTTCCAAGCCGAATTCAACACGCATTTTTCGCTTAATATTATTTTTTCTTTTCCCATTTCATTTTCCAAATTGTTTTTTTTTTTCGAAATTTGTTAGCAGTTAATGGTCCGGTAACCGATGGGTGGGACCCGCGGGCAGGAAAAATTGGAGAAAAAAAAAACCGAAGGTTGTCATGTCGGTGGAAATTGCCAAAAGAAATTAAAAAGGAGCAACAGAAAAAGGGAGGAAAATATGGAGGCGATTGCCCGGCAAAAAAAAAAAAAAAAAAAAAAAAAATCATAAAAGAGGAAAAAGGAAATTAAAAAAATATATTAAATCTCAAGACACCGCACTCTCAACGATTCCATTTCCGTCCTCCTTCCCCTCCTTCTTCTCCTACTCCTTTCTCCATCTCCATCTCTTTCTCTCTCTATCTATCTTTCCTTTTGGAATCCTTCAAAATCCGATTTTGTCAAAGCGCTCAAACTCAACGCTCGCTTGCCGTTTCTGGGTTCGAATTGGAATCGAGGAAAGGGAGGAAATGAATGGAGATTGAAGGCTGAATAGTGAGAGCGACTTTCGCCCGCTGTCACACTCTCTCTTTCTGCGAGGGATCGTCGCTTCAGGTCCTCTCTGAAGCTCTTTCGCCTTGCTTTTCATCCTGCACCTTGCTTTCTGTCGTTTTTTAGCTTCTGGGTCGTCTTGGGTTGAGGCGGTGATGCTCGTCAAAGTCGCCTAGAGCGCTGGCTTCTGTTGACTGGGCTCTGGGTTCGGTGGAGATTGATGAAAAGAATCGGGGGGGACTTGGTTGAGTAGCGCGCTGGGTTTGCAGTGGAGAACGAGTGAGTTTAGGAATGTGCTGGGTCTGGATGATTCGGGCGTTTGAGAAATTTTTCGCTACGTACGAAAGAACTTGAAATGTTGAGTCCAACGCTTCACTTCTTCTGGAGCTCTTTGATGGGTGGGTGTAGATATGTGAATTGAACTTGGTATAAGCATCTGCATGTTAACTCTGTTCGAGAAGAACTTTGACTGCAGAATGGGCACGGTTTAGTCACAGTCGTTGTTGAATTTGGTCAAGGTTCTGAACTGGGAACTATAAGCTTTTGACGTTTGATTTTGAGATATTGCTACCCGTTTTGTTGATAACAATTTCTTGAGTAAGTGAGGATTGTGTTTCAAGCTACTGATTGGAACTTGTGCTTAAAAGTTCTAGTAAATGCTGGATCTTCAAGATTTGCTGTTGCTCTTTGTTGAAATCTGTAACCGGGATGGGTTGTAAGTGCTCCAAGCTATTCGTCTGTTTCCAAGGTTCAGAACAAGGTTCAGCAGCCCCCGAGGTCAAGGGCATTGGTGAGTGGATTATGTTTCTACTTTGTTCATTTACTGGTTTGATCAATTGTGGTAAGTGAGAATGTCGTCTGTGTGCAGAAGATGAGCAGAAAGGTGAACTTGATGGTTTGCCTCCTTTTCAAGAATACACGTTTGATCAGCTCAGGAAGGCAACATCTTGGTTTGCTGTTGAAAACATTGTGTCTGAACATGGGGAAAAGGCCCCAAATGTGGTCTACAAAGGAAAACTGGAAAATCAAGTGCGAATTGCTGTAAAGCGCTTTAACAGATCATCTTGGCCTGATGCTAGGCAGTTCATTGTATGTTGTGTCTCCCTCTAATATAAAATTACTATGATTCGGTCCTGAAGATATTTTTGTTATGCCAGTCACTCTGACTGGTGAAGTTTCAATATAGTTCTGCAATAATAAATTTTAGTCACTTTGGCTCTATGGGAGCCCGTGGCTGTGTCATGCTGACGTCCGAGCGACCTAAAGTTAAAAAAGTTTACAATGGAGCATTTTTCTGGCTACCTGTGACTGAGTTCTAATCTTATATTATAGGAAGAATCAAGAGCTGTTGGGCAGCTCCGTAACCAAAGGTTGGCAAATTTAATTGGTTGCTGCTGTGAAGGTGATGAGAGGTTACTTGTTGCAGAATATATGCCCAATGACACATTACCAAAACATCTTTTTCATTGTAAGTTTGTGTCTCATGGCTACATTGATTCATTTTCCTTCATATACATATATACCTGTGAATCTAAAATGTCTAACTTGTTCTACTCGAGCCGTCTATCAGTACCTCTCCTTTTGGGTATCCACTCCATATATTGGTAATTGTCAATGAAGTTGTAAATGGTGTTCACTTGATAATATGTGTGCGTGCGTGTGTGTCCCTCTATTTGGGTGATTTCGACCTTGGCATCTCCAAATGGATGTCTTACATTTTATTCATTTTTAATGTGGATTTTTTCTTTAGAAAAAAATCATTTTCTTTGAACTTTTGTGTTTCCTTTCTCCTCATCACTCCTCAGTGTTAGCCCAGTCAAATTCTTTGGCCTGTTTATATGAGATAACTGGACCTAGGTGAAACTGGTTTTGGGTACTGGCAATTTTTAGTCCCCGGCACAGTATTATCCTTTTTAGCAACATTCTCCTTTCTTTCTGCATTTGGTTTCATTGTTTTCTTTAACCTTTTAAGAGAGTTGGTACATAATGGAAGACTGAATTTGGAGTATGTTTTGACTCAGGGGATACACAGCCCATGAAATGGGCAATGCGGCTAAGGGTGGCTTTGTATCTTGCACAAGCTTTAGAATATTGTACTAGCAAAGGACATGATCTTTATCATGATCTGAATGCTTATAGAATCCTTTTTGATGGGGTAAGCATGAAGTTTTTCAGCTACAATCAAGTTAATACAATATAATCTTACAAAATGCCATTTCTCAGGAGGGCAACCCTAGACTTTCATCGTTTGGTCTTATGAAGAACAGCAAAACTGGAAAAAGCTACAGTACAAACTTGGCCTTTGCTCCTCCTGAGTATCTGAGGACAGGTATGAAAAATGCATGTAAATGTGCGACAGGCCCTTTCTGACTGTAAATGAAGCAGTTGCTTTTGTATTTGGACATAAATGGTATGGACATGTGTAAGCTTGTCTATCAAGTGCCATTCTTTTTACTCTTTAAGAGTTGTAACAGCTGTTCAAGCTGTCAAGTAATGGATGCACTTGAATATTCGGTAATATACTGGTGATTTTGAGGTCACTCTGGAGGAGAAAGGCTGATGAAATGGATTGAGCTCTTTACGAGTGTCTTCAGAGGACTTATGAGCATCATGTGTTCTTCTCTAAATTTTTAGTTTGAAAAACTAATACAGAAACACTATGTCAGTTTGCTATCTGACTCTTCTTGATGGTTATTGCAACAAAAGGATGTTGTTCACCATTAATGCGTTGGACATGCCTCTCAACACTGATCAGGTGGACCATAAATTTTCATTGACGAGTTATTGCATCATCCTTGTGTTCTGCAGGACGCGTCGTTCCTGAAAGTGTGATGTTTAGCTTTGGTACTGTTTTGCTAGACCTTGTCAGTGGAAAGAAGATTCCTCCAAGCCGTGTAAGTTGCTTCCTGAAGAAGGCAATTGTGACTAAGCAAATTTATCTCTCCTTGTTATTTCTTTTATTATGAAAGTGAGTTTAGGAGTAGGTCATGTTGGAGTTAATTTTTAAACCCAAAGAGGGCACAAAGAATACTCTTTTTTTTTTTTTTTTTTATAATTGTGTTCGGTTATCAAAGTCAAAAACTGGTTCCTCATCAAGTTATTACAAATTTTAGATACCTGCAGATGAGCTCTTTTTTGAGTGGTGTTAGTTTTCCTTTCCTTTCCTTTTTTGCCAGAATAAGTGGTGGTAGTTAAAACAGGCTGGTACTCTGCAGGGTTTGAAGTTGGTTCAAGTGCCATGAGATAAAAACTTTTTAATTTTGCTTGAAAAAAAGGAGCAGTGAGTACAGCACAATATAATTCACATAGCAGGTCTCCTCAAAGTTAAGTCACATGCTAATGATTGCACATAGTGTGCTGTAAATCATGTCAACCTGGTGTCAGAGTCTATTCAGTAATTTGGTTGCTGTTATCTCACCGTGACGGCTTAAGCAGCTGCCTCCTGACATCACATTAAACCAAAATCTTTGGTTTTGACCCATTTTTAGCCAATATTATGCTGTCCGAATCAAAATTACAGTGATTGTATAAATTCCAATTCTAAAACTTGCTTAATTTGTAATCAGGCGCTTGATCTAATACGGGACAAGAACGTTCAGATGCTCACGGATTCATGCCTGGAAGGTCAATTTTCAGAAGATGATCGCACAGCTTTATTGCGGTTAGCTTCACGTTGTTTACAATATGAACCCCGAGAGCGGCCAAATCCAAAGTCCCTAGTTGCTGTTCTGGTTCCTCTTCAAAAGGATATAGAGGTTGGTAATTTTAGTTTCCCCAATATCTTCAAGAATGTTGCCATCATACGTAGTGCAAAGTAGAAGAAATTACAGTTCAGAGCTATCCAAAGAATTTCCATGTCAAGAGAACAGCAGCTAAATAACTGGAATATTAATTAGTATAAGCATGAAGGAAATGTGAATGCTGTCCATCCTTAAAAGTTAAAGGTCACATTTTTCAGTTGCACGTCTGTTTAACTATAAACTCGGAAGATCATAAAAGCAATGGGAGTGTGTGTATAGGATGGTTTGCACAGGTGTGCGTGCGTGTGTGCGTAGCATGCGCGCTATTTCTTTGGGCTGGGGAGTGAGCAATAATTTCTTGGAATCAATGATATGTAAGTACACCTTATCCTCTCATCCCTTCTAATCTTTGTGATGGTATGCAATGATGCACTACACTGACTAGCAAGTGCAATATGTTTTCCCCTGATTTTGCTGGATTGAGCTTTAATTAATCACTCTGCCTTTCAGGTCCCTTCTCATGTGCTGATGGGCATCCACCATGGTGATTCATCCCTAACCCTATCAGCTCTTGGTGAGGCATGTTCCAGGAAGGACTTGACTGCCATACATGAGGTCTTAGAAAAACTTGGATATAAAGATGATGAAGGAGCAGCTACTGAGGTTAGTTTCGGATTAGATAGTGGACATGAGGTCTGTTACTGCATCATCTGGGTACCGTAGGACCTTATATAAAGTCAACGTGGAGAGGATTTTCTAGATGTGTTAACCTGCTTCTCATTCCATCCCTCTCATGAGATAAGATACCACACTGGTTTTGATTAGAAATGCTACTATTCTGTTAGTATATGATGTCAAGCGAATTACCCAAGGTAAAATGCATCTTAGACAGAAATATGTTGCTGGAAAATGACCTCTCTTGCTGTCACTTGACCAAGAAATGAACCTATCACTGTGTATTGGCTTTCTATTTATTTTTATTGGCTTTCTATTTATTTTTACTCTCGATAACAAGCCACAATGCAGACTGTAATTACATCTTGCGAGTCGGGCTTCATATCAAATACCATTTACATGTCCTGTGCCCGTCCCATCTCTTAAAATTGCTGGACTCTCCATTTTGTCCTGCTGCATCATGACTGGTGTTTAACCCCAATCATTGTAATGTGCAGCTTTCATTCCAGATGTGGACCAACCAGGTGCAGGACACTCTGAACTCAAAGAAGAAGGGCGATGTTGCTTTCCGGCATAAAGATTTTAGAGCTGCAATTGACTGCTATACTCAGGTTATCCCGATCTTCTTTTTTGATTTATAAGGTATCGAATGATGATCGATGACTAATATATAATGAAGTCGCCCTTTTGGAGAAATTAGGACTTATATGTTTTGGCTGAATAGGAGAATGTGTTCGTGTTTGTACTTAGTTTTTGTTCACGTTTACTGGTGTCTTTTACAATTTGAGCTACTAGATCTGTGACAGGCATCCATCAATGTTGCTAGTGGATACTTTTTCCTTGAATTGTGGATACAACTGTGTATGGTTGCCCTTCAGTTTTCATTTAACCAGATAAATTTAAGCTACAGCCCACTTAGAATGCACAGCATGTGATGATTCTCCTTGCTATCTAGTAGGTTTAATATTGGTGTGACGTTCAGTGAATCTGAAGGCACATTCATCACGAATCTCATTGTTTCATTCAATTTGCAGTTCATTGAAGTCGGAACGATGGTGTCCCCAACTGTTTATGCACGGCGCAGTCTATCTCATCTCATGAGCAACATGCTGCAAGAAGCATTTGATGATGCAGTGCAAGCTCAGGTGATATCTCCCGTCTGGCACATTGCATCCTATCTGCAAGCTGTAACTCTTTTTATGATGGGGAGGGACAACGAGGCACAAGTGGCACTTGAAGAAGGTTCCGTCCTCGAAAGCAAAAGGAATGCCGGCGCATGACCTGGAAACTGCAAATTCAACATTAATTCGAAACAGCATAGAGATATTCCTGTAAAGAAAGAAAAGCTTTAAAACAGAATGAACCTGCTGGTTGCTCACTTGAGTAAACAGATACTAATCAAACACACAAAAAAAACCATTGAGTTGAACTGCACATATACCTCAGAGCCCGTGTATATGGTCGGTTAATACATGTCATCTTGAAGCATTCTTTTTTCACATTCCCAGTTAGGATGATCCGTTCCGTGTGCCGAGGCAAAGCAGGCATTCTATGAGAGGTGTGCCCTGGTACAATGTGTAAGTAGTGAATGTCCCGAATCAAGGCATTTTTCGGTAGTGTGTTGGGCGGTTGTCATTTTATACAGAGACTTCTGCATAGTTGAAAGGGTGAATTGCTATAGTTTTGAGAGAGATAGTTGCTAGTGCCTGTAACTTATGTACAGCACAATGGTTCATTTGTTCATGTTGAATTAACCGACTGTTTCTCCAGCAGTGTTCTCTATTTCTCTCTTTCAATAAAGTTCTCTGTTGCTTTATGGTGCCATAAATCTATGTTCTGGTAGCCTTTTCTCACCAACCGTCCCGAATCTTACGACGGGGAATGAGTAACAAAACATCGACTCGACCATGAAAGGCAGGTGTCTCCGTGTGTTGTGTTCATTTCTGGTAAGATGATGTCAATTTATCATATCCCTTGCTTGAACTTTGGATACACGACCCACATGAAATCGATAGTCTTCCTCTCCGTGCGAAAGATGGTCTCCTGCTAAATATCAATCATCTGCTGCAGATTATTAATTTGCTTCTAATGTAGTTTTCGACGTCTTCCTGACATCCGAATCCATGTATGCTGGCCGGAGAATAAGTCCTGTCTATGGGTGCTATGATGAAAAAGGATAAGATTCTTCCACGTGAAGGATGAGATAATCTATAATACTGGTCGATGAGGAATAATATCTTCCGAAAAATGAGAATCATTAAAGATATGTATATTCCTATCCTCATGAAGACTCTGATTTTATGTATATTCCTATCCTCATGAAGATTGTGATTTTATGTAAAACAATTATTAAATCAACTCGGAATCACTCCAAGTTTACAATCATCATGAGAAACAGGACTAATAGTCATGGGGAGAAATTGAGAGTTTAAATTGACTCAATCTTCAAAATTCTATTAATCATCTAAACTAATACGTATTATAATGAATCATTTTGACAAAATCGACTCATTCTTCTCCTATTATAAATTCTTTTTGGACAAGCTCTCCATATTGGTGCATAGATGAACTCAACCACGAGCAATAATATTGATATCAACTTTACATGTAAATGGCAATTCTTTATTTCAGAAAAAAAAAAGTATCTTTAATAGAATCATATCTATATTAAGATTAGATCATACAATGTAATTTTCTTTTTCTTTCCTTTTCTTTTTTTCTGTGAGAGGGTTAATTAATAATTCACGGAAAAGAAGAATTGCAGGGCAAAAAAAAAAAAAAAAAAAAAAAAAAAAGATCAAAGATCCGAACTGTAGCATTCTGCTGGCGCAACTGACGCCGTTCGAAGCTTTCGTGTACTCACGACTCTGTCGCGTCACCGCCGTTCCGGACACTCTCGAACCTTCGTATCTCTTTCTCTCTCTACACGAGCGCAGGCGCTCGGCTTCGCAAGATCGAAAATTTGATAGCACCCAGTTCGCGCAATCCGATCCGTTCCATTGGGTCGACGGCGCCGGAATGAGGAATCGGAGGTTCGCGCAGTTCCCGACGAGCGACGAGGAGGAGGACGAGCCGCAGTCCCGGAAGCGGGTCACCCGCTCCTCGAAGAATCCCGCGGAGGGCGAGGCCGACTCCAGGGGCAAGCGCCGGAAGCTGGTGAAGCTCGCGGACGAGGCGGCGGAGGGGGCGGACGGAGGAGGCGGAGGCGGCGGCGGTGGCGGCGGTGAGCCCGGGGCTGATCAGGAGGGCGGGCGAGAGGAGAAGGATGCGAAGAGCAATGTGAAGAGGAAGAGGAAGAAGGAGGAGGAGGAGGAAGAGGAGGAGGAGGAGGCGGAGGAGGAGGAGGAGCCCGACGAGGACGCGAAGCCGATCGGCGAGGCGATTAGGTTTTCCGGGAAGGGGAGGGGGCGGAGGAGCCACTACGAGGGGTTCGAATTCGATGGGAATCAATACGAGCTCGTGAGTATTTGCTCTTTTTTTTTTCTCTGTTCGCTATCTGGTTACTGTAAATTGAATGGAGTGATGTATGTGTTCGTTTGAAGATGGGAAGCTCGTCAATTCGCTGCTTGATGAGGTGTTGAAGGGAGGCCTGGAATTGGTTCCGCTCCATAAGGTTTTTAGGGTTTTTACCCGGTGATTTCTACATCGGATGGGATTGTTCGGTTTTCTCTCTCTCTCATGTTGTTTTAGGTTCTTCACGGGTTTTGTGTTCGTCTACTGAGAATTGGCTTTTCAGCACATCAAATTTTGCCTTCCTTTTTTCTTTGTTTTTAGTGGAAAAGATAGCTTCCACTGCGGTGTCATGATGTCTCCTTTATCAGCACATTGCATTCCTTTGGTCAGGATGATCACTTAGGCCGTGTAATTCACTGAAAGATATACGTCTTGCTTTTCTTAATCTAGTAAAAAATATTGTTCTTGGGTTTTCTTTTTCACTTCAGATCACTTCAGATCACTTGTTGACATTTGTTTGCTTGTTTGTTCAGTCTTGTTTGATGTTGTAATCCAGGATAAATGCTTAGACAACTTAAATGATATAATCCTCTTTGGAAAAATCTTCACCGCTTCCCTGTAACAAAGTTGGAAGTCTTTACTTTCCTTCTTCTTCAAACTTTTGGTTAACTTTTCTTCTTATTGTATCATGGTCATCATTCAGGAGGATCCTGTACTTCTAGTTCCTGCTGAAAAAGATCAAAAACCTTATGTGGCTATTATCAAGGTAACTATTCGATCCCTCCATTCTTGTTCAGTGCCTCCTAATCTCGCTGTTTGGTCTCAGAAAACTCGTTCCAAGTTATGTAAAAAGTATTAGTGATCATGTTAATTTAATTTAGAGTTTCATCACTTTACTTTTGAATGGTTATCATTGTGAGTTAGCATTGGAAGTTCTGAGGAACGGTATGTTGTTGAACGAAAATGCAGAATCTTGAACAATGTCAAACATATCCTCTTCTGTGTATCACATGTAATAAGGACTGGTGATCTTTGGATTTTATGTGTGTATCAAGGACTTTTGCAGCTACTGAATTAGATTCAGCCTGCAGTTTTCTGTGGATTCTGAAGAAGCTGATAAGTGGTAGTATGGAACAGATTAGTTGGGGATTGGGTTTTGACTTCCCTACGTGTTTAATCAGAAGAGTGGATGTCAGACTTTAGGTTGTCCTTATGACTAGAGGCTTGTTCAAGAGCTTCGTCCTACAAGGCACATTATTTGTTCAAGTTTGCCCCACTTTTAACAATAATGAATCAAATTAGATGATGGTATATATCTCTCTGTCTCCTCTATTTATCCATCAGCTCCCTCCATAGGGGCTTTTGTTACATGGGCATTGGCCTTATTCCTAGGTGAATATTTCTCCATTATGGTGGTTGATTTCTTTTCTTTACTTGAATTTTGCCTTCTCTCTTTATTATCTTGTGAAAACTTTGATTCTTTGACAACCGTCCTAGAAAAGTTTGTACCCTTGATTGCTATTATGTTTTGTCAAGTAGTATTCAGTTAAGCACTGATCATCTGATTATACAGGATATTGCACAAACGACAAAAGGAAGTGTGATGGTTACTGGGCAATGGTTCTACCGCCCTGAAGAGGCAGAGAAAAAGGGCGGTGGGAGTTGGCAGTCACGGGACACTAGACAGCTTTTCTATAGTTTCCATCGGGATGAGGTTCCCGCAGAATCTGTGATGCACAAGTGTGTGGTCCACTTCGTGCCAATTCACAAGCAACTTCCTAATCGAAAACAAAATCCTGGTTTCATAGTGCAAAAAGTTTATGACACCGTTGAAAAGAAGTTGTGGAAGTTGACTGATAAGGATTATGAAGACAACAAACAGCATGAGATAGATCTTCTCGTTCAGAAAACCTTACAACGCTTGGGAGATCTTCCAGACATTGATACAGAGGATGCTCATGCTGATCAGGAAGATCAGTTGAAGAGAAAAAGGAGCTTCCGACGAAGGAACATGTCACCTTTGGATGTCTCTAGAGAGGAAGATTTAACGGCCAAATCAGATCAACACTTCAAAGCTGAAACACCAGGAAGTTGCACAAGTAACACCTCTGAATACTATGCCATTTTAGTCAAGTTTAATGAACTGACTGGGGAAAGTGCTCGTGATAAATGGTTAGAGAGGCTTCTTCAGGCAGTGCAGTATGTTTGCACTTCTGAAGGAACTAATGATGAAAATGAAACTAAATGTTCTGAAGGAGTCAATGGATCTCAAGAACAGAAAGTGAAGGTATGGATGGCATTTTTTAATTAAATTAAGTTTCACTTTGGAAGTGGATGATGATAGAGATGTTGAACTTGTGATGTTATTTTTATTTGCTTTTAGGTTGAGCATCCTTTAATTTGGCCAGATGCTGCGGTGTCAGCAGTAACTGCCCTTGAGAAAGCTTCACATCAAACCCTTTCGTCAGATTTTCAGAAATATAATCAGAAGTTGAGGCAGTTGTTGTTCAATCTGAAGGTAAGAAATTGTTCGGCCTGTTATGGAAAAATCAATAGCATTCTAGCCGAATTCTGGGCACACACCCATGCAGGAAAAGCTCAGTGGTTTGTCTGTGCCCTTTGCTGTATAAGTTTTCCTGAGTATGGTATAAATGTGATTTCTATTCTTTTTTTATTTTTATTTTTCTTGCAGGGTAATGCACTTCTAGCCCGCCGTTTATTAAATGGAGAATTGGAACCTTCCAAGATACTGAACATGTCGCCCAGCGAGTTGAAGGTATTCTATCTATTGTTAAGTTCCGGTGTTCATATTATCAAACTGGATGGCTAGCTTTGTATACGCCAATATCTCAATTATTGGTAAAAAAGAAATTTTCGTTCCCACCAATCCTGGTTGCTTCTAGATTGGCCTATAAACTCTAGTTACTTTGTTTTTTGTACAATATTATTCATTATTTTTGTTCCTATGCAACAACATTCATGTGGTAATTTGTTTCTTTTAACTCTTCAAATGGACAAAGTGAGGGCAATTATATGAAGTTTTAGTTTTCATGAATTGATTTTTGCACAAATGCAGCTCTAATAATAAGTGACAAGAATTTTTCGCCCTTGCTTTGGCCAATGAAATGATTTCAGGAGCTGATATGGAGGGAAATTATCTTGGAATAATTTGATTTTATTATATGGATCCTGTATGCATTAGTCAGTAAATCACAAGCGGTGTAGTGCATGGGAGTATCAGTTTAACCGTGTCTGTTTCACTAGCTCATATTTCTTTTCTATTACGCCTATTCTTGACTTCATAATGTTGTGCTTTAGTACTTATTTTGATGAGGTCCGCTTGATATTACGTGCTTGCTATTTTTCAGAACTAGAAATATAGCGAGATGTTGTTATGGAGGAAGTTTGCTTCTGGTGCTTATCCAACTTGCTGCGATAAAATCATAAAAGTTGGTAGTTGTGGTCACCAATTTCAGAGATGTTTGGGGTGGCTTAGAAGATAAACATTTTTTTCTAGGCTGTACCTTCAGCTTTGGCTCTTTGAAAAGCTTCGGCTTTATTGAATTTACTATTGGCATTCTACAAAGTTTTGAATTGTTTCCGTCATATTATGATTATTATTTCATGAACTAATTACCTACATCGTGGTCACAGCTGTTTTATCGTGGAAATGGATATTGTTAGTGGTTGCTAATTCACAAGTGAATTAATTAGCATGTTTGTATCTGATATCACATGGTGTAGTCAAGTTCGTGCTTTATGATTACCATCATTCTATGCTCTTTCAAACTAGACAAGTGACTGCTCATTCTCCCCCCTTAAAAACCACAGGAGGGCTTGACTGCAGAGGAGACGGCAAGAAAGGAACCAGAGGAGTCGGAGTGCATGCAGGTCACTTTTCCATCATCCTCAGAAGTTCAAAACTGGTTACTGAAGATTCAGTACTGCTATAATTTATCTCTGTGTGATCAGTGTCACTTATTGCTATCTTATTTTATCTGGTGAGCAGATGACGGATGCCCGTTGTTCTAGATGCAGTGAGTTTAAAGTTGGTGTGAGAGACATCATCCAGGCTGGACATGGAGATCGTTACCAGGTATTTTTCCCTTGCTGATCAATTATTATAGCTTTCGTTGGATCAACGAACCATTCTGAGTGGACAAGTTTTTATAGTAGATTTCAACATGAACAAATCAGTATTACAGTTAAATCTATATGGTGGTGGGCTATTTCTTTCATTACGAGCCAGATCTCTTATGGTCGTCATGGACTTATTCTGTGATATCTGGTCAGTGTGTGTTGTGTGGAGGCTATATGTTCCGTCTTATCCTGGTTGATTTAACTGAAAGTGTATGGCAGCTACTAAACAACCATGATATGTGCACTGACTGTTGTTGCATTTATCACGACAGATCCTGTTTGGTCTTAATGGGGAATAAATATCTGCTTGTGTTTTATAATGGGCCAAAGAACACAAGAAAACAGGTTGTCAAGATTGTGGGTATTTAAATTCCTCATCATAAAGGCTAAAAAATTCCAGTATCAACAGTACCTTGCACTTTCTTAACTGAAGTTGCTGCTGATATATTCCTCCTGATGCCTTGTTTCCCAGAGGTTTTAATATACAGCCCGATTGTCATTTTAGTCAGATTGCCTGCTTTGGAGCTAGAGCCACATACAGCTTGAGAGACTCGTTCACTGCTCCATTTTGAGTGAATTGTCATGTATTTCAAGTTGGAAGGGGATAGGCTGCTACATATAGCATAAGAATTTCTTTGCATCTTTCTCTCACCTTGCTTTTAGTTTTTCTCTGCACTTTCATTTAATTTAATCCTTATCCAAATGCACCTTAAAAATGACCTTACATCTTGAGGGTTTTGCTTGCAGTTAATCGACAATTCTGTGATAATGATACCGTTGCCTTATTTTTAAGACTTAATGCTGAGACACTAGAAATTTTGATTTCAGCTGGAGTGCATTGCTTGTGGACATTCCTGGTACGCATCTAGAGACGCGGTGTCGATGCTGACAATAGATGGGCCAAGCTCCACTAGAAGTGTGGGTACCGCACCATGGGCCACTACGAAGTTCGAAAGCGTGGAGAAACAGCTGGCTAGTCCCCGAGAATCTACCAAGCCACTGGAGGATGCTTTTAAGAAAAGCACTGAAGCTAAAATCCCATTTTTAGAAAGGCAGAAATCGGTTATCAAATCCAAGTTAGACGAGAACTCCGAAATCACAAAATGAGCTAAGTAGGCACTTTTTGCACCTTCATAGCATCCTTAACTCGGCAGTGGTCAGCGAAGGTTAGGATCACGATGTACAGTTGTTATGGATAGTCGTGCTGCTGCTGTGTTCATAAATAGGTGTATATTCTCCCAATATCTAGTCATGAGATTGGATCAATGCTGGCGGAGATAGAATTGACCGACTTTTTTTTTTATAGAGATGCATACAATTTCTTGCCCAATCTTTTCAAGACAAACGAATGTATGGAGGGATGGTTTGCAATAGGCCTGTTGCGGCGTGCTGGGTAGGGTACTGGCTGCAATATAACCTGCAGTATGATTGTTCATACGGTGCAAAAGTGACATTGCCACCCCTACTGCTCAGTGCGGCGAATAGGTAATTTCATTGTTCCATCCATCTAGGGATGACCTTTTAGTTGAGCCTCGGTTTCAATATGAAGCGTCTGCGAGTTATTGCGATTGAAGTGTGCCGATAAGAAACTTAGAGATGACGATGCATCTTTTGCCGTGCATTGTCGGATGGCACAAGTTTTTCCTTTTTCCTCTTTTCCATGGAAGCCCTCTAATTAAGTTATATCATGTGGAGGAATGAGGATTGACAACCAAAAGTTTAAGGTGGTCGCTTGGATTGGTATTCAAGTAATGATCTGTTCATCAAAGTCGCAGATGCCAAAGCAACTGAATTTTCTGGTGGATGCAAATTCCGGTTGGTAGTACGTTTCATCATGTTACATCCGCCATTATTACAACTCGTCTCCTCCGGCCTCCCTCCTAAATACTCTTTCCATCTTGTGCTTGTCCATTTCACGTCCTAACAACCTGGTGGTTGGGTTGGCTGCTTCTTTTCATGCTCGCCTCCCTTTCAATTGTTGCAAAGGGTGCTGAGGAACCTTCCTTGTCAATTATTGTTGGGAAGGTTCATCCATTGAGACTTGGAAATAGTCAGAAAGGGGCAAGTGGGAATCGTTAAAACGTCAAGTGTCTTGATTTACATGCGACAAACTCAGTGTACCAGCACAAACTAACCTCGGAGGAGAAGCTTAGTTGTCTGTTTAACACAGCTTTATTTGATGCACATGAAATGTCACGTCAAAGCTTTTGCATATTCAAGGTACAACAAACGAAAATATCAAAGAAAAGAGCGGAGGAGCCTTTGCTTCAACTTTGGAAAACTGTTCAAAAAGTCTAAATCACGATCAATTTGGTCATAGACCTTTCATTTATGTTATTTTGGTCCTAAATCTTTTGATAGTTGGACAAATTAATCATGAACTTTTCAATCGTGAACAAATTTTTACTTTTACAATGATCCCAACTCCTCTAAATCTGATCATCAACTTTTGGTGCGGATTAGCAGCGGCATCAAATGTTCTGCTGCTCGGCATTACCAACAAACGAGGAGCAATTTCCCTAATTGCAGCTTAAGAAGTGGAGATTATCGAGGATCTTAAACGGTACTTTTCAGCCACCTCCTTTAATAAATTAGTAGGGGGGGCGCATCAATTAAAAAGTGGGAATTGGGATTTGTCAGTTGGGGGAAGATTCCGTGGGCTTGATGTTGGACCGACAATCGCTTTCGAGATTTGGCTTTGGCTTCCCCCTCCCGCCAACGCCCCCATCACATGCTCCCCCTCTTTTATTAATATCAAAGCCAAGGTACACGTCGTCAATCGGTCAAATCCCCTGTTCAAATCCCCATTTTTTACGATATTGCCCTTCCTTTTGCTTCTTCTTTTTTTTTTTTTTGAGATTACATAATAACAGTAGCCTTTCGCTTCATGGCTCATTGGAAAAAGGGTAATGGGCAGATAGACCATGCATCGCTTTGCATGCGTTTCTCGGCCATTAATTTTATAGGTGTGTAGAAAGTCAAATATTCAATTCGGGGAGATTTTGGCCAAAGTTATCCTGATTCTATACTTGAGAGTGTATTTCTCACCTTTTATTTTCTTTTACGAGTTTTAAAAATGGGTCATCAGTTTTTTTTTTTCTATTTTAATCTTTTGCCGAGATCGGATTTGATAGTTCGAGATTGGATTTGATTGTATCTATCTCTCATGTCATGCGAGATGATTTAGCTAACTACAAATGATAAAATGATTGCGATTTCTTCATACGCTAGCATAAAATATCTCAAGATGTTGACATGTATATGATTTGCTACGATTTCCTCACTAGTCTATCCTCCTTGGCATGTATTATCCAGGGTGGTTTTCGCCAAAAAAACAAGGAAGGACAATAATTTGGACCACTTGGGATGGTCGCTTTCGCATTAGTTTCCATTCCAAGCACTTCGCTATCAACGAAGCTGTTGTGACGATTTCAAATCGGAGGTGAATGTTTTGGCCATTTCTTGGTCAACTAGAAGTCCAAGGCGGGATTCCCTATTCCTCTGGGGTTTATGGTAAGTTCACAGGGGTGGATCTGAAAATTTTAACCCCCGTAAAACTATATCAATATTCAAATATCTTATTCTCTTATCAGCGAGAACAGCCAAATTAAATGTTGTGATTCCTGTCTTGATGTCCTCAATTTCCTAGGCATTTGAATAATCATTTCTCGTGGGGCTGCCGCTTTGGACACCAGCCCTTTTCCCTGATTGATTAACCTTTAAAATTTATCCAAGAGACTGCCCCGGGGCAGCAGTAGCAGGGGGGACAAGGCCAAGTTCAGAAGGATTCATCTGTCTTTTCAAGCATCTGGGCATCCATTTCAAGATTTACCCTAATCACTTGCTCAAAAAGCATAGGGAAAATAAATGGAAGCAGGCCAAAAACCAAAAAGAAAATAAGAAAAGGGGTCAAAACAACACCCATAACATGAAAAAACCACATGATGACTGCAAGGCAATTTGCTTTTTTGTGTAGACAGAGAACTGAGGCTTGGCAGCTCTCTGTCTCTCTTCTTAAGGGTTTGCTTATATTGACCAGAGAGAGAGAGAGAGGGAGAAAGAGGGGGGTCACTCTCATCTTTATCTGCAGTCTAAGAAATCTCTCAGGCATGCTAGTACTCTATCATTGGCTCGCCTCACTCTCTCTCTAACTCCCACTTTCTGATGTCCACCATGCTTTACCGCTTCTGGGGCCAAGTTCTTTGCTTGTGTTCCTCACTTTACCCTTTACGACTTTGTCCATTTTCTTGGCATACTCTAAAACAGTGAAAGAGTCACTGTTCAATCGTTACGGCTCACTCGTTCTTGAAGAAGGAATTCTTGGAAATTCTTTTTTGGCGCTGAGGGAAGATTTATGAAGACTTCGAGATCAAGCATTTGGTGGGATATGATTGCATCTGCTCGCAGTTCGTTGGGTCTTTCTTTGAATCCACTTCTGTGAGAGATCTGGTGGGGTATGTCCGGCTTCTCAAGTTTCGATTTTTATCATTTGGTTCTTCCTCCTCTTAACTTGTAATGCAAGTGAAGTTGCAGATAAAGACGTTGCCTTTTTTTTAGCTGAGGTTGTTGTAGCATCTTCCTCTGTTGCTTTCTAGCCCGTCATAGTATCTCAGAGGATAAATTTTTGGATTCGAGGGTCTTGTTCTTTTGGGATCAGGAACAACCTTTTTCAAGTTCATGTGATCCCATTGTTTCTAAGCCAAAATGGGTTTCGCGGGTTTCCAAAAAGCAGTAAGATCATGAATTTTTGTTTTGGTTTGGGAAGTTTAGGAATTGCTCCTCGTGCATTTGCTTGATGTGACAGTATTGTCAGTTTCTGGACTTGGTGTGTGGTTTATTGATTTTACATGTGAATCCTTGTGTGTCTCCGTTTTGCATTGTACTTTTGAGGTCTATATTTTTATCACTCTGATTTAAATCTCCAGTTTTGCTTAATGAGCACTTATTCGCCTGGTTTGTGCCCAGCACAAGTTACAGATTCAATAAAAATTGTCTCCGTGTGAGCTTCATTTCAACGATGCCGATGTAGAAGTTCATATTCAAGTCCTGTGAAAGTATTGCACGACACTTTTCTTTCGCCTTCCTCTAAATTCTGATCGTAGCACTAGACTGCACTTTGCTCAGTGGAAAGTTTCGGGTTTCTTCTTTGGAGTTCACAATGTGATCCTTTTATTTGCCGTGCAGAAGTATGGATTTATAAATGGGGGTGGACATGGATCTGAACTTCGAGAAGAGCTGCACCATGCGCCATAGCCCAAAGACTGTTCTCAGATCTCATCGACATAGCTTAAGCACTGAAAAGAGGAAGGAAAACGCAAAACATGCTCGTGAAGACGATTTGCTGATCCTTAATGAAGATTTCCTGGAAATAGATTTTGGACGCTACCGTAGTGCTTCCTGCAAGACCACTTCCTCTAGGCCTGTAGAAGGAAATGTCGAATTCAGGCGAGGTTCTGTATATCAAAGTTCTCGAGAGATCAGGAGGATGAACAATATCGGAACTTTGGAGAGGAGGAGAAAAATTGAAGTGTCACGGGGCAGCAATACAACTTCCTCTGTGAGTATTGTCGATTCTTTGTGTCCTTCAGATAAGGAAAGCCCACAGAAGAGATCGTCAGTGATTTCGCTAAGCTTGGACTTGAATTCCTCTTCTAATAACAAGCCTAACATGCAGCCTCCCACCACCAATCGTTCGAAAGATATATGTCTAAATGTGGATGACAGAAAGATGCAATGTGCAGAAGCTTTGGACAGAGATTCAATGGGGGATCTCAAATTCCGGTGTGGCAAAAACATTGGGCATTCTAATGATAGTAACGGGCTTCAAGAAAGAGATAAAGTCCGCCCATTTCCCAAGATGTTATCTGCAAAGGTGGAAATGCCCCCTTCCCCTTCTTTATCAGAAAGCCGCCCCTCTTCCAAAACCAGCTCGAAAGTTCGACTCAACTCTGTCAGAAAGATGTTTGATCCTTTAATAAAGTCTAAATCCCTACGGAGCTCTTTAACTTATGCCAGGGAAGATGGTTTAGTCCAAACTACTGGGACGGTGCATGTTAGAAGGGATAGGACACTTAGAAGATCCACAACTACATCTTATGATTTCTCAAGCACATCACACAATTGTAGATCGACTGCTCAAGTTCCTGAGACTGACTGCAGTCATTCCACGGTCCAAGAGTCTCCAGTCCACCTACATGGCTTTCTCAAATGCAGGGATAAACACGGAGTGCCATTTTTTGAGTTCTCTTTGAAGTGTCGGGAAGAGGTTCTAGTGGCCCAGAAATGGAAAGCAAATAATTCTTTTAGTTGGGTATATAATTTCCATTCCCTTGATGGAAGGAAAAAGAGCAGTGCTGAGGGATGGGCATTGGATGATGGTGAGAAAGAATTGTCCATGGTGGGACAGATGCAAGTTTGCTGCTACTTGTGCTCGGAACTGAAAGGTACCGGATCTTTCGATAATTCTTTGATGACAGAGTTTGTTCTGTATGATATTGCGCATGCAAGACGAAGCACGGCTCGTAAATCCCAAGATCAAGCTAGCTCTTTGCCAGAGGTAAAATGCGTGAGCAGGAACATTCCTAGATGTGTTGGGAGGATGAGCAAAATAGACGACATTGCCAACGCCGTTAAGATCCAGCATCAGAGAAGACATACTCTGGATAGTAGAGATCCTGATCGTTTGAATTTGTACCCTTGGGCTCCTTCCAAACTGCGTCCAGACCTTGAGATTGCGGCTGTAGTTATCCAGGTTCCATATGAGAAGACAGAGAGCTTGAAATATAAAAGAGGGGATAAGATTGATGATTATGCTCATCCAAGCCTCCTTAATCTCTCTGTCTTTGAGCAGACGAAAGTGCAACTTCCAGAAAGAAGTCGTAATGCAGTTCAGGTGGTAATTCCAACTGGAAATCATGGTTTGCCCGATTGTGATAGCCGTGGCCCTTCGTCATTATTAGAGAGGTGGAGGTCAGGCGGAGGTTGTGACTGTGGTGGCTGGGACATGGCCTGTCCCCTTTCTGTTTTTGGCAATCCCAAAATACAGTTCACTGAAGATCAATCACTTGTGGACAATCAGAAGCCTTTAGAACTTTTTCTTCAGGTTAGTTTTATATTGAGTGCAAGTGGAATTTTTTATTAATATTAGAAGATTCAGAGTGGGTGGAACTATATTTTGTTGATGAGAATATTGGGTTTAAAGCCTTCAAAATCTTTTCAATGTCTAATATAGGCGCTGTAGCTACACATTTGAAAATTTCTAATTAATGTGCACTAGCTAATGAATTCATTATAATCAGCCTTTCTCCTGTTACCATGTTGACTACTATACAATTAGTAAGAACACTTTTGAAAGTCCTGAAACAGCTAGAACAGTTTTTTTCCCCTCTTTTCAGTTCAGTATTCTGAAGTAAGTTGCAACGTACTGGATCATAGAAAATGTTGAAGAAATAGTAGCAGATCTCTATCAGTTGTCTGGAGTAGATGCCTGTAAGAGCTAATGACATAATGTCATACTTTATTTCTGTTGCTGCTTTACCAGTGGCGGTCGTGTATGCTAAGGACCCATTCTAGATGCTTGTAAATGTGTACTGGAATTTTTGCTTTCCTTTAGGCACAAGCAGTCTCTTACAGCTTTCTTATTTTCTGTTGTATGCATGTAGGGAGCCAAAGAAACCACTCCAGCTTTAACAATGAAGTTTGTTGAAGAGGGGAACTATGCTGTCGACTTTCACGCTCACTTGTCCTCCTTACAAGCTTTCTTTATCTCGGTTGCTATGTTACATGGTTCAGGGGTCATGAGTGCTTCCAGGCAAGAGACTAAGGAAGCGCCGCTAAACAATTCGTTGAAAACGCTCATAGAAGAAGAAGTGCAGATTTTGATAGGAGCAGTTGCAGAGGATAAAAAAGCCCCAGAGAAGATGAAAGACATGCCTTCCTCTTATGCGCTTAATCCTCCATTCTCCCCGATTGCACGAGTGTGATATATAAGCTCCACACATAAGGCTGTAGTGTTTCTGCAGTGAACTCCTGACCAGGACCAGCAAGTCCCTTGATGCGGGTAAAACGAGAGATGGTGAACTGAGATCTGTGAAAAGGGGCCGCTGCTGTATAAAGATGGGCTATCGAGTCTCTTGTTGGCTAAAGATGGGTAATTTGTTGGGTGGTCCCAATTTGAGGCAAAGCACAGGCGATTCTGCATCGAAATGTTGGCTACCAAATATCTGCCACGGTCTAATAGAGCTTGATAGGCGAGTTGTCATATTTCTTCATTGTTTTTTCCAGTTCTCCCTCACCTTTTCTTAGTTAGAGTTACATGTAGCATCACACTACTGTCCATATGGTAGGTTACTAGGTTCGATAGGGAAGAAGAAAAAAGGGTCTTAGCTTGATTCTTCGGAGATGCAAGAATTTTTTCTGCTTTTCTAGTCTTTTTACATGGAGGGCATGCTTGTGGAGTTTGATTTGGAAGAGCTCTTGTTGCCAAACCCTGTAAGGGGAGCCTGAGAGACCTTGGTTAAAGCCATTTGCGATTGCCAACACCATGTAATGAATAATACCAATACCAGTTGCCCCATTTTTCTCAGGAATTAATGTGTTCTATCTTTGCAAATCAATGAGAAAGCATTTCGGGCTTCGCATCCCGTGACATTTTGCTTTTCCCAAGTCATTCGTTTACTGTTTATCTCGAAAGTGACGTACCGCTCCAGACGGCGGTTTCGCAGCTTCAAATTGCAGAGGTGCGGATTTGTGAAGAGTCCTGCCAATCCAGAATCCAAAGTGACTTGCCATCTCGAGTGTCTATTTTCCTTGGAATTTTTTCCTTTGTGGGGGCAAACAACGCTTTCTTGAACCGGAACTTACGACATTCGAGTGCATCTTAACTTTGTTCTTTGGTCGAGATGAATGTATGGCCATGGGGAGAGCATAGAAACAGGGAAATATGAGAAATAAATATAATTCCAATGTTGAGTGAGGGAGACAAAAAAAATAAAAAAATGAAGACGCCGTTGCCGGGGATCGAACCCGGGTCACCCGCGTGACAGGCGGGAATACTTACCACTATACTACAACGACTTTGTTGTCATTAGCCTCGCCTATTTTTATATAATAAAAAAATTGGAATTTATTTTCTCCTAAACTTATCACAAATGTGCACTTTAGCCCTAAAATTTGTTAGCATTTTCTATTTTTTCAAAATTACCACAAATTTGCACTTAAAAATTTAGGGCTAAAGTGCACATTTGTGATAAGTATAGGAGAAAATAAATTCTAATTTCTTTAATATATAAAAACAGGTGAGATTACTGACAACGAGGTCGTTGTAGTATAGTGGTGAGTATTCCCGCCTGTCACGCGGGTGACCCGGGTTCGATCCCCGGCAACGGCGTCTTCATTTTTTCTTTTTCCTTTTTTTGTTTTTTGTTTTTTTGTTTTTGTCTCCCTCACTCAACATCGGAATTATGGGTGACCCGGGTTCGATCCCCGGCAACGGCGTCTTCATTTTTTCTTTTTCCTTTTTTTGTTTTTTGTTTTTTTGTTTTTGTCTCCCTCACTCAACATCGGAATTATGGGTGACCCGGGTTCGATCCCCGGCAACGGCGTCTTCATTTTTTCTTTTTTTTTTGTTTTTGTCTCCCTCACTCAACATCGGAATTATATTTATTTCTCATATTTCCTTGTTTCTATGCGCTCCCCATGGCCATACATGCATCTCAACCTTGTTCTTTGTTTCCATCAAGAAAATCATATCAAGAAAATCATATTGAGTCTTTCAAAAGTTACTAGAGCATGGAACCCAATGGGTAATCTTCCAAGTACGGCATAAGTTTGCCGGGGTTACTCAATTTGGCACTCTTACAAGTTAAATTTCCATTTAACTTGAAACTTGTAATATGATGCCCTTCAATTCAACATATACACATTTTTTCATAATCTTAGAACCTAGTATACTTCTTTCTTATATGAAATTTTTGGAGGGAGAGTCAGAGATAGCCTCTATCAAGGCCCCAAAAGGATTTGGAGTAGCATTTCAATTTCAATTTGGAGCAGAATCTTTTCAAAGTTGAACCCTTAAGGGACTCGAAAAATTTAAGGCTCAACAAGTGTCTACATAAAAAAATTTTCATGTAACGTCATCGTCAATGTGATTACATGTTTACATCAAATGAATGACAGACATCTACAAGCTGTGGTTGCACTTGCTTGCGGCAGCCATTAAAAAATTTATTGATGTCAAACTATATGTTGAACTGGGACAATGAAGCTCCTCGCCAAATTTGGTAAACGAAAATTTAAAATGAAAAATGCTGCTCCCTCTGCCGACAATCTTGGCCTCTACTCTTTTATCATGTACACAAACTGCTTCCGCAAACTGAGCAGCAAATAACTAATGCATCCCCATTCGACTGCTGAACAAAAGGAATTTCACAACCACGATCCGTTCTGGCTATGTTTCACAGGTCAAAAAATGCTGCCCCCACTGGAGAATGATCTCCACCTTTACTCTTCTATAATGTACACAAACAACTTCCGCAAAACCGAGCAGCAAAAAACTAATGCATCCCCATTTGACTGCTAAGCAATAGCAGTTTCTCAACGACGACCGGTTCTGGCTATGTTTCATCACGTCAAGGCACACGAGGATGTGACCCAAACTTCATGCGCACTCATCTGTCATGCCCTTCAACACATTACTCCATTTTAATTCTGTGACCAACCACAACTATCTATTGCTGGAGCAGTTCATGGATGAGGCTGCCGAAGGCAGAGAAGATGATGACTGCAGTTCCAAGCTTAACAACGGTGAATGATCTTCTACACCGTCCTTATAATGCTGTCCTTGAGCAGTTACTTTTGGCTTGTCCAAAGAGAATAGTCTCTTAAAGGACTCATATGATGCAAAGAATAGCGCTCCTTGAGAAATGTACATAATAAGTCTTGGAGTCAATCCCCTGATTATAAAAGTGAACAGGAGGAAATTGGCTCAATATGGTCATCACCTTCCAAACATAGTCAACTATTGTGAGGGAAGATAGTATGGTGTAGGATAACATACTCCTGGATGAAGAAAGCAATACCTGTAGAGGCCTTTCAACCCTTCATGCCGGCCTATTTCTTGAAGGGCACGGAAAACGCCATTATAGGGACGAATAGAACCAGGTATCTGCAAAGTAACCAGCTTTTGAGAAGCTCATCAGGTTAACTAATAATTTCAACCTGATATGTTACTTTGGATTGAGATTACAGGCTCATGATAATCAAATCTAACTTTCAACTCTGAAATGAACAAACACTTCAAACCTCACTGCTATATTTGACTGCCCAGGCAAGATGGCAGATTGCTTTAGTAACCTCAAAAATGAATTCCAAATAAGATGTTTGTATCTCCAAAATTATCATCCAAAACATGCTTTAGTGAAAGCAACTGATTCGGTTCATATGTCGACTGATATGACAGTTTTTCAGAAGAAGGCCGTAAAGCCCCAGTCACAGATCCAAGCTCATTAGCTTTCATAATCTCAATATCGAAAAAGAAAATTAATTTCTTCATAAGCGGACAAAGAGTTTGATATACTGCTATGAAACCCCGAAATAAATGGTTGGCATGATTTTGCGTTGTTCTTAAAATTGAGGCAAGTCATGTTGATTTACTCCGCATTCCTCCGATTATTAATCAATTGCAGAAATAACTGCCAAATAACAGTGTACATAGTTCAGTGATTCCTGAATAAATGGACAATTACAGATAACTCAGTTATGGCTGCTGCGAAATAAGAAGAGAGTGGACAAGCAGAAGTAAACATGGCATCAATGAGAGGAAGACCCTTGGAAGTACTTAAGTGTAATTTATTTTTAGATGATTTACAGAAAATGATCATCATAGACAAACAAACCACCATCCCCCAAGTGTATAATTGTCCTTACTTCACAATGCCTTTCTTTTCTTTTTTTCTTTTTTTAACATTTCCACAAAACCAAAGTTTCATGTGTTCATATGTTCCAGGTGCTGGTGATTTATACTATCCATTCTATCAAATTGCCGAGTCAGAATTCACACAAATGGACAGTCTCCACCTACTTCTCATTTTGTTATCATTTTGTACTGAAAAAATAAAAGCTGACCATGGAATTGATGAGATCTTCACTTAACATCATCCCTTACTTTGTGTATAGATTGTGTTACATACAGATATACATATGCAATGAAATCCCACCAAACCTGAGTTTGTAATCTTGTCTTCACTACATCAAAAGGAGTTGAAAATAAAGCCGCAGTAGATCCTGCTAGTCCTCCACAAGCAAGCTGCACGAGTTGTAAAATAAACACCCGCTTCAGCCAAGAATAAAAATAATATGCTGTAGACCAAATTAATCCATGGACTCAAAAAGGAAAATGGGAGGCAGGCAGACAACCAACCGTCTGCAAGGTGTTCAGTTGAGCACCAGGTGGGAGTGAGGAAAGCGTCCACATCTTTAGATTCTCATAAACATAGAACTGCAAGTGGTGTAAGACAAGATTAAGTATTTACTTGCCAAAGAAAATGACGATTACAAGCCACAACAACAAAAGAAACCCATAATCTCGTGCATCCCCATATCTACCTTGACCACCGAGTGGGGAATATTTCTACAGAGCACAGCTCCCCAACCAGCATATAAAGAAGGCAAACCACCTCTCGTGATTATTCCAACCAATGCATTCCTGCAAAAACAAAATGTAAAAGTAAATAGCATGGCAAATGAACTACTTAATTAAACAAAATATGCTCTCAAAACATGCTTGGCAACCAAGGATAAAGGAGCCAGGGGATTATTTTATGAGGCTGCTCCAGAGAAACATCTCAAGGAGATGCAGGACTCTGATCATAGGAAGAAATATGTGAAATCCATCACAACCTCCAACCTTCTAACTCTGACATGTAAAATGAGGAGATTATGGCAATGGGATTACACTAGAATACCAGCAGTTATGATAGTGAGAGCCCACTTGCATCTGCTGCTTTATGCGTTCACTAGGAGTGTAGACAAAAGAGGTAGCAATGCTTGCACAACCACCTGCAATACAATGTGTGATGGAGTAATACTCCTGCATAAAGAAGTAGATCAGATATCAGGAAAACAGACACTATTCAGTTGGGTCCATTCAAAACCTTGCCAAGGCTAGAAGGGGGCATCAAAACCTTGCCCACATTTAACGTAGCAAAAAGAGAAACACCAGAAAAGTCGAGAAAGAGAGTTTAGAAAGCAAAATGACAAAAAATCTACCTTGGGGAAAAGAGGAAGTAAAGTGCCTTTTACCGACTCGTATGTGAAAGTATAAATTGCAGAAATTGGACCTGAAGATGCAATTTTGCTTGAGATACCTCGATATAGTCCAGTTAGACCTGGAAAATGAGACAAACATTGACCGATTTTCACCGGCTATTTAGCAATATAATACAAACAGGCAAACCCTTGTGGCAACAAGCGAAAGAAATTTTAAATGACACTGTTGAGATCATCTCGAATCTAATGAAGCATACCTCTCTCAGAAACAATTGATTTTCCAATATAGCAAAGAGACTTCTGCTCTGCACGGTAAGACTGAATGACAGTTTTGATTGTATCTACTGGGTGAAGACAAAGGCTGACAAAGATGCCACTAAATGCCCCAGCAAATGCATGTTCTTCCTTGGCAACAGCAGCCTGAGGCTTATCATGTCCCAGACAGTGTATCTTCATGGTATGCTCTTCCTGGGCAGGATGATGATTGTCCTCTTCCTTTCTTTCAGGAAAGAATTCAACACCGTTAGTGCTCTCATAGCCAAGTTTGCATTCACCTTTTTCAGACGCTACAAATTTTAGATGATGATCTGCATGAAGTGCAGAAGATGCAGCTTTTGAGATACAGCTGTCTGCCTCAATATTGGCCACTTTGAGGTAATAATCCGAAAGCAATAAGGTGCTTTCCTTCTTGTCCAAGATCAATTTTGCATTGTTAGCCACTGGCAAATCCTTGGATTGGATAGAGGGGGTGTAAGAATCAGCATTTCCACTATCTATGAAGCTTTTGGGGCCTTTATCTCGTGACATAAGATCCTGTGGTGGAGTAACTATTTCTCCACAAAAGTATTTACCAGGTTTTTCACTATCAGATATAGCAGTCTTGAAAGGATGTTTGGCCTCAGCAGGTATCAATTCACTCATCCAGCCATAAATAAGTCCCAGTCCAGATGAGATCCCCAAACACGAAATCCCTTTTCCATCCCTAGGTCCATTAAGCAAATTGGTCATATCCCCACTAAAATTCCGTACCGGTGATTGATACTGCCCAGTGCTCTCCCTGTTAAGTTTAAGCACTGATGTTCTGTTAGTTATCCTAAGGATGTCTAGGTACAGTTGCCGCATCTCTGTTAAGTTGATGTCAGAATGACTACATTTAGGCAAAGTAGATGTACAGACATTTTGTTGCAATTTCACATTATGCAAGATATCTTCCTTCTCGCCAGAGACTTTGTAACTTAAGTTTGTTTTTTGTTGTAAAACTGCAAGAGAACGACTTGTATAGTCCCATGCATGGCCAAATGCTGAGATGAGTTCAGAAGTGCTCAGTAATTCAGATGATTTGGACTTGGGATCAGCCTTTTCCTGCTGAAAAGTTTCAGCATGTGCAGGGACACCCTCTTTGTGGACAAAATCAGCAAACTCAAAGGTTGCCTGCTCAATTCTGTTACATTTGTACTGGATTGAAGGTTGACTCCTTCTAGGTTTTTTGCTGGTCTGACTTGTAGACATTCTCAAACCCCCTCCAAAGAGGCAGATACTGCAGCAATAACTCAGAGAGGTAAAACTGCAACTTAAAGAATTAACTGTCACCTTATTTGATTAATTTGAAACTAATAGTAAATGCAAATAAACCTATGCACACTGTTATGCCTTTTGTCCTGATTTTGATGGGATTCTCACGCTATTATTCTCAGGCTACATAGGGAATAATAAAATTCCTCGGACTTGATAAACTTAAGTGTATCTCGGTAATAGTAGTGGATAGCATACCTAATATATTGCTTTCTGATCAAGGTACTGAACCAATGAATTTAAACTCAGCATGTTCAAACTATAAGGAACTAAAGTTACAAAGAGGTATATTCGGAGTGATCTTTACCATAACACGTAAATTATCAGTCAAAGCCTTCCCGTTGTCGCGTTACATCTGCCAACAGTCCCTCCAATCGAAAAGAACCAGAGCAAGCAGCTTAATGATGGACTCCTGCTGGGGTTTTAAGGAAGAAAAGAATTACACTTTTACGATAATAAACGTACAGGAAATCACGAATAAGATGCTGGCTGCCCCCAAAGCCATCATAAGAAACTAACCACATGTCAAAAACAAGTTTGGAACACAAACAACTTTTGAGCTCTAAGTTCACTAATTCCAACTAGTTGACCCAATCAATCCCAGATTTTGCTCAGCATAGCAAGGCCATATTACGCCATTCCTGATTACTCCATAGTCCACAATCCACACCAAAGCTCTACTTTTTCATCAAAGAAGCTACTGAATCCCGGGCACTTCTACTGTATATGGTGTGCACGATACAACATTACTACGTGCCCTTATTAAGCACAAGAACCTCGTAACACAATCTTAAAATTCTCGTATGACAGTTACGCAGCTCCCTTAAACAAGTCTATGTACCTCAGAAATCCCACTGAGTCACCCACACCTTCGAATTCTCCATTGCCATAGTGGTCAAAGAAGCACAATTCATTTGAAAAAAAAAAAGCTATGGCGGGCGAATGTATTGAGTCTCAAATCGACGACACAACGTGCGAACCGAATGCAAAGTCATGGGCTTGAGGAAACCAGTTTCCTCTTCTTACCCGCTAATTTTCCGGGCAAAAAAAAGGGAGAAATTTGAAATCAAATGCATCATCATTCAAAAAACCCAGAAGGGAAAAAGAATGAAATGCACAAGAAATGGTGACCAAAGCAAGCAATGCAGAAGAATCGGAGAACCCAAAGAACCTGGGCAAGCTCGACCCGTCACGAGCCGAAACCAGCGCCTCCGCAGCTCGGCGATTCATTTCCCTTCTTCCCCCGAGAAGATTCAGAGAGCTGTGGGGACTGTTGCTGTAAAATCAGGGTTTAAGGAGCGCGGGTTTATGTAGAAACCTGGGATTACGCTCTGCGACAGCGCGAACTCGAAAGATGCTGCGGCGTGCCGGGGATGGAAATTGCTGGGAAAATTCGCGTGTTGGCGCGACTACCGTATGGATTTGGCCCTGCGCGGCGAGGAGATTCGATCCGATGCGCCTGACCGCAAGCTTCATCGAGCATCTGGTACGACGAACGATTGGAAAAATCCGAAATTTTGCTCCATGGGGTGGGGTGGGAGCTTCCTCGGTCGTACGACGTATAAGCCAAAATTGGAGCGACACTTTCAAAGGAAAAATTGTTTTCGATTCAAATTCGATGCAGTCAAGCCACGATGTCCAGGGTCTCCATGAGAACATGGTTAATAGGGTGGAAAGAGCATCTAAACGGTAGATCAAATTATGCGCATCGAGAAATCATTGTAATGTCCTAAATTCAACCTATCATCGAGTCAAGTTATGAGGAATAAGATTTCCCGTTACCAATTTTTAAGTCTTGTGAATATGGATGCCAGGCTGTCTTTGACAAGATGGGGACATGAAATTAGTTTGGAGTTGAGGAAGTTGATCTATAAAATACCATTTGACAATTTATAGGTTGTCCATGAAAGGGGCTAACTATGAATAAACGTGCATTTGGTTCCGCTTTCTAAAAGGTTTTCAACCTCTAAAGTCTCTTGAGAAGTCTGTCCAAAGGGCATCCAATCAAATGCTGGTCTTGGGAAAACTAAAAGCCCAATATTGATAGAGACCGACTATGAGTTTTCAGTATTTGACCAAATATTGAAATAACTTTTTTTTTTTTTTTAATTTTCCAAAACTACTATCATAAATTTTTAGTTTTGCAGTTTTACCTCTCCTTATTCCAAAATTACCTTTACCTTCACTAGAGTTGGCAAAGAATTTCTATTTTTTAATAAAAAAAGAAAAATGAAATTGAAAAGCCTTTAAAAAAAAAAAAAAAAAAAGATTTGTCAAACACTCTTTACGCCAAAATAGTTTTGCAAAGAATTTTTTACTAAATGTAATTTGCATTTCTCAAAGCCCTGTAGACCAAAGATATTTGCATTTTCCCAAAATTCATTTCCAAACTTGAACCAAACACGGCCTAAGCTTACTTGAGAGTCAAGAGGCCTGAACTGACATGGGGAATGAGGAACAGCATCCATAAGGGCTCGGCCTCGGCACTGCTCTACTTGCACACGGGGCTGGAACAACGCCCGATAGGTGGGACGATTAAGATGAAAAGGGCCTCGTAGATCGGGTGTGGAGAAGATACGAAGACCAAAAGTCGACAGTTCTTCGCCGCGACAATCCTCTCTCGCATCAATCTCTTGAAATTAATGGATCCAACAGCAAGAGAGAAAGATGGCGAAAGAAGAGATCATCAACAGAACCTGCATGTTCCCACACAAGGTGAGAAAATCTTTTATCTTCGGGGACCAACAATAACGAAAGGAAACTTTACCAAAAAAAAAAAAACAATAACGAAAGGAAATTTGAACAGTCATTGTCGATTATGCCCGTAACTGAGGGAGATAAGGATTAAGTCATGAGTCAGGCAAAGAAGCATTTGCCTCTCTCAACCGTCGATCCTTTGCAACATCTGCAAAAATAGGATTTGTAGAGCTCATTCCGAAGCTGATTTAGAATCACTACAAAAATTCCCCTTCGGAGAGCGCCTCTAAGGACGACAAATATATACAGGTGTGTAGCTATATGGATAGTTTGCAGAAATATTTTCTGCAATGTTATTTCAGTTTTCTTCGATGTTTCTCATCTTATTTTCTTGGCACCTCGTTTTTTCAGACCATTAAACTAACCTTCTGGTACTTATTTTCTTGTTTCTTTAACGCAATATTAATCGACAAAAAGTAATGTTGCGGACTCATTTTATTGGAAAAATTAAGAGATAATGACATTGCAATCACTTGAAATTTTACCCCTTTTACAATTGAGTATCTCAATTCTTCTTTTTTTTTTTTTTTTTTTTTTTTAAACGATCAAGTATCTCACCATTTTCAAATATGGGTCATTAGAGATATCCCTAGAAATCAAGGACGGAAAATGTCAACGTGGATACCAACACCATTAAATAGCCATTACTCATCAATGTTGACGTCCAATATATCCTCTTGAGAGGATTTCACATCTATAGATACATATTTCGATGGTTGATATTGTCCGAGTCGAGTCAACTTAATGAGATACTATATTTTTTGCTAAGGAAGCAAGTCACTTCACCAATTTTGCTTAATGTTTGTCGAGTAAATGAGTCATGTTAACAAAATCACATGACATGGGAATTCATTTAACAGAAGCCTCACATTGAGCCTAATTTAAAATGTTGAGGTACTTAATTGAACAAAAAATAATAAGTAGACAACCAACTTTAGAATGGGGCAAAAAATATTCCCTAACATCGGGATTAGTTCTGACCTTTGCAAAGATTCTCATGTAGTAGCTCATTTTGGTAATTGCTTATTTTACTGCTGCACTGCATTTCATTCATAAGAGTAAAATTCCGATCGCAAATCGAGGTCTTTCTTGAAATGACGTCATTTGATACCATTGAATCTAAATAAATATTTCAAGTACCGTGCAACATTACAATCACAAATGAATGAGAAAGGCGAAAGTACAATAGCTTTTCGAGACATACCTCTATCTCGGTAATTTAGACATGTGTCACTTCAAAAGACATCATTTTCGAACAAGATTATGAAAAGGAAAAACATAGACATCATCGAGGCATTTGCTTAAAGCCAAACGCATCCAGACGAGACCTTCCAATCAATAGCCAAGTGGTGGCATCTCGGGGGGGAGCCTGGGAGGCACTGCCTTCGAGTTCAAATAGGTCTTTATCTCTTCAATCGAAGGCCGATGGCTAGGATCAGGTTGAGCACACAACAACCCCGCCGTCATCAAGGCCTCCGCCTGTTCCTCGTCAAAACTTCCCTCCAGCCTAGGGTCCACGGCATCAAGCAACTCCCTGCCCCTATATCGCTTCCGAACCCACTCTACAAGGTTTTGTGGCGCTTGACCTTGACCTTGGGAAAAGATGGCTTTTCTCCCGAATACTATTTCCAAAAGGACCACTCCGAAGCTGTAGATATCAGTCTTCCTACTTAGTTCACGCATTTGAATGTACTCTGGAGCGCAGTAACCCAGCGTTCCTGCCACTAGGGATGGGTCTGGCGTTTCGATGTGGTTGACCAGCGTAGCCAGACCAAAATCTCCCAATTTGATCACGAACGCTTCATCGAGCATGACATTGCTCGATTTGATATCTCTGTGGATCACACATTGAGGCTGTTTTCTGTGCAGGTAGCACAGCGCCGAGGCTAGTCCCAAAGCAATGTTGTACCTATTTTCCCACGTCAAGAAGTACTCGAGTTTAAACAGATGATTGTACAAGGTACCTCTTCCAATGTATTCGTAAACCAGGGCAAATACGAATTTATCCCGCTCGTGACAATAGCCTTTAAGTTTCACCAAATTTTTATGACTAAGTTGGATCATCGTGACCATCTCGGCTATAAACTCTGATACCCCTTGGTTGGCACCAGAAGTTATTATCTTCACAGCGACCGGTTCGCGATCTTCTCCTATGTGCCCTTTGTACACAGTCCCGGAAGCTCCTTGTCCCAATTTCAGGTCACTTGCAAAAGAATTGGTCGCTTCCTCCAACTCTTTATAGGTGAACTTCCGGGGTCCAACCCGGTTTGTTGACTCTTCCATCGATATCCTGCTATCATTGCCTTCTCCTCCTCTCCCGGTTGTCGTAGGTGCAAGGGCAACTTCCAACCTCTCACGCACCCATTCAACAACCATCGCTATTGGCAATATCATGATCAGGGCAGGCACTGCCACCAAGAGCAGAGGCCAGATCCCTCGCCCGAGGCTTAGCAATGCCACCCAGAGAAATCGAAAGAAGCCAAACAATACCACCCAGAGCAGTCCACAGAAGCCAAATTTTCGAAGGAGGATAATGAGAAGCACCAATACAACAAGAATGACAACTGCGGCAGCATCAGAACCGACTCTGGCAAACATGAACACATCAAAAGTCAGCAACTAATTCTAAAGCTACTTTCGGTAGAATGTCTCATGAGAAACAAAGTATCTTCTTTTGGCCACAACCAAGAGGAAAGTTTACATGGCTTTGATGGCACCCCATAGAAAAACTTCATCCATGTCTATTTGTCTATGATCATCCATAAGGTCCAAATGTTAGCTTCGGAAACGTGTGCAGTATCGAAACTTGAGGACCAAGTCTCTCATAGAAAGGTCAAATGGTTTAGACTCTCTGGAACTTTGGTGTCCATAGTCCATGTAGCAATCGTAGAATTAAGTGTCCGTTATCAGCTTCTTTCAAAATGGCTGGATCCTCTAACCCAATAGCTTCCGCGGCAAGACCTCGCTTCATTGGCCACAATCATATAAATCACCTCATGACTATCGGTGTCATAGCCTCATAGGGACTACAACAGAGCAACCTTAACTTACTAAAAATGCTAATTACCCCTAAACTAAGGGCCCTTGTTGACCTTGTTCAAGTCCATCAATTTTTCAGTATGAACATAGAAAGTGCATAAGCAGGAGTCAAAAGAAGGCTAAGAAAACAAAGAGTTTGAGGGCTTCGTGGGGACGAGGAATAGAGAGAGTACCTTTGTGTGGAATCGTGCCTTCGGGATTGATCCCTGGTGTCAGAGGCAGCCCCGCGAATCGGAGACGATCTGCGACGTGTTGACGTCGAGGTCGAGTCACTGACAATGTCGGGATCGTGATTGGCAACGGGCGGGCGTCCACGTTCAGTCGTTGACATTGTCTAAGAGGATCTTGCTGTAGTTGGAGAGAAGGTTAGGATCTGAGAGTGACTTGAGAGAGACACACAGCAAGACAGATGAAGAAAAAAAGAGCCAACAAAAGGATTAGCGGTGTCAAGGAGAATCGGGCAATAATTCACCAAGAATTAACCCAATTTAGGATCAATTTCTTCCCCAAAACTAAATTGAAAAAATCGACTTAACCCACGACAACCAGCAATATAACCCAGTAATATAACCTCAAAAATGAGTAAATACAATGTTAAATATAAAAGAAATATAAGCAACAATAGGGCTAAGATTTTACATGGAAAACCTAGTGTGACAAAAATTATGGATTGTTCAAAAATTTCCACTAATTATCACGAATGATAGGATATATAAATATTCTTTTTCAATTGTACATTAAAATCTCAACATCAACAATACAATAGTACTTCGTGAAATAATACAAATGAGCAAGAAATTCTAACCGTGATTGATGAAAATGAGAGACAATTTAGAGAATGTCAACTCATACGTTTGCTCTCACGAACAATATACTGAAATTTGAGCGACGGGGTTTCGCCTTCAAATCTTGATTAAAAGCAGCAGCCACTCTTTTGCTTTCTTCTCCGCGCATTCCCCTGTGAACGCGCTCTCTCTCTCTCTCTCTCTCTCTCTCTCTCTCTCCCTTCTCCACTAGCTGTCCACGAAACAGCCGTCCCTTCTTGTCTTTTTGGACCTCCTTTTCTTCTTTTTATAATATTTCAGGTGGGCCCTAAAAAGACTGCGGACCCAGCGTGCAAGGGGTGAACCGGTTCGGTCCCAATTCTATCTTGAAACCACCTTAAAATTGAGAATAACTAAGCAAACCGGTCCCGTTATGAGCTGGTATAGAACTGGCCAAGTAAAGCCTGTTCGCATCTTCCCCAGATTGCTCACCCCGAGTTCTCTACTGAGAGTTGATGCGGAACGTGAATCTGTTAGCGAAATCTCCCGGATTCCCCAGGGCCTCATCCCAAAGATGCACTTTCCAGGAGTACGTAGCTCCACCGTTGAGGTCATTGAGGCTCCGGTTCGGGTGGCTTAGGCTGAGATTTAGGTAATGAGACAGTCCATAGGCATCCCCCCTGTATGTGTTAAGAGCTTGAGCCTCTCAGAGCCGAGGGATGGGAAATTTAAAAATGCGTCGTCAAAGACTATAGCTGAAGCAAAAGGCTTTAAGCATAGAGATCATCGAGACTAGTACTACTGTGGACGGGGGTGCTTGAGGCTGATCTTTATGTCTTCCACAGCTTTTGATATTGGTGGTTCTTGACTTTTGCAGATCTGGTTACAGCCTGGGCAGGTTAACATCTTCATTCTCACCGCTCGGCTTTGATAAAACTGGAAAACTGGTGCGTGCACCAAAATCCAGTGGCCAAAGTGACGATACCCGTTGGAAACACAGGTAGGCTCGCCCATCGGCGTGTTGCCAAGAAAGACAGCAGAATGTGGTTGACGCGCGGCTGTAATGTCTGGTTATCTCTACTGGATGGCGGATTAAAAACTAATTAAGCACATCATCACACGACACCAAGTGGATTTATTTTTAGTCCCTTGATTCCCCACTACTATAAATATAATGAGATGTCATACCTATATACTTAGATCGGAAATATTATAAGGCGTTGAGTCTTCCTATATATTATTTATCGATGTGAAAGCAAAAAAATTACTAAAAAAGTCGTAGATATATTATATTTATATCAATTCAGTTCTAAACATTTGGATAAATACTAAAAATAAAGGGGATGTGCTTGCTAGGTGGTTGGCGAGAGAGAAGTAGATAGACCCATAGTTGAGAGAACAAGAGACTCTAATCGATAGCAACTATCGTGGTGAAATGACAACTAGACAACAATAGGAGCCGGGAGATGATTGACGGCTATGACAAATCGCGATGAGGCACCGAGTGAGTAGTTGTCTCTGTGGATAGAGTAGTTATCTTGTTACTCCCCCTATCTATTACTAGTCGCACTACAAGAGTCATGGTGGTTGCTTGACCAGCGAAGGTTGTGCGACAATTGCAACCCTGGTCATATAAGCTAAGAGAATGACCACTTGATTTATATCCATATTATATCTGGCATTTATTAAACAATGTACAATATATTACAAATCTCATCATTATCTTATTTGGCCTTTTCTTATTCGACAAAAAAATTCAAATGATCAAACCAGCCTATAAAAATATAATTGATTAGTGAGTATCGGATTGTGGAGCACTAAATTGTCTTAATAATGACTTACTTTTTAGTTGAAATATCTATTTACTCAAAATATACAAAAAAGTAAATTAATTAAGTTCCAGGCTCCTCCTACATAATTAAGTGGGATGTATTTGAGATTCCAATTTGGAACCCAACTCGGATCAAGGACAAGCTCGATCTTTATTTAGGATTGACCAATTTCGAGTTTGAAACGGTGGTTGCTTGACCAGCGAAGGTTGACCGTCACAAATCGATAAAAGGTTTATAACTAAATTCATTCAATTAAAAAGTTTATGACTGAATTGACTGCCACAAAATATGGTTAAGATTTTTTGGATAATCTTTTGAATTTATTTGCATGAGATGACTTTGAGTTAAAGATGACATATGAAAAATCATTCTGAAGGGCAAGATAAGTATTTTATGACAAGTTTCAAAAGATATAAAAAGAGATAAATCGATTTCATGAATTGCGATTATTGTGATTTTATGATGATTTCACATATTTTGCCTTGAAATGTTTCATCGATGATATAAAATAGGACACATTATTGACAATGCGCATGATTGCAATTACATGTCACAAATTGTTTATTTTGATAAATTATTGCATTAATATGTAGGTGTATTGGCTATGATGATTAAGGTTTTCTGTTTAGGTAAGTGTAACCTAAAACTAAGTAACCTTTTGGAAGCTTATAATATGTCGAGGCCACAACTTTTTTGTGACCTGAGGAGCAAGTTCTCCGGTGAATAGCAAACTGTCGTTTTCCAAAACGTGATGAGACCGTGTTGCTCTCATTTCTTGACAAATAATTGTTATTAAAAGGCTGCCTGAACAACCTGTACTGTGTTTAGTTAAGCGCTAACCCGTTCGCTGGTCCTATCCCAGGTTTTTTAATTCCAGTTGGAGTAATATGTCCAAGAAAAGTGGGGTCCGTTGAGAGGCTTGGGAATATACAAGGCTAGCAACTGATAAGAGGAGCTTTCCAATTAATCGAGGATGTTTATCGTCTCTACTCCCCGGTAAGCAAAAGAAAACAAGGGATAAAAAAAGGAGGAGAACTCTACAGATCTTTTAACAGATCGAATTGCATCCGCATGATTTACAAAGTCGAAGCTCCCATTCCTTACCATTAGCTTAGACGTTATAAATTGATTTCCGCTCGTATGAATTTCGTGGGCATATAATCTCATTCTCCACTATGTATTTCCACCGTTATTTCGCAAGAAAAAACAAAACAAAGAGAATGCAAAACTCAAATCAAAAACTAAAATTCTTATTTGTCCATTATCGCTCATCATTGGGAAAAATATAGAGATTTTGGGTCTACTGGCAAATGGGGTTGTTCTATCAAATGCCCTTTTTTTTAATCAAACTCGTCCAACCGGTCCAGCCTAGCCTATGAGTACGTCTACTAAGCATTGTTGCTAATGATGTCTTATCGAGAGAGAGAGAGAGAATATGAAGAAGTTGACTGGTCAAGTCAATGGCCATAGACGTCCACTCTCTCTCCTCTATGTCACAACCTACCCCTCGAGAGAGGAAATAGGTTGAGAGATATTACTTAAAGATCGGACTTATAATCTATGATCAAGCATAGACTTTCTCAAGTCCATAATTCACGCGACATTGGGTATGAAAATTGAAGGTATGAAAATTTTCTAAAGAATAAGTCGCCACTAACCTATCGGGATTGGCTAGAATTTATTGTTGGAGACTTAATTACACTAATTAATCAATTAGTACTATTTCGATACTTAATCTTGTTCATTTTAAAAATATTTTTATTTTTTGTCAGGCAGTCTGGATTTATTTTATATTTATCTGCTAACGTGTAAGATAATCATACGGGTGTACAATAATTAGCGTAACAATCAACAATCAAGGAAAGCATTAAATATGCAAAGCAAAGACTTAATAAATAACGAAAAGATAAATGTTAATCCTAATCCTAATTAGACTAAAAGGAAGCAAAAATGAACATATCAATATTACGCAATCAAGGGGATTTGTCCCTAAAGACAATAAACCCTAAGATAGAACCCTAAATGCTTAATCAACCTTAAGCATGATTCTAGATTAAAAGGCTTCCTATTTTTAGGAGAAAATAATCTCAAAGATCAATTTTAACATTTTTAGGAATTTTAATTTTTTTAGAATTTTTTTCTGATTTTTGATTTTTTATGAAAAAAATGAATTTTCGAATTTTTCCCAAAAAGGATTTTATATTTTTTTGATTTTTTTAATCATTTCGTATTTTTTTAAATTTTTTCTGAATTTTTCAATTTTCGGAAAGTTTTTTCGAATTTTTATTATTTTAAAATTTTAATTTTTTGAAAATTTTGAAGAAAACAGATTCGAGCCGGAAATCCGATCCGACCCGCTAGCCCGATCCGACGACCTGAACTTAACCTAAAATGGATAAAACCTATTTCATAAAACCTTTTTTTTTTTTTTTCTTTTTCTTTTTCGTTTTTATATTAATATTAATTTTTTAATTAATATTTTATGTCTTTTCCCTATTTCGTTGTTTCTACTGTACCCTGACGCTGCAACTCCACCTTCCCGAGGCCCATTTTTATCTTCTTTTGTCTATTTTTCGCTTTCTGCATTTTTTTCTTTTTATTCTTTTGCTTTTTTTTATCTTCTTCTTCTTCTTCTTCCTCGACAGCTCCCCTCCCCACCGAACGCACCCCTGCAGCTCCCCTGCCCGAACCAGCGTCACCCCACAGTTCGCGGCCGATTAACACCCAACCTCTCATAGCCATCACAACCCGAAACCCGACCTTCCTCGAGCCACATTCTCTCTCAACCGAAGCCTCCACCGACAAACAACGCTCAAGCCACGAATGACAAAACCAGAAGCAAGAATCGCACACGGAAACGGCACACCGAGTAACAACACGCCCGAAAAAAGCTCAAAACCGTGTCTAGTGACCAAAATTCTCTCGGCACAGATCTAGAATCGAAGAAAGCTTTGTGAGTCTGGTTCGGGCGTTTCGTCAAGCACTTGGAGGGTGTTAGCTAAACGGAAACTTCATATTTATTAAAGACACGAACGTAGACCACAGTCAGCGAGCGAGGCTGGCCTTTGGTGCGGAAACAACTGATTATACTCAGTACGAACAAAAGAACAGCAAGCGTTGAACATAAAGAAGACCAAATACTTGGGCATTTTGTCGAGCATATGGCGTGCACCAGGAAACAAGAGTCAAACGTGGGCCTAGGTTCTTAACCAAATATACCAGAACGCACAGAAACAACCATGAAGGATCGGTAGGACCGGAGCTCGCGCGAACTGGTCGGTCACGAGCTTCGGCCTGACACCACTCAAAACGGGGCACCCGTGGTTCGGAGGACCTACCTGGTTTCAACGGCGGGCAACGGGCGGACCTCAGGCGACGGCGACGCTCTCTCAATCTCACTCTCTCACTCTGGCTGGCTCAAAACTCTCTCGATCTCCCCGATCTCTCCCTCCCTCGCCGAAGACTGTCGCTCTCCCTCGGCCAAAAATATCCCCAAATGAGTGAGCCCCCCTCACTTTTAAGGGCGACTGGTAAGCGCGCATGGCCTCTGCCACCGCCAGCTTGCCGGTAGGACTGATCCCAACCCGCGGATCACGCCGCCATCTCCCCCTCGCGATCCCCTGCTCCTCTGGCTCGTGCTCTGCTTTTCTTCCCTCTTTTTGCAGAAGCGTGGCTGGCATGAGGGGGAAGATGACCTGCGTGCGAGCTGGACTGAAATAAAGGGAGATGGGCCAGCCCACTAGCAAAGAAAGGAGAAGGGGAGAAAGAAGAAGAGGAAGAGGCCGGGCCGGGCCGGGCCGGGTGAAAAGAAATATAAGAAGAGGAAAAGAAAGCAAGCTGGGCCGGCTTAGACCCGACTCGATCTCACCCCTTCTCCTCTTTTTTTTTTTTTTTTTTTTTTTTTAAAAACAGTTCATTTAATTAATTTTCTTTTTCCTTTTCTTCTTTCTCTTTTTATTTTTTTTTGTACAAAGAGGCTCTATTTCTATTAATGCAAATGCTTCTAATGTCTATATGCCATGCAATTTAATGGAAATTGTTTTAGTTCAGGGTTAAAATTAATCCATAATTTTCTATATGATAGAGCTCTTAATTTAAGACAAAATTTAGGTGTCAACAATCCTTCCTCCCCACTCCTGGAAATTTTTGGACTTTGTGGCAATAAGATCTTATTAAATTGTTACTACGTGCATTAATCAATCATAGTACCTACTGCCCGCATTATTCTATTTCGCTTTCGCCATCAATTAGGAATTTTCTCCATAGAAGATATTAGAGTAGTACAACCATTGATTGCTAAAAGCAGCTTGTGCGGTGAATCAAAGATATTCTACTAGAAACCAAATGGTTTTATGCATAAAAATTTTGATCTAAGCCATCCTTGTGACTTAAATCTGTAATCACAAGCTAACTCTTGATAGATTGCTAATTACTGTATAATCGCACTTAAAAATAAGTGAGATTTCGCAATAGTAATGCTACAAAAAAAAAAAAAAAAAGCTACTTGTGATTGATTATGTGGAAGTTGTTGAAAATAAAACAATTTGCTGCATTCCTAGAGGAAAAAAAATTAAAGTTACTTGTGTGTGAAAATTATAAACATTATATTTTGACCAATTCACTTCGTGGAGATTTTTTGAGAGCTCTTATTCATTTTTAACTAGAGGCGGAAATACGGATTTTTTGAAAATTTAAGAATAGGTCGTTCATGTTAACAAAAGTAAAGCCCAATTAAATATGGATTCTGATGGGACTGAAATGGATTTCAACCCAAAACCAACTTGGCTAAATTTGCCCTAGCAAAACGAGATTGCTCGGAACTTTCTCTGGAGATTTATTCACGTCGTAAATTGCCACGATTGGGGCAGAAATCGCTCAGAACTTTCCCACATTAACTCATAAGCAATTTCACTGTGTTCATTCGTACACTTTGCTTGTAACTTTCTGGAAAATCGATGGACCGGTGAAGTCACAAGAGAAGCCAATTACAGTTGAATTTCACAGCCATGATTTGGAATATCTATTGTACACGACACGTCAAAAAAGGAATGCATAGCATCTCTGACAAAAAGAAAGGAATCATTTCATGAATACATACAATGTTAGGACCTAAACAAATCCTTAAACTATTCCGTTTATCGGAGTCAACCCCAAACGTAAAATGGGGTAATGATAACCAGAGGGGGGACCGTAACCAGAAATGGGAAAATCCCCCTTGCTTGATTCCCGTGAAGCCTTCCCCAGGGTCTGCCTGGGGTGGCGAGCAATTAGAACTCAGATGGGGAGGTGAGAAAACTATTACGGCGACGTGAAGAGTAAGAAGGCGACACAAGCTATAAAAACTCAGTGGGGGAGACCATACGTGTGATATCCCGAAATTTGGTCCTATTTTGAAATATACGAAATGATTGTTTCGTCGATATGCTTATACTTACTTTACTCTGAACTGATCACTCACGAGTTAACTAATCTATTGGGTGATGCCGTAAATAGTTAAAATGCGAAATACTAGAAAATTCGGTAAGAAATCGACCGCTCAACCATAAAGATCGACAAGGGTTAATACTATACTATTATAAGTCAATTAGTAAATGGATATAAATCGATTTGACGAGAGTATGTAGTCGGTTCGGGGGTGATTTCACATAATTACGATATTCGCATCGAACAATAATAAACCGATTTTCTATTGATCTTATATTCAAGATACGTAATTGAACCCTTGCGATAACATGACAATTGATGGTCGTCCGCGATTTGAAGAGTCACAAACGTGAATAAAAAATTATCGATCACGGGTCAACTGCGGGAGAATCCCTAAAAGCCACCCGATAGATTATGTTGTACAAGTCGCGTTTGATTTATTTTGAATCATTAAATTTAGTTCGATTTTGGGTATCGAACTTTCGAGAGTTTTGAGATTTAATTATTTGGCGGGTTCAAAATTTTCAGAAAAGGGATTATCGGACGAAAAATTTGAGACCAAAAAAAGGAAATTCGGATCTAGTGGCAAAATGGTGAATTGTGGGCCATAATTTTGGATTTATAGATGAAATGAAAAGAAAAAGAACTTGTGGGGACATGATACTAGGCTAGGAGGATTTTGAGGGAAGTTGGTGTGAGAAGATTGATGGGTTTTTTGAATAGGTGTGTCGGTCGAGGTCCGATGGCTCATAATAATTGAAACACGTGTGTTGGCAATGCACATGAAATTTTTTAAATGTGTTCAAATTATTATTAATGCATGTTACACTATTATTACCATGTGAGATATGCTAATATACAAGGGTGTGCCAATGCGAGGTAAGTTTGTATGTGGTGCGGGCTGCCTCCAAGATGAATTTGCGTCCTAATTGAGATTTAGTTTATTAACTCGCTGAGATTTATATCTCACTCCGTTGTTGTCAAATATTTTCAGGTCCGTAGTATAGAGAACCGTCACGTGTGGTTCGGGGTCTTGATGGACCAAAATGCGAGCATGCCTAGTGTTACTTTTGGTTAGTCTCGTTGTTAGTGAAGTTTAAGCTAACCCCGACCCTCTCTAACCCTTTTTGCCTATTGATCGTTAGGAAGTTTAGACTTGTAAATATCAAACTTCCAGGGATTAACAAGTGGATAAATGAAGGTGCTGCTTTTGAAAATCGTATGTTGTGTTTCACTATCCTATTTTGTTGATTAACTAGGTGTTTATATTAAGTGCTTGCGTTAATCAAAAGATAAAAATAACGGGTTGGTGATGCGTCTTGGGACATCGAAATTTATGTCACGCCTCGAACCCCGAGCGCATGCCCATCCCTCTCTGGTCGATAATAATTTGCGACTTCTCAGGACGAGTCGCCGACCCTTTCCATTTTATTGCACATGCGGAAGCGAAAAGAAATCCCCCGACAGTAATCATCTTGGGATAGAAAAGCAGGACAATAGATTCACAAACAAACATACTTTTATATATACACCGAGTCATATACAAAGGTCTATGGCCAAAAGACTACAAAAGACTGGCATTCCAAAAAAAAGCGGTCCTAACTGACCTATGCTTCCAATCACCTCTTCTCAGCTCCAGGTCCTCCACTCAACGACCTTGAAAATGTTGTCCCACAACGGGGTGAGATATCATCTCAATGAGTCTAAGCTCTAAACCCCAATTAGGAGGGAAATACGCAAAGAAATGTCATAATCACACAATCACACAATCAAGGAGACTTACCTTGTCTCAGATCTACCCTGCAAGTTAATATAATTTAAATCACAGACAACATGAGAGCATGAGCAACAATAAGCTCCAATAACTGAAACGCCACACTCAATTAATCATGCGTTCCTAGTTTTGATCTCGACATATAGCACGGCTTACTCTCAGTTCGGCGGTCTTCTGGCATTGCTAGGTTTTGTCTCACCCCATTGAGCACAGCATGTCTTTTTTTCAGACGACTTTCCCGAAGGAGCATAGGGTCCAGAATCAACTGCGACTAACTTCCCATTGTCCAGGGGATATCCAAAATAGGGATAACGTCCAGTTTAATAGCCTATGAAATCAACACACGATCACTCAAATATGGCTTAGGGCACCGTACATTGCACTCAAACGCTTCAATTAAAATGGTGAGCCTAGCTTTTTTCTTCGTATTAGAAATTCACATGAAATTACTCGTATGTGGGTACACGGTCAATTTGACCTCGAAAAATTGATATTCTTCCTTTTTGAAATCCCACTATTTCATATGGTACTAAAAACCATTTTCGGTATCAAAACTCGACACCCAGGATTTTCTGAATAAACATTGAAAATTCACAATCTTTGGAGTTAAATGCCAAAATCTAATCGGTACTCAATTTGCATAATTTAACACTCAATTGCAGAAATTAACCACACCATTGCAATTGGCACGAAATTCTAGTCACCAGCTATTCCGGCTTAATTTCCGAAAAAATAATTAATAATTAAATAATTACTGAAATTAATTAAATAAATCAATTTAAATTCTAAAAATACTAACCTAGGCCAGAATCATTAAATTAATAACCAATATGGACTCGGAGAAATTCTCGAACCCTTCTAGATAAATAGTACAATTTATTTAGGCCTTAGCTAAACTATGCTAACCACCTAACATGCTCAATTAAATAATTACATTTCTAATTTAATCTAATTGACCACCTAATTCCTAATAAAATAAATCTAAACACCCCTTAAATGTCATTAACCTACTAAGTAGAGTTTAGAGTATAAACTCACCGATTAATTGTGGAAACTGGTTCACCATGACGATAACTCGACGGCGGCCGAAATCCAAATTTTTGGCGGCGTCGACAGACTTGGACCAGGCCTAGGACCGGCCCAACACAACTCAGCAAGGCTGAGTTGAGGTCTTGGGCTTCTGCAGGCTGCTGGTCGTGGGCTTGGGCCTTCTTCTCGGGCCCAAAATGGCTGAACTTCAAATGGGCTAGAACTAACTGAACTTGGGCCTAAGCTTGGGCTTCAAAATCTGCTTGGAGATTGGGCCGCTGCGGGTTGCCGACTTGCGTGGGCTTGGAAATGAAGATGCATGGACTGAGCTGGGTTTGGGCCGACTTCAATTGTCGGGCCAATCGAGCGTGGAGAGGAAGCAACAACGTCCACGCGCTGAAGAAGCTGGCTGTTGGCGTCTTTAAGCTGGTCGAAACCCACGAGCAAGAGTAGACCACGCGAACGAAGATGGGAGCTGAAGGAAAACGTGAGCTGCAGAGAGAAGACGCGGCTTCGCTGGCTTCGGTCTTCGTGGGCTTCAATTCGGTGGAGGCTGTTGACCAAGGAGGGCCGAGCTGTGGACGCGTGGAGATGGGGTCAACAAACCGAAGTCAGCTTCGGTTGATTGTTGATCGAGGCAGCGAAGTGGGGAATCAATGAAGTCGAAGGTGGAGTTGAAGACACGAACGAGGCAGAAGAAGCTGGTTTTCGGTGCAGCTGGTCGAGGAGTCAACTTTGCTGGGGACGCTCGCTTGCTGGTTGACTCAAAATGGGCGAGCAGTTGCGGTCAATAACCGAGGTGCGGGGGCGGTCACTGGAGCTATTTCGGTGGCCACAATTGCAAGAAGATGAACCGCATGCGGTAGCAAAAACCGAAGGGGATGAAAGAGGCTTCGGTTCAAGAGTAACCGATAGAAAAGAAATTGCAAAGGAGATGAAATAAAAACAGAGCAGAGAGAGAGAGAGAGATGAGGGAGCGAAGACGTCCGAAGGAGAGAGAAGCGGTGGTTGGACGTGCTCAGCAAGTTTGGAGGAAAAATGCCCCAAAAGTCACAAAAATATCCCGATCCAATTAAAGCTTGGTCAAGCGGTGGAACTCTTTCTCTCTCGTATGAGAGCTCTCTCTACCTACTATGGTAGCCAACCCTAAACCCTAAAAATCCCTACGGCTGAAAATCCCTAAATCAAATAACCATGCATGCTTTTGCTGGTCAGATTCATCTCGTCTTCTCCTGGGTTCAATGGGGTTTGTCTCCTCGCTAGATCTTGGAAAGGAAACGCCTAGACCTAATCTTGCTTTGCTCTTGCTGTCACAGGAGCCAACAAAGCTCTGGTGATTCCGGAGGTTCAGCAAATGTGGCGGCAGGTTGTGCTCGTTTCTCGGATTAGCTGAAGATGATGATGCGTCCTACCCCATTTCTATGTAAGTCTTCTTTTGGGACTGATATGGAGAATCCATTATCTAAGAAAACAAAGTTTCATTAGGGTTTTCCGAAGGTAATTTTTGAATTGGAAGGAAGAAAACAAATGGGTAAAACCTGGATTTGATCTCTGGCTTTCTTGGTGTTTCTTCACTGTTGCTTATTGGGAACTCGTTATGGACAAATCTGGGGAAAAAGACTATCGCCTAGCCTTAATGTGTAAGATGTTAGGGAACCTAAAAACCGAGGTGGATGCACCGCCTCGAGAAAGTGTCATTTCAGCAGAAATACTTGATGAATGCAAGCGCACGGTATTCGAGAAGTTATATTCGGGAGGAAATATAAATTACCAGGGCTTTATCTCTACTATGACGCGGGCTTGCAAGGTTGATTCCCTGAATTTTGCGCAACGAGAATCGGATATCTTATCCTTCACATTTGTATCTGAAAGGGATAAAAACATAATATTAGCCAATAGCCCATGGTCCTTTTCGAGTAATTTACTGATATTAAAACCGTGGGAGCCAAACAAACCAGCACAATGCTACAAGTTCACAAGTTGTGAATTTTGGGTTCAAGTGCATGGTCTCCCAATTGAATGGTGTAGTGAAGAGATAGTGTATCTTGTTGCCCAACAACTAGGAGGGGTAAAGGAAGTAAAAGTGGAGAAAAATGAGTGGCTTTTCATAAGGTGGGAAGAGCTAGAGTTGATTTGGAGCTGGAAAAACCTTTAAAACCAGGCACCTTATTTAATCTGGGAGAGGAGAAGGTCTGGTTAGACTTTAAGTACGAGAGGCTACCTAGATTCTGTTATTCATGTGGACGGGTTGGGCACTTTACATCCAACTGTGAAGAAATCCCGTATGATGTAGCCAAAATTGACAATAGAAAGAACAACATGTTTGGCAATTGGCTAAAAGCTGAGGTAAAAGAAAACAACCCCTTTTGGGAGTTATTTTATGATGAAAAGGTGGCTAATCAAGAAGTGGAACCACAAGAGGACAGTGTCATATCTTCTCATGATACTCAAATTGTTATATTTACAGGAGAGCAAACTGAAGCAAACAACTCAGAACAATCACATTCTCAAAACAGGGCACAAATGGATGTAATTTTACCTGACATCCAACTGGAACAGCAAAAGGAGAAAGGAAAAGGCATTATGAATGCTGCTGAACCAGCACTGCAGTTGCAGCAAGCTGAATTCTCCTCTTCTTGGAAAAAAAAAAACGGTTTTATAGAAGGAAAGTCGGATTGTGAAAAACTCTCCAGCAAAAAAGTTAAAGAGATATACTCCTTATCACTCTTCAGTTGCTGATTTGGCATGCTTGGATGAAACAAATTTGCAAGATACTCCTATAAGTCTTTCTGAAGATACCAGGGGTAGGGCTTTGGTGGCTAGCCCAAATAAGCCACCGGTTCACAAATGAGAGCTACATGTTGGAACCGTCAGGGATTGGGCACACCACTGACAGTTCAGAATTTGAGAGCCATGGTGGCTCAGGAAAGGCCCAACTTAATCTTGCTCATGGAAACAAAAAACAAAAAATTAGTAGTGGATCGTATTAAAAGAAAATTGAATTTTCAAAACAGTTATGTAGAGGATCCGAAAGGCATTGCGGGGGGAATGGCGGTGTTTTGGAATACGGAAATGGAGGTGGAAGTGGAGTTCAGCTCTCAAGAAATGATAAATTTGACATGTTTTGATTATGAAAGCAACATAAAGATGCGGCTTAGCTGTATACATGCTCCAAACATATATGGGGAGAGACAACAACTATGGGAGAAGTTGAGACAGCTTGCATCATCTAATACACTCCCATGGGTGTGTATGAGAGATTTTAATGAAATTCTTTATTATTGGGAGAAAAGGGGCAGAAGAATGGCAGACAACTCTTGAATGCAGGCATTTCAAAACTGCATCCATGACTGTTCTTTAATGAAAATTGACTGTAAAGGGTGTGCATTCACCTGGTCCAATAACAGAGAAGGGGATGATCTGGTGCAAGAGAAATTAGATAGAGTGTTATGCTCAATGGATTGGAGAGTAATGCTCCCGGAGGCTGAAGCTTTTGCCCTTCTAGTTGTGGGCTCTGATCATAGCCCACTCCTTGTGGTTAGTAGTGCCAAACCTGTAAAGAAACAAAAAGAATTCAACTTCGAAGCATTTTGGGCTGAAGACAGTGAATGTAAGGAGATAGTCAAACACGCATGGCAGTCTCAATCTTGTATCTAAGGAGGTTTGGGAGATAAATTACGTATTACCAGCAAAGCCTTAAATACATGGAGCAAATAGAAATTCCCCAATAATAATGCTCGCATTATAGCCTTAAAGAAGGAGCTCCAATCCATTACAAACAGCCATCGGAGTTGTCAAGACAAAAGCAGAATCAAGCGTATCAAAGACGAGATGGAAACTTTATGGCGAAGAGAAGAAATGTTTTGGGGTCTGAAATCCCGGATCAATTAGCTTCGCTGGGGAGACAAAAATACAAAATACTTCCATGCAACCACGATCCAAAGGCGACAAAAGAACAGAATCCATATGCTGAAAAATGCAGAAAATTAGTGGATCAGGGGAAAACAGCAAATTCAGCACCTCATTTTGTCTTTTTTCAAGGAGCTATACACTTCAGAAGGCCCATACAACTTCAGTCCAGTACTCGATCAACAGCCTACATTAGTTGGAAATGATATGAATGAATGTTTAGTGGCGGAAGTGACTATGGAAGAAATTCATGATGCTGTTTTCCAACTAGGAGCTCAGAAAGCCCCGGGACCAGACGGTTTAAATGGACTTTTCTATCACCATAATTGGGAGATAATCAACCCCGATATCTTAAAGGAAGTTCGAGATTTTTTTCAACATGGGGTTCTAGATCCAGCCCTGAACAGAACGCATATCACGTTAGTTCTAAAAGTTTCCCATCCGGAGACCCTCGACCAATTTCGCCCAATCAGTTTGTGTAACTTTGCCTACAAGATCATTGCAAAAATATTGGCAAACAGACTGAAATGATGGCTTCCTTTACTGATTTCTGAAGAGCAAAGCGCTTTCATTAGCGGAAGACAGATTCAAGACAACATCTACGTTGTACAAGAAGTATTGCATCAATTGAGGAAGCGTAAAAGGAAGAAGCATTTTCAGGCGATACTTAAACTTGACATGAGAAAAGCTTATGAAGGATTGAATGAGATTATCTAGAAGGTTGTCTGCTGAAGTTGGGGTTCTGTGCTCAATGGGTTCATTGGATCATGCAGTGTGTTATCACAATCACATTTAATATAAAGCTTAATGGGGAAACTCTTCCGGCCTTTGCTCCAACTAGAGGCATACGACAAGGAGATCCTCTCTCATCCTATCTATTTATCCTGGTAGCAAACAGTCTATCCATGTTGATGAAGAATGCGCTACAAGAAGGAAACATAAAGGGAATCAAACTGAATAGATTCTGTCCTACTTTAACTCATTTGTTTTTTGCAGATGACTCAGTTTTTTTCTTAGACGGATCTATTCAAGAAAGCCAGCACGTTGCAGCTATCATTAACCAATACTGTTATGCCTCAGGACAAGCTGTGAATTTAAACAAATCAAGGATCTTCTTTAGTAAAGACTGTCCAGCTTTATTGAAAGACAATATGAAGAGTGAACTTAGGGTACTAGAGCTAGAAAGACCAGGAAGGTACTTGGGGCTCCCATCTGATTGGGGGGCATCAAAGAGGCAAGTTTTTGGGTGGATTTTGAATCGGATCAACATAAAGTTAGAGGGATGGAAGGAGCAACTCATATCAAAAGCTGGCAAAGAAACTCTCCTGAAATCAGTAGTGCAGGCGATACCACAATATGCTATGTCAGTTTTTAAAATTCCAGTTTCAATATGTAAAGCTATAGAGAAAAAAATAGCAAATTTCTAGTGGAAAAATAGTGACTCAAGGGCTGGTTTGCATTGGAAACACTAGGAAATTATGAAGATGAGAAAAGATAGAGGGGGAATGGGTTTGAAAGATTTGATCACTGTGAATAAAGCTTTATTAGGAAAGCAAGCCTGGCGGATGGTCAAAAATCCAAATGCTCTATGGAGTAAACTATTGAAAGGATTGTATTTCAATCAAATAGATCTTTGGCGCGCTGAATTCGGTTGTAATCCCTCATGGGGTTGGAAAAGCTTACTTATTAGAAGAGAAGCCATCGTGGAATCAATAAGATGGTCAATTGGAACTGGAGAATCTATTAAAATAAGAACAGATAGATGGCTGAAATGTGGTTACATAGGAGGACCAGCAAATCAGGATGATCCTCAGAAAGTTTCAGAGCTAATATTACCGGGCACTCAAAGCTGGAAACATTGCTAAGAAATCTTTTTGATGAGCAATTAACACAGGAGATCCTAGCAATACCAATCAACGGCCCATTCTTCAGTGATAAATTATTATGGACGGGCACAAAACATGGTTCATTTACAGTCAAGAATGGATACAACTTGCTACGAGACACAACCACAGAAAACAGAGCAAAAGAACTCCCTTCCTCTTCACATCAAACCCCTACAGCCTTATGGAATGCAATTTGGCGCATGCAAACCAACCCTAAAGTAAAGTTATTGTATGGAAAGCTTGTCAAAATGCCCTACCAACCAAGGAAAATCTGTGGAAACGAAAGATCCTACCTGATCCGATGTGTAATCTTTGTCAGTCCAAGGTAGAAACGGCCGAGCACACCCTCCTCCTCTGTCCCTGGGTTGCTGAAGTGTGGAGGGGTCAGGACACTGACCTGCGAATTGATGAACATGAAGTTACAAGGCTGGATGAATGGTTGCTCAAATTTACAAGCAAGAAATCACGCCTACCCTCTTTGGAAACCATTGGCTATCTCCTATGGTAGGTTTGGAAGGAGCGCAACAACTTTATCTTCCAAGGAACAACCCCAGAGGTCTGCAGAGTTGTAGATCTAGCAAGATCTCAACAATTTAGCTACCGAAAATGGGGAGTTGGTGAAGATCCAGTCGAAACAGAAGCGAAACAGACAACTCCACCTACCTGGCATGCGCCGAATACCGGCTGCCTTAAGCTGAACGTTGATGGGTCGCTGGGGGAAGACTCGCCGGAGGGAGCAGTGGCCTGCGTCGTCCGAGACTCCTCCGGCACCCTCTTAGACGGATTTACCAAGACGGTCTGGGCGGAATCAATTCTTCAGGTTGAAACCCTAGGCGTCCTTGAAGCCCTAAAATTTCTACAGGGAAAAGAAAGCGTAGAAGCTGTGGTGGAAACAGACGCTAAGCTCGTGGTCGACAACTTAAACTCTAAACTACAAGCGAAGTCAATAGCACGTGGGGCGTTGAAGGAAAGTAAACTGCTGCTTCAGAAGATGTTGCACATGGAACTGTCCACGATCTGCAAATGCGGTGGCCGACTGGGCCGCCTCCCATCACCAAAAGAAGTCCCTCCCTTTGAACTGGCGGGCCTCGCCTCCCTCTGCCCTTTGGGCTTTATTATGTATAGATGCCCCGGAAGCGGGCCTCCGCGGTTTCCGCTTATGATATAAATAAAAATCCCACCTTTCGACAAAAAAAAAAAAAAAATTAAAGCTTGGTCTCCTCTTTTATCTTCAATCTTATCCTCATGTCCCCTAATTCTTTCTTACTTGTAATTCCATGAATTAACAAATTGTAAAGCCAAAATTGCTGCTCCTTTGTAAAGCTCCGAATTTCACTTAAATTCTCTTAAATTTTTTCGTCAATTCTCCAAATCAAGATCCGATTTCGTTGAAGAAAAATCTCATACAATTTTCTACAAATCCCCAATACTATATAGCTTAGCTTGGAAGTCCAAATTTCCTTTAAATCGGCCTGTTCAAATTTCCGCTAATTTTCCGCAACGTCCGTGTCGATTTTTTGTAAAAATCCCTGAATTTTTGAAAAATCTTCGGAGAATGAGTCGACGTTCGTAAAATAGCTCTTGACACCTTAGAACTTTTAATTTCTGAAATCGGATTCAAATTCGCGGTTATTTTCAATCCGGCGCGCTTTTAGCGTGACCTAGTCTACCAGATAACTTTTACGAATTTTTGGTACAATTGACCCATGATATTTATCTCGAGTTACAATGTATATCTTTTGTTAGGGAAATCCCTTATGATGTTTTGAAGATGACAAAATAAATCAAAGGTTACTAACATGTTTAATGGTTAAGTAATAGACCATACAGATGATAGAACATGTAAATGATATTGTCAAAGTGTGAAGACGACCAGAAGACTGAATGTAACTCATGTCCAAAGTATATTCTGAAGATTTCCAGACTTCTGTGTCAAAGTCTGAAGACTGCCAGACTTTAGTGTCAAAGTCATTCTACATCGGAAGTCCGCTCACTCGGCAAATTCCGGGCGAACGTGAATGAAGAATCAGAAGACAGACTCTATGTTAGAGTAGAACTTATTCAAACGGTGCTCAGACCTTAAAGCTAAATCTGTTCAGAAGCAGAATATGTTTAGACTCAGATTGCAAAGTCTATCGCACTCAGACTCAGATTGTAAAGTCTATTGCTCTCAGTCTATTACATGGACGACGAAGAACTTGCTTTTATGATTGAAAAATTCAAAAAGCTTAGTAGAAAAGGAAGGAAATTCGATGGAAGAAAATACAAGCAGAATGGTCGGAAAAAAACAATAAAAGAAGATGATAAGTAAGGAAATTTATGCTTGATGGCACATTCAGAATCTGAGTCTGACTCAAACACAGACTCGGAATCAGAGTCTGACTCGGACACAGACTCGAAATCCGATGAAGAAATCGAGTTAAGTCATTTAGAAATTCCTGCCAAAGTTTCAAAGTATATAAATAAGCTTTGCTTAAATCTCAAATCTTCTCTTAAAAGGATCTCCGAACTTAAAAAGGAGAATTTTTGACTTAGGCAACAAGATCTTTCTCAAAAAGAAAATTTTGAAATTTTGCAAAAAGATTTTCTACAAACAAAAGAAAATCGAGATTTGCTTGTTAAAGAAAATGATTCTTTGAAGAAAGATTTTTCAAATATTTCGACAAGATTTTCAAATGGATCAAAAACATTTAAGCATATTCTTTCTAAACAAGTTTCTTACTATAATAAGTCAGGACTTGGTTTCAATAAGGAAAATAATTCTTTAATTGATTTTCCTAAAGTCAAGGAGAGACTTAGATAAAGACCCCCAAAGGCATTTTACAAAAATCATTTTCAAAAAGTGTTTGTAAAACCTGTTGGTGGAAATGACGTCAAGTGTTCAAATTGTGGAGATTCAGAACACTTTGAAAAAGATTGTCCTAAAGTCTGGAGACCTATTAAGAAAAATTAGATAAAAGTAACATATTCTGCTAACTCTCATGGACCCAAGAAAAAATGGGTACCAAAGAAAAGATGAGTTATTTTTGCAGGATATAAAGAAGAAAGAAGAAAGAGGATTTGGTAAGGAATTTTTTATTCTCAATTTGATTTATGCAATAATTCTCATATTCGATATATCCTTGGTTGATTGAGATTTTATAATGATCATATTTTGCTTTATGGAAGAAAGAATCGTATGATTTGTTTTTGTGATTTGTGAGTTGAGATTTGATTTAGTATGTGTAATTATTTGAGATAATTCAGATTATTTTGTCTAATTTTATACTTTAGATTTAATCATATTTTGCAAAGTAAAAATCTGTTTTACGTGATGATGCAAGATATTCTTAGATATTCAAAGATTTCATTCTCCCTGATTTTATTGTGCTTTGACTAAGTGAGAATTTATTTTTCAAAATATCATTGTGCATAATATTCTTTTTTTGAATACTCTGTTATGATGAATTAAGAAAGAATATTTGATTATGGAGATTTTCTATTTTGCTCTAACGTCAAGTAAGGATCCAAATTAATGGATACCAAAAAGGGAAATGAGTTGATTGCAGGAAATTCAATAGGGCAAGAATGATTACAAATCTACGCAGATTTTGGTGCAATCAGAAAATATCTCCTGCGACAATTGGTAATGATTTTTTTTAATCAATGGTATATTTGAAACATATACCTGGGTAAGAGAAATTTTTTTATCATCCCGCCTTACAAATTTCTACGTGCATTTATCATGATTTTGGATGATTGTTTATTATATTGCGAATATATTTTGTCATAAATATAAGATATTGCAATTTTGGCACATGACAGAAATATCTATTTTCTTTTTGCAAAATGCATATCTGAAATTTATGCTCAAGGAAATCTCTTTGATCTTGAAAGATATTACTGCATATTCATGGATATTCTTGCTATATTCTTAGAAGTTATATTATATTTAGCAAGGTTGATCCGCAAATCAAATGAAGATATTACGTGATATTTTTGACAAAATAAATCAAAGGCTACTAACATGTTTAATGGTTAAGTAATAGACCATGCAGATGATAGAACATGTAAAGGATATTGTCAAAGTGTGAAGACGACCAGAAAACTGAATGTAACTCATGTCCAAAGTATATTCTGAAGATTTCCAGACTTCTGTGTCAAAGTCTGAAGACTGCCAGACTTTAGTGTCAAAGTCTGTTCTACATCGTAAGTCCGCTCACTCGACAAATTCCAGGCGAACGTGAATGAAGAACCGGAAGACAGACTCTATGTTGGAGTTGAACTTATTCGAGACGGTGTTCGAGACCTTAAAGCTAAATCTGTTCGAAGCGAGAATATGTTGGACTCAGATTGCAAAGTCTATCGCACTCAGACTCATATTGTAAAGTCTATTGCTCTCAGACTTTACATCCAGAACTCAACAGAACGTAACTCAAGCCCAATCATATAACGGCTAGTGATCTGGTTTGGATTCCACATCAAGATTGATTTGATTGACTCAATCTATTTGATTGACGATTGGATCTTGAAGACAAGAACTTTCTATACGAAGAAGCTTTACTTATGGAAACCAAGATTCCGTTTGTATGGACGATCGTAATCAATTTGGGATTCTACCTTTGTCACTTAACGGCTACCAAATCTTCTAAATATAGAGCTATCCAATGGGTATATGGGAAGACGATTCTCTGGGATACTGTCCAACGGGTAGTTTGGAAGTGGAGGAGTATTTAAGGAGATCATGGACCGATGAGCAAGTAAGAGATAAAGCGTATAATTTATAATTACAAAGTCTGAGCGACCTTCGATCATACACTTGTCTTTGGAGAGCTTAAACATTTGTGATCGTGAGAGAAATACCAAAAGAGTGACTTAGTGAGATAGTGTGATCTACTAAGTGTTTGCACTCAAAGTTGTAATCTCTTGTTGATTGCATAGTGGAATCCAGCCAAGAAGGCTGTTAGCGTGGGAGAGTGAACGTAGGCTTGGATTAAGCCGAACCACTATAAATCTTGTGTTCTTATTCTCTTCCCTAACTCCTTTGTTTGAAGTTTATTTTATTCCGCATATACTTGCCAATATTTATTTTAAACACCTATTCACCCCCCTCTAGGTGTTCATACTAGCACTCTCATCTTTGACACATTAACGACTCTCGATTATCGTGAAAATCTCAAGGTTTCAAATACGGACACAAGGTACCAAAAACGATAGAAAATCAATTTAGTGTCGATGGATGAGAATTTTGCAATCAGGTGAAATCACTCACATTTTGATCACTCATCTCAATCGAATTGACCTATCATTGATCTCTGATCGATTTTTAATTGTACCGTAATGACCCTTGCAAATTAGCACGGTCGAGCAGTCAATTCCCGGTCGAATTCTCAAGTCTTTTGCGTTAAAATCCCTTAATAATTTTCCCAGATAGTCTAGTTATCTCTTGAGTGATCGGCTCAGAAAATAGCATTATAGATGCGTCGATGAAAGGCCCGATTTATTCAGTTGAAATCAGATTTGAAAAATCAGGATGTCACAATTTAATCGAGAGGGATGTTCGTGTGCTTGGAGTTCTGGGCGTGACAATATAGATATGATAGAAGCGAACAGCTAAAAGAACTGTACGAATCCCTCTCAGGCAGCGAACCCGACCCGCAAACTAGTAGAAGTCCCTTACTTGCGTTGTCCCCAGAAGATTGCCAATACAGGATAGTATTCCTTGGTTTGCATGTCCTTCATCTTCAACATCGGCCGTTGGTAAATTCCTCGCTTCGATAAAATGCAGTTTGCCTGGACAAAGTTTAGCGACTGGTAAACTGATTTGGCCATGCAATGCACGCTGTGCAGATAGCGAAGTGCTCGGTCAGTCTTTGCTTGCTAAGGCTGGCGATGATCTTACTTGAGATGCAATGTTAATTGTTGAAGTTTGTCAATATTTGATGACTGGATGCGTTTATGATGGATCGCGGGATCTGAAGTTCGCTTACTGTGCCGATGTTGTTCCATAATTTGGGGATTCAACAAACGTATTCTTCACAGTGCATCAATTCAGGTATTATATCTGTTCACAAAATGTTACCAGCTGACTTTTGATCGCCTTCGCTTAGGTTTCTGCACCATCGACAATAACCAACGATGACGACAACCACGACCACGACAACAATGATCAAAGAAGCACTCCAGGGAGTCGCTTGGAAATGCTGATCATTCGCTCACTGATATATCCCTAGGATAGCTTGGCCGGCTAAAAACACATATTTTGAGAAGTTGTTACTGACGTTCTCCCAGATAAGTTAGTCTAATAAGTCGAGAACTAATTTTCCGGAATATCGAATTCATTCTTCTAGGGTGAGAATGAAGATTTTTGCCTATCCGAGATCGGTGTCTTTTCCTTCCAATGAGCTTTGTTCTGACGTATTTTAAGGAGACTTGGAGGGAGAAACACTTCAATACCATATAAACCGCTATAAATAAAATAAAAAAACTAGAATGATCAAATGAAAATCCCCCAGAACCCTGAAAATTTTGTGTTGAGAATCTGAAATAAGGAATTAACGGTTTGTTTCTTTATAACTTTAGCTCACCGTACGACGGATAATGATATCAACCAACCATCTAAAGAGTTGGTTTATGTGTGTCACATAAATTCACCATACATGCTTAATTATCTAAGTGCTCAATTACGGCTATGAGTAGATATCTATCATATATAGCTTATAAATTATAAATTATGAACAATCTACTAATCCATCTAGATAAAAGATTTCTTTATACATCGTCTGTTAACTAGATAATTAGCTCAAAGGTTTTCTCTAACAAGTTTAGTTCATGAATCGATAGAACAAAAAGAGAATAAACGCCAACATCTGAACTGGTAAAATGATTGGCCAAGGCAATGAGATGTTAAATCCAACATATGTCATAGGATTCATCTAAGATGATGTCTTGCTTTGTTTAGTATCTTGTGAATCTTGCTCTTCCTGCAAATTATTAGATGGTCGGAGGAAGTTGCGAAATTGTAACTTGCAAGAGCTGTTACAAGAATCTTTACTGAGTATCGTGCGAATTTAATCATGGTTATGCAGTAACCGTCAATATTAAGACACATATGACAAACACATTTACAAAAACATAACATTTTGCTTGAAGATGACAATTATACATGGGGCATCAATGCTTGCACTCAGAGCGAGGCATTTGCCAACGGCCAAAAGCATCTAGACGAGACCTTCGGCTCGACTGGATGCCGAGACTGGCATCCTTGAGGGGAGTTTGGGATGCCTTGCCTTCAAGTTCAAAATGGCCATTGCCGCTTCAATCGAAGGCTGAGACCTGGCAATGGGATGAGCACACCAGAGGCCCGCCATCATCAAGGCTTTAGCCTGTTCCTTGTTGAAATTTCTGCCGAGCCTCGAGTCCATGGCATCGAGCAACTTCTTGTGCCCATATTGCTTCCAAACCCACTTTGCAAGGCCTTCTTGGGCTTGGTCAACTCATTCCGGAGCCAAGTAACCCGGTGTTCCTACCAATTCAGTTGTTTCTAGCACTCTGACGTAGTCGATTAGCCTAACCAATTCAAAAATCTCCCAATTTGACCTCGAACCTTAATCAAGCATGGTATTGTTGGATTTATTATCCCTATGGATCACATATTGATTACATTATTATTGATTACATTATTCGTGTAGGTAAGTATTGAGGCTAATCCCCAAGCAATGCCATATCTCCTCTCCCATGTCAACAAGGATCTTCCTTTAAACAGATGATCTGCCAAGTTACCTTCTCTCATGAATTCGTAAACCAAGACGAATTCATTTGCCCTGTGACAATATCCTATAAGTTGCACCAAATTTCTGTGCCTAGATTGGCTTATCAATATCACTTCCATAATACACTTTAGCCCTTGGTGTGAATCAGGGTTTGCTATCTTCACAGCGACCCTTGCGCGAGAGTCTCCTACATGCCCTTCATGCACGATGCCAAAACCTCCTTTTCCCAGAATCCTGCCATCTGCAAAAGAATCGGTCGCGATCATCAACTCTCCATAGGAGAACTTCTTGGGTCCACTCGACCTTTCGAACACTTCGGTTAATTACGCGCATTAGTCGCCTTCTTCTCTGCTTGTCTCGGTCTTGGTTATGTTCTTTTCGGTTGTCTTAGGTGCAGTATTTCCCTCTGGCATATCACTGCTTGGGTACGGACGGACTACTTTTGACCTATAACGTATCTAGGCAATATGCGAAGCTATAATGATCGCCCCTAATCCAACGGCACTGCCCATGACTATGAGAAGCCACTTCAACCAAGAGTCGGTAACCTTTCCCGTCTGGAGCGGTAAACTGGAGCTGAATTGCCATGAGTGGGAAACGTGATGCTGAAATGCAGCTCCGGGGCATATATCGAATTACAAGGCACCGCATCGTAGGCGTGCTCAATTAAGCTGAGGGTTGCATAGTGAAGACTGATTGAATTACTGGAATTCCCAATAGCATCCATCAGGACACCGCTCAAATTTCTCGCGTGCGAGTCATACTTTGTGGAATCACCATTCATGATTGTGTTGGTCAGCCATGGGACGGTGACATTGGCCGTGGACCTGAGGTCGTTCGAATCTATATCGACACGTGGAACATCTGCACCTCCGAGATTCTCGAAAGGGTCAACCTCGACATAGATAAAAGAGACCTTGGGAAGAGCCAGATGGCCTCCCAAGTCGCTCAACATGCTCGAGGCCCAAGGAATGGCAAAGGGGGAGAATCCGTCGGCGAAAGGATTTCTCTGTTGAGAGTCGATGCGAGTCGAAAAATCCGCCTTGAAATCCGCCACATTCCCCACAGCCACATCCCAAAGATGCGCTTCACTAGAAAACGTGGCTCGGCCGCTGATGTCACTGAGGCTTCGGTTGGGCCGGTTTAGGCTGAGATGTAGTTAAGGACATAGCATGGAGGCATTCCCCTGAATGTCTAACAGCTTGAGATCCTTAGAGCCAGAGGATGAGAAACTGAAAGATGTGCAGTCAAAGTGTACGGATGAAGCTGAAAAGGGTTTGAGCAAAGAGATCATCAAGATTAGTACTAGGGATGTCAATGATTTGGTTTGGTTCGATTTTTCAAAACCGAACCGAACTGTTAGGGAAAACAGCTAAGCCAAACCGAACCAAATAAGACCCAATCGAAATACCAACCAAACCTTGATTCGGTTTTGACACCCCTAATACCAATTAGGAGTGTCAGATTTCTTGTCTTCCTTAGCGCAACCAGTGACCATAATGTGATTTCTTGTTTTAGTTGCAGATTTCACCTCTGCATTAAGATTTCACATTCTTATCTCATCTGGGTTTTGCGTTATCTCACTTGATGGCTTTGTCCCTTGTTTTGATTCTTCTTCTTTACTTGAGCTTTGAAGCAACTGAAAACTTGCCCGCTCAATCAATGTGATTTTCGACCCATGGCTTTGTATTGGCTGAATATGCAGCTTTTAATGGGCTCATGTTTTATTATGGGATGCTTACACAAATTTGAAAGCGTTTGCTTTGTAATTGACTCTACAGTTTCCTATCACAAAGAACTTTCCTCTCTGACTTTGTAGATCAAATGAATAATCGTCTAAAAATGTAAACATTTTAGAAAAATGTGATTTTGCGGGGCGTTAATTAAACTGGGGCTAGACCAATCCAAAGGGCCTGAGAAAATAACTCTTATAATATATGACAACAAAAAATAAAGCGAAAATAAAAAATCTGAACTGAACCGAGCCAGGCCCGGGGAAAATTACTCTTATAATATGCGACAAAAAAAAGAAAGAAAACAAAAGCGAAAATCAAAAATTGAAAATCCAAACCGAACCGAACTGGGGCATGGGAAAACTACTCTTATAATATACGACAAAAGAAGAAGAAGAAGAAAAAAACAAAAACAAAATCGAAAATCGAATATTGAGAACCGAATTCGCATTCGGTTCAAGTCACATTTTGTTTGGTTCGGTAGTTTTCCTTAACGGTTCGGTCGGTTCGGTTCAATTTTCCTAAAAAACCAAATCGAACCGAACTATTGGCCCCCTAGATGTGGATGTGGCTGCTGGAGGCTGGTCTCTATGTCTTCCAAAGCTTTTCATGTTGGATATTTCCAAGTTGTTGCAGATCTGGTTACTGTCTGGAAACTCAAAGCACCATGTGGAATCTTCATAGTCTTACCGCTTGGCTTTGATAAAGCCAAAGAAGTGGTGCATAATGAATAGGAAAGTGCAGTCGCTTGGCGGGGTATGTTTGGAAACGACAATAGGCTTGATGAACGGTGTGTTGCTGAGAAAGACAGAAATTTCCAACAAAAATTCGTCGCATTGCTATACAATCTATTATTTTTAGGGATTTGGAATTGAGTAGTCTTAACCTACAAAATTGTGTGCATTTGGCTCATTTGACATTTCATATATGCAATTCATCTATCATAAATATAAGTTTTATGTCATCTTTCCATACCGGATGGTTGCCAACTCTCATAAAAGTAATGTTACGACTCTATTTTATTGGGAAAATTAAGGGATAACAACATCACAATCACTCGAATTTTTCCCAGTTTTATAGTTGAATATCTCAACTCTTTTCTTTTATGCAATCAAGTACTTCAACTTTTCAAAAGTGGGTCAATCGATACGTCCCTTAAAATCGAGAACGGAAAATGTCAATATTTTTTTTTTGTCAAAAATGCAATATCTATTCATTTACTTAGATAAGTTCGGAGCAATTACATCAGAAACATCGGCACATAGTAAATCGATTAAGGCTATCGGGGGGGTTGGTTACCTAATTTCAAGGGAGATAGTTTTCTCTTTGGGCTCTTGCAATCCAGTCGGCGGGCCTATTGGCGTCTCTGCTGCAGTGGGCCAAGGATAGGCTCGAAAAGAGTTTTATTTTTTCTCGGATCCGGTCCACCAGCTCTACCACTTCCCAACTTGGTTTTGTCGCTTCCTGAACTGCTTGCACGAGTAGCAAGCAGTCAGAGTATACTTGGAGAGTTCTGTTCGAGCTGTTGGAGAGGAAAATGTCAATGTAGACACTAATACTATTAAATAATAATCAATATTGGTGTCGAATGTAGCCTTTTGAGACGATTCCGCATCAATAGATGCATATTTGGGTGGCTGAAATCACCCAAGTCAACACACACACACACTGTCTCTACCCTTATCGCTTGATTACCAAAAGGAGAAGCCATATTTTCCTTAACATTTGCCGAGTAAACAAGTCACGCGAGCAAAATCACATAACATGTGAATTTATTTAACGGATGCCTCACATTGAACCAAGTCTAAAAGGTTGAGATACTTGATTAAACAAAAAATAATAGTTAGACAAACGACTTTAGAATGGGAAAAATTCAGGCATTTGCCCTGCCATTATTTAAAAATTGAAAGACGTGGACACTGAAAAATTAGATGGACCCTCCAACGGACTTATTAGGATACTTGTCTTCTTCTTTTTTTGCCCGAGACATACGAGACTACGTAAAACATGCATTTACATCTTCGAAGTGGCATCTTCATTTCTGTACAATTTTGCGGCTCGTCCCTTTCGCAAAGTGGCAAACGTATGTAGTTTATTCTCATTAATTATTTCATTACTTGGTAAAAAATATTAGGAATAACTATTCCCAATCGGGGTGAGCGGTTCCAGGTTCCTTATAGGTTCCGCCTAGAACTTGAAATCTACCATTGGATACAAATTCCTCATTTTTTGAAACCCGGATCCTACCCATTGGAACCAAGAACCTAAAACCTACCCTATCATAGGTTCCAGATTTCAACAGTTTTTTGTTTTGTTTTTATTTTATAGTTAAAAAAATGAAATGAACGCAATAATAATAAACAAGCTTGTCATTCATCAAAAAGAATACAACACGAACAAAACTATCAACATAGGAAAATGAATTCTTGGTGAGGAATTCAACTAGATAAAAGAGAGGAAATTGAACAAAAGTCTGCATTAAAATGGAACAAAATTCGCTAGACAATAAATTTTGTTTTGGAACTTTGTATTAGGGAATTTATAACACCATAGAACAAACTAGACCATAAAAACAAGAGCATTAAGGATCATATTCTCAGTCTGGTTGCTAAAAAATGTATCGATAAAACTCCACCATCTCAATGCATTAATAATTTAGTCGGACCCTACTTTCATGACCCAAATTACTTGACATTTATATGTTTTTTTACTGGAGAAGGGAACATGAAATCTATGACTCAATCCAATGTTAGGTTTAGCTAGAATCTTTCATGGAACATGCCAAGATCAATTACGCAGGGTAGACAAAACTATTTGAAGAGTAATAGCAACACTTCAGACATTTGTCCTCAACAGGCAAATCTGCAAATTTGTTACAAAAGGTAAACTGGTATAAAACACATATTACTATCTGAACATTAAATGGAACGGTTTAGTTATTGATCCCTCACTTGGTTTGGCTACGGTTTCAATTCAGTTGAAGATTATCTGATTCAACAAGTTTAGCTTGGACAGCTACAGAAGTCACAAAAGTTCACCATTACCCACCCAACAAAGTAGAAGAACAAGTTCCATATGAGTAGAAATAGGCATTTACTGTGCATATTTACTATGATTGCACCATCATTAAGGGTTTGAAATTTGTTTACTTCCATGTTATATAGTATGCAAATGGGTTCAAGTATATCTTAAGGGGTCCAACAATTATAGTACTAAGACCTCATTGCCATGCTAGGGTTGTTGATGTTCACAATGCTACCAAAAGTTAAAGGGAAAGATTAGTGAGCTCTAAAACCAAGGGTAATTGATGCCATCGTATGTGCGTCTCAACCTATCAAGGTGAACTCTCAATAACTACAGATGTCCTAATATGCAGCAACTATAAAATAGTATCTACGCCTAATATTGGAAAATGGTCAAAAACTCCAATGAAAAAGCATTTGCTAGATAATTTTGAATGTGCATTCAACAGATCAAAATAGGGGATGGAGCTAACTCACCTGTTACTCTCACTGCCTTTATTCCTGTAAGTAAACAATTACCACCTTATATTAGCATATGGCAGAGTCCTATTGATATACATTATTAGCCATTTTTATATTATGACATTGAGGCCTTAAAAAAAATTCTCACATGCATAAAAAAAGCAAACGAATAGTGCCATCAGAAGGATCTTCAAATTAAAAGTTTTTTTCTCGTAACAACTACAGAATATCTATACATTTGTTCATATAGCTTGTATCTCTTAGTGCAAATTTAGGATAGATGATTGAGTAGCTCACTTTTTTCATTCAAAGGAAAAACCAACTCCCAAGTCATGTCAAATGTTTCTTTCAAAGAAATACACTTTTTTGTGGTCCAACTCAAATATCTCAAGAGCTGCAAATTCCTAGCATACTACACGTCTTATTCAAAAATCTCTGGACATCACTGCCCTAGAAGACATACTCAAAAGAGAGACTTATGATAGAGTGGGCAGAGCAGTGGATATATCAACTGAGAAGGAAAAAACAACGAAATCAGATCACTTGCCGAAACTATGTGGTTCTTTCACCAATCCTTGTCCGGATATTTTTCATAACCCCGTGCATGGAAAAAAGAGACCACAAATCGCATCTTCAAATACCACTAAAGAAGGAGTAGGTTCCATTAAAAATCTGGAAGCTATTGCAGAGAATAGTGATAATTCACATGCCTTGGAATTGTTAAAAATGTGGCTTGATCGCATTGTCAAACGGTCAAACAAACTGGGCTCAAAGGTATGGATTTTCTAAAACATGCAGGCACAAAGAACGAGCATTCTCACATATCGTTCTCATTTTCTGTTTATTTTCTCATGGACACAGGCATCTGAGTGTAATTTGGGACCTAAAGAATGCATACTCATGCTGAGGGTCGAGCGGCGTCAAGAAAGGCAAGCGGCGCTGTCGCGACTTCTTTTTTTGGCGCCCGCAGTCGGGTACGAGCGCCTAAGGAGGCTAATGGCTCGGCTGAAATTAGTTATGCCCGGACTCTCCCAAGTCCACCAATTCACGACTTTAATAGTCTGAGTTTTTAACCTGTAAATCAATTTTTAAAATGGAGTCGCCACTAATCGATTTGGGGTGGGTTGATTAGAAACCCAAGTGAAGTATCAGGAGAAATACTCACTCCCGCGCAACTAGAGAAATTAGGATCGGGGACTTGATTACACTAATTAATCACTAATGCCCTTTCGGTACCTAATCTTGTTTAAACACCGAGGTTTTTGGATGTTCGAGGGATTTTCCATGCATTTTTGGAGGAAAAACATTTTTGAGTATTTTTCTAATTTTTTATATATAAAAGGGATTTTTTGGACCTTTTTTGGTATTTTTGGAAAAATACAAGTCTTTTTGGCTTTTTTGAATTTTTTTGGCTTTTTATGAATTTTTGGCTTTTTTTGGATTTTTGGCATTTTTGGAAAATATGAAATATTTTTGATTTTTTGATTTTTCGGAAAATAAAATATTTTTTAAATATTTTTTAATATTTTTGGAAAATAAACTATTTTTTATTTTTTTCTCGATTTTTTTGATTTTCTAGAAATTAAAACATTTTTTATTTTTTTTTTTGAAAATAAATTATTTTTTGATTATTTTATTATAAATTATTTATTTATTATAATATTATTTTATATTAAAATATTATAAAAACGACCGGGTCGGATCCGCGAGTTGGGTCCGACCCGGGCCAGCCCGAAACGCAAACTTCTTGCTCGGAGTGGCCGAGCGTTTGGAGACGCCCGGCCCGGCTCGACTACCCACTCCGACTTCCTGCTCCACGACCCGGTTCCTTCGAAACCCTACCCGACCCGGGTTTCCAAACCTGGATCCACTTCGTGACCCGAAACCCTAGGGTTTGCGAATCTGCGGCGCCGAAGGGGGGAAAACGAGAGGGTTACGGCGGCAACGGCAGCAACGGTGGCTGCAGTTGCTACGGCGACGGCGGCTACGGCAGCGACAAGGACTGGACTACGAGGGGGAACCAACGGCGACGGAGACGGCGACAGCGGCGGTGGTAGCACGTTACCTGTTTGTGGCAATGGTGCGGGTGGCAGTGACGGATCAGCGACGGCGTCCCTGCAATTTCCAGATCTGGTGCGGCTTCGATGAATCGGTTACGGCAACGGCATTGGAACGGTGGCGGAGCCACGGCTGCACTGGCGACAACGAATCCTAGATCTGGTCGGGTCTAGGACTTCGCAGGCCCTCCTCATCGCTCGCGCTCTCCCCTCTCTCCCTCTCCAGCCGCGAGCCTTCGGATCTGGGCTTGCGCGACTTCGGCTCCCCTTCTGAAGTCTCTCAACAGGAAGCTCGAAGCCTTGCAGCCTTCGATCGTTCTCGGCCTCTCGGTCTTCGCCCCCTTTCGACGGTGGCCTCCCTCCTCTATTTATAGGCGCGGGGGTGGCCGGTCGGCGAGGCTTCAACCCACCGGTTGGACCGCCGTCCCATCCGCCATCATCGCCTCCTCCGGTCACGTCCCGTCAACACCACCTGCTCCTCTGCTCCGCACGCAACCGCCGTCCGCTCATGCTTCTTCGGCGTCGCGCCTGCCTGCACGTGCTCTTCAGTGGCGCGAGGAAGAAGACGACGCGGAGGGGCTGGGCTTGAGGCGATGATGGGCCGAAGGCCCATGTGGGGGCTGCTCCTTTGCTTCTCTTCCGCTTTTGCTTTTTTTTTTTTTCCGCTTTTCTTGTTGTTGTTTTTTTTTCTTTGTTTATTTATCATCCGAAAAAAAGATAAAATAAAAAACAAAAGTAAAACCTAATTGATTAAAATGAAATTTTAGGCGTCAACAGCTGCCTCTCTTTGAAGGTGAGCTCGCAGAGGTTGCATTCAAAGACAAACTAATGCCTAAATTTTGTCCATATATGCGTAGTAGATTATATTTTATTTGGGACTTATTATTCTATGCAGAAAAAAAAAAAGCAACATAACTTTACATGTACTAAGATAGATAAGAAGATACCTGTAGTTACTTACCGGGAGTGAGTGAGATAGGGTGTGAACCCCGAGTTTTGGCAAGTATCAAGGCGTTATCTTACCTGGTGATATGAGGAGGTTGCTTTTCCAGGGCTCGAACCATTCTTCGGTCGCCTGTTAAAACAATCAATGATTTGTCTAGGACCCGAACCTTTCTTCGGTCACCTTGACGGGAAATTGCTCCTCCAGGACCTGAACCATTCTTCGGTCGCCTATTGGAGCAATCAGCGGTTTGTCTCGGAGCCGAACCATTCTTCGGTCGCCGTGACGGGAAATCGCTTCTCCAGGACCCGAACCATTCTTCGGTCGCCTGTTGGAGTAATCAGGGGTTTGTCTCAGACCCGAACCATTCTTCGGTCGCCGTGACGGGAAATTGCTTTTTCAAGAACCGAACCATTCTTCGGTCGCTTGTTAAAACAATCAATGATTTGTCTAGGACCCGAACCTTTCTTCGGTCGCCTTGACGGGAGATTGCTCCTCTAGGACTCGAACCATTCTTCGGTCGTCTGTTGGAGTAGTCAATGATTTTTCTCGGACCCGAACCATTCTTCGGTCACCGTGACGGGAAATTGCTTCTTCAAGACCCAAACCATTCTTCGGTCGCCTATTAAAACAATCAATGATTTGTCTAAGATCCGAACCTTTCTTCGGTCGCCTTGACGGGAGATGCATCGACCTTTCTCAGGGCATCTCATTTGTGAGTGTCTGATTTGTATTGAGGACACCAGTTGATACCCGACCTTTCTCGGGAGATGTACCGACCTTTCTCAGTGCATCTATCTTGGAAGATACCTGGACATTCACAAGCATATCAAAGAGTACCTGGATAATCACAAGTACTAACCTAGAGGATATTTGGGCCTTTGCAAGCATCAAAATGGATATTTTGGCTGACCATAGGCATTGAAGGGGTACTTGGATGATCACAAGTATAAATTCTTGGGGGATACTTGGACATTCACAAGTATCGAAGGGGTGCTTGATAATTGGAAATATTGAGAACATACCTTGGATATTTGTGAAGGTGTCCCACCTTCTGGCAATTGGGAAATATCGAGGGCCTACCTGGGATATTTGTGAAGGTCTCTCACCTCCTGGTAGTAGGAATATTGAGGATGGGCCTCGCATATTCGTGAAAGTCTCTCACCTCCTGGTAGTTGGAATATCGAGGACGTACCTAGGATATTCGTGAAGATTTCTCACCTTCTGGTAATTGGGGATATCGAGGACGTGCCCCGAATATTCCTGAAGGTCTCTCACCTCTTGGTAATTGGGAATATCGAGGACGTACTTGAGATATTCGCGAAGGTCTCTCACCTCCTGGTAATTGGGAATATCGAGGACGTACCTGAGATATTCGTGAAGGTCTCTCACCTCCTGGTAATTGGGAAATATCGAGGGTGTACCTGGGATATTTGTGAAGGTCTCTCACCTCCTAGTGATTGGGAATATTTAGGACGTACCTGAGATATTCGTGAAGGTCTCTCACCTCCTGGTAATTGGGAATATCGAAGACGTACCTGAGATATTCGTGAAGGTCTCTCACCTCCTGGTAATTGGGAAATATCGAAAGCGTGCCTGGGATATTTGTGAAGGTCTCTCACCTCCTGGTAGTGGGAATATAGAAGGGCGTGCCCTGCATATTTGTGAAGGTCTCTCACCTCCTGGTAAATGGGAATATCGAGGGCGTGCCCCGCATATTCACGAAGGTCTCTCGCCTCCTGGCAATTGGGAATATCGAGGGCATACCTGAGATATTCGTGAAGATCTCTCACCTCTTGGTAATTAGAAATATCGAGGGCGTGCTTGAGATATTCGTGAAGGTCTCTCACCTCTTGGTATGGGGAATATCGAGGACGTGCCCCGAATACTCGTGAAGGTCTCTCACCTCCTGGTAAAGGGAATATCGAGGGCGTGCCCCGTATATTCGTGAAGGTCCCTCACCTCCTGGTAAAGGGAATATCGAGGACGTGTCCCGTATATTCGTGAAGGTCTCTCACCTCCTGGTAATTGGGAATATCGAGGGCGTGCCTCGCATATTCATGAAGGTCTCTCACCTTCTGGTAAAGGGGAATATCGAGGACGTACCTGGGATATTCGTGAAGGTCTCTCACCTCTTGGTATGGGAATATCGAGGACGTACCTGAGATATTCGTGAAGGTCTCTCACCTCCTGGTATGGGGAATATCGAGGACGTGCCCCAATTATTCGTGAAGGTCTCTCACCTCCTGGTAATTAGGAATATCGAGGGCGTGCCCCGCATATTCATGAAGGTCTCTCACCTCCTGGTAATTGGGAATATCGAGGGCGTACCCGCATATTTGTGAAGGTCTCTCACCTCCTGGTAATGGGGAATATCGAGGACGTGCCCCGAATATTCATGAAGGTCTCTCACCTCCTAGTATTATAAACTTGAATGTGGTATGAGGCTTACTTGGATTGCCGCAGGCACTTAAAGGGGTGGAACACCTGGATAGCCACAGTGTACAAAGAAATCTTGGAATACTTGGATGAACACAAGCATTTAATGATATGATCCGGGGACCACTCGGGTTTTGGTCCAAGTGCTAGAAAACATACCTGGACAGTGGTGCCAAGCAAAGTAATGGAATGCTTGAACAACTGCTATATTATTTGGGGATAACTCGGGCAGGTTGAGTGTCATGAAAAGGAAGTACCTGAACAACGGTGGGTACTTGACGATATAGGGATATCCAGACAGCAGTAGGTATTCAAAGATAAAAGGATACTTGATTAGTCACAAGTATTAATACTCTAGGGACAACTCGAATAGGTCGAGTGTTAGAAAAAGGGAGTATCCGAACGGTGGTCGGTACTCAAAGACAATGGGGATACCTAGACAACAGCAGGTATTCAACAATAAAGGGATACTTGGTCAGTCACAAGTATCAATACTCTAGGAACAACTCAAATAGGTCGAGTGTTAGAAAAAGGGAGTATCCGAACGGTGGTCGGTACTCAAAGACAATGGGGATACCTAGACAACAGCAGGTATTCAACAATAAAGGGATACTTGGTCAGTCACAAGTATCAATACTCTGGGGACAACTCGAACAGGTCGAGTGTCAGAAAAATGGAGTATCCGAACGGTGGCCGGTACTCAAAGACAATGGGGATACCTAGACAACAGCAGGTATTCAACAATAAAGGGATACTTGGTCAGTCACAAGTATCAATACTCCGGGGACAACTCGAACAGGTCGAGTGTCAGAAAAATGGAGTATCCGAACGGTGGCCGGTACTCAAAGACAATGGGGATACCTAGACAGCAGCAGGTATTCAAAGATAAAGGGATACTTGATCAGTCACAAGTATCAATACTCTGGGGACAACTCGAACAGGTCGAGTGTCAGGAAAATGGAGTATCCGAACGGTGGCCGGTACTCAAAGACAATGGGGATACCTAGACAGCAGTAGGTATTCAAAGATAAAGGGATACTTGATCAGTCACGAGCATCCAAACTCAAGGGACGATTCGAATAAGTCGAGTGTCAAGAAGAGAGTACCTGGACGGTGATAGGTACCTTAAGACAAATGGGGATAGAGATATGCTTACCTGGCAATATCTCTGATCTCTAAGAGTATGTCTGTTATTTGCACAATATGCACACATGATTGTATATGCTGTAAATTCATGAGTTCAAATGAGATTCATGCATGATAATTTTGTCAGTTTTTGCATCTTTTGATTTCCACTGGGGAAGATTTTGAAAGACAACCTTCATTTAGAATGTAGATGTCTTGAGCATGCCAGATGAGGGACTTTCAGTCTGAAAGGACTTTCCGCTCACTCTCATGGAAAAGGCTATCCTGACCATTGATGCAAGATTTATAAGGACCACACTATCTCACTGTCATCATGACAGCAGGGGTCTGAGTATTCTCGCAAACGGTACGACTTTACCAATGTGAGAGGTCTTTGTTGAAATTGTGATGAAGACTTGGTCATCGGCTCATCAAATGGGACCGTCGAGGTCAAGGCTCCTGAACGAAGTGCCGCACGATCATCCTCAGGTTTGCAAGTCAAGAATCCTACGAAAAGAGATAGAATAATCTTGCTCGTACTTCTTCGAGCGATGCTTATAGACATATGAAATCCTACGTTAATTGAAGTGCCCCTAGTCTGAAGAGACTTTTACAATAGGATGTGACGTAGACTTGGCTCACATGTAAGAGGGTGAGAGTTGGTGACTGTCTTGACATTTGTCGTTAGTCTTTCTTGTCAGATGGAGGTTCTATGGACCACAACAATAACTTTTCTTGGCTGTATTTTTGACTGGGGGGCATTGGCATTGCTTTTACCAGGCACACTGCTTTTTTCATGCCCCTATTTTTATTCCAGTTCTTCTTTTATGGGCATCGACCTTGCTCTTACCAAGTACACTGCTTTTTTATGCCCTGCTTTTCATTCTTGTCGTCAGAGGAACTGGCCTAGGCAAGTTTAATCAAAGCACCGTTATTAGACTCTTGAGTCTTCATCTTCAACCGGCGCTCAGGCTATGGCAATAACTTCTGCTTTGTCTCAATGTGAGGGTAAAATTACAGACTCACTTGGGTTGTACAATGAATACAAGTGCGTAGAGAAAGAATTGCTCTTCGTCATTTTATGGCACTTAAATTAACGTGAGAGTTCATATGCAATAAGGACACCCGAAGATTGATGCAAGTGCGAGCAAGAAAATTTCTATCTCTCTTCTCACCTTGTGATGCTTTCGCTCGCTTCTAATCGCCCTGTGTAGGGGTTGTTCTTGATGGGGGTAGGACATAAATTTCACCAATGTATGGGGCTCAATGGGGTGAGCGATGGAATGCCTCTCACTATTTTGGTTATCGTACCATTCGCGAGAGAACTCTTTGCCCTGCAGCCATGGCATCTTCTGCGCTCATCTTACAAGTGTATAGATAGGGGACTGTGTGTAGGATATGGCTTGCCTTTCATCATTCTGACGCGCCTCATCCAGCATGTTCGATTAATCTTGTATTCTTCACTTAACTGTCTATTCTAATAATCCTCAGTAAAATCAGTGATCTAGACAGACAAAATCATTATGCAAAAATCACCTGGAAAAAGGCATGCAACATATGATGTGAAAGAGCTTGTACTTTCAAAATAAATGAATGGTTTTTACTCAAGAAAAACTTACTAACAGCTTTAAGGGTGCTTGCTTGGTGAAATGGTATTCACAAATGTGTTGAAATTTGAATATCAAAAGAGTTATTTACAAAGGGTTATTCAAAAATGAGTGTCGATAGATTGTTTCTAATGATTAGGGATATGACACATGAATGATCACCCAGGGATTGGGAATCTGATCATTGATTTGACGAGTCTTTCTTCTTTTGCCCCTGCAGAAGAGAAGATGTACAAGTAGATCAATTAGTCTGGCCAAAATCAAATGTGAGTTGAGGCCTGAAGATTTTCTGTCATTTGCTTTGGCGATACTTGAGACACTATTTTCTTTGGAAGAGCTTATCAAAGTCTGACACGTCTCTTATTGATTTGTTATCCTTGCTTTTGACAGTCAGGTGATCCTACAACAGACAAGAGAGAATGTGTTAGTCATGAACTCTTTCAAGAGTCGAAAAACTGGGAGCGATACAACTTTACCCTTTGCTAGTTTTGCAAACGATTAAGTGGACCTGGAGTACAAAGAGGACATGAAGTCTCGTGTCTTCCACTTCATCAGGTCAATTATTTTCCTTAATGGGCTTATGGATGGCGTGTCCCTTTACACGAAGTCAAGTGAATTCGATGCGAGTCATTTCGTATACTAGCTTGGCTAGTATTTGATTTGTCAAATCTAACCATTGAGTTTGGTTCTTGAGTTGTGATGCTCCCCGTCAAATAGGGAAAATATGTCAAAAGCGGGTTCGAGATAGCGGGAGTATTGGAAACGATACCAAATTACCCTTCTCCAGAGTTTGTATGTGCTAGCTCCTAAAGATATTTGAATGTCAATGATGGCCCTTTTATCTTGGCATAGTTCAATGTTTCCTTCAGTTGGCCTTCCTCGTTTGTGACCATGTATGCATGATTGTTGGTCGTTGATTCATCTTCAACGCCTTCCTTCTATGGAATTTCTTCTTCCGTCTTTAACTATAGCATCATTAGCGCATTGAGCAAAGTCATGTATCTCAAGCTTCTATGGAATCGAGATCAAAATCTCAAGCTTTGTGATGGCAACTACTCCTTGGAAGAACATGTGTCTGGAGTTCGAAGTGAGATTTCTAGGCCCTAAGTCACAATTTGAGATAAGGGGTTAGAGATCGCCTCAATCGACTAGATTTTCTCCCCGTTGACAATAGCCAATTCGAGAGGAGAAATTCATTTTCTGTGCTTCTTGGCTTGTCAAAGCTGGAACTGTAACATCTAGCCGTTTGGGCGCGTCGTGCGACAAGATAGTCCTTTGGCTCAGGATGGAGCTGGGCAGGAGTGAGGCATGTCATGGATGCTTCGATCTCAACTCTATGCATGTACCTATTACGTTTCATCTTTTGTATCCTGTAAATAGAAGAGAGAGGACATCATTTCCAAATTATATTCAGAGAATAAGACTTACCATCTTTTGGTGTAGGATGATTCTTTCTATTTGCCCATGTTTTCTTGGCAGGGTGTCTTTGAATTTGGCGAGTTCACCTGATGCGCTTGCTTCAAATGCCCCCTGTCACACTAAGTCAAAGGGGACGGGAATGATCTTCTGAGACATGAAGTAAATGAGTCAGAAAGACAAACATGATTAAATTTATCATCTTGTTTTAATAAAAAGCTTTTGGGTGATGTAATATTTTTTATTTTCAAAATACGTCTTTGGGGGAGAAAAAGGCATGAGGAAGCCCAGCCCTCAGTATTCTCCTTGGATGATATTTTTTTTCATGATTGGATAACATCACTGGGCTAGTTTGAAGTACCGCCTTATGCTCTTAAAACAAAATATTATAACTGTACAATAGAGTACTTGGAATGGAAAATACAACAGTAGCACACTAGACAAAATAAGAAACATGAAATTATAAAAACAAGTAAAACTCATGAAAACCCATGTGTAAAGGAGTGCTTTGATAGTGCTGGTCTTGAAGCTAAGCGTGTTTGAATTCTTCGCCTTCAGTAGACTCGAAGTATTCGCATGCGATGACTACCTCGTTGAAGCTATGGAAGTACAACCCATGCAACCAACAACGACGCTCGTGAGGTAAAGTCCTTATGAACAACTTTATCATTTCTTCTTCGGCCAGTTGAGGGTAAGCTTGCATCACAAAAGCCTCCCATCTCCTTGCATACGCTCAGAAATCCTCCATTGGTCTTCTTCTGAAGTGAACCAAGTTCTGACAAGGCACTTCGAGTCCCAATCGCTTTGATACATCAAGCGGGAAAGCGAGAAGACAGCTCATTCCAATCTCTCATGAGGTAGATATCTGTTGTGATGAACCATTGTAATCCAGACCCCGTAAGACTTTCTTGGAAGGCCTGAATTGTGAATGACATTGGGCCATAGTACCGACTCATTTCAGCGTGGAGATACTGCAAATGGGCCACGGGGGCAAGTTGTGCCATTATACTTATGGAGATTAGGTATCCACATCTCTCTAGGGGTCATGCTCCTATGAACGCAAGACGGGCTTGGTGTATCCTGATTAGGCCACTGGTTTTCCCACTGTATATTTGTTGTAGTGGTGAATTTTTCTGTTTCAGGGAAGTTGGACTCTGCCGAGATTACCCCATTGCTTTCTTCTTGGTCAAAATTTCCGAATGAGGATGAAGTATTGAAGCTATCCTCATGGTCAGAGGACGAGCTTAGTACTTTGTTAGGATCGTAGCGGATAAAGACGTACGCTTCCTCTTCTGACGGACCTTCATCCCCAGATGAGAGTATGAAACAGTTATACGATGAATCGTCAGTTTCATTGTCAAAATAACGTTGGAAGTCCTTGGGATTGTATTCTAGGGCTGGGAAGTCTTCAGGGTTGTACTCTAGAGGATGGCGGCCTTCAAAGCTATATTCTTGGGAATGCTCGAAGCTTTGGTGCGGTGGCCTGTCGATAGATGCTGAATTGATCTACTTAGGCTTTCTTTTCTTGGCTTCTGGTCCAGACCTTTTGAGTAAGGCCCTTCGTTTTGCCAACTCGATTCTGTCAAGGGAAGTGAGAGACATTAGAGTTTCACTGTCTGATTCACTTTCTAGGTTGATAGGGGTTGGTATTCTTTGGACCCTAGCTCTTGGAGTAAGCTTGGGGAGTCGTCCAGTCGTGCCCCGGTCTTGAACAGGCTCTGTGTCCTTGATCTCATACAAAGGCTCCTTGCCTTTCATAGTGGGAAATTTTCCAGTAACAAGATGTTGCTCAGCTGCCCATTTATCATGCAAGGTTTCATTGACATGCTCTTCTCCTATCTCAGCGACTAATAACTCCTCGTGCTCCGCGATCATCGACTCTTCGTAAGGCAAGGTGATGTCAGGAGTGATGTCAATATTATACTCTTGGTGAAAAACATGAGTTAGTTCCCTCCAAGTTTTAAGGGGACTAATCTTCCTGACAATATACCATCGCAAGGTAGGGCTAGTCAAGCTCGATTGGTACGATTGAATCATCCTTCGGACCAAGTAGGCCTGCAAGTAGGTATCCGGGTGGGAGGTATCAGCATACCTTTCGCATTCAGGTGCTTTGAGTTTTTCAGGGATCTCAATGCCGGCGTAATTGGACAGGTCCATGGGATTCTGCCCCTACAGCTGGCTTAACTTTTTCATGATCCTTTCAAACTGTCTATGGTATTGGCTATTTTCTGGCAAATTTGCAGGTGTCATGACAATGCTTAAGGCAACTATAGAGTTGGGTTCGACTTGAGTGGATTCCATTTGTCTTGAGAGTTGATGAAGGACAATGGACATCTGTCCTATGCCGTCTTCAATGTTAATGAGGCGATTTTGTACAACATTCTGATCGACCCCTATTGGATGAGGCCATTCACGGACGAGTGGTGGCCGACGATTCGTCGTTGGGAAAACAATGAATGAGCACGAAAGTAAACAAAGATTGACCCATGGCAATGGTCTAACTACTTTTTTATTTATCAAAAGAGAATTTTATAGACCGCAGACTTCTGACATCTAAAACTTGAAATTGAAATGACATAATGAAATACTAGATATTAAACAAGAGTCCCTAAACAATGGGACAAAACTTTCACACTATTTACACTAAGGGGCACATGATTGCCAATTTATATGCGACGGGGAGCCTTGTTCTTGCGAGGACGCCTATTTCCTTGAACTGACTCTGAGGTGTGCATCCAGTCCATTCCCAAATCTCTCTCCATGAGCTCTGCTTGCTCGTGCTGGCTGCTCTCGCTGATTGAGTGAGGGACTAATGGCTTCTATCTTGTCGGGATACAATGGTTGTGGATGTAGGACATGGAGGCGTGGTGGGCTTTTTCTTCTCCCTCAAGCCCTTTAGGTATCACAATCCTTTTGCGATGGCACTTGTCCCAGGTTTCCTTAGCAGTAGAAATTTCGAATTCATAGTCACAGCTTGTGTTGAAAAGAACTGGAGGGACCATCTGTTGGAGAAATCTTTCCAGAATATTTTGAAGCTGACAAAACGTTTCTATCGGTCTAGTCTGGATATTTGCAAACCTTCTGTTTAGCGTCTAAAGACTTTCAGATCACCAGACTCAGCACTCAAGACTCAAGACTCAAGACTATTCTCATTGACGCTCTTCTAATCCAGTGACGAAGGCAATCCAGAGTCGAAGTATTTGGTTGAGGATTTAGTCCTATCCTCTGGAGAAGATCTCTTGGCTGGATAATTATAACGGATTCTTTCATTCGTTATCAAGATCGTTTGAAGATCCGATGGTCGACGAAATATTCTTGGAAGGTTCTATTCTTGGAAACCAAGATCCCGATTGTATGGGCGAAACGGGATTGATGGGCTATTGTCGTTCCTTTAATAGCTCGAATGATCTTCTTGATTGATTCCGTCCAACGGGTAGATTGGAGGAATTCCTTTGGTAAGTGCCAACGGGTATGATGGCATAAAGGAGTATAAAAGGAAGTCATTCTAGTTGCTTTAGTGCATGATCGATAGAGAAATTCCAGAGTCTGAAGCACCTTGATTATTAGTCAATACATTCTGAGCGAAATTGTACACACAGAGAGTGTCTATACTTAGTGATACCTTGAGCGAGTGTGGGAGATCATCTACACCGAGAAATCAAGGGAGAACATCGCTGTAACATCTCTTTGTTCATAGTGGAATCCAGCCAATAGGCTGTCAATGCAGAAGAGTGGACGTAGGCTTGAAATAAGCCGAACCACTATAAACCGCGTGTTCAATTTTCTCTTCTCTTAGTCTTACTTTGATTATTGTTTGTCTCAAATCTATCAACTGTCTAGTATTGTGCAATTATCGAGAAAAATCTTGCATATACCTATTCACCCCCCCTCTAGGTACTTAAACTAGCTATATCAATTGGTATCAGAGCTCGTGTACTCACTCTATTTGAAGTATTTTACTTCAGAGTAAAAGATCCATGGCTAGTATACTAGCACCAGGGCTGGTGGAAGGGCAAAGCAATACCAGACCACCCTACTTTGATGGAAAGGATTACAACATCTGGAAGAACAAGATGAAAGCCTTCCTACGATCAAAGGATCCTCTGGAATGGGACGTTGTAGAAAAAGGAATTACTCCTACAGCTGCATCGGTCTCAGAAAGAGGAAAAGAAACTGTTGAGACCAGCGGAATGACTCATGAAGAGATAATCAAGAGACAAGCACTCGATGCAAAAGCAATTTACTCTTTATATTGTGCTTTGTCACCTACTGAATATAACAGAATATATTCTTGTGTTACAGCAAAAAAAGTTTGGGATAGATTGCATATCACCTATGAAGGAACAGTCGAGTGAAGGAGACCCGAATTAACATTCTCCTCGGTCAATATGAAGCCTTCAAAATGAAACCGGGAGAATTTATAACCGACATGTTTAGCCGTTTTTTACGAGATATCGTCAATGGTCTTGAGAATCAAGGACAAAAATTTCTGATTCCATGAAGGTAAACAAGCTACTGCGTGGACTCTCCAAGGATTGGAATCACATAAAGACTTCAATCAGAGAGACGCAAAGAATTATGCCACTATCTGTCGACGAGCTGATTGGAACTCTTCAGTCTTATGAAGTGGAACGAATCTATGAAGACGAAGATCCAAAAGGTAAGAAATCCATTGCATTAAAATCAAATGATGATTCGATGATACTGATTACGAAGATGACATGGAAGATGAGGAGCTTGCTCTCATGATAAGAAGATTCAGAAAAATGAATAGAAAAGGAAGAAGATTCAACTCAAGGAAACAAAGTTTTCAAAGACACCAAATCAAGTCTGTTGATGATGAGGAACCAAACAAAGATGTAGTTTGCTTTGAATGTAAGAAAAAGGGACACATCAGACCCAACTGTCCTCTTCTGAAGAAGAAGAGAGGAAAAGCTGAAAAGTTTCTAAAACCTCTCAAAGCCGAAACACAGGTGATACGAGTGTGAAGAAAGTGATAATGAATATGCCAACCTATGTCTGATGGCACATTCAGACTCAGACTCAAACTCTGGATCAGACTCAGACAGTGAATTTGAGGTAAGTGATTTTAAAATTCCTGTCAAAGTTTCTAAATACATTGATGAATTGTGTTTTAGTCTTAAGACTTCTCTCAAAAGAATTTCCGAACTTAAAAAGGAAAACTCAGCTCTAAAACAAAAGGAAATCGTTTTAGAAGAAAGAGTTAAAAGTTTAGACTTAAATGTCTCCACTCTTAAAGAAAATGAAGATAATCTTTTGAAAGAAAATTCCCTTTTAAAAACCGACTTATCGAATATTTCAAAAAAATTTTCAATAGGGTCCGAAAAACTTGAAAAAATTCTTTCAGCTCAAAGACTTTACTTCAATAAGTCTGGTCTAGGTATAACAGCAGAAACAATTCCCTTGATTGATTTTCCTAAAGTAAAAGAAAGAATTAAGAAAAGACCCTCGAGAGAGGCTTACAAAAATCATTTCAAAAAAGTTTTTGTAAAGTCTGTAGGTCGAAATGCCCTTAGGTGTTCAAAGTGCAAAAGTCCGGATCACTTTGAAAAAGAGTGTCCTATGGTTTGGAAACCTATTAAGAAAGCATGGGCTGATACTGTTTATTTTACTAACACCAAAGGACTCAAGAAAATTTGGGTACCAAAGAAAACTTGAGACTTTCTTTTAAATGCAGATCTCCGTCAAGAAAAAGGTAAAGTGGTATCTTAACAGTGGATGCTCAAGACACATGACAGGAGACTCAAATTGCTTCGTAAAGCTTGTGCAAGTAAATGGTGGAGAAGTTTCATTTGGAGGAAACAGCAAAGAAAGTATTGTGGGATTTGGAACTGTGAAAATTGGAAATCTCACAATAAGTAATGTTTCCTTAGTGGAAGGACTCAATTACAATCTTCTCAGCATTAGCCAATTGTGTGACACTGGTTTTAAGATCTTCTTTCAAGAAGGAACATGTTCTGGAACCAGTAAAAACTCTACTCAGTTTTTCATGGGTCGAAGACATGGAAATATCTATCTTCTGGATGTGAAACCAGATGAATCGCAATGCCTAATTTCAATTCAAGACGAAGCAAGCTTATGGCATAGAAAGCTTGGTCATGTCAACATGAAGCAATTAGCCAAAATTTCATCAAAGCAGTTTGTTCGAGGTCTACCCAAATTACCATACCAAAAGTCTAATCCATGCACTCCATGTATTCTGGGAAAGCAGGTAAGAAATTCATTTAAGCCAATAAATCATGTCTCTACTAATCATGTATTACAATTGTTGCATATGGATCTCTTCGGACCAACCAGAACCCAGAGCATTGGAGGTAAGAAATATTGCCTAGTAATTGTGGACGATTACTCCCGCTTTACTTGGGTATATTTCCTTGTAAGTAAGTCCGGATCCTTTTCGTATTTTGAAAAATTTGCCAAAAAAGTTCAAAATGAAAAAGGATGTGTTATCTCAAGTATAAGAACAGATCATGGAGGTGAATTTGAAAATCAAGATTTTACAAAATTTTGTGATGAATCTGGCTTTAAGCATGTGTTCTCCTCTCCATACACTCCTCAACAAAATGGAGTTGTGGAAAGGAAGAATAGATCTCTTCAAGAAATGGCTAGAACTCTTTTAATTGAAAGTAAGATTTCTTCACGATTTTGGGCTGAAGTTGTTTCAACAGCGTGCTATATAATCAATAGAGTCTTCTTAAGACCTTCTCTAGAGAAAACCCCTTATGAGTTATTCAAAAGTAAGAAGCCTATTGTTTCATACTTTCATGTGTTCGGTTGCAAATGCTTTATATTGAAAAATGCTAAAGATCGAATTGGTAAGTTTGAAGAAAGATCAGATGAAGGCATCTTCCTTGGATATTCTACATCAAGCAAAGCCTACGAGTCTACAACAAGAAGAGCCAGTCTGTGGAGGAGTCAATGAATGTCAAATTTCAAGACTCTATGCAAGACGAATCTAGTCGACTCATCATGAAGAGTCTCGAACTGCTCCTGACCCTCCAAAGCTTACAACTCAAGAAGCATCTCGGACTGGAAGACCAAAGATCAAGGCGTTCGTGAAGATTCAAATAAAGAAATAGATCATCAACCGAGACAAATCAACCAAGAATCGGAAGCATAAGTCCGTCATCCCAAAGATCTTATCATTGGCGACATCAATGAAGGAATACGCACCAGATCAAAAAGGCATGAAGAGTCTAGTGCTGTGGCTCTCATATCTGAAATTGAACCAAATAGCATAGAAGAAGCTTTATTTGATGAAAGCTGGATTAAAGCTATGCAAGAAGAGCTCAGACAGTTCAACATTAATGATGTCTGGGAATTGACATCTAAACCAAGAGGTAAAACTGTTATTGGAGCCAAATGGGTGTTCAGGAACAAGATGAATGAGAAAGGAAAAGTCGTACGAAACAAAGCAAGACTCGTGGCCAAGGGATATACGCAAAAAGAAGGAATAGACTATGATGAGACTTACGCTCCTGTAGCAAGGTTAGAAGTTATTCGACTATTACTTGCGTTTGCTTGTTACAAAAATTTCAGGCTATTCCAAATGGACGTCAAAAGTGCCTTCCTAAATGGATTTATCTATGAGGAAGTTTATGTGGATCAACCACCAGGGTTTGAAGACCCAAAGAAACCGGACTCGCCTTGGACCGAAAAATGCCTTGTATGGTTTAAAGCAAGCACCTCGAGCTTGGTACGACGAGGCTAAGTAAGTTCTTAATACGAATGGTTTTGTCAAAGGTAAAGTAGATACTACTTTATTTATCAAAAAGGAAAACAAAAGCTTTTTACTTGTTCAAATATATGTGGATGATATTATTTTTGGATCCTCTAATGAAAGTATGTGCAAGAAATTTTCTAAGTCTATGCGGGATGAGTTTGAAATGAGTATGATGGGAGAATTAACATTCTTTCTTGGACTCCAAATAAAACAATTGAAGGAAGGAACCTTTATTTATCAAGAAAAATATGCTAATGATCTTGTCAAAAGGTTTGAACTGGAAAAGTGCAAAAAGACGGACATACCGATGTCAAGTTCTTTGAAGATAGACAAAGATGAAGAAGGGAAGAAAGTTGATCAAAAGCCGTATAGGAGCATCATTGGTTCACTTCTTTATCTTACCGCTTCTAGACGACATTTTGTTGAGTGTTTGCATTTGTGCTAGGTTTCAATCGGATCCTAGAGAATCCCATCTCGGTCTTTGCGAAACGTATTATTAAATACGTTGCTTCATCTTCAAGCATCGGTCTTTGGTATCCTAAGAAGGAGACTTTAATCTTCCGGATATTCGACGCGATCTGGCCGGTTGCGACTGATAGAAAGAGCACTTCGGGAACTTGCCGGTTGCTTGGAAGCGGGGCCGGTGTCTTGGTTTTCAAGGAAACAAAGCACCGTGGCCCTCTCAACAACGAAGCGAGTATGTAGCTCTTGGAAGTTCTTTGTTCGCAAATTCTATGGATAAAACAACAGCTACAAGACTTTGGAATTGAAGACTCAAGCACGAGAGATTAGATGTGACAACACCGGCGCAATCAATCTCACCAAAAATCCAATCCTTCACTCAAGAGCAAAGCATATAGAGATTCGACATCATTTCATTAGAGATCATGTTCAAAATGGAGAAATCTCGATTCAATTTGTTGATTCAAAGAGCCAACTAGCGGATATATTCACAAAGCCTTTGGAGAAAAAACAATTCGATTTTATCCGTTCCAGACTCAACATTTTGAAGCTTGAGGAAGTTAAAGTCTAGAGACTATCCAACCCTCAGACTCAGACATTCATGGCTATCGACTGTAAGTTGTTATATTCAATCTCGAAAAGGTACGATCATTGGTTCAGTTAATTTATAATTTCCGTGAAAAACGGAATCGTGTCTTTTCAAAAAGATTAACTTAAATTTGGCGATTATCGATTTCAAAAGAGACGATTTGTTCATTTTTCCTTTTTAAACGAGTTTTATATATACAGTTTGTCTCGATTAAACTTCAAAACCCTAAAAAGGCATTCTCCTCCCAATCCTGTCTCTACTTCGTGTTCATCTTCGAGAAAGTTGTCAATTTTTCTTGGGAAAGCGAGTAAAGGAATCTTTCAACGACAAGGAAGGATGTCTTCTTCGAGAAAGTCATCAAGAATCGCGAACAGGGGACCACAGAGAATGGGGAAGGGACCTACCCATTTCGATCTCACCGAGGAGGAAGATTTACCGAGTCGATATGAGCCCGATTCACTCTCCTCTACGTCACTCTTCACCATCTACCCCACAAGGTGCGGGTCAACAACCAGAGGAAGAAATAATCGAGGACGCAGACCCTGTAAGAGTCCAAAAACCCTCTTTTATTTACAAGCTCTATCGTGCGTTGAAAAGCACTGGTACTCCGCTGAACTATATAGATGAGTTCCTTAAAGATAAGAATTATGGGAATGAGTATATTTTCTTGCGGAAAATGGAGGAATTGGGAATTGCTCCTAAAGGAAAGGCTGAGGAAGCACTTGCGAACATTCCAAGTGACCCTCGTGTACAAGGACTGAATCCGACTGACGGGAACGATGATGATAAAATGTTCCTTGAATTCCAACCTAGAATGGGTGTTGCAGCAAAGGTGAAGGGAAAAAGGATGGATTTGTTTAAATCGAATGAACAGGAAAATCTGTTTTTCAGACTGTTGAAAAGAGGGTGATAAATCATAGGAGTGTTGATTTCGACTTCTTGGATGCCATCAATGTGAACTTGAGGGAGAAATTCAATCTACTTCAACTTGAGTAATTTTGCTTCGATACCACAGACGGTTATGCACAATTGACAGCATATTTCTATTCAAATCTCAGCTTTTTAGATGCGAATAGAATATCCTTCAGTGTTCGAGACCAAGACTATGTGGTAGATGTGGACATGTTGGCAGATATAATTGGAGTTGAAAAAGGACGCTATCAACCGATCAAAGTTTCGATTGCTCGTACTACACTGTAGCTTGTCAAAGACCATAGTACAGAGGGAAGAATTACCTACTCAAGGATGCGAGCCATCAACATCTTGCTTCACAAAATTGTGATCAACTATCTCAGGCCAAAGTCTACATCAAAGACTGACATGTCTAACTCCGAGGCGAAATTGATGTATGCGATCAATTCAGGGAAGAAGTTCTCTCTTCCTCACACCATTCTCTTTCACATGTACAGAGCAATGGTGAAGGACAAGGGCCAATTGCCTTACCCAAATCTTGTGACCAAGATCTTCAGACACTTGAACATTGAGCCTCCACATACTCTTTGTGTTCGACCATGCGACAAAATGGTGGTGGGTTTGAAAATGCTGACAAAAATGCGTCTGAAAGAGCTTAATAAGGCAATGGAGAAGTTCAAAGTGAAAACTCCAGTATCTTCTGCATCAAAGAAAAAAGGGAAGAAGCCTATGGGTGCTCCATCCAAAAAGAAAAGAACTCTTATCTTGGAGGATGAAGATGAAGAGGAAGATCTCACTATCCCTGCATTGAAAAGGACCAGACGTTCTGTACCTGAATCAACAGAACAGAGAGAAGAAGAGGGACAAGGAAAGAACAAAGAAGCAGAGGAGCAACAAGAGAAAGAGAAAGAAGCTGAAGAAGAAGAAGCAGTGAAAGAAAAGACTGCAGATGAAGCCGGAGAGAAAGAGAATCAAGGCGCTGAAGAGCATGACCATCACTCTTCCCCAATTGAGGTCCTAGAGACAGGGGGAGATGGCGAGCAAGGAAGAACTCTACCACATACTGAAGGTGTGAGTCGCTCACCAGCAAATCCAGAAGATTTTCAGGCTTCTCAAATGCCTGAGAAAGGACATGATACGTCAACACCAAATTTGCTCGATTATACTGAAACTCCATCGTCTGCCTTCACTCCATCCGAGAAAGCAAATGCAAGCACACAGACAGACAATACAGTAGATTTTCGTCGTATCCTTGATGTTCTTCTGGAAATGCGTGGTCGATCTATGCTCGGACTCGTGAACTTCAAGTCCCGAAGAATGCTTGGACAAGCATCTTCTCGCTACCCCTGGCGGATCAAATGAAAGACATCGCTCTTCAAATTCAAGCCAATGCCAAAGGAGAAGAGGTGGCTCATCTACGGGAAGACTTGAAGAGGCCGGAAGGCATCGTACGATCGATGGGAGATTTCCGGATCGTGCGCATTCCCAAGCAGACTTGACTCTTTTCTCACCTTTCTAATGATGACAAAAAGGGGGAGAATTGCAATTTGAACTCAACTCTTTAAAAATTTTGCATTTAAATTTCTTTTTGTGTGTTTGAATGTTTTTGAGTATGACTTGGGTGTGAACTTAAATTTGACTGACTTGGATGTGGATTTTGATGCTTGACTATTTGCATTTATATCAAGTATTGCTATATGGTTTTACTCATAAAAGACTAACCAATTTTCTATGGATGCAAAGTCTGGTTGTTGATTTTATTAATCTTTATGAGATAGCCATATTGCTTGAGTAATGTTTTGCGGGTCAAAGTTGTTCAAATCTACGGGAAAGTTTTGTCACCATCAAAAAGGGGAGATTGTTGGAGAAATCTTTCTAGAATATTTTGAAGCCGACAAAACGTTTCTATCGGTCTAGTCCGGATATTTGCAAACCTTCTCATTTAGCGTCGAAGACTTTCGGATCACCGGACTCGGCACTCGAGACTCAAGACTCAAGACTATTCTCATTGACAGTTCTTCTAATCCAAAGTGACGAAGGCAACCCAGAGCCAAAGTATTTGGTTGAGGATTTAGTCATATCCTCTGGAGAAGATCTCTTGGCTGGATAATTATAACGGATTCTTTCATTCGTTATCAAGATCGTTTGAAGATCCGATGGTCGACGAAATATTCTTAGAAGGTTCTATTCTTGGAAACCAAGATCCTGATTGTATGGGCGAACGAGATTGATGGGCTATCGTCAGGTTCCTTTAATAGCTCGAATGATCTTCTTGATTGATTCCGTCCAACGGGTAGATTGGAGGAATTCCTTTGGTAAGTGCCAACGGGTATGATGGCATAAAGGAGTATAAAAGGAAGTCATTCTAGTTGCTTTAGTGCATGACCGATAGAGAAATTCCAGAGTCTGAAGCACCTTGATTATTAGTCGATACATTCGAGCGAAATTGTACACACGAGAGTGTCTATACTTAGTGATACCTTGAGCGAGTGTGGGAGATCATCTACACCGAGAAATCAAGGGAGAACATCGCTGTAACATCTCTTTGTTCATAGTGGAATCCAGCCAATAGGTCATCGGTGCGAAGAGTGGACGTAGGCTTGAAATAAGCCGAACCACTATAAACTGCGTGTTCAATTTTCTCTTCTCTCGCTTACTTTGATTATTGTTTGTCTCAAATCTATCAACTGTCTAGTATTGTGCAATTATCGAGAAAAATCTTGCATATACCTATTCACCCCCCTCTAGGTACTTAAACTAGCTATATCACCATCATCTTGAAAGGCGGTGAGATCTCCTGAAGGGCTCCATATTGTCGTGCTACCCAATACGGGTAGTAGGGAATGGCGCCGGTGAGACCGAGCAACGGAATTGGGCGGGTGCGCATGTAAGCAAAGCGGGCCCTCTTTTCATAGAACCAACCAAAGACACCATTGGAATGCCTCGGGAGCCGGGTTTCTTAGGAAGCTTACCCAATTTAAACAGCTTTGATTGGGAATGTACGGTCCTAAAACCATAAATTTTTGTAATGGATTTTCAAAAGCATTTGTTTCAGGGCGATCGCATGAAGTCTCGAAATTCGCTTAGGTGAGAAAAGAACCGACTTGTAAAATTTCAGGAGAGGCTCGCATGATTTTCTCCGAGTTGTCTTTAAAATGATTAAAAGACAAGAATGTTTCGATTAAAATCATGTTGACATAATTCCCCCTCTTAAGATCGATCAACTATCCATGCCATCTTGGGAGTTATGGCATTTCTTTGATGGGGGAAGATGATGAGCCCGAAAAGGCCGGGAGGAAAATCTCACTTTTCTCGGGGTCATAGGCGATTTTGGAAACGAGGCATTCATAAATTCTAGTGGGCGGGTATTATGGTTGTCTTCAAGAATTTGTCTCATGACATGGATTTCAGTTCCTAAAAGTCGTGCTAACCCGCACCATGGGAGGGCGCCTATCGATGGCTTGACAAGCTTTTTCTCAAGAGGCATTCCAGTGATGATGATGTATTCTTCCAGGGTTGGGGTTAGCTCAAACCTACCGAATATAAAAGTAATTGTCTTCGGGCACCAAAAATGTGCCATGGCTTGTATGACTTCAGGACGAACAGTGATTTGGATCAACGATAGGAGATGACCGATTTTGGCCTTCACGCGCTCCTAGGCAAACTGATCTAATTGACCCCACCATCTGAAGAGTTTCGCCTTGGGAGCAGGAATGAACTGGATATCGTCTTTTCCCATCGCATATAAACTGGGACTTGAAAAGTTTATCCTACATTGCCATGGGCCAAATAAAAAGACGAGTAAAAGTAAAGAAATCACTTTGCTTTTAAAGAAAAATGGCAAGCACAAAGACATGCGCATGGGACGTGCTTTGCTCGATTTCTAACTCGAAGGCTTGATGAAATTAAAAAGGTATCCGCCCATCGCAGCTCGCGTTAGCGGCATACCCCCTTAACCTCGGCTAAGAAATTCGGGGAAAAGAAAGGCAACCTCTACATCACAGTTTCGCGTTCGAGGTCGTATCTTTCTTAACACCATCCTAGAAATCCTATGGCGGCCCAGGTCCGGCGGCCGGGTTGTATGTGCCATGTGTAGTGCTAAAACAGTAAAGCATGCATAACAGTTTATAATCACAAGATAATTTATTTTAAGCAAAATTAAAATGAATTTCTAAGCTTTTGACCTGCATAAAGAAAAACCTAAGTCGAAAGAATTTAAACAAGACAAAAATGGCCTAAGTCTTCAATATCCCCAGTGAGTCGCCAAGCCGCCGCAACCTCTTTTTTTTTGGCGCCTGCAGTTGGGTACGAGCGCCTAAGGAAGCTAATGGCTCGGTTGAAATTAGTTATGCCCGGACTCTCCCAAGTCCACCAATTCACGACTTTAATAGTCTGAGTTTTTAACCTGTAAATCAATTTTTAAAATGGAATCGCCACTAATCGATTTGGGGTGGGTTGATTAGAAACCCAAGTGAAGTATCGGGAGAAATACTCACTCTGCGCAAACTGAGAGAAATTAGGATCGGGGACTTGATTACACTAATTAATCACTAATGCCCTTTCGGTACCTAATCTTGTTTAAACACCGAGGTTTTTGGATGTTCGAGGGATTTTCCATGCATTTTTGGAGGAAAAACATTTTTGAGTATTTTTCTAATTTTTATATATAAAAAGGGATTTTTTTGACCTTTTTTGGTATTTTTGGAAAAATACAAGTCTTTTTGGCTTTTTCTGAATTTTTTTGGCTTTTTTTATGAATTTTTTGCTTTTTTGGATTTTTGGCATTTTTTGGAAAATATGAAATTTTTTTGATTTTTTGATTTTTCGGAAAATAAAATATTTTTTAAATATTTTTTAATATTATTGGAAAATATACTATTTTTTATTTTTTCTCGATTTTTTTGATTTTCTGGAAATTAAAACATTTTTTAATTTTTTTGAAAATAAATTATTTTTTGATTTTTTGATTATAAATTATTTATTTATTATAATATTATTTTATATTAAAATATTATAAAAAGCCGACCGGGTCGGATCCGCGGGTCGGGTCCGACCGGCCGGCCGAAACGCACGGGCCCGACTTTTTTTTTTTTTTTTTTATAATCAAAACGACGCCGTGGCCGAGCGTTTGGAGACACCCGGCCCGGCCCGACTACCCGCTCCGACTTCCTGCTCCACGACCCAGTTCCTTTGGAACCCTACCCGACCCGGGTTTCCAAACCCGGATCTGCTTCGTGACTCGGAAATCGCAAACCCTAGGGTTTGCGAATCCGCAGCGCCGAAGGGGGGAAAACGGGAGGGTTACGGTGGCAACGGCAGCAACGGCGGCTGCAGTTGCTACGGCGACGGCGGCTACGGCAGCGACAAGGACTGGACTACGAGGGGGAACCGACGGTGACGGAGACGGCGACAGCGGCGGTGGCGGCACGTTACCTGTTTGTGGCAATGGTGCGGGTGGTAGTGACGGATCAGCGACGGCGTCCCTGCAATTTCCAGATCTGGTGCGGCTTCGATGAATCGGTTACGGCAACGGCGTCGGAACGGTGGCGGAGCCACGGCTGCACTGGCGACAACGAATCCTAGATCTGGTCGGGTCTAGGACTTCGCAGGCCCTCCTCATCGCTCGCGCTCTCCCCTCTCTCCCTCTCCGGCCGCGAGCCTTCGGATTTGGGCTTGCGCGACTTCGGCTCCCCTTCTGAAGTCTCTCAGCAGGAAGCTCGAAGCCTTGCAGCCTTTGATCGTTCTCGGCCTCTCGGTCTTCACCCCCTTTCGACGGTGGCCTCCCCTCCTCTATTTATAGGCGCGAGGGGGCCGGTCGGCGAGGCTTCAACCCGTCGGTTGGACCGCCGTCCCATTCGCCATCATCGCCTCCTCCGGTCACATCCCGTCGACACCACCTGCTCCTCTGCTCCGCATGCGACCGCCGTCCGCTCATGCTTCTCCGACGTCACGCCTGCCCGCGCGTGCTCTTCAGTGGTGCGAGGAAGAAGACGACGCGGAGGGGCTGGGCTTGAGGCGATGATGGGCCGAAGGCCCATGCGGGGGCTGCTCCTTTGCTTCTCTTCTGCTTTTGCTTTTTTTTCGCTTTTCTTGTTGTTGTTTTTTTTTTCTTTGTTTATTTATCATCCGAAAAAAAGATAAAATAAAAAACAAAAGTAAAACCTAATTAATTAAAATGAAATTTTAGGCGTCAACAGGCGCCGAGGGTCAAGCCGTGTTGAGAAGGGCGAGTGGCGCCGAGGGTTGAGCCGCGTCAAGAGAGGCAAGCGGCGTCGAAAGGCGTCGAGTGGTGCCAAGGGTCAACTCGGTTCCAATTCTAGTTCCCAAGAAAATGGACCCAAGACTCACCAGTCTGGTTCTTCGGTTCCTAATTTCCAGTTCCTTTCACCCTGAAAGCAACTACGATTTTGGTGAATGCTTATATTATTAGGACATTTCATTCCGTTCATATGAGTAAAATTCCACCTGCAATTCAAGATGTATCTTGAAACGAAGCTTTTTGACATGATCTAACGTAAATACATTTTTTAAGTACCGTACACCATACTACTTGTAATGGGTGACAAAGGCGAGTACAACAGCTTTTCAGTAATTACCTCTAGTTCGGTGATTTTCATATACATCACACTTAAATAGACATCACTTATTTCTTTTCAGAGCGAGGCATTTGCCTAAAGCCAAATGCATCTAGACGAGATGAGACGAGACCTTTGGCTCAATTATATGTTGAAACTTGGCATCTTCGAGGGGAGTTTGGGAGGCTCTTCCTTCAAGTTCAAATGGCTATTGCCTCTTGAATCGAAGGCCGATACCTAGCATCGGGATGAGCACACCACAGTCCCACATCATCAAGAACTCCACCTGTCTCTTGTCGAAATCCTTGCCGAGCCTCTTGTCCACCGCACGGAGAAAATTCCTGTGCCAGCGCCCGCTCCAACTCCTGCATCCATAATGCTTCCGAACCCACTGTACAAGGCCTGGGCCTTGCTCTACTAATTCCGAGTCCAAGACTCTTCTCCCACATACTATGTCTAAAATGACCACTCCAAAACTGTAGATCTCAAATTCCATACTTGCCTCACCTGTTCGATGGTATTCCGGAGCTGCGTAACCTAGTGTTCCTATCACTTGGGTTGCTTTTTGCCCTCTAGCATGATCAACTAGCCTAGCCAAGCCGAAATCTCCCAATTTGGCCACAAATTTTTCATCGAGCATGGTATGGTTGGATTTAATATCCTTGTGGATCACATTTTCTCTAATTTTATTTTAACTTAAGCATCAAAGAGTCCACATAGACCAAAATACAAAGATCTTCTTTCTTTGGAGGTGTATATGTCCAGGGTGCTCAAGGTCCATTGCAAAGACGTTAAGCCTACAGCACGTCGGATTCAAGTATCAATACCATCTAAACTGCTATGAAAAATAAATAAATAAATAAAGAAGAGTGAAAAGTAAACGAGAAATTCTCTAGAACTCTAAAAACCTTGTGTTGAGAATTCACAATAAGGAATTGCCAGTTTATCCCTTTTTCTCGGAAGAGGTTCACAGGGTTCGGTTTTTTCAAATTGATTGATTGTTTGATGCTTGATGAGAGTGAAGTAGAGTCGAAAGCATATGCCATTATTCAAAGATGATGTCTTGCTTTGTTTAGTATCTTGTGAATCTTGTTTCTTCGTGCCGTTTATTAGACGACTGTAGGAAGTTGCAGAATTGTATCTTGCAAGAGCTGCTACAAGAATCTCTGTTTCTTTTTCTTCAAATCACTGCTTGGCCGGTACCCCACTACCGTGCAACTATGCAATACTAAAGAATATCTTTTTACACTATATATGGATATCGTAACCAGCAACTTCAAAAACAAAAGCCAACATGAAGAGACACATAGTAAACGTGCATACGCAAACGTAACTTTTTGCTTGAAGATGACATGCATATAACGCTAAAAGAGGCATCGATACTTGCACTCAGAGCGAGGCATTTGCCCAAAACCGAAAGCCTCTAGACCAGACCTTCCATTGAGACCGTCGGATATCGGAGGGGAGGTTGGAAAGATCTGCCTTCAAGTTCAAAACGGCCATTGCAGCTTCAATCGACGGTCGACAGCTAACATCGGGATGAGCACACCAAAGCCCCGCGATCATCAAGGCCTTCGCCTGTTTCTTGTCAAAATCTCTGCAGTGCTTTGAGTCTACCGGTAACTTCCCCCGCCCATATTGTTGCCGAACCCACTCTACAATGTGACCTTGGTCTTCGATGACTCTTCTCCCGCAAACTATTTCCAAAAGGACGACTCCGAAGCTATAAATATTAGATTCCTTACTTGCCTCACCCGTCCGATGGTATTCTGGAGCCACATAACCCAATGTTCCTGCCACTTCGGTTGCTTTTGGCTCTTCGGCGTGGTCAACTAGCCTAACCAAGCCAAAATCTCCCAATTTGGTCTCGAACCTTTCATCAAGCATGGTATTACTGGATCACACATTGATTACATTGTTTGTGTAAGTAGTGCACCGCCGAGGCTAATCCTAGAGCGATGTTGTACCTCCTTTCCCATGTCAACAAAGGTCTACCTTTAAACAGATGATCATCCAAGCTACCTCCTGTCATAAATTCGTAAACCAGGACAAATTCACTCGCCTTGTGACAATAGCCCATAAGTTGCACCAAGTTTCTATGCCTAAGTTGACTTAATGACTTCACCTCAGATATATACTCCTTTACCCCCTGGCGTAAACCAGATTTTATTTTTTTTACAGCAACCACGGTGCGATCGCCTCCCATGTACCCTTTGTACACGGTCCCGAAACTCCCTTCTCCCAGAATCCTGTCACGTGCAAAAGAATCGGTCGCGATCATCAACTCTTCGTAGGAGAACTTTTTAGTTCCACTCAACTTTTCAAACTCTTCGGTTAATTTCGCGCTATGGTTGCCTTCTTCTCCACCTCTCTCTCTCTCTCTGGACTGGAGACTTCTGACCTATAATTTACCCAGGCAACAATGATCGCCACCAATTCAACGACACCGCCCATTACTATGAGCATCCACTTCAACCAAGAGTCAGTAGCCTTTTCCACCTGGAGCTGTGAACCGTAGCTTAATTCCGATTTCAGGCCAACGTAATGCCCTATGACACAAGCATTAACCATCTTTACCACAGATGCCGCTGAGCTGTATGGGCAGTAGTGACGACGGGTTCCGTTACTGGAATTCCCATCAGCATCCCTCCAGACCACGCTCAAACATTCCGTGCGCGGGTCGTAAATTATACTAAAATATGACCCGTCCTTCATGACTTTCCCGATCGCCGTTTGGACATCAGCCCCGACGCTCGGATGTATAAGAACAAATGGAACAATCACACCCGATGTATTACCGTGATGGTTAATGTTGACTGCAACACAATCGCTGTCGGGAAGAGCTGGATGGCCCAGAGAATGGGAAGAGAAGTTAGCACCGAATTTTCGTGTATCTTCCTTCGGTTGAATGATGATAGAGCACCAAAAGAAAATCATATCGCGAAATTCGACATATTTTGGGCTGTCGTTCTTCCATTCAAGGGAAGACTCAACCATAAGAAGTAGAAAATCAGCAACCGAGGCGAGTTCGCTGTCGGAAGGGTTTCTCTGTCGAAAGTCCGCCTCCAAACGCACCCCAAGCGCCGTACCTTGGCCGCTGGTCTCTATGACGCTTGTATTCATCTGGCTCTGGCTGAAGTGATGAGCTCGCTCAGCAGCATAGCCGTGACGGGTCATGAGAAAGTCGGTTTCAAAAATCTCTACGGACACGGTATGTGGCTCGTCAAAGTCAGTGGAAGCTGAAAGGGGCTTGAGCAGGTAGATCGTCAAGAATATAACTAATGTGGGTGTGGGTGGTTGAGGCTGAATGTCGCCTGCAAACTCGAATCGCCGTGCAGAGCCGCGCGGGCAGGTTAACGTCTTCATCGTTCTCAGAGCTCAGCTCAGAAAAAGTGGTGGAAGAGATGATCGATGCTGTGCGCCAGAATCAAATAACGAATAGACGAAAACTGCACTCACCGCCGTTTCGGTCCTTTGTCGTCGAGATCGAGCTCGGCTGCCGAACTTGGGCCTCAAATTCTGGATCTAGGGCCGAGCGAGCCCAAGAATTATGATCTAGAGCTCAGCTCGACCTTGAATATGAGATGATTCGAGGTCGATTAGGGTCGGCCTAGGCAACGAACGAGGCGGAGGCGGAGGCGTGGTGCGTCTACACGGCGTAGGGTTTCTACCAAGTTGTAGCGAAGTGGGGAAGAAGAAAGAAAGCAAAGAGCAAAGAAGAAGAGAAGGAAAGAGAGAGGGCCGAGGCAGGTAAGGTGGGGGACGGTGGTACCCGGGAAGGCAGGATTTTCAAAGTGTCCTACTAGTTTAAAGTTTTGGTTTGACTAACGCTACCAAAGTGATAACTCCAACGTCAACAACGCGAAATCATAGAGTCGAATTTCCTCATATTTCACTTTAGAACCTAAGATTTACGAATTATTTGTCTCTCTTTTTAGGCTATGGTTCTTCATTTGCTATCATGTACTATCCCTATGAAGTGCACTATCCCTAGCATTTTTTACTTCTTAAATTCAATTAATATCTTCATTTTCATGTTGGAAATTGTGCGTGACATCTTACAAATTAATCTTGGTACACGGCACAAAATCTAATATTGATATGAAATTTTGTTTTGTTTTAACTTTTGTTTCCTATCATGCTAAATTGATATCCAATATTTTCTCCGCCGGTGAGGGTAGGTGAATGCGAGCGCGAATCGAAATGCATCAAAAAGTCTTTCCATGCCTTTCTTATCGGTGATTAGGGTGTTTGGGCTGTGGATTAGAAATTAATTAGAAAAAAGTCTAAGAAGAGGGTACCGTCCCGTCACTTTAAAAGTAACCGGGAAACGCTGACCTCACATCTCAATTGTAGGATATTGGCAACAGAAACTCAACACTTTGAAGTTATGATTGCCAAAAAATGAACTTCATGGGGAAGCTAGATCCATTAAAGAAAAAATAAACATAATCTACATTTATTACATCCCTAGGGCTCTATTTGTTTTGGAGAATGAAATATCATAAAAATTATCGCTTATGCTACTAGAGATAATGAGAAAAAAAAATGTTTTCGTTACCCACAACAATTTGTATTTAAACAAAAAAATGCTTTCATTACCCATAACAATTTGTATTTAAATATTTTTAGACGGTTTGAATATATGTCATTTATCAGATTTTCCTTCCTAAAAAGTACTTTTAATCGAAATATGCAACCGGCAAGTTTTGTCAATCATCCAAACAACCGAGGGAATGTTTTCTCCGATAGCTCGAATCTATACCAACATGTGGAATGTCCACATCCCGGATATTCTTGAAAAGATCAGCCTCCACAGCGTCACAATAGCTCTTGGGAAGAGCAAGATGGCCCTGAAGAGCACAAAGCAGGTGAATGCGTTGCCAAAAGGGCTTCTTTGTTGAGAGTCGGTGCTAAACATATACTGGGCAGCGAAATCCACCCCCATTCCGTGTGGCCTCGTCCCAAAGATGCAATTGCCCGGAATACCTAGCTCGGCCACCGACGTCGTTGAGTCTCCGGTTCCACTGGCTTGGGCTGAAACTTAGGTAAGTAGACAGCTCAGAAGCATTCCCCTGAACGTCTAAGAGCTCGAGGCTTTCAGAGCCAAAATGAGACATTGAAAGATGGATTGTGAAAGTGTCTAGCTGAAGCGGATAAGGTTTGAGCGAGGGATTATTAAGACTAGTACTAACATCTTTGTTGGTCGCTATGCATTATGGCGTTTATCATTCTCACCATTTTTTTTATATATAGAGGAACCGCCAGAGCCCCCTTATGGGGTCACATGACCCACCGGTGTTCGGTGACACCGTCAAACCTCACCGCAAGTCACTATTTAGACGTAAACCTCGGGGGTAGCTAGCATAGGACCCCACCACTATGGCTCCCCGCTTAATACATGTTAGCAACGCAGAAATTTAAACTCGTTCTCTCGGCGATAAGATAGTAAAGCCCAACCAACTGCACTATCCATCACCATTCAGCTTTGATAAAACTGAAAAAGTGGTGCGTGCACTAAAATCTGGTGGTTAAAGGTACAAAGAGGTATATTTGGAGTGATTTTTTACCGTAACACGTAAATGATCAGCCAAAGCCTTCCCGTTGTGGCGTTACATCTCCCAACAGTCCCTCCAATCGAAAAGAACCAGAGCAAGCAGCTTCATGACGGAATCCTGGAGTTTTCAGGAAGATAAGGATCACTCTTTTACGATAATACACAATTGACAAATGAACAGGCGATTACGATAAGATGCTGGCTGCCCCCTAAGCCGTCATAAGAAACTACCCACATGTCAGAAAGAAGTTCAAAACACAAACAACTTATGAGCTATAAGTTCATTAATTCCAACTAGTTGACCCAATGAATCCCTGATTTTGCTCAGCATAGTGGGGTCATATTATGCCATTCCAGATTACTCCATAGTCCACAATCTACACCAAAGCTCTATTTTCTCATCGAAGAAGCTACTGAGTCACAATCACTTTTACAGTACGCGGGGTGTCCCGTACAGATTACCACGTGCCCTTATTAAGTACAAGAACCTCGTAACACAATCATAGTTAGTTGTAAACAAATCTATGTACCTTAGAAATCCCACTGAGTCCCCTACAACTTCGAATTCTGCATTGGCAGAGTGCTCAAAGAAGCAGAATTCATTTAGAGAAGTTATAGTGGGTGAATGGGTGAATGTGTTGAGTCTCAAATCGACGACAGAATGTGCAAACTGAATGCAAAGTCACGGGCTTGAGAAAATCAGTTTCCTCTTCTTACCCGCTATTTTTCGGCAAGCAAAGAGAAATCTCGAAAACAAATACATCATCATTCAGAAACCCAGAAGGGACAAAGCCGAATGAAATCCATAGGAAATAAATGGCGACCAAAGCAATGCAAGAGAATCGGGAGAATCCAAAGAACCCGGACGAGCTCGACTCTGTACGAGCCGAAACCAGCGCCTCCGCAGCTCGCCGATTCATTTCCCTTTTTCCCCGAGAAAATTCAGAAAGTTGGGGGACTGTTCCGGGAAAATCAGCGTTTAAGGAAAGTGAGTTAATGTAGAAAGCTCGTATTACGCTCCGGCGACGGCCGCGAATTCGGAAGATGCTCCAGCATGCCGGGGGAATGGGAAGATTCATGCCTTGGCGGCGCGTCCGCCGTACGGATTCGGCTCCCGCGCGGAGAGGAACTCCGATCCAGTGCGGCCCCCACAGCAGTCTCGTCGAATAGGGGGAACGGTGCGATCGTACTACCTATATGCAATTCAAATTCAACGTTGCAGGCTCTGTCAGCGGCGAGAGTCTCGCCGAGGACGCGGCCGGATAAAACGCGAGTCATGCGCATCTCTTCGGACCAAGTCATGAGAAAGCAATCTATTACCGATTTGTTTGTCTTGCGCACGTTGGATGTCGAGATGTCCATCTCTGACAGATCCAGATACGAACGTTGTTTCACCCGTGGAAGTCGATACATGAAATGTCATCTGGCGAAGGTACGGTTTATTAGATTGGAGAATTTAGCAGAGGGCAGAGGCCCAAAGAAGCTTAATCGAACGACCTATCCCCATCGGGCCGTCCCACCTATTTTTCAACATAAGGGCAAGGCCTTGTCTCCTTCTCTCTAAACTCTATACTTCGAGTTTACCTTTGGTCATCCAAATTTCTAATTATAATAGAACTAGATAAGACAGGATATAAAATTCAGAGGATTTTCATAATCCTATCCAATATTTGATAATTACAGTAATAAAGTCGAATACATTCATACCATATTATGTACATTATTTAGTATAAAAGACATATTAGTAGAAAATAGTAAAAATCTCTCGCGACACTACTACCTGCTTCAGTTTATTTGCTTTTCTATTTTGTTTTCCTCTCTTTTATTAATTAATTTCTTTTTTATTATTTTCTTTCCCTCCCATCATTCTCTAATAAAATTTTATTAAATAGTAAGCTATACTAATATACCTAAAATGCTAACATACCAAAAAAAAAAAATGTAATAAATGTATATTTATATTTATATATTTAAAATATTTTATAAAATATAAATAAATTCAAATATATATAAATAAAAATAAGATTGAATTAAAATCACTAAATTATTATTATTTTGTTATTTTGAATTTCTCATATTATAATTCAAATATTAGTTATATTGAGACACAATTTTAATATTGTTAATTTAAAAGGTTAGTCATTCAAGAAAAATAAATTTGCTATTATGGATTCTAGAAATCTTATTCACCTTTATCCAATCTTCTTCATGAAATAATTTTGCCTGGTCTATATCCCTCTTATATTCGACTTTATTCTATCTTGAGTAGGTACCAAACATAAAGTAGGATAAATTATATCTTGACTGCCAAACACGGCCTAAGTTCTCACATTTTCTCTACTTTTATTTTGACTTAAGCATCGAAGAGTCCACATAGACCAAAATACAAAGATTTTCTTTCTTCGAAGGTGTGCATGTCCAAGGTGTTCGAGGTCCATTGCAAAGATGTTAAGCCTACAGCATGTCGCATTCTAGTATTGATACCATCTAAACCGCTATAAAAAATAAATAAATAAATAAAGAAGAGTGATAAGTAAACAAGAAATTCTCTAGAACTTTGAAAACCTTGTGTTGAGAATTCACAATAAGGAATTGCCAGTTTATCTCTTTTTCTCAGAGAGGTTCACGGGGTTTGGTTTTTTTAAACTGAATGATTGTTCGATGCGTGATGAGAGTAAAGTGGAGTCGAAAGCCTATGCCATTCTTCAAAGATGATGTCTTGCTTTGTTTAGTATCTTGTGAATCTTGTTTCTTTGTGCCGTTTATTAGACGGCTGTAGGAAGTTGCAGAATTGTATCTTGCAAGAGCTGCTACAAGAATCTCTGTTTCTTTTTATTCAATTCACTGCTTGGCCGGTAACCCACTACTGTGCAACTATGCAATACTAAAGAACATCTTGTTACACTATAAATGGATATCGTAACCAGCAACTTCAAAAACAAAAGCCAACATGAAGAGACACATAGTAAACGTGCATACGCAAATGTAACTTTTTGCTTGAAGATGACATGCATATAACGCTAAAAGAGGCATCGATACTTGCACTCAGAGCGAGGCATTTCCCCAAACCGAAAGCCTCTAGACAAAACCTTCCATTTAGAATGTCGGATATCGGAGGGGAGGTTGGAAAGATCTGCCCTCAAGTTCAGAACAGCCATTGCAGCTTCAATTGAGGGCCGGCACCTAACATCGGGATGAGCACACCAAAGCCCTGCGATCATCAAGGCCTTCGCCTGTTTCTTGTTGAAATTTTTACCGAGCTTTGAGTCCACGGGCAACTTCCCCCGCCCATATTGCTCCCGAACCCACACCACAATGTGGCATTGGTCTCCAATGACTCTTCTCCCACAAACAATTTCCAAAAGGACGACTCCAAAATTATAGATATCAAATTCTTTACTTGCCTCACCCATCTGATGATTTTCCAGAGCCACATAACCCGGTGTTCCCACCACGTCGATTGCTTTTAGCTCACCAGCGTGGTCAACTAGCCTGGCAAAGCCGAAATCTCCCAATTTGGCCTCAAACTTTTCATCGAGCATGGTGTTGCAAGATGTGATATCTCTGTGGATCACGCATTGATTACATTGTTTGTGCAGGTAGTGCACCGCCGAGGCTAATCCTAGAGCGATGTTGTACCTCCTTTCCCATGTCAACAAGGGTCTGCCTTTAAACAAATGATCCTCCAAGCTACCTCCTCTCATAAATTCGTAAACTAGGATGAATTCATTCGCCTTGTGACAATAACCTATAAGTTGCACCAAGTTTCTATGCCTAAGTTGACTTAGTGACTTCACCTCAGATATATACTCCTTTATCCCTTGGCGTGAGCCAGATTTTATTTTCTTTACAGCGACCACGGTGCGAGCGCCTCCCATGTGCCCTTTGTACACGATCCCGGAACCCCCTTCTGCCAGAATCCTGTCACGTGCAAAAGAATTGGTCGCGATCATCATCTCTTCAAAGGAGAACTTCTTGGTTCCACTCAACTTTTCAAACTCTTCGGTTAATTTCGCGCCAAGGCTGCCCTCTTCTCCACCTCTCTCTGTCTTATTCTTTACCCAAGCAATGATGATCGCCACCAATACAATGACACTAGCACCACCCAGTAGCGACTTCAACCAAGATTCAGTATCCTTCTCCTCCTGGAGCCGTGAACCGGAGCTTAATTGCCGTATCTGGCCAAAGCGATGCTCAAGCGCAGATTCAAGGGGAGCTGCTAGGCGACAAACACGCACCGCGTCTGGCAAAAACTCACTTGAGCTTAATTGCTGTGTCTGGCCAAAGCGATGCTCAAGAGCAGATTCAGGGGGAGCTGCGAGGAGACAAACACCCACCGCGTCTGGCAAATACTCACTTGAGCCGCATGCGCAGTATTGACGATGGACTTTGTCCCTAGTATTCCCACCAGAATCCTTAAGGAAGCTCATATATTTCGCCCTTGGGTTGTACATTATACTAGCAACCGACCCATCATTCATGACTTTACTGATCGTCCCTTGCGCGATCATGAGGTCCGTATCTATACCGACCCGTGGAACGTCCGCATCCCACGCATTCTTGAAATGGTCAAAGTTGACCGCAACACAATCGCTGTTGGGACGAGCTAGACAACCCTGAGAAGCAGGAAAGAAGGCAACACCGTCGCTGATGAAAGTGTTTACCTGTTGACGGTTGGCCTTTACCTGTTGAAGGTTGGTACGCTTGCCAGGGAAACGCTGCACAGACACGGAGAAGGCCTTGTCCCCAAAATGCTCTTCCCCAGGGTTTCCCCGTTGAGAGTCGGTGCTGGCCGTATACTGGGTAGCACAATCCACCACATTCCCCGTAGCTCGGCCACTGATGCCGTTGAGTGTTCCGTTCGGCTGGCTTGGGCTGAGGTAAGAAGGCCGCTCAGAAGCATTCCCCTGAATGGCTAAGGGCCTGGGGATCGCAAAAGCTGAAAAGGGCTTGAGCAGAGAGATCATCAAGACTAGTAGAACCAACGTGCGCGTGACTGGTTGAGGATGATCTTTATGTCTTCCAAAGCTTTCCATGTTGGATGTTCTACGTTTCTAGAAGATCTGGATGCCGCTGGGAAACTCAAAGCGCTGTGCGAAGCCGAGCGGGCAGGTTAAAATCTTCATCATTCTCAGCGCTCAGCTCAGAAAGAAGCGGTGGATGTGATAATCGCTGAGGTGTGCCAGAATCAAATAAAGAATACAAAACTGCACTCACCGCCGTTTCAGTCCTTCGTCGTCAAGACCGGGCTCGGCCGGCGAACTTGGGCTTCAGATTCTAGATATAAGGTCGAGCGAGCCCAGGAGTTGTGATGCTCAGCTCGACCTTGAAGACCAGGGTCGGCTTAGGCAACGAACGAGGTGGAGGCGGAGGTAGCGGCGTGGTCCGTCGACGCGGCGGAGGGCCTCGACCTCCTAGTCGACGTGGGCGTGAAGTGGAGAGAAAGCGCGAGAGTCCGCTTTTTTCTTCTTGGGGATTCAAGACCCAAGTTCGCTGGCTAAGCTCGGTCTCGAAGACGGAGGACTGAAACAGCGGCGAGGGGTGGACTGAGATGGCGGTGGGGTGGTAGCTATATAAGGGTGTTGTCCCCGTCAGAGTGAGGGGGAAGGAAGAAGAAAAAACAAAGGAAAGAAGAAGAAGAGAGGGGTGACGTGCGGTCCGCCCCCCCGCGGGAGCCCGTGCGACACGTGTCGCCCGCTGAATGGAGTCCTACCCAATATTTTCTCGGCCGGCGAGGTTCCGCGAATGCGAGCGCGAATCAAAACGCGTCAAAAAGTCTTTCCATGCCTTTTTTGTTGGTCAGACCTTTCCATGCCTTTCCTATCGGTGTTTGGGGTGTTTGGGCTGTGGATTAGAAATTAATTAGAGAAAAATATTTAATTTCAAGGACGACTTCTCTGGACGACCAATATTTACCCTTCCGATATTGCGTTTGACTTCACAAACACTATTCGATCTTTTCCATCTTTGCTGTTTTTAGCTTTTTCATCGATCTAACTCTGTTTCGATCGTTGTCGGGCACGGACCTGCAAACCCCCACCCCCATATCACGTCTCGCTGCTCTTGCCACGGATATCCCAGGTCATTGAGAAAAATGCCGCGTTCCTCCCCCATCGCGATCTCGAGTTCAGGCGCTTCATCAATGGGAACCCTTGCCTAGCCATGCCTTTTGATTTGCCGGTCACTGGAAGTCCCTCAACGTGAACTCAATGAAATTCACCAAGAGTGTGGTGATTGAAGAATCGGAAATCAGAGAGCACAGCTACGCTCGTGAAGAAAGGAGGGAAGGGCCATTAAAAAAATTCTACTTTTAGTCGCATAGGGGAGTCCAAGCGGTGACCAATCGACTCCGATTTTCATTGGTGAAAGTTCATCAGTTGTTTAGGGCCTTGCCGTCGGCCGAGAACCGGGAGTTCCTTGATCGAGCACCACCGAGCCGTCCCATCTGTCGCATTCCATTTGGAATATTATCTGCGCAATATTTCAAATTAGGTTCCTTCGCGTGCTCAATCCCACAAAAGTCAACTTTGCTGGACCTTGCTTAGTATTGCGCCCTCCAGCATTGGTGGCGTTCTAGTTTCAGTGGTCCCCCTCGCTGAGACGTTAAGCTACCAAGAGACTTGCCTAAGTAATCGTACGGAGAGTCCCATACGTCACCATTCGTTGCCGTCCCGAGATGACCCATACGTCACCATTCGTTGCCGTCCCATTGAGGAGGATCCCGGTCCAATTGCGCTTGGTCCAAATTTGAAAAGAATATCCTTGAACATTTCTAATATATTTACATATTTTACTGCTTAGTATATGTCTATTAGTATCTAATGTGCATAGGATAGATACATCTCCCAATTAGGATTTATTGCCTAATCCACAACCACATGTCAATTTTTTATTTCATCTATAAGGCTTTAGATGGAATAATTAATCACGCGGGAATAAAATTGATATTTTGATCTTTAAGGCTTAAGATCAATTTATTGATTTTATTAGCGAAATGATAAAATTGATTATATATTGTTTCCTAATTCGAACAATGGATAATGCCTTTGATGACTGTAAATGATTTGGTACTTATCTTTTAATTGCTTTATTTATCCTGAAAATACAAAAAAAAAAAAAAAAAAAAAAAGATTGCATTTGCATAATATGTAGATTACAATTAATTTCCTAGATAGAATTGCATGATAGAATAGTTAGATACATTTCTAATTATATTAGAATGCATGTTTAGATGACATATAGGTTAGATGGTATTTTGGAATTAAATTGCATATTGAGATAAATTTCTAAGTTAAGATAGGATTTAAATTAGTCTATTTCCTAACTTAAAATAGATAATATCTCACTTTAGTTAGATTTTTATTATTAGTAATTTTTAATTACGAATTTCTATAAAAAAATACAAAAATATCATGCGCATAGCATATAGAATTAGGTTCATGAAATGCATGTCATTTAGTCATTGTTGCTAGGTCCATTTAATTAAAAATTAATCCGTCATTAGAATTAGGTTATTTGGTTAAATTGCATTGCACATAGATTAAATAAGAGAAAATTATGTGTTAATTAGAAATCATATTTAGGATTGTTGATGTAAATTCTGATCTAACACCGCAGATGCTTTCGTTACTTTGATGTAAGTCTTATAATTTATTTATTGCTTTATTTTGGTGTTAAATTGGTTGTTTGTGCACCCGCATGGTCAACTCACATGTTAAAGAAGTAAATTAAAATCAATTCAAGCTGTCTACAAAACATTTTTTTTCAAAATAAAATAGAAATGTACCGAAATGAGCATTAGAGAAATCTAGCGTAACCAAGTCCCCGAACTCACAATCTCTGGTTCGTAGGAGTAAAGTAAATCTCCCGTTATTTCTAATCGACCCACCAAAAATATATTAGTGGCGACTCCTAATAAAAAATCAATTGCATGTTAAGAACTTGAACCTAAGTCGCGAATTGATATGAGCTTGGGAGAGTCCGAGCTAAGTATAGGCTTAGTAATTCATTAGCCAAACCCTGGGTGGTGCATCCGAGGTGAGGTCACGACAGTAATTAATTACTTTGTCATGATCATTGGCATCTACATAGATTTAAAATGTGTGCTACAAGTTTAAGGTTTTGGTTTGACTAAGGTTACCAAAGCAATAACTTGAACATGAACATCATGAAATCAAAGAGATGACGAGGAATCAAAACATATACTACTCCCTCCAATCTACCATATTACTTGCATAAATATTATCTTCTCCTAAATTTCATCGAAATTTCTCATATTTCACTTTAGAACCTTTCAAATGTAGCCATTATAGATTCAACGAGTGATAAAATGTCTTCCCATGTGTATGAATCTTTATTGCTCTCCTCTATGATGGTGGTGATGGATGTGCATTTTTTCCTCTCTTCGATCTCATGGAAATAGCGGAAGCATGATAATAGAATGCATACATTTTCTACCGAAAAGAGATCTTATATAGATGGTGTGATGGGACCAACCTAGAGCTGTCAAATCTCAACCTTCCATCAAAGTTTAAGATATAAATACTACATGCCTAATTGGATGCCACAAATATATTGCCCATAATATATTTAACTAAATTGGACATATGTCAAATGTTAAATAATAGACTTGATAAGCCACATAAATTGGTTGGACCCCGTCGACTCCAACACGGAGAGATCATCAAGACTAGTACTAACGTGGAGGTGGGTGCTCGAGGCTGGTCTCTATATCTTCCGAAGCTTTTCACGTTGAATGTTTCTAGTTTGTTGCAGATCTGGTTCCTGCCTGGGAACTCAAAGCACCATGGGGAGCCGCGCAGGCAGGTCAACATCTTCATCGTTCTTACCGGTTGGCTTTGATAAAGCTGAAGAAGTGGTGCGCGCACGAAAATCTGGTGGCGAAAGTGACAATCCCGTGGTGCATAATGAACAGAAAAGTCCACTCGTTTGACGGGGTACGATCAGAAACTACAATAGGCTTGACGAACGGCGTGTTGCTAAGAGAGGCAGAACGTAGTTGAGATCGAGAATGGCCGGTTGTAATGTCTGGTTCCTTCGTCGGGTTCATTGTACGCGGATGCTCCCAGGAAAGATATTACAAGTCAATCAGAGGATTGGGTGGTGGATAAGAAAACAATTAAGGGCATCATCGCGCTAAAATGAAGATCAGTAATATTATAATGAATCAACTCTTCGTATAGTCTTATTTGTCGATGTGAAAACAATGTAAACATAGAAGAATTGAGTTCTGCTACTGTGTCTGTCGATCAGGTCAAACTTCAAAGGCCACAGCCATGTCTTCTTGGCATATGTTAAATTAATGTCTCGAGTTTTAATTCGGATAACGATTTATTATACTGAATTTTATCGATAAAGATTTCCCAATAAGAAATTTCGTCGGCCTCCAAAGGATTACAAAATAAAAGGGAGATACGAAATTTCCTTTACCTGCGAAAGTTGACCGAAATTTGTTACGCAAGTGGGGCCCAAAAGTCAAGCTTTGACTTTTAGGGCGCACACACAAGTTTAGCGTGAAGCCGAAGCAAGGAGCGTAGGTGGGCCCTCCCTTGGGCACACACGTACACGCACGTATAAAAAGAGAATCGGAATTGCAGGTCTTCTTCTCCCTAGCCGTTCAACGTCCACCGAAGCCCTCCGTACAATCCGCGAGAAGCCGCACGCCGCCGCGAGCGAGGAGCTGCATGAGAAAGCTTGGGAATCTTTTATTTTGGCGTACAACTTGAATGCGATAATTTGTGCCGTGAGTTTGTTTCTAAGTGAATTGTTTATTTATAAACACTTAGGATTTTTGGTTAAATTTAGGTGTGGGAAACACTTGAGCGATTGAGCGATTGTAAACTCTCCGATTATAGTGGATTATTTGCTGTTAGCTCTCCCCGTGGATGTAGGTACTGATACTCAGACCGAACCACGTAAATTTCTGGTGTTCTTATTTTTCTCGTTTATTTCTTTGGTGATTTTGTGTTGACGTAAATTGCAAAATCATATTATATCCCAATAGCAGAACCTAAGGTAAGTGATTTGGTAGAATTCATTCCTTCACGGTGCCCAAAATCATTTTTTTTTCACGCATGCTAATAAATTTCACTAAGGCTCTGTTCGTTTCGCCGAAAAAATTTCGGGAAAACGTTTTCCAAATTTTCTCAGGTATTTGTTTACGAAAAATGAATTCTTTGGGAAAATATTTTCCATAAAAAGGAACAAAGTCTTCTAAATTAGGAGAAAATGTTTTCCACTTTTGAAAAGTTGAAAACGTTTTTCTCATTTGATCTCTCTTATCTCACACCTCTACAAATTCTCACTTCCTCATCCCCTTTCTTCTTTTTCTTTTCTTTTTTATTCGAATTATTTTTTAATTTTCTTTTTCTTTTTTAATTCGAATTATTTTTAATTTATTATCAATGTTTATACGACTTTACCATAGAGTCATTCTACATCTACAAAAACTTGGTAGCATTTAAAAGAATAATTTAGTTTTTTTTTTTTTGTTTTTCTCTACCATATTCCTACTCTACACTCACTCTCAGACTTTTGCCCTGCCTCTTGCAAGGCGTGAGAATCGAAACCCACTCCTGAAACTTACGCGTCCTCACCCCATCCCCCTAAGAATAATTTAGTTTAATTAGTAAAAGATTGCACGCATTTCTATGCTACATGGAAAATAATAATTTAGTTTAATTCAATGTCTTCAAATATATACAAACCCATACATATGGGACTACTTGAAGTTCACGTAGCCATAACATATGAAGAATAATTCTGGAGGGCAAGGCAAATTTTTTATGACAATTAGTCGCAAAAGGTCTGAAAAGATTTAAAATGAGATCAATCGATTTCATATATTGCAGTTTATGTAATCATATGGTGATCTCATACACCATGCCTCTGAAAATTCAATCAATGACATAAAATGATACGCTATCTACAAATGCATATCATTGTAATTACATGTAAATAATTCTTAAATTTGATAAGTCATAGATAGGGATCATCAAAACACCAAACCATCCAATGTAAAGACGGTTCATTAATACATAGGTGTGTTAGCCATGATCATTAGGTTTTATTTATTTATTTATTTATTTATTTATATGTGAATAACATCCTTCAGAAGCTATATAGTGGTTTGCAAAGGCCACAACTTCCCTAGGAATGGAAGAGCAAGTTATCCAGTTCCTACGTAAAAGTGACGTGGTAGATAACAAACCACCATAACGTGATGGGACCATCTTGTTTAGATTTTTCTTACTATAGGGGTTTTCTGATTTACTCGACCGAATTTTACGTAACCACTTACGCATTCACAAGTCTTATCGCATTCTACCAGTAAATTAAAGCGACCTCATCGAAACCAAATACTTGAGAGTGACTCAAATTAGTATCATGACGAGTAAACATTCAGACCAAAGATAGAGTTCTTTCACATTTGAAAATGATCAGGCACTAAAATGCTTTTATCTAATGTAATCAGGGCTTTATCCTACCCCAACACTTTTGGGCCAAAATAAACAAGAATAAGAAAAAAAAAAAAAAAGACATGCCCTCGCAATTTCCACGATTTACTTACTCCATATCTCAAGCTAAACAGGCAGTCCACATCATAGCATCCAAACTAGAAAGGTCACGCCTCCATCTATATATATAGGATTTTAAATGGACTTGCGGTAATCTGCATCTATAGATCACTTATTAAGACTATATCAATGATATCATGGAAAAGATAAGGTTTAATCACGAGCAGAAATCGGAAGAGGCCTCAAAATGAAAAGGTGCCCTGGGCCTCTCGGATCCAATTAATGCACAGGTGAGAGAATAAAAGTTCAAAGCTGCGGTTTGTTTTTCTTCCAGTCATTGTATATGTCAACGAATAGTGTGGATAGTTGCGAGACTTTGGAATTTACGCACAATTGACAAGAGGACCCTTTCGTTCCAATCAGTTACGTTGATTAATTTACCAATTTAGTCCTTTAAATGATTTGTCAATTTAGTTATAAATCTTTTGACGTTTTATTAATGTAGTCATTCTGGCTAATCTTGCCCGAAAATTACAGTCATAGTAGCCTAGCTAGCGACGATCGTCCACATGATTGATGCTGATGTGAACGGTTTTTGAATTTTGTCCTTTATTTTTCCTTTCTTTTTGTTCTTTTCTCCTTATTTCCTCGCAAAATCTGGCAAGGCCAGCCCTCGCTAGCCACATCAGAGGCTGGCGACCAGTAGAGGGAAAAAGGAAAAGAAGAAAAAAACTATCAGAAGCCTCATATTGAGCCAATTTAAAAGGTTGAGATACTTGATTGAGTAGAAAATAATAAATAGACAACCGGCTTTAGAATGGGGAAAAAATTATACCTCACCATAGGGATTAGTTCTGACCTATGCAGTAGCTCATTTTGGCAATTGCTTATTTTGCTGACAAACTTCATTTCATTCGTAAGAGTAAAATTCCGATAGTAACTCAAGATTTCTTTTGAAATGATGCCATTTGGCATGATCAAATCTAAGTATATATTCTAAGTACTATACACCATTACAGTCGATAGTAAATGAGATGTTGGAAGTTTGTTTATAAAACAAACAAAGTGTATGTTTCCTTGTCGTGCATAGGAAAAGTAGAAGGAAGTGGGCCAATTAATAAGTGTGGGGTTTCTTTAGTGTACCTAAAGAAATGATTGGGTGTTAGCTAGACCTCACCATACCCTCGTTCAGTTTGCAATCTTTCCCAAAGGGTTGCATTTGTTCGTTTTTTCAACTTCTTTCAAATGGACACCTTTGTTCATATGGGCAATTTTTCGAAAGAATACATTTGTTTTTTTTTTTTTTTTTGGTAACCCAGGAGATCCCCGCACAGCCGACAGCTGGAAGTAAACCCCTAGGGAGGCACGTAGGAAACCACCACCCACGCACCCCGGGTAAGTCACCAAGTGGCCCACCTGCCTCCTTGCAACTTGCGTTGCAGGGGCTTCGAACTCCAGACCTCCTGCGTGGAAGTCTAGGAGCCTACCAGCGGAGCTACCGTGGTCGGTGGTGAAAGAATACATTTGTTCGTTTTGCAACCTTTCACGAAAAGTTGCCACTATTTATACATTTGTTCGTTTCGCAACCTTTCACGAAGAGTTGTCACTGTTTATATATTCATGTTAGTTTTCAGAAGAATAGTGTATGTGATTATTTTATCTTTTCGAGCATTCTTTTCAATTGTTTCCTAGAGAGATCCTAGAGAAATACTAGAATTGCTATCTAGTATTTCTCATTTTGAGACTTTGTTATATCCTAGAGGAAATTTGCCAGTGACCATTAGTAACGTTGTGGGGCAAATAAATCTTTAAAAATAAATGATATCACGCCTCAAAATCAGACTTGATACTCTAAGGATCCGACTTCATTGTTTTACCCAATTTAAAGCCACATTTTCCCAACTTGAGAAAGGCGAGAGTACAACATCTTTTTTAGAATGACCTTTATTTCAGTGATATTCACATATATCCCCCTTCAAAAGACATCATTTTCGAACAAAATAAAAGATAGACATCATCGAGGCATTTGCTTAAAGCCAAACACATCCAGACGAGACCTTTCGATCAATGGAAATATGCTGGCATCTTCCGCGGGAGCTTGGGAGGCTCTGCCTTCAATTCGATTTCTTCAAATTGATTGATTATTCGATGCGTGGTGAGAGTGAAGTAGAGTCGAAAGCCTATGCCATTCTTCAAAGATGATGTCTTGCTTTGTTTAGTATCTTGTGAATCTTGTTTCTTTGTGCCGTTTATTAGACGGCTGTAGGAAGTTGCAGAATTGTATCTTGCAAGAGCTGCTACAAGAATCTCTGTTTCTTTTTATTCAATTCACTGCTTGGCCGGTACCCCACTACTGTGCAACTATGCAATACTAAAGAACATCTTGTTACACTATATATGGACATCGTAACCAGCAACTTCAAAAACAAAAGACAACATGAAGAGACACATATTAAACGTGCATACGCAAATGTAACTTTTTGCTTGAAGATCACATGCATATAACGCTAAAAGAGGCATCGATACTTGCACTCAGAGCGAGGCATTTGCCCAAAACCGAAAGCCTCTAGGCCAGACCTTCCATTGAGACTGTCGGATATCGGAGGGGAGGTTGGAAAGATCTGCCCTCAAATTCAGAACAGCCATTGCAGCTTCAATTGAGGGCCGGCACCTAACATCGGGATGAGCACACCAAAGCCCCGCGATCATCAAGGTCTTCGCCTGTTTCTTGTTGAAATTTTTACCGAGCTTCGAGTCCACGGGCAACTTCCTCCGTCCATATTGCTCCCGAACCCACGCCACAATGTGGCATTGGTCTTCAATGACTCTTCTCCCACAAACAATTTCCAAAAGGACGACTCCGAAGCTATAAATATCAGATTCCTTACTTGCCTGACCCGTCTGATGACATTCCTGAGCCACACAACCCGGTGTTCCCACCACATCGGTTGCTTTTAGCCCGCTAGCATGGTCAACTAGCCTGGCCAAGCCGAAATCTCCCAATTTGGCCTCAAACCTTTCATCGAGCATGGTGTTACTGGATTTGATATCCCTGTGGATCACGCATTGGTTACATTGTTTGTGCAGGTAGTGCACCGCTGAGGCTAATCCTAGTCCAATGTTGTACCTCCTTTCCCATGTCAACAAGGGTCTACCTTTAAACAGATGATCCTCCAAGCTGCCTCCTCTCATAAATTCGTAAACTAGGATGAATTCATTCGCCTTGTGACAATAACCTAGAAGTTGCACCAAGTTTCTATGCCTAAGTTGACTTAGTGACTTCACCTCAGATATATACTCCTTTATCCCTTGGCGTGAGCCAGATTTTATTTTCTTTACAGCGACCACGGGGCGAGCGCCTCCCATGTGCCCTTTGTACACGATCCCGGAACCCCCTTCTCCCATAATCCTGTCACGTGCAAAAGAATTGGTCGCGATCATCAGCTCTTTAAAGGAGAACTTCTTGGTTCCACTCAAGTTTTCAAACTCTTCGGTTAATTTCGCGCTAAGGCTGCCTTCTTCTCCACCTCTCTGTGTCTTATACTTTACTACCCCAGCAACGATGATCACCACCAAAATGGCACCTACCAGTAGCGACTTCAACCAAGATACAGTATCCTTCTCCTCCTGGAGCTGTGAACCGGAGCTTAATTGCCGTATCTCGCCAAAGCCATCCTCAAGTGCAGATTCAACGGAATCTCCTTGGACAAAATGAAACTTCACCCACAATTTTCTCAAAGGCTTACTTGGGTCAAATTGCCGTATCTGGCCAAAGCGATGCTTGAGTGCAAATTCAAGGGGAGCTGCTAGGAGACAAACACGCACCGCGTCTGGCAAATACTCACTTGAGCTGAATTGCTGTATCTGGCCAAAGCGATGCTCAAGTGCAAACTCAAGGGGAACTGCTAGGAGACAAACACCCACCGCGTCTGGCAAATACTCACTTGAGCTTAATTGCTGAATCTGGCCAGAGCGACGCTCAAGTGCAGATTCAGGGGAGCTGCTAGGAGGCAAACACCCACCGCGTCTGGCAAATACTCACTTGAGCCGCATGCGCAATAGTGACGATGGACTTTGTCCCTAGTATTCCCACCAGCATCCTTAAGGAAGCTCATATATTTCGCCCTTGGGTTGTACATTATACTAGCAACCGACCCATCATTCGTGACTTTACTGATCGTCCCTTGCGCGATCCTGAGGTCCGTATCTATACCGACACGTGGAACGTCCGCATCCCACGCATTCTTGAAATGGTCAAAGTTGACCGCAACACAATCGCTGTTGGGACGAGCTAGACAACCCTGAGAAGCAGGAAAGAAGGCAACATCGTCGCTGGTGAAAGTGTTTACCTGTTGACGGTTGGCCTTTACCTGTTGAAGGTTGGTACGCTTGCCAGGGAAACGCTGCACAGACACGGAGAAGGCCTTGTCCCCAAAATGCTCTTCCCCAGGGTTTCCCCGTTGAGAGTCGGTGCTGGCCGTATACTGGGTAGCACAATTTGCCACATTCCCCGTGGCTCGGCCACTGATGCTGTTGAGTGTTCCGTTCGGCTGGCTTGGGCTGAGGAAAGAAAGCCGCTCAGAAGCATTCCCCTGCATGGCTAAGGGCCTGGGGATCGCAAAGCCATATGGGAACATAAAACATGGATTGGCAAAGTGTAGAGCAGAAGCTGAAAAGGGCTTGAGCAGAGAGATCTTCAAGACTAGTAGAACCAACGTGCGTGTGAGTGGTTGAGGATGATCTTTATGTCTTCCAAAGCTTTCCATGTTGGATGTCCTATGTTTCTAGAAGATCTGGATGCCGCTTGCAAATTCAAAGCGCTGTGCGAAGCCGAGCGGGCAGGTTAAAATCTTCATCATTCTCAACGCTCAGCTCAGAAAGAAGCGGTGGAAGTGATAATCGCTGCGGTGTGCCAGAATCAAATAACGAATAGAAAACTGAACTCACCGCCGTTTCAGTCCTTCGTCGTCAAGATCGGGCTCGGCCGGCGAACTTGGGCCTCAGATTCTAGATATAAGGTCGAGCGAGCCCAGGATTTGTGATGCTCAGCTCGACCTTGAAGACCAGGGTCGGCTTAGGCAACGAACGAGGTGGAGGCGGAGGCAGCGGCGTGGTCCGTCGATGCGGCGGAGGGCCTCGACCTCCTAGCCGACGTGGGCGCGAACGCAGATCGTCGAAGTGGAGAGAAAGCCTTAGAGTACCCTTTATTTTCTTGGGGATTCAAGACCCAAGTTCGCTGGCTAAGCTCGGTCTCGAAGACGGAGGACTGAAACAGCGGCGAGGGGTGGACTGAGATGGCGGTGGGGTGGTAGCGATGGAAGGGTGCTGTCCCCGTCAGAGTGAGGGGGAAGAAGAAGAAAAAACAAAGGAAAGAAGAAGAGACAGGAAGAGAGGGAAGAGAGAGGGGTGACGTGAGGTGGGGGAGGGTGTGCCCCCCGTGCGACGCGTGTCGCCCGCTGAATGGAGTCCTACCCAATATTTTCTCCGCCGGCGAGGGTCGGTGAATGCGAGCGCGAATCGAAACGCGTCAAAAAGTCTTTCCATGCCTTTCTTATCGGTGTTTGGGGGTGTTTGGGCTGTGGATTAGAAATTAATTAGAAAAAAGGCTAAGAAGAGGGTACCATCCCGTCCCTTAAAAAGTAACCGGGTAAGGCTGACCTCACATCTCAATTGTAGGATATTGGCAATTGCCAAAAATGACCTTCATAGGGAAGCTGGACAGATTAAAGAAAGAATAAACATAATCTACATTTATTACATCACTAGGGCTCCATTTGTTTTTCTATTTTGGTGAAACTAGGGCTCCATTTGTTTTGGAGACTGAAATATCATAAAAATTATCGCTTATACTACTAGAAGTAATTAATTAAAAAAAATGCTTTCATTACCAACAACAATTTGTGTTTAAACAAAAAAAAAAAACTTTCATTACCTATAACAATTTGTATTTAAATATTTTTCAGACGGTTTAAATATATGTCATTTGTTTATTTCTGCACGCAATATAGATGATCATTTTTAGGAAAATATTTTTCAAGTTATTCATTTTCTGCGAAATTAACGCACCTAAATACCTATAGAAAATAAAAGCTTGCTTAAGATTTGTCAAATTAGAATTCCTAAGATTTTATTTCTCATTTTGTAATATTTCTACAACATTTCAATGTGTAAAATATAATAACATCATCGTATCCCCCTCGAGCTTGTTACTAGCATGTAATTAATTACTTTGTCATGATTATCGGCATCTACATAGATTTAAAATGTGTGCTACTAGTTTAAGGTTTTGGTTTGACTAAGGTTACCAAAGCACTAACTCGAACATGAACAACATGAAATCAAAGAGATGACGAGGAATCAAAACATATACTACTCCCTCCAATCTACCATTTTACTTGCATAAATATTATCTTCTCCTAAATTTCATCGAAATTTCTCATATTTCACTTTAAAACCTTTCAAATGTAGCCATTATTGATCCAACAAGTGAGAAAATGTCTTCCCTTGGGTGTTGACACCCGAAATTTTTGTCGACGTTTTAAGCATTCAATTTGCAAAAGTTAAAAAATTGTTTGAAATGAAAAGACAAAAAAATTAGAAATAAGAAAAAAAGAGAAGAGAGAAAAAGAATAAAGAGCCCAAAAGATAAAAAAAAAAAAAATGAAGGGAAAATATAAAAAAAATGAAAATGAAAAGAAAACAAAAAGAAAAAAAAAGAATAGAAGAAAAAACGAAAAAAGGTGGAGAAAAAGAAAAAATAAAAGAAAGAAGAAAAAAGGAATATAAAAAGGGGGCTCTCCACACTCTCACGGGACTTTTTTCTCTCTGACCTCACGCTCTCTCCACGGACAAACTCTCTCTTCTCACAAGCTCTCTCTCTCTCTGGACACGATCTCTTTCTCCTCACACAGACGCTCCCTCTCCGCCCACTCATGCTCTCTCGAGGAGAATTTTTTCACAAAATCCTCTCTGCAATTCTCTCCATGGAGGCTTGCTTTTTCTGGTTTTGTTTCATTCGAGCGAGGATTTCTTCTGGCCGAAAGACAATGGAGGCTAGCGATTCTGCATTTTTTGTGAAGAAAATTGATCCGCACATGAGAATCTGAAGATCGGCGTGGAACAACTCTGGTACCGGAATCGAACTCTCTCTGGGGGGACTCTCTTGATCGAGTGTTCTCTCTCTACGGTTCGATCGGCTAGGGTTTTTACTCCATTGGCGAGGGATCGAAGATCGGGGCCGGCGGTCGGGGATTCGCTGGGGTTTTCTCTCTCGAACTCCCTCTTTCTCTGATTCTCTTTCTGGTTTGCTCGATCGCGGCGGCATCCGCGAAGACGGCGGCGGTGACAGCGGCTACCGATCTGTGGCCTGATTCGGCTCTCCACCGGATCCTATGCTCAACCCCTGTTCGCTCGGCGCTTGGTCCTTTGGTGCAGAAGCTCGCCGGAGGTTGGACGGATCGGCGACGACGATGCTTAACCGAGTTTGTCTCCGGATTGAACTCACCAAAGCGGTGAGTTCTCTTTCTCTCTTGATCCGATTAAGCTTTTAGGATCTGGTTCTCTCTCCCGTTCTCTCTCTAACCTCGAATATTTTCTCTCGGCTCTGTGCGCCGGATTGGACTTGCTGGAACGGCCGTTTGAGGAACTCGGAGGTGTGCAAGGCGAATGAATATAACCTAATCTTCGAGCTCATCTACTGTCTGAGGTAGTAACCCTCGGCCGATCGCTTTGTTTTCTGTCTGCATGCTGTGATTGTGAGGTCTTGGATGCTGATTGTTTTTGAATCCATACTCAAGCTCAGTCTCGGTGCTCCCCGTTTTTCTTGTGCCTATTCAATGTTCGATGAAATGCCTAAGCTAAACGAAGGTTCATAGTCTTTACCATACTCGAAGCTTGCTGTCCTTTTGTTTGTACTGAGTATGAACTAGTTGTCCTATGTCAATCTGAAGCCAAGCAACTTGTTTCTGAATGCGAATTGTGACTTTAAAATTAGAAATCTTGAGCTAGCTAGGACCACATCTGAAACGAATTTTACGACTGAGTATTTTGTTACTCGCTGGTATCATGCACCAGAATTGCTCCTTAATTGTTCAGAGTACGCTGTTGCGATTGATAGTTGGCCTCTGAGTTGCATACTTGGTGAAATTGTAACTAGGTAGTCTTTATTCCTAGGCAAAGACTATGTTCATCATCTGACACTTATTACAGAATATGCTGAGGCCTTAGGGCTTAAGGTTTTTGCCATTAAGTCCAATTTATTAACTGGACGTTTGAATTTTACTGTCTTTCCTTAGCATCGAGGGTATATCGATATGCATTGGTGCTGATTTCTCTATTATGGGATACAGAAAATCTGTATAATCAATTTCTTTTATAAAGTAGGGCGAGCAAGTTATCGATGTGTAGTTGGTCCGTATAAATGATGTGAATTATAAGCACACCCGATCCCTTGTTGAGTTCTGAATTGTTCTCTGATTGAATGAACTTTTTTTTTGTGGATTGATAGTCAATGATCATGAGCTTGAGATTATTGAGCTTGATTTGCCTTGATCTGCAATTTCGTATATATGATATGTCATTCTCTGTTTTGGCTGAAACGAGGTGTTAGGTAAGGTTTTTTGACTTCGAGCCCTTCTAGACATATAAAATACACTTCTGGAGCTTCGATTTGATATGTTGTACGCCCTGAACAGACGTCATTTGGTCACTGAAAAACACTTACAAAGTCTGTCAAATCTGCAGTAGTTTTAAGGTTGATTTGCTGTTTCTGCGATTTTCTGTTTTAACTGATATGAGCTGGTTATTGTGGTTTTCTGTGTTCGAAGTCTTCATGGAGGTCGAAGATGGTTCGGATATCTTTTCAATGAGCTATAGAATACCCTGATTGAATCTCATTTGATATGATTTTCACATGTTCAAAGTTCAGTCCCGAGTATGTCCTGTTTGAGACCTAATGCATGTGTTCAAATTTGAGCTAGTAAATATACTTTGCTGGAGTTGAATCTTTCATGAGAACCCCTTAAATAAAGATGAATTGATTCATGCACCTTTACTTCTTATGCTTCACTATATGTCGTTTTGTTTACTGTGCCCAATTGCAAACACATTATAAAAACGTTGTTGGTCAGTTTGCTGCGTATGCTGGAAGTACTTGTATTTGTCCTGAATATCGGTTATACATTGATGGCATTGAAGATGCTGATTCGTTCAGCATGAATGTACATAAGTGATGTTTGACAAATTTTGATTGCTCATCTCTCTAGATAAAAGTAAACTATTACATTTTCTCATGTCATATGCTGATGAGATTGATGTTTCTGTTTGAAATAATGATGACTTTTCTGTTCTGGTGAGCGGGAATAGAGAATTTTGTTATCGCCAGTCTTCGTCGACACTAGTTTAGAATACGTTGATATCGAAGGACCGGATCATTTGAACAAATGTGTTTGATTGTTTATGCTCAAATTTTCTGCGTGTCTTGTTTAGATCATGGAACCTTGGTATGGATTTAAAACCGTCATCGCTGCGGATCGTGGAAATCTCATTCTTGTTGTTTAGATCCTTGACCATAGCATGCATCAAACAGATTTTCATATCAACCAATGAGTCCGCAAGATTATTAGGATTTGTTCTTGACAAGTTTCCATCATTAAATGGAAGAGAAGTGTCACATTGTAAAGATATCCCATATCCTTTTAATGTGAGTAAAGGTCTATATTTTGTGTAATCTTGCATTCAATCCTCTTATAGAGTTCAAATCAATCGTTCATGCTCTACTCTATAGAGTTCATGTTGCTGATTTGAGTGTCTCGATTCTTTGGTATTAATCAAATCATGCAATTTTTAGATTTCTTCATAATAGCCGCAAGTTTCATGTCTTGATATGACTACTCTCCTCTGATGCTGGCTTGACTGACTCGCCTAAAGGTTTTGTTTTAAGATGCATTTGCTTGCTGGTTTTACGATCTATGTCTGTCTATCCTACATTAGATCCGAATTTTTTCTTTTTCTTTCTTCTTTTTGCTTGAATTTGAGGTTGTAGATGAGTTCATTTGATATCACATCCTTCATGAGATAGTAGATTTGTCCAAAATACTTTCAATATGTTGTAGAATGACGCTGTGACATGCTACTATGTTCTATTCTTGATTGACCATTGATCTCTTCCAGGATGTTATAAATTCACGTGCCTAGAATTTTAGGATATTTCTTCATGAAGTTTGTTCCGCATATGCTGATTCACCTGTCATAGAAATTTTAGGATGAGATAGTCATTGATTGTGTTTTTATTGAGCCTATGTCGAGTGTATAGTTTATGTGATGAAGAATTTAGATGTGACATATAATAATGTCGAATCTTGTGATACCACTTAGAGCTTGATCTAGAAGATTTTATGACTTTAGTCACTCTTTGTGAACATAAAAGAAATGTCCCGCTTTTGATTGTTTTGGTACGTGTTTGACTGCTTCTTTTATTTGTATGTACCTAGTCATAAATTTCTTAGATTAAGTTTAGATTAGGATCTTGAAGACGGGGAAGGCGTGAAGATGATGGAGGTCGATGTCCATTCCGACCATTTTCATGTAATACCCATTTTTCCGACATATGTCTCGGGTTCCGTGCATTGTATAAAACCCGACGAGTTGCGGGTTTCTTTCTTTTCTTTTTAATTGTTTCTCTTTTGTATTTTTAGGAATGCCTGATAGATTTACGGCTTTCCCTTGATTGCTTACTTAATGCCTTGAAATTTCAATTTCATTGATTATTTTCCTTTCTATTTTTTTTAGAAATAGAATAGCATGAAAATGATCAACCACGCCTGATCACTTAGTCTAGGAATTAATGATCCCAAAAATGTAAAAAGAAATGCATGGACATATTAGGAAAAACACGACATACTATTTAGGTACCGAAAGGACGCTAATAGCAATATTAGCGTAACCCAAGTCCCCGAACCTAGATATAGATCTGCAGTTACGTAGGAATCGAGGGAATACTCCCGACCCTCGGTTGGGTTCCATAAATAGCCGACCCCCAAAAAATAAGGCTAGTGGCGACTCACTATGGTTTAGCATACTATATATTTTAGGTTGTTAAATACCTGGTAGATCATATAAATAAATTCGGTGGGTATGGATCGTGACATTCATCGTCGCGCGGGGTACGAGCTTGGGAGAGCTCGTGATCTTGATGACGTCTTTTGATCAAGTACCCTAAACCCCTAACCTTTCCCCTCCATGGATACATTTTCGAGGGGGCGGCGAGATCGGGTCGCGACAGGCTTGGCGACTCCGCTGGGGACTGGTTACTAGGTTAAGAGGACTTGAAGCCGTTTAAAAATGGTTGTTGTGTTTTAACTAACATGTCTTATGTAGGATCGCCTGCATGTCAAAGTCGCGTGGAAAATCAGGTTAGTCGCTAACTTTGTGTTAAATGGTTTTGTAGGTGGGTGGTATAAGGGGAGGCGTGGTTGTAAACCCTTTGTTTTGCAGGTGGTGTAAGGATGTATGAGTGTATGTGGGTTTATATTGAAGTGCTGGATGTTTTAATTTATATGCATGTTTACCAGCTTTAGCACGACACCGCACACACAACCGCGGTCTAAAACCCCGATCGCCCAATTTAGGACCTTAGGAGGGTTTATGGGTGGAATCTGCGAGTGGATGCTCGTGGTAATCCACTACTTACATAAACCCGCTCATCCCAACCGATAAAAATAGCACTGACCGACGATAGTAGCGGTGGGTAAACTATTTTTATCCTTTGGGATGAGGACCTTGAGCCTTTAGCACTCTCACCTTAGGCGTCAAAACCTCACAGTTTTATGCGACATGTGATTTGTGCTTGTCATGTGTCTGGTGGGTAAGATATCGTTCCTTCTTCATTGTGCTTATCTTTTACTTTCCATATTTCAATTATGCAATTTTATATTTTAACGACGATATGTTTTAATCATATATGCCCCTTTTAGGTTTAGGATTAGATGGGTAGACTCGAAGTGGACGTGATCCCCGTGCCTGGAATCTCAAGACTCTATTGGTGAATCTCGACCCAAGATATCAAGATTACGTGGAAAAATTCCCGAGCCTCAAGGATTTCGGCGAGCTAATATTATCAAACAAGAAGACATTACCATAATCGATGAGAAACGCTTGGCCCATGATAACAAGCGTCTCCACGCGATCCCACCTAGTCCTTAGGTTTTCATTTCATATGCTTTTGTTGTAAAGGGATTTCCTTTGTGTTTCCCTCCTTTCTATTGAGGTTTACTTGTATTCATTTTCATATCCCTTGTAATATCGAACTACTTTGTAAGCTTCAAGAAAGCAAGGTTTTGTTTTCCCTTGTAATTGTTCGATTGAAATGAATGAAATTCATGAACATTTTCATGTAACTTTTAGAAAAGGGGCATTCTGATTAAATATTTGTCGTCGTTCCTTTTCAATTGTATAATTTCTTTTGAAGAAATTTTGATAAGAGGAGGTTATATGATACTGGGATCATATACACTTCTTATCATTATTTCATCTCAAGAAAATATAAAATTGACTAGGATTTGTACTTTAATGGTTTCTTTTGATTGGTACTAATTTGAGTCATTTTCTTTTACAGGAGGTTTTGAGAAAAAAACGGCTGAAGAAAGATTTGTTATACGAACTCGCCGCCAAGCAAAGATGGAAAACGAAGATACCCGAGCCCGTGTCATTAATATGGAGAATCAAATGGCACAAATGATGACATTATTGGCTGATCTCTCTAGCCAAGTCAAAAACTTGACATCTACTTCTTCTACCATCAATATTCCTACCGTGCCCCCTGAAGTGCCGGTAGTAGAGCCCATGGCAAAAGGGCCTGCAGAAGAGATTCCTACCGCAATCCCGATAGTTATCGGTCCCGAGCCTCCATCTAAAGAGATTCCAACTTCGCACTTTGATGAAGAAAATGCAAGGCGCCTTGCCAAGATTGAGGAACGCCTTTGCATGTTGCAAGGCTATCAGTTGCAAGGGCTTGATAAACTGTCACCCTTTGCCAAAGTTACGGTCCCTGAATTTTACAAGGAGCCAGAGTTCACAAGAAAATACGACGGCATCGGATGTCCTAAAACACATTTGAAGTACTACTTGGGCAAGATGGCCCGTTATTCAGATAATCCCCCACTTCTGATCAATTCTTTTCAAGATAGTTTGGTTGGTCCTGCATTGACATGGTTCATAGAGTTGGACATGGAGAAGATCCGTACTTGGGAAGATCTCGTTGATGAATTCCTTCAGCAATACAAATTCAATACTGAAATTGCTCCGACTCGGGAGGAATTAGTCCGGGTCGAGAAAAGAAGAACCGAATCATTTAGGGCCTACGCTCAAAGATGGAGGGTCATCGCGTCTCAAGTAAAACCGCCATTGTCTGAGAAAGAGACCATGAAGTTGCTGCTTCAAGCTATGCCCCGTGATTATTTCGAGAAGATGTACAACCATACTTGTATGAACTTTGCTACCTTTGTAGAGCTGGGAGAACGCATCGAGGGGATCATGCGGGAAGGAAGGTTGTTCGAGAACACAAATCGTCGATATACCCCGAAGAGGGATAAGGAATCGACTGTGGAGATCGCTTATGTACAAAATTCCTTTTCTCAGAAGCCGTATAATCCTCAAGCTCATAAACCTACCATGGAAGTAGGGGGATCTTCCAGAAACTTTGAGCGTAAAGGAAAGGCCCCTCAAAGGCAATTTACTCCATTGCCTAGACCTATGTCTCAACTACTCCCTATGTTGATCGAAAATCATCTTGTGGCAAAAGAAATCCCAAGGGATAATCCGCCAAAGTTCGTCGGATTCGACCTTAATAAGACATGTGAGTATCATATGGGTGAAAAAGGTCATCATGTGGACAATTGTTTGATGCTTCGTTATAAGATCCAGGATTTGCTGGATAAAAAGCTGCTCACCTTTAAGGACTCGGCACCGAATGTCCAACAAAATCCCCTTCCAAAACATTCTGAAGATGTCAACATGGTTGGCGCTATCGATGGAAATGAAGAGCTCACAGTTCCCACTGTGTAAGGGATGTTTCCAGTTCTTGCATTCAATTTTTAGTTGTATTCCATTTTCTCCCATGCGAGGGAATTTTATTCATTTCTCCCCTGCGAGGGAATTTCATTCATTTCTCCCCTGCGAGGGAATTCCATTCATTTGTTTGTGCTTTGTAATAATCTGGATCATAAACTTTCTAGATCCAAGATGATATACGTTGTAATGCAATTTTTGCATATTAATAAAACTCATGTTTTGTTAATAGACGTGTGAGGTCTAAATCAGTCCTATGATGATGCTTTGAGGCCTGAGCCTCCACACGATCTATAGTTTCAAAATGTTTTAGTGGAACGATGACGTCCAATGACATGAGGATTAGTTCCCAATAAAGTTTTCAAAAAACAACTTGAATTTGAAAACAAGTTTTTCATGACATTTACATTCATTACATTCATCTGTATGTATATATACTAACCGTTTTTCGATTGCATCTCAGGCATGGCATTTCACATCATGATAGTCATTTGCATGGCTTGGATTCGCATTCAAAAGACTTTGGTTATTCCGACTCAGAGAATGAAGAAGATCCTCAGGTATTGAAAAAGAATGGCTCAGACATGAAGAGTCCAAATCTCCTATCACAAAATAGCTAGTCATTCTACATTTAGGAGATTCAGATAATCCTAAAGAAACCAAGATTGGGGCAGGTCTCTCTCAAGCGGATGCCAATGGATTAATTGAGCTCTTGAAAGAAATACAATCCGTACTTCGACTGGGGCAACACCGTTCTCATTGGTTTATGGGATGGAAGCTGTATTACCCGTGGAAGTGGAAATTCCTTCACTAAGGGTACTTTCTCAAATCAAGCTCTCTGAAGCTGAATGGGTTCAACAAAGATTTGAACAACTTAATATGATCGATGAAAAGAGGGTAAAAGCCTTATGCCATGGACAAAGCTATCAGAAGAGAGTAGCTAGATCATTTAACCGCAAGGTTAGGCCAAGGCATTTCGAGATTAATGATCTTGTCTTGAGGAAGGTTTTACCTATCATTCCAGATCCTCGTGGGAAGTTTACCCCAAATTATGAAGGTCCATATATTGTAAAGAAAGTGCTACCTGGTGGAGCATTAATCCTTGTACAAATGGATGGTCATGAATTGCCAAGACCTGTAAATGCTGATGCTGTCAAGAAGTATTATCCATGAATAAAGTGAAAGGCCTTTGAGCCATTTTTGGATTGAATCTGAGCCATTTTAGGATGTTTGCATCATGCATTTTCATGCATACATATTACATCTACATGTTTGTTCATTTTGCAGGATCTCTGATGAAGATTCTACCTGTCCACAGGAGGTTCATCTCAAGAGTGCAAAACTTTTTAAAGTGTCCACTCTTCTTTAGAACTTAGAAGTGACCTTACCCTTTAGAATGCCAAAAGAGTCGGATAGAATTCTAGAATTACAGTTAGAACTCTAGAAATGAACCCATGTGCTAAGCAAAGCCTGTTCTGTCTACAAGTTTTGTCCAATCTTACTTCCAAAAATCTCCCCAGTAGGGTTAAGGAAATGTCTTTTCGAACAAAATTTCATTATATTTTCATTTCCCCAAGGAGTTGAATTTAACTAAAGTGGGTTTTGGAAAACCTGAAAAGGATTGTTAGATATGACAAGTGGTAGTGCCTAAAATGATGAGAGGCAACCATTTTACCAAACACGTCCTCATACACTCTTTGAGAGAATTGAGTGGAAAGAACCATGTCTTAGGGCATAGGATTCATTCACGGTGAATACATGATTTGAAATGATAAAGGCATTTCATTTCTCAATCCCCAAACACTACTGATATCCCTTGCAAGCCACTCTGAGCCAAATAGGGAGCATTTCAAAATAACCCTGTCAAGAACAACCCCACATTGGGGGCAAAATAGGGGGTCTTGGTTGAAAATTATGGAACAAAAGATTAAGAAAGATTTCATTGCTTTCACTTGTATCAATCTTCTTGTGTTGGCTTCAGGTGATTTCTTATCAAGACTCGAAGCATCCCAAAGTGATGAAGAGCATTCCGTTCACTACCACAAACACAATTATCCATTGCTTAGCCAATTTGAGCCTTATGCAATTCTTTCATAACCCCAGATGATGATTATCTCCCCACACTGGGGCAAGGCACATGATTTACCAACAAAATTGAGAAAATTGGTAAATGCCACTCGAGAGTCCTAGATGCTCAAAAGAAAATGAAAACTAGGGGGCATGAAAAAGCAGTGTGCCTGGTAAAAGCAAGGCCAATGCCCATAAAAAAAAAATGCAAAGAAAAGTAAGAATGCAAAAAAAGAGCGAAATCCACGATCATGCAAAAGATCATTCATTGAAAAACAAAAGAAATGTCTTGCAATAGAAAAACATGTATTGCAAGCAATATCATTAGAACAAAGAGCGAAGCTCTCATGTCTCAAGACAAATTACACAAAGGACTCTCGAGATAGGTTAAATTTCAAGAGTCAAATTTTTGAGAAATCATGTGATGGTAATGATGCCAAGATAATCACTCACTTTTAACCCTTTGATATTTGAAAGTCTTTCAAGCCTTTCTAAGCCTCACCCGAACCAACACTACAACCTTTATCCGAAGTCTCTTCCGATTGGGATGGTTCGAGTTGAAATGAGAATACCACATAGGAGCTACTGCTAGAAGGAGTAGAAGCAATCCTATCTTATCTTATCTTCAAGGTTCTTGACTTGTAAACCTGACGAAGATATTGATTGAATATTCATTTCTTGGCCTCAAAGTGCATATCCTTTGTGTTAGCCCATGACCAAGCCATCATTACGGTCCCTTTAAAAGACCTTTTGATCAATGGATTGTATTCACTGTGAACGTTTCCGAAAACCTTAGACATAGGTTGAGTGAGACTTCTTCAGTGAAGATTAAACAGTTTTCCCATATCAATGGTTGGGAACAAAAGCCATTTTTGAGAGTTAGTGTGAAAGACCTCTTTTGATTAGGATGTTTTCACTTGGCATATTTGACTTAACCCTTAGATGGTTAATCAAATCTCATTTTGTTAAAATCCTCTCTGAAAGGATTTGACAATTGGCATTATTTTGCAAGATTGGCTCTCAAGTAATCTTGAAACTCTTTTTCAAAATTTTTGTTCCTTAGTGAACCGGTTTTTGATCTTCCTAAACCATATCATTGTCTCTTAAGTTCTAGGTTATCTTAAAACCCTGTCTCTAAGTTCTAGGTTATCTTAAAACCTTGTCCATAGGTTCCAGGTCATCCTTAAACCTCGTCTCTTAGGTTCGTGGGTCCATCCTTAAACCACTAGGTTCCAAGTCATCCTTAAACCTTATCTCTTAGGTTCGTGGGTCCATCCTTAAACCACTAAGTTCCAAGTCATCCTTAAACCTTATCTCTTAGGTTTGTGGATCCATCCTTAAACCACACAGTGAGGTTATCATACTTGGTCGAAACCCGTTTTTACACGGTGAGACCTTTCTCCCAGTCAATATCCGTTTTTACACGGTGAGATTATCACATCCAGTCGAAACCCGTTTTTACACGGTGAGACATTTCTCCCAGTCACTATCCGTTTTTACACGGTGAGACTTTTCTTCCAGTCGAAACTCGTTTTTACACGATGAGACTATCACATCCAATCGAAACCCGTTTTTACACGGTGAGACATTTCTCCCAGTCAATATCCGTTTTTACACGGTGAGACTATCACATCCAGTCGAAACCCGTTTTTACACGGTGAGACATTTCTCCCAGTCGAAACCCGTTTTTACACGGTGAGACATCACACCCAGTCAAAACCTGTTTTTACACAGTGAGACCTTTTTCCCAGTCTAAACCATATGATTTGTGGGTCCATCCTTAAACCTTGTTTTAGGTTTTAGGTTATCCTTAAACCATTCCTTTTCCATTTAGTGATTTCATTGTCTTCATTTCATTCCACGAGAGAAAGAAGCAGAGATAGAGTGAATAAACCCCAATAAGGGTTCAGATACCCTCATGAGCAAAGGTAAGTATCAGGTATGTCTCTAACCAAGTATCATTGCTCGTCATTTCCATATTTCCGAAGATGGGTCGACTAAAAATTCCAGGTATCAATTTTATCTTTGAGTGGAACCTCTTCGAACTCCCACTCAAAGAGGGGCAGCTGTTGACACCCGAAATTTTTGTCGACGTTTTAAGCATTCAATTTGCAAAAGTTAAAAAATTGTTTGAAATGAAAAGACAAAAAAATTAGAAATAAGAAAAAAAGAGAAGAGAGAAAAAGAATAAAGAGCCCAAAAGATAAAAAAAAATGGATGAAGGGAAAATATAAAAAAAATGAAAATGAAAAGAAAACAAAAAGAAAAAAAAGAATAGAAGAAAAAACGAAAAAAGGTGGAGAAAAAGAAAAATAAAAGAAAGAAGAAAAAAAAAGAATATAAAAAGGGGGCTCTCCACACTCTCACGGGACTTTTTCTCTCTGACCTCACGCTCTCTCCACGGACAAACTCTCTCTTCTCACAAGCTCTCTCTCTCTCTGGACACGATCTCTTTCTCCTCACACAGACGCTCCCTCTCCGCCCACTCATGCTCTCTCGAGGAGAATTTTTTCACAAAATCCTCTCTGCAATTCTCTCCATGGAGGCTTGCTTTTTCTGGTTTTGTTTCATTCGAGCGAGGATTTCTTCTGGCCGAAAGACAATGGAGGCTAGCGATTCTGCATTTTTGTGAAGAAAATTGATCCGCACATGAGAATCTGAAGATCGGCGTGGAACAACTCTGGTACCGGAATCGAACTCTCTCTGGGGGACTCTCTTGATCGAGTGTTCTCTCTCTACGGTTCGATCGGCTAGGGTTTTTACTCCATTGGCGAGGATCGAAGATCGGGGCCGGCGGTCGGGGATTCGCTGGGGTTTTCTCTCTCGAACTCCCTCTTTCTCGATTCTCTTTCTGGTTTGCTCGATCGCGGCGGCATCCGCGAAGACGGCGGCGGTGACAGCGGCTACCGATCTGTGGCCTGATTCGGCTCTCCACCGGATCCTATGCTCAACCCCTGTTCGCTCGGCGCTTGGTCCTTTGGTGCGGAAGCTCGCCGGAGGTTGGACGGATCGGCGACGACGATGCTTAACCGAGTTTGTCTCGGATTGAACTCACCAAAGCGGTGAGTTCTCTTTCTCTCTTGATCCGATTAAGCTTTTAGGATCTGGTTCTCTCTCCCGTTCTCTCTCTAACCTCGAATATTTTCTCTCGGCTCTGTGCGCCGGATTGGACTTGCTGGAACGGCCGTTTGAGGAACTCGGAGGTGTGCAAGGCGAATGAATATAACCTAATCTTCGAGCTCATCTACTGTCTGAGGTAGTAACCCTCGGCCGATCGCTTTGTTTTCTGTCTGCATGCTGTGATTGTGAGGTCTTGGATGCTGATTGTTTTTGAATCCATACTCAAGCTCAGTCTCGGTGCTCCCGTTTTTCTTGTGCCTATTCAATGTTCGATGAAATGCCTAAGCTAAACGAAGGTTCATAGTCTTTACCATACTCGAAGCTTGCTGTCCTTTTGTTTGTACTGAGTATGAACTAGTTGTCCTATGTCAATCTGAAGCCAAGCAACTTGTTTCTGAATGCGAATTGTGACTTTAAAATTAGAAATCTTGAGCTAGCTAGGACCACATCTGAAACGAATTTTACGACTGAGTATTTTGTTACTCGCTGGTATCATGCACCAGAATTGCTCCTTAATTGTTCAGAGTACGCTGTTGCGATTGATAGTTGGCCTCTGAGTTGCATACTTGGTGAAATTGTAACTAGGTAGTCTTTATTCCTAGGCAAAGACTATGTTCATCATCTGACACTTATTACAGAATATGCTGAGGCCTTAGGGCTTAAGGTTTTTGCCATTAAGTCCAATTTATTAACTGGACGTTTGAATTTTACTGTCTTTCCTTAGCATCGAGGGTATATCGATATGCATTGGTGCTGATTTCTCTATTATGGGATACAGAAAATCTGTATAATCAATTTCTTTTATAAAGTAGGGCGAGCAAGTTATCGATGTGTAGTTGGTCCGTATAAATGATGTGAATTATAAGCACACCCGATCCCTTGTTGAGTTCTGAATTGTTCTCTGATTGAATGAACTTTTTTTTTTGGATTGATAGTCAATGATCATGAGCTTGAGATTATTGAGCTTGATTTGCCTTGATCTGCAATTTCGTATATATGATATGTCATTCTCTGTTTTGGCTGAAACGAGGTGTTAGGTAAGGTTTTTGACTTCGAGCCCTTCTAGACATATAAAATACACTTCTGGAGCTTCGATTTGATATGTTGTACGCCCTGAACAGACGTCATTTGGTCACTGAAAAACACTTACAAAGTCTGTCAAATCTGCAGTAGTTTTAAGGTTGATTTGCTGTTTCTGCGATTTTCTGTTTTAACTGATATGAGCTGGTTATTGTGGTTTTCTGTGTTCGAAGTCTTCATGGAGGTCGAAGATGGTTCGGATATCTTTTCAATGAGCTATAGAATACCCTGATTGAATCTCATTTGATATGATTTTCACATGTTCAAAGTTCAGTCCCGAGTATGTCCTGTTTGAGACCTAATGCATGTGTTCAAATTTGAGCTAGTAAATATACTTTGCTGGAGTTGAATCTTTCATGAGAACCCCTTAAATAAAGATGAATTGATTCATGCACCTTTACTTCTTATGCTTCACTATATGTCGTTTTGTTTACTGTGCCCAATTGCAAACACATTATAAAAACGTTGTTGGTCAGTTTGCTGCGTATGCTGGAAGTACTTGTATTTGTCCTGAATATCGGTTATACATTGATGGCATTGAAGATGCTGATTCGTTCAGCATGAATGTACATAAGTGATGTTTGACAAATTTTGATTGCTCATCTCTCTAGATAAAAGTAAACTATTACATTTTCTCATGTCATATGCTGATGAGATTGATGTTTCTGTTTGAAATAATGATGACTTTTCTGTTCTGGTGAGCGGGAATAGAGAATTTTGTTATCGCCAGTCTTCTGTCGACACTAGTTTAGAATACGTTGATATCGAAGGACCGGATCATTTGAACAAATGTGTTTGATTGTTTATGCTCAAATTTTCTGCGTGTCTTGTTTAGATCATGGAACCTTGGTATGGATTTAAAACCGTCATCGCTGCGGATCGTGGAAATCTCATTCTTGTTGTTTAGATCCTTGACCATAGCATGCATCAAACAGATTTTCATATCAACCAATGAGTCCGCAAGATTATTAGGATTTGTTCTTGACAAGTTTCCATCATTAAATGGAAGAGAAGTGTCACATTGTAAAGATATCCCATATCCTTTTAATGTGAGTAAAGGTCTATATTTTGTGTAATCTTGCATTCAATCCTCTTATAGAGTTCAAATCAATCGTTCATGCTCTACTCTATAGAGTTCATGTTGCTGATTTGAGTGTCTCGATTCTTTGGTATTAATCAAATCATGCAATTTTTAGATTTCTTCATAATAGCCGCAAGTTTCATGTCTTGATATGACTACTCTCCTCGATGCTGGCTTGACCGACTCGCCTAAAGGTTTTGTTTTAAGATGCATTTGCTTGCTGGTTTTACGATCTCTGTCTGTCTATCCTACATTAGATCCGAATTTTTTCTTTTTCTTTCTTCTTTTTGCTTGAATTTGAGGTTGTAGATGAGTTCATTTGATATCACATCCTTCATGAGATAGTAGATTTGTCCAAAATACTTTCAATATGTTGTAGAATGACGCTGTGACATGCTACTATGTTCTATTCTTGATTGACCATTGATCTCTTCCAGGATGTTATAAATTCACGTGCCTAGAATTTTAGGATATTTCTTCATGAAGTTTGTTCCGCATATGCTGATTCACCTGTCATAGAAATTTTAGGATGAGATAGTCATTGATTGTGTTTTTATTGAGCCTATGTCGAGTGTATAGTTTATGTGATGAAGAATTTAGATGTGACATATAATAATGTCGAATCTTGTGATACCACTTAGAGCTTGATCTAGAAGATTTTATGACTTTAGTCACTCTTTGTGAACATAAAAGAAATGTCCCGCTTTTGATTGTTTTGGTACGTGTTTGACTGCTTCTTTTATTTGTATGTACCTAGTCATAAATTTCTTAGATTAAGTTTAGATTAGGATCTTGAAGACGGGGAAGGCGTGAAGATGATGGAGGTCGATGTCCATTCCGACCATTTTCATGTAATACCCATTTTTCCGACATATGTCTCGGGTTCCGTGCATTGTATAAAACCCGACGAGTTGCGGGTTTCTTTCTTTTCTTTTTAATTGTTTCTCTTTTGTATTTTTAGGAATGCCTGATAGATTTACGGCTTTCCCTTGATTGCTTACTTAATGCCTTGAAATTTCAATTTCATTGATTATTTTCCTTTCTATTTTTTTTAGAAATAGAATAGCATGAAAATGATCAACCACGCCTGATCACTTAGTCTAGGAATTAATGATCCCAAAAATGTAAAAAGAAATGCATGGACATATTAGGAAAAACACGACATACTATTTAGGTACCGAAAGGACGCTAATAGCAATATTAGCGTAACCCAAGTCCCCGAACCTAGATATCTGGTTACGTAGGAATCGAGGGAATACTCCCGACCCTCGGTTGGGTTCCTAGCCGACCCCCAAAATAAGGCTAGTGGCGACTCCTGTATATTTTTAGGTTGTTAAATACCTAGATCATATAAATAAATTCGCTGTCACGCGGGGTACGAGCTTGGGAGAGCTCGTGATCTTGAGATCAAGTACCCCTAAACCTGACCTTTCCCCTCCATGGATACATTTTCGAGGGGGCGGCGAGATCGGGTCGCGACATTGGGTATGAATCTTTACTACTCTCCTCTATGATGGTGGTGATGGATGTGCATTTTTTACTCTCTTCAATCTCATGGATGTGCATTTTTTACTCTCTTCAATCAATTAGCTAGATACTTGATTTGATTGGGTTTTAAAGTAAAACTTTTGGACCATTTGCTTGAAAGTAATTTCGAACGAGTTTAATTTGTTAATAAATGCCAATTTTTGTAACTGGTTGAATGATTAGCTAAGGTTATGAGATGTTACATCCAAAATATGTAGTTGATGGTTTTTTCTAAAAAATTTGCTTGGATTCAGTTTTCCAAATTGATTGATGGTACAACACGTGAGGAGAGTGAAGTAGAGTCGAAAACCTTTAGCATTCCTCCAAGATGATGTCTTGCTCTGTTTAGTATCTTGCGAATCTTGTCCTTTTTTCTTTGCTAAAGCGAATCTTGTTCTTCATTCAATTTACTAGACCATCGTATTGCAAGAGCTGCTACAAGACTCTCTGCGTAGTATCTTGTGAATCATGATCGCGCACTCATAGTGATGGTCTTATGTAGCCATCAATCTCAAGACACATATAACAAACGTATCTACAAAAACGTAACATTTTGCTTGTAGATGACATACATGCACATAACACTATAAGAAGATTCATTGCTTGCACTCATTTGCCTGAAGCCAAAAGCATCTAGACGGGACCTTCGGATCAATAACATGTTGGGACTTTGGCATATTCGAGGGAAGGTTGGGATGCCTTGCCTTCAAGTTCAAAAAGGCCATTGCCGCTTCAATCGAAGGCCGAGAGCTAACAATGGGATGAGCACACCACAGGCCGCAACTATCAAGGCTTTCGCCTGTTTCTTGTCGAAATTTCTGCCGAGCCTCGAGTCCACGGCATCGAGAAACGTCCTGCACCCATGTGCTTCCAAACCCACTCCACGAGGCCTTGTTGGCCTTGTGCAAAGCCGATGACTCTTCTCCTGCGTACTATTTCCAAAAGCACGACTCAAAATTGTAGACATCAAACTCCTTACTTGCATTACCAGTTTGATAACATTCTAGAGCCAAGTAACTCGGTGTTCCTATCAAATCAGTTGTTTTTGGCCCTCTGGAGTGGTCAACTGGCCTAGCCAATCTGAAATCTCCAAAATTTGGCTTTAAACTTTTGATCGAGCATGGCACTGTTAGATATGATATCCCTATGAATCACGCATTGACCACATTATTCGTACAGGTAGTGCATGTCGCGACCTCTTTTTTTTTCGGCGCCCGCAGTCGGGTACGAGCACCTAAGGAGGCTAATGGCTCGGCTGAATCTATTAAGCCAGGACTCTCCCAAGTCCACCAATTCACGACTTAATGGTTCAAGTTTTTAACCCGTAAATCAATTTTTAAAATGGAGTCGCCACTAATCGATTTGGGGTAGGTTGATTAGAAACCCAAGTGAAGTATCGGGAGAAATACTCACTCTGCGCAAAACTGCAGAGAAATTAGGATCGGGGACTTGATTACACTAGTTAATCACTAATGCCCTTTCGGTACCTAATCTTGTTTAAACCCCGAGGTTTTTGGATGTTCGAGGGATTTTCCATGCATTTTGGGAGGAAAAACATTTTTTTTTTTTGAGTCATTTTCTAATTTTTTTGGACATCAAAGGAATTTTTTTTGGATTTTTGGGAAAATACAAGTCTTTTTTGGTTTTTTCTGAAATTTTTGACATTTTTGGCTTTTTCATGAATTTTTGGCTTTTTTTTTGGATTTTTGGCATTTTTGGAAAATATGAAATTTTTTTGATTTTTTGATTTTTCGGAAAATAAAATATTTTTTAATATTTTTAAATATTTTTGGAAAATAACTTATTTTCGATTTTTCTCTATTTTTTGGAAAATAAAACATTTTTTAACATTTTTAATATTTTTTTGAAAACAAAACATTTTTGATTTTTTGGTTTTTTTTGAAATAAAATATTATTTATTTATTTATTTAAAATATTATTTTATATATAAAAACTGACCCGGGTCGGATCCGCGGGTTGGGTCCGACCCGGGCCAGCGATCCGAACAGGACGGGCCCGCAACGCGGCCCGACTGGATTTTTTGTCTCTTTTTTTTTTTAAACGACAAGGCCCAAACCGATTTTGGCCCACCCTTTTTAAAAATTTTCGGCCCAACACCACTCGGCCCATGCGCATAAAAAAAACTAACCCAAGCGAAAACCCTACCGGACGCCCGACCGGATCCGCCCGACTTCGGCCCGGATTCCCACCGCGACCCGGCTCGCGGAACCCTACCCGCCGCGACCCGATTCCCGAAAACCCTACCCGAATCCGCTCGACTTGATCCGTCTTCCTCCCTCGTCGACCCGGTTTGCTGGAGTTTGCGAGATCTCGCGATCCGCGGCGCCGATGAGGGACGGAGGGGGGTCAAACGAACAGCAGCCGGCCGGCGTCGAAGGCGGCGGCGTCGCAGCGCGCGGCCGGCCGCTCAAGCGGATTGACGACGGGGCTCTTGGCGCGGCGGTAGGAGACGCGACGAAAGCCCCGATTCACTTAGGGCCGAGATTCGGTGATGGATGGGGTTCGAGAGAGGGGGATGCGACGGCGGTGACGGGGCGAGCGAGACCCGTCGTTACCTGTCACAGCGACGGCGTCGGCCTAGCCTCAGTTGCGGCGACAGTGAGGCAGCACGACGAGATCTGGCACCGTGGCGGCGTCGGGACACGGGACCTCCTTCGATCTCCTCTCCTCTTCAGCCTCTCTTCGCGGATCCAGAACCCTCCCCTCTCCTTCGGCTTCAGTCGCTCACAGATCTGGGCTTGCGGGCGTTCAGACCTCCCTCGAAGTCTCTCGAGGGAAGCTTCCGGCGCTCGCGAGCTTTTGATCTTCGCGTCGGTTCCTCTCTCTCCGGGTTCGCTTGTCGTCGGCCTCCCCCGAAGTCTCTCGGGGGAGGTCGTCGAGTTCGCGACCGGATTTCTCTCGCGCGCTCGCTCTTTGAGTCTCCCTTGAAGTCTCTCAAGGGAAAGTCTCCGAGCTCGCCGTGCCCTTCATCGACGGGGGTGCTCCTCTATTTATAGGCGAGGAGGAGACCGGTCGACGGAGGTTCGGCCGTCGGCTCTCGCACGCCGACCGGCCTTGGGTGCGGCTGAACCGGCGTCAAATCTTCACCCTTCCACGGAGGCATGCTTGCCTTCAATGCGCGTCCTCTCAGCCACCGGCCTACACTCCTCTCTCTGTTGTAGGTTGTGCTCGAGCGCGTCTTCATCGCTGCGCGTGACTGCGAGAGGCGGAAGAAAGAGGAAGGAGGAAGAAGATGGGAGGAAGAAGAAGAGAGGAGGGGGGGGCCGGGCCGAAACTAAAAAAAACAAGGCTTGGGCCTTGGGCCCGCATGGAAAAGAAAAGAGGGGAGGGGCTGGGCTTTTGCTTTCTTTTGTTTTTTTCTTGTTTTCATTCATTTTTTGTTGTTTTTGTTATTTATTTTTTATTCCGAAAAAGACAAAATAAATAAAAACTTAATTAATAAAACAAACATAATAAAAATTGAGGTGTCAACAATTTTGCCCCTCTTTGAAGGTGAGCTCGCGAGAGGTTGCATTCAAAGACAGACTGATGCCTCAATTTTATCCGTGCATGTGTAGCAGATTATATTTTATTTGGGACCTATTATTCTATGCGGAAAAAGAGCAATATAACTTTACATATACTAAGACAGATAAGAATATACCTGTAGTTACTTACCGGGAGTGAGTGAGATAGGGTGTGAACCCCGAGTTTTGGCAAGTATCAAGGCGTCATCTTACAGTGACATGAGGAGGTTGCTTTTCCAAGACCCGAACCATTCTTCGGTTGCTGTTAGAGCAATAAGTTGTTTGTCTAGGACCCGAACCTTTCTTCGGTCGCCTTGACGGGGAATTGCTTTTCCAGGACCTGAACCTTTCTTCGGTCGCCTGTTAGAGCAATAAGTTGATTTGTCTAGGACCCGAACCTTTCTTCGGTCGCCTTGACGGGGAATTGCTTTTCCAGGACCCGAACCTTTCTTCGGTCGCCTGTTAGAGCAATAAGTTGTTCGTCTAGGACCCGAACCTTTCTTCGGTCGCCTTGACGGGAGATGCGCCGACCTTTCTCAGGGCATCTCATTTGTGGGTGCCTAATCAGATCGAGGACACCGGTTGGTACCCGACCTTTCTCGGGAGATGCGCCGACCTTTCTCGGGGCATCATATTTGTTGGGGTGTCGACTTCATCAAAGACATCGGTAGGAACCCGACCTTTCTCGGGAGGATGCACCGACCTTTCTCGGGGCATGGATTTGTTGGGAGATAGTACTTGGATAATCACAAGTACAAACTCTTGAGGATACGGATGATCACAAGTATCGAAGGGGTACCTGGACGATCATAGGTACAAACTCTTCGGAGATACTTGGATGATCACAAGTATTGAAGGGGTACCTGGACGATCACAGGTACAAAACTCTTTGGAGATACTTGGATGATCACAAGTATCGAAGGGGTACCTGGACGATCACAGGTACAAAACTCTTTGGAGGTACTTGGATGATCACAAGTATCGAAGGGGTACCTGGATGATCACAGGTACAAACTCTGAGGAAAGAATCAAGGGCATACCTGAGATATTCGTGTGGGAATATCGAGGATGGGTCTCGCATATACGTGAAGGTCTCTCACCTCCTGGAATTTGGAATATCGAGGACGTACCTTGGATATTCATGAAGGTCTCTCACCTCCTGGTAATTGGGAATATCGATGACGTATCTGAGATATTCGTGAAGGTTTCTCACCTCCTGGTAGTGGGAATATCGAGGGCGTGCCCCGCATATTCGTGAAGGTCTCTCACCTCCTGGTAGTTGGGAATATCAAGGGCATACCTGAGATATTCGTGAAGGTCTCTCACCTCCTGGTAATGGGAATATCGAGGGCGTGCCCCGCATATTCGTGAAGGTCTCTCACCTCCTGGTAAATGGAAATATCGAGGGCGTACTTGGGATATTCATGAAGGTCTCTTACCTCTGGTGGTTGGGAATATCGGTAATTGGGAATATCGGGGACGTACACGAGATATTGGTGAAGGTCTCTCACCTTCGGTAATTGGGAATATCGAGGACGTGCCCCGAATATTCATGAAGGTTTCTTACCTCTGGTAATTGGGAATATCAAAGGCATACCCGAGATATTCGTGAAGGTCTCTCACCTCCCGGTAGTTGGGAATATCGAGGGCGTACCTCGCATATTCGTGAAGGTCTCTCACCTCCTGGTAATTGGGAATATCAGGACGTGCACCTGAGATATTCGTGAAGGTCTCTCACCTTCTGGTAATTGGGAATATCGAGGGCGTACCTGAGATATTCGTGAAGGTCTCTCACCTTCTGGTAATTGGGAATATCGAGGACGTGCCCCGAATATTCATGAAGGTTTCTCACCTCCTGGTAATGGGAATATCGAGGGCATACCTGAGATATTCGTGAAGGTCTCTCACCTCCTGGTAGTTGGGAATATCGAGGGCGTACCTCGCATATTCGTGAAGGTCTCTCACCTCACGGTAATTGGGAATATCAGGGACGTGCACAGAGATATTCGTGAAGGTCTCTCACCTTCGGTAATGGGAATATCGAGGCGTACCTGAGATATTCGTGAAGGTCTCTCACCTTCTGGTAGTTGGGAATATCGAGGGCGTACCTCGCATATTCGTGAAGGTCTCTCACCTCCTGGTAATTGGGAATATCGAGGGCGTGCCCCGCATATTCGTGAAGGTCTCTCACCTCCTGGTAATGAGAATTTGAATGTAGCACGAGGCTTACCTGGATTGCCGCAGGCACTTAAAAGGGGTGGGACACCTGGATAGCCACAGGTGTACAAAGTACTGGAATACTCGGATGAGCACAAGTATTTAACAATATGATGCAGGACCACTCGGGCGGCGGTCCAAGTATTATGAAAAGGAAGTACCTGGACAACGGTGGGTACTTGACGATATGGGGATACCTAGACAACAGTAGGTATTCAACGACAAATGGATACTTGGTCAGTCATGAGTATCCGAATTTTGAAGACAGTTTGAATAGGTTAAGAATCAACAGGGGGAGCATTTAAGTGGCGGCAGGCACTCGAAAGTAGGGGGATGCCTTGACAGTCGCAAATATTCAATGATAAATGGATACTTGGTCAGTCACAAGTATCAATACTCTAGGGACAACTCGAACAGGTCGAGTGTTAAGAAAAGAGTACCTGAATAGTGGCCGGTACTCAAAGACAAAAGGGGATTAGGATGTGCTTACTTGGCAATATTTCTGATCTCTGAGAGTATGTCCGCTATTTGCACAATATGCACACATGATTGTATATACTTTTTGTAAATTCATGAGTTCAAAATGAAATTCATGCATGACAATTTGTCAATTTTGCATCATCTCGAGTTCCATGGGGAAGATTTTGAAAGACAACCTTCATTTAGAATGTAGATATTTTGAGCATGTCGGATGAGGGACTTTCGATCTGAAGGACTTTTCACTCACTCTCATGGAAAAGGCTATCCCGACCATTGATGCGGGATTTATAAGGACCACACTTCTCACTTTGTCATCATGTCGGCGGGGGTGAGTATTCTCGCAAATGGTACGACTTTACCAATGTGAGAGGTCTTTGTTGAAACCGTGACGAAGATTTGGTCAATGGCTCATCAAATGGGACCGTCGAGGTCAATTCTTATGGACGAAGTTCCGCACGATCATCTTCGGGTTTGCAAGTCGAGAATCCTACGAAAAGAGATAGAGTAATCTTGCTCGTACTTCTTCGAGCGATGCTTATGTACATATGAAATCCTACGTTAATTGAAGTGCCCCTAGTCTGAAGAGACTTTTACAATGGGATGCAATGTAGGCTTGATTCATGTGTAAAAATGTGAGAGCTGGTGATTGCCTTGGCATTTGTCACTAGTCTTTCTTCTCACTGTCAAATAGAGGTTCTATGGACCACAACAGCAACATTTTCTTGGCTGTATTTTTGACTGGGGGACATTGGCCTTGCTTTTACCAGGCACACTGCTTTTTCATGTCCCTATTTTTATTCCAGTTCTTCATTTATGGGCATTGACCTTGCTTTTACCAGGTACACTGCTTTTTTTATGCCCCAGTTTTTTTGTTGCTTGAGGAACTGATCTTGACAAGTTCAAGCAAATGCCTTTGTTAGACTATGGAGTCTTCCTCTTTTCTTGGCACTTCGATTATGCTTTGCTCAAACGACAATGGCTTCGCTTTGCCTCCATGTGAGGGTGAATTTACGAGACTCAATTGAGTCGTACAATGGATACAAGTGCGTAAATAAAGAATTGCTCTTCATGACTCTAGGGCACTTAAATTAACGCGAGTGTTCATATGCAATAAAGACACCCAAAGATTGATGCAAGTGCGAGCAAGAAAATTTCTATCTCTCTTCTCACCTTGTGATGCTGCTTCGCCTCCGATTTGCCCCGGTGTGGGGTGGTTCTTTGACGGGGTAGGACGAAAACTTCATCGGTGTAAGGAGCTCAAAGGGGTGAGCAATGAAATGCCTCTCACTTTGTTTTGGTTATCGTGCCATTCGCGAGAGAACTCTTTACCCCCGCAGATCATGGAATCTTCTCGCACTCATCTCACAAGTGTATAGATGGGGGACTGTGTTTAGGATATGGCTTGCCTTTCATCATTCGACGCGCCTCATCCAAAGCATACTCGATTAATCTTGTATTCTTCACTTAACTGTCTATTCTAATAATTCTCAATGGAATCGTGATTTAGACAGACAAAATCATCATGCAGAATTCATCTGGATGCAACATTTTGAATATGATGGAGTTTGAACTCTTCAAAACAAGTGAATGGTTTTGACTCAAAAAAAAAAGGCCCTATTGACAACTTTAGGAGTTAACATAATGGTGTTTCCAAATATGTTAAATTTTGAACATCAAAAGAGTTATTTGCAAATGGGTGTCGATAGTTATCCCTATTGATTAAGGATATGACACATGAAGGATCAGCCGGGGTTGGGGATCTGATCGGGCATCTCTATTTTTGCCCCCGAAGAGAAGATGAAAATGGATCAATCAACGGGGCCAAAATTAAAGGTGAATTGAGGCCTGAAGGATCTCTGTCATTTGCTTTGGCAATACTTGGGACGCCATTTTGCTTGGGAGAGTTTCTCATGCCTCTCATTGATTTGTTATCTTTGTTTTTGACAGTCAAGTAATCCTGCAACAAACAAGACATGCTTCTCATTGGTTCGTTATCCTTGCTTTTGACAGCTGCAACAAGCAAGAGGGAATGTGTTAGTTATGAACTCTTTCAAGGGTCGAATAACTGGAAGCGATACAACTTTACCCTTCATTGGTTTGCAGATGATTGGGTGAACCTGAAGTGAGAGGGGGACACGAAGTCCTATGTCCCTTGCTTCATTAGGTCAATTATTCTCTCGAATTGGTTCTGGATGACACGTCTTTTTACACGAAGTCGGGTGAATTTGATGCGGGTCATTTCCACGAACCTCACTTGGCCAATATTGACCATCAAGTTTGGTTTTTGATTCCCAATGTTTCCCTTCACTTTGGTTTGCGAGACGATTGGATGAACTTGAAGTGCAAGGGAAGCAAAAATTATATATATATATATATTTTTTTTACCAAGCGGCTAACTGCCACGTCGGGGATTCGAACCCCGACTTCGGACCTTTTGCTTCTTCCCGGATACCACTCGGCTAGAGGCGCCGATGGTGTCCGTAGGGACGCTTCTTTTTCCATTTAACCGAACCGGCTCTGGACGACACGTCCTTTCAAACCAAGCTAGGTAAATCGATATGGGTTATTTGATTTGCCCAAATTAACCATTAAGCTTGCTTCTTGAATCATATGCTTCCTGTCAATATGAGAAAATATGTCAAAAGTGAGTTCGATCTTGGGAGTATTGGAAACGATACCAAATTACTCTTTTCCAAAGTTTGTATTTGTTGACTCATAGGGATATTTGAATGTCGATGTTGGCCCTTTTATCTTGGCATAGTTCAATGTTTCCTTCAGTTGGCCTTCCTCATTTGTGACCATGTATGCATGATTGTTGGTCGTTGATTCATCTTCAACGCCTTCCTTCTATGGAATTTCTTCTTCTGTCTTTAACTATAGCATCATTAGCAGCATTGAGCGAAGTCATGTACCTCAAGCTTCTATGGAATCTGAGATCAAAATCTCAAGCTTTGTGATGGCAATTACTCCTTGGAAGAATATGCGTCTGGAGTGAAGTTTCTAGATTCCAAAGTCATTGTCCAGGGTGCGGGGCTATAGATTGCTTTGATTGTCTAGATTTTCTCCCTGTTGACAGTAGCCAATTCGAGAGGAGAAATTCATTTTCTGCGCTTCTTGGCTTGTCAAAGCTGGAACTGTAACATCTAGCTGTTTGGGCGTGTCGTGCGACAAGATAGTCCTTTGGCTCAGGATGGAGGCTGGGCGGGGAGTGAGGCATGTCATGGATGCTTCGATCTCAACTCTATGCCCGTACCTATTACGTTTCATCTTTTGTATCCCGTAAATAGAAGAGAGAGGACATCATTTCCAAATTATATTCAGAGAATAAGACTTACCCTCTTTTGGTGTAGGATGATTCTTTCTATTTGCCCCTGTTTTCTTGGCAGGGTGTCTTTGAATTTGGCAAGTTCACCTGATGTGCTTGCTTCAAATGCCCCCTGTCACGCTAAGTCAAAGGGGACGGGAATGATCTTCTGAGACATGAAGTGAGTGAGTCAGAAAGACAAACGTGCTTAAATTTATCATCTTGTTTTGACAAAAGCTTTTGGGTGATGAAACATTTTTTATTTTCAAAATACGTCTTTGGGGGAGAAAAAGCATGAGGAAGCCCGGCCCTCGGTATTCTCCTTGGATGATATTTTCTTTTCATGGTTGGATAACATCACTTTGGGCGGGTTTGGAGTACCGCCTCATGCTCTTAAAACAAAATATTATAAGCTGTACAATAGAGTACTTGGAATGGAAAATACAACAGTAGAACACTAGACAAGATAAGAAACATGAAATTATAAAAACAAGTGAAACCCATGAAAACTCCGATGTAAAGGAGTGGCTTTGATAGTGTTGGTTCCGAAATCAAGCGCCTTTGAATTCCTCGCCTCCGTAGACTCGAAGTATTCGCATGAGAGGACCACTTCATTGAAGCTATGGAAGTGCAACCCATGCAACCAACAACGATGCTTGCGAGGTAAAGCCCCTATGAACAGCTTTATCATTTCTTCTTCGGCCGATTGAGGGTAAATTTGCATCATAAAAGCCTCCCACCTCCTTGCATATGCTCGGAAATCCTCCATTGGTCTTCTTAAGTGAATCAAGTTCGACAAGGCATTTCGGTCCCAATCGGCTTTGATATCTTTGAAGCAGGAATGCAGAAGATAGCTCATTCCAATCTCTCATAAGGTAGATATCTGCTGTGATGAACCATTGTAATGCAGATCCCGTAAGACTCTCTTGGAAGGCCTGAGTTGTGAATGACATTGGGCCATAGTACCGACTCATTTCAGCATGGAGGTATTGCAAGTGGGCCACGGGGCAAGTCGTGCCGTTATATTTGCGGAGGTTAGGTATCCACATCTCTCCAGGGGTCATGATCCTATGAGCGCAAGACGGGCTTGATGTATCTTGGTTAGGCCACTGGTTTTCCCATTGCATATCTGTTGTATTGGTGAATTTTTCTGTTTCAGGAGAGTTGGACTCTACCGAGATTACCCCATTGCTTTCTTCTTGGTCAAAATTTCCGAATGAGGATGAAGTATTGAAGCTATCCTCATGGTCAGAGGACGAGCTTAGTACTTCGTTAGGATCATAGCGAATAAAGACATATGCTTCCTCTTCTGACGGACCTTCATCCCCGGATGAGAGTATGAAATGCTTGATTATACGATGAATCGTCGGTTTCATTGTCAAAATAACGTTGGAAGTCCTTGGGATTGTATTCTAGGGCCGGGAAGTCTTCGGGGTTGTACTCTAGAGGATGGTGGCCTTCAAAGCTGTATTCTTGGGAATGCTCGAAGCTTTGGTGCCGTGGCTCGTCGATAGATCTTTGAATCGATTTGCTTAGGCTTTCTTTTCTTGGCTTACGGTCCAGGACCTTTTGAGTAAGGCCCTTCGTTTTGCTAGCTTGATTCTATCAAGGGAAGTGAGAGACATTAGAATTTCACTTGTCGATTCACTTTCCGGTTGATAGGGGTTGGTATTCTTTGGACCCTAGCTCTTGGAGTAAGCTTGGGGAGTTGTCCGGTTGTGCCCCGCTCCCGAACAGGCTCGAGTCCATGATCTCGTACAAAGGCTCCTTGCCTTTCCTAGTGGGAAATTTTCCAGTAACAGGATGCTTTGCTTAGCTGCCCATTTATTATGCAATGCTTCATTGACACGCTTCTCTCCTATCTCAGCAACTAACGGCTCCTCGTGTTCCGCGATCATCGGCTCTTCATAGGGCAAGGTGATGTCAGGGGTGATGTCAATATCATACTCTTGGTGAAAAACATGAATTAGTTCCCTCCGGGTTTTAAGGGGACTAATCTTCCCGACAATATACCATCGCAAGGCGGGGGCCGGTCAAGCTCGATTGGTACGATTGAATCATCCTTCGGACCAAGTAGGCTGCAAGTAGGTCTCCGGGCGGGAGGTATCGGCATACCTTTCGCATTCGGGTGTTTTGAATTTTTCAGGGGATCTTAATGTTCGCGTAATTGGACAGGTCCGGGGGATTACATTCTGCAAATGGTTTAACTTTTTCATGATCCTTTCAAACTGTCCATGGTGCTTGGCTATTTTTTGGCAAATTTGCGGGTGTCATGACGGTGCTTAAGGCAACTATAGAGTTGGGTTCGACTTGAGCGGATTCCATTTGTCTTGAGAGTTGTTGAAGGACAATGGACATTTGTCCTACGCCGTCTTCAATGTTAATGAGGCGATTTTGTACATCACTCTGATCGGGCCCTATTGCATGAGGCCATTCACGGACGAGTGGTGGCCGATGATTCATAATTACCTGTCGTTGGGAAAATAATGAATGAGCACAAAAGTAAACGAGAGATTGACCCATGGCAATGGTCTAACTACTTTTTATTTATCAAAAGAGGATTTCATAGACCGCAGACTTCTGACATCTAGAACTTGAAATTGAAATGACAGAATAAAATACTAGATATTAAACAAAAGTCCCTAAACAGTGGGACAAAACTTTCACACTATTAACACTAAGGGGCACATGATTGCCAATTTATATGCGACAGGGGAGTCTTGCGCTTGCGCGACGCTTGCTTTCTTGGACCGGCTCGAGGTGTGTATCCAGTCCATTCCCAAATCCCTCACCATGAGCTCTACTTGCTCGTGCTTTGGCTACTCTCGCCGATTGAGGGGAGGGACCGATGGCTTCCATTTTGTCGGGATACGATGGTTGAGGATGTAGGACATGGAGGCGTGGTGGGCTTTTTCTTCTCCCTCAAGCCCTTCGGGTATCACAATCCTTTTGCGATGGCACTTGTCCCCGGGTTTCCTCGGCGATAGAAATTTCGAATTCATAGTCACGGCTTGTGTTGAAAAGAAGCTGGAGGGACCATCATCTTGAAAGGCGGTGGGATTTCTGAAGGGCTCCATATTGTCGTGCTACTCGATACGGGTAGTAGGGAATGGCGCCGGTGAGACCAAGCAACGGAATTGGGCGGGTGCGCATGTAAGCAAAGCGGGCCCTCTTTTCATGGAACCAACCAGCACACCATTGGAATGCCTCAGGAGCCGGGTCTCTTAGGAAATTTATCCAATTTAAACAGCTTTGATTGGGAATGTACGGTCCTAAAACCATAAATTTTTGTAACGGATTTTCGAAAGCATTTGTTTCGACGATCGCATGAAGTCTCGGAATTCGCTTAGGTGAGAAAAGAACCAAACTTGTAAAATTTCAGGAGAGGCTCGCATGATTTTCTCCGTGTTGTCTTTAAAACGATTAAAGGACAAGAATGTTTCATTAAAATCATGTTGACATAATTTCCCCCTCTCAAGATCTGATCAACTATCCATGCCATCTTAGGACTTATGGCATTTCTTTGATGGGGGAAAATGATGAACCCAAAAAAACCCAAGAGGAAAATCTCACTTTTTTGGATCATAGGCTGATTTTGAAAACAGGCATTCATGAATTCTAATGGGCAGGTATTATGGTTGTTTTCAAGAATTTGTCTCATGACATGGATTTCGGCTCCTAAAAGTCGCGCTAACCCTTGCCACGGGAGGAAGCCTGTTGATGGCCTAACAAGCTTTTTCTCGAGAGGCATTCCAGTGATGATGCTGTATTCTTCTAGAGTTGGGGTTAGCTCAAACCCACCAAACATAAAAGTAGTCGTCTTCAAGCACCGAAATGTGCCATGGCTGTATGACTTCGGGACGAACGGTGATTTGAATCAACGATAGGAGATGACCGATTTTGGCTTTCACGCGCTCTTGGGCAAGCCGATCCAATTGACCCCACCATCGAAGAGTTCCGCCTTAGGAGCGGGAATGAACTGGATATCGTCTTTCCCCATCGCACATAAACTGGAATTTGAAAAGTTTATCCTACATTGCCATGGGCCAAATAAAAAGACTGAGTAAAAGTAAAGAAATCACTTTGCTTTTTTTTAAAAAAAATGGCAAGCACAAAGACATGCGCATGGGACGTGCGGCTCGATTTCTAACTCGAAGGCTTGATGAAATTAAAAGGTATCCGCCCATCGCGAGTCTCGCGTTAGCGGCATACCCCTTTAACCTCGGCTAAGAAATTCGGGAAAAGAAAGGCAACCTCTACATCGCAGTCTCGCGTTCGAGGTCGTATCTTTCTTAACACCATCCTAGAAATCCTATGGCGGCCCAGGTCCGGCGGCCGGGTTGTGTGTGCCATGTGTAGTGTTGAAAATAGTAAAGCATGCATAGCAATTTATAATCACAAGACATTTAAAAAAACTCTAAGCTATTAACTTTGCACAAAAGAAAAAGACCCAAGTTAGCAAAGCATTTAAACAAGACAAAAATGGCCTAAGTCCTCAAAGTCCCCGCGGAGTCGCCAAGTGTCGCGACCTCTTTTTTTTTTTCGGCGCCGCGATCGGGTCACGAGCACCTAAGGAGGCTAATGGCTCGGTGAATCTATTAAGCCGGGACTCTCCCAAGTCCACCAATTCACGACTTAATGGTTCAAGTTTTTAACCTGTAAATCAATTTTTAAAATGGAGTCGCCACTAATCGATTTGGGGTAGGTTGATTAGAAACCCAAGTGAAGTATCGGGAGAAATACTCACTCCTGCGCGCAACCAGAGAAATTAGGATCGGGGACTTGATTACACTAGTTAATCACTAATGCCCTTTCGGTACCTAATCTTGTTTAAACCCCGAGGTTTTTGGATGTTCGAGGGATTTTCCATGCATTTTGGGAGGAAAAACATTTTTTTTTTTTTTTTTGAGTCATTTTCTAATTTTTTTGGACATCAAAGGAATTTTTTTGGATTTTTGGGAAAATACAAGTCTTTTTGGTTTTTTCTGAAATTTTTGACATTTTTGGCTTTTTCATGAATTTTTGGCTTTTTTTGGATTTTTGGCATTTTTGGAAAATATGAAATTTTTTTGATTTTTGATTTTTCGGAAAATAAAATATTTTTTAATATTTTTAAATATTTTGGAAAATAACTTATTTTCGATTTTTCTCTATTTTTTTGGAAAATAAAACATTTTTTAACATTTTTAATATTTTTTGAAAACAAAACATTTTTGATTTTTTGGTTTTTTTTTTTTTTTTGAAATAAAATATTATTTATTTATTTATTTAAAATATTATTTTATATTAAAATAATATAAAAAACTGACCGGGTCGGATCCGCGGGTTGGGTCCGACCGGGCCAGCGATTCGAACAGGACGGGCCCGCAACGCGGGCCCGACTCAATTTTTGTCTCTTTTTTCTTTTAAACGACAAGGCCCAAACCGATTTTGGCCCACCCCTTTTTAAAAATTTTCGGCCCAACACCACTCGGCCCATGCGCATAAAAACTAACCCAAGCGAAACCCTACCGGACGCCCGACCCGGATCCGCCCGACTTCGGCCGGATTCCGCCGCGACCCGGCTCGCGGAACCCTACCCGGCCGCGACCCGATTCCTGAAAACCCTACCCGAATCCGCTCGACTTCGATCCGTCTTCCTCCCTCGTCGACCCGGTTTGCTGGAGTTTGCGAGATCTGGCGATCCGCGGCGCTGATGAGGGACGGAGGGGGTCAAACGAACGAGCGGCCGGCGTCCGAAGGCGGCGGCGTCGCAGGCGGCAGCCGGCCGCTCAACTGGATTGACGACGGGGCTCTTGGCGCGGCGGTAGGAGACGCGACGAAAGCCCCGATTCACTTAGGCTGAGATTCGGTGATGGATGGGGTTCGAGAGAGGGGGATGCGACGGCGGTGACGGGGCGAGCGAGACCCGTCGTTACCTGTCACAGCGACGGCGTCGGCCTAGCCTCAGTTGCGGCGACAGTGAGGCAGCACGACGAGATCTGGCACCGTGGCGGCGTCGGGACACGGGACCTCCTTCGATCTCCTCTCCTCTTCAGCCTCTCTTCGCGGATCCAGAACCCTCCCCTCTCCTTCGGCTTCAGTCGCTCACAGATCTGGGCTTGCGGGCGTTCGGACCTCCCTCGAAGTCTCTCGAGGGAAGCTTCCGGCGCTCGCGAGCTTTTGATCTTCGCGTCGGTTCCTCTCTCCGGGTTCGCTTGTCGTCGGCCTCCCGAAGTCTCTCGGGGGAGGTCGTTCGAGTTCGCGACCGGATTTCTCTCGCGCGCTCGCTCTTTGAGTCTCCCTTGAAGTCTCTCAAGGGAAAGTCTCCGAGCTCGCCGTGCCCTTCATCGACGGGGGTGCTCCTCTATTTATAGGCGAGGAGGAGACCGGTCGACGGAGGTTCGGCCGTCGGCTCTCGCACGCCGACCGGCCTTGGGTGCGGCTGAACCGGCGTCAAATCTTCACCCTTCCACGGAGGCATGCTTGCCTTCAATGCGCGTCCTCTCAGCCACCGGCCTACACTCCTCTCTCTGTTGTAGGTTGTGCTCGAGCGCGTCTTCATCGCTGCGCGTGACCTGCAGAGGCGGAAGAAAGAGGAAGGAGGAAGAAGATGGGAGGAAGAAGAAGAGAGGAGGGGGGCCGGGCCGAAACTAAAAAAAACAAGGCTTGGGCCTTGGGCCCGCATGGAAAAGAAAAAGAGGGGAGGGGCTGGGCTTTTGCTTTCTTTTGTTTTTTTCTTGTTTTCATTCATTTTTTGTTGTTTTTGTTATTTATTTTTTTATTCCGAAAAGACAAAATAAATAAAAACTTAATTAATAAAACAAACATAATAAAAATTGAGGTGTCAACAGTGCAGCACTAGGATCAATCCTTGAGCAATGTTATACCTCATTTCCCATGTCAACAAGGTTCTACCCTTAAACAAATGACCCTCCAAGCTACCTTCTCTCATGAATTGGTAAACCGGGACAAATTATTTGCCTCGTAACAATAGCCCATAAGTTGGACCAAGTTTTTGTGCCTAAGTATGGACCCTTCGTACACAATCTCAAAACCTCCGTTTCCCATAATTCTGTCAGCCGCAAAAGAATCGGTCACGATCCTGAACTCTTCATAGGAGAACTTCTCGGGTCCACTCAACTTTTCGAGCTCTTCCGTTAATTTTGCACCATGTTCGCCTTCTCTCCACCTCTATTGGTCTCGGTTATGTTCTCTTCAGTTGATTTCGTTCTATGGTCACCTTCTTCTCCACCTCTCGCGCCATCATCACCACCTTCTCCACCTCTCTTGGCCTCGGTTATGTTGCCTTCGGTTAATTTCGCGCTATGCTCGCCTTCTTCTCCACCTCTCTTGGTCTCGGTTATCTTCTCTTCGGTTGTCTTAGGTGCATTATTTCCCCCCGGCATATCATTGCTCAGGTATGGACGGGCGACTTTTGACTTATAACGTAGCCAAGCAACAATAATCACCACAAATACAACGATACCACCCATGACTATGAGCAGCCACTTCAACCAAGAGCCGGTAACCTTTCCTGCCCAGAGCTGGAAACTGGAGCCGAATTCCCATCTGTGGACAATGTGATGCACAAATGCAGATTTAGGGGAGGCTATGACACAAACACCCACCTGCTCTGGCAAATCTTCACTTGTGAAGACTGAATGAGTTAACAGTAATCTCGTCAGCAACATCAAGACAACGATCAATCTTTTCACATGCGAGTTGTACATTATCGAAGCAACCGACTGATCATTCATGATTTTGTTGGCGGACCATAGGACGGTGACATTGGCCGCAGACCTGAGGCTGTTCGAATCCATACCAACATGTGGAATGTCCACATCCCAGAGATTCTTGAAAGGATCAACCTCCACCGCGTCACAATGGCTCTTGGGACGAGCAAGATGGCGCTGAAGAGCACAAAGAAGGTGAATACGTTGCCAAAAGGGTTTCTTTGTTGAGAGTCGGTGCTGAACATATACTGGGCAGCGAAATCCACCCCATTCCCCGTGGCCTCGTCCCAAAGATGCAATTGCCTGGAATACCTAGCTCGGCCACCGACGTGGTTTAGTCTCCGGTTCCGCTGGCTTGGGCTGAAACGTAGGTAAGTAGACAGCTCAGAAGCATTCCCCTGAACGTCTAAGAGCTCGAGGCTTTCAGAGCCAAATGAGACATTGAAAGATGGATTGTGAAAGTGTCTAGCTGAAGCGGATAAGGTTTGAGCGAGAGATCATTAAGACTAGTACTAACATCTTTGTTGGTCGCTACGCATTATGGCAGTTATCATTCTCACCATTCGGCTTTGATAAAACTGAAAAAGTGGTGCGTGCATCAAAATCCGGTGGTTAAAGTGACAATCACCGGGGTGTGCCAGACTCAATAGCGAACAGAAAATTGTACTCACTTGGCCTAGTTGGATCGGAAATTATCGATGTGAACACATATTAAATGTGTCAAGTCTCCCTATTAATCTTATCTATCGATGATCAGATGATTGGGCAATGGATCATAAAATAATCATCACACGAAAATGTAGACAAGTGATATTGTAATCAGTCAAGTCTTCCTACTCATTTGAACAAAAAAAAAAAGTGTCTTCATCGATGATCGGACGATTGGGCGGTGGACTATATAGAAAACAATTAGGGCATCATCACCCGAAAATGTAGATCAGTACGCAAGTCTTCCTATTGGATTAGTTGTCGATGTGAAAACTACTTAAACATAGAAGAATTGAATTATGCTATCTTGTACATGGATCAGTTCAAAGGCAATGTCTATGTCTTGTTGGCAGAACCGTGGGATCGCAGGATTCTATCGGGGTGCCAAACAAATGGAATTTTTTTCTGGTAATGACATGTGAGTTCATTTTCCAAGTAACTCGTTGATAATTTTTTAACATTTTTATGAAACCCCAACTTCTTTATATAATTTATTATCAATTTTTTTACGACTTTACCATAGAGTCATTCTACATATGCAAAACCTTGGTAACATTTAAAAGAATAATTTAGTTTAATTAGTAAAAGATTGCACACATTTTTATGCTAGATGGAAAAGAATAATTTAGTTTAATTCAATATCTTCAAATATATACAAATCTATACATATGGGACTACTTGAAGTTCACGTAGCAATAACATATGAAGAATAATTCTCAAGGGCAAGGCAAAATTTTTATGACAAAAGATTTAAAATGAGATCATTCGATTTCATATATTGCAGTTTATGTAATTATATGGTGATCTTGTACACCATGCCTCTGAAAATTCTATCAATGACATAAAATGACACATTATTTACAAATGCATATCATCATAATTACATGTAAATAATTGTTAAATTTGACAAGTTATTGCGTTAACACGTAGGCGTATTAGCCATAATCATTAGGGTTTTTTAATTTAATTGTGAATAACATCCTTCATAAGCTATATGGTGGTTCCAAAAGGCCACAACTTCCCTAGGAATGGAAGAGCAAGTTATCCGGTTCCTAAGTAAAAGTGACGTGGTACATAACAAACCACCATAACGTGATGATGGGACCATCTTGTTCAGATTTTTCTACGAATAATTTTAATATAGGAGTTGCTTGAATTAGTGGAAAAATTAGCAGAAAAGTCCTAACCTATTGCAATTTTGCCAATTCAATCCTAAACTTATTTTTTTGCTCAATTGAGTCATAAATATTTTATAATTATTCCCGATCAATCCATCCAGCTAAAATTGGCCAGCCGCAAGACGTGGCGGCGGCCAGGCACCAAAGAAACTTTTTTAATAATATTTCATTTTTTAAAAAATTATTTTTTTTCCTTTTTCCTTTTTTTCCCCTTCTCCCTCCTCCCTCCCCCTTCCTTTGGCTCCGGCATCACCGGACTATGGTAATCCGGCGAGTTGGCCTCCCCAGTCGGTGAGCTCGTGCCCAGCAATGGTGGGGCGAGCCCCCACCGGATCTAGCAAGGGCTCACCTCGAGGTTGCCGCGCAAGGCAGCCCTCACTAGACGTGAGGGGGGCTCGCCGTCACGTTTGGTGAGGCCTCCTCACCAGATCTAGGGAAGGCTCACCTCGCTTGGCAACTACGAGGCAAGCCCTTGCCAAATCCAACAAGGGCTCACCCCACCATCATTGGGCAGCTCGCCGACGGCAAGGTGAGCTGCCAGATTGCCTCAATTCGGTGACCGGCCAAGCTGGCCGGTCACGAGCCAGGAAGGAGGAGGAGGAGGGGAAAAAAAAAGGAAAAAGGAAAAAAAAAAAAAAAAAAAAAAAATATATATATTATTAAAAAAAAGCTCACCGGCTCTAGCCGACTGCCATGTCATCGCCGGCCGACCAATTTTGGCCGGATAGACTGATCGAGAATAATTGTAAAAGATTTAGAACTTAATTGGTCAAAAAAATAAGTTTAAGACTGAATTGACACAATTACAATAGGTTTAAGACATTTTTGGTAATTTTCCCCTGATTTAGTTGAATGAATTTTACGTAAGCACTTACGCATTCACTAGTCTTATCGCATCTCCTAGTCAATTAAAGCGACCTCATCAAAACCAAATATTTGAGAGCGACTCAAATTAATATCATGACGTGTAAACATTCAGACCAAAGATAGAGTTCTTTCACATTTAAAAATGGTCAGGCACTGAAATGCTTTTATCTAATGTAATCAGGGCTTTATCATACCCCAACACTTTTGAGCCAAAATAAACAAGAATAAGAAAAATAACATGACCTCTCAATTTCCACGATTTACTCATACGTACTCCAAATCTCAAGCTAAACAGGCAGTCCACATCATAGCATCCAAACTACTAAGGTCACCCCTCCATCTATATATAGAATTTCAAATGGACTTGCGGTAATCTGCATCTATAGATCTCTTATTAAGACTATATCAATGATATTATGGAAAAGATAAGGTTCAATCACGTACAGAAATTGGAAGAGGCCTCAAAATGAAAAGGTGCCCTGGGCCTCGCGGATCCAATTAATGCACAGGTGAGAGAATAAAAGTTCAAAGCTCCGGTTTGTTTTTCTTCCAGTCATTGTGTATGTCAACGAATAGTTTGGATAGTTGCGAGACTTTGGAATTTACGCACAATTGACAAGAGGACCTTTTCGTTCCAATAAGTTACGCTGATCAATTTACCAATTTAGTCATAAATTTTTAAATAATTTATCAAAAATGAACGGTTTTTGAATTTTGTCCTTTATTTTTTCTTTCTGTTTGTTCTTTTCTCCTCATTTCCTCGCAAAATCTGGCAAGGGCAGCTCTCGCCGGCCACACCAGAGGCCAGCGACCAGTAGAGGGAAAAAGGAAAAGAAGAAAAAAATTAACAGAAAACTCATATTAAGCCAATTTAAAAGGTTGAGATACTTGATTGAGTAGAAAATAATAAATAGGCAACCGACTTCAGAATGGGGCAAAAATTATTCCTCACCATCAGGATTAGTTCTGACCCATGCAGTAGCTCATTTTGGCAATTGCTTATTTTGCTGACAAACTTGATTTCATTCATAAGAGTAAAATTCCGATAGTAACTCAATATTCTTTTTGAAATGACGCCGTTTGGCACGATCAAATCTAAGTAAATATTCTAAGTACTAGACACCATTACAGTCGATAGTGAATGAGAAAGACGAGAGTACAACAGCTTTATGAGAATGACCTTTATTTCAGTGATATTCACATGTATCCCCCTTCAAAAGACATCATTTTCGAACAAAATAAAAGATAGACATCATCGAGGCATTTGCTTAAAGCCAAACACATCCAGACGAGACCTTTCGATCAATAGAAATATGCTGGCATCTTCCGCGGGAGCTTGGGAGGCTCTGCCTTCAAGTTTAAAACGTCCATTGCCGTTTCAATCGAAGGCCGAGACCTAGCAACGGGATGGGCACACCACAGCCCCGCGATCATCAAGGCTTTCGCCTGCTTCTCGTCGAAATTTCTGCCAAGCCTAGTGTCCACGGCATCGAGCAACTTCGTGGGCCCATATTGCTTCCAAACCCACACTACAAGGTTTTCTGGGTCTCGTTTTAAGTCGACGGCTCTTCTCCCACATACTATTTCCAAAAGGACAACTCCAAAACTGTAGATGTCGGATTCTTTGCTTGCCTTCCTCGTTTGATGGTATTCAGGATCCCAATAACCCGGTGTTCCTACCACTCGGGTTGTTTTTGGCTCTCTGTTGTGGTGGACGAGCTTAGCCAAGCCGAAATCTCCCAATTTGGTTATGAACGCTTCATTGAGCATAACGTTGCTGGATTTGATATCCCTATGAATCACGCATTGAGGCCGTTTTTTGTGCAGGTAGCACAGTGCTGAGGCTAATCCCAAAGCGATGTTGTACCTCCTTTCCCATGTCAACAAGGAATTGTGTTTAAACAGATGATCGTACAAGTTACCTCCTCCAACGAATTCGTAAACCAGGGCGAGTATATTCGCCTCGTGACAATAGCCTATAAGTGTCACCAAGTTTTCGTGACAAAGTTGGCTCATCGAGATCACCTCAGATATATAATCCGTTATCCCTTGGTGTGCACCAGAGATTATTTTCTTCACAGCTACCGGTGTGCGAGCCTCTCCTATATGCCCTTTGTACACGATCCCGGAAGCTCCTTCTCCCAATTTCTGGTCACTTGCAAAAGAATTGGTGGCGATCCTCAACTCCTCATAGGAGAACTTCTGGGGTCCACCGTGGTTTGCTGACTCTTCCGTCAAGATCGGTGCACGGGCAACCTCTGACCCATCATGTACCCAATCAACAACCTTCATTGCCAATACGATCAATAAAATCATGGTGATGGATGCCACCCGGAGCAGAAGCCAGTAGCTAAGCCTTACCAACCCCAAGAGCAATGGCCAAAAGCGTAGCAATGCCACCCAGAGCAATCGAAAGTAGCCAAACAATGCGACCCAGAGCAGTCCCCAGAAGCCATCTTCATAAAGGAGGACGATGAGAAGCGCCAATGCAACAACAATGGCAGCTGCGGCAACATCGTCATTATCTCTGGCAAACATGAACACATCAACAGTCAGCAACTAATTTTACAGCTGCTCTCAGTAGAATGTCTCATGAGAAACCAAGTTTCTTCTTTTGGCCACTACCAAGAGGAAAGTTTACATGGCTTTGAAGCCACCCCAAAGAAAAACTTCACCCATGTCTATTTGTCTATGATCATCCATATGGTCAAATGTTGGCTTCAGAAACGCGTGCAGTATCGAAACTTGAGGATCAAATCAGTGAAAAAATCAAGGCTAGAGCCCAAGCCTGAGCAAGAGCCAATAGAGTTAGAGCCGAAGTCGAAGACAGAGCCAAACCCAAAGCTGGTGTCAAAGCCAGAGCCTATGAGCCAAAATTAATGTCCGAGCTAACAACTACAACTAAGAGCATTTTGATGTCCCAAGACATATGGAACACTGTTGGAAAAAATGTATGCTGATTTGAAGAAAAGTGCAAGCGTTACAACAAAAGATGCGAGGGATCGTGGAATGAAACCATGAAAAGGCATGGGACAAATTACAATAATAATTTTGAGGTATGTCCGAGACATTAAAAAATATACTCGTACTACTACGAAAATGGATCAGAAAGAGTGTTGGAAATGGTGATCCATTTTCTAGAATTTCCTAGAGTTGCTAAGCTGCAATCTAGAATTCCCTAGATGAAGTTTTGGATGGCTAAAGATTGTGGCCGGAAAATGTCCAACATGTAAGAAGCAAACAATCTCTGAACAAATAAGAGATATGATGGTGGCTGCAAGATGAAGCCTACGTGGACAGCATTCAAGAGAAGTTCAAAATCCTATAAGGCGGTTCTATTTAGTTGGTGGAAATGCCTATGAAAAGGTCGTAACCCATTCACGTAATAGGGGTGAGAAAAGCAGGAAAATAAACTCCATATCATGGAACTCCTCCACCAGCACTTCCTTCAACTATTGTAAAATCGTCTTTTTTATAAACTGGTGAAATTATCTTTCTTTTATTTTTTTTTTTGGTTCTGGAGAAACCAGCTTGTAGCCGACGGCCGCAGTGACACGTAAGCAGGAGGACCCACCACCCCTAATGTCACACTTAATACACCTAGCGCCTCCCCTAGGTTTTGAACTAGTGAAATTATCTTTGTCCCATAAATCTTCTCAAAATATGCTACCCTTGCCCATCCTTTATCAAATACATACTACACACATGCACACATTCAAATACAAATTATACCATGCTTCCACACACATCTAAATTTTTAACAAGGTCAAATGTTAGCTTCAGAAACGTGTGCAGTATCAAAACTTGAGGATCAAATCTCACATAGAAAGGTCAAGCGGTTTAGACTCTCTGAAACTTTAGTGTCAATAGTCCATGTAGCAATCGTAGAATTAAGTGTCCGTTATCAGCTTCTCTCAAAAAGGCCTGATCCTCTAAAACGACCCAATAACTTCCTCGGTGAGACCTTGCTTTATTGGCTGCAATCATATAAATCACCTTACGACTATCGGCATCATAGGGACCACACCAGGGCAACCTTAACTTACTAGAAATGCCAGTTACCCCTAAGAAAGTGCGCAAGCAGGAATCAAAAAAAGGCTAAGAAAACTAGAATTTTAGTGCTTCGAGGGGACGAGGAATACAGAAAGTATGTCAGAGAGGAACCGCGCCGCTGGAGTTGATCCACGGTATCAAAGAAATACTGTCGGATTTGAGAGCGTGGGCGAAGAATTGAGGATCGAGCTTGCCCAGCACCAGGGGCACAAGCCACGCGAGCCACACCAAGATCAGCAACTCGTTGGAGTCGAGGTCGAGTCATCGACAATGTCGAAGAGGATATTGCTGTAGTCAGCGAGGAAGGTTAGAGTCTGATACTGAGATGAGAGAGAGACGCGGCAAGGCTGATGAAGAAAAAGAGTAAAAACGTACTTATTTAAGGTTAGGGGGTGATCGTGTTCTGTCCCGGCTCTATCCTGGAACGAATCTTGGAATTGAGAATAGGTAACTGACCGGTCCCGATGTGAACTGGTCTTGAATTAGCCAAGTAAAGTCGGTTCGTGTCTTCCCTGGTTGCTCACCCCCATTTCTCTGTTGAGAGTCGACGCTGAACATAAATTGGTTAGCATATCCACCGGATTCCCCGTAGCCTCATCCCAAAGATGCACTTTCCAGGAGAACGTAACTCCGCCGGTGATGTCATCGAGGCTCCGGTTTGGGTGGCTTAGGCTGAGATATAGGCAAGGAGACAGTACATAGGCATTCCCCTTATTGTCTGAGAGCTTGAGGATCTCAGAGCCAGAGGATGGGAAATCGAAAGATGTGTTGTCAAACAGGATAGCCGAAGCTGAGAGGGTTTGAGCAGAGACAATCCCCGTTGGAAACACAAATAGCCTCGACGAACGGCGTGTTGCTAAGAGAGGCAACAGAATGTGGTTGATGGCCGGCTGTAATGTCTGGTTCATTCTACTGGGTGGTGGATTAAAAAAATAATCAAGGGCGTCATCACACGAAACCAAGTGGATTTATTATAGATATGATGATATGTCGTATGCGTGCAGGCTTGTTTTTTTTTTTTTTTTTTTGTCAACATACGTGTGTGGTTAGATCGATGATATTATAATGAGTCAAGCCTTGCTATTAGAGGTGAGCATGGTCCGAGTTGGGCTGGTCCACCCCCTAACCCTAGGACCAACCCATACAATGTCGGTCCTCAATTTTTAGGACCGATGACCAACCCTATTGAACTTGGGACCGAGGAACGAACCAACCCAATGGATTTGGTCCGGTTTCCAACTGATAATTTTTTATTTCATTTTTTGTACTCCTTAAAAAAAGAGATTGAGGACTGGACTAATCCAATAGGTTCGGTTCGGTTTTAAGGTCAACCCAGGACTAACCAATAATTTTTTATTTTATTTTTTGTACTCCTTGAAAGGGCAATCGAAGACCATACTGACCCAATGGATTCAATGATGAGCAAAATCAGCTAAGAAATGCAAGCGGATAGGGTCACGTGGAGTGAGCATTAAACAGAATGAGCATGGAATATCGAACGAAGAGCAACAAGCCAAACAAGTATCGTGCAACGAGCGGCACAAATGACCCAAAGCAAGCGAGGTGAGTATTGAGTAGCGAGTGGAGAAGTTGTTTTTTTTTTTTTTAGCAAATTAAAGACTAAGAGGACAAATAAGATAGAAGAAAACGAATACTAAAAAAAGGATGCCATAAGGTGCATTTTTGGATGCCGTGAGGACTGCTTTACACAAAAACATTTTCCTTCTTCATAAATTATGATTATTGACGCCGTAAAAGACATTAAAAACTTAAGTAATTAAAGAATAATGTAAAATTACTTGAACTCCTCACTAAGGAGTTGTTTAATGTTGTTGACGCCATTATTTTAAGGTTTTCTCTATATAAAAAATTATAAATAATATTATATATGTATAGTCAGAATTGGTCTGGGTTAAACCAACCCAGAACTCTCAGGACCGAGGATCGACCCGCACAGTACTAGTCCAGGAATTCTAAGACCAATGATCGATCTAGTTTCCCTGGGAACCGAACCAAGACCGGTAGGTTTGGGCAAGTCTAAAGTCGGTATAGGGTTGACCCTAAACCGATGCTCACCCCTACTTCCTATTGTCTTATTTATCGATGTGAAAACAAATTAAATATTGAAGAATTGAGTTGTGCCATTTTTTGTTCTTATCAGTTCAAAGGCAATGGCCCTTTCTCCGAGGCAAGACCTGCGACATGGGTGAATTGGCAGAATTCTACCGGGGTGCCCTCAAACACGATATACATATATTGGGATCCCTTTTACGAATAACTTGTTGGTAACGTACCATTAGTTTTATGAAATTACTAACTTCTTTTATAGTTTGCATATTACCAATTTTTATACCAATTAACCAACTTTTATTCCAGTAGCTTACTAAATTTTTAATTTACTAATTCTTATATAAAATTATCAATTTAAATTAGAGTGATTCACTAACTTTTGTCATATTATATTAGCAATTAGTTTTAGCTTACCTACTTTCATTTGATTTTTTTTAATTTACCATTTTTTTTAGTTACTAACTTGTATTTTCCTTGATTGGTAACCCCTTATATTATTAACTCTTTTCAGAGAAAACCAACCTAAATCAGCATGGGTCGGAAGCTTTTCTCTTTAAACTACCACATATAAATGGGATATAATACCAAAGTTTATTTATATTTTTTTCAATTTGCCCACTTTCTTTTTATTACAAACTCTTTTTTTTTTTTCTTTTTCTTTTTCTTTTTGCATTTCTTAGTAACGCCTTAAATACATTGACTCTTTTACACATTACTGATGTTAATTACATTGACTTATTAATTCTTCTCTAATAAAATTACCAATTAATTTTGAGCTACCAAATTTCATTTGAGTCATTTATTAAGCTTATTTTTATTTTTATTACCAATTTTCTTATCTTTATTAACTTATATTACCTCTTAACTACGTCTTAAATTTACTAGTTATTATATAAAATTATTAACTTTTTTATTTATACATCAACTTTTCTCCGAAAGGTAATAAATTAAATGGGTGTATGATAAGAGAGGCTTCTCAAAGATAAAAGAATTTGGTAACTTTAAGAAAAACCCAATAAAATTTTATAACTAATTGAAATATAACGAAGTTACCTAATTACAATTGGTAACTCAATTGGGGAAATTTTGTAATTGCTCTAATTGAGGTTGGTAACTTTTTGGAATAGTTGGTGGGTTGACATGCAAGGAAAATAAAAATTGGTAAATTTCTTTAAAGAAAAATGGGCTTTAATAAATAAGGGTGATCAATTCCATGTCTGGTTCGGCGCCACCTAGGAATCGGGAACCAGATTAAGAGGATCAATTCCCAATTTTTGGGATTGGGTACCAGACTGGACGATCTTGGGATTGAGAATCGAACCGGACCAATTGGTCCAGCCCTATCCAATAGAACCAATCATTTAGCCAAAAAAATAAAAATTAAAAAAATTACTAGAGTTGTTAATATTTTAAGGTTTATTGCTATTTTTAAGAAATAAAAAAAAATATTTAAAAAAAAAAGTCGATCCAGTCCGGTTCTAGAGGAACCAGGAACCAGATCAAAAATCACCGGTTTAGTTTTTATGGAACTAGGAACCGAACCGATGCCCTCAGAAACTGAACCAAACCGACTAGTTTGGTCTAGTTTAGTATAGGTGGTTCCAGTCCAATAAGCTCGACCCCGCTTGTGAGCAACTAAAATGATAATTAATAAGCTAAAACTAGTCGATAACCAAATAGGAGAAAGCCGGTAAATTTGGTAAGTTAATATAGAAGTTGGAAAATTTAAGGCGCATTTAAGAATTGGTAAGACACATAGATAAGGATTGGTAAATTTATAGCATTGATACAAAATGCAATTAAAAGCTGGTAAAAGATTAAAAAAAAAAAAGAGTGGGTAATCTGCAAACTATGAAAAAAAGCTAATAATTTCGGAAAAGTCTTGAGAAGTTACTCTCAAATTATCGCAAATTAGGTAAACATAATTTTTTTCAATTAATAATTTTTTACACCTATTAACCCTTTAAGAAATCTATTAGGACAAAAAAAAAAATCCACTTTTCAAGGAATGAACATAGTCAAATGGACTTTACCAAAAAAAAAAACATAGTCAAATGGAGATGTCTTCTTGTCTGAAGGAATTTTTTTGAGTTACCCACAAAAATCCAAATTGGTAAATCTATAACCAATTTATCACAAACTAATTTTCTAACTACCAAAAACCTCGAGTAATATACTTGTGATAAATTTACCATTTGTTAATTTTTGTCTAATTTTATTATTAGAATTACTAAGTTGGATGACTTGTGGCAGCTGACAAGTGTATCTATTTGAGATTTTACACTCTGTTTGTCACAAGTGTATCACTTTCTTATTTTTTGTCATATTAATCTAATTTAACAAAAACTAACAAATTGTGTAAATTTGTCATAAATATATTAATTTGGGATTTTCGGTTGTCAAAATATCAATTCCTAATAAATTTGTCACATTTATATTAATCTGAGGTTCTTCATAGTCAAAAAATTAATTTAAAATATATTCGTTTAGAATTTTGTGTGATATTAATTCTTTTGTCCGAAGAAATGCCAGAGTGTTGGAGGTCATAATGGTAACTCTCCCGCATCTTGGAATATAGGCCATTCTCATTTTTTGCTGACTTGGATATTCCACGAGATGAGCTTTAGGCGACCCGCAGATCCAGAATCATCAACCATCGCTATATTAGTCAGCTTCGTCATCCACAAGTTGCCCTTAAAGCCATTTTCATAAATTCGTTTCCCGATGACAAACAGTTAAACTTGAAGGAATGGATGAAACTAGCATATTACTTTAGGTACTCGCAGTAGTTTTCCTTAAAAGGGACAAACTATGATTATATATCTATGGAATGGAAAATTATGATTAGATATTTGAATTAGCGGGTCATACTTGAGTATCCAACAAAAATTCATGACATTACCATGCAATCTATTACTTTTAGAGATTTGGAATTTAGTAGTCTAACTTACAAATTTGTGTGCATTTGCCTCATTTGACATTTCTTATGTGCAATTTATCCATTGTAAATATAAGTTTTATATCATTTTTGCAAACTGGATGATCGCTTATTCCCATAAAAGTAATGTTGCAAACTCCATTTTATTGGAAATATTAAGGGATAATGATGTCACAATCACTTGAATTTTTGTCTATTTTACAATTGAGTATCACAACTCTTTCGTATAATCTAGGAACCATTTTGAACATGTACTAAAAGTTCATGAACCATATTAAATGAATTAAAATTTAAGAACCACATTGAATATTGGGCTAATGTTCAAGGACCTCATTAAACAAATTGAAACTTTAAGGAACACATTGTAGTTCACGAATCATTTGTGTTATTATCCCCAAGAAAGAATCAAGGGCGTCATCACACGAGACAAATTAAAAATAATGGCCGGCTGTAAGGTCTGGTTTATCTTATGCAGGAGAATGGAAACAAATTACAAGTCTGATTGGATGATTGGAATGCGGATTTAAAAATAATTAAGGCCATCATCACACGAAAATGGAGATCAATGATACTATAATGACTCAAATCTTCCCATTGTCTTATTTATCGATGTGAAATCAAATTAAAAATAGAAGAATTTGGTTCCGCTATTGTGCGTTTTTTGTATGTCAATTTAAGGGAGATGTCCATGTCTTTTAGGAAGAACCTGCGAAATGGGTAATTATAACTCATTCTTATTGATTACAAATTTTTATTTGCATTTCTCAGCAACGCCTTAAATTTATCAAATCTTTTTTTTCAAATTATTGACCTTAATTATCGTAGCCTATCAATTTTTCTCCGACTAAATTATCAACTAGAAATTGAGTTACCAGCTATCATTTAAGTTATTTATGAAGCTTGTCTATATTAATTACCAACTTTATTTTATCTTTATCAACTTTAAATTACCTTTCTTAACTACGTCTTAAATTTGCCAACTGTTATATGAAATTAACAACATTAATTTAATTGAAATGATGGAGAAGTATAGATTTTAATTTTGGAGAATATACAAATGAATGAAAAAACGAAAGAGAGAAAAAGGCTGGAGCTTTCAAGTGGAAGACGATAAAATGCTTATCAATGTACAAATTGAATAAAGCAAATATCAATGCTTACGTTACATAAGAATACGACATATCGATTAGGAGTGAGCAAAAGAATTGGCCCGAATGAACTTATTCTAGTGTACACTCACCCACTAGACCACCAAGATTGGACCAACTATTTTTTAGTTCCTATTATTCCAAATTTCCAAAACCTTCTCGCTCAAATTCAGTCACAGACGCTCGTCACTCATATCTTTCACTCTCACTTCTCTCATTCTGAATTACGCAGCACACACACCTCCTCGTGGCTTGATGCCTCTCAAACACGGTTCTTATGAGTATTATAGCTTTATTCATGGGGATGATTATCATGTTTAGCTTATCAAAAACTTGTTCAATTAACATCACTCGTGCAGTTATTTAGACTATCCAATAACACTTGTAGTCTTGTAGGGAATTTTAAAAAAAAAAAAACAGAGGATGCAGCTGATTCTTGAAATCATCTGAGAACCGGAGCGAACCAATTGGTACGTGGCAGAGGATATGGGAGATGTGAAATGATTTTATAATGTTCATTGGGCTTTATCATACGCCAACAATTTTGGGCCACGACTTACTCCTCCATACTCTAACCTCGAGCCGAACATTTTAGGAATTGTTTGATTTTTTTTTTTTTATTTCACTAAGTTCGTGCCAGAGGAGATGCAGATGTGAGTATGCATGCGATCGTATGAAAGATGGCATTTATATATTAGAATAATACTCAAAAGGTATATAAATGATTTTCAAGCCTAACAAATCCTATATAATTAAACAAAACAAAAACCAAAAAGCAAATAATAAAGTATAGCCTGAAGATAGAAGCACACTCTTATCTTTCAAATACAAGTCAGCAATTGTAAACGTTCGACGGTCGATCACTAGATTAAATTATGAGCATGCACCGAGATGTTCCACTCCATTTGCAATAGCTTGCGATATGCGTCTAGGTCAAAGTCCTTATCACCACCGTCATGTAGAGACACCAACATCAAAATTGAAAGAACACATATCAAATGCCTATAAAGAGCTTCTAGATCTATATCTAAATCTAGTTTACCTAAATCTAAATCAGGAGAGGAGAGCAGTCTAATTCCGAAGAAGTTATGGAGCCACATTACAAACATTCTCATTGGTGGCTGTTGACTGGATGAACAGCCGAACTGATTTCCACATTCACTCAAAATCAGTTACAGAAATTTATTCACACATACAATCTTTCAGAACAGATCGGGAGAGAAAAGAAAGATGAAAAGATGGAAAAAAAAAAGGGAAGATGGAGACAGAGAGGAAGAGAGGGGAGGGAGGGTAGGAGGGTTCTCTATCTCAAGGAGGGCACCTTAGAGAGGCAGCAGCTTCGAAAAGAAGAGAGAGGAAATCTTAACCAAGGAAAAGGAGAGAGATGAAATGATCACTTAAGACGACACAATCGCGTGCCCAATTGAATGCAGAAGACGTCACAGCCAAATTTATTCTTTCCTCTGGCTTCATGATTCATGATTGACTGTGTTGATTCTAACACCTTTTCCATGTGGTCTTGCACAAAGCTTGTTGCGAGCTTGTTGCGAGTAACAAGCGATTGAACAATAAAATAGATAAGTAAAGAAATAAATTGTATACCATATATATGTGGTCCGGTCAATGTGACCTGCATGCACAGTAAGAATAGCACAAAATTCTAATAAATCAAAATTATAATCACACTTAAGTCACTCAAACACTTTTGGTATTTCTTAACCACTTATTACACTACACTTCCTTGCATGGATAGCTACCACCTCTTCTCTTGACTTTACTTCGCTTTGGGTAGACTAAGAGCTCTTTCTTTAATCTCTATCCTATCCCCTCCAACAGCAATCCCTATTGTACCCTCTTCAAATTCTACTAATTCACCTGCCATTACTTCATCAAGACCATAAATATGAGCAACGTCGTCGCCTACTTGCAGTACGGTACCAGTATTTACAATCTTTACTTCTCTATTATATTGTTCAATACGTTCACGAATAATATTACTAATTTTGTCAGCTCTGATGGTTACGGACTAACTACTAAATCACAAATAAAAACAGGGAATAGATTCATAGGTCCAATGCCTTGTAATAGAACTTAGGGTTAATAGAAATAGTAGATCACATAGATTCAACAAATGAGGTGGGTTCATTAACAATTCAAATGAGTGAGAATCCAATGCCTTGAAAGTCTAAGGGTTCCTCCACAAGGTTCATCTACGGAGGGTGAGCCAAGGCCTAAGATTAGGCCGAAAGGCATAGTCGATGGACAACAGATAAATATTCCTGTACTACCCCTTGTTGATCCCGAGGGACGGAGGAGGCTAGGTTAGCCAAAAGATGATTATCGGTTCAAGGACGCAAGGTGCCCCTACTTTTTCAGGGTAAGAAGGGGTAGAGAAAATGCCTCGAGCCAATGTTCGAGTACTAGGCGCTACGGTGCTAAAGTAACACATGCCATACTCCTAGGAAAAGCTAAAACGACATTCAACAAAAGGGCACCTGTATTCGAAACCGACACAAGTGGGTAGGTAGAGAATACCTAGGGTCACGAGACAACTCTCTCTAAGGAACTCGACAAAATAGCCCCGTAACTTAGTGATGGATTTATGAGATGGGCTTAAGGCCCATCCGCTCAAGTTGGGCCCAAAAAGGTCCGGCCCACGGGAATAGGGCCCGTGGATGGGAGAAGGTATAAAAGGGAGGAGAGAGAGAGAGAAGAAAACCGTTGGAAAAACAAACGTACGCTTCCTCTCTCCCGCGCATTCTCTCCCTCCAAGAACGCTTACGGCGTCCCGTCTTCCTTTCAAGGCGAATTGACATCATTGGATCAGAATTTCTTCCTCAATCTTCAACATTGGTGTTTAATCTGTGGCTAACAAAGTACGCTCGAATCCGTGGTGTGCTTTACGATCGGTGATACGTGTTATTCCCGAGCTTCGTCTTCCGCATTGATTTAGGGGTTCGATTCAGTGTCGAATCCGGTTTTCGGGGATCCGTTATTCCCAACATTGGTATCAGAGCCCTAGTTCACGTTTTCCCGATCAATTTGATGTTTTTTTATCGAATTTTCGCGAAGAAATTCTCGGCCGTACGGATCGGGGCAAAAATCCTGATACCCGAGCGCTGTTCGGCCATTTTTCTGAGTTTTCGTAAGTCGAAAACGAATTCTGAAGGCACTGGGTGAAAGGCGACGTCGAGACGAGTCCGGCGACATGTCGCCCGCCGCCAGGAGACGCCGCACGCGCCCACACGCGCGGCCGGAAGCCGCTGCGCATGGGCGCGACGCGCCCAAAGCGCTGGCATTGGCCAACGCGTGCGCTACACGCGCCGGTCGGCGAACCGGCACGCGCCGGTCCGCGGACCGACGCGTGCCGACGTCATCCAACGGTCGGAAACGGCCGGGATGACGTCATTGATGACGTCAGCCGATGACGTCGGTTGGCCGGCGGCGACCCGACCGAGACCCGACCCAACCCGACCCGCGGGCGCCCGGCACGCGCGCGGCACGTGCCGGCTGACGTCTGCGTGACGTCAGCCCGCGCACGCGCACGGCACGTGCCGGCTGACGTCTGCGTGACGTCAGCCCGCGCACGCGCGCGGCACGTGCGGTCGGTCCGTCCGACCCGGCCCGACCAGTCCGCCGACCCGCACGGCCGTTGACCCATTGACCGTTGACCGACCGTTGACCGACCGTTGACTGACCGTTGACCCGAAAAAAAGAAAAAGAAAAAAAAAGAGGAATTTGTTTCTTTTTTCAGTTATGCCTATGTGTGTTATAAGTAATCCATTTTTAATTCTGCATTTGTTGCATGAATTTTGGAAAATTATGTATTTTCCCTTGTGTAAATTATGGATTATGAGTAATCCATTTTTAGTTCTGCATTTGTTGCAGGAACTATGATGCGTTATGCAAGGATACACCGCAATCCAGAGAACGGATGAGGGAAATGCAAGACTTAAGAGGCTGATGACGAGTTAGGCGATTATCGGTGGCATGACGGTGATTTAGTATCACATGTGGTCAGGGTCAATCAGATGATACAGGAAATCATCTGGAATGGTTATCTTATGCCGGATTTTGAGAAGGTGCCGGCTTTGATGAACATTCTTCCACCTGAATGGCAAGCAGTGTTGGATCGGTTATGGGAGGTCAACATGGTCCTGGGTTATAGGAGGCCGGTGGAAGCTTTTGTAAGAGAGCACTATAGGATTGAGTTGGCCAAAACTTCAACCCTTAGATTGAGCGCCACATGGCGCCGAGTGAATGCGCCTTGGAGGCGACATGAAAGCTCTCCAAAAGTTTTTCCATGGTTGGCAAATGTACCTTCAATTTTCTCGGATGTTTTGACTGATAGATTAGAAGGGACTTTCCCTATTTATTTCTTTGATTAATTATGTAATGTTTACTACCTGATTGTTGTTGATGTAACAACTGATATGTTAGTCGTATCATGTGAAAGCATTGTTATTTTATTGGATATTAGATTTTATTTGTTTTCTCATTATTCTTTGTTCTGTGGATAATTAGCTGAGGGTAGTTATAGAAGTTTTTGTAACTTCATAGAATTGATTTTGCATATAACAATCATATTAATGATAGTTTTAAGTTAGGATTTTTGGAGGATGATTGGAAACATAGTGACCTTTTGATTCGAAGCCTTACTTGAAATTATTTATTAATATGATGGGTCTATACAAATAGGGATGCATAAATGATAGGCATTAATTATTCGTGCATGGATGTCGATGTGTTCGAACGATGGTTCAAAGAACTAAGAACGTGATTGCTTGATATGAACGGTAACAATTGTGAAATATTGAATAAGAAGATTCAATATATGCTGGAAAAGCAAGAAGCACTAAAAGCTCTTGACCATGTTATGGAAGATCTTAAGGATGCCATGCACCACCTTGAGCTAGAAGAGGACCGCCTAACGGTATTTGAGCCGAACATAGACATTTGCTATGCTTTGGTTCTAGCTCGAAAAGGGCTTTGTGCTCTAAGCGCAAACGTATTGATTCGTTCAATATGTGGGAATGCAAAGGATCAAGTCCTTATTGCAAGAAATCAAGAGTTAACCAACACAAGAGAGGAAAACGTCCTTAAGTGAAGAAAATGTCAAGGGTGAGGTGTTACAATTGTGACAAGAAATGTCACTATGCTTGCAACTGTTGTGAGTCAAAAAAAGTCAACACCTCTTGTACATTTGAGAACTTTGCTTATGTGTCAAGTTCAATATTATTGGCTGAATCCAATCCTTTGTGGATGTAGATTCAGGAGCGACAGACCATGTAGCAAAGGATAGAGGATCCTTCGTGGAATTCCGACGAGTACCAACTGGAACTGAGTGGATCCATATGGAAAACAACTCTAGAGCTGATGTAAAGGAATTGGCACCGGCCAATTGAACATGAGTGGTGAACGTACCTTTGATGTTCTATATGCTCTGGAGATTCGTCGAAATTTAGTGTCTGTCTTAGCGTTGGTTAAGCTTGGTTTTGGTATGAACTTCCATAATAAATGTGTAGATTTGTGTTTAAATACAAACTATTATGGTTGTGGTCACTTACTGAATGGTTTTATTGTACTAAATATTGACTGTGATGATGTCAATATGTTATTCCCTTGTTTCACGTCTTCTACCTTATATGATAATGAATATGGTGGCATGCTAGACTTGGTCATATGGGCCAACAACGTATGAATAGACTAGCCATAGAGGGCTTGTTGGGCAATATTGAAAAAGTCGATTTGTCCATAAGTGAGCATTACCTAGTAGGGAAAATGACAAAGACACCATTTGGAAAAGGTAAAAGAGCTGAATTTCCTCTGCATTTAATCCATTTGGACGTCTGTGGTTCAATGAATGTGAGAGAAAGGCAAGGGGCTGTTTATTTCATCACTTTTTTTATAGATGATTATACTCGAGTCGGATATGTCTATTTGATTTCTCATGAATCTGAAGCATAAGTTGTTTCAGAAGGTTTATGAACCCGGCGAAAAATCAATTAGACAAGAAAATAAAGGTATTTAGATCCGATCGAGGTTGAGAATATTTATCGATAAGTTCAGAAAATTATGTGATGAAAAAGGAATATAAAGATAGTTGTCTATTCCATATACTCCTCAACAAAATGGTGTTGTAGAGAGAATAAACGAACCCTCTTTGGAATGGTTAGGTCCAAGATGGCGCATGCTAACTTACCTATCACTCTTTGGAGTGATGCGTTGTTAACTGCTGCCAATATACTTAACCGGATGCCTTCCAAATCAATTATTTCCACTTCATATGAGTTATGGACAGTTAGGAAACCGGACTTAAGTTTTCTTAAGCCATGGGGTTGTGCTGCCTATATTCATGAGTCCTCTCACAAGTTTGGGAAATTGGGTCCCAAAGGAAATAAGAGTATTTTCATGAAATACTCCGAACACTCGAAAGGGTATGTGTTCATAGGTGAGCAGGAAAGTGGGAGTATAACTGAATTTGAATCACGAGATGTCACATTCTTAGTGGATGAATTTCCTAAGAATGGCAAAATAAGGGAAGATTACTCCCTATTTGAAACCTTGGATCAAGATAATGATGTCAGTGGAGTTCGTCCGAGTTGGAGTAATATGAAATGTGATGAATTGAATTCAACTCATTCTCAATTGCAACCACCTGATGTGACAACATCATCATTACCTAATCTAAGTGGGAGCATGATGGGGAATGATGTGCTTAGTGTACAATCTCCCATACGGTGAACAAGTCACCAAAGTATTCCCCGTCAATGTTTTGACATTAAAAGGGAAACTTTTATGGTTGCTCCACAAGATGAGGATGAGCCAAGAAATATTAATAAGGCTCTAAATTGCCCTAATAAGGAAAAATGGATTCATGCAATGGAAGAGGAAATGGAGTCGGTGCGGTCAAACCATGTTTGGGAACTGGTTGATTTTCCAAAAGGACGCTTGAGCTATTGGGAACAACTGGGTTCTCAAAATAAAGTGAAAGGCTGATGGCTCGATAGAAAGGCATAAGGCTCGCCTTGTGGCGAAGGAGTATAATCAACAGGAAGAAATTGATTATGAAGATATATTTTCTCCTGTAGTGAGATTTACCTCAATTCGCATTATTCTGGCAATATTGGCAAGTATGGATCTTGAGTTACATCAAATGGATGTAAAGACTGCTTTCCTCAATGGAGAATTAGAGGAATGAACATATATGGAACAACCTGCTGGTTTCGTAGTGAAAGGCCAAGAAGAAAAGATATGTCGACTTTGAGGGTCGATATATGGCCTTAAGCAGTCGTCAAGATAATGATATATACGTTTTCATAATGCCATAATGACATATGACTTTACAATGATAGATGATGATCATTGTGTATATATCAAAATATCCAATGATCAATTTGTGATCATATCATTATATGTTGATGATATACTAATTGCCAAAAGTAATATGGAGTTTGTCAATATTGTCAAAAGTTGGTTGTCTTCCAATTTTGAGATGAAAGACACGGGTGATGTTGCATACACTCTTGGAGTTAAGATTTCAAGAGATCGTTTGAAGAGATCGTTGTCTCTTTCGCAAGAATTATATATAAATAAGATTCTTGAACGATTTCGTATGCCGGTTGTAAACCCATAGACACTCCTATTGCAAAAGGTGAAGAATTGAGCCATAGTCGTGTCCAAGGACTCCACAAGAGAAGGAACAAATGAAACATGTTCCTTATGCTAGTGCTGTTGGGAGCTTGATGTATGCTATGATGTGTACAACACCCGACATATGCTTTACAGTTGGAATGGTGAGTAGATACCAATCCAATGTAGGTCCAACACAATGGAAAGCCGTTATGAGAATACTAAGGTATCTTATACGTTGAGTTATCAAGGAAAGGATCTACGACTCTAAGGCTATCCTGATGCTGATTGGGGAGGAGATTTAAATGAAAGGAAATCTACCTCTGGGTTTGTTTTCTTACCGAATGATGGCACCATATGTTGGAGCTGTAAGAAACAAACATGCATAGCCTTGTCCACGATAGAAATTGAGTTCGTGGCATTATCAGCAGCAGTATTAGAAGATGTTTGGCTTAAGAGATTATTGGATCATTTAGGTGTTATTGGAAGTGCTGCAAATTTGTTATTAGTTAACTGTGATAACCAAGCAGCGAAAACGTACACCAAAAATCCAAAATATCATGGCAAGACCAAACATATAGATACCAAGTATAATTTTGTCAAATATATGGTTGCACGAAAGAAAGTGAACTTACAGTACATATCTACGCATAGAATGGTAGCAGATCCTATGATAAAGCCAATACTTAGAGATGTGTTTTTGTGGCCATTGAAATCTCTAAGATTGCGTAGAGGCTGATGTACTGAATATTGTAATTTCCCTAAGTGTTCACAATTTGATGAATTTGTGTTTTCATCATTAATGCCTATGAATCTTTGTTTGATCTTTATGCATCTTAATGCTCAGTGTATTATTTTAAGTTGAGAAGTATGTCGGACAGATATTAGATTAGCCCACTCACACGGGTAATCGCCTCTGTTTACTGTGTGATAAATAGAAATGAGACTGTTTTTAAAACATGTATGTCACCTTAACTAAGTGTTAAGATGAGGACATAATACTTACTATGTCCGAAAGTAAAAATACCCCACATATTTTACTTTATCTGTCTAAGATGCCAGATGTGAGTTCTGATGAATTTTGTGAATGAGTAGATACGTGAACTCAAGTTAGACATTGGGTATGTCTGAACTATCATCTGTACGGTATTGAAAGGTGAAGACATACGCTCCATGGGAAATGAGTTAATACCGTAATACGTATTTCATACTACTATGCATAAGACGACCAATAAGAGTGACAAAAGTTTGATCTCAACTTTTATGTCGTGTGAGACTCTTGAGGAAAAGAGTTCCTCAATTTTTTAGTCTCCTCATGATTCTTACTTATTCTCAAGATTTCTATTTAGTGTTTGCTATCTTAGGATGTTGCCAATGGTCATGAGTTTGATTCGATTTAATGAGGCATTTCTAGAAAAGCAAGCTGGACTGAAATTGAGAGTTTGAAGGAAAGAGGAAGATCGATTTTGGAGAATCACATTATAGTTTTGTATTCACCGGTTAACCAATTATGACTGTCTTTGTGATAATCATAATTGTGAATACAATATATATATATATATATATATATATATATATCATTGTTTAAAAGAGATCAAGAGATATATAAATGTGATCAATCGATCTAGGGTACTGCATACTAAATCTACTCAGGAAGTGATGCCCATTATGAGCTGCTATATATTCCTAACAGATGTATGGCAACGAGCTCTCAAAGTATGCTGGTCGCACGGATTATTCACCGGTATGAATGTTGAAGAGAGGAAAAGAGGATTCTGTTCGGTCCATCATGTTAAGTGAGAGTATATGATGGATTATTCTCTGATGGGGCTAAGTAGGGCTTGTCCGCCATGTTGGTTTTGGACCACCATGTGCGAGTGGGAGATGATGGATTTATGAGATGGGCTTAAGGCCCATCCGCTCAAGTTGGGCCCAAAAAGGCCCGGCCCACGGGAATAGGGCCGTGGATGGGGGAAGGTATAAAAGGGATGAGAGAGAGAGAGAAGAAAACCGTTGGAAAAACAAACGTACGCTTCCTCTCTCCCGCGCATTCTCTCCCTCCAAGAACGCTTACGGCGTCCCGTCTTCCTTTCAAGGCGAATTGACATCATTGGATCAGAATTTCTTCCTCAATCTTCAGCATTGGTGTTTAATCTGCGGCTAACAAGGTACGCTCGAATCCATGGTGTGCTTTACGATCGGTGATACGTGTTATTCCCAGGCTTCGTCTTCCGCATTGATTTAGGGGTTCGATTCAGTGTCGAATCCGGTTTTCGGGGATCCGTTATTACCAACACTTAGGAAAAGGGGTGCCTCCTCACAAAGGGGGTCACAGTGACCAGGCTTGGGCGACTGTTTACCAAAAACACAGGTCTCCACAAAGTCGTAAGATCATGTATGGGGGCTAACACCTGCCCAGTGCCGAAAGGTCAAGGAAGTTGGTGACTTGATGACAAAGGAGCCAGCGACCGAAGCCCTAGTGATCAAAATGAAAGAACTTATGATAATAACTATAAGTATAGAAAAAAAAAAGAACCTTTTTTTTGTAATTCCTATGATGCAATTGGAGCTTATCGACAGAAAAGAATCAATTTAGATAGTCCTTTGTGGCTTCGATGGCGACTAGATCAACTCACAACAAAGACACTCCTAGTATGTATGTATGTGTGGATATATATATATATATATATATATATATATATATATATAGAGGAGTTGAATCCAAAACAAGAAACCTATTCAAATAGGAAAACTACTTGTATGAAGAAATTTCTTTTTCGAATTCAAACTCGAAACATATTTTCGTAAAAATAAATATTGTGTCAAGTAACTTTCCTTTCTTAAATATTATCCTACACATGGTTGGAAAATTTCTGAGGACCGCTGGCAAAAAGAAATTGAGAAGTGATGCTTGTTCAAGGAGTCCAAGCATTACGTACGTGCCATGAAAACCCTTAATCTCTTGCGTGAATTGTTTTAATCATTTTATGGTAATTGATGTACTTTCGTTGCTACACTTTCTTCATTAGCCATGATGGGTATATTTATAAGTTTCGCCCTAACTGGCCTTTGATTGATATATCACGGGATAAATGTATTGAAAGTTTTAAAACATATCATAAAAGTACAATTGAGTACAAAAGCTTTTAAAAAGTATATTCAAATTTTAAAACTTGTCAAAAAAGTACAATTAAATCCTACAACTTTCAAATAATGCAATCAAGCACTAAAATTTGTCAAGTCGATACAATTAAGTTCTAAAACCTATTAGCATTTTTCGTTTATCAAGTTAGACAAAGTAACTAAAAAACCTGATTACATCAATTTGACAAGTTTTATAACTTGATTACACTTTTTAAAAACTTTAGTACTTAATCACATTTTTGTGACAAGTTTTAAAACTTTCGGTATATTTATTTCTATATTATAATTATGATAGATCACGAGGGATGTATATATCAGGTACATATCATATATGTCATGGGCTTTATGAAAATTTTTATTGGATTATTCCTCCACGGACATGTACAATAAACAAATAACAACAGTATAATCCGTCTTAAACAAGCTGCTCATGATTGTGAAAACTTCGTGAGCAATTAACTTCGAGCTGGTCAAAACAAAATTACTAATTTTTTGTCGAAAGGGCCACCGGTGATGATGCATTGGCGTTCGTGATATGTATGACCACTTGCTCCGAACCAGTTGCCAATTTCGTTACTCTTAGCGTGCATCTCATTATTCCTTAGGACAATGATAGTCGACGACATTGGCGGACAGATCGAGTGGATTATCATCGAAACGATTTCGACCCGTTTCGAAGTCTCGTAGCTTCTTCTTCACGGATTTTTTTCTCAAAAAATCAGAGAATATACCATCGGTGTGTTAAGAGATCGTTATAAAAGCAATCTCATCTGCCTTTTGAGAGGATCTTGTTGTCGTGGCGGACCCTTCAAAGATTTTACCAGCATTTAGCATCATCTCCTTGTGCCATGTTAGAAACGATCAGGATTGGGAAGAGCAAGAGACAGAGAATGATTCTATTGCACTAGAAAAAAAAAACAGTAAAATCGTCTTATTGTATTCTTTACTTAATCAAATCTCAGATCTTTCATACGAATACCGGCAGCTAGTTCCCATAGTGAGATGGATAATCGATATAGATTATTTTAGTGCGCTAATTTGACTTTATTATTGATGAATTTTTTACCCACTAAATTGTTTCATTACTATATTTGATACATTTGAATCTGGAGAAACCCAAGTTGCAATCCAGAAAATTCAGATTACAAACTCACTCGACTATACGAAGGCTTACAAAAATCATAGAACTTGCTCGACTGAGTTTGTAATACAGGGACACAATCATCCTACTGACCTAAGCTTTTAAATTCAAACTTATATGGTATCCAAGCACAGTTCAAGTAAGCCCCGCATCCACATCGCTTGCAAACCCATGGAACAAGGCCAGGGCTCTGGTAGTTCCAAGTTGGAGACTCTTCTCCCACATAATATTTACAAAAGGACCACTTCAAAACTGTAGATGTCAGATTCCTTTCTTGCCTTACCCATTCGACAGTATTCCGGAACAAAGTAACCCGGTTTTCCTTTCACTTAGGTTGTATTTGGCACTCTAGCGTGGTCGACTAGCTTAGCCAAGCCGAAATCTCCCAATTTGGCCACAAAATCTTCATCGAGCATGATGTTGCTGGATCTGATATCTCTATGGATCACGCATTGCTGAAAATATTTGTACAGGTAGCGCAGCGCCAAGGCTAATCCCAAAGCGATGTTGTACCTGCTTTGCCATGTCAGCAGGGTTCTATTTTTAAATAGATGATCCTGCAAGCTACCTTTACTCATGAATTGATAAATCAGGACGAACTTATCTGCCTCGTGGCAAATAGCCTATAAGTTGCACCAAGTTTCTGTGCCTGAGTTGGCTCATCGACTTCACCTCAGATATATACTCCTTTATCCCTTGGTGTGAATCGGAGTGTATTATCTTCATAGCAACCGGTGTGCGAGCGTCTCCTAAGTGCCCTTCGTACACATTGCCGAACCCACCTTTTCCCAGAATCCTGTCTTCTTCAAATGAATTGGTGGCGATCCGCAACTCTTCATAGGATAACTTCGCTGGTCCACTCTGTTGGAATTGTTCAGCTGCTGTTTTCTGTCATGTTTTCCTCTGTTTTCCTCTATTTTTCTATTAAAAAACAGCCAAGTTCATTTAGTTATGTATTTAGTGTTTTTGCTATTTTCTAGGAAGTTAATAACACGTTTGTGTGTAGTTATGTGTTGCACGTACGTGAGCAGTTTTTGCTTTGTATTTAGTTGTGGTACTCGACAGTTTTTTTTCTTAAGCACAAGATGTATGAAGTGCTATGCTCTGTTTTTTTATCTTTTCTCTCTCTCAAACAACAGAAATTTTTCTGTTTTGATTGTTGTTTTTATGAGCTTTAACATTGGTATCAAAGCGTTTGTGGGATCTTAAGGGACTGTGAAGTGAGGGTAAGTGAGTGAGAATTGCTTCCAATCTGCAAAGAAAAAGCTGATGGAGGCAGGATCGAGTGAATTCTCTACAATGGCTGCTCCAGTCTTTACTGGGAAAATTATCAGGCTTGGGCTGTCAAGATGACGGCATTCTTGGAGGGTCATGATTTGTGGGAGGCTGTGGAGAATGATTATGAGGTTGCTCCACTTCCAGACAATCCGACCTTGAATCAGATAAAGTACCATAAAGAGAGAATCACAAGGAAGGCCAAGGCAAAGTCATGCCTGTACGCTGCTGTTTCACCCACTATCTTCACAAGGATCATAAGATGTGATTCTGCAAAGGCAATATGAGATTTCTTTAAGGATGAATACGAGGGAGATGAGAAGATAAGAGGCATGAAGGTGCTGAATCTCTTGAGGGAGTTTGAGAGACAGCAGATGAAAGATTCAGAGTCAGTGAAGAAGTACTCTGATAGGTTGGTTGGGATAGCTGAAAAAATCAGAGTTTTAGGGACTGACTTGAAGGATAAAAGGCTTGTTCAGAGGATCCTGGTGTCTCTTCCAGAGAAGTTCGAAGCCACCATAGCATCTCTGAAAAATACAAGAGACTTAGGTGATATAAAGCTTGCAAAATTGTTAAATGCTCTGCAGGCACAGGAGCACAGAAGACTGATGAGAAGAGAAGAGTTTGTAGAGGGTGCGCTGCAAGCTAGAGTGAAGTCAAATGATGGAGGCAAAGGGAAGAAATGGATTTAGTCCAAAGAAAATGCCGGTGACTCCAAGTTTGTAACAAAAGAAGGAAATTCTGGTGGGTCTAGCAAATGGAAGATGAACAAAAAGCCTTGTCAATACTATGGTGGAATTAATCATCGCTTTTTAGATGTTGGAGAAAGCTCGATGCTAGATGCGAAGATGTCACAAGTTGGGTCACATGGAAGCCATCTGCAAAGAAAAAAATTACCAGCAAGCAGGAAAAGCACAGGTAGTAGTAAATGAAACTGAGGAAGAACACTTGTTTGTAGCTTCTTTTTCTGAATCTTCTGTTGGGAATGATGCATGGCTGGTGGATAGTGGCTGTACCAATCATATGACTGGCAATTCGAAGCTGTTTAGGAGTCTAGACAGGTCAGTCAGGTCCAGAGTCAAAATTGGCAACGGATAGTATATCGAAGTGCAAAGGAAGGGTACAGTGGCTATTGAAGGAAATCAGGAGGTGAAGCTGATCAGTGATGTTTTTTTGTGCCAAATATTGACCATAATCTGTTAAGTGTTGGTCAATTAGTTGAGAAGGGCTATAAAGTGAAGTTCGAAGGGAAGGAATGTCTTATTAATAATGCTGATAGCAAAGAAGTGCTAAGAATCCCAATGAAGGACAAGAGTTTCATGTTCAAGCCACAAGAGATGCAACAAATGGCTTTAAAGTGCAAAGAAGAAAAGGCAGAGTTATGGCATAAAAGACTTGGGCATGTTCACAAGAAGAGCATGTCGTTTATGCAGAGAAATAGCTTGGCAGATGACTTGCCAAGTTTGGAGGAGGAATTTCCACAGTGCAGAACTTGTCTTCTTGGCAAGCAAGCTAGATTTCTTTTCAAATGAGGAGGCTAGAGAGCATGTGAGAAGCTGCAATTAGTCCACACAGATCTATGTGGACCTATGTCTGAGTCTTCTCTCAATGGTAGCAAGTATTTCATTACCTTCACTGATGATATGACTAGGATGAGTTGGATTTATTTTCTGCAAGCCAAGTCTGAAGTTGCTGATGTGTTTGTGAAGTTTAAAGCCTTAGTTGAGAATCAGAGTGGGAAGAAAATTAAAATGCTCGGAGTCGATAATGGTTACGAGTATCTTTTGCTCACAAGTTTAAGTTTAAGTGTGAGCAAGCAGGAATTATGCAGCAGTTCACTGCTCCTTATTCACCTCAACAGAATGGGGTTAGTGAGAGGAAAAACAGAAGCATTATGGAGATGGCTAGATGTATGATGCAGGAGAAGAAGTTACCTAAGAAGTTCTGGGCTGAAACAGCTAATACTGCAATGTTCCTGTTGAACAGATTGCCCACAAAGGCCTTAAAGAGATCAACACCTTTTGAAGTTTGGTATGGTGTTAAATCTTCTATGAAAAATTTGAAAGTTTTTGGATGTTTGTGTTACACTCATGTTCCTGAGGTCAAGAGGGACAAGCTGGATAAGAAAGCAAAGCTTGGAATCTTCATTGGGTACAGTCTCCAATCAAAGGCTTATAGAATTTTTCACCCTATGACAAGGAAGGTGACTATAAGCAAAGATGTTGTTTTTCTAGAGGAAGATGAGTGGAATTGGATGGAAGGAAATAGTGCAGAACAGCAACAGTTTGAAAAACAACCTGCAACAGATGTAGAGGTTGATGAAATTATAGATGGATTGGAAGACAGTGTGAATGATTTACCAGTGAGAGGCACAAGGTCACTTGCTGAAATCTATGAATGAAGCAATGTGGCAATGCTCAAACCATCTAACTTTGTGGAAGCTATGGAGGATCAGAGGTGGATTGCAACAATGCAGGAGGAGATTGTAATGATCCAGAAAAACCACACATGGGAGCTTGTTGACAGACCATCTGATAAGAATGTGATTGGGGTTAAGTGGGTGTTTAGAACAAAACTTAATCCTGATGGTTTTGTCAATAAACACAAAGCTAGACTGGTGGTGAAAGGCTATGCACAAATATGGGGAGCAGACTATTCTGAAACATTTGCTCCTGTTGCACGACTTGATACAATAAGATTACTGTTAGCTATTGCAGCAGAGAAGGGGTGGCCTATATTTCAGTTAGATGTCAAGTCTGCATTTTTGAATGGAGAGTTTGAGGAGGAGATTTTTGTTGAACAACCTGAAGGCTTCAGTATCAAAGGGCAAGAAGAGAGTGTATACAGGTTGAAGAAAGCTCCATATGGACTGAAGCAGGCTCCAAGAGCTTGGTATGGGAAGATATATCGATATTTGCAGGATTTTGGTTTTGTAAAAAGCTTAAGTGAGTTCACTCTTTATGTCAAGAAGGTGAATCACAGTATTGTAATTCTGTCACTTTATGTAGATGATCTATTAGTGACGGGGAATGATATGGAATTAATAGAGAAGGTGAAGCAAGATTTATTTGCGGTTTTGAGATGTCGACTTGGGAAAGATGGCTTATTTTTTGGGTCTGGAAGTCAAACGGGCTTCATATGAGATCTTCATCTGTCGAAAAAAAAATACATGAAGGAAATTCTAAAGAAGTTTCGGATGGAAGATTGTCGAAGTGTAAGCACTCCTATGGCTGCTAAAGAGAAGCTGCAGAAGAATGATGGAACAGATGCAGTAGATGCTTCTATGTATAGAAGTCTGATTGGGTGTCTCATGTATCTTACAGCAACCAGACCAAATATTCTATTTGCTGTGAGTGTTTTATCCAGGTTTATGAATAGGCCTAGTCAGTTACATTTGACTGCAGCAAAAAGGGTCTTGAGATATCTCAAAGGAACATTGTTCTTTGGTGTGAAGTTTAAGAAATGTCGAAGTTTAATTTGCAAGGATTTTCGATAGTGACTGGCTGGTTCGAGATGACATGAAGAGTACGTCTGGATATTGTTTCAGTTTTGGTTCTGCTTGTTTCTCCTGGTGTTCTAAAAAACAAGAGATTATAACTCAGTCTACTGTAGAGGCCGAGTTTATAGCAGCTACTGCAGCTGCAAATCAAGCTGTGTGGCTGAAGAAGATAATGAAGGATCTTTGGTTGAATTCTAGTGATTGCACTGAAGTTAATGTGGATAATCAGGTTGTTTTAGCAATATCACAGAATCCAGTTTTCCATGGCAAAACCAAGCATTTCAAAGTCAAATTTTTCTTTATGCGTGAGGTGCAACAAAGTGGCGAAGTTAAGTTGGTCTATTGCAGATCTGAAGATCAACTTGCAGATATGTTCACAAAACCACTTCAGGCTAGAAGATTTGAGCTGTTAAGAGAGAAAATAGGAATCTGCAGCAGCAACTAATCCAAGGAGGAGTTTGTTGGAATTGTTCAGCTGCTGTTTTCTGTCATGTTTTCCTCTGTTTTCCTCTGTTTTTTAATTAAAAAACAGCCAAGTTCATTTAGTTATGTATTTAGTGTTTTTGCTATTTTCTATGAAGTTAATAGCACGTTTGTGTACAGTTATGTGTTGCACGTATTTAGTTGTGGTACTCGACAGTTTTTTTTCTTAAGCACAAGACGTATGAAGTGCTATGCTCTGTTTTTTATCTTTTCTCTCTCTCAAACAACAGAAATTTTTCTGTTTTGATTGTTGCTTTTATGAGCTTTAACACACTCACTTTTTTTAACTTTGCGGTTAACTCCACTCTACGGCCTTGTTCTCCACCTCTCTCGGTCTCGATTACGTTCCCTTCGATTGTCCTAGGAGCATTATTATCCTCTGGCATATCATTGCTCGGGCATGGACGGGCGACTTTTGACTTATCACGTGCCCATGGCTATGAGCAGCCACATCCACCAAGAGAAGGTAGTATTTTCTGCCGCCCGGAGCAGTAAATTGGAGCTAAATTCCCATGAGTGGACAATGTGATTCTCATATGCCTCTCCAGTGGCAGCTGAGAAACCAACCTCCACCCACTCTGGCAAATACTCACTGATGTTAAGTGGGGCATAGTGAAGACTGACTGAGTTACTGGAATTATCTACATCCATCAAGACAACGCTCAAATTTCTTGACTGCGAATCGTACTTTATCGAAGCATTAACCTGCCATTCATGATTTTGTCGACCAACCATGGGATGGTGACATTGACCACGGACCTGAGGCCTTTCACATCTATACCAAGATGTGGAGCGTCCGGATCCCAGGCATTCTCGAAAGTGTTGACCTCGACCGCAACATAAGAGTCATTGGGAAGACCTAGCTGGCCTCGTTCCAAGCTGCCCGGCATGCTCAAGCCCCAACGAGTGACAAAGAAGGTCCGTCCGTCGCCAGAATTTTTTCTACGCTGAGAGTCGATGCTGAGCATAAACCGGGCAGCCAAATCAGCCACATTCCTGTGGCCTCGTCCCAAAGATGCACTTTCTTGGAATATGTAGCTCGGCCACTGATGCCATTGAGGCTCTGGTTGGGTTGGCAGAGGCTGAGATGTAGGTAAGGAGACCGCACAGAGGCATTCTTCTGAAAGTTTAAGAGCTTGAGGCTCTAAGGGCCAAAAGATGGGAAATTGAAAGATGTGTTGTCAAAGTTTGTAGCCGAAGCTGAAAAGGGTTTGAGCAGAGAGATCATCAAGACCAATACTAATGAGGGTGTGAGTGCTTGAGGCTGATCTTCATGCCTTCCAAAGCTTTTCATGTTGGATGTTCTTAATTTGTTGCACATCTGGTTACTGCCTTTGAACTCAAAAGCACCGTTTGGAGCCGCAACTGGCAGTTCGACATCTCGATCCATCATTCTCACCATATGGCTTTGATTATGTTGAGAAAACTCCTACCAAGTTTTGAAGTTGACAAAACTTTTTGCTTCTATTGTCTTTGCTTCTAAGGAATTTTCAAAGGCTCTTAACAATACGTTTCCAGAAGTATATCCCTCTTTGATGAGCTCAGAACGAGAAATAGTTTAGAACCAGACCGAGTGACCAAGTGATGCCGTGACACAAATCAAGAATAAACTTTGTCTAGAAACAATTCTTCAACAACTATCTTTTGGCCAAGAATTTTACTGACCTTATATATTGACAAAATCAATCTTAAATATAAGTTCCATATAAAGAAGCATCGCTTATAAAAACTAAAATTCCGATTGTATAGGTGAACAAAATCAAGTGAAATTTCCATTCCTGTCTTCAACAACCACAGAATCTCCTTAAATGATTCTGTCCAACGGCTTGATTAGAAGAATTTCCTACCAAGAATGTCAACGTCTAATGTTGCATGGAGGAGTATTTAAAGGAAAGTCATTCATTCAAGTCAGTACGGATGTGAAATTAGAATTCCAAAGTCTGAAACTTCTCTTAATCACCTATCTTCGTCTGTGAGCATTACAAATTGCAATCAAGAGAGAAATACACAAAAATAATGTCTTAGGGAGCTAGAGAGATCCTGAGTATTTACACTCATAAGTTATAATCTTTTATTGATAATATAGTGAAATCCAACCAGTATGTTGTCAATGTGGGAAAGTGAACGTAACTTAATCTAAGTCAAGCCATTACAAAATTCGTGTACAATTTTCTCCTCTCAATTCTATTTATTTTAAGTCTGTTGTACACTTTATGGTTAAAAAGCCTAGTGTTCCTCAAAATTGATTATGTTTTTTATCCAGACTTTACTTGCAACTTATTTTACTTTGAGTTTATTTGTCAAGATTTCTTTTAAACACCTTTCACCCCTCTAGGTGTTAGATCTAAGTGGTGCGGCCACCAAACTCCCGTGACGACGAAGTGACAATTTACATGATGAGCCTGACTCAAACGAACTGAAATGTGCACTCGCTAGGCGGATTCGATTGGAACCTAGAAATAGCCTCGACGAACAGCCTGTTAATAATAATAAAGATAGCAGAACGTGGTTGAGAATGGCCGGCTGTAAGGTCTGGTTTATCTTGTGCAGGAGAATGGAAACAAATTACAGTTGGATGATCGGGTGGCGGATTTAAAAATAATTAAGGCCATCATCACACGAAAATGTAGATTAGTGATACTTTAATGAGTCAAGTCTTCCTGTTGTCCTCTTTATTGATGTGAATTAAAATTAAATATAGAATAATTGAGCTCTTATTGTGTCTTTTTTGATGAATTTAAGAGAGCGTAGCCAAGTCTTCCTAATGCTAATTAAAAATATTACTATGCAAGGCAAGTAAGACTAGTAACTCATTAATAAATTTAAGGAAAAACAAATAAAATTAGTAACTCCAGTGAGAATTGATAACTCAAAACTAGTTAGTAACTTAATTGGAGAAAAGTTGGTTAGTCATACAAATAAAGGCTAGTAATTTCATGTCATAGTTTGTGTATATAAGCAGTTGATATGAAAGGTAAACAAAAATAAGTAAATAATGAGAGAAGTTTCTTTTTTCGGTCAAATATAAGAGGAATTGACAAAGGCCAAAATAACAACGGTATCTAACTTAAATAAGAGTTGGTAAAGTAAAACTATGTGAGAATTTTATTAGCAAAAAGTTAGAAATCACTTTAATTAAGGTTGCTAATTTTTAAAAAAAGTTGGTATAACATCTCAATAAATAAGGCAAAAAAAAAAAAGTGATAACTCGTCGGTAAATTTAAGTAAATAAATAAATAAAAGTCAGTAGCAATTCAAATGAGAGCTAGTAATCAAAAACTAGTTGGTAACTTAATTGAAGAAAGGTTGGTAAGTCATACAAATGAATATTGGTACTTTTACGTAATTGTTTGATTGTAAGTTTATGAAGTTGGTTGAAAATGTAATAAAGTAAAATAGGTTTATGATATCATAAGCCTTTTTTGTAAGGAACAAGAGAACTTTTTTTAGTAGCAGAGATAAGAGAAAAAAAAAAAAAACTTTGTTAACTTACTCAATAAAAGTTGGTTGCAACACTAGTCGGTCACTTGATTGAAGAAAAAATGGTAATTACTTTAATTACAGTTGGTAATATTTAAAATAGTTGGTAAATATTACTTTTGGTATGTAAGACAAATCAAAATTGATAACTCAATAGAAAAGTTGGTAAGTTCAGGAAAAAAAAAAAGGACACCGATAAGCAACCCAAATGGTAAATAAAAACTAATAGGTACTTTAACGGGAAAAGAGTTATGAAGTCAGTAACTTCATAATAAGGCATACGTAAGAAATGACAAATAAAAGTAGTTAAATGATTAAAAGAGATTATAATAAAAAATTGGGTTTATGCTACAAAAAATCTTAAACTAGTACAGGCAACACCACAAAAAATCTCAAACCGATGCACATATGCCGCATCTAACCAAAATTACTTTTTTTTAACACCAAGAATCACAAACCTATACACCTATGCTACATTTACTCTAAACTAATTTTTGTATTACAAAAAATCCCAATTTGGTACACTTATAATAAATCTACCAAAATCTTAATACAAAATCACAAATGTATCATTTTGGGATTTTTTAAATGTTTTTTAGCCTTTAACTCAAATTTAGTTGGTAATTTACTAAAAAAATGGTAAGACTTTCAATTAAGATAGGCAATTCCTTTAAGTTTAAAGCGTCGGAAAGAAAGGCAATAAAAGTTGGTAAAAAAAAAAAAAAAAGTTGGTAATTTGAAAATTGTCAAAAAGAATTGATAATTTCATAAAAGTGTTGGTAGGTCTACACTAAGTTATCGAAAATCAGGTGAATGGTAATTTCTTTTTGCAAATAGTTTCTTTTACACTTATCAACCGATCTATTAGCACAGAAATAAAAGGTCTGCTTTTCTGGAAACGGAATAATAGATTTGTCCTAATGAATTGAGGTCCACTTTTTATTTCACTTTTCGTATCGAAATGATAGGGATATATAGTTTTGGAGAAGGTACAAACGAAAGAGACAAAAAGGTTGGAGCTTCCGAGTAGAAGATGATAAAATGCATATTAATGTACGAATTGAATAAAGAAAGTATCAATGCTTACACTACATAAGAACACAACATATCAATTAGGAATGAGCAAAAGAATTAGACTAAATTAAGAACCGGAACTAATCGGTCAATTCTTGTTGGTTCCTGATTCCTAAAATTTGAAACCGGTTCTAGGTGTCCTCCCACCCGTGCGGACCACTAAGACTGGACCGATATCTTAAATTCTTATCATTTCAAATTTCCAAAATCCTAATTCTCATTTATTTCTTGGTCAGACTCAGTCATGCATGCTCGTCGCTCATGCCTCTCACTCTCAATTCTCTCAATCTCAGTCACACAGCACTCACACCTCCCTCCTAGCTCACCGCCTCTCAAACTTGGTTCTTTTGATTATTATAGCTTTATTCATGAATATGATCATCATTTTTAGCTTATCAGGAACTTGTTCTATTAACATAACTCATGTAGTAGTTTAGACTATGTAACAACATTTGCAATCTTACAAGGAATTAAAAAAAGGAGATGCGACCAGTTCTTGGAACGACCCGTGAATCGGACTGGACACGGCAGAGGATATGGAAGACGGGAGATGCTTTCATCTAATGTTCACTGGGTTTTATCATACACCAATAATTTTGGGCCAAGACTTACTCCTACGTACTCTAGTCTCAGGGTGAACATTTCAGGAATCTTTTTTTTTTTCTTTTTTTTTGGGTAAGTATGTGGCAGAGGATATGGGAGACGTGATTGCGCATGCAATCGCATCCACATGCATGCATACCCCATTTTTTTCTTTGTCGAAAGAAAAATGTCATACATATATTAAAATAATACTCAAAAAGTAATAGATGACTTTCAAAAAAGTAAATAATAAAGTATAGTCTGCAACTAAAACTACACTATTTGCCATTGTAACATTAGTTGCCAATCACTAGATTCAACGATACTCCATTTGCAACAGCTTGCGGTGCACGTCTAGATTCAACGTCCTCATTACTATCGGTCATACATAGATACAAAAATCAAAATATCGAAAGAACACATATCAAATATCTATTACGAGCTCCTAGATCTATATCTAGATCTAGTTTGAGGAAGTGAAATCCCCTAAAACTTGACATAAATCTAAATTGGGAGAGGAAATGAGACTAATCTCAAAGTGGTAGCGAAGCCACACTACGAACATCCTCCTCAATGACTATCAACTAGACGAATGGCCGAATGGATTCCCACGTTCACCAAATTCATATGATTTAGTTAGTGTGACTAACGTTCATAGTGAGAACTACATAAGATTCCAATAAATCAAAACTATAATCATGCTCAAATCACTCCAACGTTGATAGCAAGAATTATGTAAGATTCCAATAAATCAAAACTATAACCACACTTAAACACTTTCAGTATCTCTCATCTACTAATACACATATAATTCATATAGTCTTTAGCTACATAATTCCTCACGACATAATACTTCTATATCACAAAAGAATTCACAAATTTTACTGCAAGATTGAATAGGCTTGAACACTCTCCGGTTGTTTAGAGGTAATTCATGAAGAAGCCAGATGCTCTTCACAACAAAGACACTTCTAATATATATATAAACAAGAGTTGGATTCAAAACATTAAATCTTTTTTAATAGGAAAACTACTTATATTAAGAAATTTTCCTTTTCAAACTTAAATTCGAGACGTACTTAAAAAAAAAAAAAAAAAAAAAAAACAAATCTTGTTGCAAACGACTTTCTTTTCTTTTCTTTTCTTTTAATTATCCTACACATTGTTGGAAAATTTCTGAAGACCCCAGGCAAATTGTCCAAGCATTACGTGCCAGGAAAACCCCTAATCTCTTGCGTGAATAGTAGTAATCATTTTATGGTAATTGATGTACATTTGTTGCTACACTTTCTTCATTAGCCATCATGGGTATGTGTATTTCTTTCGCCCCAATTGACCTTTGATATTGTAGGGATAAGTATACTAAACGTCTTACAACTTGTCATGAAAGTACAATTGAGTACTAAACTTATAAAAAAAAATATAATCAAATTCTAAAACTTATCATAAAAGCACAATTGAGTCTTAAAATTTTCATAAAATGCAATCAAGTCTTAAAACTTGTCAAATCGATACAATCAGCACCTAAAACCTATTAGCATTTTTCATTTGTTGAGTTAAATAGAGTTAATTGAAAAATCTAATTACACCAACTTGACAAGTTTTAGAATTTAATAATACTTTTTGAAAACTTTAGTACTCAATTACACTTTCGTGATAAATTTTAAAATTTTCAGCACACTTATTCTTATATTATAAGTACGATAGATCATGAGGGATGTATATATCAGGTGTGTATCACATCTATAATGGGCTCCATGGAATTTTTTATTGGAATCATTCCTCCGCGCACATGTACAATTAAGTAATAACAACACTATAATCTGTCTTAAACAAGCTGTTCATGACGTCTCCAATATGGAAACTTCGTGAGCAATTGACTTCGAGCTGGTCGAAACGAAATTACTTTTTTTTTATTTTGTCAAAAGAGTCACCGATGATGACGCAAAGGCGTTCGTGATATGTAGGACCACTTGTTCCAAACCAGGTGCCAATTTCGTTACTCTTTGCGTGCGTGTCATTATTCCTCAGGAGAATGATGGTCGACGACGTTGGTGGACAGATCAAGTGGATTATCATTGAAACAATTTCGACCCGTTTCGAAGTCTCGTAAGCTTCCTCGTCACGGATTTTTTCCTTGAAAATTCAGAGAATATACCATCGGCGCGTTAGGAGATGGTTATAAAAAGCAATGTCATCCGCCTTTTGAGAGGATCTTGCTGTCATCCTAGACCCTTCAAAGATTTTATCAGCATTTAGCATCATCTCCTTGTGCCGTGTTAGAAACGATAAGGATTGGGAAGAGAATGAGACCGAGAGTGATTCGATTGCACCTGGAAAAAAGCTGTCAAATCAAATCATCTTCTTGTATTCTTTTTTTAATCCGTCAAACTTCTCACAAAAGTACCGGCGGCTGGTTCCCATAGTGAGAGGGGTAAGCGATATAGATTATCTTACTGCGTTGATTTGACTTTATTATTGATAAATTTTGGACCCACTAAATTGCTTCATTACTATATTTGATACATTTGAATCTGGAGAAACCCAAGTTGCAATACAGAAAATTCAGATTACGAACTCACCCCACTATACGAAGGCTTAAAGAAATAACAGAACTCATTCGATTGAGTTCGTAATATAGAGACACATTCAACCTCTTGACTTAAGCTTTTAGACTGAAACTTATATGGTATCTAAGCACAGGCCAAATGGTACAAATCCTTGCGCTCTTCTCTCAAACTCATCGCTCATGGTGAGCTCACTATAACCGACGCATGTTAGGAGCATTGCCCATTTTATAAACCGAGCCGAGTCATGCATGTGTAAGGATTCATTTAACTTAAATACACGGTTATGATATGTATTTTATATATATATATATATATAACTTGAATACACGGTTATAATATGTGTTATATGTATAGTTGCCCTTCATCTATTTGCTCAGGTATTTAGGTGAGATTTTCTTGCGTAATTTAACTGACGTTAGGACTTATAGGATTTTTCACCAATTTATATGCAAAAATTGTCGTGTACACTTTTATGCAAACTCATTTCACTTTAGGGTGTATTTATCTCAGGAAAAATTTCATAATAAAAGAAAATGTTTCCTAATAATCCATTTTCTCAGAAAAAAAATTTTCCCCTTTTCAAGTTATAAAATTTATTTTATAAACTTTAAGCATGCGTATTTTCTTTGACCGTATATGGTTTTCCGTTTACTGATCATTTTCAATAAACTAAATACGTGCGAAAGTCTACAAAATTAATTAACAGAAAATTCTTTCACTGAAATAAATACCCTTAATTTGAGTCTAATCTTACATGTGGGTTGAATTTCTAGTATATTATCAAGCAGGCTTTGGACATAGTGAACGGATATACGCAACATTCTCTCAATATCTACGACCAATTTAGAACTATTTTCCGTCTTTAACTTATTATAACCTATCAAATCCCCCTAACCAAATCCAGCATATGTTTTGACAAAAAAAAATATTCCAGCAGATGCGACCGGATTGTACGTTCTCGATCTAAACTATAAGTTACGTGACCCAAAAAAAAAGTAAAAATAAAATTATCACGAGTCTGCAAATGCTTAAATGCTCCTGAGACCACTCTTCCCCCGCAGGTCGCGCCACCTCCTCTGAAACGACAATCAGTACCGCATTGATTTCAAAACAAGAAGTGAGAAAGCTGAGACTCCAAGAACTCCGAGAACTTCAAGCTTCAATATGTACGTGCAACGTGAATTGCGTTCACTTCTAACTCTCTTCTTTTGAAGCTTCAATATGTACGTGCAACGTGAATTGCGTTCACTTCTAACTTTTGAAGCTCTCTCTCTCTCTCTCTCTCTCTCTCTCGAGTGAGTTTGATTTTCTCTCTTTATCGTGTCTGAGCGGTGAAAAAGATTGGCAAAACCAACAGCGAAAGAAAGAAAGTAGTGACCCGGCTCTCTTTGTAGGACCAAGTGTTTCATTTCAACTTTGTTGCCTTTTCTCTTTTTATTTTCTCCGTAAAGAACGGATCTTTGGTTGGTTTCCAACTTGGTTTATAGAATTCAAGAACTGCAGAGGCTAAAAGATCTTCAGTTCGTCCTTTGCTTTATATTCATATAAAAAAAAAGGGAAATTTATATTGAGGGTCAGTGCAGCTTCTCCCCACTGCTCTGCTCTGATTAATGGCTCCACCTTATCTTGAGCATGTGTATTATGATGAGGCCTCATAACTCAGCATGAGATCTTGTTTCCAAGAATTGTCCCGTGAGAAGATTTAGTTTCGTTTCTTCTTTCTTTTTGTTCCTTTTTTTTGTCTTTTCTTTGTTGATCGATATACATTAGTATACAATCAGTTGCTACATGCTTCTTCTTTTTCTTTCTATCCAATTCTTGATTTAGAAATTTATACAAAAAGAAAAAGCTTCTCGTGCTTGGGATTTAGTAACTGAGCTCAGCTTTTGGAAGTTACCTATGTTGTTTGTGCTCATGGATGATAAATCCCACCTGTGTCATCACCTTTCTGGCACATCATACACGATCTGAGCCAATTATACGCTTTTGTGGTAGCTGTGAGAAACATTATTTGCAAAGAATGAAGGGCAAAAGAAAGAAGTGAAAAGCAATGGTTTTGGTGTTGAGAGTGAAGGAGAAAGAAGAACAGGTTTGACTGCATTGGTTGGGAATTTCGTATTCATTTTTTTTTTTTTCTTTTTTTTGCTTGGTCGAGAAGAAATTTTGGAAATGTCAGCTGGAGTCCAAAACCAGGGGACAATTAAAGAGCACTTTAAGGAACAGCTTGCTCTCGCTGTGAGGAATATCCAGTGGAGCTATGCAATCTTCTGGTCAATTTCGGCTGCGCAACTAGGGTATGCTAATAGTCACATCTCTGTTCTTGTACATATTTGTTGTAAAATATTTTTCGGCCTAATTTTCTTTCTAAGGTTGCTTGCTCTCCTGAAGTTCGGAGTTTTGATGTAGTTAGTAGGTCTAGTTTAGGTTTAACATAAATAAAAACTAACAATGTTGATAAATTTACATATCATTGATTGCCTGCTCAGCTCAGAGGTTAGAACATAGGATCTGCAATGCCTTGATCAAGGATTCCAACAGCCAGCTTTTTCTTTTTTCAATTTTAGAGTTGCATTCCCATTATCATGTCAGCTGGGTTTTTCCTTATTTGGCATTCATATTAGCTTGCTTAGATTCTTTCGTATACCACTTCACTTCTTGAATTTCTGTTCATGCCTACAAGAATAAAATCTTCCTCTGCATCACCCGGTATGCATGTGTGCAATGTAGGCGGTTCTTAATGCAGAATGTGATTATTACCAGTTTACCAGATATCAATTTTGGTTCTGAGTTACCCTTTTCTTGGCTTGCCTTGAGATATGAGAAGTGAAGTGGTTTGAGACTCGTCATGAGTTTCGTGCAGGGTACTGGAATGGGGTGGTGGGTATTATAATGGTGACATAAAAACCAGGAGGACGACACAAGCTATAGAACTCGATGGAGGAGACCATATGGATTTGCATAGAAGTGAACAGCTACGAGAGCTATATGAATCCCTCTCGGGCAGCGAACCCAATCCACAAACTAGTAGAAGACCTTCAGTTGCCTTGTCCCCAGAAGATCTTGCCGATGCAGAATGGTATTACTTGGTTTGTATGTCCTTCATCTTCAACATTGGCCAATGGTAAATTCCTTTCTCATAACTAGTGATTACTGAGACTACTCTATGCCATGTTATGCCTTTTTCTCCTTCCTATCCCAATTTGTAAAAGCAGCTTGTGTTCAATACTCACAAGTTCGCAAATAATGATTATTCACTTCATTAACCTGCAGTTTGCCTGGACAAAGTTTAGCAACTGGTAAACTGATTTGGCTATGCAATGCGCACTGTGCAGATAGCAAAGTCTTCAGTCGGTCTCTGCTTGCTAAGGTTGGTGATGATCTTTTGTTAGGAGCAATGTTAATTGTTAAAAGTTCATCATTATTTGATGACCCTATGTACTTATGATGGATCGTGCAATCTGACATTTCCTCTATGTGCTGATATTGTTCTGTACTTTGGGGATTCCACAACCATATTCTTCAGAGCGCTTCAATTCAGGTATTATATCTGTTAGCAAAATGTTACCAGCTAAATTTCAATTGCATTCACTTAGATTCCGCACCATCAACAATGAAATGGTTCCAACACAAAAGAAGAATGACTGCTTTGTAATTTGGACAGTTTCAAAGCCTCTTCTTGACTAGATAACTCACCTTATATCCTCTTTCTCGCTTTTCAGACTGTTGCGTGCTTCCCCTTTTTGGATGGCGTCATTGAGCTAGGCACAACAGACCCGGTACAATGTCGCAACCCTTCATTCTATTATCTTCAGTATTTTGAAGTTGCAAATGCAGAGGAAATCTAAACCAAGTTTCCTATTTTTCGTTGGAAGGTTTTGGAAGATCCTAATCTCATTCAACATGTCAAAACTTACCTCTTAGAGTCTTCAGACTTGAGAAGATCCGACCCTTGTGCTAGAGATAATACTGAAGAAACCATAATGATTTCAGTAGAAGCAGAGGAAGGAATAACTTCACTTAATCCCAATTCAAATGGGCTTGATCCCAACCCACAACTTGATGACTCGTGTATTATTGGAGAATTAAATGGAGTTGCTTCTCAAATACAAAGTTGGCAGATTAAGAATGATGAGCTCAGTTACCACATCCATCAATCCGGAAATTCCAAAGACTCTACTTCGCAATCCTTCTTAGAAACTGGAACAGCCATTTCAATTCCTAATTTTGAGAAGTCCAAAGATCACTGGCCAGGAAACCTTCAAGAATGCAATAACGAAGAACTAAACAGGGTAGACCTTCGAGCTGACGGTTTGCACTACCAGACTGTTCTGTCATCTATCTTGAAAACCTCCAACGGATTAAGATCAGGACCACATCGTGAATGGGGTGAACCAGAGTCAGGTTTCATAGGTTGGAAGAAAGGACAACACAAATGGCAAAGGGCAAAAGGTGTTCCACAGATGCTGCTGAAGAAGATCTTGCTTGAAGTGCCTCAGCTGCATGCGAGGAGCATGCTCGACATTTCCGAAGTAAGTTGCAAGAGAGATGGGTTGTGGATGGCTTTGACAGATGAACTCAGTCCAGACCACACACTATCTGAAAGTAGGCAAAGGGAAAAGATAAACGAGCAGTTTTCTGTTCTTAACTCAATCGTCCCATCAGTAAACAAGGTATGTACATTTATATGCCTTCAACATGGGAAAACTATGATCTATTTATCATTCCATTGGCACTAGCTAAGTCATTCAAATGAATATCGTGGTATCGCATGATCCAGGTTGACAAAATATCAATACTAGACAACACAATCGAATGCGTAAAGGAGCTTCAGAGAAGGGCGGAAGAGTTGGAGTCAAGTAGGACATCAAATGGATTACTGGCAATCTCTGAAGGAAAACCCCAAGAAAGTACAGAGAGGACGTCTGATGACTGTGGCAATCCCAGGACGGATCTTAGCAAGCAGCCAGTAGTTAAAAAAAGGAAAGCTCACAACCGTGACACGACAGAAACAGATAACGATTATCTTAGAGAGATTCCAATTGATTATTTAAGTGTTAGCGTGAATGATGAAGACGTGCTAATTGAGATGAGGTGTCTTTGGAGGGAAGGAGTACTGCTTGAGATAATTGA